>OW121784.1:32357247-34857247 GCA_933228815.1 Machimus atricapillus
ACACCTTTTAAGTTTTCATCACGCTGTCACGAAGAGCAGAACGATCTCCACGTAACGAATGGTTGCAACATTCGCACATTCCTTGCGGAAAAATATTTATTAGCCGCGAGTTCAGAAAATCAGCGAACCATTTCAGCTACTCGTATATATGTATAAAATATACAATACAATATATATGTTGTTAAAAAAAAGCAACTGTTACTTTCTGTACAGGTGGACTATAAAACACAGGAGGTTTTCAATGCTACAAAACATCAGAAAGCAAAGTATGATAATACGTTATTTTATAGAAAAATTATCAGAAAAATAAGTGAAATTGCAAGCTGCGGCGCGAGATATTGTATGTCGCTCCGCCGCAATAGCGTGCAACGCGTCCATCTATGTACCTGGTTGAGTTCACCTTTCCTAGTGCGGCATTGAGGTTTTGATCAGTATCTGCTTATGTAAAACCAAGCACTTTGCCATTAATCTTTAGTAATTTTCACCATTTTGTGGGCAGGACACACACCCGCACATGCCCATGAGGTATCGATTTGCTTCAAAACAAAACGCACTAATGGTTTGTGGGGCCTCAAAACATCCGCCGACTTTCTTTTCCACATCCGCTCGTAATTATTGTTATAGTAATAATCAAACCTTTCTAAATATATTGACTGACTAATTCGTACTCATCAGTCAATCCGATGAGGTGTTTCTCAGAAATTAATTTGACAAGCCTCTTGACGCCTACGCTTTGGAAGCGTTCTGAGAAAAAGGTTTGTCGCCTAAATCTTTTGTTTTATGATTACATTTCACCTCTTCTGCTATAGAGTCAGTCTCTCAGGTGGTTGCCGTGAAAGATTTCATTTAAATAAACAGGAAATTCGTATTCATTTGCAAATTTCTTCTTTTTTCTCCCTGTTAATTTTCTGAAAGTTAAATTTCACTTTGCAGTGACTATGTGTGATTTTCCGGCGCTTTCATGGGAACATTACACAAAAACATCTGTTGTGCTGCACCGGTGGTGTTAATTTAATTTTACAGGTAAATTTTTGTGCAGAGGCAAAAAATATATAAAGTATACTTGCTGGGCAATAATCGAAATCCCTGCGTTGTGTTGGTTGTGAAGAAATCCTCATACACTAGTCGTTGTTTTCAGTTCCACTTTCATATTCAGGGATCCATGGTGTTTTGTTGCTTTGTTAAAAACAGAGGGAGTCATATATTTTGCACTTTTATTACTATTACTGAAAAACGCATGAATAAATTGAAATGTTGTCTGCTCCACTTTTAATTACACATATGTACCTATGTACTTCCTGGTATTGTATTATTTCGTTTAAAGAGATACTTTCTTTTAATTAAATGCTTGAATAAAAATCAACAATCAATTTCGGATTAAATTATGTGAATGATTTCGAATCCCACTGCCAACTTTATCCTAATACGATTTTAATTTAAGCAGTCATTACATTTAAAAAGCAATTTTTATTTTATCAATTTAATATAAAAATTATTTAAATAAAAATACTTTTTAATATAGGTACAACGTTTTGAAAACGAACTAAAAAGTATAAAAAAATTTCTCCTAGCCTTATACAGATAGTCCTGAAAATTTGCGGTTATGAATTTGTAGTATAGCTATCAAAATTGTTGTAAGATTTAAAACGAAAAACGTGGGGGGGGATTACTTTACAGATTTTGAGTTTGAACAGTCATCCATTGAATATAAGGGTGACTATAGACTTATGTATCTTTCATGAAAATAATGCACACTTCAACTGACAAAAAATAATTTAAAATGTCAAATGCCAAAAACCAGAATTTTACAAGGGTGTAAATTCGAAAGCTTAAGGTTTTTCCTATTGCTAATTTTTACATCGAATACCTACAATATGTGTCACGTGCATTTTGTTGTTGCACGTTGTTTTTGTAGTAAGAAGTTGCTATGATACAGGGCCAAATACACCGAAGAGTGAATACCTCTATTATTATTATACAATAACAAAATGTGCATATCTGATATAGTCAATAATATTTTAGGCTGTGTGCGAAATCTCTTTCGAATATCATTTCGGTCATTTCAATCATTTGAAATGCAAAAAAATGGGAAATGTCAAGAAAAGTGTGCGAAATCTTTGACGTATCATTTCAATAATTCATTGTAATAATATAGTTTTATAGGAAAAGGAACTTTATAATGGATGTGGAATTAATGGAAGAGGAGCAAAATTTCATATACTTAGTATTTCTGCCATTAAAGGTGTTACAAGTGTTTATTAAATACGAAGAATATTTGATTTGAACTGTACACAATGCAAGGTCGATAGCAAGACCAGTGAGGGTACTATTTAAAAGTATTAAGTAAATCCGATTAAATATATTCATCCCAATTTTGTCTGCTCTGAAATGATACGAACTGTCATTGAAATGTTCGCTCTGAGGTGTATCATTTCGGCGCCATCTTGTTTTCGAACATGAAATGACCGAAATGATCGAAATGATATCATTTCAAGAGATTTCGCACACAGCCTTAGTACTTTTTCTTATAATCGAATTTTTTAAGGAAAAAATCGCAAACGGTCCGCGAGATATGTACATATGTATTTTAGAAGAATATTTTACTTTTTATTATCTCCAAAATAGGAATATTTTCAATTTTTTTTACTATTGTTTTGGATTAATCTCACAAAACCTCTAAAAAACGTAGGATACGTAGACTAAAGCCTCTCTTTTTGTTAATGCAGTAGATATTCAATTCAACGCATTACGAATATCTGCGTTGAATAACCATGCTAGTAAACAATGTTAAAGGCAATCAGAAGTCAGCCACTTTAAATTTTACAGATCTTATGTACTTCGGCAATCCTTGTATTACTTGGAGCTATTAACTTTAAACACGAACACGATTTGTTCAGGAACGACGTGCCCTATCAGCAATTGCCACGAATCGTAAACAATTTATCTCGAGTTTAAATGAATCTCGTCAGCATGATCGGTGATCGTGCCGGTAAATCCCATTCCCTTGTACCTCTTCGGCAAATCGACTCCTTCGATTACTGACGTCATAGTGTTCTCAGGTTTCTTTCTTATCTTAACGACTATGTGCGCCGTTCGCCCGTTTTAAGAAAGCAATTTGCAGTCAAATCATGTACGGATTTGCGACTGACTACATTTGGTGCCTAGAGGAACGGGTTGTATTCTTTAATGTTACCTGCCCAAAAATTGCTCTTCAACCAACTTGCTTTTGTTTCATTAAACACAAATTTATATTCTTTACCAAACTTTATATCTCCTCTTCGCCGTATATTTTTTAATGAAAATGCACTGACGTATATGCTCGACCGCAAAAGATTAATTTGAGTAGTGCGCCGGTAAGTGAAGTGAACTTTCTGGAGGGAAAACTGGTTTAAATTGGAAATCTAACGATTTTATATTTCACCTGCTTGCAGCTGGTTGGTTGGTTGCCGGTCACCACAATTCTAATATTGTGAAAGGTATTACAGTTTCTCTGATATATTCACAATTCCATTGGCAATTGCGGCTTCATTCCGATAAATATTCATTTTCGTTGCCGTTTGAGCATGAAATGTGAAAGGTGGCACTGCTTCATGAATGTTCGTATCACTTTATGCATTGCTTCTTGATTCTTTTCAATTTAATATTTATTACAGAAACGATCTGAAGTCCAAGATGTTTTGGCCTTGTGGTGCATGCAAGAATAAAATTCAGTACGGCTTTAACAGGAAATGAATGTACCCGGCATATGACAGAAGATTGTCTTTCGAAGTCGTCAGATTGTAAATATTACGAGTAAATTTAGGAAATGTTGAAGGTGAAGATGTTTTCCTGATGGATTTTTTTCTTTTTTTTCTCATTAATAAAGAGATGACCGTGAACTGAAACTGATTAATCTGTTTATAGTTAGGTACAAAGTATTTATTAATTGATTTATTATAAAACGGTTTTTTATTCTTTATAAGTTGTATATCTTATACCTATACGTCTTCACCAGAATAGAAAAAGTTTTCACACATTTCTGTCCTTCAATTTGTATATCTAAGTACAAAACAATTAAGAATCCGATGGCGGTGAATAAGGCGTTCAAACGGCCACTTCGAAAAGTAGGTATGTAAATACGTATTGTTGAGCAATAGCATATTATTAGGCAGCTTTGACAAATCGTCATAAAAATTAATAAAACAATTGATCAAAATGTTATGCATAGTTTGTAGAGGCTTTTGTCGATATTTTAAAGCTAAAAATTATTTAATATATGTAGAATGATTGTACAATAACATATAGGTACGTACATATATGTACATACATATATGTGGGTAAATTAAGAAAGAAAAAGAAGATTTCGCATTATGGTAATAGGGAAAAAATTGAAGTTTCAAGTTCAAGTCTCTAAAACCGCAAATGAACGATTTTTGCATTTAAAACTTTTTAGGTAGGAAATTTTGAATTTCACGAATTATAGATATGTAGACAGAGGCCAGATAAATGTTATTTTTATTTGAAGTATAATACGCCTTTAATGTAATTTATTTGATTTGGCTGTATCGAAATATGTAGGTACATAGGTATATTTAACGAGGTCTAAGTTACAATTACCATCAAAAACCAAAGAATCAAAGAAAAAGTTGTTAGGTGAAATCTTAGTTGTTTTAAAAACCAACAGAGTTTAGATGTTACATTTTACATACATACATATATGTATGTATTTTAAGAAAACCAATTTTATGGAAAATTGTGTTTCGTTGGATTTTAATCCATGATGTGGGGACAGGCAAGTGCCCCACCCTGCGCCAACATATGTAATTACGCCAACGCTTAAATTCTCCATTTTGAATCTTGTATACAATACCCGTGTCGCTTTGAACACTTTGTTTATCAAAAACACCTTATTTATCAAAATTGGCTTAACCATTTAGGTGACGTCATAAACAAATATGTACAAAGTTAATGAGAACTCTGCTGTCGGATAAAGAGAATTCCATATTTTTATATTTGTTTCGATAGGGTTGGATCTTAACACATATTTTGAATTTTTTTCTCGTTGCAAAATGTTTAATGAATTAATTTTTATTATAAAGCTACACAGATTATTTGTCCCAAAAATCATTGTTTTCATTTAAATACAGTGTAGGCGGACTGTTTTGTTTCTAAGTATTTCTTTTAAAACATGTCCCCCATTAACATGGTTTTTTGTTTGTGGAAAGAAATATTTAACTTATACGTTAATATCAAAAACGACATAATTAAAAAACTACTACATAATGATAATAGCATTTTAGACGTTGGGTAATTCCAAATAAAAGATATTTTAAAAACTATTAAAAGAGTTATTGCAGCAAGAAAAAAGAAAATCATATTTCAAAAACTATACTAAAAACATAATTGTGACAATGGAAGAAATTATTCGCTAATCGTAAATTCTAGCTCAAATACTACTAAAAACTTTTCACTCCTCTAAAAATCCAATATTAATGAGTAAAAGGATTTATATAACTAATTTTTTATTTCTGGTACTTATTTCATTTTACATGTGTGTCACACCAAGAATATACATATGTATGTAATTAGGTATTTTATTTAAAATGTTTTGCATAAATATCTACATCCGAGATTTAGAAAATCTTGTAGATGACAGGAATTGTACTTAATCAAAATATTGCAACATTATTTTTAAATACAATTTTTATTCTTCTGCTTTTTTATTGAAAGTTTTAAATAAGTTCTTCTTCAATGAATAAGAAATGCATTCAGGTATATCTGGGATTTCTCAAGAAATTTGACATCTGTTCAACTATTCGGGTTATAAATTTCTTTGCTCTTTTATGCGACCTTATGCTTAATGATTGAAGATTTTACAATAAAAATTTTCCAATCTTGCTAAATTATACTCCGAGCCATATTTACATTACGACGAAAATATAATAAAAAAAGATATATCAATTTATTATTTCCACTTTTTATACTTTTTTTCTTTTCGTAATGTCTGTGAAGGAGTGTTTTCATGTCTAGCGAATTATCACAAAAATTGCGAAAATTCCACTTATAGTACAAAGAGCAGAAGTCACGTCAGTGGCCCAAATGACCTATATTTTCTCGAAAGTAAGAAACGAAAGCAATACGAGGCATCTTCTGGAACGATTACATAACACCACAGCTGCAAACATGAAAAACCTGTCCGTTTCCCATGCCCACCGTCAGATCTATGCCGATCTGTTGATGCTAAACACATAGTTCCTTCAAGAAAACGACAATCTTAAGAGGCCATAAAAGCTTTTCTGCATAAATTCGCAGTTTCATCTAAACAAACCTGATTGAGCTCAAGGACTCCTCGATGATGGCTGTTGCTTTTGGCATTTGGCAATGTCCAAATTAAGAAGTTATGGTAGCATATAGCAACTACTTTTATAAATCAAACTTTGTGTTTTTGGTATCTTAAATTACTTACCGGTGGCGGTTCACTGGTGGTGCTGTAAACCTCACTAGCAGCATACTCGGGCTTTATTTGGACAGTAGCCATCGAGTCGAGTTCCTTTTCCGTCATTTGACGAAAAATTTTGAAAGTCTTATAAAACACCGCGACGTTAAAGAATTCAATCTATGAAAAGTTAATTTGCACCCAACCGTTCTTCTTAAAATATCTTTTGAATTCCTCGTTAGATCACTACAGTCCTTGTAATTTTGTTTCCACTGGTCTCTACTCAATTTCGTTTTTCCTCGACCGAATTCTACTTGAAACAAAAACTATCACAAATTAAATTTTCCAGCACAGATTACAAAGCAGATAGATAGAAAGTAGAAAGTTTCGCGGCTCACACTATAGAAAGAAACGTCTAAACTGATCGGATGCCTACCGACTTCTGAGCCTTAACCAGTTGATCGCTAATGTTTTTTTGAAAACTCACAGAAACTCTGAAAAGCTCCACCAAAATTGATGTGGTTCTACTGCGACAACCTTTGCCCACTTGAGCAACCTATGTATGAAGTGCGCGAGGCGAGCGGGGGCCGATCGCGACTTTTACATAAGAGAAATTCGCATCGGGGGAGCAGACACATTCACATTTACCTGTGGCCACCTTACTCAGGTGGGGAGGGTTTCTAAAGGTGCGTGTGGCTGCTTTTGCACGCCGCCCGCCCGCCGTGCCGCCACCGGGCAGAGTGTTACCATCAGCGATACTAACTGGCTTTATTTCCCGTTTGGTCAATTCTCGGGAAAATTGATTTCATGGTTTATAATAAAAGAAGAAATGGAAATGCTAAGAGGCGACTTTGTTTATAATTTTACGAAGATGAGTCTTTCACTTGTTGCGCCGTATGGTCTGGTAATTTCATCGGAACGACCACTCTGTGTTAATTTTATCCATATAACGACCGTCAGCGACACTAATCGCTACCTTTACTTGCTATTATTGTTTTATGTGAACAGCGGAATTTTACATCCCATGATCAGTTTGCATAAAATATGAAAGCGGACTTAAAAGGAATAAACATTGTAATCTTTGTATTCCTGAGAATGTTTACTAAGTGTCAACTATTCAAGAAACTGCTGTTAAGTTTTTGTCTTGATGCCTATCACATCAATAAGGACCAAAAATAAATAAGTAGGTATAGAAAGGAGTATTAGTCAAAAAAGATATACAAAATCTTAACCTAATATTGTAACAAGTAGATGGGTCCATGGTCGATAACGTTTTTCGAAAGCTAAATTACAACAAATATATTTCGATTTATTGAAGTACATATTTTCAACATTGAAATAACCTTTTATCAATTTTATGAAAAAGCTTAGCCACATATGCCCGCATACAAAAGGTCACTGTTTGAGTAAAAGTAATTTAAAAGTTTTTAGCTAATCTTTTTTATACATACATTAATATATTTTTAGAACTTATCAATTATCATAGGGCCAGATTTAGAGTTTTGCCCCTCTTGGTCTAAACCAGTATTAGCTGTTCCTTCGTTAAAACTTCCTAAACCTACATACATATACTATCTTACCCTATCCAAATCTCAAAGCATTACCAAAAATTAGTTTACAAATAAGGTAAGTGCTATCACAATATTTCACTTTGATGCTATATCGTTTTATACATCTTTCATAACGTTATCTTTGTGTAGACATGGTTGATTGGTTATTTCATGTGGCCCACCCACTGGTGAATTCCAATTAGCGTTAAGGTGGACCGTTCTAATACCACGAAAACTCCATACTTCTTTAATACTTTTGATGCCACAGCTAGTTAAGTTCAATATTTTTAATGCTCGTTTATGCCACAGAACCAGTGGTTGATAATTTTAATAAGACTTTTAGTATATGTATGTATGTATTTTTAATCCGAAATCAAAATTTATCCATCACGTCATATTTTTAAGAAAAATAAGGTAACTAAAAAACATCGTAGTTTGAGCATTTTACCAGAAAATAATGAAACGTGAAAAATGCTCTAAAGGGTTCAAATGAAAGCCTAAATCCTTAGCATTCCATGGCTTTTGACAAACATATGGAAGAGCTAGTTTCTTATGAGCGTGCGCTAGTTTTGATTTTTATTCACTACCAAATAGGTATATGAAGTACTAAAATACGATATTTTATATTCTTCAAACCAATTTTTCTCCAAACCACGGCATGATAGAACATTTTCGTTGGACAAATTGTAATCTACGGAAAAAATCCTATCGTATCACTTGTTCCGTGGCAAAGGAGTTGACCAGTGTTACCATTATTTATAAAACGCGATGAAAGCCAATTACCAAATGAGCGGTGAAAAATACATAGATCAAAAATTTCGTTAGCAATTTCGATAAATATTACATATTTATATATGTATGTAATGGTTGTAATTTTTAGACTCTCTAAGTAAGTTTTTATCCAACTATAATTGCGTTTTCAATTTTTGAAATTTAAGTTTGATGCTTGTTTTGATAGAAAGTTAGTTATATATTTTGGGTTTAATTACAATGCCTTCGGGTGACTAAACATGAATTTTATAGGCCAACATCGAAAGACTACAAAGAACATCAGATAGGTATCCAAACAATTCTGTACATATGCAATTTGTTGATAATATTATGCGTGGGCAGGTATTTTTAATTCTTTTCATAATTGAAAAAGTTTTTTCGTTGCACAATTCGATGCTACAAATAAGATCTTTAGAGCGATGTTAATATAAGGGTAAAGCTCGTAAGTGCTAATTTTATAAATTAGTTCACAATATCCAAATAATGTCTTCAAAATCTTAAAGAAACGTTGGTAGTCCAGAGAAAGTAATGACGGCAGCGCGGGCGGGATAGTCGATTGGTTGCCATTGTAATTATAAACCATATTAAGTTCCAAATAAAATAACTCTCTCTAAAAATCCTCGTAATACCTATTTTGTGTTGAGTAAAAATCACAACTATCTTTTACAAGACTTGTGATCTTCTTTTTATAATCATCGTACATTTGCTTTACTTATTGACTTCTTTATTTATTAAAATTTCTAGTAGACTTAACACAAGACAATTTAATTTCTGTGTAAGTACATATTACATACATATGTATGTATATTGTATGTAGAACTACGTTTTTAATTTTACCTGCCTAACGTTTTACGTAATGGCTGTCTAATTTTTAAATTTCTTTTTAAGATGCATACCTAGTTATGTTCCCCATATTTACAAATTGTTTCATGGAAGATTAAGAAAATTATCTTTTTTAACCGAAGATTGTAAAAATGTACTTGTACATATAAGGAAAGGAATGGAAAATTTCGATCAGGTGAAAGTCAGGTTTTTATAGTCTAGTATTGCCTTACGGAGACGTTAGTATCTTACAATTCAACAACTAATTGATTTCCTTTTTACCAAAAACAATCTTAAGGAAGAATATAATAAACAAATTGATGTATAAAAGCATTGATATCGTGGCTGCAATAAGAAATATGAGTCATGAAAATAGCAATGGTAGGCAGTGCCGGTAGAGGAATATTGATGGTAAGGAGCTTCCATTTTTATCAGCTGTTCTTCTAGAACTAAATAACTCGAAGAATTAACTTCACTAACAATCAGAAAAATGCTAACTTAAAATTTGTTGGTAGTTCCTACGTAAAGTTTGTTTTTAGTTTAGATATACATAATTAAGTTATCCCAAAATTTTATTTTAATCGATTGAAAGCTCTGAGACTGCATAGCACTACCCATACCAGTTTATACGACATACAAAAAAAAAACATTGAGGGAAATTGGCTTTAAAATTTTGAAAGTTATCAATCATTTTGCTTGATTAAATTAAAAATCTAAACGGCTCATTGTGCGAGTTGCGACTTGAATTTTGACATGCTCTTACCGACGTTGTATATTCCGGAAGGACCATAAAAACATGGTATTTTGAAAATTTTATGCCCCGCCCCCTTAAGGACCTAACGAAAGAAGGAATGAAATAAATTCTCTAAACTTTTAGTTTGATACTTTATTTCAGGCTCATATTAACCTTTAGTATTAGAGTCGATACAAAAAGGTATACATATATGTATCATTTATAGAGTTAAACTTAAAACTCATTTAGATAACACATAGATTTTCACGTTAGTCGGAGAGGCTTTTAGCCAAAATCTTACTTATTCAACAAAAAATGACATTACTTTATATTTACATAAGTATATACAAAGCGGCGGAAACAAGGAAAATAAAGGTGAAATCTAAGTGTAGTGACTTTTGCCTTAATGACAACAAAATATCGTCCCTATTAAAATTAAACAGTAACCGTATTTTAAGTAAAATATAAAAAAGTTGCCTCCAGGATCCATATACTGTAACTAAGTATTTGATAAATTATTGCGGTGCTTTCTTCATTTTGCACTTTACCTTCTATTGTAGGAATGAACAGAAAAATTTGCAACCTTAGTGCCAATGCCTTCACTGCTTTCTTGAAATTTTTGCAAGTAGCCATTAACCACAAAGAAGAGACTAATGCTATTACATCCAAACATGATATTAAAGGTAATTTTGCTTTCTTATATTGCTAACGATGGCTATGAGTCTGAAGGAAAAATCTGTGGTCACGTCTGCAGCATGTTGGACGCTAGGAAGCTAATAAAGGCCCAAAATTACCACAGCGCATTTGAAAAACTGAAGAGGAAGGCGAACACTTAACCGCTCTTTATAACTTCCGAATATTAAAAATTAGACAGGCTCTCCGCTCGATTACCGTCTTCGCATTCATAATAGCGTTAAAGAACACGATAAGCTAGTGATCCAGTTCGGTTTGGTCTATACCAATTATATTTACTTCACTGAAACTCAAACCTTCTCACTTCGGCCAAGTTGGCGGTAATGTCGCTGCTGCAATCGAAACTCTCCACGGCTGATTGAGCTCGGGAGAAATCGTCGTCACAATATACTAATACTATATACATACTATCATAATACACGCAGGGGCAGGTGAACTTTCTGAAACTTACTTTGGTTGAAGAGGCTGTGCTAAGCAAGACCTTACAAGCGGACTATGTCTTCGAGCTAATTAAGAAAGGTAAACCTCTGACATGATGTAATACTCGTTAATGCAAATGGAGTGTGGAAACAAATTTAATTCTTGCAGTGCAAATGCTTGCGAATATTTTCGAAATTTGGAGGTTTGAACATTGCATTCACTTGCATACATAAGATCTTAAGTAGATTTAAATTGATTATCTATGGCTCTACCCATTTTTACATTTTTTCTATCTGTTGTGTTATACATAAATTGGGCAAAGTTAAAAAAATTCCTTTCGAAAAATAAATGGTAACGTTGCTATTAAGAAGTAAGTTTAGGTATTTTATAAAAACACGAACATACATATGATAATTATGCAATGAGGTACTCATATGCGACAAAAAGATTAATTCATTTACCTACTATACATACATTAAAGCCTGCTTTTTTATGTCTCTTACATGCCGGTAGCCCAACGTGGGTGCACATTACGAATTTTAAAATTAATGTCTAGAAATATATTTAGGAAAATAAAACGGCTTGTTAGTGCCGTGGATGCGATGGAATAAAGTCTGAACTTTCAATATGTACATATATCTATAACTCACAGCTAATATGTATAAGAATTCTTCTTATAGAATAATTTTTCATAAAAAATTGCTCTCTCTCTCTAGTAAATTGATGGATTAATGGACAAAAATCAATGTCGCAATTTTTGATTTTATATACATACATATTTACCTGAAATGAATTATGGAAAAAATCTAAACTTACAGCAGTGAAGAATTTCTGATACTTAGCTCTAGATCGAATGCCTTACAACTAATTTTAAAACATTCATATTAACCAATGGTTAATAACTTTCATTCAAGCTCAAAATGTTATATTTTATCTCTTGAAATGGGTTTTAAAAGCAATGAGAGCGTATCGATTTTCATCCTTCTAAAGACTGTAAAATAAATTTGAAACAACGCGAAGATCAATGACTGGAATAGATTATTCGAAAATAATGTATCGGCTGTTTGTTTAATTGTCCCAGTTAGTAAACCAAACTATTATTACTTAAATTAAATTATAAAGAAAACTCTTTATATTCATCTCTTTATAACCTCTGTGCTTCACTTTCGCTGACACCTGACACTACCTGCAGTACCTAATTTTGTCTACTTTATTCGCGAAATATAAAAAAAATCAATACAATGGCATAGAATGGATGTTCCAAAATACGCCTTAGCAATATTTATAGAAAAGTATGCGTTCGCAAAATTCTCGCTCCGGACTCGACTACTAGAAAAAAAGAAATTATGTTCTGCTTCGGTTTTTCCATGTCGAATATTTTCCGGAGCTTGTATACAGTCAAGATCTCAGAAATGCACACATTTTATTATGTCAAGAATTACATCCGTCTCGAAAACCGGATCTACATATTTCCTTCCGGTCTTCCAGTAACTGCATCAACTTTAATCATGAAACAGAACATGGTTGAATAATATGATCGATCTCCTGTTCTCAAATGCGAATGATTAATGATCGGTAAGTGTATCTCATAAAGTAATGACAATTCAAAACAAAAATCATTTCATCACTTTTGGCAGTGCTTATTCTAATTTAATTGAAAAGCATTTTTAAAAAGAACTGTTTGACCATACTTCCGAATAAGATGAATAGAACGAAATTAGGAAAAATGTTAGGTCTTCATACCTACGCTACAGCAAACTGCACCAAACAGTAGACATTTTAAAGTAATTTTGTAAAAACAAAGCAATTATAAAATCAAAGGTGATACAAATTGAATTATTTACCTCATAAAAAATAAGAAAACTCGAACTTCTACAAATAATTTTTAACAGTTCCATAGTATCACAGTTTCTTAAGAGTGCTACTATAAAAAAAAACTGTGCTTAAGAGCGAAATTTTTATGCAAACTTTCAAATGAACCCGACATTTTTGGAAGTTTGTAGAAATTTTTTTCACGATAACTTTCAAAATTATACTTGCAATAGAAAATTATCAAAAACATATGAAAAAATGAGACTGGGAAAAATTTCGCTAGCCTCCAAAAATATCCATCGAAATTGCGTCCAATAAACTAATTAAAATTCGACTTCATTTTCAAAATAAGTAGAGACTAATTATTATTTTTTTTTATTAAACTGTCTTGCCTGCATTGCCCTCGCTCAAAGTTTTACATTGAAGCGAATTTTGAAACTTTGAAAAAATAACAAAAATTATTGGTCGAAATATTTAATTTAATTTGACTTTGTAGCTGTAATCCTCCGCATGAGTCACATATTCAATGGTGTGGGCGATTTTTGAATTGTCTCTCTTGAATAATGTCTAATAAGTTGGCTTATAATTTATCAAACAAACCGGAATTTCTGTATGAAAACTTCAGATTCAGCTTCTTTTTGTGCACATAAACAACGAGTAAAGCGGACCAACAGGTTTACTTAAGATATTTTTTATCTTTCGAAATTATCATTATGAACACAAGCGGATGCATAGTCTGTCTACATACATGAGGCTGAGTTCATCATATTCGTGACATTAAAATAAAAGAAAATTGTTTTGGACAGATTTAATTGATAACATGAGCTGTTGTCTGAAAAAGCAGAACATTGTTATTATGGAAAAAAGGCAGTTACATTTCATAACAGTAAACAACCACTTAGCACTTTTACTAAACTACCATTTACCATCTAAATGGACTAAATATTTAGGGGAAATTACGTTTTCCGCAAACGTTTTTTGCTGGAACTATAAACGCGATGAGAATTAAGTACTCTTAAAGATGCTAACAACAAAAACTGACGACGTTGACAAGACATCAGCAGAGGACTAGGAATCATATAACGAAGGTGTTGCGAAACACTCCTTCAAACATCTAATACCAATTACTAAAATTTTTTTATGGACGGCCATTGTCGTTTGTGCTTGAGGGCAATGAACCTTGCGATATTGCCCTGGAGTGCCCGAAATTTTGTATTTTTATTATTTTTCTGCTAATTATTTTCATTTCTTTTTTGCTTTGAGAATATCTTCGCCCCCCAGTGAGCTCTCTAATATTTTTTACAAATCTCTGCACGAAAGGAAAAGTTGATTTTTTGCTATTCTTGAGGCTTCTTCGTCTTCCAGTAACCGTATATTCGCTGTGTTTAGCGACTAGCTAGTTAATCAGCGGTGTCATCATCATTATGTGGTCAGAGTGGTAAGGCCGTTCTCCAATGCGCGGACCACCCAACCACGAACCACCGAACGAAAATGCTGAATCCCGTGTAAAGTATAAGCCCTTGCCTGTAGTTGTGCCTGTCAGCTGCGAAAACACAATCGGGCAAATGTTAAATGTAGAAGTTTTTACCACTTTTTAAGCGGACAAACTTATCTATTTAACTTTTAATATTCTCCTGAAACTACCGTGCACATTTTTATAAGTGCTTCGTGTTATAATTAGTGCACTGATGTTTTGACAACCGGCGGAACAGCTGCGGCGATGTCACTATTCTGGTACAATATCGTTGCTGAATGGTCAACTAGTACTATGTGGTTAACACGCACCAAGAAAAAGTTAGCCATGTTGACGAAAACACGAGCGAGAGGGAAGATGACGCCACATTCATGTGGGACGAGATGGCGCGATTTTGGTTCGTTCGTGGTTGGGTGGTTCGTGCATTGGAGAACGGCCTGTACAGGCGAGTTTCT
Source organism: Machimus atricapillus (assembly GCA_933228815.1). NCBI lineage: Eukaryota > Metazoa > Arthropoda > Insecta > Diptera > Asilidae > Machimus > Machimus atricapillus. The sequence goes on from OW121784.1 coordinate 32,372,393, forward strand.
AACTTTCGCTTTCATGCAGAGATATGGCGCGGTGTTCCACTCATCGCCAGAAAGAAGTCGACTTCAGTTCTGTATACCTACTGCATCTATGTTTTCATCTGAAGTCAAGTGCCATAATTACCTACTGATGTTAAACATAATTGGCCCGCACTTAATTATTTTCAACAAACCACAGATGATTGGCAGGAGTTTTACATTGAGGAGCAACACTATTATGTATATTATGAACTTAAAATTCGCAATGATTAGACTCATCGTCCAAAGTGAGAGGTCCATACCGCGGTTTGTGCAAAAAAAAGGTCGCCACAAATAAACATTATTTCTGCTTCGATGAAGAGAAATTTTCAATCTATGCTATGGTTTTTCACCAGACTACAGCAATAGAGCATGAAATGCATTTTTAGTTGACTGTTTGCTGGCGACCAAGAGAAATTCATAACTCAACATGGTGGCAAGGCAAGCATTGTTTTCTTCACTCCAATCAGTCCATTAAGGATGAAGTTTTTCACTTCCGCACCTACCGCTCTCGTTTTAAGTATGCGAAGTTGTAATCTTGATGTAACCGATTACATGGATCTAAGGCAGGTGGAGTTTATGAAACGCACTTCCCGGTTAGCATGGCTTGGACATTCTTGGACAACTACAAGTACGGAATTTTCTTCAATGGTGCTTTTTTCAATGTACTTTGCAAATGTTATGAAATCGATGCTCGGAAAAATATTTACACTTCTTGCGTTAATTTTTCTCAGACCATTATCTAAAAACAATCTTTAATTCCGCGGTATAATTTGCGTGAAAAGGCAATGAGAAACATTTGAAGTTTTTAAACCTTAAAAAGCGTTCTATGGTTTTTTTGCAAAGAAGGTTTATTTCCCTGACTTTACAAAATTATTGGACATGCAATAATGGTAAAATAATTGCTTTAGATTGAAAAAAAACCATATAATTTCAAAATAATTGTTATTATGTATTCGATTATCTTCAAATCCAGGAACCGATGTTTTTTTTTTAATTATGTGAGAGCTGGAAATGAGCGAAACAATTTTGGTATGGCATCTATCTGTAAAATATTTGATATGCGAAATATAATACTATAATACTAATATGTTAATACTCCTAACAACTTGTATACTATTTATAAATTCCATACTTTAATATCTCACATTTATTGCTTATTTTATCTGTGAACAATTTTTTGTATTGCGTAAGTAAGTATACACGAATAGTTCAAGTATAATTTTTCTAAATTAATTGTGGCAAATAATCCACCCGTAATTCCTTGTTTTAAATTTCAAAGAGCAATTATTTTTATTGAATTAATTCAGCAATTAAACTGGGAAAAGTTTGGATATGCCGTTTTCAATGCACGACAATCAACTACTAAGTAATAAATAATTAGCGTTTTCGTTATTGTAATATTGCAAATAACTTTGAAAATGATGTTAAATGTAGCCTATCAAGTATAAGTAGGGTATTTACTTACAAAATTAATATACATATGTATGTACACAGGCGGGTTTTTCTCTTTCCGTTTTCCGTTCGAATTGAAAAGAGCTTTGAAAAGCATTTTGATTATGTATGTATATGCATAAATTTGTAATCTTTACTTAATTAACCATCCTAACCGATAAACAAAAATTTCTTTGATTCTAACTCCTGGACAAGATGCGAGTTTTCATATGTATCTAGGCCAAATTGCAAGTGGAAGGTGGGTATATGAATAAACATATTTCATAACAAAAACAGCTGTAACAGAAATCAGACAGAGAGGCAAAATATCACCGTAGTTCACCATTTTATCTTTTTCGGAAACCCTTACAAAAATAGTATTATGCTTTCACCGATATATAATAATATAAAAGCTATCAACAATTTGTAAAACCTCCTGAACTCAAATTAATACATTTATAACATATCTGTCCTTATAATACTGATGATTTACTCGAGGTTTTAATTTTAACACTACTTTAAACATAAGAAAATTGTATTAAATTAGTATAATACGACTAGAAAATAATTTGAATTCAACGAGCTTCTCGAATTTTGTCGTTGTTGACAATCGTGCTTAATGCTCAACTCGACTCCTATTGTTTATTCCATTAATTAATTCAAATACAGCGAAATAATGAGATTTCATACTTTCTTCAAGGCGAACATTTCCTTCTCAAGCGAGTAATTTTGTGGAATTACAATTATAATCGTTGGCCACAGCTGCATTCTGTTTACATTGGACAAGCGGTTCAATGCACTTCACAATTTCTGAAAGATTTGAGAAATTTCAATTAAGCGGCAATTTTTGCTGGAAACCACTCAAGCTCGCAAATACATTAGGATAAAAAAGGAATTATGCAGCATTAAGATTCGCGTGAGTTTCAGTACAAAAACGAATATACGAAATGCGCCTTTGTTTGCTGCCACGGCAGACATGCCTTAAATGGAAGATTGTTGATCTCTAGCCGGTTGTGGCGGTGGCAGCAATACCAGCCACTGTCTCTTCAAATAGACAAGATCGCGTGATGTGAAACTATCAATGCAACTAAACAAGGTTTCACCACGTCTCAATGGGCACTAAGGGCACCACCGGGCACCGGGTCGTAAAAGACTTTCGCTTTCTTTGCAAAATTTTTCGAAGTAATTAATAGAAGCCAGGTAGAGGCCATAGGATTGCACTATGAAAATTATTTTCGCTAGAGGCTAGACGTTTGATGAATTTATAGGACCAGCCGGAACAATGTCAAATCATTCATAAAAATACAATAACGTGAAACCCAGTTGGAATCGAGCAACATCGCTCCGCCGGAATATTCAAAAGCCAATTTCTCTGCGAGGGAACAGCGAAATAGACTCAAAAATAAATAGAGTGAAGCCACACTATCAGATCGGAAGAACAAAGTTCAAACTTACCAATCATCATTTAAGCCGGTGTCATTATAAGCAAGATCAAAGAGTCATCACTTGAAAAGAAAATGTACATCTAACGATACTGCAACCTCAGACGAACCCCTTTTATTTAATGTACATATTTCCGAGGTTGATCGGATAAGTCCCCATCCTCTTCAGCCTAAAACGCTTACAGTTCCATCGTCACAGAATACCTCGAAGAGATCTTGTAGACGATATTCCTTTAGTATTCAAACAAATTTTATTTGCAACTCAAATCCACGTAAACTTTCACCGAATATCGTTTTGCTAGCGCAGCTCTCATCTTGCCCCAACTGTGGGTGTTACTTTTAGTGGAACATCCATACCCATGGGAATTGAAGACTACCTTCATAAGCGGCGAGTACCTAGTACGTGCTGGAAGTATCAGCTGGACCTGCTCTGGTGCGCTTATAAGGAAAATCGTTTTTGTATTACAAGTGGTTTCCTGGAAAGACACTTACTCCATTCATTCCGGGCTTCACGTACAATTTCTTGAAGAAAGCGCTGCGAATAAAGGTTGGGAAATCATATTTTTTCCTCGCGATCATGACTGAGAATGCATGGCACATAATATAAAACAGTCCTAATATGCAAAATATCCAATCTCGCTAAATTATGCTCATATAAGGTTTTGTAAATTTATATTTTGTTTGTCTCTTCAATCATCAACCGGTATTAGGATTTATAGATTAATAAAACTTTACAAGTATGACTGAAAAAGCATATAAATACTTTTTAGGATTTTAATTGAATGAGTCAAAGATTAAAAAATCTATAATTTGATCAAAACCTAGATAGACTACATTCATTGTAAATTATGTTACGTTTACGTAGTATACGCATGTAATGTACATTATATAATGTACCCTATTTTGTTAATTTTACTTTCATTTCTACAGAGCACAGTGCTCGATAGTCGAGCAGTCAAAAAGAAAATTTATGAAATAATTCTTCTTTTTTATTCACTGGCTATATAATATGAGTATGTGCGAGAATGTTGTATAAGCACACTAAATTAGGATTTAGAACTTTATAAAACTAAAATTTTCAAATTTTCTTTATTTAAAAAAATATATACATATATAATATTGTAAACATTAAATCCCTTAAGTAAACAATATTCATTTTGAAAAAGAAACCGAAAGCGTTCCCTCTGAAACAAAAAATTATGAAGATTCCCATATTTTCCACGGTCAAATGAAGTGCACTCCAAAATTATGAATTTGAAATTGACCCTAAAATTTTGAATTTTGAAGGAATGGATTGTTCAAAAAGAAGCAAAACTCCAATAAATGTATTCAAGGCTGCAGTTTTTTTAAAGTCTGTTAATGGAATGAAGTAAATTCCAATTTCTCAAATATGTTTATATATACACTAGCTTTTGCCCGCGGCTTCGCTTTCGTAGGAAACCAAAATTGTGTTTAATTTTTAACTTTTTGCTCTAAAACCCCCTTGTTTATTTTTAAAAAACATTAAAAAAATTCCCTTTCAATAATTCTAGTAACTTTATTCTTTTTAAAATATGTAGTAATTTAGGGCTCCAAATCGCACAAAACAAGTTGGCACGTTTCCATTTAGCCCAACTTTTGTTAATGAAAATCGTCGAACTCGAGAATCCTTTAAACTTTACCCACTTTTTGTTGATGGAGCATTTAAAACTATTCAAAATAAATTGTAATCATATCTTATGTAAATTAGTATGAGGCGACTAGTGCATTTCTTACACATATATATATACATACATACATATGTGAGCCGTTGATTTGAAAATGGTACATTATCAGACCAATTTTTTAACATATCATTTTTTACAACTTCTCCAATTCAATCTTATCGTATAGCTTCATGTCAGTTTTTCAAGAAGTGGACTTTATACCCACTTTCAAAAATAACGACTCATGTAAAGCCCGAACCAAAATGGGACGTAACGTAACGCAATAAATGTCAACGTAAAGTGCGAACGTGTGTAATTAAATGGGACCGCCCAAAATAGACGTAAGTCAACTTGACGAATCTTCGTCAAATTCAGAAATGTCATTTCAGCCGTAAGTAAGGTGCGGTAACGATCGCACCTTGCGTTACGTCCCATCATTTTGTTCATTAGGGCTGAACCAGTGAGAACAGCTGTGATTTAAGTAAATGAAAAATTGATAAAATGAAGTTACAGAGGTCGTAAAAATCTTTGAGGTGTTCAATTAAGAGTCATATTTCCTTTATAATTTACCGTCACTTTAAGTTTTACTTCGGGTGAACTGTCAGTTTCGCCGTGCCGCAACCTCAGTTTCGTTGAGACGTAACGTAACGCAAGGTTGCTTACGTTTCTATTTTGGTTCAGGCTTAATGAATTCATTCTAGCAGCGACAAATGGCGGCAAAGCAATTTAAAAAGATCAATTTTTCGTTGAATTCTGCTTCCTTTCGTTCAGTAAAAATTATCAATTAAACTGGCACCACTGGTAAACAACAAACCAGTCGTCGACGCGCGGGTGAGCGGAGCGAGCCAAGAAGTAGGCGGCTGTCATTTTACTTTGAGAATCGCGTGTGACATCTGTTTGTGTACTACTTGTTTTCCTTCAATTTCTACCTTTAGAAGGCAAAATTAAAATGGCAACTAAAGTTGCAAATGTAGGAAAAGGTTTTCAACCAGTAAGATTTATCTCACATTTGATAAAAAATTAGAATCGCCCACACATTTTGCTTCTAACCTCTTCCAGGATACCGACGTTCACGTTACCTTCGAAGATCAACAAAAAATTAATAGATTTGCAAAGCATAATGCCCGCCTGGAGGACTACAAGCTAGAATTGGAAATAAGAAAGAATGATTTGAAAAATTTAGAGGAAGCTGCGGATGAAATCGAGCTCTTCGATGAGGAGGAGATGATCCCATTTCTCATCGGCGAAGTATTTGTCTCTCACAATTTAAGCAAAACTCAGGTATAAATGGAGTTATTTTTATTTAAAGTAATATTATTGAGAAAAGTAATCCAAAAATAGGAATTGCTCGGCGTTGAGAAAGCAAAGAAACAGAGAGAAATTAAGGAAATTGAGGACAAATGCCACGACATCCAGCAGGTGATGAACGAACTGAAGGCTCAGTTGTACCACAGATTTGGAAGCAACATTTCTCTCGAGAATGACGACTAAATGACATGCATTTGCTAATTATTTAAATCACTTTATTCATTAAATTATAAAGTTACTTAATTTATTGAATCCTGGTCGATTTCCCTTGTATTTGTTCGATTTCCAAATATAAAGAGAACATTCTCCTCGGCGTTCAACATTGACATATCCTGCAAGAAGAAAACATTAAAAAATGTTTTTAGATAAATATTTTCGATGCTAATCGAGGAATGTCTATGCAAAAGGTCATTTCGAGTTTTTTTACTAGATCCACTACTTTCATCTTCAAAGATCCACTAGATCCTACATAAAATTGTCTACTTTTGATCAAAAGTGATAATTTTCTTAGAAATATTAGCCTTTTTGTACAAATGTTTTAACATTTCGAATCATTTTAGTTGAACATCTAATTATTTTTTGTGTTTGATTTTAGCGTAATTTTTTCTCTCCAGAATTCATTGGGCCCGTACTGACATAAACAATAGCCAAAAACCCTTTTTAAAGTGGTTCCTTAAATATGACTAGCAATATAAATTTCCGAAAAAGATAATTCAAATAGTTAATATCCTGCTCACATGCCTGAATACTTTATAAAACCATATTACGCATTACGATTAGTTCTAAACTTAAACAATTACATATTTTACGACCAGCCGAATTGAAAGATATTTAAAACATACAGGGTGACTCTCGAGAAAGGGAACAAATTTTATGGGATAGTAGGGGATTCACAGAGGATCAATTCGAGATAGAACACCATGGACGGAATTGCCTGGTTACGGAGCTTCGAAGTTTTGTAGGCGCCTGAAAGGTAGGAAGCCCGTAAGGCACGTGCGTAAGGAGAACTGCCAGGCATATTCGCCCATGGCCCATGGGTGTCCTATCTCAAATTAATTCTCTGTGGGTCCCCCTTCTCGATAATCACCCTGGTATAACTACATACATACCAGCCATTGGAGTCAACTAAAAGAACTACTACTAAAGAATACGTTCAAAATTTACTTACTAGCGTGCACTTAATAAAAGATGGAAATACCTTCAAGAAATCTTCTCGAAACGGCGGTTTGTAGTGTTCCCATTTCTTTAGTTCATTCAACTGCACTTGCTTTTCCTGGGTGGTATCAGTCAGTTTTATTCGGAAGGGATCGTCTTCTTCATCTAAACTCTCATCCTCAATTGGGATCTGTAGTAATTTATGATTTTTACATATAACTTATTTAGAATGAAAAAGAAAACTCACTTCCCCATTACCCTCACAATTGCAATCCAAACTATCGTGTGTCTCACACGACTCAAAATTTTCTTGTATACTGAACAAATCTGTGAGATCTTCCTCTGAAAAGTTTAAAGCAGATTTTCCATCCGGTTGGTTCATCACACAGCCAGTTAAAGAAATCTTTTGTATTTGTCGTTGAAAAATTTTCTCCTCGATAGTGCCACAAGTAACAAGCCTAAAAATTTGAACATCTTTGGTTTGGCCGTCCCGCCAAATTCTAGACATAGCTTGCAAATCCGTTGCTGGATTCCAATCGCAGTCGAAAAGAATTAATTTCGAGGCCCCGCAAAGATTTAAGCCAATACCGCCTGCTTTTGAACTAAGTAAGAAAACGTTGAAATCAGACAATGGTTTGTTAAATTTCTCTACAATAGAATTTCTTTCGGCTGGTTGTGTTTTTCCATCTAACCGAAGGTATTTATATTGAGATTGATCACAAAGGCCCATTAACATGTCCAGCATTTTTGTATGATTGGACACGAGGACAACCTTCTCGTTTAGGGTAGTTATTTGCTTCAGCATTTTTGTTACAAGCTCCAGTTTCCCAGAAGCAGATGAACTAATGGAGCCTTTTGATGAAAGCAAGCTTTTTAAATATGAATTAAAAGCATTATTCTTTGAGCTTCTTGTTATCAGGTTTGGATGATTGCAAATTTTCTTAAGCGCAGTAATCATCTGTAAACGTGAGTTTAATAAACGTTAAATATTTCGAAATTGTAAAAAGATGAATAGGTCTGTGATTTTGTAGTTAACCAAACAATTGGAATAAAAAACATAAGTATACACTATATATATTGAGTGTTAAGAAAAAAAAAAGAGAGAGAAAAATTAAGGACTACGCATTTGAACCGCGATACAAAAGAAGTGTGTTAGACAAAATTAGGCGTTTAACAGTAACACCGCAAAAATTATTTTATTAAGTTGTATATGATTGAATGTTTTCCGAGATAAAATGATTTGAAAGTAAAATAGCTCAATTGAATTCGGGCGCTGGATAGGTATTGAAAAATATAATAATGGGTAATATTATTATATTATATGTTTTACACTTACTTGCAGAGAAACCGACTCCTTAGTTATAGTGTCCTCTTTAATTTCATACCATTGCAAGGCCTTTTCTATTAGGGAAATCTGCAATTCTGACGGGCGCACAAAAATTACAAATTCGGTTTTTGTTGGCAAATACTTGATGTTCACGCTTTGTGTTCGTCTTATTATAAATTTGCTTGTCATAAAATTCAATTCCTCTGCTTTTTCTTTCCCAATAGACTTGCAAGAGCTGGATGCACTTGGAGCTTGCGATAAAACAATCGGGTTCTCATATTGCCGCTTGTATTTTTGGTAATCTCCCAATATGCCAGGATTTACAAAATTTACCAAAGTGTAAAACTCTTGCAAATCATTTTGGATAGGTGTTCCAGTTACAATAATTCTTTTTTGAATCTCCAGTTGCTTTAACAATCCATAGATCTTAGTGCTCTGATTTTTAAGTCGATGCCCTTCATCACAGATTAACATATCAAAAGACATTTTTCTGAATTCATCAACATTGCTGACAAAAGTTTCATAGGAGACGATCACAAATGGCATATGTTTTTGAGCTTGAAACTGGCTTATTTTATTTTTTGTATCAACAACATAGGCAAACATTCGCTCTCTACCGAGCCATTTCGATATTTCCCTGTTCCATGTCTCAACCAAACTACTTGGGGTCACTATTAAAATCCTTCCAAGAACTCGTTCTCCGCCATAAGGACCTCGTTTTAAAAGAGTGTGGCAAAGAGCAAGGCACTGCAGAGTCTTGCCCAGTCCCATGTCATCAGCTAATATCGCTCCAAAATAATCCATGTTCCTTAGCCCCAGGACGCATTCATATAAAAATTTAACGCCTTCTCTCTGATGAGGCCGCAAATATTTCGCAATAGAAGTGGATATTTCAACCTCAATCACGGGACGGTTTTCCTGGTTGAATTTCCACTGATGTATGCTTGAAGGTTTTTCCATTACAAGAGGGTCCACGCCCTCATCTTTTTTGGGCAATTTTGGCATTTTAATAGGAGGTGCGGAAAGGTGCAGATTAGGAACAAAGATATTGCTGGACTTCCTCTTTTTACCTATCGCCTCATTATCTTTTTTTTCATTAGTATCAATTTGGTAAAAACCTTTTGGTTTATATGTAGATATTGATTGATTTACCAGTTTTTCTAGAACTTCGACTTCCTTGTCGCCTATTACCAGTTTGTTACCTTCATAAATCTCAGTGAGTTTACTAATACTTCCTAAATAATTTCCACTTAAATCTTTTAGTGTGCCAGTATTATTTAGTATTTCAATAATGCCATCGTTTTCGTAGGTTTTGTGTTTCTTTGTGGTTCTTTTACCCCATACCACATTAAAAACTGCCTTGCCCGTAGTATTACTATTTTCAGTTATTTCTTTAAGTGGTGGACAATCATTTTTCGAATCATTGCTGCTTTTTGGTTGCGTAATATTTTTTGTGGCATTTAAATCAAGAAGACAAGTTGTTTTGTTTTTCAAGGATGGTGCACCAGATCTTCGCATTGTGTTTTATACAGTAGTGAATAATAATACCCCAAGTTACAAAATTGGTAAGCCCTATAATGATAAATAGTGATATATATAAATAGAAAACCTACAAGATATGTATTATTATGTTAAGAAAGTATATTTTGGAAATGTATGTATATTGTTCACAAACCTTAACAAACGCTAAGTTCATATCTTGGGCAGTTTTATATATAAGAGTTGAAGGAGTGAAAAAAGGGAATTATGTAGTAAAAGAAAGTAAGTAGAGGAAACATAGGAAATGAAACAATTTTTTCAAAAATCTCCATTATCTTTGATCCTTGAAATGAGCTTTCATCAAAGGTAAGCAATTTTGAATTTCAGGAAATTGCCAATAAATCCATTGATGTTTATGTTTAAAGAGATTACGATTCATCGAATCAATATATAGTTTTATTTACTGAAATCAAAAAGTAGTTTTTTTTTATGTATGTACACAAACATAATCTCTACCAAGAGCTTTACAAATGTCCATGGTAACTCGCAGATTCGCAAGCCCTGTACAAAATCTCGGCTTCCACCTTAATACCAGCATTCCATCTTTTAGTCTATATCTATGTATATGCTCAGGTATCTATATATGTATTAACTCCTCAAGTACCTTAACTAGACCGCAAACTAATCTAAAGGGGTGGAAGTCGCAAAGCTGGACCAGCTGGACATTGTTATTACTACTACATTTTTGTAAAATGTTTAAGTTCGTTTGGTTAGTACCAAACCAAGGTTAACAAATAACTTCACTTCTTGTTGTACCTTTAATCGCATTCTAAAGCAAACAAAATAACGATTTAATTACCGCGGGTCGAAAATTATTAAATATCTTGAATTGGAAAACAAGGCCACTTCATAAGCCCAATTAGAGGGCTCGGCGTAGTTTTGTTTTGGAATCAATAATGATGTATTTTCCAGGTAGATAAGCTTTGGAATAAATTTAGCTTCATACAGAGTATTATCACAAAATACTTACAATACAATACAATATCCAGATTATACTGAATACGTTCAAGCTCGAAAACAAAACTTGAAATATGAATGTTTGATGCAACTTTGAAAATATATAGAAAATCTAGGAGACCTAGGTTCCTGATAATATCACTTAATTCATAGGCCTACTAATCTATCAATTGCAGCAGCTCATTTTATCTTACTCACAAAATACTGCAATAATTGAGGCAACGCAACGCAAGCAGGACTCAAATCTAATCAAAACAAACCTCACAAAATATTTGAAAAAACGTAAACAAACGATTGTCAAATACTTGTTGGAAATTTTCGTTTTTAAGGTTGTCAGCCATTGATTTTACTTTTGAACACCTGAAAACCCTTTAATAATGGTTAGAAATAGGGTATTTGTACATGTTTATATATGTTATTCGCTATTTTTACTGGTAAAAACAATTAATTGAATTTATCTGATAGATTTCCAAAACAACCGGTTTAAAACTGGACTTGCGAATACGATCGTGTTATCATGGCAACCCCTTTTAACTTCCCTTTACCAAGAAGGCGACGTTGAGTTTCTGACGTTTTTGCACTGACACGTTTATTTGCATTATTTTTGGAGTTCTAGTGATTAAAGAACATTAAGGGGTGAAGATATATAAGAAAACTATGGCCCAATTCGATCTAACTGCGAGGAATTGCCAATTTCTTGATCGGCATCTTACTTTTCCATTGCTGGAGTTTTTATGTGCTAAAGAGGTTAGGTTTGAGGAGTTTGTCCCGTATGCAATGGCTTTTTTATTTTATTGATATTAATCGGATTTTATTTCAATTCAATGTTCATTTTCAGATCTACAGAAAAGAAGAATTGCTTGAATTTATTTTAGAAACAGTCAACAAGACCAATATGATTGATTACACGATGGATACTCGTCAGCGTCTTGAGCTTGGTGATGAAGTTCCTGAAGAACTAGCTCAACGAAAATCCGAAGTTCTTGCAACTTTAAAGGAACTTCAAAATGAAGTTGCCCCAATTATGAAGGCTACAGAAATGTTAAAAAATAGTGACAGTATGAAGGATTCCAAAACGTTTTTGAACGTTTTACAAAAAGAGCACAACTTTAAAAGCGAAAATGTGGAAAGCGCTTACAAACTTGCTAAATATTTGTACGAATGTGGTAACTACCAGGACTCTACTTCTTATTTGTACTTTTGCCTCTTAGTTATGTCTCCCAGTGACAAGGTAATATCCAAGTTTATAAAAAAATTGAAGTCTTTACAATATTTTTACTTGCAGAATTACTTGAACGTACTTTGGGGCAAGCTAGCAGCTGAAATTTTGATTCTAAACTGGAACTCTGCTTTGGAAGATCTCTCACGATTGCGTGAGTTCATCGATAACAGCAATTTTTCGAACATTCAAGCTCTACAGCAAAGAACATGGTTAATTCACTGGAGCATTCTTGTCTTTTTTAATCATCCGAAAGGTCGAGACCTGATCATTGAGATGTTCTTGTACAAACCGCTGTATCTGAACGCAATTCAAACTATGTGCCCTCACATCTTACGCTACCTTGCAACAGCTGTTATTATAAACAGAACTCGAAGAAATGCATTAAAGGATTTGATCAAAGTTATACAGCAGGAGTCGTACACCTACAGAGATCCTATCACCGAGTTTCTAGAATGCTTGTACGTAAACTTTGATTTCGACGGCGCCCGCATGAAGCTGCACGAATGCCAGACAGTAATTTTGAACGACTTCTTTATAGTTGCCTGTTTGGACGAATTTGTTGAGAATGCTCGTTTGATGATTTTCGAGACTTTCTGTCGAATCCATCAGTGCATAACCATAAGCATGTTAGCCGACAAGTTGAACATGAAGCCGAATGAGGCTGAGTGCTGGATTGTCAATTTGATTCGCAATGCTCGCCTGGATGCCAAAATCGATTCAAAACTTGGACACGTTGTCATGGGCACACAACCATTGAGTCCCTACCAACAACTGGTTGAAAAGGTTGACTCACTCTCAGTGCGCTCGGAAGCGCTCACGGGATTGGTCGAGCGGAAAAATAAGCAGAAGAACCCAGAATCAATCGACAGTTGGAAGTATTATTGAAGGATGGGATAACTTTAATTTAAACTAAAATAAACCGCATAAATAGAGTATTTTAACTAATATTATTATATTAGTAATAGTGCTCTGTTTATGCGCGTTAACTTTATTAAGTGAGTCCCTCTATTATTTTGTATGCGCTTTTGTGCTAAGGATAACTTCATTACGTCGTTTGACTGTATTAAAACATCAATATCTGTCTACATGCTGTTTTTTTACATTTCCTCTTTGCTATATTTTAAAATTGAATCCAATGACGGCTGAATTAACAATAAAATTAAGTTAAACATAAAATCCAAATTCAAAGCAAAAATATTGCAACGCAGAATAGGGCTCCAAGACTTGATACGAAGTGTTTTTACATTTTACCGCTTTATCCCATAATTAGAGACATTTGGCTCTAATAACCTAATTACTAAACCTTATGACTGTTCGATTCTATTGTCGTTGTCTACAATGATATAAAATTCGCTTGTGAATCATATACACGATCTTCAATTATAGGTCCTTTCAATTTATGCCGGAATGGCTTTCATGACTATTACTATACTAATTTTAGTCGAAACGAACAGAGACGATGCGATTCGAGATACGTAATTCCACTCCAGCTTTATTTTTTATTAAATGACCAGGATAACGGAAGTCTTGGATTTTATCAAAAGAACTATACACAGGATGTTTTGCTAAGGTTTGAACAGGGGTATGCCAATCGATTCTAAATGGTCTCCTGATCAACGTTTGTTCGGACACCCCCCTCCTCCCCCCCCCCCCCCCCCCTTCAAATCGGTCCTTCCCCCCTAAAAACGCGATTGAAAATTTGGAGGAGGTCAACCTAGAAAATGCATTATAAGTTCTTTCAGAGACATCCTAGGATACTGATTAAAAAACCGCACTCGAATCCGACGGCGCGTTCCGAAGGTATTCGTGTTATAATAATTAATAATTAATTGCGGATAGTGGGTTTTGTTGTTGTATTAATCAAGGCGTGTTGATAGAAAAGAAAAACGTGCGCTCTAGCTAAAGCTTTATTACGCGAAGTTGCCGAAAAAAACCGTTATGTTTCTTATTTTACTGTTTCATAAATAAACAGAGACTTATTCAAACAAATCGATGATAGGGTTCGATCCGTGACAAAAAGTCATGATAAATAAAAAAAATTTCAACCAATTCGGTCTTGTGGTTTAGCCGTAAATCGTATTATTCGATTTTAAAATCTTCGAAATTTTTTAAGACGCTTTTTTTTAAGACGCTTTTTTTTAAGACGCTTGTAGTTTATATACCAATACATTTTTCACGGTTTCGCCGGGACTGTATAGCCTTGCTGGTAGGGCACCTTGACTCGCGATAACAAACGCGAGAAGAAACTGCGCAAGAGTGAGTTCGAATCTGGTATATGAAAGCAACTTTTTTTCTCCTGTGCCGTCCATCATACTGTGCTGTGCTTGTTCTTCCTTCCAAGCAAAATATTTCCATTCTCTTTTCCACTAGAAATCCTTTCTTTTTCCCAATTTTTTTTTCATATTTGTAATCTGTGAACCTTTCCCAATCTTTCTATGCTAATCTCAACGAAGTGTGGTTAGTAATAGTAGGATTTTTACTAAATCCTTAACTACTGCACGTACAGACCTGAGTAATATCTTCAAAAATCACATAAATTCTCAGGAGTCCATTTTTCTAATTCTCATATTTTTACTAATAAAACTTTTCTTTCAAAAAATTAAAATCCCTCTTTTACGCCTTCTTTTTCAACTCTAACATCATTTACGCATATGGAATCACCCCCTTCCTGTAACCTGGGTGAGTTTTCATTCTTGTTTCTTCTCCCCTCTATCAGAGACATACTCAATGGGCCAGAATATTCCTATTGTTCGTTAGAGTAAAAATGACATTTTCGCTAATAACTTCTACAATTATTAACTTTTTACAATTATTCTTTTTTCATAAAATACTACACATCCCCCCTAACCGACGGTACCCATAACATACCATATTCGTAGCTAATAGTATTTAAACACAATTATAACCCTTTTCCCCATATATCTTATATCTGTCTAATATCCGACTAATAAACAACACGTTCCAACATCACTGATGGTGTATTGCCAGCGTGACTCTCTCGGCATGGCGTGGGTCGGCTGTTCGAATCCACCTGCGATGATTCGTTTTTTTCCTTCGACGCTTTTGAAGGCCATTGATAGTACGTGGGTTATTAGCTTTTTGAGGAATCGAACGAAAGATTAAATTTTCATCTCGCGTCCATTCTTTCAGTTTTCATATTTTGGTTGTCTTTTAAATATTAGAATATAAATCTAACAAAAACTTCCTGATAGATCTCTCCGAATTATTTCCATTTGTAACTAACAAAAGAAGAACTGGGAGGTAGTCATGTAATTTGTTGCTGAATTGCGTATAAAATTCCAATAGGAATCTTATGCACGTCATTCAGCTATAGTACGCATAAGTACACCCGTAGGAGTTAGCTTTTTAAATAGCGATTTTTTGTTTGTTACCATAAACAACTTGACCTTTAAATATTGGTATAATGGCGCCCGGCATATATATAATAATAAAGTGACTCCTGCTAAAAAATGTCCCGAAATAATTAATTCTAGTAATGCTCTATAAATCGACAACAAAAAAAAACTGATATCCCAAAAAAAAAAAAAAATTAAAATTTTTCTAAGAACAAGTGTTGATAGGAAAAGAATGGCTCTGGCAAATATTTATGTAAACGAAACCTTAAATATTATTTTAAAATTCAGCAACAAAAAGAACTGATATCTTCGAATATTACAAGAAATTAAGACTTTCTCTGATAACTGATGGAGAGGGAGGGTGCACTACACGTCAGCACGAGAGAAACAGCAAAAGAAACCAACGATTCTCTTCAAGACTATCAACAGCCCGCTTTTAGCGAAATTTTAAAATTTAGATCGTACCCCCAGAATTAGTTCGCTGAGGAAGGAAAATTATATTGAAATAATTGATAAAATAATAGCAATGAAAATGGAAAATGAGATAAAAAAAACATATAATTTCGCAATATGTACCTACTGCCAGTAGGTAAGTAGGCAGGGTCTATATGGTCACAATTTAAGGTGTTGGTACTAAGGTTAACGGGGATGTGACAAAAGCAGTCAAATTAAGAAACATTTTTAATTTCATAATTTATTTTGTAACAAGTATGTAGGTATATGTACGCAAAAGCGGGCTGTTGATAGTCTTGAAGAGAATCGTTGGTTTCTTTTGCTGTTTCTCTCGTGCTGACGTGTAGTGCACCCTCCCTCTCCATCAGTTATCAGAGAAAGTCTTAATTTCTTGTAATATTCGAAGATATCAGTTCTTTTTGTTGCTGAATTTTAAAATAATATTTAAGGTTTCGTTTACATAAATATTTGCCAGAGCCATTCTTTTCCTATCAACACTTGTTCTTAGAAAAATTTTAATTTTTTTTTTTTTTTGGGTTATTATAACACGAATAACTTCGGAACGCGCCGTTGGATTCCAGTGCGGTTTTTTTCTTGAGAAAGGCCACATGACAGGGAAGCTTTTTCTCAAAAAAAGTTTCGATCTTCCCATACAAAAAATCGGCAGAATGAAGGGTCAAGTTCAAATTTTGGGCTTTGAAATTGCCATTTTCGAAATTTGACGGGGTCTCCCCCGCTTGTTTGTTGACGGATTGGGTCGTGGGTGGTATCGTTGGAAAGCTTGAAGGCTCAGCTTTCTAATGCGTTATTAATCAGTATCCTAGGATACCTTTGAAAGAACTTGTAATGCATTTTTTAGGTTGACCTCCTCCAAATTTTCAGTCGCAATTTTAGGGGGGAAGGACCGATTTGAAGGGGGGGGGTGTCCGAACAACCGTTGATCAGGAGACCATTTAGAATCGATTGGCATACCCCTGTTCAGACCTTAGCAAAACACCCTGTATTTATTAACTCTATTTTTATGGATGTGATTTTTTTGGATTCAGCCTCAGACCGCAGACGTCTCGTCTGTTTTGCTTAGCAACAACTCTATGTCCTTCATGTTTCTAGCCAAAATCATGAAATTATCTGTGTATCTGATATTGTTGTGGAATTAAATTACAACATTCCAACGTCCACTTCTCTCAGTACTTTTAGTGCTTCATAACGCATTTTGAATAATTTAAAATGAATAAAATATTGCATGTAGTCTTTAATTGACATTCTCCTATTCTTAATTCAGGGCAGGAAATGACGAATTTTCTTTGGTTACTTACCTCCTTTTAGTCAGGGGGTTTTAAAATTTTATTTAATCCTTTTTCTACTACACCGTTTACATCCGTCGTGGGTTTTTTCAAAATTTTTAATTTGTTTTTTTTTTATGTTTTTTGTTATCCTATTACAATATATTTTTACCACAGCTGAAAGACAGAAGTTTCAGATCTAATTTTTATTCTAATATTGTTCTTATGCTGTACCCTGTCGGACGCTTTTTCAAAATCAATGAAAAGATCGAGAATAATGTTATCGTGTTTGTCCTTAATAAACATGCGATATTGAAGCAATTTCCACGAAAAATACATACAATAAATTGCATAAAAATCCTGATAGAAGAAGAGACGACATTTATCCAAGAATAATTTTGACCCATTCATTAACTAATTGGCCTCTTCATATGTAATCCGCTTCAGAAAAATGACGATGAATGGAATTGTAATTTAAAGGTAACGAATGTTAAAATAATTAGTTAAACATATGAAATATAGTGTTTTATTACGTAATGTGTAAACACTTAAAAAAATTACTGTATCAAGTAGAGTTTCTCATTAAAAACAGGGGCCATAAATACAACAATATTGGATTAAACGAAAACAACACAACATAGAAAGGTATCGGCTAGCACTTGCGGAGGTGGGAACTCAAGTCAAACAATTAATTGCTACCTATTCTTAGAAACAGTATCGTCTCGTTTTACTACCAGCCACACTTTAAGCGGTAAACTCTCAAGATATCGAATATATCCTCTGCAGAAGTACAGCCACACCAAGCCATAGAGCATACAGATGAAACATTCGATGTAGTATCCATCTATCGATGTGAGACATTCACCTCCCGCTGTAACGCATGCCTAAAGAAGAAATAAAATGTATATCAAAAGTTTATTTTAATGTACTAGTCTTTCTATGTAGACTAAGAGGCGAAGACAATTGAAACACTTAAACAGAACTTAAGTTGTGTTTCAAATAATCAAACTAAATTTCCTTTAAGGCGTTCGAATTAAAAAAAATTTCGTAATTATTTACTGACTGATCAAAAAGTAAAAATTAACTGAGAAAACTTATACCTTTCATGCAAAATATTAATGAAACCACTAAGTAAGACTACAAATGAAATACATAATTTTTTTCAGCTTAATATAGTGATGATTTTTTGTTTTAAATTTCAGAAATAATGATTATTAGATCCCTGATTTATACTTTCAAATCTGCATTTTGTATTGGCTGCCAAAAATAAAATAAACGAGATTCGAAACTATTTCAGGGGACTGGAGGAATGAAAGTACACCAAAAAACTTTTTAGTCGCAATTGTGTTGCCTGAAAGTTAAGACATTTCGTGAAACTCCAGGTAAAATTAACGTTTTAGATTTTAGAGGATGGTACCTACACGAGAATTATACCTGCAAAACTCGATATGACAAACATAACCTAATTTAGGGTGTTATCAGAGTGAATAATTCTATCTAAGCTATCTTATGTCGAGTATTGTAGACCAAAAAAAATCATATTACCTCCTGTTGAGCCTTTGTGGAGCATTGGTTATCAGTTAGAGCCTCTTTAGGATGAATACAGTCCTTCCAGGTGAGGACATCGACCAGCCACAGTACAACAGTGCTGGGCCAGTTGCCGCCAAGGTTGCATATGGTGTTCAGCAGAGTCATATATGTGCCGCCAACTGCTGGGTCCGATATCTTCGCGAAGAAAGCCATCACCGCCACGAACATGCAGTAGAGGAATATTTGATATATAGCGTAGTTGACGAGCAGCAATATGTAGTACAAGGTGGGCACATTGTCCTTTGTTATTAAATAAGGTGTAAAGTAAGTGATGAGGACGGCAGTGACGCTGAACACCATTCTGTAGGGAATGGCCCAAATGTAGACCTCCATCGGCTTTGGGCCAGTAGTGTATTTGCTTACGACTAATGGTAGAACTATTTGTAGTGGAATTAGGGGAACAGCCAACAAAGCTAGTTTGTCCTTGGGAACCCCAGCGTCTATCAGTTTTAGTCCCGTCACAGTATCACAGGCAGCAAATGTTACTTTAACAGTGAGAAGAATGCCGATAAGGATTTGTATGGGCCGCATTTTCAGGATGTCCACTAGCAGTTTATATGTCTGTTTAATGTTAAGTTCTGGGTGGCCTGTCGCATCCTTTTCAGCAGCGGTACCTTCATTTTCTGGCTTCAGCAAAGCAACCAAACTTGTGACAAATAAAAATACAATACCCCAAAACCACAAAAATACTGGTAAAGTGACCAGTCCAGAATCCTTAGGCTCCCCTCTTAGGTAAGAGTTGCAAAAATCCTTCGACTCCAAAGCGATGAAGGCTACATATCCCAGGAAGTAGCCGGCAGTTTGTCCTACCGAGTTGCAGGTCGATGCATGTCCTACATTGTTCCTTTTGAGCATGGTAAGTGCCCAACCATCCACAGCGATGTCCTGCGTGGAGGCAAGGAAATTAAGAGCAAAGAAGATGCTTGTTAAAAATTGGACATTCGGCTGCTCGCCCTCACCCCCTAGCCACTTATCAACGTGGCTCGATAGGAACAGCATAAAAATTCCAATGAGGTACTGCGTCGGCACAAGCCACGATTTTCTCCTTCCGATCTTGCTCCAATATACCGAATCTACGATTGGAGCCCACAGGAGCTTGAGACTAAAGGGCCATATAGCGAAGCTAAACTCGGCCTGCTGCTTGTAACTTGCGCCTCTATTTTGGAGGAGCATTGGGATAGCTGCTGTTAGACCCAAGGGGATACCTTGGAGGAGGTAGAGGAGAAACAAAATAGCAATGTTTGCCTTGTCCCCACGAATATCGCTGTTCTCATGATGGTCTTCCTGCAGCAATGGTGCCTCTTCATCTACCTGCAGCTCGCTGCATCTCCTCTCCAACGAGTTTTCCGGCCTGCGGCGAACACTCATGATTTCATTCCAAAACTATCAGGTGTAAGAACTAACACGTCAGAGGTGCCCAACAGAGAAGCTGCTTATTATGTTTTTTTCGATTTCTTCCAATCGTGATAGTGTCCTTTAACGTCTTTAATGCCAAGATGTGCGCCTTAGTTTGAGAAAGTGATTCCACTGTAAACAAATATTTCATTTATTTAATATTATGCAAATTTTGTGCACTTCATGCACGGAACACGTAAAAACGGAGCTTCGTCCACGAATAATGTTTTGACAACTAACAAAATTTTTTTGGTAAAGTTGGTAACATATGATAAGTGAAGTTTACTACATTTCTTCAACATGTATATTCACAAATAAATTTCAAGAAATAATTTTATTCCCAATAATTTCCATTTATTTTGCGATTTAATACATTTTATCAAGTGCCTTGCTTTGAATATGAATATATATGGGCCTTGTATTTTTTTCAATTTATACAAAACAAGTTTATACTAAATAAATTTTAGACCAGTCAAGTTAGAACTTGACACCCCATGTCAACAGATTTGAAAGCGTCGTTTTCTCACTTCTGGGAGTAGTGAGGTTATAATTTTATTTGCGAAAAAGTGGAGGAGATAATTGTTATTCCGGTAATTTGTTAACTGGGAGCTTAACAGGTAATTTGTTTACTATTAAACTGGAACACGAAATGTCCAGTAGCAACAAACTGCCAGGTGAAGGAACTAGCGAAGAAATTATCAAAGAGGTTAGGGTTCCAACTTTTCCTCTGCCGACATATTGAAGATGAATATTTCAAATTTCAGCCAAAATCTAACACAAACTTTAGCGAATCTTGCGAGAAAACATTTGCACGCCTAAAGTTTTTTGTGTATGCCGACGTAGGCTCAAAAGGAGTTTCGGCTGAGAACCATTTGAAGAGGTTGCAAAACCTTAGAAAAGAGTTAAATTATATCAAAGAAACTGAATGGAAATATGAGCCAATTGAAAAGCGTATAGGACAACTCTAGGGCAGATTACAGTGGCATATCAATAATCTTTGAACGAATACAGCAAAATGATCTCTTTAGTTAAGCATGTCTACAGTTATTTTAGCTACGAAAAAACCAAGTTAGAATGTGAAAAAAAGTTGGATGAGGAACTAGCGAAGCTGGATGAGGAAGTAAAGCAGGAAGAGGAGCAGACTTTTAATGGGCGTAAGCGTGATGTTCAGGAAATTGTGAATGATGAAAAAAAGTGCTTCAAAAAAATTGGTAAGTGTAATTTCAATTCAAACTCGCCCACAAGCCTTCAGTGTCAAACAATTTCTTCAATAAATTAGATCAGTTGATTGTCGCCGTTAATTTGATATAATTGGCCATTGAAATTGCACCCAAGTAACTATAGTTTGGTGGTTTCAAGTACGATAAACATTCAAAATTTGTTAATCAATTTCCTATTTGGTATAACTATAAAAACCACGGAATTATCGCTCGTCTGTACCAGGTCTTAGCGCATTATCTTATATGTCTCCTTATGGTAGAACTTCCTGTAGCCATTTCGAGACTATTCGTATTTTTTTTTGTTAATTTCAATTTGTTCAAAATAACTTTCATAAAATAATAATAATAATAATAATAATAATTTATTGGCATATTCAGAGCCATTTTAGAAATATACAAATATCATACAAAATTTTCTCTCACATACTGAACAATTTTTGCTTTAAATACCCTCAAACAGGTTTCTGTCTTAATGTCTATTGGTAATTCATTAAAATTCTGTACCCCTCTAAAAAACAAACTGTTCTGTGCAGTGGCATTTTTGAAACTCGGTAATCTACAATTTTCCCCTGATCTTAAAAAATACGGTTGCATGTCCTTTACCAAATTAATATATATTGTTAGGTACTTTGGCATTAAATTGCACTTCGCTTTGTAGATGAACATAAAAACGTTCATCATTATCCTCTGCCTAACACTAAGCCATTGTAAGGAATCAAGCATATGCTTTATGGGAGTATATCTGTCGCATCTCAGGATAATCCTCATCGCCTTGTTCTGAAGAAGCTGCAGTTTCCTTATCATCTGTTGGCTACACATAAACAGTATTGTGCTGCAGTACTCGAAATGTGGTTTCACAATCGTGTTGTAGATTTTGATCGCTGTGCCTGTCGATATATCACCACGAATCCTCCTAAAGAAGTCAACTTTCTTCGCTATTTTGGTCGTAAGGTTATCTATGTGAGGCTTAAATTTTAACTTATTATCGATTAGAATTCCCAAATACTTGAACTCTCTCAACGTCTCTATCTCTTCCCCGTTTACTGACAGCTGCAAATCCTCAGCACTGTTCACGAACATCGATTTTGTTTTTTGAGTATTAAGCTTCAATTTATTCGCTTTTAGCCAGGTGTTAAGGCTATCCAGATCCTCCTGTAGTTTAAGCCAGATTTCGTTTGTATCCCTTCCCGCAATATAAATTAAAGTGTCATCCGCAAAAAGTGAAAGCTTGGAGTGTTTTATAGCTTTATCCATGTCATTAATATAAAGGACGAAAAGAAGAGCACCGAGAACTGATCCTTGCGGCACCCCTAAGTCAACAGCTACAGGGTCTGACGTGGCTTGACCAACTCTCGTCCTTTGGCTTCTATTCTCCAGAAAGCCCTCAAACCAGGCAAGTTCCTTTGACCTAACTCCGTAAATATCAAGCTTTTTCAATAATTTCCTCCTGTCTATGGTCTCGAACGCCCTTCGAAAGTCTAAAAACACACATGCAATTTTTTTCCCCGCGGCCACTTCTTCTTTCCAAGAGGCTAACACCATATTTATAGCTGTTTCGCATGAGTGCTGCCGTCTATAGCCCGATTGGTTTGCAATGATGATGTCATTTTCTTCTATGTGTCGAATGAACTGCTTGTGTACAATCTTTTCCAGCAACTTCTCCATGGTCGGTAACGTGTTGACTGGCCTATAGTCCTCGCACCTTTCTGGGTTCTTAATTTTCGCTATCGGTGTTATAACTGATTCCCTCCACCCTATTGTAGGGAAATATTCATATTTATTGTTTCGTTTGCAATACCGAGAGACTAGTTTTTTGGAACGAAGTTCCTTATCGCACGGTACGGACTTGGCGGATGGGGGCTAGGCGAAAAAAAGTGTAAGAGTTTTCCGTCACGAGTTTTCGTCACGACCCTTTCTTTAATGTAGACGGTTATCCATAGCACGTATGCTATTGGCTGTGTCCAGTCATAGGTGCGCGCTTATTGGTTCAAGGTAGCCAGTAAGTTCGCACCGGCAGCGCAGGTATAGTTTGTACAAACAATACGCTACGAAACAGCTGACGCGTATGAATTAGATGAATTGAATGATGTACAATAAAATGTTTATTTTCACAACTCGAAAAAATATATTAATTACGAAATTTCCTACCATTCCTTCAATTCATTAGTTATTTCTGCGTTTCATTTAATTGCTCTCAGACGCTAGTAATTCATTTATTTGTATTTGTTAATCAATAATATTATACGTTTATCAATAATAATATACTACGAAAGGAACTTCGTTCCAACCGAGTGTTCCACGACACACGCATTCTGTTTTGATTATTTTGTAAAATTAATAAGGACTTGTTTTGTCGCGTTTGGAGATTGAACTAATTAATCACAATTCAAAAGATATAATCGATTAGTATTATTTCATTAATCGAACTAGGCTATACTGCAGCGGTGTTAATTTGAACAAAATGTTGTACACATATATTTATATGTGTGGTATGTATGTGTTTCATGTTTGCCTAGACATTCAAGGTGTTGCGTTAAGGTTTAACCCTTAACGGACCAATGCCGCCATATAAGCGGCATTGCACTTTTACTTACTGGGTCCAATGTCGCGTATATGGCGGCAATAACCATTTTATTATTTTTATTACTATTAGGTATACTATTGCTATATTTACTAGTGACGCGTTAAGTATTGTGCCATGTGCTTTCTGTGAGTTTTTTTCTACTTGTTATCTATGTTCCGTTATCTTTTACCGTTTTTTTGTACAAGCACTTTTGTGTTATTCGAATACAAATTAAGTCTTGTTTTGATTTTTTAAGAGAGCGTACACATTTCAGGAGTTATTTTACACAGTTTAGTTTATTATATTTTATTTTGTTTCTCTTCGTATGAAAAATAGCTGGACCTGGTGGGAAGTAAACTTGAAATACTTCCGGACCGTTAAGGGTTAAACACGGGTATACCGATGTAGGTATCAGAAAATCCTATCCTGGCCAATCAAAAAAAAAAAAATCCGACGACGCATTCTGCAGCAATCTGGGCCAGAGTGATTCAGCATCATAGAGCAGTGAAGCGGGTCAAGCATAGAGGTAAAAGATGCATGGAGAATTTTCCGGTTTCAATACGCTCCGAGAATACGCGTGTGGAATTGCATATACTTATCATATTTCACCTCATGTATCACGAATTTTGGGTCGAATTTCAAATGTCAGGCTTCATCATGATCATAAGATTAACCAGATCTGCTTACGCTTAAAATTTTATGCAAATCGGTCAAGCCATCTCCGAAAGAAGACCACGTTTAAGTCAGTACCAAGAAAACTTCAGTAATCATATTACATTTTCCTTTTTATTAATCGATTATGTAAATTCATTCAAAATCAACATCTTTTATCCAACCCGTAGGAAACACTCCTTTTTTTCATTCATGGAGAACACACTTAGTCAATCTGACCATACACGACGAGTGCGATCAACTTGAAAAAATTTCAAGATGTACTTAAGGTGGGTCCACACTGAGCAAACAAATGCGAACGCATGCGTACACACGTTTGCAATCCAAGTTTTCTAGTGTGTACGCTGAAGAAACATTAAAAAACCTGAACGAACATAAGCGAATTTTTTTAAAGTGTGAACGTCTCAACACAACCGAGCGAAGGAATTTGCAAGCGTTCGCCCAATTCACAAAATAAAACGAAAGGATTTGCTTTTATGTGGACGTGTAGTCAAACATGCGCGTTTACTATGTTTGCTACTGTTCGCTTTCATAACCATATGTGCTGCACTGGCTTTCGTAGATATGCAAGCAAACACAAGCGAACTTTTTTAAGTGTGTAAGTGTGGACGCCTTTTCAACCAGGTTTGCTTGCATTTGCATGTTTTCCATTCAAGTTGGAAAATCTGAGCAAATGTATAGAAAATATGGCGAATATTTCGTGTTTTCCACCAATTTTCTATACAAACTTCGGTAAATTTTGAATTTGAACCCTCATTTAACTCGTATACATGTCCAAGGAATCGATTGGGATTGGTACAGCGTTTCCTACATGATATCAAAACAGCCTTTTTTTTTTTTTTTGTTGATTTATTAATGAATCACAGTATGCATATAAGTAAAGGCTCAGTAATTGCAATTATAACTTCATTGTCCGATATATTGAGCAAAACTGACAAAAATTCATATGCTGGAGTCGCTATAATTTCACAATCGAAATGAAACTCAAGCACAGGGTATAGCACACATTCGTTCTAATTTCCTTGACGTACACACTCGGCAAACTTGTTTGTTTGTTTAGGACTTTAGGGTTTTCTTCTTTGTTTGTTTAGGGTTTTTTAATTACCTTCGCTAAAGATTCGTGAGGCGTCCGCACTGCTTTTCGTAGAAATTTATGTTCGTTTACAACTTGTTCGTTCTTGCTTCCACATTTGGCAGCAGCACGGAACAAGAGCACAGGGTATAGAACAGATTCGTTCGCGTTTGAAACGCGTACACATTAAGCGAAAACTTGTACTCGAACAAATATGTTCGCTTTCGGTGGCTCAGTGTGGACCCACCTTAACTCGTACATGTCCAAGGAATCGATTAGTACAGCGTTTACTACATGATATCCGAACACCCTTTTTTCTTTTATTTTGTTGATTTATTAATGAATGAATCACAGTATGCATATAAGTAAAGCCTCAGCAATTGCAATATTAACTTCATTGTCCCATATATTGAGCAAAACTGCCAAAAATGCATATAATGGAGTCGCTATAATTTCACAATCGAGATGAAACACAAGCACACGGATAGAAACGCATTCGTTCTCATTTGCTTGACGTACACACTCGGCAAACTTGTTTGGTTTTTTAATAACCTTCGCCAAAGATTTGTGAGGCGTCCACACTGCTTTTCGTAGAAATTTATGTTCGTTCACAACTTGTTCGTTCTTGCTTGCAAGGACGTACACACTTGGCCCATTCGTTCGTTGCGATTTGGTTGCGGTGGAACGAATAGCTTCCACATTTGGTAGCAGCACGGAACAAGAACACAGGGTATAAAACACATTCGTTCGCGTTTGCAACGCGTACACATTAATCGAAAACTTGGATTCGAACACATGCGTTCGCTTTTGTTTGCTCAGTGTGGACCCACTTTTAGAACATTGTTTAATCAATTGATATAGCTAAAAAGTGCTAAAAAGTTTTCATTGAAATATTATTGCTCGGTACATATTACATACTAAGGCATTTTGAACACGTAGCCATCTTGTTCAATATTGTATTTACAGCTACAGATAAATTTCGAAAAAAAGTATATTGAACTATTTTGACCTCAATATGCACTATCTCTTCAAGTCAAAAATGTTTATCAAAAGCGAACACGGTTAGAATGACCACGCACTTTTTGTGAAACTAAAAGGAAGCGAGCAATCAGCAATAAAAGGCTGCTGTGTTTGCAATTTTCAATATATGTACCTTTAAATATTTCAAAATTATAAAAATAAAATACAGGCGTTCCATGTCAGATTCAGATGTCAATGAAAAGTAAATGAAAAACAAACATCATTTGCTGCGTTCCATTGGGCCTGGCCAAGTACTCGAAAATACTTGCGAGTAGATGTTCAATGGAACGCAGCTTTTATCACAGGAGGCAGATCCTAACCTCAAACTGAAATGTCCACTTATCTCTTAATGAATAAAAACAACAAACAAATGTCATTCTCGTTGAAACATAACCATAAATATCTTTAATCCATCTATGGGGCAATAGAAAATATGAAAACCCCCTGGCGGAAAAAATCGCGTAACTACTTGTGAAGTTTCTACTCAACTACCTCCAGCCAAGAGCATGTGTAGTTCGTGACATTTGGAAGTACTTGCGAGTACTTGGCCAGGCCCAATGGAACGCAACTATTAATTAGCACAACTGCAATTCTGAAAAATGTTCGAAAAGGAAAAGAATTCCAAAAGCTGAATTGGCACACAGCCTTAGACCCCAAACTACAGCTAGAGAGTGTCAGACCTGCGCAGTTTCAAAATGTTTTCAAGATATTTACAATCAAACTCGAGGTAATGGTAATATTGACCTTGTGGGTTCTCTAAGCGTTAAATGCGTTAAGTTCTTAATGGTCACAAAAAATAACAAATTTGTATGCCTACTGGACATCATTATCTCACACAACGGTTTTCAATTGATCCAGTGACTAAAATCGATTACTTTGTGCTGATTAATTGTGATACAATGAACGTATAATTAATAGATTATAAATAATGCCATCTATTGGCACATCATACTAAAACAAGAGGGCAGAAGAAGATTATTCAAGACACGAACTATTCGGGCAAGGTACAAATATTCTATATAAGCCAATTTTACGCGAGAATACCGTAACTGAAATAAGATTCTTAGATATTCCGAAGATATTTTATTTTTAAGAGATGACATTTCATAGAAAATAATTTGAATATAAATATTAGGGTGTTTTTTTTCGGTCCCAATGGCTAATGTTTTAGCATTGGATCTAAAAAAATTCTCTAAAAATTTCAGCTTCCTAGATCAAACCTGTGAACGGCGCAAACCGAATTTATTTCCCATTTAATTAACATCGGAAAAACGACGTTTTTACTCAAACATGAATTCCTGGTAGAAAACATTTTTTTTTTAATTTCTGATAGCAACATTTTATAGAGAATTAATTTTTGTTATAATGTACTTGTATGTTTTAAAATAGATATAACTTTCCTTAAAATTAATTGAATGATATCCGATTTTCATGAGAATGTTTAAACGAGCATACCTTCAAAAATAATGATTCACGGATTTAGAACTACGGACCCTTTTTGTAGCAAATTTAATTCTCTATAAAATGCTGCTATCAGAAATTAAAAAGAAAATATTTTTTCTACCAGCTATTCATGCTTGAGTAAAAACGTCGTTTTTCCGATGTTAATTAAATGAGAAACAAACTTGGTTTGCGCCGTTCACAGGTTTGATCTAGGAAGCTGAAATTTTGGGAGAATTTTTTTTAGATCCAATGCTAAAACATTAGCCAATGCGACCCAAAAATAAACAAATAAATAAAAAAAACACCCTAGTAATTATGTATATGTTTTTCGGACATAATATTGTTAGGCTACGTGTGGTGGGTTTCAAACTTGTTTATTGATTACGATTAATGCTAAAATTTTTCAGGGATAATCACTTCGCTTCAAAGCAACCATGGCATAATTGACAAAATGTTTCTTTTCGATATATTAAGTGCAGCAAGCGATGTAGAAGAGTTGCGTGTCGGGTTCAAAGTTGAATACATCGCATATAAGACGGATGAGAATGAATTTGTGAAAGTTGTAAAAATTGTTCAAGTTATAAACGATTATTGGGACGTACAACCAACAGAAGAATTCGTAAGGAATTACAAAATAATTACAAAACTAGACAAAATAAAATAACTTTTTCCAGATTAATAAGGAAATATCTGAATTAAAGAAGTCAGAGCCAGAGTACTTTAGCATCCATCAAAGAACTGTTCTAGGACTAATAATTCATAGAAATGAAGGCTTAATAACTGTGGACACGGACTACGAAAAAATAGATGTTGATCTGGATACTGTTTGCTTAGAATTCGTACCACAATTAGGAGATAGAGTTTATTTGAATTGTAATGTTCAAACAGATTTGGACTATGTGGATACTGCTGGAGACATTTTGGAAGTATTAAGTGTGTATCCGGCTCGTTCGAAGAATATAAAATCGTCCATCACCGCTATCTATGAGTCTTGGGGTGTTATTAATGATGATTGTTTGTTTTCATTTGATATTCTACCAGAAAGCTACACACCCGCAGAAGGAGATATTGTCGCTGGGGATATTGTTGAGTGCAGTCGGGTAGGTGCATCCTTAAGTGCTAAACTAAATTCTATTATTGCTCCTTAGTAATTTTTATTTATATGGAAACTCTCATTTCTAGGAAAAGTTCGTTTGGCGTTGTATTAAACTTGTACCTCTTGAAAAGACGAACGCAACTTTCATTTCTTTACCACCTTCGAAAAATGATTTATTCTCGAATAAAGAACAGATTGTAGTTACAAACAACGTTAAGTTTTGTTTCAATGATCTTTACGAAGTTGTCGAAAAAGAACTGGTGGTCTCAAATGAGAGCGAACGAGTGCACAAGGTGTTACGCTCAGCATTTTTAGGGAAAAAGGCAGAATCACAACTAAGGTTATTGGAGCCAGGTTTAAAAGACAGTTTTTCTCTTAACCCTGGAGAGTCAAGGACATTTCGCATTCAGGGAAAGGCTCAATTCTATGGATACAGCAAAGAAATCTTTGTCATTACTTTTGCTTCTGGGTTTAAAATTGGACGAAAGATTCAAATAGAAGTGGGAGTAAATGAGGAAAATAATAAGGAAAATTTGTCTATTTCAAAGAATCCTAGGAAGAAAGGTGCTTATGCGAACGAGGTTTGGTCCAAGAATTACGATCTTGTTCCTGGAATAAGTGTTGCAATTAAACCAAAATTTGTGACACACAAAATACCAATATATGATGTGCCGAAAGGGCTCAGAGAAGCTGTCCTAACTTCAAAAAGGGGTGAATTACCACTAAATGTCGAAAACCTGTACCCATGCGTGAGGGAGGAACTCTCTTACTATAACTATACTTATCGATTCTCAACACTTCTCCATCTGGAAGAGATTCAATATTTTGTAGCTATGCGACAGTATGATCGAGAAAGAGCTCATTTTATAAGAGAAAACGAATTTCTAGTTTTAGAAATAGAAAACTTAGCTGAAAAACGGCCGTCTTTGATAATTGGAGATAGTGTAAAGGTAACGAATCCTTGGGCTGAAGCAGCTGACAACAGGTGTTTTGAAGGATTCGTTCATAAAGTCCTCCACAACCGCATTCTTCTAAAGTTCAATCCTGGTTTTCATGAAAAATACAACGGAGAAGATTACAGGGTGGAATTTCACTATTCACGCTTTGGTTTTCGCAAACAACACTACGCTGTGAAAAAAGTAATTCATCATCTCGGATCACAAATACTCTTTCCATCGAAAATTAAAGTTAACGACAACATTCAGTTGAATGTGAGTTTAGACGAAGATTACAATCTTATTCCTGAGGATACGTCCAGAAAAATCAAGTGGTTCAATCCCACTCTGAATATTGTTCAGAAAATTGCTATAAAAAACGTACTCCGTGGAGAGGCTAGACCTATGCCTTATGTGATTTTTGGTCCTCCAGGAACAGGGAAAACTATGACCCTGGTTGAGACCATTCTGCAGATTGTTACTCTTCTCCCAAATAGCAGATTATTGGTGGGAGCTCCGTCTAATAGTTCGGCAGATCTTATCGCTTCTCGACTTATAGGATGCGAAGCTTTGAAACCTGGCGATTTTGTGCGATTAGTATCTCACAATTTAGTGGAACGAGATTTAATTCCAGATCACCTAAAACCCTATTGTTGTACAGTTGATATAGCTGCTGAAGGAAGCTCTAAAGATAATGTGAGTATTAAACATTTTTTAAGGCGAAATACATATATCAAAACTTACAGATGTGTTTTGCTTACAGATGATTATCACAGACTCTGGATTAAAATTAAAGTGCCAATTAAAGCACTTAGGACGACATCGTATTACAATAGGAACATGTATAAGTCTGGGCACTCTGCTTCAAATGGGATTCCACCCGGATCATTTCACACATGTTCTAATCGATGAAGCAGGACAATGTTTAGAACCTGAGGCTATGGTGATTCTAACACAGGTCGAAAAATGTTCAGGTCAAATAGTTCTGGTTGGAGATCCACTTCAGCTTGGCCCAATAGTTTTGAATAAATATGCCGCTGAGAAAGGCCTGGAAACATCCTTTCTAGCGCGCATTCTTAATAGAGTTCCATATCAGAAGGATAAAGAACGATTCAGTGGTACGGGATTTGATCCTCGTTTGATCACAAAACTTATCTTCAATTATCGTTCGCTTCCTAGTATTCTCAAATTATACAACGATATGTTTTACAATTCTGAGCTTAAACCAATGGTAAAGGAGAATGAAAGTAAGGATGCACAACTTTTAATGTCGCTGAAGGATATTTTACCTAATTCCAACGCCCGAACTGATAATCATGGCGTGTTTTTTGTTGGTATTCGTGGTGAAAATCGCCAAGATCCAGATTCACCTTCATGGTATAATGCTGCAGAGGCACGAAGTGTAAGATAATAATATAAATTTTGAATTCCCTTATTTTAATAATTTCATCGTAGGTACTTTTGTTTGTTCTTAAACTATACAAATTGCAAGTAAATCCGAAAAGTATAGGAATCATTACGCCCTATCAAAAACAGGTTAGATGTATGAGAAATATATTCGCGGAAGCTGATTTGATCTTACCAAAAATTGGATCGGTTGAAGAATTTCAAGGACAGGTAGACATCTTTAAAATATGTTTAAGTAGAACCTTTCATTTATATCTTTCCTTAAAGGAACGCGACATAATTTTAATTTCTACGGTACGCTCAAAGAAGTCTTTGGTTCAATTAGATCTTAGATATGCTCTTGGATTTGTGCAAAGTACCAAAAGAATGAATGTTGCAATATCTCGAGCAAAAGCAGTTCTTGTTATTTTCGGCAATCCTCATCTTCTATCGTTGGATCCATGCTGGAAGAAGGTTATCAGATATTGTTTGGACAATGATTCGTACATTGGATGTGATCTACCTACTGATATGCTATGAATTTACTTATCATATACCTACATCTTATTTTTAAACAATCTTCATAAATAAATATTTTTAAAAATTCATGCGTTCATTGTTTCAAATATGTACATAAATTCCAAATGTTTCCCTTTTGAGAGTTCGATATAATAATAAATAATAACAGTAAACAATAAATAAAAATTATACTAACAATAAGTAACAAGAAACACTAATAATACTCAAATAAAACACAATGTTTTTTGTTTGACTCTCAAATTACCTTCAAGGAATATGCGCTTATTCTCCTTGACCCCCTTTTCTTGGCAACAGCATACCGGACTTTAGCGCTAAATATCCCTGATAGTGTTAGTTTTTTAGCTTTACAAAGATATAATAGAAATACTCCAGCGTCGGCACATCTAAAGTTCTTATGCTGTCCACTTTGTTGAAACTCTCCACTAGATGGCGTTGCAACACATTTATTTCTAAACCGTTCAACCGATCGACATGAAAATTGGTAGAAATTCGGACTAATTTTCGAAACGGATAAATCGATTTCGATGAAACTTTACAGACATGAAGAGGAGGTTGTTAGGAAGTAAATTAGGCTACTTTTTTTAATTGTTAAAATTTACGTAATTTTGAACGCCAGTCATATGCATGTTTATCGAATCACGCAAAAAACACATCCGATCGGTATGAAATTTTACAAGCATGTTGCGCAACTCCTGAGTTACATAGGCTATGGATTGCAATAGGAAGGGAGGAAGAGAGGGAAGCATGTTGGCTTGAACGGCAACGTTAATAAAGTTTAGTTTTATTGTATGGACAGTTGTGCCCGGGCAACTCCGAGTACAAGTCCGCTTAGTAATACGTATGTATTTTTCATACAAAACAAAAATTAATATTTTATACCAAAAAACAATTTTTCGGACAAGTTTATAGAAGCTTTTTAGAATTTAATGAAATTGAGTGGGCATTATGCACATACACCAGTGTGCGCTTACACCGATAAACAAAATTAATATTATTTAATACCAAAAAGGAATTTTTGGAATAAAAGTTTATTGAACCATGTTACACGATAGTTCCGCCATTTATGAATCGATTATTAATTAATCTTCCGCAGTGTTTCCTATTTATTCTATTGAATATCTTCATTACTACGTATTGCATAAATACAAATAGCAGTTAAATTTGCGTAGCCAAAAGTGAATATTAGAGAACTTTTTGTTTTTCTATAATTTTAACTTGTTTAGTTACAACGACAGGATTTAAGGGCATAAGATGTAAAATCTATATATACATATATAAACAGCCCGGTTTGGATGACTTTTTTTGTTTTGCTCGTCTCAATCCAATCGAAAAACAGCACAATACCCACGTCGATTTGATTATAACACTTTGAATGCAACAAATTTGAGTCAAAGTAACCCTTCGAATGCAAAAAATTTAAGTCAAAGTTTACTGAGATGATTGTACGACAGAAGTTTTATACGGAATTTGAATTAAAAAAGAAAAGTAGTAGATTTTTTGGTAAGATTTCATTAAAACGAAATTAAGGCTGTGTGCGAATACTAACTAAATCCGACTAAAATAAATTTTCAGCGAAGATGGAGCTATCGTTTGACAGCTGCACGAGAATTTGTGAAATTTAATAAATTTGATATTTAATTTTCATAAAAAACAGTGGATTTTGGGGTAAGATTTGGTTAAAGCGATATTAATTGCACTTTGCAAACAATTACTTTGAGTTTGTAAAGTTCTCAGTGAAGAATAAAGCCCCGATCCCAATGTATCCGCACCGTTCCGATCCGTCCGATTCGCACCGATCCGTTGAGAAGCCTGGTTCCAATGCTTCCGAAATTTGACAATTTTGTTAGTATCAAAATGGAAAGAAATAAGCTGTTGAAATATTTTAAATTGTTTTGTGAGCTATACAAGCTATATCAAGAATATAAAAAACTAAAAAGGCAAAGAAGCATGAAGTTAGTATTCATATGATTTTTATTTTTTTTTGTCATACAATTCTGGATGTCTTCGGATAACCTCGATAAATTCTTCTAAATTCATTGTTTTTTACTTAACCGTCCTGCGTCCACTCGGAGCACTAAAAATCATTAAATTGTGCCAATTTAAATTTTTTGTGAGGTTATGCTTTCCGTAGCAATCCGCAAAAGTTGAAAGTTAACCAACTCTTCCGTACCGATCCGATCCGTACGTGCCATTGGGACCACCTTTCCGAGCAGCCATATATTTCCTAAGCAACCATCGAATTTTAACTTTGACAGCTGGTCGGATCGGAACGGTGCGGATACATTGGGATCGGGGCTTAACAAGGTAATTTCGATAGATTTCGTTCGTGCTCTAATTTCAACATTTTTAACGGTATAAAAAGACACGAAACTTTCGCAAAAAAACAAAACAAAAATTTCACAGAATATTATTGCCATATGTTAAAGAAAAAAATACCAATATTTGCGAAATTCATAAAAGGAGACACCTAAATGTGAGCGGCGGTAAATTTTACATACTCCTAATAGATTCGTATTGCCCGGGCAAGCCCCAAAACGAAAACGACCAAATGAAACTCAAACCGTGCACAGTGCGGCCAATATTGCTGATCTCAATGAATAGGAGTTGGGAAGTGGATTGGGATTCATACTCTTTTGAAAAGTTACAATCAATTCAATTGCAGGTGGCACGAAGTTCACCGGATCAGCTTACAAATTATAATTAATTATAGTTGTAATTACTCGATGGGTTTATAACATTTAATTAAAATTAAAAAAGAGTTGACGCAATATGTAAAGCAAACTCAAAGCTGACTCCTCAAAATTCGTTAATGGTGTGAGCGAGAGGCAACGAATTATGTATGATCAGTGTCACCATACGTTAGGTATGGATTTTTTATTGTTTAAAAAAATTTCTTTGAAGATTTGTTTAACGAACGCTTATTTATTTTCGAACTAGTTCTCATTTCGTTCTACGCACCCTCATTCGCTTCGATCTAGGCGATTTTTGTATTACCAACTAGTACAATTCAAAATTCTCGAGGAGGACTTTCTTTTCTTGTCATTCCGGGTGTTGGTATCAGCCATATTGAAGTGCGAGTGGAGTGCGAGAGCCGAGTGGAAAATTGCAATAATTTTGTAAACCTGTGGCCTTTTGCTATTTCCTATAAGTAATTAAATTTTATATTATTTTGTGTGTTGCTCAGCGTTCGTTTCACTTGTAATATTTAATTTATAAATAGGCTGTGAGAAAAGCAGACTGTGACTTGTGCGAGCGACACGGTGAGACGAACAATTTATTTTTGTAAAATTATTTATTTTTGCAATCTTGCATGTGTACCCTCAGAAGCGTAGTCTAGCGTTGCGTAGAAATTATTTTCGCAAGAGCATTTTTATGATTTTGGGTTGATTCCCCCATTTTGAGTTTTTTCATAATTTTTTTTTTTTTTTTTTGTATTTGTGACAAAGCAAAGCACATTTGGTTGAATTGAACTTCTCGTTAAAACGTTCTTTCGCGGCAGTTGGTAGCTCCGATTTGTTTATACACAACACACAGCCTGAATTAGTGGTTGTGTGCGGCGACGAAAAACAATTGAAAGCAAAGTGCGAAGAAGTAAAAGGACTGATTTCTAGGACTCTGGTCAAGAAGGCTTCTGAAGCAGATCATTTTCATCTGGGGCTGTGAATTAAAGCGATAAGATGGCGTGTGCAACTTTAAAACGTTCGCTAGACTGGGATGCGATCAATCAGCGTCCCACGAAACGTCGCAGGTGCAACCCCTTCGGTAGTTCGGGCGGTGCATCACCGTCAAGCTCTGCGGCATCATCAGGATCAGGATTGGCTAATCCTCAAAGTCCTTGTGCCCGATTGACCGAGCCGCAGCCCTCGCCTTTCGCAGAAGCCTCGCTGGCTAAGCTGTCTCCAGGTAAGTGAATTTACGAAACGATGTTTCATCTTTTAACTTGGCTGTTTATTTAGAAAAAATGGCACAAAATATTCGAGATGAAATCAAAAGATTGCATAGACGTAAACAGCTGCCTTTTTCAGCTGGTGCAATTGAAAGAATGCAGGACTCGGAGTCAAGCGGTTCGGAGATGGGACCAGAAAGTCCACGCCGGCCCGATAGTCCTCCAAGCATAGTGAGAAATCCGGAGAAAGCTCTATTTACTTTTAAGCAGGTAAGTCGGATTAGTTTCAAAAGCAAACAAGGGATAAGATAAAGCAGGTGCGCTAAAAAGCGCATGACATGGGAATTCAAATGCAAAATACGGATTCTGTCAAATTCACTGGTATTACAACAATAATTATGCATTTAAAGAATAAAAAGAGCGAAAAATTAAACAAAAGCCGATTATGATTCAGAGATTTCATGTTCGTGTGAACACTTTCAATTTTTCAAATATTCCTTAGAGTAGCTCACGGGTACTTATCAAATTAACCTTTTAAAAAAAAACCTTTTTTTTTAACTTGAGTAGTCGCAGTTAAGTCATAATGAAGGGCTAATTTACATAATATTCAGTTTCGAATCCAAAGTCTTGTTTGTTAATCTGGTTCTGACGAAATTAAAATTCACTCTGCTCACGTTTTATGAGTTTTACATAGGCGAAACAACTATGTAAACCCAGGATATAGTATAAGCTTCATTTAGACGTTAAAATTTTGAGGGCTTAGTGCGCAAAAAAGGCCCTCGTTAGTCTATATGTGTGTACTCTATTCAAAGGCAGTTCATCAGTCTTGTGATCAGAAAAGGGCCAGCCCTGGGATTTCCTAACGATTTAGAGTTAGAATTTAGAATCTAAATTTAGAGTAATTTGCGATTCCGTAACAACAATTAGTCTAAGGTAGAGCCTTGTGTATAGTATACTAGATTTTAGATTCTAAATTCGAACTTTAAATCGTTAGGGAATCCCAGGGCAGAAATCATTCAAATTATTCACTCATTGGCAAAAATGCTACGGTGATGAAAAATTCATTCCATAAATATGCCTATATAAAAAGTTCTGAAAAAAATAGATCCGACTCCAAAAAATCCCAAGGCCTAAAAGGTCTAAAATAATTATATTAAAAGTTCTCTGCTACTGCTTTAAACATTAAATACGAAGTCTTTCCTAGACTTTTGAAGTCTCTGTGTGAACACCTGACTGATATTAGTACAATTAATCCAGACAAACTGATTGCATTAATTATTTCATACTGGATTATTATCAGTCAGGTTTTCACACCGACTTCAAAAGTCTAGAAAAGTCTTGGTATTTAATGTTGAAAATAGTAGCAGAGGACTTTTAATATAATTATTTTATACTTTTTAGGGCTTGGGATTTTTGGAAGTCGGTGCTATTTTTTTAGAATTTTTTTTAATTACATCAGTGGGTGAAAAATCACTCATCCCTTATTTTAGCACATTTAGGGGTGGAATATTATCTTCAAATTTGAATGGGACCACCTCAGGAGTATAATACCCATTTCAAATAAAAAAAAGATTTTTTTTTTAAATTGGTCCCCAATTGGCGAGAAAAAACTCAGACGAACATAGAACGTCCTCCTTTTTTGGAAGTCAATTAAAAATGATGTTTTTGTTTCGTCTTGCTAATTTTGTTAGTGGATTTAGCGCAGTCAGGTGTGGGTTTGAATTATTGTCGAAAAGTTTTCGGCAGACATTTTGTTAGGTATGTTTCTAATAAAGCGAGCAGCTCGTGAGTCGATGAAAATTAATTAATTCGGATTTACTTCCAACTAACTAACTTAAAATTAAATCAGGGTTATTGCAAAAATCCATCTTGCTTATTTGTGCACGCCCATAACTGGTTGGTTCTCTGAGATACGGTCCTTAGGTATACAGGGTGTTTTGCTAAGGTTTGAAAAGGGGTTCGGGTTTGTTCGGACCCCCCCCCCCCCCCCCCCTAAAATCGGCCCCTCCCAAATCACCCCCCCCCCAATCGGTCCTTCCCCCTAAAATCGCGATTGAAAATTTGGAGAAGGTCAACCTAGAAAATGCATTATAAGTTCTTTCAGAGACGTACGTCACATTGAGCATCTACTCCGTCACTTTCCAATTGGACTTCATTGCGGGAAGTGGGTTTTGTTGTTGTATGAATTATTATACCGCAAATAACTTCGGAACGCGCCGTCGGATTCGAGTGCGGTTTTTTTCTTGAGAAAGGCCAAAAGACGGAAGCTTTTTCTTAAAAAAAGTTTCGATCTACCCATACAAAAAATCGGCATAATTAAGGGTCAAGGTCAAATCTTGCGCTTTGAAATCGCCATTTTCGAAATTTGACGCGGTCTCCGCTTCTTTGTTGACGGATTGGGTTGTGGGTGGTATCGTTGGAAAGCTTGAAGGCTCAGCTTTCTAATGCGTTATTAATCAGTATCCTAGGATGTCTCTGAAAGAACTTATAATGCATTTTCTAGGTTGACCTCCTCCAAATTTTCAATCGTGATTTTAGGGGGGAAGGACCGTTTTTAAGAGGGGGGGGAGTGTTCGAAAAAACGTTGATCAGGAGACCATTTAGAATCGATTGGCATACCCCTGTTCAAACCTTAGCAAAACACCCTGTATAATAACCTGATAAAAGTAAAAAATGATTACGAGCCAACTATTGAGAATAGAAAAAATTAATTCAGACCTGAAAAGTTATTGTTGTTAGGCTACGTGAACAGTATTTCCAGAAGTAAGAATTTTTTAAGCGTACAGAATGCAATTCAAGATAAATACAATTTTTAAATTTACCTTAAAGCGGAAGAAATACACGTTGCATTTTAACAGTTTTCCAGACAACAATATTTAACATTACTAAGATTTTTATTCAAGCAAAAGTTCAAATCTTATCCTGGCCTTTTTAGATTATGGAATTTTTATCCAAAAAGTACTTTTTTGCAAGATATTTTCAGCTCGTTTTGTACAAAAGTTAGAACAGGGCCTGACTAATAATTTTTTAAATGAAATGTGCTTTAACTTTGGGAACATTCTTATCACCCTGTGACTTTCTTATTATTTGACGCAATTTATTCTTTATTCAGTAGTAGAGAATTTATTTGTCTAGTCGTTTGACCATCTCGCTACCCTTCTT
This sequence comes from Machimus atricapillus, assembly GCA_933228815.1. NCBI lineage: Eukaryota > Metazoa > Arthropoda > Insecta > Diptera > Asilidae > Machimus > Machimus atricapillus. The sequence continues at coordinate 32,411,549 of OW121784.1, forward strand.
GAAAAATTATAGGTTTTTTGATCGAAAATTTGGACTATGTATCGTTTTTGGCTGATACAATGCTTGTTTTCTTTTGAGAAGTTCCAGTATTCAAATGCTATTATTGACTTTTAGAATTTCCAATCTTAACCTCTGATGTTGTCCTTTATCTGTTTTTATTGTCGAAATTGCTAAACAATCATGCCATATATACAAAAAATTTTGTGAAATTTGAATTTTCACTATACATTAACATTAAATATAGATTGATTGGCGCTTTAAGAGCGTTCTCTCGAAAATGGTAGATTATAACGTATAAGTTTTTTCGAATATATTTCGTGAAATGACGAGTATTTGCTAAAAACAAAAATATCCTTAGATAGGACACGCAGCAATAAGCGTGTATTTTTAATCTGGACATTTAATTGTTTTAAGATATTGTATACTAAAACGTCAGTAGCTTACCCGCTCGTTATTACTTTTATTTATTTAATTTATTGCCTACAGATACATCTTACTAGCTTTCCTAATCGATACAAAATCTATTTGGGTTAGGTAGTCCTTAAAATAGATACTTAAAAAATATATAAGATTTGGAATATTTTATACATACAAGTTTTTATGAGAATAAGTTCATATAAAATGTTTTACTTACAGCCTTTTACCCCCATTTCCTGGAAATTACGTAATAATCATATTGGGTAAAATCCATCCTAACACCTTTTCGCCGCAATAAACTATAGTTATACAAGAACATATTGATATTTAGCAAGAAAAAGATCGGAAAATTATTATTATTAATAATTTTTTTTTATGCAAAAATCGCTGTGGCTTTTTTAATTGTCGATAAAATAAAAATGACTACAATTCTACATGGTCGGACCTTTGACTAATATAGCTTTCTTTTAAAAGTTGATTTAACGAAATTGAAAAGTCATCCTCAGAAAATGTGCATACTAAATTTTTTTTCATTACTCTCTGTACGAAGATATTTCGACAAAAACGACAGACAGACACTGTTTTAAAAGAATTATCACTGGCTATATAAAAGTTGTTGTGAGTTAATTATTTGGCATCTATGTATGTGTGCGGGCATTTAAGGATAAATTAAATTTTTTATTTTTCATGTTTCAGGTGCAACTTATCTGTGAGCGCATGCTAAAGGAGCGTGAAGATGCTCTTAGGGAGCAATATGATGCAGTTCTTACAACAAAATTAGCAGAGCAGTATGATGCTTTTGTTAAATTTACATTTGATCAGATTCAGAGACGCTATGAAGCCGCTCCTAGTTGTAAGTAGAATTTTCGCTAAAATTACCTATAATTATTCAATATACCAATCGATATTTTTTTTACAGACCTATCGTAATTACACCTCATTGACGTGCTGCATCTAGTCGTCGTAGTTTCTTCGATTGCGGCAACGTCAACACTAAAACATTAAGGAATGATAGCGTTAATTCCAATAACTATACACAAACAAAATGCTATTGAATTAATTTAGTTCATAAAAGAAGTTTAGCAGAAGGGAATATATATGATAAATGTAAGCTATAAGACAAGCATCTATTTCTCAATAATATGGATAAATTCTCAGATAATTGTTTTAGTTTGCATAAACACTTTTGTTAGAGTCACTCCTTTCTTTGTAATGCGAAATAATATTTTTATAAATACATATTGTAATTTACATGATGTAACATTTTTAAAACCAACAAATAAATATATAGAATTACAAAATAAGCCAAAAACTGTTAGCAGTATATAAACACACTTTAAAAAAAGGCAAATAACAGAAATAGTTGCGAAGGTTATATTTATATACAAATAATAAGTAGTTGCAGCATGTCGACGCAATAAGCAGTAAGGGATGCTTTCTTGAAACAGGAATGGCGTAATGTGAAATCGATCGCTTTCAATGTCTGGTTGTGGTTTTCGTTAGCATTATAATTTGTAACCCTTTTGTTTCGTCAAAATTTAGTTTGTTCCATATTACCCCAATCTTGTTTAAAGCAGCATAAATTCTTGCGGCCCTATTGTGGAAGTCAATTCTATTTGACTCGACTAATGAACACACATTTTCAAATCTGAGATGCTAAATAAATGAATATCTTCGCTAGTTGAGAGGAGTGAAATTGACTTCTATATAATAGTGCTCTTAATTTTAGGCTTTTCTACCTTGTAAGTTAATTTCACTGTTATTGCAAATTATTGCTCCTATCTTCGTTGCACGTTAAAACACACAGTTTTTACGTATAACGATGTTGATCAGATTGAAAAATTTGCTACAAATGGAAATTATAGTCTTAATCGATTCGTGGATAATTTTTACTGTAGCTTTATAAAATAACTTTGTTTAATTATATTGGAGATCCGTTGCCCGGACCACTGAGTGCATCGAATATGAAGGGCTACTTTAATTTGATCTCAGAATTATAAGAGTTTTCCTATCAGGGAACATTTAGATTTTGCTTTATGGAATATTTGTATTTAGTTAAAAACGGACTTAGATTTTTAAATTCATTTAACCTTTAAGATAATGCCAGTTATTATATTCAATCTTCTTAATTATAAATACAATTTCTATTCCAGAGTTGACTCAGAAAATTTGTACTGTTTTTAATTATCATTTGTTCTTCTTTCTTGATTTAACTAATAGTTTTCTATTCCATTTCTACATTGCCTAAAATGTGAATACATCCCAAATCGAATGTATACGGGTGGCTTATTTAGTTATATTATGCTGTTTGCATTGCTTAGAGGTAAGATCGATCTTACAAAATTCATTCAAAGTGCCAACGTGAATTATATACTTTTTAAGAAAAAAGTTATAAATGCATTAATATTTTCTTTAATCTTGGCTCAAAAACTAAATGAGAATAAAATTGTTTCTATTTAATTTAAATTCACTTCAAATTGGAGGTAATTTTCGAAGTTCACATATTGCATTTTCTTTCAAATTCCATAAATACGTGCAATTGCACGATTTCAGTTTATGGCTATTAGTAGTTTGATTTTTGATAATAACAATTATCCATCCAGCTCCTATTTGATTAAGAACCACGAGCTAACATGTGAATATTCATTATCTGCAATAATCCAATGATCCATTTAAATATAGAACTGGACTGCTAATCTAAGACAAATCGCGCTTCAAAATTTGAAACCACTTTTTGACATAATTCACTATCTGGTTTTGCCATCCGGTCCTCAGGCAATTGTATATGTTAGACAAAATACTTGCATTCTTCCGGCCCTGAACTGCTCAGTGTTATAAATACTCAAATTCAAATGTTGTTGAGAGGAAAGTTTTACGCTTGCTTATTTTCGCATTTCTTAACTTTACGATTATTTCTGCAATGTGTTGTTTGTTTCACATTCTCAGTTATGTTCATTATTTTTAACTTTTAAGTTTGTACTTGGAATGCAGTTCACCCCGGCATCTTCAACAGTCTGTAGATTTTAAAGATAACAAATGCATGAGTAGTACACTCACTGAAAAAAATAGTTTGATTACATTGAGGATTTAAGCAGGATACAGACGTATGTGGTACGAAGTTCGTAGTACGAGACTACGATGAACGAGACAAAATCGAACTGCATTCATTTCGGCGCACGAGGTTATTCCCCGCCCGAGTTGTCATACACACTGTCAATGTTCGTGGTACGGTCAACATCGTACATCGTGAAAAAAAACACGAACGTCTGTAACCAGCTTTATGTTTATAAAGTTCTCTTTTTAGCTTCTTTTCCAGTTTTATGTTTCGTCATACCTTGTACCGGAAGTTATAAAATTACGAATCGAATAGTAGTAGTCAAATATTGGCTTGTTAGAGAATTAGCTAATAATTTTCGTAGTAACTGCTAGTAGCTAAAAAGAAACCTAGAGTCTTATTTTATAAGGCGAGATGAAATAAAAGTTTGTTAATTTTGCGATATAAATGTGTTGCGAAACAGTTGGTTTCAAATACATGTGTAAATTATTTTATTTTAATTTGTAATATCTTTGCAGTAGTAATTTTTTTCCTAACTCATTTTTATTTTGTTTAATTATCAAACTACTTCTAGTTAAAGCCCATATCTAAAAAGCCACTACATAAATTGCACGTGTGTAGCTCCACTGCAATACAGACGTTTTTCAAGAGTTTGGCATTTACAATTTTGTATTACAAATATTATTTCGAAACTTTTTCTACCATATTCTTCGTTTCCATCTCATATTGCAAGAGAAGTTCTTCAAATTTTTGTCTTGTGTTAGAAAATAAGACACCTTTGGTTTACGAATTTACGCGTAAACTTGTCTAAAACTATAACTATTAGTTGTATAAGGTTCCCAACAAAAATAAAGTTTTCAAATAAATTGCACTGCATTTTTTTTTTGCCTGAGTAACATAATATTAACTTGTCTGAAATTACGCTAGTTTTGTATTTTTAGAAACTTCAAGTAACGCTTTTGTTCTTCAGAAATCCTGTCACGCCAAACAAAAGAAAACTTAAAAATATCTTTGACTCAAACTCTGATATTCTCGAATAGGATACCAAGTGAAATAAATATAGTGGGCACTACAAAAGAAGATAGGAGCAATGGTTATTGTTATGTTCGTGCAATGGTATCAAGATGATGCACAATGTAATTTCATGTAACAACATTATAAGTTTTACAATTGTTTTCTTGGGTCCTTTTGTATAATCGTAACCAGCATTCGTTACAAGTCTTCAGTAATATTAATTATAATGTAATTTTTTCTCATTTACATTAGTTTTAATGCCACTTTTATAAGACTTAGACCTAGTTAATAAAAACAGCGTACTATAAGAAATGATTGTCTTAAATTAAAAAAAAGCGGCCAAGTGCGAGTCGGACTCGCCCATGAAGGGTTCCGTAGCATTATGACGTATTAAAAAAAAACTACTTACTAGATCTCGTTCAAACCAATTTTCGGTGGAAGTTTGCATGGTAATGTACATCATATATTTTTTTTAGTTTTATCATTCTCTTATTTTAGAAGTTACAGGGGGGGGGGACACACATTTTACCACTTTGGAAGTGTCTCTCGCGCAAACTATTCAGTTTAGAAAAAAATGATATTAGAAACCTCAATATCATTTTTGAAGACCTATCCATAGATACCCCACACGTATGGGTTTGATGAAAAAAAATTTTTGAGTTTCAGTTCTAAGTATGGGGAACCCCCAAAATTTATTGTTTTTTTTCTACACTGGACAGCAAATAAACCCGGCCGCCCGCTACCTTTGAACTCGTGATTCGATTTTCTCAAAAAGTATAAAACTTACAACTATCAAAGTTATACCTACAGAAAGTGCGTTTCATGGTGATTAAAATGAATGGAAACTCATTGGGATTAATCAATTTATTAAGTGTTTATTAAGGATTTTACAAAGAAGAGTCGTTTTCCAGTCGTGTTAATCGTTAGTAATCATAAAATGAAAAACAAAAATTAAAGCCAGAAACAAAGAAAAAATTTAAAAAAAGTTTTTGGTCGGTATGTAGTATTCCCTCCCCTTGCTTGGATAACTGCCAGCATCCTCGTATTCATCGAGCTCACGAGCCTGACGATGAAATCTTGAGGAATTGCATTCCACTCCTATTCCATTGCGATTCGGACCTCTGGAAGCCTTGTTGGAGCAGGTACCCGGGCTCGAACCCGAAGTTTCAGCTCATCCCATAAGTGTTCTATCGGATTCAAGTCCGGCCTTCGAGCTGGCCAATCCAGCAGCTCGTTTCTGTAACTTCAAATAGAGAATATCTCTACTGGCATTCTCCATTTGACGTCATTTTGTCGTCATTTTCCACAGAAACGTATCAACTCAAGTGATAAAGCTAGGCATGGTGAATTCGATCACGTCACCAGAATAGAGAAGTTTCTCAACTGAGTCGAGCTGCAGATGATCGTTATATTCAACTTACTGTTCTGCGAAATCGCCGCCTCAACGCAGTTCAAGTCCAACAAAGTCTGCGTGACGAACGCCAAGTGGTCATAAGTTCAGATACCGTCAGAAGGAGACTGGCTGAACAGAACCTGGCTCCAAAAAGAGCTGCAACAGCCCCAGCATTAACGGTAGCCAACCGTCGAGCACGACTTGAGTTTGCTCGAGAGCATAAGGATTGGACGCATTACAGATCCTCCTCCATAAGCAACAGTTTCCTCGATGCAACACTGAGAATAACGTTCTCCAGGGCGACGATATACTCTCTGACGTCGATCACTTCCATGTAGACTTACCCTGGGGGCCTATTCCAGAACTCGACTCGATTGCGAACTCGAGTCGAGTTGGTTTGTCGACTCGATTTCATTTTCGTATTATGTAGCTCGATCGAGAGCAACCAAAAGTGTGGCCCTATGAAACATTGAAAATTTGCTTCAAAGATGAAGTGCAGCAAACTTCACTGACCAAATTGACACTTTTTTTGATAAAAATAGGATGAAAACTAAAACAAATCGTTTTTTCAGTATATTGAATTGATAATAATTGAATTGATTGAATTAAAAATAATGCAACGTGAAAAGTGCTCATAATATGGCTCAAATGAAATTCTAAATCCTTTGCTAGATTTATGGTATGAAATACAAAAATTCCATCTCTTACTAAACGGGGAAGTAGTTTTTCATGAACGTGCGCTAATTGTGATTTTCATTCACTACCAACTGTATGAAGCAAGATATCATAAGATATTTTCTTTTATGAATTTTTAATCTACAGAAAAAATCCTATAGAAACCATATATCACTTGTTTAGGGGCAAAATTATTGTAAACTAGTGTAATTAAATAGTTCCACAATCCAAACGCTACACTTTTAAGGATTAAATACTTAAAACTTATTCGAAAAACACTCACAGCACCACCGCACAAAGCACACTCGACTGCCATTTAGCTGTCGACGAAATCGTCGATCGACTGTCACTGAAATAAGCTCGATATCGAGTTACGGAATACCGATTTGCGCTTCTCGATGGACAATTCGATCGAGTCGAGTTCTGGAATAGGCCCCCAGGGGGCCCCTCAGGGGGCCCCCCAGGGGGCCTATTCCAGAACTCGACTCGATCGAATTGTCCATCGAGAAGCGCAAATCGGTATTCCGTAACTCGATATCGAGCTTATTTCAGTGACACTCGATCGACGATTTCGTCGACAACTAAATGGCAGTCGAGTGTGCTTTGTGCGGTGGTGCTGTGAGTGTTTTTCGAATAAGATTTAAGTATTTAATCCTTAAAAGTGTAGCGTTTGGATTGTGGAACTATTTAATTACACTAGTTTACAATAATTTTGCCCCTAAACAAGTGATATATGGTTTCTATAGGATTTTTTCTGTAGATTAAAAATTCATAAAAGAAAATATCTTATGATATCTTGCTTCATACAGTTGGTAGTGAATGAAAATCACAATTAGCGCACGTTCATGAAAAACTACTTCCCCGTTTAGTAAGAGATGGAATTTTTGTATTTCATACCATAAATCTATCAAAGGATTTAGAATTTCATTTGAGCCATATTATGAGCACTTTTCACGTTGCATTATTTTTAATTCAATCAATTCAATTATTATCAATTCAATATACTGAAAAAACGATTTGTTTTAGTTTTCATACTATTTTTTCAAAAAAAGTGTCAATTTGGTCAGTGAAGTTTGCTGCACTTCATCTTTGAAGCAAATTTTCAATGTTTCATAGGGCCACACTTTTGGTTGCTCTCGATCGAGCTACATAATGCGAAAATGAAATCGAGTCGACAAACCAACTCGACTCGAGTTCGCAATCGAGTCGAGTTCTGGAATAGGCCCCCTGGTCTCATCGGTGAAGAGTACATTACCCCACTGCTCTAGCGTCCAATCCCTATGTTCTCGAGCAAACTCAAGTCGTGCTCGACGGTGGGCTACCGTTAAGGCTGGAACAGAATGTGTAGCGTGTAGCACGTAGCTGTAGCTGTAACTGTAGTTGTAGGTGTAGCTGTAGCGCAAGGGTTGTTTTGGCCTGCAGAATGGTGTAGCGTGTAGTTCATTTCGGAACAGTAATTCAGGTAACAGTTTCTCTACGAAAGTGATATTTCTAAGAAGAGAGAGAGAATTTTCTTCAATTATTTCTTCGTATTTCAGGTAAACTTTGCAAACGACTTCCCAAATTAGAAAAAGGATGCAAATGTAATTTTGTAAACTACATTAACGAGTTTTTTTTTAAGAGGTGAATAATTTGGGCACATCACATTCAGCAGATTAGGCGAACGACATCACGTTCCGAATTAAATATTTTTAAATTTTATAATACAAATTTTAAAGAAAATTGCATCGCGATGCTTGAAAAATTGTATAAGCAACTAATATGCAATTTATACCAAAAATCATAAAGACAAATAGTCCCTTATTCATACCATGAACGATAATTCCTGTTTTTACCCGGCTTATTACCTGCCGGCTTGGCTTGCAGTACGTGTAGCTGTAGCGGAAAGTAGAAAAGTTCCTACTTTCAGCTACAGCTACAGCTTCAGCCACAGCCACAGCTACACATTGTGACGGCTTATATGGATATCTGCATTTTATACTTTTGACAGCTTGTGGTACTACATGCGCCACACGCTACAGCTACACATTCTGTTCCAGCCTTTAATGCTGGGGCTGTTGCAGCTCTTTTTGGAGCCAGGTTAGCGAAGGTAGCGAAGATATTGCCATGGAGAATTATGTTAGTCAAGTTTAATCAAAATCGATTAAAATATATAAGGAAGCATATTAAAATATATGACCTAGTTATGGAGCCAACAAATACATACACGAAGTTGGCTCCAAATCCATTTAGAAATGCGGCAATTATCGAGGTAACAAAATCACTGATGTAGTCCCTCCTCCCTTTGACCGATCACCGATATTTTGTTAAGAAATGCAACGTTTTTGTATGTATATTAAAACTTTCGATCATTATACTAGGTCAGTATCAATAACAGTCTCGAAATCAATAACACAGAATTCCCTGGAGTGTCCATTTTCCTCATAACATGAAATTCCTAATCTTCCATTGAAGCCGCCGTTATTATCTTCCTTAATCAAATTAAAACCGCATCAAAATCCGTTTAGTAATTTTAAAGTGATCACAGCCAAAAGAACATGTGCTGCATATTAAGAAAAATCTAAAAAAATTGCAAGCGAGTGAACGAATAAAGCAGGAAGAAATGATCGAGGTAAGATAAAATTACGTTGGGAAGAATGGAAGTTAAAGTTCAGTCATCATTAATCAATCCAAATTTATTGGTTTTGAATCGGACAAGACGAGATTAGACTGCGTTAATCTAATGAAGAACACAAAAGCTGTAATTTAAGACCCACGTTCATATTATGGTTGCTACCATACTTTTTCAAAATCATTACTTTCATAATTTTTATTTTGAATACATACTGAAGTTACTCAGAGTAAATTTCTTAGATTTTATCAGTCTCCGTCTGCATTTGATGCGTATATTAACATCAGTGATACGACAAAGTTTAAAATATGTGTGGCGCGGTTAAAATAAAAGTGATCTAATCGCAAACATGTAAACAGATCCAGTAAAAAAAACAATTATGGTGACAATGACGATAAATGGCTTTTTCAGAAAGCTTTTGTATTGCGGTATTTTTTGCTTATTTTAGTTTTCTGTGCATCAAGTCAAATCTCTATTCATATGGTATCTTTAATAAATTGTTTGGATATTTTTGAAAGCATATTTTTAAATTCTCCGCCGCAAGTAGGCGCAGTAACGCCATCTGAACATGAAAAAAGGAAGCTTACGACGGCGTTCGCACAAGCGCAAGCCGTGAGCCGAATATTGAAGTTTACACGACAAAGTTTGCCCTGCCAAGGAGTTAATTGTCGAGTGTACGAAGTAGGATATCTGCTTTAATTCAATTATTTAGCTTCTGCTGCAGTTGCCCGCAATTGTAACTTGCAATCAAAAGTTCTGGACGCAATCGTGTCGTGTTACAGGTTTTGTTTTTAGTTCAAACTTCGAAGAAATCGTGAAAAATGGTGCTGAAGGTGTACATCAGTGGTATGTCGGGAAATAAGGAGGTAAATATTTTATTTGGTCGAAGTTTTTAATATTGAATGGCAAAATGACTCACGCGGTCCAAATGGTACGATTAGTAGAATGAGGAGATTTAGGTAAATCCGCGGATGACTCAAATCGAACTCTTCTCGATTTTGACATTTGTTTTCTTGCTTTTCCGATTAATTCAGAGCCATTTATGGAGAAAATCGAAATCATTTTATTTTGCTGAATTTTAAAGAGTTTTCTATATGTCGTCTTCGAGGATTTCCCATTTCTGGAGGTCTGGTTGAATGCAACAAAGAATTCGGCCGACCTGAAAAACAAATGTGACCTTCGGTGACTGGGGTTGTTCTGAAAATGCTGACTCTGGCACTCCTTGATTGCCCGTAAAAGAAATGGATGTGTTCACCTCACCATACCGCATAAGTGGAAGCTGGTGCTGTTTCTAAATTCCAGTCGGGCTTTCGCATTTTTCAGACAACTGCAAAATTGCAAAACAGTTTTAACCCATTCCGCACGGCCTTTGGTTCACTAATCACTAAACAAATGGCAAGTGTTAATTTATATCAACATGATTTCCAATCAACTCTGCTCTGTTGTATCGAAAACAAATAATAATATTTATCTCGAACCGTAAAACGTAAGAAACACTGCTAATTGCAGCATCCCTGAATATGTTAAAGGTCGTCGATTGCAAAAACACCCCCACCCAAATGTTTATTTACTTTTAGTCTGCAACCAGCGAAATGCTGAATCGCTGATATTTGACATGAACTTTTTAAAAGAAAGCAAAATGAATTCCGAAAAGTTGTTTGAATTGCTACACCACTTTAGATTTTCAAAAAATAAAAGAATATGTTTCTTAAGTTTTATCAAAATCGGTTAACTGGATTTTGAGATCTCTTTTACACCAGTTCGAAAAATGCAGTTTCGAGAAAATCGCAAAAGAAAAAGTTTAAATTTGAAATGCAAGGGATATTCACTGATCACTGCTGCGCTAATTTCAATTGGCTGCAATTCAAGACATAATTGGAATTTTGACATGTGAAAACGTTTAAAATATATACTTATAAAAAAAAAATTAGTAATAAATCACTGAAAATTAATTTACAAGTTCTTACGTCAGGCGCGATTTCAATCGCAAGATAAGTATAGTTGGTCTACTTAAAAAAATTGAACACGATTTTTATAACCCACATTAATGAGTTTTAGAAATCAATTAGCTGACCCGATGAACTTCGTACCACCGGAAATTGATTTGATTGTAACTCTTCATAAGAGGTTATGAAGCCCGGGCAATACTTAATCTATTATATTAAGAGTATGCAAAGACTCTGCCTTTCACATTTAAGGTGTACCCTTTTATGAATTTCGCAAACATTGGTTTTTTTTGTTCTTTTAACATTTGGCAACAATATTCTGTGACCTTTTTTTTTATTTCCCACTTAATATTACAAAAAAAATTGCTACGGAAACTCATAGCATATTTGTGGACGCTTATGATGAATTTGTCTGTTTGTAATGCGAAACTGAAACTCCTATGCCAGGATCTGTTTTTTGTCACCCTTTAAAAATGGTTGTTCGAGAAAATTGCGTTTAAATTTTTTTTTGATCATTTTTCAAGAAAAATCTTACCTGCTATATCTAATCTCCAATGCCTGCTCCATACAATATTATTAAAATTACATTCTTATTACAACAAAATCAACATAAAACCTGTAAACGGCGCAAGCAGAGTATAGTAAATACAAATATGTAGATATCGCTGTTGTATAATTCGAGGATTTTGTTTTTTGAAAAATGTTATAATTTCACACATACGCTTTTCTAGAGGTCAAACAAATTTATGACTTACATTATCTATTAAAGAGTGGCTTTACTACTTATTTTATGATAATGAAGAGAATGAAAAATAACTAATTAAACCCATAAAAATGAAAACTTTTATTCAAATTGATAAAATATTAATTCGCATAAAGGTTTAAAATGAATATTCTTATGATTAATGGTACATTCATAGTGGCTGGTGTATTTACACTTTTGGTGTCGAGCCAGATTCATTAATGTACTATATTTACGTTCCTGGCCCTGATAAATTAAAAATAATTCCCCCTTCATCCTATTAGCGTAGTATGAAAATGCTGTTTCCACATTGCCTGCGTTCTCGCAGTTCTGGCGCACAAGTTGGTATTCAGAAAGACTCATCCCATTAACTATAGTAATACCCAAAAACAGAAAATTTGCACAACCATAGGAGAACGATATTTATGATCAGAAAATTTAGAAACTGAAGCTAGCTCATTCGGCCTTTGAATGTTTCATATGATAATATATGTATGTATATAATAACTGAAACTGAATAAAACTGAAAAATCTATACTGCTAAATTTTATTCAATAGGTTTACTTTAGGTGACCAGGTACTTTACTTTTGTCCTGCTTTCATTATTCTTTTTTTTTATATTTTAGGTGAAAAAGCGTCAGCAGCGAGTGCTTATGATAATGGATAGCAAAAACATTAAATATGAGGTGGTTGATATCACAGAACCTGGAAAGGAAAACGAAAGAGAGTTAATGCAAACAAAGTCAACAAGTAATGGAGCCACAGTCAGTGATCCGAGTCCCAGACACCCTTTGCCACCGCAAATATTCAACGACGAAGAATATTGCGGTGACTACGATGCATTTGATTTAGCAAACGAAATAGATACTTTGGAACAGTTTCTCAAATTAGTTACAGCAGATACAACTAACGTCTCAACGGCCCAAATTGAATTGAAGAAGGAGAATGGAGAAAAGGAACAGCCAAAGGAAGCTGCCGAGGAGAACAAAGAAAATGAAGAAGTCAAGGAGGTTTGAACTCGTTTACATTGAATTGTTTTCCTAATTCCTTCTAGTTATTAAAGGAATTTTGTTCTCTCGTTTCGGTGATGATTAACATTGGTTAGAATAGTGCATGATTCATAAGAGCGACGCGCTTGTTTGTTACAAATTAATATATCCAATACTTTTTAAGATGCTATAGACTAGTTGCTTTGAATTCGGATCAAATACCTAACAGTTGACATAGTCATGAGCGAAGACCTTATAATATTTAACAAAAAAGGAATTTATGAATTTATGAATAATAAGTACTGCCGATTTGAAGTTACATATATAACATTTTCTTATGCGACACTAATAGCTATTGAAACTGTGTGGAAATTAAAAATGGTTGTTTCATTAACGTCTAATTTATTTTTAAGATTTGATTATGTTCAACATTCCATTCGAATGAATTTATGTTTGTATATATGTCTGATTTAATATAATTGATCGAATTTGAAAGTCCAAGACAATAAGAAAAATGTTTGAATATTTGTTATACATTTAGTTGCTACCCACATGGTGGGCACAGCGATCAGACGGTCATTTGTGCCAAATCAGTCAGTAAACGCATTAATGACTAAAAATTCCTGTAGATCGCCTCATAAAACTGTCTAGTTGAAGAGAAGAGAAAAGCACACATTTACATTCCCAAGTAAAAAGATATCACACCTTCAATATATTATATTGTTCATATATTTTCTGTACCAGAATTTTGAATGAGCAAAATTTTCAAAAACTGATTTAAGACTAAAATTGTATCACTTATCACGCCAAGCTTCATTTTACTCCGAACCATTAAAACTTGACTTACGCCACTATAATTCCCAACGACTCATATGTAGGAGTCAATTTAATCTTAAAGGATGATGCAAATTTTGGTACCCCCCTCCAATAGCTATGTGTAATACATCGTTGGATAGCTCTTTTTGAGCTGAATAGAAGTCACTATGGGGCCAAGTTCCAATTCCTTGTATGTTCAGAGTTATTCTGTATTATACATGTCAGTTTTAACAATAGCCAAATAACGTTTTTTTTGTTAATTCATAGTTCACGGCCTTTTTTAGCTATGTGTAATACATCGTTGGATAGCTCTTTTTGTGCTGAATAGAAGTCACTATGGCGCCTAGTTCCAAATCCTTGTCCGTTATATATATATTATTAGAAAAGTATTAGCACACACTTTGCGTGTTTTCAAATACAACCTGAAATATAAGTAGGTACTTAGTAAAGATTCTACGACGTTAGTAATAAACATTGTTTTCTTTGTATTGATGGCTACACATGCCTAGACGTTGTATAAATGAAGCATGTACTAACTTCTAACATTGCATTTTCTTCAATATATGTTGCAATCTCTGGTCGCATTCTGGGGAGAACATCAGTCAAAAGATGTCGCTGATATCTTCCGTGGTAGAGCCCTCTAAGACACATAACACAGTTGCGGGAAACTTCCATTTTAATACGCAATTCAATCGATAAACACTTCAATAATCTATAATAGTCGCCAAATAGTAATGAGAAACATGCATAGTACAGTATAACTCTGAACGGACAAGGATTTGGAACTAGGCGCCATAGTGACTTCTATTCAGCTCAAAAAGAGCTATCCAACGATGTATTACACATAGCTAAAAAGGGCCGTGAACTATGAATTAACATGTTCTTAGATTTATTAAAATGAAATACATAGTAGGAATAAGAATATTTTATTCGCTAGCTCAAATTTTCTAATTTAGAGATATTGCCTTACGAAAACCACATGTGCACAATACCATAGTAAAAAAATTTTCCAATTTCATTTTAATAAGATCAGAATATTTAAAGTTATGTTGGGACTACATATCTAAAAAACATCCTAATAGTACTTCCATTCGCAACAAAGTTTAAGGCAGGAATCATGAATTAAAACTATCCTTTAGAATATGAAGAGTTCAAACCTTAGAACATGAACATAACGGAGTGCTGAAAAGTGTAAAATTAGTGTACATGTGCGTACCTTTGAAGATAAAAGGTCAGTTCCTTCACAAAGTCCTTAAAAAACCCTGTGGCGTCACCGAGCGCTCTGAGAGTTATCAAAAAAACCCAGAGCGCCCCGTGGGTTTTGGTATCGACTTCAGAGCAAAGCAGAGCGAAAAAGAAGAACAAAAGTAGTTAGTGATTTTTCAAAAGGGCTTATTTCCAAAGATTATCCAGAATAAGATGTGACACTCTCTATACTAAGCTAAACCACTATTCCATATGCATTTCCGAAAACTGGGTGAAAATAAATTTCCCCTTAGATAAGGCAGCTAAGCACTACTGCGTACCATTCTATATATATCAGTGTAGGCGGGTAGGCTTTTTAGTTTTTTTCGTACCTAGAAATCCACCACAAAAACTACTACATGTGACAAATAACAATTATATTGGGCGAAAAAATAAAACAGCGAATTTTATTTTACAGTTTTTACTTTTTTCCTTAACTTCTTACTTAAATTAATATTACACATATTTCTATTTAAATATTTTATCCTAAAATACATACGGCATCTAAAAAATAATGTCTTAACCCTATCATCTAAATCTACTGTTTTTGCCTTAACTAAGTGCCTTACTATAAAATTTTTAGAAAAATCTAAAGTAGGGCTTATTTAGATTATGAAAAATTAATTCTAAATGTCTTAATTTATTTACAAAAGAAGTATTTGGTTTTTGAAGTCCGCCCTCCGACAATTCATCTACCCAAGTGTGACTTGTTGATGTTCCGGGATCTTCGGTGCAGTCTTTAAGCTTGAGTTTCTTTATTATGTAGCCGGATTTTCCAGAGCATCTTCTTTTAATTCGTCAAAATTGATTTCGCTTAGATGGAGTTCTTCCTCATCTGTGTTTAATATTTCCGGTAATTGGTGTTTTGTTACTTTACCTAGCATCTCCGCCGTCGTCATTGGAAGAACCGTATGGAAATCTTCATTGGTACTTTCAGTGTTGCTGAAGCAGCTGACTTGCTGTGATATATCAGAGCGGCCTTAATCAAATAAATATATTTTAATGTATTTCCAAAAGTATATATGTATTCTTCATAAAGTAACTGAACATAAAGTAACTCAAAAATTACCAGGTTTGCTGTCAAAAGTCTCATGGAACGCTTTAAGCTCGCCCTGTGGCGCTCTGGTTTTGTAAAGGAACAGACCTAAAGCCTAAATCCTGCCCCCATAGAATCCGTCATACCTCAAGCTTTAAAGCTCTTGACGGATTGACGAATGAAAATATTGAAAAAGGTTCAATATTTTGATCCGTCAATCTGTCGCTTATGGGCGAAGCTCCATAAGAAAGCATAGATTTCAAGTACATCCGTTAGCTAGTAAACCAAAGGCTCGTTCAATATTTTGTCTGGCTCTGCTTAGACGAGTGTTGTAATTGACGAGTCTTGGGTGTGTACATTTCCTTGAAAGGGGTGTCATAACTTGTTTCAAGAGTGGAAAAGCATTATCAGCAACAATAACATATGTCAAGGTTCTGTTATATCCAATTGTTTTCGCTTTTGAAAAATGTTTACTTTCATTTACAATTTTCATTAAGTCAGAACGACTAAATACATCACTTATCCGGCCATTGCAATCTATGTCAACAAAAATAAATTTCGCATTTGCATCAGTCATTGCCAACTATACAATGCTGTGAAAACCTTTATAATTAAATTCTTTTATTCAACTTAAGCTGTTAGGACACTGGCTATTTTATATGCTTAAAAAGTACCTAAAAAGTCATACTAATAGAGTACAAATATATTTCATGGTGATTTTTCGGTGGGAGTAAAACGAGCAGGTATAGATATAACAAGCTGGAAAAGCAGCACACAATTCGAGTTATTCCAGCGTTTCCAGTTATCAAGTGACCGAAAAGAACGAGCTGAGGGTACTTTTCGAGCACTTTTCGTGCGCTTGTGCTCATTCGATGACAGTTTCTGTCATTCGAATTGTTTTGTGTTTGCACGTAACAATTTTTTTGCACTTTTTCAATTAAAAATAAGATCTGCTCATCCGACCAAATAAACTTTTTTTCACTTAAACTCGCCATGATAAATTTTTCCTTTCACAAGTACATTTTTAAAAAAAACTGACATATCAGACAACTTCAAACTGCGCGAAATAAGCTATTGCTTGTCTTCTCTTTAAGGTTTCCTATCCTCTTCATGCTGTGCTTACAATTCGGACAGAATTCCAGCATATAAAATAGCCAGTGTCCTAACAGCTTTACACTACGTGTCGTCAAATCTTGCAATCAATATTTCACCCACTTCCAATGAAGCTATCGGGCTGAAATTTTGCATACACCTTTAGTTCTGGTGACAATGCAATATGCAATACTCAACATTGCAATATCTTTAAAATGGCCGCCGCCACAAGATGGTGGACCATGTATTTTTGGTCGACCCCCTTAATATGGGTATCAAATGAAAGAGCTTGAAGAGTTGGAAACGATAAAATGAGTAACGCCATTTCTAAATCCAATATGGCGGACGTCACAAAATGGCGATTTATAATTTCCATAGTTACCCTTATGATATGGATATCAAATGAAAGGGCTTGATAAGCGAAACACAATAAGTAATGTGACGTTATTCTAAATCCAATATGGCGGACGTCACAAAATGGCGATTTATAATTTCCATAGTTACCCCTATGATATGGATATCAAACGGGCTTAATGAGCGAAACACAATAAGTGAGGTGGGGTCTTCTAAACCCAATATGGCCGACGTCTAATATGATAATGCATAAGCTCAAAAGCAGAGTTTCAAGTTGCTAATGCACGGTTCAGCTACGAACGCTACCACGCTGAATTGTGCACTAGTTACTCAGTGTCAGGCTAACGCCTTTTTGAAATTTCAATTTGACGTTCTTTTACTATTAAAGACATCGTTTTTTAGTCTTGAAAAAAAAAAATTAAAAAAAAAGTTTTAAAAAAATTCTTTTATTTAACTTAAAATGATAGAAACAGTAAAAACGAACTAAAAAGTAAAAAATAAAAAATATTAACCAAATAAAATAAATAAAATATGTAAACACTATAACAACAAAATAAAATTCCTACTTATCTTAAACAGTTAAATAAAAGAATGACGCATTTTTATCACTTCGTCATATTGGCCGTTATGTATTCTTTAAGATAATGATTCCTATATTTAAATGAACATTAAACTCTTGAATTATAGTTTCTATAAATTGCAAGATCATCAGATCATTGGTAACTGTAATGCTGGAGATTCGATCAGACAATATTTGATTATACTTTAAATATAGGAATCATTATCTTAAAGAATACTTAACGGCCAATATGACGAAGTGATAAAAATGCGTCATTCTTTTATTTAACTGTTTAAGATAAGTAGGAATTTTATTTTGTTGTTATAGTGTTTACATATTTTATTTATTTTATTTGGTTAATATTTTTTATTTTTTACTTTTTAGTTCGTTTTTACTGTTTCTATCATTTTAAGTTAAATAAAAGAATTTTTTTAAAACTTTTTTTTTAATTTTTTTTTTTCAAGACTAATTATAAAATAATGAAGCATCTTTCTTCAACGGGGTGAACGGTATGTGTTTGCCATCTAAGGCACCCAAACAAAGTGGAAATTGCCACCGTGACTCAAAATCTGCAATCCTCCTCATCCACTTCTCTTTTGTATCAGGAAACTGAAACGAAAAAATATATTTCAATTAATAAGTAATGTCCTGAATTTTTTCATATATCTTTACCTTTAAAAATGGTTCCCTGCATATTATCATAAATTGCTTCGCATACTTCTAAAATAGTTTCCTTTAAGAAGGACGAAAATAATTTTGTGTTCTCATTTAACTCCTTAAAATTTTCTCCCGTTGCTAAAAATCTGAGGGTGATTGCCAATCTCTCGCCAGCGGGAATGCATTTCCGCAAATGTGTATTTTTTCGGGATATGTTCCAATATAATTTAATAGCTCCCGGAAACAAATTTCGTTCATCAAAAGATAGGATTTATAGGATTGGAGATCACCATATAATATAAATTCGTTTAGTAACGATTGGATGTTTCCACATTCCTTTCTTTCCTCTCTCCAAGGTTTGATCCAGCATGACGTGCGGCCCTTATTTTTATTCCTCTCATGTTCTTCCCGTGTACATTCTGCTGCCGCCCCAGCAGCTATTGCAGCATTTTGACGAGGCTCCACGCTAATTTCGCAAATATTTATAATACAGGTAGTAAAATTATTAACACTGAAAAATAAATAATTTCTTCAAAAAACACAGCTTTAATTGCCTAATTCAGAAGCGTCAAAAGAGAATTTTCTGGGGGTTTTGCACAATAAATTGAAGATTGTACAATTTTTGAATAAAGTGATATTAAACTAACAAAAATATTATAATGAAAATGCACTTTATTAATTATTAAATTTCAAATTAAGATTCTCTGTGAGATCTTATGTTTACCCCCCACAGAATGTGTTTTATTCGCGTCGCCACTGCTCGACTAACACAAAAATTGTCTTCACTAATATTAGTCGGATTTTTACGCTCCGAAAGTGATATCGCGCTTCCTAGGCTTTATCTTCAAAGATTTTTCAAGGTGTGAGAACTCACACATAAAGGTTTTGGGTACCTTTCACAAGTTTTATCCCACTTCCTTACGTTCATATCTTAAGGTTGAAACTTATTTTTTCGGAAATGTAAATGTGATTTTTTTTCTGTAAAAGGAAAAAAATAAACGTAAATAGAGTGTTGCATCTTTTATATCTCATTTTATTTCATATACACAAAAAAAATATAAAATAGTTATACTGAAAAGGCGCTCTATATTCGAAAAGCTTTATTGGCGGCAAACATTAAGCGATTTCCGGAAAAGTGTATCCAAACATAAATTCATTAACCAATAATTTCCCTTCTAGTCTAGAAAATTTTCTTAAAATTTATGAATTTGACTTAAAACTAAACGAACATAAATATTTACAATTTATACATTTATATCGCTGATTTATACTATATTTGAATATATAAAATATATTTCTACAAAATAAAAAAAATTCGCCTTTAACTAATTCAAGTGTTTGCTTGCCCTCTTTTCAATTGCTGTATATCTTTGCATTTTTTTATTTCTTTTTACCTTTTAGAACCTGCACAATAAAATTAATCAATTTCTGGTTTTTCCCCATATCCCCTTGGTAATATGTTCCTACTAAATCTACACAATTCATAAAATAATTTACACACGCTCCAATGATGCACTATACTTAAAACAACAAAAAAACCAAAATGGAACATAGAACGGAGAAGTTAAGGAAGAAGGTGATGAGAAAGAGAACGACAAGAAAAAAGACTTAGCTGAAGAAGCTGGTGACGAAAAGACAGAAAAATGTGAAGATGCTGCAGAGAAAGAAGACGATGAAACGAAGAGTGCGAAAGCAGATAGTGAAAAGGAAGATAAAGAAACAAAAAAAGAAGGTGATGATGCAAAGGAAGATAAAAAAGACGATTCAAAGGAAGAAACTAAGGATGAGAAAAAAGAAGAATCCTCAGAAGAGGAAGAAGAAGAATCTGATGATGAAGAAACTAAGGATAGTGAAATGAAAAAATCTGAGGAGGCTAATAAAAGCGACAAAGATGCAGACAAACAACCCGAATCGACTGATAACATAGAATCCTCCGAAGACGAAGAAGAAGAATCTGATGATGAAGAAACTAAGGATAGTGAAATGAAAAAATCTGAGGAGGTTAATAAAAGCGACAAAGATACAGACAAACAACCCGAATCGACTGATAACATAGAATCCTCAGAAGAGGAAGAAGAAGAATCTGATGATGAAGATACTAAAGATAGTGAAATGAAAAAATCTGAGGAGGCTAATAAAAGCGACAAAGATGCAGACAAACAACCCGAATCGACTGATAACATAGACACGACACAGGAAAAGACTGAGGTTTGATTAAACAAAACTAAGTTGCCAGTGCATGCATTAATTATGCGTTACAAGTCCCATTGTTGTTTGTTGTAGTTACAGTAGGACTATTTTGGAAAAAAAAATTTCGCCAGCATTTAACATTGTCTTTTATTATTTAGAAAATAATCAAAATTCATGTGAAAATCGCTCTTAATATTGACCAGCGGTCACAAAGCGTTCTTGATACTTGTGTTAAAAAGCAAAACGTTTGTAAGCACTGTTTAAATTTATTTTATTTTATTTTTTATAAGTTAAGCTTTGCTTGCCACCAAACCAAACACAAATAAGACTGAAATATTGTTTTTAATAAGGATTTGATCAAATGGAATATTTAAAATAAAGGTCCAAAGAAGAAGTTCCTTTGGATCTACGTAAGTTGTATCTTTAAAGAAACTGATCCATTATACCGGAATAAAAGTGGGGAACTAAGATTTATTTGAACAATTAATAGAGGATAAAATGTTTAATCTTCCGAGCGCATATGGTGTCCTTTTAAACCCAAAGTAGTTTTCTTCTAGTCCTAACTTCATAATTTTTCTTTAAAAGCATCCTAAATGAGGACTTTCGTTAGAACGCTGTTGAAGTCTTATTCAATTAGATAGGTGCTCCGGGAATTTCTATAAACTAGTGGTCGCCCCAGTGGTCGAAATTCGACCATACATAATCATTATTGAAAATTTACATTTGAAAATTGATTCACGCCACAGCACATTATGTCACTTTATTTTTATTTGACATTTTACTGGAGTTACTATGTGTTTGAAGTTAGCAGTATGAACGTAAACATAAATATTTTATTTTATTTGTAGATAATTAATAACGCTCTGTTACCAAAATTTTTTAATTGATAACACTAAAGCTCATCAATAGCTACCAAACAAAAAAAAAAGAAGAAAATCGGTTGACAAACAGAGGAGAAAATGGTTCCGAACTGTTTTGTCTTTGCCTATTTATATATAGATTATAAGCTATTAATTTCTAAAGTTGAACTTGGAGTAATTTTTCTTTTGGAAATAACGGGTTTTTTCAAGAAGCACCACTATTAAGGTTATGATTGATATTGTTCAACAGCTTCAAAGGTACACACATCTAGTATGTATGTATATACTGGTTTAAAAAATTGCTGGCATCATTTTAACCGATGATGTACTTAGGAGGGTTTGTTTTATAAGCAATGGATTATAATGAAAAAAATTTTAAAGATGTAAAGAAACAAACAATCAAAACATATACATATGTAGCTGAATTGCATTAATTCTTATGAGACATTTGGTGAAAATTTCAGCTATGTACATATGTATGTATATCAAATGAAAACGAAATGAATTTTTATCTTATTCTGTTTTTCTTAATAAAATTGTCATGAATATTCGAACACGAAGACACTAAATTGCTTTGCATTGAAATATGTGTTCTATTCGAAATCGATTTACGGAATAGTCCTTAAGGATGATTCAATACAGCGGAACAAACTTGTTGCCTAATCCAACTTGTGAAAATTTTAGTTCAGTTACTGCCGAGTTCATTTTTAAAATTTAGATCTATGGAGGCTTACTCAAATTCGGCCCAATATTTTGTGAATAATTTTTTTAGGGTTCCGTAGTATAACAAGGAATCCCTTATAGTTTTGCCAAGTCCGTTCTGTCTGTCCGCGGTTTAACTCAGAGACTGTTGGTACTTAAAAGCTGTAATTGGGCATGGTTATACATATTAATCATGCCGACAAATTTGATACTTCCCTTTCACGTAGAGTGGGGATGATTTTTTTTATTCGTCTATTCCAATGTGTGGGGTGTCGTTGGATACGTCTTATAGAAATATTCGAGGTTGCTCTGAATATTTTTACGATTCAGGGATCCGTTTGCGAAATATTAAGCGTTAAAGTGGTAATTTTTTTAGAGTTACAATTTTCGTGCGACAAAATTATAGGCGCAAAAGAAAAAAATTAATTTTTTGTTAGCCGTTAAACCGCACACTTATGCTTATAAGCATATGTGTAGTATCAACAAAAAGGCCCCTTCTAAGTACGCATATTGTAACGGGCAACTACGGAACCCTCCTGGTCGGTTTTTTGCACAAAGTTTTGGAAATATGTGCTTCTTTTTCAATTTTTATTCCTATCTCTCTTGATTCTTTGAATTCGTAATTTTCCAAATAATTTTATGAAATTCTCTTGTTGCTTATTCAAGGAGGAAAATTTTGTCGAAAAAAATTAATTACTGAAATAAATTTGAAGATATTCTGGCATGATCTAATTCCTTAGAAACTAGAAAATATTTCAGTCAGCTAGCTAAGCTACACGTTGTCTTAATATTTGTTCAGTGTCTATCTATGCTACGCTTTTTCACTTTTATCACAAGCATTATAATTATGTTTTCTTTCAAAAGTCCACTGATTTAAGTTCAGACAAAAAACCTGAGGAAGAATCATTGAAAGAAAGTAACCAAAATGAAAATGAAGTTACTTCATCTATTATAAAAACTACCACCACCGATAAGGACGACGCTGAGGAGAAGACAGAGGTCTGAAATTAATTAAATATATTATATATGTTTTAAATTATTATGTCTGAATATAGCAAGTGCTGAAAATCAAAATATTGCTTACAAGCTTGCACGTGTAGATGTTAATCAATAATATTTAATTACCGTGTATTTGAATTAAATTTCTAAGACATTTAAAATTATTTACAAAGTTTTTTTTAACTAAAAAGCAAAATTCGATATGAATATTTTCGTAATTCTGGGAAGTAAAGAGTATACAAAATATTAAAAAAGTGGAGTGAAATCTCAGCACGAGTGGTTCAAGTACTTTTGGATTAATACTATTATAAAATTACTGCTTCGAGGAAAAACCGTTGAAATCTTGGAGCGCCTACGAAAGTACTTCTTTGACAACCTATTTCCTTCGTAGTATGAAGAAGTAAGTTGGGCTCATGAACCTGAAATTATTTTATTATATTATAAGAGTGAGTCCAAAAAGTTCCAGAATGGTCAAACGTCTTAAAGGATCAATTTCTGGTAAAACTTACATATCTGTATATATGTATATAAATGAATGCCGTGCGTTCGTCTCGCAAAAACTCGCGAACGGCTCGATCGATTTGAATGATTCTTTTTTTGTTTTGTTCGTCCTTATTCAGGGGTAGGGGTGGTTTAAAAGGTAAGAAAATTCGGAAAAACAAAGGAAAAGCTCCAAAGGTAATAAATCGAAAAACAGCACAAAACCTACTTCGATTAGATTATAACACTTTGTATGCAAACAATTTAAGTTAAGTCAAAGTAACACTTTTCATGCAAAAAATGTATGTCAAAGTCTACTGAGATGATTTTACGATAGAACTTTTATACGGAATTTGAATTCAAAAGTAAAGTAGTTTAAGAGCAGGTGGACCTATAATTTAAAATTGTTTTTTCATAAAAAAGTAATGGATTTTTTAGGTAAGATTTAGTTAAAGTGAATTTAATTATATTTTGCGACAATCATTTTGATCAGCCATTGATTTTTAACGATATTCGACTCGTTTTGATGAACGAGGACTTCAAGATTGTAAAGTTCTAAGTGAAGAATAGGTAACAACAAGGTAATTTCGACAGATTTGGTTCGTGTACACGTGATTGTGAAGACAATTCCGTGTCGTTTTACAGTACCCATTACAATGCCAAAGAGAGGACGAGCTGACGTAGGTCGTCGCACTCAGTCAAATGCGCGGCGAACTACTTTACGTGCGAACTGCACTGATGACCAGCGCGCGACGCGACGGATAGTAAATATAGTCGTTTTGATATGTCCCAATTACGTTCGAGAGCGTCTCTTTTAGATATCATTTCAATCGGAATACAGAACATATAGGCAATAGTTACTTTAGATCCTGGCATAGGAGTTTTAGTGTCGCATTACAAACAGACATTCATTTTCATATATATGTCCATGTATTGGGAGTATGCAAAAATTTCGGCCGTTTTTTACTTGAAAAATTCATTTGGTAATAGACGAAAATGAAATATACCATCAATTAAAGTATTATCCTTCGGGTGCTACAACCTTTGCCCACCTATCAGGCAAAGCTTGGATTCTGTTGAAAAAGAATTCTTCATTTTTAGAACCGAGCCAATCGTCGATCCATTTTTTACAACTTTCGAAAGAAGTGAAGCGATGATCTGCCAAACTGCTACTCATTGATCGAAAAGTACGACGGAGCTATATCCGGTGGGTGAATAAGGCGGGTGGGGTACAAGTTCGCCTTTGAGCGATTCCAACATGTCCTTGACTGATTTGTGAAGATGTACTTATTTTTCAATTATCATGTTGAAATCTTCGAATTCTTTTTTCCTTCTAGATCGTGTCAACGTTTAAATCATCACTTTTAAACCGTTGAAACCATTCTTTACATGTTCGTTCCGAAATAGCAAATTGACCATAAGCACGGGGTTCCCCTATTCTATGAGTTTCCGTAGCAGTTTTTTTAATATCAAAGCGGAAAAGAAGAACTTCTCGCAAATGTTACTTTTTTGGCTCGAATTTCAATATTTTTAGCGGTATAAAAAGACATGAAATTTTCGCAAAACCGTTTTTTCGTCATTTCGTGTTAATATTGACTGAACGTTAATTATGTAAGCACTTCTTTTGTCGACGTAAAGTTTGTTTTTAACGAACCTATTATCCTCAAAAATATTTATGATATTCTGACTCCAGTTGGTCCACCGAGTAATTCAGCTAAGTATAGTTAAAGTAAGTATTTATATCAAAATTTTAGTTTAATCGGTTGAAAGTTCTGACACAAAAAGTAAGCACCAATTTATGTGACGCAAAAACATAACATAACAACATAACAAATTGGCTTAAATAAGGTTTTGAAAGTATTTGACATTAGACATGCGGTTTACGGCGTCGCGTCGTACTGAGGAAGGATCATTAAATTTTTTAAGCCAATAAACGATATTTCGCAGAAGATTTGAACTCAGCTATGGCCCCTTAACTAAAACATGTTAAACCAAAATAATTTAAGAGCTATTTTAAATAGTTTATTATCCATTATTTTACAATGAGAAGTGTGGTGAAAAACGATCTTAGGTATGGGCCGAACATTTATAACTTTTGGGGATATACAGGGACTGGGACTCTTCAATCATCAGAAAGTATTCTGAACTTTAATTTGGTTATATAATGTTTCAAGCAATCTGTATATTACCGCCGAAAAGTAACTGCTAATGGGCCTATAGATATAATATCAACTGAAAATAGGCATATTAAACCGATTACTTAATTTTTCATGATTCTATGTATACACAAAAGACACCTTTTTTGGTTATTAACAAATCGCTAAATTTAATTTCAGTTCTAACCACTCAGCTTAGACAACTCCTTCACTATCAGCTATGCAGTCTTCTTTCTCTTCAAACTATTGAGCGTTTACATGATTTCTAATTTGTTGTTGACCCTCTTTTATAGCATTATGCTTATCTACTTATTTCATTTTTCAATTTAGGATAAAATAGGAGACGCAAACACCAATGGCACCACAGCATCGAGGGAGCCATCAGTTGAGAAAACATCTTCCGAAAAAGATGCATCCCAGCAGTTGATTGAGAGTGAGCAAAAGGCAACAGAAGAGTAAATGTCCACATTGACCGCAAACATATCAAATTCAAAATCCAAATTGAACAACCGATTTTAAACACGAGCTAACTAAAAAAAAAATCAAGAACTGCACTTTTGAGCTTTCGCGCATTTAAGAAATGCTTACAAAAAAAAAAAAGAATAGTTTTTCTTTAATATACGTAATAGGAACCTAAAGTGGATTTTATAAACCAGTTGGAATTGTACTGATTAATTAAATTAAAACAATAAGCAGTTAGTTAGAAATAAAGGCAATTCAAATTTTTAAAATATAGTACATATATGTCTTATTTGGACTTGTATGTAACTATAAATTTTTGCCGAACCCTAAAGTTTTGACGATCGAATAAATAAAACTACAACGTAACTAGAATCGAAGATAGAAACATATTGAAATTAAATTACGATTTAAGCTACAAAATAACGATAATTGCCTTTAATGCCTTTAAATTGAAGTAAGAATATGTTGTAAAGCAGGCGCAACTATATTACGTTGTCAAGCGGTAAAAATTCTTGTTATTTCGATATTTCTAAAGTTTGAAATAATTTTGGTTGTTATGCACATGTTGATTTGTAAATAAGAAAATATTTGTTTCGCTTACTTTTAAAATGAAGAACCCTTTAATTATTCCATTGAAAACGAATTTGTACGATCCAGTTTTTAAGAATAATAAAACATTTTTAATAACTGCCACTCTATAAATTTTAATTCTATTTATGTAATTTGTTTTGTGTGCAGATCTCGGAGAAGAGTTTTCATAATCCTTTATTTTTTCGACGCTTTTTGCCCTTTCTATTTCTTTTGATTTATTTTTTAATTTAATCACTCGACGAGGAACTGTAAAAACAAGGAGAATATTTGCGCAAAGTGTAGAGGCAAACACAAAACAACCGAATGTAAATCACACCAGATCGGATGCATTAACTCTCATCGATCTAAGTCTTTAGGACAGTGACGACATCGATGACATCGATGATCTTTAGGACAAAGTGACGTCACATTCCAATTGGACTTCATTGCGGATAGTGGGTTTTGTTGTTGTATTAATTATTATAACACGAATAACTTCGGAACGCGCCGTCGGATTCGAGTGCGGTTGTTTTCTTGAGAAAGGCCACATGACAGTTTCGATCTTCCCATACAAAAAATCGGCAGAATGAAGGGTCAAGGTCAAATTTTGGACTTTGAAATTGCCATTTTCGAAATTTGACGGGGTCTCCTCCGCTTGTTTGTTGACGGATTGGGTCGTGGGTGGTATCGTTGGAAAGCTTGAAGGCTCAGCTTTCTAATGCGTTATTAATCAGTATCCTAGGATACATTTGAAAGAACTTATAATGCATTTTCTAGGTTGACCTCCTCCAAATTTTCAATCGCAATTTTAGAGGGGAAGGACCGATTTGAAGGGGGGGGGGGGGGGGTGTCCGAACAAACGTTGATCAGGAGACCATTTAGAATCGATTGGCATACCCCTGTTCAGACCTTGGCAAAACACCCTGTAGGTAAAAAGGAGAACTTGAAAATAGCAACATTTTACCGAGCGGCTACAGAAGATAAGCGAATTTTTTGAATGTCTTGATGAACTTTATTCAAATTACGAAAACCTAATAACTATGGCAGATACCAACATAAACATTCTTCGGAATTCTGAAGTTACTAAGTCTTATCAGGAAATGCTCATGATTAATAACTGCCAAATTCTTAATTCGGAAATTCCTACAAGAAATAGTGAACTAAATGCAATACCATACCTGACCATCTATGTAGTCTATAATAATTTTT
The DNA here is from genome assembly GCA_933228815.1 of Machimus atricapillus. Lineage (NCBI taxonomy): Eukaryota > Metazoa > Arthropoda > Insecta > Diptera > Asilidae > Machimus > Machimus atricapillus. Next base: position 32,439,778 of record OW121784.1, read on the forward strand.
TCACACAAGATTCTTTCAGCGTTAAAGTGGATGATTTGGCCGAGCTCGAAGGAGAACTATCAAAGTGATGGATGAAACCCGGTTTATAGATCTCCTGGATGCCAAGATAAAAATGGGTGACTCACTTAATATGTCGACATTGATAGAAGCCATAAAATAATGCAAAGAAAAGTCAACGAATAAGAGGAAGGTTCGGACGAGAAATCATAATTGGATGACTGAAAAAATAATCGAAAATATTGAGAAAAAACATAAAATGTATAAACAACTAAAGGCTAATAGGGGGGATGAATACCTTAAGGAACAGTTCAAAGCTCAAAAGAATATATAATACTTAAAAAAATTAAAAAACACGCTTTTATAGCAGATCGAACTAAAAAGTAAAAAAATAGTTTTCAAATAATAAGATGTTATCCCAACAGCGAAAGGCAGTCAACTAACTCGATAAAATCAAATAGTTTTCAGAGAGTTTAAAATAATAGTAAAGAGATAAATACAAAAAATACCTGGTTCATTTTCCAAAAACCCTCAATTCAGAGGATTCTCATGGACATTTTTTTCGGCCGTTTTTCCTTAGAAAAGATTAGATGCTGATGCTGATGGTATTGTTTTGCCTTCGTCGATTTTTAGATCTAAAAAATTATAAGGGACCAGGAACAATGAAAACAAATAAAACGCCCCACTTAAATGTTTGTAAACAATTCTTTGTTTAATTATCTTAAATTGACAAAAATACATGAATTCTAATATGTTTACATATAAAAAACAGTTTCATAGAAGACAATTATTTTTATTGTTTTTTCTTAATTTTTCTCCTTTCAATAGTGACCTAAACAAAAAAAATTGTATTTATATAAAAATGTAAACCTCTGAATATCCCTTCATTACTTTTACATATCTTTTACGAGTATTTTGCCGAAGAAGCAGTACAGTAGAAAAAGAAAACATTATTCCAATTTTACTTTATATTATTCAATTGCTATCAGCAATTTAACGATTTATATTAAAGAAATGGAGCCGCATGGTCATGTTTCTTGCAGCTATAAGCACTTATTTATCATAGGCCATATGCAATTCACAAGATACACAACTGTTTGACTCGTGACCCACAAAACAGGACCTACATTATTTATAAGACGTAATATATTAAATGCGAAAACGAAAGCTTTTAATTTTCAGTCTGTTCTTTTAAATGTTATATTGTTATTGTAGAGTCCTTCGGTTGAATTTAGCAGATTGCTCGAAGTGGGAAACAGCGAATACTACATCCTGCATAAAAACGTGTCTATCAGTAAATAAGTTAAAAAGAAATTTAACGGGTTTATATGCTACCAACGAAGTTTTCAACATATTTAAATAATTATGAAGATAATTATTTGAGTACAAACAAATATACATATGTATATAAATATATTTCTAATACGATACGCTTCCATAAAATGAACATCTCCTCCAGCTATAAAAAATATTCCAAATGTTAGGTTGAAAAATCGTTGGTTTTTTTATGTCTTATTCTGAAAAAGGCTTACAGAAATGTAATAATTATAATGCTGGAAGTATTACTTGCTAAAGAAAATTGTCATTCATTTAAGGATCAGCTATTAGAGCGCTTTTTCCATTCAATTTCAGTTTTAGTGTTCATTAATTTTCACGTCTACCCAAATTTATGTAAAAAATATTATTAAGAATTTATGTTTTCATGTACGGAAGACTTAAATTCCAAATGAATTATACCACCTTTTAATTGTTTTATATTATCTCAAATTTCCTCTTATGAATGCCAGAATTTTTCAGCCTAAGAGCAACATTACGTGAACTCCATACGAGCTGTGCTCGCGCAGTGCGCTTAATAAACTGAAAAACCGACTTCACGTAAGGTTCTTCTTGACTATTAATACTACAACGAAAGTCTATTGGTGATATTGTTCAGTTTATCAACGCCACAGAATGGCTGTCATCCAAAACACGGTCTGCCTATCTATTAAACTTCTCAGTTAAACTCGATAATTACCAGATTACAGTTATGTGGTATTAAAATGACGCATTTTCAAAAATTTATCGGTTTGATGCACCATCAATCACAATTTTACTTCTAATGTGCACCAACATAGTAAAACTTCACCTACATGGTAAATTTACGAACAATAAGGTTTACACCGTGATGAATTTTCAAAAACTCCCAGTTAGTGCTAATTAGATTCTGACCAGGATTTGAGAATCACCACTTAAGCCAACCAATTGATTAATTGCTTTGAGAAATATAAATAAATATGATATTTTGTATGTTTGTCATGAGATTTATGCGGCAAATGGTAAGAAATTATAAGACTACTTTTTGCTCGCCTCATTTTAAATACCAGTGAACTAAGAGGAAATGAAATTATATGATGAAATAATGGCCCCTAAAATCAAAAGGTATAGACTTTTCCGAGAAATTCATATTAATCGAAAAAACAAATGCCTAATTAATGGTTTTGCAATTTTTCTCATTTCTAAACAGACTATAGCCATGTTATAAGTCCAGGATTATATCTTAAATGTTCCAATTATTTACGTACTGATTCCAGTTGTTACCTTAGTTTCAATTGTGGCAAATAAGTAAATTATGAAAAATTTTACTGAAAACAACGAAAAAAATTTAGTCTAAGCTGTTACGTTATTAATTAAAGTAACATCCAGAATAAGGGAACTAGTACCTTCCTTCAATAGTTTAACGTCAACGGTGAACCTAACGATCATTTATGTTTTTGATGCTATAGTACTAATAGCTGCCTGCTTAGCTACTTTTCGATTACTAAGCAATTCGAATTTTTTTTCGATTAATATTTAATAAATCCATTTGCAAACAAATTCTTACTTTTCACAAATAAATAATTCAAAAATAGAATGTTCGTACTTGTTTTTTTAAAACCGGTGGGAAAAGTAATTATGTAGTATTGTTTCATTTGTTTATATAACAATTTTGTTTTAAATTAAAATATAAATTTATCGTATGATAGTAATGACAACAAATCTACAACAAAATATTCTATTTACATTTATTTTTAAAAAAAGAAGTATACAATTAAAATATGCTTTTAAATTCCCTAAATTTAAAACCCCAACACCTTTCTTTTGGCTTGTGAAGACGTATACTGCTATTTATAGTAAGAATTTAAGGAGATCATCCGCTAAAATCAACCGAAACTCTTAGCCAAAAAAAACATAGTATAGTTCGTACTCATTTTAACAAGAACTAACTATAGGAATGAAATGAATAGTATATAAATTAATTCAACTAATAACTTGGTAATTTAATGTAAACAACTTTAAATAAATAATTAAACTCATGCCCCTGGACTGTTAGTTGTCCCCTCATGTCTATGTTATATGTAAAAGAATTGCCTTTTAGACTTTTCCGTGGCCAGAAACCGCAGACTTCAATCGGTTCTCTCCTATTCTTCGTCATCAGATGAATCAGTTGTGTACTCACTTTCATGGCCTTGCTCATCATTGTGCTCTGATTCTGATTCACTAATATCCCATTGGGGATGATCAGTTGTGATTGCAGGAGCTTTCTGTACATCCAGCTTAAGTTCCTGCTGCTGGTCTAATCCGAGATAGGAGTCTAAAATACGAAAAATATATATGTAGTTTTTAAATATGAACATACAGATTAGAAAAAAAGTAAAATCCTTACCTGATCTTAGACAAACGGTGAAAGTGTATACGCCAGGCCACCTCGGCGCTGTAAACTTGAGTTGAATCTCTTCCTGATCAACAAGATTTGTTACGTGATAGGGAGCTGTTAGTAATGTTCTTGACTTCCTATCGCAAATATAAGTCCACCAATATTCTTGTTTATCTTCAGGGAAATACGGACAATGAACACTGTGCGAAATTCTTGATTTTCCTTCCAATTTTTCACGTTTATTTAATTTCTGCTGTAATTTCTCCCACTCATCATCGTCATCATCCTCCACAGATGAATTTTTCTTCTCGTCTTCTTCGCTGGATCCTGATTGTTTCTCTTCGTTATCGCTATCTTCTGAATCTGCATCTGATTCTGTAACTTTGCTCAGTTCCTGTGATTGCTCCCCTTTTTTTGTATCATTTGCCACAATATTATTGGCTTTTGTTGAGTTTGCAGTTGCATGTGGTTTATGCTTGGCAGAACCACTCTTAAATTTACCCTTGCCTTTGTGAGATTTCTTATTCGATTTTGCCCAAGCTGACTTCTTTGGTGCTGGAGCTTGTTGTTCCTCTGGATTATCACCAACATTTTCAGTCTGATCATCTTCCTCCCTGATAAATATATTTTTAAAGAAAACTTATACGAATCATGTGAGAATTTATTACTTAATGCCTTGTTTCTCAGGCCTTTCCGTATCGCCGAACAGTTCTTTCATATTTTTCCTAACTAAAGTTACAGTCACTGTTACGATAGCTCCAGCCGTAACAACATTTGGATTTTCATCATCAATAACTGAAAATACATTATGATAAAAAAATACAAATAAAAACGCAGGATTAAACATTACCTTCACATCGGATGGAGAAGTCAATAAGGGGCATTTTCCCCAGGACTTTCATAACATTTTCATATTCAAACTCATTTAAATTTTTTAACAGTTGTCTGCCCTCTTCAGGCTTAAGTTGTGCAAATTGCTGAAGATTTTTCACGTGTCTCTTTTTCATCATAAAATGTAAATGCTCTTCCGTAATGTGAGGCAGTTGCAAAAGTGAACTTTTGAACTCCCACAGACCCTGTATGATCATCGGTGAAAGTTTCATACAATTTTCTATTGTCTCAAGACTAGGCAGACGAGGTACTAAGGATTATGGAGTAGTTAGATATAGTGTCCTACCGTTTTCATCTCAATTTACTTACTTCTCCTTGCATACGCCAGCATAACCAACTGATGAACGCAAGAAACCATTTCTTGTATCAAATATGGACATTTCTTAACAATCAGCTGTCGATCCTTATCTAGTGTTTCTGGATTCAGGGACATACGACCAAGATGAGCGTGTATAATTGCTCGAGCCTTAATTGAATACATTCGGCACAAGGGATGCTCCTTGCACTTCTCGTTAAGATTTGGAAGTTGCCTAATCAACTGTAACAAGACGAGTATTAATTATTAACTAATATCACGTATGGTCGAAATTCGACCGCTATGTATTTGTTTACATAACTTTTTTTTATAATATTCTACCGTGCAGGGAAGGCAAAGGGATCTCAGCTCATACAGCTATGTCGCTAAACCAATAATTGATCAAGATCGTTTTTTCACTTGAAACTGATCCAGAGCGTGACCCGGATGAAAAACGACGCAACTATTATAATGTAGCATTAAATTAAAAAATATATATACAGCCACTCAGGCTATTTCATATTGTAGTTTTTCTCGTCGGCTTTGTTTATGTAAAAATATAAATTTCGACGTAGTAATAATGTTTCTTGATTAATATTTAGCAATAGTTAAATTTTATGTCTTAGAGAATTATCATTCTGTGACTTTTACAAATTTTTTTAAACCCTCAAAATTGGTTTGCAAAGATCCTACTTCAATATTCAATGTAGTTTCTGAGATCTTGAAATTAGAATTCGAAATAAACGATGTAACGCTACGTACCGTCATAGCCAATAACTTAAGTTAAAAAACATTTCGTGGATTAATGAACCTAAAGGGTACTGAAATAATTTTATAAGAATCTTAAAACTTTATTTAGGATTTTTGAAGTAAAACTTCTTTACGCACGCTTGACTTGGGGAGTAAGCTGGTAAATGCGTGACGAGAGCGTTACGAAAAGTGTGATCGGGCGAGGCGAACGGAAGTTGAGAGGGAGATATAAGTTAGTTCGTTTGCGAGTTTGCTAGCGTTACGCGAACGATGATTTCTTGATTATTTCGTAATTTCATTTCGTTCTTGAACAATTTTATAAATTAATATTTTGTTCAATACATTAAATATTCTACGTTTAAAGTAAATAAAATTATAATTACTGATGTATCCGATAATGAAAATAATGAATGAAAATAAAAAATCTTTTCAAAAAGATTAATTTATCAATGAAAACCGATAATAAATTTAAATATTTGTATAAAATTAATATATGTTGTATGTATATACATGTATATATTATACATGTATACATATATCTGTATATATAAAATTCTACTGTACGTGTGTATGTCATTGAACTCCTCCTAAACGGCTGGACCGATTTGAATGAATTTTTTTGTATGCGTTTGGGTGGCGCCCTGGATGGTTTAGATTCAGAAAAAATTAAGACAATTGCGCGGAAAATTAGAAAATTTCAGAAAACTGTTAACGAGCTCAGTCGATTCGGTAGAGCGTTGGACTTTTAATCCAACGGTTCGGGGTTCAAATCCTGCTCGGGCAGAATCACTTTTTTTCATTTTTTACACCGTGGGGGTGTACGTGGGAGTAGATGAAGGAGGAGTTGAGGAGGTGTCCGTGGGAGAAGATGAAGGAGGAGTTGAGGGGGTGTCCGTGGGAGAAGATGAAGGAGAAGTTGTGGGGGTGTCCGTAGGAGTAGATGAAGGAGGAGTTGAGGGGGTGTCCGTAGGAGAAGATGAAGGAGGAGTTGAGGGGGTGTCCGTGGGAGTAGATGAAGAAGGAGTTGTGGGGGTGTCCGTGGGAGTAGATGAAGGAGGAGTTGAGGGGGTTTCCGTGGGAGTAGATGAAGGGGGAGTTGAGGGCAGGACAACGTCTGTCGGGTCAGCTAGTAAACATATATACATATATACATAAACATACATATAGATGGAGCTAAAGAAGTTTTACTTCAGTCGTGTGGTCTAAAGCACACTCGTTTTTTTAAACAAAAAGGGCTTTTTAAACGCTTTTTTCGATTCTTAACATCGATTCTTTGTCGCAGAAATAACGATATTCGCGATAGGGCCCATAGGTCTTTTGAAATTAATTTAACAACTATCTCAGTAGGAGAAACATTTAAGTAACCACTTTAGATTCAATAGCAAACAATAAGTCAAAACATTTTTTGTTTTTTTTAAATTTGTTTTTGAACACGCTGTAAAAGTTGGGAATCAGGTCTTAGGGTAATGCGAGACTAGGCGGACTTCAGCGCTGAATGAGTGCACTAAGTCCGCGTTTGATGCGAGACTAGGCATGCTTACGCAAGTGCGGAATTTAATAAAGATATAAGAATTTCATATTTGTGTTAGTGATTGACAGCTCTATTACATTTGTATTAGTGCGTTCCGCGGAAAAATAGACCGGTGAAGTGCGCATCCCCCCGCAAAGCGTCACTTTCACCCTCACTCACAAACTCGTTCCGCACTCGCGTAAGCATGCCTAGTCTCGCATCCCCCTTACATAGTTAAAATGAAAAAGCCTTATCACAACAGATTGTTATTTAAGAGAAATTCCAAAATAATTCTCAGTTTGTGATTTTTGTGGAAATGAATAAAACTCTTCTAAGTAAACTACATATTACAATTAGTTTGGCTCTGAGCAAAATTGTATCCTTAGTAGCTGCAACAAAGTTAATAAGGAAAAAGAGGAATGACGTTAGACACGACAAAATCTTTTCATAAATAAAACTTGTTTGAAACTAGTAAGAAAAAAAGTAAGCATTTAGGAAATTTACTTCCTCTGTTTTAATTTAAATAGTATGAATATTTTTTGACGATTGAACTAATGTTTTAAGTGAATTAACGGTCGAAATAAAAAATGTCACTTCGTAATATTCATTATTCTTTATAACACAAATATGAAATTGTAAAACAATTAATTTCTCAAAAATATTTATCCATAACGCTATGTGAGATAAAAATCACTAGTATTTTAATGCCGCTAACGATGCAGAGGAAAAATAAGCAAAATCTACTGTTTATAATTTTTCTGAAATGTTGCGAGACTTTTTCAAATGGTTCTCTTGCATAATTTTATTGTTTGCGTTGAAGAAAAATTATAAGAGAATTGTCTTCTATAATTAATTGGCGAAAGGTTTCGATATGAAAGAATGTCCCAATAAAAGTTTCTGATTAAATATTGAATTGAATTTGACACTTACTGCGGGTACTTCGTCATTATCGGATAATCTTTCCACCACTTGAGAATTGTGTCTCTTATCAAATTCTAAGCTTGCAGCTAAAATCATGATAACTCGTTTCAGAGCCATGTGAGGCGTCTTGTGGAAAAAGTAAAAGTACATCTGAGCCGTATCCAACAGGACTTTGTCTCCAGAAAATCGAATAGAGCGGTACCACCACGTCCCCACTGTGATTGGTAGTGCAACCATAAAAACTAGGGCGTAAAGTCCTAGGACCCAAACAGAGTTTTCCTTTTCAACGATCCATGAAGGCAAAGCGATTCCAAAAGACATGGCACCCGGCCCATCTGGATTTCCGTATTTTTCCCAGTTTTCTCTGGCTTCATCATCTGTTAAAGCCTGGTACGCCTTTGAGAGTTTCATGAAAGCCTTCTCATCTCCGGTTTCCTTGTCAGGATGCAGGATCACAGAGAGTTTTCTGTAAGCTTTTTTAATTTCAGCTTGCGATGAGTCAGGAGGTATTCCGAGTATTTCGAAGGGATCAAAGTTGGACATTTCATAGTCGAATTGTGAGACTCTGTAGGCTAGGTATAGAAGAAATACCCATCCCAGGATTATTGATAGCTTTACTAGACACGTTTTCAAAGTCTTGTAAGGCTCTGCTGCGGCGATTATGATTTTTTTCTTTATGCAGTCCGGACATTGGCACTCTTCTTTTAACTTCTTTGGATCTGAAAAGAGATTTTGTTAATGGAGCCACAATTACAAGAGCAGTGAACCGATTCCATAAGATTCTCTGGCAGGCATTATGGAAAATGCCAAAAGTGTCTAAAGAAGCTGTATTAAAAGTCGCCACAAAACGAACAATGGAATCTATTACAATTCACTGCGCTATCTATGGACATCACAGCATTAAATATCCAATTTTATGGATGTTTGAAACCGCATAACCTACGAGACCTTTACCTTCTTTCTTTTTCCTTGGCCAAGAGTAGATCGTTGTCGGTATTAAAACTAGGGCTAGAAACGAAAGTAGGAAATAAAAGAAAGTGCCGCCACTCTCGTCATATTGAAATTTCTGCCCGCCCATGGTTAATTCACTTTGGTATATCTAAAAAACTAACAAATTCGAACTGCAAAACTTCAATAGACCCCCACACTTCCACAACACATCATCATGAATGCCTCGCTCGAGTCGGCGAATATTTTGACACGTATGGAGCTGCGGCGAATTCGCCCAAATGACTGAAATCAGTGCCATCTACATTCAAGAACTTTAATGTTATATTAAAACTTAACAGTGAAAGCTGCCCGTTTCCATTTTAAATATTTCGAAAATTTATTATTCATCCAATTTTGAAAAATGTTATGTATTTATAAAATAATATAATATGAAATTAGGTCGAAAATATGTATAAATTTATTGATGTATAACTGTCATGAAAAAAATACAATAGGTAATCGTTATTGGAAATAAAAAAAACAAATATTTACTAATCCTAGTAAGCTTAGAAGTCAGTTGAAAAAATTTGAAATGGGTGAGGAAGGAGGAGGAGGATCATCAGGTTCATTTCTAAAAGATTTCATTGCTGGCGGGATATCTGCTGCGGTCGCTAAAACAGCAGCAGCACCCATCGAAAGAGTTAAGTTGCTTTTGCAAGTTCAACATGCTTCCAAGCAAATAGCCGAGGACAAGCGCTACAAAGGAATCATTGATGCATTCGTCCGGCTGCCCAGGGAGCAGGGATTCTTGTCCCTTTGGCGAGGGAATTTAGCGAACGTGATAAGATATTTCCCTACACAAGCGTTAAATTTCGCGTTTAAAGACTACTACAAAACGTTCTTCATGAAGGGCATAGACAAAAAGACGCAGTTCTGGAAGTACTTTGCAGCAAATTTGGCCAGTGGTGGAGCTGCTGGCGCAACTTCGCTTTTGTTCGTCTACCCCCTCGATTTTGCTCGGACGCGACTTGCCGTTGATATCGGCAAAACCCAAAACCGCATGTATAATGGATTGTTGGACTGCCTTGTGAAAACGTTTAAGAGCGACGGTGCTATAGGCCTCTATAGAGGATTCAATGTCTCCGTCCAAGGGATCATCATCTACAGGGCCTGTTACTTCGGCTTCTTCGACACGGCCAAGAGTCTTCTTCCCGATCCCAAGCATACGCACATCCTCATTTCATTCATTATCGCACAAGTAAGTTTCGCAATGCGTCCGTTAGTATGTACTTTTTTTAAATTGCTCGTATTATTGAACTTATAAAAAAGCTAATGTTTAATATAACACCTCAATACATAGCATACAAACATATGTATGTATGTATATAAAATCTTGAAAAAGTGTAGAGTGAGTGTACCAATTCATGTCCATTTTAACCAAACCAAACATATGTAGTTCGCCCATAACACATTTTTAATATTATGAATTAAAAAAAATAATAAAAATAATAATAATAATAATGCTATTCTGTAATACAAATAAAAAAAAACAAATAGGATTGAAATTTGTTGATGGACTTATTGCATATTACTGATTCTGATAAGTACAATACATATGTACATATGTACGTACATATTAAAATAAATATTAGTTTGCTTGATGCTCACTCACGCCTAAACCCTTGCTTCTTAATTTTTAATCTTTTAACTGAAGATTTTCCACGTTAACATATTATGGTCTAGTCCTAGTGACTATTCATTGCTCGCACAAAATATAGGGTTAAAAAATTTGAAAGTTTTTGGGAGTTCTAATTAATAATTCAATTCAATTCAAACTTATTTCAATTCAACCTTGCAAGTATATATACTCGTATGTACATACAATAGGAATCATTCAATTTAGTGCTAGAATCCAAAATTCATTCAGCTACATTATTGCTAGGTTTGTATTAACAAATAAATATTTAAACAAAAAATATACATAGCTGTTGGGAAAAATCTATTTTTGAAAACCCAGCTAATTACTAATTGGCTTTCGATATTTAGAAATTTAAATTGACGTATCCAAAAATTTTCGAATTTTACATCAGAGTGCAATAAAATCGAAAAGAGCTTACAAAGCTCATTTGAATTGAATTTACTTAATAAAATTACTAAAATTGTAACAAATTCATTTCAGTTACCTTTGAGTTCAATTAATTTTGTCGTTCAAAGTACTTAAAGTAATTCGATAATAGAATCCAATTGAATTATTTTGAAGTTTTTTGTGAAAAAAATTAATACTACCACTGACTTTTTGAGTAGTTCCACTTTAAAACCTTGATTTAAAATATCGAAGATTTTTATCATAAAAAATGAGCCTCTTGTAATATATACATGTGTATTAGGGTGTCCCAAGAGATAAGGTAGGATTTTTTTTTCTCGAAAATAAAATCGCATACCCTCTATTTTTTTTCTAAATGGCCTTATTAGCTTAAAAAAAATTTTTAAAAAAAAAATAGAACCGACTCCAAAAAATCCCAAGCTCTAAAAAGTATAAAATAATTATATTAAAAGTCCTCTGATACTACTTTCAACATTAAATACCAGGACTTTCCTAGACTGTTGAAGTCGGTGTGAAAACCTGACTGATATTAATGCAATTAATCCAGACAAACTGATTGCATTCATTATTTAGTATTGGATTAATATCAGTAAGGTTTTCACACCGACTTCAAAAGTCTAGGAAAGTCTTGGTATTTAATGTTGAAAGTAGTATCAGAGGACTTTTAATATAATTATTTTATACTTTTTAGAGCTTGGGATTTTTTGGAGTCGTTTCTATTTTTTTTTTTAAAATTTTTTATTTCATTCTTTTTAGTGTAATATGTTTTAGTAAATTTTTTTTGGTCCGCCATTTTGAATCCTCGCAATCGGGCACCGAATGTACAACCAAGTACCAAAACCTTATCTGTGTATATATTTTGTTTTTTGTTGATTTTCTCAAAAAGCGCTGAATCAATTTCGATAAAATTTATATGGGACCACCTCTGAACTATGACCTACCAAACAAAAAAAGAATCATCAAAATCAATTCATAATTGGCGGAGTTATCGCGTAACGACATACAAAAAAAAAAAAAAAAAACATACAGTCGAATTGAGAACCTCCTCCGTTTTTTCGTCGGTTAATAATAAATATTATTGCAATTGGATCATGACAACCCGTGCCGACTTGATACCAAACATAAACTATTATATAAATTTTTGTTCCGGGTTAAGTATAGATTTCTAGAAGTTCGCGTTTGTTTAGTAAATAAAACACTAATATACGAAAACATATTACTATTTAATATTAATCAATATCAAGAATATACACGGAATCTCTCATACTTAACTGGCACCTGTCTAGCGCCGCTACTGATTTTGGAGTGATGAAGTCTTTCCGCATAGATATTTTCGTTTTTTCGGGTTGAGTGCTCTCGATCTGAGTTGGCAAATCTTCTTGCAAAGATATTATGTCTTCGTCCGAATCAGATGAGTCTTTTTGTATAGGATCATTGACAAGTTCCGATCCAAGTCGGCACGGGATATCGTGATCCTACCTACACTAAATTTGGTTTACAATTGTTTCAACATCATTCAAACAAATTAAGAGGGTATGCGTTAAAAAAAAAACTTTAATTTTTTTGGGACACCCTTATGTGTATACATATTACTAAAATTTTAAACCAATAAAATTTTACAGCTATAATTTAAATTATTAGATTCCATCTTTTTGTCTTCGGAATTTCTATAATGGATTCCGGAATAGACTTTATTATTCAAGTCAAGGATATTACAAGCTGACCGTGGCAAAAGATCCATGTTATGATCATTAAACCAAGCCCGTGTACTGCGAGCAAAATGTAAGCGGACATTATTCTGTGGGATTATTTTATTGTCCCTTATAATGGCATATCGTCTTTCATAAACGCTGTTATGTTACCTGGAAATGTCTGAAACTTCACTTTACAACAACCCGAAGTATACGAAATTTTCATAAATTGAAGTACTATATATGACGGTATCACAAAGAGTGATTCATAGAATGGACATAACTGTTTTTGTTCTTGTTTACTTACTGTTTTACATTCAAGAATTTTCAAATAACCTAGGAAATCTAGCAGATCCTAAATGCTTGCGAGGCTCACTTTTATTAAGCTTTAGATTAACATTTTTGGTCAACGTCTTCTCCATTATTTTAAATTGTTATAAATATGATAATAAATATGTAGATTTATGAAATTTACAATTGAGGTTCTTAAACTTTTATAGGATAATGAATCTTATGAGCACTTTTTTTTTAATGACCACACTGAAATCGACCTTTTGCTTTCTATCGACCATTAAAAGATCTTTTTTTTTATTGTTATCCTAACGAAAAAATTAAATAAAAAATTAAAAAAAGTAGTAATCAGTTGATTAGTGGTACACACTGAAGCATTCATATAACAACGATAACATCTAGGTACTTTATATTTAAAAAACAAAACATAATAGTGCGTTACTGATATGCGTCTCGTATGCTAAAAGTTTTTGCAGGTTTAATGTAATTTTAGTGTTCCTGAAGAAATAAAAACGTAAATAGAAATTTTCGCATAACTTAAAAAAGTGTTGAGCTAACATGAGGGATTTTTGTTTATTTGTTTAAAGTGGTTATTACGCCATATTATACCTGTAAAATTTTGTCCTTTAGTTTAACTATGTGGTTAAAATATCATTTTGAATTCACAGCTGGTGCACACTAGATCGTATCCTTCGTGGTAAACAATGGATCATGTTTTATCATGAACCATTAACCACTATTGACCACTTTATCCTAAGTTATAAACGAAATAAATTATTATATGCACATTTCAGAATCTTGTTGCGATATTAAATTTAAAGTATTCCGCAAAACTGTTTAAAATGTACTATATTGTCCCTAGGTTGTCACAAATGTATCTGGCATAGTGTCCTATCCCTTTGATACTGTTCGACGAAGAATGATGATGCAGTCTGGTTTGAAACCTTCAGAAAGAATGTACAAGAATACTTTAGACTGCTGGGTAAAAATCGCAGCACAAGAAGGACCATTTGCGTTTTTTAAAGGTGCATTATCTAACATACTCCGAGGAATGGGTGCAGCCCTAGTTTTAGTGTTTTACGACGAACTTAAGAAACTCATACCAGACTTTTAAATAGTTTCTTAACTTCAACATGTCCAAGAATGTTACATTTATTGTATTGTTGACTTGATACAAATTATGTTTTTGTGCTATTCATGTTGTAAGATATAAATTGATTCATGTAATAAATTTGGATTAAATATATTTGTATAATTATAATTATTATTTTAATCTTCAAGAAAAAATATTTCTTGGATAAGACGTACAGCTCGAAACTGTGTCCTCTGCCTAACTGCCAAATACTGCGGGAAATAAAAAATTACCTCACAGTCAAGTTGATTTTTTATGCTCTATATTCTTCCCATTTGATCTCAAAGACTAAACTAAAAATATTATAAATTGTAGCACTAAACAATTTGTATTGTATGCATCCACATGTTTAACTTATACATAATAAATTATTTAAAATTAAAATCAATTTACCGCGTTCCAATCGATTGTTCTTTGATCACATCCCATCCACCAAACGCAAATACAAGAAAAATAATCTAAAATTAACGCCAACATGGTCTCAATGTGACATCTTTATTTGTTTTTAAAATGACGAACTGTTTAAGTAAAAAAATTAATTTTATAAAAGCTCTTATGCATTATACAGGAAAGCTGTGTTATTCATTATTATCTTCCATTTCATTTAAATCGACAGAGACACCTCGTACACGCTCCTAGGTAGCCGTTGCAAGCAAGACTGCAATTAATACCGCCTTTTCGACATCCACATTTTGCAGAACAGCCATGCATGCAGCGGCAAAAAATGGAACTCAACACGTTGTCAGGAGCGGGAGGATCCAAGGTAGTGACTGGCTCTAAGTTTCCATTAGCTCCTCGCTTCCAACCCTACATTTCTGGAGGCAGTTGGTTCCCTAACCACTCTTGTACTTGGTGGTACACCCGAAAAGCGTGATATTTCGCTGACCCTTCAGCAGGAGGGGGAGAAGATAGATCAGGTTTGAGCTTGGTACTGCATTTAAAAAAACATGAGTATCGATAGCGGTTAAGATCTGTCTGAGTAGAGGGTGTCCGGTACACTGTCAGAAATATCCTTTCTACTGATTCTTGTATGGCTTCTGGAGTTGATGTTGGGTTATAGAAGATGGCTGCTATATCCTTCATTCAGGGCTTTTGTTCAAAGTTCCAATTACAAAAAATATCCATTGGTTGTTTTGAATATCTATTCCGTAAAACTTTGCGGTATGTTCACGTAACGGACAGCAAACATAAAAATGGTCACAATTTAGACGCAATAACGTGGTGCAGCCGCGTAAAGTTTTCAAAAACATCAGAATTACAGATGTGTGAGTATACTTTTATTTTTGCCAACTTAAATTGCCTATAGCTCCTTAAGTATAGGTCCTACAGTAAAAATGAATATAACCTAATTTGTTGGAAATTTTATGTAATTAATTTTCGTAGAACTAATCGTAATGATATTTCTAAAGGTTTTCGAGATATGAACGAAAACCTCGACAAAGTGACATTCAAACCCCTCCCCCACCCCCATCACCACCCCCACCCCCGAGGACTTTTAGTATGTTAATCAAGACACCTCAAGGAATAACTGTACAAATTTTCAAAACTACACCAATTATTCGGTCTATTTTAATTAATTTTCTCAGGCTATAAAGAGTGGGAAACAGTTGATTGAAATAGAGTAGCAAAAATAAAATACTTATTTAATTTAGTGATTTTGAACACCGAATTTCAAATGGTTCGACATATATCTATAATTTATATTAAAACAGGAGGTATGCATAAATTTTTATTTAGACAGGAAGGTGCTAATAATACCTCATCTAAATACGATTTAAATATGCATGAAGAACTAATTAAGCATTGTTCGTCGGTCATAAATATTTCTCCTTTGCTCGCGCACTTGGCGCTTCCATTTATCCTGCTGATGACCAACTCTATTTAAAACGTTCGCCCGGGAGTTGAGTTCCTGAGTTCCAGCCGTTTGCATAGGCGGGCCGATTGATGTGGTATCGTCCTGTGGAAATTGGGACTGTTACTAAAATTGTTCAACAAGCAAACAAAACATGAATGGTGGCAAAAAAACAAAAATAAAATGAGTAAGTGCTATGAATCTGAGTCTTTATTATACTCAAGAAGGCTATATTTAACGGTGGGGAAATAAATATCTACATCTTCATTCGTGTGCTCCTGGTAGTTGGCTTTCACTCTCTTGTTCAACAGCGGATCAAGGCACATCAAAAACAGCATATAAATGACAAGAATGGAAATAACCCAAATCACAATGATTACCACGACCTGTAATTAGTCTACTGTTATTGCATATAAGCGGTTTAAATCATCTGATCTAACTTTAATCAGCGTCGTATTGCGGTTCTCATATTTGCACTTGCAATTCGAGCAAATGTCAACCTCCTTTCCATTTTCTCCCACTCTCGGCAGGAGGGCTCCATCGCAAACACTGATTTTTTCAAAATACAAAATTAACATCAAGTCTCGCAATTAGTAAAGATTTAAGACAGCAATATTTACCAATTTTGTGTAGAATTATCTGTTGTCTGTTTTATGGGATTCTGGGTCGTAGTTTTGTTTTGTGACTCCACCTGCAAGCAATTTGTGTCAGAGTTAATTTATTGTTTTAACGAGTTTTCTTACTTGTGTTGCATATATCAAACACAAAGAAATACATATCACAAACGACGTTTTCATCGTTTTACTTTCTAACTTTGCCAATCAACGTATAATTTACAACTTTGTGGCCATATAACATCGCAGAACTGTCACTTTTAATCGTAGATGTCAAATAATTTCAGGTGGATACGTTCGATAGCAAAAATCAATCGAAAAATGAAGGCGCTGTTTGTTTGTTATTTTTCTTTTTTCTGCTACAGTTGACTTAAGAATTTATAACACTAATGATTTCCGATTTTCGAACAGGAAGTAGTGATTGCATTTTAATCATTTGTACAATAATTTTACGAACACGGTATGTCATTGTTGGGGGCATTTTTAAAAAATGACCACAAATGCCCTCCACAGCGCAGGGTTCAGTAACAGATGACAAATGACAGCCGGCCCAATGACAGATTGAAACGACAAATTTTTATCAATTTACGTTTCCTTTCCATACTGTTGTATACTTTTCTTTTATCGTAATTTTAAATGGCTTCAACTGGGACTTCAGTGGGTGGAAGCAACACAAATAGCTCTAATAGGACGGTGGCTTTAATAACTGGCATTACAGGGCAGGTAAGTGTTGTTTGTTGTTCAAGATCCTCAAATCAGCAAGCAGGTTTGCAGCAAAACATCTACTCTAAAAAACGTCGAAATTCATTTCATATTTGTTTAGCTGCTGCTCTTGCTACGTTGCAGGCACCAGTTGCAAGTTTATTTTGTTTACTGCTACGAGTTTCGAGACGGAAATTTTCTTTGCTCTTTGGAGTTGGACACGTAGTCTGGTAGTCTAAAAAGAGCAAATGCAAAAGATACAAAAAGGATCAGAAAGGATCAAAATTAAGAAACTATATTTGATGGGTTAAAGAAGATGCTATTTCATTTTAGAATATATTGCCAAGAAAATGCTAAAATGCATAAAGGCTCTTTACGAGTTCTCATAGAGACATGTATCTGCACATCTCTCCCCAAATTTGTTTTTACAGGATGTGCTTACGGTTCCGCGGCAAGGATTATGGAACCTACGTTACAAAGACTGTTCACTGCTGTAATTGTCTCCTCATCCATTTTCGACCTTAGTGCAGTTATTCCTCCCAACTCCAAAATCTTTTTAGCAGTCGGTAGAATGCTCAAGCATTGTGATTGAAGAGAGAGAAAAAAGGTTGACGTGGAGATTGGAATTTGAAGAAATTAACACTGTATACAGGATGTCGAGGAAATATGAACGAAAATTAATTGTTAATTCACTCTACCGAACACCGAACAAACGTTGATCAAGAGACCATGTAAAATCGATTACCACCCCGTCTTACCCACTCTAGCACGAATAACTTCGGAACGCGAGAAAGATCATACGACGGGAAAGTTTTTGTTTTTCAAAAACTTTCGATC
Source organism: Machimus atricapillus (assembly GCA_933228815.1). NCBI lineage: Eukaryota > Metazoa > Arthropoda > Insecta > Diptera > Asilidae > Machimus > Machimus atricapillus. The sequence goes on from OW121784.1 coordinate 32,457,968, forward strand.
ATTCCATATAAAAAATTTGCAGAATGAAGGTCAAATTTGAGCAATTGCCATTTACAAAGTATGATGCGGCCTTTCTGGCTTCTTTGTTAACGGATTGGGTCGTAAGAAGTACCGTTAGAAAGGTAGAATGCTAAGTTTTCTAACATGTTATCAACCAAACCAATACCCTACGACGTCTCTAATAAGGCATTTTTTTAGGATCAACTCTCCAAATTTGGCATTTCCTGTTCAGACCCTAGCAAAACACCCTGCATATTTTAATTTATTTCCATGTAGACTGATTTCTTAATGGATTTTGATTAAACTTGGCTAACATATTTCTCCATGACAATATCTCAGCAGCGTTCGCAAATAGTGAATCGGCTAAGGTGGCGGAAATTTTACTTCCCTTATGTAAAAATAATTTTTAACACAATGAAATCTACACCTCTTCCTTCTGGCTGCCGCCGAAAGATCTTTTTTATTATTTAATTTATTTTGTTGGCTACATTTTTTTATATGTATATTTATGGTGGTTAAGGTTTATATGTATATTTATGACGGTTGGCGATCGAGATTTGGATGTGATTTTCACAGAAAATTAGAATTTATTTCGTATGCTATTTTATATATTCTAACGACGCAAAAAAGTAATTGAACTGATTTTCATCTCCATAAGATCGTAAACCAATTAGTACGATATTAATTCACGCTTTCGACAGTACCTCATATTAATGTTTTTAAATTTCAGGATGGCTCATATTTGGCAGAATTCCTACTGCAAAAGGGTTATGAAGTGCATGGAATTATCCGACGTGCTAGTACTTTCAATACATCCCGAATAGAGCATCTTTACGCGGATCCGCAATCTCATCGGGAGGGGAAAATGAAGCTACATTATGGAGACATGACGGATAGCAGTAGTCTTGTGAAAATAATCACTTTAGTTAAACCACGCGAAATCTACAACTTAGCCGCCCAAAGTCATGTTAAAGTGTCCTTCGATTTGAGCGAGTACACAGCTGAAGTGGATGCTGTTGGCACATTACGTCTATTAGATGCTATCCGAACTTGTGGCCTTGAGAAGGAAGTACGATTTTACCAAGCTTCCACATCAGAACTTTACGGAAAGGTTGTTGAAACACCGCAAAATGAAATGACTCCATTTTATCCCAGATCGCCTTATGGTATGAAATGAATATGTACTTTCTATCTAATATGATTTTTAATTCACGCTTTTAGCATGTGCCAAAATGTATGGATACTGGATTGTAATCAACTACCGAGAAGCATATAACATGTTCGCTTGCAATGGAATTCTATTCAATCACGAATCACCGCGACGAGGTGAAAATTTTGTTACTCGAAAAATTACTCGTTCAGTTGCAAAAATTTACTTAAATCAACTTGAATGCCTTGAGCTGGGTAACTTGGACTCGAAACGAGATTGGGGTCATGCTCGCGATTATGTTGAAGCAATGTGGATGATGCTGCAACAAGATACACCAAAGGATTATGTTATAGCAACTGGCGAGACGCACAGTGTTCGAGAGTTTGTTGAGGCTGCTTTCAAGTTTATTGGTCGAGAAATTGAATGGCGTGGTACTGGGATTAATGAAGTTGGTGTAGAAAAAGAAACAGATATTGTTAGGGTAAAAGTGAATCCAAAATATTTTCGACCAACTGAAGTCGACTTATTACAAGGTGATGCTAGCAAAGCTAAAAGAGAACTCTCTTGGGTACCTAAGGTTTCATTTCAAGAACTTGTAGAAGATATGATGAAATCAGATATAGAACTTATGAAAAAAAATCCGATAGCTTAGTTTTAGTTTTTATACTGTATATAGGATTCGCGCGTCATGAGAATCTATTTATAGCTGAGAGATAGATTCTAAATCGTTTTTCAATCTATTCAACACTCAAAACAAGGTTAAAGTAGTAGGCCCTTATATGAGGAGCTGGCGAACAAAACGGTATAATTACATAAAATGAAATTTTACAGGAGCAGTAAAAAACTGAATGACATACTTACAGTGAGCTTTTGGCGGCGGTTTTAATTTATCTATATGTAGTTTGAAACTTTATTTGACATATGTTAAATCCAGATTGCTATGTCTAATACAACGGAAGATATTTAAATTTGTAAAATGCAATTATGCCGTTTTGTTTGCAATCGGTGCAATTATTACGTTTTTGATTGTCACGAGGATGCAATTAAGCCCTTTTGATTGCTAACAATAAGTTTTTTGTGAGTTAGGTTAGGTCAATCTAAAAAAAAAAACAGTAAATTCGTTTATTTATTACTACATTTCTTAATCAACAAAAAAAAAAAAATCTTCTTTAAAAAAAATCTAATCTAATAAAAGTTTCACTTAAAAAACAAAAAAAAAGGTCACTTAATCCATTTTAATTAACATCTTGCAAATCTGTATGGAAATTATTCCGTTTTGAACGAAAACGCGCTCGCTTATTCAATGCTGTTGAAGCTTTATTGTAATTATACCATTATGATCGAAACCATGAACTTTGGATGCAATTTTAACCCTGTTTTAGGAGGTTTTTATTGAAAATGAGTTGAGATTCAAATTCAGCGGGCCCAAAACCTCCGGACCGTAAAAAAAAAGGATTTTGACCGGAGGTGTAATTATACCGTTTTGTTCGCCAGCTCCTCAATATATTTTCTATCAAATTGATGGATAATTTTTTCAATACATCTCGGGTATGATTTCTTTCTTTCAAAAATCTCCTAACATGTGTTAAATTTTACAATTCCCTTTAACTAAAACCTTTGTAGGTCGATTTATCCTCAACATCTTTACTTTTATTGTGACAACGCCATTGGTAACGTTTTTATGGAATTTCAATCTTAAGACTATAACTTCGCTCTTACATAATGATTGGAGCATAATTTACAAAAAAGTAATGAAATTATAACAAAGCACGGCGTCCAACAATTAAAAACAGGCCACACACGGAGATAGTTATCATATTGTACAGGTTTATTTATATATTAAAAAATCATTATTTTTCGTATAAATTACAAAACAGGTAGTCCTAAAGTCTTAATGGCTATTTTGCATGGTTCTCCTGATCAGCGTTTGTTTGGAGACCCCTCCTTCTCGCTAAAATCGGTCCTTCACCCTTAAAATCTGAACCCAGAAAACGCTTTATAGGTCCTTCGACGAACGTTATAAGATAGGATAGGTTGATAAATTCACGTATGCACCATATATAAGTGTTTCCCAAAATTCAGTCCCTATAGTTACAAGCGGGTGAAAAAATTTGTATGGAAAAAACTACTTTTGGTTATATTCACTCGAATTAATTTTGACACAAATAATAAGGCGAAGGATATAATCTTGCATTCTTTTATATTGGGGATTTTAAATAAAGGACTCTACACCTCCTTTAGCAAAAATTGTTAATTTAATGAGAGATGCTGATGCTGATACCAAAACTTAAAAATATCTTTGGTCTTTTCTTTCAAAATAAATATAGGATAGTGCCAGTACAGCAAAAAGTGTACTACATACATATGTATACACATACACTGTCCAGCAGAAAACGTGTGTGGCTTGCATCTCAGTCAGAGTCGGAATCTACGTCTATGTATTTATTTTTACTACTTTTTATAATTATGTATGTGAAAAGTTTGATTAGGTATTATTAATATGAAACATCAAACAATTATACTGCTTTTGCACAGTCACATACTCTGCAGATATATTTTACATTTTAGATGTGTTTTGTACGTACACGTTAATAATCAATAAGTATAAATAATCAAAAACAATTAATCGATGTTGTGGTATCGCGCTAAGTAGGATTGTGCAGGATTGATTTTTAAAGGCATTTAGTAATATATTTTATACCAATTCTTAAGTCTGTATACACCAGCAGCCAAATTTACGACTGTTTTGTTACTATCATAGTTACAACAAATCAATTTATGATTACAATTTTGGTTCTGGTAGTTAATAACCTTAAACAAATTGCATTGTTGCATTAATAACTAATGGCTTTTTGGTACATACAGCCTTAAACTTTTTATTGATGTGCTTCTTTCTATGCATTCAAATTTTTTGCATTGTTTTATATCTGCTTCAAAGAGAATAAAACTTAAAGGATTATAGTATAATATTAATATTTTGTTATATCACGAATATAGCACAATAAGACAGTGGTATTGTAAGCAATGCGTTGTGTAATTTGTGGACGAATGTCGAAAGCTTATTTAGCTTTTAAGACTTTTAGTTAAATGATCTGATTTGGTGATGATCTGCTTTAATATATATTTAATAATAGTAGTCAGCTTGCACAAATTTAAACATATCCGGTACTGCTCTGTCGGGATAATGATTTGCTTAGTTATAAGAACTTATATGTTGTATAAATGTGTACATTCCATATTAAAAAAAAAGTCACAAATATAATAATTAAGTATTTTAATACTATTTTGCTTTAAAAATATTCTACTAAACTCATAATACATATGAGTGTCTGTTCAAAATGGGACATTTCAGCCCTAAGCAAAATTTTCAAATACCGATAAAAACGTTTAGTGGTCACTGTTTGTACGTGCAGTTGTTTTTGTTTTCAATAAGATTATTTATGAAGTGGATACTTATTGTCGTAACAAATTTGTTTTTCAGTATTCTTATTAACAAGCAAAATTGGAAATAGCGGCCTTTGATATGATGTAATCTGAAAATAGCAAAATTTTGATCAGTATTTACACCAATTATGCAATATGAAGGTAAATAAAAGATAAATTTCATAACAGTTGCCGCATACAACATCCTTCTTCCATATGAACTATTTTCGAATCTCCCAATTTTTAATTAACTTTGCTGGTTATTCCTTAATGAGTATAGATGATTTTAGATTAGAAAAATACAATTTAGATAGCTCTCAAAATTACTTAAATTATAGAGGTTTAAAATTATTTAATAACTCCCGAATGATATTAGTCAAGAAACTAGTGTGCCTCGCTTAAAGCTCAAACTTTCTGAGTTTTTAAAGGATGAACCAGCTACTAAATTCTAGATATTATTAATGTATTTCATTAATATATTGATTGCAAAAGTTTGTTCACAAACTGGTAAATAAATAAAATCCAAGCCATATGGCAAACAGCACTTTTTGATGAAAAATATTAAACGTATGTATGAACTTTAAAAATAAAATAAAACAGTAAAAATAAAATAAAATTATTATTTCTAAGAAACTACTAGGTACTTTTGATCAAAAGTACAGACTGTTTTATGCAGAATTTTAGATTAGTAGTTGAATCAGTAAGAAAAACTAAATGATCATAATTTATGTAATTACAATTCATCAAATGGCTGATTACTACAATACATATATTTATATATAATATATATCGATAAACACAAATTAGGTAACTACATAATATACGTCTTAACAGATTTTTTTGATAAATTAAAATCGACAAAATCGTAGTCTCTATTGAGGCAGCAAAAGACTATTGCTCAAGAAATTTCGAGCCTATTCAATTTCACAAGTTATTGCTTTGAAATTAAAGTGAAATTTATGTCTAAACTTCTTTTTAAAAGAATAATCGGCCTTGTTCGATATACCAATTTACATATTTAGTTTATGCGGCCCACACGCCCTCATCGACGATTGCTTTTTTTCCGACCCCTCCGACCCTCATCGTCATCGTAAATTTAAACAACACATTCATCAGTATATGTAATATAATATGTATAATAATATTTAAACGACTGATTCTTGTTTTTTGCAAAATAGAAGGGAAGTGAAATTTAATTTCTTCTATGTTGGTTTATGCCCGTTCTCCAATTGGGAACCAACCAACTACGAACCACCGAACGAAAAAGCTCAACCCCGTGTAAAGTACAAGCCCTTGCCTGTAGTTGTGCCCTGCCAGCTGCGAAAACACAATCGGGCAAATGTTAAATGTGGAAGTTTTTACCACTTTTTGAGCGGAAAAACTTCTCAATTTAACTTTTTATATTTTCCTGAAATTACCGTGCACATTTTTATATGTGCTTCATGTTATAATTAGTCTACTGATGTTTTGACAACCGGCGGAAAAGCTGCGGCGACGTCACTATTCTGGTACAATATCGTTGCTAAATGTGTGACTATTACTGTTAAACGCACACATTTAAACAGTTAGCCAGGTTGACCAAAACACGAGCGAGAGAGAAGATGAAACCAATATGAAAATGGAAAGCGATGGAGTGATTTTGGTTGGTTCGTAGTTGGTTGGTTCCTAATTGGAGAACGGGCATAAATGTGAACGATAAATAAATGACTGCCAATAATCAATTAATTTGATTAGATAAATCGAAATTCATGATATCTTCTCTTTTGATTAGTCGATTATATTGAGAAATAACAAATAATAATACATATATGTAAATAAAAGATATAAAATTTTATATTCATAAAATCATAAATACATTATTATTTATAACTTTGATATTGTATTTTCTTCATGAATAATAAAGTGCTTTTAAGGTTCGAATGTTAGAAAATTAGAAAAAAACATACATTAGCAATTTATTTTCGAAAACAATTTAAATGCATTTTTAATTTTCTTTCAGACTGTACCTACAATTTTTACAGTAGTAATGCACTCACTAATAATAAACAGCTGATGGTGGTCTGCACCAATTTGGATATCGCGTCGGTCGAGTCGGCTAGGCTTGCTGGGTCATTTTTTGTGATTTTTGGTAGTTTACGCATAAGTTTGATTTAATGGCGAGTACTATCTAAGAACTACAGCCAAATACTACTTTAGCTAGAAATTATTGATAACGATAAGTGGAATCGCTGGAAGACATCGCAAGCCCCAGTGTCAAAAGCAGTGATTTGTATTCGAGGGGGCTCCGTGGGCTGACTCCAAATTCAATGCGGGGGATGTTCGTTCCTTATGTCTGGGCAAAGAAGTCGCGTAATCCGATCCAACAATATCCAGTTTAGCATTCAACAGCACGCGGGCGAAGCTCAAAACAAGATGAAGTGAGATAAAAAAAGAATTAGCTGTGGAAATTTCCTTTCCGTTTCGGGCCTATTTTGTTTGCATAAAGCGAGGGCAAGTGTACGCGAAATAAAACTAGAGAAAAATTCAATTTTCTGGGGTAAGTGAAGTTAAATTGCAAGGATCCCTGGACCTAGGACTCGCAGTTGTGGGCAAGAAGAAGAAGCCTTCGGAGGCCTTGAAATTTCAGCCGCACCAACGGTTCTATTGAAGCAAAAGCAACACAGCAAGCAATCGAACCAAAACAAACGAGACCGGAATGGGGGAGAAAGCGAGCGGTGTTTTTTTGCGAGGGGAAGTCATATGATTTGTGATGATAAAAAGGCACGTGATAATTTTGTGTCTGTGTGTTTGCGTCTGTGACGCTCTCGGTAGTGAATAATTTTTCATCTCGGCGCGTAAGAACAATTCCAATCCAAGTTTGAATCTGGAGATCGGCAGACGCGAGTATCTTAGTTTGGATTTAGATTTTGAGTGTTCTACTTGCTTCTTGGAATCTGCGTAATACGGAAAATTCAGCCTATTTCCTGGTAAGTAAATTTTTTCAATTCTGGTTCTGGTAAAAAGGCGGTGTTCACTCTACGCTTAAACGACCAATTTACTGATTGGTGCCAGTGTTATAAAAAATGCATTCTATTAGATTACTTCCAAGCGCAGCTGGGGTAACGTAACATCCGTTACAAATTGAAATATTACAATAAAAGCAGAAGTAGAGAGATTAGATTAATTGAATTGTAGGTCTGTCTTTGCAACTCAATCATCGCTTTAATTTAGGGGCTATTAACCACTTCAATAGTCAGGTTTCTAGCGAAATTGATCAGCTTGTAATGAATGAAGATGAGACTTGTACGCCACGTTGCGTAAATGAAAACTAAAAAAAAAGTAAACTTATGAGAAATTATTAGAAATGCACCAATTTACATCCAATTCATCTGTTTTTATGACCAAAAGACCATTTTATACTGCTATGTACGTGGATACTGCATAATATCTCCTCTCGAACATATATGTAAATTACATAAATATTGTCTAAAAGTTGAGTGCGGGCATGTGAAATAGTGCGCAAATGTAACACTTGAGTCATTCCTCAATGACTAATTCCAGAGTTTGACCAACTCTGAGTTTAACTAATTCCTTTCCTTATAAGTACATAGTTATGCCATACAACAGAGGAAATTGTTCTAACTAAACCAAAACTAATGTACATACTACTTATAATTTTATTTTTTATTTGTTTATGTTGTAACTACATAGCTTTCTGTTCGTGATTTCGTTTGCGCGGATTTCGAAATAAATAGAATTAGAATAGAGATAAAATGAGGAATAAACTTTTGTATGGAAGTCATTTTTTTAAAAGTTAGAGAACTTTAATTTGGTACTAACACTTTTGATTTGAACATGTTTCAGGGGTTTGAGAAAATAAACCCTTAACCAATACCAATTTTCATGTTTTTAACCTTTGAAATGACGGAACTCTCAAACTTTCATTCTCTATTTCACCCTCTTAAGGAATGATTTTCTTCAAACGTCGAAAGACATCATTCTTAATTTCCAATCACCACTCATTTTCATGGTTTTAACTACGAAAATAGCAGTACTCTCATGGAAACATTCTTCCCCTATTTTTTTTTACATACAGGGATAAATTTCGAAAAATCCTGAAATACGTCTTTCTTAATGTCTACCTTAAAAGCTCTAAGTACCATAATGTCCATTAAAAATAGAGGGATTTTCATACAATCTTTTAAAGATAAATATAAATCCACTTGCCTGTCTGTAAGGGCTCAGTGCTAACTGAGCCTGACTAACGTTACCCTTAATCACTTTGGGGGAGACTTTTTGGAAAAAAAGTTATTGTTGATCGGTGTAGTCTTCAAGTGCAAATTCGAAAAAGATCCAATCTCCCAATGACTTTCAATTATTTGATTCACTTGGGAAATGTGACAAATCTGTTTCATCTGTAATAAACAATTTCGCTTCATTGCCAGAACTGCTCTCTAAAAGCATGACTTTGATCTGAATTAAACAATAAAATTATTTTCCACACTCCACAAAATACAACTTTATAAGCATTTTCTTTGGGTTAAAGTACCCACAACACTATCATCTACATACTTCGCAAACGAGGTACGTACAATGGACCAAATGGTCTGAGTACAGGGCTCTATGCTCAACCTCTTAAAATCTACATCTCTACATCTACATAACAAAAGAAACAAAAAAAAACTTTCCCTACTTTTTACAATACTGTCTGTTGGGACATAACAATCCTAAAACTGCAATATTAAATGTATAAAACTAGTGCCATTTACTAAAAATTAATTAAGGTTTTTCCAAAAGTATAGAATCCATATTTCTCCATTATTTCTCTTTGTGGCGGTACTTTTGAAAAAAAATCACATTTCACACATCATAAACAAAAATGTAACAAGTGCGGGCGATTCGACGTTGCGCGACTGCTTGAAGGTTAAGTAAATACTTCGAGATTACTTCAAAAAGAGAGCTTTGCGCTTAAATCGCAGATATTTAAGACATGAATATTTCCTAGTGGCTAGCGAAGTTTTTTAGTAAAAAGTCGTTTAAAATCGTCAAGACTTACAAAAGTATTAAGGGGAAATTTTCGGTAATTGAATGAGAAAAAGCGGTCAAGAGCATGTCTAGTAGTGTGTAGTGTGTTCTTAATATCCTTTTGAACGATACCCCACTCGATGGGGTAAGTAACATTTTGTTATCCCCGCATTACATGTAAAGGAGGTAGTCATTCATTTTTTCCCCTCAAAATTTAATACGCAGATATATTATATCAGTATTAAGGTGGGTCCACACTGAGCCACCGAAAGCGAACGCATGAGTACACATGTTTGCAATCCAAGTTTTCTAGTGTGTACGCTGAAGAAACATAAAAAAACATGCGCGTTCGCGATGTTTGCTTTCATAATCACGCGTGCTGCCAAAGCCTTCTGTATTACAAGCCATGAAGTGGCCTTTTGCATGTGTGCGTAAGTGGTCTGACAGTTCTTCAGTTGACGGCCATTTCTCATACAAAACGAGTGAATTTTCGGAGTTCTGGAGGAATTTTAGCAGTTTTACAAGGGAAACAATCAATTTATCCGGTAAGTATTTCTACGGGAGGTGTACAAAAGGATATCAGTTGTAATGAAAATGAAAAATTGTGAAAAAGTTTGATCGAAATTAAAAAAATTATGTATGAACCGGCAAAAGTGTTAGGTTAGGTGGCGAAGTACTGGGCAATTTTTGGCAACTTTATAGTTATTTTACTATATTTAACGCCATTTAATTGTAAAAAGTACTCTTGCACTTAACAAGAAGATTGTTTAATAGTGCGTACAGATGTGCTTGCAAAAATAATTGCAAAATTTTTGCATTTTGTGGAAATTTCTTGAGTGAATTCCCGCCGACTGTGACATAAATAAAAAATATACAAATTCCTTTAAGTATTTTCTTTTTAATTTAAATATATACATATATTAATTCTAAATTAAAGTGTTTTATTTTTATATAATAATATATAAAATAAATATTTTCAAACTAGCAATGCCTACTCATTTAATTTCCTTTTACCCAAAGCACCTTTCTTACTTTTGTGCATTGAACGGCTCAAATTTTACTCAGACATTTCAACCCGCCAAATTTTTATTTTCTGACAAATTTTGCAAGTAGACTGGGCAAAGTTAATAAAGTTTCGGAATATGAGAGTAAGCGATTCAAAATCCTCAACCATCACGAAACGTTTTACTAAATTTACCCTTAAATTTGCGTTTTCATTTCGTGCACACTCACAATATAGCACTTTATAGCATTGTTTGCAAATATTACCGAAATGCATTTGGAAATTAGTTGTGATAACTTAACGAGTTACACATTTTCTTCAGTAAATGCTACTTCTAAACTACGAATTAGCTACAAATTAAAGAAAATGTGTTAAATTTATTCTGTCAACCAGAGCACTTCATCATAAACAGTGGAAACTGTCACTGCAGCCGCTGAAACAGCTGAAATCTGTCAGACCACTTTGCCCTATAGATGTGTGCGTGCGCCGGACCACTTCATGGCTTGTAATACAGAAGGCTTTGGTGCTGCACAGGCGTCCGTAGATATGCAAGCAAACACAAGCGAAATTTTTTAAGTGTGGACGCCTTTTGAGAAGGCGTCAATCAGGTTTCCTTGCATTTGCATGTTTTCCATTCAAGTTGGAAAATCTGAGCGAATGTATATAAAATATGGCGAATATTTCGTGTTTTCTACCAATTTTCTATACAAACTTCGGTAAATTTTGAATTTGAACCCTCATTTAACTCGTATACATGTCCAAGGAATCGATTGGTACAGCGTTTCCTACATGATATCAAAACAGCCTTTTTTTTTTTTTGTTGATTTATTAATGAATCACAGTATGCATATAAGTAAAAGCTCAGTAATTGCAATTATAACTTCATTGTCCGATATATTGAGCAAAACTGACAAAAATTCATATGCTGGAGTCGCTATAATTTCACAATCGAAATGAAACTCAAGCACAGGGTATAGCACACATTCGTTCTAATTTCCTTGACGTACACACTCGGCAAACTTGTTTGTTTGTTTAGGACTTTAGGGTTTTCTTCTTTGTTTGTTTAGGGTTTTTTAATTACCTTCGCTAAAGATTCGTGAGGCGTCCGCACTGCTTTTCGTAGAAATTTATGTTCGTTCACAACTTGTTCGTTCTTGCTTCCACATTTGGCAGCAGCACGGAACAAGAGCACAGGGTATAGAACAGATTCGTTCGCGTTTGAAACGCGTACACATTAAGCGAAAACTTGTACTCGAACACATATGTTCGCTTTCGGTGGCTCAGTGTGGACCCACCAGGAGATCATGTCTAATCGATTGACATACCTCTGTTCAGACTTTAACGAAACACCCTGTTTGAAAAGAAATAAAAATTTTTTTTTGAAAATCGGTTCTGTAGTTTTTCGGAAACCCCGCTTGACAATTTCAAAAACATTTTTCTGGCATAAACGCACAAAGCTTCGAATCGCATTTCATTCATTTTTTTTGTAGAATCTTTATTGGGGAAATTCATTCAACATTTTTTTGACATTCTTGAAATCATTTCCAATAATAATCAATTAAAAAAAATACAATACATTTTTTGGGCATTCTTACCGCAAATATCCCCTTAATGAGATAAACTACTTGGTGAAAGTTCATTCAGAGAACAGGTAACGCTTTTCTTATAGCTTCAAATTGATTTATCCTTTTGTAGGCAGAATAACGTTTTAGATTAATTCATTGAACAGATCTGTATTTTTTATTTAATAATATCTAAAGGGAATAATTTCGAAAATAAATTACTTAAAAAAACCATTTTTAACTTTTTCAGATCACATGACTTTGGATATAAACAATTTGCGTCCGTGTCCGTCCCGCAGAGTCAGCTGCAGAAGGCTTGTTTATAGTAAGAGGAAGCCGTCGATCGTGATGTGGTGTGCTGTGTTGTAATTAATGACACAAATGATTCTAAACTTAAAAACGACTTTTGCACATCTGTGATGATCTCAAAAAGAAATTGCGTACTCCGACGTCTCAGCACTTCTCATTCTACATTCAGTAAGTGCTTTCATTTCAGACGGACGCGACGTTCAATTTAGTTTTCAAATAGCAAAGCAACTTACTCGGCTGTGTTATTTATTTTTTTGTGTAAAGATAAATATATAAGGTTTTGCATATTTTTTTTTTTATGAATAATTTTTATCGGAATGGTTTTGCAGATTTGTTTAAAATGTTAGTGTAACCAAGTGTAACTGAAAAGTCGAATGTATATTTCTAGAATTCTGTAAATAGCAATGTGTGCACAGTGTATGATATTCAATGCCAGTGTATCCGTTTCATGCAAATGTGATATGAGGAGGTAAATAGTTCAAGAAATTACATAAAAAATAAATAAATATTGTGACTGACATGGCCCTACTCAATAAGTTGTTTTTTTCATCGTCGAGTAAAAGAAAAGGCTCCACCCCACATCAGTCCCAAACTTGTATAAGGTAAGAAGAGATTTAATTTTTTAAATGTATGCATATATTTATATTGTTTAAAACATTAAAACATTTTCGATAAGACTAAATGAGAAGAATTTTCTGAGATCGTCCCCGGCACTAATTTGCAGTCACAAGATTTCTACAAATCCCATGACGAATTGAGGAGATTAATGAGTTTGTTTAAAGCTCGCGGATCGGGGAAGTAAAATTCGCATCGTATATTTGTTACCATATTAAAATTAAATTTGTTTGCGATTACAAATTTTATTTTCGGTTTTTTTTTTTTTTAAGAAGATTAAGATTAAAACGGATAAGTGCGAGTAGGACTCGTGATATAGGATATGGTATAGGGTATAAAATTAGAAATTAATGTGATTTGATTTTTTCTTTAGGATAAGTACTATGTGTGAGACCTTCCTTCGTGCCAAATTTTCAGATTCTTGTTCAATAACAAGTAGGTACCCAATAGGTTTTAAAGTGTCAGTAAATCAGTGAGTTAGTCTGTCAGTTTCAATAAACACTTTAAAAGGCCGTTTATTTTTATTGCATTGAGTTAGAAACTTTTTCATAGGACGATGAGGCTTTTTTTACCGAATTGTTTTAATATTCCATTTCTATGAATATACTAGACACCAGACTCAAAAAACATGTAGTTAATAAGCTAAATTCCTTACGAAAAATACTGCTTCTTTAAAAATGAAATCATTCATTTTCGAAGAATATGCCTCTGAAATGTTTCAATTAAAAGAACGTATAAGAAATACATCGTTATACATATCATTCCCATTTAGTAGTATTATATATATTTCTACCAGTCCTATTTTTTACTAGATTTCCATTCAGTTATAAAATATATACCTATATTCTAAGGGACTTATAAATTAACCCAAACTATCTAAGGAAATAAGCATGAAAATTGGAAACATGTTGTCTGAATCTGAATTATTTTACATGAAAATTTTGAATATTGAATTTTTCATATCTCGACTTCTAAATAGTAAATATTGAACTTCCATTTTTCAATGGATAAGTTGTATAATGCAGAAAAATGGCATTACTACTATTCAAGATATTAAAAAAGCTTGCAAAAATGAAAAATTGTCACAAATCCTTTATACAAAGTAACAATTACTATACTTATATGTATGTATTTACTTATTTTTGCTACTATACAAACATACATCTGCTGTATATCAAAATGTCTTCCGAATTAATTACACTGAATTCTGACCACCCATACAATTTTTATAGCCTAATGTATCTTAACCCACTTCGCATTTCAGACTGACGTAAGTTACTTCATAGGGTCAAAAAAGGTAATTTTAGTATGGGTTATTTTTTCAGGAGCGCATAGGTAATTGATGTCTGAAAAGTTAAATTATTTTTTAAACCGATGCAATTACGTTAACGCTAGATATTGTCTCTAATGACGATGGTTTTTTAGAAGCAGCAAGAAATTCGATATAGGCACTGGTACGAATTGAGCCGCTTATTTTGAAAGTGGCCTGCTAAGTGCAAATGTTATGTCGATTTGTCCTTATGACATTTGGACTTAGCCACTTCCAAAATAAACGGTTCAATTAAGAAAATTTGCTAAAATTTCTTTAAAACTAAGGGCAAAAATTAGGCAGAATAAAGAATAATTAATTACTTGATTTGCATTCGGAGGGGTTAGTTTCGACTTTGCCGTAGGAGTTGGGATTACACAATGTAGTATTGCAATTAAGTGGATAAGAAGCATTCGATAAGATTAGTATATAGTTAATTGTTACTGTATTTGTAGCCATTACATCAATCAGAAAAATTTATCGGTTCCAATCAAAATAACCGATTAATTGTCCATTCATCAAAAATAAAAAATGTCATATGATTACTCGTGATTCATCAAATCAAATTATTCATATAACTTATAACTATGTACCACTGTTCAATTGTAAAATTAACCTCTGCCTGTTAGTAAATTCGTAAAAACTTTTTGTACTTAAGCTGATAGATTTGAAATCAGTTGCCAGTTGACTTGGAATTATTCCGACAATAAAAGGAGTCGGTTCTCAGGTCGACGCGTATCGTTTTTTCTTTATTTTTTTTTTTATGTATCTTCGCGCATAACATTTTAACAGAGTAATCCGATTTTGATGATTCTTTTTTTGTTGGATAGGGTATACCTCGAAAATTATCTAAGGGGATACGGGACTAGGCACTAGGGTGCGGAACGAGTGTGTAGGTGAAGGGAGAAGCGACGATTTGCGGGGGAATGCGCACTTCACCGGTCTATTTTTCCGCGGAACGCACCACTACAATGTAATATAACTGTCAATCACTAACACAAATATGTATATCTTATATCTTTATTGAATTCCGCACTCGCGTAAGCATGCCTAGTCTCGCATCAAATGCTGACTTAGCGCACTCATTCAGCGCTGAAGTCCACCTAGTCTCGCATTTTGTGTTAGCGCCAAAGGAAAAATTGTTTGTTCGTTTAACTGAAGAGACTAAAAACATTTATTTTATTTTTCACTTTTCAGTTATTTTTTCGTCGGTTTAATTTTTTGTTAAAAAGCTTTTTTAATTTGATAATTCTGATAATATCTGTTGTTGAAGTCATGACACAGAAAGCCTTTCAACCCATTTCTACGCGAATTCCTAAATTTAGATTTATTAGGTAGGTTCGCCTTATTGGTTTTACGGTATAAAATGTAGCCTTTTTTGCGTTGGGAAATTTATATACAGGGTGTTTTGCTAAGGTCTGAACAGGGGTATGCCAATCGATTCTAAATGGTCTCCTGATCAACGTTTGTTCGGACACCCCCCCTTCAAATCGGTCCTTCCCCTCTAAAATCGCGATTGAAAATTTGGAGGAGGTCAACCTAGAAAATGCATTATAAGTTCTTTCAGAGACATCCTAGGATACTGTTTGATAACGCACTAGAAAGCTGAGTCTTCAAGCTTTTCAACGATACCACCCACGACCCAATCCGTCAACAAACAAGCGTCAAATTTCGAAAATTGCAATTTCAAAGCCCAAAATTTGACCTTGACCCTTAATTCTGCCGATTTTTTGTATGGGAAGATCGAAACTTTTTTTGAGAAAAAGCTTCCATTTCATGTGGCCTTTCTCTGAAAAAAAACAGCACTCGAATCCGACGGCGCGTACCAAAGCTATTCGTGTTATAATATTTAATACAACAGCAAAACCCACTATCCGCAATGAAATCCAATTGGAATGTAACGTCAATTTCCAATTGGACTTTATTGCAGATAGTGGGTGTTGCTGTTGTATTAAGTATTATAACACGAATAACTTCGGAACGCGCCGTCGGATTCGAGTGCGGTTTTTTTCTTGAGAAAGGCCACATGAAAGGGAAGCTTTTTCTTAAAAAAAAGTTTCGATCTTCCCATACAAAAAATGGGCAGAATTAAGGGTCAAGGTCAAATTTTGGGCTTTGAAATTGCCATTTTCGAAATTTAACGGGGTCTCCCCCGCTAGTTTGTTGACGGATTGGGTCGTGGGTGGTATCGTTGGAAAGCTTGAAGGCTCAGCTCTCTAATGCGTTATCAACCAGTATTATAGGATGTCTCTGTAAGAACTTATAATGCATTTTCTAGGTTGACCTCCTCCAAATTTTCAATCGCGATTTTAGGGGGGGGGGGGTGTGTCCGAACAAACGTTGATCAGGAGACCATTTAGAATCGATTGGCATACCCCTGTTCAGACCTTAGCAAAACACCCTGTATGTATGTATGTGCGTATTCCAAATTTCACTGAAAATCGGATACTTATGTTAAATAGTTTTGCAAAGACAGATGAACAAATAAGCGCATGATGATAATATTATCTTTTATTGCTTTTTAGAAACTGAAAAAGTTTCGTTAAATCTGGGCTAAACATAGCTCAAGCTTGGCCTAAGCCTGGCTCAAATCAGATGAAGCTTGTTTCAAGTGGTAAGACTTATAATTCAAGTAGTATCAAGATTAATTCAAGTTTCGACTTAGTCTTAAGCTGAATAATAATATATAGTCTTATGTCCTTTGATTTGTAGTTCTTTATGAATATGGCCGATATTTCGTTCAAAAATAATTGCTTAGAATTCATGATAGAACAAGCAGAAAAACATCTACAGTTTTATTATTAAATAGTAAATATAAATAATCTTATAGTATTTTTAGTTGACGGATTCTAAGCTAAATGTAAATGTCAGTTTTATACACAATGTAATCATTTTACTGATCATTCACCTGACCCATTTTAAAAATAAATTCAAAGATATGTATATGCAGGATTTATACGTCAAGCCATAAGCGTCACAGCTTAATTAGGTATATATGTCGTAGATGATATGAATGATGTTAAAGCAATTTAAATACGATCCGTAGGCATGTTTTTTATTAAATTCGTAGTAATATGTTTGCTATATAAAATCCAGTTTTTAGAAACGAATTTTTTGAATTTTTAGCAGTCGTTTTCATTTAGAAGTCCAAAAATATTTCCTATATCAAATCAGAGCTAAAAATAGATATATTTTATAAGCTTGCAAATTGTCACCGCTATCCGGCGCGTGTTTATGTTCTCAAATTGGCGAATGGATGCGAAAGGTCGATATCTATGATTTAACTAGCTGTGAATGAGAATTTGCGTATCATTCATTGTTGAGAGGACTTCGAGTTCACCTGATGTATGTTTTCCTGCAAGACTTGTACATAAAATAGATTTTAAATACTAGGTAAGGCAGATCTTAAATGACATCATTTGAAACATTACCAAAATTTCTGAAGTAGTGCAGACCCTTGTGGATTAAGAAATATCCCACATCTATAAATAGGAATTTAAAGATCGAGTCGCAAACAATCGCACGTGTAGGGTCTTGAAGGATTTTGCAAAATTAAGTCAATTCGTTGCACATATATGTATGTATCCAATCTTGGAAAAATTATATCCACTTTGGAATGAAGACATTCATAAAACACTGTTTTTGGGAGACTACGTATGTAGCTACATTAGTAGACTTTCAGGTCTTTCGGTAAGTGAGATTTTTTGTATATTTATATGCTGTTAACAGTTACCACTGTGGGTAGATTTGATCATAGCGGGCGGGAGTGAGGTTATGGCCAACTAAAAATAAAAGCAAGCACGTGAGTGTTACTCAAACCGAAACTTGTCACTGAAAACGAATTTTCTTAGTCGCGAATCGTGTGTAAAGTCCCATGACGGAAAATCTCATTCAATAAAACTTTTTTTATTTTAAAGTATTTATTGAGGAGAACGGCGACGGTGGCTATTATGTAATAAAATAGTAAAATTTATAGCTATTGGATTTAAATTTGGAATCATGTCAACGACTAATTATTTGTTTTTGAAAATATTAAATAGAAAATTTGCGGTCACATAATTCATAATAACTGAAAAACTCTCCTTGTAATTCAATTGAAAATTGTTACTGGGCTTCTATTCGTATCTTAAATTTAAAAAGAATAATGACTCTGAAATGAAATTTATGTAATAGTTAACCGCGTGAGACATGAAATGTAATTTACAGCAAAATATATTTCATATATTTATTGCTACTTTTGAAGAAATAAACCCAACTTTCTGATTTTTGTAATAAATTTGAATGAATTGGACAGATTAACTGTTTCGAGGAGAATGCGTGTTAGATTCTAGAAAGCACACTCATAAAAATACTTAGAGGATAATCCGAAAAATTCAATAATTGTAGCAGACTTATACCTTTGCGATAATTAATTCAATTTTAATTATACAAGGCATTTTTGCAAATTTGCATCTTTTAGTTTTTATGAATTAGAAGCTAAAAATGTTTTATC
The DNA here is from genome assembly GCA_933228815.1 of Machimus atricapillus. Lineage (NCBI taxonomy): Eukaryota > Metazoa > Arthropoda > Insecta > Diptera > Asilidae > Machimus > Machimus atricapillus. The sequence continues at coordinate 32,476,835 of OW121784.1, forward strand.
AGAAAATTTCAATAATTTGCTATTGTTTTACACAGGTGTTTTTTGGACCTCTAAAGCAATTTTGTTTATAACTTGCAAACGAATAAATGAAATGTTCTGAGGACAGATTAATAAAGTCTATTACTGGAACGTTGTACACATATAAATAGTTACCAATTGGCAATTAATAACTATATTAAAAAGTCATCGAACCGTGTTAATGTGTTACAAATTAGTTACACATTTTACTCCCTAATCTAAGTTGTGAAATTGTCAAATTCTTCAGTGTATGTTACATATCTTTCATTTCATTCTGTATATTAAATAACACATTAATTGAGTTGTTTTTTCTTACATAAAAGTTCATCAACCTGTAATAAATATTTAATTAAAGCCCACTAATAAAATATTAAAGAAAGTGTTTGCAACCATATCACAGTTTTCTGATAGCTTTCCGCGATATCATCTGTTATGAAATACGTTAACAAACACGACACAGGAGATAATTATATAGAAGAGCTTTACATAATTGTTAAGAGGTATGCAGTAACAATTTGTAATGAATAACTTCCAGCTTTCGTTTATTTTGACTCATTTTGTTAGTAAGAAAAATTGTAATTATTTATTGCCGGAATGTAGATTGGCACTTTAAAAATGTTATAGTCATAAGCCCCGTTTACACTGGCGAGTTTACAAGCTACAAGCCGGCGAGTAAGAAGCCGGCGAGTGCAGTTTGTTCTTGTTTAAAAGCAGCTTTAGAGCGAGTGCGTCGTGTACACTAGGCGAATGCGTGTAAAAAAGCCCCCTCACGTTTCACCTCAGCGCAACCCCCCATAATAAAAGGGAAAGGAAAAGGAACCTTTCCAAACTCCAATTCCACAGCACAGGCTCTGCGACTGCAGCGCGCTGTTCGCCGATTGCTTGTGCGTGGAAGTCTGATTGGAAAGCACAACCCAATGTTTGCATCTTTGGGACTTGAAAATTTTTCTCGATTTCAGCCACATGAATAGTCTGATAGTTATACAGTCTGTGGTCATACCAAATTGGGGGCTATTAACTCCTAATGTCCTGTGACATTATCAAAATTATAAAACTAAAATCAGAAATGTAAGTTGATGCTACAAAGGGAATTGAAATTTTTTTGAAGGAAATGTGAGTAGCAAAGCAATTACTGTTTATTTCTAAACTCAGACGTGATTTTTTTATACTTTAAAAAAAAATTTCAGAATAATATTCTTATTTTTGGAGAAGTTTGACATGACTGTGTCATTAAAACTTCGCTGTTATGCTGCTGGCTATATGCCAGGCCACAAAGTCTGAACGAATTATTTTATCTGGTTGGCCGACAAAGACGGCTTATGCATATGATCGCAATATTTTAAATAATAAAATTTTGTACATACAACATTAAATATTTAGTTGAAGATTTAATGAATATCTATTAAGCATTCAAATATTATCATACATACGAGTACATATAGGATATGGCACTTCTCAGATGATTTAATTTAGTGTTTCTGGATAAATCGTTATGTCGCACAAGGCGATGATGGGATAAAGTGGATTAAATAAACAAGAGTCAATATTAACAGCAAATATAGGATTTTCTTCATTTTAATACTGATTGCTTGACTTTAAAATAGGGAATTTTGGTCATCTCTTCGGATATGTGTTAATGGCAATGAATTGGGTTATTGTACGAGAATGGATCAATAATAACTCTTGTTAGGAAAGAACAAACAATTTGTTCACACAAAATTTTAATTTATTTTTCAATGTAATCTTCTTATAGAATAGACAACACTTTTCAACGTTTCTACCCTTTCTTACACCCCTTCAAAAAATACGACTCGTCAATCACTTGAAAATATTGTTTTGTCTCAATGATGATCTTCTTTGAGTTCCTTTCTGACCAATTGCACTGTTTTCGCCTCTGCTGCTGGGTGAACTTTCGTTCGGTGATCAGCGAAAATCGATTTCCTCAGTAACCACGTCTGCTCGGCAGCCTGGAAGCTCTTAAAAGATAGATTTATGGTCACGTTTTAATTCGTTTAAAGGGCCCCATAAACAGCACTTAACTTCGCTTTTATTTCTTAACGAAAAGTAAAAGCATTCCTTGTATTTCTGTTCCGTTGAAGTTGTAATGATAATCCCAACTTCCATCAACTAAACTGTCTTCAAATGTATATGTATGTAAATGTTATAAATTTTAATAAAATAATGAAATAATTGAAGAATAAATACTAATTTTGAATTTATATAAAAAATTGAAGGCACATTTTTTAGAAACGCCTTCATGCGTGGGGAATAACATTTGTTGAATTTTTTTTCAAACCTAATAAATTAATATAAGAAATCAAATTGAATGAGAGACGATTATTATCTTTATCTAGCTTTTGCCCGCGACTTCGCCTGCGCTATACATATGAAGTTATGAATAGTTATTGCCCGTCACTCCTTCGCCCTTATAATTTAATACGATTTTCCACTTAAACGTGTTGGAGTGTCCTTATTCACCCTCACAGTGCCGAGAACACAAGGTAAAGAATTGCTGTGACGTCATACCGGACACGACGAAATGGTATGAGATTCCTGGGATTCACCCCCTTAGGGATGAAATTTAAATAATCGGAATGCACTGTGAAATATAGGAATGCACTGTGGAATTTTAAATCTGTTTTAATCTGTTGTAATTTCAAATGTAAAATTTTATAAAAGTGGTGTAAATCGACAGTGACATCCACATTTTAACCACATCAGAGATTTTTTTATTATAAGCTGTATTAGTAAATTAAAAAGGCTTGGAAGAAAGGAATAAGAATATTAAAAGTTTCTAAATTTTGACTTTCATAAAAAAAAAAGATAGTTCCTATTGAAAATTAACAGATAGGCGTCAGTATTCGAGGTTGAACAGATTTTTTTTTCATTTCGTTCGAAATTGAATATGAAGATTCTATTTCCAAATAGCTTGAAATGTAGATCGAAATGGAGAAAAGTGGCGACATTCAGAATTTCTGTCGTAGTAGTGTCAAGGGTATAAACTCAGATTACCCTCATTTATAAGTGTGTAGAACCTTGTGACATGCGTGTTCCATTAGCCGGACACACACGGGACATTGACGTTACAAATTCATGAAAGAAATCGTGTCCCTCAATCTAATGTCGGAGTGATTCAGATGATAAAGAAAGTAAAACCATGGAAAAATCGAAGACAAGAAATATTTGGGACGGTTTTAAGTTTCTATGCCAAGTTGCCCACACACGGTCCTTATAATTTGTACGCATGCTTGTATATCTCAAAAATCGTCCCGTGTGTGGTCGACTACTGAGTCAAAGAGAATTTACTGAGATTATGTAGTTATATCTTATATTCTTTCCTTTTAAATCATAAGTAACGCTAAATTACAATATTACTATGTTGTCGTTACAGTCAATTTCCATTTGACAAAAGCCAGATAAGAATAATGGTATACCGAGAATGTGATAATCGAGGACGTCGCCTTTTGTTTGATTCGACTGCAATAAAAAAGGTTAATTTAAAAGAATCCAATGATAATCATAGGCCAGGACGTGCAGGTGATCAACAGGGACCTACTCAATTCACGAAAAGCGGACGAACTTTTGTTCAAATATCCAACGAGTACTCATATGAGGTAAGAAGGACATGAATTCATAAGAAATTTATTAAGTATACTTGCCCCTTTAGCATTGTCATCCAACTGCAGACATCACAGAAATTGGGGAAATGATATTTGGAGCTCTGGCGATGTCTTTTCGTGGTACAGCCCTTAAAGTCCATTGGCTTCAGCCTCCTCCTCGAATTTTATGTTCTCAAGTATTTCTTTCTCCGATGAACACAAGCAGCCTCACAAAAGGAAAACAATCTAAAGATAATTCGGGTCAATCCATCAGCAATTGCCAGTTTTCGTCAGATAACAACTCCATAACTTCACTTTCAATGCCTTATTCTGTTTGCATCAACCAAAACCTAAATCAGACCGGTGATAAATTGCTGACAAGCCCCTTGGATGTTCCAGTGTTCGAAATATGTGCAGATAATTCTCAAAGACAACCGGCATTCAGCACGAATGACTCTGGGTATGAAGGCACAGAAAATTGCACTGCATCAGTGTCTTCATGCTGCCAGTATTCGACTACGAGTAGCCTTGGCTCAGTTTTCGATGACCACGACAGCTCGAGAAAACTGAGCTTAGATTCGTCAACTGGAGAGTACTCATATCCAAAAAATAGCAAATGGAGTGATAGTAACATTCAGAGGAGAATTACTCGAAATATGTACACCTCATTTGAAAATAAGACATCCACAAGCGATTTTATAGGATATCTGGGCGACAATTACGAAGTATTGACGAATGGAGGAAGCGACGGCTGCGTATCACGATTCCAGAAAGTTAATAAATACTCTGAAAATCGGAGCAATCCAGAAATAAGACAAAGACGTTGCAGTGGTGAAACAGTTCTTAATATAAGTTCTCATGGTCGTCATTTATTAAAAAGAGCAAAGATTGGTCTAGCTGTGTGCATCACAATATCTGAACAATATGAAAAAGAAATGGAACAATTTATTTGCGAGCACATTGGCCTTTTAGAGTCGATGCTTTGTCGTTTGAGGGCCTCCGTCGAGAATGCTTATATTAATCACAAGAACTTTTTGCAAGTAATATTCATATTGTGCATAAATATAAAATTAACTAATTGTCGCAGTTTAGATAATGGTCCAAGCGTGGCAGAATGCAGTCACTTGGATTACAGATTTATTCACCTCACCACGGCTACCTCTTCCAGTTTGGATAGACATTGGGAGCAGTGACAAAAAGATGTCGAAAACATTGGCTGATTCTTTTGTTAAGGAGCTCTGTTGGATGCTGTCTTATGCTGATACAAAGGATACAAATTTGTAAGTAAATTATTCAACTTTATAGATGTTTTCTGTTAAAATTACGTTATAATACGTAGAAATACCAATTACAGTTAAATAGGAATACAGTGAGTGAAATTAACACTTTTTTGTTGACCGGTCACGAGTTAACTTGTCTTTGCATTATCTAGTTCATTTTATGAAACCCAGGGCGATGTAGAATATTGCAAAAACTTTATTCATCGCGTTTAGTCGAGTCCGCTCTATTTCTCAAGAATAAATAAAGTTTATTGGATATGTCTGTTTCTTAGGCGCGTTCTGCAGCCTTACCGGCTCAATGGGATGAGATGTGTTTGATTCGTGTGATGATTCGTCTTAGTCAAGATAGCATATTTCAAATCAGTGGCTCTAGAATAGCGTTTATACATTTTTATTAAAATCCTTGAAAAAAATAGATTAATATTAACTCAGAGTATATTAATTGACAGAGACATTCTTTTCAGTTTTATCAGCAAATTGCTTTCAGCTGTGTTAACAAATCATCTTGGTTGGGTTACTATAATTTTAGCAACAAAGCAAAAGCCAAAGTTAGGCGTTAGCCCAAAAAATCAATTAGATGAACTTTCGTACAAACATCCTTATAATGCCCTGTGGGCACAAATAGGTGATTTATATGGAGCGATTGGGAATCCTACTCGAATTTCAAGGACAATTGTATATGGAAAAGAAAAAATCTGCCTTGAACGGCTATTGAAGATTTTAACGTATTTCATAAGAAGCGGAGAAATAAGACGAGCAAGTAAGAGTGAGATATTTAATAAGAGTGAGATATTTAATAAGGATGCGCTATTCTTAAAGAAACAAAAGGAACAATCCACGTCTTTGGTAGCAGAAATCAAACAAATAAAGCCGGCTTTAACCAGGAGTAAAACGTGCTTAAAAAGTTTGGGAGAAATTAATTACGAGGATAGCAATGAAAATGTCATGTCTATGCAGAGTTCGGAGATAAAAAAAAGTGTTATGAATGATATTCCGACCGTATTGGCTTTCAGAGATTCGCACTTTGTACAACAAGAATTAAGAATTGGCAACCATCTGATGGATACGGGAATTGAAAGAAACCAACGACGAAGTAGTTCCAGTACTCAACAGGAAAGCAAAATACATGTTACTTTGACTAATCCTGATAATATTGAGATCGCTGTTGATTGTATTGAAGCAAAAATAGTCAATAATAGAAAGGGAATTGCTGAATCTGTTAATAATGACAATTTCTATACAGCTAAAATGTCTGGTAATCAAAAATGCTTTTCGCTCAAGGATTTCTCTTGGAATAATGATACCGTGAAAAATGGGTTTACTTGTAAAGACGTACAAAAGCAAGCAGAACATGAAAACCTGAAAGATGTCTATTATTCTGAAAATCCGTCTGAAGATAACAAGGAAAATGTTCAAACACAAAACACTGGTTGTAAGTTAAAAAAACACGCAAGTCTCTCTGATCTAATAACTGCGAATAGTGTCGGACAAAGCGAGCGATTTACGTGGGGAATTGAGCCTATGAAAGAAAATGTTTGTTTGGAAGAGGAAAAACATTTTGAACTAGGTAAAAAAATAATTGAACAAAGTAAAGGTTTAAATGAAGGGAACAATTCTGTTGTATTTGTTCTGGGCGATAATGAAGCCTTAGTGAACATTAAGAAGAGTAGTGAGAATTTACCAGAAACAACCAAGGCATCAACTCCATCCAAACCACAGACACACGTTTGTAGTCACCACAAGAAACATTCCGGTGTTAAATTTAATTTTGAACAATATCCTCAAATAGCCACCAATTACATGAAGAGTAAAAACCTCGATATTGCAGATTATAAATTTTTTGAAAAATCTTCCAAGTTGGAAAATTTGTTTGAGTACGAACCAAGCACTAGCTCATTTGCCGTTGAACTACCAAAAAGTGATGATAATTCATTTGAGAAATGTGAATACTGTGCAGGTATTAAAACTCTTCAAACTCCATCAAATGCAACGGAGCTCGAATTCGAGACAAATGACAATTACATAGTGCTTTCGCCTAAGCAAAGCGATCCTTCCAGCCACATAAATAATTTACCAACATCACAAAGTGAAACCTCCTCAATGCGCGGTCAGATCGTCGACATTAGAAATGTCGCTGGTCCATCGGAAGAAAAGAAAAGTATGAGTTTAAATTTAACGGAAGTCCCGATTCCAAGCTTTAAAAATGATGAGCTGCATAGCCGTGATGAAATTATCCATAGATCTGGATTTGTACCTTCGTTATTTGTTGGGATCACAGACCACTATATCTCAGACATGGTTCTACAGGTAAAATTGTTTGTGTTTTTAGAACAAAAGGAACTAGTGGCATTTGTTCTTATATTGCAGGGCACATCTTCCACACCTCAGATGTGGGAAATCAAATTGAAACAAGATTTATCACTTGCGTCTCATTGTGCATCATTTACTTCATCGCCGACAGAAAATGTTGCAATAATCGCAGACATGGAGAAATGGTAAGGATATTCATTTTTACGACCGTATTGTAGTTAATTTAGTAATAATAATAATTTATTGAGCATTGCTGGACCCACATATAAAATGCGAATGAAAAATCCCGATTTTAAATAAATAATCACAAAAAATCCTTTCAAAACATTTTTGGCATATCCTTTATGCACATTACAAATTTCATGCCGATTGATGGAAAAGTTGAAAAGTTGAGGCGAGTAGGTGTAACAAACAACTAAATAAACAAATTCACTTTCGTATTTATAAAATTAGTAAGGATTTCCAAATTTGTTTTTGCAAATACGATAAGATAATCTAGCTTTTATAGGTTTCGTACCTCAGAAGCAAAGAAAAGGAACCATTATAAGATCGTACCTGCGTCGGTCCGTCTATCTGTCGGACGTTTTTATTGAAAACAATGAATGATAATGTCGGAATTCTAAATTTGGCATAGAACGGGAATACCAAAACCTAAATTGAAATTAGAATAGACGTTTAAGAAGGAAAAGTGAAAACACACCAATTTTACTAAAAGAAAAATTTTCTCCTAAAGAAGGGTTGCTAGCTCAAAACCTGAGCATTTTTTAAAAATTTGTTCTAAAAATGTTTGTCCTTTGAAAATTCAGTTGCCAGTGTAACTACAAATTTTTGCTAATATACTACATTACTTAAAATAATTTTTTTTTTAAACTGGTGCTTTTTTAAAAAACTAAATCTTAAACAGTGGAAGACTGAACAAGTCATCTAAATTATAATTACTTCATTAGTTTAGTACTTTTAACAATTATAGTCTTGCCTTTTTTATAAATATAATTTTTTAATTATTCCGTAGGGACGTAAGAATTATTTCTTCGCAAGCACATTCAGTGATGAATGCCGGAACTATTTGCGGGCCTGTGGACATGTCTCAGTTAGTGGCTACTATGCTTGAAACAGTGCTCGCTATGAACAGCTCCGGAGTATCGTCGTACGAGGTAAGCCCATTTCAATAAAATGAAAGCAGTTTCAAAAATTCTGGCACCTTAGTGTTTGTCGTACATTGAATCAAAACTGCAAGAGATGTACCTGCAATCAGAGGTACTGGCGGCCTTCTTATTAGCGACTGAGTTTTGCTCCTTGAATACGCTGACTGCAGCCCTGAATCTCTCCGCCAACGATGTGCCTTTGCTGCTGTCCATCGCATCAATCCACTCGCCACAAGTAACTAAAAAATACGGCATCAGCTTTCGGTGACGATCTCGCCGGACCTTCTCCTAGCATGCTTTTAACCAGCAGTTTTTCTAAAATTAGCACACATATCTCTGAATATTTATAAATTCTCAATGTGATATCTTCTTTAGGATAGAATTAAGCATCTTGCAAGAGCTTATACTCATATTTAACTGAATATTTATTAAACTCATAATGATATTGGGCTACTTGTTTTGAAGTAGCTCTTACCTTGTAAATAGATCTCCTCACAAATGTTTGGAGATACCCAATTTTATACAAAACCAAAATTTTCTAATGTTGAATGTAATGAAAGTAATGAAACGTTCCTTAGAAAGTAAGTTATTTGATGAAATTGTAATATAAGAAAACGAACATAATAATATGTTTTTTTACAAAAAATCTAATCTTTTATTTCCTAATTTATGACATTAACATTTTGGGAATTGAATTGACTTGTATGCTTGTATTTTTGAAAATCGGTAGCAGAACGTGAAAAGAGATTCCAACAAAACTTAGACCAGGTGGTCCATTGTATGTACATACAAAATTAGAAAATACCAAAATCTCTTATGCGTTTCAATTTCATTAATTGCTTTGAATCGCCAAACGTTTAGTTTTCGTAATAAAATTCAACATTTTAGATCGCATACGTTTTTTTCATTTTGCTAGTTTTTTAATTATAAGCCTAGTAAAAATAATTTAACGTTTAAATATTTCAAGGGTACAGGGGAAGAACGGCTATTGTCCACTCGAGACGGATTTTGGGAGAAACGAAGATTTAGGTTTACTTATTAGAACGCTGGATTTGCAGAGAAAAGAATGAAAACAAATAATTTTGGTAAAGAAATATGTATGTTTATTAAAAAAATGCAAATTAGGTTTTATTCAAATTCAGGGACATAATAAACATAAAAGGACATTTGATCGTGAACTTTTGCTGCTTTTTCCCGGAATCAGGCGTATGTCGGTGGATCGTCGATATATTCGTCATTGCTGCCTACAGGCCTACAGATTGAAAAATATTAATTTTTTATATAAATTGTTTGGTTTGTTGTCTCTCAAGGAATGCGGTCAGGTCCTGCAGATCTTTCCCATTTGACTTTTTTGATGGGGTTCCGAGTTCTGATCCTGGTAAAATTTTCCAATATTATTTCTTCTCTTTCGTTGTCTTTATTTTGCTTCCTTGAGTTTCTTTTGGGAGTTTCCTTCGTGAATTAAGAGCTAGCATACGTGACCGATTGGATTTTTTGATTGTACTTGTAAAAAGCTAAAAGAAGGCAACCTCAGTATATATGCGATTTTAATGCCGTTTTCCCCCTGCATACCAACTATTTATTTGCGCCATTTTTACCCTTGATGATCCATTATTTTTTAGTAGTTCTTCAAAGTTTTCCGAAGAACAATCTTTTATGTTTTTCCACTTTATTTTTCTCCAAAACAAGGCTTGATGGGATTTGGTTGATGAATTTGTAATGAACAGAGAAATTTATTTAAAAATGAGATATTGCTTGTTATTAATTTTATGTGTATTGGTATACTCTGGTGTAATCTGCTCATAAAATATTCTCCTGTTTTTATAGATTATTAGATACATACAAGTATTTGGGTACCTGAACGTACACTCAGGCAGTCAACAGCGAAATCAATTCAAACATTTTCGTAACAACGCGTAAATCGAGGGGTTGAGGTCATTTTACTCTATTCAATTTGTCCAACTAAAGCTAAGTTTATACTTAGATAGGATGTAGCGGAATTTGTATGAGATACATACAAGTCAAATAAACAAATCATGCAACAAAAGCTCATACAAATGACACACTTTTCCTATATCGGGATTTCGCTCCTGATTTGGCAAGTCGTAATACTTCAGTGTCAGAAAGTAATAAAAGAAGGAAAATTGAAATCTATTATCGTTGCGAATGTCCATGTGGAGCAAAGAAAAAGCATTAAATTTAATAGATAAAATAAGAGCGAGAAACATAGGAGATATTAAATCCAAACACTATAAAGAGGCCACCTACGTTTTCTTTTATTTTTAAATTCTTTTTATTAACTTACACTACGTGTCGTCGACGTGTCGTCAAATCGTGCAATGCAAAATTTAGACTTTACCAAACTCAATGAAATTTGGCGAACATGTATAACTTCGGTGACAATACAAGTTAGTGGTGTTTCCCGAGCTTATAAATCATTTATAACAATAAAAAAAGAATTTTTTAGTTTTTTAAACTATTAGTGTTTTTTTTCTATACTAATATTATAAAGAGGAAAGATTTGTTTGTTTTTTGGATTGAATAGGCTCCGAAACTATTGGACCGATTTGAAAAATTCTTTCACCGTTGGGAAGCTACACTATCCCCGGGTGACATAGGCTATTTTTTATTCGGGGGTTTCAAAATGGCGGACCCAAGATGGCGGTCAAAAATTGTAAATATCAAGGGATTGCCATGAAAATTAGTATTCGGGGGTTTTCGGATCTCCTGATTGCGAATCTATGCTCGAAATTTGGAAATTCAAGATGGCGGATCCAATATGGCGACCAACAATTTTCAAACTTCAACGAATTTAAGTGAAATTTAGTATTACGGGTATTTTGATACCACTAATTTCGAATTTACTAACAAAATTTGGAAATTCAAAATGGCGGACCCAATATGGCGACCATAAGTCATAAATTTTTTTACAAAAGTCGAGCATTTCAAGGATCTTTAATTAAGTAGTACTTATAATATACCGGGTGAAACCGGGTAACCCAGCTATTAATTATATATCTAAAATAATTAATGAAGAACTTAGAAATAAACAATTTTCCTCGCCTGAAGACATTTTTCTTTACGATGGAAACGCAAATTTACGTATCAAATGTACTTTACTAATGTAACCGAATGAATACAAATTGCTAATTCATACATGCCAATTGATTTTTAGAAATTTACTCATACAAATCTTGATACTAGTTCTGCACAAGTCGCGACGCAAGTCCCAACGTTTACTTTGTTTTTTTTCACTGGAGATACAGACAAAACTTGATATTCTAATTAAGGGAGTTTAGACAAAAATGTGAAGAGCAAGGAGTAGGATAACAGGTGGCCAATAAAAGGAGAATTTATTCAAAATGGTATTTAATATATATTTCTTGTGCGAATAAAATTTAAAATGTTTTAAATACATAATAACATCCAAATCTTCGGTACAGGGTAACAAACATTTTTAATAAATATCAAAACGAATTTTAATTTAAACAAAACAGCAACGGAATTTCAACAAGTCAAAAACAAATAAGAAGATTGAGAAATTCTTTTAATCTTGAAGAAATCGATGAAAGTTCTTTGTTATTGCTTTGTTCTAGCTAATCTCCTTTACAATGATTGCGGTGAGATATTATCACAACAAGAAGTTACATATCGAAGGCAGCAGACATTTCAAGTATACATAAATACTAAATAATACGCAATGTTACTTAGCACGCAAGAGCCTTCTGTTGAAATTGGAAGTTCAAGTATTAAGTAAATATTTCTTAATGGATATCGTAAATCGACTTTCATAATAGGGCCAATTATTTTATTTCGATAATTACAAAATTTTCATGTGACATTCTCTTAATCTTAATATGTAATCTCAAAATAAAATCTCACTCTTTCTTAATAAAGACAATCCCGTAAAAAAAATTGTATCTGGTGCAAAGAGTATTCGGATTGAACTTTTAAAACATAAGGATTTGAAATAACCTATTAACGCATGAAATAAATTATACTACGTGATATTACTTGTGGATTTATAAATATAAAATATGCAACAATAGAAATTTTGAAGTTATCAGAGAATTTTAAAACTCTGTACAGGCACTCTTGTCCTAATTTAAGTATTTTGTTTTTTGTTAGAATCTTTCGTAGAAAATAGTGTCTGAAAATTCCATTTATAGAAATAGGAAAACTCCAAATTTATAGTTGGATATATAATTTTAAAACAGAGTGTGTATACCATTTGATTCATCATTAAATTTACTGCAATAATTAAGTTATAGTTCTTCTCGCTAATTTCACTCGAAAATGTTAGAATTTAGGAAAATTTAATATGGATGCCAAAAATATCTTTCTCGATGGATTTACAAGAAAATTAATAAATGTAAGTGTTTATACATATAGAGGTTTTTGTGTCTGCGTCATAATTCACATATTAATTTACTTTAAACTTTGTTTCCTGAAATTACTCTCCAAAGTCTAAATGTAAAAAACAAATTATTTGTACGCTTTTGCTAATTCTAAATTTTAGTCACAATTAAAGTAGTAGTTTGATGCACGCAAATACTGTTAACGTAAAACCTTTAATTAGGTGAACGGGGTCATTGTTTCAAATCATTAAAAATAAATTACTACTTAGATTTTGAAGGAAAATTAGCAATTAGTTGCAGAGGCTCAAAGTTATTAAAAATTGTGTAATTATTTTCATTTAACTATTGGTATTTTTATCTAATGAATATAAAATCAAGTGCAATTCTCGTTATTAGTCCTAAAGATTATTTTGCAACAAGCCCCATTCAAATATTTCAATTATAATGGATTGAATGATTGTTTGCCTGTATTTCGGTTCATCAGCAGCAGCTTCCCATTGTTGAGTTTTCTTAAGGAGGATTGCAGTCTGCAGGCTCCAAAAAATCAAACATATTTTTTTTCGCATTTTTCGGAAGTGCATATTTTATATGAAATCTAATTTATTGTTAGCTAAATGAGGTAAAACAAACGGTATATGTATGTCAGGTTGAGGAAGATGAAAGTCATGATGATCCTAAAATGTGCAAAGTACATTAGAATAAGAGCTGGTTGTCCACTATTGGTAGAAGCTAGAAATTTGAAGGAGTCGTTTGCGCCCTTTAGCATGGAAAAAATTAAAGGATTGACCCGCTTCCTTTTCGAAACAAAAATAACATATAGAACTCTCCACATCTCCTACTGTAGGCCTGATGTATATAAATGTATATAAAGCAAACCCGGTAGGGAACATCTTACAATGTCCTGTCTTCACCGTGATGATAATCGTGTTTTTGCGAATTATAATCACCTATGTGACCAAGGATGGTCGAGATGGAAATCTTTGACCTTTCCTTATAACTTTTTAGTTTGTGTTAGAGAAATGTGTCATGATGAATTAATCTAATAATGAAAAAATGTTCGTAGTAATGGTCATAAGTAATGCAGTATAGGTTCCATCCCGAATTAATTTTATTTACTTTTAGTTTTTATGAAACATGGATTACTTCAGATTTAATTTAAAATACCACAGTAGTTTATAATTTTTAATACGCTTTTATTAGGTCGACCTGTATGTAACTATGTAATGGAATCTATGGAACCGAATTTCAACCACTTCTAACTATTGTATAATCAGGGAACTTGGCCAGTGTGTGTAGTTCTGAGAACAATACAATAATAAGTGTCTTTTATTTAATTGTCTGCTACTCGTGGGAAGAAAATGGTACAAAAGACACCTTGCAATACTTTATTTATTGTAACATGAAAAGAAATCTACGGAACCGAAGTACCACATCTGCTATGATTCAACTTAATAAATGTTGAACTTTTTTGTGCAGTACTTATATAAGTGTATTTTTTTAGTTTTTTAAACTATTTTATTTTTAACGTAGTGTTTATGTATGTATTTTCAGGAAAGTTTTGTCTGTTATATAAAAGTTGTCTTGTGGTACTCATATACATCTGGAACCATAAAATATGCACAGAGAGCTAATAACAAAAAAATATGAGAAGCGTTTTTGAATCTGCGGGTGTTGGCGACTTTTGACTCCGGGCCTATCAAGGCCCGATTCTTCATCTTAAACAGGGATACCTGCCTTGTGGTCTCATACAACAAGTGAATGGTCAATATAGCTGAAGCTGCCGCGACCAAATAAGGACTGGAAGAGCCTCTGAGAAAGTAATCAGAAAAGAACCAACCAACCATTATCAAAATTATAAATTTAAGTTTTCTGAGACTACAGAAATCGCTTATGAACTTAGCCACTGAGGTACAATATAATGGACGTAAACAAATAACAAGGAAGGAAGACGCTACCGGTGTTTTATTTCAACGTGAAAATTATGCAGAGACTGTGTAAAACTTAACATATGTAGATAAATGTGTAGCAACTTCTTGTATCAGGTTTTCATACTTTGGCTAATCCCTTCATTTCGTCTGCTTACATCTGATTTATTTGCTAGGTTAATATCACAATAAAAATAATAATCTCACTTCTCTTTATGATTGTAAAAATCCATTTACAACGTTAAACAGCCGAATTTTGTATACATAAACCTTAAAGTGAAAGGAAGACGCCACACTAAGTTCATGTTCGCAACAAAAATAATTATTTTGTAATTAATTCACATTGTCCTTCTAAATATATGTAACTCAACATTTTAAAATGAATACACATTGGAATATTTATACCCTGATTTTTCCTTAATATATGTATGTATGTATGGAATTTAATGAAGGTAATTAACCTTAATAAACAACACGTTCACGTCCCAACAAAATCACATAGAGGATGGAAAAAAAACTTAAATAAACATCGAAACACCCATCCTTCTTCAATTTTGTATTAGGTGGCTGACGAACAAATACGCATATCATGATAGCACGCATTTGCGAATTTCCTGCCATGTTATATTGACAGAGTCACGCAGAAGACAACGAATACGTTGAATAAACGAAACCAGATAGGGAGCATTGAATAGACACTTATTGTTCCCAGAAACGCCGATAATTCCATCCTATACTTTGTCGCTGATAATAGTTCATTGAATTAAAGTCACGCAAATGTTTGCACACCACATTTAACATTCGATTAAACGTTGTTAAGTAAACCAGAAACATTTCATTAATCCTTCGTATACTTTTTAAACTTCAATTGAAATTATTTCTGACTAGTGTATAAATATTTATGCGTTATAATGTATAATACTATAGGATGTCCCAACAAGGCCTTAAAATTTGAATAAAACGCAGTATTTTGTGAGTGAGCGATGCTATTTTTATTTTATTGCTAAATTGACAATTTGCGATCAATTTTCATTAAGGGGTCATATACCTCCAGAAAGCCTGATTGGGGATATTTTTTAAGAGTGATAATATATTAGATGAAAATAAATTTGCATTATTAATTCCTTAAAATTAGTTGGTTTTCTTACCTTACAATATGCATTACTACAGCACATGGCATCTGTTTATTTGAAATATTCAAAAGTATTGTTTTGTTTTCTCTATAGTCTGTCATGTTAACTTAATAAAATCTATTTTTAAATATTAATAGAGAAACGACAATTTTAAAAAGTGGATTAAAAGATTATAGAAGTGTTTTGAAAAAAAAAATATCTGAGAATATTAAAAATTGTCTTAAACATTTACAGGCCGTGGAAAAAATAAAATTTATTCTTTTTTAAAAATTTCTTTATATTTTTATTATTTCTTTTTCAAATATTTTACACAGTATAAAAAGTGATAATCAATCAAAAAAATCAATTCTTTTTAAATACTGGAGGTATGTGTACCCCCTTAAACAAAATAGTCGCTGATAAAATTATCGAAGATGTTTGACTTAATCTCATTGTCAATGATTTCTTAACGGCAAAACAAGTTTGAATTCTGCGCGCTTGTTGGGGAACCCTTCACGTACATGAACAATTAAAAGGGAAGTAGTCATCATCTTTGGTCTTATATAATAAAATAGTATGTTAAATCTGAGACAGTATGTTGTTATATTGAAAATGTCTGTCTTCATTTCGATAAGATAGGAATTTTAGGCGTTAAATTTTCGTTAATTAGGGATATGTCTTGAGAAAAACATTCCTTTCAGATTTTTCTGAATGTTTCCCGAAAGAGGAAGGCATAAAATTTGTAAAAACGTTCACAATAAATCGGATCCATTTTCCTTTTTTCTTAATTTTTCTCTACCTAAATCAGTCGTCGATGAATAACAAAAATAAATTCTTAAAAATAAATTTGGTAAATTTCTCTGTAAAAACACACAATTGTGAAATATGAAAAATGAATACAATTTTAAAAATGAGTGACAACGTTTGTCACCAATATTCACACTCAATTCCTTTCATGGGTGATTCAAGCATCAGTCCAGCATTTGACCAGGAAAAAATTATACTTAAAAAATTTTTGAATGAAACCATCGGTGAAAGTTAATTATAAAATCTCGCTTATACGCAAAAACAACCTACATGAAATCAAAATGAGTTTATAGTCCTATAGTAAGATTTAAATAGAATCAATTCCTACTAATATTCTACAAAACAGTTCTATATGGTCAAATTTACTTGAGTACACTTGATGGCTCAATGCAGAGACGAACCAAGTGAACAATTGGAATGTGTTTACAAGACAAACCCGAATATAAGTCAAAATTTTAATTTAGTCATAGCCATCGCTTAAAGCGACTGGAATTTAGAAAATAAATATTCATTATCCTAAAATTCTACAGTAGAAAAAGAAGTTTGTATAAACTAGTATTTAACTTGGCCTCCTGGACTATCTAGTTCTCCTTCTTGGCATTGTTTGTATTGTTTGTAGCTGCATTCGTATCGCCGAATTTCAGGTTCTCGTCACGAATATCGTTATTCAAAATAACAAAATTTGTCTTCGATATTGAATTCTTTTGAATTGAGTTGAGAGGTTTGCTTAATTGAGCATTGTTCAGATTTGATACAAACTGGACACTCTCCGTTGCTTGCTGATTACTATTGTTGCTATTTATCGCGGAGGAAGAAATTTTTGGCGTGGATGGCTTTAGAAATGTTTTCGAAAGCGGTGGAAGATGTGGATTGTTTATCCAGAAACGTCTTGCAGTTAACATAAACGAGTCTTTAACGCAAATCACACATGAGAACACATTGGAGAGCAGCGTTGATATGCTGTCGTACTCATTTGGTATAATTCCGTCAACGGATGCCTCAAAGTAGCTGAACATTGGGAACCAAATTCTCGTCCGATTTGAATCGTGTGACATCAATGCCTAAAAACATTAATTCGAAATGATTAAGTTTCACTTGACTTCAGTTGCTAATTTACCTGATTATTTGCGAGGGTGTGGTAATACAAAAACAACCTAGATGTTATATAGAAGGCAACGAAGACATCGATCGAGTAATGCTCATGGGCTGCCAGGATGAAAAATATTCCAAACATATTTAACAGCCATGTCAGCGTATGTAAGAAATACAAATTTCTTGGTGTATCTAGAAACATAATAAAATATAGTAAAAACAAAAAAGTTTACTCTTAAGCATTTACATTCAGTAATGAAAAAATTAAGAAGAGTCAGGGCAACTGTATGTCCGCTAAACATGTAATCGCCACACGTTCGGACACCCTGGATTGACATCCCCAGTCCACTCCATATAGTGTAAGCTCTAGAAATTCGAAGTTCTAACGCTTCACTTATTGTTAAACTGCAATATACAAAAAAACATGGTTATGGTAACAATTTTTAAAAAAACCGTCGACGCAATGATTTTTCTTGTTTGTCATTTTACATAACATGGAATTATACTGTAACCAAAACGTGAACTAAGTAAACAAGTCAACATTTATAATAAAAAAAACATAGTCCTCCTCATGGTTAAAGGAGAGACTAATGTACGACCTTACAAAATGCCTGTTTTTTTTAGTTTAATAAACATGTGTAGAATATCGCCCTAAAATTTTGGAACAAAATATGCAGTCAATCTGAAGTTATAGACCCTGAACGCTAGTGATCCCTACTCGGCTTTAGAGTGCGCGGCAGGTATAAAAAGATGTTTAGGGCCGAAACAAAATTTAATCTTTAGGTTATTTAATCACATAATTTTTAAGATAACACGATTACCTTCTTTTTGAACTATAACATTTTTCAAAAAACTAATTTGTCGTTAGCAAATACAATGAAATAGTAATGAAAAATCGAATATTCGGTTTCAAAGACCATTTTCTGAATAAGTAAATATAAATTTTTCTTTGCATTTTAAAGGTTCACAAGCACATGTAGGCCTCAGAAATTATAAAAAATGTAGGTAATTATCCGGAAAATGCTACACCACGCCGATGACCTTGACCTTGTAAAATGTATTTTGTAAAGGTAGCCGATTTAAGTCGAGTGGTAAGAGTGGAATTTGGGCTCTCATGTTTTACCGGAGTAGGAAGAAGAAAAAGCGGTAATTATGTTGCTATATTTTATCAAGATCACCAATTTGAGTGGAGTGGTGAGGGTGAGGGTTTGCGCTGTTTTACCGAGGTGAGAAGAAGAAGAAATAGTAATTATATTGCTTGACGCACACATCTCTAATGTCCTTGAAATTTAATATCGAGAATCAGAGAGTGTTGTAACCAAATTTGTGCTGGCATTTTCCACACCCCGTCCTCCACTACCCATAGTACCTATATCTACTATCAATTTCTTATCGCTCATTATTAGCTGTGTTTTTTCATCCGAATCAAGATCAAGATCCTAAAATAGAGTTTACAACAACACTTGATCCACACTTTTACCTGTATCTGGATCAAAATCTCAAACGGATTGGTTACAATATATTCCACGTGAGGTGCTTTTGTGCGAGTTAGCATGAAATGTTGACAATTGGCTTTTAATAAATGGCTTGGCTTCAAGAAATGCATACTCAAAAAATAAATCCATTTCCTACATTTTCATTTACTCAATTGTTAAAATCACACAAATTAACTGCGGTAAAATAAACATTAACACAAATCTTATTCTGCGACTGACTTTTGTTTTGAAATTTCGCGAAGGCGCACTGCTGCTTTTTCAAAACAAGCGCAGATTCGGATCGGTTTTTTTCATTTCTTGTTGGTGCAGAGCGTTATCCGGATGAAAGAAACACAGGGTCGACTTCATTCCAAAGCTTTCAGTTAGATTGAGATTAGAGGAATGAGATGGCTATCCTAAATTGGTATTTTCTTCGATTTCATCCAAAGTTTCACTCACTTAGCTATGTATATGTTTGGGGTCGTTATCGCCTAACATTTCCATTTCAGCTCCATTTCCCATTCTGCCTATGGAAGCATATTTTGCAGAACTCTTTTGTACATATTCTGATCCATTGTACCTTAAATACGTTAAATTGGACGCACGCCACACCAGGAGAAACATCCCCTCATAGTAATGCTACCGCCGACATTTTTTACGGTTTTGATGGTACCTATATCTAGGATCGTAGGCTCCACTTAATGAAAACTGTTAGTTTTAATTAAACTTCATAAATAAATACAAACAAAAGTAAGGCATTTGATGGTAGTCGCCTTAAATTTGGCCGAGCCCCTTAAGATCATTTGGGGGTTAATCTAAAAATTGTAAGGAGAAACCAATAGTATTCGAGGTACAAAATTGGGTCAATGTTAAGCCCAAGGTCATTCTACTCTCAAAATTAAACTGCTTTAAAACTGGTTATTTCCCCGGCTTGGTGTGAGAAAATCAGGAAATTTTAAAAACTAGATTGCGAAGTGTGTGAAAATTTTACTTTTACTACGAATAATTTCAATCTTTTATCAACTACATATTTCAAATTTAAAAAATCGAATATCAAATTTGCAGTTAACGAACCCGCATATATGAACTAAACATTTTAAATATTCTTAAGGTTTTCTTATATCTTGACTATTAACAAAATGAAAAAAAGTCTGACCCAATTCCGTAAAAAACACAAAAAATGTTTAAAGAAAAGAGATGATAAACGAGTTGCGTTTTCGAATTTTGGATTCTTAAAAATCGCCATTCTTTCAACAAAAATTTTTTTTTGTTAAAAATTTAGTATATTTTGGATTAAATTACTTTACCAAGATGGAGATTAAGGCGCCATTCGGGTTTGAAAAATGAAAAAAAGAAATTGAAAATCTACGAAAATCATGACCGTCCGCGAAAAATCATCACCATTTCGTCAATTTTATTTTAATCAATTAACTGCATCACGTGCGATAACCATAACGATGCCAATTAAGAATCCGTTCGAAATTTTAGTTTCAGACTTATCAAACTGGAAATATCACCCACGCTAGCCACGGACAATTATTGCTTGTTGCTAGTAGCGGCTTTTAATAATCTTGTTTTGTTTTGTAACATAATAAAAATATAATAATAAAGAACAAAAATATTCAAACTTGTAACTTATTGTTTTGATTGAAAAAAGAAACTATCTGATTCTTCTTGCGTCTAGATAGACCAGAATGGCCTATATGAACTCTATAAGATCTAGAAACGGTTTATGGATGAAATATGGAAAACTACCCACGGTTAAGTTTCATAATATGTTAACAACAATAGGCACAGAGAGGTTTATAAAGTTATTGATTTAAAGACGTCAGCCAATTTTTCGAATGTGGTAGATGCACAATGGAGGATTGTTAACGGTTAAATGATGTGAAGCCTAACCGAGAACGAAAACATCTAGTCATTGTCTTAAAATATAAAATTGTTAAAAGAAATTGAAATTTTATGATAAACTTATTTTATTCGATTTTTCACTTTTTGTTTCAAAATTGCGACGACTTACTATTGCGCTACAGTTTGTGACTAACTGTAAGTCCCAAAACTTGTTCTCAATCCCGAAGTCTTAATTACATATGTACAATAATTTATTCATAATCAAAATAGCCTTTCATATCCAGTTAGCAAAATAAATAGTATAGAAAAAATTTAATTATAATAATAAACTAGCTTGCGATTTTATAAGATTTTACCTACTTGTTACAAATTTAGAAAGTAGAAACAAAAGTGCTCCATCGCGACACGTTTTAGAGAAAAATACGAAAAAAAACATTAAACAAAAATAAATGGAAACCAAAAATGATACAATTTCTGAAAAATTGTCCTCCAAAAGATGTTCTTAAATACACTTTAAAAAATATTTTTTGTGGTTCTATTAACTTTTTCGAAAACGTGATGCCATGCTTTGGATAATGGAAATTTTCGACAAGAAGAATCACGAATAGAAAAAAAGGAATAAAATTCTTGAATTTTGGAAATATTTATGTTTGTTATGTACAAGGGGAATCTGCAAATTTTATGAGTCCATATATCCTTTTTTTTAGGTTTTTGTTTTATTCT
This sequence comes from Machimus atricapillus, assembly GCA_933228815.1. Lineage (NCBI taxonomy): Eukaryota > Metazoa > Arthropoda > Insecta > Diptera > Asilidae > Machimus > Machimus atricapillus. The sequence goes on from OW121784.1 coordinate 32,498,530, forward strand.
GTCTGATATTTCAATGTTCTAAAAACAAATAAGTATCATACTTACTTGGTATCATCAACCTTGTAATCATTTGGGTTACACTGAAGATGCGTTCCAGGTACGCTGAGCGAGGTAATTAACATTGTAACACAGCGAAGAAGAAATACTGTTCCAGCAAGGGCGAAAAAGCGACGCAATAGCACCAATCTATATTTATGAAATATGCAGACGCATAGCCAAATTGTAAAAAGCAACGTGCCCGTTATTTCGCACATGTGAAAGGCCCATGGTATGTGCGGAACATTGTCTAGAAATATATCTGGAAGAGGTGGGTAACGTTTCATATCCGGTACACGTTCGTGTACCACCACCATTACGAAGGCTGTTATCCATGTTACCAAGAAGGAATATACTGAAAGGAGGACAATAAAAATTAATAAATTATTTACTACAAGACTATACTAAGTCTACACGATTCCAACCAATTTGTTCTAATATAAAACCTGTTTTAATTTCCATAATCCCATGATGTCTAATGTTTGCCAACAATGTCTTACATGTTTATTATCATACATTAAGCACCGCATGCAAGGGTTTACTATCGCACATCGACAGTTTAAGCTAGCCTATGACTTTTTCTCAATAGACAGCAGATTAATAACAACTTCCTCAAGTTATAATTCGTAACGTGCTTTTTAGGTCACTTCATGCTACAATTCAATTTTTAGTCTGTTGGAAGCCGTAACCTTCACCTCTCTCTAAACTACATGGAAAAAACTTGTATCGCATCATAACAAAATCACGCGAACCAACGAGGCATGCTTATTCTCTGGGTCAAGATTAGAAGGCAACGACCACCGCAGAAGGTTCCACATTTCTATCCGGAAATATACCAAAAAGCGAATTACACATTCTGCTGAAATGTTTCCTTCTTTTTCTTTTCTCTTTTATCTATCTTATCCAGCCTTGCTTTATGAAAAACATATTTAATCCGAAAACACTAAGGGCAATCGTATCATGTTTTATTTTGCAAACATTGCAGCGTCCCGGCAATACGAGGAAATATTGTTTAATTTCCACAAAGCTTATACATTTATCAATAGCATAATGGAATCATTCTGAGGAATCATTTATACTCAGATATCAGCCAATTTACACGTAATTGAAATTAAACGAGACGGAGTCGGACACTCGCTCTAAGATTTGTACTTGTATTACTTTACTCGGAAAAAAGTTCATTAACCTTCGAGTAACTAATGTTATCAATTTTTGAAATTTGAATCTCAAAATCAGATCTATTAATTCTACCTAGCATCTACTGAGATGGTTTATTGAGGTTTTATGGATCAAGGTAATTTGTCGCAACCCATTAGGTATAATTTTCATATCTTATCGAAAAGGCCTTGTCAACTCGTTGTTTAAACTACTCAAAATTTAACACATTATTTTCATATTCTCTCACCAACAGTATATTTTTGACCTCTTTTGAATCTGGGACATTAAATATTTTTAAAAATATATAGATAAATATGTTTAAAAAAAATTTGTTCATGACTGCTAAAATTATTTAATTTTTTAAGAATATCTTAAGGATTTTTTAAGTCTGGTTTTAGCTCTTATGTATGTATTTATAGTCTTGTAATTACATATTCCCCGTTTAAACTATGACTATCAGTATCGGCATTTTTGCGACCGTACAATCTAGTTGTCTAAAATCAAACCCAACCGAAAGTTACGGTAGTAATATCATTTATGGGCGTAAAATAATTCCGACGCCGCTAATCAATATTCTTCCGGGGTACTAACTTTCAAATTACGAAAATGTTTTTAATGTTGATAGCGGTAACAATATTTGATAGTTTAAACGAGGCAATAGTTGCTAATTTTAAGTTAACCAAATCATATTTTTTACCTTTTTAAAAATCACGTTTCGACTGGAATAGTAGTCATTTGAGGCTTTTCTTATATCGAACTGTAATTGGGAGTAATTTTACGAAATGCCTTTTATTGCGACAATTTTGTTGATAGTAAAATTTAATATTTTTCTTTAAAATATCAACTCTGTAAAGTGTAAGGTGTAAACGAAAGTCGAGTAATTTTAAGTGGCATATTTCAGTAAAAAGAGAAAGCCAATTTTGTAGTATGAGCGTTTGGACCTGTTTTTTTCCGATTTCAATCACTGAACTACTTTTAAGTGAATGTACGATAAACCTTTGAATAAGCCTTTGTATTCACATACACATCGTTTAAAAAAAGTAGGGTTAAATTCCAAAGCCGTTTTTTAAAGTTGATATGACATACATATGTATCCAATAAAACTATAGTTTTATTGAAAAAATGTAATTCGTCTACTTCAAGAAAATGTTAAAATTTTAATTTTATTTGTAAGAAAATATAATGTACCTAAATAGTCCCACATTTAAAAAAAGTGGTATTTTTAAAGCTAGGTGGTTTTTACTTATGTTAGATCAAAACTTTATTCGGAGAGTCATGAGTTGGCTCATTAGCCATTTTCGTTGGGACATTGGATTTTGAGAACATCCTGTATATATGTATACGAGGAAAAACAAACAAAAGCTTGAACACCCATTCTGTATAGTTCTAAAATCGTTTATTAAACTCTCTCGTCCACAGTGATTTTTGATAGGGATAAAACAACTACTTACATACATATGTATGTAGTATATGACACTAAAATTTCCATTTCAATGGAAAACATGCAAGGTCTATTGTTGTTTAGTGAAAATATCTTCACAAATAGAATGCGCGATGAACAGACGAATAAAAAAACGTACGACATAAATTTATTAAATTTGTGCCGATTAAACTAAAAGTTGTATATATGTATGTCATCATCAAGAGCTCACTATTTTTCTGTTTTATTATTAATGTCTTTTATTCTAGTCTATTTTTTCTTAATTCGAAATCGTTTATGCTTTTCGACTTACATAAAAGACCGGGAAATATTTTATTTTTTCGATTTTTTATAAAAGACCATCGAAGACCTTGTATTCAAAATAAAGATCATTAAAAAATCAAAAATGTTCTTAGCTTTTAAGCCTTCATATGTTATGTACCCAAAAAATGTTTCCATTTAGTGAAACAAAGCTTACCTATTCGAAATCTTTTTCTTTTTACTTAATTTTTTAACCAATATAATTTTCTCGGTTTTTTTTAGCTCAAGAAACCCTCTTAATTTACATACACTGTATGTACATACATACACATCGCACACATTTTCTATAGTCAAAAGTCTGATGAAACTTAATCGCTTTTTCATTCCTTAGTTTAGGCACCCCATAGTTTTAGTAGCTTAAATAGATTAGTAACTTTAATTACACGTAGAAAGTTTCTAAGCATTTTAAAAATACTATACTCGAATAATTTTTCTATAATTCGTTAAATTTCATAAAAAATTAAGGGAGCATATTTTTTTCCTTTCTTAATTTCTTGGGCTGGTGGAAAATTGGGGAAACCGTTTGGTTTAACAATTTTCCAAGTCAAAGTATAAAAACTGGCGAATGAGTCCTAATTCATCTAAATCCGATCATTTTTCACAGGGACATGAAGGTTTAGAAATTAGCGCAATTTTTCAATTTTTTTGATGATATGCCTAAGACCCCATCGAATTGAATGCAGACCACAACCAGAACCATGAAACACAATATTTATAAGAAATATTAATTTCTTTCAACAAAATGTTTAATAGACGTAACGCAAGTTTTTTTTAATATGATATTTTTTTAAATATTTTTCATTATGAATTTTTTACTGGAAACCAGAATAGAAATGTCTATTTTTTACTGTAAACAGACTTTAATACAAAACCGAAAAATTTAGTCTTTATTAGTGGGATATATGTACATATGTATGTACATACAAGGAAGGAATTCATATTTTGGATTATTTCTAATATAGTTTCACAGAAAGCTCTATACGGTGCCCTTTATCTTCATGAAAAAAGAAATACAAGCAGAGCTCGTTGAAAACTATTTAATATAAAAGTTCACCGATAAATCTTTTTAAGCTCTCGAATTTTTATTACTTTTGCTACTCAGAAATAAAAAAATTCTTTACCATATCATCAGCCTTGGCAGCAGGAAGTGTAAATAAGAAAAAAAGCGACGTTTCGGAAACTCCTAACGAATTGTTGTTGCTTGTTTTATTAACTGTTAGGATTGAATTCACAAGATAATGAAAAATGGGCTGAATGGAAGTTTAAAATTTAAATAGTGGAACAACTACAGGAATTTGAATAATTTTCTAAAAGCGCCCGAACAACAAAGTTATGTGTAGTACCTTATGTATATGAGCTAATAAGAACGAACACAAATGTGGCTAAGAAAAAAATTTCTCTCAGTTCGAATTAAAAAAACTATTTGCATTTGAAAATGGTCAATAATAATTTTGCAGTAATTGAGTCGGATTTTTAAACCATGAATACACGATTTTGAGTATTACTCAAAATGTTAACACCCGTTCCTCGCATGTCTAATAATAAATTTACTTAATTTATTCTTAGCCGCCACACTGGGCTACCAGACGGCCCCATTTTAAGATTTTTTTTCGTAAAAATATTAATTTTTTTGATTTTCCGACAGTTTTTAATTTTTTACTCTTATTCATTCCAAAAACTTCTAATTTACTTATAGAGCACTGTTTACAGATGCCTTAAATTTTTTCTTTCAAATTAAAATAATCAATAGCTTACTCATAGCAAGCAGACTCTGGGAGATATCTGGAGCTTAGGGTTAATAATAGTTAGAATTATTACGGTCAACGAAAACTCTCATTAGGCAAACGCTTTTTCTATTTATCTCTGATAGTATTAAAATTATTTTACTCATCTCACGTAACATAACAATAAATGTACATGTATATGAGCACATGCCAATGAGGATTATAAATTAGCTATAAGTTAGGCATATGCTTTGGATTTAATTTATGTACCACTCAATGCGAAGATAAAGAATTAATACATCCTCGAATCGACATGCATAGATCCAGCTTTTTAATATCATTATACATATAAATATTTTTCTCATACTAAAAAATTGTTCGCTAATTTAATTATTTAAGCTTGGAATATTTTTCAAAAACTTAAACGATTTAGATGTTTCCTTTTTGATATGTTTGTTATTTGTTTATGGAATGTTCATATTGTTTAAATAAAACAAACAAAAATATTAAACTTTTCTTTTTTCATGGAATTTTAAGTATACCTAAAATTGACTATATGTATTTTTGTTTAAAAAATTATTATTTTTGAATACAATATGTTCGAAAAATATTAATATTAATTATTTGAACGAAAAAATATAATATAAAATACATGTATATTCAACTTAAAAAATCAATATCTTTATAATGATGTACATAAACATGCACAATAAAAATTTATCTTTGTATTACATACAAGTAGAGGAATTTAAAGTTAAACTCCAGATATTTCAACGACTCTACTCTGTTCCTGCTACTTAAATACACGCGCATTAGTTATATAATTTTCGGAGTGGAATGTTGAGCACGTTACTTGTATTATAAAAAGATCGCTTGAATTGTTTGAAAACGTTTTCTCTTTAACAAATAAATTTCTCAATTGTACAAAGTACAGATTCCAAAACTTACAAGCTCTGTAAAAATATGAACATTCTTAGATTAAATCATTTCGGTAGTAAAAATCCCGACTTTGCAATTACAGGTATTAATCTATTATTAAAAGAATAAAAATACGAGTATACATGAACTAAACCAAGGAATCTTTTGTAATTTCTGAAACTCTAGTGCGTGCCTAATTGGCCCGCTTTCTTAAAAGCCTCTCTGTGGGAAAATTCTCCCTTGATTTACATACTCTATCCGGCAACAAGTTTTGGATGAGCAAATCTTTTTGATGGCGAATTTTGCTATTAAATTTATTACTTGCAAATATTTTGTTTAATACTTTAAATATTTTAATACTATTTGCGCACCTCAAAACGGCCGTGAGTGAACTTGACTGTTCGAAGTGAGTCCTAGTCAGCATTCACCATTGATTAGAATTGCTTTTTTGGTAAGAAAATTTTTCGAAGCCACTACTCACCATTGATCGGAATCGCTTTGGCAGTTTGAAGGCAAGGAATGAATATTTACTAATAAAATAACGTTTAAATTACTCTTTCAATTTAATGCAACATACTCCTATTTTAACCTACTATTACTAAACTAATTGAATTACAATATGATTCCGATTTTATTAACGGAATTCGTTATACTTAAAATACAAATCAAAATTGAAATGGATTTCATACGTAACCTCAATTTTATTATAATTCAACCCAGAATTTTTATCCATTCAGTATTTTTAGTAGAAAATACGAATAAATAATTTTGAAAATGCCTTACCAAGTGGTAAAACAAAGATTTTTCGTGATTTTACGCTTCCTATTGACTGTACGATAGGTGAAGTGATTCACATCTTGCGATAAGCTTAAGTATTTCGCACTTCAACGACACAAAAGAAGAATGAAGTCGGATTAAAGTCCAAGTAACGCGGGGTGTAATGCGTCATGTGTGCCTACAGATAGTGAGTTGAACAAAACATTACTTTCGAGTGGCAAATGATATCTTTTCGCGTTTTTTAGTATCTCAACTGGTGTACTGATAGAAATAGAATAACGTCAAATTTTAAGGCCAAGGGCGAAGTTCGTGCGAAAATAGCGCAATAAGATAAGACATCATTAAATACATCCTGAGTGAAAATTTCGATCATCATTAAATTAAAAATTTAAAAGTACATTTGAAATTAATATCGCTGTAATATTATTTGCCGCTGTTTTTTTCTAAAAAGCTAGAATTGTCGTATACATATATAGGTACATTATCAATGTTGATAAGATAATTGTTTGAGTATAAAGATATTTGTGATGCTTAACGAATTCATAATGAGTTTTTCTTTTTTGTGTGCACAAATCTAAATATAGTTAGTACATTTAAATTCAGTCAAACAATCTTACATTACTTTGAAACTACGCATTTTATTTGGTTAGCACAATATGAGGTTGATGGAGGTGCTCGGAGTACATAAATAAAGGTAGTTTTACATCGTGTAAATTCGGCTTTACACCTTTTTTTACGTGAGGTACGTGGTAAGTCTCATAAACAGAGTCAATCAAGGCAAGTAAGGCGCAATCCTAAGCGCCAGGTCTTCAGCTTTTACGCGTGCATGTCATTATTTATTCAATAATTTTGGCGACGTGCAAATTGTCAAATCCCGCAATGCATATTCGTTTGATAGACCGAGCGGGTTGCGTATTGGGCACAAGCATATATATTATAAGGAAGGATGGATTCCCTAATTGCCCTGTTCTCAATTTTTTTCGCAGGACAAACTATGTGGAGTAGGATGTGGATATGAGAACAGGTGCCAACATTAAAATTTGTTTACATTTAAATATTAATATTAATGTTAATTAATTTATGCACCAAATAAAATTGAAATGGATTCAACAGTCCGACGAGCATTTTATTCAGGCAAATAGAGTGAACTACGGCGAGGGTATATCAAATCTGACACTATTCAGAAATCACATATGAATTCTCTTTTTAGTTATGTATGCCTTAATGCACCTGATTTTACGGCAAACTGATTCGGCCCTGACGGCGATGCGCCATCAACCGTTTTACGAAATGCCCTAATTGAACTGATCCCAACCTTGATGTCGATGCCCTCCTTTTATTCCAACTATTTTACGAAATGCCTCATTTAAACTTATCTGGCTGTGATATTAGTGCCTTAGTTATACAAATTTACTTTTAAAATGCCATCCATGCATTATAATTATTAATAATTTATTTTTTAGGATCTTTAAAATACATTTGTATATTAGGTAATTCAATTGACCAATCATTAAGTCAGTTTATTTAAAAACAATCTAACTTTGGCCATTGAAGTAATCTGCATTATCTACATATAGTCTACAGTGCTGCAGCGTTTAAAACGTAAAAAAATAGTAAGTTTGTTTTTGAGGCAAAAAGTAATAGATTTTTACGGGTCCCCCTAATATTTTAGAAATGGCACGTCCATTATAACCGAGGTTTTTCTATAAGGAATGTATTAGGAAAATTTTCAACTAATAAAAATTCAAATGACATTTGGTTTATACGTGGTTGTTGTAAATGGGACAAAAAGGTTGCACTATTTTTATGAATTCTTATCTTGAAAACAATGGCAGATGGATTTTTTTCATTATTTTTCCCTTTTTCTCTAAAATTAACCTCGGAAATAATAGAAACCCCACAGAAACAAGTTGAAGCTTTATTCGTCACTTGATATGCGAATGAATTTTTTAACTGTCTTCAACCAGAATCTTTCTACAGTTTGCGGTGACTTCAACACGAATGTTACCCTCATTAAATGCATTTGCTCTTAATCTCTTCACCTATGGATCCCACCATTCATATTAAAAATAAACTTGCTCGCTTTTCTTTAGTTCAACGAATCATTAAAATAAGTTGCAATACGTCCCCACACTACACTGGCGACATTTTATTCTATTGATTTATCTATTCCATTCTATTTCAAGATAATTGCTCTTCCCAATACGCGGAATGTGATCTTATGCGTGGGATACATTTGGAATCAATCTATTTGTAATGTTGTTTTTGCGCGTGAATAACTGGTACCCGTCTTTTTTTTAAATAAATTACAAGGAAATTATTATTTATTGCGCAGATACAATACAAAGGACATCATCCGATTTTCATACATTTTTGGTCCAAATATGAAAGTGCCGGCCAGAAAAAAAAAATGTTATATTCTGGTAGAACTTGTCCATCTGAGCATTTATTATTATGGCACTAAAGCTGTACGACCATTGCCCTGGGTTTTATATGCGTTTAAAAATCTGTCTTCAATTAAATGATCTTAGAAAAGTAAATGATATCTGACCTTTTTACACCTTTTAGTGCTGTTTTAACATCATTTTGTGCATTTATTGTGCCTTAGAATATTCCTACGCCCGTTTTTACATTGAGGTTATTGTTAAAAAATAAAAGAAAAAAATATAGTTTATGTAATATTATGTTTATTAAAAATTATCATTGTTTTACAGCTTTATACGTAATATTAATTACATATTAATACATATTATTTACGCATTCTTTTCTTTTGGCTCTTTTTTAACCTTTTTTGGATCTATCATTCATTATCATTCAATATCACAAAAAATAAGCTCTGTCTTAACGATCACGTGGTATTTTAGTTAGAAAATCCCCAAAAAGTGATTTTCTATGTACAGAATCGGTATAGGTTAGAACCATTGGTGCTATTAATGTTCAAAATGTCATGTTACGGCAAAACATGACTTGTTTTTGCTATTTCATTGCGTCGAAAATGAATGAAAAGACAGATTTTTTAAACTCATATAAAACCCAGGGCAATGGTCCTACAGATTTGGTGCCATAATAATAAATGCTCAGATGGACAAGTTCTACCAGAATATAACATTTTTTTTTTCTGGCCGGCACTTTCATATTTGGACCAAAACGGATGATGTCCTTTATAATTTTAGTTTCTTGGTTCCTCTTTCTTATCAATAAATTAAGACGTACGAACATAATATGATGAGACTGTTTTGCGAACTTAATTAAAATTCCGCGTCATATGTGCATTATAAACATATATAACGAATAAACAAATAAATTGTCTACTTTTCAATTTAGCCGGATTTGATACGATGAATGAGCTTGACTTCAACAGAAGGAAATCAATCGGTGTTAATTAGTTTGATTACAATATCGAGTTGTTATGCAATGCTTAAATTGCATGTTATTAAGATCTTATTCAGCTAAACCTTTAATAATTTTCAAAAGATTTAATTGAGTTATGTCGTTTTAAATTTTCGCTCCAATAATTCGGATACAACTGAGTCGGCAACACTTAACTAGTTTAAATATTTTAAAGTACAACCTATTAAAAGTTATACAAAGTACTTTACAAAATCAATATTTATGATTTCAGCAGTCCATAGGTACACTTAAAAGATAATTTAGATTATTTGTTTGTCACAAGTTCTTTAGATAACACGCAGAAGTTTTGTAATTTTAATAATACGTAAGATTGTTATTATTGAAGTAAAGCACTTATAATTTTATGATAAGATAATTTTTTAATTAATCAAAGCGTAGTAATAAAGTGAACAAATTGCTTTGGCGAGTTAAGGTTTTCACTAGTTAATTGAAAAAAATAAATAAATAGTCAAATATAACTAAAGGTAAGTATGTATGTACATATGAATATTTTCATTTTTTTCTTCTTACCAAATTTTGTGGTAGCTACATATGTACTTTATACTAACTTTACTTTTTTTTTTAAAAAAAGTTAATAAAATGGCCCTCTGCAACTGGAGAAAATCATTAATTTCTTTAGATCAGGTATAAAAAATTTCAGGACTTGAAAACTGAAAGGAATCGACTTTATCAGTTAGCAAACTATAGTGAGGATCACGGTCGCTGGGCAAACTATGTACATACGGATAAGAATCAAATATCTATAGAAAGTGTGCTGCAAAAAAAGCGGAACTACTTTCAAAATCAACTCTATATGAATGGAAGACACGCAGAAAAAGTTATGGAAGACAATAACAAATCTAGTAATAAACAATAATGACCGAAGTAATATAAATGAGATTATTATTAATACTGAACCTTAACGTATAGTGCAGTGAGAATAACGGAAAAACTAAATAGGTATGTAGTTACTTTGTGAATAGCATGAGGGAAATAAATGTATCTATTAGAAAGGTGCAATATGAAAACAGCGAACCTGAAGTTCCATCAGTTTTTAAATTTAAATAATACTATGATGACAATCGTTTATTTGGATTAGTACAAGAAATAAAAAATAAAAGAGACTCTAGTTATAAGGGATTTTTTAAAGCTGCATTATTAGGGTCAATTAAAATAATCGGTTCAATTTTGTTGATAATTATTAATATGTTAATAAATAGCTAATAGTGAATTCCATAGAAGGAAAAAATCAATTGTTATTCCAATAAAAAAAGTGAAAATTACAAAACGGTGAATTCAGAAAAGTTATTAGAGCGATTCGTTGGGAAACAATTATAACATTATCTAGATCTAGAAGAAAGCGACATTATAATTGGAGGAGCAATTTGGTTTTCGAGACAAACATTCTTGTGAAACTGCTGATCAAGTTGACCTTGAAAATGCTTCATGGAAACAGATACGTCTGTCATGTTCAGCATCTTCAAAAACGGGGATTGCAAAATTTAACACGGATTAAAATGTTTCCGCCAATCAATATCGAATTCATGTCCAATGACCTTGAACTTGCTGTTGCCCCGACGACACTTCCGGTCAAAAGGATATTGGACCAGCGGCATCTTTAAGTTCACCCCATAAGCTTTCAAATGAGACCTAGCAGAGTCCAAAACACCCAAATACAACACAGTTACATTTATGAAAATATTCTCTCAACTGTGCCATGTGGCGAGTGTATTTATAGATTTTTGTCCAAAAAGGGCTATTTTAAGATCTTTTCAACTCGATTCGAATAGGACAAGTGTTTATGATAATTTGTTATGTGGATCGAAAACTTTCAAGCTGCATCGAAATGAAGGCGCAGTCAGGTTTTTTGATTCCTTTAACTTACTTTTTTTAAAGTTATAACAGGGGTTAAAGGTTAAGGTGACCCCAATTTGTTGCCATTTTCATAATTATTGATAATTTCAAAAACTCTCAGTATAAAAGGATACCTGTTATTATTGTTGATAAAAAATGAGGGTTTTTTAATTTGAAATGTCGTATTAAACCTCCTGCTAGAGTGTACATCGTGCTATCGTGGGGGCTCGAGGCAGTTCGTGGAATCATCCATCACCCTCAGACGAAATGTTTTTTTCTCTTTAACTAAATGATTTATATTTTTATTTTATAAATACACTATTCAGGGTGTTTTGCTAAGGTCTGAACAGGGGTATGTCAATCGATTCTAAATGGTCTCCTGATCAACGTTTGTTCGGACACAACTTCGGAACGCGCTCTCGGATTCGAGTGCGGTTTTTTTCTTGAGAAAGGCAACATGACAGTTTCGATCTTCCCATACAAAAAATCGGCAGAATGAAGGGTCAAGGTCAAATTTTGGACTTTGAAATTGCCATTTTCGAAATTTGACGGGGTCTCCCCCGCTTGTTTGTTGACGGATTGGGTTGTGGGTGGTATCGTTGGAAAGTTTGAAGGCTCAGCTTTCTAATGCGTTATCAACCAGTATCCGAGGATGTCTCTGAATGAACTTATAAAGCATTTTCTAGGTTGACCTCCTCCAAATTTTTAATCGCGATTTTAGGGGGGAGGACCATTAAAGGGGGGGTGTCCGAACAAACGTTGATCAGGAAACCATTTAGAATCGATTGATATACCCCTGTTCAGACCTTAGCAAAACACCCTGTATGAAATATGCACCTCTATAGATAATAATAACCTATTTTCAAAATTTAATTTATTGTAATTTAAGATATGCATTTTCTTTAACTCAGATATATAGAACCAGCAGACTTCATGAGTCAGTGTAAATTTTTGCCTGAATACTTCATTCGTCATAAATTATTTTATCTCTGTGACCATACATACATATATTGGCATTCTTTCGATTAATTTTTCTCTGAAAGCCAAGTGAAGCAAAAAGGAAGGAAAAGTGCAATGATTATTTTATTATTGTTTATTTTTAGTTTGGTTTTTTCGCGTTCCTCATTAATCTTTAATAGCTTTTTGTAGGACGAAGTATTTGTAAGCTTTTTAATTTTTGTTGTCCCTGATTAAATATAATGTTTTAATTATTTTTCTCAATATTTTAAAAACCAGTTGTATAACTGCCCGGGGTAGGGCTGATTGATAACAGTTTGGGCCAAGATACAAACACTGAAAACAAAGCGTTGCTTAACTATATAATTAATCACTGGAAGAAAAATCGCATTGTGAAGCCCTACAGGTTAGAGTGATTAAATGTGGTTCCCTTCGAAAGTTATGTCTGGCAAAATAAGGTGCATGCTTTATTCCAGTTCAGTACAAACCGGGCTTGCATAACATGCGAGTATTATAGACCTATTATATCTCAGAAAAGTAGATTTTAGCAGCACGTGCAACTGAGCCGCCGGCTTTCATCCTTAATCTAATTTATAAAAAGGGCATCCACATCGAATTACTTTAATTGAACATTTTCTCTTTAATTACATTGTTAAATGTAATGAGCCAATGAAGAATGAAGCACGTTTTCAGCCGGTTTCGCTACGCTTCGGCATTTTTCTGGCGGCCCCCCAAAAACCCACCTTGCATGCGGCGCTAGAAACGTCACAATCAGCTGATTATGTTTACCAATGTCCGCTGAGGAATTTGGTCAAAAGGTGAGAAACTTACCTAAACTAATAACTGTCTTAAATACTTCTGGAGGCACATTTGTCGCTCTACCGTCGACGGACAGAGGCGGCGTCACGCGATCTATGTCGTGGAAATGCATCAGCTCGGCTGCCCCCGAGTGGTACGATCCCAGTTGCCCAACCAGGGGGAAAGTGCTGCTGGTGACTTGGGAAAGCGGCTCATTGAGGCCCAAGCAAGCCACAGACGGTGCGTTTTCTTTCTGCAGTGTTCGTACGGCTATCCAAAATCGCTTTATATCACCTATAGTTAAGCGTAGGTGACATTTGTCCCGAAAATCACGGATATCATTTTCACTGAGCACGAGAAGAGTCTTTCCGTCTATATCCTGATTGCGAATGCACAAAACCGATTGTTGGCCCAGTTTTTCGCGGTGCGCCCATTCGACGACTCTTTCCGTAGACCAGTCCATCACACCCGCGGCCGTGTCGCTCATTATGCCGTTATTCATTTTAACGCCTATAGCCAGCAAAACCTTCTCGGATCTTTCCACATTTCTCGAAAACTTTGCAGCAACCTGCTCGGCGTATACTCCCGCTTTCACTATTTGACGTTTCCTAGCCCACTGACGCTTTTGCGTTCAGTTCACTTCAAAAACTGCAAGCAAAAGGGGCTGCCACCTCTCCACGATAACTGCATGTGAGCTTTTAGCCGACGTTCAACTTGCGTCACTTGTGGCTAAAGGCTCAAGGTGCAACGTGCAACGTTTTATTTTTTAATATATATTTTAAAGATCCGTGCTTACCTTTGTTTCTTCAACACAAAGCTTAGGCTCCCGAGATTCAATCTCGTTTTTAGGGCTCTAATGTCTTCCTGTCTGGCATAGGAGGCCTCTATGTTCTAAATGAAATAAGATAGAGACTTAAAATTGATACAATATTATTATTAGTATTATCGCTGTCCAAATATGGAGAGAATAACCAAAGAACACATGTAATAGGGGCGACAGAATAAAAAAATCGTTGATAAGGAGTCTATCGAATAGATTTCGTATATGTTTTTATTTTTAATATTTGACTTAAAATAAATGCTTGACAGCCAATGTATTGAAGACATTTCGTAGCTACCTAGTTTTCGATAATGAAATGATTGAACTGATATCATTTCACTAAAATTAGCACACGACATATATTCTAAATGCGGTTATAATACAAAATGCAACACTTATTTTTCATTATTTCACACCATATTACTGGTTCTGTTGCATCCATGTGGAATTCAGAGACTACATTGACTCAGCAGTACTTGTGATAAAAAAAATTGTTTCCCCTCTCGATTCAGAGTAATTGTACCGGACTTTGTAAGGGCGTGGCTATGGCTTTGCAACGGAGACTGAATGTACTTTGAAGAGTAATTTTGTATGTTCAAATAAAATTATTATTTCAAAATCACTCGGCTTTACTGACCTAATGACTATTCAACATCATTCTTAAAAGAAAGGGGGAGGTGTCAACCTCGAGCGCTCAGACCACGGTCCATTGCACTCGTCCCCTACCCTATCCGAATTTTTTAGTCATCTTGACACTACTCAACATACTCAATTCCTATTTGAATGCTAGGAAATTTTATATTATTAAAGGGGGCGAAATACCCTCCCTAACAACAAAATTCCCCATTTCCTTTGTGGTTTTTAAATTAGGGATTTTGTCAGGATGTATTATGAAATAGCGTGCCGAAACCTTAATTTCGCAAAAATATGATAATTTGAAGTAAACATGAATTTTCACAAAATGTTTTTCGTTTTTTTCCGTTTTTTTCTTTTATATCAGGACAGTCTTATTTTTGTAATTGTTTCATAAACATTTTCTGTTTCTATATCGCATGAGGTATCAATAACAACAAATTGTTCAAAGTCTTATCAATTCAACGGTAAGATATAAATTTGTTTAAAAAAATGGGAGTGACATATGTATGTACATACTTTTGTGCGCCTGAATCAAGAGCCGCGAGGGTAAGTAATGTTAATAGCCTCCCCAGGGTTAATAATATTACTTTTAATCGACCCTCTCTTATCTGTGACCTCGGTGTCTGTAATGTTAAAGTTTTTATTCCTTGAAGCCTAAATAATGCTCAACAAAGCGGAGCAAAGTAATTGAAAGCAAAACAGAGGATTCGTCGAATGCAAATTCTTGCTCTAGGGGTTAACTGAGTTAAAAACTGTATCAGGTCTTCTATGCATGGTGAGACATCTTTTATTAACCCACCTCGAAAGATTGTAATCATTCATACTTACATACACAGTTTATTGCTTTATTTATTTTTTTACAATTTTAAATTCAACCGCATTGAATACGGGAGCACGTCCGGTTACATTCATAGAAACTAGCGGATGTCGTGATATAAATAGGACGAGGAAATTGTTGATAAAAAGACAAGAAGATAAAGTGAATAAAGGAATCTTTATTTTGTTCCCTTTGGGATGACAACATGTTCCATATATTTATACTCTTAATTTGATTTTGAATCATGCAAATGATGTTAAGGTATCGAAATTTCAAATAAATAAAAAAAAATTAACGTTAAACGCCGTAAACAAAAGACTTACATATGTATGCATGCAGTAAAAATTCAAAGAGAAAAAAAAATGTTATCTTCACGAAATCTTTTACAACTTACAAATATATACGATAAAGGAGTTCATTACAGGCTGCGGATAGAACATGAATATATTATATATAAAAGGCTCCTTTAACAAGCGAAGCAGGTGCGACCGTGAAGGCACCTCGCTCAATAGGTAAACCAGTCAAGGTGGCTGACAGCTATAATATGTAATCGATTAACCCTATTCGTAAATGCGCCTTTATTGCATATTTAAAGAAACTTGATTACGTTTCGTCTCAAAATAGTAAACCACGATATTCTTATGGATTATTCTCGTGCATCACCTAATTGCTTAATATTTTATTGTTATATATAATATAATAATTCTGCAGTTTAGTATGTATGAATGCTGAATAATGGTAGGGAATTTTACGAAACTCTCGATTTAACGCAGTCTGACCAGTCCAGGATGAACCCTACTCGGCCTTCTCGCAACTCGCTTATTTGACTACACTAAATAAAGATTTAGAGACAAGCAAACAAAACAACGGGTGAATGGGTTATGCAAGAGAGAAGGCAAACACTTATTCCTTGTAGACAGAGGTGTCCATGGGGCTAGCTGGCTGCGTGAAAGTATTGTTTGGAGCGTTAGTTGGAGTGAAAGCCAAAGACGAGTTGCTTGCATTCACCGGGTTACTGGAACTACTGGACGAATTACTTAAGCTAATATTCATTGGATTCGATGAAGCGATATTGGAATTTCCGATGCCTCCTGGTGGAAGTCGATCGTTGGTGCCACCGCCGCCGCTTGAAATTATTGTGCTGGATAGAATCCCAGAACCGATTTGTTGAACTGAGGACAGCACATTCGGAGCTGACGTGTTGAGGCCTAACGATGGAGTAGGAATAGCTGGCTTAATGAACCGCTCACTCGTTCGGCGTCCCTTTAGTAACGTAAATAACATTTACCATTGTAAAAGTATAAAAATTAAAAACCTTACCAGGAACTGACCACAGGCATAACACCTATTTGGCTGCGCACCGGCTGTAGTCCCAGGACTTAGTGGACGGCTACTAGATGGACTATGTGGTACAGGACTACTAATTGTGCGTTGGCGGTGACCCATTCCAAGCAAATTCTCATTGTAGAACCTTTCCTCTTCCATCTCAAGTGATGATTCCGATTCAGATAAGTGGCGGCACAACGCTTCCCGTCGCTCAACCTCCATTTGGAGTTTGCGCTGGAGGCGCAAATTCTCCTCACGAATGCATTTCTCCTCCTGAGCGAACTGTTGCGTTTTCTCATTAGTTTCTTTTTGAGCTGCGGCTAAATTAGCTCTAAGGCGGATTACTTCGGAACGTAAAGTTTGAATGTGAGCACTAAGATTTGTGGCAGTGTCACCGTTAGCGTTATTAATGTCTTTGGGAGTAGTCGGGTCAGACACCGGCTGGTCTAACTTAATTTGCAACGAACGCTTTTCGGCTTCTAATTTATCCATTCGTTTCCACAACTTATTCACTAGCGCTTCTTGCTCTTGCTCGAGAGTATTTTCTAGTTCGACCATTTCACGGCGAAGTTGCTCAAGATTCGTTTGCTTCGCCAAAGTCTCTGCCTCGAGTTTTTCAATCTTTCGCATTAATTTGTTAACTAAACACTCCTGTTCTTGTTCCAATGTCTGCTCCAGCTTGCATTTTTCTTGTCTTAACTGGAAATAATTTCGAGCAATTTTAATTTTAAATCGAATTAAAATCATTATATAATTTACTTGATCCAATTTGCGAGATAAATCATTAGTAAGGCATTCTTCCTCCCTCTCATAGTGATGTGCTAAAGTCTCTTTTTCCTTCTTGAGTGCCTGAATCTTCTTCAGTAGTGTGTTTGAAATGTATTCTTCCTCCTGCTCTGCTTTTGCTTGCTATTGATTGGTGAAAAGAAAGGATCCTTTATAAGTAAATATGCCTAAAGAATCACTACTCAGGGTTGTTAGGAGTAACACCTTTTAACTGTAAAATGCTACTGCTAACATTAATCGTACTATATACATATGTGATTACTGATTACTTTGAATGTAGACAATCATTGAATTTTGTGATCTACCAATATCTCTAAACAATTTAAATGGCAATTACTGTAAAAATCAGCTTTTGTCGAAAAATCGATGACAATATAAAATGATCTTTGTTCTTATTCAAGGTAAATTATCAAGATAGCCATTTTATGTACAAAAGGTGTAGGTTTACATTTATAGAGCGACATTTATTTGATTTAATGTTAGAGCGATTCATCTTAACAGATGATAAATAAACTAAAAAAAAGGAAAAATCAAAGGCGATAAATACTTCGGACAGTTTTAGTAAAATTGTACGCCAAGTTGCGATCAATCTTATGTTTGTACGCATGCTTGTACGACAAAAACGGTCCCGTGTGTGACCGACTAATTACAAACAAAAACTATTGTAATATAATAAGATTGTATGTATGACGTGAGCCCTAATTTACAATTATTTTATAATTTTATATTGTATAGTTCTTATCATAATCTTTGAAGGACTATCTAGATGAAAGCTATCTTAATTTCATTAAAATGGTCGTAATTATTTCTTATTCAGATATTAGTCCCCAGGACAAGGACCTTTAATTTTTTTGACACATACAAATGTCAAACTTTGTGAGCATCTTCTTTGCGACTAGTCCGACAAACTATTCCAATGCGAAAACTTTCGCTTCTGCGTTTTAGATATGCCCGATTTTCGAAATTGTCGGTATGACGTCATTATGACTCCCCGTACATACAAGTTTTATTTTTTAAAATTTGTTTAATAAAATTAATTGAAAAATTGTGGTCAACTTGTCCGACAAAAATCATGCTGCGTATGAGGTGTTCATCACCCCCAAATTGTCGGTATGACGTCATTATGTCTCCCCGTACATACAACTTTAAATATAATATTTTTCGATTTAAAATAAAGTACTGATTGTAAAAAAATATGTGTCCGACAAATACAGTACTGCAAACTAATAAAAAATTAAAAATTGATAAATCATTTAATATTTCTTCATAATAATTCATTTACTTATGTAGATCCTTTGGACTTACAACCCTTCAATTATTGTATTATTGTTTATCTACATAAGTAAATTTCGCGACAAGCTTTTATATCATATAAATTGCGTAATGTAATAAATTGATGGGTTTGATTCAATTTAATTTTTATTTTCTTCTTTTTAGAGCATTTAAATAAAAGATTGTTTTTAAAAATGTTTTTTACTATTAATTTATTTTTGAGACTAAAAAACGATGTCTTTATTAGTAAAAAAACGTCAAATTGAAATTTCAAAAAGGCGTTAGCATGACGCTGAGTAACTAGTGCGTGGTAGCGTTTGAAGCTGAATCGTACATTAGCATCTTGAAACTCTACTTTTGAACTTATGCATTATCATATTAGACGTCCGCCATATTGGATTTAGAATGACGTCACCTCACTTATTGTGTTTCGCTCATCAAGCCCTCTCATTTGATATACATATCATAGGGGCACGGTATACAGAATACAAGGTATAGTAAAGAAAATTTTGACATATGGCTGTGACGTCACGCCGCCCTATTTTGTATGAGAGAGAGAGAGAAGCGCACACTTTTATTTCACTTAAAAAACTTCTAAAAATCGCACAATAAATCAAGCAACTATCCGGAAGGTTTTAAAAAAGAAGATTAGGTCCTGCGATGCGTCAACTCTACCGCCCACCAAGCAAGAACTTTTGCAACATATTAAAAGGACGCAATACATAAGCAACATATGGTGCAATGCATATATGCGCAATCCGACGGAAACAACTCCTGAAGATTATGGCTGGGTTTTGATGGACGGGAAATTTCAATTTTATTGGTTTGATGGGCCCGAAAGTCCACTATTATCTGAAATTTCTTCAGAAATATTAGGTATTCTATTAATATTAAATATCACTTTAATACTCATTCGATAAACTTGTAATACATTTTCTAATTGTGTTCCAGCATCTGATGATAATAGCGACGGTAGTGACGAGGACGACATTGATGAAGGTAGTGAAAATGATGATGAAGATTATGATGATGATGATGAATTCTAATGTTACGTGAATTATTTTTTTTATATTTAAATAAAAAATAAAATACATATTTTTTTACCTTTCGTACATAAAATAAAATATCAATATAAAAGAAAACAGATTTTTAATTTTCCAGATTTTCCGATTGAAGTTATTTTATGATTGTAATTTAATATGACAAATTTTATGTCAATTTAGAGTATTTCAATAATATATTTGAACATTTAAGATTATTCAGTCAGAGATTGACAAAAAAAAGCGTGCCTTTGGTAATAATTTCATTTTCTTGTCGGACTGACAACTCAATATATTTGTCGGACAAATCGATATTTGCATTTAGAATACTACTATATATCATTGTTATTTTTGTCCGACATGTACATATGTACGGGGAGACATAATGACGTCATACCGACAATTTGGGGGTGGTGGACACCTCATACGCAGCATGATTTTTGTCGGACAAGTTGACCACAATTTTTCAATTAATTTTATTAAACAATTTTTTAAAAATAAAACTTGTATGTACGGGGAGTCATGATGACGTCATACCGACAATTTCGAAAATCGGGCATTCGAAAACGCAGAAGCGCCGAAAGTTTTCGCATTGGAAAAGTTTGTCGGACTAGTCGCAAAGAAGGTGCTCACAAAGTTTGACATTTGTATGTGTCAAAAAAATTAAAGGTCCTTGTCCTGGGGACTATATAGGAGAACACCAAATGAGACAAGGAACAATTTAAATTTCCTGACCATATTTGGTCACGTCTTATCTATCGACAACAATCTGTCTAGAGTAGAATTAGATCGCTGGGGGCCCCTTATTAACCCCTATTATTACTTGTCCAGCTTAAAAACAGGGTATGTAGTATAGATTTCACAAAGGTGACAACTGTAATTATTCTATTCAACATTATGGGGAAAGATCTGCCCTTACATTCTTCATACATATATCACAATTCCGGTGTTATTATCAGTAAACAGACACCTTGACCCAATACACCTTCCTTCGAAATACAGCGAATACGCGCTTTTGTCGGCATTGAGTCTTTGTGATTCCCGATATCTTAGTGTGAACGATTGACGTACTTTGATTTTAAATCCCTTTTGCCTAGTGAATTTTATAGATGTTGTGGCGTTCTCAAGTTGTTAAAGAAAGTTGAGACAAGAGGTTATCATCTCGCTGGGTGTAACTGTGGCGGAAAGTTTTAACATCTGACTAGCTTCCTCTTGTTCGGGCTGGTCTGAGGAGTGGCTGAGTGTCACACAAAGAGAGTGCTGATTTGGACTTTGAACACAGGCATTAGAACTTAACTAAAACTATACTTAAATTCAAGTCTCTATGGCTTTTACCACGAAAAAGAGATATATGGTTATATAGCCTAGATGCCAAGGTCACTACAGTAAGTTTCAATGGCTTATTATTTGAAAACTCCTGCTACTGCAAATTACATCTAACATGGCTGACAATGATCACACGAGCATCCTAAAGCACATTCTGGGCATAAGAGTACTTCGTAACAGATATGTATGTATGTAAGATAAGGAGCTGTGCCTTAGCAAGGGATTCAGTATTCTTATCGCTGAACGCGTCGATTATTCGCCCAATCAAATCCCAGGCCCCTTAACTGATACCACCGGTGGCTTAAAAGTGGAAAATGGTGCTGGAGCTGGTTTCTATTGACTCATCATTATTGCAGGCCTGCGTCCTCTTTTTATCTTAGTAAAGGATTCGAGGGCGTTCCCATCAACATTCATCGTGGCTTTAATCTTAAAAACGGTGATATTGGAGTGCCTTGCCTCTTGTTTGGTTACTGAGGCACTTTAGTCTTAACCCTTAATGGACCAATGCCGCTTATATGGCGGCAAAAATTATTTTTATCACTTTTATTGTTATATTTATAATTAACGTGTTAAGCATTGTGCCATTGTGCATTGTTTGTTTCTCTTCATATAAAAAATGGCTTGGACCTGGTGGGAAGTAAACTTGAAATACTTCCAGACCGTTAAGGGTTAGAGGAAACGAGGTCGCTGATGAATTAACCAGAGAAGCCTGTGGTAAAAAGATAGGTGAAAATTCCACAAAACTTATTCTGGGGTAGTGCTCCTGCTCCAGTTAGCTTCCCAAGCCCCGCGTATATACCTATACTACCATTGAGAGAATCTCAGGTTGTTAGTGGGCTTCTTATCCCAGTAGGAAATAATGCAACCGCTTATGACTGGACTGGTAATCAAAGAATTCATGATGAAAATTCAAAGAAAATAAAGTTCTTCTATTTGTAATAGCTTAGAAGCTAAAAGGTAATTAACTAAACTTTAGTCCATCGAACTAAACACGTCAAAACTTGCTCAACGCACATTTTACAATTGTAAGTATGTACTTACCACCCTAGGGCATCCTTGTATAAAAGCAATCGAATCTGTAATTGCTGATGTAAGCTATTTACTTTACAAATCGACAGTACTCAATCGCTTCGATAATTATTACATTTCCTACTGGGATATGTCACCTATGCAAAACAGGTCTGTCAGCTAAAAAGTCACGACCTACATCTCGTGTAATTGTTCAGCTCTTTTCATAGATAAGGAGGAGGTATTGAAACAAGGAGTTTTTAAGACCTTAATTCTTTTGTAGATCGCCTCGCTTAAATAAGGATAATAATACAAAAAATATCCCACCTTCATAAAAAAATGTATTTGAAAATAAATTAAACTGTTAAAATTATAAAATCATCACTCCATTCTTTTAATAAATCTTGGATTTGATTTTTCAAACATTATAAGTGGAAATAAAATCGGAGGTGTAATATCTTGCAATGAACAAAAATTTAAGTCACTGTAGTTGAATGAAACTTGGAACATTGTCAGGAAATGTGCGTTATTGGCAGCATTACAAATCTTCTCTCAACAATGATAATAAAGTGCAGTTCAGAATGAAATGGACAATTAGGAAAATTCGCTTCTGCCCCAAGACTCAGTCCGGCAGTTCTTGTCCACGAGTGTCAAAAAGAAAGAACCGATTGCCGGAAAGATGCGCAATTGCCGGGTCTGAGCTATTCGACATGAATCATCGCAGCTTGAAAATATCAAAGAATAAAGTAAAAAAAAATCACCTTCTACTGGTGCAGCGGGTGACCATCGGAACTTTCTCCCACTGATTAGAAAGCGAACATGAATAGCATTTTTTCAACGTCGCAAAAACAAAAAGATGGTAAAAGGCAAATATACTCACAATGGTCACAGAAGCCTGTCTCAGCGTACGGTTGTCCTCCTGCAGGGCCTTGACGCGGATCTTGTAAGTCTCGAGCTCTACCTTGAGGACCCTAATTCTCAATCGAGTTAAAATTTGATTTTTACAAGGGCAAAAGGGGGCATTTACCTGTTCTGCTGGGTCAGGCTTTCAATTCTCTTTTGCAGCTGCTCCCTGGACACAGGACTCGGCGGCAGCATACTTCCTCCGTCTAGGGAACTTTCTGACTCGCAGGGGCTCTCCATAATTTCACTTGTAAATATTAAAAGGAAAATGAAAATTAGGATTGCTCCGATCGGATTTTCCGAATTTTATGCACTCGTCGAATATTTCGCAATCTTTTTTTTTTATTATTATAGTTATTCTTCCTCCGACGCCGAATTGAAAAGAAACTTCTAGCGAACAATCCCCTGAATATTTCGTTGTAATTCCGCGAAATTTCTTAAAACGCTATTTCCAAAGTTCCTTACACTCGAAAAAAAATCACAGATGTGGTAGTATTAAGACGGCAATGCACCTTTCTTTTTTTTTGTTAAAAAATTGCTGCAGCAACAGTCTCACCTCTTCTGATAGGAAGGGTATCTTTTACAGCAAAATTCACATTTTTCAGCGGCCTTACCTCAAATTTAGAAATGACCAATGTGTCTACTGCGGTTTTAGTGCGTACAGCAAAATGCAGTGCTATTGAAAAGCGAAGAAAAAAACACCTTTATTTCGTAAGAACGTCGCCATATGCAGTTTTTCGCGTTTTTTTCCTACACGTCCAGCTCTAGCTGCCCGTCGCTGTCTTCCCGTTCGACATTAAACAACGTAAAACACGAGTAGCGCAGCCAACATCTTAAAATCGAATGAAAATTTTTCTTCTGTCAAAATTAGGGTGGAGAAAGTTAACATCAGTATTTGATGACTATTTTTTTGGACATTTCTCAATTATTTCACGTTATTTTCAATTAGTATGTGATAATTTATTTTATTTTTCAATTTCGTAATTACTTTAATGAGGGTAAGCAAGTATTGATTACAATTTAAAGTACTTTAATCTATTTCAACTTAAGCAGTTATTGAACACACCCTTAACAGGTGGTTGGCAAAGTTATCGTAAAATTTACGATATTTCATTAAACTCACCTTCCCATGTATGGTGCTTACGGTAAAACCGGTAGGCCTGCTGGATTTTGTAATTACGACTAATGAGCAATGAAAATTAACACTCACACACTCAAAGAGCTCTCATATTAGAGCAACACAAGCAAGGACTGCCATGTAGGCGAATTGTTGTGAATACTTGAAATTTAAATGGTTTTTCCAAAAATTTAAAACAGGAATAGATACATTTTATTTGATTTTCTTTATTTCATTCAGATTTACGTACAAGAAAACTAAAATAACAAAATGTGAGTAACATAACCTTAAAATTTACCATGTATGATGTGAGAAATGTCGATCGAATTTCATGTAGAAGTTATTTATTTGCGAATGTTTTTTTTCTAATTTTGCTTTCAGTTTTAATACAAAATAACAATTGTTTACTTGTTCAAGCAGATCAGGAAAAGTGTCGGGTGTTTTTATATGAATGTAAGCGAATGTGCCACTTGACATTTTCTCAAGATAGCGTTTGTTTTTATACTCCTACATGATACGATCAGCTGACAAGGTAAACAATAACAAACTTCAATCCCTAACCGCGTATAGTTCCATCTAGCGGCAAAATTTCATTTTAATGATAAGCAAGTATTCAGCCAAACCCAACTCGATTATTCCAACGACAATAGACCCCTTGCTTATTTGAAAAATTCGTTCCTTTTAAATTTATTTAATAATTCATTTTAAGACTGTAATTGTTCATATCTAACCCTAAAACAGTAATATGACAAAGTCCTTAACGTCTATAGCTCTCCTCATGCAAAACATTTCCTTTTGCCTAAAAAGCATCATTTATAATTACAGCT
The DNA here is from genome assembly GCA_933228815.1 of Machimus atricapillus. NCBI lineage: Eukaryota > Metazoa > Arthropoda > Insecta > Diptera > Asilidae > Machimus > Machimus atricapillus. The sequence continues at coordinate 32,523,761 of OW121784.1, forward strand.
TCCTACGTTGAATGGTCTAATCGCGCTGATTTCCGCACTGACGAATCTTGTGCCTTGGCCAGCTCGTCAAGACTCCGTTTCCTAATGTCCCTCCTATCGCTGTTCCCGTTTTGAATCTTTTCAGGCGATCCCTCGCGCTCTGTTTCTACTCCGCAGTCTTCTTCCTCCTGTAAAATAATAGGCGAAACCAGTTTTTAGCATATGCTCAATTAGATAATCAAATTCTTAATATAGATGAAAGTCCACAAAGGAATTCCAATAAGAACTTTATATGTAATTTCATTCGAAACTATTAAAATATGCTGTTTATTTGTGCGAATAATCCTCATAGTTCAGCATTCTCCTTCGCTGTTATTGAAAATTCGCCTCGATTTTACTTAAAGAATGAAACTTCATCGAATGTTCCCCAATCATTACACAATAATTATAATTTGCCAGAAGCCTGACATTTTATTTAAAATTATATGATACTTAAGTAAATAACTCTCCTTCTCGACTTAATCGTCTGTGGCAAGTAGTTAAAAAATTATAAATATATGTATTCGTTTCCGTATATTTGTAATAAGTTTCGAGATCAAAAATTTGACCGGAAATATAACTAATTTTGAACAGGAATAGAATCCGGAGTTTTGAATATGGATATAGCACGAAACTTTTATTTCCTATTATTTCCTAACAGGTGTTTTCAGGATGTGTCGAAAACGTGGAAATCGTCGAGAATCGAGAAAACATTAGCCGTCAAGGCTTGGAATAAATAGGTTTATATTCTCATAGCGACTCCGACATTTGTACATTTGAGCAGTTGGAGTATGGGTACAACTCCTAAGGCAGTGGTGCCGTCTAAAAGGTACAAATTCATTGAGTATGGGGGAATTTCAAAATTTTTAACGGGACACAGGATTTCGTTTGGGAATTATATATGTATATACAAATGTATATGTGTATGCATGTATATTTCCTTCAGGGTATCTTTCAGATATATTTTAATCCTATAATTATTTTTATATTAAATAAATAAAACTTACTTCGATAAAATCTATTTTAAATTCTTTCTTTTGCCCCTCCCTAAATCACCCCAAAACTACGACTTGCACCGAGCCTCTAATACTAATGCACGAGTCTGTAGCACAAGAGGAATTGTGGTACGTAAAAGGTAGGAGTTCAGCCGTTCCATACTATTCTAAGCAAAGACTATCCAGAATAAGATGTGACACTCATGACGTATTCGCTAAAATTTTAGTGACCTTGGTACAGTTACCAAAATGTACTTGAGAATTTTGCGAGAAGTAGATAGTAATACGAAGTTCATGTCAAAGAAAAGGATAAATCATGCCGCACGCATTCATGGATATTGTATGAATCTCGAAAATTCCATATAAAAAAATAAGTAAATTTAAAAAATCAAAAAATCCGACTGCGTAAAAAGTGAACTTTAAATAAAAACTGAAAAGAAAAAAACACGTCCAGTAGTCTAGAAATCGGTTAAATAATATTGAATAGCTTCACCATTGAAATAGTTTCATGATTGATACACACATAAAACAAGTAACAAAGTCTAATGCGGAACATAGCGACTTTAACAGTCGGAACCCATTATTGGTAAGATTTGAGCCGGTCTCGTTTTTTAATGGGTCCCGACTCTTAAAATCGCTATGTTCCGCATTACAATTTATTATTTGTTTTATGTGTGTATCGATCATGAAACTATTTCAATGGTGAAGCTATTCAATATTTAACCGATTAATAGGCTACTTAGTAGGGGGGATTTTTGGATTTACTCGAGCGCGTCAGAATAAGATAAGGGGGAAAGCTTGCACTCTGTTCAGTACCTGCACCATACATGAACCTTTGATATAGCGTCGAACGCCTAGGGCAGCCGATCAGATTAGTAAAAAAAAAATCGATCATCAGAAATACTCGAGCGCGTCAGATTAAGGAATGGAGAGTTCATCACATGCAGAAAAGTATGTATTTCAATAATCTGACGATTTAAGGGTGACGTAAGGAAATGGCAGAGTCACAAAGTTGCAAAAAAAAAACGTCACCTGGACATTCTCGAGCGCGGTTGATTTTTCTTCAGTTTGGACGTAAATCCTTCAAGGATCACGGGAATATAATAATCTGCCGATTTCCACAAGCCGAAGTAGTTAAAATCATTAATAAAGAACTATGTATTTCCTCTTCCCTTCTCACTTTTTCTCTATCTCTTACTCTCTCGCACCGTCCCGCCACTACTTTCCGTCCACTCTTTCTGACGCCATGATGCCATCACAGCTGATCACGACGACACGTTCTTGTTTGTATGTGTACAACGCTTGGGTTAGTTTATAGTGCTCCAAAAAAAGTTTTATGAATTAATCACAATAAGTTTTATATGAATATGTCCTATAACAATGGATGATAATAGTACGAAATGTGTATTTTGTGAACAAAAAAAACTTGAAAAAGCTATAAAATTTACGTCAGAAACAATTAATTTTTTTTCAAATGGTCAGATTAAGAAAATTCCTCCACATAATTGTCAGATTATGGGTCAGCATGACAAGAACATCAAGCTGAACCGACTGTATGTTAATCTGACGCGCTCGAGTATTTCAATGTCACGATTTTTTTTTGCATTTTGAAAAGTCAGCCATGAGGTTTGGTCGCGTTCAAATCGTCAGTCTTTTAAATGGGAGCTCCTTTAGGGTCTACTTAACACCCCTTCTGAAAATCTGACGCGCTCGAGTAAATTTTTTTTTTTTGAACCTCTTCGTACGGCCATCCCCACCATTCAAACCGGCAGATTAATATTCCTCCGTCATGAGAGACACGTGGCGCATACAGGGTGTTTTGCTAAGGTCTGAACAAGCAACACCTACTATACGCAATGAAGTCCAATTGGAAAGGGACGTCACATTCCAATTGGACTTCATTGCGGGAAGTGGGTTTTGTTGTTGGATTAATTATTATAACACGAATAACTTCCGAACGCGCCGTCGGATTCGAGTGCGGTTTTTTTCTTGAGCAAGGCTACGTGACAGGGAAGCTTTTTCTCAAAAAAATTTTCGATCTTCCCATACAAAAAATCGGCAGAATCAAGGGTCAAGGTCAAATTGTGAGCTTTTAAATTGCCATTTTCGAAATTTGACGGGGTCTCCCCAACTGGTTTGTTGACGGATTGAGTCGTGCGTGGTATCGTTGGAAAGCTTGAAGGCTCAGCTTTCTAATGCGTTATCAACCAGTATTCTAGAATATCTCTGAAATAACTTATGAATTATTTTCTGGGTTGACGCCCTCCAAATTTTCAATCGCGATTTTGGGGGGAAGGACCAATTTTAAGGGGGGGGGGGGGGGGGCGAACAAACGTTGATCAGGAGACCATTTAGAGTCGAATGGCATACCCCTGTTCAGACCTTAGCAAAACACCCTGTATACAATATTAATATCTGACGCGCTCGAGTATTTCCATGTTACTGTTTTTTTACATTTTTGAAAGCCTGTAGTCACTCATCGCGGGCTCCCCTACTAACTGGACTTGTTTTTTTCTGTTCAGTTTTTATTTAAAGTTCATTTTTTACGCAGTCGGCTTTTGATTTTTTAAATTTACTTTTTTTTATTTTATGTTATACTTTTTAGTTAGGATTATAAGACCTTGTCATTTCATTTAGTAAATAGACAAAAGCAAAAAAACCGATCTAAAATAGCCTTTTTTAATAATATTTACAATTTCTCGTTTATGAAGCTACTAAAAAATCATAAAAAAAATAGGCAAATTATTATTAGTAAGACAAACACTCGAAAAACATAACCCTCCCTCTGGCAGTCTGGTAAAAAGTGGAGCACATTTATTCTCTATAGTGTATGTAAGCGCTGTCGGTGAGCAGTGGATGGTTGTCTACTTTTGTCTCGTTCGCTCTTATGGGAATTTACATAAGGAATGGTAGGCAGTAGTGCTTTGCTGCCTTATCTAAGGGGAAATTTATTTTCACCCAGTGTTCGGAAATGCATATGGAATAGTGGTTTTGCTTAGTATAGAGAGTGTCACATCTTATTCTGGATAATCTTTGGTTCTAAACGTCAAAGAAAATTTATAAGAATTTGACATTTGTCTATTCTTCGATTATTTCCACGCCTGAGGACATGTTTTTCGTCGAGAAATCGGGATTCTTCGATTGTCAACTCAACGTTAGATGGCATTTCTCTCCTCTTCAGCTGATTGATTTGTTAAAAGGTTAAAGAAATTAGGTTAGAGCTTAAAGGAATAAAAAAAAATGGCCAGTGAAGCAAAAATTACGCTTATAAGTATATAGTCATCAACTTCTTCTTGCTCTTCTTCTTCTTCGACGTCAATTTTGATGATTGCGGGAGGGACGGAAAAAGGTCGTTCACTATCTGAACCTTTTCGACGTTTTCTATCTTCGACGATTTCCATGTCTTTGATCCATCGTGAAAACTCCTAATATTTAAAACATTTTAGTCTTCTGAATTTCATGCAACACATAAAAGGAAAACTAAGTAAAGCACAAGAAAAGAATAAATTTTGGAAAGTTATTTGTTGATGAATATTAACTGGACTAATCAAATTTTTTAAACTTAATACTTAATTGGATGAATCCAACATTTTAAAATGCTCGTATTCAAATTTCTCAGAAATAAAACTCATATTTGAATATATTCTATTTTAAATAGAAGACTTGATCTCCGAGACTGAACTAAAATCATTGTTAGATTAGATTAAAAATAATAAAATATTTTTATGCGGATGAATTCACATCGCATTTCCGTTTTAAAATAAAAATGAATAAAACTAATACTATGATCTTTGGTTAAGGGGTTATACGCAGTTGCAAGGCCAAAAAAAAATCGTTTTTTTTACGATTTTTTTCTGAAAAGAGGTTTTCTTTGACAAATACAAGAAGTATTAATAAATGCAGTGGTAATTTTTGGCTTTATTTCGGTATTTTTCATTCTTTAAAATATTGATTTACACTTCTCCTGTCTGTAGACGGTTTCCTGGAAGTCCTTCAAAAAAAGGTATCTAGCGGTGAGCAAGACATCTCCGGTTTAGATTATCGTAAATAAACAAGAAAAATTAATTTAAAAAACCAAAAAACCCGACTGACTGTAAAAAAGAACTAAAAATTTTGAAGTTCCTGTCAAAATGGTAGAATAAAAGTGTTATAATATATATATATTTGGAATTGGCTATTTATTAGCTCTCATTTGATTCCTAAATTGTTATAATAAAAAAATTTTTTTTTATTCCCCCCTCAATTTTTTTGCGGACCTCATATTTAAATAATACTCTATGTCAGTCCTCCAATTGAGACGAATCTAATGACACCTCACTCTTCAAAATCGGTCAAGCTGTTTAGGCTACAGGAGGTCACAATGAAACGGACATACATACACGCGAAAAACATTACCCTCCTTCTGGGTCAGTCGGGTAAAAAAAACCAGATTCTATTAGTGGAGAGATAAATCTAGGTGTTGGTTGAAGGAATAGACGAAATTTTCCTTTTTGAACAAAATGGCAGCTCCGAAATGCAAAAGTTCAGATTTTCGACCAAAATTTTTTAGTTAAATTGTTTAATAAAATAGAAATAATTATCGAAAATCTTATTCCTTCGATCAATCCCTGAAGAATATATCTGAGAAGGTTGTATTAAAATTTCAGACCGATCGGTTGAGCCGTTTTTGAGAAATCGTGCTCACCGACTTTGAAAACACCGTTTTGAGAAAAACGCATTTAAAGTTTCAAAAGACCTTTACACATCGTTAAATTTTCCTTACAAATATGCGTGTATCTGCAAGAATATTTGCCAGATCGATTTGAAATTTTCAGAGAATATACTCAAATATATGTACATTCCGAAATGCAATAAAAAAAAATCAATTTTTTGAAATTTCTAACTGCGTATAACCCCTTAAGATTAAAAAATTTTTATAGCCCAGATGACTTTGATGAATTTAACTTTGGCGAAATTTTAGTTCTTGAGGTTAAAATTGCTGAAGAAAAAACCCAAGCCAACTAGATCGAATAGTAATGTGAAGGGGACTACGCAAACTAAAAATATTCATTTGATAAAAAGAATACGGCGTTCATGCAATGATTAATCACATTCAACGCAGTTAGAAATCAAAGCTTTGAATTACAAAAAAAACAAAAATTTTAAATAAATTCTTTGACAACACATTAAGAAATCTTACCTCCTCTTCCAATTCTTCTTCCATTTCCTCCTCTTCGAACTCGGCCTGCTCGTCATTGAAACTGTCGTCGGGCTCAACGAGTTTTCCGTTTATAGTTGGAAATGATATTTCCGGCAGTGGCAACCTATGAGGATTAAACTGTTCCACTAAGTCCCGCAGCAAATTAGAGATCTCTTCTCTTTTTCGCGTGACTACAATTGTTTCAAACCAATTAACGAGTTGTTTTATGGGTAAGTGATAATCTCGTATTGGGTCCTTGAAGAATTGTTCAACATATTGAAGCAGATACACACCACAATCAGTGAAGTTATTTTGTTGCGGAACTTTTACACAGTGCCCTGGCATTGTAAGTTTAGTAAAGACTGTCGAGTCGTCCCGTACCTTGAGCTTATATTCACACGTTAAATAATCTCTTAGGGTGGCCACCACGCGACTCCGAGATGCACCAGGCAATGAATCGAAGATAAGAATACACGGTTGTTTGATTCGACGATGTTCCTCACAGGTATTGGGTGGAGTTCCACTTTCCGAGTCGCTATCTTCACTCATTAAATCACTTTCATCACCTTCAGCCTCATCTCTTTCACTTTCTCCATCATCTCCAACACAAACAGACTCTAGGTCCCTTTTGGACAAGGGCGTTATCGTTGTGTTGCCGATTTGCAGAGATATCTTTCGCTCTGCGTGCGGCTCTGTAAAAATAATTTATCAATTTAAACGGGAAAACGTTCAAAAATTTATTTGACCTACTTTTCTTTTTAGTGATGGTCTGTGGTAAAACTGGTTCTAGGGTCTCGTAGTCAACAGGGCCACGGAGTTTAGGGAAGCAGATAATTGCTAAGAACCAATGAGACTGCTCGTTGATTGGAATCACAATAAACTCTTTTTCGAATATGTTTACATTTTTAGTCCAGTTTTTCACGCGTGCATGTCTTTTCTGAGAAGCAGTCATTTTTGCATCCTTCTCGGACTGACGTTGCCGCGTTGTCATTGTAGTTAAGCGTTTGTAGAAAAACGAACTAAATATGTGCGTATTCTGCCTCTGCTCATCACTTAGATCGTGTAAATGTAAATATTTTAAGTAAAAGTCAATTATAACATCATTCAAGTATTGGTCGATGGCCAAGCACATATAGTCTTCTGTGTTTATCGATATTCCACCCTTTCCTTGGGGATATATCAGAATCTGCCGAATGTTTTCCGCTTCTAGTTTTGGAATAATTCCGCCACTGTAACATGTGTTGTGATATTGATGCAGAATAATTAAAAAAAAAATAATATTAGACATACCTGGCATCAGCTTTAATAAGCTTATCCTTAGAACATGATCGCAATAACAGCTCGTTGGCGTCATTCAATGATATTTCCTCCAAGACTTGAGATGCGAAAATTGATTTTATCACAGATTTAAAATGATTCCGAAAATTGTCCGGCATAGTGTCCAGCAGCAGAACAATTCTTTTATATGGTTCACTCGGATCGGTGGGGTTATAATATGGAGCTGAAAAAGGAGAAACTTATTAGCACACATCCAGTCGATAAAAACGAAGTCTTACTTTCTCCATTTGTAGTTCTCGGTTTCATTTCTAGGCTTTCTCTCACGTAAACACCACAGCGTGGTAAGGTGTAAATAAATAGTACTGTTAAGGTTTTCGGGAAATGAGCTATCACCTTGACGATCTCGTTTGCCTGGATGTTAAGGACTACGTTCTCACTAGAATTGTTACAGTTTGGCGCCACTATCCGCATGCCCTTGGGCGTAAATAAAACCTTCAAAACAAGTAATAAATGTATTTGGAAAATTCGCACTTTTACACATTCCTTCTTACCTCTTCTTTGGTCTCATAGCGAAGAGTACCAATTCTAATTACTTTGCAGATTACTGAAATAAACAATTTGTCTGTGTTGTTGCCAATATCACCAATGTTTTCCCGAACTTTGTCTGCAAAGAATTAAGCGTAAATTGTGGGTGTTCCTTACTCTAAATTTACTTAACATGTATGCCACTGTATTCTCACTTTTTTCATTACAGTAAGTTAGTTCAATTTTAAAGGGAATTAGGAATTTAGATAATGGAATCACAAAATTCTATACAGAATTTCGTATAGCACCAGAAGCGTGTTTTGACACATCTGACATTATGAGATTTCGGTGCAATTAATGAGCATTGCACGAAAAGTACAACAAACTTAGAATACTGACCCATATTGCAAGTGCGCGATGACGAAAAATAAAACTTCCTCCCCTTTTAGGGTAAATTACTACCCTAAAACGAGATTTTTAACAACTTAAAAGGTTATGTTCTCTGCGTTTACTTAAAGAAAACTACACATATAAATATGGCGAATGAAGTCGAAGCGGCGCGAAGTTTGACCTGGTTCAGGAAAACAGATTGTCAGTGTTGCCATGTGTACTATTTATTTTATGCATGACAGCAACTCTTTAAGAAGAGTGATGTTATATTCAAATGCACCGCCTTTTTACTAGGATTATTCATTAATTGCAGGTAGTTTTTTTCTTAGGGCTCCGAGTTAATGGAAAAGTGTCTGGAATTAATTGCAATGCCCAGAAGAATAAACCTATTACAAAAAATTGACTTGCACATGCACGTAATATCCTTTTTTTGCCATTTATAACCGTATACCTATCCAAGTGCTCCGCAGTGTATATAAAATCGAAAGTTTGTTTGTTTGTTTGTTGCTCAATCACGCCTAAACGACCTGGCCGATCATTTTCATTTTTTGAATGAAGACACTAAATATTCCGGGCCACCATATAGGCGCTATTTTTAAAGTGAAAACTTCTTTAGCGGCGTTGTGCACTTTTTTGGGATGGGTAAAAAATGTAAAACTCGCGTCAGGACACGTGACACGTGAGTGTGCGTGTGTGTTTGTACACAGCCTGCTACGCGCCCAACGAAATACAAAACTACTATTGATGCGGTCTTTATTAGACATCTAAATAGATTCGAATCAAAATTGTTCGTTTCTTCCTTCAGCTACCATAAACCTATTGTATCAGTTTTAGAGATTGGCGATGATGATGGTGAAAGAGTCGTTGAAATTATGGATGAAAGTTGATTTTTCTGAGAGATAAACTTTTTAATGTAAAATAATTGTAATAGTTCTGAAGTGTTAAATTTTTTATGTAATATAAATTGTCATGTTTGTGTACGATAGCGCAATAAATGAATATTGTATTTTACCACATAAATGATAGTACTTTTATTAACCGACGAAAAAAAACGGAGGAGGTTCTCAATTCGACTGTTTTTTTTTTTTTTTTTTTTTTTTTTTTTTTTGTATGTCGTTACGCGATAACTCCGCCAATTATGAATCGATTTTGATGATTCTTTTTTTGTTTGGTAGGTCATAGTTCAGAGGTGGTCCCATATAAATTTTATCGAAATTGATTCAGCGCTTTTTAAGAAAATCAACAAAAAACAAAATATATACACAGATAAGGTTTTGGTACTTGGTTGTACATTCGGTGCCCGATTGCGAGGATTCAAAATGGCGGACCAAAAAAAATTTACTAAAACATATTACACTAAAAAGAATGAAATAAAAAATTTTTTTTTAAAAATAGAACCGACTCCAAAAAATCCCAAGCTCTAAAAAGTATAAAATAATTATATTAAAAGTCCTCTGATACTACTTTCAACATTAAATACCAAGACTTTCCTAGACTTTTGAAGTCGGTGTGAAAAGCTGACTGATATTAATCCAATACTAAATAATGAATGCAATCAGTTTGTCTGGATTAATTGCATTAATATCAGTCAGGTTTTCACACCGACTTCAAAAGTCTAGGAAAGTCTTGGTATTTAATGTTGAAAGTAGTATCAGAGGACTTTTAATATAATTATTTTATACTTTTTAGAGCTTGGGATTTTTTGGAGTCGGTTCTATTTTTTTTTTAAAAATTTTTTACTGATAAATAAAGCAATTCGTGCGAAATTATTCCCTAACCATTCCAAAATATTCAAAAATGCACAACGTAAATGTTCAAGTTTTCACTTCTGCCGGCACTCCCGGAGTACCACCCGTTGTTTTTTTTTCGAGCGTTTCAAAATGGCGGACCCATAATGGCGGCCAAAAATTGTATATATTAAGGGATTGCCATGAAAAGTAGTATTTGGGGGTTTTTGGAGGTGCTAATTGCGAATCCAAGCTCGAAATTTGGAAATTCAAGGTGGCGAGTCCAATAAGGCGTCCAAAAATTCTCGAACTTCAACGAATTTAAGTGAAATGTAGTACTATGGGTATTTTGATACCGCTAATTTCGAATCTACTAACAAAATTTGGAAATTCAAAATGGCGGACCCAATATGTTTGTTACTCAATCACGCCTTAAATCTTGGTACGATTATTTTCAGTTTTTAAGTGAAGGCACTATACATCCCGACCCAACTTTTAGGCTACTTTTTATTCGCGGGTTTCAAAATGGCGGACCCATGATGGCGGCCAAAAATTGTAAATATTAAGGAACTGCCATGAAAAGTAGTATTTGCGGGTTTTTGGAGGCGCTAATTGCGAATCCAAGCTCGAAATTTGGAAATTCAAGATGGCGAATCCAATATGGCGTCCAAAAATTTTCGAACTTCAACGAATTTAAGTGAAATTTAGTACTATGGGTATTTTGATACCATTAATTTCGAATATACTATTAAAATTTGGAAATTCATAATGGCGGACCCAATATGGCGTCCATAAGTCATAAAATGTTTTACGAAAGTCGACCTTTTCAAGGATCTTTAATTAAGTAGTACTTATAACATACCGGGTGAAACCGGGTAACCCAGCTAGTAATTTAATAACACAATTTCTACCGAAAAATTAGAAAATGTGTAACATTCAGTTGTATCTTACAAAGGGGTAATTTAATGTTTGCATTCCTTTGAAGTGACTAAAGATTCAAAAGGAATTATTTTATAATTTTTGGAGTAAATATTTGATGGATTTATGCAATTAAAACGGACTAATGCCCCAAAAATGCATTTGACAGCAAATCAAACCTACAGCTGACTGCTCAAAATCCGTTAATGGTGTGAGCAAGAGGGAACGAGGAAGTGCACCATCGCTTCAACTGTCAATCACTAACACAAATATGTATATCTTGTATCTTTATTGAATTCCGCGCTCGCGTAAGCATGCCTAGTCTCGCATCACATGCTGACTTGCACTCATTCAACGCTGACGTCCGCCTAGTCTCGCATTACCCTTATAATTATATTTTTATTACAAAATGTTCTTTTATTGGACCGGTAAGTGAAGCAGTGGCTGACTGATATTTCACAACTAGTACATTGCTAACATGTGTACAGATTTGACTTGTCATCAATTGGTTTCTTGGTTTTGGTTTGGTCTGGTTTTCTATGGAAATTAGGCATTAAGGCCGTTCTCCAATGCAACCTGGCTAACTTTTTCATGTGTACGTTCTAACCAAAAGTAATAGTCACCCATTCAGCAACGATGTTGTACCAGAATAGTGACATCGCCGCAGCTTTTTCGCTGGTTGTCAAAACATCAGTGCAATAATTATAACACGAAGCACTTATAAAAATGTGCACGGTAATTTCAGGAGAATATAAAAAGTTAAATTGAGAAGTTTTTCCGCTCAAAAAGTGGTAAAAACTTCCACATTTAACATTTGCCCGACTGTGTTTTGGCAGCCGGCAGGCACAACTACAGGCAAGGGCTTATTCTTTAGACGGGATTCTGCATTTTCGTTGGTTGGTTCGTGGTTGGGTGGTCGGCGCATTGGAGAACGGCCATAAAGCACTGACATAGAACTGGACTGCTAATCGGCGGATGAAAAGTGAGACCATTTTGAGTGGAGACGCAAACCTGACTCAGGAAGCAAGTGTGATAAAAAAACCATTAATTTATTTGTAATGCTTGTTAAACTTAAGAAAATACTGTATAAATTGTCACAAAACAGTTCTTTTCCTTTTACCCTACATTTTGAGCATTTATTAAAAATACTTCCGACATTGAGCAGCTCGGGGCCGGAAGAACGCAAGAGTTAGATATATAAAAACATATTCTACTTTGTCTAACACATGTATTTGCCTGGGGGCCGGATGGGGAAAAGAGATAGCGAATCATATGTCAAAAAGTGGTTTCGATTTGGTGGTACGATGTTGTCTTAGATTAGCAGCCCAGTTCTATGTCAGTGGACTAAAGTTACTGTTGAATATGATAATAACTAATTACATATACATGGTGTTCGGGGTGTTCGGAGGTGGGAGGGAAATATTGCAGGAGGTGAAAGGTCAGACCGAGACAAGCAAAAAATCGTATGGGGGGGGGGTATCTCGCACCGTTCGGCAGTTACAGGGTGATTCGTAAATCAGGATGTTGCCTTGCTCTTGTATTTTTATCTTTTTTTCTACGAATCGCAGCGACCCCAAACCGATCTCAAAAATTTACTATTTCGAAGCCCTTTCCAAAAAGGTCAACACCGCCCCCCTATCCCCAACCCCTTGGCCAAATTCACCCCGGAAGTTGAAAATATTAACTTTTATTTCACGATTTTTCACCTTTCGCCCCACTTTTCTGCGAAATTCACGTTATTAACATACCTACTTTTTATTTTTTTTAAGTTACCTATCTAATTACCTTTCCAAAAACATGCAACATGCCCAGAATGGACTTGTTTTTTTTCTTTTCAGTTTTTTTTTTGAAGTTAATTTTTTACACAGTCGGGTTTTTTGATTTTTTAAATTTACTTTTTTATTTTACACTTTTTAGTTAGGATTATAAGACGGTCAAATCCGCAATATTGTCATTTCATTGAGGGAGTTAATATCGTGGGGATTATTAAGTATCTTGCGGTGGTCTAGACTACTGACTATTAATCCATCTAGAGATCTAACCCGGCTCAAGGCTACATAGGCTTGACCTTTCGCAAAAATGCGTGAACTTAAATCAACCACAGCTCGGTCCAAAGTAGTTCCTTGTAACTTATGTACAGTAACACCCCAGCACAATATCAATGGCAACATTTTTCGTTCTATTTTGCCCTGTCCACGAAGTGCATCGAATTCTGTCATTTATGGTTCGATTCTGACTCCTACTCCAGGGACATTGTTTTTAATAGCTTTGTCGTCAAATTCTACACAAACAGTCTGTGGCAATTCTCTCGGTTCCATCTGGCCCCTCCGAATAGCTGGCCACTCAATTGTACTTACAACTAAAAAATTCTGGGTTTGTCATTCGATTTTGAGAATTATATTATGATAATTATTTTTCATCAATTATATAAGAACTTTATCACAGCTTTATTATAAGTATTGAACATTTAAGTGAGAATGGTTGCTAACTAACTTTAAATCGTTACAGATCCTAAGCAGTCATTCGAAATGAAAAATGATAAAAGAAACCTAAAGATGATTTTCAAATACCCATTCAATGATACCCCACTTAACATAGTTCGTCTACTTTCTTTTCCACAATATGGCGTCTAATTGCCGCCATATTTAATTTTGATTACTGTCATGTCTTTAGTGACACTCGCAAGATTAAGACAAATCGGTCTCTAGAGTGCCACAATGGAACAAACATATATAGGTTCCGAAACACATTACCCTCCTTTGCGTCGCGCAGTCGGGTAAAAAAGAAGTAATATGTATATGTACATAGAAAAAGTCAAATTTATACACAAAGCAATGAAAAATGCGGTGAAAAACAATATTGTTACAAGGAACAAGAATATACACAACTATAGCAGACGAATCCCACGAACCAACCAAAATCGTGCATCCCGTTCCATATTCTTATTGGCGACATCTTCTTTCTCGATCATGTTTTGGTTAACCAGGCTAACTTTTTACATGTATGTGCATTTTAACCAAAAGGACAGTCACCTATTCAGCAACAATTTTGTACTAGAATAGTGACAGCGCCGCAGGTGTCCCACCGGTTTTAAAAACATCAATCAGTACATTAATTATAACATGAAGCACTTATAAAAATGTTAAATTGAAGTGTCAAAAAGTGGTAGAAACTCTTCCAGATTAAATATTTAGGCTTTGGTTTTGGCAGCCAACAAGCACATCTACAGGCAAAGCTTGTACTTTATATGAGATTCAGCTGATTCAGCACTTTCGTTGGTTGGTTAAGGCCGTTCTCCAATGCACAGAACACCCAACCACGAACCAGCCAACGAAAATGCTGAATCTCGTGTAAAGTATAAGCCCTTGCCTGTAGTTGTGCCTGCCGGCTGCGAAAACACAATCGGGCAAAGGTTAAATGTGGAAGTTTTTACCACTTTTTAAGCGGACAAACTTATCAATTTAACTTTTAATATTCTCCTGAAACTACCGTGCACATTTTTATAAGTGCTTCGTGTTATAATTAGTGCACTGATATTTTGACAACCGGCGGAAAAGCTGCGGCGATGTCACTATTCTGGTACAATATCGTTGCTGAATGGGGGACTAGTACTATGTGGTTAAAACGCACCAAGAAAAAGTTAGCCAGGTCGACTAAAACACGAGCGAGAGGGAAGATGACGCCACATTCATGTGGGACGAGATGGCGCGATTTTGGTTCGTTCGTGGTTGGGTGGTCCGTGCATTGGAGAACGGCCTTTAGTCGGCGCATTTGAGAACGGAAATAATGTCTTCTTAAGGTTCAGCTCATATTTCTAATAACAGAATGGAATTGTTTTGTTGCAAGAAAAATCACCCCGTCCTTCATTCCACTCAAACTCTTTCGAAATATAAATGATGATCCACACAACACAGAACTCTATCTGTACAGTGCTTGCTATTCAATTAATGTACTCACTTTGAATATTTTGATCATCATCGTCCTCCTGAATCACTGGCTCAAATGGGAAGGGAGGTTTTTGGATAGCAGCAGTGGTTTCAGGCGTCGCCTAAAATTATATACAATAAAAGTTATGTTCAGTGCATTTCCAAGTGGATTGCTTCTAGCTTTAATATACCTTGCTACAATGATTAGATTTCTCATCGTCGCCTTCCTCATCACTGCTAAGTTCGAGAATAACTGGTTCAACTTCAGCAGGCTTAGCTCGAGGCAGAGCTTTACCTCTTCCCCTAACCGCAGTAATAGCACCTCTCCCTCTATGCGCTGCAATTGTTGCAAACGCCTTTGAAGCTGCCTTATTGAGAATTTCCGATTGGATAGTTTGTCGCTTAATTTCGTCTTCCTTTGCTTTAGGAACAACAAAATTCTTCGGAAAAGGAATGCGCTTCGGTTCTTCATGGAATACTCGTTTACATCTATAGAGAAACATTTTATTATAAAATAAATTAACTATTTATGTAACGTTTTTTTTTACCTGTCGCACTTAGCATGATCATATCCAGAATAACCGCAAAACTGGCAAAGTGCATTAAATCCATGAATATATTTCGTAGCAACTTCTTTAACATCAGCACTAGTCGGACTTTTTTCCACAGCTGAAGCCATAGTATGTTGCTGAGATGTCTGAGAACCCTGAGAAGATTCCGACTTTTCTAGGGCTTGAGATTGTTGGGCCTCTCCTTTCTGCTGCTTTGAGAGCTGTAGAGTTTGCTCTGCAGCCGATATTAGTTCACTTGTGTTCTCCTGAACTCCAATTCCAACAGTAACTACATAATCAATATTAGCCCCTGGATTTGGAACGCACTGGATGTTGGTCTCTGCCGTGAAAGGTACGCCAACTTGCTCCAGTAGCTCCTGAACAGTGCAGCTTTCCTTAGGCAGTGTAAAAGTAATAAGTCTTTGTTCACCTGTACTCAAGACCACCAGCATCCTAGCACTTTTTTGAGTGTCACCTTCCTGGATTTGGAGCTGTGACCGATTTTGGGCGTGAATTATGTGTTGCGGTTGAACCTGGGTTGTTTGCGAACTTTGTGGTTTACTAGTGGCTGGAGGAGCGACGGGCATGGGGGCTACTCTATTTACTGGAATTGAAAGATTTGGAGTGCGTGTTGCTGCGAGGTTCCTTACAGAAGCAGGTTGACGCATTCGCTTATAGTCTGTCAAGGTCATCACTCTACCATTCGGTACTTTAACTGGTTTTTTATCATCATCTGACTTTTCAGCATAGTAAGTAGTTAAGGTTGTGTCGACGGTCTTAGGTTCGGAAACAGTCGTAGAGGTTGTTGTTGCCGTTTCTGTATTTTTGGAAACAATTACAGCTTGGATTGTATCTTCGAGATCTACAGTGCCTTGATAATTGCCAGCAGCTGTTGTTTTTGTCGCAGTGGGTGTTGGACTCCGAAATTTCAACTGATGCGTCTGTACGCCCGTCTGAATCCCGGTAGTGGAACTAGTGGTGGGCCTTTGAATTTGTAGTCCCAAAATTCTCTGATGAACTTGTTGGCTAATGAGTCGGTGCTGTGCTAACGCTGCACTGCTAGATATTGAAGTTGGAATCATTTTTTGGGTACTAGATGTTGTCTGTGTGCTAGCCTGCGGAGTCTGAGATTGAGATTGTGATTGCGATATTACCTGCAATGACGTTGTCGTTTGTAAATTTGACGTATTTATAGATCGGTTAACCATCGTTTGAGTTGTTGGTAATTGTGGTGACGATTTTGCAGTTTGGTTGGCGGCAGCTCGACCACCGCGACCTCCTCGAGATTTTGCTGTGCTTGTTGCTCGAGCTCTTACAGGTTTAGTCTGGGTAGGCGTTACTTGAGTAGGCGTTACTTGAGTAGGCGTTACTTGAGTATGCGTCACCTGGGTGGGCGTCGACTGTGGGGTTTGGGCGGCTGAAGTCACAGTTGTAGGAGACTGAGCCGTAGTGGTTTGAATGAGATTGAGGCGAATATTTGACCGGTGTTGCAACTGAAAACGCGGACTTGGATTGACCTGAATCCGGTTAGTTGTTGGAGTGCGCATAATTTGAGGGGTCCTAGTAAGGAACGTTTGCTGAACTTGTTGATTGGTTTGCTGAATAGCATCTTGCGATGTTTGTTGACTTTGTGTACTCATTTGGCGAGCTTGTGTTTGCTGCTGTTGGGGAACCGACGTGAATATGATGTTCGACATTGGTGACTGTACTGAAGTCTGTCGCTGCTGGACGGGTCGTATTTGAGAACTGGGCTTTGTTGCTTCTTGTTGATGTTGTGTTTGGGTCTCGGTTTGCTGTTGTTGTGATTGTTGCTGTTGAATTTGTTGCTGTTGTAATTGATGCTGTTGTAATTGCGGCGAAAGTTGATGAGTGAAAACAACCGTCCTAGGTGGTGTGTAAATTATTCGGGCCTGCCCTAAATTAGTCGCTGGGATTTGATGCCTCATTACAATTTGTTGCTGCTGCTGAGGCTGACTTGTCTGAGTCTGTAAATTTTGTGGATTTTGGTGTTGCTGCAACACAATTTGTTGAGTCGGTTGCTGCACAATAACGTGCTGATGTGTAGTTTGCTGATTGGAGGGCTGTACTAACACCTGTGCCGGTACTACCTGTCTCAATTCAGAATCAGTTTTCTGAACCAAAATTGATTGCTGTGACTGCTGCTGAGCTTGTTGATTAGGAGTGGTTATGTGTTGAAGTACAACTTGCGATTGCTGCTGCTGAACCATTTGATGCTGTTGCGCCATTTGATCCCCGTCTACATCAGCTGCGGAATAAAATATCTGTTGTTGAGAAAGAGTAGATTCACCATCTTCCTCCTGTTGTATTATGTAATGTGTGGGTGTCTGTTGTGCTTGATTCTGCTGTTGTTGTGGCTGCTGCTGATAAACTAATTGAGGAACTTGACCGTCGTTTAAAACGAGGGAATCATCTTGGGTTAGAATTAGTGACTGAGAGTTAAGACCAACTTCTTCACCGCCCATAGACACCACCTGAACATTTTCCAAATTTAAGTTCGGACAAATTCTTTTAAGATCGTCGACATTTTGCACAATATGGAAATATTGTGCCATCTCGAAATCTGTAAAATAAATTGTATTTATAAATAAAAGAGTTTCGTGCGAAGTTTTGATAAATTTTATATTAAAAGTTTTAAAATGCTCCTGTGATCGTCGATTGTGTTGTGTGATGTGTGACTTTCACTGTGACTGAATAGTTGTTAGGTATTCTGACAAGAATAATCACAATAAATTCACCACAGTGTGATGGTCACGTATAGTGCAAAATAATGGCATCTGAATCTGGTGTGTAACAATTACACATTTTTTGTTAATAATAGATAATTAATGAACGAAGGCAGCGAAGAAAGCGTCTGGAGGCGGACCGCCCGAAGAGGAGCAAATGAACACCTTCGAGTCAAGAGCCCTGGAGAATTTCGGCGCTATTGTGGTTGATGGGCTTTAAGATTTGCCCACTCTAGGAGGAGAGGTGAGGAAAATGAAGCTTCTTTTTAAAGAAATGGGCATTCAAATATTTTTACAGGATGTTACTAGACGTGTCTTGCAGGTGAACACCGTAGAAGAAAGCACGGTATCTAAGAGATTGGGTGAAAGTTCCAGCAGTCACCGACCAACATTAACTCAACGTGCCTTCATCTTCTGGACCAGCAGAAGGTGTTTGCAGACGCTTTTGTAAATGTTTTAAATAAATTAACAGAAAAATAAAAGACTTTTTTATTGTAATAACTTGTTTCTTTTTCTTTTTACAAGCTATTAGAATACTCTTCCCTGATTCGTCGCCCTTCACGGAAGAGTTCTGATGTTTCCAGGAGATTTTCGGCGATTAACGCTTCGAAATTTTCTTTTTCTTCCTGATCTCCTTTGTCATCAGCCTCAATTGCACGTTGCCGCAGTAGATTATGCAAAATGGCACAAGCATAAATTATCAAGCGACAAACTTACCCTACAATTTCCTTGTGACCTGCTCAAGGGACGGTCACAGTTTTGAAAATATTTTTGTAATGTCAAAACTGTGACTTATCACTCAGAATACCAAAAAGTCACAAATTTTGATTCCCCACACCCTTGTGACTCGCTTGTGACTTATGACCGGTCACTGACCATTGCCAGAATAGGGGGGTAAATATGTATTAAACTTTTTAAAGTAATTAACTTAACGAAATTTATTAATATGTAACGAAATGATTATAAGAGAGAATGTACATGTATAATTTGTAAAAGAGCAGATGAAATAGGAAATATAAGCAAATGTTTGGTTGTAAAAAGATTAAGGAGCATGCTAATAAATAAATTATTATAATCTAAAAACTAAATAAGTACGAGTAGAACTCGGCCTCAGAGAACTACGTAAAATATTTGTTTTCTCCGGAGCGATAAATGTTAAATATATCCCGCGTAATCCTTGAAATCGTTTTGCTTTACTAGTATACCAAAAATTAAAACAGTTTAAGATTGTGCAAAGGAATGACCTTTCATACCTACCCAAATCCAATTATTGGACTAGGTGTGGGAAAAACAAAAATTATACTATGAACGATTTGAAATCGATGGCATGTACCATAAGGGACTCAATTGTTCCATTTTGTTATGGAAATAAATGTGCCTTTGTACACTTTCTATTTCTTTATAGGTGGGATTGATAATTTTAATTACATTTTATTGATTTATAGAGGACTTTTATGTGAAAGCACATTGTAATTGTCCGTCTAAATGAACGTTCAATAGTATTTTTACAATTGCCTAGCCGCTTCCGAATTGTGGGGTGATAGGGTTTAAAAACAGCCTAAAAATTCGAGTTCAAACTTATTACTTCAGTTTATTAGTTCAATTCAGATTATAGAGTTTCAACAACTTTTTAATTTCACTTGCCAAACTACTTCCAACAGATTTCTTCTAGGTTTTCACGTGTAACAAATAAACTGTAAAAATTCGAGCCTGGTAAGTAATTTCAGTTTATCTGTATCTAAAATGTACCTTTTATTTATAATAAATTAATGTCAATCATTCTGTTGGATCGTGGTTTACAGAGTGAGTCTTTTATAATGAACATTTTGTTATTTTTCAGGATTTTCCCTAATAAGAACAAAACCCGACATCACAAACTCAATGGACCTAGCTCGCCGATGGATTGCGACCGTTCAGATAAGTTGATTTAATCCATATATTGTGGGAAATGTTTTCTTGGTGTCTTCTTTCAGGTGACGACGGAACACCGAAAAATTGTCCTTATGACATTTTGGACTTAAGTCACTTTCAAAATAAACACCTAATTATGTACCTTGAAGGGGTTATGCTAATTTTCAAAAATTCCAAAAAATATTCTTTTTTTCGCAAAATATCACAGTTTGAACTGTTGAAATTAATATGTATGCTAAAGGTTTCATATACACACAGTTCCATTCAAAATAATAGCAGTCTTCAGTATCATCACATAACCATGAATTTCGATTGTTTGTGTAAGTAGCCGGATTTGTTTCTATTTGGTTGCAATAAGTCTAATGTAATGAATTTAAAATAATAGTTTAAATAAAAAAAAATGTTTTAATATACCACGTTTTCAAAACGAACTAAAAAGACAGCAAAGCGAATTAGCGAACTAATAAAAACGTGATAAAAAAAGCAAATTTGACTGAAACTAGGGAAGAATAAGATTACTCATTAATGATTAGTGTTAAGAGTATCAAGTTTATCATGTCAAAATAATAGCAAGGCTCCATTAAATTTCATTAAAAAGTGTTTTTCCATTAAAAAGATTTGTTGGTTTATTTATACTAGTAAGTAGAAATGCTTTTTCAATATTTCACCAATTTTTACAATTTCATACATTCAAATTATTGAATTGAAATTTTTAGATCAAAAGGCATAATTAGTGAAAAAAAATGGTCAAAATTGAAGTAAATTTTTCCAACTCCCGCAAAATTATAATTTTCATTATTTTCACCTGAATTGAGATTCATATTCTTAGAAAATAAGTTATAAATCTAAATAAATAAAAATCAATTGCCACATGTATGACGGACGGATCTTTTCTTAAAAACGGCTCGACCGATTTGGTTTTTTTTTTTCGTAAAAACCTAAAGAAAAATCTCAACAAATAATAAATCGAAAAACAGCACAATACCTTCGATTATATTATAACACTTTGAATGCAAAAATTTAAGTCAAAGTTTACTGAGATGATTTTACGACTGAAGTCTTAACGGAATTTCAATTCAAAAGAAAAGGTGGACCTATAATTTAAAATTGTTTTTAACCGAGTCCCAAAAAAGGACGAGGTTTTATTTCTATGTTAGTCTGTATGTATTATAGTTTTTTTTATATGTTCACCGATATTTCCGCCAATTGTGGACCAATTTAAAAAAATTTTATTTGTTTGAAAGCGGATAATCCTGAGGTGGTCCCATTCAACCCTTATGGGTGGAATACTTTCTTCAAATTGCAAAAAATTACTTTGATCAGCCATTGTTTTTGGGCGATGCTCGATTAGTTTTGACACACAAGGATTTCAAGATTGCAAAGTTCTCAGTTAACAATAACAAGGTAATGAAAATGAATTGGAGTTGGAAGGTTGATTGGGATTCATAATCCCTTACGAAGAGTTACAATCAAATCGATTTCAGGTGGCACGAAGTTTACCGGGTCAGCTAGTGTAATATAAAAACGTTTTTGATTTCACATGAAAATTAGAATGGCTACACGTCCCGCAATTCAACAACTCTATTTACGACCTTCAACGGACATCAGTGCGTAACTTCGTTATTTTTGACTGAAATTATTCCAAAAAATTCACAAATGTTGTTCGACATATGAATAAAATGATGTCAAAATTTGATTGAATTCTAATTAATTCTTCCCACCAAAAAAATCAGTGAAATGAGGATCCTAATATGGTTTCCCCCCTTAAGCCCTCCATACACTATCTGGAGCGCGTTCAAAAACTTAACCATAGTTAACCCCGTGGTTAGCCATAGTTATGCTCATCGAAGCCACTTAACCACAGAGTTATGCTTAACTACCAGGGTATTTTTGAACGAACCGTAGTTAACTCATTTTTCTCAGTTTTTATTTCACATGTTCTTTCAATTCAAATTGCACGCGGACAGCTATCAGATATTTCAAAAACTTTTCCTTCTTCTTTACGCTTAAATGTGTTTGTTAACTATGAGCTTACCATACTCATGGAGTATGGTTAAAATTAAACCATGGCATAGTTAACTATGAGTAGTTATGAACGTCAAATAGTTATGCTCGTGGTTATGTTGTGGTTAACCTCCGAGTTTTTAAACGACCATAGTTAACCATAGTTAACTTTGGTTAAGTTTTGAACGCGCTCCAGTTTAGCTTGACCGGATGCAAAATCGGTAAGTGTATGGGCAATGTGGAGTAAGATCAACCGGCCAGATAAGGAATAGCACCATCGACGTGTAGCAAAGCAACTCCGTCTTGGCCATTTTGCATGTCCTTACTCGCGGCACAGTAGAACTGACGAGGCAGCTGCAGTGTGTGGCCACGCAATCCGTTCAGGCAGATCTGTTTCAAATTTAATCTCCTCCTAATATATGGAGGATTTGAACATCTTTTCACATTGGTCACAGTAGGATAGCCCGGTTAGACTAAATATAAAATAAATATGTCATGTATTAGACATATATGATATATTTTTCTGAAAATTGTTATTTCAAATATTACCTTTTAGCGATGGTAGATTTTGACTTTAACATGATTCTTATTAAGTAAATTTTGTACGAATTCAGAATTATTATATGCGGATTGCTTGTTTTTGCGAAAGAGGGGTACTTTACTTTACAGTGCACCTATCCATTAAATGCAACAAAATCCTTACTTTAGCGTTTATCATTCTAATGTAAAAACATCGACAGCGCAAGCAGAATAATTTGCTCACGATCTCACGATTCAAAAGGAATATATGCAGTTTTGCGTGGTTAATTTTAAATAACTATCCATTCCTCTTGAGAAACCTTTTCAAATTTTTTTGTGTAAAATAAAAGTACATATTCAGTTGACGGCTCGCCCAGGCCCCGCGAAGAAATTCGCTATTTTGCCGACGGTAATTTGCATGCGTGCAATATGCCAATTAGAGTTTTCCTTCCACATTTAATTAGATTCTTTGCGAAGGGGTAGAGGAGAGCAGGTGGAAATAAAAACAAATTTTAAGATGCATCGGCATCATATAAAACCAAAACTACGTTCAGCAACACGGGCCAAATTGATGCTATCTGCTTGCCACTGACATTTCGCAAACTCCACAAAAAATCGCCATTGGGGTGCAATGATATCGACCTTTCCAATTCATTAAATTTTTCACTGAGCCAGATTAAGCAGAGGGCAGAGTTAAATCTTTTTATCTTGTGTGAAAATATGATCAATTCTATTAGCGGCATTTACGAACGATGAAGACAAAACAAAAGCTTTGCCGAATAAAACCATTCACAGGTTTGTCGACCCAAATTCCATCACATCTTACTTGAATGAAATACTTGCCTCGAACGTCACGATTTTAGTCAGAAAAGAACGCCGAACCGTATCGTCTTAAGCACAAAAACTCATTTCCTCGGTTAAATCGCTTAAAATGACAATAAAATCGAATTATTTTCCACAATTACTTGATGCCCAACAGAAAAACATGGCGTGGTACAACTATTGACATTTGATTCCCAAACCATCCGATGCGCCATCTCGTGGAAATTGTCATGTGGCTTCCATATGAAACTTGGAATTGGTGTGATTTTTGAAAAAAATCAATAAAACCAGTATTTCTTTGGTTGGTACATGGGATATCGGTGGGACTACTGTCAGAAATGGTGTCAACGTTATAGCCAGTGGGACCACTAAGCATTTTTCTCCTTTTATCGCTTAATCGACGAGCAAAGCTGCGATTTTGAGGAGTCATTATGTAATTTATAATTGTTTCAATAATCACAAATCTCGTTTCGCAAAAATTAATATCACATCACTTTGGGCTCGAGGGACAACCGTTGTACGTGAGCGGAGCTCGGCGCGGAACAAGTATTTTGTTGACAAGCTTCGGTTATACTAATGTGTGGGGTTGCAAGAGTTGTGATACTTTCAGTAAATTATGGTTATTTTTTTATCGAAAAAAGTTTATGGATGTTTCTTTTCCGATTGGTAGGGGAAACTCAATCACTCAGTTACCGGGTGTAACACAATTTTTATTTATTACTTATTACAGTATGAAAAATATTTATAAAAATTTATAACTGTGCACCGTTAAAAATGTTTAGGTTTGTGGAGAATTTTATCGTTGAAGGAGGAAATGTACTAAAAATAAAATATGTAACAATAAATGAAAGAGAATAGAGTTAGACTAAGTTAGCAATAATTTTAAAATAATCACTGCGAAGTACAATAAGTGTACATAGTACCGTTTCGTGTGAACTATATGTAAGTAAGTGAAATCTGGTACTAATTTTGAGTAAATATATCTAGTTCCGAAGCACGAACTTGAAACTTTCCGTTTTCGCGAGGTAACTTTGTCTAATTATAACCACATTGAGCTCAGTAAGTCAAATTTTAAAAATTGGCGAAAAAGTTGTTCTGCCTTTTTTCAGAAAATTACAACAACAAAATGCCCCATTAGCCGAAAAGAAAAATTCGCAGTGTTTGTTCCAAGTCCGAATCCCCGGATATGCCGGACCCACACATTGAAGGGTACACGGATTCGGTCAAAGAATATTGAACCTTGTTACAAAGAATGTCCACTCTATTTCTGCGACGCAATTTACCCCCACCATGGACAATTTTCAGAAAATTACAACAACAAAATGCCCATTAGCCGAAAAGAAAAATTCGCCGTGTTTGTTCCAAGTCCGAATTCCCATTTAAATCGCCTAATAAGCAAGAAAGACGGCAGCAGTCACAAATGCCGACAAACACTATGAAACAAGAGTTCACCTATTACTTTGCGGGCCGGAGGCGAATGCTTTTTCATGTCATTGTGTTGGTGGCGAGCCGGCCGTGCTTTTCAGATAGGAAATACCGGAATTCGAATGCCTGCCTCACACATTGAAGGGGTTCACATATAAGTTTGTTTACGTTTTTTCATCATAGGTTTTCCTTATGCGGGCCGAAGGCGAATGCTAAATCAAATGCGATTGTATGCCGGCTCGCACGGGTAATCCGTTTGCTTCAAAGGACAGGGTGATTAATTCTGATTGTGTTTTAAGAGAAGTTCTTTATAATTTGTGAAATTACGACTAAGCTTTTTAAAATTATAATATTTTGTGGTGAAATGTATAGTGGCATTAAAACTGATGTTTTGAAATAAGAGACCAATTATAAAACAGGTTTACTTTTTTATTTATGAACGTTTTAATTTAGTTTTAAGTGTACGGCAGTCGGCACCCTGTAGCTCTGTATCAATTTCTCGAAATTCCTCTGCATTGTTTCTCTCGTTTCCACCACAATGCTTGAGCATGCTATCGACTTCTAGCAAAATCGTGGGGTTGGGAGGAATAACGGTACCAAGGTCACAAAAACTGAAAATCTAAATTGCAGGAGTGAACAGTCTTTGTAACGTAGGTTCCATAGTCTTTGCCGAAGGCGAATGCTAAATCAAATGCGATTGTATGCCGGCTCGCACGGGTAATCCGTTTGCTTCAAAGGACAGGGTGATTAATTCTGATTGTGTTTTAAGAGAAGTTCTTTATAATTTGTGAAATTACGACTAAGCTTTTTAAAATTATAATATTTTGTGGTGAAATGTATAGTGGCATTAAAACTGATGTTTTGAAATAAGAGACCAATTATAAAACAGGTTTACTTTTTTATTTATGAACGTTTTAATTTAGTTTTAAGTGTACGGCAGTCGGCACCCTGTAGCTCTGTATCAATTTCTCGAAATTCCTCTGCATTGTTTCTCTCGTTTCCACCACAATGCTTGAGCATGCTATCGACTTCTAGCAAAATCGTGGGGTTGGGAGGAATAACGGTA
This sequence comes from Machimus atricapillus, assembly GCA_933228815.1. Taxonomy (NCBI): domain Eukaryota; kingdom Metazoa; phylum Arthropoda; class Insecta; order Diptera; family Asilidae; genus Machimus; species Machimus atricapillus. Next base: position 32,549,759 of record OW121784.1, read on the forward strand.
CCAAGGTCACAAAAACTGAAAATCTAAATTGCAGGAGTGAACAGTCTTTGTAACGTAGGTTCCATAGTCTTTGCCGAAGGCGAATGCTAAATCAAATGCGATTGTATGCCGGCTCGCACGGGTAATCCGTTTGCTTCAAAGGACAGGGTGATTAATTCTGATTGTGTTTTAAGAGAAGTTCTTTATAATTTGTGAAATTACGACTAAGCTTTTTAAAATTATAATATTTTGTGGTGAAATGTATAGTGGCATTAAAACTGATGTTTTGAAATAAGAGACCAATTATAAAACAGGTTTACTTTTTTATTTATGAACGTTTTAATTTAGTTTTAAGTGTACGGCAGTCGGCACCCTGTAGCTCTGTATCAATTTCTCGAAATTCCTCTGCATTGTTTCTCTCGTTTCCACCACAATGCTTGAGCATGCTATCGACTTCTAGCAAAATCGTGGGGTTGGGAGGAATAACGGTACCAAGGTCACAAAAACTGAAAATCTAAATTGCAGGAGTGAACAGTCTTTGTAACGTAGGTTCCATAGTCTTTGCCGAAGGCGAATGCTAAATCAAATGCGATTGTATGCCGGCTCGCACGGGTAATCCGTTTGCTTCAAAGGACAGGGTGATTAATTCTGATTGTGTTTTAAGAGAAGTTCTTTATAATTTGTGAAATTACGACTAAGCTTTTTAAAATTATAATATTTTGTGGTGAAATGTATAGTGGCATTAAAACTGATGTTTTGAAATAAGAGACCAATTATAAAACAGGTTTACTTTTTTATTTATGAACGTTTTAATTTAGTTTTAAGTGTACGGCAGTCGGCACCCTGTAGCTCTGTATCAATTTCTCGAAATTCCTCTGCATTGTTTCTCTCGTTTCCACCACAATGCTTGAGCATGCTATCGACTTCTAGCAAAATCGTGGGGTTGGGAGGAATAACGGTACCAAGGTCACAAAAACTGAAAATCTAAATTGCAGGAGTGAACAGTCTTTGTAACGTAGGTTCCATAGTCTTTGGATTCGGTTTGGCTACGTTTTTTCTGAACAGGTTTACTTATGCGCTCCTGCTCAGCACAAGAAGCAAATGCGCTTGTATGGTGAGACGCTCTTGCGATCGGTTTGACGGTGGTTCTTTTAGTTTGGATTTTCATATTTCCTCTGCAATTCCTAACACCCTGTAACACTGTACCGATTTCTTCAGATTCCAAGCCCCGCCTCTGAATCTGAAGAAATCGGTACAGTGTTACAGGGTGCCAAGAATTCCAGAGCAAATATGAAAATTCAATTGAAACAACCACCCTGTCAAACGAAAGCAGACTGATCGCAAAGCGCGCCTCACCATACAATGGCATTTGCTTCCCGAGCTAAACAAGAGCGCATAAGAAAACGAATGGTGAAAAAACGTAAACAAACCTAATATGTGTACGCCTTCTATGTGTGAGCAAGTGTGAGGCTGGCACTCGATTTCTACCTGTCATATATGCGAAGACGGCCGGGCCGGCACCAACACAGTGCCAGAAAAAGCAATGCTCGTAATAGGTGAACTCTGGTGTCATTGTGTGTGCGGCGATTTTGATTGTCGCCGTCCTTATTCTTTATTAAGCAATTTAAATGGGAATTCGGACTTGGAACAAGCAGGGAAAGATTCTCGTTCTTGCTAATGGGAGAACTTGTTATTGTAATGTTGAGAACTTTGTTATTTTCCCCAAAATGGGCTGTGGTGGGGATAACTGCGTCTCAAAAATAGAGTGCCTGTTCTTTGTAAAGTATTTTCCATATTATTCTTTGCTGCAGGCTACTAAATTGAAAGCTCAACGGATTGAGCTTTAGGACCAGAATGGAAATCTATATCTTATTTGTCTATGCTTTAACTGCTTTAACGAAGCCTACGGATCAGTTGACCTTTCGCAAGGTAGGCGTAGGGTGAACTTTCATAATTCAATTAGATCATACAATATCGCATAATTTCTTCTACCTTCCTTGCATGTATGTACAATTAATATATGTACATATTTTAATACTTATAATGCCATTATCAGTTTTTCACTATGTTTCTAGGCATAGTTTTTGTGCTAATTCTTTGTTATGTAATTAAACTTTATTATTGGTAATAATAAGAAATGCTCTAAGGATCACTCTTATAAAGGATTTTAGCTCGTAATAGTATTAAAGTCGATTATTGGAGTAGCCTTTTGAATAAGCCATTCTCATATGCTTCTCTGTGAGGTTGCGATTGCAAAACGCTAGTCATACTTTTAATGACTTGTAAAGTTGTAAATTACTTTCGCATAGTTTAAGAATGATGAATGAACAAATTCTTTCATTTTCCTGTTTCAAAACCAGGTTTTGTTTATAATAAGTTACAGTCAAGAAATATTAGTAAACATTTCTCCTCATATCCCATACTGTTCATTTACAATTCAGGTATGTAGAGGGCACCTATTTTGTTCACCAGGTGAACATACTTATTTTTACCATACCACCGCCAAAAGTACGAATTTTTTTCCTTTTTTTAAAGCAAAACATGGCAGTTTTTTATCCGAAAGGAATAAAACAGGACATTTTTAGTAGTATTAGTTTTTGTCTGTAGGCCCGAAGGCCATGTTTGGGTTACGCGTATCCTTTCTTTTAGCAAGAAGCCCTAGGAAGGTCCGAGCCCGACTTGCTCCGTCATGCCCACTATGGGGAAAATATTTTCGTCTCAATCGACCGGTTTAATTAATAAAACATCACTGACTGGTTCATACAAAGAGTTATTCACGGATCTGACCGAGACTGTACCATTTTTCAAAATTTGATACCTTATTTAGTTTTTAAGGAAGAATTGTATAGTGACATTTAATCAACTAAAGGAAAACCAGGTATATTTTAATTATTATGGAATAAAGTCTCAACATAATAATAAGGAAGTACCAATAAGAAAGAAGAGGACATTTTAAGGAAAACTAAATTATATTATTAGATAAATAAACCGTTTTATATTTTATAATCAGAATAACAATTATTTTACACATTTGATTACGAAATAAAATAAGTGCAAGCTGTGATAAGCTGTCGCGGTATATGTATTACGCCATGCGCAAGTTAAAGAAAAATTGTTCTTGAGCAGATATTGAGCTCATTTTCGCTTCTTCAGGTTCTCAAATCGTCGTGATAACTCGTCAAAGTCGATTTCATCTTCATCCTTCTTTTCAGACGGAGGCTCCGGTAAATCAGACGGCACGTTTGGTAGGTCCGGGAAACTCATGTTTGCACTGGGAGGTCCTGGATTTGGAGTAATCTTGGAGCGCGGCTGTGGTTTAGGTTTGTTCGATTTCTGTAAAATAATTTTAGGGATAGCTTTGAAATCATTATCATTAACATTGTTTTACAGTCGCATGTTTTTGTACACCTCTATACTGATCATTAGAAGCATTTTCCCTAGCATTTGTTTCTAGTTTATCTACAAAAGCAAAAGTAAAGCATAAGGAGAAGTACCCAAATTCAATCACATGCTTTGAAATTTAATATAACTTTAGGGCCCCGTATTCATCAACGCGTCTTAATTGAATGGTCTTAAATCCTCTTTCGAATTTGGTGTTAAATTGTCTCCACTATTTTTCAAACATGACTTTGAATTATCACTAGTCACGTCACCTATGGACATTTTTTTTTTGTTAAGGTTATGGAATTCGAAGATTGTCTATCTACATATAACATGGGCCGCTCTCTACACCACTCCAAAGCTCTAACCCATATGCAATTCTGACAACGAGATCGAGAAAAATCTTCCTTTAGATATGGCAGCAAAGAACTACAGCTTATGATTCCTTATGTAAATTCCAATAAGAGCGAACGAAAAAAAAATAGGCAACCATAAAATGCTCACCTGCAGCGGTTAAACTGTAAAAAATAATGTGTTGCACTATTTTAAATGCAATTTTTTTAGTTTTGGGTGAGAATTAGTACAGCTTGGTGAATATACGGATGTTTAGGATGAGTTTAAACGTACAAGGTTCGTACATATTTTTGCAAACATTTTCATATATGACCTAAATTGGTTTTCCCAAGAGATCTTTTTATGTCTGTTGTATAGACTTTAAAGTTTAAGGTAAAAATTAGATTTTTTAAAGATAAATTTTCATATAACGATGTTTCCAAATATTCTGTTTACAAAGATATTTATGCATTTTTTTAAGAATTTTTCGCAAACTGAGGGAAGTAACTTTTGATGTTTGTATTTATTTAAATGCGGCTATTTAGAGAACACGAGTATTCCACATTGCTGTGTGGTGTGTTCTCTGACAAATCAGTATTTTGAGCGTGATAAGACCCGTATAATAATAATAAAAAATTAAATTAATAAAATCTTGACGGGTTAGCAATATTATCCAATGTATGTACAATGTATATAAATATATCGAAATTATGAAATACCTAACTGAAATTTCCTTATAGTATTTGTTAACAATATCTATATTTGCATATATCATTACTTTATTTTTTTTATTTATAATAATGAAATTATACATATTAATAAATTTATTTTTCAGCATATTTCAGCGATTTTGTTAAATATATTAAAAGTGTCATTGAATTTGGGGCTAATGGGAATATCATAAAACATTATTATAACTACAATCGAAACCCTATAAAATAAATACATACTCTAAATTGTTGTCCACGTATTTCAATAAAAATGTCTTTCATTTTTCTCAAATTTTAATCATTTAAACGTCAATTTGTTTTTTGGTGCAAAGGTGTACAAAAGTATACGACGATAGTGATAGTGCAATAATTATGAAAAAAATGTGTTAAAAAATAATAATAACGCTCAAATCACCTGCAAGTTATCATTTATCATTACAGATGAGTACCTAGGTGGTAGTGATTCAAGGAATGCATTCTGTGAATTCTAAAAAAAATAATAAAGAGCAAAAACATAACAAAAGTTAGTAATAATAAAATGATTGAAATATAAACGCAACAGGTTGAATGTAATCAATCATTATTGGATGCCAATTTTGTAAAAGTGTCCAATCAGGAGTATATAATATAATATCTTTTAAAAGTATACTTTTTTAGAGAGCGATGTTACTTATTATTTCAATTAAAAATATTTTGATTGCATTCAAATTGATATAGTTATGATTGTGATTACATGTATACATATTATGATCGTTAATATAAAAGCGAGTTCTTGTGGCTTTATTTAATCGGCATAGAACTTAATCGTTTACGTTGCAAAGAAATAAAATTACCATTGCTCTCTAAAAATTACATTTCATTTAAAAAAAATAACGTCGATGGGAAACGTGGTAATGATCATAATAACTTCTAATTAATAAAAAGTAGCGCTAAAGATTATGTTGCATAAATCCTTTAGAGAGGAATCACACTTATTAGCATCATTTTATATAATACTTTTGCCTCATTTGCCAGCCAGCAGTTCGGCTGGCAAATGGCCCGAATTGCTCTCCATGGGGACATTTTTTAAAAATTTATTAAGAATGTTGCGCGTCCGTCGAGACAGACGAGCCCAAAAAATGTTGGCGTTTCGATACGGAATACCAAGCCGAACTCTTAAGTGTGGTTGGTGTTTCTGTCATAGTCGCTGCGATCGTGCGGTGGCAGTCCCTAAATCCACTTTATTCGAACTCTAAGTGTGAATCATTAGCGAAGGCAAATCTTGCAACAATATTAAAATCTCTTTGTAATTCGCGATATGAAAACGATTTCTTGATCGATCTATGCCCCTTTTTATGTGCTTGCTACGATAACTCTGTCAATTAAGCGCTACAAAAAGTAGTACAACTGGAGTAATCGGCTCTACTAATTTAACCAGCGTGTATGTATATGTACCACAGCCTGTCACTTTAGCTTTGAATTGTGCACATAAACAGGGCCAATGTCGAGTTCCTACCGCAGAATGCTTTCTCATATAAAGAAGCAATATGAGCTCTACATTAATGTACTGGAAACTTTTTAACATTAACATTTTTAACATACACGCACTACTACATGCTACTGCTACTTAAATTTATAAGGATAATAGTTACTGATCGGTGATGAAGCCCCTGTTAGTTACGCTATAGACAGTTTAACGTGTGTGTGGTTTCGAACAAGTTTCTATTTCCTCATTCATTCATTAAAATAAGTTTATAGTAGGGTTGTTGCATAGTGAACCAATCCGTTATTTCAAATACGTAATGCAACGTTGCCATTCTTCAGTAATGCGTCAATACTTATTGAGTAGTGAACTCTTTCATCTCACCGACTTAACCCAACGCTTGCCGTGTGTTATAAATTCGGTACGTGAAAACCAACATTTTCCGCGTAAGTATTTTGATTTGTATACTTCATTCATATTATAGCAGGAAGCTCAAAAAGAATAAATGTTTTCTTGAGTTTGGTTGGTCGAATTAATTTACTTTTATTAAATTGCGAAATGGCTTTCGCGAAATCCATAAAAAGCATGTTCACGCTCTGCTGTTAAAATGCTAAAATCCCATACTAATTTTGAAGTACTATATACAAAAAACCCACAAAGGAATCAATTTCATTTTTTGTATGCTTAGTTACTGAACTCAAAGATTAACCCTTTGTACTCGATTTCTCCGGAGCGGAGCCATTTAATATTTGTCTTCAAACTCGAGGGCTCCGCTATGGAGACTGCAAATAATTATAAGGACTTTTTTTTAGTGCACATATCATTTACTTACATATATGTGAATATGATTTTTCTATTGAATTTGCTTCGAGTTGCTGGTAATATGAATGAAAAAAACACTTTGAGTGTAAAGGATTAATGTTTGCGTATATAAAATGTAAAAAATACAAAAAGGCGGCTACCATACTCAGGAAAGGGAGTGGTGGGCAGTGCAGGTAATGGCAGCGATTAATATAAGAACAAGTTCCTGAGTTTAGATTATAACTGAAAGAAATAGCCTAAATTTAGAACAAAATATTGGTTTTTCACAATTTGGTACGTTTTCGAAATGAAAAATTGTTTACTAAATAGTAAACAATTAATACTTAATGTTTGAATTCAGACTACTTCCATAGCAAAATGAATAAATATCTGCGAAAAGTTTGAAGACGATCGCTTGAGTTGGTGCTGCCACTACATTTCGTCGGCATGTGCTCGATCACCTGGCTATGGTAGCCGCGATTTTGTATTTGGCTACATTTTATAAATAAATATCGATTTTACTATTTTAACAGCAGAATGTCCTTCTTAATGGATTCGACTAATCATTTAAACCACCCCCTAATTTTGTGTAAGATTAGATATTAAAAATATAGATACATATATACATATTATGAAGAAAATGAAGTGAGAAAGTGCAATTTACAGCAATTACGTAGAGCGAATTCTAATTTAGGTAACTAGCAAGGACCTTGTTTATTTAACATTAGTGTAAAAGATAGAAATTACCGCGCCAGTAGATATATGTACATACATTGTATATATGTACGTATATGTACATATATACAATTTTAGAAAAACATTCTTATCCAAAAGCTATGATTAGTAGCACACTGATGCAAAAAAATTAAATAAATGAAACACAATGCCTTCCAGCAATACACTAGCTAAAAAAATGTGCATTCCAATAAAAAAAAAGTGTGCAGCATTCAAATGAAAATTGTTAATTTTACGAAGAAATAGTGAAAAGAATAATAAGTTAAAAGTATATTAAAGTTACTTACATTACCATGAGTTAGAGACATTCAAAGAATAACATGATTTTAGTATAACTATTAAACACCACCAAATAGATCGGGCACTTACCTGAAAGTTGTCATCGGGACTATCCACGGAAGGAGGAATATTGTGAATTTCCTCCTACAAATTACATTTATGGATATTTCTACACTGTATTATCGGCATGCAAATAGAACTCCAAAGCTTACCTTAATAAAATTTGTATTTATATTCAAATCTTTCTTTTCGGGTTCTGCTGCTTGTGATGGAGGTGCTGGATTCGGTGGAATGTTGTAAGCAAATGTAGGCGCGGTAGCTCCACTGCCACCGCCACCGCCACCAAATCCGCCACCACCAAAACCTCCTCCTCCATACGGAGGTGGATAGTTAAATGGAGTGTTGGAGGGTGGCGCTGGCATTTCAGGCAAAACAGGTGGTTGAGGATACCCAATAAAGCCCATTTGTGGAGGCTGAGGAACTCCGCCTAGATTGTTTTTGTCTGATAAATCTATTAGGTATCCATCTAAACCTGGAAATAGAAACGTATATTTATTTATTTATTTAAAGGTAATTAAGAACTACACAATGTAATAACTTATTTTTAATAAGTAATAAAATATGTATCTGCACTCAAATTCGCTAATTCAGGAGATGTGCCAGAAATGTTTCTTATTTAATAAGTTTGTAAAATATGTGAGAAGCAGTATGCAAATGCTCTGGATGTACATTCTGATCAAGATATTTTTCTATTTAATCTTAAAAATCATATTATTCCACTCAAGTAGGGTTTGAAAATGTATTCACTTAAATGATTAGTTAAAATTAATTATCTGAATTTTCCAACGAACATTTCAAAGTTTATTTATTTAATCATTTATGTGTAGGTATATTTTTCAGATTGGAAAAAATTTAATCTTGATAGTGCAGATGACTTCAAATATCATAGTCTGAAAAAAAATTGCGAAACTTTTCAAGACCAAATGTCGACGGTGGAAGTTTGATAGTAGAAATATATATAGGTAGAAATTTCAAAATGTTACGATCTACCCTCCTTATAAGCAGTTAAGGTTCTTTGGTTATACTGGTTGTAGCAAAGAGATTGGAATAGTGGAATATCTCGAGAAATGCAGATTAGATCAAAAAGCTATCCAATGATACAAAACCCGACCGCCCACCGACATCCCCTGAGGCGGCGGTGGGTGTAATTTCGAAATTTTTAAGGGAAACCACTTTTTATTGCAAACATTCTACAGAAAAAGTATGAAACTTTTATCTGAAGCGAAAAATGAGATTTTATGTTCTGTCGAGAAATGCAATATGTACTTACTCAAAAAAAATATATATATATGAATACGAGTTAATGAAATATTCCAATTACATATGTGCATATATACAAATAGAATTGAAATATTGTCCAGCCCCTTTCCGCATTCCTTATAACAAATTGAAAAACAATATTTCAGACAAAAGGTTCGTAATTTTGCCCATAGAATCGGAATCTGCATTAAAAAATGGGGGTTCCCATTAGACATTTTAAAGTTACCCGCATCCCAGCCCCAGTGGGTGTGAGTGACCTGCTTTTTGAAATATATTACATACATGTTTTTTTTTCTATCTGATCTGTATTTCCACTATTTCTTCTATTCTTCTTGTTCATTAATTTTATCGCCTAAATGCTTATTCTACCGCTCAAATTCTTGTATATTACCGGCCATAGTTAATTACCGCCAAGCAAATTTCTTACTGCCCAAATGGATTATTAACTACCCAGTGTATCATCTCGGATAATTAAAAATTGTTCCCAATTAAAAGCTGGATTTTTTGCGGCAATAGCTTAGAAATTAGTAGGAAAATAAATAAATGAGAGGGGAAAACCATAAGAGTTTCTTTCCTGATTGCCGGAAAGTTTAAAAATGTCGAATTAATGAACTTATAAAGAGTATATTTGGGAATATTTTTAGCTTGTATTGGGAATCTAAATCCGAACGGCTAACACTGGTTTTAATTAATTGCTTACCAATAGGTCTGTTATTGTCATCTTTCATAACTTGAGGATCGGGTTCGTACTCAATATTGTAGTTCTTCGCAATTTCAATGAGGTACTTCTCGACTAGCAGCTTGGGTGGCGCCTGTATGGCAAGCTTATGCATCAACTTCTCCGAAACTTTATGATTTCCCGTGGCTGTTCTAGCTTGCTCTGCGAATTCTCCACCGTATTTACTAATGAACAACTCCGATATCACCTTCAGTTCCTGGATATCGGTCTGCAACCGAGGTGAGACCCAAACAAGACTGTAAACAGCCTCAGCGATCCCATCGTCAAGTTCCTTCATCTGAGTGACCAGCCCAAATCGGGTTAGTAAGAGGTCGCAGTACATTTCAACTACCTCCATTGCTTCGACGAGATAGTCCTCTCTGAGGCAGAAAATATACTTACATATTTCTTCTTATAAAGATTTTAAGCTTTAAGGTATACCTTATTATGTGTTCCACTCGAATGCGGGCCCTCTCGACTTTCCCAGTCGCGAGATAGTCTGCAATTTCTTTCCTGGCTTTTTGCGCTAGTTCGGTCTTCTTTTTCTCAATTAATTTGAGGCGATTTAATGCCAGGCGAAGGTGTGTTTTTAGTTTCGTGTAATTTGGACCCGAAGAAAACATATTTAATTTTCTTTACAACACAATATTTTACTAGTCAATACCCACCGGAAGAACTGTCAATTTAGATTGCAACACTGTTATGAGTCATACATGAATCATTTGTGACGTTCATATAAATGTTTTTAGTGAAAAGTACATTTGTTAGGTATTTAATATTTTTTTACGGGCCAATTTTTTAATTAGCTGATAACTTTATTCCTCTGATAAAAAACCGACTTAGTCTTGAGAAAAAATTATTTTTCACTTATTTGTCAAAATAACCTGGCGATTAGCAGGCCACACACGGGACGGTTTTTGGCGTACAAGCACGCGTACACACATTTGATTGATCGTTTGTGGGCAACTTGGCGTACAAACTTAAAACCGTCCCAAATATTTCTAGCCTTTGATTTTTCTGTGGTTTTGCTATGTTTACTAACTGTTAAGATGAATCGCTCTGTCATTAGATCGTGGAGTCGCGATTTCTTTCTTAAGTTTGTTGGAATTTATAGAAATTCCTTTTTTGTGAAATAACTTTCCTATCCGGCGGAACGGTTTTTGGCGTACAAACAAGATTGACCGTGTGTGGGCAATTAGCGTACAAACTTAAAACCGTTCCAAAACTGTCCTAAATATTTCTCGCTTTTGATCACTGAATTATATTTACATATATACTGAACTGCAAACACGCGTCTGAAAAACAAAACGAGTTTTAACCTAGACTCAAACCTTTCTGCTATACGCTCAATTTTTAGTTATTTTATAAAAATGTCCCGAGCACTAAGCCACTAGGGAAGACAGAGATAGATATACACATTATTTTTGTACCTTTGTCTAAGCTTCATATTTCACGTATATGCCAACATAATATAAAAGTTGCGACACAAATTCCCGTACCATCTGTTGGTCACCGTTAAACTACAGCTGGTTTTAATTTGGTTTTTGTGCTATTACTGCTGTCTAATTTGGGCTTTTTTCTAAACAAGTCAATTTCATATGAAGAAAAAAGTGTTTTGCAGTACATGGCATTTATCGGGGTTGTCCCATATTCATTCGAAAATGGTATTAAGTTGTCCGCCTGCGGATATCTAGGGAGGAGCGCAAATAGTTAGAATTCGCCCAAAATTTGATCTCACTTCACTTTTAAAATGAGTTTTTGTATGTGGCTAGCAGTCCAGTACCCATATAGGCATATATGTATGTATGTCAATGGATAGCGGAAAAAAGGGGCTTGGACCCTCCAAAAAATTTTTTAAAACACCCTACTGATTTAAGCCCTATAATAGCTGGATAGCCGATAATATTTGGCTCCTATTTTCTAGTGCCGTTTCACCTCACCTAAAATATAAGTAAAAAATTTCCCCTTCGCATTGTCGGAAGGACACGTACAGGGCTGTAATACGTTGTTGCGCATCCTCTACTCTATTATCTAAAATTAGAATTTGTATAGCGCTGTTTATTTTTATCGCATTGGCTAGATAGGCCGATTCCGCAAATTTTTTTAATGCGGAATTACTGAATGCTGCCAAAAATATTTGAATTTAAAATATTTGTTGAACTGAAAGTTTAAAAATATCGTCTTAAATTCAATCAGTGTAATTTGTAAACTTTATGCAATAAGCAAATTATCAACTCTCCAGAAAACTGTCTGAGAAAAACTGTAACGGCAAATCAACATAGCTGATTTATCTTTGACATTATAGAACGTTAATTTTACATGTCATTTTACGAGCTGTCACTCCCTCAAAGCAAAAGAGAAGGAATAAAAGCAAAAATCGTAGTCCGTTCCTACGAAATCTTGTTCGTGAGCGGTCCATATAAACAGATTTTACGAAGAAAAATAAACATTTTCCAGTAAATATATTTATATATAATTGTAGCGCATGTGTGTGAGATTTTGGTATATAAAACAAGTTATATAACATGAAAATCTATCAGCCAAGCCCGTCTTTGTGGGGTACGCAAAACTGTTCTGTTTTTGAGCCGTGAGTGACGTAGTGGTGTAATTTCTTACTTGTTTTCTCCTCTGTTTAATGAGGAATTCTACTGCATGTATTTTTACTAACCGTGTTAACTTGAATTCAATAATAACACGAGCTATTTGAAGAATTGAAATTCATTCAGTTTTCGGTGACGAGCTCAAGATTTGTGACCCGAAGAAAAAGGTGCAGTTGTGAAATCTCTTGGTCATAGTCCTTTGTTCTTTGGGGGGACCCGCAAAACAGTAAAATGGCGGATAATATAATTGAGTCGGCCTCGAGCTCCACCTCGGTGCAGCAGCCACCCACGTCGACGAGCCACATTAGCCCTGTGATTCCGCTGATCGCGGCCGAGATCCACGTTGAGAATCAGATGGCTCCCAGGCCGTCCTCGGACCAGGGCTCCAGCTCCGGCGCGACCAACAAAGTGGACGAAGACGAGCCAGAGGCGAAACGTGCCAAGCACGAAGAAAGTCCAGCTGGGACTTCTACGGCCGCTCTCCACCAGGAAAAACTCGAACTTCGCCTGGGTGGCATTCTTTGCTGCGCCGTTTGCCTGGACCTGCCAAAAACAGCCATGTATCAGGTGAGTAGCATCGCCCGTCGTGGCCATTTCAAAATGAATAAAAATCTCCGCCGCTCGATCTGGGCGATGTGACATTTATTACATAAATAAAGTCGTCCTTGACTGAAATCGCACGCTCGGAGCCGAACGTGCGGCGGTACCCAAACAGGGCGGCTCGACTTGGAGCTGCTCTGGCGGTGCTAATCGCGGCCATAAATTGTCGGTTTTGCGCACTCGCCATTTTCGCATGGCTGCTTCCGAATCTGCGTATCGATTTTCTTGTTCACGTTCTTCTCCGTCCGTCGTGGGCTGGATGGTGATGGTAGTGGTCGCAGGGAATTTTCCTCGGCAGTAAGTATGCCTGTAGTGGTGCTGGGGCGCATCTGGGCAGACTCTGTTTGTTTTGGTTCCTCGGGCACCAGCCCTCGTCGTTGCAGCAGCTGTTTTTGACGCATTTCAGCTGGGGAACAACTGTCACCAAATCGAACTGACCTGCACGAAGCAGAAAAGGGTTTCACGGACAGATTTGCATTCGTACGCGTGGCTTTTTATGTTTTTTGCATATCTTTTTCCCCACAGGGCTTCTTAAAAAGAAAATCATGTCTGTCTAACGCGTTTTCTTAAATGGCTTCTTGTAGTCATCTTCAGTATTTAAATTTGGATCGAGTGCTTTTCATATAAAAATTTCTTCTATTTTGACTGAGTTTCACCACTGCAACTAAAGCATTAATTCGTTTTATTTTTCTCTTTTATATTTTTCAATTCCAGTGGGTTATCCCATAATAATTGGTGTTATATAAAAATTATATTTTTGCAAATCTTTTACCTTTATTCAGTATTTTCTTTCTAAATTGTAAATACCTAAATCGATTTAGGCTGTTTGATTTTGTATCAGAAGTAAGAAAAAGCTATTTAATAGCCACATTAATATGCAGTGTACATATTTTGTGTTTTTTAGTACATACTTTAATGAACTATTGTAAACTACATTTTACGTGCAATCTATTTGTATCTACAAATTTAAAACTCTTTAAAATGTTATTTATTTATTACTCTGTTGAACAAACATTATAAAAGAACACAAGTTTTGTGAATGCCATATTAATTTTAGTTTTGAAGACGTAATTTTATATTCTTAAAAGAAGAGAAAGTGATATCGATAATAGATATAATTGTGATACTCATATGTTGTTTGAACTTAAACGTTTTATCTATAATTATTCTCAACCATAACCAGTCCTCATTTACCCAGATTAATAGAAAACTTCATGTTGAACCGAAGACGAAAAACTCAAGATCTGTTTATATGCAGAGTAAAGTTATCGTTATTACATAAAATTTATTAAATGTTTGCTCAAATTTAGAAACAATCCATTCTTCAATCTGCATTTCTTTTAATTGTTAGAAGAACCGTCCACTTCCAGAAAAATGTATTAGAATTAGTATTACCAGGGATCAAAATGGAAGTTGATATTTGAAAAAAATCTCTTAACACGTCTAGATGTGCAAAAATCAGTTTCTGTAGAGATAGAAAAGAAAAAACTTGTGTCGATTCAAAAAAAAAATTTTTTCTTTTAATCTGGATAAACTACAAGGCACAGCAGTTGATTTAATTTGTTCCGAAAAATTTCTTTGTAAATAAGCGACATCTTTTACATTAAAAAATATATCAGGCCTTACTTAAACACGATCCACACACGAAATAACAGCCAAGATGATATGCCCAGCAAGTTATCTTTTAGAGTTCTTTGATTACTTTTTTTAGTGTGAAACGAGTTGGAAAACAGTTTTAGCCTTTCTTTTAAGTACTTTATGAGTGAAACATTACTGAGAACCAATACTACTTCGTTAAATTTTAAACAGAAATTATGAGATCTAACAGAACAAACACATTTAATTTAAACCTACATAGTCCGCAATTTTGATGAAAATGTTCTACACTAATAATTATGAAAATTGGACAGATTTAGAATTCGGCAGTCTGCCATCTTGACCATACTTTGGAGCCATAACTAATAGGTATAGGGGTCTATTCTTCACCATATTTCCCGCGAATACACTGATTTATCTAGGAAGTCATCTTTGGCAATCTATCTTGGCCATTGTTTCGAATGTGGAACGAATTTTAAAATAGGAACCCTGGTCTAAAGTACTCATTGAAATAAATCCTCATTAAAATGAATAACTAATCCAATTTGTACAAAAGAAAATTCTACAGGATAATGAACAAGCACACAGTTCACTATGAGTTGAGAAGGAGTCTGAACACTTAGGCCCTTTTTTCTTTTTGGTGAATACGGGCCTTATTTGAGTTGAAAGATCGTTTATAGATAAACTTAAAGCCACTTATGTAGCATGAGGCAAAAATAAATTGGTTTATAAAGGATGAATTAGGCAGTCTATACGAACAGTTTGTACTTTATGTATACTGAAAGGATTGTGATGAGACAAGCTCAAGTCTTCTCGTATTAAATTTGTGGAATTTGATGGAGTTTTCGGAACGTAGGTATTTGAAAAATTCCTAGAAAAAATTTAAAAAATTGATTCCTTACACTAGAAATATACGAAGCACTGAAAAGAAATTTGTTGGTGGAAGAATTCAATTAATATAAACGACTTAAAATACAAAGATATTAACACAATATACAAATTACACGCATAAATATTAAAATAATCGATTAATCAAGCCGTAATAACTGCTTAGCCAAGAGGGAAAAAATCATATGATTAATTGATTAAAATCGAATCAAATTAATCCATTATTGCAGCCTTTTGATAAATCATTGCAATCTCTAATGGCGGTTCAGCAGTTTAAGAGTTATAATGATAGTAGTGAATATGTATAATATAAAATCCAAAAACATTCATATCGCACAAACAAAATTTTTTGAAGCCCCAACGAGCAGCGAGAGTTGAGAAATATACATACATATATTGTAATTAAAATGAGTACTTTAGATTTTTCTGTACTTTTTTTTAAGTTTTATTCGTTAATTTAACAAATATTGGCAATATGGTGCACTATAAAATTCTAGATTTCACGTTATTTAGTTCTCAATATACCCCCAAAATTAAATGAAAATGAAGCATTAATATCAGATGCCGCCTATTTACTTATAAATGAAGCATTGAGGTAATTGATTCTGATGATCTATATCCTCAAAAGTAATAAAGAAAATAAATATTAGGATTAATCAAGACTTTTAGGTAATAAGTACATATATGATAAACTAAAAAAACATTTTTATGATTTTCCGCAAATTGTAGCTTGGTAAGTATTTGAATATATTTACTTTTATATATCGAATATTAATTTGATATGTTATGCTCTTATCGAAAAAAAAAATTATGTGCGCTACGTATTGTATTATATTTTTAAATTAACAAAACTCAGTGGTGAAAGTCAGTCAATTTATGTGATTTAAAAATCATGTTTGAAGAAAAAAAGGTTGTGATAAGTTTGGATCTAAAACAATAAAAACACTGTGCAATCATTTACGCTTTATTATCATATTAAAGGTTTTTGTGTAGACGCTGTTATAGAAGTCTATGCAACAGCGAATACCTTTGGTAAGTGTTCCATGGATTGCGGTCTGGCAGCTAAAAGGTTCGGATATTTCTCATAAGTGCGGTGTATAAATCAATCTTCCAATTTTCAGATAAGACTCTCGAATAATTTACGTGTTCTTTTTGGATAGTTAGATGTATGCTCTTGTTTTGCTCAAGATAGCAAGTTAATAGATAAATGCAAAAATTAAAAAAAAAAAAATGAAATAAAAATATAAATAAAGCAAAAGAAGAATAAACGAAATTGGATAAAAGTCGATTTTTATTTTCTCAACTCCCCTATACCCTCGATTTCAGAGAATGTAGCTTTTCGTTCTCTTCTCTTTGTTTCGTAATAATTTTTGTAATTTTACTTTTATTGTTTAGACAGCTACTTAAGATTATTTTTCCGATTTATCGAACGACGAATTGTTTTATACTGTTTCATTTTCATTATAATTTCACAAAGGCCTGAGATGTTTTGACTTGTAATATGTTCTTTATAACATAACTTTTGATGTTGCAAATATGAAATGTGAACTATTTATTAATAGCCGTACAGTAAATCAGTGCAATGTTTAAATAAGTAGGGCCCAGCTAGAGTCAGATGAGTCGTTCACGTATATTAAGAATTAATGTATAAGGACTGTTTTCTACTGACTGCTGTGAAAAAAATATTTTTGCCATATGTTATTTAAAAACTTAGGAAGTATTTGAAATGTGAATGTGATTTAGTGCTGATTTTCGAGAAAATAAAAATGTAAAAGAAAGGAAAGCAATGCTGCGTATGTATCGATTTTTGATGGGGAAAAATAAACTTTTTCGAGGTGGTTTATAATTTTTTGTTTCTATTATTAGATGAAATGCAATTTACCCTACCCTATTTCCCAACTCGCCTGTTTCATTGCAGATCTAAGTCATTTTCACACTTCAAAGGTTGAATTACAATTTACATAAAATTTATTTTAAACATTTTTTAAAATTATTAATATTTTTTGTTTGTTTTCTTTTTTATTTGGTAAGTAATTCGAGGGCATATTCGGAAGATACTAACATCTAAATTCTTTTGCAGTGTCAAATGGGACACCTTATGTGTGCAGCTTGTTTTACGCATTTATTAGCTGATGGACGGTATGTTATTGATTTAATTATTCTTTTCCCCTCTAGAAAACATATTTACAAATGTTATTAATCAATTAAGCTTAAGGGACCAAGTTGCCACTTGTCCTAATTGTCGGGTTGAGATTTCCAAAAGTACTGCATCCAGAAATTTGGCGGTTGAGAAGGCTGCGTCTGAGTTGCCAAGTGAATGCCAAGTATAATAATTAATTTTACATATCTAGACATTTTTACATTTATAAAAATGCTTCCTTATTTCAAACAGTTCTGCGATAAAGAGTTTCCCAGTAAATCTCTCAAGCGCCATGAAGAGATTGAATGTCAGGAAAGACCAATTGATTGCAAATATTCAAGAATAGGATGCCAGTGGCGCGGACCTCATCATGAAGGTAATTTTTGTTACTATCATATATATTCGTTTTCTTTTTGAAAACAGCGATAAAGAAAACGTAGAACTTACCCTACCACCGTAGAACTTTACAGGTAACATATTCTTTTAAAAAAACGATATGAATGCAAGAAATTTTCCCGAATTTTTCATGATTTGGTCTAGTCTAGTAAATAGGAACTAAATTAAAATTGTTTTATTTCTTAGCGTGCGGTCTTTCAACAATTTGGGCGTTTTATGCATAGAATTGTGGAGCAGTTGCTCTTCAAAAATAGCAATGTGCCATATGAAGAACACATTTTATATTTTTCAAAAGGCTTCAATTGAGTCATTCGCTTAAGAATTTTTTATCTAATTTCAGCTGCTGAGCACGAATCGGTTTGCTCTCACCCACAGAAATCAGCCCATGAAGTCATGTCCGCTCTGGAAGCGCATGATAAAAAACATGAGGAAGAAAGGAAACTCTTCGCCACGCTGATTGATTTGCTCAGCTATGAAAAAATAATTTTCAATGGTATTTAAACACAGTCTTTATATTATCCCTTCTACTACTGTTATGGTAATGTTGTAGGAAAAATTTTTTTTTTAGTAATTACATATGAGTTAGAAGGGATGAATATTTTTAATAATTTTTCTATTGAAGAACTTGATATTATTGATAATGTATTTTTTAAATTGGAGTTGGATGTCTTTCAAGTAAGTCGAGATGTCCCAAATGTATTATCAAGTTCTTTTTATCCATTTGGCTTAGAATTTAATTGCTAAACGTGTGATATCGTAAAACTATTTTTTCTGTCGAAGTCTTGTTTGATCCAAGACAAGACGGAACATTATGCGTTATTATTCTAAACTAAGTTTTGGCAATTTTGTATAAATTGGACAATTAAGTGCTTTCATTAATAGAATTCCTCATTTTTTAGATCTGCAGCTGAAACCGTACCGCACTGATGAATATGTACACAGATTGTTCTATGAGACTTCCCGGTTTACCGCGTTTAACAGCCAATGGGTCGTTAAAGCCCGAATAAATAATAGTCAAAGGGATCCACATCAATCAAACGAAAGGCAAATTACTTATCAGGTAAATTCGAAGTATGTTGTTGCGCTGAGGTTACCTTGTTTTTTTTTTCAAGCTTATTCTAAAAAGTAAAACAACCACGCCCCTTCCCATCCACTTTTTTGCTCTGAAAGGACCTTTCTCAGACATGAAAGTAGACACACAAATTTATAAGCATGAGTTCACAGATCAAGTAAGAGTGTACTATTCAGATTTCAAGTTTTGGGTAATCTTAAATTATACGTTTTTTTTCTTACAGGACAACGAAAGCGACTACTATTTACTACCTTTGCCAGACAGTTCAGAATGCAACCGTTTATTAGCTGCGAAAGCCATTAACTTCAGGTGATTTTTTTCCTACAGTATTTAAAAAATTAATATTTTTATTTGTTTTGAAACCTATAATTGTGCTAACAAAAGGGAATGTTCCGTCAAATTACTTTTACCACTAAGCTCAAAACTAATAACGAGTCTCATGATTCACTGTTTAAACCGAAACGCAGGATATGTGATTTCAATGATTGCAATTATATGTAGTAAAAATAACCCGAAAAGTTTGAACAGCCGCGAGTATATTTATTTTTCTATATAAAGTCTGTAAAAGTATCAATAAAAATATCATAAAAAAGAAAAAACATTGTGTGGTTTTATGAAACCACGATGCAAGTGAAACTTTTTTTCGGATCGTAGGCATTTAACTGAAAATTTTCGGAAAATTATTCGATTTAGGCTATTAAAATTTCGTTTTTCATCTTAACTTAATAATTGGAAAATGGGAATGATAATGGGAAATCAATAGTAGACAAGATATCCAACTATAAATTTTAATTGCAATCTGCGTATAAGAGTACGGAATACATAACAAATACAATCATTCAGATGATAGACGCTTTCAACGCTGTCAAAGAATATGGAACCTTGTTACAAAGAATGTCCACTCTATTTCTGCGACGCAATTTACCCCCACCATGGCCACTTTTCAGAAAAAAAAACAAAAAATTTACCCATAAGTCGAAAAGAGAGCTTGTTCCAGTTCCAAATTCTCATTTAAATTGCCTAATAAGCAAGAAAAAGGACAGGGTGATTAATTCTGATTGTGTTTTAAGAGAAGTTCTTTATAATTTGTGAAATTACGACTAAGCTTTTTAAAATTATAATATTTTGTGGTGAAATGTATAGTGGCATTAAAACAGATATTTTGAAATAAGAGACCAATTATAAAACAGGTTTACTTTTTTATTTATGAACATTTTAATTTAGTTTTAAGTGCACGGCAGTCGGCACCCTGTAGCTCTGTATCAATTTCTCTAAATTCCTCTGCATTGTTTCTCTCGTTTCCACCACAATGCTTGAGCATGCTATCGACTTCTAGCAAAATCGTGGGGTTGGGAGGAATAACGGTACCAAGGTCACAAAAACTGAAAATCTAAATTGCAGGAGTGAACATTCTTTGTAACGTAGGTTCCATAGTCTTTGACGCTGTATCGTTGTCCATCACGATCAAGTGAACAACAACATTTACATCAATACACTGCTCAAAACACACAAATACCGCGGAGCACTTGCACGAATGAGTGAGAATATAAATGCTACACGGTCAGCTGATGCGAGCCATTGGCGCTGCCATATTGGCCTTGGCTGCTCTGCCGAGCGCCTTTCACTTTACCCCGTCTCCGCGGCACCCCTACTCACCGGCCGGCTGTAATGCGACATGCGATAGATGAACGAACAAATTTGTGGCGATGATAATAAAGTTTCACTTTAAAATAAATTTAAAATCATTTAAATGAAAAATGCAGACAAAAATAACTTCATTTAATTTTTTTATTGAAAAAATCAATTGTGGTTTGTGTTGTACTGGAACTCTTTATTCTGGCAAATATGTGTGCATATGTATGTATATGTAGAAAATTTAAATCGTCAGAAAAGAATCTCTAGAATATGTTCTGAAAAGCTGCGTTTTCTTCGTGTGTCCAGAACAATACGAAAGTTTATATTGAACTGAAATTTATTAATAGTTCGTCAGAGTAAGGATTATCAATTTGCATCAACAATGCATCAAATTGCCATGATTTTTGTTCAGCAATACTTCAAATATTGAACTGGACAAATTTCAGATTAATTTTTGACTTAAAAGTGGATAGAAATCATTGTAATTTTTAATGCTTTTTTTTGGAAAACTTTAATTTTGTCCTGTAGTTATTCATGTTTAAGTTCACATCTAAGCAAAATCTCATTTTGTTCTGGAGGCACGAAAAAAACGCAGCTAAAATTTCAGATCAAAGTTCGCTGTTCGCACTAAAGGTAACGCTCCGTCGGAGTGCTCGCTCAAATAATCAGATATTTTAAACGCGTTTTTTGTAAAGACAACATTTTTGTATTTGCGGGAATAACTTAAAAAACAATTGACCGATCATTTTAAAAATTTACATACATATGTACATTTACCTTATGCCATTGTTAGGATTTAGGAATATGAATTAACATTTGAAGAGGTAACTATAGAATATTAAGCGAGCACTCAAAATATTCTAATTAATTACACATATTCGTTTTCTGCTGAGTGGTTTTACACAGTAAGATGGATTCCTGGTATTAAGAGCGTTGCTTAAACAGATATTCTAATTGGTTTACTAAATAAGATTTGAAAATATTTAATTTTGAGTATGTTTATTAGTTTAATGATTGATTTCAATATTCTGCAGATTACTGATGTTTTTGCTGACCAAGTAAACAGAAGAGAAGGGATCTAATCAACAGTAAATTAAGGGTAATTTACTCAAAATCTCAAAATGTTATCAGACCTTTTTATTTGATTTACATATATTTATATTTAACTAAGTAATACGAACATTGTATTTTATTTCACAAAAGAGACAATTTATTAAACATTCTTTTATTTTCATATATTCAGAGTTATTTTGTTTAAGAATAACAAAATGTATCTTCTAGATCAAATTAGTGATACTTTCTAGTTATAGAAAAATGTTCTCATTTTGTATAAACACGTGTACTACATACTATTTGCGCATTACAATTTCAATATTTTATCATTGACCGTTTTGTATTAATACTTGACACTCATCCATCACCTTTTTCTTTTATACAAATTGGTGCTTGCCCGCCGACCACTTTTTGTTTTGTATTCAAAGATATTATTAAAATGTTTGATCTCATTGATTCATATACGATGTTTGCAAGTTCCAAAACCGATTAGAAATAAATGAAAGTGAAGATTATAAGACATGAATAAATTCATTGTGAATTCAAATACGCTTTTAATAGTGTTCCATCGATGTAAACGGCTGGCGAGTATGAGCGTCTTTTTAGCAAGATTCTACGAAATCTATCTATTACAGGGATAATGATGTCACGGCTTGGAAAAATAAATCTTATTAAAATTGGGGTCTTCAGTCTTAATATACATAATATGTACATATATTGTCTCACAAAAGTTATCAAGCTTAATTACAATGTTTCGTAGTATCAATATACACATATATATATATACAACTACGTCTATCCCTTGATTTACATGGTACTTTATGTACACGACTTCGGTTTTTCACGTTTTTCGAAATATCAGCTGTGTTCATTTTATTTTCCCCATTTGATTCTGTGTTATAAAGCAAATTTTTCATTGAATTGAATTGAAAACCCTCACGTATCAATAAGGTTTTCGAGAAAAGTGCATCAAATTGTCATGATATTTATATCCAAAACTCAAACCGTCAACCATATAAATTTTTCGATTAATTTTTTGTAACAATGTAACAATACAGGAAATTTTGTTTTATTTTCGCGAAATAAGCAATGTTTTATATGGATAACAATCATATTAATAAATTTCAATTCAGTGTAAAATTTCTTATTAACCTTGTATCTGGAACCGATGTGCAAAAAAACATAGTTAATTAAGGGATGCTCAAAAAACATAAGGTAAAATGAACATCTTGGCTATATACAAGTATGTATGTATTATTTTAATCTATTACTATTACTATATATATTCAAAGTTCTATTCTTGCTTTACATTCATACATATTTCCAGTTATTTTTT
Source organism: Machimus atricapillus (assembly GCA_933228815.1). Taxonomy (NCBI): domain Eukaryota; kingdom Metazoa; phylum Arthropoda; class Insecta; order Diptera; family Asilidae; genus Machimus; species Machimus atricapillus. Next base: position 32,572,793 of record OW121784.1, read on the forward strand.
AATTGTATTCTTACCATCGAATCATCATGAAGTATTCGAAAATTTGTCAATACTTTGTGTGAACATTGTTTTTATGTTCATAAAAAATTTTCAAATCAAATCCAATCTTCAATGTTTTGAAATCTCTTTATTCTTTAAACTTCTACTTTGATTTATTTTGGTTTGAGTGCCTTGTGTTTGTTGTAGCAAAACACCCTATATATGTATGTGGAATAATATTCTAAACCGTAACTATAAGCTAAATTAATTTTAAGTGTATAGTTCTACTAATAAAATAACACTAGTAGACTAACTATTCTGCTTCGTTTTTGAAGAAGGCCAACTAATGTTTATGTTTTTCGTTTTTATCGAATTTTATTGTTAAATATGAGTTTGTTATTTTGTTTTTAACTATTGAAACGTAAATAAATATAATAAGCTAAGTATAAGATTTTGTTATTCATTATCTGAAAAAAGACAATATATTTTTGCTTTTTTTATATATACGTACATACTCATTCAAAAAGCGGGTGAGCGAACTATTTTGCATCGGAATAGTATAATTGGTGTAATGTTTTTGAAAACGTTAATTCACCACTTGATCAATACTTCTATTGAGCAAAAAATGATTGTGTGAACAATTATTTATTGTATTCAGAACTCTTTAAATGTATAGCCTAAAAGGATGTTTAATATCTCAGTTTAGATGTCTGTTTTTTCCCTCAAAAAAGTTATTCACATTTGTAACTTTTACTTAATGGCGAGAAAAGATCTGAACACCAGTGGAAAGTGTTAGAGTCAATTTGAACAGTCTGGAAATTATTTTCTTCTTTTGAAGGAATAATTTTGTATAGATTAATATTTTACAGATTAAATAAAATAAAAGAAGGGAACCCAGATGATTAACTTGAGAAACCCTTGAAGAGGGAAGTATTTTTTTAGAAGTAACGTAACGAAAATCAATTTCATTCGTCCTAGAAGAATATTCAGGGTGTTCCAAAAACTAGTGTCAAGCGCAAGTCAAGTAGATCAAACCATGGGTAACCGAATCAAACCTCCATGAATGTTACAAAATTTTGCTTAGTTTAGGAGTTATAATTTCTTATCATAATTTTTTATCAGACTACCAGTTTGAAGATATTTTTCATCATAGTGACTTGAATAATTGAGATTAGTAGTATTAGTTAAGAGAAAACTGATCTTTCTTTTCAATTTACCTATAGGCCCAACAACACAAAAAGTTTAATTTATTACCATTGTCCCGAAAAAGTTTTTGGATTCTATAATAAAATTTCTCTACATTTTTAAGGGCTAATTAAAAAAAGACGAAAACTGTTTCATCGGAACCTACATATAAAAACTTCTTAATTTCATTGGTTATTTACCCTGAGAATGTCATCGAACTATAATGTATCTCTAAAGTATATTCTATAATTGCAATTTAAGTGCGAAACAGCGAGATTATTAAATTAATGAAGTTACATTAATATTAGAATGAAATTCAGAGCTAATTTTGTTCGTTTTTAGTCTTCATAACCAATTTTCGCTTTGACCAAATTAAACGAATTTTGGTTGTGCAGAACATCAAGAATACTACAATACGCAATGTAATTAACGCAAGCTAGTTCAAATTATTGAATTAATTCCCATTGAATTCCAGCGCTTCTGTGAGACGTGTAATATACTTTTGACTTAATAGGTTTACAGGTGAAATTTCACATAGAATATGGTTTTATTTGTGAATTTTATAACTTTCTGCTTTGTGATAAAAGTCAAGGACTTGCGTTTTAACTTTTATCAGAAATCGGTTTAAACATTCTACTTTAAAATAAAAATTTTTATAAAATCATTAATTTTGTGTGCGGATATTTCTGTAAATAAATTCCCATGGTATTAGGTAGAGAAGAGATCCTTTCAATTTGTAATATATTTTAATGTCAGTTTACAAGTTTATGAATATAGAGTTTTAAATAGGGAAATAATATTAATACATATGCATGTAATGTATACGGAGCTCATTCCCCACGCTTATTAACATAACTAACATCGAACTGTGAAATTCAGCTCATCGAAACCATTTTCAGTTTTAAAAAATCCTTACTAATCTATATATATAAAACACAAACTGTTTCTACCTATGTATTTTATAGACTCTGAAACCATCCAACCGATATGCCCCAAACCGGTTTCATTTGAAAGGCAATAACGTGAAGATGGTTATAGGCCACAAAACGATGCATTAGGCACATTTAATCCATTCATGACGACGATTTTTTACTTTTCCCATACAAAAATTTTCAACCTCATCAAAGGCGTTACTCGCAAATAAATTAAAAACATTAGTGTGAATACGATGAGATAAGATGAGATAAGATGACATAAGATGAGATGAGACGAGACGAGACGAAACGAAAATTTTCTTTTTTTCAACAAATAAACAAAATGTATTTCTTTTTTAGCGTAGTAGCACACGCCGGGTATCCGCTAGTATGTATATAAATGCGAAAGTAACTCTGTCTGTCTGCTACACTTTCACGCCTAAACCTCTGAACCCATTTTGATGAAATTTGGTACAAAGATAGATTAGAACTAGAAGAAGGACATAGGCTACTTTTTGTCTGTCTGTCTGCTACGCTTTCACGTCTAAATTATTTAACCGATTTTGATGAAATTTGGTACAGTGGTAGATTAGACCATAGAGAAGGTCATCGGATAATTTTTTTACTTTCGAATTATAAAAACAATGGGAATTGTTAAAAACAACAAAAATGACGAGCAATACAGTGTAAACGCATTCATATGTCTCCTTTGATCAGAGATTTAAAATGTAATATCACATTTTAAAGGCCCCCAGCTAGTGGATTTATATAATTTTTGTCAGCGACAGATTCTGCAGTTAACCGTTATTTTTAAAACACATTTTTCCCTTTTCCACATTCTGAATCATTTATTATTTTCCCATTTTATCAATTTTCGGACCCGATTGGGAACTCTGATAAAGATAAAACCTTCTTTACATTAACAGTTTCCTAACGGTAGACACTTTCTACTTAGCGCAAGATTTTGAGATGGTGACCCACCACCCAAAAAAAAGAACGTACCCATCAACTCAATGGATATCGAGGCACTGTCGTGTAAATGGGGCATGAAGAAAACATATTTTATTTAATTTACAGCATAAATTTTACTAGTCTCCGTAAGAACTGCCAATTAAACTGCGAAACTTATTAGTTATATTCAATTCCTTTTATTCGACCTTTATGATTCATACATGAATCATTTGCAGCGTACTTATAAATGTTTTCTGAGTGGAAACTTCATTTGTTAGGTTTTTCATGTTTTTACATCGAATTTATGTTTTTGAAACAGGTGTTTTCCGTTTCATGGTGTGTGCCACTGACATATAGAAATGGACCACTCGATTTGCTATCTCAAATGGTGTACCTTTTGAAAGTTCTCACCTAAGGAGAGTTCAGATATAGAAGGCATATATCTGTCTATTTCTTTCGCATTATGCGAGATAGGGGGCTTCAAAAGGCGGCAAATTTAAAAATTATATTAATTTTATTTGTAACCTGCACGCTTAAATCTGATTCCCCTGAAAGTAGCATCAAATCTCAAATAATTTCGCGGCGAAAAGTTTGTGGAATAACACATTTTTCATTGAAAAATTCTCAGCAAAACGTCGAATTGCTCTCTTCTGAATATGCGATTTATATCGCTAAACAACTGTTTTAAGAACTCAAAAGTAAAAATTAGAGCACTTTTGTGTTTTTGCTGAATACTTCACTTAATTTAGTTAGAGTAAAAGGACTTAAGGCAATTAATTCCGCAATGATTCGCCGTATTACGCCACTCAGGTTTTTTTGTGGTTTTTGTACCATTTTTGTCGTAAATCACCCATAAGATAAGAAGAACTAAAAATATGAGATAAGAAAAGACTAATTTTCATAATTTAATAACACAATTTCTACCGAAAAATTAGAAATTGTGTAAAATTCAATTGTACCTTACAAAGGGGTAATTTAATGTTTGCATTCCTTTGAAGGGACTTAAGATACAAAAGGAATTATTTTATAATTTTTGTAGTAATTATTTGATGGATTTATGCAAATAAATAGGACTAATGCCCCAAAAATGCATGTGACAGCAATTCAAACCCACAGCTGACTGCTCAAAATCCGTTAATGGTGTGAGCAAGAGGGAACTAGAAAGTGCACCATCGCTTCATAGGCATTTTGTATGGGGCGAGTGGTCCATTTCTATATGTCAGTGGTGTGTGCAAAAGATAATAAATAAGGATCACATAATTGAGAATAAGAAATCTTTAAATAAGCTCGTAAAAACTACGTAACTTCATATGTCAGTTGTGATTGCTTCTCTTTTAATCAAATCTTTAAGCTGGTGACACAATCAAAATTTGAACACGCGTGCGATGCAAATCGTTTAAACTCGAGTCTGCATTCGTATACATGTGCCGTTTTACACGACATAGAGTATATAGGCTTATATTCAAAGTGTAAACACATTTGTACGAAGAAAATAAACATTTATTTTCCATGTAAAATTTTAGGTGTGTGCAAGCGTGTGAGATTCTTGTAAATAAAACAAAAATTATATAACATGAGGAAAATCCATCGGACAAGCGCGCTTTGTGGGGTACGCAAAATTATAAATGTTCTGTTTTTGTATCGTGAGTGACGTAGTGGTGTGATTTCTTATTTGTTTCCTCTACTCTTTGATGAGGAATTCCACGGCATGTTTTTTTACTAATCGTGTAACTTTTGAGCTCAACAATAACGCGACGTATTTGAAAAATTAAAATTCATTCAGTTTTCGGTGACGAGCTCAAGATTTGTGACCCGAAGAAAAAGGTGCAGTTGTGAAATCTCTTGGTCATAGTCCTTTGTTCTTTGGGGGGACCCGCAAAACAGTAAAATGGCGGATAATATAATTGAGTCGGCCTCGAGCTCCACCTCGGTGCAGCAGCCACCCACGTCGACGAGCCACATTAGCCCTGTGATTCCGCTGATCGCGGCCGAGATCCACGTTGAGAATCAGATGGCTCCCAGGCCGTCCTCGGACCAGGGCTCCAGCTCCGGCGCGACCAACAAAGTGGACGAAGACGAGCCAGAGGCGAAACGTGCCAAGCACGAAGAAAGTCCAGCTGGGACTTCTACGGCCGCTCTCCACCAGGAAAAACTCGAACTTCGCCTGGGTGGCATTCTTTGCTGCGCCGTTTGCCTGGACCTGCCAAAAACAGCCATGTATCAGGTGAGTAGCATCGCCCGTCGTGGCCATTTCAAAATGAATAAAAATCTCCGCCGCTCGATCTGGGCGATGTGACATTTATTACATAAATAAAGTCGTCCTTGACTGAAATCGCACGCTCGGAGCCGAACGTGCGGCGGTACCCAAACAGGGCGGCTCGACTTGGAGCTGCTCTGGCGGTGCTAATCGCGGCCATAAATTGTCGGTTTTGCGCACTCGCCATTTTCGCATGGCTGCTTCCGAATCTGCGTATCGATTTTCTTGTTCACGTTCTTCTCCGTCCGTCGTGGGCTGGATGGTGATGGTAGTGGTCGCAGGGAATTTTCCTCGGCAGTAAGTATGCCTGTAGTGGTGCTGGGGCGCATCTGGGCAGACTCTGTTTGTTTTGGTTCCTCGGGCACCAGCCCTCGTCGTTGCAGCAGCTGTTTTTGACGCATTTCAGCTGGGGAACAACTGTCACCAAATCGAACTGACCTGCACGAAGCAGAAAAGGGTTTCACGGACAGATTTGCATTCGTACGCGTGGCTTTTTATGTTTTTTGCATATCTTTTTCCCCACAGGGCTTCTTAAAAAGAAAATCATGTCTGTCTAACGCGTTTTCTTAAATGGCTTCTTGTAGTCATCTTCAGTATTTAAATTTGGATCGAGTGCTTTTCATATAAAAATTTCTTCTATTTTGACTGAGTTTCACCACTGTAACTAAAGCATTAGAAGTTCGTTTTTCTTTTCTCTTTTATATTTTTCAATTCCAGTGAATTATCCCATAATAGTTGAAGTTATATAAAAATTATATTTTTGCAAATCTTTTACCTTTAATCATTATTTTCTTTCTAAATTGTAAATACCTATATCGATTTAGTGTTGTTGGATTTTGTATCAGAAGTAAGCAAACACTATTGAATAGCCACATTAATATGCAGTGTACATATTTTGTGTTTTTTAGTAGATACTTTAATCAACTATTGTAAACTACATTTTACGTGCAATCTATCTGTATTTGCAAATTTAAAACTCTTTAAAATCTTTCTTATTTATAACTCTGTTGAACAAACATATAAAAGAACACAAGTTTTGTGAATATCAAATTAATTTTAATTTTTAGGACGAAATTTTATATTCTTACAAGAAGAAAAAGTGATATCGATAATAGTTAAATTGTGATACTCGTATGTTGTTTGAACGCTTACGTTTTTCTATAATTATTCATTAATCCAGATTAATAGAAAACTTAGTATTGAACCGAAGACGAAACCCTCAAGATCTGTTTATATGCGGAACTTCTAAAATTTATCGTTATTATGTACTATGTACTTTATTAAATGTTTGGTAAAATTTAGAGACAATCAATCCATTCCTCGATCTACATTTCTTTTAATTGTTAGAAGAACCGTCCAATTCCAGAAAAACGTATTAGAATTAGATTAGTATTACTAGGGATTCCCCTAGTCGAAACGGAAGTTGATATTTGAAAAAAACACTTAACACGTTTAGATTCTCAAAAATCATTTTTTGTCCCTACAAAAGAAAAAATTTGTGTCGATTCAATACAAAATTTTCTTTTAATCTGGATAGACTAATTTAATTCGTTCCAACAAGGAAATAAGCGACATATTTTACATTTTAAAATATATATGCCCTTATTCTTAAACACGATCCGCACACAACGATTTTCCAAAAACTGTAGATTAGTAAGTATTTGAATATTTACTTTTATGTATCGAATATTAATTTGATATGTTTTGCACTTATCGAAACAAAAACTTACATACTTATGTGCGCTACTTATTGTATTATATTTTTAAATTGGTGGTGAAAGTCAGTCAATTTATGTGCTTTGAAAATCATGTTTGAAGAAAAAAAGGTTGTGATAAGTTTGGATCTAAAACAATAAAAACACTGAGAAATCATTTACGCTTTATTATCATATTAAAGGTTTTTGTGTAGACGCTGTTATAGAAGTCTATGCAACAGCGAATACCTTTGGTAAGTGTCCCATGGATTGCGGTCTGGCAGCTAAAAGGTTCGGATAATTTACGTGTTCTTTTTGGATATTATAGTTAGATGTATGTCCTTATTTTGCTCAAGATAGCAAGTCAATAGATAAATGCAAAAAGTAAAAAAAAATGAATAAAATGGAATATAAATAAAGTAAAAGAAGAATAAACGAAATTGGATAAAAGTCGTCTTTTATTTTCTCAACTCCCCTATCCCCTCGATTTCGTAATAATTTTTGTAATTTTACTTTTATTGTTTAGACAGCTACTTAAGAATATTTTTCCGTTTTATCGAACGACGAATTGTTTTATACTATTTCATTTTCATTATAATTTCACAAAGGCTGTTTTGACTTGTAATATGTTCTTTATAACATAACTTTTGATGTTGCAAATATGAAATGTGAACTATTTATTAATAGCCGTACAGTAAATCAGTGCAATGTTTAAATAAGTAGGGCCCAGCTAGAGTCAGATGAGTCGTTCACGTATATTAAGAATTAATGTATAAGGACTGTTTTCTACTGACTGCTTTGAAAAAAATATGTTTGCCAAATGTTACTTAAAATCTTAGGAAGTATTTCAAATGTGAATGTAATTTAGTGCTGATTTTCGAGAAAAGAAAAATGTAAAAGCAAAGAAAGTAATGCTGCGTATGTATCGATTTTTGATGGGGAAAAATAAACTTTTTCGAGGTGGTTTATAATTTTTTGTTTCTATTATTGGAGGAAATGCAACTTACCCTACCCTATTTCCCAACTCGCCTGTTCCACTGCAGATATAAGTCATTTTTCACAGATCGTAGGTTGATTTACCATTTACTTAAAATTTACTTTCAACATTTGTTAAAATTATTAATATTTTTTGTTTTCTTTTTTATTTGGCTCATAATCCCAGGTCATATTCGGAAGATACTAACATCTACATTTTTTTGCAGTGTCAAATGGGACACCTTATGTGTGCAGCTTGTTTTACGCATTTATTAGCTGATGGACGGTATGTTATTGACTTAATTGTTCTTTTCGCCTTTAGAAAATATTTTTACAAATATTATTAATCAATTAAGCATAAGGGATCAAGTTGCCGCTTGTCCTAATTGTCGCGTTGAGATATCCAAAAGTACTGCATGCAGAAATTTGGCGGTTGAGAAGGCTGCTTCTGAGTTACCAAGTGAATGCCAAGTATAGTAGTCATTTCTAAGCATCTAGATATATTTATATTTATAAAATGTTTGCTTTTTTCATTCAGTTCTGCGATAAAGAGTTTCCAACCAAATTTCTCAAGCGTCATGAAGAGATTGAATGTCAGGAGAGACCAATTGACTGCAAATATTCAAGAATAGGATGCCAGTGGCATGGACCTCACCATGAAGGTACTTTTTCTTACCATCGTATACATATATATATTGTTTTTTCTTTTTGTGATAGCATTGATAACAATATTTCATATGTTAAGAAAACGTAGAATTAGCCCTACCACTATAGAACTTTACAGGTAAATTATTCTTTTAAAAAACGATATAAATGCTAGAAATCTTCCCGATTATTTGAGCCGTTCATTTTACAAATCGATTAATTCCATTAAACAAAAAGTTTAGGAATTCGATGAAATTATGTAAATTGTCTTTTAAAATTCCCTTTATAATATATGTAAATTGATATAAATATTGTAGAGTGCATAAATACAGATGTAGCTTTCATACAACGGTATATTAAATTAATAAGAGTAGTCAAAAAATAATCATCAGTAATGGTACAATTTTTTTGTGACTGGTGGAGTTAATCAATTTGGCAAGTGAAAAAATAATCAAGTTAACACCACCACCAGTTTAGAACCACTGAAAATTGAAATAATTGTTTATAATGATCCAAACCCAAATACGACCTGGAAGTGATGTTGATAAGGCTGGAAAAATATGTACTCCGTGTAATATTGGTAAAGTATGCAGTAGAAGTTAAAATATCCCCAATTAAACTTTATTCTTAATAACAATTAATATGACTTCACAAGTACTTGATCCTGGGGCAATTAGACTATGACTGACCAATTTATTTTACTTTAATTCTGATAAGACGAAACTAAAAATTTACCGTTATCATTCAGCACAGAGTACGGAGTTAATCAAAATGGCCTCTGAAATAAATTATTTATTATTCAATGGACACAATTTTGCCGTTTAATAGTGTTAATCTTTATTATTCAGGAAAGTTATTATAAATATAAAAAGTTATGATTGTTACCAAGTGCTTTGACACTTAAATTTAAGATTTTTCAAAAAGTGGAGTTAATGGATTTGTGCAGTGGACGGCTCATTTCATGATTGGCTTTAGCAAATGGGAACTAAATTGAAAATGTTCTATTTTTTAGCGTTAGGTCTTTCAACAGTTGAGGCGTTTTATACATATAAGAGAATTGTAGAGCAGTTGCTCTTTGAAAATAGCAATGTGCCATATAAAGAAAACATTTTATATTCTTCAAAAGTGTTCATTTGACCCATTCCCTTAAGAAATTTTTTATCTAATTTCAGCTGCTGAGCACGAATCGGTTTGCTCTCACCCACAGAAATCAGCCCATGAAGTCATGTCCGCTCTGGAAGCGCATGATAAAAAACATGAGAAAGAAAGGAAACTCTTCGCCACGCTAATTGATTTCCTCAGCTATGAAAAAATTATCTTCAATGGTATTTAACACAGTCTTTTTATTACCTCTTCTACTACTGTAATGGTAATGTTGTAGCCAACAAAATTTTTTTTATTTGAATAATTACAATATGAGTTTTAATAAATAATCTAGTGAAGAACTTGATTTCATTGATAATGTATTTTTTTAATTGGAGTTGGATGTATGTATGTATTCCAAGTAAGTCGAGATGTCCCAAATGAACTATAAAGTTCTTTTTATCCATTTGGCTTGGAAATTAATTGCTGAACGTGTGATATCGTTAAACTCTTTTCTGTTGAAGTTTTGTTTTATCCAAGACACAACGTAACATTAGGCGTTAGCGATATTATTCCAAATTAAGTTTTGGCAATTTTGTATAAATTGAACAAAGTGCTTTCATTAAAAGAATTCCCCTTTTTTTAGATCTGCAGCTTAAACCGTACCGCACTGATGAATATGTGCACAGACTGTTCTATGAGACTTCCCGATTTAACGCGTTCAATAATCAATGGGTCGTTAAAGCCCGAGTAAATAATATTCAAAGGGATCCACATCAACCAAGCGAAAGACAAATTTCTTATCAGGTAAATTCGAAGTATTTTGTTACGTTGATGTTACCTTGTTTTTTTTCGTTTAAGCTAATTCTTCAAAGTAAAAGAAGCTCTCCTCTTCCCATTCACTTTTTTGCTCTAAAAGGACCCTTCTCAGACATGAAAGTAGACATACAAATTTATAAGCATGAGTTCACAGATCAAGTAAGAGTGTACTATTCAGATTTCAAGTTTTAAGTAATTTTAAATTATACGTTTTTTTCTTATAGGACAACGAAAGTGACTACTATTTACTACCTTTGGCAGACAGTTCAGAATGCAACCGTTTATTAGCTGCGAAAGCCATTAACTTCAGGTGAATATTTTTCTACAATAGTCCCAAAATTATTATTCTTATTTGTTTTGAAATCTAGAATTGTGCTAACAAAAAGGAATGTTTTTTTTCTGTTAAATTATTTGGCCCGGTTAAAACAAATGAAGAATCGAATTATTCACTGTTTGAACCAAAACGCGGGATATGTGGATATTTTCAGTTATTACAATTATATGTAGTTAAAATAACCCGATAAGTCTCAACAACCGCGTGTATACTTATTTTTCTATATAAAGTCTGTAAAAGTAACCATCAAAAAGAAAATCGCAGAAAATAAGTTCAAATCTTTTAAGGGGGCATTCTGGGTTTATTTTTTGAAATTTTCGATTTTTGAAAAGCATCATTTTGATTTACTATATACCTATAGCAATAGTATACCAACCGTTATTTTGATCAGAAACCTCTAGAAATATATATATATACATATATATAGCGATGCAGTAGAAGGCACGCTTGGGCTGCGCGCACTGCTATCTCGCAGCTGCTTAAACTTTAAATGCGTTTTTCTCGAAACCATATTTTTAGAACTGGTAGATATGATTTGGAAAAAACTACAAGGAATTGGGCTGAAATTTTGTGGGATTACTTAGAACACTCGCAGTTATAGCCCGCAGTAGACGTCAATACTATTTAACCCTTTTTTTTTAAACAATTAAGGGGTAAAAAAATTCAAAAGGCCGCCATTTTTTTTCTTTCAACCCTAACTGTACAATTCTACTACCGGCTATAGCGGTTTACTTAAATTTTAATATCCCGTTTTGGTTTTCGTCTCAGATGCTCCTGAGTGGAGAAATCATGCCTACCGTTTTTTGGAAGGATCCTCTTCAAGCGGCCATATTACCTTCCCCCATCACAAAAATAATGTCTAAACAATTTTTGCATATACTTCGAGATGTGTACTTTCATACACCAAAATATCTTAACGTTAAAATATATTTTACTACGAAAAAAAAACTTTTAAAATCTATTGACTAGAATGCCCCCTTAAATGAAGCAGAATACAAACAAAAATAACAATTTAATGTTTTTGTGTTGCATTGGACCTCATAAGTAAACATTCCTTATTCTCGCAACTATGTATTTATATTTACAAGAAGTTCAAGTATAATTGAAGAGTTTTTAGGGTTATTTCGGAAATTCAAAACCTCATTTATGCACTTTAGATTGCAACAATCGAGATGGTACTGTATTTTTGAATATATGTACATAATTAAGTTTGTTATTTAATAAACACTTCGCTCCCAATAAGCGGCAATGTCGATATCACTTTACTTGTGATTCCAGCACGTAGGACAAAATAAATTATATTACGGGTGAGGTAAGGGGAAACTCACATTAGGCGGTTTGAAAAATCGTCGGAAAAGAATTTCAAGAATATGTTCACATCAAAATTCTGATACTTTCCATTGCTATTCGCACTAAAGGTAACGCACCGCACCGTCGGAGTGCTCGCTCAGATAATCAGATATTTTAAACGCGTTTTTCTTTAGACATAATTTTCTCAATTAGCGAGAATAATAACTTAAAAAACAATCGACCGATTATTTTCAAAATTTATGTACATACATACATATATTCATACTCTTATTCAACAAACAAGATCCTCCATCTATTCCTCAATTCTAATGAGAGGACTTCATTGTTGAGTATGGCTTTAACCCTCATTATTTCGAAAACCCTGTTTTGAATGGCCGGCCATACTGACATTGAAATCACAATAAACAAAAAACAAAATTTTAATATTTGTTTGTACAAAATTTCATTTTCTCGATACAATGATGTTATGTATATATGTATGTATTGTACATAGTACCTTTAGAAAGAATTTATTCCATAATGTGTAAGCGGTACCTGTAAAATATTAAGCGAGCACTCAAAATATTCTAAATAATTACACATGTTCGTTTTCTGTTTAGTGGTTTAACCATGGAGGAACAAACGAAAACGAAGAGGCTGTACCCAGAAAAACACTACTTGTGTTGGAGGTATTGCAATGTGTAAGTTTTCTACATTGAAGTACATAGTTAAAAAGTGGCATTTTTGAGAGGATTCTTTAATTTTTACAATGAAGAAGTTGAACAAATACAAAATTACTATTTAAAATGTTGTAGTTAATTTCATAATTAATAAAACACTATGAGTTGATTTGAGATTAATCACATTTAAGGGAGATGCGAGACTAGGCATGCTTACGCGAGTGCGGAACGAGTTTGAGAGTGGGGGGGGGGGGGGGGGGGAATGACGCTTTGCGGGGGGATACGCACTTCACCGGTCTATTTTTCCGCGGAACGCACCACTACAAATGTAATAGAGTTGTCAATCACTAACACAAATATGAATATCTTATATCTTTATTGAATTCCGCACTCACGTAAGCATGCCTAGTCTCGCATCAAACGCGGACTTAGCGCACTCATTCAGCGCTGAAGTCCGCCTAGTCTCGCATTACCCTAAAGTTTGATTACGAAACTTTCTCGGTGCTCCTTGCAATTCTGCCTGAAAATGTACCGCCACTTAAAAATAAGGTGACACGAGAATTGAGAGATTTTGAAATGTTAATAAACTGGTGCACCTAAATAAAAGCTTAACATCCATTTTTTGGATGTCCTTATTGCGAATCTACATTCGCAATCTGGAAATTGAAGATGGCGGATCCAATATGGCGGCTAAAATTTTGTACACCGGGTGAGACCGGTTAATCCAGCTAGTTTAATAATAAAAACGTGGCAGTCGCGGGACTGGCCGACAGAAGCTACGCTTCAACTTCTTACGTAACAGTTTAAAAAAAATTTCTTTTGAATATAGAGAAAAAAAATAAACAGAAAAATAATAATTTTTGGAACGCAGCAGTCGACCATTTCTCTCTCTATCTCTCTTTCTATCTTTCTTGACGTTGCTGGGCGCCCGACGCTGCATGCCTACTCGGTTACGGTTACGTCTTCGATTTTCTACGGCGAGTCCAGCCCGCGAAACCTCCGATAAGAAGCGTAGCTTCAAAAATAAAATATTTTTTCTATCACTATAGTAAATAGCATACCCTTAAACACACACTATATAATTCTTAATTGCTCAAAACACGGTTTTAAAACTTAATTTCGGCAGTTAAAACATCCGGCTGACAAGGCGAAATCGAAATAAGGTGACACCCCCTTGCCCCTTTTCACCCGTTCCAACAAACAAAAATGCTTATTCAATATGTACATACAGGGTTTTTACACAGTATAGCCTCTCCGTTTTCGTTTGTTGCTCCATGGGTTTTACACAGTAAGATGCATTCCTTTCCTATATTAAAAGCGTTGCTTGCGTACATATTCTAATTGATTGACTAAATTCGATTTTAAAATATTTAATTTTTAGTATTTTTATTAGTTTAATGATTGTTTTTAATATTTTCCAGGTTACTGATGTTTTTTCTGATCAAGTAAACCGAAGAAAAGCGAAGTAATCAACAGCAAATTAAGGATCATTTGAATTTTAGCAGATCTTTTTATTTGATAGATTTATATACCTACACAATGCTTTGCAAAGTTATAACCGCACCGCTCACAATTGCAATTTAGAAAAAATAAGAGAGCTTTAATGAAATTAATTGACAGTAAAGAATTTGCACTTCCGTGCTCTCTAAATATACAAACGTTTCATATTTGTAACCGAACATGTTTTTTTTTCAGGGTTAAGGGTTATAACTTCGAAAAGCATTGTATATATGTATATACATAAGCATACCTACTACGACCATGTTTTATTTTACAAAAGAGACAATTTATTAAACATTATTTTATTTTCATATATTCAGAGTTATTTTGTTCAAGAGTAACAAAGGGTATTTTCTAGATCAAATTAGTGAAACTTTCTAATTACAGAAAATCATTCTCATTTGATATAAAACGTGTATTACGTACTATTTGCGCATTACAATTTCAATATTTTATCATTGACCGTTTTGTATTAATACTTGACACTCATCCATCACCTTTTTCTTTTATACAAATTGGTGCTTGCCCGCCGACCACTTTTTGTTTTTTATTCAATGTTATTATTTAGTTTGATTTCATTGATTTATACATGATGTTTGCAAGTTCCAAAACTGATTAGATATATGTAAATGAAAATGAAGATTATAAAACATGAATAAATACATTGTGAATTCAAATGTGCTTTTAATAGTGTTTCATCGATGTACTTTACAGCTGGTTATTATGAGCGTTTTTTAAGAAGTTTTCGTAGGAGATCTCAGGCGGATGGGCGCAGAAGCGAAGCGAATTCCTGTGCCAATTATGCAGCTACTTTGCGCCCTCATATTGTAATAAAGGGTGTCTCAAAAGAAAGTTCACATTTAAATCTTTTTTTAAAAGAAAAGTCTTAGCTTTATTGAAAAAATGTTTATTTTATATTGAAGTACACTGTTTGGGAATTTATTTTTTAAAAATAACATCGTCCAAATGTAAACCGTTGCGCTCTCGGCATTCATTTAGTCGGGCACTAAAATTGCCTATGACAGCTCGGCAGGTAGTCTCCGTGATGGCTGCCATTTCATGACGGATATTTTCTTTTAATTGTCTCGAATAGACTGAGTAACACTGTCCACGTTTTCGGCTGTTCTTGATGTTCTTGGCCGCCCAGATTTTGGTTTCTCCAGAGTTGACCCAGTCTCTTCAAACTTCTCAACCCATTTTGCAATGAGTCGAGTGCTAGGCGCATCATTTAAGTGACGAATATGTCGAATACTGCAGAATTTTCTACGCGCTACAGTCGCCGAATTACCGTTTTTGTAAAACTCACGTACGCACAACGCACGGTCCGCACCAGAGAAACGCTCCATAGCGACTAAATTCCCAAGAGCCAGACTACCGACTGACATACCCCCCGCGCCCCTCAGAATAGTTGCTTTCGCGTAATAAGATAAGCAAATGTGAACTTACTTTTGAGACACCTTGTATATGTACCATTAATACACCTGGGGGCGATGGGATCCTTCCAGCTCTCCTACGAAATAGTTTTGAAGTGGCAAATATTTTGTAAAACTTACGTAACGACAATCAACTTGATTCGCCCTAGAAGAATATACAGGGTGTCCCAAAAAGTAGTGTCATGCGCAAGTGCAGAGATAGATCACTCCAAGTCCAAGGGTACCCGTGGATCACACCCATGTATGTATTTTATGCGATTTTACTTGTTAGTTTACAAGTTATGATTTTTTACCAAACTACGAAATCGAAGATATTTTTGGTCATTGGCTTGAATAATTGAGAGTAGTAGTAGTTGAGAGTAACGTGTTTGACTTTTCTTCCCAATTTACCGAAATAACCTTAACCAGCACAAGAAAAAATTGATTTCATAGCGCCTAAAAAACTGTTTCGATACTAAAATGTTAAAGAAATAAAATTTCTCTACATCTTTGAGGGCTAATTAAAAAAAAATCTCGCATAAACTGTTTTATCCAATCCAAACCTATTTTAAAAACTTCTAATTGCTATTTACCCTGAATATGTTATTGAGTTACCTGTATGGTACCACACCTAAATTTAGTCCAAAACGTATTCAGTCCAAAAACAAAGAAAAATTAAAATCGTACAAATAAATTTAATTTCCTTACACATTGTCTAATTTAATACCTACATATAGATACATACACACATATTTGGTGCACAACCGCCCTATATACACATTTCTATTTTAAAGATTCAATTTTCTTCAGGCAAAAACAGATGTTTTAGAAAATTATCTCTGGTTTTCCCCTAGTGTGAATCAATTAATTTTACGTATGAATTACACATTTCTGAACTATTTTATTCCTGAGATATTACTCAGCATGTGTTGCACCGTTTTATCGCATATAATCAAAAATAAATTTGGTCTATAAATATTCGTATAATATAACCGGAAACTCTAGAAATTAGAAAAACCTTGTTCCCTAGTAATCAGTATATCCGATTAGTCTCTCTAAAGTAATTCGTAATTTGAGTCTAAGACGTTGCAATTTATGTTGAATTTTGGAAATATAAAAATACCACTTATTTAAATATGAATTTATACAAGCCTACGATTCTATTTAAAAAAGACTTCTGTATTATGAAATTCTAGGTTTTTAAGGGGTGAGATTTGGTACTGTAGGATATCATAAACGTTTATAAAGGTTTACAATGCTTTAAGATTAACGAACAGGAACAATCATTGAAATCCGATTATATTATGTATTACCCCAACTTAATAAAAATAAGCACTTGCAACAAGAAATAATGTTGCATAGCTCTTCAAATATGATTTTTTATTAAATCTTCTAAAGCCACCTACAGCTGATCTATTTGTTTATTCCCCAAGATACTTGAAAAGTAAAGATGTTCGGTTAAGTGTTCCCACTTGAAATAATTACACTGCTTACTAAAGAATTAAATCTTATCTTCAATCATTAATGCTAAGCCCTGAATCAGAGTTATTCTCGTGCCTGTGAAACCCCAGACGTGTTATCATAATGGTTTCCTTAGACAACAAAATACACCCAGTGAATTTCTCTATTATCAGTAAGCTGCATAAGAGCGCACGTACTTTCGTATCAGCATATTCTGAGTAAAGATAGTCCTCATGATCGACTTTAAAAGTTTCCCGACGTACTCGACCCGCTTCAGTGTCACCGGATAATTGAATCGAATATGTTGCTTAAAATTTTCACCATTGAAGAAGTGCGGGCTAACGACGGCAAGAATGGTTCACCCGTCTGGATTATAATTAAAGATTCTGTGTACGATGTAACTACGTACATGGAAAAGGTATAAAATTTATGGGAAATTAAAAATAACGTGTGTACTTAAAAGTGATGATAATCTAGCACCCAGGGGGCAGTGAACTGCTGGAGGAATGGGCTGGAAGAGATGCAACAAAGGCCTTTAACGAAGTCGGACACTCAAGTGATGCCACTCGAATGTTAAAAAATTACAAAATAGGAGAGGTGTCAAAGGTAATTTAGTTGTTGGCAAAAGTTGCTTGTATTTTTTACTACTTAATATTTTTAAATAGGAAATCTCAAACTCTTCAATGCAATGTGGGAAAGACTTTGCAAAGGTGAAAAAGGAAAAGCGACGGATTAAATTATTTTTCTGTATGTGAAACAGAAATATTTTTAGAACTTAATTATATTAATACAATTATACTCTTATTTATACATTATAAAATAATTTTAAATTTATGGAAACAACTGATGAAATGAATGTATTTTTTTTTAATTTTCGTTATTGCCTTTTATCTATAAGCGTTGAACAAGAGTTGTCGAACAAATCGGTAGAAAAGGAGTTCAGGTTGTTGCAGGTATTCCGCAAATAATGGTAAAATCGTGACCCTCGTCGCTCTACATGGGACCTGTCTTTTTCACTACGACAAATTGATCGCAGGCAAGGTTCATAATCCAGTGCCACCGAACGGTTTGGGCGAAGTTGATGTGTTGATATGTAAGAGGTGAGCAGTGTCCTGTTAACGAGAAATTTTACATTAAATGATATATGTAAATCACAAAATATATACATATGGGTATGACAATATTCAAATTTCTTACGAATTAATTTCAGCTGAGATTATGCTTTTAGTATGTTTCGGGTTACATATAGCTTAGCTAAGGTTAGGTAGTCTAAGTGCGAACTGACAAAATTGTTCACCAAGAGTTACCGAGGTGAACGTACTTACATTTACCATACCACCGCCGAAAGCTCGAATTTTCTTCCTTTTTTAAGGGTTCAAATGGCACTTTTTTCCCCCAAGATTCTCTGAGTAAAAAAGTGGAATTTTGCTCCCGCAAAACAGGACAACAATTCGAACTTTTGGCAGTGATATGGTAAACAATTTAATTTTGTTTACCTATAATCTAGCCCTAGATTAAACTCACGTTAAAACGGCAATACGAAATCAGGGGGTTTTAAGCCAAACTTTTTACAGTTAAATTCATCAAGAATCACATACAGGACCTTTACTTCTCAAACAGCTTAATTTTTTTAGGTGCAAAAGTGTTACACTCTTGCTTTTTAAAAAAATCATTTCTTCTATTCAGCAAACAATGAAAATCGCATACTGTTTTTAATTTTTTGACGATGGAATTTGGTTTCTGCATTTGCTTGCCTAATTGATAACAAACAATGACAAGTTTATACTGTTCGGCCGCGAAATAAATTTACTGTGTAAGATTGAAATTAAATTAATTAACGGAAAGTTGCGAATATTAGAAGTAATTTAAAAAAATCAAGAATTTCATCGTTCTATAAAATATACCTATATTTAAATAACACAATTATTAATTATTTAACATAAAATGTTCGATGATATGAAAAATGCCCTATTTATTTTTTTTAAAACACGCGTTGGATGTTTTTGAAATTTATGCGATTTCCACCAAACTTGATACTTGGGGGTTTTCGAGGTCACTGATTTAAGCCCGAGTGTTAGAATTTACAAATTCAAGATGACGGAGTGAAGTTTATACGATTCGCACCAAACAAATTCTATAGGCATGTACGGCATATATTACTTTCCGAATAAACCACACTATCTGCTGCATCCACTCCTGGGCATTAGATTTACCATGATACTACATTCATACATAGATATTGAGCAACTTTTTCCAAAATTTCAATTTCTATAGCAAAAGGGTTTTTCATATGACGAGTACTTCATCACGCAATAAGCGAGACAGACTTTTCTTATGCCGATGATGAGAGTTGGAAAAAAAAAACTTTTTGCTATATTATGTTGCACCCTTCACGGATAAAAAAAGTAAAGTATAATAACAAATGAAATCATATAATTACCTATCTTTTTCTTTCGAAAACAAATTATATGAGACCACGCCTGCATTCAAATTGATCTTAAGAGACTTTTCCACTAAGTGATGAGATATCTCGTCGGCCAGCCTTGGTTGACAAAAATCATTCTCGATATGACCATTCAGAGTGATACATGCTGCAGTAGATATGTTATCATAGAATTCCGTCAAAGTTTGAAGCTCGTCTGTTCTAGGATTATGCTTTTTCCTCGGACTAACTCTCCGACCAATTATTTTTGGTGAAAGAGAGCTCCGTAGTTCTGGTGATATTTTAAAAATATCACTCAAATTTTCCCAAAGAATATTAAAATCTATAGGAAAAGGCACGATTCTACCGACATTTTGGCATGTTGTATAGAACTCAAAGAGCGTTTTATGAACGTAAACCTTCGGTGAGGACTTCTCATTATTTTCATCTAAGTGATCTTCCTGATCATCTTTCTTGCCATTATCACTCTCGACAGATAGTCGAGTAGGCGAGGTTAGTACAAAGTGAGGATTGTTGGCTTTTCGTCGTATGCGATCACCACCGCTTTGAATAAAAAATTGCATCTCAAGAAGAGTTTTCCGCAAATTCCGATGATTGTACAAATATAAACTAACAATATCATCCAGGTCAATGGGGCAATTCTCAATCAGGGAGAGAATTGACAGAAATTTTGAAACATTCAGTACGTTTGGTTTTGCAAATGAAATAGAGTGCTGATTGATCAGTCTTAATAAATGTTGACAATTGGGATCGCTGGCAATGATGATGACCGGGCGTTTAGAAGTAGCTGACAATTGATAAATTGCTTCGGTAAAACCAGCATCTTGATCAAAAACAATATCTGCATCTTCTACCAATAGTAAAGATAATTTGCTGCTACTGCTGGGGGAGTTATCCAGGGAGGAATTACTATCGTTTATTTCTATCCGTTTTTTTAAACCATTCAGCGATAATTTTAATAAATTGCTCTTTGTATTATCTTTACCGACCTGATGGGATTGAGTTGATTCTTGTAATTCTTGAAGCAATTTCTTGCCCGTTCTTTTCATACCTGCATTTATTTCCAATACGTTGAAGTTCAGTTCATTTGCTAAAGCAAATACTGCATTTGTTTTTCCACTCGAACTTGGTCCGAGCAAAACCACGGAATTGGACAAACCAACTGGATTGCTACTAGAGTCATTAAGTTCGAAATCACTATACGAATCATTCATCTTAGAATTACGTCCTATTTGCCAGGAAGACAAGAACTCTCTCAGTTCCTGCACTGGAGCTATATTTACAAGGACTTGTTCAGACGTCATAGGCTTATACTTATCTGTGAATAGAAGTTCTCCATTAGGCGCCGAAGGTGGAGGTTTATCATCGTCAGGATTAATAGTATCAGTCTGTTTATGTCTATATCGCCTTGAGCTGCTCGTAACGACAAATGATTCAGTCAGTTGTTGGGTGTCCAATTCAGTATCTTTTGCACTAAAAGATCGGTACTTCTCCCTAAGCTGATTATAACAGCGATATGTTGGAAATTTGTCGTATTTTCCTTTAAGTTCTTTAACGAACATTCTCTTGTTTTCTATATTGGGAAGTTCCTGTAATGGAACGTAGCTCAATTTCAATGAGGGCTCTATCAGAATTGTTGCTTTTAACTTCCGAGCTTTGTTTATAATTGGACTATTATCGTCTGGTTTCAGAGTTACTTTTTTGTTTTTACTACCCAAATGGGGTACGCATTCATGTTCTATCTGAAGTACATGGCTAACTTTCGGAAAGTATTCAGCTTCATTCTCATAAAGTAATTCGAATTGTCTTTGTTTGGCCATTTCAATTCGCATCTTTTCTGGAACTCCCGACATGAGGAACTCTTGACGAGCTCTCATCTTCTCCGGGTCTGGTGCAGGTCTTGGAACAGCTTTAACAAAAACCGGAGCTAATTTTTTGCCTACAATTTCTTTTAGACAACCATTACTTTTGGAAATATTTTCGTTTATACTAACATCTAAATCAGTTACGTCGATAATATCAATAATCTCCTTCGAATCGACTTGTATAATGTCTTCAATCACTAAAGCTTTCATTTTGATCTGCTTTTTACTCCGTCGGTTTGAGTTTGCTTCAATATCACTACCTTTGCTTGGACTAACTTCTAAATCGTAGTCGTACCGCGCTTTTCCAGCGCACGATCTTTTCGGTCGACTTGAGTTAATTGATGTAAGAGTTGACACCGAAGTTGATGGTTTATTGCAGTCTGATTTACGCTTAGATTTAGTTTTAGACATATTCTCATTAAATTCCAATTCTGTTTCAATTACCTTTTCTGTTTTTCCCTTTGCTGTATCTGTAGGCTTAACGTCGAAGCTTGAAGATGAATTTGGTGACACTACTTTTGAAAAGTACCCAAGCAAACTGTCTCTTTTTTTAATAGGTGATGAAAGTTGGGACACAAACTCAACATCCTCAATTTTACCAATTGCTTTATCTTGGGATTCGTCTGCGTCATTTGATGAAATTCGTTGTGTTCGCTTTTTTGTTGGACCTTTGGTCGCCTTCTGTTTTTTTGATTTCTGCTTAGGTTGCTCCTTTATGGGTTCATCGTTTTTTTTTGTATCCGAGGGCACCTGATCAATTTTACTTTTCTTTGTTTTATTGTGGACGTCTTTAGAAATATTTGATTGACTGGTGGAAGAATCTTTTCCGTTTATTAGCATACCTTTCAATCTGTGAGAAGAAGAAAACATGTATTAATAACTTAAATATTTTATTTGGAATCTGTCTTCTTAAATAACATATTACGTACTGTGAGCATATACTTTATATTTGTAATTATTAATTATTTATAAACTTTGTACAGAGATAACCTTTTCCAGTTATGCTTGAACTGTTTAAAAAACAGTACACAAACGACCCTATCCAAAGGAGATAAGTTGAGAATCAACAGTTTGGCAGAGTAGGAAATGTAACTCGTCTATTGAACTTTTCAAATTTCTTGTAAATTTTCATTGCAGACATTCAACAGTACAAACTTTAGATGAAGACTACTCCAGAATTCAGCCAACATTTATAATTTGTTCCAAAGTTTTCGTAATGTGTGCATGAAAAGAAGGTTTTTTATCGAATGGTTACATCTATATCCTTAAATTGAGAAACTTTGCCACCGAGCCAAGAAAATCACGCTACGATTTTTTAAAGGTAAAGCATATTTCGAAACATTTAAAGACATTTAGCGATAAACATTTTACGGCGAAACCAAGTCGATCATTCTGATGATGTTGAGATCATCAGCGTATATGAAACAATCAGATGTTATTGTTGTTGTCAAATCGATTATAAATAAAATCAACAAGAGCGGGCCGAGAGTAGGCCCTTCTTGAAAACCGGAAAAATTGTTTGTTACAAAGCAAAGGCGTATAGATTTAATAAAAATAAAGTATGTGGGAAGTAAATGGATACTACGCCACAATTTCACAATTTCCACAATCTATCTATAAAAATACAGGATGTTTCGTACCTAATTGTAAGTATGCGCCCTTTAGGCATAGAAAGATATGATACATTTGCCTAGACCAAAATTATATCTACGAATCTTACCTTTTGGCCCTTTTTTTCATTTCCAGTTCAATATATTCTCCGCGAGCCTCATCGTCTATTTTCCGTTTTGAAGCGCCTTTTTTCTCTGCCCATTCCTCAAGCAGGAGCTTTCTTTTTACAGCAGCTGGACTTTTTTCATTTGCTGTAGGAGTATCGCTGTCAATTGTATCAGGATCCTTGCCTGGAGTATTCGAGCCGATGCTTTTATTGCGGGCGCTCATCATGACCTCAAAAGCGTTCATCTTTTTCTTTGTATTGCCCACTTCGCAAGACACAGGATCGCTAGCTTTGGGTTTCGGGGAAAAGTGCGCCTTGATGGAACCAACAGCTGCTGGATCTCGGCACAGCACTTTCGCTCTGCTGTTTCTTTTCTTGTTCTTCTGGTTCTCGACACTGCTCTGAGTAGAATTTTCCTTAAGAGGAGTTTTATTGTCCTTAGCTTCCTCGACACTAACGTTGGGCGAAACTATGTTGAGGGTATCATTCATTATGCTCAATATATCGGTAATTTCTGGTTCAAACTTTTTAATATTTTCCTTCTTGCGTCGATGATGTTGTTTCTCCTTCTTTTTCGTGGAATTTATCACATCCCTCATATTACATGCAATTCGACGATTATCTGGCTTTGGAGTCAAAGAAACTCCGTCTTCTGAGCAGGCACTCCCATTTTCACTTATTTCCATTCTAACTTCAGCCTTCGTAGTTTGCATTAAACATTCCACAGCATTTAGCTAAGCAGACATAATAACCCCATTTATTCACAAATTCTTATGAAAAATAGCACACAGAACTTGTTACAAAGATACCCAAACTTATTTCACACCTAAACATTTCAATTAGGCTGTCTAAAACGAAATCCATGTAATAAAATTGGCAAATTTCTACTTTAATATTAGAAAGACTCCAATCCCAACGAAGTTTATTTTGACGTTGAAATTAGCGGGAACATTTTTACAGACAGAATAAACTTTTAGTGCTGCCATTAAGAGATAGGCTCACGCTCACTATTTACGATATTTTCTAAAATTCAATTTTATTTTTAAGATATTCATTAATTGTTATATATGGTATTTCAATTAAAATAATTTAATATAAAACAAAATATTAAAGTAAATATAAATTTTACCGAAATAATTAATCGATGCGACATCTGTTGTATTATATTACTGAAATAAGGGCACATGGTGAATGGGATTTTCGCTTTGAAACAGCTGATTTTCCCGACAATCCGTTGACAGATTGGGAATTTTAGCAAGATTATTAATTTCGCAGTTTTAATTCTGGACGGTGAAAAGTTTCATCATTCTTAATTAGCAGGAAAGCTCAGTTATTTAATTAACAACTGTGGTATTTCGGTATAGTGTGCATTCTTAAAAACATCATCAATTTTTCTAAACGGTCAAAGAGCTCGTCGCCAGGGTTATCAAATTCCCCGGTTCAGTTTAATCTCGAATCTAAACTTTTGTGAAATAAGTACGTAAGTCATGTTATCCAGTGTTGTTGCAAGGTCCATTTCCCGCTCCCAAATATGCGGATTACGATCGATTGGCACCTCCGCTGCAATGCAAGAAATCTTCAAAGTGCAAAGCGCTGAAGAGTTCGAAACGAAGGTGAAAAAGAGCGAAAAGCCAGTCATTGTCGACTTCTTCGCAACGTACGCATAAAATAAAATATTTCTTGCAGCCTCATAAAGCTAAGTAGTCTCTTCGTAGGTGGTGTAATCCCTGCAAAATGCTCACCCCAAGAATTGAGTCGGTGATCGGCGAGCAGGACGGCGCCGTTAAACTGGCAAAGGTCGACATTGATGAGCACAGTGACCTAGCGCTGGACTACGACGTTGGCTCCGTCCCTGTGCTGGTCGTTATTCGAAATGGGAAGGTGGAGAATCGACTGGTGGGCCTCCAAGATACCGACAAGTTACGCGCTTGGGTCGACAAAGTTGTTAAGGAAGGCAAGTAACATTTCGAACGCCGGACTATCTTTTCTAAAACTGAGTTAAGCATGTAATGTATATTAGAGAAATATAAGAATTTTCACTAAAAAATCTTGTAATTTTAAGTAAAGGACCCCTTTCTTTTCTTTGGGAAAGCAAAAACCTTTAAAAGGTTACTTTTAATTTCCTCCCTAGTGCTTGAGAAATATAACTTAAACGACTGGGTTCAGTAGAAACAAACCTTGAGGATAAATGAAGACTATAATAATAATTTTTTGTAATTCGCACCGGCGAATCGCGTTTGATAACTGATGTGCATGATAATTCCTATTTGAAGTCGCTTCGACTTGACTCTAAATGAAGTATGTATATATATGATTTTGAACTTATTTCCGCCGTGCTTTCCACATTTCAATTAAATCCTAAAGAAAAAACAAAAGCAAATGTGGTCTTTTTAGACTGTGGTTAATTCGGGAAATAGAAGTTTGAAATCTATAAAATCTATAAAGAATAAAATTCAAAATCTTATACATAAATGTGGAAGGAATGAAAAGCTGGAATGCTTATTATTACTTATTTTATTGTTTGCGAAAGTAAAAATAATTATTTGCTAATTATATAGTAATAATTAAACATTAACAAAGAGAATAAACTTTGGGGAACGTAGGATTCGTTATGTAAGGGGTATTTCATCACGTGTTTTTTTACCATTCTTCCAAAAACAGGGGAGAATTAAGCTACAATCCCAGTAGAAGTGCCTGGCTCTGTTGTTGGTGTCTCTTGCTTCTTTTTCCGGTGCTCATAGTTGACTAACCGTTGCCCGACTAGGTACTTATCGTTCTTAATCGCCGTATAAAGCTTTTTAAACTGTCTAATTTGGAAGTAAATTATGGCGATTATTACAACTACAATCAGGAAAAAGGGATATATTTCCCTTGCGATTAAACTTCTTGCCTGCTGATTTGTGAAAAATATTGGCATTATCGAGTGCGCAATTACATAGGGAACGGCTAGAGCGAGTCCAAAGCATGCAACAACCGGCATAGCCAATTCTCTGACAATAAATTTTAAGTCAATATCACGAAGACCGTCTCGGTAGGCCCTTTCAATGGCTCTTTTGAATTTCCAGTCCGGCCCCATCAGTGTAAGTGCGCACGCTATTTTTGTGTATAGCACTCCAAGCGCCCAGTCTTGCCAAAGAAAATGAATTGGAGTTTGATCTAGCGGCACCCGCAGTGGAATGACCAAAACAAGTTCGAGCAATAGGCCAAAGAGTAATGGGATTACACCAAGCATGACAACGAAAATTGATCCTGCTAACGTGTAAGATGCTCCAATGGATATCCAATGCTTAACCTTTTGTATAACCGCAGCACGTCCTTGTGGAAATAGATTGACGGCAAGTGCTACAGCTCTTGAGAAAAGCCAGCATAGATAGGTGCCCATTGCAGCAGTGTATAATTCATGAGGACGGGGAGGTACTTCACTAGAATTAGATGCCTGGTTGGATATGTGTGTACCAACTGACCAAATTGCCATGACCTGCCGTCCAATCCAGACAGGCACTGTAATCGTAAGAAGGGAGCCGATTACCAAGCTAGCGCACATCAGTGTTATAAGTCCAAATAGTCGAACTGGGAAGAAAGTGGGTTTTTCATAGGGTTCGTATCCGACCGGAACGTCCCTCTGCAGAAGTGCTTGATGGGCAGCTCCTAATCCTTGACCGTGCTCAGGTTGAGGCCTTGGCGCAGTGTCATCCTCATTTCCTTGTGGTTCTGTACCAAGTAGGTAGCTACGAATACCCAACAGCCACGACACAGCATTGCACCATATTCGAAGGAGTCCTTTCAACCAAATTCTTGTGTGGGACTGCTCAAAAAAGCCGGGCAAAATAATCTGTAACTAATCGTATTAGTAAGCATACAATTTACATCAGCAAAGATTGATAACCTGGAGAAGAAGAAGCTGTAAACTTAGCTCGTTTACTTCCGAGTCACCTGAAAGAGTGTAGGGCAAAAATGATGGCCAAACGGTTTTCAGCACTTGAATGGGCAGCCAGAGCATCAGTAAGACTGCAGAGCCAAACATTATCGCGGAAGCGGTGAGTCTTCGTGTGTGCCTCAGTATGGACAAGTGAATCATTTCCTTAAAGAAAATAAAAACTTGTAGCTTTTTCAATTACAACAAAAACATTTAGAGAGTAAATGCACCATGCTACTAC
The DNA here is from genome assembly GCA_933228815.1 of Machimus atricapillus. Classification (NCBI taxonomy): domain Eukaryota; kingdom Metazoa; phylum Arthropoda; class Insecta; order Diptera; family Asilidae; genus Machimus; species Machimus atricapillus. The sequence continues at coordinate 32,600,154 of OW121784.1, forward strand.
TGTACATATACTGGAAATTAAGGAATGGGAAAAATAGATCAATTTCTACGTCCACTTCTAACAAAAAAAAGCTACCTTACCTGTTTGAGATTTCTCATTTTTTAGTTTACTATTGCACAAATATAATTAACCAAAATCTTGATAAATCAAAAATTTTTTTTAAAAATATATTTATGTTAACTGGGCTCTATATATTCGTAAGATCGAATTTAAAAAGTCTCTAGAAGTCCGCACAAAAGTGCAACTTATGAAGTATAAATCACTCAATTTATTTCAACTATCTTAGTACTTAAAAAGTTTATCTTGATTCGGAAAATAAATACCAATACTGTATATAATAAAATATCTAGAACTTTCTTTGGAGCGCATTTTTTTTTTATTTTCAAAGATGATTGGAAAGTCTCCTTTATTTCCGACTCCCAATATTTGTTGTATTGGCATAATATATATTTGTTTGTAAGAATTATATTCACAGTTAGTGCATCATCAAACTAACCAAAATAATAATAAATAATTCCAAAACAGGACTACGACAAAAAGATAATGCTATATTTACAAAAATGAACTGTTTGCTGTTTACGACATAATCTATAATCCACAAGACAAATGCAATTAAAGGCAACAATCAGGAAAAGATTTTTTAAAGACGATGTATTAATGTTTGTAGTTTTTTATTTGTTTTACCCTATTGTTGAATCCGTTCGAATCGGCTCAAGAGCAAAAGCCCTTTCTGGACAAAAATTCCTTAATAAAGTTGCTAACGTTCTCACAAACTATTTCTGGTTTTCTTTAATTTGAATAAATTTTTCCCAACATAATGTTAAATAATTAGATTGGATTTTTCTATTGGGTTGTTTTAACCAGTTTCAGTGATATAATTAATTGAAGTTAAAGGTAACTAAAATAAACTTGTTGTAAAAATAGGAATTTTTATCCAAAAAGATCTTCTGTAAGCTATTTTCGATCCGATTCAAATGGATTAATAGGGGTCGTTGACTATCTTCCATTTCCATACTTAAAGATATTTACCAAAAAAGCTATATTTTTGTAAGACAATTTTTAGACTTACCTGTATCGGACTGAAATCGGGATCATTTAAATTTCGGAGAAACCACAAAACGCCTGGTCGCAATACTTCTCGCAGAAGGGATATAAAAGCTGCGAAATAATAAACGTATACCATCCCAAACATCCAATGGATAAACAGGGAAGTTCCTGGAGCAGCATGAAAACTCGTTTTTCTGTCCTTAATCGTCGCATCGAACATGGGAAGCGAACAAATGTCTAGCCACCAACCGCAAACCAGGGGAAGCACACCAATTTCAATCACCGAAAGTAACGAGACTTTAACCACTATATAGCAGAGTCCAAGAAACCATCGCACCCTCTTCATCTTAAAAAGTCGCGCTAGTGAATGTAAGATCACTAAAGTTAAGCCAATGTTGCAGTATCCGAAAAGTGTTGTAAGCAGCCCATGGAAGTGTAAAAGAGGTTTATCCGGAGGTATTAGACCGAGGGAATTTATCACCGCGTTTCCTATGCAATGCGGACAAAAGGCGAAGGTTAAAATAAATATAGTATTCAGCGATATGACCCAGAAGACGTGCTCTAGAAAAACCATCGAACCGTCCAGACCTAGCAACCTTTCCCACGTCAATTCCTCAGCTCTGTCCCAATCTATTGGATTCCAGTTCGCCTCTTCGTTTCCGTTCGCGATATCTTGGTCCACATCCCCATCCTCCTGGTCAGCTGGTGGAGGTTCTGCATTGTCCATCGGCACATCAACTGGAGCCTCCAAATTTACCTCATTATTGTTATTTTCATTATTGTTATTATCGTTATTCTCTGCAGCCAAAGGTGCCGGAGCAACGTCGGGGACGGCATCGTTTGCGGCAGGAATTTCATCCCTCTCCAGCCAATCCGGCCCACCGCCTTGAACAATTTGCTCCCTTAGCCACACTAGACCAATGAACGAAAGTAAAGTACAAGTCACCACGAAACAGCCTCGAAACACGTCAGCTGCAATGTTCTCAGTGGAGAGCACGTCAAAGGGCAGCGACAGAATCATGTCAAAGGTCGATCCACTAAACATAAAACGATACGTTCTATACGCAGAAAGGGGCACGATTCCCAGCCAAGCAATCGCCACCAGAGTGTAGTGCAGCCAATATTTAGCAGCCGTTCCCACAGAGCTGAGCAGGCCTCCAGCGACATCCCTCAGGGGGAGCACCCTGGGCATATCTGGTGAATAAATTGGGGTGAATGAAAACCGATGTCCGCATAGTTCGCAGTATTCCTTCCTCGAATACCGCATCCACTGCATGAGGCAATCCTGGTGGATCCACTTTATGCTCCCCGTGCAGATGCACGGATGGAAAAGCGGACGGTCGGTTTGACCTTCTGATCGGCACACTCTGCAGATATCGCCCTGTGTTAAATCATCCATTATGTGCCAAAATTACGAATTTTTATCTTATATGGCCTGCTAGCGAACTGTGTTGTGAAAATTCCAGAAAAAAGGATGTCAACGTTATGACGTTCGATGCGGACTTGTTTTTGTTTTCACATTTAATTTTTGGAGGGCTTTACATTGTCCACACCTTTTTATCGTCAAGCATACACTCAATATCGCTTTTAAAGTGTCACACAACTTGATCAATTTTTATAGCAAAAACGAACGAATTGCACGAAATTAGGTAAATTTTGACATTCAGCAGCCACTCTGATCGCGTTCTTTTTTTTTTTCTAACCTAAAGTAAAAACAGTTGCATTCAGGAATGCTTCTGGAATGACTTCTCAAGTTATGAGGTGTTCAGAAATCGATTTGAGCTACTTAAATAGATAATAGATAAGAGAAGGAAGGAGACGCAAAGCAGCTGTGGTGAATGCAATGAGTTAAATTAAATATTTGTTTAACAAAAGCTTTAAAAATCCTTTTATACAGAATATCATGGGAATTCGAATTTTTTATGAAATTATACTTAAGTTAACTAAAAAAATACATTTTATTCACTTAAAAACTAATTACCGACCTTATGCTCTCATAAAAATTGTTTACTTAACGACTTTTTCCATTATGGTGCAATAAAATAATTAGGTACCTGTGAGGATGTTGTAATTTCAGGATTTTTGGAAGGAAAGGTAACTTAAAAAAAATAAAAAGTAGGTATGTTAATAACGTGAATTTCGGAGAAAAGTAGGGCGAAAGATGAAAAATCGTGAAATAAAAGCTAATTTTTCAACTTCCGGGGGTGATTATGGCCAAGGGGTTGGGGATAGGGGGACGGTGTTGACCTTTTTGGAAAGGGCTTCGAAATAGTGATTTCTTGAGATTGGTTTGGGGTCGCTGCGATTCGTAGAAAAAAAGATAAAAATACAAGAGCAAGGCAACATCCTGATTAACGAATCACCCTGTAACTGCCGAACGGACCACCCCCCCCACACGATTTTTTGCTTGTGTCGGTCTGACCTTTCACCTCCTGCAATATTTCCCTCCCACCTCCGAACACCCTGTATATCTGAACTCGTTTTATGTGAAAAACTGTAAAAAGATGCACCACTTTCTATTATACATATGTACATATGTCAGTGGTTTAATAAAACTTTTTGCCAATTTAAAAAAAACCTAAAAACTGTTTTACCCATAAGTTGAGCTAATTCTTGAGAAATCGGAAAAAGTTCAAATTCGTTTACAGACTTTTAAAAACATCTCTTTTGCAGGCGTCAGCCCTCTCTATTCGTTTTGGCTTGAAATTCTGAACGCTACCCTTGATCTCTAGGCTTGACAATTAAAATATTTTTTGGGAAGCTGTGCGAGATTTCGTGTTGCGGCGGAATCTTTAATAAATTAGTGAACGTAATAGTTTAAATAAGAGTAGGAGCCTAATTGAAGCGAAATGGCAGAGTCACGGTCCAGTTTCAGCAGAGATGATTACAAATACTGCGACGATCCACCTATGTCGAGACTGTTCGTTATTTCCAATAAAAATTGCACCGAAGACGACTTCCGCGACAGCTTCGGTAAATATGGAGATATAGAGGATATTTGGATCCTTAAGGACAAGGGGACAGGCGAGAACAAGGGTGTCGCCTACATTAAATTCAACAAATCTTCGGAGGCTGCACGCGCCCTCGAAGAACTGAATGGTAAATGCATTGGCGTTGCCGAGCGGCCGATCAAAGTGCTCATTGCCTCAAGGTAGACCAGTCGATGTTTCGCAATGGGCATCTAATGAAGATCTGCTTTTACTATTCCAGTCGTCAAGCTGGCTCAAAGAAGATGCAAGAGAATGAACAGGAGAGGTACGCGAGGCTTTTTATAGTTGTTCCCAAGTCTGCGACAGAGGATGACATCCGAGACGAATTCTCGAAGTACGGTGACGTGGAGCACGCTTCCATAATCAAGGATCGGACGACCGGACAGAATAAGGGATTTGGTTACGTAAAGTATCATAGGTTTGTGCTTTACAGTAAACCAATTAGTTATGGTAGTAAAATACTATTTAAAGGCTCTATCATGCTGCTCTTGCGTTTGAAAATTGTCCGAGTAAGTACAAGGCGGTTTTCGCTGAGCCAAAATCTAGTAAACCACCCAGCTCAGATTCGTCCCGAGATGACTCTTCCACTAGTTTTGGTGGTCGCAATTCGGAAATGGTGAATTTCCTTAAGCTTCAGACAGCTGTAAATCAGCCTACTAGCCTCGAGGTAATTTGCAGCAATCGGGTTAATCAGGATCAACTTTGGCGACTATTTGATATAATCCCAGGTTTGGATTATTGTCAGGTTAATAGAGAATGTAATAAAACATTCGAATTGCTATAAGTCCAATTCCCTAAATTTATTAATTTTACCTAGGTGGGCCGAGGAACCTAGAAGCTACAGTTGTCTTTAATAACCCGGAAGCTGCGTTATATGCTAGGTATGTAATATGGGTACTACGTACTACACAAATCAATTAACTGGATTTTTTGTAATATTTGTGCAGTGAACGGCTCATATAACATAGATATATTTATTTTTTTTTTTTAATTTTAAGTTTTTGTTTTAAATTGAATTTTGATAAGCCTTTTAAATTCCATAATATTGAGCATTCAGTTGTTTTAGGTTTATATAGTAATGCAGTATTGTATATTATATTAGGTTTTTAATATTTTGAAATATGTAACATAGCTTTTCATTATTTCAATATAGCCCGACATCCATATTCTTGATCTAAGCGAGTTGATAATGTATTACCAATCTGAGATATTTTTATTCTGATATAATTGCGTTTAATTCATTCGCATCAAGATCAGTTTCCTAACATGGAATTACAACAACAAGACGTGCTCCACACCTTTATCTAAATTAAGATCAAGATCGCAAACGTGTTGGTTACAAAATATTCTACGAGAGGTGCTTGTGCCAGTTTTTGCCTTTTATAGGCGCCAACCAGAAGGTTCGCAATAGTTGGCAGTACACCCGAAGTTAGGATAAATTTTGATAACTCCCTTTTGATTTACTTCACGGTCATTCCTACGAGAAAATTTCCCACCTGTCGGCAATACCTTCGAAGTTAGGATAGATTTTGAAAATTAACATGTAATTTTCTGAAGGTGTTGTGACTGGCGGATTTTTGCTTGGCATCTGTTGGCTAATTATTACGGTATACGAATACAAGGTATATTGCTACTTTTTCCACCAGCGCCCTCATGCGCGTCATAAAGTAGCTGTCAGTTAAATAAGATGTCTTAAATCGTAAAGATTTCTGGTATTTAACCTACTTTTTATGAATAAAATAAAACATACTAATTTTTTAAGGAAAAAGGGTGGAATGCACGGTTGTTAGTTTTAAAACATTATGGGAAATCATTTCTGACTAAAGCATTAAAATATCACTTTCTTCCCAAAGACCCAAAAGTGTTAAAAGTCTGTTACGGGAAGGAAAATATTTCTTTCTTACAAATAATAAAGTTGAACTCAGCGCAATTACGCACTATTCTTCGAAAAATTAACCAAGAAACAAATTAAATCAGCTTACAAAGATAAAAAGCCAAATCTGTATACAAGATCTCGAAGCACCATTTCAAATAAGCAATAAGGCTCATATTAGTAAGGGACATTCATCAATATGAAACGAGTGCCGCAGAGAAAAGACATTAAAACTAACAGCAGTTCTTAGAAGGATGGATTGAATAAAACAAGACCCTATCTTATTGAATACACTATCTATCCATGGCAATTAGAAATGCCAGCAATATATTAGTTTTTAAAAATAAAATTAAAATATACAGATGTAAGAATTTTCCCCTAAATTTAAATGCCTGTCTGCCAGTAGCGCAACTCTTATACCATACTTATTTAAATCGAAATCCTGGTGACTTCAATGTGACACTTCAAGGTAAATTGTTCAGTGTGTCATAAGGATACCACATTGCGGAGTTTAGAAATTAGAACTAGTTTAGAAAAATATGATTATTTTATCCACAAGCAAATGTATATAAAAAGATTTTTGGATTGTTGGAATGATATAAATACATATTAGTTGTCTTTTTAAGTTTAATCAATCTAATCTGCCTATTTTCTCACTTTGTAATTGTTTTTAACATACATATAAAAGGAATGTATTTTTATTTTAGAGAGAAACTTCATGGATTAGAATATCCTCCTGGGGAGCGACTAATAGTGAAAATCTCAGCACATGATTCAAGAGGTGATTCAGATTACCCCGAAAGTAATTATATTGTAAATTTTATTAAAACATTACATATCAAAAGGATTTTTTAGAAAACATACGAAAAGACTCCTTGTGCAATGTAGAACTACCACCTCAAGCTCCTATGGCTGCCTCCGATGCAACTGTTGCTAAACGTTGTTTTATAGTTCTTCATTCGGTACAAAAAAAGTGTGCTACTATTTACATTTATTAAAATTTATCTATTTGTATTAGACCTTGCCAGATAAAATCCTAAAGTATGTGTTTTCTACGTTTGGAAATTTGATCGATGTCTATTTGCTTCCCAAAAAGAATTGCGGTTATGCAAAATACGCGGCTGTTGAAAGTGCGCAAAGAGCAATAAATACATTGAATGGGGCAGAAGTTTGTGGTGTTAGGATCAAGGTAGGTGCTCATATATCATAAAATAAATTAACGAAATAAATGTCAAAAGGTAATGGAAGCCCAAGAACCCAATGAGGATGGACGAAAACGCATGCGATGGGACTGTGATGGGTAAGTACGAATTTCACGCTTCAGGCTGTGTTTGAGCTAGATGATAATAAGAAGGTTCTTAGACGCCTGATTTGTGAAATATTTGATCTCTTTGTAACGTACCGTCTATCTCTACTACTAATTTATTACGACTACATAGACACATTCCTCTTGTGATTTCCGAAACTTGCGTGGCTTTAAATATATATTTTATTTGCACATTCGCAGCTCTATTGAACATAATTAAAAGACGTGCACTGACTTTAAATGCAAAGATGACGATGACGACTACGAGAACCGAATTACTCGTACTTTTGACCATATAACAAACTCAACAGCAACAGCAACAAATCAACGAATTATTTGGACATTCGGAAATTAGATTTAAAATAACTATGAAAACAATAAAATATTATCAGACGGACATACAGAATTTTACTTTTCCATTTTGAATTATTGCGACATTGCCACAAGATACATAGTTGGACTATGGACGATTGACACTTTTTACACAATTGCCTTTTCTTTACGAAATGTGTTTTTGTCATTTTATGTGTTCTTCAAGCTAATAAAGTTTTTATAAAATAATAGAAAATATTTTGTTATTCTTTCCTTTTTCCTTCATATGCTGTTGAATTCTGCCTTAGCATCGCGCGGCAAATGGTTTTATTAAAATTGAAATTTTTCTTTGTGAATTTTCTGTCACTTATATGTGTACATCAACAAACAAAAAATTATCCTTAAAAAAATCTACAAACTAAGAGACCAAGTTCTTTAGGCATTGGATGTACTATATGTACGTGGAAGGGAAAAATTTAAATGTATATTTGAATTTAAAAAAAATATTATAAGGTGATGAAAGGTTTGCTTTATTATAGGGGATAGTTGTGCTCGGTTAACGCTGGATGCTGGTCAGTTAGTTATAAATTAAAGTGACAAAGCAGTGATGCTGAAGTGTTGTGTTGTTAATTACAAGGTATTTAGCTGATTTGGCACGCATAGGTATGTATAATAAAACATCAGGACTCAATATTCAACCATTTAAGTGTACGTTTCTTATTTATATTTTTGAAATCCACACAATCTTAATCTTATCCCCTAAAATCTGGATCATTATGATCATCATCTTCTTCTTCTTCGTCATCGTCGTCTAAAATAATAAAGAATATTTAAGTCAATGTAAGCCACAATTTGAAAATCGTACCATGATCCCTTCTTCGGCGTGTATATGATTTTCTTGTTACCATTGGAGGCTGATCGGTGTCCCCATGCAGAAGGGAATTTCTGTATGATACTAACGGTTGCCACTCCTCATTTCTGCTCGAAGGCATGCCAGGAGAGATTCTCCGATCCAGGAAGCTCAATATTACCTTTTTATCTTGCTTTATTAGCTTATTAGTAAACTCGTTTAGAATTTCCAAAAATCCTAGATGGATTGGCGCAGCTGATGGATCATCTGGGTCGTCATCGACAGCGAACAGAATGCCTGCTCTGTGTAGTGCTATTACAGGCTCGCGATTTTTAACTGCATCCAGTCCAAATGACAAGGCAAATCTTTTTGCAAGTTCTTTCAATTCAACAAATTCTTGTGAGTTTCTTGATACTTGATTATGGTCTGACGCTTTTGGGAGATCCTTAAAAACACCTATTAAACTCAAGCATATTGTCATTGAAAAGTTTATTTTATTTATCTCTCGGGCTTTCCCTAAAGTCGTTTTGATAATGTCTCCATACTCATTATAGCACTGGAATAGAAAATATTTTTTATTTTATATTATTTAATTACATGAACCACTTACTCTCACGTAATGCTTAAAAATATCTGCAGCAGCCTTCGTTGGTATAATGTTATAGACAATAAGCTTACAGTACGCGGCAAGAAAATTTCGTTTTTTGTGTAGTTCTTCGATACGAGTCTCATCTTGACCATCTAAATCAAAAGTTATTTCAATTTTTCTCAAGAGAGATAATGAATGTACTTACCGTCGTGTGGTAAAGAAAATACAATTTGCTGTACAAACTCATTGAGAATACCTTGTTGATCAGTTGAAGATTTGTATTCTAACTTCTGTACTCCAACGTTCTCGTTAGTTGCCAACTGATCCGAGAATATGATGAGTAAATCACATATGGACATATAAGCCTAGGACAAATGATACTTAAACAATTTTGCATGCTTCATGATGAATTTATAGTACCGCCTCTTGAATTTGTGTTGTTGGACCATTTCTTACAAGCTCACAGCAAGCCTTTATATACTTGTGCAAATGAGAGTGCAACTCAAGAGATGTTTCTTCTAACATGGATGTTTCGCAGTTATTTTCAATATGAAATAATCCCCAGTTAATGGAGAAGAAAGAAGCTTCAATGCAGTAAACCAAAGCTTCATGTGGAAGTCCTCTATCGGTATTTGTACGTGATTGGCATTCATCAATATCTTGGTAAAGAGAATCGAAAAGATTCCATGGATTCAGGTTGTGACAAGAGTACAAAATTGATACAATTTTTAATGAAACTATAATAGCATAAATTTCGTCCTCATTTGGTAGTTCTTCGCCTAAAAAACCATAGAAAATTAAACATAGTAAGAATAATACAAAATATTCACCTTCAATTAAATTTCTCCATTCATCAAGTGCCTCTCGGTATCTGTTTACGCATTGGTCAATTATATTAGATCTTGCTACATCACATTTAGTGTACGTAGCACTACCCTCGGAGCATAAATATTCAAGAGTTTTGGCGCAAGTTTCTAAAACATCTCGATCTGTATGCATTGACATTATATGTCCCATTTTGTCAAGAAGCGCTTGCAAATTTGCTTCTTGACGTGATGTAGTATATATGTCTAAATCAAAGAATTGTGGAATTGATAGTAAATTCGTCAGTTTCTCTGCATCAGCCTGATATTTTTCTAAAAGCGGTGGCAGGGTCACAATAAAATGTTCTGTCAATTTTATTTTATCGTCTAAAACTTGTTTTAACTCTTTCACACTAAGAGTCATTTTTCGATTACTGCCTCGACCTACAGGAGCTTCTCCAGTGGCTGATTGGCGCACACTGCTAACCATAATTTCTATTAAAGTAGACTCCTGTTTGTTATCTAACTGCTCTTCAGTTGGCCCAGGTTCTTCAAGAAGTAAGTCTGTCATACATTCCCAGTCTTTAACCATAGTGTTGTTATCTATGAAAGAATCAACCAAATAAGCCCCGTGTTCATGCAATTCGGATTCAATAAAGAATTGCACGAGATCACGAATTAGTGGTGTATTCGGTAGCCTCGTTTTTCCCCGTTTTGTTTTCACGATTTCCAAATCTCCTTCAGACAAATGAAACAGTCGAACATTTAAAAATTCTGCCGCGGCTTGCGCAACTCCTCTATGTGACGAATAAACAAGCTCATATACAATTTCACAGTCTTTATCCGTGAGAATTTCGGGGTGTATTCTTAAAAAAAAAAAAAAGAAAGACTTAACTAAGTTGTGAATTATTAGCATAATGTTACTTACTTTAATATACTGATGACCAACTTTACAGCATGAACAGCCACTTCAAATTCCTTATCCAAAGTCATTGCCACAATGCGATCTTTGAATTTTGAAGTGAAAAGCTCCAATTTCCCTTTTAGCTCTTCGCATGCGTACAGAGGCAGAAGTGCCTGCAAACAACGTAATCGTACTTCTCCAACTTTGTCATGCAAGGTCCAGCCTATATATTTTAAATAGGAATCATCCAGAAAGTTTTGCGAGAAGTTCTGCATCCATACTCCAATTTCTGTCATACAGATTGCTCTAATATCTGGTAAGGTGTCCCTATTAAAGAATGAAAATATTTCTACATGTTTCAGTTTACGAGTTTCTTCAGTTCTCATATGTACAAAATTCTTATTAAAGAGTTATTAAATATGATGTGATGTGATAATTTTAAAAAAAATCTAGACTTCGAGCAGATTTAAATTCTGTCGGATTCGCTGCAACTATTAACAATAACTACTTTCACTAATCAATCTTACCTATATCTATGTACGAAAACTGATTTGAACATGTAAGTTAACATATTCTTAATTTCATCCATATTCTCCTCTAGTTCTGTCCGTTTTGACATCAGAGATTCTAATCTCTCTGTCGCACGTTTATCTCTCGTCTACAAATTTTAATTGAATATAGTTCCTTTATAATAATACCTCAGCTCATTCGACTTACTTTGAGTCTCTCTGCTTCGTATTGTCTAGCAGCATTATCAAAATTAACTGATACGAGAAGAGCCACATCTACCAATGCGGTCATCAATTTCATCGCTTCAAAATACCAATAAAATTATTATTTCAATTTGAAGTTCAAGTTACTTTATTGCACCTACCTGCTAATGTTGCTGTATGTCTAAAAGCACGGACTTGTGAGTCCGACAAACCAGTGAGCAGCGATATAACGTTATCCATTAAAAATTGATCGTATATAATAGAATATTGGCATTGTTTAACCAATGTTTGTACAAAATCGCAAAAATTCATTTTAAATTTTTTCCACTGTTGTCCAGACATAATGAGAGGGTACTCCACGCTTTCCTGAAATAATTTTATAAGAGAAAATATTTGTGTAGAAAGTTCATTTTTCCGTACTTCATCAAATTCCTCTGTCATTTTTCTTATAATTGCTGTATGTTCCATTGACTGTTGCATTTCAGCGGTGATTTTTCCCTTGCATCCGCTGGCGTTTATAAAAAACTGCATAAGCGCTATAAGAGCCGTATCCCTATTTAGTTTATAACTTTCAATCCAGTCGTCAACAATACTCTGGAATTTTTAAAATCCTGACATGTACATACTTACGATTTTTAAAGATGATTAGTTACTTACCGCGATTGCTGCCTTCGAGTGGCGAACGGTGAAATACAAACTTGTTTCGTCAGTCGTCACATCACGTTCTTTGTCTAACTTTTCCTGTTCCTTTTCGCGATCCTTTTCTTTCTCCACTTTATGCTTTTCTGTAGGTTGTGGTTTTCGACCTGGCCTTCGTTTTCGCTGTACAGGAATAAATTCATCTTCATCATCATCGATAATGGGTGGCTTATCTCGAACTCCTCCTCGGGCCCGAAGTCTAGTCATCCTTTTTGTAGAATCATTTTCTAAGCCGTCTGATAAGTTCTCATTATGATTCTCTCTGAAAAACATTTGTAATTTAGTTGAGACATATGTATGTATGTGTGTAATAAGGAACCCATTTTTTTTCAATCGTCTGCACTAAATAAGTAAAAGCTATACAATATATACGCGAGGTTTGCGTAAGTACCTATAAGTATTTAATTAAATTGAAATTTACTCGCGACAAGCTTTTATGATCATATAAATTGTGTATAATGAGGTTATAAGTTGATAGTTAAAATTTTAAAGGAAAATTTTATTTTCTTCTTTTTAGAGCATTTAAAAAGATTGTTTTTAAAAATGTTTTTTTATTTAATTTTTTCTGTCGAATTGTATCGGATAATTCGAACACTTGAATTTCAGTCACACAATATTCGTTTCATAGCAAAGAATTGAACTACCGATGAGTACGGGTTAAACATTTGGAAATAAAGTCAATAGTGTCCCATTGTTTTTTTTAAATATGGTTTAAAATATATATAATGTTCTTTTGAGTAAAGACAGTTAAATAGCTTACTAAAAATTTTTGGTTAAAACAACATAATATAATTCACAAAAAAATATGCGTTTCCTGGGAATGACAAAATGTTAAGAGATAAGTTATAAAGTTAGCAAATTGTACAATAAATTCGCAATTTTACAATGTTTAATTCCGGTAGAATTAAATCATTGACCTCTCAAAAATAGTTCAGAACTGAAATCTTAAATTTGGCTTCCATAATCTTGAGGATTAATGGAGATTTTCGGCACTGCTGAGAAACTCACTTGTAGTGCCATACATGAGTGCTGCTTTATTTTTAAGTATACAGTGTTCTGCAAAACAGCAACCATTCTAGTACAAAAATATAAATATAATATTTTTTTTTTCATTTTATTTAGTGGAAAATAAAAAGCTATATCTTTTTTTTTCCTTTCATGGAACATTAGAAACAGTCGACTTTGCAACAAAACTACCACTAAATTTAATCAAAATAATTTAAATAGGGAACTTTGGTACATGTTAGTGTACAAAACTGAAGCAACTTTTTAGTTGCCCCTTCATGTGCTTCATATAGCAGTCATTATTTTGAATAACTCCAGCACGCCTTCGTAGCATAGACGACAGATGCTATTAAATTCATAATCTTCTACATTTTCTAATTTCTACAGTTGTGCCTCTTCCACGTATTCGTTCTTATTTGTTAGATAGCTTTGGGGCTGCATTTAAATTTGAAAATAGCCATTTAAGGGTGTCAAGCATAATCGCAGTGCCTGTAAGCTTATCGCTTCGCTTTGTAGGGTTTGAAACCGTTTCATATTATTTATATTGCAGCTAGTTTTGGTTGGTCATTTTCTTTCGAAGCCAACAAAACAAATGCATTTTTGCCGTGAGATATTCTGTCCTTATCTCTCTAGTTCCGCAGTCTATGAAGAGAAAACTGCTAATATATGAACATATTATTTTGTATTTTAAAAATTAAAGCAAAAGTAACAATAGAATTCTTCCGCCATTTAGGTTCAAGCCAGCTTTTACACAGAGAAGATGGGTAAAGATAACTTTCCCTAAACTAATGCGACAATTGCGACGTTGAAAACTGTTTAGATCTTTTACCTTTCCTCCTCATATTCGGGCGGAGGATCATCCATACGAATCCGTTTCCCTCCTCTTCGATGCATTCTGAATCCAGCTGTAGATTGGTGCCGCTTTTGAAATAACACCAAACAAAAGTGGGTGCCCCAACTTTCGTCTTATTAATCACTTTATATACTTAACAATTCAAAAAAACTTTATTAGAAGTATATAAAACCCAAAATTAAAAACTGCTCCACTCTTAACAAGCAAGCTACGAATCCTTGGCGTCAGAAAACACCCAATTGGAAACTTCAAACAACGGGACGCCGTCAAAATTTTGTCAAAAACAACTCGTAACTCTACACAACAGTCGGGGACATAAATACAGCCCTTTCAGTGGATCACTGATTTGACAGATTAAAACAGCTGATAATTGTCAAATAACCTATGCGGCGATTCGACCTCACAATCCCACACAAACATGTTACGTATCCGGGGGCCTAGTTTAATTTACCGGCATTATTCCAGCGGTGCATTTAAAGCTGCAGATATTAGAAGGATATTCTTAGATTATTTTATGAAAACGCATGGCCACAAATTCGTAAGATCCAGTCCGGTGGTTCCATTCTGTGATCCAAGTGTTGCTTTCGTTAACGCCGGCATGAACCAGGTAAAGTTGGAATTTTAATTCATTGGAAAGATAATTATTTATAAGGTATTTTTAGTTCAAATCGGTGTTTTTGGGGAAAACCACCTCAGCCAATTCAAGAGTTGTTAACTCACAGAAATGTGTACGAGTTGGCGGGAAGCACAACGACCTCTCTGTTGTTGGTCGTGATGGATATCACCATACCTTCTTTGAAATGTTGGGCAATTGGTCATTCGGGGACTATTTTAAGGTAACTTAATTCGCTATAAATAAGTCTAGAGATTATAAAAATAGCATTACTGGCAGAGGCTCGTCTAGTTTTTAAGAAAATTAAAGATAACTTAAAAATTCATTTGCAAAGCTGTATTCTATAAAATACATTATGTACATTAGAAAAAATGAAACATTTGCTGCAGGTTTCGGATTGCCAATTTATGTTATCGCTAATACGCTTCATGTACAATGGCAAATTGCGGAGTTGCCGCTGCGAATATGCCACGATTGAAGCCTTGTACAATAATAGACAATCTGGGTTTTTCTTTGATTGTAAAATGACGGGTCTTTCCATTTAAAATGATGTAGTATAATTATTTTGATTTCAATTAAGCCTAAGGTGTTTGCCATATCTTTTACCACTTTCGAGATAAGGTGTTTTAAAAACTATTCTCATCTATCTATTCTCATCGTTGATGAATGTGTGTAGTGAAAATTGATGCAATTTGAAAAGAACGAGCTGTTGTTTTTAACTTTTCAAAATAATTTGGCAGCAGTCCACATTTCCCTAGAAAACTGTTGATATTTAAATTCACTTTAATTGAAACTGCATATTAACCGTCATTGAAATCTGTAGAAAGAATTTTTGTTGTCATACTGGCAATTCTTCACGTTCGTGCTATTGAAAATTCTATCAAAATTCGTTATTGCTCTTTTGGCTTTCAAAACAATCAAAATCCTTTCTGACTTCAGATTTCCAAAAAATTTCAGTGAAAAAATACGGCTCTGGCAAAAAATACGGCACTGTATTATTTGCGCTTCAATTTTAAATTTTTAAACTGAATACATATACAAGTTACAAGTTAAAAGAAACGGTTTAGAAGCAAATGTTGATGCACATGTTTCCATATAACCCGGCATATGTGAATATTCCTGAAAACCAATCTTAAAATGACAATTTCTAGAAAGAGGCGTGTGAAATGGCATTGGCACTATTAGAAGGCCCCTTTAACATCGACAGATCTAGATTGTATGTTACATACTTTGGAGGCGACGAACAACTTCAACTTCCTGCGGATACGGAATGCTTCGAAATATGGAGAAATCTAGGGTTAAGTTAAAATTACTTATTATTTATATGATATTAACAATTTATTTCAGGTTTTCTGATGATCGAATAATTCCTTTTGGAAGTTCAGACAATTTTTGGGAAATGGGTGTAACTGGCCCTTGCGGGCCTTGCACAGAAATTCATATAGACCATATTCCAAAATCCAATCCCTCTGAAAGAGCGCAGCTTGTTAATACAGGAAGGTCTGACCTTACTGAATTGTGGAATATTGTTTTTATACAATACAATAGGTAAGTACCTCTGAAGAAAAAAAAAAAGAAGAAATTGGGAACATTTCTCCAGGAAAGTGATAACGTCGTTTTTGAAAGGTTGGTTGTTAAAACTTAATTGAAGAAGTTCTAGTAAATATGGTAAACATTCAGAAATAAATGTTCATAAAAGTTTCAAAAAGATGCGCTTATATTGTAAGTGAATCTCCCTTTACGGAGCAGCCAAAGGGGTAGGAAGATTGCGTTGTGCTCATAAAACATAAAATTGTAGCTTTATCCTACTATTTAGATAAATCCTATTTTTGGACATGCTTTATATTTGATTTTCAGCTTACCTTAAAAGCAGAGGTGATATATTATATTGCATATTTAGCAATGCTGAATGCAGACATAAAGTTCGGCTTAGGACTTGGGGGAATGAGCTTAAGACATGAAAAAGTGGGAGAATATTTAAATACATAAAGAAAAGGGAAATTGTCGTTTTATCTTTATTTTATATTTAAATGTTTATGGAAGCAATTTAGTTAAATGAAATTTTGAAAGTAGTCACAAGTTATTGTCTCACCATTCGCTATATCTCCCTGTGAAGCTTGGTGCATCCTCTCATACAAATGTTAGATATTTTTAATTTTAGTTTTACATAAGTTTTCTGTGTAAAATAAAGAAATAGATGAGACATTTTTATAATTTTATATTTCAGAAATTTAGACAATACCATCACATTATTGCCTCAAAGGCACGTAGACACTGGAATGGGATTTGAACGTCTGGTAGCGCTGTTACAAAATAAATCATCAAATTATGATACTGATCTTTTTAAACCTATATTTAACATCATAAAAAGGGTATATCGATTTTTGCTGTTAAAAGTTTGTTATATTTACGCAATTCTTAGGCATGTAATACCACACAGTACAACGGAACATTTCCAACATCGACAGAAAAGATCGACCTAGATACAGCATACAGAATAATTGCGGATCACAGTCGAATGATAACTGCTTGTGTGTCCGACGGAATGTTACCTGATCAAAAGTATTTAAATATTTCTTGTTAATAACAAAATTTACCGATAATTTAATTTTGTTCACTAGTCAAAAATTGCGTCGAGTATTAAGAACAGCTTTACTTTTAGCAGAAAATGTATTCGCGAAGGAAAACCTTCTTGATGAGATAATTCCTGTAGTTGTGGAAATATTAGGACCAACATACCCAGAAATGGAATGTAAATTACAGGATACGTTAGAGATAGTCCATCACGAACAAGAGATATTTAAGTTATTGCGAGAAAAATCTGCGAAAGAATTTTTAGATGTTTTAGCAATTAATCCTAAACTTCAATACATTGACGTTGTAGAGTCTTCTGGTTTTGTTCCTGCTTTTAAAGAGCTCCAGAGTCTAAAGCACAGTTTTGTAAATTCAATTATACCGGGAGAATTTCTTTTTAAATTACGTGACACATATGGTCTTAACAACGAATCCATAGAAAATATTGCTAAGGTTGAAAACTTAAAACTCGATGAAGAAGGTTTGCGTTTAATTTGCGACAGTAAGAAACGAAAACATAAGTTATATTCGAGCGACTCGCAAAATGATGTTAGTAATGTATTAGTAGATGCCACAATGAAGGCACATGATACTGATGATCGGTATAAATATGATTATGAATTTCAACCTGAATTAAGTAGATATCACGTTCGTCCGTTACACACCACAGTCACAGCAATATTTCAAAATGGCACAGAGATAACTGAGATACTACCTAATAAAATGGACAATTTACAAATAATTTGTGAGAAAAGTAATTTTTACTGCGAAGCAGGAGGACAACAAAGCGATACAGGATATATTCGCATTGATAATAACGGCAAGGAAGCAACTTTTCAGGTCACAAATGTAACTTTTATAAATGGATGTGTAGTCCACTCCGGAAAGTTTCTTAGTTATGGGCAACAAGAAGAGCTCAAAGTCGGCGATAAGGTGGTGTTAACAGTGGATAGCACTCCTAGAACCTTCTGTACAATTCACCATACAGGTAAGTTTTATTTAATTAGCTTAATTTAGCTTTTATTTTAAATTATCTAACAGTTTTCTTTCTTAGCCACTCATCTGTTAAATGCAGCAGTTCGTCAAATTTTGCAAAAGGTTACTTATCAAGTTTCTAGTGTCGTAACCTATGACAATCTCAAACTTGAGCTTGGTATTATAGGTCGTCAATTAAATAAGACTGATTTAACTAAAATAGAAGATTTAATCAGGTAAGATCTTGAATAACGCATTTTATTTCCATAATAAAAAAAGCCATTAGCAAAATTTTTTAAGCCGGTGTTTTCTATCAATCTAGCCAGGGAAATCTATGCAAATTTTGAATGTGGGATTTAAGAATTTCTCGAAAGGTATCGACGGTGAGTGGCCACGGGTGAGATGGTTAGAGCAGCAAAACATCAATAAGAAGGTCGCAGGTTTGATTCCTGCCCTTATAATAAGTCCCACATAAATTTGTTTTAGTTGGTGTTATTTTTGTTTAAACTTGGCTAGATCGATAGCAGTTGGTGTCCTCTATTCAATATAAGAAAAATATAGAGAATATTGTTCATCGCGTTTTACAAAGTAAAGTACAAGTAAAATTGAAAAAGCGAAATTGATGAAGCACTTCATGAATTCAATGGGAATTCTATGGAAACGAAATGATTTAAAGAATTTTTTGGCGGAAAAAACGCATTTCAACTCCTATTAATTTAGAAATAAAATTTTTATTGCAGTATTGTACATATAAGAATTAGGCACATACATTCTCAATCTCAATAAATAATAGAGTTATATTGTCGCTTTCCATTTTTTTACATATTTCTTTTTTTTTTAGAGAAGTGATCAATAAAAGTTTAGAGATGAAAACAATAGTCACAAACGCATCAGATATATTGAATGATCCGGATGTTATAAGAATTCCTGGAGAAATTTATCCCGAGACCAATGTACGGTTGCTCTGTCTGGAAGATAATACTATCAATTTTCGATCCAAAGAATTGTGTTGCGGTACTCATGTAAGCAATACCTCTGAAATTAGGAATTTCTGCATAACAAATTTTAAACAAATTAGTCGCTCAAGGTATGCTTTCACTGCTGTAGCAGGTGAATTAGCAGAAAATGCTCTAGAGAAAGCGCATAGTTTAAATTCCCTCATTGATTTGCTCGAAAAGGAACTTAAAGCTGATAATGCGTACGATTCAGTTGAAACGGAATTGCTAAAAGTTAAAAAACAAATACAACACTCCGGTGTGATGCTTCCCTATGTGTTCAGAATGAACAGCTTGGAGCGAATAAGTGCGCTTTCGAAAGTAATTTTGGAAAGCAGTCGCACTATCCTTAAGTAAGTAGTTCTTAAGTATTTCAAACGAAAAGCAATATATGAGTCGTTTTTCTTAAAAGTAGTATAAGTCGACTTTTTGAAAAATTCACATGAGGACACGGTAAAATTTAATGAGAGAAGTTGTTAAAATGATATGTTAACAAATTTACTTATACCACTTTCAAAAACGGCTCATATTTTATTTATTTATTTATTTTATTTATTTTTTGTTGTTGTAGGAATTTGGTCGAGATTGAAATGAAAAATTTACTTCAGGAAAAGTGCTCCAAGGAACATCCATTTATAATTCATTTTCTCAGGGCTTCTGCTTTCGTTAAAACTCTGCCATTGCAGAGGGCCACTAGGTTATGTTCAAATCGGCCGATTATTGTAATTTCCTGCACTGAGGGTATCCTCAAAGCACGGTGCTGCGTACCATCTGTAATTTATTTACGCATTAAATAGAATGAATTTTATTTAATCTTTATATTTCAGGATAAAATAAATGATATGTTTACTGCTGAGCAATGGCTGCGGGAATTTGCTGTGGTATTCAAAGCGGAAGTATCCCCTCCAAGAGGGCAAAATCCGAAAGAAGTGTGTAACATGAAAGCCAAGAAAATTGTTAGATCTATTTTCGATGATCAACTAGAAGTAGCGATTAAAAAAGCTAACAAATTTGCAATGTCGTTTCTGTGATCATCGCTGTTGTCAAAAATAAATGTGATGTTTCTCAGTAACTATCTTATTTACGAAATACAGTCTAGTAGTGAAGAAATAAAAAAGTAATGTTATGTTTAAATTTTACCGTCGTTTTTATCAGCCATTTATTTCATGACTTTCATCTACAAATTTTAGGATCTTGAAAATATGGGTGTTTTCAGAAACTCATGGTTGCTTGCATGAATTTCGTCAAACTTGCCGTCTGTTTACTTTCACCAAAGAAAGTATAACATAAAGAACTTGCAAGGCCCACAAGAAATTTTGTACGGAAATTTTCGACTGGGGTCGCTATATTAGAACCCCAGAGAGACAACTCAGCATTCAGCATATCGTGAGCCAACCCCAGAGAACCCCAGCCGTGTTGCGAGCTGCTTTTCAGCCATTCAAGTTTTAGCTCTCTTTGAGTTGTCCCCACACGTATGTAGCTGACTGAATTCCCCGAACAGGAACGCTATGGGGTGCGGCAAGGGGTTCACAGCAAAACATGATTGCATGGTTGCAACAGAGATAACAAATATTCGTTATCTCTGGTTGCAACCTCGAACGTCGCTACGCAGGCGCTCTCTCATCGTCGCTTTGGCTTGCGTCCTGCGGTTGGGGCGTTTATTGATGAATTTTCGGAGATTATCACAAGAAATCAGTTTGTGAAAAATCACTAAATCACTAATCCCTTATTATACCATCCTGAGGGTTCGAATATTTTCTTCACATTTTAATGGGAGTATACCCTTTCAAACAAAAAAAAAGATTTTTTTAAACTGGTCCATAATTGGCGAAAATATCGGTGAACATACAAGACAAAAAAACATATGTACGTAGAGACGAACATAGAACCTCCTCCTTTTTTGGAAATTGGTTAAAAATCATAGTGTCGAAAAATAAGACTCACAAATTTCTTTAACGAATAAAGAAAATTGGTGATGCTGATACCTGCCTACAAATTTCGACCCAGATTTAAAAATTTCATCAATTCAGGGATCTAATATTTTTTAAACACAAACTCAGGTTCTAGGAATTACAAGTAGCTCAGCTCAGTGAACTACTCAGCTGGTGGGCTGTTGTGAATTTTACCCCCTCACGCACCCGCTCCTACACATAGCACAAGAGAGAATATGTTTCTCAGCAATCTCACTACCGCCGTCCGCAGAATCGCAGTATTCAGCTCAACACAAGATTTCTCCTTTACAAATCCCCTTGCGCCGACCGCACAACGCCCTTTGAAGCGAAAATTTCGTCAAGCGCAGTTTTGTACTGGATGCAAGTTCTTTATGTTTATACTTTCTTTGCTTTCACGCAAGTCAACTGCGCAACTGCATATTTGAACAAAATTCTTGTTGACTTGCGTGTCGTCGTGTTCTTCATCAAACGTTGAGTTAAAATTTTCCATTTCCATTTTTTATTCGCTAAATTAAAACTCACCTCTAGCTCCAAGTGACTTTGTATTGAGAAAACCGTTAGAACATTGACAGCTCTAAATCTTCTTCATTTTAGTCAGCGAAGTCAGGTTCTCATTTTGGTTGCAAAGATGACTAAAACTTGCGTGATCAGATTGCATTTGTTAACATACAGGTTGAATTATTGAACACTATGCAAAAGCAAGTTTTACACAACTATGCATTTCTGAAAACGCCCTATGTTTCTATGTGTGTGGGCCTTACATAATTTAGTTCCATTCTAATTATAATTTTATGGTCAAACTCAGTACAGTTATGCTGAGGCTGTTTACGCTTTTTTAATTTATTGTTACAATATTTATCTATGTTCTACATTGTTGCATGAAAGTTTAAGACCATTCTGCATCTACAGGTTTTGAATTTGTGCAGCTTTTTAATTTCCAGTGATTGGAATGGAAGAGACTAAATTAAAATCCCGAATGATTGTAACAAAATGCTATTTATTTAACATTATACCAGTAAAACAAAACAAAAAATGTGGCAGTCGCGGGACTGCCAACAGAAGTATAAAAAGAAGAAATTATACTGAATAATATAAGTGGTTTTATTCGGGGCTTGGTAGTTTAAGAAAATTATAAGAGTATATTAGAATTATAAGGAAGTTTACTAAATAAAAACCATTACAAAGAATCATCACTTAAAACATAATCGCTTCCGTCGAAACTTGTTTGAACATTAAAATGCAGGGATTTCTCAAATTCGTCATTATCATTGCAAACTTTTCCAAAAAAATGACTAACATTACCTTCGTTCTCTCTGGGAGAGCCAGGCAAATGATAATAATTGTTTTCCATAACACTGCATACGTTCTCCATAGAATCGGAAAGACAATTTTCTAGAAATTCTAATGATTGGCTTAACATTGGTTTTTTGGAAGCTTTCCCTGATGACGTAATTGATCTGTTTCTTTTTAAAATATCTAAATCATCCTGGCTTCTTTTAAAATTCGAGCAAAAATTGCTATCTTCATATTTTAGTTTTTTTCCTGAAAAACGTTTTAAAGGAGCAGGTTGCGATATTATACTTTTTATAATCGCGGACATATTAAAATCACATTCATTTTCGCTTTCTAGATTAGATATGAATGAATCATTTTTAGGAGTAGAACAATTTCCGGATAGGAGTGCTTTTTTACGAAGGGAAATATTACTCTCCTTCTGGACTAGAAATCCATCAAGCTTTTGGAGTCCCTTTTCAGTTGTTTTTTTCTTCTTTCGTATTTCCTTAGCTATTTCTTCTGTTGCTTCAATAATTCCGCTCATATTATGAAGTGAGTCGTCTTTTGGCTTTCCTCTGATCACTACTTTTCTACTCTGGTTCTGTCGTTTAGATTTAGGTTTCATTTTCGTTGCTTCAAATACTTCAATTAATTCTGGGTATGTTTTTTCAACAAATTTAATTGGTTCTATAGTGCTCCATAAAGCCTCCGTGCCTGTTGGGTTTTCATTTAGAAAAGCTCTAAGTTCCTCATCTGTAATTAATCCATTGAAAAATCGCTCAACATCTTCCCAAACGATCTCATAACTTTGAACACCTGAAAAATAAGACAATTTAATGTCAAAGCGTGGTATTTTAAAATGTTTACCTTTTAAAGTTCTTTTCTTCTTAATACATTTTGGTATAAGATACCCAGTGGTTGGATTTACTTTTCCTTTATAGATTATATGCCAACGTGTAAGCAATGGTAAAAACTTCTGAAAGCAATAAATTTCTGTCCACTGAAGCAATTTCCCAATCGACCTAACAAATTTAATCATATTTGGCTGTTTCCATTGTAACTCTGGCTTTGGTATATTTTGCGGATCTGACAAGAACTCATCGATTATATCTTTTGACGGGAAATCCTGCATAGAAAGAGCCTTTTTCCTTAATGTCAATTCAGCCTTTAACGAGAGCCGCTCATCTCTGAAATAATTTTAATTTTATGTCTCCTAGTGTCGAAATTCGCGTAGTTTTCGGCGTTATAGCCGTAAGCTACATATAAAAAGGTGAAGTTAAACTTCCTATTATCTATAAAGGCCCCAATAAAGAACATGACGGCACACTATCCTAGTATCTAGAAGGCTCAAATCCAATTTCAGCTTGATCGAATGGTAGGTTTTTAGTTTCTAAAAATGTATTTTTCTTCTATTTAAGATTTTAAAATTACTATGATGAATTAAAAATCCGTTTGTCATAACCTCATAACATATCCAAGGGTGGCCCAAAAAGATAGTATACATATAAAGCTTATACCCTAATTAGTATGAGGAAACCAATTTTAATGTCTCCTATGTGTTAACATAAACTATGAATAATAATATAATGATAATGCAAACTATTTTCCACTTCTAGTTCTTGAGTAATTAATTTTTAAAATTGATCCTTTTTTTTGTCCATTTACAGTAAAGTAACCCCTAGTAAGAAACGTTATGTTATACAGTAATGAATAATTTCAAAGATTATAGAGTCCATAAGCAAACTAATAATACAATAAAATTTAACGTTTTTCACGTGAAATTGGTCGAGTAAATCAAAATTATAACAATTTAGTCTCGTACCACAGATCGTGCTGAGGCTTAGAGCTACAATGGTATATATACATTATACAGGTATAAAAATAATGAAAATGTATAGATTTTCTGGGGACAATCTTTTCTACAATCTAGTTTTCCAATTTTTTTGATTATGCATTTCAGTTCTTTGCCATGCTATGTAGTAATATGTGAAATTTACCTCCATAAAGTCTCATCGCAGCCCTTTGAAGTTCGGCATGTACTGCATCCGCTTCTGGAATGAGATAGCGTTTTTCCCAGATGACCACAATTGCCGCAGACGTTTTTATCGTTTACCTTCATCTCTAGTGATGTGTAATACGAATCACAACTCCTCCACGATTGAATTCTAAGGAGCAGTTAATGTAGTGATGCACATATTACAAAAGAAAAAAAAATTGTTTTACAAACCTATTTAAAATATCATCGTTCTTATAACGCGCAAATAACTTAAGTACGGCATCTTTTCCCACTCCCTCAACACCGTCAGGACAATAATCACAGCCGCAAAGAAGTGCCATTGCAATAATTTTATTTTGGCCAAAATCTAAAAATAACTAACATAAAATGTTCGGATTTTCTGCTTTATTTTACCTATAAATGTTTTGACTTTATCCATATCGTAGACATCGACAGCACCACCTTGAGCACTTGCATGGCCCTGCGAAGAAACTGAAAAGTTTCTATATACTTTCTTAGCACCATACGCAAAACAATCAGAATCTTGGCTTATTATTCCATCGACTAGCTGAAAGTTTATTTCATTATTAAAGGTAATTACTCATAATAATTTGAATTTACTCCGTGCTTATTGAGGTAAGCGCAATAAGCTTCTGCCTCTCCTGGTCCCTGGACGCACTGAATTCCCATGCTTTGCAACAAATTTTCGCACTGTTTCAATACATGATTGAACCTCGTTCGACCTTTTGGAGCATTCCCGTGAGCCTTGTTTTGACTAGATTGAGTTTGGGCATTATCTCGGGGCTTGACACCTCTGAACTGGATTTCGTTCCTTTTAGCTATGACTTGCTCTTTAAGTTTTGGAGCTTTTCCTTCCAAAACGAAGACTGGGGTAACGCCTTCTAGGAGCAGGTAACACGTACGAAAAAACAAATTCCTATGCACTAAAATTATTCGAAAAGATCCCGAATGTTATTTCTGGACTTACTTTAAATACTGCCGTGGATGAACAAAGTAATCAACCACATTCAAGCTCTCACAAACCCATCCTGCTAAGTCGATTGCTACAACTTTGCCCTGGAGTTCGTTTACAGGCTTTCTTTCGCAGTAAGGAGTCAGTACACTCCACAGATCCTTAACCCCCATTCTTGTGTTGCTGTGGACATTTTACGGGAACATCAAACGAGTTCAGCGCAACTTATTTGCGATTTCAATAAAGTTTAAATATAATGATCTCAACCTACTACAATGTGATATTTTAAGCGGAAACAAAGATTCATTAAACAAATAAAATTTACTTAAATCGGATCACACAACGATGGATATGTTTCAAAATTAAAATCGAAATGTCAAAGTTCCAACGACTTTTCTATTTGCCATCTGCAGGTGGATAGATTTACTAAAATCGCATAATGCTCGGTTCTCATGTCGCTGAAACGTAATCTTTGCTACGGCACCATAATTATAAAAGAAATCTACTAATTAAAATACTGGCCGTGCAATTGCCAAGTCATTAAATTATTAAAGAAATAAAAATGTCTAATATTGATACGGACACTAAAAATGTTGATAGGTAATTGATTAGATAACAATTTATAACAAAGTTGTTGAATAGGTGCTTCCATAGACATTAACTAATATAACTGACTTGGTTTTACATAAAATCTCACAACTTTTTACGGCAGAAGAACTGGGACTTGCGAGAATCGACTTGGCGGGGGCACTATTGTGCCCCCAGAACGATTCATAAGGCCGTTCTCCAATGCGCGAACCACCCAACCACGAACGAACCAAAATCGCGCCATCTCGTCCCACATGAATGTGGCGCCATCTTCCCACTCGCTCGTGTTTTGGTCAACATGGCTAACTTTTTCTTGGTGCGTGTTAACCACATAGTACTAGTTGACCATTCAGCAACGATATTGTACCAGAATAGTGACATCGCCGCAGCTTTTCCGCCGGTTGTCAAAACATCAGTGCACTAATTATAACACGAAGCACTTTTAAAAATGTGCACGGTAGTTTCAGGAGAATATTAAAAGTTAAATAGATAAGTTTGTCCGCTTAAAAAGTGATAAAAACTTCCACATTTAACATTTGCCCGATTGTGTTTTCGCAGCTGACAGGCACAACTACCGGCAAGGGCTTATACTTTACACGGGACTCAGCATTTTCGTTCGGTGGTTCGTGGTTGGGTGGTTCGCGCATTGGAGAACGGCCTATAAGGCCTATAAGGCCGTTCTCCAATAGATAAAATTGTTTCGGTTACAATTACATATGCGACATTTTTTTTATTTAGCTTTGACTTGCCGAGAGCGAGAGAGATAGAAGATTGTTTTTATCACAACTATTGTTTTGTTTTGTGTTACTTCAAACGGTGTTTTATCACGCAATCCAAAATACCTAGTTGCCCATTGATAGATCGTTTTTATAACGGAGATTTGTAATTATTATAAAACGATAATAGATGCACTGCATTCTAACTACGATTCAGCTGCAAAATGCTGCAAAATAACATAAATAAAAAAAAATGAAAAAACTACCCCTGACGAAAAGTTAATAGCAATATCTTCTATTTAGCCATCAAATCTTATAATGAAATATATACAGAATTATTTCATTTAATATCACTGAAATTCTGAGCTACATCCTGTATCTGTTCGCTCTGGGTTTTTTTTTCATACTTTGTGAGCATTGTCCTTTTGGAGCTTGTGGGTCTGCTAGAAGTACCTTAGAATTTTGATGATCGGTGAGTGTGTCAGTGACAAAATTAAAGAACTTTGACCAGCGATAATTCGTAAACTACTGGTTCAAATTTAATGTAATTTGGAAATATATCTAGCTATGTAATGCCCTCTTGGCCACTGAAAATTGAGGCTTCTAGTTTTTTCCGCAACGAAGTTACAGGGGGGTCGAAAATGGCCCGAATGGCTTCGAGAAAAGGATGTTACGGCCGTGCCTTGACTTGATAAAACAAGTGTTGATCTTTTTCGAAAGGGGGGGTTTTTTGAAATTTTTTAAAGCGTTCTCGAATTAAGCCGTTAGCTGGCTTCTAATTTCTGCTTTGTGACATCGACTCCTGCTCCTTCTATTTTTTAATGAACCGCTTCCTTCTCGTTCTTTAAGGAACATACATTTTGTCAAAACTGTTGAAATTTTTTTCCGTTTATTATGGTTATAATTAGGTTGTCAAATCGATGTTCGTTGCTTCAATCTTATGTCACTTAGGGCCTCTTTCACAAACTACAAGTAAAGTGTCAAGTAGGCTAACCGCCAGTTAAAGTCACCGGTAACTAAACGTACGAATTTCACCATCTTTGAGTAGCGTTAGCCAGTGGATAAACTAGCCCGTAACTTACTTGCCAGTCGATCTGCCAATTAGCGAATTTAATTAATGAGTAGGTTAACAAAAACTTCATCGTAGTTTTAATTTGTGCATTATCAAAAATTTATTTTAAAAGAAATTAATAAAAAATGGATTTGTTTGATTTAATTGATCATCAACTAGATGAAATAGAAAATTCTTCGTTGCAAAGAGTTCCACGAATTCGTGTGTTTAAATTCCATGTTAATTATTTTGCGGACCTAGATGAAACTGATATTTTTGCTAGATTTCGCCTATCGAAGGATGCAGTGAACCAAGTGCATAATAATATAAAACATAAAATAATTTCTAAAACGCAAAGGTATGTTCTTCGGGGCTCCAGAAGGGTTGTTCTTGAGGCGCCGCGTCGGCCGATACAATTACCCGTAATCAGGGGAAACCCCCGACCTTTCTCGTTTATTGTTTTAGGAGGGTTTTTTCCTACTAAGCACTTTCTGGTGCCCGCAGTTGCTTGCAACTGACAAATTCAGATTGCAACTTGTTTATGTTTTATGATAATACATATTTTAAATCACCGCAACACGTAAATAAGTAGTTAATACGAAATTGTCTGTGATACTTTTGAATTTGAATCGTGACATTTGACATAAAACTCAACGAATTTCACTTAACGAATAAGTAGTTACTCGAAGCTTTGATTTCGTTTGTGAAACTGGCAGAAAATACTCGGAACCTTTACTTGCCAATTAGCGTTAATCAAAGAGTAACTAATCAACACTTTACTTGTAGTTGGTGAAAGAGGCCCTTAATTTTTTCCTTTTCAGTTCAGTTTTGTAAAAAAATAAATTTATATAAGTACTATGTATGTATGTACATATGTAAATATAACAAAATGAGTATTAAGTATCGAATTGAAATTTTTCTATCTTTACGTTACAGCAGTTTTTTCAGAAATTTTATATGTATACATATGTACATGCCATCAACTTTAAATTTGTTTTATGTAGCTCTAAAGATCCTGTTTAATAAATCAATGTAAAACTTTGGGACTTGATCGAAGCGGTATTGAATTATCGAGCTTAAATGCATTATTCATTTCTTCAAAGAAAAACTTACAAAAATAGTTGTTTGATATTTTCCACTCTGGATATTTTCTTTCCTCCTTTATTAAAACGTGTTGGTGAAGATAATTTTACAAAATAATTATTCAGTCAACTAAGGCACGTTCGCAGTACTGTAAATATGAAGATACAAGCAGGATAAATTAAAAGAGAAATATAAGTGCAGTAATGGTTTATTATCATTTTTATATAATTTTACATATATAGTATGTATCTTATGTACAGTACTATATATCTATGTAATTATTAGCACACATATACATTTCAATAATTTTATTTATTTTCATAATTGTCAATTATCTGAATAATAATTCATTACGAAACAAAATCAACGAATAAATGTCGTCTAATAAATAATGTCTCTTTAATTTACCATAGGTTAATTGTCTTAAATACATTCGCTTTATCATTTTCGAATATAACCGTTTCTAGATTTCTGAATTCAAAATGTTTACGATATTCTATTCTTTACTATGTTATTAAATGGTGTTTTCTTTGAATCTTACGCAATAAGTCTGTAGTTCTTATTGATCTATGAGACTGGGTACTGAAAGAGACTAGAATAGCTTGAAAACATAAATTCGTAGCCTTTTTATTAGGTAAAAAATTTACAGCCGAATAACCAAATACGAATTGTTTTGGGGAAAGAAAAATCACAAAATATTTGTTGTTACCTGTCTTCGAAAACTTGCTCTAGTTTTATTGTACTTTATATTTTACAAAATTTTAATTAATAATAGCGAAACACTTTTATTAATCATATTCGATTCTTGGTTATTTGAATAAGTAATTTCTAATGAGAATTACGAGTATCTTTGGCCGGTATGATATTTCCCTCGTGCTTTCTAACCGAACATTACAGTGTATGGGTGTGTCTTTATGTAAGAGAAAACAAATGCATATATTATTCATGCCACTGATTGTAACTTTTTTAGATTTTTAAATGTTTGAAACCAATTCGGAGTGAAATGAAATACTAACAAAACTCCTTTTCGAATACTATTAACAAATTGAATCATAATTATTAATTGATGGATCTTTGTCTCGGTTTGATTGCAGTTTTAAAATAAATGCAAGAGTTTACGCGCAGTTTGTGTTTGGGGAAATATTTTTAAGTAAATAAGTATGAACGGAGGCATTATACGCCAAAATGTCTCAAAGCAACTGGAAAATATGTTTTCGAGTTTTAGCAGTTAGCTAACTTTTTTCAGTTTTGTTCTAGTAAGAATCAAGATTAACTGTATTAAATTTCACCAACATCTGTATACAGTTGTTAGTTTTCCAAGAAATTATGGTAATAAAGCAGTTTAAGTTCACCAACATTTCTCAGGGTACGGTGAACATAAGCAGAGTAGTCTAACTACTCAAGTATTAAAAATAAATATCTCCAGATAGAATTCATCTTTTCGTGCTAAATGGAACTTTAATTTGTTACATTGTAATTAACCGACATTAGGCGAATTATCTTACCTATAATTATAATTATTACTTCAATTGTCCGGTTGCGGAAGCGTAAGTGTTGCAAATTGTTCATATTTTCATAACAATTTAATAAACGTACATAAAGGTGATTTGAAAAATCTCTGCAAGTTGTTTAACAATTAATGTTCAATTTCATTTATTAGTATAAAACTATATTTTACCTAAGTTAAAGTAAAGAGCTTTATAAAAGAAACGTGTTTGCCCTAAGTTAAAACAATTTCAAGTTAAATGCTGCTTAAATGATACCTGCAGTAATGCCATAACTTTCCCCTAACACGGTTCACCAATAGCTTTTATATAGGAAAATGAAACATACTGAACTATACAAAATGCATTTATACTATAAACTTTCCAGAAAATGGAGCGTCTTGAACGAAGGACGCTGGAGCCTGAACCGGGGCTGGACCTCCCGCTGGAGGTGCCACTTGCTGAGGAATTTGTTGAGGAGCCATCATCACTGGTGGAGCTGGGTTATCGGCTGGCATGAATTTGGCTAAACGTTGGAATTTTTGAAAAAGAAAATATCATGAGCTTTGAGCATATATTTGTACCAATATTATTTCTAAAAGTAGCAAATAAAATATATTTCTTTTAATTTAGCTACAACACATCGACACAGTGGTAAGGCAATCAGCAAATTAGATATTTTGGGCTGTTGTCATTTGTTTGTTCTGTAAGATTTCTGCACTGGAACATATTTTAGCAGGCTATTTTAGAACCAGTAGAAATTAAGGTAATAAACTAAAGCTGTACAAATGTTAATCAGTTGTGTGTTTCGTTATAAAAAATTTCATGACTGTGGTTTTGCAAACCAAATTTCAATTGATATATTATGGATTCAAATGGTAGTTTGTTATTCTGTTCAGTTTTCTAAATATGTTAATTGAAGTTTTGTATTACTTATTTAATAAAAGCAAGTTTTTATGGTAAAATCAAGTGAGAAAATTTAACAAAATCGTTTGACATTAAAATAAGTACTCAACCAAGGTAAATAAAAAAATATGTGTTAAAATTTGAGTTTCAGTTGATATTTTTAAGTATTTTCAAGTATTTGATGTATTCTGTTGTCTTCCTTATTTGTAACTTGCAGTTGGTAGCATGAAAGACTATTCAGTGGTTTCTGGTCATTTGTACATTTTCTATTTTAGTTTCTGGGTAAAGGAATCCGAGTTTTCAACATTTGTTATTTCTATAATGAAGATTTTTTCAGTTCACAATTGAAAGTTGCATGACAATTTGATGAGTTGTTCTCAAATTTTGTAATCAAACTATACGTAACGATTTAAAAAATTTAATTCAATATACAATATCCTATTGAATGAATTATGAAACTATATATTAATCGTCTTGAAAAGAAGCGTGGGTAGTTTTGTTATTTTTGGAACTACATATATGTATATGTATGTATATAATAAGTTTGCAGTCACTTTTGTGTCTAAATTATTTTGAAAATGTTCACTTAATTGAGAAACAAACGTTGAGTCAGCGGATTAAGTTTTTACAGGAGTTGTTTATGATTACAAAACCCCAATTAATATTAATTTTTTTGTATTTTTATTTTTTATTGAGTAACCGTTGACCAAATTTTAGTCTAGAGAAGAAACCATAGGAAGTTGACTTATAGAAGAAAGTTTTAAATCTTTTAAATGTTATTTAGAGAATTTTTAGCAACTAAAGTATAACTTTAATGACATTTTAAACTTCAACTTTGAGAAGGAGGAGGAAAAAAATATCCCTACAGTGTGGTGCATCTAGTAAACCGCAAAAGTATATTATGTACATATGTATTTGCATCGAGGGCATTGATTCAAGTCCAAGATGCTCGAATTCAAGATTGATTATTAAAATCAATCTTAAGAAACCGCTTAAGAAATATGTAACAAGGATTATAAAAAATGTTCAAACACTATAATTGAGAAATAAATAAGGATAGTTCAAATATGGGAATAAATGATGGCAAATTTTTAATTTATGTACTTTTGGATTTTCTTCCTATAAAACTTGTATGCACTATTAAAACTGTTTATTTTTAGATAATAGGTAAAAGTCTGTTTTTAGACTGTAAAAAATAAACTGGCATAAAAATGAGGAATAACTGTGAAATATGTTTTTTCTAATCGTTACCCTAAAAGTTAAGTAATTGTTTTTATTAATATTAAACTAACCACTGAAGAGTCTTTTATCAAAATTTAAACTTCTTTCTACCTGTACCATGCAGTTATTTTAAATCGTTATAAAGATCAAAATGCATCAATATATATAAATTTCAATATTGGTACATACTTTCCGTTATTAATATATTTTAAAACACAACTAATGTGCTTAATTTTGCAATATATGCAGAAGATTACTTTCAAAGCGAATAAAAAGCATTTTCACACATATTAAAAAACCGTAAATTTATCAACACTACGCTTTTTTTATTTTCATAACAGTGGAAATCACATAAAAAACATAACAAACGGAAACGTAAAAAAGACATGCATGTTGTGTACACTTTTCAATATTAATTTGGGTCGAAACACCTCACTTATGCCAACTTGAACATTTTACAAAATTAAGAATTTCCGGCATGCCATCAGAATTCATTTTTTGAAATTCAATTCTTTCCAAAATACCGCATACCGCACCAATGTTAAAAATTTTGTTAGTAGATACTCATTTAAATTTGGAAGTTAAGATAAAATGATCATTTAATACATATAATTTATAATAATTTTCTTTAAAGATAAGGATTTAGGGAAAAATACAGTATTTTTGAGGTTTTTGTACATATTTCTGAATTTCTAACCGCTGAATAAAAAAGGATGGCAAATAAATAGAGCCTTTTACATATAATTCGTATATAAATATTTTCATCCAATTTTCGGGACCTACATTTTGTTTTTAGTACATTTTTGCTAATATATCAAGTAAACAAAATTAAAACAAAACTAATTTTATAATATGATGAATGCAGTTTTTGTAATTACCTAATTGTATTAAGCTTATCATTACGTAAATTTGCAGCGCTGTGGTTTTAAAATTAAACTTATTGGAATTGCTAAGGATTTAACATAAAAATGGTAATAAATATACTTATATTTACATACATAATGTATGTATGTATAAAAGTCGCTCCTGCTTAATTAGGATCCAGAAAGAAACAAAGCGAGAACCAGAAAACAGAAAGAAGTTACATATATAATGATAAAAGAGGATTCTTAGACATAATCATCCAAAAAAAATCCATTAATTTCGGAGAGGAGGGGATGCTTAAAATATGAAGCTTTGTAAAGACAAAAAAAATGGTACTCCATAAAAGATGATTATTGGTCTAAAATTGTGAAAATACTGAATTTGTTATGACAAATTTTATTGCTGATATACATACATATTTGCAAGGATTTCAATGAATAAATAATAATAATGAATAGAACGGACTATTGTAAAAAAATGTGAAGGCATTGTCGAACTTCTAAAGAAATACAATATAACTTGTGTCTTTAAGCATTTACTCTTTAGAGAAAAACAATTGAAAACTGAAATCGCTTAAACCAATAAAAAAATATTAAAGATTTTTGTTTTGCCCAGGATTTTAACTTTCCGAGAATAAAGTAATTTTTGGAAAATGTTCTTCCTATACGTGTAACAGTACCCAAATCTTTGAACTTACTTGTGCTTCAGTTGAGTTGATATTGATTTATTGAAATGAAACTATTCTAGGAAGATGTCAGGTTCAAATAGTATCTATTAAATAATAGCATCTAGTAAATCTTGAAAGAATGCAAAATTAGTTTCTTTGTTTTTATGTATGTATTTATATAATTTTGTTTTATTTAATTGTGCGGCATCAGGAGAACCCTTTTTGAATAATATTCTGATAAACTCAATTAAAAACTCTATGTAGTCTTTATATACGTATAAAAAGCAATTGTTGTTTGTTCGAATTGTATAGATTCCGAAATTACTTGGCCGATTTAGCTCAAATTTTGCCATAGTATATGTATATGTTTCTAGTACGAAATAGTTAATGAAGGATTTGATCCAACAAGTGGTGCGCGAGTGGTATCATTTTAGTGCTTTTCCACAAAAAACTTCATATGAATCTTTGTGACAATGTCGTATCAATAAGTTGGGAATTTGCTGCAATAGTTCTTTGTTGTTATAAAGTGAAGTTACAGATATTATTCAGAGACCAAAGAAGAAAATATAGATTTTTAACAGGTAATAATAGAGGAAAGATACATTGATATTTTATCATGGGATATATTGCCTTTTACAGCAGAGGATATGCCATTATTCAATAGGATATTGCTCGCTCACACGTTGTTCTCGGTGCACGGCTTCGTTAAAGCATTTTTCTTTTTTGCTTTTACTATGGTTTGCAGTATTTATTGGCGCATAAGTTGAGTTTGAACTCTCTTCACGAATTTTGATGAAGCGTTGTAGGAATGTTTAGTTATGGTCAAAAACCATTTGCACTTTTCCAAATAGGTATTTAACTTTCAAATTTCGAAATCTTCATTTTTCTCCCACAATATAATGACAATTTTATTCAAATTTAATAAAAATTGCAGAAAGTATAGATATTTGTATAATTTTTAAGTGAAAAAAATTAAGAATTTCTAAAAATAAAGACAACTTCCTTCCGATTTCAAACCAAAAATTTGTGCTGGTCTTCGTTGATAAAACGGATAAGTCACGTTTGTATTTTCCGTTAATTCGTTTATTTTATCGGACATTTTTTAAGGTTTCCAATACATATTGCAACGAGATTTTGGGAATATGCAGACAATATGTAGAGCACTTAATAATTTTTTTTTTCAATTTTCTATAAGTTTTTTACATATCCGTTTTTACTCCTTGAGGAGACCTCACATTAAATCACCAAAAGGAAAGCCAAAAAGTTGAAAATTTAAGAACTTTAATTTAAACCCGCTATCATTTAATAAGAAAATGGGTTTTCTTTAAAAACAACTTCAGTAGATATTGCGTAACCAAAAAGATGGTTTGTTTCTAATTAAAATTAAAAATAATTCTTACAAAATAAGTGCATATAGGTAAAGGAGTTTCCGATTTTTGTTTTAAAAAGATAAGATAAAACGCTATTCAATATTTTGAAACGTTTTGAAGTAACATGCTGTAAATAAAATATTCCGATTAAAGTTTAAGTTCATACTTTAAAGTTTGACATACATTCTACATTCATATTGGCATAAGTAAAGTATACACAAAAATATATGTATGTAACCTGAGGCTAAACTTTTCCTTTTTCAAGTAAGTTTCTGTGTTGTTTTAACTTTAGCGATACATATTATACAGAAGACATAGGTCTCTCTCTAGCGATATTCGAAATGTTTATTATAATAATACCTTAAAATTTACTCTTCTTTATTTTTTCCTGTGGATAAAAATCATGCATTAAAATAAAGTATTGCAGTTAAGAAAACACGCTGCTGTCAGTTTCTTCGAAAATGAATTACGTGCATGTGATGATCTATAATGACCAGCTAAGTTGTGTTCGGAGCTTAAAAACTAAATATATGTATGTTTTGTCAATTCTATATGAATTTAACCTCAGATACATGAATAAGATCAACAGGAGTTTTTTTTTTTATTATATCACGATTTAAATGAATGTAATGTTAATGAAAATACTGCAAAGAAGACATCAGAGTTGTTGGTTTTTACAACATTATGAAAATTAGAGAAATTCTTTAATCAATTATTACTTCGGAGGCAACACAACATACATTTAACTGAAGCAAATAAAATATTTTACTGAGTGAAACCAAAATGCCGATTGAAAGTGTTAGCTATCTCGTTTATACAGGTTATATACACGGACAATACAGTATCTCATTTGAATATGTATAAATAATAGAAGATGAAAATAAAATGTTGAACGATGTAATATATAAATGGTAAGGCAGCTGTTAGTACAAAATTACATAATATCGTAATAATTCTAGTTTGAGGCATCTTGGAAGGCAAATGAGATTTGTCGAATGATCTAAATTAGGAAACGCAACCAAATCAGTTTTAACGAAAATACTTTAAAATGAATATGAGTAACGACATATATAACTTCTAATTATTGGCTCGAAAAAGTAAAAAGAATGTAATATATAAATGTATAAATAATAGTACTATTTAACGAATATAATGCCGAACCTGAATCTTTGGTATGGACTTAATTTAGGCGAGAACTGATGATTTTTTATTTTTTGCAATTTATATGACATTTTGCATATTTGATTTATATTTATTAGCCGTCTACATGAAGTTAGCTATAATGGGATAAAATTTTATCAAAATGATTGTAAAATCAATTTAAATTAGAATATGAATTGTTGTTGAAATGTGTGCTTTTCTTTTATCAAATTTAATCTAGCCTTTTTAAAATAGTACTTCTAATAACTGGAATTTAGATTTAAATGTCTGTTCACAATATGACCATATTTGGAATGCGTGCTTTTTACTTACCTACAATTATCAGGAGTGTTACCAACGCAATTACTCCCATTATTATCATCATCTAAAAAGATAAAATGAAATTACATTAAATTAAATTTATTTATCTCAACAACCATTGTCAGTGGTCGGTTCCTAAAATTGATTTGTAATTGTTATGTATATAATCTTTTATAGAATTGGCAATTTATAAATTTATTCTTCTATAATCTATTCTATTGTTATGGCTAAGGAAAGATAGAAGTTTTGTACACTAAATTCATTAATCTCAATATTATTTGACTAAACTAAAGGATGTTTGTGTTGTAAGGTAATGTTATGTTATTAATTTTAGTCTCCGTAGATATAAAATCTAGTGTGGGTATACTAATCAATGTACTTTCCCCGCTGGGATCAATCAGAAAGAGACTTTTATCATGTATCTTTATAACAGAATTTTATACTTTAAACATTTATTGTGCTAAAAAACTGTCTTCTTGTTGAACTACTTACAATCTTGCTACATTTGGCAGCAATGAGTTTTAATAATACCGAAATATCCTTTTATCCAAAAAGTAATTTGTAGGAATTTCTAAATAATTATCCTTACAACATATTTTCCAAATAACAGTGACAATGTTAACATTGTGGATTTTTTCCTATCAATCAGTTACGTAAGTACCATTAAAATACGAATATTATGAACGTATTTTAGTTTTATACATTCTCAGATACTATCTTTGTGTTTTCACTAGCCGTTACTTTACCTTAAGATTTTGCAACCAGAATTTTCGTTTAAGTTTTCCAGCCTGTTGTTCAAATTGCGAAGCTCCCTGTTGTAAGGCATCTGCTCGATCATCTAATTCTGATAGTTTCTGATCTCTTTCAAGTACTTTTTCTACATTCGTTTTCATAATATCCACCACCTATGATAGTTGGAAAGGAATTTAATTAATTATTTTGTAGCATTTTTACGAGACCCGCTTTCACTTACCTCATCGACTTGCGCTTGTGTTTGCTGTAATCTTTTCTGTGCAGCAATTTGTTGAGGATTTCTTGGACCTCCCACAATTTCATCTGATCCACCCTCGCCACCTGCAGGTGCTGCTGCCGGAGGTGCATTTGGATCTGCCCTTGAAGGTTCAAAATATAAATTAAGTTAGAGGGATATTAGTTTAGTGACAACACTAGGTCAAAGTGGCCATTTTGAAATTTGTTAATACGTATATCTGACCTACATCATACGAAAACCTGGTTCCATAGAAATAAAATCATTATAGGAAATATATACATATAATATCTTTTTGAATATTAGCTTTTTTAGGTCGCAACGTTAGGTCCTTGCCCACATTCCGCCTCGTAAATCATCGCACTAATTGCGGACATTTCGAATCATTTACTAGAATGTTGCGTATGGCCAATAACTTCTACCGTCTTCGACTTCCACCTTAGCAAAACTTTCCTTAAAGAAGCCCTTACACGCTTTCATAGCGAAATGCTATTTGAGAACTCAATTTAAAAATCAATTAAATAATTTTTAGCAAATTATTGAAACATAAAACATAAATACACTCATCAAAAATATTAAACGGTAATCTAAAAAAAAAATTCAAATTTTTGAACAGTTATTACTTCGCGGACAATAATTCAATTTTAATGTTCCTAAAATAGAAGTGCTGCGAGGATTTTGCCAGCAATGCCGACAAAACTCTTCAGCCAAACTTTCCTCTTTGTTCTTCGTGAAACTTAACTTCTTTTTGTATGTACATATATATTTTTTATTTTTACATTGCATTTCTTTTCTCTAACTTGATTTTGTACTTTCTAATGTATTCTCAATCTATGTACAATGTACATGTACCATATGTATTCCAATTGTTACTATACAACTACGAGACGAATACTAAACTACAAGCATTTCTTTCCACACTCATTTTTATTTTTATATACAATACATAGTTGTGTTTTTTCATAATCGGATCTGGATCAGATTCAGCAGGAAATTGAATTGAAATTTATGCGCAGTCAAACAATTTTTATTTTATAAAAATGAAATCGAATTATATTGATTTAAGTATACCCACATTGCGTTAAATAGTTATTCCAAAAACTTGTTCGGTTCAACATTTGAAGTTTGGGTGGGTAAAAATCATATCAATTTGATGCACTTATCGCACATTTTAAAATTTGTATACATATAGGAAAAGGCTTAAGCTTCAATTTAATGAAAAATTTCCCAAGTAATTTGATTCGGCTCTGATTGTGAAAAAAAACGCAGCTAATACATACATACATGCATATATCGTTGGTGCGTCTGTTAGTGATCGCGTAACTTCTAAACGACTTGATCGATTGGGGTTATATTACTATAATATATTTGTTTAGTGGAGGCGATGGTTCATAGCTATGCTAGCGACCCCAAAAACTCCCAATTACCAAGTTTGGTGGAAATCGCATAAACTTCAAAATTTGGCAGTCCACGAGCTTGAATTCGTAAAGAAAGGAAAATGTATAGAGCAAGCGATATGTTTATGGTGAGGTGAATCACGCAAAAGGTATTTATGCGATTGAGAAGAAATTCTATAGGCATGTTGTGACACTTGATAATTTTAAATCGGCAATGTAATATTTTTATTAAAGTTTAATTTTATTAAAAGGATAGTTGTGCCCGGGTAACGCCATTACAAGTCAGCTAGTGCAATATAAGAAATGGCGGACAGAAAGCTTGTGCAAATATTCAAATAATTTAATAAATATATTCTAGTATCTAAAATTATTTTCAAGTACCTTTACCATTCATCTATGCATGTATCTTTTCCGTTCTGTCTGTGCCACAAAAGTTAAAACTTTATTGCGTGTCATAAAATATTTTAAAGAAATACGGAATTGTTAAAAATCTGTTGTGGATTATGATTGTTTTTATGTGCAGAACACACATTGTTATTTGGTCATATTTTCTATTGAATTTACGAGAGCTTCAGATCTCTGAATAATTTGCACGCCGCAATGTATCTATTAGCTATTAGTTTGGATAGGGACCGAAAATGCTGCACTGAGTGAATTTGTTGGAGTTTGTCCAAAGGTTAATAGGGCGACGACTTGGAAGAACCAAAAGCCATCGCAAAACGATTATGGCAGAAATGCAATAATTTAAAAATATTCAACTGACCTCAAGAAAGGAGGTTATCAAATTCTTTCGTACGTACATATATGTACATATATGTGTATGTATTTTTTATTGAATAGTCTGGTATGTAGGTATTTATGAAGTTTTATATTTTTATTTATAATGCGTTCAGCATCAAAACCTTGAGTTATGTTCTGAAGAAAAATATTTTAAACATATCAAGCCTACTTGGAATCTGATTCTGAGAAAAGTACCTTATTGCCATCTTTCATTTATTGAATGGGATTAATGAAAAACATTTAGAATGAACTCATAGAATTAAATCCAGAAATCCAGAATTTGGTTTAGCGTCTTGATTCGCTGTGTGGTGAGCGGTAAATCGGGGATCGAGGTTATAATTGTTTTATTTAAGTAATCGCTATGAAAATTGTCAACCACACTGAGAACAATAAAAACTAAAAAGCTTACTTTTGCATTACTGTTAAAACAATCGATTCTTATAATTTATATAAAATTTATTTTTGCACAGTTTCACAGCACTGTAGGTTTTTTATTAGGCATTTTTTATACACCATCGTTTTAAAAAGAGTAAAACATGCATCTACCGGAACTTATTTGACATATGTATAATAGTACTGTGCAAAATAAAATGAAAAGCAAGTTCAGGTTTATGATGCCTTTCACCTTCTCCTCTCCCTGATAATGAATGTATGTAAATGATGAACACTTTTTTATTGTGTTGAGTGGAAGCTCACTCTCTTTTATGTTTGGTTATCAACTGCGTCTGAATTATTTTAAAATATCGGATTGACTAAATGTTTCATTTGATGAGTTTAGCATTTTTTAAACTTTGCTTTAAGAGAACCTTCTTATCTTCAATAATAATGATTTAAGAGATGTAGTTACTGCATTGCATATTTAAGAATAAATCAATGTTTTCCCCCGTATGTCCGCTTGAATTTCTGTGGTTCCAAATTTATTAATTTTGGCATCAATCTGTTCGTCTAATCTCAAAAGTTAATATAAGGTTTCCATGTATACTATCGATTAGAGTTCTAATCCGGGTGTAGATGTATATAGGAAAATGCGCTTTGTGTATGGGTAGTAATATTTTCGATAAAACAAAATTGTTGTTACTTACAGAATCTTATGAAGTTTTGCTGTTATTTTATTATATATGTAGTTAAAATGCACGTATTAAGTCTTAATTGGTTTACACCTGGACGGAGTGCATAGGATATAAACACTGTAGACCATATTAGTTACATTACATATAGTTGAACCATCTATATATATATATATATATATATATATATATATATATTGTGTTGCTAAGCGCAAAACTCGAGAACGCCTCGACCAATTCAGCTAATTTTTTTTTTCATATTTTCCTTAAGGCACATGGAAGGTTCTTATGGAGAGAAAAAACATAAAAATTGCTTGGAAAATAGTAAAAACAACACTTTTCTTTTCCCGCCAAAATCACAGAAACAACTGTGTGCAAAAAATTTAAGTCAAAGTAACACTTTCCAAGCGAAAATGTATGTCAAAGTTTACTGAGATGATTTTACGACAAGTTTTACGCGGAATTTCAATTCAAAAGAGTAGTTTTAGAGTATGTGGACCCATAATTTAAAAATGATTTTCATAAAATATAGTGGATTTTGAGGTAAGATTTGGTGAAAGCGAAATTTTGCAAACAATTAGATTGATCAGTCATTGGTTTTTAGCGATACTCGATTAGTTTTGATTTAATACACGAGGATTTCAAGATTGTAAAGTTCTCAGTGAAGAATAACAAGGTAATTTCGATAGATTTCGTTCGTCCTCTAATTTCAACGTTTTTAAAGGTATATAAAAGCTTTTTAACCAAAAATTAAACCGGCAAAAAAGGAACTGAAAAATGAAAAATAAAATAAACCCTTTTAGTCTGAATAACTGAGCACCTAAACTAATGTAACTAATTTTTAATCGGCGCCAAACAAACAAACAATTTTTCCTTTGGCGCCAACTCAAAATTAGTTACTTACATTAGTTTAGGTGCTCAGTTATTCAGACTAAAAAGGTTTACTTTATTTTTCACGTTTCAGTTTTTTTTTGTCGGTTTAACTTTTTGTTAAAAAGCTTTTATTTCTCACTTTTCAATTTCTTTGTTCGTCGGTTTAATTTTTTGTTAAAAGGTTTTTATTTACCCCTAAGAGTAGAATTTTGTTTTTAAATTTATTTTAATGGGACCAACTTAGAGGTATACCTTATGTAATAAAAAAAGAGACATCAAAATCGGACTACTCTGTAAAGCCCGCTCTACACTTAGCCCGCGGATCGCGCGGGAAAGCCGCGACGGGCGCGAACGTTAAGAGTGAAGCCGTTTCGCATATTCTTCGCGGGCTCGCGTTTTGTTCCCCGATTTTGGAACAACAGTCAGTATGTTCCATACGTAAAAATGGATCGGTTGGCAAACTTTTACAAGATGCATCATTGATCATATGGGATGAATGTACCATGAGTAATAGAGCTCATGTTGAAGTACTAAATCGAACGCTCCAGGACCTCAGAAACTCAGGTCCTGTCATGGGTGGTGCTACTTTTGTGTTAGCGGGAGATTTTCGGCAAACACTGCCTGTAATCACAAAAGGAAAACGCGCCGATGTCATCAGAGCATACTTAAAACCATCTCCCATATGGAGTTCCGTTAAAACTCTCAATTTACGAACAAATATGAGAGCCCATTTGAGCGACAACTACAACAACGACTTATCGCAACGACTACTCAAACTTGGAGAAGGAAAAATTACCTCTCCTAACACTAACAGTAGTAGCACTGAAATTGAACTTGACGATAGATTGGGCCACATAGTCCATAAATTAGAACATCTAATAGACGCAATATATCCCGGTCTTGAAAATTGATTGGAAAGAAATTATCACTGGCTTTGTTCAAAGGCAATAGAGTCACCCAGAAACGATACAGTGAATGAAATAAATAAACTTATTTTACAGAAAATTCCCGGTCAAGTCAAACAGTATATGTATGTAAGTCAGTTGACACGTTGTATACCTAATATTGAGGATGGATACAGTGCACTATCCTCAAGAATTTTTAAATTCTTTGAGCCCTTCTGGCCTACCACTTGACGACCTTATGTTAAAAGTCGGCATTCCTATCATGCTGTTAAGAAACTTGAACCCTCCCAACATGTGTAATGGCACAAGGCTACTGTGGGCAGCAGTGGGACAACTTGCTTATTTTCCGCGGAACCCATGATTCCGACGGATTTGCAATATCGTTCAAAAGGCTGCAGTTTCCAGTCAAAGTTTCATTTGCCCTCACGATAAATAAGTCCCAGGGTCAAACATTCTCTCTGGTGGGCATTGACTTGAAAAAGGATTGTTTTTCCCATGGGCAGTTGGCTTATCTCGAGTTGGAACTCCAGAAAACCAATACAATTTGCTACCATACAATAGCACAACATCAAACATAGTATTCAGAGAAGTCTTAAACAATTAATATACTCGCCCAATACATACTAGCAGCCAACAAGAAATAAAAAAAACATAAAATAAATCCTAAATACTCAGTAGGTACTAAGAACCACACAAGATAATTTCATCACAAGTAAAAATGTTTGACGCCCTGCGAAGTGGGCACGGGTCAGCTAGTAGATAAATAAACTTAACCTACTA
The DNA here is from genome assembly GCA_933228815.1 of Machimus atricapillus. NCBI lineage: Eukaryota > Metazoa > Arthropoda > Insecta > Diptera > Asilidae > Machimus > Machimus atricapillus. Next base: position 32,643,652 of record OW121784.1, read on the forward strand.
GATGTCCAGTCGTTGTGTGAATTTCCGTGCCACAGAAAATCAAAATAACGCTTTTAAAGGAAATCTTTTTTCATAACCGAAAAGAAAATGCGTTAGTTTCTCTTTGATTTATACATTTCGCATTCTTAGAAGTCTGGGATAGAGGAACCGCTTACACCCAACTTAGGCTTTCGTTTATGATATGCGCAAAGCTACATATTCAACATTTGGGTGTGCCGAAGGGTAGTTCGTTTGAACTTCACGAGGATAGGCTGATTTGGTTTTAAACGGTTGGATTTAAATTGAATATTTTTAGTGGCGACATTTTTTGGTTAAAGATTTGGATTTTGCGAATAGATTTTGGATAACTTTGTCTTGGCGACATTTTTGTGGCTGACAATTTGCACTTTTTGGTTAACGATTTTTATTTTGGAATTTGTGACTAGGTTTTGGATAACTTTTTTTCTTGACGATACTTTTTTTACTGACAACTTGCGCATTTTGGTTAACGATTTGGATTTTGGGACTTGCGACATGTATTTGGATAATATATACATTGTCTACAAAATTTTGCAATTGACCGATTCGATTAAGTTTTACACTACCAGTACCTCTTATTGAATTCTAAGTTCTTTGGTAATACTATTTCATATATTTTTACACAATATCAAAATTAACAAAAGTTTTCGCCATGTCTTTTTTTTTAATCAAATTAATGATTCTAGTTTAGTTATAAGTTCCTCAAATACAAGGAACTGTTGAAAATAAATGCAAATAATATTTTAAAATAATTATAATAATCACGAACTGGAAATAACAGGTACTTTTCAATTATTAAAATAAAAAAGCTGAGGGAAGTTTTCATAATAGCTAGCTTTTTATGTTTTAGAGCCAAAAATGTTTTGAAGCTCTTTATTTTTTCCTGGCAAAAATAAAAAGCCAGGGTTTTTTGTTTCAACCTGGATATTAATGTATTATATTATGTATAAAGGTACAACCCACGATTAAAATTTTATTATTTAATCGCCTCAATTTAAACAAAAATATATTATACAGTTAATTTCGACATTATAACGGCTTTTTTATTTTTGCCGAAAAAAATAATTTCAAATTTCTAAACTTGTTATTTTTGGCTCTCAAAAAAAAAGCCTAAGCTAGTGAAGAGAACCGTTGAGTTTTTGTTATTATTCATCAGGACCAGGAGTATCAGGTAAAGAGAGCTTTTTTGAAAAGAATCACAACTGATACGGTCCCCGCATGGTCCCATAATAACAATGTAAGGCATATTATTTTACTTTGCAGATTTAGTTTGATATGCAATTATGTATATGGTTTGCATGTTCACTCAGATTTTGTTCGTACTTTCAATAAGTACACAAACAATCACAGACGTGTTGAAGTGTAATTGCTGATAATTGTTAAGCCGGTTTAAATTTCTGTTGAATAAGTGTAACGACTTGTGCTGCTTAATTCGTTGTAGTTAACTATCCACGATTTTTTTTTATTTTTTATGTGTATTTTTTTACAGTAAAACATTTCACATCTTAAATTTAAAATACAAAAAAAGCTTAATTTGTTTTCGGACGGCAGCATCCCAATGCTCTTTTGTCAGTATACTTAAAAATCAAAAAAATAAGTATGTTTTTATTCTAGAAAACTTACAATTTTATTATTATTATATCATTAGAGTAAGTAATTGTTTATACAAAAAACTTGATGAATATATTTAAGGGGACATGACATGGGGTTCAAATGTTCAAAAAATCGAAATTTGTTTTATGTTGATTTTGTTATGATATACCTTTAAGAATGTTATTTTAATAATATTATTGTATGGAACAGGCTTTAGAGATTAGATATAGGTAAGATTTTTCTCAAAAAATGATCAAAAAAAAATGTAAGCCCGATTTTCTCGAACAACCATTTTTAAAACGGTAGGAGCGATTAAAAAAAAACCACTCGACCGATCTTTCTGCAATTTTAATATGTTGTTGTACACACATATAACCTCGGGATGAACTACTATTATTGGTCGAAAAGCTTTTCTTTTGATTTATATGTAGTTTTTGGTGCCAAAAAACAATCGTATTTGGAAAAATGTCCGCCATTTTGTTATTTTACGGTGGAAATTTTTCCTTGTATCCCATCCCGTGGCCCTTTTCATAAGGATCTAAACCCATTTATTTATTTTTTCAGACGTTGCAGTAAACCGCAATCACTCCCACCGTAAATTTTTGATGTCTTTTTTTAAAAAGTTGAAGCATCCAAAAAAACCGACAAAAAAAAAATTGTGTTGTGTACTTCGAGAACCAAATAATATATGTATATACAAAGTTTGATCTAGATATCTTTTTGTTTTCTTTGAAAACATTCTATTTTAAAAAAAAACTAAAAATTTTGAAAGAACCCGTCATGTCCCCTTAAGTTCCTTAGGTTTTTCAACTTATAAATATGTACATATTTACCTGTATGCATACATACATGTGTATGTATTTATTTTTACTATTTATGCAAATATTATTTATATTTATTCTTTATTTTTTGATTTGACTACTGCTCTTTCCTACATTGTGTGTAGACGACTTTCTGAGAACAACATACATATGTATATATATGTATATACATATGTAGATAATGACTTTGAAGTAGAAAATCTTGAGAAAGAATTGAAACGGCTTGATGGATTTTGGAGTGTGAGGTGTTTTTAGAATCGTCTTGATCCCAAAAGATATTATTATATTTAGTAAAAATTATTATTATTATTATTATTATTATGTAATAATAAAAGCTAATTAAAAAACCAAAAAACTTAACTGCTTTTAGAAAAGGAATTGAATAGATACATGTAAACAAGAATTTTCAAACCTTATTCATAAAACCTTTTAGATTGTTACTATTTATTATTATTCTTATCCTTTACGAAATATCTAGTAGGATTAACCATTTACTTGGGATTTTTAAAATTAATGCTATTAAATCGTAACAAGCAATCGGGGGCTGCACGTGTTTTTGGTAATTTATAAATTCCAATCTACCTACAGCTCTTAAAAATAATAATTACTATATATGTATGTATTTCAATAATTTTTTATTTTTGTGCCTTTATTCGCATCAGTTTCTCTAACAATTAAAAGAAATGATAATACAGTTTGGCAAACATTTAATGCATATGTAGATGACGTAATCTTAATCAAGATTTATGCTCTTTCTATGCTATGACGAATATCATGTATTATAATTGCTAGAGATAAGCCATCTTAACTCAATAAGCAACGAGCAAAGTATAGACATAGTTCTTCGTATTTATAATATTACATACTTGGAATATTTAAATTAAAAAAGAGATAGCACGGGTGCCGGGAGGTTAAAAGCCAGTAATATTATAATTTTTCACAGATAGCTGTTGAAATCAAAGTGTTATAACATTTTTAAAATTATTGAAATTGAATAAAGTTAAGTAAAATGAAGGACAACACTTTAAAGGTTATTTTTATCCCGCATTAACTTTTTCCCTTCTGACCAGTGAAAAAAGTACACTTCAGAAAAGCTGAAGATACCGGAAAATATTCTCAGTATTAAATATGAATTTGTTTTTCTATCAATTTTTTTTTTGAATGATTTTTTTACTCATCGGCTTGGACACTTTTGTGAATGAAAAACGTACGTAAAATATTAAACAGTTTTTTTAAAAGTTATGTAACATCATTGAAGCAAATAATTATTTTTTACTAAAACGTTTTATTCATGTATAAATAATCCGTTAAAGTGCATGAGGCTGAATTTGATTATGATATGCAAGCTGGTTCATACAAATAGATATGGTATATGTAAATATATGTACGTAGGTACACCGCATTATCTTTTCTGAACAACCCACCAGCAGTAAGAGCCGGTAAAGGTACGAAACTATGTATGTAAATAAAAATGGTTGCATGTACTCATACATCGGAAAATGTAGAAAATAGATTTTAAAACCCAATTAATTCATGGCCGAGTTAAAAAAGGGGAAGACTATCGGCCATTCACCAATAATAGGAAAGAGTTAGGAAAAGTGGAAAAAGTTTACTTTTAAAGTAGCTTAGCAATTGTCTTCTACCAGTCTCTCCAAATGAACGTATTACGTCAGGAAGAGTTAGTTAAAAGTGTGTCTGCATCGCATGCTCCACGGCAAACACGTACATACATACATAGTCTACTACCTCAATAAAATTTTAATTCCTATCAATCGGTGAAAGGCGGTTTTAATTGTAGAGCACTGAATAGAACGGACGTCAGATTTGTTTATTTTATAACCGGATAATTGTAAAATCGTTATAAAGGAATGCCGGTAAGAATGTGAGTCACTGTTATGATGTCATTCTAAAAATAAACTAAATGCAATTCTCCTTCCCCGGCTTTCTAAAATTCAATAGAGTTATATCAGTCTCCGCAAGAATCTTTCCTACTTAAAGTGCGGGGAATAATGCGCGTGTACTAGTGGCTGTGGCCTGTAGAAACATTTTCGCACCCTATCCTATCGATCGCAAAAATGGAATATGCAACTCCATCCAACTGACACCCTTATGAATTTAAGTGTTTCGCTAAAAGTACAAAAACGACATTTGCAGTCTCAATTGACTTGGGGCGGTGGTATTCGATTGATTTTGGGTCATGGGCCCAGGTATATGTTTTATCATTTCTAATGACCTACAAAGTAGCAACGTCCGTCTGACCGGGAATAACCCATTTCCCTCAACTTAAAAATCTTTCAACTATTCATCTGTAGTAAATCCCACTATGGTCGTTTCGGCCAAGAAATTGTGAACAAATCGATACTCTACTTACATTTTTATGTGAAGTTTGCGCTGTCCTTTTCACTCCTGAAGCAGAGGCAATTTTCTTATAAAATATACAAAATGTCGTCCTTAGTGCCAATTATTTTCCTTTAATTTATCGCTCCAATTCAACGGTGCAATTTAAACATTTAGAATTAAGAAACTATACCACAAATGTTAAAACTTCTGCACTTAATCACAAACGGTTATATTCCTGCACGTTGTACTAATTCGATGATAGTTTTCCCAGCAATTCAGGCGTATTCCAAAAAATTTATATTCACCGTGAGATAAAAACGCGTTTTTCCCTAGTTCCAACTAAGAACTCCCTTCAGGGTAACAGGAAACCTTTTTTCAGTATAACTATTCTGTCTTTGCTCAGTTCGTACCACCTGAAGTGAATTTTACGGAATATGTTAGTCGACTGGCGAAAATCATTCGAAATTTTTTCGTAAAGGCCCACACAGTATGATTAGGGTTGTTCGATGGTTCATGCGTACTATGGACAATTTTCAAGTTTTCTTTTTATATATTGCAGAAAGCTATTGGTTGAAAAGCTCGAAGCTAGTATTGTTGAAATTGGGACACTAGAAAACGTTAAGGCAGGGGTTTAATTAAATGATATCATTGAGTATAAAAAACACTATGGATATTTAAAAAATTCCGATTTCTATTTATGCTACTCATATTTTTATAGATGCCTAACTTATTCGTGCAATAAACTGTTTTGAATTCTTCATCGAGCATATCTATAGTCGAGGGCTTCGAAAAAGAGCCTCAATATATCGAATCGATTACCATACGCGGTAATCATAATATGTCATCCGAATTAGTTTTTAAACTAAACAATTCGTGGTGAATTGAAGATATAGATCTATGTATGTAGATTGTCTTTTAATCCGCCATTGTCTTCATATACATAATCTTTCAAATTAAAACAATGTGAAAAAAATCTTTTTTTGCGCTACTACTTTATTGCAAACGGAATTTTCCAAAACTTCTTTTCCATTATTGAACAAAATACTTTGATTAAGCCAAGAGTGCGTTAATGATAAAGATTTTTAAATTCTCTGAGAATTTCACTACTGTTGCATAAATATAAATCTAATAAAAATCACGTGAAATATATTTTATTTTATTTGTCAACAATTTTTTTCATTTCCTTTATGTTTTATAAGCTTAAACAATCGTTTGTTCATACTTAAAATAAGTTGATCCCATTTTTTAGCAATGGTCTATTTTAGACCTTTTCTGTTAAATTGCTGGTGGTCAGCATAAAATCTCTGAATATTTTTCACCAGGTTTAGGTCTGGAAAGCATGCTGGTCATCGCAGAGGTTTAATGGAATTGGCTTGAAACCCCGCCATCGTCCCTCGTGTCTCTACTCGAATGAATAGCAGCCATTGTTTATGTAGATTTTGTCCAAGAAAATTGTATACTTAGGGGCTAGAGGTTTCAATTCGGATATCGTGCCCCACACCAGTAAACTTCCACCTCCAAAATTTCACCGGGGTATTTGTATTCACATACGCATTCTTAATAATTGCCTATTTTTAAAGAATTACACTCGTACATAATTTGCGAGAGTATTTTATTTATAACTTTGCAATATAACATACATATGTATGTATATGTCAGAATCCATAAATTTGTGAAATATTGTATCAAAAATTGAATTTGTCAATGAAAAATCTTTAAGTCGTTTTTGTTCTTCATAATATATTAAATGAAATTGTTCATTAATTTTGCATAGTAATAATTTTTTATAGTTTTTATTGTATTTACTTATTTTTAAAATTTTAATGATGTTACATAAGTGCTAAAAACTAATTCATTCAACTATATGTATACGTATGCACGCATATGTAATACATACATACATATATTATTAAATAGTAAGTACTGATATTATACATATAATTTCGTTAAATTCATTTTCTTTGGGGAAATTTTTTGTATAAAACCCAGCGAGGTCCTATATGCACATAATAGATTTTTTGGAGTTTAATTTGGCAGAATAAATATGTACATAATTATGTTCGAATTATTATTGTTGTTGCTGTATTTAGTCTCGAATTTTAGTCAGACTTCAAGCTTGGGGACAAGGCTGGTTAACGTACGGTTAATTATTACTTTTTATTATGTTTTTTCTTTGGATATGGGAAATTAGCATTTTGCTAAAGTACTTCGTTTTGTGCAATTGAAATAATATGTATGTATTTGTGCTTTTTTTCAATTTGGAATAATAAATTACAGGATCGTTAAATGGGATTTCCACCAGACAACTTCCAAACAAATACATAATACAATACATACACATATGTATTTGGACATGAATCTGATCATTGTGATATTAAGACGCACATTGCGAATGGTCAAATTTGCATGCGATTGCACTCATTTTATTAAAAAACCACAACTATGTATTATATTATCATCTACCTAGGTGGGAGGTTCCTTCACACATTAGAGAATTGGAAACGATTGTGTTACATATGTATTTATTAGATCTGAGTGCCCGAAGTTCGAAGTAGACAACATTATCGGCTGATTAGTGTCAGCGATTTCTGATTCCGCCACAACCAGTTGAAGTTTCCACGGATGAAGTAGTCGTATTAGTCATGCTTAATTCTTTATTTTTAAGATTAGTCACTCTGATCAAGTAACTTTTGAGGCATATTGATTGAGACAATACAGCCTGTATGTTTAACAACTTTTAAAAAATGAGAATTAATGGTTTTTGCATTACAAAATAGAAAAGTAATATAATTATAGTTAGAAGGTACCTATACATACGTTGGTCTATCAAAAGACAAACGCAAAAAAATTTGTTTGAATTATGGCATTTGAACTTATGGAACACATAAAATCTTCTGCAATTCATTCGCTTTTGTTTCCATGGGGGGAATAGGAAATACATACATATGTATAAGTTAAATATTGTATGAATGTGCTCGTGAAGACCTTTCATTTGATATTGAATACGATCGATTTTTCTTTTTAATTGAATTTTGATCTTAACCACTATATTAACATTAGGGTAATGCTATGTTGTTATAATAATAATACCTGCGTAAAATATTATATTTAAATAGGAGCTACGAGGGGCCAGATGAACATTTAAACATGACATATGTACATATATACAGACATAGAATGCTAAAATCATATCATCTTTGGTTTTGCTTTGTTGTAAGACGGGTAAAAAGTCAGCTCTAAAACTTTACTCCACAATCCCCAACACACCTAAATCTCAATAATTTTTTAACGAACTCAAGTGAGATAACACAAAAGAACTCGATTTTTTTCTTACATTCATTCATATTGTTTTATGAGGCTTTTTCGAAGACAGTTAAAGACGATAACTAGAATGAAATGTTGGAATAGAAACCTGAGATTATTCATCTGTGAACTTGTGCAAACTCGGTTGAATCAGTTATAATTGAACGTTGATTGGTCACCCCTGGAAGTTAATGAATCTCAAACATAATTATCGATATTAAACACATTTTAGCGAAGCATGTGGCATAACTTTGAACGGTAAATCGCTTCAACCATTAAACAAACGAAGCTGAATAATGAATGGAAGTGCGGAAGCTAAAGAATACGTAATGAAGCATAAACATTTTAATACCAACAACTGTTTCCAATGTGACATTCAACATATTGTTTAATCAAGTGGTATGCTGATGCCTTACATTCGTTCATAAGAATAGTATAAATGCCAAGAACCTTCTGATGGAAACAGTAGTTTTGACTTGGTAATTGGTTTCTTTCGTCAGTTCTTCAAAATATATTGCAACATGAGACAAGGTGAATAGAAATGAAAATAATAATAAAAATGAGTTTAAAAATTGTTAATCCTATATACAGAGATTTTAAGTTATAAATACAGCGTTTAAAATAAATTACGGAACAGTCGAATATCTCGCGAAATATACATTGAATCGAAAAAAGGAAAAAAACACGTATTCTAAATATTTGTTGAAAAGCTACACATACAGTGACGCCAAATTTAACCCTCCCATCCAAACCCACTGGCGGAGGTATAGGGTTAATTTTCTATCTTTTAGTGGTTACATTTGAATGTACAGGATGTTTTGTCAAGGTCTAAATAGGGGTATGCCAATCGATTCTACACATTCTCCCGATAACGTTTGTTCGTTATACTATGTAAATATAATAGAGTTTGACGTTGTTTGTTTTTGTGTTAAAAATGATATGAACACAAATAATTGGATATTTCTTTACTTCTTTTATTCTTATATGATTTAAAAAAAAGTCTTATACAATATGTATTTTTTTCGTATGGATCTTTTTTTCTTCCTTCATAAGATCTCTGATTGCTACTTATATAAAATAAAATGGAAGACGTACATATGTATGTATTTTTATAACAGAATGTTCTTAAGTGTGCATTTTGTTTTAAAATGGCGGAATATGAACATTTTTGAAGTGTAACTTCTTAGAAAAGGCTCGGGACTGGAGCAGTAGGTAAATTGAAAAAATGTGTAGCGCTTCGAGCGTTATTGGATTGTTTCCAGCTTCTTTTAAAATTGAGTAATCCTTATCAGTACCAATGCAAAGTAGAGAGTTTAATTTCGACATAGTTTTGCTTAATGTTGGTTAAAAAGTAGACAAATCTTTTTAATTTGCTTTTTTTTCAACCCCACCTTAATGCAGTATCAAAACAGCTGAATAAATGTATGTATGTATATCATACAAAAATATAACATTAATTTATATAAAAAACTATTTTGAACAAGTTTTTCAAAATAGCACTAAAAATCGATGGCATTCCCTTCTATCCTTACCGGTATTTACCACTGAGCTAGAATTGTGGTTATTGAAATAAATGCAGAACTTTGGAAAATCTAAACATTTAATTTTTGTTTATACATATGTACATTCAAAAGCCTAGTATACAATGGCAATCGAATTATGTAACAACTTATAATAATCTCTTTTATTTACAGTTCTTTTAATTTTGGCTTCATGTATATGCTTTTGCATCGGAGAGCTAACATTTTCTACTGACAATTCTTTTGATTATAAATTAATTAAGGTAAAGAAGGAGTTTTTTAATTAAAGCAAACTAATTTAATTACTTTTTGTTACAGACAGTTCTTGAAGATGCAAAAGATAACGTTGTGGTATCATCCTTATCTATCAAGCTTTTACTTGCAATTTTTCGCCACACAATCAAAGGACCAGCAGAAAATGAAATTAAAAATATGTTGCTACCTGACATACAGGACCGGCACTTTGCACCATATTTTTCGAATATTTTGGAGCAACTGCAAGTAAGTCGAAGTGTATTTTGACCTTAGAATAGCACAGGGGGTCAAGTGGAACCCAAAAATTTGTTTGACCCGAAATATCTGATCTTGATGTGTCGTTAAAAATTAGTTTTTTCGTACAACTGAAAAATACATTCTCTTAGTTAAAAAACATGTTATATGTAACACAATTTCTAAAAAAAAAGCATAGTTCGCGAGATAGATTATAGCATTTTAAAAAAATTCGAGGACAGCTGGGCACCGTGTGTATTTCCAAAGGAAAATTCTAGGGTTAAACTAAAATTAATTTTGGTCCTATTGTTCTAGAAAATGTGATGCCATGATAAAGACGATATACATAGAAATTTTCCATCATTTGATCTTTTACGAAACCGATGTATAAAACGCAATGTATAATAATAAAAAATGTATCTTATTTCCTTTAGGTAAGAACTCAAGCTTATGGTCTTGGTATGATACAAGAAATCTTTGTCAACATGGAATACGTCACAGTAAAGCGGAAAAGCTTTGAAATAGCATGTGAGCATTATTACGGCACAAATATCTTAAAAGCAAATTTGAGTGAGTCAAATATTTCGGCAAAGAATATTAATCAATACTTTGCTCTTTGCTCAAAAGGCCAAATAACTCAAGTAGTGACCCCAGGTTAGTATGACCAATCTACTCTTATTCTTTTTTTCCGAAATAATAAACTTCACTACATTATTACAGACCAATTACAAGGATCTGCAATGCTTATGATAAATGCCCTATTTTTTAAGGGTAATTGGAAATATGAATTTAACAAATTGAACTCCAAAAAGTCTGATTTCTTTAAGAATGGAACAGAGAAAGTTCAAACTAATTTCATGATTCATACTGACACCTTTAAAACAGGCGAATTTGAAAACTACTCGGTTCTGGATCTTCCGTATAAGGTAAATTTTCTAAAAGTAAGTTAAAGCAACTAATTTTAACTGTCTGTCTGATTATTCAGGATGGTAATATTTCTATGATTATTGTGCTACCACAAGAAGGCGTCGAGCTTAATGAGGTTTTAAATCCTGATACGCTAAAAGGTATAATCGAGGATGAAATTGATTTAATTGAGAAGAAGGTTGAAGTTATGATTCCCAAGTTTGAATTAAAAACTAAATTTAAAATACCCGATATTTTACGAAAGGTGAGACGGTTGTAATTTGTGGCATACGAATTTTCAATTGAACTTTCTTTGTCTTGATATAGATGGGAATCAATACGCTTACCAATGGAGGATATGAAATATATGAATTTTATCCAAAAGGACTGATGGTTTCAGACATTATACATGAAGCAAAGATCGCCGTTGATGAGAAGGGAACGAAAGCTAGTGCAATATCAAGTAAGCGTAATTAGAGTTTATATGAACAACACTAATGGTTGGTTCTTTTCCAGCTAATGAAATTATTTCTTTTTTTGGAAGTCTTAAATCCACATTTAACGTAAATAGACCGTTTGTTTATTTGGTAATTGAAAAAAGCACAAAAACCGTGCTATTCTCCGGAAAAGTTGTAAATCCTCGGTGAGAAACGAAAATAACTACAGGTAGAGTAAATTCTGACTTGAGTTGTGTTTGAGTTGCAGATTGAGGAAATTCGTTAAATCCATCCAAATTGATCGAATTTAACAGAGTTTTGTAAAATGAGAATACTAATTTAGAAATAAAGGAAAATTATACATAATGAATTTTTTATACTGATGTATATTGTATTATATCGAAGCAGATTCGTTATATATTTTTATTATTTAGTATTATCTTTCTTAGAATAGACACATCACTTTTCCGAAACATAACACGAATCTATCAAACCAAGCCAGCAATTTTTATGACCGCAATATTTTATTTGTTTGAGCAAATTCAAACACAAAAGCTGTGTTTTTGTCAGTTTTCTATCTGATGCGTGGTACATGCTCTAGTGATTAACGTTTGTTCGGAGACCTTCCCATCTAAAATCGCTTCTGGCTACGCTTTTGCACCAACTTGAGAAAATTCATTTCCTCACCATTCAAGACAGACGAAATTCATGAGTGTTTTTATATCCTGAAATAACTTTTATTTGTAGGTAATAGTAAATAAAACTTAATTTTTCTTTCAGTCACGTTATTATATGTACAGAACAAAAATGAAACTTAGGATTTTGTATATGGCACTAATTGAAATATAAATTATCAATTGTGTGTGGTTAGCATTGCTACCATTTAGACGGAAACAGTTAAGTAGAAGAATTAAGAAAGTGGATTTAAGTTTTGCTCTCGTTTTATTTAAATTTTTTCAGATTTACCATTTTTACATGTATGCAAATAATTAACCTTCTTTTTATTAAGCTCAATGACATTTAAGGTGGCCCATTTTACAAATATTATATACTTAATTAGTAGCAAATAAAAAAATCCCGAAATGAATTTTTATACGTTACATTTCAGTTGTAACAAAAACAAAGTATTTTATTCATGTTGCACATATTCGACTATTATGCTTATTTTAAATAAAAAAAGCAGGCCACACAAAATTCACATTTAAAAAGCGTATATAAAAGTAGTTATACATATAAATATATAAGATTCAACATTTCTAATGAAATCTAACATATAAAATACATGGAAAACTTCACATTGTCGCTGCATAGGCAAAATATCTTGTGCTCATTTTTCGTGAAAAGTCTTTCTCTTTGGAGGGTATTAATTTAAAACATTCCAGGCCTATCAGTTTCTTGGTTTCCAGCTTTCTCGAAGAACATTGCGTCCTACAAGATAAAACAAATAATGTAAATAATTAGATTTTCATGCTAACGTGAATTGAACTCACTATAAGGAAGCAAGCTCCCATTAATGTTGCTTTCATTCTGACATCCAAATCTAGTGGGAAAGTAATACCAAAGAAGTCAGCGTCAGTAAACACTTCTCGCACCAACCCCGACCACTGCTTAGAGATCTTTCCAATTTGCTCTCCAGTTAGGGACAGTACCTTGGAATATAAATAAATATGTATAAGCATTATTTTTTGAAAAAGTTAGAATAAAACTGTGATGATTAACGGGGAAAAATAAAACAGTGTGTTTAAGTATTTGAAAATTTGACAAAAATTTAAAGAATAGGCAAATATTTTACTTGGACACAATTTGTGTGAAATGCTTAGAATTGTGTTTAACAAAGACCAAATAATGAGACTCAGTTTAAATCAATTCGAAAATTTTTAAATTTTTGATAGTTGAATTTTTATTAATTAACTCTTGTTTTATAAGTATATTGGTAATTCCGATTTCACAGCGTGAACTTAACTTTTGTAGGATGATTTAACTGATGTATTGCAATTTTTGATTCATTGTGTATCTCAAAACATTCCTAACTAAAATAAAATTGTAATTACACTGGTATTATTTGAAAAATATTAGTGATGAAGAATATTATAATGATATGGTTCGTGTTTCGAACATGAGAAATTTTAATTTGACTTTTATGATGAGTTAAATTAGTTTATATTGATTTAAATGTGTATATGTTACCGATTTTAGGATGACCTGGTTTGCTCTCGGCTAAAGTGGTTTGCGCGGACAATTTAGGTATTTTTGAATGTAATGAAAGCGCGAAATTTAAAATAACTGACATTAAGCAAAAATTGAACAAAACTATTCAATGTCATTGGGGAGAAATACTATGAAATAGGTAGAAATGAAGACACAGCTAAAGCTACCTTCTTCAGCATTAGGAAAGTCTAGCAGCTTGAGCTCACATAGTGAAATCGGGCTTAGAGGTGTAAATATTATTTCGTATGAACTAAACCAAGACATCTTAAAGGCGCAAAATCAATTACTGCACGTCATATCGGAATATGCTTCTATATCTTAATTAAATACAGACCGATGTTTTTTTTTAAATAGTTACAGGATAAGAAAGAGTAATTTAAGAAAATTTATTTTACCTTAAACTCAACGTCCCCACAAATACTCCAAGTGCAAACCGGACCCTCAATTCGAAGAACAACCTCTCCCATATGATTCTTAATGGCGAATTGAGGATTACAAATGCTCCACTCTTGTTCCACTGTTCCAACTATGGTACCAGGTGGTGAAGATACTTCCATTGATTGAAGACAGCATGGGAAGCAGCAAGAGGAACATGCTAGAGGTCGATATAAATGAACCACTTCATTTCTATAATTATCAAGTATTTTCATATCGAAGGGACGTGCTGGACCACAGCAATTTCGTGTACAACAATCATTATCTTCAACTGCGTAATAAACTTTTTGACCTAAGCTATTTTTAATTGTAAATTTATTATTTGTTTCGAATCCAACCAATGCCTCCAGGAGTTCAACTTTTTGCTTAACCAAAAGCTGGTCTATAGTCGTAAGGTACTCCAATCCTGGTGGACAATTCATGGTTCCGGATGGCACAGTCATCCAGCCTCCTAAAAAAAGAAGAATTTTACAAAATATGAGTTTTTATGAATAAAATAATTTATTTTATTTATTAAGTAGGTAGATTGTTGGTGCCCGGTGATGTCCACCTTTCACGCCTAAGCAGATTTGGTTGCGAAAAAGAAGATATTTTTTTTACGGAAAACATCGCAAGCACAAAGAATTAAATCAAATTGGCTTAAAGAAAACGGTATTTGGAGCACAGAACTTAAATGATTTTTCGGATTTGGTTAACTAGGAATAAAGCACAGAATAATTTAAATGACAGTACATAAATTGAAAAAGATTAAATTGACCATTAGGGCCAAAGAAAATCTTCAATGCATAAAAAAAAAGGATTACGAAACTAAAATACGCTTATAACGAATCTCTTTTTGTAGTTCTACTTATTACATATATTCGTATGTACAATGAACTCATTACATATATTCGTATGTACAATGAATCATTCATTCAATTAATTTTCAAAACTGTATGTTAATTTTGTATAGATTGTATTTATCTAGCTAGTTTTTAGATTCTCATCTGCTAAGTAAATTATTTTACAGTTCCGTTCGAAATAATAACAGTCTTCAGTATCATCACATATAACCATCAATTTTACTTGTATGTGTAAGTAGTCGGAAGTTAATCTTATTTGGTTACAATAGGTATACCTAATATAATGAAATTTAAAAAAAAATGTTTAGCTGAACCAAAGTAGGAACAAGATCCACTCGTTCATGATTTGTGTTAAGAGTATCAAGATTATCGCGTCAAAATAATAGCAGTGCTCTATTAAAATTCATTGAAAACTGTTTTTGCATTAAAAATACCTGTTGGTTTTTAATGCTAGTAAGTAGAAATGCTTTTTCAATATTTCACAAATGCTTACAATTTAATACAATCTAATTATTTCAGCAAAATGGGTCAATCCAACGGTTTTTCTGAAGTTCAGAAAATTTTAAAAGAAAACTAATTAAAATGAAGTGAAAGGGCACAAAGAAGTGGAAAATCGATTTAGATGTTCTGTTAAAATTATTTCAAATCCTAAATGGAAACTAAATATGAAAATCGAAGTAGAAAACGTTTTGTATGTGAAGAAATGGCTTTAAGAATGGCTCAGTTAGTGAAAAAGATATCGTTTATATCGGCAATAACTGTCAAAAATGTACTTAATTTATCCGTGAGCAACCGTACTATCAGAAGACATTTAGAAGAAGCTGTTTGTCATGACGAAACCCGCGTATGGTCCCATTATTGACCCATCGACATAAAATTAATCGGTTGATGTTCGCTAAGAATCAAGCGACTTGGTATTTGAATGTCTCATATTTTGTGGACTAACAAGTACTGACCACATTGGCATTACATCTACCTCGCGTTACATTATTTCGCAATTAAATTATTTAAAATTAAAACTAGTATCCAGACTTATGTCACCTTTTACCTCGGACTTATAAGTTGTTGTTTTTAAGAGATGGCTGTAAAACGCTAAAACATTTAATTTGGTTTTTGTGACCAAAACTGCATAAAGCGACAATTGCGTGCTACCTGAACGCGAATAAATCAAGGTCTAAGTATTTATTGAGACTTTTTGATGACAAATGGATATGCCCTTCTATGGTGGAAGTTTTTTTGTTTGTATAACTGATTTTTTTCTGTTTTGTTTGCAGAATGTTATCGTTTCATTTTTTCGTTCACTTTTTAAGGACTTACGCAATATTAGCACGAGAATCTAAAATTAAGAAAAAACTAAGAAAATGAGTATTTTGCTAGACTCTAGTCTAGAGCCTCTTTACCTTAGAAGAATTGGTATGCTCAGAAAAAGTTAATGCTTTATCGCAATCTGAGATTTTTCCATGTATTGAAAATTTTGAAAGAAATTTATCCATACTCAGAGGAAATCATATATGTATGTATGTATATTTTGTAATTTCTCAAAATTGGTTGCCTCAACATATATATGTATGTACATACGTCGATTTCTACTTGTGTTGCGTTTCTTGGGAACGTAAGTCTAGGAATGTCTTAGCTTACAAAGCCTAACAAATCGCAGCAAAAAATGCGTTTTACTTTGGAATGTGTGTTGGCCCTTTCCAAATTCCCATAATATCGTATTTCACAGCCGATTTTGACAACAAAAATTTGCGTTGGATTGAATCTAATTTATTTTTTCTCTTACCAGTGAAGCATGAAAACTTTATTCTCTTGATGCACCAGTCACTGAAGGCTGATTTCGTTGCTGCTTCGTAAATTAATTCCCTTTCCCTTTAATTTTTGGTAGAAAAAATTCATTACCTTCATCTTTTAAATTTAACTCTACGTATGTACATACTCGTCATATTTATCTATTGTACTGCAATAATAAGTAATAATAGTAAATATCGTTCACTATATAAGATAACAAATCTTTTTATACCGAGACTTTAAATAAATGCCTAATAAAAACAGCCTAGGCAGAAAATCGACGAAATTATTAATTACGCGTTCACATTCTTACAAATTAAAATTCACGAATGAATGAAATTATGCAATTATGAAGTGAAAGTCCGTTAATTTATCACTTTGGCACATACCTCCTGTCTTCATCGCTCAGGAACTTCCCATATCCTTTTTTCTTTGGCGATTTATTCAAATGCAGAATTTTTCGCAATCTTTTGCCGCATCTCTTCAGATTGGAAATGTGAAAATTTGTCCGTTTGATAACATCACATTTTCCACTAAGTGAATTAAGAAAGCTTTTTAAAATGCCACCCGACGCATGATCTTGACCAGTATTTAATTCGAGCACTGAGTTATTTTTTTGACCTTCAATCATTTTGCCCGATTATTCACAAGTTTTGTTTTACTTGGTCTACTTTCCAGTAATCACACCTCGAGGTTTGCAAAAGAACTGACCAAAATTACGGGAAGACATTAAAATCTAGCTTCTTTCATAAATTTTAAGTACAACTGATTTACATCTATTTTAGATAAGTCGTTCTTGTCTGCGCGATTGTGCACACTCCGCCTTCATGTTATCAATTTTTAAATATTCCGTAATCACTCTGAGGCATTCAACTTGGGATAGAAGTTAGACAAAACGCCTTCGCATAAATTTTATTAATTGTTATAAATTTTAAGTTCACGTACTATTCAAAATTTAATTAAAAAGTCATTGAGGTCGTTTTAAATTAAAAGATTAAAAATAATAATCGTAAACAGGTCACACAAGCTAGTTGATAACAAGTCAGAAAAGGCAAATAAACTTTATTTGCTCAATTTGGAGACATTTCCATTATATACAGATGTTATTTACGGGATATAAATGAGATAAAAGAGGGATCATTTCACATTATATTTTTGCCTTTATCAATAAAATTTCTCGGAGATTCGTTGTCAACAACAGTAAACTCTCATGATTTACTTACACTGTTCATTAGCACTTAAATTAAAACGTACGAATGAGTAATCAATTGAATGATACATATTTTTAAAGGTTTCACTCGACTTTGAGAAATTAATTATTCTACAAGCAATTAACAAACATATCAAAACAAATGCAACATATGTGTAAGTCACAAGTAAAAAATAAGCATACTATAGCCACTGAACTTTCTGAAGTTTTTATAGAAACCCGAGTTTCAAATTGAGATCGAACTCCTTCCGAAATAGAGAAGGATCTTTTGCTGTTTTTACAATATGGGCCTATGTTATTTGTTTTATTTTAACTTAAATTTTCTAAGCGACCTTACAGTGCATTATTGTTTATATGTTGGTAGGATATTATTTTCTTCATACCGATCTTTTATAATTGAGAATAATAAGTTTTGTATGACACTGCACCATAATAACCTCAATTTGTCTCGAAATCTTAATGCTTGTGCAATTAAAGATGAGCAATTGAGGATTGCAAAATGTTTAAAAGTACATTGAACGATACAATTATTGATTGTTATGTCTGTAATATTTGATTTGGTTTATCTATTAATTATAATTATTGGCTGTTGTTTACTTGTTATTTGTATTCATTTCTACAGACATTTATTATATATATCTTTAAGATTAATCTTATCTTTAACTTATCGACACGAGTTTTTGTCTGTCACCGAGTTTTATTTATTTAAACATATTACAATTCACAAAAGGAAAAAAACAATGATTTTCAAAAGTTATTAGCTGCGTTCTTTTCATCGCATTTCGGCTCTGGCTCTGGGTTATGTGAAAAGAACGATCTGGGTTAGTAATTCATTATAATTTAAAAGTTCGTATACCAGTCTAACAATTTTATAGTTACTTAAATAACAAGAAAAAACTATTGTAAAATTAGCCCCAATTTTATTTACAACAGCTTTCTGGTAAAAACTGCAACAACTCAATAAAATATAGACCACAGCCTAAAAAGCAGAATTTTAGTAATAAAAATAAAAAATGTTCGGAAGGTATTATTATCTCATCTTTTTTATATCTAAAGATAAGTACGGCAGATGTTCGTTAGCTAACTAATTTAATATTATCTTTGTAGTCAGTGTTCAAATTTCTAAGATTATTGAAACCAACAATCGGCCAAAAACTAGCCTCGGTCGGACACTACTAATGTTCTTTGCATGAAACATAACTTGATTGATGAGAAAAAATATTGTATCACTGAAGACTATAGAAAACTCTTCCTTTTTAAAAAAAAATTTTGAAGTGAAAACTTCTTTACCGGCGTTGAGCACTTTTTTGGGATGGGTAAAAAATGTAAATTTCGCGTCAGGACACGTGACCCTGATCGAAAAACCGTAAGACGGACAGGGCGCTTGCGCGAGTGTGCGTGTGTGTTTGTACACAGCCTGCTACGCGCACAACGAAATACAAAACTACTATTGATGCGGTCTTTATTAGGCATTTAAATAGATTCGAATCAAAATTGTTCGTTTCTTACTTCAGCTACCATAAACCTATTGTATCAGTTTTAGAGATTGGCGATGATGATGCTGGTAATGATGATGGTGAAAGAGTCGTTGAAATTATGGATGAAAGTTGATTTTTCTGAGAGATAAACTTTTTAATGTAAAATAATTGTAATAGTTCTGAAGTGTTAAATTTTTTATGTATAATATAAATTGTCATGTTTGTGTACGATAGCGCAATAAATGAATATTGCATTTTACCACATAAATGATAGTACTTTTATACTGATAAATAAAGAAATTATTCCCTAACCATTCCAAAATATTCAAAAATGCACAACGTTAATGTTCAAGTTTTCACTTCGGCCGGCACTCCCGGAGTACCACCCGTTTTTTTTTTTTTACCTTTTGTGAGCCAAATTTAATCAACATCTATTAAACAACATACGGTCTACATGGAAATAAATTAAAATATGTACATGTAAAGGGAGGTAAAAGTTCCCCTTCCCCAAACCGCGTAATTTTTTAATCTATGTATATATGTATATGAAACAAAGTCGGGTTAGTTAGACCATTCATAACTCAAGAACGGCTGGACCGACTTTTATGATCTTTGATTTGTTGGATTCGTCTCCGCCCCGAATAGCAGAATAACTATTAAAATATCGGAAAAATTCACGGAAAAAGAATTTATGAAGAAAATTCATTTTCTCATACATTTTGTATGTAACTGCTTTTTTGATGATATCTCGAGAACGGCTCCACCGATTTGGATGATTCCTTTTTTGTTTTGTTCGTCTCAATAAAAGGGTGTCTTAGAAGAACAGAAAATTCGGAAAAACCAAAAGGAAAAGCACAAAAAATAGTAGATCGAAAAATAGCACAATAGCTACTTCGATTAGATTATAACACTTTGAATGCAAAAATTTTAGTCAAAGTTAACACTTTGAATGCAAAAAATTTAAGTCAAAGTTTACTGAGATAATTTTACGCCCGAAGCTTTATACGGAAGTTCAATTCAAAAGAAAAGTAATTTCAGAGCAAGTGGAAACATTGATTTTCATGAAAAATAGGGGATGTTGAGGGAAGATTTGGTTAAAGCGAAATTAGTTTCATTTTGCAAACAATAACTTTGATCAGCCATTGTTTTTAGCGATAATCGATTAGTTTTGATACACGAGGATTTCAAGATTGTAAAGTTCTCATTGAGGAATAACAAGGTAATTTCGACAGATTTCGTTCGTCATCTAATTTCTACATTTTTAAAGGTATATTGCTTTTTAACCAAAAATTAAACCGACTGCCATTGAAATATGTGATTTTTGTACTTTTATTGAATTTTCATTTTCTTTATGTATATTATCCTAATATCCTAATTATCCTAATTGATTGTTAAGCGCTACGAAGTTTGCCGGGTCAGCTAGTAAGCCTATAAATGTATAAACAAAGTGGAATCAAAATCATCTATCACAGTTCAAAGAATTGTGAAAATATTTTTATTTTTATTGAAAATGAGATCCGAATTGGGGGTTAATATTTAACAGTGAAGCAATCATATAAAAAGGCTTTATTTACACTTTTAAAACAATTTTTTCTGTTGTATTTTTAAACTATGTAGGTACATATGTATGTATATCGTTTCTGGCTTATGAACAAAAATTTACCTCCTCCCCTTATCTACGAAGTTTACAAAGTGAAAAATCTATAATAATTTGTGCTAGAGATTAGTGCAAATATTAAAAGAAAAAAAACGATATTCCCAACTAACGCAGTTTTAGAGAAATCCGCATTAAACTTTTATATGCAAATTTAGTGTTGCGGTCCGAAAAATGAACTTTATGAAATGTTCAGCGGACACATGCACACATGAAATTGATAGAGAAGCAAGGATGTCGTGCGAGTCAAACTTCACTTGCCCGGATTTTAATAACCAGTTTACTTATCCTTGCACTTGTTTCACGAGACATACCGACACGACGCTAGGGATTGGTGAGCTACGAAATATCAATAAATACTTAATGAGTTATTGTACTTTTTATATACAGACATATCGGGATATTTTGTATTTTATTGCTTATTATATTTAGAGTTATTTCGCAAATAAAACCCGAGATTATGAAATAATAAGATGTGGCGCTCTAGTATTAAGTAGAAACTTTGAGTGTATAGAGACAAATTTCTGTTTAAATTAGCCAAAACGTACTGCTTTATTTTTCTTATGTAAATGCCAATAAGAACGAAAGAGATGAAATTTGGTAACAAAACGCTCTCACCTACAGCACCGTGAATCTATAATGTTTAAAAAAATTTTAACAAGGACTTTTAAAAGCCTGCAGGTGTGCATCAATTTGGCCCTGCGACCTGCCCTTGCAATTTTAGAGCATGATTTTCAAAAGCGCTGAAACTCTTCATTCATAATCTCCAACTAAAATGCTAAATCTTAATTTTTATGGTTTTAACTACAAAAATAACAGAACTACCATACAAACTTATGTATATCCTTCAAGGAATAAATTTCCAACAATTTTTTTTCTTATCTTTTCTCGGCCTTCGCGCCGTTAGTCGATTTGATAAAATAGATAATAACAAAAAGAGACATAAAAAGTAGGAAAGAATTAAAATGAAATATCAAATACTTTTGCAGGGTGCCTACTCATATTAAAACAATTTTTTATAAATGCATTACATAATGATGTAATTTCAAATAAAATCATTTTGCTCTCAACACCTAGAACACACAAAAATGGAAAAAAGTTATCAGCAGTTATATTTTGTGTGTGCTATATATTTCTTCCCGTCCTTGACTGCATAACTAGAGGATGACATTTTTTATGACAGTTTCGTCATTTTTAAAGAAACTACTAAAATTAGTTTTTGTTAAGGGTCAATTTTCCTATATGCCTGAAACATAGGTACTTAATCTCAAACCAACAGTACATATAAATACCAAATTCCACCTCTGTAACCTTTGAAATGACGGTCTTCCATACAAACTTTTAGGTCCTATTTCACACTATTTTTGCTACTTCTATTTATTTCGAGATCCACGCGGAAGAAGTCGTGGGGAGAGAGTTAGTTTTTGATAAAAACGCTCGCGGGTCGGAACCCTCCCATTAAATTCGAGTTTCCGCTATGATATGATTATGGCTTTAGAGAGGGTTGCAATGGAAAATATAAATACATAAATATATCTACGATCAAAGTTTTTTTAGTTGTATTGTAAGTGAGGGGTCGAAGTAAACTCTAACAATCATGATTAAGTATCATTAATATCACGAATCATGAAACTGCAGACGCAACCATTGATTGTGACCATTACGTTTAATTGCACTTGGATATCATTGCACAATTATTTTGAAAGCTCGGTGTAAATAAGTTTTTAAATTGATTTCATTAATTGAAACAGAAGAGGATGCGATTTGTGATATTTGAAAATGGATGAACAAATTTATGATTAAAAATCTTCTCCTAAAAAATCAGAGTTTGAATAAGATAGATTAGTTAGTTAAGTATCTTTATCTTTAAGTGTCGAGGAGTTTCATTCGGTTTGGAAATAAAGTACTATTAAAAACATATTTCTTTTTTTATCACTCAAGTATTGAGTGCTTTGACTGGCTTTTGCTGATTGTTCGTTTTGCATTTTTTAGAGGCGGCATTTGCAGATTTTCTTTAAAAAAATACATATCATATAATAAAAATAAATATTTATCACTTATTGCTAGATTGGAATTTAATCAAAGAATATGAGTCAGATGGTCTTGTTTGAGTTTTTCTTAGTAATTCAAGAAGGTTCAAAATAATAATAAAAAAACATTTTCAAGTGTTTCAAACTGGAATAATAATCATTGGTATGAGAAGTGTAGATTACTAACGTGTGCAGAAAGTGTTATTTTAAGCTGAGCTAAGTGAATCATTTTTCTTTTTTTATATATACATCTTTATGTATTTATTTCTTTTCTCCTTAATTCTATGTTGAAATTTATTTTAGTCCTTTTTTTCTTTTCTCTTTCTTCTTTTTTTTCTCTTTTTGTCTACGCTTTTTTTTCTCCTTTTGCTTACTTTCACTCTTGTTTTATAATCCTTTTCTTCCTCTTAATTTTATTTTGTTGTATACATATGTGTATTAACTTAAGAATGGTACCACCTGAATTTTGTACACCTAAGATCTTAATCTTTGTACTTATCTGAATAAAATTATTATTATTATTACATATATATTTTACCTTGGTCTCCCATGGGCTGAGTAACAATAGGTTGCTGGCCTCCGTATGGGGGTTGCATTCCAGGTGCGCCATAAGGGGGCTGGCCACCTGGAGGTGGGCCGTAAGGTTGCGAGCCAGGTGGGCCGTAAGGTTGAGAACCAGGGGGTCCATAAGGCATAGGCTGCTGCTGTGGCACTGGTTGGTATCCTGGACCCTGGAATATAATTTGTATTTTCTTTAATAAGATAATAATTACAAAATTTCTGTGATAGTTATTAATCTGATCAAAGACGGATGACTTTTAATTAAATTCAATTACAATTTAAAGTAATAAACGTAAATAAATAAATAAATGTTTAACGAGTGTTTTTTCTTGTATTTGCTTTGCAGTAATTACATTATTGATCGAATATTTAATTAATTTATATGGAATAAAATTGGAAACACCAAGATTTAAAACAAGTACAGAAATAATTCGTGCGAATTAGTATTTTTGGATTATTTCTATATTTTTTTCTGAATTTTGTGGTTTCTCGATTATTTTTTCAGGATTTCGTTTTTCTGGGTTCCGAAGGTACCCAACTCAACCTTTAGTTTTGAGTTTGGGAGAGACACTCGTTTGTTATCAACACTGCGCCGAACGAAGCATAACTACTTGAGCAACTGTTAGGGTGAGCTCATTCAGTCGGTAGTCTGACGAAAATAAAAAAGCGTTTGCAGCCAGCTTTTTTGGATAAACAATACATAATGTCAACATGTCGCGGTCTTCATTCCACGTACGCTATGTTCCCAATTCGCCTAAAAAGTGTTTGTGCCGTTAGAGGCTCTCTAAATTTTTTGGCAAAGCGCTGATAAATTTTGAAGTAGGTCAATTTATAGTCCGAGGCCGACGCAAATCAATTAAGGGCGAGCTCAGAACTTGACTCCGATAAGTTGGTTTACTTACAGGTGGATAGTAGGCGCCGGGCTGCTGGTCGATGGGCGCAGTCGGAGGATATCCAGGTCCATAACCGGGCGGTACGAACCCGCCCTGCTGAATGTTATTCATGGGCATCATCTTTTCTGAAATAATGAAGCAAGGAAGTTTGGTGAACGCCTCTTTCTCCTATATCTGCCTCAGCAGGGCATTACAAGCGATGATTAATAGCCGCGCACTGTCACCAGTCGAAGAAACTTTGGTTCGCACAAATTCCGAGTGAATGGAATAGCTGTTTCTATTTTAAGATATCTGAGAACTCTTATGCCCTTCTGATATTGAAATTATTCCCAAAATTACGGTATGAATGTTCTTACTTGAGTGTTCACTTCCAAAATAGCTAAGTCGGTAGAAATTGAGGAAAACGAATTCACTGCAACTACTCGTGATAACAACCTCTGCTACTGCATTTTTTGACAATTGCGAACTGACAAGAAAATACCGTCGATGCACTTCCTTCTCGTGAAAGTGAAGCACGCTCACGAGGCCAAAACCAAACGCGCTACAAGTCTCCGAAAAATGAGTGTTTTCGGAAAAGTAAGCCGCTTTTACACCGAAAGCACAAATCATTCCAATCTTTCAAAAAACATTTATAATAACGTAATTACCAAGTCAAAGTATTCTTTTAAGTAATTTTCAAATAAGAATATGGTTTTTACAAGTTACAACGAAAAGTTTTTCAAGTTAAATGCTTAGTTAACTTTTCGACATAGATGTTTTTAATATGAGTAACTAGAGGGCAGATATGCGGCTTGTGAAACTTTTTGGTTTCACCGGGAAAGTTCAAACCGGAAAGGAAATGCAGAGCTCTTGCAAGACCGATATGAAGGACATCACTGTGACGGGCTGAAAAAAGATCGTTTTTTTCGGCAGTACTTTACAATAGATTATTTATTTGGTATTTGGGTATTTGGGAAATAAGGGATTTCTAATAGTTGAGCTGCTGGCAATTTCGATGTTACCAAATTTCAATGACAATGCTTTTAGAAAACACTTTCTTTCATTTTTTCGCAAAATGAACAAAAGTATCAAATACTCCGCACTGTATAACACTGCTCACGCCAAGTTTTGAAGAAACCGTTATTTTCCCAATAAATGCGATTTCAGTCATAACAAGAAGTCCTGGTTCGCTTAATAAGATGTACTCCGGTCTATGTTAATATGTATACATATAATAAAATTGTAACAGGGCGATATCTGTACATTTAGATATTGATAAAAATCTTTATTAGAGCAACAGAAGCCAAAAAAACAGTTTTTAGAATTTTTTGTCTGTTTGTACTCCCATCACACAAAAACTACTGCATGGAATCGAATGCAGTTTTCACCAATGTATTGCTGGAGGTCTAACTTAAAATATAGGCTCCATTTTACGGCAGGAAATATCTTATTCCGATTGTTTTAAATTTGCCCGGATCTCACGTTAATGAACTTAATGCTAAATTAACAGATTTTAAATTATAGATGGCGCTGTTTATCAACCGATTACAACTAATCTACATACATATGTAGCCGTAGAATCGAATAGAAGGAAGAAGGACACACAAAGTTAAACAGAAATTACAAATAAGACAGCTTTTCCTATAGTATAAGATAATTCATTTTTTCATACAGTGCATATTTTTTGCGTGATGCGTCGCGGGCAAAAGCTACTAAATAAATTCTTAATTTAAGAAGCAATTTTTAAAAACAAGCTTTTATCATACTCTACTCGTTGAACACTTTCATTATGTAAATAATGCATCACCACCTTGTTGTCGCGCCCACCATATAAATTTTTAATGACGTCACGATTAGCTAGTGCATTGATTTTAGTATGTACAAGATTTTGCCCAAACATGTAAAAACAAGGTAGATATGATAGTATTGTATCCCTTACTGTTTTCAACATCTCTGATAAGCTGTAATTTCAAAACGCAGCAAAAAACTATTGGCAGGAATTTTACTAAAATATTTTTCATCATCTGTCAAACGATGATTTCAATTTTCTGCTACCAGTGTCCCCCCTAACTTAGGAATGGTTATTCCGAAAAATAAAAATAGAAAAGTTTTATAATTTACATAAGTAATTTTCGTTGTACATTCGATTTATTTCGAAAAAAAATTTAACGTACAACAATAGCTACTAGTACAATTACGAACATTTATAGCTCGATTTAGAATTTCGCCCAGTTTCTGGACCAACGCGTTGGAAAATTAAACTTTACATACACAGCTGTGTTGACTGTGCTGTGCTCACTTAAAAGGCTATAGTTTCATCGTTTTTACGAATTAAGGTCGCTGCGCACTTACCGGCACGACACGTAACCGACCCGCACCGGCAAATTTCATGCACCCTATACCGACACTATCTGAGCTTCTTCTATTGTTCTGATAGTGTCATAGCAGTCCGTAAGCGAACGGCTACTGCCGGTCGGAATTCTTTCCAACGATACCCATCGGCAGTGTAGTTGCCGGGTCGGGCCGGTGTCGTGCTGTTGTCGGTATGTGTGCATGAATGCATTTGTTTTCAGAGAAGAATATTTTGTAGTTTCGTGCCGGGTCGTGCCGTGCCGGTAAGTGTGCAGCGACCTTTAGGACTTAAAAATCTGTACTCATACTACTTAAAGTATGTACATTTGTATGTCTATTTTGAGAAAATGCAAAAAAAAATGTTTTTTTTCCAACCGTCATAGATGTCCTCCCTTAATTGAGCTCAAAAGAATTTATTTATTATACTACCAACTAATCGAAGCAAAATCGAAAATTACATAACGTAACGCAACACAAACATGTATTTTTTCGTAAATTAAATTGTACAAATATATGTATATATATGTATATTTTATAACTTTGTATGTATGTATGAATCAAGCATAAATATAAGAAAGAATCCTCAGTGCCCTTTTAAACTATTTGTTAGAACAAATTAGTATATTATTAACAAGTAACAATTTAATTTATATTCTTGTTATCAACAATTTGACCTCCTTGTTGGGTCATTTTGATTGCTCTTCCCTAAAAAAACTTTTATATGTTGGATGCGAATGGTGTGATTCTTTCTCTGAGGTGAGGCTATCAAGCACATATGCCATTCTTAGCTCACAATATGTATTTTATCAACTAATCAACGGCAGGAATACAGTAGCTAAATTTAGACAATAGGCAATATAGGGTAAGATATATTTTAGTTTTTCTTTGAATCAACATTAATCTGATTGTTCTGGTAATAATTACATATAACTCAGTACACATAAAAGAAGTGAAACATCTTTAGCGATCCCTACTTTTTCATAATAAATTCTAGGAATGAGTGGGGAAACTTGGAACTCAGAAGCCAGGAGAATTTGAAGAACAAGTGACGGACAATTAAAACAAAACACTTACTCCTTATATTCGCCCCGGCGCACAGTGGGCCAGAATGATTTCTAGGTGACCAAAAATCAATTTTGGTCATGTCATAGATTTTAAAAATTTTAATGCCATTCGATAGTAAACAAAATGTACTACGTTGTGGCAATAATTTTTTTTTATATTTTACCCCCCTCTTTGTGTTTGGAATAGCTAAAGTCAGAGAAAAATTTGAACAACTCATTTTTTAAAAAAATGTTCGAATTTTCTATGATTCCAAAGTTATATTGTGAAAATATTTGTATGGGGAGAGTAAATTGTTATTAATGAAATCACTTACTAAATAGGAGGAGCTATTATTCGGCCAATAACTTATGACAAAAGTGAAATAGTTTTTTAATAATAGCATTTTGATTAAAAAGCGGGATTTTTCGCTAAAATTTGAATTTCTTTTTAACTTTAAAAAAAATGTTCGTATTTGTTTGTGCTCTCATTGGTATCAAATTAAACTAGAGATCCTCCTGCATCGTTTAAAACAAAAATTGGCTGCGAACACCTGCGAACCACTGAGAAAATTGAATTTGAAGTAAAGTCTACCTTGTTGTTTTCTGCGTATTTTCATACAAATTTTGCACTTATGCAGGAATTTTATGAATTTTAAGGCTGAATAATGGTTGTTTTGGAAAAAAATTACTGTTTCCTTATTAAACTTTTAGGATTAATGATATCATTAATATTTAAAGAAGTTATATTATAACGTTTTATGACATTTTTAACTGATTTTGACTTACATATACAGAGTATTCAGTATGTGTTTAGTACTATACATAATATGACATTGAGTAAATACATACATATGTATGTATGATGACTATTGACTTTGCTTTTAATGACACCTAATTAGTATTTATTATTGTATAATTACCTGAGATAAGGGAGAATTTTAAGTTTTAATTGTTTGCGTTTAAAAACATAACTTGCAAGATGTAAGTAGCGGAAATCTTAGCTACTTAAAAGGGAGATATTTTGCGTATTGAACATTCACTATCTTAATTTAAAGCAGAAAACACAACACTGCTTCGAATAATTGGCAAATTCAAATTAAATAATAATAGTATATTGAGCCAGGAGAACTTTAAAGCGTATTATACGTATTTGATTTGTGCTTGTTTGATATAAGAGTGATACGAAGAAATATGCAGATTTCGTATTGTGAACTTTATAAAATAGCCCGTGATAACAATGTTATGGGATACCAATAATTTGTGTGTGTTCTTTCAAATACGTATAATGTTAAAATTTTGGAAGAAGAAAGAGTTCTACGATTCTTTCTTTCGCACTTTCAAAGAAAAAGGGGCAACTTAGCACTAGAAATGCACAAAAGCTTGAACAACACAATGAGTCCTGGTTAAATACAGTAATGGAGTGCTAAAGAAATAAAATTACTAGACATATGATAAAATAGATAATATGCCGATTCGTATTTGAGTAATAAAAAAAAATTTTTTTTTTGTACATACATATTTGTAAAATTTATTTTTTTTTAATTAAATATTATTATGGAGATAATAAAATAATTAAATACTAAATTCAAAATGTTGTTAAAACTTTTTAAAGAACATAAATA
The DNA here is from genome assembly GCA_933228815.1 of Machimus atricapillus. NCBI lineage: Eukaryota > Metazoa > Arthropoda > Insecta > Diptera > Asilidae > Machimus > Machimus atricapillus. Next base: position 32,673,174 of record OW121784.1, read on the forward strand.
GTTCATTTATTGACAAATTCAAATTTTGTTGATTTATTTTGAGGCACCCTGTAAACCAATTGAATTTCTTTTTTGTCACATAGAGGGTCATAATGTCAAAATATATTTCCCAAAGTTTCATTACGATATATTTAACACAACAAAAGTTACAGATTTTTGATAGCTGCCAAGTCGTTTTGGCCCACTGTGCGGCGCGGCGTTCGAAATTTTCCCATAAAAAATTACTGAATGTTATAAAATTATTTATGTGGAAGTAGCGAACAGTTTTTCCAGAAAGAGAAATAAAATAAAATAAATTGTGTTCAATGAGAGTTTTGAAAATTACATTTACTTTTTGAGTTGGCATGAAAGATTCGGTTTTGCAGTCTTCCTCGCACCACGAAAACAGCCAAGAACATAACGTGACGCGGCTTTGAAATTTTATTCTCAACACGCCCGAAGAAGTTTCACTTAAAAAATGAAGAAAAAGAAAAGAGAATGAATATATAGAACATTCAAATTATTTAATACAATCAGTGAAATTCTTGATGTTTTTGTCATTTTATTATATAATTGTTTACTTAGACACAATTGAACTATGTAATACAATTAATTTTATTTAATTTTATCAATTTGTGTAATGTGTATCGGACTAGATTTACTATCTATGCAGAGTTTAAGATTCAAATTATTTATCTTACTTTTAAGAATCAACTCGAAATATATTACCATATTTTATTTTTCGCAACATTGAGATTCATTAATCGTTTACATTTGTTTACAAACTTAATAGAAAAGTAAAATAAATACATATGTACTTTTTTTCTTACTACTAAATGTAATAAACCTGAACTTTATGCTATATTTTTTAGACGTCGAAAATTATTATTTCATCTAACAAAGTTGAAGTAATATGCATGTAATATTCAGCGAGGAGCTATAAATAATAAAATTATTTATAAAAATAACATATGGCAAGTTAAAGTAAAATTAGCATACAAGCTGTGTTTTTTTCAAATCAGTTCCGATTCCAGGTTTATCAGAACGTTTTGCGCTGAATTAAAATTTATAAAAAGTTACCCATATCCAAACATTTTTTATTTCGCGAAAATAAAATCAAATTGCATAGATTTACTCACTTTGCATCAAAAATTTAATCAAACATTTATCTTCATGCACGATTTGAAGTTTGGATGCGTAAATAATATGGCAATTTGACTGATGCACTTTTCACAAATTTTAAAGTCTTGATACATGTATTTATTTAAGTATGGGCTTTTAAAATTAAATTCATTGCGAAATTTGCTATCTTATCTGAATCAGACAGAAAAATGAAAAAAACTCAGCTATATTTAATTAACTCACCGTCATGATAAAGAAGATATATTCCAACTGTTACACCTGCTATGAACACAAATAAAATTAGACAAATTTTTATATCCATAAACTTGTCTTTGAATCGATCTTCTGCTGTTATCGAATCTAAAACATTTCGTTTAAGAAGCGGGGTGCATTCCAAAGGCTCAACGTCTATGGAGACCATGGCAAAAGAATTTCTATCAGCTGACGGGATAGCTGCTACGAAACCTGTTATATAAAAAAAAATATTATTCATACTTTTTAGAAAAAATTAATGGAATGGAAGCAAGTAAAAAGACAATATAATTAAGAATGCTAAAACTAAGACGAGACACATTTGTCTTACATAACTTATTAGATAACGTTTAAGATATGTGTAGGTATACATATGCAAAGTGATAACAATATATGTTAATTATTATTTATTTAATTACCTGGCATTCCGATAACATTCCGGTCTCTGCAATCAGTGTATAAGTAGAACTGTTCAAAACTCATAGATGTCTTCCTATTTTTTCGCAACTCAAAACATTTATGATAACATTAACTAAATAATATATAGGAGAAAAACTCCTAATTGGAGCAGCACATTTAAGAAAATTTACGTCCGAAACCTTTGCCACAAAGAAGTTGCTCATCTTTTATGAATAACGAAACAAAATGATTCACTCTTAATTCCGCCAAGCACTGCTTATGCTTAGATATCAAGCGAAAAGTTCAATCGAGCTCTTTGTTGTGATGCAAGTTAATTTATGCACTTGCCGACTGAGACTGAGATTCAGATTTCTTTCATTGATGCAGTAAGTAATATATCAAGGTTTACTGAAGCACGATTAAACGAAACTATTGTAAACTGGCCAAGTTGTGTCCACAAAATGTCTGGATTTTCCCGAACATGAGACAATCCAAAAGTTACCAGCCGGCCTTAATCACGTCTACAAAGTTCAAAACTCAAAGCGTGGCTCCTTATCAAATGCAAATAAGAATTTGTAAACACAATGTTTAAATTATTTCATTTCCGTTCTCAGTTCTATTCTCAATATAATGTGGAAAAAGTCCCTAATGCTTATACATATTTATATGTTAAATTATAATATAAAAAACTTGCCTGTTAGAATGGCCACAAGGCGTAATTTAATGAAGCATGGCTACTAGTTTAAATCTTACAAATTTAAACTTTAAGAGATCGTGATCAATTTATTTTAAGGTTTATGTACCTAGCTCGAATTGAATGTTTGTGGTACAATGATGTAAGACAAATCGGAAGAAAGTTAAAATGTAAAGAAATATGCAGGTTGAATTTTGCTGGTATATGAAGAAATCGTCCCATATTTAGGTACTCATAATTTTATTATAAAGTTATTGCTTTGAAATCGTTTTTTCAATTCTACATAAAGTCTAAAGATATTACTGACAAAGTGCATAAAGATTACCTTCTCCTTCTTATAATATCATGCAAACTACATACTAAAGTTGAAACCTCGTTTACATATTCTAAAATATACATATCGATTCAAAAATAGGACAAATTATGAAGTTAAGGGAAAAGTATAATGAATAATAAAAAAAAATAAAATAATTTCGACATGCGGTTTACGGCGTTTTACTTTAGAAGGATCATAGTACATTATACTTTTAAAAATTGATTTATTGAATGTTTTAACTTATTGGACCCTGAAAAGTCTTACAACGTATGCATACATACATCGGAAGAAATCTATTAATATGAATTTTTACAGTAATGTTCAATCGAACATATCCCTTGAACAGTGGCGTTCTTTTCATATTGGATCCAGTTCTAGATTTGGCAGGAAATTTTGCTCTGAATTGAAATTTATGAGTAGTTAAACATATCAAAAAATTTTTACTTGACAAAAGTAAAATCAAGGTTCCTGGATTTTAGACCCATTTTATCTCAAATACTTAATAAAAAAATTTATCTGGTTAAGGGTTTGAAGTTTGGATGCGTAAATATCATGGCAATTTGATGCGCTTTCGCAAATTTTAAAATCTTTATACATATATGTATGTACGTGACAGTCTTTAAAATTTCGATTCAATGCAAAATTTCACTCAAAAGCGTTTTTTAATGGACCGGTTATTAAATATTGTATAAAGTAATTATTTTGTTGTAAAAGTGATAACATTTTAAGATAATGTACTGAAATTAAAAAAAGCAACATTTTAATGATTAAAACAGATATTGGAGTCGTACCCGTGGGGAAAAAACCGCCCGTTAAAGCACGAAGTACCACCGATCGCCGCGCGAAAATATGATTTTTTACCGCATTCATTTAACACGTCTACACCGGCGCTGAAATTTGGTTTCTCATCACTGCGCCGAACTAAAAAAAGTGCGATATGAAATTTGATGGAAACGATAATCATTTCGGTTTAATAATTGTATTGAAGTTCATAAATAGAACCGTGACACAGAAACAGCCTTCCAGGTTCCAGCTGATACTAAATAAAGATATTACGGTTAACAATAAATTAATATTGTTAGTTAAAGTTAAGTATTTGACTTCAATTTTATTTCGGCACATATTAAATTATTTTTCATTTATTGTTATTAATGTTTAACATTTATTGTGCGATTGAAATAAATATTTTCTTATTTCTTAATTTGTCGCCCTCCACTTAATTTACCTTTACCAGTTTTTGTCCTTTATATGTATGCATATCCTACAATTTTTTGATTTGTTTAATAAGTTTTCACTAATATCAAACCACTATTTATTTCATATCTTTTACTAAGTGGTTATGTTCACCTATTTAACTCATAGTTTCCAAAATTCTTATCATATTTTGGCAAATAAAGTGTAATTTGTCGGCAGATATTAAAAATAAAACTCTCAATTTTAATCTACGAACCTAAAGGAAGGCCTACAACTAATACAACTATTTTTAATCCAAGACTTTTGTTATTGAATAAGGGTTTTTACTTTCTTATATAATATTTTATATTTGATTTCAGTTTCAGAGTAGTTTTAGTTCTTAACTTTTATTTTGTCATTCACTATCAATTCTATTATGAAATAATCAGATGACGAGATAAAGTGAAAATCATAGATTATTTCAGTATTTTAATATACCAGCTATTGGATCCACATTACAATGAATTTTTAAATATGTTCAAAATACGATGTTTTCTACGTTTCACATCGATTTTACTTTGAGCGCAAAAATTTTGGATTAACGTTAATTTGGAGCAATCTACGAACAGACCTTGTTTTTGTATTGCAGTTGCAACTGGCTTTTGCTTTTGATACGGAAGGTACGAAGAGAGGTGTTTTACATTGCGGTGAGTCCTCGAACTAAGAAAATTCACAATAGTCACGATTCAGTCAAAATAAAAAAATGGTTCAGAATCCCGATGACAGGTATGTGCTTTTTAAAGTAAATATTTCGTAAGTTGGAGCGATTCTTTGCACGGGACGAATTCAGTGAGAACTTGTGGAGCAGACAGTGTGGAAATTCCCTTCGGTTTTTCATTTATCACTTCCGGAAATTAACAAGCGCTAAGTCGATGCCCTCCCGGGCAGTTGGTCACATATTTTGACATTTTTTGTTACGTCGGTCAGCTCTGCGACGAGTGTGAATTGGTTTTCCGCCGTCTTCCGTGGGCGCTTGTTCTGTTCGGCACCTCTTAATCTAGTCAAGATGACCGTTCGTTTTCTAGCCGTTTGGAAACAAACATAACCTTGCATAGTTATTGAATTTTTCCATGGACAAAAGGGTCCTGTTTTCGTCGATCGCGAATTACACTTAATTTGTGGAATTGCCAAACGAGCGCAGACAATGTCCGGTCCTTCTGAGTGAGTCGCCCGTTTGCCCTGTTTCGTACAATATTGCGCTTTCATCCACCGGCTCAAAATTAAACAATTTTTTTTTTTCTTTTCAGTGAATTGAAAGAACCCACGATTCGTGTCATCCGCGAGGTTTACGACAGTGGAAATGCCCACGAGACCTTCGAAGCTGAACTCGAAAAGGCTCTGGAAGCCAAAGTGGATTATATAATAATCGAGCCGACACGATTAGGCGATGAGACTGGACGTTGGATAACCGTCGGCAACTGCCTCCACAAAACGGCTGTGCTCTCAGGGATATCATCTTTAGTTTGCGGATTGATATGGCAGGATCGGCCCATGTTCAGCGCCCCACTTTGCGCTGTCTCCATATTCTGCACCGGATTGTACACAGTGTCGTGGAACTACGATTCCTGCGTACAATATCAGGTAGGAAGATCTTCAATTTGTAGAGGGTTTGTTCTAATAAATTTTAGAATCCTGTTTAGCTACACATGTGCAGTAAAATCAGTTCTGGTCTGCTGTTCTAGAATTCTAAACCGCTTATTCGATACTTCTGACCATGTTGCAAAAACGGAATTGGTGCTTCCGCGGTGCAGAGCTATTTGACCTTTCCTGTTAAAGATTTAACATTAAAGGGAATTCCGAGTCTCTGTTTCTTCTTAGTGCGATACATATAAAAGCAATTTATCATTCATTTCTTGACTTCCCATAACCTTCGGAAGTTGAGCTCATAGTTCTAAAAATATCACTTATATTAAAAAAGCTCTATTATTAATATATGACTGCATCCCTCCGAACAGAATAAATATTTTGATGGCGGAAGCCACAACCTTTTGGACCTTCCCATTTCGAAACTAGAGTATATTTACCATATTATAATGAATTGTTATTGATACTCAGTGAATTTATATTGTATATATAGTATTGAAGACGGCTATGTTCTTATTTTGTCAGGCCTTCGAGAAACTTTTCTTTTAGGCGTTTTGCAATTTGTTACTATGGAGGAAAACAAATCATTTTAGGACTTCGTAGTTAAAGGCAAACATTTTCTTTTTCGCGCACATCTTCAGTAATATTGTATACGTTTTCGAAAATTAAATTAGAGTTCTACTTATCAATTTTCTTTAATAATTTTGCAAAATATTAAGCTACAAAGTGATGTAGAATGTACAGATTTTCAAATATTTCAAACGTAGATTTGAAAAATCTAAACATAATCAATAAGTACATACTAGAATTTGATTAGAATTGTCAATCATATTCCAAAATAATTACATACAGATGTATGTACATATATTGTTCTGCAATGTTCTTAGAAAGTATTGTACGATTTTTCAAGGACATAATATGTATTTTCAGTTACATATAGGATGGGCGTCTTAAAACCTCTGTAACATGAAAACTTCTAAATATTTTTACCTGAAAATTTTAGATGCCTTGTTAATTTAAAAATGTTATTTGAATATACATAGTAAAGTAACGAATTACGTTTTTTACGAAAATAGTGACAACTTCTTTAAGTTTTGATTTGTTTCATTAAAATTAATTAAATAAAATTTTTTTTTTTAATATACCACGTTTTTAAAACGAACTAAAAAGTATAAAATAATTTCTCCTAGCCCCATATAGTCCTGAAAATTTTTGATTGTAGATTTGTAATAGTTATGAAAATGTTTGTGTGATTTAAAACGAAAAACGTGGAACGCATGCAATAGATATAATTGATGCATGAATAGTTCACCTATGACACTAACAATTTTATTACATTGCAAATGATTTCTCAACCCTGCTACTTTACACTCCCTAATATTATCTATAGAATTCGTTTGAATTTGACATCAGGATATTGTTCTAGCTATTACAAATAATTGTTTTTCTTTTCCAGGTTTTAAGGAACCCAAAAAAGCTGCAGAAGGTGCGAGAATTGAATGAACTTTCGTCCCCAACAGTCCTAGCCTATTCAGATAATACAAAAACAAAATATTTTCATAGAGGCATAACGTTACTAGCGTCGGCATTCTGCGCCTGGCAGATATATCAGGCCTACAAGTAGCTCAAAATCGCTTCCTTTTTACATGGATATCAAAAAAGCAATTTCGTAATTAATGTGTTTTTGTGTAGAATAAAAATTGTGTAAAATTGTTTACGGTTAGATATTTGTTAAACAAAATTTTTGTCCTCAGCTTAACACTGAGAGACGCGATGAGAGTACATAAATAGGTTAATATCAGGAGAGGGACCTGTGAGTAGACACATTTAGCCGTAAAATGAAGAGTGAAAACAATTAGACACATATTACGAGCATGCAAGTTAGAAGGTTGATATACTTTTCGTTTCTAGTACGTTGTAACATCTGGATATATTTTTAATTGAAATATATTTTCTTAAATAAGTTTACTTTTGTGATTACGTTGATTGGGTACTGAAATAAAAATGAAGGGAGCTATTTTTGTATTTCTAGTGGCCTGGTGACTATTTACTACTGCATTTACAGGTGACAAACTTAGTAGAAATGATGTGATTCTTTGTTTTCAATTGGACCTAAAGAACGGGAAAACGGATAAGGATCTAGCCAGCCGACACTTATGGGCAGTCGTAAGTTTAAATTAAGTCTATCTAAAATCTAAATGAACACTTAGATTAGCAGTAAAATTGACGAGTTTATTTCGGAAGACAGATAAGCCATTTGTTCTGGTCATAATAATTTTTATCAAAAGTTCACCAATACAGCTGCTATAAGAGACATTTGACCTGAAATATGCAAGCTTTATTGAATGCCTGGTTCTGATTCTTATTTCTTTTCATTCCATAGAGTAGTTTACTACATATTTTTTTGCGAAAAAAAGCCAAGTAAATATTTGTTGTTTAACGGTTAATAACCTATTCCCTGCCAAAATCATAGGACCTACTGCATGAGTCGAGGCGCCACTTTATAGATCCGACAGTAGTTAATGGACTCTATAAGTATGATTTTTTTCCGTATGGTATACTTAAAGTTGATCTGTAATGGGAGAATTCGCAAAACTTAAGAAATTTAAATGGACTTCTAATTTGATCGATGCGGTTCTGTAAAGATTGGTAATTTTTGAAAAACTATTATAATATAATCACAGGTTTCGTTTTATTTGTTCTGCAACCTTTACCTACTGTAATTATCTATAAAACAAAAACATTAGAATTGAGGGTTTTGGCAAACGGTAGTTTTTTATACATTGCTCATGTGGCTTTGATGGTGTTTTGAAATCTGAGGTATGGAAAACCTTTATAGTAGCAGTGTTTTGGAATTCTACAACTGATCGAGATAGCGTGCCTTTTTGGAACTTTCCTTTATTTCGAGTAGTGCTGAACTTCATTTTGAGAATGCCTCTTATCTGGTTATTGAAAAAGTGAAAGTAGAACCTTTTTTTTCACCCCCAATTGCTTAAGTAAAAAATCATTTAAAAAATGAACGCTTCGGAAAATATTTAAAGTATATGCGACTTGCATCCTACTCCTCAAGGATAGGTCTCTCATGCAACATACGCTCATAATAGCTTTATATTTTAACTACACCTTGTATTAGTTAATTGCAGTTATTCTATTCTCTTTTTTATGCCTAGACTTCAAAAATGTAGACTTCCGAACTGTGAAAAAGTTTTGTAATTTTCTCTAGCGGGTCCTTAATATTTTCGATTGAAAATTGGAATTTGGGTAGCAAATCAGAAAACCCGAAGCTGAAGGTAACTGAAAATGATTTAATTTACATTTGTTGTATTTTTCTTGAATGTCAAATTGGTATGAAGATTGACTTTTCGGTTTTGATACTTTTATATGTATAAAATCTTTAGAACGAATCCTGAAGCGTTTAATTTTATTCAACTAAAATTAGCAAAGTTATGTAAAGTTAGTTTAAATTAATACTTTTAAATACACAAACCCAATTTGATCTCTTAAAATATCAAAAATGTTTTCCTCGATTTCCTTAGCACAACTCCTTAATTCCTGTGAATATTTAAAAGACAAACAACAAAACTGAACGTAAAGATTGGCTTACAAATTTGATTTAGGACATAAATATGTGTTACAATTTGTGAATTAAATGAAAACAATTTCGACTAGCTTCTTTCAGTATCCTATTTACAAAATAATTCACTCTTATATCGATTATTTGTTGGTGGTAGAGTTGGCGTCCTCAGAATTGCTAGAATTGTGATGAAGGGAACTAAAATCGCCAGTATTACAAGAGATAGACGGAATATCAAAATGCGAAAACCCTCTGTAGTCTGGCACAGTTGGTTTAATGGGAGAGGGGAGCAGAATTTCGCTTGGTGAATCGCTTTCGATTAAACTCTTTGGTTTTTCAGATAGAGATATTGGCAAGGAAGGCTGCTTCTCTCTATTTAAAACAGTGTTTTCGGCTCTTTTAAGTAGTGGATCAAATTCCTGAAGATCTAGTTTCGTTATAATATTTGTATCCTCTGTAGCACTATTTTCTCCACTGTGATCCGACAAATCGAAGTCGTAATTTATGCTTGTAAGACCTCCAGTAAAATCAGTTGTGTCGAGAAAATCATCTGGCGTAGAGCCTTCTTCTAGAGAGCTTGCATCAAAAGTTTTGTAACTAAATATTGGCGATGCAAATAGTGGGTCTCCCGAACTGCTTGTTGATATGTGCCCGGACGGCGACATCGTAGGAGTGCTAATTGTTTCTTTTAAATTATCCGCCAAATTGCTTAGTATCTCCACTTTCTTCCCTTCAAAAGATTCTGATGCGAAAATTGGAGTCAGTGGCATTGGTAGGGATGATTCTTTGAATAAAGATTTTGTCTGTTCCTCCTGTTGTAGAACCGAAAATAAATTTGCTTGGAAGTGCCCGCCAGTCGAAGGTTTCTCTACGCTATGTACTCCATTCTGTAAGCGATTTCTTACACATGCTGGTGTCTTTGCTGGCCGGATTGACCAGGGTGCTTTGCTGAGTGTTGTTTCTACCTTATCTTTTATATCACGCTGCAAAATAACTGCTATTAAATTTGGTCTAAAATTAAATATAAGCTCGTAACTCAACCTCATAATGCTTCAGATCTGAACTCATGGCTTCTAAGTCCTGTAGAACTTTGTGATTTCTTTTTTTTAGTGTTTCCATTTTTTTCATATTTTCGGATATTAGATGAAGGCTTTCGCAAGCCATAAGTGCACTTTCCCATGGAGAATTGTAAGATTTCTCTCCGGACATGAGCGATCTAAATTCGTCTGCAGACATCGAGAGGCTTTCGCAGGTCAAATTTTCGATAAATGAAATGGCACAGCACTGAAGTTAAAAAGTTTATCATTGCTATTTCAATACGACTTTTTGTATCCTTACCAAGTTTGTAAAATAATAGCCACCTTCTCCACTCATTAATCGTGATGCATTGCTAAATCGAGTTATGTAGTTAATATTACTGTGCAGGCGCACTGGATTTGCTTTAAGCACAACAAATATCAATGCTGGGAGAAATTCATCAGCGCTCGCGGGTCCCCCAACTGCATGCTTCAATAAGGCAAAAATATTTCGGCAGCACCTAATAATGCACTCAAGTTTTTCCTGGGGAGAATAGTATGAATCCATTGCGACTAGCTCTGCAAAAACAAAATAATTTGTTTTATAATTAAAGCATAAGCAAAATCATTACCTGTTATGGCATTATAAACTAAATCTCGAGATTCGGAGTTTACTTCATCTATTGAACAAACTAAATGCTTGGCTGTTATCCAGCTCAGCTGCCGAATGCGCTTTTGGATTTTTGAATCGCTCTCTTCATCAGAAGTGAAGTACGGTGAAAAAAGGTACCTAAAATATATAATGAATCTGATATATTCGTAAGAACACATATTTTGCTTATATTTAGATAACTAAACCTACAATGTGGTTTTGGATATGTTTTTTGTAACGCGTTTCGGAGGTTTTCGAAAAGCACCATGCAATTTTCATGTAACATGTCTTTATGCTTTTTATGTACGGTTCGGGTACCAGTTCATGTATTCGTCTAATCGGTCTGATTCAAAGATAGAGTGTGTATTCCTTAACTTTTTGTTACCTGTAGTTTTTCACGAATTTTTCCGGGAATTTTTAAATTTGATCAATAGAGGGATTGGAAGAGCTGGGAGGATTCCATTACATTTGAGTTGGATGTGAGTATTAGACCGACGGATCGAATTCGAAATGAGGTACTTTATTAATTAAGACTGCAATCGTAGAAACTCGTACTTCTTATTATTGAGTTAATTAGAGAAGAAGAAGAGTTTAAAGGAATTATAAAATTGGGGAAGAAAGTGATTTAGTTTTGTTAGTCTCAATATTATGTAATTTTAAAAATATAAATATTAGAAGTCGTTTTAACGAGGATAAATTATCAATGCTTTTGGTAATCGAGTATTTTGTATTTCTTTTTCAGGGTTTCGTATCCAAAAGGCGCCCATGGAACCCTATTACTGAGCTTGCGGTGTCTGTCCGTTTGTCCAAAAGGTTTTATCTAAGAAACGGTAAGAGGAGGCCGGTTTAAATTTTGTATGTTGTGGCACGAAGCCTACCAAATAATAAAAAGAATCAAAAAATTTAATCCCAAAGATTGGAAACATTTTAGTAATTATTATTCCGGTTGTATTTTAAAAAGTTCAATATTGATATTTTTAAATAAACTTTTTTATTTAAACTTATTTATTGAAGTGTTAATTTAAATTAATTTAAAAAGACAACACAAATGAAGTTAGTTTCCTACCAAAGGAAAAAAATGGTTCAACTGTAAAAAAAAACTTTACATAAAAAATGCGATTAGAATTGTCATGTCATTTTTTAATCTCTCCATATTTCACTTGTTTGTAGGTCTCAAGGCTACACTTTCGTTTGTAAATTAAACAATATGACTAAAAAGAAAAATGTCTGTGGAAGGAACAAAAACGTTTTACGAAATTGCGATTAGAAGTTATGATAAGCGATGCCGATCTAGTTTAGTTATTGTAATAACTTCCTTATAGCTACAATTAAATCATAAGCGCTTATATGATAACTAGATAATAGTATTCTCTATAGAATAAAAAAAAAATGTTTAAATAAAAAAAAAAAATGATATTTGCGTGTATCCAGAGAATGAAGACATTTAGATCAACATTGCGTGACAATTTTCGCAAAATAATTATCTTTCTGATAGATAAAGTGAAAAAGACATTAAAATGCTCTTATCTTACTTGTGGTTCTGTGTCATGATGACCTTTTCGAAAAAGTCCATGCATTCCTCGCGCACCTCCGGACGCACGATGGCGAATTTGGGGTCATTATTCACGACTTCTGATAACTTCACGTATGCGTTTTGCACTGTCTCCGATAGCTCGTCGATGTTTTTGTGATGACTGTTTATGTAACCCCGGATGGTGGCGTCTAGCCGCTGAATATCGCTTTTCAGCTTCCTTTTGGCATCATCAGGGATGCGGAGCTGTTTCAGAATAGTTATGAATTCACCCTCTACTCTATCGGGGACGTAGTGATGTCGTTCAGACCTGCCGCTCGGAGCTGCAAAATTAGTAAATTTTTGCTACTAAAATTTGCCCAGAATGGAGGTTGTTTTTGCTCACCCTTAGGACTGGAGGTTTTTTGGAAGACCGCCAAGAGAGGCTTTTTCTTGAAGGTTCCTACGTCTTCACGGTCAAATCGACTCGGTGAATGCGGCCGTCTGGAAGGTGAATGTTGGGTCTGAATGGTATGCTTCTGGGGCAGCTTCGGCAAATTGGGGTCAATCCTAGATGTGCCGGGAAAGGCGCGTTCTGCAATCAACTAATTTGTAGGTAGGCTCACGGTTTTTCTAGCTAGATAGTTACGCTTTTTCTGCTTATCTGCAGTGTTTCTTTCGCGAAAGCACTGGGAGCAAAGACCGTCGAACTGGGCATTCCCGTAATACCCGCACCCGTTGCGGCATTTCAGGTCGTCCTGATCGATTCGCGGTGTGGGCACTTTGGTCGAATACATTTTCTGAGGACGCTCTCGATAACTCGATACTAAATTAAAAGCCAACTACACAAGAACCATTTCCCTACTGCAAAATCACTGCAATCTGTGACATCGTATTTTCCTGACAACTTGACAAACGCCACAATGAACAACTGACAGCAAATCATTCACAATGCTGCTTATACACTGTTAAATAAAATAAGCAATCGGACCGGAAGTGGCTAGGGCGCGACCGTCTGAATTAAAACCGACCACGAACGCCATGACAGGGTCCGTCCGTGCTTGATGCCAAAAAGACTTGTTTCCAAATTTTTTCATAAACTATTTTTGCCACAGTGTTCGTGGAAAGTTCGCTGAATGTACCAACTAAAGTGTACATTTCGTAAGTAAAATAAAAAAATCCTACCAAGGTGGAAAATTTGCTTTGCCGGCAAAATTTCAATTTTGTTTTGAACAAATAAACACTAGTATACTATAGTTTATTCGTTTCAACGGTATGTTCGATGAGAAACTTGTTGACTAAAACCTGTGGCGCCACTAAACCAAAGATTATCCACAACAAGATGCGACACTCATGACGTATTCGCTAAAATTTTAGTGACCTTGCCACCGCCACCCAAGCGAGAATTGAGAATTTTGCGAGAAGTAGATAGTAATAAGAAGCTCATGTTAAAGGAAGGGATAAAAAACTTCTCTGAGAGAATCAGGCCCACTTTGTACGCGCCCGCTGGAGCCACTCACAATCAAATTGGTTGAGCCGAAAAGCAAAAACAAAATCTGCGTATCCGTATTTAAGGGCCTCTGTGTGCTACCTGCTTTTTCCCCTTTGCAATTCTGTCATTCCATATCAGAACATTGCAACGGAGGGGACTAACACCATGGCAAAGAATATTGAACCTTGTTACAAAGAATGTTCACTCTAATTCTGCGACGCAATTTACCCCCACCATGGACAATTTTCAGAAAATTACAACAACAAAATGCCCATTAGCCGAAAAGAAAAATTCGCCGTGTTTGTTCCAAGTCCGAATCCCCATTTAAATCGCCTAATAATGAACAAGGACGGCAATAGGGAGAAGTGCGGCAAACACCATGAAGCGAGAGTTCACCTATTACGGAGCGCTCCTGCTCAAGCATTGCATTTTGTGAGACTGTGTTGGTGCGAGGGCGCCCGTGCCAAAGACTATGGAACCTACGTTACAAAGACTGTTCACTCCTGCAATTTAGATTTTCAGTTTTTGTGACCTTGGTACCGTTATTCCTCCTAACCCCACAATTTTGCTAGAGGATGATGCACTGCTTAAGCACTTTGGTCGAAGAGAGAAGAAAAATTCAGAGGCGGGGCTTGGAATCTGAAGAAATCGGTACAGTGTTACAGGGTGTCAGGATTTGCAGAGGAAATATGAAATACCAACCAAAAGAACCACCCTGTCAAACCGATCGCAAGAGCGCCTAACCATACAAGCGCATTTGCTTCCTGTGCTGAGCAGGAGCGCCTAAGAAATCCTATGATGAAAAAACGTAAACAACCGAATCGGTGTACCCCTTCAATGTGTGGGTCCGGCAGTTTCGTTTTGCCTGTTCCTATTCGAAAAGCACGGGCGCCCTCGCACCAACACAGTCTCACAAAATGCAATGCTTGAGCAGGAGCGCTCCGTAATAGGTGAACTCTCGCTTCATGGTGTTTGCCGCACTTCTCCCTATTGCCGTCCTTGTTCATTATTAGGCGATTTAAATGGGGATTCGGACTTGGAACAAACACGGTGAATTTTTCTTTTCGGCTAATGGGCATTTTGTTGTTGTAATTTTCTGAAAATTGTCCATGGTGGGGGTAAATTGCGTCGCAGAATTAGAGTGAACATTCTTTGTAACAAGGTTCAATATTCTTTGCCCGTGCTTTTCGAATAGGAACAGGCAAAACGAAACTGCCGGACCCACACATTGAAGGGGTACACGGATTCGGTTGTTTACGTTTTTTCACCACAGGATTTCTTAGGCGCTCCTGCTCAGTACAGGAAGCAAATGCGCTTGTATGGTGAGGCGCTCTTGCGATCGGTTTGACAGGGTGCTTCTTTTGGTTGGATTTTCATATTTCCTCTGCAAATCCTGACACCCTGTAACACTGTACCGATTTCTTCAGATTCCAAGCCCCGCCTCTGAATTTTTGTTCTCTCTTCGACCAAAGTGCTTAAGCAGTGTATCATCCTCTAGCAAAATCGTGGGGTTGGGAGGAATAACGGTACCAAGGTCACAAAAACTGAAAATCTAAATTGCAGGAGTGAACAGTCTTTGTAACGAAGGTTCATAGTCTTTGACCATGGCACTGGTGATGCCGCACGCATACATTCACATTGGTTGAATCCGGAAAACTCCATATAAAAAAAGTGGTCACATTTATTCTGTATAGCGTAAGCGCTGTAGGTGAGCAGTTGGTGGTTGCCTACTTTTGCCTCGTTCGCTCTTATGGGAATTTACCTAAGGAATGGTAGGCAGTATTGCTTTGCTGCCTTATCTAAGGCGAAATTTTATTTTCCCCAAGTTTTCGGAAATGCATATGGTATGGGATAGTGGTTTTGCCAAAGAATATGGAACCTTGTTACAAAGAATGTTCACTCTAATTCTGCGACGCAATTTACCCCCACTATGGACAATTTTCAGAAAATTACAACAACAAAATGCCCATTAGCCAAAAAGAAAAATTCGCCGTGTTTGTTCCAAGTCCGAATCCCCATTTAAATCGCTCAATAATGAACAAGGACGGCAATAGGGAGAAGTGCGGCAAACACCATGAAGCGAGAGTTCACCTATTACGGAGCGCTCCTGCTCAAGCATTGCATTTTGTGAGACTGTGTTGGTGCGAGGGCGCCCGTGCTTTTCGAATAGGAACAGGCAAAACGAAACTGCCGGACCCACACATTGGAGGGGTACACGGATTCGGTTGTTTACGTTTTTTCACCATAGGATTTCTTAGGCGCTCCTGCTCAGTACAGGAAGCAAATGCGCTTGTATGGTGAGGCGCTCTTGCGATCGGTTTGACAGGGTGCTTCTTTTGGTTGGATTTTCATATTTCCTCTCCAAATCCTGACACCCTGTAACTCTGTACCATTTTCTTCAGATTCCAAGCCCCGCCTCTGAATTTTTCTTCTCTTTTCGACCAAAGTGCTTAAGCAGTGTATCATCCTCTAGCAAAATCGTGGGGTTGGGAGGAATAACGGTACCAAGGTCACAAAAACTGAAAATCTAAATTGCAGGAGTGAACAGTCTTTGTAACGAAGGTTCCATAGTCTTTGGTTTTGCTTAGTATAGGAGTGTCGCATCTTATTGTGGATAATCTTTGCACTAAACGCAGCAGAAGACTCTGAGAATTGTAAAAAAACCCAGAGCGAATCGTGGCGCTCCCATCGAGAACAAATTCGGCGATTTCAGAACAAAACAGAGCAAAAAAGAAGAAGAAGTTAAAACTGTCAGTTGTGTTCGCGATTTGCCCGAAGTGAGTTCAGTAAAGTGTTGAAATAAAATAAAAGTACATAATTCAATTTTGGGATGCCTTCTGCTGAAGGTAGATTAAAACCAAACCAACTAACAAACAATAAAATAAAAGTGTAAATAAATTTTTGAGTGTTTAAATTACATAAATAAACTTGCCTTGTGCCCTGTGACCAGTGCAGAGGATTTGCGGAGTTTTCTTATTTGGTTTCCAAATAGGTAAATAAATTTTATTTAAAGCTAAAAACTAGCATATTTTGGAAATAATTGGTGATACAATTACCTGTGTGATTTAGCTTTATTTTTGGTATACCATTAGTATACACTAATAAAGTAAAAGGTAAAAGGTAAAAGAACCGTTTAACGTACGTAGTCGTGCCTCGTGACGGCGAACTACGGACTTTTAATATTTGGTTCTTAAAAAAGTCAATAAGGTTTATTTGTTATTATTCTTATTTATTCAACCTTACAAGCATATAGAAAACGATAGAAATTATACAATTTAGTGCTGGAAGCCAAAATTCATTCTACTGTATTATTGCTGGGTTTGCATAAGCAAATAAATATTTAAAAGAAAAACATAATACATATATTGTTTTTGGGAAAAATTCTTTTCTTGAAAACCCAATGATAAACAAAGTTTCTTTAAAACCCAAAATTCAGTTATGTTTTGGAAATTAAGTTAAATAATAAATACACATATTATATCTAATACACGGGCATATAGGAAAGGTGCCCGTTCATAAAAGAATTTTTCTCTTTGAGATTTTTCTCAACAAAAGTTTAGCCACCAAATTTTTTCAAAATTTGTAGCCTTTTGAAAAAACAATTCTCCAATGGTTTTTGAGCAAGTAACATGAAGCGCTGGCGACATCAATTTTGGAATTGTGATGCTGCAAACGACTCTTAGGGCTAAAATGTTGTCCGATCAAGCAACTTTCCTGCGGTGCGCTAATAGGGGTTATTTGGCCGTCTAGGTGTGGTTTTGGGTCCTGGGTGGGGAAACAGATGGGACCTTTAAAAACGGGCCAAGGTTAATTTCACCCAAGAGGATAGAAAAAATGATTTTAATTTTCTTGAAGGGCCGAGGGCTACAAGCTCTTTAACTTAAACCTCTTTCGTCTCCCCATCAGAAATGACGATAGTAACGATAGTAAGAGACCCGAGTTTGATTGAGTTGTACTTGAAAATGCTTCAAATATGTATGAGTAATTTGGCTATCTAGGGTGGTTTCGGGTCTCGTGGGTGGAAACAAACAGGTCTTTAAGGTTCACCATCTTAAAAAAACGGGGGACGATAGCAATGTAGCTGTTCCAATTCAAGCGGTACGTAAGGTGCCCTGGTGGAACGAGCGGCTATCTGACATGCGTAGGCAAGTCAGGAGAGTTCTGGAGAAAGTATTGTGAAGGTATAGAATCCTCACCGGATGCAGCTCGCCTCCAGAAAGTACCGGCTAAGGACGCCACAATAATGTTGGGCTCCTGAAGAGGCAGGATGGTAGCTTCACCAATTCACAACGGGAAACTCTGGAGTACCTACTACAGGTGCATTTCCCCCGTTCAATTCTAGGGACACCATAGGCTCGAATCCGACCGCAGAGCCCTCAGTAGGTGTGGTGTCATTTTTGACAAGGATAAGGTTAGGTGGGCAGTGGCCTCCTTTGAACCTATTAAAACCCCTGGAGGCGATGGGATTTTTCCAGCTCTACTACAGAACAGTCTGGAAATGATCCTAGACTCTTTGGTAGCCTTATTTAGGTCCAGCTACAGATGGGGATATATGTATACCACTCTCATGAGGGAAGGTAGTGATAGTCTTCATCCCTAAGCAGGCCAATAGGCCGCTAGAGCTCCCTAAATCCTACAGACCAATCCAACTTCTTTCCTCCTAAAAACACCCCTCCATAGTACACAATTTGCCTACTCCAAAGGCAAATATACAGAGGCTGCCTTACACAGCCTCGTTGGGAGTATAGAGAAAGCTATCCAATCTAGAGAGATTACTTTGTGCGCATTTCTAGATATTGAGGGTGCTTGTGACAACACTGGATATGAATCAATCTCTAGGGCTCTTGCTAACACGGGTATTGATTCTTATACAGTTGCATGGATATATGCGATGTTAAAAAAGCGAGACATCTCGTCCACTTTGGATAATAACTCTGTGTGCATCGCCATTGCTATCGTCTCTGGTTGGGGACGGTCTCCTAATTAAGCTATGTGAGCTTAGTTATGAGGCTGTTGGATACGCGGATGACCTAGCAATCATAGTCGCTGAAATATTCGACTCCACTGTTTCTGAACCTTATGAGGTCCGCACTTTAAATAGTCACTAACTGGTGTGCTAGTGAGGACCTCTCTATCAATCCCTCCAAGGCTGTCCTTGTACTTTTTACCAAAAGGTATAGGTTGAACCTTGATCCAATCTCTGTTCAAAGCACGGTCGTTGGGTGCTCGGATGAGGTCAAATATCTGGGTTCTACACTCGATCAACGACTACATTGGAGTGCCCATCTCAACAACACCCTAAACAAGGCTGCAAGAGCCCTGTGGGCTTGCAGAAAACTCTGCGGTAGGACCTGGGGTCTCAATCCAAAGATGATCCTCTGGTTATATAACACTATTGTTAAACGTATCATCACTTATGCTGCCCTCGTATGGTGGCCTAAGACCAGGTAGAAGTCAGCAATAGCAAAATCCAATAAGTTGCAACGGCTTGCTTGCCTCTCCATAACTGGAGCTATGCGGACCTGTCCCACACTCGCTATAGAGGCAATAGTAGGACTCGCCCCCTGCACATCTTCATTCGGAAAACAGCTGCTATTATAGTGCTCTGAAAGTGTAGGTTACATCAAACATGCCTATGGCCGACAAAGGTCATATGAGCATTTGGAAGCATATTCCATATATGTATTAGGGTCTGTCTCAAATCAGACCACATGATCAAGGAGCTATGCTTCAGTAGAAGATTTTAGATTTTCATCCCTGAAGGCACGGACTGGATTGGCGAGGGTCCCAATTTAGCTCGGAGTAGCCTTAACTGGTACACCGACGGCACGAAATTTGAGCATGACACTGGAGCAGGTGCCTATGGACCCAATACCACGGTTTCGATTGCTATAGGCAAATGGCTCAGCGTATTCCAAGGTGAAGTCCATGCTATCAAAATTTGTGCCCAGTTAAACCTTAATAAAGGAATTAAAAGCGCATCAATTAACATATGTACTCTCTGATAGCCAAGCGGCAATGAGGAAGCTCTCTTCATGGAGCTTTCGCTCAAAACTCGTCAAAGAGTGCTATGACTGTCTCCAACGCCTGGCTGCCTCTAGAGTCACACTCGTTTCGGTACCGGGGGAAATGAGGTCGCTGATGAACTGGCTAGAGATGGGTCATCAACTAGGTAACAAAGCCCCGAGCCCTACTGCAGCATTGGCTGGTCTTCAGCCAAGATTGTGGTGGATGGATGGGAAAAAACTAATCTAGTCTCGTACTGGAACAATACTCTGGGCACAGATAATACCCAGATTTCCAACAGCCGTGTTAAAAAGTCTGGCTCCTAAATATGAGCTGTGCTTGGCCGCTAGCGGCCAGATCAACGCATTCACAGCGGCGCACTCAGCTCCTAACGCATTGCAACGCATCTTACCAAGCAACTCACAGGCAAAAGAGCACGCACACGCAACTCAATCGTTTTACATCGCCTCATCTCGTCGCACTGACGCTACGACTGGCCGCTGCTGCTTTGAGGAAGTACGCATGAAGCAGACTGTTTGCGGCGGCCTGGTGTGAAATGCATTGCTATGCGATGGCCGCTAGCGGACAAGCTCTTTCGTTTCATACCAGACTTTTGCCCATAAGCGTTGTTCATCTGGGTATTATCTGTGCTCTGGGGTTACGACAAGCTAAGGAGCTTATTAAACTCTCTGCTTATACCAACGCCACCGACCTGAGCAAAACGGATCTCAGGCTGCTGGTGGGTTACTTATTTGGCCATCATGGGGTCAGACATCACCTCCACAACATAGGTCTGTCAGTTGAATAGAATGTAGACTATGTCTAGAAGACGGGGGAACAACTGCTCACATCTTGTGTGACTGTCTGGCTCGCGGATTAGACGTAGGACCCTCGGAAAGGGGTTCTTAAGCTCGGCTGAGGTCCGTAATTCTTTTGTGGGTGACCTTCTGGCTTTCCTTAAGGTAGCGGATCGCCTACTCCATTAACGCGGCTTTGGCACAAAAGACCGTGCCCACCATTTGGGTAGCCCCTCCCTGACAGAGTCCAAAAGGACCAAGTGTAGATATGTATATCTAATAAAGACATGCATGCAAAAACATTTTTGTTTTTTAGGGGATTGTCATTGCTTTAAAGAATTATTATAGAAATAACTTCAGTTATGCATGCACCAGTCCTAACAATTGATGTGCAAGGAGTCAATTAACACTGTGTAACTGACAGCTTTTTAAACCATTTTAGTTTTTTAATCAACCAAAAATTAATTTTTGTAATTCTAAATTTATTAAGGTTTTTTCTTTGTTTTTCTTACCTTTGCTTGCACCGACTCCAAAAATAACTGATTAGATATTGTAAATATTTAAGTATCAATAATTTTAACGATCGTTAAAAAAGCCAATTTAATAAAAAAAAGAATTATCATGTGAACCGATTTCACAATTGACGAAGAAATCGCGTAACATACACACAAAAATAAACGTCGAATTGAGAGCCCTTCTTTTTTTGGTGGTCGGTTAAAAACAATGATCTTTAATTTCTCCATAATACATATACGTACAAAATATGTATATGTATTATACATCCCCATCATACTTCGATCTGTGAGTAGTTTGCTCTGCAGATTCATAGATCGGGTTTAAATAAAACAATCCCGTAGTGTTAAAATTATTTTGATTTAATTTCATCTCCATTTCTGATTTACAACTTCTCTACAACTAACTACTCAAGGCAGAGAAACTTTTTGACAATTATGTAGAAACAATTTTCGCTTTCTTACGAGCAGGTTGTGTTATTATTACTTTAGTACATACCATCGTTTTAAATATTTAACTGTGCAGAGAAATTGAAGTATTCATTTCTATAATGTAAGTTTATTAACTTTCTAAATCTTTTCATTTGATCATTGAATGTGGTAGAATTTTTTAGGAATTTAAGTTTTGATTCTCTGTTATATAAATTAGGACCTATATGCTTCGCAAAATAAATACAAACAGTTAAATTTTTATATATCACTCTACGTTGACTTATATACAATTCATACTTTAAAATGCCTTTTATTTAAAATTGCTAGTTAACTAGCTCTTATTATCGCATGCTCTTCAGAATAAGATTCTTAAAGCTTTAACACATACAATATACATACATATCCGGTTGCTTAAAAATATTGCATATCTCCTAAAGAAAAAATGTCTCGTTTTATTTCGAAAATATTGAATGTGTACGCTTCTCTTTAAAAAAAATGCTATAAGCTCTCATTGTACTACTTATGCTGTTTTCAAAAATTAGACTCTTGATTCTTTAAAATATTTTTCATATTTAAATATTATATATTTGAAGTAAATTTGATCAAATGGGAAATAAAACTCTAATCTATTATGGATTTTTCTTATTTCTTGACGAATAAGAAATAAAATTAAAAGTTTTCCCTCAGTTTTCGTTAACCTATTTTTACCAATATGTAAAATGTGTTTGTTTTTTATTAAATAAAAAACAAAATAAGTAAATGGTACCACAAAACTAAAACTTTAACTTCGATTAGACCAACGTTTTCAGAGGCACATAACTTTACTATTTTTATTTTAACTTCGTAACTATTATTACTTTTGTCTTTAATTTTTTCTGACTTCTTTTATTTTTGTCCATCGAAAGTAATTTAAATTTCTCTTCTTGATTTTGGATGGTTGATTCTTTGATTAATTTCGATTCTAGGTTTCCATCTAGCTATTTTCGTGTACATAAGATGAGTTGAATGACATCTATGTCCATTTTGATTTTGAGATGTTTGTTCATATGAATTCCAGGGTAAAAATTTATTTTGCCAAAATGTTTGCCTTGATACTTGTGGAAAGCAAACCAATGTGCAAAAATTTGATAACGATAATAAAAGTTTTTTTACACCAGCATAATAATTCCGGCAAAATTTCAAAAACTTCATTCCATATTATAATTTGATTTTACATTTGTTTTTTAAATACATATTGCAAATGTGAAATATTAATTATGACCCATGACACGGCTGCATATCTGAACATGAAATTTCACCATCTTTCCGAATTCGAGGTAAAAAATAGGGGTTTCTATTTAAAAACAGAAGTTGGCATTCAAATGATCTTCAAGGTCAAGGTGAAGGTCACCAGTAAATGACCCCCCCAAATCCTTATAACGTTTATCTGGGAAAATGTTTTTTCAAAGTGTTTGCCTGAAAAGAATGGGGTCAATTAAAATGGGACACCCTGTATATGTAAAACTTATTATATGAGTATTTAACATTTTTATCATCTATATATCATTTTCACTTTTATGGGTTTAGCACCAAATTCTTGCAATTTTGATTAACCTGAAACTGATACACTATGTGTTTCTAAAAACATAATTAGCGAAATATGCAATTAGTGTGAATTTGGTTTCGACAAGCGAATATTTTAATATAAAGCATTTGAAGCCAAAACTTTGAAGTACCAGTATACCTGTAGATTTCGTATGCTCTGAGCATCCATCTTAAATGCAAAAGTTTAATTATTTTAAACGTAGAAAGTTTAAAAAAATTTATTTAAATTGGAACGGTTTGAAATGAAATATGTACAGTTTTCGTGGGATTTAAGTTTTTACCACACGTAGAAATTGACGTTGTGGTGCAAAAAAATCTCTACCGAACTATTTTGTACATAAAATAACGAGTATTTTATATTTCTTATTACGAGACAAAGAAGATAAGGGTTTGATATTTTTGCTGCTCTATTTTTAATTAAAATGTTGTACTGTTTAAAATTGAGTAATATGAAATCATTAACTTTAAGGACCAATGTGTGACATAATAATACCATTAATACATCATATCAATGCTCAGAAATGAATCATAATTATGCAAATAAATGAATCATTTTGACTCGTTTTGAGTAAGTACATATGAATAATAATAATAACATAATATTCATTTACTAATTTTCTTAAAAAATTGTTATGTATACGATCTTAAATTGCTGAAAAAAGTGAATTGAATGAAAGTCCGAATGAATTACTTTTGAGTGTTTTGCAACTATCGTAAACGAGAAATATGCTCGCTGAAATGATTTTATGGATTTTCAACGAATCATTTGCATTACTGGGACGAGCCTCAGATTGTTGAAGAATTACTTAGCTGGCCATCACTGCGAAACCGATACAAACGTTTTGCTGTTCATTAAGCTCTTCTGACGTTTGATTTTTTTTGTTAAAGATTTCCTATCTATTTCTAGGGTTGGAGAACGCCTTTTGTATGTATGGGACTTTGGCGTAAAATATAACAACTTAAGGCAAACTATATTGGTCATAGCTATCCAAAGAATAACAATTATTTTAATGCATTGATTCAATAGAGTTATTTTTTTTATAATTAAGGGGTTCTTAAACTATTTGGCTTGGGTATCTAAATATGGCATCTAAGTTATAGATACATATATATATGTATTTATATACATACATAAGTCCATGAAACATACGTATTGCATCACAATGGAAGCATCTTTCCGCGAATATGAGAAAAAGGAAGTACTCACAAACACTGATACAAGTGTAACGATTTTCAAAGCATGTAATCTAAAAAATTGAACAGGAAGAAGTTTGTAAAAGAAATAAATAAATACTCCTTTCTAGGGCATGAGTTACGAAGTATCAGGTCAGGGTGTGCTAAAAACAAGCGATTGCTGGTGTGCAGCGTAGTGTTGATGATGATCCAAATGTGTTAATTCTTCAAAAATGATGATGGTTAGAACATTACAGTCAGTGGTGAGCGGTACAGAGAGACGATTACTAACTCGTGCCTCAATTGGAAGGCATTAAAGTTACACACATGTGGTTTCAGCAGGACGGCGCGACGTGCCACACAGCGCGCGATACAATTAATTTACTGAAAGAAACATTTAACGATCGATTAATTTCACGTTCGTGCGATTTGACAACGTTAGATTATTTTCTTTGGGGATATGTAAAGTTGCATGACTACGCCGCCGATAAACCAGAAGCAATTGAGCACTTGGAAGCCAACATTGGGCGCGTTATTGCCGAAATACAGCCTCATTTGCTGCGAAGAGTGTGTCAAAATTGCACCTCCAGATTACGCCATGTATGCGTCAGCCACATTCCCGAAATCATTTTCAAACATTAGTGCCAAAAATTTATCTTTCAATTAAAGCCAATTTAACAGATATTGAAAACATTTTTCTGTGTTGTATTCCAATTTAAAGCTCTCTGCCTCTAAAAAAAACACCTTTACATATATCCAATTCGGACAATATAACTTAACTGTCGTTCTTCTAAGTTTCAGCCTTTATCAAATACCTAAACTAATTAAGACAAATCGTTCAACAGCTCTTCAAAGGCTTATTACTTTTGAAATGTATCCCAATTCCTATACAAAATTGTTTGCTTACTAAAAATTAATTAAACCTTTCATGTTTTTCTTTTTCCTTTATTTGATTGATTTTTATATTTACTTTCAAAAGTATGCATTGGGTTACTTTCGCTTATTTATTGATTTTCTCTTTTAATTAGTAAAGAACGAATAACTCTTACTCGAATTTCCGATTTTTGTTTATATATATAAAAATTTTTATTATTATTTTATTATTGTTGTGGCGAAATAAAATTGATTGCGTCAATATAAAGAAAGTAGTAGACATCATGCCTAAATATGTATAAGGTAAATATTTTATTCGCGGTCAAATTTAAGTAATTTAAAGTAAAGGTTTTGTTTTGCGTATTTAATCACAAACGGTTCTATGTATATACAGACATCATTAAAAATGCTTCAAACCTGGATTTTTCAGCTGGAATCTAAAGGGAGAAGAATTTGAATTACATGAGCATCGACTTCTCATACTTTCTACTAATATAATTCGTTCAATAGTCGAATAATCATATCATTAGTATTTTAGAGACACTGCACTTCGCCAAATTTAATCATTGCAAAGTGAATTCATTGATAATAAATAAAATAAATGATATAAGTAATTTTAAAAATTATTTATCCCTTATTGCTGTATATGTACTTGGCTAACCGTACCCCTATCAATATTGTTTTGTATTTTGAATAAATTTTGTAAAATATGCAACTATCCAAACTGATTCTAACTGTTGACTATTGAGACTAGTTAAACTCTTATTTCAATTTCAATAACGTTTAGTTATATTTCCTTAATTGTACCCGCGTGTTTCTTTTATATCTTTGGTAAGCTTGGATGGATGTAGGATGGCTCAAATGAAAGCAAAGGATCATCATAAGAATCGAAGAAACTTGGATGCATTCTAGTAATTTGTTCACTTTACGTTTTAGTTCGAAATGATGTAAATCAGCGTCGAGTTCCGGCGTTTGATTTAAGTATCGAAAATGCAAATAAATTTTTTTAGGAAAATCTCACTCTGTGAGAATGACTTATTATACTTGAATTTGTTTTTACAAAAATGTCTTAATTGTAGCACTAAAAATTAGATCTACTTACAAGTATAAAAAGGTCTAATGTCTGTTTATAAAAAGTCCGCCTATCGATTAATCTATTACTCTAGGAATAATTAATTGACATAATGCTCATAAATAAATAGTCGCCCTTGAACTCGTAAGCTTTTTGATCCTTTTGATCTTTTATCCTCAAGGAGAAACATTACGTTCACAGAACTTTCCTGCTTCTTCGACCGTTTTGGAGGCAATTATAATATTTTATGCACACAGGCTTAAGATATACCTCCAAGGTAATTAAAACTAAAAAGTACGTTTTAATAAGTCCACGGAATAATTCCAGCTAGCTAAAGTATTTTAATCCTGCAACTAGCAAAAACTTCTCTATGAAAAGTTCCGAATCCAAAACAGCAATATGAGCTGCCCTACCGATGAGCGCATTTGCTGTATGGGGGAGGGCATGATGAACATCAAACCTAGCTAGGGATAACTCTGGGCGTGCTAACATTGGTGCAATTATATTGTGGACCATTTCCCTGTAAAAATTTGGTTTAGAAATTCCAAAATTGAAATAACTTCGATCGTACCTGTATACAGTTCCTAAATTCGAAGTATCCCGCATCGCGGCTTTGCATAGTTCAAGTCGAGCGGAGTGTGGTGGGACGTATCGGTCTTGACTTGATCCGCACAAGAGCACGTTCTTAAAATGATGCAAAGTGCTTCGTTGGCTAAGACGATACAAAAAACTTTGTCGTATGTCTGCAGCGTCGCGCAGACAAAGTTGTAGTAGGCTTCCAGACTTTTTCCATTTTTGCATGAACCACATTCCTGGAACAAAAATTAAATACAAATTAATTTTACTAGTTTCAATGTTCACAAATTATTCCTTATATGTATCGAACATTTATTAGTTTGTTGCTCCATAACGTTTAAATGCTTTGTGCGACAATTTTTATTTCACTGAAGGTACTACATATCCCAAGTAACATATGTACATACGTATAGGCAGATAGGCTACTTTTTATTCACGGGCTTCAAAATGGACAATGATAGACATAAGATAGCGGCTAACAATTCAAAACTTCAGTGGATTGCCAAGGAAATGGGTATTTGATGATTTTCGGGGATTGTAATAGCGAATCCACTTTCTAAATTTAGAAATTCAAGATGGCAGAACATATACGGGGTCTAACATTTTCGAAGTTGAAGAAATTTAAAACAAAAATTAGCAGGCCACTACTGCTTTGAAAATTTGGGAGCTCAAAATGGCGGACAGAATATGGAAAGCACAATTTTTGGAATTTAATGTGTTTAAGTGATTTAGTACATTAATGGTTTGATTGGATATTTGTTGTTTAATTAGGTCGAAGCGGTTGGTTTCATATTTGTCATTTTTTGCCTGAAGATACTACCACAGAATAAAGACTAACCAGGGACTGAAACAGGGACCACATTTTTGTTCTAGATGGGCCTTCTGGGTTAGTCTTTATTCTGTGGTACTACATTTCTTCAAAACTAAGATGTAGACCATTTCCATGGAAATATAATTTTGTGTTTCAAATTGGCGGACTTAAGACCAGCGATGGTAGATTTAAAGGGATTGCCATGAAATATAAAATTTCAAAATAAACGGCTCATGTTAAGTTTGTCGATTACCTATTTTTTAGTACTCAGCATCAACTTACTAAACATTGTGTCACACTTACATCACGCGAAGTCGGACTTCATTTTTTAGACTCATGCGCATATTCTTTGGGTGTAAACGGTTTTCTTCTTCATACATTCAATTATGGAAAAAGACCAAGTACCTATTAATCCTAATTTGCCGTTGACACAAAAGACCGTCTGGTTGCAGTGCCCGCCATTGGATAACCCCCTCTATAAAAAAAAAAACCCTAATTTGCTTACTTTTGCTATGTTTCAGACATTTTCAAGTCACTTTGTCGCAATAAAGTGAGTACACATATAACTTTTTCGAAAATTAAATTCTTAGTAATTTGTCAGTTGCAATTTCTTTTTAAACAAAACTAACTTTGTGGGCAACGACCACATCAAGGTGTGAGTACCGGTTCTCGTCTGATCACCGAAGTTATAAAAGTAATAAAATAATTGTTTTTTTTTTCAATCGTTTTCTTGATAGTTAAATAGTAAAATTGATTAATAGCAATATAAAAATTAGGAGTAACGTTTAGTGCTGAATATCCGTGCACAGGATTTATAGGTTAATTTAAATATATAAAGCACTTTCTCTGTTACAGGCTGGACGCGACGTATTTAGATGTGCCTCAAAATAAATTCGAAAACACGAAAACCAGCTTGGCTTTTTGCAATAAATAACGTAGTGATTTTGTTGTGTCGGAAAGTTCAGCGGAACTTAAACTTTGTGGCGCGTCAATTCCATTCTTTGTTCCGGTGTATGTTTGGTTATAGGGAAGATATAAAAACGTCATTTGAGAAATATGGAATAGCAAATCAAAAGTTATTACTGTTTTCCATCTTTGCTTTTAAGCTTGTTTTGGAAGCCAGATGTTAAAGCCGAATTGCTGAGCTGTATGATTTTAATTAATTTTAACGAATTCATTTTCAAATTGTTTGACTCTACTGACAGTCCACCAAAGGCAATGTATTTTTTCTCATCAAATTTCTTCATCTAATTTCAGCAAATTTCTTCATCTAATAAAGTAGTGTATTCAATGCCATTTGGTGAATTTTTATTTGAAAAATGTGTAAAATTAGTTGTTGTTAAATTCCCCAATTAATTTTTTAGGAGTGCACTTACCCATGTTAACTAGTCCACTTGAATTATATAACGTTCCAAGATGTGGACCTGAAAGTGACAAAAATGTATGCAGCCTTGGAAGTAAAGGTCTCATTTGTGGTCTTGCTAATGCCGAACGCACTATTATTGTTCCGAGAGAATGAGCGACAAAAGATATCCTCGTCGGATTGAGGCCGCACGTTTCAATGTGGTAGAGGATTTCGGCAACGAGTCTGCAAGATATAACATATAGATATGTACAATCAATTTGTAAATAGATTTTTAAGTTTTTTACCTATCAGTCATTGTGTCGAAATCTGAGAAGGTATCTCCTTGATTGCGTTCGGACATTAAAAACTCCAAATTTGCCCCAGGAAGCCCCAATTCCAAGTAGGTTCTTACAAGACGTAGATCTGCGGAATTTCCATCAAGACCATGAACACATATAATTAAATGCAAGCCGTTTGGAGAGAATGCTCTATACTCATCACTTATATGGAAGTATGGCAGTTCGGATGCGAGTTTCATAAAGTCAGAATAAATAGAGCCACTATACTTGATTTGTCTGCGAAACTCTTCGCGGCACTTTTCGAATTCCATAATTGGAACGGTCAAATCCTGGTGCTTCTTTTTGCTATGTTTATGAGACTTCTGACTGTCTGTTCGATTGATGACTTGGTAGGCGTGTTCGCTGCCTTCATTTTCAGGAGGATTTGGAGTTTCGACTCCATTCTCAATGGTCCCTGCGAGTTCTGTGCTGCTTTGCGATTTGAGAATGGGCTTGCAGGATGGCTTGAGGGCTTCGTAGATATGGTAAACTGGGTTATCAATAGCACCAACAGGCTGCCTCTGTGGAGTGTTTGTCTTGACTATAGTTTGGTGGTTCTGGTTTTCTTGAGAGTGCCCGACGGGAGGATCACGGAACTCATCTGGAGGCAGAACATCATCTTGAAATTGCTGGGGTGGAGGAACTCTTAAATTTTCAAAAGGGTTGTCTGTAATGTTTGTGAGATCAAAATCAGATTTTGATTTTTCTGTAGTTTTCCGCCGACTTTTTGCTTTTGAATCTAGAATCGATGGGTAATTATTTGTTATGCTCTTTCGTATGTGTTGTATTTCTTTATGAATGTACGGATGATGCCCATTTTGTACAGGTGGGGTTTTAATCCACTCGTCCTCAAGGTTTCGGATAATTTTCCTGTTTGTATCTTTCGCAAAATGATTTATTTTATCTAGCTTGAGAGTAATACTAGATGTCTTTTTGTGCACTGGAATATCACCATTTTGCAATTTGTGGTGACCACTGGAAGATTTTACCGGATGGGGCTTTTTAGTGGACTGTTGCTCAAGGAGCTTTTGTAACTTTTCGCGTAACATTTCGCCGTTTAACATTTTATTTTGCATTTGCTCTTGTTCGTCCCTTAGCGTCTCAGGACTGGACGGGCCAGAACTTCTATGACTCGATACCCAACCACTTTGTTCGCTTAGTGAAGATGTCGAACTGCTACTGGGTTTAGGTTTCGTAGCTGGAGATGTATCAAACTGTGGAGGAGGAGCAAGATTTGGTAGACTTTCACTGAATCCACTATTCTGTTCGACATCAAGGGATTCTAATTTAAAGGGCACGCTAGCAGAAGAAAGCATACGATTTTCTTTGCCTTTGCGAGTTTTTAAAGGAATATCACTTTCGGAACTACTTGAATCCTTTCCCAAAGTTCCGTTTTTCATCATCTCTTTTAAATCAGAAACTCGGACTCGAGCTATTTCAACAGCTCTTGGAATACCTTGCGTATTCCTTAGAGTTTGTGATGAGTTACTTCGAGGAATTGTGCTTATGTGATGTGTGTTGCTCATATTTCCGCTGCAGTAAAGTGTTTGTTTTCTTGTTCTCACAGGAGGATACGAGTTTCTAGGTGGTACACTCATTCCGCTACCTTTGGGCAATGAATTGTAGTACGCGCAAGTTGGTTGCGTTGGATTTAGTAATTTTATCTCATGCAAATAATCTAGCTTTAAGGGTTTTGACCTCTCATTTTTATCAGTTGTCTTCTTTAGATTTTCTCCAAAGTTTTGTGATTTATTATCTGAATAATTACTATCACCATTCGTAAGCAAATTTGAGGAATCCAAAAGTTGTTGTAAACGCCGATTTGGATCTCCGGGGTTTTTATATTTCTCCCTAAATTCGTTTATGTTACGCATTATGTCTTCTGCCTGAACTTTGCCTTTGCGAACCATAGTATTCTGTGATAAATTGGCGGAGTATGCATTTCCATTCATATGATTATAGTTGTAATTGCTCATACAAAATTGATTTTGGCCTGTTTGCTGCCTCGGTAATGAGGCGGTTTGGTGAGACGTTTCTAGCTGATCTAGAGATTTACTGTGTCTTGCTGGAAGCGTACTACCTCCTGAAGTAAAATAGTTAATTCTATGATCGTAGTGACAATCCTCGCCCTCTAGGAGAGTAGAAACTGAATGGCGCGAAAGTGTTCGTCGTCTTAAACTTTTATTACTTGCAGCAGCAGGTGTGATGGTAAGGCTAGCCTGCAAAACTTCACCACCCAACGCAAACCTAGGCGTCATAACACCTAAGTAATTATGTCCTTTGGGATAGTCTAGACTAATTCCACAGGAGCATTCCTTTCGGGTATTCAGGTTTATAACCGAATTAACTTTTTCGCTTTTAACGGTGGATGATTTACTTAGTGATGAAGTATCATATCCATTTAAGTGCGGGTCACTTCCGGTTCTTCGGCGAGAATATTTGGGTGGATCCTGGTATCTATCCTCAAATATTAGTGGAAGGGAATTGGCGTCCCCATCAAGGGGAGTACAGTGAACTGGCAAAGGAGGTAGAGATTGCATGTATCTACTTCTTCGGGCTATTTCACACACTGCTATATAGCTTTGGTAGTTGTTATCGTAGCACCCGGAAGCTGTATGACGAGGATGTTCCATTACAAAAAATCCTTCAGCAAATCGCCTTACACGTAACACATGATGTTTTTTCGCTAGCAATGTGTGGATGGATGGCTGTGTCGATGCAGCGAGTATTCTCCGCCAATACATTATACATTCTGCGCAAAGCTGTGCGATATCGGAGTTAGCTCTTATTGCAAAGTCTTCCTCGGAATCATGGAGCTTAAAAAAATAAAATTGTATGCAAGGTTTAATTCAAAATTTTAAAATAAGTGTCTAAAAATAAGAAAACAGAGTTGTTTTTCATATTGTATATAACTTATGATATTAATAAAAATGCAGGTCGATTTCAATTTAATCTGCGCATATATACATACATATATGGGATGGAATCTGGATTAAATTTAGTTTAGATTCTATATGAATATGTAGTATATGCTAGTGATTAGATTAGATAATTGCAATTTATAATCCTTATATTAATATGTACCTACATATTCTATTACAAATATGTTGTTGTAATAGAATAAGTAAGCACATATTAATATTAGGATTAAAGATCAAATATCATTACATATATAGTTCTGATTTAAGATATTATTAAAATATTGAGGTACATAGATTCAAATGCAGATAAAATCGATTGTTTTAATACTTATCAGAATGGTATAGTCATTTAATGCAATAAATATAACAGCAAAAATTATTTCATTCTCCTTTCAATTTAAACTTGGATTTTATATAATTAATACAATCGTATTTTCCATTAATTAGGTACACGAAAGCGTTGGTGATATTAAAATCAAATTTTCCGGTATAATAATGAATTAGATAGATATATGTACATAGATATATACAATTTGTGATATCATAAACAATTGAGTACATTTTTTACCATCTGACATCTATTATAATTTTAGCTATAGATAAATTCAAAGTTCAAAAATTTGATCTGAGCTTTGAAAGACTGACCTTGATCTTGATGTTTTATATGATTATAAGAAACATACCTTAGCTTGGTCTGCTAATTTCTGTAATCTTTCTGCAGTGTCATTTTCTTTTGATGCTGTTGAGCCAATTAAAGAGCTCCACTGGGGCGGAAGCACTGTACTAAATTCAGTTAAAGTAATTTTCAAAGCTTCCACAGCACTGAGGAGCAAGGCACAAATTTCTCGATGGACGTGTCGAGCTTGAAGTAATCGTCCTGCAGCACCCCCGTTACATTTTGTACTTCCTCCTACCTGTGGCCCAAAAAATACTGCTTCCAAAGGTCCTGGTGACATACTTCCTCGACAACTTAATTTCCCACTTCCTATCCATGGCTTTGAACTTTTTGGGGCGCTGAAAGAACATTAACGATAATAATTTTATCATTTGGTTGAGAAGAATTGTAGTCAAGTACTTATATGAAGCAAATCGTGAAAGGAGATGAAAACACGAATGGATAATGAAGAATCATGCATTAAAGAACAAATAAGATCTTAAAAGCAACGGAATCTTAATGGGGACAAAACAGAAAAAACAGCTTACCAGCTCTGTACATAATGCAAAAGGCTTTTCCTTCGGTTAATGCATTAATTTTTACATTCACAAGCAGTGTACGGATTACATTGGTTTAACATTTGTTTAACATTGTTTTAACATTCGTTTTTTTGTTTGTTTAAGCCCAAGATAATAAGCAATGAAATGAGATGAAATAAGCGTATTAGAACTTTTGAATTTCATTAAAACTAGATAAATTTTTATAAGCTAAAATGTAAAAAATTTTCGGTATAAGTATTCAAAAATGTATAGTTATTTAAAATATTAAAATCAAATTAATTTATTTTGTCTTAGCTGTAGTAGGAAGCGCATTGTATTTCCTTGCTTTATCAACGCAGGTATATAGACAGTCAAATGACAGTATACTTAATGTTATTTTCTTGAGCTAGTTTTCAGTTTATACTAAAAAGAAAAACTGATTATTAAAAGTTATCTTTTAAAATCAGAATATGAATGATGCGATACCTCTCATGTAGCTCAATGAGTGGATCCTATTAAATTACTATTATTATTATTACTTTTAAATAATTAAAATTTGTGTAAATGTACTCGCGTGTTCGAAAACAGCTTTAACGATTTTGAGAAAATTTACAGAATGAGGGTGTGAGAGAGAGCCTTAATTTTTAGACAAATTCGTTTACTCTAGTTATTATTAAATTGAATGTTCAGTTAAATGAAAACATTTTTAGATTAAATAAAACTCTTTTCAAATTGAATGAAACTTTTTCAAGCAAATGATGAAGATTTTAAAGACTTAAATTAGTCTAAGGACCAGTATAAGTTACACTTGAACTCAGTTTAAATTACATATGTTTGAACCTACATTGGATTTAAGAAATAATTACACTAAGCTTGAGTTAAATTTTAACCCAATTTAAAAATGCTTAAGGAAGGTTTGAATAATTGAGAGATATACATATATGTAGGCCTTGACCTAGTAGTTTAATCCGGGCTTTAGTATAAGTAAGAGAAGTTTCGACTACTATCTTTTGAATATAGGTTTTTTAAATACCCCTTTACCAAATGATGCGAGGCTTTTTCAGAACCGAGTAGAACATTATCTACAAGGAAATTTTTTTTAATAGGATAATTTTTCTTTAATCTAAATGAAATTATACATTAAAATTATTTTTTGTTAGAAAAGTAGAACAGATTGGTAAAGCGGTTGCACACAAATCCCTGCAATAAAAATATTGTGTTTCATAAAGTTTTCATATGTAGATGTATATGCAGATGAATATATACATAGATAAATAATATGGTTAATAACTTCCATCAGAAAAATTTTGTAAATGTAATAGGTATGTATTACCTAGGCTTAACAAATATTATTCTAAAACAGTTTGTATTAAAACCTTCAATGTATAAAATATATAAAATTTAAAAATATATATCTTATATGCAGTTAGATATTTTTTAAAAACGGAGAAACGGAAATTGACTGGAAATAAATTAACTTAGCTGAAGCAAAATCAAGTAAAATTCGGTAACTTTTTGATTTTGCTGACAGAGAAAAATTCTGCTAGCATGACCTAGTTCCTTATACATATTTGAACAAGGAGACTTTTCATCTTCACTCCTGTGAACACGACAAAGGTTCATGCACGACAAAGAGGTAATATCACAGAGGCAATCAAAACTTCAGTATTTTTTGTCAGCGTTGCTCTTCATATAGAAGTAGAGTCCTAAAATAAGATTACTGATACGTCATCCAAGCACGCGATTTACACAACGTATCGGCAGGATTAGTGGAGTGGCGTCAGCAACTGAATTTTTATCTAATTCCTAGTTATTAATATGTCCACTGTTTTAGAATTGAACTGAATTTATTTCTAAAATTTTGGAGAAAACGAATTCAAAAATACTTACTTAATGTAAGGCTGATGGAGGGCTACTAAACTTGCGTGGATGCCCAAGTTAACAGCAGCCAAGTGGAAGTAATCAAAAAGAACAGGTAGATTATAATGTAATCCTCGTCCAGGGTGGAAGTTCAATTGTAGAATTCTTGATGAGGCCAGCGATAGGCTGGAGCCGTTGGCTTGCTCTCCGAACCATAATTCCAGATTCAAGGAAAACTCTGCTCGTTCAATGGACTCCTTCAAATGTCGGCTGTCAACTGCCAAGAGAAAAAGAAGTAATTGAAATATGCCCTAAAAATTAATATTTGTTTGTCGACTACACGAAGATTAAAGGCTTTATGCTGCCACAATGTTGTAAGTTTGCCCAAAAGAGTCGGAACAAAGCAACGCACTCAATATAATGACCATTTTCTTAACCCATTTCCTTTGTGATATTCTTTTGTGCAACTCTCGTCTGTTGTATTTTTCCCCCATCTATGTCTGGAGCCAGCGCCCTTTCTAGGTACCTAAAATTCTCAGACTTTCGACGGAGGGCTAAAATCTTGGCTTGTTCTCGTCACATTCAACGACTCGCCAATGTTTCCTCACCCACAAAACGAAGATGAACAAAAAATCAATATGGAGAGCTTCTTACAGATAGATAAAATCTAATCGGTACGTAATGCGCGTTAATTACCTTTCGTAATTACAAAATAAAGAGATTTTTATCCTGTAATCTGTCTTGAGAAAAGGGGAGCAAAGAAAACATCTCGAAGTCCCTTTTATTCGCAGATTAAAGCAATGTGATGGCTGTCGTCCTTTGTTTTTTTCCATCTTGAAACAATCGTAACTTTACCTCATTTTTTTGTGCTCAAGCTGATTTTATCATTAGACTTTCTTCTTTAGATTCAAAATTGGCATTTTTATTAGAAAATATCTTTTTAGAATAACATCGATTACCATCAAGATTCGGCTTAAGTTGAGTTTGAGATCTCCCCACAGATAGATTTTAAAGAGACCCTGTGAGGACATTATGTAATTTGAGATCAAAAGAATATGTACCTATTCCGAAACAAATTTTGCGGATCGCTTTTAATTTCTGAGACTTTTAATTTTAAAATTTCGAAAAGTGATAAATTCTGGTGAAAATCGTCAAAAGTCCTCAAATCAAAAACATTACGTTCTTTTTCTTTGAATAATTCCGCACGCATTGAACGAAATTTTTAATTATTTATTCTGAGAGAACCCCTGTCAGAACTTTAAAACTCTATTCTCTCATCTATCTTAGATCTTGGGGATGTTAGAACTATAACTATAGAGTCTTCTGAAAAAAATTATATTGATATAATGACTTTTACTGCCGTCAAATCCATACAAATTTTTCCCATGTGCGAGTATTAAAATAATTAAAAGAAAATATACGGTAAATCACTATGTACATCTTATGTATGTAGAACAAAGTCCTCCGTTTTATCTGTTTGTCTGCCGCGATATCCAACTGAACGGATTTTATTCACCTTTTTAAACTCTAAATCCTTAGTACATACCTCAAATAACCTTTTTATTTCCGACAACATTTTGTTACACTGGGTTTCCCAGAAGACTGTCAAGACGCAGGTTGCCCGTACCTTGCGAACACATCATCAGATAGGAAGCACTTAATCAAAACATCGTTTGGATTATCTGGAGCTAAAGTTATGCATCTTATTTTTCTTGTGCTTTAAGATTTAATTTACCTACAAGTGATGAATATAACCTTTAAAAGGATTCTTACCTTTCACGTTAATTAACGTTCATAACTTCTAATTTAAAGTAGTTTTGTTTTTAAATAGGTCATCTCTGACCATTGCATATAGGTACTTATGCATGTGTATAGGCATAAATTCTCTTTTTTCTCTTCTCATATGCACGTACATGCATGTGAATAAAATTCTTTAATATTTCATTTGATGAAGTAAAACCTCATTAAAGCACCATGTAGGTCAGAATAGCAGAAGTGGAATTTACAAAAATGTATGTACATATGTATGTGCATCTAAAAGTGAAATTTCTGACTAATTGAAATATCTAGTAAAGAGGTTCTAAATGAAAAGCAGTGGGACTACTCAAATTATAAAAACAAAAAAAAAGATTAAATGACATAAGGAGATTAAGGACTTAACCCCAGGACCTGTTTTCCCTGGAGAGTACGTCCTTTACCTACAGAGTTTTTCTTGTAAAGAACCCTTCTGAAAGAAAGTATTGAGGTCACCTAGAGTGGAAACGTAACAAGGAAATTGGGAAATAAGGGTTATTGCATTCTAGCCGAAGAGTGCGCGTAGTTCTTTTGAGGATCAGACAAGTACCTATGTGTAAACCACTTTTACGCTATTTTAACTTTCTTTAAAAATAGAATTTCTAATTTAAGGAAAGTGGGAGATTGGCTTGAAATAGCCAAGTTTCCTTCTGTTGATGACTAGACTGCGGATTATATGCAGTTGAATAGTGTGTATTTGTTGGGATAAACAAATACTTCTTTCTGCGACAATAATCTTTAAGCTGCAATAGTAAATTCAATTTGTATGCAAATGCATGCTTATAGGAATGGTGTATGTATACATATATTGTTACATGTTTTCATATTGAGAATAATAAAGTAGCTAGATACTATCTTACATCTTTTCAATAATACCCTTGCTTTTAATATGATTGAAAACATGCAAACAATTAAGTAAATCTAGAACAGAAAACATTTCGTTTTTAAACACTCATTTTTATTATTTATTGATTCAAACATAAAACTTACTCTTAAAATAAGAATTAAAGCAATAAAATCGTATTCTGGAAACCACCAATGACAAAACAAATCAAACGAGTCTAAACTCAAGGTTGTTCAATTATTTTATTGTGGAATATCGGCGTCCACCCTTTTACTTCATCATTAGACCATATCTTAATAGTATCATAATATTGCATTGTCAACAATTTACAGATGCAAAATTTCACTCATCTCAATGACAACTGACAACAGTTTAAATTAATCAAGTAATACACGGTGAAGTTAAATAACTTTTAAAAAAACTTAACACTGATGAAAATAGTTTCAAAATCAAAGCTTATGGAAATGTGCATTAAAAAATGAATGTTTTTTTCTGTTTTCTTAAAAATCTTCTATAGAAAAAGATTTATACTTTTTTTTTCATCCAACTCCGATTTGGAAACGGATTCTAACAAATAGAGTATCATTGGAAATGTACTTTTATCTTCTTTTGAATTAGCATTCGACCGATGTTTTGTGGTTTCTTTACAATGATCTAAATATAAGAACTTCATTGAAATTTGACGTCGATTTTCAGGGCAAAAGAAGAATTTTATACTTTAGAGGAAGTCAAGAAGAAAAGCTTTCTCAGAACATTCCAAGGAATTAAGTGGTACAGCGTTTCCTACATAGAATCTGAACACCATGTATGAAATAATTTTACTTTTAATAAATTGATAGTGCGCGTTTTTAGGGTTCCGTTTGCAAATGGCAAAAAACGGAACCCTTATGGATTCGTCATGTCTGTCTGTCTGTCTGTCCGTCCGTATGTCACAGCCACTTTTTTCCGAAACTATAAGAACTTGAAACTTGGTAAGTAGATGTATTCTGTGAACTGCATTAAGATTTTCACACAAAAATAGAAAAAAAACAATAAATTTTGGGGGTTCCCCATACTTAGAACTGAAACTCAAAATTTTTTTTTTCATCAAACCCATACGTGTGGGGTATCTATGGATAGGTCTTCAAAAATGATATTGAGGTTTCTAATATCATTTTTTTCTAAACTGAATAGTTTGCGCGAGAGACACTTCCAAAATGGTAAAATGTGTGTCCCCCCCCCCCTGTAACTTCTAAAATAAGAGAATGATAAAACTAAAAAAAATATATGATGTACATTACCATGCAAACTTCCACCGAAAATTGCTTTGAACGAGATCTAGTATATACACTATATTAAAACATCGATCAAAGTTACAACGAACTACAAGAACTTTTATATTATGTTACTTGCTGCTACGGAACCCTTCATGGGCGAGTCCGACTCGCACTTGGCCGCTTTTTTAGTCATAATGTAATTTGTAGCCTATTGATAAAAAATTGATTTCAGTTACAACACTTTTAATGCGACTACTATACACATATTAGCTGTGTTTTTTTGATGATCTGATCTGGGTCTCGAATTACGCGTTGAATTGAATATTTTAAACTGTAATCTAGAGTAAAATTTTTAAACCTGGCAAAAAATTTATCAAATTGCAATGATGTTAGCCCATCCAAACTTCAAGTCATGAACTGAGAAATCTATTGGATCTAGTTTTTGACGCAAATTGGTTATAAGTCAATGCAATTTGATGCTCTTTTTACAAAAGTAAAAAGTTTTATTATAGGAGTCATAGTCATTATTCGCAAATTCCAATTCAATACCAAATTTGCTGCGAAATCTGATCCGGATGAGATCATCAAAAAAACACAGCTATTATAGTACATACTGTGAAAAGTTTGAATCACTAGCTCAATTTTTCAGAAGGTTTCAGACAAGATAATAAAGGAATTATTTTTAAAATATCTATTAATTTTTTCCAAAATCACTGCCTCTATTCCCTACTACTTTTTGTGAAAAGGTGGGAATGAGGGTAGACAACATTTTACCATTAGGCCTTTTCGTTGAATGATCTAGAATCTAGATCAATCTAATTGTTTAGTCAGAAAAGATCAGGGCCGGGATTTCGATCACGGGTGAGTGGTGAGTGCGAGTCACCATGCTGCCCGTCAAAGCTACTCACCATCTCACTTTCAAGCGATTGCGATAAGCATGGTGAGTTCGAACTTTCGAAAAGGTCGCAATAACACAAGCACGGCAATACTAAACGTCAAATGTCTGTTAGATTTTTTGAATTGTGATTTGTGATAGTAATTTTTCTGAAGCAATTTTGAGTAAGTAGTGGCATAAATTATACCACGATTGAAAATTAAGAAATGCTTAAATAAACTGAAATAAAATGTTTCCTTATACTTAATAATAGCAATATTCACAACAAAATGGATTTGGTGCCTGCTGCTATTGAGGGAAATAAGAGTATAAAGCTCAAGAGAAGGGAATTAAGGGATAACCAGAATCCTTTCGATATCTCGGATGTGCGGTTAGTAATTTTATTTTGAAATGCAATATTCGCAATGTAAAATATTAAATTTTCAGATTTTAGCAGCGCTAAATTTTTATGCGAGCGGTTGTGTCCCAAACGAAGGTATCAGGTACAGGTACAGAATATCCTTCTGATGTCGGGATATTTTGCTCTAAAAACAATCTTTATATAATACATGCCATTTTTACAAAATTATTTATTGTTTTTCTCGTATTTAAACCTTGACTTCTCAAAAAAATTATTTTCTCGCACCTCAAAGCGGCAGTGAGTAAATTTGACAGTCCAAAGTGGGTCCCACTCACTAGTCACCATTGATCGGAATCGCTTTTCTGGTGAGAAAATTTTTCGAAGTCACTACTCCTAGTCACCATTGATCGGAATCGCTTTGGCAGTTTGAAGGGTGAGTGTGACTCGCACTCACCACTCACTCGAGATCAGAATCCCGGCCCAGGGCTGGGATTCCGATCACGGGTGAGTGGTGAGTGCGAGTCACCATTCTGCCCGTCAAAGCTACTCACCATCTCACTTTCAAGCGATTGTGATAAGAATGGTGAGTTCGAACTTTCGAAAAGGTTGCAATAACACAAGCACGGCAATACTAAACGTCAAATGTCTGTTAGATTTTTTGAATTGTGATTTGTGATAGTTATTTTTCTGAAGCAATTTTGAGTAAGTAGAATTAATAATAATCATATGTGGCATAAATTATACCACGATTGAAAATTAAGAAATGTTTAAATAAACTGAAATAAAATGTTTCCTTATTACTTTATAATAGCAATATTCACAACAAAATGGATTTGGTGCCTGCTGCTATTGAGGAAAATAAGAGTATTAAGCTCAAGAGAAGGGAATTAAGGGATAACCAGAATCCTTTCGATATCTCGGATGTGCGGTTAGTAATTTTATTTTGAAATGCAACGCAGTGCAAACTTTAATGTGGAAATTTAGTTTTATAGAATTGTACCGATTTCCCAAAGGACTCTGCATGGAGTTAATAGAAGAAATTACTCCACATCTTCCAAGGACTATTCGGAGAGATGCCATTCCTCCACATGTTTTTGTTCGTAAAAGCCTACATATTAAATAAAATATTAGCAATGTAAAATTTTAAATTTTCAGATTTTAGCAGCGCTAAATTTTTATGCGAGCGGTTGTATGTCCCAAACGAAGGTATCAGGTACAGGTACAGAATATCCTTCGGATGGGATATTTTGCTCTAAAAGCAATCTTTATATAATACATGCCATTTTTACAAAATTATTTATTGTTTTTCTCGTATTTAAACGTTGACTACTCAAAAAAATTATTTTCTCGCACCTCAAAGCTGCAGTGAGTAAATTTGACAGTCCAAAGTGGGTCCCACTCACTAGTCACCATTGATCGTAATCGCTTTTCGGGTGAGAAAATTTTTCGAAGTCACTACTCACTAGTCACCATTGATCGGAATCGTTTTGGCAGTTTGAAGGGTGAGTGTGACTCGCACTCACCACTCACCCGTGATCGGAATCCCGGCCCAGGAGATTCCCGTTCGCTAAGAACTTTCACTGCTCTTTTCTCATTAAAACTCATCTTACTAGGATGAACTAGGAAAAATTTTAAGTGATTCTACAATTTCTTTAAATTAGATTGTAAAAGATTTGAATGCGTCAGTTAGTGAACGGATAATTAGGAGAGAGCAATAAAGGTGGTTTATTTAGTCGTAAGCATGCAAAGAAGCCTTGTATTTCAGAAAGAAACAGGAGAGCTAGATTCAAATTCTCTTAAGTTTATCTGGATTGGAGTGTTAATTGGAGTTTTGAGAAATGATGAGCCTTTTAATATAGGAAAATTCTGCCGTTGTCCACATATAAGTGAAATTTAATTTTATTTGTATTTTATATTGCGTATAGCAAGTTTTTCTTGCCTGAAGAATTTTTATGAAAACTATTTTCTAGAAATTGCATTACTTAAATAAATGTTTGCAAATTACAGTATCCTGTCCGCTTCACATAATTTTGAAAAAGCCTCGAAACTCGAAAACATCAAAAAATAAAACACGTATGCTAGTGCCACAGTACCTATACCACAATTAAATTATTTAAATGAACATACAAAATACTTTATCTTGAATGGGGAAGGGAAAAATCAGAGAGGAACATTTTCCATTAACTTTTAATGAGTGTTAATGTAACTTGGCCAACTAATTTTAATACCAAAAATTTAGTATGGGGGAACCGCTTTAATTAAAGGCCATCGTAGTGTAATCTCCGTTTGAAATATTTCAGAGATGTGTTTCGTGTCTCTAGCTAGACTCTAGAGTGCCAAACGTCTAAATATTTCACCTGAATCTAGTTCGCACCCTATTTGATATTTTCGGCTAATAAATAACTGAACCTGAAGGGAGTCACTGCCTAATGCCCTTCTTCCGAGATCTGGGCAACAAATTAAATCTTGGGCTGGCAAAAATTACACTTACCTAGTAAATGAGCTCGAAATAATATCACGTCCCGGAGGGTAACCTCCTCATTTCTGTAAAGTATCTGGAAAACACGTGACGCCCCGGACCCGCCAACGATACACGCCGAGCCCGGCAGAATGTTCTGCTGTTGTGTCTGCTGCTGTTGCTGCTGTTGCTGTTGCTGGTTTGTCGGATGCTGCGAATGTTGCTCAGGTATGCTCGTCTCGACCTGGACGGGCAATCGCGGGGAAACTCTCAGGGAGCATCGCACTTGATAGAGGCTGAAAATAGTAACACGCGACATGAGCTTCTATTTAAAGTAGAGGCCATGCAATTTGTAAATAGTGGGAAATGAACTTAGTGGCTCATTAAGAGTGCGTTGATTCTGATAACCTATATGAAGCTGTTGGCAAAGGTTAATTAAAGATTCTGCCACATTCGAGATCTGCCAGGCCACTTGCCAAAAATAATTTGTGCTAGCTTGGTTGTTCAACTTGAAATAATTACGTAGCCAAAGCACAAGCATCAAATAAATTAATTGCAAAATTTCATATATAAAAAGCCGTTGAGTCGATTAAACTGTTTCAAGGTGGCAAATCTAATTTTAAAAACAATTTTTTACTATAAAGTTGCACA
The DNA here is from genome assembly GCA_933228815.1 of Machimus atricapillus. NCBI lineage: Eukaryota > Metazoa > Arthropoda > Insecta > Diptera > Asilidae > Machimus > Machimus atricapillus. The sequence continues at coordinate 32,716,729 of OW121784.1, forward strand.
ATAGGATTGTACATACATACATAGGTATGTATATACATATGCGTATAATAAATAACAATATTTTAAATCTTAACACACAAATTGACATTAAAATGTTTAGGTACTTGTAATGTTGGTCGTCGGTGATTTTGATGTTGCAATACAATATACTGCCAACATTTTATAAATTCAAGGGATTTAAATGAACATGAGTACAAGAAGTAAAGTAAATTTGGAATAGTAGTTTGTTTTTATAGAGTAATGTAAAACGTAATAGATCGTTTAAAATTCTTTACTAGGGACATCAAAATTATTGATATTGTCCTGTACTAACTACCTAACCGATATTTTGTTCATTGAAGATTTTGGAATAGATACTGGTCCTTTACCATAAGTAACTAACTAATACTATGTAAATATTTATGCACGTACATATTGTAGATGGATGGAAATAATGGAAATAAAATGCATAGAATCACTTTATTTATAAATAATAATTTTAAAACAAATGATGAAATTAGTATTATCAGCATTGTGATTCCATTCCATTATTTACTTGTGCAACAGAGGGATTGATAACAACATCAGACTTATATAGAATGATTAATTTTTTGGATTTCTGAAGCATAAGTTTGATCACATTTGAAAATACCTATTCGACTATCACTATACCAATTAGTTAATTCAAGAGATAAGCAAATATGTAGTTGTGGGTTACAGTGATTATGGATATGATGTGCCAAATGTGCATTACAAATATTTATTAGAAAGTTCGAAACACAAGTTTCCTTGTGGCTGGATTTACGACGATGTGATACAATATCTACTCCGAAGTTCTGATGATATGAATAAAAGTATCGGAATGGAAGTACCTATTCACATTAGAAAAAGTACTTAGGCGAATCATCGACTACAAAAGTATGGATATTGGACACAAATATGAATATACATACATATGTATTATGATTTATAAATATAAAAACAAAATATACTTTCAAAAATCTGTTGCATAAATATCATAAAATAATTTCTTATACCTGATAAAGAATTACATATTTTACTTGCTAAAATTTACGAGTTTTTTTCGTATATATGAAAAATACCGCTTATTTTGAAAGAGGTCCAAGCCCACACTGTCATAAGGTCGGTTTGACCTTAAGAGAATATAGAAAAATCTATCTTATGTTATGACATTTTGGACTTCGACCACTTTGAAATAAGATACACATAATTTTTAATGTAACGGAAAAGGAGCTTCATGAAAGCGCAATAGATTGAATAATAAAAATTTTGATCTTGCTATTTTCATTTCACCCTATTGTATCACGGATAAACTTCCTTAGAATTTTGAAAAGTTTCGTAACGAAAAATTACGGGCTTTACGTAAAGCTCCAATGTTATATCTGCCGTAAAAATTTAAATTGTAACTGCATAAAAATAATCCCTTTATTAAACTTCATATTTAAATAATCCGGCTTGTAATTATTTCCACGTTAACGAATAGCAAGTAATCCGGTACCCTTCTGCGCTTCCAGATAAATTAAGTATTCCGAAGGCACGACGAGGTGTATTCAAACACCTTCCAGGCTTGCAAGGGTTGATGTACTTTTATGAGATAAGAAGTTATTCACCACCAGGGAGGGAAAATCAGAAGGGATTCCGTCAGATTCTATTCACAAATGAAGCTCGTCATCTTGAGCGCCACTACAGTAGGTATTTTTGTTTACCTACGTAACTGGAGGAATGTGATAGAATATTCAAGCAGGCTGGGAAGTTAAAGACTCAGAAGGTTGGAAAATAAAATTTTCCGTAATTTTAAAGCTTCAGCATGAATAAACGACAAACTAACTAAAATGTGTGGATGACAGAGATTTGAAAAATAACTGTAGTTATTCCATTTACTTTTATTCCTACTATGTTTTCTAATTTGGGAATTGAAAACGAAGAACTTGATGATGAATTTAACTATTTAGGTAAAGACTACCATGCTCAAGTTTGATACTTTATCCCAGTTTAGTTAAGGGTATAATTAAAATCTGCGGATATGATATACATACTTTGAAGCCCAAAACTAATTTTGTTACAACAGTCCACATCTGAACGATTTCTCACCTGCTCTTTACTAATGATTGTTTTTGTTATTTGGGTATTCAGGATTTTGTTTTTGAATTTGCTATTGTTTCGTTGCATTATATGTACAAGGAAACTGAAGCTTAAAACCTTATATTAATTACTTATTTGCAATAGAAGAACTTATCGTCTACCTAATCATTTTGCCACACAACTACAATAAATACAGTCAAGTCTCCTATAACGCGGTGTTTTTAAAACGCTTTAAAGCGCGATTTCCAAATAACGCGGAGCGAAAAGGCGACCGCTCTCCTATAACACGGATCGCGGTCTCCTTATAACGCGTTTTTCATACAAGAACATCCCAGCAACTCAATAAAATTTGAAAAATTTATCATTTTACCACAAATTTTGCAATCGACTTTTGGAATACTTCCGTTTATCCGATCATATGCTGGAATTTTGCACACAGCTTTAGTTCGGATGAGAATACAATATGGTATACTCAATATTCCGGCAGATTCAATATGGTGGCCTTTTTTTTATTTATTTAAAAATTAAACTCTGTATGAAAAAGCGGAGGCAATGCCAATTGCCAAGCTGATATAAATAATGTCTAACCGCCAACTAAAGTGTTGCAAATAAGACTAAAAAACATAAAATAATTATTTAAATAAAAAAAAGTTTTTTATAGCACGATTTTAAAACGAACTAAAAATTATCAAATAATTTCTCCTAGCCGCATACAGGTAGTCCTGATTTGTGATTGTGAATTTGTAATACCTATAGCTATGAAGATGCTTGTAAGATTTAATTGATGCAAATCAAATAATTTCTCAACCCAGCTATTCTACACTTTTTTCACCTTACTATTGTCTATCTAGTGGTTTTCATATAACGCGGTATAAATTAATTTGATTTGTCTTATTTCTATGTTTCTCATAACGTGATTTCTATAGAACGCATATCCTGATTTCAATTAACTCCGAATTTCTTATAACACGGTATTCATATAACGCGGTACGAATAATTGCGTTATAGGAGACTTGACTGTAGATGCTCAATATCAAAATTATAAGCAACCCTATTTCAATATATGTAGGTATGCACATAGTATGTATTTTCTCCTGAAAATACTTTTAATGTCGGAAAATTCTGCTTTTGAAGTTTTTATATCAAATATGAAAACAATTTATGTTACTTTAATTTTTATGGAAATGTTTTCATTTAGAAACTCAGAAATTGGTTTGCCAAATTGGATCTATTTTAAATTTCAAAATGTTGATAGTAAATTCGTGAAACACCCTTGTTACATAACTTACTAAATCCGTCAAATTCGTAAAATTGAGGTTGCCATATTTGACCTGCCATCTTGAATTTGCATACATACTTCTGTAGCAGATTCAAAATTAGTTTTATCGAATAACTTTTACACCAATTTTCATTAAAATACCTTGAATATCGAAAACCACGTTCACCAATTGGTGTGTCATTTGGAATTTAAAAATTGAGATAATAGATTGAAAATAAGTTGCATCAAAGTTACTACTGAATTGGAAAAATTGAGGTCGCCGTATTGGATCCACCATCTTGAATTTCCAAATTTTGATAGTAGGCTCGAAATTAGTGCTATCTACATACCTTGACTTTCAGAAATAAGGTTCTGGATTAATTTATTTGATCCAATTTAGTTCTGAATAGTTTTAATATGTGCGCGTTAGATACATAGTTCATTAAAAAGGGAATAAGTTTTGAGAGGGCCCACAATTCAACGATTTTCATTAATAATATTGGGTTAAATGGAAAAGTGTCAAATGGTTTATGCGGAGCGTTGAGTTACTATTTTAATAGTATTTAAAGGGTTTTTGCTAAGGTCTGAAGATTAGAGTGCGAACCGATTCTACATGGTCTACTGGTCAAGGTTATTTCGGAGATCAATTCCCCTCCTCCAATCGTAATTGAAAATTGGGGGTGAACCTAGAGTATGTATTATATGTTTCATAAGATCTTTCAGAGACATACAGGATACATAGTAGAATATGATAGTGTTAGAAAGCCTGATGTCTCGCTCATGAGATAAGTTCATATGTCAAACTTCGAAAAAATTTGAATTTCGTTCTATCGATTTCTTTTATGGGAAGATACGGGTGCACATGAACGACGATTTTGAGCACGAAAAAGCGTGCAGTAAGTTAGTATTTTCTTCGCATGCGTATAAAATAAGATAACTTTAATTAAGGAGTTCTGAGAACGGATTAATTTAATTAAGGGTCAATTAATTGAGGTGGCAAAATCTGCCGTTCAGATTAACTTTTACCAACCGCTTCAAAAGAGTCACGCATACTGAAATAAAATTATTTAGGTACCTACTATTTGCAGAACTACAAAACTTACCCTCTTTGGAAAAGATCGACGTTGTAGAATTTATATAACTCAACGGAAAATTCAATGGTGGCCTGTAAATCTCCCATAATCCTTTTCAAATAGCGCCAAACAGAAATCTGGAGCTGGCAGTAGTTTTATCCTTATACCTACGTAACGTAATATTCAATCCTGAGTAATTTCTCCCTATTGGAAGCTCCTGGCAGAATGTCCCGGCGAATGTAATATCCGGCCCCAGTGACCTCTCGCTTCTCGTCTCCAGCTTTTTCTTTTTTACGTGCACCGTCGCGTCCATTTACGTGTATATCCGCATCACACTAAAATCACTTCCACTTTTCCACTTCCTGCGAAGCCCTATTTCCATTTACACTGCTCATCACATCATTGTCTTCTTTTAGAGTATTGAAAAAATATTAGAAAGTTATTTGTGTCGAGCGCATGTTTTCAGAATGGGAACTGAGACAATAGCGGCTTCAGAAGGAGCACCATAATTATTTCTTAAAATAAAATAAAGCATCTTTGAAACGCGCGCTGTTAGCACTTATCCACCCAAGTTTTTCCGCTCTAAAAGCGGATCCCAAAATTACACTGTTTCTGAGCCCACCCTCATTTGCACAGAAGTCATCCAAAGAATAAACGTGTCTTAAATGCACTCTCCCAGTCGGTCCCGCAATTTGTCTCGAAGGATGTCGACTTGTTTTCATCCAGTCCTCCGTCTGTCTATTTGTGCGGTTCACAACAAAAGCTCGGCAAACACTGGCATGCCCGCAAAGCTTTTTATTTTGATGTCTGGAGATAGGTGTACATAGGTGAAATTAATCCGAGAGCACCCTCGGTACCTAGTTGGAATTAATTGGGTGACGTTGTGCACAACTAATGACGTCCTCGCCTCGTCATGTCCCTGAAAGTGTTCGTCCCCGCGTTTGAAGAGAGCCCTGGCAAGCTTTCGCAGCACGAAGATCTCTTCGGCCACTGGTGCGCATGCAAAACAACTCGAGGTAAACAAAACTCGAATGACAATTTGGCGACAGAGCGTTTTACACGCTTCCAATTATTCTTCCCGTCGCGTCGTCGTGCCCGCCTCCATCTCCAGCGGGCATTTTCGACCGATTGCATAAAATAGTGTCAATGGCACTAGCGGATGGAACCTATCTTGATAGAGTAATTACTCTTCCGAACCCTGTTTATTTTTCAGCTTTCCAACGAGTCGTCGGCGGAAGCATCTTCATTAAGAATACTTTTCAATTTCTTGAAAACCCCTGAGAGCTCTTTGCCAAGTGGAGCTTTCTTGGGTGCGTGCCATTTCACGGAGCTGAGCTGCTTGCTTTCCTACTTTGCTCTATGAACGTGGGGTGATTTTAATTTCTTATCCCATGAGGCCGGTCTGTTTCGACTTTCGAGAATACCTCGGCTACGATTTAGACGACAATAAAATATCTCTTGGGAACAGTTTTATTTATTGCAATGCCACAGATAGAAAAATATTTGGGATATGTGCAGGATCAACAAATTATAATTATTTCATCGTTTTTAACTGATTGATTGAAATATTGATCTAATTTTAACCCTTCTTTCTTACCCTCCTATTTTGCCGATTTTGTTCAGATTTTAACCCTTATCTCTACCAGAAATCAACTATTAGATATATGTACATATGGCCCTTAATCGAAACCGCGATTCTGACTCGTGATATTCATGTTTGAACCGAAATTGTCACCACGAGTGAAAGACCGCGCTATAGGTGAAGGGGTTAACAAATTATTGTTGTACCACTTTAAATTGCAAATAATTATCTTTTTTAGATTCAGTGGTGTTAAATGCAATAAAATTGGTGGCAAGAAGACTAGTGTTAATATGAAATAATAATCGACAAGATATTAAATTAAAATAAATTTGCTTATTTGTTTGTTCCACTTTCACACTTTAACCGTTGTCCGTTCAGTTGAACGGCATGAAATTTCGCATGCATAAAGTATACCATGGGGATGGATATAAGATTCACATCTCTATACTATGTTAAGATTTGGACAGGGATATGCCAATCGATTCTGCATAGTCTCCTGATCAACGTTTGTTTGCAAACCTTCCCTAAAATCGGTCCTTCACCCCTAAGGTCGCAATTGAAGCTGTGGAGGGGGTGAATATAGAAAATGCTTTATAAGTCCTTTCAGAGACATCGTGGGATTTTGGTTGATAGTGTGCTAGAAATTTGAACCTTTAGGCTTTCTAACGATACCTCTCACTACTCAATCCGTCAAATAAGTGAGAGAGGCCGCGTCAAACTTCAAAGTGCTCAATTTAAATGCCTTAAGTTTCACTTTAGTTGGCCTTTCCTTAGGGCAATGTTTTGTATGGGACGACCGTCAATTTACTGCGAAAAAGCATCCCTGTCTTTTGACCTTTCTCAAATAAAACAAACACGCACGCGACTCCGATGTCACGTTCTGTAATTATTAGTGCTAGATTTGACATTTTTTGTCAACACCATGGACCAGATGGATCAGGTGTAGACCAAAAATCCCCAGTTTGCACGAAATCTCCTAAGCCAACCTCACACACCGAATTTCACAATTAAAATAAGAAATGTGTGTTAATGATGTGTGTAGCTCATCCAACGCAGCTACATAGGTTGAATCTCTAGTGACCCACCTTGGGCTTTAACTTCTCGTTGGGTAGAGTGTGATATCAAATTCCTGAAGATGATCTTGATCAATTTAAAATGATATTACCTACATTTGATTTCGTTGTGAATGTCCTGCCGGGTTTAAGACCCTTAGTTTACTTACATATGAATTTATTGTAAATTTTTATAATCTAAAAATGACTCCACCTAAATAAACATATATTCAGTGAAAAAGCTTAGTTTAGTATTTCTTCGCTGTCGTTAAAAGAAGACATGAATTTTTACATGCATACATGTATAAAAACTCATTAATTTCTAAGTTATGACTAAAGTAAGACCTTTTGCGTGTTATGAAAACATTAAAGAGACCATAATTTCTTTCTAGTGCTGTTAAAAGAGGAGACGTAGTGAACTTTGTAATAAAAACATAAAAAGGATGAATATACATACATATATGGTATGTATCTTTTAAATTTAAGCAATGCAATATTAGCATAGTGTAGTGAATGGTTAATTTATATTTGGATCTCAAAAACTTTCATATTCATTCATATATGCGTTAGTATATCTTACAATGCCTTGAAAATCCTCTCCTCTCAATTTTTCTAAAATTATACACATAGCAGATTTTAATCGGTTACTATAATATTATCTTTCTCAGCAAATTGAATATCCCGAAAATAATTTGCTATGTTCCAAGCTCTTTAAATACTTTCGGATTTTTTAATAAACACTTTACGTACGATTACTCATCAAAGTTTAACTGATTTGTTATAAAAATGCTTTTTGAAAAGGTAATTTTAAAATCCACTTTTACATGTGGCCTAGGCAAAAATCATTCCGTATCACCTTTACTAATAGTCGATTTAGAAACAGATTTAAATACAGATGCTGTCATTTCGTTTTTAAGAGTTTTTAAGAGTTGTTAGCTAAGTATGTGAGCAATTGATTATGGTGAATTTACTTGACTTGATGTAAAATGTTTTTGGGAGAAAAATGTTTTCTTAATATTTTTCAAAGTTACATTTTTGGCTCTCATTATCTCATAAGAAAATATTTACATTATATCTTTTAGACAAAAATACATGCTCGCATGTTTTGACACGGTTTTTGATTTCGTCATTCCCTATCATTCAAATGTATCTGTAGGTTCAGATTCATTATGAGAAAATGTTAGAAAAATGAGCAAAAGCTACATAGAAAAATATCTAGCTCGATCTCCAATTACAATGTAGGATGTTGTCGAACCTATGTGTGTCAAAGTATGCCAAAAATTTGCGGATATTTGGAACACATTTAACATTTTCAACCTTTATACAACAACAAGCGTGAATCCGGACAAACGTTGATCAGGAGACCATTTAGCATCGATTGGCATACCCCTATTCAGACCTTAGCAAAACACCCTGTATAGTAGGTACTTTTTAGAAAGATGCTCTTAGTTTTAAAAACGCAAATATTAAGTTCTAAAAAAGCAGTGTAGTTTCTGCCTAATTTCGGTTTTCTGATAGTATTAAATTGTACTGCTTCAAGATTTAATTGGATTAAGCACTTTGTGGCAATAATTGGCCCTTTCACCCACCACAGTTGATATTTAGGTCAATTAACTAGAAAGACCTAATTTTCTCACCTCTTCAGTATCTGATTGAATTATCTTACAAGAATGTGATTACGTTTGCACGAACGCTCTGTGAAGCTATCGTGCAAAGTGTTTATGAATTCAAATCTCATTTTGATTATGTTGTAATGACTCTGTTTGCCGAATTAAAGCAGCTTCTATTACGTAAATTTTTAATTTTGTTTTCACAATCAGCACAAACTGTTTTAAAATAGATTCCAAATTCCCAATACGAAATGAATGAACAGATTAATTATTCCCTGTCGGAAGTGATGTAAATTATTTGCTCCAAAAACACTCGTAGGTATATATTTAATGGATAAAAGAGATATCTATCTTTTGCAATGGAAACGACAAATTTGGTTTGGTCTATTGTCGAGAAAATCCTCGGGAGAGTGTGACGAGGATGTGTGCAAGTCCCTCCTGAATACTAGGCCAAGTCGTGTCCCCATTCTTTAAAGCAGTATAAATTGTTTCACATTGCAACTCGGCGAGTCTGGAATATTTTATGGGGTTGAGTATTGACCTTGATTACTCATTAACGACAACTTTCCCAGGTAAAAGCAACTGAGCGGTTGCCGAAATTCTATGAATTAACTGACAATATTGTCAAACATTATTTTCAGAAAATGAAGATATTTCAGGAAACGGATGTTTTTTTCCGGGCTTTGATTAATAAATGATTTAAATCAAAGCTTGAGCATTTTTGCTACGCGTCGTCTCTTCATCTCTTCCGCAATATTCTCTTATTTTCGTAATCGTCCATAAGCCCAATTTTCACACTGTATACGTTCAATACGTAAAAAGCACATAATATAATACGAATCGGGGGTGGCTCTTTGGATAAGCTTAAAATTATATATATTTTTTAATTTTTAGAAGACATTTCGATTTTTTCTGTTTAATCATGATGATAAGTAAATTCCGATTCTTTTTTTAACCTTGATATTATCTTTGTAGAAGTATTTGGTCGGTCAAGTTGTTTCCACTTTGAACTAGTAAAATCGTAAAGACTAGTATTTTCCGAGGTCAAATCTGCATTAAGTTAACACTTCCACTTGATTTTTTGCCTTTGATTCACTGCTACACGATATAACTATAGAAAATTTTGAAGGTCGAAGCACTTATTTTTAAATACCATAGGTCACATAATATAACACCGAAACCATTTTATTTCTTATTCGTTTCTTTGCTTTAAAATCGCGTTAAGAAAGTGTCCTTGTTCCAAAGGAATAGAACCTTTTTAGTTTTCTTCCAAATAGAACAAGATTTTTTTGCAGAAATTGCCACCACTCCGAGCAAATGAACCGACGGGAAACGATTACTAAAATCTGTGGGCAGGTCGTTTGCTCTTGGTCGACACATCTTTCTAGTCGCGGAAAAATGTCTCTTGTAAGAAAATCTGCCAAATTTTCCTCAGGGTTTTCCACTGGCACTTCTCTTAATAATCTTTAGAATCTCTTAGCAGCGTAGGAAAGCAAAAAGCTTTTCACATATGGTAGTGTTTACTTCCAGTTCTGCAGCTGGTCCCAGGGTGAAATGGAAGCATTCTGGCATGCATGAAAGAAGCATTCTTTGGAATTTGAGAATGAATGATTTCGTATGGGTATGCTCTCGAATATAATTTTAACATAGTCATAACAGAATGAAGGAGTTCCTACAAAAGCTTTTTATTACCCCTTTCCCGATAGAAAAAAATGAAGTAATAACCGCCGTCCTGATAAATTACTTAGAAACAATTCGGAAGGACACATATTTTGTTTAAAAGGAAATAATGTGAGTTGCTAAAATCGCTGCCGTTTAGTTTCTTATTCAACATTTCTGAATATGTACATATACATATGTAGCGGGAATAAGAAAAAGAAGCTCAAAACTTTTAAGTCACCAACTCAAGTGTCTATTTAACACTTAACGGTTCGGAAGTATTTCCCACCAGGTGTAAGCTATTTTTCATACGAAGAGAAACTAAAATTCTTATATCAAGTACCTACCTATAGAAAAGAAAATATTTATTTTTTATTATTTTTATTTAAAAAATTTAAATATAACAATAAGAGTGATACAAATAATAAAACGATTTTTGCCACCATATACGCGGCATTGGACCCAGTAAGTAAAAGAGCCATGTCGCTTATACGGCAGCATTGGTGCGTTAAAGGGATCATGCATAATCGTTCAAACAATAAAATTTCAACTTACATATATATGTATGTATGTATAATAATTCGAAAACCTATATGAAATGTAAATAATAATGTACAAAATAACAGACAACGTAAGTTTGGTTCAAGATACTTAAAAAGTAACAATTCAAAATTTCTTCAACGCATTGGTTGAATCCAAACGATCGATTTTTAACCGCTTCAAAAATTTTTAATATTTAGAAATAATGTCACGTTAAAAATACTGTTAAAATATAATAATACACTCGTAAAAATGTTAAAACATCCACGATTTGGAGTCTTTCCTACAAGTTCTCTTATAATTGTAATCTGAACAAAATTGGAATACATATTAGAAATGTAAACAAAGTGAAATACAATCAAGAAACGTACTAATTGATCTTCCCGACTGCTTTCTATTTTCTTACCCACGTCAATAAAAATGTTTCGTGAAGATATCGGAAATATCGAAAGTTTTGATGAATGTTTTGGATTTTCTTTAAAAATCTTCTTAAGTACATAGTGTGTCCAAGGTATAGTACCAATATGCTTTTGGAATATGTCTTTAATTTCGTCCATTTCTATTTCCAGATTTTTGCAATTTTTGCAAGTTTCTCTCTATAAATAAGTACATGCAAAACAATTATTTACAATTAATTTTATGCATTTAAACGTAACAGATGTGAACCCTCATTTTCATTGAGACAATCTTTTGTTCTATTCTAAAAACGGCGTTGCCTCTTACAAGAGGAGTACCATATGAAGCGGTGTCGACTTTCAATTTTTTTAAGCATGAAAGCATGGGTAACATTTTTGTTCTAATACAAATAAGATTAGATTAAATATAATTGGAGAAATAATATAAGTCAAATTGTTACATGAGGTACAATGATGTAATATTGGCAAATATACAAATCGATCATTAGCCGGCAGCAACATAAACTTCACTTTCAATTCGTCTTCCGTAGCTGTGGCAGAAATATTATTTACAAACGAAATACCGAGTAATTATATGGAATCGAAGGACTCTGTGAAGTCACTCCTGGCGTTGAAAAATTGCTGGCCTATTATACATATATTCTTCTCCATCAGTATCCTTCTGCTTTGATTGGGATAAGGAGTTTTATGCAGCAGGAATTGTTAGCTTTTTGAGTGCTCAACCAAGGTTTCGAAATGGTAATTCAAATAGATGGGCATGACCGTTATTTCAGTTACAATATTTTTAGAGAGTGTTCAAAGTCTTTCACATGATATAGGACTTTCTCTAAAATATCTTCTTTCTTTTAATCTATTATTAATTTACTGCAAAATTTTCTTTGGCTGACGGATATACATACATAGGTATATTTTTTAAAGTCTTCATTCAGTTCTCAAATTTATATGCAGAGAAACTATCAAAGTTTCCAAATATTTGTACACAGTCCGGAAAGTGCAATAAGTTATGGACGTTGAAAACTATTTTTTCCTTCTCATATAATTGGAATGGAAAAATTATGGATGAACGTTTCTTAAATTACTCTTATGCAAGTCAAGTGCGCTTTTGGCAATTTTTGGGACGTGATAGTGAGCCTTATTCCGGTTGTCACCTCACATGCTATGTGACGTGTGTCTGCGATTTCGGTATTCTCGTTGTCGTTCTAAGTGACATCTGTCGGTATATTAAGACAAATATCGAGAGTCGTAGTATTCTCGTTCTTAGTTGAAGTCGGTGTGTCCTGCGCAAAAGTGTCATTTTTAGTCACCATTGATTATCAAGTGAGTTTAGAAGATGGAGAAGGAAAAAGTGTAAGTAGAAATACGTAGAAACGTAGTAGAAACTCACGGGATTGTCACTCAACAATATTTAAAAAATGTTAATTTTAGCTGAAGTCAACAATTATTTCCCTATGATTATTTAATATAATTTGAATGCGTATCTCATGTTTTTTTATTTTAAAACCAGAAACAGTAAAACGAGTACACAATGCTTGTGTGCATTTACCATTTGTGAATGGTTTTTTTTTCGTTTTCCTAAGCACCACATACTTGCAGCTCATTGTCCCTTACGAAAAGTGAAGATTAAAGTTGAAAGTGAAGCGCAAACCCAACGAAAAATGAATTTATGAACGTGAACTTTTTCTGAAAATTCAACATTTTCGCAAGCGATTTATAGTGGTAAGCTCCAAAGGAAGTATATATGATTTATAGCTTTTCTGAAAGCTTAGATCTTCCTTAAAAAGCTTACGTTTAGAAATCCAAAAAATAATTAACTTAACGGGAGATATGACGTCATAAAGCGACCCGAAAACGTGTCATTTTCGACCTTTGGAGGGGGTTTCCCCCCCAAGGACCGAATTACAGCCGGGTTTGAAAACGGTTTTTTAATTGTCTCACTAAGGGCAACATTTCTGCCAAGTTTCATCAAAATCGGAGATTTCGGGTTGGGAATGTTCCCTTGTTAGTTATTAATAAAAAGGCATCTTAAAAGTTTATCAGTGCATTAATCACGCATCCAAGAAGACAGTTACCCATCGAATTGGATCTCCAAAAACATTGACTGTCGAGTAGACAATATGGTTGATTTTATTCTAAAAGTAATAAATTTCATTCGGAAATACTATTGACAATTTGAATTTTTTTACGATGTTCGTGGGTAACTACACGGTGATATTCATTAACTAGCTTGACTGATTCACATTACTTTGACTTTCTTTTGTTGGCGAACTTTCAATTTAGGTATTTGTAATCTTGTTTGGTATTTTCTTACGTATATTTTTATAAGCTATACGTGGCTGATTTCAAAGTAATGAACGGTGATGCGATGGAAATGTTGAAATCAGTAATAAATGATGGAGACGGAGTATTTTTATATAGGAAGTTAAATACTTGAGAGGCATAGCATATTATCTAATACGTATTTATAAGAAACTCGTAAGAAGTAAAAAAATTTATATGTATATGTATGTATATACTGTATACCATATATAAAAATCTGCAGAGAAACAAACAAGTAGCATTTGAAGAAGACAATAAATAATTTGACAGACTAATTCCTATAACTAACATTTAACAGAAAACACCAAGGTGTAACAATTTTTATCCTTTCCTTATAAAATAAACTGAACTTATTTTCATGAAGTTATTGTATTAAAAAAGCGCATTAATTATTGTGAAATTTTATTCTCACTTCAGTTTGTACAAGTGTAAGACACAACAACATTTAGCAGCTAGGCTGATTCTATTTACAGTTTACACGACGAACTTACCTAAGTTTTTCGTTTTCTTCTTTAATTATTTTCTATAAGAAAATTAAGGTAACATCTAGTCTAGAACCTATTTTAAATATGTCTTAGGTATAAGATGGAGAGGACTGTATTTCAACAGTGGATTTGAAATTTTGTTTTCCTGAATTGGACCCTCTTGCATTTACTGCACTTCGCACACAAAGAAGGTTTCAAAGCTGCACGGTGAATCATTCCATTTGAGTCCTTTACCATCTCTGTTCCACAGTTCTAGACAATTTTCTTCTTCTCCATTTTCATATCGGAAATTGTTAGGTTCACCAGCATTCCAATTTGTGAACGTGATCGGTCGTCCATTGGCCATCCAGAAGAAATTGCCTTCATCAGCTAAATCTGTACCAGATATCCAAAAGTGTTCATGTCCGAGACCTGTAATTTAAACATTTATGAGACAACTTATTTTATTGTTGTTTTATATCATATATTTAGTTTTGAAATTCAACGGAGTTATAAACTCTTTAGACATTTGACAAAAACCCAGAAATTTATGAGCCTTTTAGAATAATAGAATCTGTAGAATTCCTGAAAATAATTCATCTTATTAGGTAAATGTAAATAAAAAATAAGTATATGTATAATAGCTGACCCGGTGAACTTCGTACCACACGTACCAACTCCACTTCATTGAAATCGGCAATATTGGCCGCACTGTGTATACGGTTTGAGTTTCGTTTGGTAATTAAATGACTCGGCCTTGCCCGGGCAATAATCTATATACCTACATATGTAGGTATATAAAATTGAATGTCTGTTTGTAATGCGACACTAAAAGTCCTATGCCAGGATCTAAAGTAATTATTGCCCATATTTTCTGTATTCCGATTGAAATAAAATCAAATAGAGTTTGTAAAACTACTTTTCTTTTGAATTGAAATTCCGTATAAAACTGATGTCGATAAAATCATCTCAATAAACTTTAAATTTAATTTTTTTCATACAAAGTGTTATAATCTAATCGAGGTAGATATTATGAAGTTTTCCGATTTTACTTTACTTTGAGTTTTTCCTTTAGGTTTTTCCGAATTTTCTTCTTTCCTAAACCACCCCAGTATTGAGGCGAACAAAACAAAAAAAGAATCATCCAAACCGTTCTCGAGTTTTTGCGAGACTAACGCACGGCATTGTATATAAACATAGATAATACATACATATTATGTACATATATAAAAATAAATACAAGTTATCATTAGGGTTTGATCGCCCCACGAAATTTTTAAATGTTTATTAAGATGGAAAGTGCATGTCACAAGTATTTACATATCATTGATAAAATTATTAAACATAAATAATATAAGAAAACAGAAATCATCTTTATTCGCTTGGAATAAGGGTAAGACTACGCAAATGAGTGAATATGTTATCCGAAAAACTAAAAAAGGTACTTCATAAATTAAAAATACATGTCAAAATCGTCTGATGGAATTGACCCCTTTGATGAGGGAGATTAAAAATCCACGTTGGTCTCACCTCAATCAGCTGTTCATGTGATGCAATAAACTCAATAAACTTCGGGGTGGACTTGGACAAAGACAGTCTTGCGAAAAACGAAGTTAATGCATTAAAATTATGAAGTATAATTTATTACTCGATTCCTTGCGTTAATGCTCTGAGGTCGAAGAGAGGCCTTTCGGAATACCTCCCTGTGGCTACATACATATGTACATATATGTTCATACGTACATCTGGTTTGAAAAAATGTTGTATTGAAAATTGAATCTTGAATGATATAAATTGCTCTGGATTAGTTCCAGAATCATTTTTTTAAGGGAGCCGTGTTGGAAGAAAAAACGTCTTATGCAAGTGATTGTAAATAGTTCGTCTTGGCAAGAAGTGGGGTTAACTCTAGTTGAAGGATACAGGATCCTCTTCAATTTAGCTTTTCTAAAACATTTTCTTAAATAAGACCAATCTTAAATCAAGTTAAAGCTTCATTCTTTGCACATTTTTATTTTGAAAAGATGTAGGAGGAATATCAGGATATATTTCGACTTTAAACTGAATAATAATGACTTTTTGCTGGTACGTGTAATCTGAGTTCATTATTGTTCTTTGATGTTCCTTTTCCCTCTTCTAACTCTCCCACATTCGTGTTTTTAATTTTTTTCTGATTTATGTGAAAGTAAAACAACTAATTGGTATTAGCCAGATATTTGTTTTTCTCTTTATAAATAGATACAAACGTTTATTTTTTTATGAAAATGTTTGAATTTTCAACCATGGCAATGCTTGCTGTAACTTTTAATTTTATATTTTGATAACGTTTGGAAAAACTTAACCTATTTATCACAGCGATAAAAAATTCACGCTTTAAAGTTGAACTTTCGTTGTTTTCCATTCAATAATTCAATCCGCGAAAACAGACCAAATGGTGAATAAGTATTTCACAATTCAAGTGGCTAAGTGGAGATTTATAACTTTGTTTTCTAGTAGAAATATCATAAAGCTTTCCGACACCTCCGGTTATGCATTACAAAACTATTCACAACTTTCCCCAGAGCGCCGCGTTCTAGTCTGGTGGTAATAACCTCTGCAGTTAAGCTCTCGTTGACATTTCAACGGTCGAATATAAAACGACACCACGTGCAATTACTGCACGGATGGGAAATCCGCGAAGCGAGGGAAATAGATGGCAGAAGGAACTGCTACTGACATACGAAACTTTTAAGTCGTAATATTTAATTCGTGTAAGCTCTTTAGCAACCCGGAAAAGCAAACGTTGCAGATATGCCGATTGGTCTTCACAGGTGCACTTTTCATGTAGCAGCTGTGATTGAAAGGACACGTTCGGTGTTATTTGATACTTTATGTATGGCAGTAAATGCAAAAATGGATGGATTGAGCAGAGCTAAGAATGCTTTACGAAAACTTTAGCGCTCCTTAAATCAATTTACTGCAAGATTATTATTGACGTTGTTCGCTCTCTTATGAATTAACTATTAATTTAAAAAGGAGATACCAGTCCAACCAGCATATGTGTTTTTTAACATAACCATTGGAAAATTAATCAGAACTTAAGACTTAAAAACCAACATCCAATTAAATGTTTATGCACATTGTCATTCAAATATGCAGGATAAACAACAATCTTATCTGAGATCACACAAATCCTGCCTATTAAATAGAAGCTTTAATAAACATGCGAAGTTTTATGAATTTTTCCCTTTTTTTTTTAATTTACAACTTGTTATTTTGTTCGCACACATTCTAAAAAACTCAGTAATTCTAAGTAATCTTCAATAAAGAGTTTTACACTTTTCCCATTATAAACTTCAAATCATCAAATAACTTGCAATAACTTTTAAAAATTTATATCTCTGTATCGGCATTATAAGCGAAGTCAAGTCAGGCCATTTGTCAGCCCCTGGTACGCAAATTTGAGAACAATATCTTTATAACAAATTGAATAATATGAAAGCATTTTTTGATGAATCCCTTTTGGTTGTTTTCTGGGATGTATAAAAAATGTTTATGCTGTTTATTCTTCTTACTTCCTTCTTACTTTATAACAGCTTTGGTTTCCTTATTTCATAGAATATGAAATTTTTTCCTATTATTTCTACAGCTTACCTTTTCCTTTTTCCTTCCGTGAAAAATTTTGAGAGCAATAACCGTTTTAAATAAGCTAAATAGAGCTCTTTCTATTCATTAATAGCAATTTCCTTGTCATTTATGTAGGTAGCTGTAGAATTTTTGCATACTTTAAACACGCAATTTACGTTCATTAATATGCTGACTTCCTATATGTAAAATTATTCAAATGTAATTAATTTTATCAGAAACGTAAAAAAAAATTATCGAGGTGCGTAGCACCTTAAATATTTAACTCTAGGAAATAACATTTAATAATCGAATGAAGAAGAAACTTTAATAAAATGTGAAAGAAACAATAAAATGTAAAAGAGGCAATAAGTTACGAATGACAACTCTGAAGAATTTGAATCTATTCTATAAAAACAAAAACTATCGAATAGCAAAAACTGACTTTTGAAAATATGGACAGAGATGTCTTGTACAGTTTAGGCGATTTTAAAATATGTAGGTATTATGCTTTATTTAACAGGCAATATTATTTTATAGGTAATAGGTAAATGCCAGTTTTGTCAATTACTTAATACGAAAAGAAAGATTCTCAGTATTCAGTTAATGAGATTAAATTTATACCCATCGTGGCATCTGGTCTGTCTGGAGAAACATGGTAAATTTGGAGGTGGGTCTTTATTCTAGTCTTACTAGGAAGGCTTTAAAGGAAAAAATGAAAATCATCTCGTCCGTAGGTCTTATTGTTTTTAAACCTGTCTAAGATTTCTAGTCAGTCGGGCTGATATTAGAGCATATTCCATTTCATCAGAAACAGTGTGTAGAAGAAGAGGGAAAAGTTGAAACATAACAAGATGATACATAAGATTGCCCTAGAAAGTGAACAAAAGAATTTTCTCCAGTTGGTAAAAGCAATTCAGCCGTAAAATTTCGAGTGGCTTTTCATGCAAATTGAAAACGTAAGTGTTCGTGTTGAGAAGCACTCAGAATTATGGTACAATTTTAACGCAATATAAGGGAGAATGTGCGTAGCTAAGCAAGGTATCAAGCAACGGAATAATGATTTTGTTACTTTTCATATTGTATGCAATTGAATCTTGGCGAATTTTAAAATGTATTATATCTAATTTTGAGTATATGACTTATACTTTTTAATTTAAAAAATCTGGTGTTATGAAAACTGTCAAAATATTAATAAGCACGGCATAAATTTCTGGGGCTGCGAATATTTTCTTTTTTTGGCTTGTTTATAGAGTTTTTGTATGTTAGATATTTTATTTTTCATTGCATCATATCTGAACATATATGTATGTACATTTATGTACATATATATATGTTCTTTCTCAATCCAATTATCAAAATTAGAAAAAAACACAATATATGAACTACTTTAAAATTAAGATTGCATTATATTTTTTTGTTTTACTTTGAATAGCTATAAAAAAATACTTAAACAAGGCTTTTAGAATATAATAACGGGATGCATATGTAAGTTTGGGATGATATTAAATTCGGAATTTATTTGTTATTTTCTTCGCTTAATTTGTTACTATGTACCTACTTTAAATATTAAATATTTGATATAATTTTACAGATGTTTAAAATCTTGTGATAAGTGATGTTGAAAGATTATAATTCAAGTACAAGACATTTGAGCGTATTTCGTTTTTGTGTACATCCATGGCACAGTATACGTTTCAAATGTTATAAGTTTTATTCTCCAACTTTTATAAAAACTACTAAATATGAATGCAACAATTTTCGATCTACACGTATTAATATACATATGTACATACCTACGTATACATATGTATGTATATTATTCTAGTTTACAGAAGATCACAACACAGAAATTCAAAATTTGTGCATTTATTATTAATTTTTCAGCAGAAAAGATCATTATGCCAGGTGTTTTCTTAGTAACCATATTATGTAGGTACTTCGTTGTTACATTATATCACTGTTTTGTGGTAAATGCGAAACTTACCAAAGTCTCTAATGTGTTTTTCTAATCGGTCGTTTTCCTCTTGTGATGATATGCTGGCTAAATGCATTCCATGAAATCTACAATATTGTGCTGCTTTAAACCAGTTTGCCTGTGAAGATAAATTACAAATTACTCAATATTTGACAAAAATATCAAAAAGAATTAGCAAGTTTTTTGAAGCATTAAAAACAAAATTAATTTTTGCAGGCCAAGTTTTTTGCTTTATATATTAAGCTCAACAGACCACATTCGACTATTCCGTTTTTGATTTTGTAATGACATTGTTCTAAGTCTATCGAACCTAAATAAACAAAAAGATCAAGCTTTCCATAGAAGAGAACAGCGTAAAAGTGAAACCAGTATTTAGTTTTAGGATGGCACTATGTAAGTTTAAGTCTAGTGATTGATGAATGATATGTATTGTATGTATATGTACCAATATTTAGAAAAATAAAAAAATAAAAAAAAATGATTTAAAAGGTTTGTTCGATTTTATAATTTTTTCGTCTAAGCAGTTACAAGATTTGCTTCATTCCATTCTGTCTACCGAACCAGCTAGATTTTACATTTGAAATATAACTATACAGATAACTACACAGTCATATGTTCCTACTTATTAACACTAATTTCAATTCTGTTAGTTCTACACTCAGGTTCCATAGAAGGTGTGACTGAAAGTGTTTTCGTATATCATGGTTACTGCTTCAACTTCATCCCCATGTATTGTTTCTATTGATCCAGTTATAGTCGTCAGTTAGGCCTTTTATATTAAATACTTTTAGCTGTTACACACATGTTATATGTACATACATATATGAAATTAAAAGCATGTAGACGTTTTATGTCTGAGCAATGAAAAGTCGAAAATTGTTAAAATTTTATATCTTCTTTCGCTGGTTATAAAACAAACGTAGTGAATATATAAATACGAAAGAGCTTTCATCAAGCTGCAAAAATGACATCGCGGAAATTAAAATATATATAAAAAGAGCTGGCAAGTGTCACTCTTTGAGAACAGGACCTTCAGCTAAATGTCAACGAACCGCCTTAATCGAGTGAAATATATAAAGAACCAGATTAAAATGACTTCTGCATATTACCGTTAGAGAATGTCTTCATTTTTTTGGTTCGCAAGGAAATACCACAAATATTACGCAACACCATTGAAAACTTTTATGGTGCTAGCTTGATGAATCTTCTTGAGCTTTACAAAACAAGTTTCCGGCACATAAAAATGGGAATTTTGCAAGTTGTTGCAAGAGGCGTAACTAACTCGTGATCAATGCTGCAGGTGCAAGTGAGGCAAACTTGCATTTATTGATCAGTATAATTAGCATCTGTGTTCGCGGCATTCACTTAACATATTCATGTGATCGGAACGCACGGTGATCATCATGTGCAGTTTTGTCATTCAAAGTGATCGGAATGCCTCCGAGGAATGCGTAGGTTTCTTTGCTGCCCAGGCAACTCAATTCACGTGCCTTTCATTGGAACCTTGAACTTTGATTGTTCATGGAAGGCAAAATCGGCCTGCTCTTTTATTTTTTATTTTTTTTAACAGTTGCAGCACTAACTTAATTTCTTAATGACTAGGAAGCACTTTAAGTACTTACTCTGAAAAAAATTCCGAGGTAGTAGCGTTTTTCGCCTAGCTTCAGAAGAGGCATGGTCCATTTATTTGTAAATTGTGTCTCGTCTACACAATTCGGACATTCTGTAATCAAAAAAATGCTTTTATTAGTACTTAAGTAAAAAAAGTTAAAAACTAGTTTAAGAGTATAATATTACAAACTAATGTTGGTATAGGTAATGTGAAAAATTAATACATATTATTCTTAATATATTCCAGCTACTTCTATTCTAATATTATTACATAATGATTATTTAAGAATAATCTGAAGGTCTGAATCTGAACCTTTTTTGAATATAGGTGGGCTCAAGGGCATTTTTCTTGAAGTATTGCACAATAACCTAAATCGTCTTGATAGCTTACTAATTACTGAGATATTGATGAGGCATTTTGAATAAGTATATTACCTTGACTGTCGATAAAAAGAGAAAGGAATATAAGAATTTTTGAGAAAGGAAAAGAAACTAACCAAATTTTATCGTTTGATAACATGTTTTAATTATGCGTTGCGTACTATGAACATTTTAATTTAATTAAGGGCAGAAGATGTAGGACGGATTTTGAGTTCGTGTAATATCATAAAGCATGTTATTTATTTATTTAGGTCAGCATTTATGTATCTATTTACCCGGAGAAATTGCTAAAATCGGCGAGAGTTTATTTTAGATTTATTTGAACTGATTCGTATAAATAATATATGCTACACGGAGTAACGCAAAATAAAGCTTTTAAATTTTATAATCGAGCAGCCGATTACTTTGTAGTGGAAAGTGTTGTCATACATACATATATTGCGCAGCTGTTTAGTAGGGTATTGGAGATAGAAAAATTGTTTTTCAAAACTGTGTAGTAGTAGCAGACAAATCCTGATCCTATTACTAACATATCATTGTTATTAAGTTTTTGTATTAAAGATGGAATAATCGCAAGAATGCCCAAAGCAAGTTTAAGTCAAAAGTAATCGTCTAAATGAAATAATAATAATCCTAATATGTACTGCATTTGGGAATGCTTTATCTAATTTTTAAGGCACTTTGATATATGAGAAAATAAAAATTTCAAAACTTTGATAAATAATACAAATATATAACAATAATATCAATAATAGTAAAACAAATAAAAGGTTCTGTTCTACAGGGTGTTCGGAGGTGGGAGGTAATATTGCAGGAGGGGAAAGGTCAGATCAAGACAAGCAAAAAATCGTATTGGTGGGGGGGGATATCTCGCACAGTTCGGCAGTTACAGGGTGATTCGTAAATCAGGATGTTGCCTTGCTCTTGTATATTTATCTTTTTTTCTACGAATCGCAGCGACCCCAAACCGATCTCAAAAAATCACTATGTATTTCGAAGCCCTTTCCAAAAAGGTCAACACCGCCCCCCTATCCCCAACCCCTTGGCCACAATCACTCCCGGATGTTGAAAAATTAGCTTTTATTTCACGATTTTTCATCTTTCGCCCCACTTTTCTCCGAAATTCACGTTATTAACATACCTACTTTTTATTTCTTTTAAGTTACCTATCTAATTACTTTTCCAAAAAGGTGCAACATGTCTAGGTAGAAAAAGGATACAAAAATCCTTTTACAGAATATCATGACAATTCGAATTTTTAAGAAATTATACTTAAGTTAATTAAAAAAAAAATACATTTTATTCACTTAAAAACTAATTACCGACCTTCCTGTCATAAAAATTGTTTACTTCACGACTTTTTGCTTTTGGTGCAATAAAGTAATTAGGTAACTGTGAGGATGTTTTAATTTCAGTATTTTTGCAACCCCTTTCTACCTGAGCATGTTGCACTTTATTGGAAAGGTAATTAGATAGGTAACTAAAAAAAAATAAAAAGTAGGTATGTTAATAACGTGAATTTCGGAGAAAAGTGGGGCGAAAGGTGAAAAATCGTGAAATAAAAGTTAATTTTTTCAACTTCCGGGGTGATTGTGGCCAAGGGGTTGGGGACAGGGGCGGTGTTGACCTTTTTGGAAAGGGCTTCGAAATAGTGATTTTTTGAGATCGGTCTGGGGTCGCTGAATTCGTAGAAAAAAAGATAAAAATACAAGAACAAGGCAACATCCTGAGTTACGAATCACCCTGTAAAGGCCGAACAGTGCGAGATACCCCCCCCCCCCCCCCCCACCCCCCATACGTTTTTTTACTTGTCTCGGTCTGACCTTTCACCTCATGCAATATTTCCCTCCCACCTCCGAACAACATGTATATCTATCTATCTATATAAATAAAAATGAATCGCCAAATGTGTTGCTAAGCGCAAAACTCGAGAACGGCTCGACCAATTCAGCTAATTTTTTTTTTCATATTTTCCTTAAGGCACAAGGAAGGTTCTTATGGAGAGAAAAAACATAAAAATTGCTTTGAAAATAGTAAAAACAACACTTTTCTTTTCCCGCCAAAATCACAGAGTAAATTAAAACAACTGTGCAAAAAATTTAAGTCAAAGTAACACTTTCCATGCAAAAAATGTATGTCAAAGTTTACTGAGATGATTTTACGACAGAAGTTTTACACGGAAATTCAATTTAAAAGAGTAGTTTTAGAGTATGTGGACCCATAATTTAAAATTGATTTTCATAAAATATAGTGGATTTTGAGGTAAGATTTGGTGAAAACGAAATTTTGCAAACAATTACATTGATCAGTCATTGATTTTTAGCGATACTCGATTAGTTTTGATTTGATACACGAGGATTTCAAGATTGTAAAGTTCTCAGTGAAGAATAACAAGGTAATTTCGATAAATTTCGTTCGTCCTCAAATTTCAACATTTTTAAAGGTATATAAAAGCTTTTTAACCAAAAATTAAACCGACAAAAAAGGAACTGAAAAATGAAAAATAAAATAAACCCTTTTAGTCTGAATAACTGAGCACCTAAACTAATGTAAGTAACTAATTTTTAATCGGCGCCAAACAAACAAACAATTTTTCCTTTGGCGCCAACTCAGTTATTCAGACTAAAAAGGTTTACTTTATTTTTCACTTTTCAGTTTTTTTTTGTCGGTTTAATTTTTTGTTAAAAGGTTTTTATTTACCCCTAGGAGTAGAATTTTGTTTTTAAATTTATTTTAATGGGACCAACTTAGAGGTATACCTTATATGTATGTAATAAAAAGAGTCATCAAAATCGAACTACTCTGTAAAGCCCGCTCTACACTTAGCCGGCGGATCGCGCGGGAAAGCCGCGAAGGGCGCGAACGTTAAGAATGAAGCCGTTTCGCATATTCTTCGCGGGCTCGCGTTTTGTTCCCCGATTTTGGAACAACAGTCAGTATGTTCCATACGTAAAAGTGGACCGCTTGGCAAACTTTTACAAGATGCATCATTGATCATATGGGATGAATGTACCATGAGTAATAGAGCTCATGTTGAAGTACTAAATCGAACGCTCCAAGACCTCAGAAACTCAGGACCTGTCATGGGTGGTGCTACTTTTGTGTTAGCGGGAGATTTTCGGCAAACACTGCCTGTAATCACAAAAGGAAAACGCGCCGATGTCATCAGAGCATACTTAAAACCATCTCCCATATGGAGTTCCGTTAAAACTCTCAATTTACGAACAAATATGAGAGCCCATTTGAGCGACAACTACAACAACGACTTTTCGCAACGACTACTCAAACTTGGGGAACGAAAAATTACCTCTCCTAACACGAACAGTTAGTAGCGGTGAAATTGAACTTGACGATAGATTGGGCCACATAGTCCATAAATTAGAACATCTAATAGACGCAATATATCCCGGTCTTGAAAATTGATTGGAAAGAAATTATCACTGGCTTTGTTCAAAGGCAATAGAGTCACCCAGAAACGATACAGTGAATGAAATAAATAAACTTATTTTACAGAAAATTCCCGGTCAAGTCAAACAGTATATGTAAGTCAGTTGACACGGTGTGTAATATTGAGGATGGATACAGTGCACTATCCTCAAGAATTTTTAAATTCTTTGAGCCCTTCTGGCCTACCACCTCACGACCTTATGTTAAAAGTCGGCATTCCTATTATGCTGTTAAGAGCCCTCCCAACATGTGTAATGGCACAAGGCTACTGTGGGCAGTAGTGGGACAACTTGCTTATATTCCGCGGAACCCATGATTCCGACGGATTTGCCAATATCGTTCAAAAGGCTTCAGTTTCCAGGCAAAGTTTCATTTGCCCTCACGATAAGTCCCAGGGTCAAACATTCTCTCTGGTGGGCATTGACTTGAAAAAGGATTGTGTATCCCATGGGCAGTTATATGTACAACATCAAACATAGTATTCAGAGATGTCTTAAACAATTAACATACTCGCCCAATACATACTAGCAGCCAACAAGAAATAAAATAAACATAAAATAAATCCTAAATACTCAGTAGGTACTAAGAACCACACAAGATAATTTCATCACAAGTAAAAATGTTTGACGCCCTGCGAAGTGGGCACGGGTCAGCTAGTAGTCTGATATAAAAAAGTTGCGTTATCGGTAATTCATATGACGGAAAAACATAAATATACTAAGCTTTTCAGTTCGGTTGGATTTTTATTGTTTTGTTGTTGAGGACATACATACCTAATTTATAGCAGGCATCATAAGTTGAAAATCACCATTTGATGCAGGATTGTATTTTTCGGTCATGTTTCTAATTGCTTAATTATTTTTTAAATAGTGGTGGTTTATAAATGGTAGAAATATCAATTCAAAATTTTTTTTTTTACCTGATTGTCAAAAAGCATAGTCCAGGCTAATTACATAGTTGAGTAAAGGGAGATGCATTTTGTGTTTTTTTCTTTAATATTAATATATTAAGACCGGGATACATTTAACATTGCGAATGTCAAGAACCTTCATATTAAAATAAAAAATTTGAGAAAAGAAAAAAATGCGACCTTCATTTTACATAATTTCGAATTTACAATCTGCAGCACATGGAAAATTAATTACATTTTAATGGATAGATTATAATTTTGCCGCCTCCTAATTTTCTCGGCCTTAGGGCAAAAGTTCAACTGTGACTTGAAAAAGAAAAAATTCAGGAAATATGTTTTGATGCTTTGTTTTGACTTTATAAAATAAAGTGTGTGTGAGTTTTCACATATGTAGGTATATTTGTTTTTTTTTCTACAATTTTCATAATTATTATGAGAAATTTGTTTATGAATATTTATCAGCAGGAAGTGAGTAAACTCTACGACACAGAATTCATTCAGTAAACCTTTGTGAGGAGAAACAAAATGTTGTTCAAGTTTTGATTGAGTGAAAATAAATTTGAGCTCGTTTACCATGTTCGCGGCTCTTTCATTGCCAAAGTGATAAAAGTTCACCATTTTGCGAAATGTGCATATTAAGGAAGTAATATATTAAGCCTACAGTTTGAATTAGTAATTTAGGTAACAGATGGCTGTCTAGGACGGTTTTCTTGCGTAGGCAAAATATTTAGAGCAAGATAAAACTAGGTCAAAACTAAATAGTTTCTTCAAAATTACATGGTATGCCGCAAAACGCATAATTTGTCAGAGACATCTTCAAGAAAAAATATTTCAAAATTTCATATGATGCTTTGAATTATCGTTTAAGGCGCGTGAGATAGCTTAGGTGCGTATTAAATATCAAGGTAATCTACTTTTTCTACTGATTTATTTTTATTTAATTTTATATTGTACCAGTTTTGACGTCATTTACCAGATGAATAAAATTCGTTATAACTTTATTTGACATTTTTCCTATAATGGGCAATTCACCTTTTCTGACTTTTCACAAATGTCAATTTTCTGTGTACGTTGTAATTTAAGGAGTGGTTTTAAAATTTGATAACTGATATGCATCTATCTTAGATATTTGGCACAAAAGACCGGGTCGCAGTGCAACCATTTGGGTAGCCCCACTTTAATAATGTTAGATATTATAAATGATCTGTCGTGAAGCAAAGAACATTGACATTGACATTTTAGGCCTTAGTGCTAAGTGCTTAACATTACCCAGCAAATTCGCCTAAGGACATATGCATCTTAAAATTTTAAAAACTAATTCTTCTGCAATAAGCGCATACATCGTACCGTAGTATGTATGTATGTAAAGTATATTCGCCAAGATGAAACCGCACGGCAACAGGAAGGTGTTCCATGCAGTTAAGGCCAATATCACATATGTAAAATACCAGATTCACTTAACAAGGTTAATTTAAATTTTTAAGGCGTTTTCCCAAACACATTTTTTTGAATTTTGTCTCTATTCTTTGTGCTCTTTGTTATCTGCTCTCATATGAGGCTGAATTTGGTTTGTTTGATTTGTCAAAAATTTGCTTGGATTGGAATTCTTGGTTTGAAAATAACAAGCCATTATTCTTGTAGTAAGAACATGGAAAGTGTATTTTAACTTTAAAAAAAGTTTTAAAAATTATAAAAACATATTAATTTTTACTTTTGTGTTCTTTCCAAAGTATTGCATACGAACGTCTGTCTTTCTTTTACGTACTATGTCTTTGCACTTCCGTTATGCGTTATATGTACATAGTTTTATTGGCACGCAGAAGGGGATATTAAAAAGGCTACCCACATGAACTTAGCGAAATAACACCGAACACATATTTGAAATGGCGAAGCAATCAAAGAGTTGAAAGTTCTTTTTTTTTAGTTAATCAATCGTGTAAACATTTCTCCGTTACATATAATATAATTCATCAAATTCCTACATAAATTAACTAAAACTAAGCAGTGACAGTAACATTGAAATGAAAAGTTCAATAACTTTATTGTCAATATTAGATTGAAGAGATGAGTGTTAAAAAACACAAAATATATGGAAGCTAAAATTATGTAAAGCACCAATTCTCCGAAAATATTATTATGGAAATATGATTAGTATGGCAATTTAATTGATCATTTACATTTGCTAATACTTTAAGTGTTTCTGAAAAGCTTTCACGCCGCACATTTCATTTAATTTATTATCAACATTGCAAAAAAATTATGTTTTAGGAATTTACCATTTTGGAAGTATGTTGGGTTAGTTTAATTCTTCCTTCCAATGATGGTGTAATTTATGTTCATAGATTTGTGACATTTATGTTTATTCAAATATAAATACCTTGCAAATCTTGGGAGTGTCTAATATGATTTGATAAAAAATAAAAGTCAACAAAAGCACTTCCCAATTTGTTTAAGGTGTTGTTGGACAACAAATGATTTGAAATATTAAGGTGAGGAATTACAAAATTGAACCTACTTTCTAAACATATTACTGTCAAAGCCTGACTTTCACAAAAGCAAACCAAAATAGTTAATTTCATATAAAATATATACAATGTATATTTTTTTTTATTTGAAGAAGTGTCTCCAAATTGGACTCATTCCAGCGATGAAATTGAATTCTTCTGAAATGTCGCTATGAATTTTATGACTAAAGTCGATATGCAGATTTAAATGTAAATTTAGCAGCCAATGCAAATTTTCTGCATTCTTGGGAATGATGTAAGTATGTATGTCATATTTTGCGAAAAGTCAGAAAACTAGCTTAGCAGCATTTTTTAAATAAAACACTAATTACGTTGTCATTCTTAATAAGGCAATTCGAGATTGCATTCGCCAAATTTCGAAGGACGGAACAAAAAGTGATTACAATAGGTACCTTAAAGAGTTTTCGTTAAACCTTCTTTTCCTTTGCAGATACAATTATACCATTTTAATTTCAAGGGATTGGCATGAAAATAGATTTGTGGGGTTTCTAGATATACTGATTGAGTATCCGCATTCGTAATGTAGAAATCAAGATGGCGAACCTATTATAAGGACCAAATTTTCCACTATGCTAGGCAATATCATGAGAAAATATATTACATACGTAACGAAATTAACAACGGTTTGTGGTTTAAAGCTTTAATATCCTTTCATAAAGCAAGGATGCAAAAACAAATACAAGAAGAAAATGAATAACCTTAAATATGTATTTAATACTTTACGATAAAAACGCATAAGTAAAGAAGAGATTATAAGCCCTTCTGATATGTACTGGAGTAGCACGAGTTTTGGACTATTTCTATTTCATATCCACGGATTTATATAACATTTGTAAATATCCTAAACTATATATATAGGTGAGATACGAAACTTGATCGAGAGGTAGATACATGTTTCACAGAATAGTGTTTATGATACACGGGGTTACTCAATTAGAATACATAATATAAAAATGGCATTAGTATTTATTTTACTATACTTAGTTGTTTGGAGTATCAAACAAGAAAAGACCTTTAAAAGAAAACACTAATAACTTTCGTGACAATCACTCTTATAAAAGGTAAAATATAGGACTTAATTTTTGTTGCCATCTTCGCCTTAGTTTTTGTAAAGGAACAGTTTATTAATAAATTGCCTACTTTCTCATAAGAAAATTTCTTCGTAATTCAGCTTCAAGTTTTCATTTCATGGGAAAAGTGACATGACAACTAGAACCAGGTCAAATAAAAACTGCTAATAGTTTTTATCTAATCTTACTTACTATTTCTTAATAAATTGAGTGTAGTACTAATGAAGTTTTCTAAAAATAAATATGTATTGTACATACATAGATATAGAAATTCACCGGCTCAATAATAGGACATGTGCGAAGTATTTTATAAAATTGAAGGGAAGTGGTAAATACAACCATTATCATGTAGTGATAGAATTCAGAAAGGGTCAAGCTATTAGTGCTTTAATAGAAGGTCAATATGAATACCTGAACACATGCATACACAAAATATTAATGATTAAGCCAACCGCATGAATTCAACAAAAAGGTGAAAGTACAAAAGCGTAAACAAACCAAAAAACATCGTGCCGGATAAGTTTCACTTTTAGTCTGTCACGACTGTCTCGTTGGGTGAGGAAAGTGAAAATATGTATGGGTACGCTCTAGGTGATGATTGAAACCTGAACAGTGTTCAAAGATACTTGCGCAAAGTCTGAAACTAAAAACGAGAAGACTCTATCGATGCTTTATGGTCTGATAGCCTGACGTTATGCAGAACTGAGTAAATGGAGAAGTAAGAAACAAACCCAAGCACACTTTATGTTACTTGGACTAAAGAGTATCGAAATTCAGCTCTCAAGGTGTTACGACATTAGTAACATTGCAGGCGGATGGGATTAGGAGGTCAGTGTCAAAATGCATAAAATTTCAAAATTCCGCTGAGAAAATACCTCAGGCAAACGGTCCAGCTGAGCAACATTATGTTAGGCAAAATGACGACTGATACCAAAGCAGCGAAATTTATGTGAATTCATCATCCATTCTCGTTGGCCTTTCTCGCAGGTTAAGAAAATATCTCTGGCGATTTTTTGACAGAACTTAAAGTCAGGTGCCCGTCTATATGATTTATTAATTTGAGTGGATTTACTTTCATTAATGGTTGAAGGTTTCGTCACTTATCTAAGACCTTTTCAACAAGAATATAAGAACGTATGTAGGTAATTGCTTAAAATTAATTTTATAATATTTTCTGACGTCCTATTATGCATCATTTTAATTAACAAAAACCATTGTCCAACATAACCAATATTACGAAATTATACTACATAATTCATCTGAAACCACACAATTTAACCTTGACCTTTAATTCTTTTAATGTTGCGTGAAATATGTTGTGGAATTTGGAGAAGAGTAACATAATTTTGGATATTAAGGAATTGTAACAATAAAACCTGCTAAAAGAAGTGGGTGGCTTTTGTTACGCAAAATGTGCATAAAAAGAAGAGTTCTGCATGATTTCTTTTCTTGTAAAACCTGAAATATTTTATAGTAAAAATAAATTTGTACACAATATACCGTTCTAACGTCGTTGTTTATGTCTACGTATAATAGGTAAGTATATCTTTATAAGAATTTATCTGATCACAGAAACACATCTTATCATTAAATATGGTTGTAATTTTTATGTTCTCGGCTTTTTCCACACCAGAGATAGATAGATTGTCGAGAATAATGAGAAAACGACATTACATAATTTTGAAAAGATTAATGCATTCTCTGGGGACCATTTCGATATAAGATATAAAGTCAGTGCTGAGCTTATCAACGTACTTATGAACTTGATAACGAAAGTCTCTTTCCTTATTAGATTTCCGAATGAGTAGCGTTAAGTAAAATTTTCTTTAAACTCAAGTAAAATATTTCATTAAAATTGTTTTGTCAACTGTGTTGTGTAAAAGAAATACTTCCAATAAATATCTTCTGCAAAGTATATAAAACACTAATTACTTTTTTAGAAACGATAATTAAAACATCCCCTTGATAGGAAGTTGCTTGCAGCACTCCATTCGGAATTTTTTATTGGCTTTATCATGCAATTGCAACAAGTATATTTCAAGGCAGTAATAGCCTTGAAAGACGGTCAATAAGCAGTTAATTAAAGTCTTTGCAACGAATAATGGAACTTAGCCTTCTAGAAGAACATGTTTTAGTTGTAACAGGTTTTGGATTTAAAGAGGACGATTAATGTAAAGATAATTTCAATAATTATACACATGTTAAAATATATGTAAAAGCATCATTAATTAGTGTTCAGAACTGAACAAACTGTAAACATTACAATTCTTTATTTTGTAATGTTTACAGTATGGCAGTATGGCAAGACAAAGGCAGGTTATGAGGTATACCTATACATATTCAAAATCTTATTTTTTTATGTAATTTAGAGAATAGTTTTTATATTTCAATTCTTTAGAAAGCCCTGTTAGGAAATACATGGACATATTTGAATATTAAAGAAAAATCTTACGACGGTTGGTTACTCAAATAAAAGAGGAATTAGTTCTTTATATAAGAATAAGATGTAATTTCATCCACACGGTGGAATATATTAGGCTATATTTCTAACCTCCTTAAAAGAACAAGAATAGTTAAAGAATTAAATACAATATTTGGAATTAATCTTAGAAGCTGTTTAAATCATTTGGAGATTAAAATTTGTTCTTTTTCGAATCACTTTTATTAAGTTTATTCAAATTAGTACGATTAAATATATATTAAAAATCCAAAAATTTATTAAATTAATTTAGCCGTATTATTTTACTCTTGTAAATGACATCATTTCATCGCAAATATAAATTATGTATGTTGGACATGTTTTGTAATGACTAAGTATATTATGTATGTATGCATATTAAACATTTGTAGTGAACATATTCTTTTTCATGTTTATGTGAAGAGTAATTTTATCCATGTATGTAAATTTTATGGGAAAAACTCTGCTTGCGTCATTCAGAGGTTTGGAGAAGGAGTCTGAAAATTCGGCAGGATTAGGCCTAGACGTAGAACTAAAACATGCGACGAAAAAAAAAAAACGGGTGGTACTCCGGGAGTGCCGGCAGAAGTGAAAACTTGAACATTAACGTTGTGCATTTTTGAATGATTTGGAATGGTTAGGGAATAATTTCGCACGAATTGCTTTATTTATCAGTATAAAAGTACTATCATTTATGTGGTAAAATACAATATTCATTTATTGCGCTATCGTACACAAACATGACAATTTATATTACATAAAAAATTTAACACTTCAGAACTATTACAATTATTTTACATTAAAAAGTTTATCTCTCAGAAAAAACAACTTTCATCCATAATTTCAACGACTCTTTCACCATCATCATCGCCAATCTCTAAAACTGATACAATAGGTTTATGGTAGCTGAAGTAAGAAACGAACAATTTTGATTCGAATCTATTTAGATGTCTAATAAAGACCGCATCAATAGTAGTTTTGTATTTCGTTGTGCGCGTAGCAGGCTGTGTATAAACACACACGCACACTCGCGCAAGCGCCCTGTCCGTCTTACGAATTTTCGATCAGGGTCACGTGTCCTGACGCGAGTTTTACATTTTTTACCCATCCCAAAAAAGTGCACAACGCCGCTAAAGAAGTTTTCACTTCAAAAATAAAAAAGAGCACTCCAATATTATGTTATATTTAGTTCGGTCGATTGACTGTTGGTACGAAGTTGATGGTGCAAGCTCGAATGGTTCTTGACGTAGGTACTTGACCTGAAGTTGCTCAAAAACCTATGTATGTTCTTCTCAGAAAATTCTTTATATTAGATTATAAGTAGTTTAAACAAAATTATATATTTCCCTCAACAAAATAAGTGCCAGGGGCATTGCGAATTGTTTGTTCTTTTAATAAAACTACCCAAAATATAGAAAGGAACTTAAAAATGTTCGGGCCATAATTGGGACCTTTATTGACTTATTGAGATTTTCGTTTATACTTGAAATTTTTGATCAACGGATTCTATGGGAGTGCTTTTCGTAGTCCCTAACAATATGAAGACATTTCATATGTACATGTACAAAATAATGCTAGAATTTCATGTCCAATTTTGTTGGATTGCATCAGGAAATTTTTATTTTAAATGTTCATCTTTAGCGGAGATTATTTAAGTAAAACTATATGGGTAAGAGTGATTAACAATTCGTCCTCTTCTGCCTCTGCGTTAGCCTCTTAACTGCATTTTTTTTTCTCAAAATCATTAGTGGGTTAGCAATAGTATTTCCCACTAATATAATCTTAATTTTGGAAAATATGTTGTTACGAGGTCAACGCAGAAAGGGGACGAATTGTTTTTACATTTGCTCAGATAGCTACGCACGAGCTCTAGTCTAATTCCCGTTAAAAATCTACTAATTATGCAAAACTAGACAATTTTTTTAAAATTTTACAAAATGTCACATTTTTCCCAACTTTACATAAATTCTTTTTGTGGAGGAAAATGGTTTTAAAATCATTTCAACATAGGTACCTATGAGACGAACTTCATGCAAACACGAAACCAATGTAATGGTCCATTAATTGAATACCGATTTCAGTAAAAAGTATATATGTATATGTATGTATTGTTTGCATTCGTTAAAATTGTATTGTATTGTTAAAATTACATTTTACTTTATATTGTGCAATCTAACGTGTAGTTCTCGGATGTCGTTGTTGACCTTTTGTTCGACTCTTTTTTACCTTTGATTGCATTTGAAATGGGCTTCAAAATTGTTACGTTGTAAATTTCATTTGAAATGCATGGTTCTTAAACAACATTATGCACTATAATATAAAACGTACATAGAAACATTCCTGAAATTATCAGTGCCGTTTTATGTAAGTAGTTAAAAAATGTTGTAGTCGAATACTGACAATCTTGCCATTAATTTTTATGACAGATATTAAAATTGTTATTTCGTGTTACGTCAAATACAGTAAAAATAAATCTCTTTTATGATATGTTACCTAATTAGAGTTCAAGCTAGTTCAAGTAGTTTGGTTTTTAAAGACCAATGCGACAAGTAGAAGACAACATTTAAAATAGTTAACCCACCTTTTTAACTCATGTTTATCACTGGGTAATGTTTTTTGGTTTTTAGTTTAATGCGCTTATATAAATAAATTTCATACCAGTCATAAAACAAAGGAAATAACCTTAATGAATACCAAACGGAAAGTTCAAATAATGTTCGTTATTATTTAATTTAATAAATTTTTTATTGAATTTTAATAAGACATTTTAATTGTTAATATTACTTGTAGTATAAAATATAAATGAAGTAAACTAAGGAAATCTACGCATCTGAAACACAATTGCTCGTCTCAGCTTACAGCTGCAACATTAAAAATTCCGTTAAATCCTTATGATTTGCAAAGTTTATATTTCATTAGCGAATAACCGGCGCGGCGCCTCAATATACGCACATGCAGCTTAATTTTGTCAATTAGTCATTAGGAATTAAGTTCTTGTAAATTTGAATTAACTTTGTTGTATTCTATGCAGATGCAACATTACCGATAGTGGTAACAAATGAGGACAATTACTTTAAATGCCTATAGCGTCAAACCGGTTTAAAACAAAGTAGCTGGAATGTAACAATTTATTTGTGACATCATCATATATGTATAACTGAATATAGGATAAAAACTGGTAGTACGTGAAAAGTTTGTGGAACTAATAAATAAACAAAAATAATTAAAATACATATGTAGGTATATGTATTACAGGTGCATTACATCAGTCAACATTTTTATTAAAAAAATAAGTAAGGTTTGATAAATTTTTCAAAAAGTTTTTAAAAGGTGGAAAATTAAAGTGACCCGAAGAAGGATGTTTGAAAAAATTTGTTTATTTTATGACTACAAGAGTTGGTGACTAACTCAATGAGGAAGTAAGAATTAACCTTTTTAAATGGCGAAATAGGAATTTTAAATAAGTGCGGGGGTCTACAAAATTGATGTAAAAAATATGCAATATTGATTATAAGTTCATTTCCTACTTTAAAAATTCTATAGAAATAATTCAAAGCAAAAAAAGATAAAATTAGTTGCTTTTGATCGCACATTTATGATTGTGTAAAAGAAATATCTATTTATATTGGTAGAGAACTTCAACATTCCGTTTTTTAATTTTCTTTACTAGTTAGTTTAAACTTTACGCAACGTAATATTATAGTCCATTGTTACAGTTGAAACTTTTTAAGGATTATATTGTAGTTAAAAAATCTTTGCTATATACTTAAGTATGTAACTACTTGGCATTCGCAAAACGTTTAAACTGAATATCTAATTCTTGCCTGTTAGGCGTTAACATGTTTTTACGTATAGTTGAATGTAAAAATTCAATGCATACCCAGAAAAACTTTTTATAATACTTAAATTTATTTTTTTAGTCTTTAAATCATGCATCTATTTACAAGTTAAGGCCATGAAAAGATGAGTTTTGAACTTTAATCACGAAAGGAATGAATAGCTTTAAGAAGTGCTTTGTGGAAAACCGAAATAAATCGACATAGTAAATCAAATTTATTGCCAAACGTATTTTGAAATGCGCAATTGGCCTACCTTGGAATGTTGAAAAGTTGGTCACGGAGTTGAAGATCGCAACTGAAGGCATGGAATATAGTCTAAGTAGTTATCGCCAATGGGCTCGAGAGTAGCCGAAGAATGCAAGCGGTAGCTTACGTAAGATGTGAAACATTATCATCGCCGCAGACGTTTTAATAATTGGTCAAAAAGCATAAAATAATTACGATTGCGACACCATCAGCAATGTGGTTAAGTAAACGGAGGGGGATTCCCCATAAAGTGTCCTTCTGGTGGGAGTCAAGTGGTTAGCCAGTCAGTGGCAGGCAAAGTTGCTATAAATTATTAAGCCCATCTCAGGTGCATAAATAATGGTGACCATATATTTTAATGTATCCCCAAATAAGTGGAATACCTTCAGCGAATGAGGAAGCCCACCATTTAGAGGCTTCCAGATGTGACGAATAATTCAAATTAAGAGAAAAAAATTTTCTCTATGAAATTCCACAGGTGTCGACTGAGTTGCGATTATCTTTAACTGATGGTTAATGGAGTGGAGAAAGCGATTTCTCATCTCGGCACTTTTCTAGCGTGTTCCGTTTCCTCGTGATACAAGTTTTAATTTTGAATGTTTATACATATCCGTCTTTTTAATTAAAGCAACACTAGACACTAATGGGCTGATGTTAGCACATTTAAATCTATAATCGTTTGACAAAAGTCGTCTGGTAAGATGTTAAACCTGCAGTTGCAGTGTATATTTAAGAAACCAACTAATATAAACATTCAAATAAAATGATGATGAGTGATCATACCATGGTTGTTCCTACCTCCTGTTGTCGTCGACTTTGCGGACTGTGTGACTGTGTATCCTCCAGATAGATTTAAAAATATCACAGCTAAGATTGTGTATCTAATCATATTGGTAAGAGGTAACTACTAGTAACTTAAGTAAGAAATAAGGCAAGAACTGAAATTTTTTTTTCCTAATTTTGTCACCAAATGAGAATCCTTTGCAAGTGCATTTCTCCAAGAATTTGCTAAACTACGATTAGGTAGGCTGTGTTTTCCTTGCAGCCGAAACTGATTCGATTGACGCTTCAACTGGCCACTAACCTGCGCGCGCACTCTTTTCGACCGATTGAAAAAAAATACCGTCAGCGTTATGTGGTCCAAAGCTTAAGACGCACACGTATCTTTTTACCGAAAGCTAATGAAGAACTGACTTCTTTTTCTGCGGAGCGCTGCTGGTATCGGACAGGCACCGAACCAAGCACCACCAGCTCAGACATGTCGAAGCCCTGCTCTCCTTAGTTTTTGTTGTTATGTTCTGCTGCATGGTGTTTGGCCAGATTCGCTAAAGGCCAGCAAGAAGCGGCAATCCGGTTTGGAGCTGAATCTCATTACCGCCGTACCGCGCGCGATTTAGCGGCTTTCAAGTAGGATTCACTTCGTATTGGAGTTTGTCTTTCGGATAATGGATGCAGCCAGTATACCTACTTAGTTGAAGCAAAGAAGAAAATCCCCAGATGACGAAAGATCCTAACTTGAATCGCCTTAATGTCAAGAAAAACGCAACGGTCATAAAAGTAGTACGGAATTTGGCTACTGTTCGCGCTCAAAGGTATGAGGATGATGTAAAGCTATGGCGTAAATTTATCTTCAGAGAATGGGGTCTCTGCGATGGACTTGAAAAACTGCGGGAAACTAGATCACCCGACGACATTCTGTCTTGTAACAAATTATAATAACAATGATCGAGGTAAGCTATAAATTAGCAACTTATCGGTATCACTTTGTCTTTTCAAATGGCTTTGTTATGCATGTTTGTCAATTAGCTACTGTTAGGCACGTCATATCGATGAAATATTTTAATATTATCTGGCAGATCTTATTTAATGATTTAATTTGGTAGACCCCGCATCGTCGTTGGTAATATAAGATCTCTTAGCACAAAAACATCAATGTTGAGAATAAAATAGAAAACTTAAAAATTCAAAAATCTGACTGCTTAAAAAATGCCACTGCATGCTGCTAAAAATCCTTTACCCTCGGCTGAAAAAGATCATTGTTCTCAGCACTGACTATCAGTGGTTCTTATGATAAAATTCAGTCGAAGGCATAGGTATCTTTCATAGACATTTATGTTCAATCTGTGGACGTACGTCCGAACAGAGGTAAGTATACGTTAATCGAACAAATGTTGATCAGGAGACCATGTGGAATCGATTGGGATACCCCTGCTCAGACCTTAGCAAAACACCCTGTATATACGACAATACCTATTGATGCTGCTAAAATCAACTCTGCGACCATGTATTTTGCGCGATTCACTTGTTGCATCTTTAAAAGACCAATGCTTGTTGGTTTTAGCCGCTTATTTCAATATCGCTAAATGTGGTAGCCTAAAGTAATATTTTTAATTGTTGTTCTGTAAATCATCCATTCTTATTGTTTTTCTGCAATTTCAAAGTTCTCATTAAATCGTTAAGAAATTAAGATCTCTTCTCTATAATTCTTATATTATGTTAGATGTATGTATAGTTATGAATTTAATATCATTAAAGGGCATGTTTTCTTATACCGCAAATTTTTTTATTCTTTTACCAAAATATATAATACTATATACATATATTTATCTAAAAGATACTTTGCCTCAAGATGGGAAAAAATTATAAAACTTACATTGGAATTTTCAAATACCTACATATGTATGTATATGATTTCACAAACGATTGTTTCTTTTATAATATTATATTATAATATAATATATTGCGTAACGGAGAAAAATCTGAGTATTTTTATATGTCTTTAATAATAAAATCGATCGATGTATATGTACATATATGTACAGTACATACTACATATGCATACATATATTTTGAAAACTGACTTAGCTTCAGCTGTTATACAGCTTTTATTTTTTGTACCATTTCATATAAATTTGAATTTACTCTAGCTTTTTAGCGATTTATTGCGCTGTATACATTTGATAGTATAGTATACTGTACTCGATTACAAAGAAAAAACATTTTTTCTTTAAGATAGCATTAATAAGTTGAAACGCTTGCAGGAAAAGATATGGTTGACTTAATAATATTTAAATGTAGAAGATACGAGTATAGGTACTGCTTTTTTTTAAAAAGTGAGAAATACCTACATATAAACAATTGCAGTCCTATACGATTTGCAAACAGCGAATCGCCTTTTTTTAATTAATATTTATGCGTGGGTATATAATTTATATATGCATATGTATGTATAGCTACCTGTATTTAACTGAGTGATTTATGCATTTGAGCCCACCTTTTCAAGGTAATTTTGGCGGTTTTTTGAAAAGCTCTGCAAACTTGTGACTGCGTATGAAAATCTAAACAAACAAATTTTACAATTTAAATTTTCCGCTAATTGTATTCTTCTGTTAATCAGAGGCAAGAACTCGTACCTACTGGAACTTGATTTCGGTCGGAAGACAAAACTAAAACAGCAAGCTATTAAAACCATTAATTGTCCATTTTTACCTGAACACCGTCTAGTATAGTTAAAACGTAGTACGCAATATCCGCTTTTCGCAATTTTATACATTTGTTGCATGATTTCAAGGCATATAGTTTTGGCTCGTTTCGGAGATAATCACAGACAGCGGACAGCTCTTTAATTAATACATTTACAGTCGGGAAATATTTTGTTTTCAAGCGTGCTCCTTCGTCGTTCAGATTTTAAGATTATGATAATCAACTGCGTCCTTGACGGTGAGATCACTGACTGGGAAAAACTTTAGCTCGGGGAATCTTGAGATTAAAACAATTTATGGGATTGATGGCAAGAATATGAAGACGTTTTTCTTACATATATAAATAACAAAATAGGATAAACCGGATTAGAATCAGAGTAAAAGAAAATACATAAAAAATAAGATCGATCTAGACACTCCCTATCATGATCAATTCGCGGATTACCTTCCTATATCCACAAAAACCCAACACTGTAGAGGTAACTCAGGGTACGCGGAATCCAACTAGTTTCCAGTAAAACCACTTTCTCTGCAGTTCGGCCGCCACAAGGTCTTTCAGCAGATGCGTCAAATTCTTGTTTTATAGGAGGAATTCGCATACTTATGATAGCTGTTAACAGAACTCAATATAGATTTATTTTTGGGTGCACCTTTGATATTTGTCTAAGCCAATCAGTGTCCATTATCTAACTTTACCTTGCCGTTCTACTCTGATGTGATTTTGGGTGCGGAAAGGTTGATTTAAGTCTTGCAATAATTTAATTTACGCATTAGGTAAGCCTACAATTTTGGAAATTGACTAACAGAATGTGACATTTAAGCTTCAATCAAAAATTTTTACCAATCATCCCTAAATATGAAATCATGGTCCAGAACAGTTCGATATAGTTAGATCTTGGACATTTGTCTCCCTTTTAAAGATACCAAATTAGTCACATCAAACCTAATGCGTCATTAAAACATTTCACAAGCAAGTACTTCATAGCCTTAAATTAATGAGAAAATAAATAATTCAATAAAAACCGAAACTGAATTGGCAGTGAAAGCTGTCTCGAGGATTCATTGATTACGAGTAAAAGTTGTCTTAAGAGTATAGGTACATTACCTACCTGTGTATACTAAGTTGTTGCTTAGTTACATAACTTTGACGCTTTGCATGAAAAGATGAAGTACAAATTACAGGGAGGGTATACATATACAATTTTATTAAATGTAGCTCCTGAGTTTTTATGCAGTTTTAAGTATATGATTTGTAAGTGCAGGCATCGGCACATCTCGAAAATAGATTCCAAATCAAAAGCAAGCATTTTTATTTTAGCTTAAGAACAACATTGATGTGTTACCCCAGCTATAATTAATAAACCGACTATATTAGTCGCATAAAATTAATAAAATAGAATATGTAGATATGTATTTTCATAATTCAATTCTATTTGTAAACAGAATACGTAATATAATAGTATTTTTGAATTGGATACGCAAACCTCTAATGGAAGGAAATTAAAGTTTAATTATATTACGTTGGTAATATTACTTTTTTTCTCTGGAAAGAACATGATTTTTGCTTTTTAAAATATTATAATGCCTTAAAATTCCAATTACCAAGTATTATTCATTCCATTCAATGCTAGGTTGCTAGGTTTGTAAATATAAACAAAGAAAGATTTAAAAATAGACATATGTAATATTTGTCTTGGCGAACATTTTTTCTTAATAACTCAATGATAAAACTAAGGTATTTTAACATACTATAAAAAATGCGGACAATAAGTAATCCTGCGTCAATTTTTATTAAGTCAAGTTTTATTAGGATCAACATAATTCTTGTCTGGTTGCTGTGGAAAGATTATGTATTTAGAATTCGCTTGCGAGTGAAGAACATACTCGTACATTGCGTTTTGTTTGAATTTAGTTTAATTAGGAAAATAAAATGTAAATCTCAAAACAATATCTTTTTTGAGGAGATATTAAATATGTTAGGAGAAGAAAATTATTGGCGATATTTGTTGGACCTTTTTTTCAAAATCAAAGGAATTTATAAAAAAGAAAAAACTTAATACAAAGATGACAGTGTAAAAATCGTTGGACTGGGCATTTGAGTTAATATTGGTGTACTATTACTGAAAGCTTTTAGACTCAAACAATGGCATCATATCTTAAAAAATTGACTAAAAGATCAGTCTCAATTTTCACCATACATATGTACATAAGTAAAAAAACGAGATCGACCTGAATTTGATAATCGGGTTTTCTATACTATATATGTATGTATGTATGTCATCCCATTTGCTTTTATTTTCAAATATTATATACGTTTATTTAAAGGTGCGGGGTTTATTTCTGATATGCATTTTCTCAAGTCAAATTCTGGATATGCGCCTGCTCTCTATACTTCTAAACGACATCTTAAATACTCATAATTAGTCATAAATTGTTTTACTATAAAACACATACTTGGCGACTAATCAAGTGTACTGCATTTGTGACTTCTTTCCAATGCTTGCTCTATAAACGTTCATGGACATTCTATTTACATGGCGGAACAAAAGACATTGCGCACTCAATCTTTTGTACGAGTACTATTAAAAATTGCCCCTGCTATTTATCATGTACTTAATCTACTGAGTCGTGTGACATGATTTCTTTATCAAATGCAGCAGCAGCAAACTAAGATGAATAATTTGAAATGGTGCTCCCATACTGCGGTATTTATCATGATGCTAATACAGTTTATAGCTGCAGATCGATCATGATATTGTATAAGCGTGATTTTGAATTCAAAAGAATTTTCTACCCACCATTATTACATACTAGGCAAGGTTAATATCAATCAGCATGAAAATGTTTCCGACTTCGAATTGTTTTTGCACGAAATCTTTTACCAATTTACTTTCTGCTTTTGTTGTGTTCTTGTGCAAGGCACGATAAATTTTTTTCAATAAAACCATTAAATTGGTTTTCACAATTAATCATCGTGTTCCTACTTAAGAATATTACGACAAAAGCGAAAATTTAAAGAATAACTTCTCGTGTTGTTGTTTTAAAAATGAAGCCTGTTTATAAATCAAGGTCGTTTTCATAGCTACACTGACCGAGCTACCTTGGACATTTTTGCAGTGAAAAATAAATTAATCCTAATCTCACTTTTGCGAAGGAAACGAATCTCTGCGTATAAATTTGTTTATAAGAAAAATAGGAATTTTGCAAACAGTTTTTCAGGAATACCATCGAATATCCTTCTTTAGTCACCATTTTACTCCCGTTTACTTGTTAAATTAGGGAGTTGGCTAATGAAAATTATTCGAATGTAAAAAGACGGATTCCTTGATCCGCTTTGCAAAATTACGTATTAAAAGCTTTTATTGCACATACTTACTTTGTTGTCTGTCTGTCT
The DNA here is from genome assembly GCA_933228815.1 of Machimus atricapillus. Taxonomy (NCBI): domain Eukaryota; kingdom Metazoa; phylum Arthropoda; class Insecta; order Diptera; family Asilidae; genus Machimus; species Machimus atricapillus. The sequence continues at coordinate 32,759,722 of OW121784.1, forward strand.
GCTTGGGATCCGGAAAGTCAACTTTGAACCAGTTATCCGAACAGGTTGACATTTTGCACACGTGTATAAGTGCCGTGATTCGTGGAAATGTAAAGTATTATATCTTTCTAAATCCAATATTGCGGACACCTCTAAGATGGCTATGTACTTTTTTCTTCACAACCCTCTTGATAAGGTAATCAAGCAAAAGGGTTAAGTTATATCTTTTATAACCACATAAAATTATTAGACATTCTAAGACATTCCAAGTACTAATTAAATGTGCAGCAGAAATCATTAAATTAAAACTTTAAAACAGATAAAATTAAAGTGGTTGTATTCAAATGTATGAACGAAAAAAAAAGGTTTTGAAAGTCTGAAAACAAATTATAGTACCTTGTCGAATAACTTATAATTATAACATTATATTTGTTTTGGATGAACATTCCAATGACTTACAATTTTAATGTGTAATTATGTACGATTATGAAATTTTTTTATTTTAAAGTTAGTGACAAAATAAACTTGCCATGTTATTAAAAAAACTATCAGTAGATTATTTTGGATGTAAATATGTATACTCTAAAATTCATCTTTATATTAAAAGCGATTTAAAAAAGACCTTAATCATGTTAAAGAACTTTAAGACTAACGAAATAATTAGAAAAATGAGATAAATTGAATTTAAAATTAAAGGGGATCATTCAGTTTAAATATATTTTTGGACAAATTGCATTTTAGCCGAAAAAAAACAAAATATTTTACAACGTGATGTTTTGAACATTTTGTAAGAGAACAGAATTTCAAAACTTCAGTGTCACCATCATCAAAGGGAGCAAGAAGTGTATTTTTTGTTAATACTTTGCTTTTTGCACAATTCTCCTAACCCAACAATATTGGATTTAATAATTATCAAATTGATTTGTTTTATATTAAACTGACTTCAATAACGCAAGAGTATTGTTCGTATTTAATGTGATTGTTAATTAATTAATGATATTTTGCCAAAATAGTATAGTTGGTTTATACATACCTCTGCAATACGCAGCACAAGCGACATGTGGATCGAATTCTACCCTGTTTTCCACAACTTCATTCTCCGCAGGATCGGCAAATTCGTCAGGATAGAACTGATCGTGCTGTTTGGATTCGACACTCTGTAGAGACTCAGAGTCAGAATCTTTGTCATCAAACTCATCAAGTTGTGAATCTTCAGTTGTAGCCTGAGGCTGTTCTGTTTCTTCTTGCTGTCGCTTGTGCTGTCTTAATTGTGCTCTTCTTGTCGATTTTGGCATAAATCTACGAGGAGTCATTGTTGACGTTGGAAGTATATCATCGATGGTTGGGGCTTTCTGCTGTGGTCGACGATATGGGAAAAGTCTCCGTTCTAAGAAATTTGCAAATATCTGTTCCGTTATTCGATTTTGTCGCTCTATTTCTTGTAGATCAATTTTTCCTGTTAATAGTTAAAATACAATATTGTGAGTTAAAGGTGTATTGCATAAAAAGAAATTAAATATTTGATAATGTAATAATGATAATTTAGCTAAAGTGTTCCTGAAACCATTTAACACGAAAATTGAATTGCGGTAAGTTGGCGTTGGGGAATTCCTCTAGACTTTTGTATATTGAAGATAATTTATACATATATGTATGTATTGTACATATATAGATGGTAAGTCCGAACTGACAAAATGCTACAATTTGATTCCTTTTTTAACTATCAAATTTCAAATGCGCAAATATCTAACTCAAACTAACTCTGCACTAATTAACCTTAATATCGGAGATATTTTTTATAAAAAATTTCTTAAAACTCCGGGTCTGCTTTGTACCAACAGGAGAGTTATGTTAAATTTTATGCACAATTTCAAGTTCTGTTAAAACACAAATACGCACAAAATGTTTTTGTTTGCAAAAATAAGATAACCAAAACTCAAATAAGAGTTTCGATTACAATTTTTACAATACTGCATAACATATTTGTTATATTATATTATATCTGTGTGAGGACGGATGGATGTGTCTGAGTGTGTGGTGCGCGCCCGGTGCGGGCGAATGTATAGGACTCCACCCCGAAGTAATGTCTACTAGACGGTTCCGGGGTGGAGTTCCTGGAGGTGGGGAGTGGGGTTTTAGCCGGTAGGCCTGGCATTGTGGCCAGGGAGTCCGGCACACGGGTGGCTTCGGTCACCTAGGTGCGTAACGGCAATTCCCCACTCCCATAAAATAAAAAAAAAAAAATAAAAAAAAAAAAAAATTATATTATATCTGCATGTTATGTTACTATGCTCGCAATAGAAGAACCGTAGCGGAAAATGCAGAACCTTTAATTAATTTTTAAAATGCCTGGATATTATTATATTTGTATTTATTTATGTATTTTCTCTATATATTTATTATGTATGTACATGCGTTTACAAATGCCGTTTAAAAGCTCATTAAAATTATTGAAGATGATATTTTGACCGAAATACACATTTTTAGTATATCTACAATCTACATATGTATATTACGTCACAGTCAAAACAATTTCGGATTTACGAGATATGTTCATGAAGAGTAAACAATTTTGAAAGACGTCAATATGAAAGTTGAAGATTTAGTTGTTCTTGTGTTAAGTTAGATTTAGAAACTAACAATAATTTTTCTGGTTTCAATTCAGTGTTTTTTTAAAATTAGTTCAGTTCTAGAGGAACGCGGTACCTACATTAGACTTAAAAAATGTTCAAAAACTATTTTAATTACAAACCTTGCAGGGGCATAAAACAATTCTGTGACTGACTGAAAGACAACGCACAGGCCAAACCGCAGGATCTAAAGGGTTGAAATTTTGATAGCAGATTTCTTTTGTGCTGTAAGCACCCACTGAAAACAAATTTTACGAAATGCTTCCCCTGAGGGAGTAAAATAGGGGATGTAAGTTTGTATGAACATATGTAGTTCTTTTTTTAAGTTAAATCAAAGAACTTCTAAACTTCTAAACAGAAGTTCTTTGGTTAAATCCATAAAATTTTGGTAATTAGTCTTTAAGTTAGAAACTAAGAAAGGCGTATTATTCAGCATTCTTCGAGATTTATCCCTTAAGGAGGTAAAATAGGGGATGAATGTTTGTATCGTAGTACTGTTATTTTTGTAGTTTAAACCATGAAAATTAGTATTTCATTCTTTAGTTGAAATTAACAATGGTGATTTTCAACTTTTTTAAAAGATCATTCCCTGATGGTAAAACAAGGTTAAGGTTGATTTTCCTAAAACCCTTAAACATGTTCAAATCAATAGTCTGAATATCAAATTATAAGTCTCTTCCTTAACTTTTAAAATAACGCACTTTCGTACAAAGCTTTATGTTTATCCCCAATTTTGCTTTATTCTATTTCTATTTATTTCGAATTCCACATCAACGAAGTCAGGCAGAAAGCTAATACATAGGTACATACATACATATACATAAGTACATATTGTATAACATCGAAATATGTATATCATGTAAAGCTTTGTAGAATCGTTTGATGAAGAATATGAACTTTGAGCTTAGTTTACGATACGAGTTATTAATTTGTACCAGGATTGTGTAGATGTGTTTATTTGAGGTCGAAAATGGCAAATATACAAACAAAATTGTCAATCAGTTGTACTTTCCGAAATAATTGACTTAGAAATTTTGTTACATACTCCTAGAAAATGTCGTTACAAATTTCATAAATAACTTAAAGACATTTACACCTTTTTTTCATTGCAGGAGCTTCTTCAAAAATCGTTGAATTTAACGAATCTATGTAGGAGTAAGAGATAATCTCCTAAACTAATGAGGCGATTTAGATAAAATTGCTCATGTTACGTCTCTTTTGATGATAAGTTATTTGATGCAGATTTGTCACTATTGCATAGTATTGACTGCGTGTGGTTCTATTAGTATTTGACTAATTGATTAAATATTTAGGAATCACATTGTACTTCTTTGGTACGTAGTTAGCGTAATTAAAGATCGTCAACAAGCTTTCTCCTTGTAAACGTTCCAAATGTGGGTCCGAAGTTGATAAACTCCTTCGCGTGAAATTTAAAGGTAACAATTTAAATCAGGTTTCCGTATATGTACATATGTGCATTCGTTTTGCTTTTATTTACAACTCGAATTTTATACAATCGAGCTATTTCTGGTTCCTTTCACTCAATTGTGAATTTAGGTTATATTGCAGGACGGCCACATTGTTTCTTGGTCACGCCGCCGACAGAAATGAGAATCTCTTTCGAAATCACAACTTAAGTCCATTTAAAGTTGTAATGTAAATTCGCACATTATTTCACGCTTTTAGGAATAGCGTGATCTGGTTTACGCTAATGTGTACATTCATAGAGAAAGTCAAATTCGTGTTAAGTTGATGTAACCGCGTGCAGCTAAATAAATCATGCATGCTTCTACGGCTCTTTTAGATTTTTTTTATTATGTAGATAGTACCAGTAACGATCACCATTAAAATTACACTAGAAAATGTGCAATTTTTCGTAATCGTGCTTTCCGTTTCACTAACGATTTCATGCAGGAATTTCAAATTATACCTACTAACTCAAAATATCCGCATTTCTTTTCTTATAATTTTGAGGAAAAACAAGGAATCTTTCATAGTTAATTTAATTAATTAAATTTAATCAGCCAAGTACGAGTTATATTCGCAAGTTAAATACCTATGTACATATGTACTTCTAATAACCGAATTATAAATCATTCCAGATAACTTTAGGTCACATTTGACAAGGTTTTCCTTGTATAATTTTTATGAAATTCTTTATAAGGAATATGTCTGAATATTTTGTGTAAAATAAAAGCTTCTATATTGGTAGGTACTCGACTTGACTTCTTGACTTACATAGTATGTGGAATGTCCCTTTTCCAAATATAAAAAATATGCTAAGATCAGCAGGGTTCCTTGCAAAAGTCAATGTATTTTATAGTTTTAAGACTATATTATTATTTACAAACCACGACAAACTTAAAGCAAGATCATGCGTTTTCAAAAGAAAACTCATTAAGATTTATAACATGTATATAACTACTAAAATTTAATACATTTCGTTAAAGAAAATCGTTGGTATTAATGACCATATAATGAATTCCAAAATGCAAATAAAAGAGAGAACTTGCATGGCGCCTCAAGCTCTTTCACTTTCGTCGCACTTTCAACTCGTTATTCGAATGAGCCTGATCGATTTGCACAAATCGCTGAATTTTTTGCTCATAGAGGAAGCGCATATTCTGTGAGAAATGTATGCATATGTATTTTGTAATGTGGAAAATTCATGCCGACCTACTTTAAACGAGTTTTCCAACGTGCGACAGCTACGCTTCACTCACAATTTAAGCATTGGAGATTTTATGGCATTCATGAATGAAAAGCTTGTCATGAAGCATTTTAAACTCAGGTGATACAGAAAATGCATTATTTTTTGTTCTAATATACCTTCATTCATGTGGGCTAAAAAGATAGGATTGCATTTAACTGCTTGACTAATTGCGGATTATTTGCAAAAATCTGGGGAATGTAAAGGGGAAGTAATCGACCATTTGGGGAAAAAATGACAGTTGCGTGATATACATAGCTGCAGAAAATATGTTCGCGTTTGAAGCAATTATTAGCCTACTTTTGTAACTAATTAGTAATTAGTTATTTAGTCACATTGCAGTTGCAATAAAAACCAGTTGTTAATTTTGCCACATTTAGCTGGTTTTGAGGTAGGTATGATAGAGTTTTACGTACCTACATACATATATTGCTTGAAGTCTAAGCACGGAAGGTTGTCCATATTTCAAATTTTATAAATTATTCGAGAGAAATTTACTTGCAAGGGTGACACATTATTCGACACAGAATTCCTTTACTGAAATAACAATGCATATAGTTACAGCCAGTGGCGGATTTACCAGCAGGCTAAGTAGGCTTGAGCCTAGGGCGGCAGATTTTAGGGGCGGCAAATTTGAAAACCGATTTTTTTTTTTTTAGAAAAGACGGTTTTCTGATGTGTAGATATCTCTCTAGAAGTCCACAAGACACCTTTCCGATGACTTTTCCATCTTCTCTTTCATTGTACATTCAACGGTACCGCAAACTTCTATATTCTACGGTAAAACACCCAGTTTACGGCCCCAACCAGAAATCGGCCATTGCCCACACTTTCTATGAGTGAAATGAGAGCGAAATTGCGGAAAATATATTTCACTGTAGCCGATCTTTATGAATCTCTTCGCAAATTTTTCGTAGATCAACGAGAAAATTTCAAGTATTTCGAAGAAAAGGCGATGGAATTAAGCGTGTCGAAGCAGTACACAAAAGACATGGGAAAAAGACAACCGAAAAGAAAAAAAAAATATGATGAAACGCCCGATGAAGAAATGAAAATGACCGCGAGTGATACTTTCAGAATTAATACATTTCTCGTCATCATTGATAGACTCGTATCTGAATTAGAAAAAAGACAGAAGGCCTACAACAAGTTCAACGAAAAGTTTTCATTTTTGACCAAAATGAGTGAATTGTCGTCATCAACCCTTACAAAAAAAGCTCTCGCCTTGGAAGAAATATATTCTAATGATTTAGAGACTGACTTAGTTCAAGAATGCATTCATTTTCAAAGCCACATTTCTACGGAAAGAATTTCGGTAAAACCAAATTCTGAATCATTGGAAAGTCTATTTTCGTTTCTGCGAAAACAGAATTTGCAGAACGTTTATCCTAACTTGGACATAGCTCTTCGTATGGCATTATGTACTCCAGCGACAAATTGTTCGGGTGAGAGAAGCTTTTCTTGTCTAAAAAGGGTAAAAAATTATCTGAGATCGACCTTAAGTCAAGAAAAATTAAACGCTTTAGCTCTTTTGTGTATAGAGTCAGAAGTAATGAATAAGATCACTTACGACGACATTATCGATGATTTTGCCAACAAAAAATCGCGCAAAAAGGAATTGTAAGAAACTTTTATAAGTTAATTGAAATTATTATTTGTTAACTGTTTGTAAGCGCAATAAAGATTATTTAACTACGTTTACCGAATGTACATTATTGTGTGAGTGGCATACCCCGCCTTATTAGTCGTACATCATTGAACTTTGATTACCTCAGAAATACGTATACTCAAAAACTATTTCTTATGCAATTTGAACCGAATTGTTGGATTGTAAAAATAATCTAGGAACTGACAATTCACAATTGTAGAGGTAAGGGCGGCAAAAATTCAACAGCCTATACTTGGGAAATGTGTAAATCCGCCACTGGTTACAGCCTTAAAACACAAAAAAAAGTAACAAGAAAATATATGTACCTACATACATACATATGTGGTGTATCAATATGGGTGGATAAATCCAATTTTGTGAGTAAATTTATTTGCCCATGAGTTCCAGGCTGTATCAATGATTGCTTATTATTTTTTACAACATTTGGTATTGATTAGTCTGTGAATAATCTATGTTTATCTTCAAAGGAGGATTAGTAATTATAATTTATCGTTGGTTCGGATATAATTAAAAGTTATTGTAACATAGGTGTATGTACAAATGTTAAGATATTTTTTCGATGCACTAGTTTATGTTCTTATAAATATTAAATTTAAATTTAATTTTAGAAGTACATACATAATGAATATAGAATATTTGTGGTTGCTCACTAATTGAAATTCGAGTTTTTTATTAACTCAATATTATTTCCATTTTTTTCCATGTTCTATAATAAATTCTTTACGCTTACTTTTATAAAATATTTCTAAGAGCTTCGAAACATTTGAAATTATACAGATACCCAACTTTCACTAATACCTACTTAAGTCATGTGACATTTAAGATCGACTTCACGTCGATCCAAAAAATTTGTCGAATTGACTTGAACTGAATGATAACCACAACTTAAGCACACGGGTTTTAAAATTAATTGTAATCTTTGAATCAACTGTGATGGTTGTTATTAAAGCAGGGTTTTCAGAAAGACTTCAACAAAACTTATATGGGTATTTATGGTTTCCGATTGTGTCGTTGGAGAACATGTAAACTGTAACGTAAACGGTTGTCACGGAAATAGCAATGAAAATATTAAATTTAATATTCAGTACTTTATATTCCTCGTCATAAGGTTCAAAAAAGTTCATTTCAGAATCTTGGAAAACATTATTGATTAGGTAATCTTTCTGCGGCTGTTATTTACTATGCAAATCGCGTAAAACATAGCCGGTGAATGATGACTAAATCACGATCGGCTAGAATTAAGCGCCTTATTTACTCTAACTTTAACTTGCATGAAGATAATCCATTCTATTAAATTTGATGAAACCATGGAGTAACATTATCTTTATGGTTTTTCGAAAAGAACACTTAAAATACACCGCAAACTGAGCATCACTTTAACAAGGCACTTGAAAGGCTTGTCTTCCGTTGTCTTCCGTATCGCTAAGATATTGCAATCTTCTTAGAGAAGAAAATGTGGGAAGGCTTCTGGTTAAGGTATGCTTCGAAGTGAACAGAAATATTGCAAAAGAGAATCTTTCGTAAACAAACTGCAACAAGCGGTACAAGTTTGCATCAGCTTAGGCTAGTTGCCATAAAACATGATCTGGGTGACAGCACAAAAAACCATGCAAATCTTGGGCGCCAAATGCCAATGGAGTTCGCTACGATTTCATTTTCAAAATTTCAATAGAAGATTGACGAGAACTAATTACGCGCAATGCTGGTTTGACCTAGCTAATGGTCTTCGTCTTCAGCTTCAGTACGTTTTCGGAATCACAACTAGGCCCAATGCTACGCGAGGTACCTTTGACTCATGGCGGCATGATTGATATTTCCTCGGTTCTTAAGACCTGAAACCATCTTTCAATTATCTAGAGAACTTCGCAATAAAAGTTCATTGCGGGATAATTGCACCGATTGTGTTTTATGCTCTGTCGCCATCAGCAAATAAATGCCTTGGTGGCCTTCATGCTGTGGCATTGAAGAGCTTTTTACTGTCAGTAAATCAAAGAGTTGATCGATCTTCGCTATATGCCCGAATTATTTTAAGGTCAGTTGTTGAGAATAAAATGGTTCTTAATGTAATCACAGTTTTCACGGTGCATTAAATACATACATCGTTACCGTTAGTCTCAATCTCCTTGAACAAACAACCTTGAAAGGTTGAATTGGAAAAGATTGAGGCATCATCTCATCTTCACGTCAGCTATCCTTGTGTCGTGCTGTTGCTGCTGTATGTTTGCATTTTTTATTTTAGTCAGCTATCACCACTTGTTGCAGAGGCCGCCGATTCTATAATAGTATGCAAATATTCAGCTGCCTAATTATGATTAATTGCAGTATCAGTTGATGTTAATTAAAAATTTTCTGCAAAATATACAAGTGGATTTATTCAATCGCATACTTTACATACTATATGCACGTATAAATACTGATCAAAATCAAGAGAATCATCATCAATAATAAAAATATAAGCAAACATCTTGTAAAATCAATTATACTTTCAAATTATTGGTTTAAAAACCCGTTAAACAATAATTTCATTGATCGCTACTATGACGAAAGAATACATACAATGTAGAACCTGTCTGAAAACTAATATAATTAATAGATTTTGTTTTTATTTTGCAACGTTGTAATGATCTAAGATAGGTATAATCAATCAAGATCAATTTTAGAGTAACTCTTCTTCCATAGAAATGTTAAAGATATTTGAGGCTTTTTAGCGTCCTGAGCATAATTTCGCTACATCTACATATGTATACATACATATATGTTATATTAGCAAGACTGACTACTGATTTTTTAAGTGTTTTTAAGTGAAGTCATAGTTTTGGACTTTGTCTTTTATGTATTTATCTATTGTTGAAGCATTATATTCTTTTAAAATAAATCATGAGTTGGCTGCAGTCCTCGCTTATCGTAATCTGTTTATTCTACCTTATGTATACATGTAGATACATGTACATATACCTTTACCTTTTTTAAAATTCGAAGATTAGAAAATTCTAAATATTTTGCTCGAAGGATAGGAGCAAATATTTCCATATAGGTATTCCACATTTCACATTTCCTAATTCCTAGCTTTGAAAAATTGCTTTTACTATATCCCTGGTTTTGTTTAGGATTTCATTATCAGAAATTTTAAGGAAATTGTCAAATTTTCATTGAACCAATCAATTTTAAATTGTTAAAATTAGTTTTCTATTAAGATGTTTTCTAAGGTCCCAAAATATTTAGCATATTATTATTTTTTTTAAAATTAGTAGACGCTATAATATGTAATGCATGTTTGTATTTTGGGCATTCCTGAAAGGAATCTAATTTAAAGCAGTTAACTTTATTAATGATTTAAGAAAGTATTTAAGATTTCTTAAATATATTAAATTTAATAAAAACATATTTGGTAACGAATAATTTTTAGAGGAAATATAAATCTAAATCCACCACAAATAAACTAACATTTATTTCATTAGCTATGAGCAGTCTTTGAACCATGGAGACTTTGATCTTAACCCGGAAGATTAATTTAGAGGCTGCTATGTTTAAATAAATGCCGATTATAGATTCTCAACGGCCCAAAACACAATACTTTTTTATTTTATAATATTTAATGGAGAGTGCAATGCGCTGGGATTTTTTTCTGCGAAAAAAATCAAATAGCGTGAGTTCATTGCATTGTCTGTTCTCACAGTTTAGATTTAGAGGTTAATTATGCCCGTAGATTAATATCTTTGCCTTTACTATGAAAAATTTGACTAATTGCCTGCCATGTCCGTAGCGAAACAGGTGTGCGATCGTGATTTTAGGGGCCTTTGGTAAAATCGTGTTTATGTATGGGGAACGCAGCAATGTAATGCTGGTGCGATAAAAGAGAATGCATATCTTTTCCATCGTTAATGATATTAATAAACTTAATAAGTTTTGCTTACTATACTATAATTTACTATATACCTTGCAGTACCTACATATGCTGATAAATAAAAATTCGAATAAAGACGAAATACTCGTAGATATTGAAAATACATCTAGTGAAAATTTCAAAAATCGTTGGCGTTGTTTCTTATTTATAAGTGCAGTTCAAAAGGTAACATTTCTTGCAAAAAAACATAATGAAGACACAGGTTAATTGAAATACCAAAAGTAAAATTACTCAATATTGAAGATAAGTTATACTCGTATGTACTTACTTTATAGAAATGCTTTTTATAGCATGGCTAGATTTATTTTTCTCGAAAAAGATTTGACCTCATTATACGAGTAGTTATAAAAAAGCAAAATAATAATAACAATATATACCTACTCCGGTTAAAATAATGTTTGAAATAATTCCGGGGGTTTCTTTTAATGATTTCCATTGCCACTCTTCAATCATTAATCACTCATAAACCTTGATCCATTGCAATTTCATTAGTCCAGTCAGGATAATGGTGGCTTTCTTTTGTAAGTTCAAGTACATGGAGTCACAGAAACGTGAAGGAAATGCATAATTACCTTATTAAATCATAATCTAACTTCTGCCTTTTTCTGTTTGGTAAAAATCTAAATTATATTGCAAATTCGTACACAATAGGAAATAAGCTTCCATTAGCCTTGATTGATGTATTTATCTGATTGAGTAATTCAAATGCTCTTTTAAATATGAAATGCTATTTTTATGCATTCGATTGAGGCGATGAAGTAACCATTTGCTGAGTTAAAGTAAAAAGAAATTAGATTATTAACTATTAAGAATATATGATAATTTTTGTAATGCGCACTCATTTCCTTCCAAATGATATTAATGAAAATTTTCAACAAATGACCCCGAAGTTTGGACTGAAAAGCATTTTTGAAAGTAAAGCAGTTTCAAAGGAATGTTTCTTTAGTTATTACTATCGCACTGGTCTCAGCAACTTTAGTAAATTTCAGTCACTTTGCTCATAAAATGACGCAAAAAGGGAAAATTTGTGGTAAAACCATTCGGATTACTTAAATGTGTGTAAACTGCTTTTAACTTCAGAGAGAGTCTGTAGAATAAATGCACTAAAAATCCCATAAAAAATTGAAAAAAAACTCCTCTTATAAGAGACGGCTTGGCTTCTTTGCAAATACTTCACAACTCACATGCTAGGCACTCATCAATGATTTCCAATCAAATCACCTCTAAGCTGACCTCGTTGAGAGCAGGTACCTGCAATATGTAGGTTGGTATTTTATTGGATCTATCAGAGCAGAAGTAAAATTATTGATCTTTGATAATTTGAGGTAGTTATTGAGGGAACTGGAACGATGTAAGTTTAGATTCGAAATTTCGTTTACATCTCATTTAAAATACATACTTCCCAATTTTTAATTGCAATTCAATTAGAAAATAATTATATTGATAAACATATACATATGTATATCAACACACATTTTGAGGATCAAACACTTAAAAAGCATTACAATCATTTGGACTTTTTTCGAGTCCTTTTTTTCAGTGAAAATATGGGAAAAATTGAATGGCTAGGTATTTGATTTAGCAAAACATATGTATAGGTATATATGCTTCAATATACTTATATATGTACATATGTATGTGGGTATTCTCGAAAAACGCCTAATTTACTGAACCGAATTAAAAATGTTATTCCTAATATATTCATTTCAATGACGAGATTGTGTTTTCAACAGCTTTAAAATTATGACTAATAATTAAACAAAAGACAAGATAATGCAATAAACGTTTTTTTTTTCTCCAAAATTATACTAGGTGAATTTCAAACTTTTTGACGAATATACACCAGAAGTTTTCGGACTCGAATGAAAGTACAAGGTGTCTCAAAAGTAAGTTCACATTTGCTTATCTTATTACGCGAAAGCAACTATTCTGAGGGGCGCGGGGGGTATGTCAGTCGGTAGTCTGGCTCTTGGGAATTTAGTCGCTATGGAGCGTTTCTCTGGTGCGGACCGTGCGTTGTGCGTACGTGAGTTTTACAAAAACGGTAATTCGGCGACTGTAGCGCGTAGAAAATTCTGCAGTATTCGACATATTCGTCACTTAAATGATGCGCCTAGCACTCGACTCATTGCAAAATGGGTTGAGAAGTTTGAAGAGACTGGGTCAACTCTGGAGAAACCAAAATCTGGGCGGCCAAGAACATCAAGAACAGCCGAAAACGTGGACAGTGTTACTCAGTCTATTCGAGATGATCCAAACCTCTCGATTCGGAAGCGTGCTGTTGCTTTAAATGTGCACAGATCTTCATTATGCCGCATTTCACGGAGACTACCTGCCGAGCTGTCATAGGCAATTTTAGTGCCCGACTAAATGAATGCCGAGAGCGCAACGGTTTACATTTGGACGATGTTATTTTTAAAAAATAAATTCCCAAACAGTGTACTTCAATATAAAATAAACATTTTTTCAATAAAGCTAAGACTTTTCTTTTAAAAAAAGATTTAAATGTGAACTTTCTTTTGAGACACCCTGTATTAAGTCTTTGCGCATCAAAAAGCGCCTGTAGTTATGCAAGTAAATATTGAAACATACATATGTAGATATATCTTTCTAAAACAAAAGCCGTGATTAAAGGCCGTTCTCCAATGCACGGACCACCCAACCACGAACGAACCAAAATCGCGCCATCTCGTCCCACATGAATGTGGCGTCATCTTCCCTCTCGCTCGTGTTTTGGTCGACCTGGCTAACTTTTTCTTGGTGTGTTTTAACCACATAGTACTAGTGCCCCATTCAGCAACGATATTGTACCAGAATAGTGACATCGCCGCAGCTTTTCCGCCGGTTGTCAAAACATCAGTGCACTAATTATAACACGAAGCACTTATAAAAATGTGCACGGTAGTTTCAGGAGAATATTAAAATTTAAATTGATAAGTTTGTCCGCTTAAAAAGTGGTACAAATTTCCACATTTAACATTTGCCCGATTGTGTTTTGGCAGCCGGCAGACACAACTACAGGCAAGGGCTTATACTTTAGACGAGATTTAGCATTTTCGTTGGTTGGTTCGTGGTTGGGTGGTCCGTGCATTGGAGAACGATCTTAAAGGCCGTTCTCCAATGCACGGACCACCCAACCACGAACGAACCAAAATCGCGCCATCTCGTCCCACATGAATGTTGCGTCATCTTCCCACTCACTCGTGTTTTGGTCAACATGGCTAACTTTTTCTTGGTGCGTGTTAGCCACATAGTACTAGTTGACCATTCAGCAACGATATTGTACCAGAATAGTGTAATCACCGCAGCTTTTCCGCCGGTTGTCAAAACATCAGTGCACTAATTATGACACGAAGCACTTATAAAAATATGCACGGTAGTTTCAGGAGAATAATAAAAGTTAAATTCATAAGTTTGTCCGCTAAAAAAGTGATAAAAACTTCCACATTTAACATTTGCCCGATTGTGTTTTCGTAGCTGACAGGCACTACTACAGGCAAGGGCTTATACTTTACACGGGACTCAGCATTTTCGTTCGGTGGTTCGTGGTTGGGTGGTTCGCGCATTGGAGAACGGCCTTAAAAATCTAATTTCCTTTATTTAACAAATCGCATTCTCATGTTATCGTTGTATTGAAAACTGGTTAATAATTTTCCGTAATGAAGTTTATGTATCGGCTGAATGAGGGAGATATGTACATCAGATAGGTATAAGAAAAAACGCTAAAGTTATATGTACATATATTATGTATTTATTTGAGATTTTGTGAAATTTGCAAATTAATTAATTAATAAGATTCATGGTTCACAATATAATTTCGAAAGAAACTAATAATGAGGCTTTAGAAATATGCTTATGCTTAATACCCCTAACATAAAGAAAAATTGTGTACATACATACATACGTATGTGTATATTAATAACTAGTAGTTTGCAGTTTGTCCGACTCAAGCCGGACTGCTCGAACGCAGGAGTAAGTGAAATTGGTAAAAGTCCCAAATAAACCATTTCATAGAATGGTACGGTATGATATATAAAAAAAAACACTAATAGTTTAAAAAACTAAAAAAATTCTTTTTTTATTGTTATAAATGATTTATAAGTTAAAATTGTTTATTGTTATAAATGATTTATAAGTTAAAATTGTTTATTGTTATAAATGATTTATAAGTTAAAATTGAAAAAGTTAGACAAGTAAAATGATTTTAGTGATGCGTGGGTGGAAATAAGGGATGCGGGGGTGGATTCGCTCGGGAAACAAACTTGTATTGTCACCGAAGTTATACATGTTCGCCAAATTTCATTGAGTTTGGTAAAGTCTATAAGTATAAAAATTTTGCATTGCAAGATTTGACGACACGTAGTGTAAGTTAATAAAAAGAATTTAATAAGTATAAAGAAAAATTATGTATATGTATATTAATAATAATAATGATTATGAGTAAATAACTTAATAGTTAAATACTTCTTCTCCTAGCCCCAAGTTTATATGTCATGAATAGTTTCGCACCAATATACCCTATAAATCTCCGTTACATCACATAATGAGATTAACGTAAACATGTTTAACCTTGACATAAATGAATAAGTAATATCGAAACTTTCAGCTAATTGTAGACTTACGTCCCAGCAATGTGACAGTGGACTACGCAGCTTTTAGGTTCTGCTGGTTATGTTAAAAATAGACAACAATGTGTAGCTTTATTTTATGTACCTGGTCCGCGGATTACCCATAGAAAGCTTTGCCGAAAATGAAATATTATATGATGAGTGCATCTCCTAGTCTCAGGCCGTCAAATTTAGAAATAAAAAGCATAATGTGGCACATCTCGAAATAGCTTGCTGGCGATGTCTAAAAGTTCTCTTTTGATATTTTCTTTGTGTTTTGAATGCATCCAATAACTTTTATTTAAAATTGATATATTTTTATTCGGCTACAAAGATCCCCATGAGTTAGATAATTTGAAACGGGTTGCGTCTTAATAAAATGTCCAGTTTTTTAATTAATGTAATTACCCCTTGCGGTATTTCCAGGCCATAACGGGTTCTAACTGATGCATCCAAAACGTTCAAACTGGTTCTTAAATTAACTGGAATAACTGTATATATAATTTTACCAAATTTACTGCCAAATTAAAAATTCTCCTTTAATAACGCTTTTCTTGGCGCTAATCTCTATGACACAAACATTTAATGACATTGTCCCAGTAACATGTTAATAATCTCAGTGACTGTTTTTACATATGTAATAAATATGTATATGAAATTCTGTGTAGATAAAATTCAATTTTTTTATGGTGTATATTTCCTACATCCTTCGCTGCTAATGTGCCGATGTTAATTTTATAGCATCTAATGACGTGTACCTAAGCATAATTCAGCCTAAAATTGATTTGATGAATATTAATACATATTATAAAACAAGAAAAATATCAAGAATATCTCATTCAATACGATCCATTCAAAAAGAGTTATGCTGCGTTGATAAAGGAATTCTAAAAATATTAATAAAATCCAAAGCATGTCTGCGCACCAGCACGCAATTATTTAAAATTAATAAACATAAAATAGGAAAGTAGTCTTTAAAACATAAGTGATAGAGATGTTATTTTCTGAACCGAAAAATTTGCAAAAGACATAGTCAGATGGCTTAGGTATGGAGTTAAGTGGATACTGGATATACATATGTATGTATGTATGTATATTAAATGTAAATAAATATATTAAAAAATTAACCTAGATATATTGTTTAGGCTAAGCTAATTAGCCTTCAGTTTTATTTTTTTTAAGGGTAGTGGGAGACTAGGCAGACTTCCGCAAAGAGTCACATCTCCCTTCACAAAATCGTTCCGCAATCGACGTAAGCATGCTTGGTCTCGCATAGCCTTAATAACACAACTTTTTATTTTCAGTATCAACGTTGGTCCTACTCTGATTTTTCTTCGCGTAAAATACATACATATGTACCTACGTCTTTTTAAGATTTGAAGTAGAAATTCACTGTCACTGTTCTCTATACGCCTTTCATTTAGTTCTTGACATCGGTACAGACAATTTTTGAAAATGTCAAAAGGATGTCGTTCGGAAGATTGAACTTGATAAAATTCAAGAAACCAAGGTATACGCGTCACATTGGATAGATTTTCTGAGTCCCCATACATTTTTCCCAAAATGACGTCACACTCGCTGTCAAATTTCGATTTACCATACCTTGGTTTCTGTATACCGTGGATAAAATTAAGTTCTTGAATGACAAGCCCGCACAACTTTCCAAAATTGAAATGAAATGCATTTTGGTCAAGAAAAAATGGTTGCTCTTTGTAGCGCATCTCGAAAAAGCTCCACCTAACTATCAGAAGAGTAGTTACTTTGTAGTATTAGATATGTGACCTGAACCATAGACAGGGGTGAAAAAATAAGATTGAAAAGGGATGAATAAAAAAGAGACTGAAAATTGAATTTCAGACGGAATCCAATCGAAAATAAGTCGGAAGTTAATTACGAGTATTTGCACTGAAAACTGAAGGAAAATAGACTGAAAACATTACATCACTAAAATTAGGGCGGAAATGAGGCGGAAAAGATACTGACAAATGTACCACTCTTTCTCTGTTAAAGGGCAGTCGGAAAACACGGAAAACAGTTTTGTGCCTGATTTCCTTCCACATTTTGTAGTCTCTTTTCTAACTCTTTTCCGTCTCTTGATCACTCATTTAGTCTTATTTTCTTTTGTTTTCTGACTGCGTTTTCAAAAAAATAAAAAAATAAAAATGATTGACTTTATATGTATTCACCCGAAGTGGTTATCGTGAATTTCATGAAAAACGAATAAAATCATCATGGTAGACTTTAATTACTGATTACATGTCAGAAAGGAAAGAGCTTCACAAAACGAAACTGATATTTGTGAAAATCCATTTAGCTTATTGCTAAGAATATCTAAACTATGAATTTAATTTATTAACAAATTCGTATTCTCCAGTTATTAAATAGTTACATGTAGCAATAAGTGAAAGGTTGTAATTGAATTTGAAAACAATACCGCGCATCCTATGCTGCTTAACTTAGGTCACGGGGATCAGATGAGAATCAGTGTTCTCAACACGGTATGGTCGTTGCCCTTTTTTTTGATTTAACACTGAACTCAATTACAACCGCAACCGAAAAAGTAGAACTATGTACTTATATACAGTCAAACCTGGATAAGCGAGAGTTCAAGGGACCACAATCTCATTCTCGCTTATAGAGGTTTCTCACTAACCCGAGTTTCTCGCTAATGCAGGTATACATGGGTAGCGTTTCTCTCTTATAGGGGTAGGCAGCAATAACAAGTCACAGCAAGTACGAATATGTAATATGATAAAATTATGTGCATGATATGCACAACATATATGTATTATGTACATATGTATTTTTAAATGCTTACGAAAACAAAACAAAAATTCATGCACTATGTAATTTTATTTTATTTAGAACTTATTTACACTTAAGAAAATCCGTCAATTTCGTTTGGGTTTCTGTTTTTGTATTTTGAATGTTTTTCTCTAACTCATAAATTTTGTCGAATATTGCTTGATCAACAACCGCCGCGTATTCAAAGTACTGATGGACCGTCTCCAACGCATTTAAAGCTAGCTCGACTGTCGCTTATAGAGGTATAGATAAGTAGCAGTCTCACTTACGGAGGTCTATGAGGGAAAAACAACTCTCTCTTACAGAGGTTTCTGTTTCTCGCTAATAGAGGTTTTGGGAGCTTAAAATGACGGGTCCTGGCTATTACTCTCACTTATAGAGTTTTCTCACTTATCCAGTTCTCGCTTATCCAGGTTTGACTGTATACCTCTATTATTTATTTTATATTTGTATCTCATTATTCATAATTTTTAATGTTATGTAAGTAATATTATACCTAGCGAAATTAAATATAAACTTCTTTGTATCTAATTGTTTATGAATTTTATTTCTTCTTTTTTATTAAATATAAACAAAACACTAATTTATTAATTAATATCAATAGATGTATAAGGAGCTATACTGTTGTTATCAGTTGTTATAGTTAGTACTGGTTTGTGATAAGAGAACAAGCCCAGTAAGAAATGTACATATGCATTGCCGAAGTTTGTCTATGTTTTGTCTGTGGTACTACTTAAATAAGAAAAATCATTTGTTTCATGCAAATTCACTGTAGGACTGATTATGCGTCAAGTTCCAAGAAAACAAAACACGTTGAAAAATTAATTTTTTACCCATTACGTCTATGTTCAGGTACAACATTTGTAAAAGGTGCGTTCAGCTAGTTCTGACGTGTTAAAATTCTTGACAAATTAAAGTCTATAGTTTTTACCTCTTTTCTTTTTAGATATTATAAATAGAAGGACTTTTTTCTTGAATTTTTCATACATGAATATTCTGATTATCGCACATAAGCGCTATTTTCTACTGGGAAGAGATTCATACATATATGTACATATATATGACAACATAGATTCAATGTGTTGTGAACACCATGTCAATGAAGAAACCTCCTAACCTAAGGTTGTTGCACCAATTATATTCAGGGCAAGTATAAGAAATTTTAAATGTGGGAGTCAAACTCTTACATGCATTCAAAACAACAAATATATTACTGGTGACACTTATTCAAATTTCTGCATTTTGTTTTTCTATTATTTTTTATAAATAACGACACAAGGGATTAGTTGTATTATAATCATCAATTAAAATTTGGTACATCTCAAATAAATTTTAAATCTTATAAAGGTAATGCTTTATTTGAAAATGAGTAATAAATTACGAAGTTTTTTTACTTCCATATAGGTACCTACAACATATGCATTTGCACACACATTTAGCAAATATTGGGCAAGTTATAAGAAAATGTTTTATTATGAGCAAAATGGACCAACCTCGACAATTTTTAATTATATTTAATATCTGCTAAGGTAAAAAAATCCGATTTTTTAACGATTTATGTCAACATGGCTCTACTTTGGCGCAGATGTTCCTCTCAATAAAAAAGAATCTTGGCTGTTGTAAACAATCTAATGCAGGGAAAGAGTAATGTGAATAATTTATATTGAAAGTGAAAAAGGTCCATATTCTAATTATTTTACAGATAAAAGGATATTATCATATACAATTTCATGTATTATTATCATGGATTAAATTAATTATTTGAGAAATGGACTCGCTATACTTTTATCATAAGCATGATTCTCATTTACTTTCGATAACGTTTTGGTAATTTAACACCTTCCGTACGCAGGTATTTCTCATAGGTTTACCTGGTAAAGGTAAAATTTTGTGAAACGCCAAATTACCGGTCTTATATTTCTGACGGCCAATAAGCTACACCTGTTTCTGTCCATACGTATTAGGTACTACTATAAAAAAGAGCAGAAAAATTTAATAATTGGTGGGAAGTCAGTTCACGCAAGGTGAATAGGCTGCGATCCTTCTAAAACTTGTAAGGTATGAAGGCATGAAGATCCGTCTGTAAAAAGCAGAAAGAAGCAAATATCTACTTAATTTTTATAGTGTGTACAACACACTATATACATATATATAGTATTATATTGCAAAAAATGTAACTTTAGCATTTAGCTCTATATGTACATATATAGGAACGTTTAAAAATAAATTATTGTTGGTAACTGTTCCAAAAATTCCTCCACTCCAATAAGGAAAGAGTTCTTGCACGTGAATTAAACATGTTTAATGTCCTCTTTCCTATACTCGTATTAAAATTCTCTTTAAATAGGTATCTTCATTTTAACCTTGAGCGTCTGCCGTAAGTAACACTCTTCGCGGAATCACTTCGATTGTAGACGAGGTTAATGTCACGTGCGGTGTTCACAAAGTTTGCACGTTTTAATAATTATCATATTAATTCTTTTCCCATATATTACTGCATTTAAATTTAATCAGATTCGTAAACAGACCAGATTATAATTCCTTAAGGCTTTCTTTTTTGATGCAATATACTTTAAAAATACCTATAAATTATAGTTTATAGAAACATAGATATAAAAGGTAATTTACTTGTTTTATTAAAATTAATTCAAAAGAAGGAAGTCTGAATATATGCATGATTTTGAGTGGCGTCAATGAACTTTGAATATCAGTAAGTTAGCGAAAGTTAATTCTAGACTCAGGATGGCTGTAGGTTACAGGTAGTGCCGGATACGAAATCACCTAAGACGTTGAATTCATAATTTAAAAAAGAACCACAAAAATTAAATAATTATGCAACGACTTTCCATTCCACCGAGGAGGGTTTAAATAATTAAGTACTATAGCGTTTTGGGCTTTTGGGGATCCAAAATTATATTTTTGCACTATTGACAACACTTTTATATACGAATATGGAGAATGTACGTATGGTGCATATCTGTAGTTAATGTAATGTGGTGTTGTGAGTTTAAAATTAATTACAATTAATTTTTGAATAATATTGAAACGCACTATACCTACGCACTAGTGATTATTAAATTGTTTATCGAAAATTATGGGTAATTTGTTTTGAGAGAGAATATATTGTGTACACTTACCGGATGCGTTCTTAGAAGACGTTATATTCCGTTGAGCGATCGCCATAGATATACACAGTATGAAAACGTAAGCACGTGCCATGACTATGACAACCACACTATACCAAGTATCCGCAAAGAGCGCGCAAATATCGAAGTGTTAATATTGCAGTTGCAGAGAATTACTTAACCAAAACCACAGCCTTCAATCTCTTCAAAGTCCACTTTTGATCACTAATTAACGAACATCTTTGAAATCGGTGCTTGAAACTGAAGAAGAAATTTTCTTCCAACCGGTTGGGGAAGACGCAAGCAAGACCTGGCGGTCTCTATTTAACAACAATGAGACCGCAGCAAGCAGTAACCGAAGAAGTCTTCTTCTTTCTGGGGCCGAACACCGAGGGAACTTCGCGCCACTAGAAAACCGCTTTTGTGCCAAACCATTCGTGGAGGTATTTACGTTGCAGCTCCTTCAATTAGACTTTGAAAATTGAAACGGAATGCCGGGAGGCTGTAGTAGCACTAAAGAATCTGTGATTCGAGTTCAGTGGAATAAGTTACGTAGCCCCAGCATTATCTGCTGATAGAATTCACCGCGTTCACCTTACTAACTCGGATCCAGTCAAGGTAGGTATCAGATGTTGCCCTCAGGCCGTTGTATTTCGTTTTCCATCACATTCCTCCATACGCCGATATTTCGCTCCTCATTTCTCCAGTTTTTTTACGGTGCAACGGGGAAAGTGTTTTGTTTTTCTATATAAAATGATTTATACGCTTTTTGGTAAAAGAAACTCATTTTGCATATCATCTCCCCTTGATACACTTCGTTGACGACAAAAAAACCATTTACTATGCATATCGTCAATCGTTATACATATCATCTGAAGATGACCGATTCTATCTTCCAGTGACAGGTGCATATCAACTGAATGAATAGCAATCCCCAAACGAGAGCTTCTTATTGGAATGTGAGTCTTCTATCATTTTTCTTTGAGAAAGTGCCAGTTGGTGATTTAGAGCCTCCTACGAAATTTCTCTTTGGAATGAATAAACTCAATTTTTACTCATTGGCAAAGGTGTTCGAAGGCGGATTGCAAACTTTACCACCTTCCACCTTAGGTCGTAACTTATTGGAAATTTTATATAAGGCACAGGTAATACAAGATCATGCAAAATTACCACATGCAGCTATTGGATTTTATTGAAAATATTTTATTTAAGCTATAGTAAGAAAAATGCTACCAACGAATGTAAGCCTTTAAAATTATCTTTATCAGATTACAGTATGTACATATACATACTTTCTTATTTTAATTAATCGGGATAAAATTATTTTATTGACTTCTAGAGTAAATTAAATAGCTTTGCGTCGTCATGCATAAGATGTCGCACGACAGGTTTGTCTCTTTTTTTGAAAGGTAAGTAAGCTGAGCCATCTTCAAATTGAAAGTTGGATCATTTAACGGTAAAATGTGAATATTACTCTGCATAACTTGAGCAACACTGTGCCTTCTCTAAAAGAGAGTGGAACTTAAAGACAACAGCAATGAGAAGTGATAACAAACAATTATAAAAGTAAAATTGTACTCAGACGGAACTGTCACCTGCTCTTTACATAATCAGTTACGTTACATAACTTATTTCATTCATCATTTTAAACATTAATATTTTTAATGCTCGCGTTCCATTAGTCAGTTGATGTTTTACTGCCGATTACTTAATAAACGTTACCTTATTCATATTTTTCTTAACTAGAGATCGAATTGTTGATCTTGAACTTAAAATGTTCGGGCCGTACAAAAAATAAATATTTTAGCGCCCTTATTAAGATATGAAGACTATTTCGAAGAATTTATTTATAATATAATGTAATTTGCAAGGATGACAAATTTAATGTTTTATTTATTCTTGAACTACTTACGATGAAATGTTAACTTCAATGCTGCCTTTTTCTGAAAGAGTCCTACAAAATTTCATGGATAGCTTAATAATACTAAATTAAAATAAGATTTCCAGTGTATAATTTTGAAGTTACGAAATCAATGTTATTTGTCTCAATTTTGAACAAAATGATTTAAGTTTGATTATTTCTAGCGAGTTTTAAATATTGTTTTTGTAAATAGAGAGAATTTTTTATTATTACTTACTTACCAAATTTAAAATAAAATCCTGTTATTTACTACTTTTCTAAAAATTATATAAAGTAGACTAGTACTAGAATTTTGGTGCACATCGTATTGAATTTATAAATACAAATTACTATGTAGTTTTAGAACGATTTGGTGTGCCATCATTCATGAAAGATTTTAATAATACCTATATGAAGTTTATACATATATTTTTTTAATAATAACAGCGGCGGACTAAACTAAAGGTAAGCAACTTTTAAGGAACAAATATTATAGGGACGTAAAGATAATATATTTTGATTTGCTTTGTTAATTGTTAAGCACGGAAAGCTTAAGAGAACATCGACGTTTACTTTAGAACTACGTACTAAGTAGGTACACTACGACGGATTTAAAATTTTTTTATTCTGATGTTTTACGCGAATTACTCATCTCAAGAAAATGTTGAAGGATTCAGGATTATAAAGTGGACCTGAATTGAAAAGAAAATTAAAACCAAATTTAAATAGTTTTTGCAATGAAAGTGCATTACATACCATGTTAAGAAGGTCTGATGCATACAATTTTAGTCCATGCAATGAAAACAATTCATACATGAAAATGGAAGTGTCAGGAAACAAATTGGTGCAAGTATGTTTAACACAAAGTCATACGTCTTGCTTGAAATTTCATACTTTTCCTCATTTTACGTGCAAATTGTTTGGCAATTAATTGTAAGAGCATTGACATTGACGAGGTGCATGCACGACGCCGACGTTAATCTATTGCCTTAAATTTATTTCATTTTAAGCTCCTACCTGTGAGCACGCAAATTTTCCAGAAGTATACTATATTGGAATATGTATGGTAATTCCATATAAAACATTACACCTACATAAATGTATGTATTACACGTATAACATGGGTGTGCAGTAAAAATGTTTTTGCTATTAGTTGGCATGTTTACTGATAGTTTTACATGCCTAGAGTAGAGAAAATTAAATTCAACAGGGTCGTTTACCTTCCATAGGGTTAAATATTTTATTTACCATCAAATTACGTTACACGATTGGTTGATTTTCTATAAAATTATACTATGTGAATTATATTTACATCGCATGAATTTTTATGTATGAAGTAGGTATGTAAATAAATAAATAAATTATCATAAAATATTTAAAATAATATGTCACTGTCAATATTTACTAATAATTGCACTAATGCAACGGAAGGAGTATTATATTTTCGATATTAAATATATGTATTGTTAAAAGTCGCGTCCACGTCCAATAATAGAAAAACATATATATGTTTATATATTACATATATGTATATGTAGTAGCAAAATTCGGAATGACGCGTTACGGGACTCAAATTAAACCTTTAAGGGGTATTTTTTCTGTTCTGAAACAAATCTTTTATTTACTCAATTCCACTCCATTTTCTGAAAGTTTATTTTCATTTTACTTTCAAACTACTTTTTCCTACTTTAAATTAAAATACCTGACGTAGAATTAAATTTTTTAGCAGCGCAAGAAAACAATTGCTGACAATAAGTTCAAGCGAAATTTTTTTTGTTTTTGTTACATATTTTTCTTGCAAATATTATAACTGTCCTTAATATAAACAAAACATACTTAATGTTAAATGTTAATTGTCAACAATTTCCTGCTAGCGCCAAACGTTTTTGTGACGTACTAATTTATATTTTTTAGTATTTATATATGATAAGATAATATGAATGCACGACTCTTTAGTAATTATTACTACTTGCAAAACAAAAATTTATATATGTATTTTGACGAAAAATAACAAGATGCCAACCGTTGACTTTGAACCGACTAAATTACTGAAAAACCTGTCCAGTATTTATAAAAACATATAAAAAACTGGTAAGAACTATTTAGTGACTGGATGGAATGTTATCAAGATGTTTGTTTATAAAACATGCAAATAGCTTGGCTTACTAGACATCAGTTTACAGGCACACAACTAATTAATTTACTAAAAGTTTAAAAATTTTCTTATCTGAAATAAAATTTCAAATATCTTAAGCTAATTCATAATTAGCATAATAATCTAATTTGTAATAAAACACTTGAATATTTGAGAATTGCAGCCTTTATACATTTTGCAAATATTTATTCTTTTCTTGCTGTTCTTGAATTTGCTGCTAAACTGATGTTTTCTTCAGGAAAAATTGCATTTCTTTAGGATATGAGGAACAGCTTCCTACAAAGAGCCTCCTATCAGTGAAAATCAAGAATTTTGCTTAGTTCAACGATAATTTTAAATAATAACACATTCGCACAATAACGCATTCACTTCTTTGCAATAAGGTACGAAGGTCGAGTTGGTATGATGCATGTAGGTACATATGTACATACATACATATATAGAATAAACAAATTTATGAATATATATGTGTATGTTACATATGTACAAGCACACCTCTATTTAAATTTAATAAACTGCAGTGAGATAATAAAGTTATATTTTTATTACTTTTAAGATTTTCTGCGAATCATTCAAGTTAAGTTAATGAATGTTGCTCTTGTGATTTGTCATGGGCGCATTTTTTAAATAGCTTACCTACTTTCATTAAATAAACTTGTATGTGCAGGTTCCCAGGTAACCCGTAAATCACAACTGGTTGACTTTGAATAAGTTCAAGGAAAATACTTGCAAGCCTTGCATATATAAAACAATAAGTTGGGTCTTAACAATTTTACAAAAATAGTCCTCAATGATAAATAAATAAAAAGTAAACCACTGAGGGAAGTTTCTATGAATATATATGTATATGTATATGAAATAACAGGCAATATAAATATGTACGTCTTTTATAAAGGGTGATATTTTAAGCGTTTGGTTTTTAATTTTCAAAAAAAACACAAAAAAATTGGAAAAAGGTATAAAATTTTTATTGGAGATTAAAAATCATTCCTTGCCATTTACTTTTTAAAGATAATTTCATGTAAATGTTGCCCACGGCTACGTTTCAGGAGGTCCATACGAGAAGTCCAATTTTGAGTGACTTAACACAATCACAGTTGCTGCGAACGGCGACGAATGGACACATCACGAATTTTCACCAACACTGGCGGCTACAGCAGCAATATTTTTTTCTGTACGCACCCTACGCACACGGGTGGGTGGGCTTGATATCCAATAACGTGAAATTGGTGCGAAATTTGGTCACTATGGCTTGAATAGCCCAGTAGGGCGATTATGACGACTATGAAATGGTCGAAGTGCGCGAAATACATTTTTTCAGAGCATGAATTTTGATAATAAAATTCAATAATTTGTAAGCGTTGTTCGGATGTAAGTTTTCCCATGATGAAATGGACATACAAACTGAACAGTTTTGACTTTGGTACATGCCACAAAGCACGCGTGAAGTGTCAATAACAGAGCGCTGAAAAACCAAATAGCAAAAAAATCACCCTATATACGAGTATACGTATAGTATAGAATATTTTAGCTCAGTATTTGAGAAAATGAGTCTAACGCTCGAACTTCGAAGCATTAGCAGACTACTAAACAAATTTGAAAAGGTAATGTAAATGAATTCAGAAAGCAATAAATTAAAAGTTAAAGATTCATAACAACTGAATGAAATGTCACAAAATAAAATATATGGGAGTATTACATTATAACATAATTGATAAGATGTACACGGTGGGCCATTTTAATCTATGCACCTGAACATCTCAAGAGGAAAGCTCCCAATAAAAAAACGGTAACCCTAGTTTGACCTTGAACTTGACCTTCAAGGTCCCTTGAAGGTTAAGGTGATTTTTTAAATAGAAGCACCTGTTTTTGACCCTGGATTTTTTTGAATGATTTTTAGAGGTAATTTTAAAGTCAACTTCTAGTTAAGTTTTTCCTTAAAAATTAATTAATTTATGGTTTTTGGGTGTTTTTAGGTATTAGAGCTAATTTCAAGGACAAAATACAAAAAAGAAAAAAACACCGGAAAAAACCCAAAGAACATAAATAAAGTAATCTTAAGGGAACAACTTAGCTAGAAGTTCACCTTGAAATGACCTCTAAAAGTCATTTAAAATAAAGACAAGCACCTATCTACACGTAAAATTGTCCGCTCTTTCTGAATCCTGGGTAAAA
The DNA here is from genome assembly GCA_933228815.1 of Machimus atricapillus. Lineage (NCBI taxonomy): Eukaryota > Metazoa > Arthropoda > Insecta > Diptera > Asilidae > Machimus > Machimus atricapillus. The sequence goes on from OW121784.1 coordinate 32,787,381, forward strand.
AACAGGTGTTCCTATTTAAAAAATTCAATTTGAAATTGAAGGTCAAGTTCAAGGCCAAAATAAGGTCACCGTTAGGTGGCGCCCTCAAAGCTGGACAACTTCTGTTAAGGCTATTTTTTTTATTGGGCGCTTTCCTAGTGAGATATTCAGGTGCATAGATTAAAATCATGGATCATGTCTCTGTCCGATTCTAGCACGAATAACTTCAGAACGCGACATTGGATTGGAATGGTTTTTTTTTTGTGAAAAAGGCCCACAAGCCGAAATTCCCATACAAAAAATCGACAAAACGGAGGGTTAAAATCTGATTTTGGACATTGAAATAACTATGTATTTTCGAATTTGACTCTGATGCCTCTCCCACTTGCTTGTTGACGGATTGGGTCGTCAGGGGTATTGCTGGAAAACTTGAATCCTTAGTTTTCTAACACGTCCTACAATGTCTCTCAAACACTGACATATAGATACTGGACTAATCGGCGGATGAAAAGTGAGACCATTTTGAGTGGAAATGCAAACCTGCCTTAGGAAGCCCTTGTGATAAAAACACATTAAATTATTTGCAATATTATATTAAAATGAAGAAAAGTTGTCACAAAACAGCTCCTTTCATTTTGCCCTACATTTTGAGTAGTATTTATAAAAAATACTTCCGACACCGAGCAGCCCGGGGTCGGAAGTTTGCAAGAGTTAGATATGTAAAAACATGTCCTACTTTGTCTATTCTATCATATGTATTTGTCTGGGGGATCCACGTAGGAGCGAGATAGTTAGACTTCGCCCAAAATTTGATCTCACTTTTAAAATGAGTTTTTGTACGGGACCAGCAGTCCAGTACTTATATGCCAGTGCTCTCAAACGAATTATAAAACATTTTATGGGTTCACCTCCTTCAAATTATCAACTGCGATTTTTGGGGTGAAGGACCGTTGTCTCCGAACAAACGTTGATCAGGAGACCATGTACAACCGATTGGCATATCCCTGTTCACACCTTAGCAAAACACCCTATATAAACCTACATATTTGAAATCTTCTCACAAAAACTTCTAATTTGATATCCATATCATTCATATGTCAAACGAAAAACCACACGCGTAAAAGAAGTGAATAGATGCCACCATATTTGTTTTTTTTTTTATTTGTATTTCATATATGTTTTCTGGCAGAATCAAGACTGATCTAATGATTATTAAAATTTATCAAAATCCATTAGCCGTTTGGATAAAGAATCCCACTTTCAAACACACATATGTATGTATATGCATGTAGAATGTAGATACGCGCGGAAACGTAGTCCACCCCACGGTATACAGAATACAAGGTATGCTCACTTGATAATCCGATTTCGCCATATTGCTTTTAAGGAACGTCAAATGACGTACTTTTGGACAATTTTGTATGAAAAATCGGGAAAATTAATTTTAATTATTTTTAGTAATAGTATGATAAATTGCTATTGGCATAATCGGTAGTAATGAAAATTTGCAATTTTTTAAAATATAACTTGAATTCGTGAGACTAATGGTATTTAAGCAAAAAGAGATTACTTCCGTGGGGAAAATGTAAACAAGTTAAAATATTTTGAAATATGAATTAAAAGTGCGATTATTTGCATCACTTTAAATGGAATTAAATAAAATAACAATCTTTTACAACTAATACGGTTTATTAAGCTAATCAGTCTTTCTCCCCAAGGCTATAAAGAATATTTTAATATGGTTGTGTGTGAATTTTTCCAAAAATGAGGAAGATAATTAAAAATGCACGGATTCTTCTGTATGTAACTAAACTTAAAACACCTTGTGATTGTGTTTCAGAGGTTTTTTAATATAAGTGTGAGATAAAATCCCAAATTCTACGTAATATATAGTATAAAAAGGCCTCATCCCGTCTATCCTAGGAAAAGATTTAAGCAAAGAGGTTTCCCGAGTCGTTCGCAGTGTTACCTACGCAGGTAGCTGGTTTTATTTTTTTGTAACCTGTGTAGAGAAATAATAGAAGAAGCAATAATAAGTTTTATGATACAGTTTTATTTTCAGCTTAATAAACCGTATTAGTTGTTCAAGCTTTCTATTTTATCTAATTCCATTTAAAGTAATGCAAATAATCGCACTTTTAATTCATATTTCAAAATATTTTAAGTAATCTCTTTTTACTTAAATACCATTAGTCTCACGAATTCAAGTTATATTTTAAAAAATTGCAAATTTTCATTACTAGCGATTATGTCAATAGCAATTTATCGTACTATTACTAAAAAATAATTAAAATTAATTTTCCCGATTTTTCATACAAAATTGTCCAAAAGTACGTCACGACGAAGTGTCAAAATCTACATGAGCATACCTTGTATTCTGTATACCGTGGTCCACCCTGCAGTCGAGTAAAAATACGTAGAACTCAAATTACTGCGTATCAGAGCATAGCGGACCAACTGAATAGGCTTCCACACTCTATGCTGCTTGCTTTGTTTCCGGCCATCGTGTATATTTTTATTTCTTGAAAACATTAAATCTATTTTGAACTAAGACGTAAAAGATATGATGTTCGTCAAAGATTAACTAATCGTAAATAGGTAAACGTGTATAACTATAAAAACAGGAACTAAAAATGTTAAAGTTTATTAACAAACACTATCCATCCAATTTTACTCAAATATGCATTTGTTAAAAAGCAAGCAGTAATCTATCTATACTTTTGGGCTATTAAATATTGAGCACAAAATGAAGTAATCATCTTTGCTACAAAAATTAGAAAACGTTTCAACGAAACCCATTAATTATTTGAAGTGCAGAAAATAATAAATAGCCCTTTATGTATAATAGTTTCAAAATCTTTATGAGTTCCGATTCTATTAGACTTAAGTAATTAAATTTGTAAACAAAAAACACGAAAGTTTCGAATAACCTTCATGATAACAGGCTTAAACCGTAACATATTAAGTAAAGATCTAAACTATCATTTAACATGAATCTTCCGGCATGATTTAAATTGTACTGATGAAAAGTTGTTTGGTCGCGCTCGTACTTTACAGGAAATTATTAATAATAATCGTAATCATCATAAAAATTAAGTTATTTATGATTGAGGATTGAAGCTAAAGAATGACTTCAAAAAAAAAAAAAGAACAGGTAAAGTGGCAAGGACATCAACTGAAATAAATGTTTACAAATTAAAAATTTTGCTGTTGACAACAGTATTTCGCAAGCTACTAAGTACATACATATATATTTTTTTAAATACATTAATGCCCTTTATAATTATTGAATTTTAAAAGTGTGTTATGCCCATAGAATATAAACTAAACACGGAACGGCTGTACCGTGTAAAAACCCTGTACGTGAGCGTACACTCAAAAGTATCTTGTCCAACTAGTACAGCAATAGTGTGCAAGAGGGACGCTGATACCGAACTGTCAAATGAAATTTGAACTCGTTGGGTGTAATTTAGAAAAAGTGCATAGTTTTACGGTTTTAAACTATTTTTTCGCGATAAATTAATAAAAGCTGTGTTAAAATCCTGTTGACGCTTTTGGTGGTTATTCGTTTCAGTGCAATCAACTTAAAATATACGCTAATTTTCGAAATGAAGTGCTCTGTGCTGGGTTGTCTGAATAATTCGAAAGTTTCGCGTGGAAAATCGTTTTTTAGGCAAGTGAAGTCATGGAAATGCAACATAGTTTATTTATCTCAATAAAAGGAGATAAATTGAGTTAAATTATGTTCGGAAAATTGAGAAAACCCTCAATTTTTTCACTCTGCTGCTTTGTTTACATTCCGCAAAACAGGGTCTCTTATTGACTGAATGGTGGCGTGCAAAGTCCATATTCGGAGGGGCGTCTGGTTTATGCCAGGAACTTTGCAATTAATTTTTATGAATATGTTCTCAAATTTTCTTTGATATTGCTTCATTTGCCGTCTTTATTTCTTCAATTTTGCAGTAAATTCAAACCATTCAAGTTTCTTTAAACGTCCCTCCTATTATTTATACAAATATTTACGCCTGCATTGGCTGACCACACATCCATAGCGAATTCTAACACATCTAGAGAAAGTGTACGCTTTTTTTGGCTTACAGCCATTCCAAAGCCTTCTATATTACAAGCCATGAAGTGGTCCGGCGCACGCACACATCTATAGGGCAAAGTGGTCTGACAGATATCAGCTGTTTCAGCGGCTGCAGTGACAGTTTCAGACCAAATTTAACATATTTTCTTTATTTTGTAGGTAATTCGCAATTTAAAATTGGCACTTACTGAAGAAAATGTGTAACTCGTTAAGTTTTCACAAATAATTTCCAAATGCACTTCGGTAATATTTGCAAACAATGCTATAAAGTCCCATATTGTGAGTGTGCACAAAATGCAAACTCAAATTTCCCATATTATTTAACTATGTACATTTTGCGCTACTTAAAAGGTACATTTAGTAAAACGTTTCGCAATGGTTGAGGATTTTTAATCGCTTACTCTCATATTCCGAAACTTTATTAACTTTGCCCAGTCTACTTGCAAAATTTGTCAGAAAATAAAAATTTGGCGGGTTGAAATGTCTGAGTAAAATTTGAGCCGTTCAATGCACAAAAGGAAGAAAGGTGCTTTGGGTAAAAGGAAATTAAATGAATAGGCATTGCTAGTTTGAAAATATTTATTTCATATATTATTATATAAAAATAAAACACTTTAATTTAGAATTCATATATATATTTAAATTAAAAAGCAAATACTTAAAGGAATTTGTATATTTTTTATTTATGTCACAGTCGGCGGGAATTCACTCACAAGAAATTTCCACAAAATGCTAAAATTTTGCAATTATTTTTGCAAGTATATCTCTACGCACCATTAAACAATCTTCTTGTTAAGTGCAAGAGTACTTTTTACAATTAAATGGCGTTAAATATAGTAAAATAACTATAAAGTTGCCAATAATTGCCCAGTACTTCGCCACCTAACCTAACACTTTTGCCGGTTCATAGATGATTTTTTTAATTTCGATCAAACTTTTTCACAATTTTTCACTTCCATTACAACTGATATCCTTTTGTACACCTCCTGTAGAAATATTTACCGGATAAATTGATTATTTCACTTTTAAAACTGCTTAAATAACTGCAGAACCCCGAGAATTTACGCGTTTTGTATGAGAAATGGCCGTCAACTGAAGAACTGTCAGACCACTTACGCACACATGCAAAAGGCCACTTCATGGCTTGTAATATAGAAGGCTTTGGCCATTCCGTGCTTAGTTTATATTTCTATGGTTAAGCCTCATTCTATGGAAGAGGTAACTTGACTTAAAAACTAAATAAACTGGCAGAAATTGCTTAGCTTTTTTCAGGCTGAAATTTCCTTAGTGAAATATACATACATTGGTTTGGTACGTTATTTTTGTTTGAGTTGGAAAATCTCTTTCGGAATCACAAAATTTTGTGGAGAATTTTTGAGCACTTTAGTTGGCTTGTTTTTCCATTGAGGTTTGAGCCTGGGCTAAAACTGGTTTATTTTGCAGCTCTACGCAGTGATTCTCTAGCGATTTACATTTAGAATTAGAGTAAAAATTCTAAATTAGATTCATTCGCGATACCGTAAAAAAAATTAGTCAAATTAGTCTAAAAGTTAGTCATTTTGACAACTCTAAGTTAGAGGAAAATAAGACAGTGACGCTAACTCTCAGTAAATAGGTGAACTAAATAAATGTACTAATTCCCTCTAAATTTATAGCGATAATTGAGATTCCCTGTTCGATCGAAACTAAAAATCGAATCGTTTCCATGTTCGAAACGACCATGTAAGGCCCCTGTATGTATTCGTTGGATGTAAATTAGAAAAATTGCATATCTTTAGGGCTTAAAACTATTGTTTCGCGAAAAGTTAATAAAAACTGTGTTAACATCCTTTTGATGCTTTTGGTAATTATTTGTTTCAGGGTGATCAATTTAAAATATACGCTAATTTGTGAAATGAAGTGCTTTGTGCTGGGTTGCGTGAATAATACTAAATTTCCGCGTGGGAAATCGTTTTTTAGGGAAGTAAAGTGATGGAAATGCAACATAATTGATGTATCTCAATAAAAGGAGTTAAATTGAGTTAAATTCTATTCAGAAAATTGAGAAAAGCCTCAAATTTTTCACTCTGCTGGTTTGTTTACATTCCGCAAACGCAGTGTAGCTCATTCAGTGAATGGTGGCGTGCAAAGTCAATATCCGGAAGGGTACATGGTTTATGCCAAGACCCTGAAATTAATTTTTATAAATATGGTCTCAAATTTTCTTTGATATTGTTTCATTTGCCGTCTTTATTTCTGCAATTTTGGAACAAATTCAAACCATTCAAATTTCTTTAAATGCCCCTCTTATTATTTATACAAATATTTACGCCTGCACAGGTTGACCACGCATCCATAGCGAATTCTAACACATCAAGGGTGTGTTTCTTTATTCATTCCATGGAGAGAAGGGAACGAAAGGAATTTTCAAGGAATATACGGTATAGAATGAATAAAGAAACGACTTGGAAACTTTGGAATAAGATTTTGACATTTAAATATTCTTAGTGGCATATTTCGAATTAAGTCAATAACTGTGAGAGCTGGGATCAAGTAAAGAAGAGTATTATAACGTAGTAAAGAACAAAAACTTTGGAGCGAAACATTTTAATTACTTTTGACAACTGACACAGAAATATTCCTTTTATTCCACCTCCTCAGACTGGTTAAAAAGAATGCGTTCAGAATATTCCAAAAGCATAAAGGAACGCGGAACAGAATATTCGAAATACTTTATATGAATAAAGAAACGCTTATTGAGTGTTCCGAATATTCGGAATGAATAAAGAAACACACCCTATATTTCTACGGTCAGAAGGGAGCTTATAAAGGAAGAGTGCGCCATTTGAGACAGAAATTTGAGTTGCCCACTTCTATATATCAGTGGTATTCTCGTATATTGTGCGTTGTTTTTAGTACTTTTTGAAATGCGCCTAACTTCAGAAGGTAAACCTAACTGTCATTCGCAGATTCAATGGTTCGGGCAGGTTTTGCGCTTGTAACTTGGAAAATATTGAAGAAAATTAGACTATAAGTAGTGCTCGTATTTCAAAAAAAAACTCTTGAAGTATAAAAGATCTGCGGGGCTGCGACATTTACAGCAATGTCAGCCTTCACGGAAACCGCCCTTATTAAGAAACTTCTTGAACTCAACTCCAGTCAGCAGAGCATCCAAACACTGTCGCTGTGGCTGATCCATCATCGTAAGCACTATGTAGGAATCATCAAAACTTGGCTACGAGAGCTCCAGAAAGGTAAAAGTATCCAAAAGAACTTAGATAGGTTAGGATTGTGACTAACTCGCTGTGATTTTAGTTCCCGAAAACAAGAAGCTCACTTTCATGTACTTGGCGAACGATGTTATTCAGAACAGCAAGAAAAAGGGCCCAGAATATGGCAAGGAGTTCGGAGTTATCCTGCACAAGGTATTTGCCCACATTGGAGAGACTTGTAGAGGCGAAAAGTTATTCAAAAGCTTAGACAGAATCCTTAAAATATGGGAGGAGCGCGGCGTTTACGAGCCCGAAGTAATTATAGAATATAAAAGCAAGTTGATCCAAAAAAAGGAATTGGACTTTCGGCAAAAACCAGAAACAGAAAAGCGGAAAGCTGATGATGTAACACCCCCTGCAAAGAAGTCGAAAGCTGCTCCCGTTGCCGCAGAAAAGAAAGACAAAAGTTCACGATCAGAAGTCGTAGAAGTAAACGGAAAAGTTGAAACTCATGTCACCTTAAGCCCACATGTCCCCATTGGAGATCCGCCTGAGCCGGAGGAACTTATCAAAGCCTTAACAGATTTAGAGAATTCTGCATCAAGCGATGCAGTTGTACGGGAGACGATTGCCAATTTGCCTCCCGAAATTTCAGAAATTTCATCTTTGTCGAAGTTAGAGGACAAAGAAGACGCTATAAAACTTTCAAAACAGGTACAGAAATAAAAATAGTGTTAGTGGCTCAGTCTAATTGATATGTTCTAGGTCAATGATGCCGTTCATTTGCTAAATGAATATAATACGAGGTTGGCCAATGAAATGGAAGACCGCAAGAAATTGGCTACGATGTTAAGGGACTTCCATGCAGAACAAAAGGAGCTGTTGGCTCAGGCCGAGCAACGTTTAGAGGTCTGCTCCACTTAAAAATATTGTAAATACGGAAATGTGGCTGTGATATAGCAATGAAATCATTCCCCTGCTGAAAAACTCACTTTTCTTACTCCATGCAGTAATTCTCGTTAGATGCACTTGGGTTGCATGCATTCCAAATTCGTTTGAATGGTCCATTCTCAATGTTGGTGTTTTGCTCTTAAGAGCCACAATGTCTTTTCCCCAAATATTTCAAATGAAGTCAAAGATTGGTTCTTATTCTCCACGTCTTCTAAAATACTAACCAAATCTAATCATCATCAATCTAATAATTCCTTTTTTCAATGGCCCTAATATTCTGATTGTTGAGAGACAGAGCTGAATTATAGGGGAAATTACATCGTAATTCAGCTATATATAATAAATAGGGGCCAATATTGCGGAGATATTTATGTTATCTATTATATTTTGATTTGGACTTTGCAAAGTTAATAAAATTACTAAATATACAGTAATTTTTACTTTGGGGAAAAAAACTGGATATGGAAAAATTCATAAATACGACAAACAAGGGAAAGTTTCTCTCTAATTATAATCCCGCATACAGTAAGGGAAGAACAGGCTGTTCTTAATGCATTACAAGTATTGCGGAAAATAACAGTTGTGTGAATAGATATAGCAATTGAAACTGGCAAAACTGAGTTACAGCTTTCATATTCTGCTCATGAGTTAATAGGGATCACACTTTTTTATTCTTTTAATACTTTATCTTCCCGTCATGCCAATGTGTTTGCGAACCTTCCAGTCGATAAATGGCCGTAGTTTACACTATAGTAAAAAAGAGCAGAATTACTTATATGAAACGATGTATGAAAAACACTTCATTTATTGAGTTGAAGCACTGCGATGTTTCACAGCTACAATAATCGCAGTTTCCATTCACATTTTGTCATCAATTCTTCCCTAAGGCAGTTATTTCAAAGCGCTCACAGTTGCGACTTTCTTAATGCTACTTGTTTTAAAGGTGGGAAAGAATCCGAATGCTTCCATTTTGACTATAGTTTCCACATTTCTCATTACTTAACAAAATAAGCAGCATTACAGGAGTCATATATTCGGACTCTACGCTGTTAAATGCAGCACACTATTTCTATTCAATGAAATTTTACTTTTAATTTTTATTCACAAAAGGATTAAAAATATCAAGCCACATAAATATCGAAAAGCCCAATTAAAATCATACGTTTGTAAAAATAATTGGCTACGCACTTGAAGGGTTGAATTTAGTCCATAACGTTGTGCTAAAAGAGTGCAAAAAAAAAGCTAACAATTTGATATTAGGTTGCCTTTAGAGTTCATATTGGCATTCAGTAAATTGGGGAATGAAATTCCAGGTATTGGGGTGCTTTCTATGATAGCTAAACTGTTTACACCATCCATAAAGAGGACGGCATGGGGTTATTTTTGCTTATGACTATATTAAATTTTAGAATTCATTTTTACCTCATAATTTAGACTACATTTGACATTGCATGGTGATGCAATTCCACCTCTAAAAACATAAAGTACATTCAGGGATTTCGATTAACCATCACACCACAATATTAAAAAAATTTATTTTATTTTCCGTTTTGCAATATTTCTTAATATTTCGTCAAATTATATTAAATATTATATTAATTTTCTATTCTCTTTCTAACAGGAATACAGCCAAAAATTAGCGAAGATGAAAGCTGTTCAAAAGGAAATTCGGGACCATCTCTCAAATCTACCCGATTTAAGGCAATTACCCGACGTCACAGGGGGTTTGGCTCCACTTCCGTCTGCTGGAGACCTTTTTAATGTTCATTAACAGGAACTGTTGCTTGAGTTCTTCCTTCACTGAAGTTCACTCGCGTTGCGATATTTAGATTTTAGTTTTCCCCTAGTACGAAGGAATATTCTTCTAGATTTTAATTTAAAAAAAACCAAGTTAATTGTGTTTTCGGTTTTATCATATTGTAGCTGAAAATTGCCATTTCCTTTTCTATAGTTCGTTGGAAAACATGATGTAAATTTAGTTTATTACCTAATTTTTTGGATTAGGTCTGGTGTATAAACTAGGCTTCAAATATTGCTGTATGACTGCTCTTATTTGTATTGAAATAAAACAAAGTATAACCTACAGTTAATGAATTTGTATTTTATTTCGATTTTAATCTTAGTGAGAAGTTATTTTGTAAAATGGATGTATTTTTAGGCACTTTGTGGAACACTTTCATAATCATAGAGTCGTTCTATTATCTAAGGGCATTATCAAGCCACTTGCTACATATTTAGTTTTTATTTTTTAACTGGAAAACTCCGAAAACCCGAATATATCCATTATCATTTCGTCGAAAATCTATAATTTTGAATATTTTTGCCTTCAGGTAGGTAATTTAAATTTTCATTTTATAGTTAATGGAGGTTAAAAATGTTTGTGAGAAAAATGAGATTCTCCGTAAAGGAATACATATTGAGCCAGAAATAGTTCGTTTTATGGAGATTATTGTTACAATTAAATCAGGGATTGTAAGGAATAAATTTCATTTTAAAACTCATTGTTTAATTACTTGAGTTATGAACTCTATTTTTAAATTTTGAATGAAACGAATAAATTTAATATTGAATAGTTTCCGTTGCTTCTAAATGGTCATTGAAGTTGTTTTTTTACAATCGTTCATAATACACTGGACAGCAAATAAACCGGGCCGCCCGCTACCTTGGAACTCTGATTCGATTTTCTCAAAAAGTATAAAACTTACAACTATCAAAGTTATACCTACAGAAAGTGCGTTTCATGATGATTAAAATGAATGGAAACTCATTGGGATTAATCAATTTATTAAGTGTTTATTAAGGATTTTACAAAGAAGAGTCGTTTTCCAGTCGTGTTAATCGTTAGTAATCATAAAATGAAAAACAAAAATTAAAGCCAGAAATAAAGAAAAAATTTAAAAAAAGTTTTTGGTCAGTATTTAGTATTCCCTCCCCTTGCTTGGATAACTGCCAGCATCCTCGTATTCATCGAGCTCACGAGCCTGACGATGAAATCTTGAGGAATTGCATTCCACTCCTGTTCAATTCCGATTCGGAGCTCTGGAAGCCTTGTTGGAGCAGGTACCCGGGCTCGAACCCGAAGTTTCAGCTCATCCCATGAGTGTTCTATCGGATTCAAGTCCGGCCTTCGAGCTGGCCAGTCCAGATTATGGTTATATTCAACTTACTGTTCTGCGAAATCGCCGCTTTAACGCAATTCAAGTCCAACAAAGTCTGCGTGACGAACGCCAAGTGGTCATAAGTTCAGATACCGTTAGAAGGAGACTGGCTGAACGGAACCTGGCTCCAAAAAGAGCTGCAACAGCCCCAGTATTAACGGTAGCCCACCGTCGAGCACGACTTGAGTTTGCTCGAGAGCATAGGGATTGGACGCTAGAGCAGTGGGGTAATGTACTCTTCACCGATGAGGCCAGAATCGAGAAAATCAATCAGAGTTCCAAGGTAGCGGTAGGTAGGTAGGTAGGTAGGTTTATTTGCTGTCCAGTGTAGTTAGAAATGTAATGTAGAGTATGTTTAAGAATTTCTCAAAACGTAGTGACAAAAAATTTGGTGTCTTGAAACTTAAAAAATTAAAATATTATGAGTACTGCAGAGTGTTTCTTTATCTTTTTATTACGTTTGCGTAATCCAGCCACAAATTATATAAAGCTCTTATAAATCCTTTAGATCTTCTGGAATACAATTAATTTTTTTTATTCACTATGGCAGTTTACGTCTTTATTTAGGACACAATGTAAGTTTTGATGCCTATAAGCACATCTTTGTTAAATATTTGTGTTACGTTACTTTACGATTGTATTGTACTTAATTTGGGTCTTTACATTTCTAGAGTTAACGAAAATTCGTCAAGTTTTGTTACGTTCATTTAAGTTGGTCCCATAGAGTTTTACACGTTCGCACACAAGCAACCGAAATTACTACAAGTTAAAATTAATCGTGGCGGGTTCAAATTACGAATTTATTTTTATTTTTTTGAATAGAATATTTGTAAAGAAAACAAAGATATGTATGTACACTTTGAAGAATCTTTCATATATATTTTCAAAATTTTTGGATTTTTTTAAGCCGTTGATTTTTGAAAAAAATATCAAAAAATTCACGGTGTGCATGATTTTAACTCACTGGAATGTCTGAAAATATAAACTGAAAAACGGGGTTTTAATCGGTATGAAAGCCGCTACAAAATGACCCTCGGGAGGAAAAATCGATGGAACACTTTGGACTTGGGTTTGTGACGCCAAAAAACGTCGTTATGTAAAAAAATGCCAACGTTATTTTTCAGTGGAAATTATTCCAAAAACGTCATTTTGTAACGGTTTTCATGCTGTGTTTTGTTTTTTTTTCTCCAGATATCCCAGTGAGCCAAAATCATGCATAACGTGAATTTTTCATGTTTTTTTTTTCAAAAATCGCAGTTCTGATATAATTTTTGTGAGAAAAATGACGAAATTGTTGATAGAATTAGTAATGAAAACAATCACACATTGATGCTCTAATACAATGTGCAATTCTTTTTTCAAATGAAAATGTGAAGCATAATCGTTATTTACGATCCCTGATTACGTTATAGGAAAACTATTTTATATAGTTTTTATTTTGAAAGTATTCGGGCTGTAAAAATTGTTGGTTATATAGAAACGTCAGTCATTTCAGTCCCATTTTCCATAAACGTAAACGTTGTATACATATCAATTGACAAACAAACTTACTTGGCTTGGACATCACAGACAAGTACAAAAATTGTTGATCTATAAAATTTTTAAAAACGGTAGATTTGCAGAAATTATTGTTATGGAATGTGACAGACTATATTACATACATACATACATACATAGTTTTATTGTGAAAATTTGCTATTAAAAAAACAAACATTTCTCAGGTATATGTTTTTAGAATAAATCATATAACATTCATACAACTATATATTGTAGAATTGAGTTTATGTAAAGTTTTTCAAAACACAGCGATATGTATACATAGGTACATGTTATAAATTGAATACGATATGTTGAATGCAATGCCTGGAGGAAACGCAGATCTTAATGAATAACAAAATTAGCAGAGCCACACCACTTTTCTATGAATTCTATAATATCTGGAATTTCGCTGCTAGGTGCCATTTTTGCTGCTACTGTAAGTTTGCTCCATGCATCTCGACTGGCTTGTTTGTTTGATCTTTGAAATAGAACCGGCTGTCGCCCGCTGACGGGATAGCCTGAAACTATGCAAGGCACATCGGACATTCCTAAACTCGATTCGAATAGGTTTCTATCATCGAGAGGTAGAATCTGTAAAAAAGTATTTTAAATTATGTTCATATTTAAACCTAACTGGAAAAGTACTTGATCAACTTTTTGGTCCATACTGACTGCAAGAACCCACTCTCTGACCTCCTCATGTAAGCTAATTTCATTTTTCAGATGTAAGTCCTCTGGCAAAGGAACAGAACTTGGAAAATCGGTGGCAGATAAATCAGAGTGGTCAATCAAGTTTCCAGATCCCTCTTCTATAGCTTCACATAGATCCAGATAGTGATTTAGAATCACAAACGCTTCAGACTCTCTTCCCACATTTCTCAGATCTGTTCCAGCTTCAAAGAATCCTTTATCAACTGGAATTATATCGGTGTAACGAAGCAGAGCGACCGATATCTTCACAGCTATGCCCTGGAGAGCTTGAACTTGTCTGAAGACCGATCGACTTGTATAATAATGAGCAATCAAAAGCAGCTGATCGATTTTGTCTAATATCTCAGATTCAGAAAACTCGGAATTTTTAATTGTCTGTTTAATAAAAATATGATGAATTACTTTAGCTCATTTTAATCATTCTTCATTATACCAATGAAAGCTGGAAAAGAAAAGTTCTGAGGTCCTTCCAAATGTTATTTGCGAACTGTTCGCGAAGAGAGAAGCAATCCAACGCGATTCGGTTGTAAATGTTGAAGTTCTGCTGCAACGCTGGAGCTCCATGAGTCAAATACAATGACAATGCCGCTGGACTGTCTCCGTCTCGAATGAGCTGTGCTGCATAAAGGGCTAAATATTTATGAAGTACCTTTACGTTCATTTGTTTGGCTTTCTCGAGACACCGGACCCACTGACCTTGCTCTGCGAGCATATCCAAAGCACTCATTATGTCTAAAGGTAAAACATTTTACATTTTATTTATTTATTTATTTATTTTTTTGGTACATTACCACTGTAATAAAATAAAAAATAAAGTCATTATAAAGATTTATTTTTAAAAGAATAACTGATCCTTTTCAAAGCGTTACCACCATTAATTGAAAAATTAATAAGGACAACTATGCTGTTCTTGTTCCATGTAACTCTCAAAAATTAGTTTTCGTTTCTTTTCTAGAGGTCATTATTGTACAGTGATAAATATTTTAAGCGATTTTGAACAACTTTCCATTGTTTATGTTTACTCCAGAGTTTTTGTTGCAAAAAAATCGTAGTAACTACATATGTTTTAAGAAATGGCTTATGCCGATTACTTTTTTTTAAGGACTTCACTGTGACAGTAGCTCGAAACTCATTTACTAAGCATCGTATTCGTAAGCGTGTTTTAAGACTCTGGTCTAATGATTTATTGTAAAAAAACACTGGTGTTTAACAAAATAACGACCATTTAACGTTTGTATAAAAAATTTGGTTTTTGATCTAAAACAAACACTTATTTTTTTTAGGGCGTTACATCAAAAATCGATTTTTCACAACAAAAAGAATGGTTAGAAGCTCTCGTGAAGAGATGTAAAATATTATAAAGAAACTGTATGCAAAACTTAAAGTTGATGGGTGAAAAAGGTTTTGAGAAAATTTAATTTGAAGTTTGGACAAGTAAATTCCTAAATAAAACGCATATCCATATATGTATGAACACTTTTAAGCTCGTCAATTTTGTTTAAATCTTTCGAATAAAAATATTCAGATTTTTTCAAGAGGCCGCGCGAGCACCGAACTAGGTTCTTCCTAGAGCATAAGAATTGTAATAGTAATAGTAACATGTTTAATTTTTTGTATCTGAGCTTTATGTCTTTTCAGTTTCTCCTTTAAAAGTAGTCGGATGTTTTGGTTTTTTTTATTAACTTATTTTTTTTATCTTTGGCATAAAAAGTTCATTTGGATCTTAGAGTTTTTTGGCTAACAATAAGTAAAGTTTGGTAAGGCTATGTGTTTCTCGTGGTGTAAGTTCAATATGAAATGCGAAAAAACAATTAAACAAACAAACTAACTTTCGCATTTATAATATTAGTAACAATATACCGTAATTATCTTTACTCATTAATAAAACAGGGCTCAATAAATAGAGCCGGTTCAAAAAATTCGTTTTCTCAAAAATGTATGTGAATAAGAAGCCATTGAAAATAATTTCTGCAGGTGTTTGTTATTTAATCCAATTCTACGAATTTCACAGTGGTGATATTCATCAAGAGGAAAGAATAATATTTACCAATATCAGCCAGTTGTTCTATGTTTCCTTCGGTCTTTAAACGTGATTTTTGTTGACTCTCAACGTATGCTACCATTTCGCCATCAATCTCTTTTGCTAGTCTTCTTGCTTTACTCCACTGCTCCGACTGAATAAATACGTCTACAGCTTCCTTTGGCAATTCTGCTGCTAAGTACAATTGTGCTGCCGGCCCTACTTGATTTATTTCTATTAAACGCGGGCCAAGCTGACTTGCAATGTCTATCGCATCCCTGCCTTCCAGAAACTGATTGCAAATTTCAGCTGCTCTTACCAACGATCTTTCCAATGTTGCTTGATCTGTATTCGAACTATCAAGTTGAAGAAGGCATTCAGCAGCTTTCCGAAATTCTTCATTCCTCGCATAATCTTGAGCTTGTTGAAGAATCGCCCGTGAATTCGCCGGGCTGCTGGCACTACCTTGCCTCTTCTCCTGAACTTGAAGTTTTCTTAATTCGGGCAAAGCACTCGGCAGGTATTCTTCGGCAATACGCAAAGCATCATCAAGCATATTATATTCCTTGTAATATCTTATAATCAAGTCAGGCCGCTGTGCCCGGAGGAGAAGTGCTTCATATTCCGGAAAGTTTCTGCTTTCTAAGGCGGCACTGGCTTGTCCCATTAAAATTTCATTAACACTTTCAGGTGAGTGGGCTTCAGCTATTCTAAGAGCCTCTTTCCAGTCGCCATTATGAGTGTACATTAGTATAGCTTCTTTTGGTTTGTTCGCACGGATAAATTCTTCTTCGGCCTCTTCAAATTTTCCTTCATCTTCAAGAGCCATTGCCATCTTCAAGTGAACATCGTCTGTAGATTTACCGGTTATTCGACAGAGATCAATAGCAAAATCGAATTGACCCGAATCGCAAGCAAAATTAAGGGCTGTATCCAGCAGACCAAGTTTTGTTAAGAGACGTGCTGCTCCTTCCACCGGTAGAGATTTTGCCCACATGTAAGCAACCTTAAAGGTTTTTTTCAAAAAATATAATATTATTCAAATTTGCTTAATTGAATTTAAGGACACGTATGAAGAACAAAAACATTATGTTCATTGTTACAAATATTTTCTTAAAATGTATATTTAATAATTTTTAAGGGCTCTACATTCCTAGTAACTTCAGCAGAAGTATTTCTTCAGAAAACATATGTAGAGTTATTATGAAATCTTGATAACATTTTGTTCGTCCCATGAAAATAGGTTTTACAAATTTTTCTGTGACTATTATAATTTTAATGCAAAGTACGTACTAAAATTTATATATCTGGTTAGGTTTTTCGTTTTCCGATTTTTTAAAGTAAAAGGTCCTTGTAAAGGTTAAAAATGAAAACCAAAGAATACCTGATTACTAGCACCCTCCGTTCCTTTTTGTTTTGCAATACGAAATCCTTCTTCCCATCTTCCAACGCTACAATACATATGAACTGCAGATTTCCAATCTCCAGCTGCAATGAAGTGAATTTCGGCATTCTTGAATTTCCCCTTCGTCTCCAACTGCTTGGCTAAATGAAGGTGGGTGCTCTCTAACAACTCCTTATGGTGCCTCTCTACCAGCCTTATCATAGAGTCATACAGTTCGAGTCTCTTATACATGGCAATTGCCAAGTCCGGTTCATTTACAGCGATCAGGACTTTCTCAGCATCTCTATATTTTCCTAGAACCAAAAGATTGATGGTAAATGGAACATAAGACTGAACTACATTTTTTCAAAATATATTCATATACAGGGTGCTTTGCTAAGATCTGAACAGGGGTATGCCAATGGATTCTACATAGTCTCCTGATCAAAGTTTGGTAGGAGACCCCTCCCCTTAAATCGGATCGGTCCTTCTCCCCTAAAATCGCAATTGAACATTTGGAGGGGTTCAACCTAGAAAATGCTTTATACATAAGTTCTTTCAGAGACAGAGACCTATTTTTGTTTTGTAATCTTCGAACTAAGTCCAGTCAAATTAATATTTACAAAGGTAATTTAAAAAAGTACTAACACATTGGGACGAGGGTGAATAACTATGCTCATTCAGTTCATGCTGTTCAATGCAACAACATTTTTGTTTTATTCATTACATAGTGTTTCTATACTGTTGGTACATATCTTTTCAAGAGCAAGTTTGTTTTCTTTTCTTAAAAACTAAGTTTACTTTTTATAGTTTTGTGTATAGTAACTATAGTAAAAATGTTCGAGGAAATTGTGGAGGTATTCAATTTTTGTTTTCCTTGAAATCTCAAAAAGTTAACAACTTCTCCTAATATTACTGGGAATTACTCGGCATTACTAACGGGTAATGCTTGGTAATGTTCAATAAAACTGAGTAATGCTGGATAATGATGATAATGTCGCGAAAATTTAAATCATACTGTAATACTGTGTTACGTTAAGTAATGCCGAGTAACGCTTTTAATACGATAATGGTGAATCACCAGTCGTAATTCGCGACGAATTATTGTGATAAGTTTCATTCGAGCTAATCAATCAAGAGATATTTTTCCCATATATGTACATACATATGTATATTATTCCATCTACCTAGAACAGCTTTGGGAAATACGTGGGTGATACATGATTCAGTATTTGTATTAAAGAGCACTTAAGTGCTAAGATTAACTTAATCCGACAAAAAAAATGTTTTTTCCTATACAAACTTTTACATCTCATTTTACTATTCCCTTATGAATTTAAATTACTTTCTTAAGGGATTTTGGTTCATTGTGGAGTAGAGTACTTATTGTTAACAAGAGCGATTTTTTTTTAGACATACTGTATGTGTGCAAGATAAAGTCTTTTTGTAAATATATGTATGTGCATAGTATAACTTGTATTTATCAGCCAAATAGATCGGCATTTCTTATATGAAAACGAAATGTGGCGTTTTTTACCTTGTTGTTCCAAAGATGATGCTAAATTTACAAATGTATCATGCATTTCATCTGTATTGAGGTACTTTTCAGCGATTTGGTAAGCTTTTTCCCACTGTCCATGGTTATTGAGTAACTCGATTGCTTCTTTATACATATTGGCTCGCACCAATAAATCTTCTGCACCTTCCAAATCGCCGGATAAAGCCAAATGTCTTGAGAGTTCGGTGGAGTATTTACGAATCTCCGCAGGCTCGTCCAAAACTTTTGCAATTTGGACTGCTTTTCGCCATTGCTTAGCGCCTACAGATGCTTCTAACGCCTTCTCAGTGGCTCCAGCTTCAATGTAGTGGTTAATGGAAGCATCTAATTGCCGTCTAGAAACTAGCCAATCACCCCATTCTTCCTCAAGGGTTGTTACTTCGTCAGGTGCGTGCTGTCGCGCGAGTTCCAGGGCTCGTGCGTATATTCCGCCCTTTCGGTACAAAGCTAATGCAGCATCAGGGCGAGAAAGTTTCAACGCAACATCACCAGCAAGTTCGTATAGTTCTGAAATTAATCCTTCAATTAGTTACGAATTTATTATATGTACATATTATGCATATATGTATGTAGCGCTCCCGAGATAACAAAATAAATTCAAATAAGCGCTCACTGAGGCACTGGTGAATTAAGGAAGACGACACGCTTCAGGTCCTGCCGATAAGTAATTAATATCAAAATAATTTGTCTGAGTACATACATTGGGTTGAATTCAAATAAGCATTACTTGGTCGGCTTATCTCGTAAATTATTTGACTTGACTCAAGAAAGTCGTGTTATTTTTAAAAGTAATTTCAGTATGCTAATATTCTAGATTTTGTTCAGATTTTTCCGAAATTGCGTTCAGGGTTAATCGAAAATGGCCACTTTGGATTCGAATGTTTCAAAAACTGGGCATAATTTTGAAAAGCGGTTTAAGAATCCTCATAATGATTTTAAATTCCTTTTTCGACGATACCGCACTTGGTGGGATAAGTATTTTTAATTCATCTCCACTTTGCATGTCGGGGATGTAGCCTTAAATTGGTTTTTCCAAAAATTTGAATACATGGTAGCGGGTATAATTATACGTGTAGCAAATTTCAGTGCTATAAACTTAAAAGTCTCTGAATAAAATGACTGTGACTGACGGACGGATGAATGGACGGACGTACATGTCGAGACTATAAAGCTTCCGCTCTTGCTACGGACTCTAAAAGGACATATGTATGTATGTTACATATGTATACATACATACATATGTATCTTTAGAGTCCGTAGCAAAACAGGAACCTTTATTGTTATGCTATAAAAAAAATATGTATTTTCGCAATATTTACCGACATTTGAACTAAAGTTTCACGACGAAATGTTGAAACCTAATTAAACAAAAATTAAAGATTTTTTTTCTTCACTGAACGATTATTCAAAATAATGCCATTTTTTTACAAATATGTATATGCTTACCTGATTTAATAAGAGCTTCTGTAATTCTCACCATTAAATTTTCATCCTGCAGCAAATGAGGCTGCTTTAATGCAAGTCTCGCAGCCTTAGCGGGCTTCTTCGCCTTAAGGTATAAGGTTATTGCCTTTTCGGGTTCGCCTTGATCTTCTAAAACCTGTCCGGCTTTCTCTTCTTGTTCTGTGGAAAGCAGGAAGCTCATTTGCTGTTCCTTTAATTTTTGCATCCCCGAATAGCCCCTTCTCTCGGCTAATTGTATTGCCTCATCCCACATCCTAAGGTTTTTGTACATCCGCAAAGCGGCCTCAATGTCGCCTTGCTCTAAAAATATCCTCTCGGCACTTCTCAGGTCTGAGTTTAAGAGGGCCATTTTTGCCCTAACTTCGGGACACAGCATCCCGGTCCCTGTCGTTTTCTCATACTTGTCTGCGACGTGTATCATTTCGTCCAAATAAAATGCCTTGGATACGTTCCCAAGAGCGGCAAAACACCTTTGGGCAACGCGTAAATTTTGTTGTTCCAAAGCCACTGAGGCGAGGTTGTGCCACATGGCTTTAGCTGCAGGCCTTTCATCCAAACTCTCCAGGAATTGTATTGCTCGCCCGAAGTCGCAATCATTTACAGCTGTACCAAATTCGACCAAACCTTCATCAAGTTGATAGGTATGCTCTGCCGGTCCTTCTTGAGTTCGAACCAATGTTTTTCCCTAAAAGAAAAGGAGGAAAGTCTTTTGAGCCGGTAAAAATCACAAATTCGATCAACTTATTGGGAAAAGTTGGAGAACTTGGGCAAAATTGCTAGTGACGTAACAACCACAACCTAACGAGCAATCCTACATTTTTTGGGTTTTTTTAGGGGTAACCGAATAAATTGAACCCTTCTTCAGAGAGCCATTTATTCTGGACGTATTATTACCTTAAGACTTTTAAGAAGGACTTTCAAAGCTTATCAGCATTTTCAAAAGTCTCTGTAAAAAATGATTCTTCAATAAACCTTTATTTAAACATAAAGTGGTTGAAATTCAAGATGTTTTCCTTTTATGAACAAAGGTTTGCATTTAGTGCTGGGCAGTAATGAAATTGTGTTAGCAAAGGGAAATATTGCGGAGTATTTGCAAGAGCAAACATTTTAGCGGCAATGTTTCATAAAGGCAAATACACTTGTTGTTTTTATAATTTTTAATTTATGCCTTTAACATATTTATTCAGCTGAATTCCGAGTCTGACGCTTATGAAATATGCAAAGACAGTCATGACTTTCTAAATATAAATCGCTAGAGATATGCTGCCTTTCCTTCGCAGCCGAATATTCTCCTCTGAATTTATACAAATTTTGTGACCTTGTTGCCTCAAATTTGCAAATATCTTTACATGTTGATATTTACGTTTTTTAAAGTGCGCACTTTTTGTCAATTCTGAATTGTTTCTGGAGTTGTTTAGGTGTATAATGGCGATAAATTGGGGTTTCCCAATTTACGTTTTTGTTTATTTATTTTGTAGTTAAGTCAAAGTAAAATAACATTAGAACGTAATTGGGATAAAGATATGGTTTCTCATTCATGCACGGGGTGAGTTAAAGTAATACATAATTCGAATTTTATTACATTGTTTAGAAACAAAAGATTTACACCGAAGTCAAATGAAAGGTTGAACTACAAAGTGGAATTTTGAAATATGAATTACTTGAAATCCTTACTAAAACGTCCTTAAAGAAAAGTTTTACTTGAGTCCGCTTAAGTTCTTTCATTATTTTCTAATAGTTCACAATTTTAACAATTGTAACAATAATGTAAAAAATTGATACAATATTTTGAATATTTTCGTACCAAACATTTTCGTACGTGAATTAGTGTATGTTATGTAAAATATATACACGAAAAGTACCTATATTGGAGAAATTTGGAGCAGCAATGCAAGAAGTTGTTATAGTAACTTTTATTTTTTATTTGATTATTATTTCGAAATGTAAACCTACTTAATATGTAGTTTGGCAACAATAACGATTAAATTCGATAAAAATAATTCGTAAAATACACATGATAGTCTATACTTATTGCTTTTGTAATATGATAAATATTGATCGCCTATTGGTTCCAAAGTAAATAAATTCAACAATATACATAACTTTGCTCAATGAAATTCCTTGATTTTCTAAATCTTAAATCTAATACTATTTATAAATATAATTTCATTTCTTTCACTTCTGGGCCAAACCCACACTGCTATGCTAAGCTATATTGTATGTCGTATGTTGTATGAGAGCCGGTGAACGATTTGTTCAAAGTGTTTTGTATTGCTTCAAATTTTTCGCAAATATACTTTGTATCTGTACAAATACAGAACAATAACTTGGTCGAGTAACAACGGCTCTGAAACCACCTTTATATATTTTTTAAATTACAAACGAAATATTGCGAAATTAAATTAAAGTAAGTAGGTATACCGTTTGCTGAAATGTTTTATGTTTTATGGTCCCATTTATTTATTTTTTTTGCTATTTCAAAATATATTTACATAAATACATACATACCTCCTCTCTTGTGACATCGAAGCAATCTCCCCTTATAGGCATTATTGTTACGTGCTCAGGCAAGTCGATGTTGTACCAAATGGCCAAGTTGTTGTCACTTTGTGCGACTGCAACATCGCTTTGAATCACCCACTGCACAAAAGAAACGTTCCCCAGGAGCGTTTGTTTCTTATTCGAGCAGATGTCGACAAGAACCAGCCTGAAATGGCAAGAGGGCAGTTAAAATGCCTTGAATTTCAATGCGAAAGTCTCATCCTGAATTTTTAAAATTTCTGGGCGGTTGTAAAGAGCAAGAGCAGGTGGTGCATAATGTATAAGATACCTCATTTTCTTGTCCCTGAAGAGCAGTTTGTGCGCGGTCTCGCTTAACTCCATCCAGTCGATTTTAGAATCGTGACTGACCTGTGTAACGACCGACTCAGATATCAAGTCCACA
This sequence comes from Machimus atricapillus, assembly GCA_933228815.1. Lineage (NCBI taxonomy): Eukaryota > Metazoa > Arthropoda > Insecta > Diptera > Asilidae > Machimus > Machimus atricapillus. The sequence continues at coordinate 32,810,370 of OW121784.1, forward strand.
ACGCAAATTGTTTTCATATCCAAAAGGAATGCGAGTTTTTTGTTGTCCCTGCGAGAAATTTGGGATCGAATTAAATTCGTCTTTTGGAAAATCAGTCACCACCTGGAATTTCCCCTTTCGTTTAGTCGAACGGAAATCACGTGTGGATTGACAAATTCCGTTCGGACCGATCCAAGGATCACGTTTTCACCATATTCCACCAAGGTTAGCTCCCCTGCATTGAATATTAAACAGACATTGGGATTTTCGAAGTAAAATCGCTCATGCCGACCGGAATTAACCCAGGGCACTTCACTTATTAAATTTCGGGTTAAGTCGCACAAAAGAAGGGATTCCTCTGTTCTGGCAACGAGATAGTTGTCCTTGCCCATGATACGAACATCATCAATTTCTAAACCAATGTGCGACTCAATTGTGATTCCTTGCGATGGATTCTGAAGAGATTTGACTACCAGTTGGCTTGGAGCTACAAAAATTAATTCGAACTTTTCCTGCCAGATAGTTCGCCGTAACACAGACTCAAACATTAGAACAGCTCCTGAAACTGATCCAACAACGAGCCTAAATGGAATAATTTAGTAATAGCTTGTTTTGTACAAAAGTTTTATCCAATTAACCTTGCGCCATCCCTTCTCCACGTGAGTGCGCAAATGGAATATAAATTCTCAATTTCTTTGGTGACTGTTTCGCCCCAAGTGGATAGTCGGGGACTCCATGAGAATATCCTAATTCTATCGAAACTGCCCAAAGCCACAGATTGGCCGTTGGGACTGGCAGCAGCTACCATAAAATCCCTTTCATTATCCAGCCTGGAGTAGTCGAAGTTTCGCACTTGTCTCCCCTGGCGTGAATAAACTTTTTAGCTAAAAACAACTTATTCAAAGCAATTGCATACCTGTGGGTCATAAAATACGACTTTTTTGTCGCATCCCGCCGCAGCGATGCAATTTTGCGGCCATGCGAGGGCAAATGGAGGCACCGGGTGCTGGGCAACCTTTCCTGATGATTCGGTTCCGTCGTCGGCTATGAAAAACCGAATTATAGTGCCGTCAGCGTGCCCCGACAAAAATCCAGAACCCCTAGAGTTTGGTGCCAACGAGATAACAATTTGTTCCGTGTTGTATAAACTTTGGGACTTGTTAGTTTTGCAATGGAGAACGCGCACCTTCCCATCATCCAAGCCTGAAATGTTAAAAGACAATTTTGCTTTTACACTCCCCTATTGCTATTATTTTACCTGCAATAATTGGACCTGAGGAGAGCCAAATCAGAGCCGTGACCGATGAGGACTGGGGAAATTTATTGCAAATAACTTTCTTATCGCCCCAAGAGTCCCCTAATTTATAGACGTACACAATGCTATCACTCTGACCTACAGCCAATTTTGTGGAATCCGGACTAAAAGTTATCGCCCTGATGATGTACGAATTCTTTCCGTTTGCAGGATTGCTCGGTTTCGTCGAGAACTTATCGCGGCGTTCACCTGAGTCATCAAAGAGCAGAATTTGCCGGTCCACGGTCGCCACGGCCAACTTCTGGTAGTTTGCACTCCAGGCTAAACCTGCGACACGACTCAAATGATCCTTAAAAGAAAAACCATCAATTAATTCAAGAACACAAGGAATTTGCAATCTCACCTGTCCCTCTAAAATCGTTTTCAAATACTTTAACTGCATGACTTTCCCTCAAATTCAACTTCACTATCAAAAAATCGTCCTGTTTCTTCTGATTTGGTCGAGCCCAGTGCCTTAGCAACCGTTGCTATGACAACCCATTCCATGCAAAACAAATTATCCAAAAATTATTTGTATCTTTTTTATTTGTCCTAACTGTGATTTGTAGTAATTTTTATTGAACTGATTTAATTCAGTGTTAATCGAATTAATGAACAAACAGGAGTTATTCTGAGCATCAAGTATAAATAAAATTCGGTCCTCATGCCATGCGAATTGTTAAGTAGCATTTTGGACTTTGGATGATCTATTTCGTTTTAATGCATGATAGAGGATATATATTTTTAAGTTTTATTTAAAGCTAAAGAAAATTGTAGTATTTGTTTTAATTTACATTTAATTAGTCTGAAAATCTCCTGAAAATTTCAAAAGGGTGTTTTCTTAAGGAAAATATTTTCAATTTTCAGTATAAGATTTTTCCTAAATACCTGTTACATTTTTTCATTAATAATAGTATATCGAGATATTTGAAAAAGAAAATTAAATAACGCAAAAAATCGACAAAACACAATTTTGCAAAAAATAAAACATTCCAAAATCCCTTAGTGGGATTACAATTAATGATATGTATAACAAAAGACATGACATATCCAAAAAATTTCACCCAACTTAAAAATAGTCAAATGGAATCATCAATATGTATGGGTATATACATATGTATATAGTGTGTATTACATTTTTGATTCTAAAATTTTAAACGCTTGGATGTAAAAGCGATTTTTTTCAAAAATTGTTTTCTTTTTCTCTGAGTATGAAGTCCTCGCAAGGGTTTATAAGCATTTCAAAGGTGAAAGGAGGCATAGAAAAAAATCTTAACACTTGACGACCTTGAAGATGTATTGTTGCAGTTGGAAAAAGACATGCCGACTAGTTCTTAGAAGCGTACATTATCGCAAATAATCGTTTTACCTATCCACAAAAATCATAACTTTATTATTTTGCGGAATTTTCTTGTAAAATGTGCCTCACATAGTTCCGAATAAACATACATATGTATTTATATGAATTTGAGAAAATACAAAACACAAAAGTGATTTTTTGCAAGTCTCATCGTACTGATTTCAGTTCAATCAATTTATTAAGTTTAAACCAATATTTTTAGGTGGTTTTAGTTAAATGTTTCACGAAACTAAAACTGTCCTGTAATAATTTAAATTCAGTTGTATCTTATTGATAAAGTTAATCTGGGTATTGTATTCAAGAGCACATCATTTGTGAAATGAAATCCTGTATTCTTAATTATTGAAACGAATTGAATTACCGATAGAATATAAAAATGCAATGGAGTTTAACTTATTCTTAAACTTAAGCATAATCGACTTCAATCTGTTGCTTAGGTACATAACTATGACTAATAAATTTTTTTTTTATATTAAACGAATTTTTTTTTTTTATATTAAACGAAAAGTCTTGTTTTCTTCCAATATATGTATGTTAAGTATGTACCTACTTATATTTTATAAGTAATATCAGTAATCATAATAATTCAAAAAGTGCAAATTATTATAACCAGGCATTTTAAAATATTAAATTTTTTCAATAAAGTTTAAAGGCGGGGTGTTGAGGCACGTGAAAAGGGTGCATTACGAATTTATGGACCTAGAGGTTGAACTGCTATTCAGCATTCATATTTTCATTTCATCTATCCTATTGGGTTGCATAAATCTCACTGCTGCTTGTACTTAAACATAGCTTCCGAGAGATATCGGAATAATTCCCAGAGTGAAATTTACTCGAGTAAAGGTAATTTCCGTTCAAAGTAAAAAAATAAAAAAAGTAAATATGACCTAATAACAGGCTTCGCCATGTACCTTTGTCACATACAATGCAAAGTGAGTCCATGGTTCAAAGCATTTGCTCTTTAATTATTTGAAGTCGGTTTGAAACACAATTCTAATTAAAAAACAAAAAGTTTAAGGCAATTCATATCATAGTACCTGTTGGATTCACATTGTGTTTTCCTGATACAACGAAGGTAAAAATCTCTGGAGGTGAAAAATGAGCACCGAGCCGATATGTAAATCTCAGAGGTAAACAAAACCTTTGCGCTGAATTGAGAAGCAAACAGGTCACTTCTTTGGAATCACGTTTTATTAAACCCCGAAGCGAGACAACTCTATAGGTAAAATCGATTGATTAGGGGCGCATGTCACCTGTTGCAAGCAAAACGAGTTCCCCGTCTCCGGGAACGCTCAGGGGAAACTGCTGAATTCGGATTGTGGTAAAACGTCCAGGAAATAAATGGTCCTAGTGAAAGGTACATAGCGCCGTTTTTTAATGTAGAAAGAGATAACTGCAAACCGACCAAAAGCTTTCCACCTTCTGTTTTTGATATCTTGACGATTTGCTTGAGGGCTAATAACTCAGATGCATTTCGCCCTTTTATGTGCTCTGAGTTTTATTAATATCAAGCGTTGCATTTTCCAACGAATCCTGTTGCCGAACCGAAGCGGAATATTTCAGTTAATTAAACCTCATTATTTCTTAACCGTTTCAAAATTAATGGAGATTAAGAGTGTTTACCCTTCCTGTTTATCAGCGTCTTAACTTGCTTCTTATATAAATTAAAATATAGCAGCAGATGCGCGTAGAGAATTAAACGAAACTCCCTGTTTAGACTTGACATTATCAGAAATGAAAGCAAAGATTTACGAGCAATTAAAGCTCAAGGGCTAGGGTAGCTCATGAACATGAATGAAAGAGTCTTTTACTGAATTTGAATCGAGACTGGCACCTGGCGACAGAGACTTTTAATTTATTTAACTGCCGTATGGTTTTCTATGACCGAACCGAAGGAGTAAGTCTTGGAGATGCAGTAATTAAATTTAAGGGTTAAGGGGCCAGGGGCCCTCGTTAGTGCCCAGGATAAAGGTTTCTGTGGTTGTGGCTTTTGAATATTTAAGTGAGATCCTGTCTGACCACAAATATAGTATATTCATATCAATATCTGATTTTCAGTATTAATTCGTTTTTCACCTTAAAACAAACGTTTTCTACAAAATACAAATGTACATACATACTTATGTCATGTTACGGATTCGAAGAAACGTTTTTGAAATGATCAGAGATAGTTAGTAAATGAAAACGAGTTTATTTATGTAAATTGAGTTGAAGAATTAGTATATAATATACACATGTGCATATGTACTTCGTATACAATTACTTATTATTTTAACATGGAATTGGAAGGGCTTTTTTACATTTTAACATTTGTAGTTAAAAAAATTTACTCCAATTATACTGTTTTATAAAATTCATATGTTCTTTTGTACTTTGCATGAAATGTACTTTTGTAATTTGTTTAGTCATAGCTTATCATTAACGTGAAAATCTTTTGTTTGGAATGCGAAAGGTGCTCATTACATGGTCCAAATGAAATACATAAGTTTCATTATCGTGCGCTACTTATAATTTTAATTCACTATCAATTGTATGAATCAATTGGTTAATAGATATAGCGCAATTCATAAAGTATTTCGAAAAGTCTTAAAGAGAATTTAGTATTTTAATATATGTAATAAATAAAAGTTCAAAATTTTGATTCAGCTACATCTGAAGGTCATAATCTGTTTTTTTGTAATGAATTTTTAAAAATGGATAATATACTATATTTTATGCTCTTCAAACCTATTTTTGCTCAAAACTATGACGTGGTGGGACGTTCTTGTTTATGAATTCGTAATCTACGGAAAAAAATTTTAAAAGTGCTCTTTATTAATTCATTTGTGATGATATGATACCTAAAATAAAAACATACATTGTGACCAAATTGAACTAAAATCAGGGATGAATAAAATAGTATTAACTTCTTAGCTAACTGTACACAATAAGTAGATAATTCCGAGCTTTATAAATTAAGAAGAAAAAAAAACTTTTTTTATAAAGGCATTTATTAATATTTAGTTACCATTCCCTTTGCATTTTGTATTGTATCCTACGCGGCATTCCTTTAATAATTATTTTCCAAACTTCCTTCATGGTTGGAATAAATTCTGCCACTTCGGCCACTTTCTGTTTAAAAATAGCCCAGATATTTTTGTTTGGGTTCATGTTTGGGCCTTTCGCTGACCAGTCAAGGATTTGGATGCTGTTAGTCCTTAAAAACTCCTTAGCTCTGCGGTTGGGCTTTATCATACAGATTCCCTCTCTGTTAAATTTTCTGTTCATGGTGGATCATTATGTATTTAAAGGACTTTTAAATATTACTCCGCGTTCATTATCCGGTCAAAAACATAGAATAGGAAGAGTCCTTTTTACGATATTGCTGACCAAATCATGACCCTTACTGGTTGATTGAGCTGCTGTTGGATAAAGGTAGGCAAATACACTTCTGCTTCGGATCTCGGCACAGTCCTGGCCATTGGTAGTGCCAAATTCACCATGGTCTCGTCACTGAATACAACCTTTTAAAAAAATAGGGATGATTCAAGTTAAATGAAAAATTTATTGGAAAATGGGGTTTTCGAATAATATCAAAAAAGAGTGTTTATTTCAACTTTGCTAACTTTATGCTCGTATGCCCATGTTTTTCTTTGTTTAATAACCCTAGGATTCAGCTTCTGTTTTTTACGTGGTTGTTTTGCACATAGCGCAGATTGAAAAAGTCGATATCTCAATGTCTGCGCCGATATTTCTGTCCTAACGTCACGCATAGTAGCCCTTAGACTCTTAGAGACTTACTGGACAGGGTTCGGTTCCCAGCTGCCTATTGTTTTTCAGCCACAACCGCATTTTCATTTTCTTTTAGGACTTGTTAGCAACTGAGTATAGCTCTATTTAAACTGAACCAGCTTACGATCGGCTAATTCCCAGGTCAGTTACAGGGTCCGCCAAATAACTTTTTTTTTTTGAAAATGCTATAAAAAAAAACTACTGAATATTTTCTCAAATTTCTTTTTTTATTTGAAAGTACAATCCTTCCGGTTAATAATGGAAAATAATTTCATTCAAATGGCTGCCTCGGCTGGCCATGCAGTAGCCTACACGATCGGTCCAATTTTTAAGCACATTATCGATTGTGTGCAGCTGTATTTCACCAATGGCTTCACGAATATTGTCCTTTAAAGCGTCAATTGTCTCTGGCTTGTCGGCGTAACACTTATCTTTGAGGGCACCCCACAAATAATAGTCCAACGGTGTCAAATCGCAGCTCCGAGGTGGCCAAACGACATCAGCTCTGCGGCTGATAATGCGATCTTCAAAAACAGGGCGCAAAACATCGAGTGTAGCTTCGGCTGTGTGGCACGTAGCGCCGTCCTGTTGAAACCAAATGTTGCCAATATCCTCCTCTTCAATTTTTGTGAACAAAAATTCGTTCAACATGGCCCGATAACGATCGCCATTGACTGTAACGGCCACTCCTTGCTCATTTTCGAAGAAAAATGGCCCAATTATGCCTCTGGACCAAAATCCGCACCAAACAGTGACTCGTTTTGGGTGTACCGGCTTTTCAATGTATGCGTGCGGGTTTTCTGTGCCCCAAATGCGACAATTTTGCTTGTTTACATACCCGCCAAGATCAAAATGAGCTTCATCCGAAAAGATGATTTTTTTGGCAAAATCGGCATCTTCTGTAAGTCGATCGCAGGCCCACTCAGCGATACACACAGCGTATACACAACCATATTCGTTCAGCGGAAGGATAAAACTAATTATCTGTGAAATCAGACATGAGCTAAGTGTTACCATTCACGAAATAAGCACTAGTTGAAAAAAAAAACTTTAGATGGCGGACCCTTTAGATAATAATTGGTCCAGGATAGGGATAGGTTAAAGAATATGAGATTTTTATTGCCCTATTTCTTCGTATGCATGTATGTATGTATGTAGGTATATCAGGCAATGTTGTAAACTAAATTAATCACTTTTTTTAAGAGGTAGGTAATAATAATTTGGTCACATCTTATGTGTTATATTTGTAAAAATGAACAAATTTTGAGGGCCTTTCGTCCTTTCGTGTTTACAGTTTTAAGTGTCATTAATGTATTCATACATCATAAAAATGAATACTTGAGATGAAAAGAAAATGGTCTGCTCATTGACAACAATAATATTATTATTTCCTATGCGTTTCTTGAAGAGTGTATGTATTTCAACAATGCGGCAAATGTTTTGTAAAAGGGCATTAGTTTAATCAGCAATGTGATATATTATGTGTGAATATTGGACATAATATATGTACTTATATATGCACTTTTATATATAAGTTTGTAATTTATTAAAATATGAACACATCGCATCAAATAAATGTCTACAGAGAAACATTTTCTGATACCAGTATTTTTTGACCGGCAGACATTCCAACATGGATGAAACTAAATATAATATATAGAAAGGTATATAAAAATTTTGTCGATTTAATTTAAATTGAATTAATTTGTATTATGGGCCCATAAAAAACTTGAGGCCAAGAAAATTTCCTTTCGCAACAGCTCTGGGTGTGGAACTTCTAAGCTATAGCTTAAAACTTTAAATAACAATCAAAACTCCATTAGTTGTTGGGGAGGTGCCAAGGTACTGTGCTCCCAAAAAAGATTGAGGTAAACAAAGGCAGGGCTGGGAAAAAGCTCCTACCATGTGTTCCCGAGGGTTGTTCCGGTGTGTATCCTGTGAGATGAAATTCAGCAGGCCAAGAAGCTGCGGCGGTATGTATTAAAATCTGTTTTCATCCTCAGACATCGAACGGGAGCGAGAGAGTTCGGATGGGATATTTCGCGGAGTTTTCATTTTACCGAATTACTAGGATAGAAGATCTTCTACATATAATTTCATAGTCTGTTTTACAGTGAGATATACCTACATATATAAGTGGTAGTGAAAAACACTTGTCGCTTCCAAAATTTCCGCGATTATGAAAAGATTGATGTGAAAAGTGCTGATAAAGTTTCGTTTTATGGGATGGGTTCTTCACCTTTACCACTTCATTGAGATCTTTGGCTGTTGAAAGAGTGAAGCTTCATTAAAGTGATTTTCTTTTACATTTTTGCGTGTTATGAGATTTTGCGAGGGAGGTAATCTTTTTGGTGACCCTTTTTCCTGATCACGTCTTTCCTTCATTGTTTGAGCGAAATTTTGTGACATTTCCAATATTCCGAATACTATGGAGTACCCATCCTTCTCAGTTTCGTAGACTAACATGGATTTCTTCGGGCGATTTTGTTATGTGCTGTTTACCACAATTTGGGACAACTTTAAATCACATTTAATGTAATGTCAACGAGCTTGTTAAGGTTGGTAGTTATTTCTCATTTATTTCCTACTTATCCCATTAAATCTGTTCTCTAATTATACCCCGTCGTAAGAAATACCTAAATATTGCAAAAGATGATACTTTCGCAGAGAAAAGGTACAGAAATTCCCTTTAGACGTTAACTTTATAATTACTGAGAAATTTGCGGAGATTTATTTCTTGGAAAAGTGTGAGTTATTTATTTATTTATATGTCACAAGTTAAAATACAATCTTACAGCGATCCCTTTTTCAAAGTGCCCAAAAATGTATTATACATAGCTGTTATTTATGTTCCCCTAGATTTTGTGTGCAAAAATGAGATACGCAGTTATTTATTATTATTTTTTGGCGATTGTATCAAAAGGTTACTACCCATAATAATTTTATATAATCAGGGTAATTAGGAGCATGAAATAATTATAAGGTACAACGAAAATGATAAGTACGACATATTTTTTCCAAAACAGCAGTCTTAATGGGATGGCATCAGAGTAATTATCTCAATTTTCGGGGCTTTCGTCCGCTTTGTCCACCCCTAATTGCGAGAAATAATTAATCCGCCCGTAGTAAGACCAGTTGTATAATTGCGGCAAGCGATACTCTTTTCAGCTTACACAATGACTCACAACAAATTTCTTGAACCATTGTTTTATGGATAAATGGGAATAAATTATGTGTTGATAACATTAGTGCGAACTAATAATTTTAATATTTCATAAATCTTATTTAAGACTGGAATCAATTACTTAAGTACAAACAAATCGATTTGTGAAGTGTTATTGCTTTTAAGATTAAAATCAGAAAGTGGAGAAAAATAAGGTTTTCTTAAGTATTCAAATCGCTTATTTTAAGACAAGATGCTAAATGGCAAAGAAACATCAGATAATTGTGTTTACCAGTCTATTATTTATAAAAAGCATTACCTACTATCATTAACAGTTAATATAAATATATTGGTAGTTTTAGAATATTAAAAACTAAGATTTACGACGGTTGCATGAAAACCGCACTAATTTTGAAAAATTCTCATTGGCTAAACCACGGCCGACATGCGGCCTTACATAGTACTCAGCTGGTGGAAAACCTACAGTAAGTACTGCGTACTGCGTGTTGCATACTGCATACTTCATACTGCATCAGTGTGACCGCCGCCTTAAAAATCGCATTTGAAAAAGGCTTGAAAAAGGCTGCAACACGGCCGCACCAAATTTATTTTATTTCTAAATGCACTTCAATCTAATGGACTATAAACATATAAATATGTACGCGCTTTATAATAGTATAAACTATCTATTCATTGATTTTTTTTTTTTTATTAAACTCTGAATCGTCTTCCGTCTACGAGGGTTGTCTAAAAAGTTTCCGACCTTACAAACATACAAGAACTTTTTTCTTCAAAATTATTTTTATTTCAATTTCTGCTATCATTATTTTTTTCAAGAGATATGTGTGACGAAAAAAAGCTCACGGGACCTCAAAACGTGAAAACGTCAACATTTTCAATTCGAAAAATCGGATACATCACAATTAGGTATACTTATACTTATGGGAAGTTAAAAATAAACGTTTTGAAGGAAAAGAACAAGCTTTAAGTACTTCCGTTCCACGTGGAATCCTCAGTAGAACCTCTTCCAATTAAAAAAAAGGCACTTAGTATTTAACCTATTTAATTAGGTGATGCCGAATATAGTTCATGTATCTAGTCAGTAGAGCAACACTTGTGATCCTTCAGAGCGGTTCATGTCAAAATTGTCACTTTTACGAAAAAATACCATGGACCTATTTTGTAGAGAGTTAGCTGAGCTAAAAATTGTTATTTGACCTTAATTGTCGAAAAGTCCACCGTTCTCAAGATATTTGAAAAAAAACCGTATTTCCCGACCCTTGACCCAGTATATAATCACGCGCCACTCGGATCGAAGGGGAAACTTTACGCATCATTTATGACACTAATTCCAAGCTACCTCTCAATTTTAAACACTGTACTAATTTTGTCCAGCTTTGGAGATACATATTTATGTATGTATGTCTTATTTTCCTAGACTCGAAATCTTAGGATGTCTGTGAAAAAACAAAAACGTATAATGCATTTTTTGGGTTCACCTCTCCTAAATTTTCAATTGCGGTTTTAAGGGGATGGGGAAAGCGTTTATCTGACAAAACATTGATCATTAAACCATGTAGAATCGAATTCCATATGCCTGTTTAGATCTTAACGAAACCTCCTGTATGGACAATATTGCAATTCTGCAATTCCGATTTTACTCAGTGTGCAGCGTGCAGGCTACAGTGGTAAATAGAGAATGACGTTGTACAATAAATTTGTAGAGCAATGAATTTATCAAATTTTAATTTTGTCAACCATGGTACATACACTGCCGCCTACGAAGAATGCAAATAGATGGTTCTTAATAAAATAAGAAACCTACTATTTTAAAGCTTGACACATACATATACCAAAATTTGCATTTTCATTGGATAACTTCAACCTGCCACTGGCATGAATAACGGTTGCGTTAAGAAAAGGAAATAATCTTCTGGTTTTTCTCTTCTTACTTAAGGTTGTGTGTGTTCTTGTTGAGATCCAATCTTCTACTTCCTCACTTCCTCCATTTTATGATAAAATTCGTACGATAAAACCACTGCTATTTTTCTCGTCTTATTTGCATAAAGCTAATTTAGGTAAAACTCTGTCCGAAGAACAATAACCACACCCAGTCTCCATTATATCTCTTCAGCGAAGCTTCTATGTAGTAATTGAAGTTGAACCTTTTTCTTAGTTCCTAAATTTTTTAAGTTATATTTCATCTCCCATTCGTTGGAATTGACTCCAAAAGTTTGTTTAAAGAAAAGAAATTTCATAGACCAAATTGCTACGATTTAAATCAACAAGCTTGCTTACTTTAATGTGCAATTCGACTAGACGACGTGAAAGTTTTACCCGCACATGTTGAAAGCAATTGTCACCTTTCCTGTTGATAAGCAGAAGTTGTTTTGTGTCTATGGTGCCATTCATTATTTGAAAGCAAGCTTATGCCATAGCCTCGCACCGAACGATTTGCTTGTAATAGCACCGTCGAAATGTAAAAAACAAATAAGAGCTCTGAGCTGGAAATGTGAACAGTTTTAGAAGTTCATTTCTATCGAGTTTCGCATACAAATCCTTAGTTTGGATATTTAGATACATATGGATGGACATATGGATATGGGATTTCGTTTTATTGATCAATTTGTTAAAGCTTCAATTTCGTTAAATATCTTTTATGGTGTACTACTTCGGCACAGGAAGAAAATAGAATTTTCAATTTTTTTCAATAAGTTTGTAAATTTGCACAACGAATGTTATACCATAGACAAATAACACATAGATTTCCATTCTGGGCCTAAAGCTCAATCCATTGAGCTTTCAATTTGGTAGCCTGATGTCGCCTGATCTTACTAACACATCCCTAACGTGGCTCGATATATCATTTCGGGAGAGAGAGAGAATTGTTCCTTTAGCTCGGCACGCGGGCAGCATGGTTTCTTTGGCGCGGGCGGCAGCGCGGCGTGGCGGCGACATACTCTTCCTCTTCTCTCGAGTTTTAGCCGTCCATCAGCTGTTGTTCTGCGCAAGGGGCTTGTGGGACTGCTCTAACGCGGTTTGAATTATCTAATGAAATTCCGAATTTTTGTTTTGTAGGTGTTTTTCATTGACTTAAAAAATTCGTTTAAAAAAATAGTTTCTACAATTTTTTCGTTTTTAATTTCAATCTACTAAAGATGCATTTTGGATTGATTAAAAGGAATTAATTAAATTTATTACTTGCTTACAAGCTTGAAGTACAAAAGTCCCTAATATTAGGCGAAAAAGAGTACAAAATATAAAGTAGATATGAAAAACTATAAAATTATATAAAAAGCTGTCAATTTCGCAGCGTTGATTGACGCCTACAATTTGCCTCCACTTGATCCATCAAGTGTAAGGGCCGGTGCATCATAATCGAAATTCTTTTTTAAGTCATTCTTTAGTTTTAAATGAAAATCACCTAAAACAAAAAATTGCAGTTTCACTAGATAATTCAAATCTCATGAATCAGTGTCCTTGTTTCATTGAGCAGAGCACGCAACTAAGAGGATTCCTAGAAAAATTCAACTCCCTCCGCTTCACGTTAGGGCAGTCCCGCAAGCCCTTTGCGCAGAACAACAGAAATTTGAAAAAGATGCAGAGTTTTCTCACAGCTTTGTGAATTGAGAAATTCTAAAATTATCTCACGCACACAAACTTAAAGGGAGTTGAACTGGTTGAGCTTTCCTCTCAGATTTATTTTCATAGGAACAATTTTTTGTATGAGAATGGATATCTATCTATTATTTGTCTATGGTTATACTGATGGTAGTAGGAGGAGACTGATAGTACAATAATTTATTTTCATCCACAGAAACCACATACACATACATACATATTACATATGAAACTTCAGCTCACTCTGATAACAGAGAGTGTGCGAAAGTGGGTTTGTAAGAAAATTAAAAACGGATAGATTCTATTACAATAGATTGCGTTAACATTTCTTTGTTTATCGTTTTTACAACGCTTAAACGTTGCCGTAATAATTATAATGAATTCTAGTTCATAGATTTGCAAGTTCACATTAGAGGTTATATGCAAAGTGCTAAATGCATGAACATTTCGTGCAGTAAAGCAATTTCCAATTTTATAAGATTTTTTTGTTATGAAAAGTAAATATTTGTCATATATGGATGAATTCAATTATGATGGTATTAAAAAGAAACAAAAATATTTTGCTTTTGTATATACCGGATGTTTTGCTAAGGTCTGAACATAGGTAGGTATGCCAATCGATTCTATACGATCTCCTGATTAACGTTTGTTCGGAACCCCCCCACTCCCTAAAATCGGTCTTTCTCCCCCAAAATCGCAATTAAAAATTTGGAGGGCGTCAACCTATAAAATGCTTTATAAGTTTTTTCAAAGATCGCCTAGGATACTGGTTGATAACTCGTTAGAAAGCTGAACCTTCAAGCTTTCTAACTATACTACCCAATTCGTCAACAAACAAGCGAGATTGAAGCTTTTCCTCAGAAAAAGTTTTGATTTTCCCATACAAGAAAACGGCAGAATGAAGGGTCAAGTCAAGGTCAAATTTTGGCCTTTGAAAGTGGCATTTTTGAAGTTTAACGCGATCTCTCCCGCTTTTTGTTGGCGGATTGGGTCGGATTGGTGACGGCGGATTGGTGAGAAGGCTCAGCTTTCTAATGCGTTATCAACCAGTATCCTAGGCGATCTTTGAAAAAACTTATAAAGCATTTTCTATTTCGAATTGAACCCCTACAAAATTTTCAATTGCTATTTTAGGGGGGACCATGTAGAATCGATTGGCATACCCCTGTTCAGACCTTAGCAAAACACCCTATATAAACTGTAAACTAAATAACTGAATTCCTAAATCCAAGACCAGTGAAGCAGCGTATCTTGCGAAATTCAATATTGCCAGGTATAAAGGCGTGGTACAATAATAATAAATAATATAAATAAAGAAACAACAATTTTTGATATTGACCCCTAAAGGTAGATCATCGAATTGGTGAAATTTAACGATGATAATTTGGTCTCATATTATTGGATAATAGTAATAGAGATACAAAATCGCAATTAGCAATTATTGTATTATCGTTCAAAGTTATATTAATAGTACTATCCCAATTGTTTTTAATGGATTTAAATTATATTATGGTGGTAACTACAAACAGTGTAACTATATAAAGAGGCGGAAATTCCACGCATGATACTCTTAAATCTCATATTGAAACCTACATACTCTTTACCATAAAGGGTTACAAATTACGATTAAGTGAAAGAAAATTTTTTCTGGTATTGGCACTATTCTCCTCTTACATTACCCTTTTTAAAAAGATGATGATTTTATCTAATACATTGTTGTCAACACTTTAAAGCGGCCTGTAGACGCTAAAACTTGGTTCGAGTAAACTTGGTTCGACCAAAGACCCGCAGACGGTAGACAGAACTGAGACCGATTTACTTGAACTTGAACACGTATCTTGTCACATTCAGTTAACAAGTGATAAGTTGATAATATTTTAATCAATTATGATTGCGAAAAAAAGGGTTTTAGGTTTTTTAATTGTTAGTGAATGTTTAGAGGACAAAGAAGAACTATTTTTGAAATGTAAAAGAAAAAGAATATGGGCGAAAGAATGGTTGAAAGACAGGCCTAAATATACTCATATAAATTTATTGAAAGAACTAAAAAATTCTCGTCTGTAGCAGGACTTTATATTAAGCACTCTTTTTTTCAAATCTTCCAAACTTGCTTCATTTTCTATTGTTTTATACATATATTTCAAGAAGTTTTTCCCAAGATTTCTTCTTTTCTTCCCTGTTCTTAAATATGTCGTCTTTAACCTTCCACAAAGCGGGTAAATTTTTTAAGCAATCAAAAAATTCCCTCCACGCGTCGTTATTTTGTATGCTTGCATTTTTGTTGTTTTCAGCTCGAAATCTCTCCTTAAAATGACATGTACGAGTAAATTTTCACAAACGAGTCCGCAATTGCTAGAACTTGACACCTGCAACACAGAGCTCCGCCCACAAACATCGACAAAAATCAAACCACCTTTGATTTTGGTCGGGCCGTTTGGTGAGACAAAAAACAGGTACACGGACTGACCCGTACACGTACAACATTAGCTCGAACTTGGTCTGCGTACCATGTTTACTCGTACCAAGTTTTAGCGTTTACAGCGGCCTCACCTTCAATTAGACTTAAACAATACAATATGCGTATTTCTAACTTAACTTCTGTATGTAAGTTTTTTTTGCAGTAGGCCTTATAGTTGTTTTGATTAATCAAACAAGATTTGGTCTCATCGCAAAGGTTAAGTAAAACTTTTTCAACAAGTTCTTTTTAGAAATCTTGGTAAGTTCATCCTTCATGTCTAAAAACAAAATTTAAAATAATGATTATCCAAATATCTACGAGGGTATTTGAATATGTTAAATTTACTTTTAAGAAATTAGAATGTACTTTAAAATTGTTTTTCTTAAACAATCCAATGATCTAATCTTTTAAAATGCAGGTTTGTTCCCAAGAAAACTTGCAGATACATAATTATACGACTTTCCATGTAATAAAGGTACCTTTGTCTTTAATATTAAATTATTTAAGATATCTGTTTTTAAATATGCTTAGCTTATGTTTGTATATAATACATACATACTCATATAAACCTACACATAAAATAGGTAAATATATATATGTAAATATATGAAAGTAACATTGTGATGTCATTCTGCTTTAAGTCACTTTGTAAAATTTTATCATTCTATGACGTCAGGAAAGAGGTTTAATTAAGTTTGCAAGATTCGAGTACACGGTGAAATCATTAGTTAAACATGTACCTATGTATGTATATACATGCAAAAGGCCTAATGACCCAACATTACATTAAAGTGGGTTAAATGTGTCTTAGATTCGGAAAAAAGATAATAGATAATGATAAAACTGATTTGACAAACTTGAAGAGTTTTTAAGATGGAATAAATAGAAAATGTTCAAATTCCCAAGAGGGGCTTACTTAATTGACAAGTCCCGAAGTTTATTTCTCACGACAACGTCTTTAAATTTTCTTAAATTTTCATTTTAAAATATTGTGTCTGCTTGAAAAGACTTCAGGAGCTTAACAATAACATAAAGTCCCGATGGCCTATGCAAACTTTTCGGACAGCAAAGTAGAATTGGTTATACCTTTAAACGGGGCGTATGAAAGAAAAAGCTGGCCCCTTGGGGCCTTGGTCTGGACCGAGGACAAAAATAAACTAGTCAAGTGAAAACAGAAACAAACAGACCCTTATTTTGTTTGGACAGGAGCCAGTTACATGTACAATTTATATACATACACTCCTCAGAGGTGAAATCTGGAAGTACAAACAATAAAGCCTAGAAGTGGCAACGAGTATACAAGTGCGCTAAAGGAATGCCAATAAGGCGAAAGGATGGTCAGTGTTAATAACTTTGATCTCTTCGAAATGACAAGATGTTACCTTTCTGTCAACCTGGGAAGGTCCTTTTGAATAACAATTTGTTCAGCTGCATTTATGATAGGCAGGAACAAATTGTGTTCATATCAGTTGTAGAAAGGTATACGTGCAGACCCAATTAAATATTTATTTAACAAATGGCAGGAAAGTTCGTAGAATTTGTTCATTCAATAGCTCCAAGCACTTTTTGCTTATAAGTTCTTAAAATAAATACACAGTTGCTTTTTCTCAGGATCAATCAAGAAACGAACCGAACATTTAGCTTTGCGATTTTTTGCATATGCCAGGAAAGTTTACTTGAAAATTGTATAAAAAATTGATTTAAAGATGTTTTTGCCTTGTATTGAACAAAATTCTAGTCTTGTGAAGTGGGAAATACAAGTACATATGTATTGTAAAATTCTCTTTTAATATACTTGTTTTTACTATTCATTTAGAATTATTTTACAAGAACTAAGTGGACACATTTCCATGTATGGAAAAAGTCAAAATCTATCTTTTTACGCGTTATGTTTAAATAAACATATCCTGCAAGCTACTTATTAATTTTAAAAAGATAAATTTTAAAAAGCGGTCAAGAGCAGGTCGGGTCATACCGTCATACCAAAGAATGTATAACATAAAGAACTTGCAAGGCCCACAAGAAATTTTGTACGGAAATTTTCGACTGGGGTCGCCATATCAGAACCCCAGAGAGACAACTCAGCATTCAGCATATCGTGAGCCAACCCCAGAGAACCCCAGCCGTGTTGCGAGCTGCTTTTCAGCCGTTCAAGTTCTGAGCTCTCTTTGAGTTGTCCCCACACGTATGTAGCTGACTGAATTCCCCGAACACGAACGCTATGGGGTGCGGCAAGGGGCTCACAGCAAAATATGTTTGCATGGTTGCAACAGAGATAACAAATATTCGTTATCTCTGGTTGCAACCTCGAACGTCGCTACGCAGGCGCTCTCTCATCGTCGCTTTGGCATGCGTCCTGCGGTTGGGGCGTCCATCGATGAATTTTCATTCCCTTTGTGTATTTTGAAAGAGAAGGTTTTTCTGCAGCTCAATTTTAAGCTTGATTTTGTCTAGACGATTTTAAATTTATTATCATATATTATAGTAGTAGGTATAGTTTAGACATTATACAAATATAATAATAATAATAAATATAAAATAATTTATTATATCCATATATTATATATTATAGTAGTAGGTATAATTTTAGTATAGTTTAGACATTAAACAAATATAATAATAATAAATATAAAATAATTTATTATATCCATATATTATATATTATAGTAGTAGAGTAGGTATAGTTTTAGTATAGTTTAGACATTAAACAAATATAATAATAATAAATATAAAATATAATATTGCATAATTCGGCTATTTATTTGTAGTCCTGAAATATTTTGGTTTTGTTATTGGATTTCCTTTTTGTTTTTTATTTTTTGTTTGTATCTTTGCTAAGAATTAGTTATGGATACAAGAAAATCTGGATTAAAATGTAGTTTGCCGCATTGCGGTAAATCCAAAAGAATGAATAATGTGCGCCTATTTAAATTCCCACCTCCTGACTCAATGCTTGGTCAGATATGGCGCGATAATTGCAATTTTCGAGAAGAAGTTGAAAGAAAATTGAGATTATGTAATTTGCATTTCGCTGATGAATATCTTGGGAAAAAAAGATTGAAGACTGAAGCTATACCAACTCTGTTTTTAACAGCTACAGAAAATAGTGCCGAAATGCAAGTGGACAATTTTAGTTTTGAGGAGCCTGAGCTTAAAAGGCGCAGATCCTCGTCTCCCATAGAGGATTGCTGCGCCTCATGTTTGAAAAATATTCAAAATGTTGATTATTATAGGAAACAATACAACAGCTTGAATAAAAAATACCAAAATTTAAAGAAATACATTTTGAAATATAAAAAGAAAATAAATTTGGTTAGTAGAAACAAAAAATATTTACAAAGAAGACAAAAAGTTATTTTGCAAACGGATAAACTGTCACTTATTGAGAGGATTAATTTATCAAATATAAGCGAGGAAAGCAAAATACTTTGTCGAATTATTATGAGAAAGGAAAAACAAAAATATACTGAGCCCGAAAAAAATTTGGCACAAAATATTTTTTATGCTTCTCAGTCAGCTTACAAATTCATACGAAACGATTTACACATTAATTTACCTGATGTTTCTACAATTTACAGATGGGCACCAGTCAAAATATTGCAACCAGGTTTCGAAAATTCTGCATCCGAATTTATAAAACTGAAATTGTTGTCGTTAAATCTAAGTGAAAAAAATGTGGTCCTAATGTTTGATGAAGTAGACATTCGGAGAGAATTAAGATTTAATACGAGTCATGATATCATAGATGGATTAGAGGATTTAGGTTTTAAAAGAAAGGATGCTATAGGAAAACATGTTTGCGTTTTTATGGTACGGGGTTTAAAAAGTAATTGGAAAATAGTTTTGAATTACTTCGTCTCACAAAGCGGAATTAAAGGAGTAGACCTGAAAACAATACTCGAAAATAACGTAAAATTTTTATTTGATTCTGGTATGGCAGTTAGAGCGTTAGTTTGCGATCAGGGCTCTGCCAATCGGAATTGCTTTACCCGTTTGGGCGCTACTCCAAATAATCCCTCAATTTATATGTTTGGGCACAAAATTATATGTTTGTACGATTTCCCCCATTTGATAAAATCTTTAAGGAATCTCTTACTCAAAACTTATATTACAACTCCCCAAGGCCTTATTGTGTGGGATGTCGTGAAAGAGTTGTGGGAGCTTGAACAAAAAAATGTTACAAAAATGTTGACAAAAATAAGCTCCCAGCATATAAATCCAGGTCCTTTCGAAAAAATGCGGGTTAATTTAGCAACCCAGATTTTTAGTAGAACTGTTGTCGCTGCAATAAAAACAGCTGTCGACACAAATCAGTTTAAAAGAAATTCCAAAGAGACTGCTTTAGCGACAGCCTACTTTCTTGAAATGGTTGACAAAATATTTGACTGCATGAACTCAGGTTCATTAAATAGTAGTAATTCCTTTAGAAGTGGTTTAAGATTAAATAATATACCATATTTATTCATTGAAGATTTTCTGCTCCTTTTAGAAAATATTAGTATACCAGAATCAAAAACTGTGTACTGCCTTAATGGTATGAAGCAAACATTGTTAGGAGTTCGTCAATTAGCTGATGACATCCTAACAAAAAATGACGATTTTTTTTTTATTTTGACGAAAAGATTATGGCAAGATTCTTTGGAAAATTTGTTTGCTGTTATTCGTCAGAAAGGAGGACACAATAAAAATCCAAGTGTCTATGAATTAAATATTATTTTAGCAAAAATTATGTCCATTAATTTGATACAATTTAGTAACCGATCTAATTGTGAGCGTGATGATGATCTCATGCTTACAATAGAGCTTCCGAGTCATAATAATAGCTCTGATCAAAGCAGTTCCTTAAATTATTCGAACTCCAATATCAATGAAATAAATGTTACAGACATTCCAGAGGACACATTCGATGAAATTAATATCCATATAGATCTTCCATCAATGCGATATTTTATCGGTTATGTTATATTTAAAATGTTTCCAAAAATAAAGTGTGATGTCTGTGAAAATATTATGAGAAAGTCTGATGAAGTTCTTACGTGCCCATCAGAGCTATTTATGTTTTATAAAAATTATAATTCAGCTTCATCCGATTTTGGTAGTTTGTATGCACCTTCTGAAGAGTTTTTCAACGTATGTAAGAATCACATTATAATCTTTGAAGATATTTTTAAAAATCATCGTGAAATGAAATTCATCAAGAAATATATAATGGAGAAATGTAAAGCCGTTACGCCGGAATGGTTTGACGACCAAATTACTTGTTACGATCACAGAATCAAAATATTAGATTACATCATATTAGTTTTATTAAGGAAAAATTGTAAATGGAGCGTGCAAAAAAGAGAAAAAAAGGAAACAGAAAAACTTAATATTATCACTGCCTAAGTCATGTACCTACATTTTATAAAAGTCATATTTTATAATTTTTCATAAAACTATTCCAGCGTAACGGCTTCTTTCAAAATTTACTTAAAAAAAAATTAAAACCGACTCCAAAAAATCCCAAGCCCTAAAAAGTATGAAATAATTGTATTAAAAGTCCTCTGCTACTACTTTCAACAAAATACCAAGACTTTCGTAGACTTTTGACCAAGTACCAAATTTGGTGCAAATCGCATAAAATTTAAAATTTGATAAGCCGTCATCTTGAATTCGTAATTGCTGACAATTGATTATATAGCCTATGTACACCCGCCAGGTCCATCCTAAATAATGGGTGAACGAATTTTTGAAATCGGAAGAGTAGTTTCGGAGATTATCACAAGAAATCAGTGAAAAATCACTAAATCACTAATCCCTTATTTTACCACCCTGAGGGGTGGAATATTTTCTTCAAATTTAAATGGGAGTATACCTATCCTTTCAAACAAAAAAAAGATGTTTTTAAATTGGTCCATAATTGGCGAAAGTATCGGTGAACGATGCTGATACCTGCCTACAAATTTCGACCCAGATTTAAAAACTTCATCTATTCATTAATTTGAAATTAAAGTCACGCATATGGAGCAGTTCGTCAGGGATCTAATATTTTTTAAACATAAACTCAGGTTCTAGGAATTACAAGTAGCTCAGCTCAGTGAACTGCTCAGCTGGTGGGCTGTTGTGAATTTTACCCCCTCATGCACCCGCTCCCACACATAGCACAAGAGAGAATATGTTTCTCAGCAATCTCACTATCGCCGCCCGTCCGCAGAATCGCAGTATTCAGCTCAACACGATATTTCTCCTTTACAAATCCCCTTGCGCCGACCGCACAACGCCCTTTGAAGCGAAAATTTCGTCAAGCGCAGACTTGTACTGGATGCAAGTTCTTTATGTTTATACGTTCTTTGGTCATACTTAGTGAAGGGTTCTGTTGCTGTTAGTATACATGCATACACATCCAGACTTATTGCTTATACACACAAACAATCACGCACGTGCACAGTTTTGCGAACAGTTTGTTTGAGTCCAAATAAGCGTAACTTTGTTGGCTATACTATACGTCGTAAACTATTCGACTATAGTAAATTGTTATTTTTAAAAGTAATTCAGATTTTTTTGCCGAAATTGAGTTCAGGGTGATATAGAGAAATAATATATAAAGAGTGGACAAGTAGAACATTGGAGGAGGAATCACTTTTTGAAAGCTCTGTGAAAGCTAGGAGGCAATCTCAAAGCTCTTTGTTCGCGGCTTGCTGGCGATGCGATATTTTGAGTAAACCCCTGTCCGAATACACTAATACAGTCAACCAGCCATGAGTGGATGCGCGTGCGTAAACGTGTTTGCCTTTGCGCTTACACGCGGTGGTCTTTCCTCGAAATCCCTATAATCCAGTCAAAATAGACAAAAATAAGTTAAAACTTAGCCAAAATTCGCATAGAGCTGAAAATTGGAAGAGATGTTAAATACACCATTATAAATGAAATGTCAAAAATCCCCTTCGATCCTACTTCTGCGAAAAAAGTTATTCAAGGTCAAAGGTCAAAATTTTCGGTTTTTCGGATTTTTCTCGGAAACGGTAATTTTTATTAAAAATATAGCCCAGACAAAAATTGTAGATCATAAAATTGTCTACCAAAATAGTCCTTATACTTTTCTTCCTAAGAATCACCATTCCTAAGATATCGCCGATCTAAAAGTTGAAGGCGTTCCAATTGGATTTCATTGCGGATAGTGGGTTTTGTTGTTGTATTAATTATTATAACACGAATAACTTCGGAACGCGCCGTCGGATTCGAGTGCGGTTTTTTTCACGAGAAAGACCCCACGACAGGGAAGCTGTTTCTCAAAAAAAGTTTCGATCTTCTACAATTTGCCTCCACTTGATCCATCAAGTGTAAGGGCCGGTGCATCACAATCGAGATTCTTCTTTAAATAATTCTTTAAAACAATGAAAATGACCTAAAACGAAAAATTTGAGTTTCACTAGATAGTTCGTCTCATGAATCAGAGTCCTTTTTTCATTGAGCAGAGCACGTAACTCAGAGGATTCCCAGAAAAATTAGTATTAGGCCGGCCATACACGTACAGTTTTAACTGTAGAGCCGGCTTTAGATTAACAGTCCAGTTCTATGTATATGTCAGTGGATAGTCCAGTCATTTGGGCCGAAAAATAGCGGTTACCTGGAAAGTTTTCCGGGAGTTTTGAACATTGGTAATTTTATAAATTTTGAGGTGCTCTTTCCGAATTTCGACTTTGCCACCTCGTATTTTTGCCGCTCGCGCCGCCATATTGGAAAAATGGCGCCTAAAAGCAGTTTTTTGACATGGATTTTTGGATTTGGCGTTGAAAGGGCTCTATATTTTTGATTCAACTCGATTGCGATCTGGATGTAGTGGTGGCGGGTGAGAGGGATACTATTTACGATGAAATGATCCAGTACTTAAAGGATATGCTGTGGTAAAGGATTCTTGTTTTATTATACAATGTTGAATTACATTTTTCATTTACTATTCTTTATAATTACAAAATCCTTTTGTTTTAAAAAGTCTTAAACGATATTTTTGTTTTGAGTGATACTCCTGATGTTGAATATATGTATAACTGGACAAAAAATGAATTGTTTTATTAATGAATACTAATATTATAAAGAGCTAAAGTTTGTATGTAGAGGGTTATCTCTGGCTCGCCTCGAATATGTTAGCCCAGTTTGGTCCTTGTTTTATCAATTCCACATTCATCGAATTGAGGCTGTTCAGCAGCGGTTTCTACGCTTCGCTCTTGGGTGTCTTCCTTGGACAAATGATCTTCATTTAACCTCTAGACAGGCATAGACTAAAAAAATTCGTCTTCGATGGTTCAACCCTACGGAGCAGATGCTCGATGTGACGTCACTTTCCAATTGGACTTCATTGCGGATAGTGGGTTTTGTTGTTGTATTAATTATTATAACACGAATAACTTAGTAACGCGCCATCAGATTCGAGTGCGGTTTTTTTCTTGAGAAAGCCTACATGACAGGGAAGCTTTTTCTCAAAAAAGTTTCGATCTCCCCATACAAAAAATTAGCAGAATGAAGGGTCAAGGTCAAATTTTGTGCTTTGAAATCGCCATTTTCGAAGTTTGACGCGGCCTCCGTCTCTGGTCTCTCCCACTTTTCTGTTAGCGGATTGGGCCGTGGGTGGTATCGTTGGAAAGCCTGAAGGCTCAGCTTTCCAATGCGTTATCAACCAGTATTGTAGGATGTCTCTGAAAGAACTTATTAAGCATTTTCTAGGTGGACCCATTGTCAATTTCTCGCATTGTCCATTGGGACTTTTGATCAGCATCACAAAAACTACTTACTCCCAAAATTTCAGCTCATTTCACCGAAAGGCCTTTTCCATACATTTTGTGCGGGGTCCTTTACCATGAAGTAAGTATGCATATGGTACGAGTATATCAGCTTTTCTAAGGTAAAGAAACATTGGTGATTCATGTTCTTAAAATACTCCTTATATTATACTTATGTATGTACCTACATACTTTCCACCCAGCACTCTCTAAATTAATTTTCAGTTGGGCGACTGTTTTTGTCGAATAATACATACATAGATATGTTTACTTCTGTATCACACGAAACCGAAAACATATCTTATTCGCCAGCTTTAATTTGTAAATAACTACCAGCAGCGACACTTGAAACCGTCATACACATAATATCATTTCAACATAAAAGAATACATATACGTTGCTATTCACCCTTGCGCGAAAATTTATCAAAACCCACCATGACGTCAAAAGCGGAACGAAAAGAAATTATAATCCTCTTTATTGATTTCGAGATGTAGATTCCACGTCTGAATCCCCTTCTGGAAGCAGCAGAGTAAAAGTATTTGCCCTTAGACAGATATAAGGTTAAAGACATTATTTGGAGAAAGAATAGGGCTCGCAAACGGTGCTTTATTCCCGGATAAAGGATATTGTTCTCGAGAATCAACCGGTTAAAGGAAAATGGCTCTCTGGACACTATACAACCCATTTGCTTAGTGACAAATGGTGTAGGAAGGAAGTGAAATTTATATTAAGCACTTCAAATTGATTAAAACGTGGTAAAAGCTAGACAAAAGAAAACTTGTTTCTAAAACAATCATAAAGGGGCGAATTGAATTACATGTATGTACATATACATACATGTATATCGTAGGTCTAGGTCATTAAGAAAGTCAGGTTAAACGAATCCTCGGATTTATCATCTAACGGCTTGACGATATCAAGCCAATAGGTGACAAAATGCGAATATAGATGTTGTGCCAATGGGTAAAACGACGCCAGTTACGCTATCGACCTGACGATATTAGGCCAATAGCGAAATAATATCGTGGTAAACAAAACATGACCTTTTCTAACAGTGCACTATGCACTTTTAGCTCACAGACAAGCACACATTTGTAGAGTATATCATATTTTTAATTAAAGGTAGATATGTTACATCTTAGAAACATATGCAATAAATATCTATACAATATATAAAAAACGAATTATTAAGAAATTAAATAAGAGAACAACACTAGACTTCTACGTATACTGATTTTGCTCCAAGGGGTTGATTAAACAGTATAGTAAATATATTATGTACATATATATTATGTGTGTGCGATATGCGTTAAGGTTTCCGGTTCAAAATCGTAGGTATATAGGCCAATTTTACTCCATACGTTTATGAGCCGAGGCACTATGAGCCAGTTTTCATTCACTACCAATCACTACCATTTGAATAATCAATTACAACCTCAATCACTGAAAACAGACTGTACCTAACTCAAATTACAAAATTCGTATAAACAATTTAGCGATGTGATTATTCTAAAATTGAATAATCAAGCTTCAAATAAAAGTACTACTTGGTCTCACCAAAATATTAAACGACAAGGACATCTTCATGTAAAAAAAATATAATAATAATATGAAATATTTAATTATTGATATCAATATTATCATACAATAAAAATAAATGTTTCAAATTTCACTTTGTTCACAAATTAAAAAATTATAGTAAATCTAAAATTCGCTTTAGCTTTCTTTATGACACCTTTCTTTTAGTTAGAAAAACAATATGCTTTTATTTCAAAATTGGTAGTTCATTTTGTTTCCATTATTCCAAATACATAATAAAATCAAATCCAATTACAACAAACATTTAATATTAACGTAAATAAAATTAAAATTCGGAACTTTTCTAAAATAAGTAAAATGGAAATTCGGATGCAATCAAATAAACTTAAAAAAGAATCTATGATGTATGCCCCTTCCAGTGATTGAAGATCTTCTGCAGGGCTTAAACGGGAGTAAGTACTTTATTGTTTTGGATTTTGCATCTGGTTATTACCAGATACCGGTATCGAAAGAGTCTAGACGTTTTACTGCCTTCGTCACGCCCGACGGGGAGTATGAGTTTTTAAGGATGCCTTTTGGGCCATCGAATTGCCCTTCCCAATTTCAGAGGCTCATGAATGACTTGCAACGGCGTATGACAAAAGGTAGGCTAGTCGTCTATATGGACGATCACGATGTCCTCATACCCTGTGAGAACATAGACCACGGCGTGTCTGTACTCGAAGAATTTTTGCAAGTGATCTCAAAAGAAAATCTCACTTTAAAGCTGAAGAAATCTTATTTTTTTAAATCGTCTGTCGAGTTTCTTGGGTATGAAGTATCCCCTAGCGGCATTAGACCCGATAATTCAAAAATCTTGTCGGTAAAGAACTTCCCAGTACCACAAAGCATTCACGAAATTAGGCAGTTTGTAGGGCTGACCAGCTATTTTCGGAGGTTTATTCCGGAATACGGAATAATAGCCCGACCGTTGACCGACCTCCTTCGAAAAGACGTAACCTTTGCCTGGAACAAGGAGCACGAGACGGCTTTCGCTAAATTAAAAGACGCTCTTGTTTCCCGACCAGTTTTAACGCTATTCAATCCACTTCTTGCTCACGAAGTCCACACCGATGCGTGTTCCGTGGGTATAGCTGGCATTTTATTACAATGGGCTACGGATAAAAAACTTAGACCCGTCTGCTACTTCAGTGGGAAAACTACGAAAGAAGAAAAAGTTTACCACAGCTACGAGCTGGATTTGCTGCCTGTGGTGGAAACCTTAACCCGATTGCGTAGTTTTCTGCTCGGTAAACATTTTAAGGTTGTCACAGATTGTGCAGCCGTAAAAGCAACAGAAAGGAAGAAAGATATCATCCCACGAATTGCTCGGTGGTGGCTCAGGCTCTCGGACTTCGATTTCGAGGTGGAGTATCGAAAGGGACGCCTTATCCAGCATGTGGACACTCTAAGTCGCAATCCCCACGATCCGCCACGGGATCTTGAGGACGAGCCTTCAAGTATTTTTATGATAAACGTCGACAATGCAGAATGGTTACTCACTATACAGTTGCAAGATCGAAAACTACGTGACATTGTTGCAGTATTACAGCATAAGCCAATTAACAACGAAGAAAGGCACATCCACGAAAACTACGTTCTCAAAAAGGGGCGGTTGTTCCATCGGACTAACGATGGCCCGAAATGGGTGGTCCCGTCGAATGCAATCTGTCGAATCATCAAAACGTGCCATGATGATCTAGGTCACTACAGCCTGGACAAGACGCTAGAATTGTTGAAACGGATGTACTGGTTTCCAAGAATGAGGAATAAGGTAAAGAGCTACATCTCCTCCTGTATTAGCTGTGCCTACTACAAACGACCCGGAGGACGAAGCGAAGGTAGGCTCCATCCTATCGAGAAGGTGGCGGTACCCTTTCATACTGTGCATGCAGATCATCTAGGGCCATTCCCTAAAAGTGCTAAGGGACACACGCATATCCTCGTCCTAGAGGACGGGTTTACGAAGTATACGCTGTTATACCCAGTTAAAAATACGACAACTCCCGCTACTCTAAGGATATTCGAGAATGTTATTAGACATTTCGGAGCTCCAACCCGCCTCATTACGGACCGCGGAACGGCGTTCACGTCTAGAACTTTTAAGCAATATTGTGAAGATAATTCTATTTGCCATATTCTAGTTGCAACGAGGACTCCACGTGGCAACGGGCAGGTCGAGAGAGCTAACCGCACCATACTGGATGGACTGCGTGCGATGGCCGAGGGTTCCAGAGATTGGGACAATCACCTGAAAAACATCCAGTGGAGCATAAACTCAACGCGTAACTAGTCAACGAAGCGCACCCCTCATGAACTGCTCTTCGGGTTTCAGCCAAGAGACCCGCTACGAAACAAGATCCTTCACGCACTTCATGATGAAAGTTCAAGGAAGCAGTTTGACTTGGAAGAAGCACGACGCTGCGCCTCGGAGAACATTCTTGCAGCTCAAAGAAACCAAAAACGTTACTACGACAACAAACGTAAACCCCCGCGGCAGTATCAACTGAACGATCTTGTGCTGATTATGAAACCATCATTATCGATAGGAGACTCAAGGAAGCTGGAGGCAAGGTACAAGGGGCCTTACATAATTTCCCAGGTTCTACCCAACGATAGGTATCGTATCCAAGATATCCCCGGAGCACCACGTACCCAGCGACCGTTTGAGTCCATATTCGCTTCAGACTCATTGAAGCCTTGGTGCACGAATCCAGACGAAACCCTAAACTCAGAACTGGACGATAGTGACGGGCACGAGGACGAGCCCTTTCATCAGGACGGCCGAGCTGCAAACGAATCGAACGCAGCCAACGTCGACACCCCTGCTTGTGGAGATTACCCAGCTTTCGGTGTAACCCTGAATTAGAAATAAAGCTGTTAAGTCAAAAAAACCGCGTGTATTCACTCAACGCCCTTTTTCGGACATATTGTGCTTGCATAACGTACATATTGTGTTTTACACTAGTATGTTCATTACAAAATCCAAAAACAACTAATTCAGCTCAATTGCAATGATTTCAACTTTAAAAGCAACCATGTATTGCAAATGTAGAAAAAAAAATCGGGATATTATAAAATCAATATTTTTATCTCGTAAGATCGCAAAAAGCCTAAGATTCCTTACTTTACTATGAGCCCTTTAGTTTTATATCTTGCATTCAGTTGAACATATTTTTAAGTGGTAAACCTTCTTTCGGGTGCGCGTAGAAATACGGCGTTTTAAATTTATTTAGCAAACACGGATGTTTTATTTAATCAAATTGAGATAGTATACTTTTATCAACAACCATCTTGAAAAACAAATTCAAACTTTCGTTCCAGAAATAAGCTGAAATTTGTGAAATTCATACAAAGTACATAATCTCTGTATAGGAATCGTTGTCAACAGAAGAAAATCTAAATTGTCGCAAGTTTTATTTTAGCACAATATTAATAAACAATACAATTTATTTTTAAACGTTTGTCAGTTGGGCTGGATACTAAGATAAGATATCTATCTCTCTCAATAGTTCAATAATTAAAAATAAAAATATTTTAAAAATATTGCTATTTGTTTTTTATTTTTAACCACTTATTTTTAATTTTTTCACTACCAGAACAATTTTGATAATGAGGTTAACTATGGCTTTTACACTGGAAAACGTAAAAGTGTAGTAGGCTTTTTTATCTTACAAAATAGCAATATTAATACGTTAACCACTGATATCGAATAAAGAAACTGTTTAGAACTCAATATCATTATCATTGATAATATGAGATACTTCTTTTTTGCTAAATTTTAAGTCAAACGTCGTACATATGTACATATGTATGTATATACATATATTTCTACTATAAATTGTGTGATGTAGAAAGTATGTAACGTATATTTATAAAGTAGTACATATTTGTATGTAAGAAATAATGTATCAATCTTTATATTTAGTTATGTCAAAAGTGACGAATCTGAAAACAAAATTTGTTGGACATTTCTATTTCTCGAGAAATTTAACATTTTCGAAAGTATAAATGTTCTATTTTTACAAATTTCCAATGAAAAAGATACTTTCTTTTAATTAGTTTATATCAAGAATTTTAGCAGAATGTGCCAGAATGCAATGACGGAATATTTTTTAATTTAGATTCTTTTTTTTATTTTTAATGCTCGCGAAATTTTAATTTATTTTTTATATGTTTTAGTCAATCACTTTTGGTCCCTATAGTAAACTTATTTACAACTTTTGATCAAAATCCATAAGGAGAGCTCAAACTCAATTTGCTTCGCTTCTGGCATTTTTTATTATGTAAATCTACTGAACATTTTAATTTTAGCATTGAATAATTTCTAATTTTAGAAAGGTATTTTTTAAAACCAGCTTTTACCGTATTCTACTCGTTGGATCCTTTCATTTGTTACCGATGCCAAGGGGGTGGTTTTGAAAACAATTACCATCTTCTCGCGTCCGCCATATTGGATTTAGAATGACGTGACTTAGCTGCTTGTCCTTTGTCACCAAAACCAAACGTGTCTGCAAAATTTTAGCTCAATCTGTTGGGGGGAACTGGTTTAAAATTCAGATGCAAGATTAGACCCAAACATGCTAATGCATTGAAATAGGTACGTTCATCACTGCATTGAAAACATTAAACCAATTTTTATGAAACGTAATTTTATTTCAAACCCTCTTTTATGATCATATAGAAATGCATTACATATTATTGTTAAAAGAACTCTAGTAAGCATTGTGCCATTGCCAGTAGAATATTTTTGAGTTGATTTTTCAATAAGTAATAAAAGAATTGGGTACATGGCCTGCTTTACTTAACACAGCATTATAACCCCAGCTTGGAATAAAAAGGCTGAGCAGGATTTCGGTTTATTTATGGGTCCTTTGAGCGCTAATAACTCCTCAAAGCTGTAAGCGTTCGTATCTTATTGTTAAATTATAATAGCCACTAAGGCCCACGTGAAAGCATGATGAAAGCTTTTCCTTTTTTATTCGGCTGCGTTTATGTTGGGGATTTTCCTGGATTTTATACGTCATATCTATCTGGGATTTAAGTTATTGCATGTACATACATATTCTGATCTGGGTATGTAGTAACCAACGTTGCTATCTATGAGGAGATGTCTTTGCTCGGAAGTACTCGTATTATTTTTCTCTATTTATTTTCCAGAGTATTTCGCTTGAGATTTCAACCTTACAAAAATTTATGAGTTCTACCAAAGAACGTATAAACATAAAGAACTTGCATCCAGTACAAGTCTGCGCTTGACGAAATTTTCGCTTCAAAGGGCGTTGTGCGGTCGGCGCAAGGGGATTTGTAAAGGAGAAATATCGTGTTGAGCCAAAGCCTTCTATATTACAAGCCATGAAGTGGTCCGGCGCACGCACACATCTATAGGGCAAAGTGGTCTGACAGATTTCAGCTGTTTCAGCGGCTGCAGTGACAGTTTCCACTGTTTATAATGAAGTGCTCTAGTTGACAGACTAAATTTAACACATTTTCTTTAATTTGTAGCTAATTCGCAGTTTAGAAGTAGCATTTACTGAAGAAAATGTGTAACTCGGTAAGTTTTCACAACTAATTTCCAAATTATTAGAAAATATTTTTTGGCGGGTTGAAATGTCTGAGTAACATTTGAGCCGTTCAATGTACAAAAGGAAGAAAGGTGCTTTGGGTAAAAGGAAATTAAATGAATAGGCATTGCTAGTTTGAACATCTTTATTTCATATATTATTATATAAAAATAAAACACTTTAATTTAGAATTCATATATTTATTTAAATTAAAAAGAAAATACTTCAAAGGAATTTGTATATTTATATTTATGTCAGTCGGCGGGAATTCACTCATAAGAAATTTCCACAAAATGCAAAAATTTTGCAATTATTTTTGCAAGTATGTACATCTCTACGCACCATTAAACAATCTTCTTGTTAAGTGCAAGATTACTTTTTACAATGAAATGGCGTTAAATATAGTAAAATAACTATAAAGTTGCCAATAATTGCCTAGTACTTCGCCACCTAACCTAACACTTTTGCCGGTTCATAGATGATTTTTTTAATTTCGATCAAACTTTTTCACAATTTTTCACTTCCATTACAACTGATATCCTTTTGTACACCTCCTGTAGAAATATTTACCGGATAAATTCATTATTTCACTTTTAAAACTGCTTAAATAACTGCAGAACCCCGAAAATTTACGTGCTTTGTATGAGAAATGGCCGTCAACTGAAGAACTGTCAGACCACTTACGCACTCATGGAAAAGGCCACTTCATGGCTTGTAATATAGAAGGTTTTGGTTGAGCTGAATACTGCGATTCTGCGGACGGGCGGCGATAGTGAGATTGCTGAGAAACATATTCTCTCTTGTGCTATGTGTGGGAGCGGGTGCATGAGGGGGTAAAATTCACAACAGCCCACCAGCTGAGCAGTTCACTGAGCTGAGCTACTTGTAATTCCTAGAACCTGAGTTTATGTTTAAAAAATATTAGATCCCTGACGAACTGCTCCATATGCGTGACTTTAATTTCAAATTAATGAATAGATGAAGTTTTTAAATCTGGGTCGAAATTTGTAGGCAGGTATCAGCATCGTTCACCGATACTTTCGCCAATTATGGACCAATTTAAAAACATCTTTTTTTTGTTTGAAAGGATAGGTATACTCCCATTTAAATTTGAAGAAAATATTCCACCCCTCAGGGTGGTAAAATAAGGGATTAGTGATTTAGTGATTTTTCACTGATTTCTTGTGATAATCTCCGAAACTACTCTTCCGATTTCAAAAATTCGTTCACCCATTATTTAGGATGGACCTGGCGGGTGTACATAGGCTATATAATCAATTGTCAGCAATTACGAATTCAAGATGACGGCTTATCAAATTTTAAATTTTATGCGATTTGCACCAAATTTGGTACTTGGTCAAAAGTCTACGAAAGTCTTGGTATTTTGTTGAAAGTAGTAGCAGAGGACTTTTAATACAATTATTTCATACTTTTTAGGGCTTGGGATTTTTTGGAGTCGGTTTTAATTTTTTTTTAAGTAAATTTTGAAAGAAGCCGTTACGCTGGAATAGTTTTATGAAAAATTATAAAATATGACTTTTATAAAATGTAGGTACATGACTTAGGCAGTGATAATATTAAGTTTTTCTGTTTCCTTTTTTTCTCTTTTTTGCACGCTCCATTTACAATTTTTCCTTAATAAAACTAATATGATGTAATCTAATATTTTGATTCTGTGATCGTAACAAGTAATTTGGTCGTCAAACCATTCCGGCGTAACGGCTTTACATTTCTCCATTATATATTTCTTGATGAATTTCATTTCACGATGATTTTTAAAAATATCTTCAAAGATTATAATGTGATTCTTACATACGTTGAAAAACTCTTCAGAAGGTGCATACAAACTACCAAAATCGGATGAAGCTGAATTATAATTTTTATAAAACATAAATAGCTCTGATGGGCACGTAAGAACTTCATCAGACTTTCTCATAATATTTTCACAGACATCACACTTTATTTTTGGAAACATTTTAAATATAACATAACCGATAAAATATCGCATTGATGGAAGATCTATATGGATATTAATTTCATCGAATGTGTCCTCTGGAATGTCTGTAACATTTATTTCATTGATATTGGAGTTCGAATAATTTAAGGAACTGCTTTGATCAGAGCTATTATTATGACTCGGAAGCTCTATTGTAAGCATGAGATCATCATCACGCTCACAATTAGATCGGTTACTAAATTGTATCAAATTAATGGACATAATTTTTGCTAAAATAATATTTAATTCATAGACACTTGGATTTTTATTGTGTCCTCCTTTCTGACGAATAACAGCAAACAAATTTTCCAAAGAATCTTGCCATAATCTTTTCGTCAAAATAAAAAAAAAATCGTCATTTTTTGTTAGGATGTCATCAGCTAATTGACGAACTCCTAACAATGTTTGCTTCATACCATTAAGGCAGTACACAGTTTTTGATTCTGGTATACTAATATTTTCTAAAAGGAGCAGAAAATCTTCAATGAATAAATATGGTATATTATTTAATCTTAAACCACTTCTAAAGGAATTACTACTATTTAATGAACCTGAGTTCATGCAGTCAAATATTTTGTCAACCATTTCAAGAAAGTAGGCTGTCGCTAAAGCAGTCTCTTTGGAATTTCTTTTAAACTGATTTGTGTCGACAGCTGTTTTTATTGCAGCGACAACAGTTCTACTAAAAATCTGGGTTGCTAAATTAACCCGCATTTTTTCGAAAGGACCTGGATTTATATGCTGGGAGCTTATTTTTGTCAACATTTTTGTAACATTTTTTTGTTCAAGCTCCCACAACTCTTTCACGACATCCCACACAATAAGGCCTTGGGGAGTTGTAATATAAGTTTTGAGTAAGAGATTCCTTAAAGATTTTATCAAATGGGGGAAATCGTACAAACATATAATTTTGTGCCCAAACATATAAATTGAGGGATTATTTGGAGTAGCGCCCAAACGGGTAAAGCAATTCCGATTGGCAGAGCCCTGATCGCAAACTAACGCTCTAACTGCCATACCAGAATCAAATAAAAATTTTACGTTATTTTCGAGTATTGTTTTCAGGTCTACTCCTTTAATTCCGCTTTGTGAGACGAAGTAATTCAAAACTATTTTCCAATTACTTTTTAAACCCCGTACCATAAAAACGCAAACATGTTTTCCTATAGCATCCTTTCTTTTAAAACCTAAATCCTCTAATCCATCTATGATATCATGACTCGTATTAAATCTTAATTCTCTCCGAATGTCTACTTCATCAAACATTAGGACCACATTTTTTTCACTTAGATTTAACGACAACAATTTCAGTTTTATAAATTCGGATGCAGAATTTTCGAAACCTGGTTGCAATATTTTGACTGGTGCCCATCTGTAAATTGTAGAAACATCAGGTAAATTAATGTGTAAATCGTTTCGTATGAATTTGTAAGCTGACTGAGAAGCATAAAAAATATTTTGTGCCAAATTTTTTTCGGGCTCAGTATATTTTTGTTTTTCCTTTCTCATAATAATTCGACAAAGTATTTTGCTTTCCTCGCTTATATTTGATAAATTAATCCTCTCAATAAGTGACAGTTTATCCGTTTGCAAAATAACTTTTTGTCTTCTTTGTAAATATTTTTTGTTTCTACTAACCAAATTTATTTTCTTTTTATATTTCAAAATGTATTTCTTTAAATTTTGGTATTTTTTATTCAAGCTGTTGTATTGTTTCCTATAATAATCAACATTTTGAATATTTTTCAAACATGAGGCGCAGCAATCCTCTATGGGAGACGAGGATCTGCGCCTTTTAAGCTCAGGCTCCTCAAAACTAAAATTGTCCACTTGCATTTCGGCACTATTTTCTGTAGCTGTTAAAAACAGAGTTGGTATAGCTTCAGTCTTCAATCTTTTTTTCCCAAGATATTCATCAGCGAAATGCAAATTACATAATCTCAATTTTCTTTCAACTTCTTCTCGAAAATTGCAATTATCGCGCCATATCTGACCAAGCATTGAGTCAGGAGGTGGGAATTTAAATAGGCGCACATTATTCATTCTTTTGGATTTACCGCAATGCGGCAAACTACATTTTAATCCAGATTTTCTTGTATCCATAACTAATTCTTAGCAAAGATACAAACAAAAAATAAAAAACAAAAAGGAAATCCAATAACAAAACCAAAATATTTCAGGACTACAAATAAATAGCCGAATTATGCAATATTATATTTTATATTTATTATTATTATATTTGTTTAATGTCTAAACTATACTAAAACTATACCTACTCTACTACTATAATATATAATATATGGATATAATAAATTATTTTATATTTATTATTATTATATTTGTTTAATGTCTAAACTATACTAAAATTATACCTACTACTATAATATATAATATATGGATATAATAAATTATTTTATATTTATTATTATTATTATATTTGTATAATGTCTAAACTATACCTACTACTATAATATATGATAATAAATTTAAAATCGTCTAGACAAAATCAAGCTTAAAATTGAGCTGCAGAAAAACCTTCTCTTTCAAAATACACAAAGGGAATGAAAATTCATCGATGGACGCCCCAACCGCAGGACGCATGCCAAAGCGACGATGAGAGAGCGCCTGCGTAGCGACGTTCGAGGTTGCAACCAGAGATAACGAATATTTGTTATCTCTGTTGCAACCATGCAAACATATTTTGCTGTGAGCCCCTTGCCGCACCCCATAGCGTTCGTGTTCGGGGAATTCAGTCAGCTACATACGTGTGGGGACAACTCAAAGAGAGCTCAGAACTTGAACGGCTGAAAAGCAGCTCGCAACACGGCTGGGGTTCTCTGGGGTTGGCTCACGATATGCTGAATGCTGAGTTGTCTCTCTGGGGTTCTGATATGGCGACCCCAGTCGAAAATTTCCGTACAAAATTTCTTGTGGGCCTTGCAAGTTCTTTATGTTATACATTCTTTGGTTCTACTTATGTTAAGATTTTTTGGGTGGAATAATTTCAATTAAATGAAGAAAAATGTGAAAGTGAAAAATAAGAATATTTTGCGAAGCTCTTATATTTACTTTCATCCTTTAAATTACGATTAATATTTTCGAAAGAATGAAATAAATATACTGGTTTTGAATTTTAATAAGAGCTAAAGAAATTTTTATTTCGTATTTTTGAGAATTTCCAAGAAGTAATCCAGATTATGGAAATGGATTTGAAACTACTTCGCATTATACGAATTTATTTATTTTAACTCGTTTTAAAATTTTAGTTCAATCTAACTCTTAGCAGACACTGAGGCACCACACCACCACCACCAATCGATTCTCCTTGGCCGCCTCTCCTGATCAACGTTTGTTCGAAGACTTCTCTCACCTAAAATCGGTCCTTCGCCCCGAAAACCGCAAAGTGAGCATTTTAGTGGCTTAACCTAAAAGTTAAATCTTAATCAATTTTAAAATAATAACATATTAAAAAGCAAAGGTTTTATTTTAAATTTATTATTTTTTTATTTTTTTATTGCTTGTGTAAATAAAGTACAGTATTTTTGCAAGGTGATATTCAGTCTTACAGTGTTTTATGCAAAGATGTACATATTTCAGCTGTGATATATTGATAATATTCATAAAATATTTCCTCGTTTGTATATATTAGCAAGTTGAAGGAAAAATTAAGTTTACTATAGATAATTCAACGTGAATATGCAATCACAATCTGTTTCCTATACATACAGGGTGTCTCAAAAGAAAGTTCACATTTAAATCTTTTTTTAAAAGAAAAGTCTTAGCTTTATTGAAAAAATGTTTATTTTATATTGAAGTACACTGTTTGGGAATTTATTTTTTAAAAATAACATCGTCCAAATGTAAACCGTTGCGCTCTCGGCATTCATTTAGTCGGGCACTAAAATTGCCTATGACAGCTCGGCAGGTAGTCTCTGACCAGCATCTTGAGGCTTCAGTTCTTGCACTAACTGAATTTTGTACGGGTGCAGCTTTAAATCTTTGTGTAAAATGCGGCATAATGAAGATCTGTGCACATTTAAAGCAACAGCACGCTTCCGAATCATTTAAGTGACGAATATGTCGAATACTGCAGAATTTTCTACGCGCTACAGTCGCCGAATTACCGTTTTTGTAAAACTCACGTACGCACAACGCACGGTCCGCACCAGAGAAACGCTCCATAGCGACTAAATTCCCAAGAGCCAGACTACCGACTGACATACCCCCCGCGCCCCTCAGAATAGTTGCTTTCGCGTAATAAGATAAGCAAATGTGAACTTACTTTTGAGACACCTTGTATATATTTCTAATAAGTATAACTGTAGAACTTCGTATGATAGAAGAGAAGAAAAACTATGAAAAATGTAGTGGTACCAAATCTAGATATTTTAAACCGAAAATCGTTAAATATGTGCGGTTTCATTTGAAACTGGTCTTAGCAATTAAAAATCAAAGAATACCAAAGTTATATTTCCGTTTCATTTAACGAATTATAAAAAATGTACTTTCTTTAACATTTTCACTATAGTAGTACTTTAATGTCTCATTGTATGTATTGAAGTTTTACAAATAAAACCTAAAATACATATGTATTTACGATTAAATGTTTTCCGGGTGTAACGCTAATCTATTCAATGGCGAAATACATTAGTAGGTATACATACATGTGACAGTATGGCAATAAATATAGTTGCGCGATATCTGTAATTTAAAATTTTCATATTTTGATACCTATAAAAAACGTGTGTATTATACCTATACATGAGATAATTAAATTGTTATCCAATTTCTGAATGAAAACATCCTCACAATTCTCGTTTCTCATATGTTTTATACATATATAAGAAAGATTCACTTAATATACTAATCTATTAAAATTAAAATACTACCCGCCGAAACACATTTTTCTATTGAAACGAACCTACATATTTTTTTAATTTAGCGCATAAAGCGTGCATATAATGTAATGTATACGTATTATCTAAGGGCAAAAGATACCCTTGCTATTTGACTGGTGTGTGACCCCACGTATATTTGTTATCGTTCTCTCCTGCCCCTAATGGAGTCATTTAGCAGCTGAGTGACATACTTACCTCATTTCGTAGTTCATTACCCAGACCCTAACGGCAGTAATAAACCGAAGGTGAGAACACATTTTGTTTATGATGGGATATGTAATAACATGACGTGGCCGGCATCTCTGAAAATCTGAATCATCGAAGGGTTAGTACTATTGTCTAAACGTGAGAAAGGCCTGCGCTACTTTTTGTCCCCAAAATTATTTTAGCTCATTCTATGTTTTTATATATATAGGTACCTACATACATATATTTTATATTATTTTTATTATTATTTCTTTTGAATTTCTTTCACAGTGTTTTATTATAGTTTGATTTGCTAAAAGCGCTCATAAATTCTTCAAGATTACAAATTGGTTAGTAAATGAAATTTGCGTCCCTTTCAAAGCAAAAGATTTGCATATCATTATCCTTTTAAGAGATTTGATGTGCCGGAGGAAATATTTGAAAAGGCTATGTTTGCATTTGCAATTCTTCATATGAGGTATAAATGCTGGTCATTTCTTCGTTACTTCACTTTAGTTATTGACACAGACAGAAAATGAGCATCCATTCAATTTAATCAAACTGGACTATTTGAGAATCTCTTGGTCTTTTGCATAACTCTTGCGCATCATACGAGTGAGGCGAAGAGATCATTTGCACATTGTAAAATCTAAATTATACTTTAAACATCTATACAAATATTTTGGCACTCTGTAATTTTTGATATGACACCTAATGGGGACAGAAAATAGTAATATGTAGATACATATCTATAAAATTTTTATTCAATCACTTTGCAAGTTTGCACCACATACATCTTATAAAACAAAATCCGCTTTCACATCTATCTGCCGTTCTGTGTGCTATTTTTTTGTAATTACTGAACGGGTTTCATTTCGGTTTTTAGTCTACACTAATAT
This sequence comes from Machimus atricapillus, assembly GCA_933228815.1. Taxonomy (NCBI): domain Eukaryota; kingdom Metazoa; phylum Arthropoda; class Insecta; order Diptera; family Asilidae; genus Machimus; species Machimus atricapillus. The sequence continues at coordinate 32,849,896 of OW121784.1, forward strand.
TATAAAGAGGAAAGATTTGTATTTTTGTATGTATGTTTGTAATGAATAGGCTCCGCAACTACTGGACCGATTTGAAAAATTCTTTCACCGTTGGGAAGCTACACTATCCCCGGGTGACATAGTCTATTTTTTATTCGGGGGTTTCAAAATGGCGGACCCAAGATGGCGGTCAAAAATTGTAAATATCAAAGGATTCCTATGAAAATTAGTATTCGGGGGTTTTCGGATCTCCTGATTGCGAATCTATGCTCGAAATTTGGAAATTCAAGATGGCGGATCCAATATGGCGACCAACAATTTTCAAACTTCAACGAATTTAAGTGAAATTTAGTATTACGGGTATTTTGATACCACTAATTTCGAATCTACTAACAAAATTTGGAAATTCAAAATGGCGGACCCAATATGTTTGTTACTCAATCACGCCTTAAAATTTGGTCCCATTATTTTCATTTGTGAAGGCACTACACATCCCGACTTAAAATTTAGGATACTTTTACTCGCGGGTTTCAAAATGGCGGACCCAAGATGGCGGCCACAAATTGTAAATATTAAGTGATTGCCATGGAAATTAGTATTTGCGGGATTTTGGAGGTGCTAATTGCGAACCTAAGCTCGAAATTTGGAAATTCAAGATGGCGAATCCAATATGGCGTCCAACAATTTTCGAACTTCAACGAATTTAAGTAAATTTAGTACTATGGGTACTTATTTTGATATCACTAATTTCGAATCTACTATTAAAATTTGGAAATTCAAAATGGCGGACCCAATATAGCGACCATAAGTCATAAAATTTTTTACGAAAGTTGAACATTTCAAGGATCTTTAATTAAGTAGTACTTATAATATACCGGGTGAAACCGGGTAACCCAGCTATATGTAATAAAAAAAGAGTCATCAAAATCGGACTACTCTGTAAAGCTCGCGTGCGAAAGCCGCGACGGGTGCGAACGTTAAGAATGAAGCCGTTTCGCATATTCTTCGCGAGCTCGCGCTTTGTTCCCCGATTTTGGAACAACAGTCAGTATGTTCCATACGTAAAAATGGATCGCTTGGCAAACTTTTACAAGATGCATCATTTGTCAATAGGATGAATGTAGCCAACAAGAAATAAAATAAACATAAAATAAATCCTAAATACTCAGTACTAAGAACCACACAAGATAATTTCATCACAAGTAAAAATGGTTGACGCTATGCGAAGTGGGCACGGGTCAGCTAGTATTAAATAAATTAATTCACGAGGAAGGTTTAGATGTATAATTAATGAATGTTTTGCGTAAATTAACCCAACTATCACGATAAATATCGATCACGGAAAAATGCAATCCGAGCAACATCACGAATGGATATTCGAAATTTTATCTTTAAAAAGTTTTGCTTAATAAATTATTGTTGTATGTCTAGTCTCGAGTGTCCATCCATCAGCTTTCATTTGGTAACTCACGTATGATGTGGTTGAAATTAAAAACAAATTCATTGAATTTCTTTACTGCCAAAAACCTTTACTTATAGCAAATTAAGGTTTAACACATACATACATATTAAGTCTCATTGCATTAATTGCAATTTTCGTGCAGAACACTAAATAGAGAATTTTATGCATTTCTTTTTTGTATATTTATATATTATCATTAGATTTAACTTTAACTAATTAGCTGTAACAATTTTACTATATTCACATAACATATATGCAGGTATACGCTAAAATCTGGTAATTATTGGTAGGGTTCGGAATTTACTATAATATGTTACCTCTAATAATAATCGTTCACTTACGCCTCTCTCTCGAAAGCTCCCGAAAGCATTCGTGACTACACTATACCCCGCTCCTTCACCCTGTATTTACGAGATTTATGAAGAATGAAGTAAGATTAAGATGTTATTTTTTTAAAATGAAATATCCGTCTCCTTTCCTTTGTCTGCTTTATGTTCATTTTCCTATTTCTTATTTTCGTTTTTACAGGCAGTTTAATTATCACTACCCGTGTATGTGTGTATTTGTAATTCGATGTAATTTGGTTTCGCATTGTAATTTCCGTTTTCTAATTATAATGACTGAAGTAATTTTAAAGTTTTTCTGTCAAAAGTTGCTTAAGGTTTAACCTATTTTTCTCCCTCATCCACGTTACTGTTGGTTATTTTTTAGATAGGTATATAAGATAATGTTGTTATAAGATAAGGTAATTTGAAGTTTTGTTATAAGTTATATTACCGATTGCGTTATAAGGTATTCATACAGCTTAAATATGTAGATTATTATAAATTAATATCCATGAAGATTTCGGACTACACCAGCAAGCGAGCAAGCGTAAATTTAGCTTCAATTTCCATAATACACACATATGTAGGTACTTATGTGTAAATATATAAGATATTCAGTATATTGAATAAGTTTTGTATCCACAACTTCGTATGGTGATATATAGTTACACGCATCCAACAAAGTGATTCCTTAATTTTGACGAAGAAAAACACTGCTCGGGATAATAAACGAAATTATTAAATTACCTTAGCCGTTCCATTCTTATTGAAGTCTTTCGAGAGAGAACATTAATTTAACTAAAGCGAGCCTACCTTATTCAATCAAAATTAGCTCCTCTTAATTGAGGCGGGGAGCAGAGTAGCTTTAGTCACATAAACTCAAAGGAAGCACACAATTAAAACTTCTTTCCTTTACCTTTAAACTCTCCAAGTAAATTTTCGCTCTCTTAATTTTTCTTTTTAATAACTTTTGCCCAGTGGAATTTTTTTAAATTTCATATCAATTAATTAATCAATGCCATGGACTGAGGACTCGACAGCATTTCATCTTCAAGCTCTGACAACAAAAGAAAGTCTTCGCTATTTTAAGTTCGTGAAAGCAACTCAACGGATGCCTCGTTATATTCTTTTGTAACCTTAAAGGTTCATACAATAGACCAAAGCCCTCCAACAAATGCTATACTTGCAAAAACTTCCCAGTTTTCGTTATAAACGTTATATAAGTTCTTCTATATAACGACGCAATTTCAAACCAATAAATTTTCAGTTTGTTCTTTAAACTTTATGCGAAAATTTGTTTCAACTTAAATCTGGTAATTTATTGAAATTGTTTGCTGTAATATGTTTTTGCAACTTGTTTTTAAGTGCTTTTCATATTCTGGAGTGATTCCAAAAGTATATGAAAACATATATACTTTCACATGACCTTGTATTTATTGTTTGTACTTGCTGGGGAAACGCAGCGGAACGAATTTCATAAACTTATTATTCTTAGGCAACTTGATATTATACTTTTACAAAATTAATGTTGTATAGATTTCGTTGCGTACATTCCGAAAATTTCTGGCAGCAGTATAGGTCAATTAAAATTCCATTAACAATTTAGGAAAGTAATTACTATACCCTACAATGTACTGCGAGCAATGGGTTAAATCTTTTATCCCTCGAAATCATGTGACTTCAAAATATGAAGCAAAAAGCTAACTAATTAGAAACTCATTTAAGATGCGGATGCGAGCTGTAGAGTAGCTAAATTAAATTAGGTACCTGACAAATGTGAACGCTGTTTGCAAATAAGCATCCCAGAATATCCGTCGCCGCTTTTCTGCCAACGGCAAACATATTCGTGTGTTCCCGAGTTTTCCTTTCCTTAAATTTAAATAAACTCATCAGAGAGTGTGTACTTACCTGTAATGAAATATTTAAAGATTTATTAGTTTCTTGGAAATTAATTGTTTCCACAAAAAAGATGTGTTGTCAAAAATATTCTGAAGAATATTTGAAATATTTTCTCTAATGGCAAAATCAAATTTTTAATATGCATAAAGTAAAATGTAGAAGGCACTAATTAATTACATCGTATTTGCAAGAGTATAATTTAGCACAGTGTGTTATTACGGTTCTCCCAACATTTTTAGTGAAAGTTGAGCTTAATGATCTTGAAAGAATTCCTTTTTTATATGCTACAAAGGCAGCGAAGACAGGAAGTCCACATCCGTTTAAGAAGAGTCACCAGAACTAATTGCATTGCTAAGAAAATGAGGTATATGTATGTACTATGTAGTGAAGAAGGGGACATACGTAAAACGAAATCGTGCAACACTTCGAAACGCTCCAAATGACTGCAATCTTAATTCGCTCTTTCAGTACGAGCACAGTTACCTTTTAGTGCAAACAGCAATGGCGGATTGAGACACTTCAACCAATTTTAACTACAAAAGTTCTTGTTAGCTCTGAGCAAACAACGCTAAGGACTAGAATCTGATGATGTAACGGATGGGAAACCCAGATTGTGGTGGGATAATTTGCCTCATTTCGTGTAAAATATCCGAAACGAGCAAGTTTCTGCACTTCACCCTACATAAATAGACATTTTCACAATTTGGAGGGATTAGGTCCTTAACAGCTGTATTCAGTTATAGCACTTTGAGCTCGATGTTTTTATACAAGGTGAGAGCTTTTTGACATTAAAGAAAAATTCTATGTAAAGTAAGCTACTTTAAGATGGATGTATTTCATTAAGGAAGATAAAAAAATTCATTGTGAAACAATATATAAAAACATTTGCAGCTTTTGTTGCACAGCTCATTAATTTATTGATATGTACTTACTTTTTAGCGTAAATCAACGCTATTCTATGTGTATGCTCTCTTAGTCTTGTTTTTATTTTATGGATATATGGTATAGGTGCTGTAACCATTTTTGATTTATTTTTTTTAAAGACATTCAAAAGGTGCGCCCCTAAAGAGAATAGTTTTCTCCAGATTATTTATATACATATATAAAAATCAATGCCGTGCGTTAGTCTCGCAAAAACTCGAGAACCTAAAGAAAAAGCCCAAAAAAATAATCGAAAAACTTCATAATACCTATGTACCTCGATTAGACTATGCAAAAAATTAATGTTAAAGTTTACTGAGATGATTTTGCGATAGGGGTTTTATACCTATATATTTAAAAAAAAAAAGTTGTTTTACAAGGTGTTTTCGATTTCATTTCAATCGGAAAACAGAACATATGAGCAATAGTTATTTTAGGCCCTGGAGGAGTTTTAGTGCCGCATTAGAGATGCATTCATTTTTATATACATACATAGATTACTATTGCCCGGGTAAGGCCGAGTCATTTAATCACCAAACGAAACTTAAACCATATAGATATGTACATTGCGGCCAATATTGCCTCAATGAATTGGAGTTGGAAGGTTGATTACGATTCATAATTTCTTATGAAGAGTAACATATAATCAAATCAATTTTAAGGAGTACGAAGTTTACCGGGTCAACTAGTAGCAAATAAGAAAATGCATATCGTTTCAAATGTTTTAAGGCGGTAAGATAACGCAGTAGTAAAAGTAGCTTTTTTAAATTGGCTGAATTTGGAAAATGTAAGTTTATTAACATAGTTCAAAGGCACTTAAAACGAATATCTTAAATAAAGCATTAATATAACGGTCAGAAAAAAAAAATTGTAACTATAAAGAAATTATTTAGATTTTTTTCTTCTTATGTCTGATTTACCTTACTACCTACCTTGCCCCTTATTAAATTCTGAGGTAAAAGCAACCTCAAAAATGAGTTCTACGTTCTTTAAAATATATCGATATACATACATACATATATTTTAATCAAAAAGCAATCTCTTCTGTCTCCGTCGCTTAAACCCGTAGCCGTAGGTAAGAAATAACCTCACAACTGAATTAAGTGCTTTATGAAATATTGAAATGATATGTATTTTTTTCGTTCAATGTAAACTCAATGCTAATGCGGATCTCTTTTAATTTATATCACGATAATTGGATAACCTGTCAAAGGCATCCTGCAATTGCAAATGGTTTATTATATAAATAAAGTACATATTATTATCTACTTCAGTTTCTTTTATTACTTCTAATACAATTTTCATAAAATATAACGTAGGAACCTAAAAAATAAATATAAGATAAAAGCAACGTCAAAATAAAGGAAAGGTATGTACTCGTAATTGAGAACAGATGATACAAGCAATTAATTTTTATTACAGAAAAACGAAAAACTTAGTTTACTCGTTATTTTTAAAAACTTTAATACATCGCTTCGCCTTAGAACTAATATGTATGTTTATCGATTCTTTGTGGCGAAATCAGTTTTAATTTTAGCAGGTTTAAATCAGCATTTCTAAATTTCCTGTGTTTCTCACCTTCTGTTTTGCAATAGCCCCAGAGATTGCGTTTGCCATTTTAATACATCAATCTTTATTTTAATTTATTAAGTTCTTTTATCAGTTCCGTTTGTTTTGACGTTGGTTGAAATAGAAATTTTAATTTCTTACCTATTTTTTTTATTATACCATGGAATTTATATTAGGAATAATAAAGAGCACTGAGCAAGAGCACTTTTGAGAAATAACTTGTTCATACGTTGTCGAGGTTCAGACCACACTGTAAGGTGCGATGTTATTCAATCGTTTTATCAATTTTGTGCGATATTAGAATATCAGAAATGACAACCATTTATGTTTCTATGAAATGTTCTATGTATACTACTTACCTATAAATGTTTTTTCGTTTAAGATTATCTGAATAGTTGGTATCAACATACATATGTACCTACACAGCAAACGAATTTGTGCCAAACGCTTTTATAAATTAAGGCTTAACTTGATGCAATAAAATAGTGAAATGTTTCCAAATATTTCCAAGAAAGGGAATGTGTGAAAAGCAATATTTCCTATAAAAATGTATGCAGATGTCCTCCCACATAGTCTTGCATAGTTTTCATCTTACATTTTATCATGATTCATCCGCCCAAAATATTTTATTCTCTATAAGACTGAAGAATTTCAGAAAAGATTTGAATAGATTTGCAATTTACATTGTTTACATAGGGCACGCACCCTTGTTTCCCTTTTGTGTTGACGAACGCCAATAGTATTCATTTGGCACGTCCTTGTACCCATCCTATCTATCTCAATCGGAATGTAAGCAATGAAAAAGTGGATTCTGCTAAAGTGATTTAGTACCCAAATCTGATCTGGCGGTCGTCGGTCGTTGTGTGCTGACTTAGCATGAGTAATGGCAAACGTGATTTTTCGAAAATAATCCAATTACGTCTGGATCGTCCTTTTATTATATTATATTGTTGTGCGTATTTTGCACATTTTGCACATTTTGCAATTAATTTAACAATTTTAAAGTTACACTGTCTCTCGATTATCTTTGGGAGGAAAGTAATTTTTACTGGCATATAGGAAAGTTTATTTATTTTCGCATTAAAACAATAGTATATGTATGTATAAACATACATAGATATCGCTGAAAAACAAAAAAATCGAAGGTTTTCAAATGTTCGAAAAATTTGACTATAAAATGATGAATTTGCACAGTTCCTAAAAGAGAAAAAGTATGTAAGACTTTGAACTAAGTGCTTTTAAAAGAACATAACCAACTTCTTGAAAAGAACTCATTTTTAATAAATTTTAAGGATAAACTTTATTTTTAAACCTCTGCCATAAGGATTTAGGTACATTTCCTTAAGTAAATTTGACCCCGAGCCTCTAACCTGGCAGGAAGTAAGCACGGGAACTTCACCCGAATGAGTGGACAAATTAATTAATCTGCACGGCTGCCCTATGTCTGGTGCCTGCGTAGGTAATGTAGAAAGGCTCTTGTTTGTCAAATCATGTGAATGATTCAATTTTGGGTGGACCTTATTTTTTCCTCCTTGTTAGCTTTAGCGCTACGGGCAGTTTACTTTAATTAAGGAATATCGTCTTAAACAGCTGGGATAACGATTATGGATTACTTATACAATGTTTTCTTTGTTTTGTTTAATATCACCGTTTAAACAAACAGCCACAACATTTAATTAAAACTTTAGGGAATAGCAGAGATTGTGAACGCTGTTATACTGGTAAATATGTATATTACCTTTATTGCAAGGACTGGAATGATTATGATAAAAAATAAATGGATAAGGATTATCAACTAATTTTTATTTTGCGATCGGTCGATACCCGTTAGTTGATAACAATCATGTAGTATGTAATTAATTATTATAAATAATAATAAGAAATTTAAATAATAATGTACGCTATCATGCTTTTTGCAAAAATATTATTTCATCGTGTTAATAAATGGATGGATCGCGAATTACTGTAGGTATATACATAATAAAATAATTTTTTGGAACGCTTCTAATAATCGAAAAGCTTATTAGGAACTTTACTTTCAATCTAGTCTTTTCTGTGTAGTAGAATAAACAGATATGTAATCTGTTTGGTTTTTTTTCGGCTAATTCCTTTAAAAGTTATAGCAAACGCAGTGCGCTGCCCTGCATACTTAATCGACATTACTGACCTTTGGATTAGATACTTAGTTTTATAACTAGATATAGTAATCTTCATCCGTCTATGTTTTTAGCTTATTAACTATAGTTTTTTTAAATATCCCAGCTTTCAACTATGTAAATTTTGCCCGTTTGTTTAAATTGTAGTAACAATTTTTCCCTTATCCCACTATATTTTCATAAAGCATTATCATAATCAAAATCGAGATTACTTCAGTTGTATAATCGTTCGTGTCTTTTGTTGTGGTTTTCTTGTAGCGCTGCAAGTCATTTCATAAAGTAAGACGCCACCAAACATTCCAACTGGCATACAACAGGGGTATGCCATCACGAAAATCTTCGCAATGGCAATCACGAAGAAAACCATCTCTAGGAAAATTAAGACGCGCTCATCCTGCATCCGGCGCCACATGGAACGTTCAAGTGGTACGAGGGAAGATGACATCAAAATGCCTTTGGCATGCCTGTCGTGCACTCGCTCTGGGTATGGTACTTATGGTGCTGGGTGCAGGAATGGCAACTATAGGTAATAAGATTTATGCTCTAGATGGAACTAATATAGACAAGTTTTGCCATTCGTTTCAGGTTATTATGCAGACCAGCTCTCTGTCGGACAGGAAGTACGGGGAAATGCGACAGTTCGAGTGAAGAACGAGTCCAGGGGCTTTCACTTGAACAATTTATCATACGTCGGACCCATTATCATGGGTTTTGGCGGTTTTATAGTGGTTGCGGCCTGTGTCATGACATTCGAAGCACGTGATTCGGCTGCCAAAGTCGTTCCTGCTAGATTTAAATTGACAACTAGCGACAGGAGTAACGTGAGAAGTACCAATAGCAGTGTGTCTTCGGCGAGACGGGGCAATGGTAAGTTTACAAACATACATACATACATATATATATCTTCATACCCATGGTTTGTGTTTCATTAAAGTGTCAACTTTTTCAATAATTTAAAACAAAGTAAGATATATGGAGGGAACGGCACCATATAAGATATGATTAGATAACTGGACATTTCAGATTGATTGTTGCCAAGACTCTGCTAAATAGTGTACAGGGTGTCCCAAAAACCAACTTCCACACAATAATGAATGACGGACCAAATAACTGTTCCAATAAGCCAGACTTACCCTAAGTAGGAATCGTCTTGTTTTCGAGGTAATGGCACTTGTTTGAAATTTAGGAAAGTGGTTGACTTCGAGCATAACCTATACATTTACAATTTTGATTTTTGTATCATGCCCAAGGGTCGCCAACGATTCCAATATTTCATCGAACGAGAGCCACTAACGTATAGTAATAGATCACTCGATTTGACGTCTCAAATGGTTGGCTCTGTTGACCGTTTTCACCTAAGGAGAGTTCAGTTCTATCTACTATAATTTTATATTAAGCGTGGTAGGCACCTTCAAAAGCGACAAAATTGATAATCTTCTATATACAGGGTATTCGGAGGTGGGAGGGAAATATTGCAGAAGGTGAAAGGTCAGACCGAAACAAGCAAAAAATCTTATGGGTGGGGGTATCTCGCACCGTTCGGCAGTTACAGAGTGATTCGTATATCAGGATGTTGCCTTGCTCTTGTATCTTTATATTTTTGTCTACGAATCGCAGCGACCCCAAACCGATCTCAAAAAATCACTATTTTGAAGTCCTTTCCAAAAAGGTCAACACCGCCCCCTTATCCCCGACCCCTTGGCCACAATCACCCCGGAAGTTGAAAAAATTAATTTTTATTTCACGATTTTTCACCTTTCGCCCCACTTTTCTCCGTAATTCACGTTATTAACATACCTACTTTTTATTTTTTTTAAGTTGCCTATCTAATTACCTTTCCAAAAAGGTGCAACATGCCCATGGTAGGTATGAGAATAGATAGTAAAGAATATTTCATACCACTAGGTGATTAGGGTGTCCCTATCCAGAAAAATTTGTTCTCTATAGTAAAAGAGCTAATAATAAATCGAAACACTTCATATAACTACTTCGATTAGATTTGAATGCAAATAATTAAAATCAGAGTTTACTGAGATGATTTTACGATATAGTAGGGGAGCCCGCGATGCTAAATTTGTAGTTACTCGAGCGTCGTGGAGACCTATTGGATTTGGAAGATTATATGGTAGAAAGAAAAAAAGGTTATATCATGTTTTCACTTTCAGGGGTGGGGGAGTGACTACAGGCTTTCAAAAATGTAAAAAAAAAAACAGTAACATGGAAATACTCGAGCGCGTCAGATATTAATATTGTATATGCGCCACGTGTCTCTGATGACGGAGGAATATTAATCTGCCGGTTTGAATGGTGGGGATGGCCGTACGAAGAGGTTCAAAAAAAAAAACACATTTACTCGAGCGCGTCAGATTTTCAGAAGGGGTGTTAAGTAGACCCTAAAGGAGCTCCCCCCATTTCAAAGACTGATGATTTGGACGCGACCAAACCTCATGGCTGATTTTTCAAAATGCAAAAAAAAATTGTGACTTTGAAATACTCGAGCGCGTCACATTACGTCAGATTAACATACAGACGGTTCAGCTTGATGTCCTTGTCATGCTGACCCATAATCTGACAATTATGTGGAGGGATTTTCTTAATCTGACCATTTGAAAAAAAATTAATTATTTCTGACGTAAATTTTATAGCTTTTTCAAATTTTTTTTTTGTTCACAAAATACACATTTCGCACTATTATCATCCATTGTTATAGCACATATAAAACTTATTGCGATTAATTCATAAAACTGTTTTTGGAGCACAATAAACTAACTTAAGCGTTGTACACATACAAACAAGAACGTGTCGTCGTGATCAGCTGTGATGGCATCATGGCGTCAGAAAGAGTGCACGGAAAGTAGTGGCGTGGCGGGACGGTGCGAGAGAGTAAGAGATAGAGAAAAAGTGAGAAGGAAAGAGAGGCGCGGAGTAGGAAATACATAGTTCTTTATTAATGATTTTAACTACTTCGGCTTGTGGAAATCGGCAGATTATTATATTCCCGTGATCCTTGAAGGATTTACGTTCAAACTGAAGAAAAATCAACCGCGCTCGAGAATGTCCAGGTGACGTTTTTTTTTTTGCAACTTTAGCTGCGTTTTTTTCACCGGGGTTTGTGACCAGATTAGCGTCAAATGAAAAAAACGACTCAGGTTAAAAACCCGGCTTAGTCAACACGAAATACGAAATACGCTAGTAAGGTATCTCCACTAGCGCCACCTACAGGTTTTTCCGCCAAAAATTCTAATGCAAGCCATGTGCTCAGTCAATGGAAACAAACGCAAAAAAACGAGTGAGTGGAACGCAAAAAAACGAGTGAGTGGAGGTCGGTGCTGCGTCCCTCTTTGCGATAGTGATAGTGAGAAAGACAAAACCTTGCATTTTTATTCATTTGCAATAGAAGTTTTCCTTGGCGGGACTCACAGGTGGCGCGGTTGTCGTTGATGAGAGATACCTTACTAGCGTATATGGGAACAGCGCCTCTGGTAGAATATTTGGAACTAATCATCTGGGTGTGTGACCGAAACCCTGGTCAGGGACAGGATTTAGTGACTTACATGTAAAACCGCTGATCTGGTCACAAACCCCGGTGAAAAAAACGCAGCTTTTGTGACTCAGCCATTTCCTTACGTCACGCTTAAATCGTCAGATTATTGAAATACATACTTTTCTGCATGTGATGAACTCACCATTCCTTAATCTGACGCGCTCGAGTATTTCTGATGATCAATTTTTTTTACTATTCTGATCGACTGCCCTAGGCGTTCGACGCTATATCAAAGGTTCATGTATGGTGCAGGTACTGAACAGAGTGCAAGCTTTCCCTCTTAAGCTGGTGACACAATCAAAATTTAAACGCGTTGCGTGCGTCGCGTGCGATGACAAGTCGAAAAGAGCTTATGGGTTCATGTGCTTCGAGTTACAATGAGATTGCATCCAACGCAACGCACGCGACGCGCCGCAGATTTAGCGCAAAGTTCTAAATTTTAACGCGCCGCGTTCAACTTAACCTCTCTTTTCGTGTGTCATTGACAGTGTTGTGAGTTGAAAATGGAATTCAAGGAAAATTTAATTGATTATTATATTTTATTCGGCTTATTTGTTCAACTGTAAAGAAAAATTTTCACTTGTCAACATGTAAACAAACTGCGAATCTGCTCTCACTTGCCGCACGCGCCAATCTCGTTGTAACTGACCAAGAGTTGGATGCGTTGCGTGCGGCGCACGCGACGCACGCGTTGGTTGTGTCACCACCTTTATCTTATTCTGACGCGCTCGAGTAAATCCAAAAATCCCCGCTTGGGCTCCCCTACTAATAGGACTTAGGAGTTTTATATGGAATTTCAATTCAAAAGAAAAGTAGATAGTTTTACAAGGCTTTTTCGATTTCATTTTAATCGCAATTGGAAAGGGGGTGAAGGGAGAAGAGGGAGGAAGAAATGCTAAGCATTGATATGTTTATGGTGAGTCATGCAAATATTATTTTATGCGATTGAGAAGAAATTCTATGAGCATGTTTAGTTAACCTTCTGAGAGACCTACAAATTTTAAATCTGTAACATAATTTTATTAAAATTTAGTTTTATTATAGGGATAGTTGTGCCCGAGCCGCCGGGTATAGGTCAGCTAGTTGTATATACATAATTCTAACTGTACCTTCCACGCTTGAATCAAGTTCTCCTAAACGTAGCATTAAACCGCAAAATGTTTCTTTATCGGAATTAAAGATAAATTCAAGATTTGTGATCAAAATTAGAATTGACGTAAAATTTGACAAAATTGTAAAAGATGCCAAAGAAATTGTCGAAAAGGTGGTGAAATGAAACCGAATTTAAAACTACTAGACCCATAAGATGTCGTAAAACTCCAAAAAGTTTTGATTATTAACACGAAGACCATGACTATAAATGATCCAAACAACTCTTTTAAAGTTAATACAAAAATTATTAGTTAGATAATCACAACGACATATTAATTTTTTTATTTAAACTACATATAAGCAATGACCAAGATCAAAGACTCGGTGCGACTCTGTTAAGGCCAACCATCATGCATTGTAAAAAAAATGTCTACCTATCCAAACAATTTGCCCTTTTTTACAACCATTTGACTGTACCAATTTATTATTTTGCAATTTAGACTTTTAAATTTTTGGGCTCATCATTAAAATGGAAACACTGCTTGACGGGGTTATTGATTTATAATTTATTGTCGAATTAAGACAACGTTTATTTTTTTAAAGTCTACTTTTGTTGTGTTTGTATAGGAATAAATGTGAACATTTTTCTGCATACGGGGAGTTGTGCTTCAGTTTTCAATAGGAGTAGGTATTTATAGTTGTTTTGAATCTGCGAGAGATGTATGTGCATGACTCCTTAGGAGATACTCAGTTCTTTGGTTTATTGCATAAATCGCTGTTTAAAACATATACTAGTCTCAGAAACTTTTCAGAGGTTATTAAAAATTCGAAATGGGATCATCACTTAGGAGTTTTTCGCACATCGCCAGCAGAACCTACAGCGCAGCATGTGGACCGACAAGCCTTAACAGCTGCGCTTGTACACTTTTCAAAAACGATGGGGTAACTAAACTGCAATTTCTCATAGTTTGGACTTAAAAATAGTTTACATTTCGTCTTGAATAGAAATTCCCCTCGTCAGCCGAAGAAATCTCGTAAACTTTCCCGGAGTGGATCCGTTCCAGATTTAATGTCGAACCGACCCGGAGCCACACCTTCTCAACTGTCGCCGTATCGCAAAAGGCAGATGCTGGGGCGAAGCACCCACCACCACCAAAATCAAGGACGTCGCTTATCCAAATCCCGGAGCTCCCGCATAAGCAGCAGCCTCGTGCATCGCGCTTCAAGAGAATCCACAAATTCGTTATTGCATCCGGGGATGCTTCATCTGCAACGTCACGCCTTATCTGTGGACGAGACTGGCCCATTTCGAAATTCATCCGAATCCCCTTATGAATCTCTAACCTCGGTAATTTTGCCAGACAGCCATGAGGGGCGTCTCAGAGATAGGACAAAACGTTCAGATACCTCAAAACGCCACGTCTTAGCAAGACAAAGACCCATCGAGAAGGAGGAGCCCCACAGCCCGAAAACTTGTTACCCGGAAGGACGAAGGTTCGCACTTTACAAAATTGTTCGATATAAAACTTTTCATTTTCAACGGAAAGCCAAAAGTTTCAAGTGCTTTCACCTAATTAATATATTTTTTTTCGCATCCCACAGACGAAGCTCCACTGCATCAGATGCTTCGTATGCATCTCGGTGGATATATCGACGTGCCTCCTCGGCCAGCAGGACGCCCAGTATTGATTCCCGGAGCGTTCAAGTGGAGCTCCACAGTCCCGAGAAATTCCGATCAAGCCCTCGCACGCCTCGCAGATTTAATTCTGGACAATCATCCACACCCTCCGTTGAGCTAAGGTAGGTTACCCGTGAAAGGCTCGTCGCCTTTAGTAGAAATCGATATCGGGCTCAGGGTGGGTTGGGGCCACTCACGTGTTGCTCCACAATTGAAATCCTTTCGCCAAATGTTCCTGTAATGGATCCACCAGACCAAATATCATGCAGTTGAGGTAATAGGACCAGGCATTACAACACAATTTTATAAGCTTTATTGACTTACACACTCCCCGATAATTTATTGCTTAGCGAGCCAGAATTCCCTGACTAACATTCTGGGATATGGCCTCGCTGCACGGAGTGATAAATTTTGTATTAAGAGTATTAGCGTCTTCCTGAGGAGAGGATAGTCTAAGTCCCACATGAATAACACACACCGAATGGCATCCTCGCTTCCTCTGCTGGCCCGAAACTCCAAAGTTGGGTTAGTAACTGCTTTGCCGAAGTCCAACGACATAAGGGACTGATAAAAATTGTGCCATGCATAAACATAAGAACTACATACATGGTATCTTATGTGTACAAATGAACATATTTTAACTTTCCCAATTTATGATTAATTAAACTAGAGTCGCACTTTCCATTACAAAACCATTGAATAATTAAATGCTCTCTAAAGGAAAACGTTGATTTTACATGGTAACAATCAGTCTATACAAAAAGACGTACACAAAAAATTTAACTAAATACTAAATACAAATATAATTGCAGTTTATAAAATGTAATTCCAATTATTAAATTGATAGTTAGCTCTTTGAGTTAGTAGATTTAACTTTAAAACTAACTGCAAACATATCAAAAGGTGGCTTGCATTTTAATATGGATAATTTACATATTACAAATATCCGTTGATGGAATGTGAGTGAGTATTTTTATTTTTTCAAAATATCTATACCTATGTATTACAATACACATAATAGCAGTTACACCACCAATGCAAACTATGTGTGTGACCAATATAAATGATATTATTATTCTATATAATACAGTACTTATATCACTAAAGTAAGTAAACACCTACTTTTAAGATATGTGTATCTTTTACTACATACATATATCAAAAATCAGAATTAAAAACTTAACATGGGTATCAAATGAAAGGGTTCCACAAGTACCTTAAATACGATAAAAGCATAGGTTGAATATTTATTTACCTACTGGTCACCAAAAAGACGATAATAAAATAAAAATTAAAAAAGGAAATTGGAAATCAAGCTTTCATTTAAATATACATACTAAAAAAGAAAATATAAGTAATTAGTTTTGTATGAGTGATAATCACGTTTTTAATTCCTAGCGAGTTGCAAATTGCTTTTTTTACTAAAAATAAAATATACCTACATATATGTATGTATTTCTGAGAGACAAATTTTTACTTTCAAATTAATATTGCTTCGTATAAATATACCTACATACATATATGTATTTCTGAGAGACAAACTTTTACTTTAAAATTAACATTGCTTCGTATAAATAAAGACGGATTTCACATTTTAAGCATTGAACAGATACATATTATGTATAGCAAAACCCGCTAGGAATTAAAAACGTGATTAATACGCGTACAAATTTAATCGCTTATATTTTCCTTTTTAGTTCATTTAATTAAAAGCTTTTTTTTAAACTTAGGATCTAGTTTTGTTTGCAAATTTGAAATTTTGGTTTGTACTCTTTGTATAGTATATATCATATATCCAGTCTAAAATCTAATGGGGTTGGGATTTAAATATACATATAAGATCGTACAGAGAGGGATTCTGTTGGCGAGTTGGTTTTTAAACGAAACAGCTACTAATTTTCTAATATATTTATAAACATATTATTTTTCTACATTTCTATAGTTGCGAATAAAGAGAGAATACTTTTTCCGGTAATTATAGCAAATATGTTCGAAGCGTGATAAAATGATAGAGATAGTTTCCTGACAGAGATTAAATGGCCACTCTAAGCCTTAAATATAAGAATAGTGAATAGTTGTGAACATATTGTAATACATATTTGTTATACTTATTTTCTTTCTCTAGGGGACTAAGCTTTGTAAAATAACCTGACGTTCTATATTCATATGTTCTCTTATATTGATAATAACATCTCTTTTCAATTCTGTTTATCGATTGTATGTATATAGGGAATCAATTATTAAACGTTCAACGTCAAACTTTCCTCGCACTATGTAGCCATGTGAGGGAAAATTATGAAATTTTATTAGTCTCTGGTGATGCATTGAGAGAGAAATTTCTAAATCATTTACTCATACTGACACCTCTTAAGTACCTAACGAAATTTCAAAGAAAACTTAATTTTTCCATTATTGAATTCCCAGGAGTCAGCTATCCGTATGCTCAGAGCCCATCACAATGAGGCAATTATCAGGGCAGTCGAGCCTGGAGCCGTGCGTACTTGAAGAAAGCCCAGAGCTGGAAGATAAAGATAATCTACAGGACACGAACACACATATCAACAATAACTCGGTGTCTAAATCAGATAATATTCTTGAAAAGAAAAAGGATCGTCCCGGTTCACTGGTGTTGGATCTGGGCGGCGGCGTTATCACAGAGATACCAAAAACACCCGAAATAAGAAAGCTTCAGCGAAGCAATTCATCGAAAACGTTCTATAGGCCAAAGCCCCGAGCGATCAATGAATTCGACCAAATTTACTTCATCAGTGCAAATGGCGGTGCAAAGGACCAAGAGGACTTTTACGATTCACTGCAAGTAATCAACGAGCGGCGCAATAAAATCCTAAAAGCAGCTGAAGTTCACAAGAGCGAAACTTCTTTAAACGATATCTTGAGGCAGCCCGCCAAGGACATAACTCAAAGAGCTGACGGCATAAAATTACAACCAGTTGCCAAGGATAACGCAGAGTCGAAGGAGTCAGGACCGGAGGACAGCAGCGAAACAGCCATTGAATCTATGGACCCTGGCGAGGGTATGCAGCATTTTACTATAAATATCCTTTCGTCTGTAAGCGACAACTTGGCAGAAAATGGTGATAAAATGTTAGATTTAGAAAAAACGGACGTCGATGCTAAAACGCAGAAGCATATCGCGGGAAGTGCTAGTGACGAGATACGTAAGGAAGACGTATGCCCAGCAGACGTAAGGATATCTGTGGAGGTGGATATGGAAAAAGTTCCTGACAACGACGACCAGAAAGTGTAGAAATTGCCCGTCGTTTATTGCGTGATTTATTGGGTAACTTTAAGAGCTTACATGAAGGTAAATTTGAAGAAAACGGAAATTTTAACAACATGTTTAGAGAATAAAGTCTTTTTTACACGATGATAATGAGAGTGTTAGCAATTCTAAATGTAAGTGATGATATTACCACACCGAATGTATTTTTACATCCACCTATTATATACACAAAACTGTTCTTTCAATTTTAAGATACCTGAGTGACGCGATATGTTGCTTAAAATCTTCAGTGAGAAAAAAACATGAATAAGCCAAGACAACCAATTTTTGCACAAAACTTCCCCTGTCTTGCCTCATTCTTTTTATATTGGGTTTACGAACGATGACATAACTTATGATACGATATACAATGTACGAGCTGGGAAATTTATGATATCTCCTTCTCGATTTTCGGTAAACGTTTTTTAATAGCAGTCGTCGTTTCTCTGGGTTGCTATGGTGCTGAAACATATAATTTAAAGTACTAACCTTGTACATGAATAAAAAACTTGGACACGGTCACATCTCTTCATTTTAAGCAATATGTACTTCAATAAAACTCTAATTGACGGTACTTAAACAAAAATATGGTTTCCTACTCTAAAAAACCACTTGGAAATCATTTTTTTAACAACAAACTTGTATGCAATAATAAATCTATAAGATGCAGATGATTAAGTGTAATTTTGATATTGTAATATATGTAAAGCACTAAAGTTTAACAACTAATGACTACGTCTGTTGCAAGGTTAATAGATATGTTAAAAATGTAACTATTATATAATGTCGATTGAAGTAGAATGAAATTTACTGAATGTTTGTAACGATTCTTATGTTGATATATGTAACTGTTAATTACAAACGTGGATGTTTTAAAACATTTTAGTGTTTTTATTTCCAAACCCACTTACATATGAAAATTGCAAATTTAATCCCCGAAGATTCAAAGTGTTGCTAGTAATGTTTTGATTTTTACTTGCCTTGTAATAGTGTTTTTAAGAATCATACCATTTATAAAAGTTTTAATTTAAAATAATCAATAATCCGTAAACGGTGTCTTAATTAATACTACGTTTACTAAACAATAATTTTGGGCTCCTTCAGTTTATTTCAAATTTATTATTCTTACGACCCATTTTATTATAATATTTGTTTGTTTGTATAAAACAAATAAATATTAATTAGGGTATTTGCGTAAAAAACCATAAGAGAAAAAATTTAAAATAAGCTGAGAGAGGTAAAATTGCCTCCAGGATAATGTGTATATTCAAAACATCCCTAACGTCTTCACAACGTACTTAACTTCCTTCTAATTTTGCTTATCTTAAATTATAATCCCCAGTTTAAGAAAATTCCTTTTAAAAGTTAGAGAACTTTAGGTCAGAGAGTCCAAAGAGAGTCATATATTACCTGTTTAAAAAGACGTTCTTTAAAAATAAAGTCTTCACCGAGCCTGTAGTGGTAAGAAACACGAGGCTTGTTAAATCTTCCAATAAAGGTTCCTTGTCATTATATTAGGAAATAAACCGTGATTCGTAAAATGATTTCTTTTATAAATTTCATAAATTGTTTTTGAAAATATTACAAAGTATAAATATGAACGCAATTTTCCATAAATATCATATTATTTTAAAAGCTTAAAATGTCCAACAAAACAAGCGAGTAATTTGGGTATTTGAATACTTCCATAAATTACTGAGTAATTTCAATTATCCCTTTATTAAAAAGCAAATTTGAAATTGCAAGTAATTTAACCTTAACTAACATTTTTAAAGTTGTCGGACAAACCGACATTTTTGAGGCGTTGCAAGGCGTTGCAAGAACATTATAATCCATAAAAATTAACTTCACAACGACAACACCAACCGTAAATTTGCACTAAACGTAAAAGATTCTCCGGTTAATGTGTGTCAGCGGATCCTAACTAAATGGGTTATTTAATTACGTTGAAATAAGTACCCGATAAAGTTTACCCCATGTGTATCATAAACATAATAGGGGTGCACTCTTAAAATATACCAAGTCGTGAGTCGGTCTTCCGCATAGTTGGGTTTATTTTGTCAATCCAGAATAAATGGACATTTTTTAATGGAGCAATTATAAAATTTTGTTGTAACAATGTACATATTTGATTTATTGCTTACTTAATGTCATTACAGACGCCGAACTCACCCACAATTTCCATTCATATTCAGGGGTCAGTAATTTTAATATATATACATACATATGTATATCTATGTATTATTATATATTATTAAAAATACACCCTACATTGCTGGTTAAATATAATTGCAAAATTTCCAATAATTTATGAAGCTTAAGCAAACAAAGCCACTTGATCAGCAAGGGGAATACCAAATTATGAACACGTTACGTTTTACTGTAAATTATTATTATTTATTATTTTTTTTGCTTGGTGGGAGAAATACAAAAAAGAACAAAAGAGTATCCGACCGATTTGTACACATGTCTTGCGGTGTTTTTTGGTTAATTTGTTTTAGAACTTTTCGAATAATAAAATACTCTCGCCAAAAATGAACAAACACTAAACTTCTCAAAATTAAACCATTCTTCGAGTGTCCAGATCTTAATGGAATTTTTGTGTTTTATACGAGTACAGAAAAATCAATAAAGATTTTTAATTTAAAACAGCAGTCAACATTGAGAACAAAAATAAAAGACAAACTTCCAATAATTAATACTAAAAGATAAGACTACCATATTGTACGACATTTTCTGTTACACAATATTTGCTATTATTCTTAATCACACATTTCATACCTCTTACCACAGTAACGTAATAAATCTTAACAAACACACCATGTAACATTCACAAGAAACACCATCACCTTGCTGAAAAATCGAAATTAAGTCGCAGCATTATACAAGAATTCTAATTAGCATTCATTTGTCAAATTCATATTTTATCATAACTTCAGCTACATATTTTATGGTAATGAACAACCCCCAGGAGATACGCACATGTATTTGAAGTGATTGCGAGACGTCCTACGCAACAGTTTCATGACCTCAAGTATACATCAAGTGCAAGAAAGGCCTATCGATTTTTCTATTTTCAGTTAATCAGATTTCGGGGTACTGACCTTTGAAAATATTATAACTACGATAAGGATTTCTACCATTTCCATGTCATCACACCAATTTCTAGAGAAATAACCATTTATTTTCCCAGTGGTATTTTTTGCACCAAAACAGTTTTTCCTTAAATAACTGCAAAGAAACGATTTCGTGTGGAGAATATTTTAATTTAATCGCAACCGTGGAAGCCAAGACAATGTCCGAACTTTAGGTAGAATGTTACTTTAACATTGTGAGGACAGAAGCCGGGCCTAAATGTCACGTTAAGTTAATGCAGCAAAATATTCGCAATATTTAGCCTAGTAGGTATACAAAGTACATATGTACATACATAGATCTATCGGGGCTTGATGGCACCACGGCAACAAGGACATGGACATTTTTGAACGTGCTCCTATGCTTCATAATTTTACCATATATTGGCCTTCGCAAGTTCAAGAACAGCACCACTCCTCTCCTAGGGAATGATTCTGGAAGTTCGTGACATGAATAGAGTTTGAAGAATAAGGCAAGTAAGTACTCATACTTGTCTTCACCTGCGTCGAATGTTATACACATAGGTAGTATGTTTTTAAAATTCAAGCGAACATTATACTAATTATTATGCCACATTACGTTCGAAAACATTGCTCTTTTGTTGACGAAAGGACTATTACGCATACCGGGCTCTGGTAAAGTTGAAAAGTTTAACTATGTTCCAGGGACTTGTTGTTCAAGTCATGCAGTACTTATTTTCCATAATAAATTAAACTTTGTATCTTCTGCCTAACATAATTTTCTTTATTTAAAAAAACTAGAGTACAGAGCATAAATAGCGTAAATCCCAAATGGTTGGATTCAGGAAGAGCAGGGCTTAAATGAAGAACGTGTACTAAAAGATGGGCTAATCTTGTTCACGTTCATCAATAATGATTGATGCGCAATCTTCAAGGGAAATCACGGATAAATTTCTTTTGGTAATTTTAAATCTGGCAAGTACTTAGTGTGATAGAGAATATTAAGAGAGTTATTTTCGGTAGCTTGTTGTTCATATGTATGTGGGTCCTAGAGGATTTACGGGATGCATAGAATTAAGAGAAGTGTTTAATTTGTAAGTTCACGTAAATTTTATTTCACTTTCGCGAGTGTACAATTCGTTTGCTAGTTTTAGTTATAATATTTCAGGTAAGTAGGTATTATTAAGTATGAAATCAATTCCCGAATTCAATTTAATTCATGGTTAGTATTATGTTCGGATTTCCACAGCACAGCACTCCAGATCAGGACAACTTTTCAGGCACAACTTTTCGATGACAACTTTGCAGGGTACTTCGTCGGCGGCTCAACTCTAACTCTAACTGCTCCAACTGCGACTGGTAATTTTTGGTAAGTAGTTAGCCCGGCTGCACTTTCCCAAAACGGCACTTTAGAATCTATTCTCTTTACAGGCTTTGACTGTCGCTGATGAGGATGGTAATGTTTGAGCGGCGCGTTGTTGCCATCCTTCCTCTTACTTAACTTTTAGATATCCCACATTCGGCCATCCTGATCCTCATCCGTCCCGGATGAGTCTCCTTCCCCGGCTAGGGTGGACCATGGCTTCATATAATCGGCGGCTGAACTTGATGAATTGGGACCTTCGTGATTCCCTACCTTCTTAACGTTGTACCTATCATTACTTCTAACTGAGGTTATTTCATAAGGACCCAGATACTTAGGAAATAGCTTAGCTCCTGGTGCAAACTGAGTGCGCTTAATAGCTACCAAATCGCCCACTTTATACTTGCGCGCAGGTTTCCTCTTCCTCCTAGAATACCTTCGATTTTCGTCCTGAACTTTATGGATCTGTTCTTTGGCCGCTTTACGCATTGCCATTCGGTCACTTTCATAATTAGAGATTATTTCATCCGAGATCAGCTTTTCTAACTCCTGTTGTTCTTTGTATGACATATCGACACCAAACATCAGCTTAAAAGGTGTTCTGCCGGTAGATCTATGCAAGGTCGAATTTAATATCCGTTGTAGCCCGGGTATGTGTCTATACCATTTCGACGGGTCAGCTACGGACATCTTGGATAAAACGTTAATGATCACCTGATTAAGCCGCTCAACTTGGCCGTTTCCCCGAGGTATACCCGTGGTGATGAAGACTTGGCTAATCCCTCTTTCTTCGCAATACGATTTAAAATCAGATGATGTGAACGCCGTACCTCTGTCCATCACAAGCCTATGGGGGTTTCCGAAAACTTCACTCTGCAATTCCAGCTTACGTATAACTTCATCTGTAGTGGTCGACTTTGTGGGGTATATCCAAGAAAATTTCGTGAAAGCGTCTATCACAACGAAGAGATATTTGTAGTTCTTAGCGGTGCTGGTTAGAGGTCCTAAGTGGTCGAGGTGGAAAGTGTGGAGGGGCTGGTCTACCTTTTCGATAGGATTAAGAAGCCCCTCTGGCTTTCCCATTTTCTTGGAGGCGAGAATACAAGGAACACAATTTTGTATGACGGATTTTACCTTTTCCGTTACTTTCGGAATATAGTACTCTTGACGCAATAACATCTCTACTTTCCGTGAGTTTATATGACCACGTTCATGGACTCCTCTGATGATACTCCTTTGCATGTGTTTTGGAATAACGAGTAAATAGTTGCCGTCTAAAAACTTGTATAAGATGTTATTTCTTAACATAAAGTTCTCATATTCTCCTCGGGTCAAGCATTCCTTAACGAGCCGACAAAAATCGTCATTTTCTTGAGCAACTTTTACTTGATGAAGGACCTCGTTTTCAACGGATAGTACTACAGGAACAGGATACCGACTTAGGGCATCAACATGCCGCATTGTAGATCCTGATCGGTGACAGACCTTACAGTCAAACTCTTCGAGTAATAGAGCCCATCTAGCTACTCGGCTGCTTATTTCCTTTTTTCGCATTGTAAGCTCAAAAGCTTTGCAATCCGTATAAATGGTGAATTTTAATCCCAATAAATAGGGTCGTAGCTTTTTTAATGATTTAACTATCGCTAGTACTTCCAGCTCGTAACTTGAGTAGCGTTGTTCTGCTTCGGTACTTTTGTAGCTTAGATAGAACACCGGATGAAATTTGCCAGTATCTGAGTGCTTTTGAAGTAAGATCGCTCCGTAGCCAACCTTGCTAGCATCAGTATGTAGTTGCGTTTCTAATTGGGGATCAAACAATTTAAGAACAGGTTCGGATGAGAGACGTTCCTTAAGGAGATTAAAAGCATCTCTTTCTCGCTGCTCAAACTGAAACGGTACGTTCTTCTTTACGAGATCTGACAAGGGCTTTGCAATTGTGGAATAATCCGGTACAAACTTCCGGAAAAAACCCGTTAAACCGAGGAAGCGCTGGACTGACTTCACGTTAGTTGGGTTTGGAAATTTTTGAACTGCGGCTACTTTTTCCTTGGACGGTTTTATGCTACCCTTTTCGATGATATGGCCCAAAAATTCAATGCTTTTCCTCAGGAATTTGCATTTGGACCATTTAATTTTCAATCCATGTTCCTCAGCTATCTCCAGCGTCTTCTTTAGCTTTTCCAGATTTTCCAATTCATCGCAAGAAGGTATGATTATATCGTCCATGTAAATAAATATTGTTCTATTCCGTATAAGGGGTTGAAATACCGTGTTAATAAACCTTTGAAATACAGCAGGAGAGTTGCACAACCCGAAAGGCACCTTATTGAATTCGAACTGTCCGTCGCCCGTTGAGAAAGCTGTGAATTTGCGGCTTGATTCGTCAACGTCAACATGGAAAAATCCGTTACGGAGATCCAACGTAGTGAAAATAGAAGCCTGATGGAGATTTTCCAGGATCTCCTCCATTATAGGCAGGGGGTAATGGTCTTTCATAATTTGACGATTGAGTTTTCTAAAATCAATACATAAGCGGAGGCTACCATCCTTTTTTCTTACTAGAACTACAGGACTTGAAAAATTAGAGTAGCTAGGTCTTATAACACCGTCCTGTAACCATTCCCTTATCTGCTCGCTGACTGCTTCCTTCTCTTTCGGGGCTAATCTTCTCGGCTTTATATATACTGGCTTTTCGTCCTCTAAAACAATTTGCATTTTAATGCACGACTCTTTAGGTTTTCTAGGGGAATAGTTATTAATAATTTTTTGGATCTGCGCTTTATTATCGGGGTTTTGAATTTCACCCAAATCTAAATCATCAGCTTCACATTCCTTTACTAACTGAGACACGTTAATTTTTTTCAAAAAATCAGGCTCATCTTCTAACTCAGCAGAAATCTTTTTACTGATAGTCAACTTTCCTTCCTCTATTACCAACTTAGCATATCTCAACAGATCAGTACCGATCAATACATCTTGTGTAATCCAATTGTCTGGTACTACATGACAACGCAACTTGTAACTATCCCCATCTACTTTTAAATCCGTGAGTATTGACCACAAAGTACGCTTGAGGTTTTGCCCGAACCCACTGACCAAAATGCTCGCCCCTTTCTCTAAGCTTCTGGTTTCGGGGTACTTCGTCACTGATTCCCTAATAAGTGTTACCCCACTTCCTGTGTCAATCAGGCCTCTAAATTCCCCCCATTCAAATCTTACTGCAACAGTTAGTTCAGGTGTCGATACTACATTAACCTTTGTTGAGGGACCTGCGCTACTAGAGGTATTTGGTTGTGACTTCTTGGGCTGGGAGCAATCGTTCGCCCGATGGCCAAATTCTCCGCATTTGAAACACCTTGAGCCTTTGTCTTTGTGAGGACAACTACTAGTGAGATGGGTTTTTGCTCCACAATTAAAACATCTTTTCCCATTTTGATTGGCTTTGTCTTTACTTTCCGTCTTAACTTGCTTTTTATTTGGGACTGAATCCTTTTGGTGCGCTTTCATATTCTCATATGTTTTAAATTTTTGTTTCAGCTCGTCTACTGTCTTCGCCTCGTACAGAACCGTCTTGTTTTGCACACTGTCTGAGATCCCCGCGATTACGTATGTGACGAGAGATTCTTCATCGATCGCGCCGCGATTAGCGATTTGCTTCATTGAGTATAAGTATTCAAGAAAGCTTTCGTTGGGTCCCTTCTTACGACTCTCCAGAGACCTATGAATACTTAGACTAGTTGGAGGTTGCTCGAACTCCTTCTCTAAAGTTTTCTTTAGCTCCTCCCAGCTGCGAACCTCCAAGGAAGCTTCCACTGCGAGCTTTGCCGCGCCTCGTAAAAGTCGTCGCGCATATAGGTATTTCTGAATATTATTCCAGCCACACACTGCCGATATATCTTCAAAATCTTTAAGCCATGACTTTACGCCCTTTCCCGACTCCCCGTTAAACCGCTCTAAGGATTCTTCTACATCTTTGAAGACGAAGCTGTTATGAACGATCGGCTCCTTCTCATCAGGCATTTCCGCGGATATGTCAGATATGTCAATCAAATCTCTATCACTAACTTCAGCTTCGTATAATACGCTTAAATCACCTTCGTCGTCGCTGTCGAATGACTCCCGATCCGAGCTTACCTTTTTAGCAGAATGTTCGAGTACCGATTTTAAACGATTTATCAAGTCCCGTTTCTTTTTATAATACACAGGCAGACTACGTTCGCGTAATAGGGCTTGCAATTTAGCCGTAGTATAATTTTCCAATTCCATATAATTTTAGCTCACGCCCAAAATAGAAAATCGACTTTCGGATTTTTTTTTTTTTTTTTTAAATTGTCTTTTGTTCACTATAGCAACAACTTTACCTAACTAATGTCTATTGAATTTTAATAAAATTCTCCGTTATACTGTCCAGCACTTATTCTCGGTATATATTTTTATTTATCGGGTGGAATATTTTTATTTATTTTCTCGGAGCAATACCATACTATCCAATATTAGTAAACCTTGCGAATAGTTAGTTAGTAAAATACAGAAAGATCTGACCTTGAAGTTTTCTTGCTGTTAGCGGTTACTTGCTGCAAAACTTTACTTATCATCCGAAATGCATGAAATGTTCAAGCTATTCACTCCCACAATACGAAAGTTCCAGATGTTCACAAATACACATTTCTTCTAACTGTTCCACCAGATAACTGTATAACTTGGAGTTTGAACCGTTGCTTTAGTCAAATTGTATCACTTTTTTATCCCGTTTTCCTCTTTTATCCCATATCCCACTTCTGACACCATTTTATGTGGGTCCTAGAGGATTTACGGGATGCGTAGAATTAAGAGAAGTGTTTAATTTGTAAGTTCACGTAAATTTTATTTCACTTTCGCGAGTGTACAATTCGTTTGCTAGTTTTAGTTATAATATTTCAGGTAAGTAGGTATTATTAAGTATGAAATCAATTCCCGAATTCAATTTAATTCATGGTTAGTATTATGTTCGGATTTCCACAGCACAGCACTCCAGATCAGGACAACTTTTCAGGCACAACTTTTCGATGACAACTTTGCAGGGTACTTCGTCGGCGGCTCAACTCTAACTCTAACTGCTCCAACTGCGACTGGTAATTTTTGGTAAGTAGTTAGCCCGGCTGCACTTTCCCAAAACGGCACTTTAGAATCTATTCTCTTTACAGGCTTTGACTGTCGCTGATGAGGATGGTAATGTTTGAGCGGCGCGTTGTTGCCATCCTTCCTCTTACTTAACTTTTAGATATCCCACATGTATGTATAAAGATTAATATAATACAATACTCTATATGTGTGTACATATGTATGAATATGTGCTATAAGAATTAAGTCAACTTCAAATCAGTGTAAATTTACCTTTTATGTTCAAACACGATTAAAAGCGTCGGATGTACATATAAAAAGACATTATACATATTTATTAAAGCTTCTTAATCTACTTTAGCTCACATCTTGAAGAAATAAACTTTGTTTTACGTAAATATCCAAATTTGATAAAATTCATTTTTTTAAATTGTAGCTGTCTTCTACTCCCATGAAGTTTAAATTTTAGAGCTAAATGTGTCGAGAAATATTTAGTTGTAATACTTCTAATTTAACCTTAATTTAATGTCGATATATGCATGTATGTATGTGCGTACATATATAGAGTTTGGGCAACGATAAATGTTATGAAGCCAATGGAAGCGCTCTAATTTTCCCAATTTATGTACATACTCGTATGTACATATAACATATGTATACAAGTTTATGTGGCTTTGCATATTCTCTCTAACTCTTAAACAATTGGAGCAACATCAGCGAAATGGCTTTTTTTTATAAAAAAATAATCTTGTTCTCGCAATTGAAGAGCACAGGAATTATGTGCTCCTAAAAAACAGATTCACGAATTTTGTGCTTCTTGTAAAATTTATTCAGGAATTTTGTGCCCTTGCAAAAATCATCTACGAATTATGTATGTGCTCATAAAAAAATAATCCGCGATCCGCCGGTATATGAGCTGTGATAGCTTTCCGATAGCTGACACCGTATATTAACAATTGTCATTTGCCGCGTTAATAACCGAGCACAAAAATAATTATTTGGGTACATAATTAGCACATAAATAGCACATTATTTTTCTTAATTTCTTATAGGTGGTGGTGCCAACTTGACGCACCCTACAGACTGAATGATGTCGTTATAAATACATATCATATAAATAAGGTATGCCAATCGACTCTACATGCATAGTCTGATACTCTGATCAGCGTTTGATCGCACCCCCCTAAAATTGTAATTAAAACATTGGTGGAGGTGAACCCAGAAATTGCTTTTTAGGTTCTTTCAAAGACATCATATCATTTGATCCTTCAAGCTTTCTAAGCATACCTTTTACGTGTATTTCACAATTAGAGAGAGGCCGAAATGTTATGGTGATGTGTTTATGATGAGCCACGTAAAAAGAATTTATGCGATTGAAATGGAATTTTATGGGTATCTATGTATGTATGTTATGCCATAGACAATCTATCTATGGTCTACACATCGTGAAGACTGCTATTATGTTTTTGATGCTGCTAAATCGTATTTTGATTAAAGTTTTGCTTTATTAGAGGGATAGTTGAGTCTGGGTTTTATAGTTTTGTAGGTTTAAATTTTTTCACTTTTAAAGTTCTAAATAAGTAGGTGAATCTAATAACTTTTAAAATTATTGTTAATTTTTCTTACGAAAACCTGAAGAGCAAAAACATAATATATTAGTTAAAATATTCATTGATGAGATAATTTCATTGTGTTCCGCTATTTTGACATTTAGACTAACTAACTAAATTTTTTACAATTGCGAAACTCGCACTATTAAAGAGTTCAATCCCATTCGAAAAAATCATTGTACTCTTAGAAACAGTTTAGCTATGAAATATTTTCATAAATTAGGTCTTACTTAGGTTAACAATTCCAGTGGAACTACCTATCTGGTGAGATTTTGGACAAAAGTCTTAAGAATTTCCACTATGTTCAGTTAAAAATGTTCTCCATAAGATTTAAACAATTTAGAAATTTTATAATTAGATATATGCATATACATTTTATTAAAAACCATTATTTATATACAAACATTTTTTGGATCCCTTCTTGAAATATTTCTATTTTTTATTATTATTAACCCCCGACGGAAAAAGAGGGGTGTTATAAGTTTGACATGTCTGTGTGTCTGTCTGTGGCATCGTAGCTCCTAAACGAATGGACCGATTTTGATGCGGTTTTTTCTGTTTGAAAGATGATGTGATCGAGATGGTTCTTGGCTATAATTTGTTAAGATCTGTTCAGGCGTTTGAAATCATCAGCTCATTTCCTACTTGACAAAAGGGTCGTATCAGCTTTTACATTAACATTCATTACCAAAATCTTCAATATTTAAGAAAATGTCTTTTATGTACCTATTAGAATTAGCGGATTTCGGCAAGCAAGATCTTATTTTGCAATGTTGTGTTTCGTCCCGAAAAGTATTTACGTGAATGTAGAGATAGAGTGTCATCAGTAGCGTGTCTACTAGTAATTTAAAAAGTATGAAATAAAAATTAAATTAAAAATTTAAATTACCCCCGACACAAAAAAAACCTCTAAAAAGTAAAAAAATAAAATGGGTTGGTTGGCCCTTTAACATTAATATAAGTACATACCTACTTATTAATATTCTGATCCAAAGGTCGTCACGTCGGGGGACCGCTAATATCTGTGGATAGTAATTATTTATTTCTCAGCGGTCCCCCAACACGACGACGATTGGATCAAAATATTAATAAGTATACTTATATTAAAGTTAAAGCAAAGGGCCAACCAACACATTTTATTTTTTTAATTTTTAGAGGTTTTTTTGTGTCGGGGGTCATTTAAATTATTAATTTAATTTTTATTTTCTTTATTGCGGCCAAAACCGATTGCTGTTTAACTACATATAGCAAAAAAACTTCAAAATATTTGCTATCAAAGGGAATTACCATCCTCACCCAAACATACCGTGGTGATGAGCATGAAAAAAATGATTTTTATGATACTAAAAAAAAAATACACCGATTTTACATGTATGTATGTACCTACATATTGATAAAAACAATATAACCACACTCAGGATACGTTGAATAACTCTGTAAGAAAAAGTAATAAATAATATTTAACTTCACTATGGGAAATTGTATTCTGTAATAAATTTTCCGTGCATAAATCTTTTTAAGAATTTGTTTGGACTCTTAAGAAAAAGAAATATATCCCTTAACGTCAGGCCGTAAACTATTTGGGTTTGAGAGTTTATCTGGAATCCAAATTGTTTTATTTGCATAGGTAAAAGTTATCGATTTATGCAAAGAAGGAGATATGCGAATAAGGCGCTGACAAATTTTCCGCGATTTATAAAAGTCAGCCGAAAATTAATACATATATGTATGTATATTTCATATACGTCTAGGATACAAATTATATTTTTTACATGCCATATTTTACCATGAAGTTATAGCCTAAAATTGTTGTTTATTTGAATAGTTATAATTTCATCAAAGCTTACAATTTGTTATTAATTTACATTGTGTGAAGGAATGAGGTACGTTATTATTAGCTTTAATATTTTATTTTATGTTTCGTGATAAGTCAACTCAGAAGTGATTTAATCAAAGCAATTATGTTTGGACGCTGATGTCACGTCATATTAAATATTAAAACGATCGAAAAGACCTTCATTTCCGGGTTTACGACCATAACTCATTGTAGTAACGTAATAGTCTCTCCTGACCTAGGTATTTACTACAGTAGGTTCAAAGTGAGACTATTGTTACACAAAAACAAAGTGCTATGGTACACTAAGAAATGTTAACGCCTTGAAATGAACTTAAAATTAGACGTAAATTAGGCTATGGTATCGCAGTAACATAATTGAACAAACAATTGAAAGAACATGAATAAGAAATCATAACTTTTCAGAAATCGATATACTAACTTAATCTTTCGTTCATTAGATACTATAAAATATTTTATTGACTTATTAGTAGGTGGTCCTTCAAAATTTGTTATATGCACATTTATTATTTTTGAAAAAAAAACCGGCTGCACAAAATAAAAACATTTTTGGTAAAATTATTAGAATATTTCCAAATGAGATGCATTTGACACGTTCCGAGGCTAGTATACTTACTAAAAATCAAGATAAAAAGCCAAAGAAAAAGTTTAGTTTTTTTACGGCCCCTTTCAATGAATCGGCATCTTCAATATTTTCTCCCACAAAGATTTTCAATGCGGACAATTAACGAATACGGATATTTAAAATTGCCACATACTCGTTTTTAGACACGCTAATTTTTAAAGACTTATAGTTTTCGGTTTAAATCTTATCTTATAATTATATTATATGCCTATTTTCCTTGCAATGTGGAGAGCTTTATAAATAGCTTGTATACTGTAAATTAGTTTTTACCGGAGATTCATTGACATGCCGTTTTTATTTATTTGAATTGTTAACTTTCTACAGTCCAGAAAACTTCCCTAAAATACGCTCAATTTTGATACGTTTAAGTAGATGCTAAGCGATCGCATTTACTTAAATGTGTCAAAAGGGTCTAAAGGCCTGCGCCCATAGAATCCGTCTTACGTCAAGCTTGAAAGCTTTCAAAAGTTCTCAACGGATTGCAGGATCAAAATATTGAAAAAGGTTCAATATTTTGATTCGTCAATCCGTCGCTTATGGGTGATGCTCCATAAGAAAGCATGTATGTATTTCAATCGAGATGTCAACGCAAGGCAACGCGACGTAACGTATGAGCGCAGGCCTTAATTAGTATACATACAGTGCAGAACATCGAAGCTATTGTCAAATTTTTCAAAATTTACCATTTTGGCACAAAAACGGAGAATTGTATTGATACTTATTATTATTATAGAATTAATGCAGAGACATTCAGCAAATGTCTGAAAGCAGTAGATTTGCGAAAAATTTTCATGGAACTTTATATTTCGGTTTCTAACTAACATAAGAAATCTTATTGTCTCCTCCCTTTTTTCACCATTCTAGATACTGTATTGAACGAAACTCAATTAATAAGAACAACATTACATATATGTATGTATAATAGAGGTTTTTTTTGCATAAAAAATCAAGGAACTAACATAAAATAAATATAAGCTCTTTGTACAAATACTATTATAAATAATGCAGAATGTCGAACGCAACGCCTATTTTCTGGAAATTTTTGTTTTTTAGGGTAATCTTAACGCGATATTACAAAGACGCCGCGCCGCGATAATATAATATCAGGTAGCTCATTTTTTTGCAATCTAGAAATCCGATAAAAAAAAGGCAGTGCAATATGAGGTTGTGACTAGTTTTTTCGTACTTACTCAAGATGAAAAGAATATTTCATATTAATCTCATCGATGATGGATCCATATACCGAAATTGTCACCAGCTTCATAACTATGAAGGAAGCAATAGCAGACAACGAAACAAAATGCAAGGCTTGATTCCTTCAAAAGCAGGCCTTCAACATCGTTGTAAAAGCCTTGTATTGTCTACTAGGATACTTTTCTGTGTTGAGCATAACAAAACATAAATACGCAATATTATTAACATTTATGAAAAGAATAGGTCTGGTTTTAAGAAAAAAATCAACTGGGTAAAAATAACAAATATGTCAGAATAACAATAATAAAACGTACACCCATTCGATGAGTGTAAGAATTATAATAAAACCTTCTAAGAAAGCTAACTTGTGCCATCTTAAATAAAATGGCATAATCGCTTGACTGTAGTCAGAATAAATCACTATGTGATTGTGTTATTTACGAGTATGTAAATTGCTTAACAAACAAATTTTATTGCTGTCCACCTATAAATTTGCCCGTAATAAACAATCCTTTCTTCGCATCGTTAAAGCTCGATTTCTTACAATATATATACATAACATTTGTATCCCTGGAATGAACATTCATATAGTGTTTGATGATATTCTCTGTAGGTACCTACGTACTTTAAAAATCAAAGAGTAAAGCATGCTGAAATAGCCGAAGGTCACAGCCTCAACTATGGAAGTTATGTTCCTTGCCTTGCATACACTAAACCTACGAAGAAATCGTGAGGTAAAATACAACATTAAGACGAAATAAAGGTAAGTTTGAAGGAATAAAAAAAAATATACCCCAATTTTGACCACATAGCCTCAACTACCCCACACAGTTGGTCTCCTGCGTTGGTAATATGCCGTGAGACTTCAGCAATAAAATATCAACAATGAAAAAATAGTTGGAAGTGAGCCAGCAAATGAAGGAGAGGTACTCACGAAACATTAAAGTAGCCCACTTCGACCACAATTACAAGCCGAAAGGCACGGCCAATTCACCTGTTTGTACTCCTTTTAAGGGCAGTAAAGTCATGTCCTTTGGTCAGTCTACAGGTAGATTGTGGTATTGAACTGTGCTGCGGGTAGTGTACCCGGCCTCTGCAAATTATGTTTGGTGGCCCCTTTTAAGTGATACTTGTGCTGTGCTAAGTTTTACGGTCAATCACCTTAAGCGAAGCAATAATTTAAAGTAATTGCTGCTTCTCAAGTGCACAAAAAACTGCAAACCGACAGTGTGCAGAAGTAAAATTGATAATTTATTTAATTTCAATGGGGTGTGCAAGCAGTTCTCCTTTAATGACGGCCAATGGGAAAGTTCTCGGTGCAGCCAAAGATGTTGCCACAGACGCTGTTCACGCCGGGGAGGAGGCGATTAATGGTTAGTTAGTATAAAATATGTATTTTGATAGAACTTCTAATATTGTCCTACTTTCACTACTCCATCAAGAAACTTATTTATATCATGGGAAATTTGTCTGTGAGACACAGACGGACACAATTTTTAAATTCAATTCATTTATTTAGTGTATACATATTTAGAATTTCTAGTTTTCACTATTCTAGTCTTATAATAAAAGAGCGAAAGTGAATATTAATTCTCAGTTTTATAGCAAAATTAGTGGTTAACAAATTTTAAAATAATTTATGGAGGAAAATTTTAAAAATCTTATAATGAAAACTCAAGTAGCAATCGCCAATTCAATTAACAGATTGGAGTTTTTGAGTTCACAAAATTAAACTGTTGTTACCAAAAATATATAATAAAGTTTCAATGTTGAAAGGTTGTGCCCGAAACTGTGGAAAACAAATACATAGTAATAACAGAAAAGTCACACGCAAACCTAATTTAGAGCTATCATAATCACTATCAGGGATAATTATGTTGATAAAATGCCATGCATTACGGAAAATTATTTGGATTACTAAAGCTATTTTTATGTTTATAATCAAAAAGAAGATGTGTGGAAACTTTTGTATAAATACTTTCATATCTTTTGGGTTGATAAATATGTCTCAGTGGAGTTTCGAAACGTCTAAGTTTTTTTTTCATATAAAACTCCGCTTAAGCTATACTTGAGAGTTTAGGCTTCACAACACAACTAACATTTCAGGAGAAGTAAAAAAGTTGTAGTATAATACTTTTAAAGTTAGTAAACTTAATAAGTACCTTGTTTTGTAAGATTTGGGAATATTATCAAATGGTTGAAGAGTAACTCGGACTTTACACGGGTCAGTTTTACCTTTGCTTTTACTAACAGTGGCGCTGACTCTGATGCGTATTTTTTAGTAATTATAGTCAGCACTGACCAAATTTTTTTCGGCTTCAGTAGATATCAATTTGGTGTGGAAACGCTGATTTGATGTGCAAAAATGGAAAATATGAATACTTCCAAACGTAATGATAGTAATAAATAGAAATATTTAACAATAAGAAATATTTGTTTAGGCTAAAGGAAAAGAATTGGATTAAAATGTTCAAAATAAAATAGATCGAATGTAAGTTACACGGCCTTTGCAAGAGTCAGTTTTACTGTCAGTCAGCACTGACTTCAATTATAAAAAATTTCAATTGACTAATTTGTGTCCGGCAAACTAGCAAGTCAGTTATTTTTCGGAAACTGTAGAAACCTGTGGCCACAATATTGTTGCTTAAATTTATTATAAATTTTTCTTTTCTTTAATATTTCATAAACATGCATTTTATATTCGCTTTCATAATGGGGAGGAATCGGTCAAGAGATGGGGATGTAGGGGTTAGGTAAGTTATATAAAAATGGTTTGTACCCGATATCTTTCGTTATTTCTTAACTCCTACTACTCAAACTTAACATACATATTGACAACATGTAGTTCTGAGTCGTGCTATAAAAGGGGTCACTTGTGATTTTGTTACCGCTATAGCTGCCTCATTTCTAAATGAATTTTGATCCAACTTATTGCGTATGAATTAATAGGCTCGACAACTAAATCATGTTAAATTCGGCGTTTGGAAAAGGAGGAGGAGGATTTTCAACTCTATATATTTTAAGGGGATAGAGAATTCAGCATTAAATTCTCTTACGTAAAAATCGTTTTTACCGCATTAAAATCACCTCTGTCCCCGAAAGGACTTTTTTTATTTGATGCACTTCATTACAAAAATATTATGTTTCTACTTATAAGCTATTGAAGATCACAATTTGTTTTATTAAAATATTATATATTTTCACAGAAAATTGTTTCAAACATTTTCGAATTACAGTCTTTGATACTTTTAGAAATCACCGATTGCGAAAAGTTAAGCCAATTGAACCCAAATATTTGTTATTTGTTATTAATTGTTTCTTGCAATCCCTAGATTTTCACTTTATTATAACTAATGAAAGTTATTTTGGACCGTATTCTGTCTTCCTACAATATATCTACATATGTATGTACTCGTATAACAAAATTGGAGTAAAAACTCAAAACTTCACGTAAAATTATAACACAACGCCAAGTGAACCAATGGAGTCAAAGTTATTAAATTTTGGAGTAAAAAATAAAATCCAATTATGCAATAATAACAATATCTAACTAATCCTTGGAAGGAGTGTGAATTTGATTGTTTATAAGAAACTATTCTTAAATAACTAACACTTTTATTCTGGAACCTTCAATAAATCTTCAATGTTGCTCTAACTCTTCTATTCTAATTCTATTACCTGTTTTTGTTTTATTTTTCACTTACTTTCGACAATTTAGGAATTCATAGGACTATCTAAACTTACCACCAATAAAATTGTTTCCAATATTTCATTTTGAGTAATATTTACAGCTTATTTTATTCTTGTCACGCATGTCGCAAATGAGGATTTACATAAATTGCTCTTAACTTTTTATATAAAAACACTTTATCTCTTAGTTCATTAGATTACTTTATAATAATTCCATTCTTTTTTTAAATAATTCTACATGTTCTGAGATTGAAAATGCCTTAAATGTGCATTTTGTGAGGCTAAAAAATAAAAAGTAGGATGAATATGCCGAAATATGTAACTGTGCATATATTGGAAAACAAACAATAAGAATATTCAAAATAACAATATTATTCGATTAAGGGTTAAAATGTTAAAATGGCTCTTTAAAAAAAAAAAAAAAGAATATCTATTACAGAAGGGACAAGATTAATTGTGTTTGTTAGCAAAATATACATAAAATATTGTTCTTATCATCTTATTCGTATACATACATTATATGTATGTAGTTATACCTAAAGAAAAATACCCAATTTGCGATAAGAACAAAGAACAATTTTAGGTATATTTTGCCATTTTGTCACATTTCTTAAGTCCTTCAAGTGTTTCTGGAAAGGAAAAATACATGGAGCGGTAAATGTAATTATCCAATTTATGAATTATTCTGTAGTATTAATGAAATGAAAAATTGTCATCGATTTTCCCAGAATGACTCTTTCATAAAGTTTAATATGGCTCTTGCAAATGACTTTTAATGCAAATTTGAAAAAAAAGAACACAAGAGCAAACCTAAAAGCGATATAACTTCCAACCAGGTGAATAAATTTAATTTATGCACGGCACGTGAAGAAATTGATTTTTTCATCAAAGAGGCAATGTTCATTTTAATAATCGGTTATATAACATGCATATCACCGTCAACAATTTGTCATAAACTTTGCTTTTATTCAGAATCACTTTCCCTCGCTGTACAGGGCTTAATATTGTAAATAAACTAAAGCCTCATAAAAATGAGACAACTAGCGACTTAATGTAGATAAATGTACTTAACTTTAATATTTTGTTAGTCATAATCTCAATCAATGAAGCTTATAATCACCATTTAATTCAAATTCTCCTTAAAGGAGGTAATGAAGGCAACTGGGAAATAATTGATTTTTTGGTGTGCAAGTACAAGGCTCGTTAGACAGGTGAATTAAGCGTAAGTAAACGTTTCTTAACCTTGACATTCTTGTAGCGCTTGTTTCAATAAGAATTAAATGCCGCAGTAGCTACATATTTGGCAAAATTCTAAATAGACAGTAATGAATTCAGCAAGCTCCACGTGCTAAACTATTTATAACTTCATAGCATAGGTAGGATTGAGTACATAAATTTATGTACAACACAAAAAGCTAACCAAGTATGCGTGAACAACTAAACATAATTTACATCAGCAATAACTTAAATCTGCACAAATAAAATAAATTGTCCATAAAAAGGAAAATTACTTACATATAGCTTGTGCAAATTATGCTATGATTTGTACTACATACCTACATTACATAATATATAAAAGGAAAATATAAATCTAAACTAAGAATTTCAGTAGTATATATTTTGTAATCGTTAATATGACACATTATTTAATAAGTCGAAAGTATTGCTTGTGCTGCATGAACTCATATCAAATTATCTGAGTGAAGAAATAGTTAAACTGTGGTTAAACTCTATTTCTAGACAAAGATTAAGTAGTAGATTAATTAAGTTCATTTATTCGCAATGGATATTCTTATAGGTTCGCAATGTATTTCAAAATTAAATAGTATTACATAACATCGCCGCTGTTGATTTAATTGCCGAGTAAAAATGTTCAAATAAAATGACATCATGGTAGAGCCCACATGAAATTTTAATGAACAGTCCAGCACTAAATGAAATTCGAATTTGTTTTATTTTCAGAATGCTTTTGTCGGTATTCACATGGGCTTTTGCGAGAACAAAACATAATTCAACATAATTCTTTATTTATTTTTTGTCTGTCCAACAGTGTATTACTGAAAACGCAAAAAGTTATTAACTGAAAACAATTAAGAGATTGTTTTAAGGATTTGACCAATATTTATAAAGGTACAGAGAAATATCTATAATAATAAACGAGCTGCAGGTTGATTTATACCCAAAAATTTTAAAGTTACGAGTATTTCGAATATTTTTCGTTCGGTCCAAAAATGTCAAATTGGTTATTCAAAACATGTGGAATATTCTAGTACGAAATCGATCTCAGCTGAGACGTCCAGTATATTATTGAACATATTTCAGGTAAATCATACCCTTTTTTGCTGATATACTGCATATTTATTCATGACTTATTTGTAACAACAAAAATATTAGTCAGTATGTTACCATCAAAATATTACTTTATTACTGTATTTTTGTTTCGCTATTGGCTGGAAAAATGAGATGAAATACTTACACCACATTATGTTATAATTATGCATAAATAAATGAAAATAAATTATGTAGAATCTTAGACCTTAGATTACTGGAGTGAAATCTTAAAGCACCAAATATGTACTTGCACACAAGTTGTAAATATGTATATTACAAATTTATGTATATAATTATGTATAATTGATTGGCTTCTTTCATCGAAGATATTCAAATCTAAATTCAGTGATAGATTTGAATAGTATTAATGCTACCACATAGTATAAATATTAAAATAAGCGACCACAAATTTGGGTATGATAATTTTTGCATTTTTTTTATACCTATGTCTTTATATCCTTGATATGCTTGATTAATTTCAATGTTGTCGGTAATTAAAAGTAAACAATTGTTCAATTCAATTCACTTATACTTATTAAAACGTATCGTTTGTGTTCTGTTTTTAATCTTTAACTCTCAATTCTTACAGTTTAATGTTGTTGTACATATACTAATTTTCAATCTTACCAATTTTTGACTTTCCAGAGGAAGTTAACGTAATGGGGCTGATTTTGTGAATTTCCAGTTTTTGCATATCTCAACGTTTCAAAGTCACCAGAATCCGAATCAAACGTTTTTATGGTGATGTCTGTGTGTGTGTATGTACGTATGTTCGTATGTGCGTATGTGCGTATGTACGTTCGGATTGATTCGTCTCGATTATCTTGCGAACCACTCATGATATTGACATGAGACTGGGCTCATTCGACGCGTAATCGCTTAATTAAGAACTGAATAAGTTTTCAGCAAAATCGGTTTAGCGGTTTTTTAATAGGAATAAAAAAACTAAAAAAAACCGAACTAAGAGAATCTGAAAGTGGATAAAATTCGTCATTTATTTATAAAAATTATGATCACTTCAGCATAAATTGCAACAATAGTTCGGGAAATCTTATCTATCAGTGTTAAAAATATATTATTTTCCAATAATTTGTTATAAACAATTGAAAATGAGTTCTAGCGGATATATTTCCGTTGTTTCAAGGAAAAACAGTCTAAATGAGTGAGAATAAGTGCTTCATGATATTATACTAGTTTTTTATTGTTCTCCTTTGGGAAGTTAGTCGTGCGGACTTTACGGGTCGCATATTTTTATATTATAGAAGCGCCTTCTGGTCGAAATGCGACCTTACGAACTTACTTCGATTAATTTTGACAAATAGAGTGAACTAACTTGATTTTTTATCTGAAGAATATAGGTAAAACTTTACCTGGCTTTCACACCTTTCCCTATGCACGTACCTGAATAAAACATATATTCTGCACATCTATGAAAAAATACCTTTCGCTTCTTGATACATATGTATATGTTTCATTAAGATACGTGCACGGGAAATAGGTTAAAAAAAGATCACAATTTATGGCTTTTCCTATTAATATATGCATATATGAATATACATACATGTAAGATTTGTGAGCTTGTGATCTGATATTTTTTTCTGAATATTCATCGTATATAAGCATCTTGTAATTAGAAACACGTGTATAAATAAATTAAAGAACCTCTTTAAGAAATGCCTTATCCACGTGACGCTTAAATTCCTTTAGTTATTATGTACATAACATATACATTATGTATACGTATGTACATATGTATTTTCAACCCACATGAAAAAACATTTACTCAATGCTAACACGAAAATCGTCCTACGTTTCCCTCTAATAAGAATTTATTTGGGATCTGAGAAAACTATTTCTAGGAAATGGAAAAGTTCCTAGTTTTTTATGAGCTGAACGCCAAGAAAATTTCAGAAGTTCATGGCTTATTTTGAAGAGAATGTTACGTTACATTCAAGAAAATTAACTCTTCTATTCTCTAA
Organism: Machimus atricapillus; assembly: GCA_933228815.1. Classification (NCBI taxonomy): domain Eukaryota; kingdom Metazoa; phylum Arthropoda; class Insecta; order Diptera; family Asilidae; genus Machimus; species Machimus atricapillus. Next base: position 32,890,647 of record OW121784.1, read on the forward strand.
ATGTTTCCATCGCCACAGTACGGACACTAGGCAATGCTACTCAATCTCTATGTGATATACCACTGGCAAACTATGTAATTATAAACATTTCATTAAATTGGTTTTATTAGGAGCCATTTCTATCTATAGAACAGTTTTCTCCGTCATTGACTCACGTTTAGAATTAATGAAGATCTAATTTTTAACACAGCTTAACTGACCCTTTTTACCTTTTCTTACGCACACATTCATATGAATGGTTTCCGCAGGTTAATTTTTATTCGCTATTCAATTGTGTTTAATATATGTATACCTTTATATTTATATGTATGTATAATGCGATATCGCGATGAGAAGCAAGTTAATTATTAAATCAAAAAGGGATTGCGGTGAAGTATCTGGATAACATCGTGGGGAAAATACTTGAAAGTGCGTGAGCTGTTGCATGTTTCGAACAAAAACACTATTCGAATCGATTTTTTTTTTCAAAAGTGTGAGAAACTGAAAATATAGCGTGCTGCCACGCTGAGTTATATTAATGGTTTTATGCAAATGTTTACGCCGATTAAAAAGCTCACTTCTAAGAAGGACAATTAGGCCGGCATTTACATTATTTATAGCATGGATATGGTTAAGTTAATTCAGAAAATTCAAGGGTTGAAGCTTTTACAAAATTAATAATATTCGAGAGAGCAACAATTTATCTAACGTAAAAACACACTCCGTGTCCAAAAAAGCATTGTCCTCCTAACCCTTCAAGGACAAACGTGTCTCTTCTTAAACCCATCGAAAATAAAATTTCACTAGGTGACAACCGGCACAGCATTTTTACTAATTTTATCTTTGAGGTCCTCCGCCACCTGGTAAAAATTATTTTAAGCCCAAAAGAAGAGAGCATGTTCGAATTTTCAATTATGTATGTATTATGTATGTATGTATGTATATCTTAGCCATTGAATTTACAATCACAGTGCAAGTTGAAAAAGGTTTCTAAAACCGCGGTACCTTTGTATAGGAAAACATATTTTTGGTTGCGTTTACATTTACATACGGAGTAATTACACACTAAACAATCATTTTAAGTGTGATAATTTGTTATTATTTATTATATTTTACAATTGCATTTTAACGCCAAATTGGTATTCCAAGCTCGGGCATTATGTATCATGGCGCGGAAACGCATGTAACAAATGGAAAAGAAAACTACCTATAGGTGACTCATAAATTTCGCTTACTTTCATTTTCGATTTTTCTCTGTGAGGCAATGCACGGGTACGACATCAGAATTTATGGCAGCATAACATGAGCAACTGATTGTCACCAGTCGAGATAAAATGGCTTTTGTTGTTTCCTATGCATGAACGAATTTAGGGCACCAACTATGCATTAAACAAGTTTTACAAATAGACGGCCAAGCGGTGGGCAATATTCGTTTGCGATGAGAAAGAATTTTTAACACTATATTTATTTTACAATAATATGGTATTGATTTTGTGCTATTAGGTACATGCAAAAATTTAGATTAGTAATACAAACAACACGTGCATATAGGTATTGAAATCCAACGAATCATTAGTTTTAAGCTTCGTATTTGTTTTAATTGTTTTTATTGATCACTAATAGAATAAAGCAGAAATAATACTGATTGCTTTATAAAAGACAACACTTAATTTTTAACTTAAAAATGGACAATTTTATCTTATATACATATTTCTTATCTTATACATATTTCTTGTGTTCATAATAGCGTAGCATATAAAGGAGGTTGCTACAACATTGCCCGTTTTGTGTGCACAGGACGTTTTTAATTAAAAGGAGCCTAATAATGGAACACTGATATTACCTTCAAAATTTATATTTAATTAACAAGTAGCATTTGCAATTGTGAAGGAACTACGTAAACGAAAACTCTAAGAAACCCATTACTTTTAATCTCTTTTTTTTCCAGGGAGGTGTTCCTGGAGGTGGGGAGTGGGGTTTTAGCCGGTAGGCCTGGCATTGTGGGCAGGGAGTCCGGCACACGGGTGGCTTCGGTCACCTAGGTGCGTAACGGCATTTCCCCACTCCCATAAAAAAAAAAAATCTCTTTTTTTTAACCTCCATATTACAGGAACGAAAGAAAGCTTATATAAATTGAAATCTATATATCAGCAAACATGAATTTACAAATTATTTCTTATTTCCGTGCTGAATTTCAATTCCCCTCCCAGAGCACCAACACTTTTCAAATCTGAAAGTAATATTTATACTATGTTCGTAGATTGCCAAAACTTTTGATATCTTGCAACCTTATTATTTGCTTCGGAAACAATTTATCATGGCGTCTGTAGCGGTTTGATAACCGCGTTAGGAAAATGTTCAGGCCAAATTTATCTTGTTTGTAATTTAAATGGTCTAGTGTCTACATACAATATCTAATACATACATTAACATTTAGAAAGATATTCTAAAGGTTATGTTGTTCTCCCCGGATGGTTGGTTAGGGGTGGTTCGTTTTGGTGCTATAATTTTCCATTCCACGTGCAAGTATACGTACTCTGACAAGTCTACATTAATCAAATTAACTTCCTCTTAGGACGCTATTCAACCTTGGCTAAATGCGAACTAAAAATTCCTTTTTTGTACTTTGAATCATGGTAATTCAGAGGGACGTGCTAACAACAATGACCTCATTTCAAGGAAATTCAGACACCGCTCTCCTCCTCTAATTGCTATCGGCTGAGAAATCTCAACGGACACTTGTTGTTTTACTTGGAGCCACGCGAACTTTTTATCGCTAGCATTGGATTTGACTCAACCCTCTAGTAAGGATTTCCTTTTTGTAATAATTGGTCGGCAATTCATAGTGCGAACGTATGTATACTTGTACGTGTGAATATACAATACAATAAACCCATTTGTACATAACCTACTTAAATAGCTCTTTGTTCTAAGAGAGGTTTTATTAGTCTTTTTAATACAAGTCTGTAAAGGAACGAAATACGGAACAATGGTTCAATAATTCCACAATTTCTGTCTCGAAAATATTTTGCGTTTGTATACAACAAAACCAAAAATTTTTATGGCTTCAAAAAACAGCAGCAGTTATTAATAGAAAGAGAAAGCATTCAACTGAAACATAAAAATAATAAATTGATTTCAATATTATGTAATGTTTTTAGGACTTAATTTATGATCAATTATTTCAAAGTCGTTAAAATACTAATTAAATTCATTCATATTAAGTGTTCATACCACCTAAAAAAACAATACCGACATCCCTGAACATTTTAGCCCTGACTATATGTATATAATATAATCCGTTTCATATTTACATATAACCCAGCCAGTTTTAATAAAAAATTTTTGTTTAAATCACCAAAGTTGCAAATCGAAATAAATTAATAATTAAGGGAGGAACCTCGTGAAAACAATTTTCATGATTTTTTTTAAGAAATTGTATAAAGGGTGTTTTGTTAAAGTCTAAACAGAGGGGTACGCCAATTGATTCTATTTGATCTCCTATGGTCAAAGTTTGCTCGAAGACTCCCCTAAAATCAGTCCTTCACCCCTAAAGTAAGGAATTAAAAATTTGAAGGGGTTTCAAACTTAAACAAGCATTCGTATTAATTATTATAATACAAAATTTTATGGATTAAAAAAATGTTTGCTTCTATAACGGAACGCCGAAGACTGCCGGTTCGACCAGTTAAAAAATGGCCTTAATAATTTCTTCCTATTTCCATTTTATCAACTTTCATTTGATACTCAGCACGATGGAACTGAAAACAAAAAGTATTGGTGATCCTTTTAAACCCGAATTTACCATTTAAAATACAAATCAATATTTTTCTTTTATGTGCGGGATAATATTAAATATAAATAATACAATTGAGCTCTTTACTTTATATTGTTTAAGAATATAAGCTACGACACAATAAGCAATCGAACTACTCCTATCCTAAAAATTATTTATTTTAATAATTTTTTCTGTTTTTCAGATGTTAAAGGTACCCTGAATGACACTGTTTCCCACGTGAAAGAAGCAGTAGTTGAAGCAGTGCAAAATGTTGGACACGGAATAGAAAATGTTATAAATGGAAAAAAGGAAAAGGAAAAGGAAAGCGATATAAAAGATGTTGGAATGCTACATTCAGAAAATTTGGAAGTACCTGAAACAGACACTGACGAAAACTACAAAATAATTCCACTGAAAACTCCGAGTGAGCGATTAATCGAGCAAGCAATGCAGGAAGCTGAGGATGCAGCTGAAAAAGCAAAGGATTACAAAGATGAAGCTGAAAAGCTAGCAGATGATCTTATCAAGGAAACCGAAGATGTAGTCGAAGATACAGTAGAAGAAACGAAAGAAGCAATCGTCAAAACAGCGCACAATGTGATACATAGTAGTCCCATTCACTCAATAGATAGTTTAAAAACAGATTCGCCAGAACCGGAAATAGAGAAAGCCTTAGCGAACGATTCATCAACAGGTCCGCCGACACCAAAACCCACCCTAACCGAACTTGAAGAACTAAAATCGGCCGCAAACTCTGTTGTATCCCAAGTAATGCCAGCAGGTTTGAACTCAAGTAGCCAAATTTCAAGCTTGACTCAGAACCCAGCAGCTGACACGAAAGGAACAGAGTGAGTAGCCAAAATACGGGCAATCTTCATCCGACTTGTGATCTATATTTGAGCACAACCGTTTTTACACCAATTCAACTAAAGTGCACTTGCGGAAGGCATAAATGTACCTAATATGTATTTTTTAGCCTACTAATGTCTTTCCTCGATTTGTCTCTTTTCCGGTTGTGACATCGAATCGGATACTTTAAGGAAAACCCTGTAAATTTCTCTACATTATTGTGATTGTTCATGAATGCTCTGTACATAAATATATTTTGGTTTAGTAGGTAAAAAAAAACCATGCCATACTGAGAGGAACTAAACCAAGATTCTAGCTGTAAGTAGGACTGAGCTAGAGATTTTTATGTGTAAAGTGTGTAATATGAAATAGTAATGCTCAATATTTTTCAAAAATTCAAGTTCAGTCAATGAATTACTTTTACTCTTAAAGAAAATGTTTCCAAATTTTTGTTTTTATGAAAACAGAGAATTTGAGCAAGCACAGTAAAACACAGTAAAGGTTAAAAAAGTCAAGGTCGAAAAATGTATTTTTATGATTGAAAAGTTTTACAGAACAAAAATAATCGTGGTGTCGTTTATTGCTGCTTGAAAATTATATTACAATAAAATCAAATTTGCTTTCAATCAAACCTCGTTTATTTTGAATTTGAGTTCCATATACCATGCACACATATAAATTACAGATAAATATATATGTAGATAGTCATACAGCAATCCTTTGCCTGCCGCGGCATTTTGGTTCCGTGAAAATTCGGACTTTAATTTCAAAACCCGACATCTATACTTCCATAATTTTTTTTACTTCAAAGTCCCTCCGTGGACAAACGGCAGAGGATTTCTGTACTATTTATATACATATGCATATACGCAGGCAACTTGTTTTATACTTTTTTAATCGGTGCACGTGGCACGTGAGCCACTTAAAGGAAGTTTATTTACAAAATTGTAAGTCGAGATGGGGTTCAGGGGTAGTAAGAACTTTGTTTTTTCACAATCACAATTTTGCAGTCGTAATTTTTACGACAGTTTAGTTAGTTACCATGGCTTTAGGGATATAACAAATTACACGGGTTTAGTGCTGTAGCAAACCCTTTATAATTAGTTTGTGTGTTTTAAATACACATCTAATAGGTTTAATTAAAACTTGGGCATTAATCACTACAAATTTGTGTGATATGGAACAACTTTTACTGAGGGTCTGAAATATCTAACTTTTTCTTTTATTTTAAGTTCAAACGCGCTCGATTCAAATAGGTAGTTAAACGATGCATCTACATTAGGGTGTCCCAAAAAAATTAAAGTTTTTTTTTTTAACGCATAGGTACCCTCTTAATTTGTTTGAATGATGTTGAAACAATTGTAAACCAAATTTGGTGTAGGTAGGATCACGGTATCCCGTGCCGACTTGGATCGGAACTTGTCAATGATCCTATACAAAAAGACTCATCTGATTCGGACGAAGACATAATATCTTTGCAAGAAGATTTGCCAACTCAGATCGAGAGCACGCAACCCGAAATAACGAAAATATCTATGCGGAAAGACTTCATCACTCCAAAATCAGTAGCGGCGCTAGACAGGTGCCAGTTAAGTATGAGAGATTCCGTGTATTTTCTTGATATTGATTAATATTAAATAGTTATATGTTTTCGGTATATTAGTGCTTTATTTACTAAACAAACTCGAACTTCTAGAAATCTTCTATACTAAACCCGGAACAAAAATTTATAGTTTATGTTTGGTATCAAGTCGGCACGGGTTGTCATGATCCAATCGCAATAATATTTATTATTTAAGCTAATAAGGCCATTTAGAAAAAAAATAGAGGGTATGCGATTTTATTTTCGAGAAAAAAAATCCTACCTTATCTCTTGGGACACCCTAATCTACATATGTAAATGTTCTGTATTTTTACGCAGTTTTCTTATAGAAAAATATAAATTATCAAGTTTATCATGTTTTTACATGACACTGAAGCAAATGCCTACAAGAAAAATTGCACAGATTTCGTAATGTGAAAAATTAAATACCCTAGAACTTTTATGTAAGGTCAAGCCCTACCCCTTCATGAATAAATGTACATGTGTGATGACAAATTATATTCAGTGCGAATTAGATTGTCCAAAAATAATAATAAAATAAGAAATTTGAGGCATATGCATGCGAACCTCAAATATATAAAAAGGCTTTAGGTTCAAGCGTACATACAATGTGCGAGCATATCGTGACCTTAACTACTGCTGGGTGGCTGATGTCACGAATATAGGTTTCACTCGTTACACTGTTCTAGTTTTCCAATAAAATAGAGTTAAGAGTTACAAAATACCGTATTTTGACCATTTATGAAAAAATCATTAAAAAGTGGCTTATTGATTCAGGAGCTGATAATTTTGCTGAAGATAAATCTTTAAATTTTTTAAATATCATATAGTATTCTAAATAAAATAAATAAAACCAGTTATTTCGTGAAAGCATTTTCCTGCAAGATGTTTACAAAACTACATAGAAATTATTTAGTCGTATTTTATATGTATGTTTGATTAGGTTTCAGGCTTTCATTGAAAACATGCTAAATGGTTTCATGAGTAAAACTTTTTTAATGATTTTTTAAAAATGGTCATAATACAGTATTTTTATACTCTTGAGCCCAAAATTATTTGAAATCAGTTACTAATTTGCAAAATTTATAAATAAAATACGAAAAATATGCAATAGAATTAATGTCCTCCACTTTTTATTGACCTGTGTTATCACCCGATTGCTAACCAGCTTTTAAGTAGGGGGTATTAAGATGTGTCTCATTCAAACCAAATCAAACTTAGAACATAATATCATTGGCATTATTAATCTGGACGATTTCGAAAAACGTATATAAATGTATACGTATTTTTGAAGAAAATATAAAAAAGTAATTAATAACGCAATGTTTCTTCAAGAGATGAGCATAGAAAAGACATTATTATTATTATTATAAACTAGGTCTAGGACCTACTTATTCTTATTATTTTCCTTACCAATTTTGATAAAGCTTTTTAGAAACTCTGTATTTTATTCAAATAGCAACTTTGTAGTATTTGCTTACAGTGAAGAGTTAGTACCCTGTAGCAAAATACACAGACTCTTAAGAAATTTCGTTTAGCTGGTAGTAAGAATTTGCTATGATGCAAAAGCAAATACATCGAAGATTGAATGCTATCTATTTTTTTACCTACATATAGTATCGAAAAATATTTTTTTTTTAAATCCTGAGATACCAACTTAATTTTAAAATTGCGGAAGGCATCATTTTATACGACGAATGCGTGCTGTGCTTATTAAGTACCATGTACCATCAATAAATCGAAAAGGTATTTAGTGTTGGTTCATTTATTTCAACAACTTTTGCGATTTTTATAACATAAAAGCGAAAAAATCTTTAATTTCTGGTTTTTTTTCACAGATTCTAGCATAGCTTTAAAGAATATGCATTAATTCGTCGCAGAAAATTTAATTTTTCTATTTTGTAGTTAGATTGTCTCGACAAATATGAATATACAACTTACAAAACATTTTTGCACTCACTTTTAACCCTGAATCGACGTATTTGCAACGTTTCTTGAAAATTTCTAAGTACAAACTCAATGTGTTTTATTTGTTAATTATTTTCTTTGTAAACTTTAATGGAACCATTGTAAATCCTTAGCTTCCAATACGCTCAAACAATTTTGGAGTGTACTTTTTTCCTAAGAGTTCCCAACTGAGTGAGTATTCAACCATTAAATCCTAAAATCTAATTAATTTAATTTTCACCAGGTTATTTCCAAAAACCAGTACAGCATTTTGTATTATAGACAGACTTAGGGTGATAATTTAACCTAAATGCATAAAGAATGCAATGAAAATAATTATGAAATATGTACTTAAAATTAGTTTAGTATGTTCTCGTTCTGCATTTTTCGGGTGAAACAAAATATTCGATTTACTAGCTTGGTAGTTTCATATGCAACGGGCGAATAATTTCATGACTAAAAAATTAGTTTGGATTTAACATTTTTCTTGATTCTAAAATTTTATTATAAATTTGATAAAATAGACTTATATTACACACTATTTTTTTAATGTATTCAATTGGCAATATGACTTAAAACATAAATACTTGAAAATATTTGGTTACAAGTGCGCTAAAAAAGTAAGTATATTTTTGAAGGTAATTAAGTCTCAAAATCGCGGAAAACAACTTTTATATTTTCTTCCGAAGAATTGTTCTTTGCTCTATTTACATAGGTATGTATTATTGAAAACTAATCAGAAATCACATAAATCGCAATCGCATTCTTTGTTATTATTAAATAGCTAAAAAACCTATGTTGAATTTTCTAGTTTTTTAATCTTAAGTAAAAACATGTTTATCATTTACGTCAATATGTGTTGTTTGTTATAATATACATATGTATGTACATATAGGTGTTTATATCTAACTTAATCTCGACACCACTGGAACTACATATGTACATACTTATGATTTTCAATTATAATTATTACTTGTTGATCACTAAAAATTGTTGATCGTATGATAACATTTCATGAGATTCAAGCAGGTCTGAATTTTGTAAGGATACTTAACTACCTACTTCCCGGAGAATTTCTCATTGGCATATATGCGCTCAAATGAGTCACGGAACCCACAAACAAATATGTACGTCCGCAACAGACAGGAAAATGCCCAAAGCAGACACCGAAATTTAGAAATATGCTCGTTTTGCAAGTGTATACGGGCTTAAAGCAGGCAAGAATTTGAAAAATACACAAGTTTTGCAAGCACATAAGTGTCCGCAACAGGCATGGATATTCAAAAATACACCCGTTTTGCAGGCATGCTTCGTGCTTTGTATACGCATAGACTTTTTAATTATGTCGACCCATTTTGATTAGTAGGTATACCTCGCAAGTGTTAATTGCTTCTTTAATGATGGCAATAAACATGTTTGATCGGGACGCCATATGCACCGTGCTTCAGTTGATATATTTTGGGAGCATTCGCATATATACCTGCTTGTAGCAGGCTATATTTTAACAACTACTATTTTTTCTTCGGAGCACTGTGTCTCTTTTGAGTGTGAAATGGGCGTGCGTGCCTATTTTGTTCTTCGTTTAGAGCTATTGAATTTTGACTCGAGAAATTGTTCTACGATTTTTCAAATACAACTATATTGTTAAGTTCTTGTTATTAAGTTATAAAAATTTGAAAATATATTATATAATTATATAATACATAGGTACACACACGCTAACAACAGAAATATTTATATTTTTATAATTCCATTTAACAGAAATAAAAGTTAGCCTTTATATTTTATTCACAATAAAACATATGAAGTCTACACAATTAACCAAACATTTTTAGAATTTATAATGCATGTATTATTACATGAGTCTTCATATTTTCTTGTCAATTTTATATTGCTTTTCACATTAATCTATATAATTTTTATCTTGCTTGAACTGAACTATTTTTATTTTTGAAAAAAATTGGGTAACTTGAAAATCCTACCGACTAGAATAACAGATAACCTGTCGAACTTTCTTCAGTCCATGTGTCGTTACATTATATTTCTGAACTCAATGTATGTAGTTAGTTTTATAAGATAGCTTTTTCCATGTGATAAAACGTGTTGAATATTTAAATAACATGTATTATCAGACATAGCAGGTAAATAAATGTTTGCATGTAAAATTAATCTGTTGCTGAACGCAAAGTGAATTATTCTTTTTTATTTATTTTTTATTATCAAAAATTCCGCCTTTGCAATATAAATTTTCGGGTGCTAACGAAATGATTATTTTCTACCTCTCTTTATCTTAGTCATTGTCAACTTAGTAACATTTTTAGAACTTAATCTCTTGAATTCCTATGATTTATATATTTATAGTTAAATATAGGTGAAGCAATACTTATCTACCTACATAAATGATATTTTAATTCTTAATTATCACATGGAATTCGCACCCCGTTTCTTTGTATGTATATTTTAAGGTACAAAATGAAAGTAAAAAACGCAAACGATGAAATAACATTCCATGAAAGGAAAAATATAGCTCTATTTATGAAAATCTATGTAAAATAATTACAATTAAAATTCACAGGCAAAGTGGCCTTAATTTCCACATGGTAGATGACAGTGAATCATCATTTGGACCTACTTCTATCAGCTCAGAGGATGACTTCGAGTTTAATATTTCAGAAAGTGGTGCTAGAATGGAAACTGCTTGGGAACAGTTGGCGGACGCAATGTACAAAACTCCACCGGATGTCCTTCAAGCGTATCGAGAGTCAGCTACCGGGGAAACATCCACTGGAACAGATCCAGTTGCTGAGCATCAATAGAAGATATCAATATGAAAATTTAGGCTAGTTAACTTGTAGTAATATTTTTATATTATGACAAATATGAACTCTAAGACTCTTGATCATACCTCTGCTGTTACTGCTCACAATGTTTTCTATTGCATGTATGAATTTAGAAATGGTGAAAAATAAAGCTCCTGTTATAAACATTTCGCTTTTTCTTTTCTTTTATGATCCTTGGAATTAATTTCACCTAAAAGGTTCAGTTTTAAGTGGTGGCGCAGCCAGGAAATTTGTTTTTAAAAAACTATAACTTTTCTCACTGCATTCTCGTCCATACACTCAGAATTAATACATTATCGTATACAAAAGTACGAAAACAGTTACAAAAAAATAAATATATACATATGTAATAAAAACATACAATTTATTCTTTCCTTTCTTGCATCAGGTTAAAATTGTTTATAATAAAAATGATGTGTTTAAACATTTATTTAAAGCGAACCTTAAAATTATTGTACATATTATATATAAATAGACATATTACTTGATACTTTAGCGATTGCAACTGCTTTGCTTCTGAGTGACATTAGCTGTTTTTTTTTTTCAAATCAGTTCCGGTTCTAGATTTAGCAGGAAATTTTACTTTGAATAGAAATTTATGAACAGTAATCCATATCAAACATATTTTATTTCACGAAAACAAAATCAAATTGTCTGGATACCCACTTTGCGTCAAAAACTTAATCCAAAATTTATGTGGTTCAAGGTTTGAAGTTAGGATGGGTAAATATTATGGCAATTTGAAGTACTTTTCACAAATTTAAAAATCTTAATTATATGTTTTTACGTGGCACGTGCGGTCTTTTAAAACTCAATTCAATGCAAATTTGTTATCTATGTATTATAATCTATTAATTGTCTAGGGTACGTAATAATGTTATTAGATAAATACTTCATAAAATTCTTCCGGGTGTCGGAAGTTGTTACCTCTTAATTTCCTATCGTCCTCTTCCCCCAAGGTTCCTGTACAATTAAAACCCAACGACTAACACTGCCAATCTATATAACTATAGATATTATAGCTAAAAAAACGTAGTTGTATCACCCGTAAGTTTTGTACCGTTATCATGTTATAGAATCCAAGACTCTTCTATTATTTTATTAGCAGAATGATGTTTCCTATAAATTTCTGGTATTCTATTTGATTCATATGCCCTATGACCGGATGTAGGAGTTCAATACCATAAAGACTGAAGGCTTCCCAAACCATAATTTGCACTCAGAAGGGTGATTCCAAGTGTATATTAAATCAAGTGTTTGTTGAATGAGCGTCTAACACAGATCCGGTTAACGGATTCCGTCATTCCGCATTGAATTCGGAATTCATAGCGTTTTTCCCATTACTCTTCAATCTAGTTAACATGCTCTTTTGCAAATGCAATAATAATCTTTCCATAACGCCCCTTTTGAGTCCGAGTCCGAGTTAGTACCTGATGAAAAGAGAATCACAACAGGCATGCTCCTATCCTACCTGAGTCAAGTTTCTTTTATATTATTATCATACATAACATATACATACATACATATGTATGTATATAGAATTCAATTATTCAAAATATAAATTATAAAATATATTATACATATGTATATGTAAGTTTAACAAGGAAACGTAAACTGCTGTTGATTTCGGGGCACGAGGTTATTCCACGTCCGGATTGTCAATGTTCGTGGTACAGGTCAACATCGTACATCGTGAAAAAGCACGAACGTCTGTACCCACCTTAAAGATATATATGTAATTTTAAACGTCGTCTTAATGTCAATCGCCAAAGGCTTTAACATTTTTTTTTTCATTAGAAAATTTCTTGAAAATGAGCTTTGAAGTCTGTTTTATTTTATATTTCAATTTTGTGTAAAAATACACATTTATGTTGTTAAGAGATAAATTCGGTTCCTGCTTCATGATGGTGATGGTATACGATGATTTTGTTAACTTTTCCTTTATAAATGGATATATCTACTTTGTTACTTAGGTGCTCGTAACTCCCATGTTTATTACAAATGGATTTTCGAATGATTCGATATATTCAGGTGTGGTGTCACGTAACTTGAGTCGATGGGACTTTAATATCTGAATGTCGTGTAAATGATTCCTATAGGAATTTTATATGCAATATATAGCTATTTAAGGTCGTTTCGCCTTATGTGAGTCGAAACGATTTACATGACTATTCCCCAGTATCTTTCTCGAAGTCGACGACTGAGTACTCGACCAAGAATTTAAAACAATATATCTTCTTCTCCACCTCCATTGTCCAAACCGGGTTACAACAACATACAACATAACACGTTCCACCAAAAACAGGACCTAAATGCTCATTCAGTTAGAATTTCAAAGCACAACGGCCCGATTTATACCGCGCCATTTCTTTGTACCACAATTTATTTATTTATTTGAAGATCTATTCACTCGCATGTATGTACTTTTAAACAAAAGATGTTGAGTGCAATGCAAATTTGTTTCCTATAAAGATTGAGAATATTAGTAACAAGTTCAACATGATTTGGGTGACATTGAATTAGAGGTGCCAACATAAATTTGGTGATGTTTCCAATATATTATACCTATTTGCTAAAGATGCATTAACTCACAAATCAAAGATTTGTGATAATTTTCTCATAATAAAAAGTTATGTTCAAATCAAGAGATAAAATATGAACGAAATAAAACAAAATTTTGTAACAAATTTTAATATTTTTTTAAAAATAAATGGGTAAAATAACAAAATTTTTGAATAATAAAACAATTGATAACATTCTCTATATTAATCTACAACTTTGAATGTTTTTTCGTATTTAGTCAGGCTGAACAAGTTTTCACGTCACCCGTGATGGCAATGCATTCAACTTCTATAAGAGCATCTGCTGGGAGTCTAGCAACTTGCACAGAAGACCTTGCTGGAAAATCGTGTTTGAAAACTAAAAAAAGAAAATATCTTCATATAATTCAAGTTTAAAACCGTATATTTTTAAAATTTTTGTTGATTTTAAAATGATAAGGTTGTGTATCTAAATGTAATCAACAAGCCGTGAAAGAATATCAGGCAAGCTACCAAAAATCAAGAGACAATGTCAACAGAAAGCTTCAGATAATAGCCCGATATATGCGGTTGCATATATCATTACTTGAACATAAAATAAATGAATTAAACAATAGATAAACACTGATATATGAACTTTGCAATCTACGAGTACAAGTAAGTAAAGATTACGAAGAGTGAAACAAAGTTTTCGGTATTTTTATATCTTGACTAATTTTGTTTTGCATATTTTCTTAATATTAACTTTCGTTGGTTATAATATGTGTCATCAATTTTGGTTCATTGTTGAAGAAAAAGGTGAACGCTACTTTTTCATTTACAAGTTTATTATTATATTTATTATGCAGTTAAATATAAATTCTGGGATTACAAATACCAGGAACGTCTAAATTAATTAAATTAAGAAAAAAAAATCCAAAACTCTTATTTTTTTGATCCACAACCCAACGCTTTACTAAACGGGAAGTATGGTTGGGATCATTATCATGCATGAAAGTCCATTTCAAAATACATGTACATATGTATGTATGTATGTATGTATGTACATATATGCGAATTGCAATGCCCTCTTAAAATTACATAAATTATGGCCTAAGTATCGTTCCGTCCCGACAAATACATACATAGGCAAATTTTGATCGAAATCATTTAGTAAATGTTAGTACACGCATTAAATAAGTGGTTTACAACACATTTGTTCCTGAACAAGTGATATGTATATTATTTTTACAGCATATTTTATTTTTTTTTTATATGAATACAGTCGAAACCGGATATAACGTCATCGGTTTTAACGACGTATCCGTTATTTTATTACGACCAAATGGCAAGGTCCCGGCCGAATCCCTATATAAACATATATGTAAATATACCGGCTATAACAACATCGGATAAAGCGACATATCGCTTAAAACGACGAAACTTCTTGAAAGTCTTCGGCTATAACGACCAACCGTCATACTTGTTCCAGTCTATAAGCTGTACTGTACTGCAAGTTTTTTCAAAATAAACTTTTTGTTTGGTTTTTCGACATTTTATTTGAATACAAGTTCATACGCCGAACACCTACATATATATTACTTATGTGTCAATTAAATACATACATATATGCATATGTACATATATGTATATTACAAGTTCAAATTATGTGTCTATTTGTGTATTTGCTAATAACGACTATCGGATATAGCGTCCGTGTTCTATGGTCCCTTCAATGTCGTTATATCCGGTTTCAACTGTACATGTTATAAGCACTTGAAACGTTGTTTTTTTTCAGTTTCCAATTATATTCAAAATACGATTTGTCTTAGTTTTCATAGTATATATTTTTTTCAAAAATGTGAAAGAAACAAATTTCATGTTAGATGTTAGTGATCAGTTATTATTAAAAAAATCAAAAAAATACATCTCATACAAAGTACAAAAAAAGGAATTTTGTAAACCAGTGCAATTATTATACAAATTGGGGATGCTGCTTCTTTCAAGAAATAGTTGCTAATACGCGACCAAGAAGTCAAGCCTGCATAGGGCAATTTTGTTCAATAAAACAAACAACATAGCGGTGTAAATGATTTGATCTCCTTGAATGATTCCTCCTTATAATTTTCGAATACGAATAGACGAAATATTGGCAACGAAGTGTTAACCAAGCCAAATCCCCTTCGCCAAACCAAGATATAGGCCCAATAAATGAGCAAAGCTTACTTAGGCTGTGTGCGAAATCTCGTTCGAATATCATTTCGATCATTTCAATCATTTGAAATGCAAAAAAATGGGAAATGTCAAGAAAAGTGTACGAAATCGTTGACGTATCATTTCAACTGTCAAGGTACCGCACTTTGTTTTGGAAATATTGTGGTGTAATAATATAGATTGTTTTATAGGAAGAGGAACTTTATAATGGATGTGGAATTAATGGAAGAGGAGCAAAATTTCATATACTTAGTATTTCTGCTATTAAAGGTGTTATACAAGTGTTTATTAAATACGAAGAGTATTTAATTTCAACTGTACACAATGCAAGGTCGATAGCAAGACCTATGAGGGTACTATTTAAAAGTATAAAGTAAATCCGATTAAATATATTCATCCCAATTTTGTCTGCTCTGAAATGATACGAACTGTCATTGAAATGTTCGCTCTGAGGTGTATCATTTCGGCGCCATCTTGTTTTCGAACATGAAATGACCGAAATGATCGAAATGATATCATTTCAAGAGATTTCGCACACAGCCTTAGTCATGAAGAAGGTTGCAATGGATAATATTTCCACGAAAACGATCTTAAAATGTTTAAGTGATCCACGAGTTCTAAAGTGTGAACATACACGTAAGTCTAATTGATAACCTTTTTTAAGTCGGTTTCTATTTTAACTTAATTTATCAAAAATAAAATCCTACATTGCAAAGTGGGCCATGTACCGTGTTTACTCAAGTGCTTTTCATTTGAGTGATAAACCGTCATTTCATTTTAAAGAAAGTCAATTAGCACTTTATCGGGAATAAATCGCTCGTTTTGCTCACAATGAGAAGATTTGCGAAATGTGCTGCAAATGTTCCTCGAAGCGAGGCTTACGACCCGCAAAATAAATTTAATTTCCGAAGGTCACAAGAGCTGCGATCAGATGCCAACTTCTAATCTTTTAGATAAGAAAATTTCGGGCTTACCGCTCTGGTAGATGTCGTTCACGACGGGGAAGTCTTCGAGGTCCTTGAAGAAGAGCGTCGTCTTGACGACCTGGTCGACGTCACTGCCGGACGCCTGGAGGATCGCCTTCAGGTTCTTCAGAGCCTGCGTCAGCTGCTCGGCGATGCCCCCCTCGACCAGCTTCATGGTGTCCTTGTTCATCCCGATGCAGCCCGAGACGTACACCATCCGATCGACGACGACGGCATGGCTGGAAGAAGGAAGTTAGGACGAAAGTGAAAATGTTGGAGGTCAAGGCACCACTTGAAAAAAAAAGGTGCAGACTAGACTCACTTGTAAGGCCCCACCGGCTTAGCGGAGTTCACGGTGGTGATAACTTTTCTTATCATAGTTGACATTTTGCTTCTTTGGACACTAGGCGGCGAAATCACAAAAATCAACTG
The DNA here is from genome assembly GCA_933228815.1 of Machimus atricapillus. Taxonomy (NCBI): domain Eukaryota; kingdom Metazoa; phylum Arthropoda; class Insecta; order Diptera; family Asilidae; genus Machimus; species Machimus atricapillus. Next base: position 32,907,773 of record OW121784.1, read on the forward strand.
ATCTCCCCGATGAAAACGTTGGGACTGAACCACTTGTTGCACGATCAAAAGCCGGCTCCGAGAAATTCAGCACGAAAAAAGCTCACCTGGTTCACCTGCCTGGTACACAGACTGCCACCTAGAATTAAATAGCAATATGAGTTGAGACATAAAAACCACCCATTTATAGAGTGCAATTACTTTTTAAAAAATTGAAAAATGCAACTTAAATAAAATTTTTCAATTAATCACTAAAAAGGCCAGCACACCACAGAAGATATTTCCCTAAACGATAAAACTTTACTTCGAACTGGTTTGAGTCTCCGCTTTGTTATGAACAGGTGACTGCCAAAATTCGAGCTAGGTTCGAAATCTGATTTGCGAACTGTCAAATTGTCCAAGGTGTCGTTGTGCAGTAAATTTGGAGGGGTGCAATTTGTTGAGTGTGTTGTTTGTGCGAATAATTTCCGAGTGAATTGCGCCGCTTATTATAAAATGCACCAGAAAATCAGAGAAGTAAACAAGAGAAGTACTCAAGCATCACAGTTATACCAGAAATAGAACATGATTCTTAAGTGAAAGTGCCCTTGCTCTACGGTAAAAATCAATTTTTCGCAACTACCCGATAACAAGTGCCCCGTTGAACACAGCACGGTCTATCGCTGAAGGTGAGTGACCCAGAAACAAACAAAACGTTTCCTAGATAAATATTGGCTTATGAAAGTCTCGTTCGCATAAATATTTACTCGTGAAATTTGTTGCGCCCCATTTCTTCGGAGGCGCAGTTTAATCGTTCTGACCCCGTGCTGTCAAAAACAGCCTCATGATAAGAGTCGTCTAGAGAACTGTATAAGGCCCACTTTTTCAGATTCTGCCTGCAGTGATTCACGAAAATGCCGAGCACTCTACTTTTTGCGACCAACAACGAGGGGAGGGTCTACGCAATGTCAACAACGTCCTCGGCGTGGCGCGAATTTCACTACCTAGGCCTGGAGTTTAAGAAAGTCTCGGCAGTGCCCCATTTTCTTTGGGCTATTGGCGGCGACAGGCAGGTGTATGTCCATGTGCATGGTTTGGACGTGCCCATCCGAGTGAAGGAGGAGTCCTACGAGAACGAGAGGTGGCTTCCTATCGAAGGATTCTCGAGCAGACTTCTTCCGACAGATCGGTATCATTTTTCCAGCGTCGATGGGACCATAGATCGGTGCATTGAGAGGATTAGGCTGCCATCGATGGCTTGGCAGTGGGAAGGTGACTGGCACTTGGAACTCACAATGGACGGTCAACCACTGGATCACGACGGATGGACATATGCTCTGGACTTTCCGTCGTCCACCTACCATACAAAGAAATCCTGGAACACCTGCGTAAGGCGGAGAAAATGGGTAAGAAAATAAATAATGAAAAAAACAGAAAATTATTCAATTCGCAGTTGTTACTGCGCCCCATTAGCGGCGAGCCAACTGGGCCGTAAAGGTTGTGGGGTAGACTCCTACCAGAGTCCCTGGTTATAAGTGGTATCACAATGGGCCTAAATGAGTCTTCTGATAATTGATCATCATAAAAATAATGGGGGCTGCTACGAAGAATTTTAATAGTACAGAAAATATTTACTTATGAGAGATCGTAAAGTAGGATCATAATGACAAAATGTTTTATGTTCAAGTAAGCAAAGTATAACCATAAAGAACTTGCAAGACATACAAGAAATTTTGTACGAAAAATCTCGACTTTAAAATTTTTAACTATATCCTAAAATCCGAACTAAAATTAAAACAATTTTTTCTGTCTCTTGACAACCCTAATTACAATTAATTATTTTCTTTTATTAAGCAAAAAATACAGTTATTCTGCTATCACTAATTATATTTTTAAGCATTAGGGGTCCTTTTCTCTAGATCGAGACAAAATGTTGTTTATAGTCAAGACAAGTATTCTGCTCATTCGGGGTTAATATGTGGAATTAATCTATTCTATGTTTGCGTATAACGTTACAATTTCTTAGCTGCAAAACCGCTTAAAATGAGTGCTTTATTTCGTCCTGTAGAAGTCGGAAGTTAATAATGTAAACGTTACGTGTGTAAAACCTCGCAAAGCTCCTCTAAAAAGAGCCTCTCCCTCCCAGCTTTGTAAATGAATGTTTATGTAGATTATTATTATTATTATTATTACGAATGTGTCATATGGGCTTAAATCTGCCTCTCATGAGTAAGATAGAAGATTTTTCCTACGAACCCTGCTTAGTTTAATGCCCACACAGATCGAGACCTTTCTTGAAGGCTTTTGTGTCATGCGGAGTCGCCTTTGGTACTCTGCCGGGATTTCAAAGGTCGTTTGCCACTTTGGCTTAACTTGTAGTTTCCCGCTTTGTCTTCTTCAAGGAAGTAACGACAATTACATATGAGCCGTTGAGAATTATAGTGTCGTAAGTAAAATTTTTCAAAAACTGATTTAATACTAAAATCATATGACTTATCACGCGAAGTTTTATTTTATAGCCCGGTCAAAATAGACATTTCAAATAACAAAAACTCCGACAAAGCTGAATTTTGGTAGAGACCTTGGGTACACCAGTAGAAATAATGTGCCAAAAGTCCCCATAAATCCCATGTGTGCTAAAAAAGTATTCATGGTCAAAGGTCAAAATTTTCGGTTTTTCGGATTTTTCTCGGAAACGGTAATTTTTTAAAAAATACATATATCCCAGACAAAAATTGTAGATCATGAAATTGTCTACAAAATTAGTCCTTATACTTTTTTTCCTAAGAATCACCATTCCTAAGATATCGCCGATCTAAAAGTTGAAGGCGTTCCAATTGGATTTCATTGCGGATAGTGGGTTTTGTTGTTGTATAAATTATTATAACACGAATAACTTCGGAACGCGCCGTCGGATTCGAGTGCGGTTTTTTTGAGAAAGGCCCCACGACAGGGAAGCTTTTTCTCAAAAAAATTTTCGATCCCTTCTTAAAATCGGTCCTTCCCCCCTAAAATCGCGATTGAATATTTGGAGGAGGTCACCGTAGAAAATGCATATAAGTTCTTTCAGAGACACCCCAGGATACTGGTTGATAACGCATTAGAAAGCTGAGCCTTCAAGCTTTCCAACGATACCACCCACGACTCAATCCGTCAACAAAGAAGCGGGGGAGACCCCGTCAAATTTCGAAAATGGCAATTTCAAAGCCCAAAATTTGACCTTAACCCTTCATTCTGCCGAATTTTTGTATGGGAAGATCGAAACTTTTTTTGAGAAAAAGCTTCCCTGTCACGTAGCTTTTCTCAAGAAAAAAACCGCACTCGAATCCGACGGCGCGTTCCGAAGTTATTCGTGTTATAATAATTATTACAACAACAAAACCCACTATCCGCTATGAAATCCAATTGGAACGCCTTCAACTTTTAGATCGGCGATATCTTAGGAATGGTGATTCTTAGGAAAAAAAGTATAAGGACTATTTTTGTAGACAATTTTATGATCTACAATTTTTGTCTGGGCTATATTTTTAATAAAAATTACCGTTTCCAAGAAAAATCCGAAAAACCGAAAATTTTGACCTTTGACCTTGAATAACTTTTTTAGCACACATGGGATTTATGGGGACTTTTGGCACATTATTTCTACTGGTGTAACCAAGGTCTCTACCAAAATTCAGCTCTGTCGGAGTTTTTGTTATTTGATCACTCTTTTTATGTCTATTTTGACCGGGCTATTACCCCGAACTATTAAAACTTCTTACGCTGCTTTGATTCTCAACGGCTCATGTCATCATCCGAGAAGCCTACCTTTTTAAAGTGGTATCTTAACGGGCAGTGGTCTGATTATGATATAAAAATAAATAACGTTTGTCCAGAAAGATCTGTCAAGGGGATGGGAACAGTATTTTCGTAATCTTAATGACTACATTAAAATCTAGTTATTTCTTCTGGTTGGGGTGTCATTTAAAAATGTTCTTGAATGTGAAATGAAATAAACTTGCAAATATTTGCTAAGCGTTACATTTTGGAAACTTGTAAGTTTGTAACAACTTCTATTCTAATATTAATAACAATGCAACCAAATTTCCATGTTTTTTTTCTTCAATTTTTCAATTGTTAGGTTCGATTTAGGAGGTACAGTGCTTTAAATTCATGGTGCGCTGTAGCTCCACTGCACAAGGATCCCACTCAAGAACCCTTCATGGATGTTGCTATTGGTGGAATAAACATACCAGCTGCACCTCCTGGAACACTTGTAGTTTGGGCTATTACGGCGCATGGAAGGGTATGATGAAAATAAAAATTTTAAGAACACATTGTTTAAGAGACACCTCCTACAGGTAATGTTTCGAACGGGTGTTAGCACAACTTCTCCTGAGGGTTTAAGGTGGACTGCCATAAGCACCCCATCAGGATGTGAAGTCGCACAAATTAGCGTAGGAGCCACGGGTCTCGTATGGGCTGTACTCTTCAATGGTCGTTCTATCGTGCGCTCAGGTGTGACAAGAGATTGCTTGATCGGAGAGACCTGGCTTGAAGTTAAGCCACCGGGAAATGGGCTCAAGATATCTCAAGTTTCGGTAGGCACAGATTCCGTCTGGTGTGTAACGAACGACAATCATGTTTGGTTCCGAAGGGGAGTAAAAGGAGAGGCTGCTGGAATAAGTGAAGACGCCGCAATTGGGAGTGGGTGGGTCGAAATGGTAGGAAATATATCGATGGTGTCTGTAGCGATCAATGATCAAGTTTTCGCTGTTGGCTCTGAGGATCGTGCCTTGTACTTCCGGTCTGGAGTATCTAGCTCAGATCCCACAGGGAAAAAGTGGCGTCTTATCCAATGTCCTATGCAAATTAGTAGAACTTCCAGTACTGTGAGTTTAATGTCTAGAAAAAGCGGTAGTTCGTCACCTGGATCAAAACACCGCAGTCTAAGCAGTTTGTTTAAGGAAAAGGCTCATGTAGAAACTCCTGCTTTAGTCAATAACTCGGACGGAACTTGCCATAGTGCACCTTCAATTCATCCCCGGCACAAACCGGAGTTGTGGAATAAGTCAATAGATTCTCCCCCAAATATCGGCAGTTTGAACGAAGGTCGTAGAAATCCGCCGATTAGTACCGAGCCAGCATCTTCAAGTGCACCGGCAGCTGAGATCCAAGAAATATCCGCGAAACATTTTGAAACGCAGCTGAAAAATCCTCGTGCATGGTCTCCTGTTCGAAGTGTGGGTTCAATTGTTGGAACGGAAGCCCACCCAGAATCAGATTCAACCGTTTTCGATGCAGACTTTTCACGGGACTCTGGCGTATTTGGGGATGATGACGACCATGGAGGCTCCCAGTATTGGGCTGAATGTGACATTATTTGGATCGGATGCGCCGCTGGGGCCACCGTAGTTGATCCAGGGCAGCTACCAAATTGGTTCAACGACAATTTCTTAAACGATAACGCCGCCGAGCTAGCACAAGAGTGGCGTTTAAATGTTATAGAGCAATTAAAGCAGAGGGCTGATTGCCTGAAAGGCATAGACATCGAAAAATATGAAAAGGCTGTGGAGATGTCCTCTTGGGTGAAATCAGGAGAAGCGAGAGCGCAAAAGCCAGGCGGTATGTTCGAGGACTGCCTGATTGAATTGGAGTGGGTTAGCTCAGCGGGTGCAGGATTTGACTCTGGCACATTCACTGTATTAAACTCGGATGGAGTAACTACGAAAATGCAGTTCTCACTCTCGGAAATAACTTGTGTGCAGTATTGTAGTGAGCCCGGGAACCCCCGAATTGCGATTCATGCGCCACGTTTGCCCGTTGGATCCACACCACTTAAGCTACAATTTTCTGGAGATTCCGAAATGGAAGAGTGGCTGTCCCATCTCACATCCGTCTGCTGCCAGATTAATGATGTTCAAGGACGACCAGCTCAGCAAGCTATTTGGCTCACAAGCAGCTTGGGGGACGTTTTTGTATTCGACTCTACTAATATCAAATCGACTCAGTGGGATACTGAGCAATCTTGCTATGTTGAACAGATGGACGTCTCTGCCACAGAGACACCCTACTACAACACTCTATACAATGGGTAAGTTTTCCACGGTAAACAATTACTCTTTCATTGTCTTCTAAATGTCTAGTTAAAGTAGTTTTTTAGTGTTCACGAAACATCTTTTTAATATGACAATATTTAAAAACATTTCTAATTTTGGGTTATTCTTGTTCATCATTTTCGGTAATAACCCTCATAATCTCAGGAATGTATTCAGTGTTCTTAAAAAAGGTGGAAGAGCGTTCAATCTGAAGCGTCGTATAAAAAACACTAATACTCTAGCTTTAACAATTCAAAAGTTATCGCAGTGTATCCATACTTTTATCAATTCTGCATATAGACCCATGAGCCAAGTCCTTCAAAATGATTCACTAACGCTCTTGCTCGCGAAATTAAAGCTAAATTTAACAAACACAATGAGTGCCGAGCTTATATCTTTTTTATATCTTTAAGCTCGTTAATTATTTGTAGTAGTTACTTCTGTAAATTTATTTATTAATTTTTTTAGCGGAGTGTTCGTCATTAAAAGTTGGTGATTCTATTACCACTCTTTATTTTACTCTCCAAATTGTTCTAAATTTTTTGTGTTGTTGCCAAATTTGCCTACCAAGCGGGTGGCTAGAAAACATCCCCATCGCCGATGCTTTCGAGCTCAAAAATTGTTGGCTATTTCTAAGTGGGAATAATCATAAGAAAAGGCAAATCTTGTAACAATGCATTTATTTATTTTTTTTCATTGTTATTTGTTTTTCTTTTGTCCTTAGTGCAAAACAATTTGTTAATCTTTATTGCATACTATTGGTATTCGTATGTGTAATTATTTTTCCTATGAAGCATGCCACCTGGAACTGAGCTTGAAATAACTGGATGTGTCTATGATGATGCTGACCAAATCCGGTTTGATCTTCAATGCCATCCTAATATAAAAGTGCGGCACAAAGTCGACAAACTCCGAATGATTGCAATGCATCTTAATCCAAGGTAAGCACAAAATTACATATTGAAATCTTACTATTTGTTGAATTTATTTAGATTTAACGAGAATATGATCATCCTCAACACAATGGAGAATTCGGAATGGTTGGCAGAGCATCATGAAAATAACATGGTTTTTGCTCCAGGCGCCGAATTTAATCTAGTCATTCGGTAAGTCATAATGCACTTACAAAATAAGCGAATGAATGTGAATTTGCCAGAAAAATGTTTAGTGCGGACGGTACAACAAACGGTCTCGAATCGGTTTCGGTATTTTTCATACCCGATATATTATTAACGAATGTTGCGAAAAAAACAACGTATCTGCGGACGCAAAACGGACGCGCGAACAAATGAGTAGATGATATTCACCCCTATAATGAATTCCACCGGAATCGAATTCAAAGGAGCTTAGAAAAGCTCATATTGGATAAGAATTCCTTAATAAAGTTCTCTAAAATCTTCATAAATTCATTTCAGTAACTTTTAACTTCAGTTAATTTTTCCGCATATTCGAATGGATTTTCCTATACGATTATTTTAACCATTTTGAACGAAAAATAATTGAAGTCAAAGGTACCTGAACAAATTTCTTAAAAATTAAGGAATTTTTATCCAAAAAGGGCTTTTCTAAGCTCCTTTGGATTCGATTTCGGCAGAATTCATGATATGGGTAATTGTTTCACATATTTCTAATTAATAATTTTTCACATTCTCTCGCTCAGTGCGTACTCTCGGCATAAGGTTCACATTTAAAGTGATTGTGTTGAAAATAAGTAATTTAATTCTAGCTCAAATAACAGTGGGTACGACATAATCGTAAACCGTAAACCCTTCTGCTCATACAAACACCGATTACATCCCGAGTCCGTGACCTGCTTATACGTGAGTGGACGGGTGAAGTTGTTTTCCATAACCTATCGGAGCCCTTCCGTGATAGTCCCGGTTCGAGATATCTTTTGGCGACAGATTGGAGGACATTTAAAGCGAGTAGAATCATCCAAGACAGGAGTCACGTGGGGCATAGGCTGCGACAGTACAGCGTGGGTTTATACAGGTGGCTGGGGCGGATCCTTTCTTAAGGGTTTTGAAACGGGAACGGGAAAAATACACCCAATGACTGACACTCACAATTACTACATATATGAAAATCAACGCTGGAACCCTTTAAGCGGCTACACCACTACTGGTTTGCCAACAGATAGACACATGTGGAGCGATGCCACTGGGAAGCAAAAGAGGAGCAAGGAGCACACAAAACTCCTTTCGATGCACTGGCAGTGGATTTCTGACTGGCTCGTTGATTTTCACACACCTGGCGGAGTCGACAGAGACGGCTGGCAGTATGCAGTCGATTTTCCTGCATCATACCACGGCCACAAACATTTTACAGATTATGTGAGGCGCAGGAGGTGGTTTCGAAAGTGTCGACTAACGACAAGTGGACCGTGGCAGGAGCTTGGAAATACAAAAATTCTAGATGTCTCTTTACAGCCGGAGGACGATTCAATCGACGCTCTGGTGACTGTGTGGGCAATTGCAGCGAATGGGGACGTGCTTTTAAGAAAAGGAGTTTCTCAGTCATGCCCCACAGGAGTCGCTTGGGATCATGTAGCAAACGAGCAACCTTTAATCTCAATTAGTTGCGGCCCAAACGGAAAAGTTTGGGCCATAGGCAAAAATGGGTCAGCTTACTTTCGATACGGCATTACGGTTGAGAATCCAAAAGGCGATGCCTGGCAGCCGGTGGAGTCTCCTCCAGGGGTATCTTTTCGGCAGATATCTGCAGGCGCTCTTGGAATTTGGGCAATTGACTCGAGCAGCCGGCTCGCTGTTCGGAAGGAAATAACAAAGACTTTCCCAGAGGGCACGCACTGGCAAGTCCTGCCGAACGTCCCCAATTACGCGCCACATACAGATGGAAGCGTAGGTTTTAAATCAGTTTCCGTTGGCTCTGAGGTTTGGGCTACTTCACTTAGTGGTGTCGTTTGCAAGCGCTGTGGTATTACAAAAGACAACCCGGCCGGGGCTGGCTGGCATTTAGGCATTCCTGTAAGTATTGTCATTGAATCTTTGGCGTTCGTCAATTTAAAATGTTCGATTCTTCCAGGGACAGTGGCAGTTCATCTCGGTAAATGGATATGAGTAACTCCTCCCGCACTTCACCGCTAGTCTGCAACTTCCTTTGTGTGCGCGTAGCATTTAAGTATTTATTTCAGTCCTTAAGCTTCACAACCGCTAGATTTGTAATATGTATATTATTTTTTCTTTTATTAATAAAACTATGGCCAAAGCTCTTAAGTATGAGTTAATATTTTTTCAATTTTAGAGGGGCGGGCAATTTCGTGGTTTACATTGATTACATTGATTTCATTAGGAAGCCATTCAACTTTAGTTTCTGCACCACTGACTTAAAATTCTCTATCTTAGCTAGGTGATTCAGTTGTTTATAATCTTTCATATTGAAATGATCCTCTTCAAGCTAAGGTAGTACGATTTTGTTTTACAGGAATTGGATATAAAAGGAAAAAAGTGACTGAAAGACATGATATGGCATTCATAAAAACTAATAATTAGGATTTTTGATACAGGGAGATCCAACGAATTTTATTCGTACTAAAAAAAATTCCTAATAAAATATGCTTAAACCTATTGGGCACTTTTTGATTTGACGCACCATGTAATTTAATCGGACACCCCCCCCCCCCTCCCCCCCCCTAAAATCGCAATTGAAGATTCTGAGGGGGTCAACCTGGAAAATGCTTTAGAAGTTCTTTCAGAGACATCCTAGAATACTGGTTGAAAACGCATTAGAAATCTGAGCCTTCAAGCTTTCCAACGATACCACCAACGACCCAATCCGCCAACAAACAAGCGGGAGAGACCCCGTCAAATTTCGAAAATGGCAATTTCAAAGCCCAAAATTTGACCTTGACCCTTCATTCTGCCGATTTTTTGTATGGGAAGATCGAAACTTTTTTTGAGAAAAAGCAAAACCTTAGCAAAACACCCTATATAATAATAAAAAAATGAGTGTTTATCGAAATTGTTGAGAAAATAATTATTAACAAAACTTGTTAAATAAATAAATTAATAATTAATTAATCAAAAAGTGTAACACAAACAGCTTAAGCTTGTAACGAGAAGCAATCGTGTAAAAAATGGGTGTAAATTGAAAAGTACTTTACGGATTTTAATAAAATTTTATTGTTTTAAACTTCAAGCACTTGTAATGAATGATTTTTCGTATTTCTTTAACGTTTCTTCTGCTGAATTGTTCGAAATTTTCTTTATTAAGGGCAGCACAAAACGGCTATTTCCTGCTAAAGCCGGGATCCCAATGTATCCGCACCGTTCCGCTCCGCACCGCTCCGTTGAGAAGCCTGGTTCCAATGCTTCCGAAATTTGACAATTTTGTTAGTGTCAAAATGGAAAGAAGTAAGCTGTTGAAATATTTTAAATTGTTTTGTGAGCTATACAAGATATAACAAGAATATAAAAAACTAAAAAGGCAAAGAAGCATGAAGTTAGTATTCATATAATTTTTATTTTTTTTGTCATACAATTCTGGATGTCTTCGGATATCCTCGATAAATTCTTCTAAATTCATTTTTTTTTTACTTAACCGTCCTGCGTCCACTCGGAGCACTAAAAATCATTAAATTGTAACAATTTAAATTTTTTTTGAGGTTATGCTTTCCGTAGCATTCCGAAAAAGTTGAAATTTAACCAACTCTTCCGTTCCGATCCGATCCGTAAGTGCCATTGGAACCACCTTTCCGAGCTGCCATATAAGTTCTAAGCAACAATCGAATTTTAACTTTGACAGCTTAGCGGATCGGAACGGTGCAGGTACATTGGGATCCCGGCTTAATGCCCAACGTTTTTTTAATTCAACGTTGATTGAAATTGAATCCGAAACATGGAATTGAGTTTTTACGCTAGTTCCAAGTTACGCTGAACTTATTCTAGTTTTAAAGAGTTAGCTGGAGCAAAAGCAATCGCAGGATCATCTGCAAAGGCCGTAACTTTACCCATAAACGGTCGATAGCATAAAGAATTGATTCAGATGAAAAATAAATTGGGACTATGAACCCCTGATATTAAGCCGAAAAATGATTTCGGGAAAATTGAAAATCTGGACATGGAATGCCACATACATAGGAGTTCATTTCGGTTAATTGTTTTTTGAGTTTATATTTACGATAAGCGAGTGAGCGTAGCATTTTGTTGTGGGCATAATTTGTAAACAGAAGTTCTTTTCGGCCACGACTGTTAAAAGAAAGTCACATGGTTCCGGAATCGAATTCCTATTTGAAATGTTGGAGTCTTGCTGCGAATATTTCTCCTATTCGACACCAGAGCAACTATTTGCCTCATTCTAGTTGGACTGTCAAGATTTTGACATATGGCACTTATCCGGACTTTTCGCTCTTATTTTTGCCACCTTTTTTAATTAAAATTATAATTTGGAGGATAAATACCTAGGGACATTCAGCGAAAATGGTAAACGAAGCAGAGCTGAGTGAAGTGCAGAAGCAGTTATTTGACAAAATCACAAAAAATGAAGTCGACGACCTGAAGACCCTTCTCGTGCAAATCAAAGGATCCGTAAATTTCGTCGACGAGAGTGGAATGAGCCCCCTGCAGCACGCATGCTACAAGGGGAACAAGGAAATAGTCCAAATGCTCCTTGACCAGGTAAGGCACTAGCTCAAATCTTGCAGTATTTCCTCACCCCTTTTAAATTAGTGTTGTTGAGGTTATGTGCCTAGAAAATAACAAGTGCTGCTGGGAACAAGTAATACTTCTCTACAAATTGTTATTGCTCTGCCTGGAAAGAAACAAAACATTTTTTTCGGGGAGGTGGCTCTCTTTAAGTTAGTAATTGCAGGTTTGATTCCAATGGAAATAACCTTAGCTTACATCATATCACGCAATAGAAGGATCGAGCTTATTGTGGGGGCAATACCCTGGACCGTGAAAGCAAAACAAATGTGATACGGAATTGTTTGAAAATCTTTTTAAGCCCGTCATATGGACGGCTAGACGGAGCCATCAATGCATCTCTGTATTTATTATTAAGAGTAAAACTATTTTAATAGTTATTATCATAAGCTTTCATTGTAATTCAACAGATAAAGTGCAAAGTACGCTCGAACGTTATCTTGACGTATTATACAATTCCACTTCTCAGGCGGAAATCCTACTTTTTGGAATTATAAGTACTAAACATATTTAGAGAACCCGAAATTTTTATTGGTATTACCAAAAAAATATATACATATACAAACTTAAGAATTTGCACCCAGTACAAGTTTGTGCTTTACGAAATTCTCGCTGCAATGGCGCAAAAGAATTTGTAAAGGGGAAATCTTCTGTTAAGCTGAATAACAACAGCCTAATATCTGAATATTCACTGAGAAAAGCTGAATTATTTGAGTGGCCTCTGTACTTTCCTCGATCTGTCATGTAGGCCGTAAATGTTCGAAGAATTCCTAAAACAGGGCGTCGACGGCCCCTTGCCGGACCGCGCCGTGTGAACTAATTTCAGAGGACTTAGAGCAATCCAAGGACTTGAACCAAAGAATATGGAACCTAGTTACAAAGAATGTTCATTCTAATTCTGCGACGCAATTTACCCCCACCATGGCCACTTTTCAGAAAAAAAAACAAAAAATTTACCCATTAGTCGAAAAGAGAGCTTGTTCCAGTTCCAAATTCTCATTTAAATTGCCTAATAAGCAAGAAGGACGGCAGCAGTCACAAATGCCGACAAACACTATGAAACAAGAGTTCACCTATTACTTTGCGATGCGAAGTCAAAGAATATGGAACCTTGTTACAAAGAATGTTCACTCTAATTCTGCGACGCAATTTACCCCCACCATGGACAATTTTCAGAAAATTACAACAACAAAATGCCCATTAGCCGAAAAGAAAAATTCGCCGTGTTTGTTCCAAGTCCGAATCCCCATTTAAATCGCCTAATAATGCACAAGGACGTCAATAGGGAGAAGTGCGGCAAACATCATGAAGCGAGAGTTCACCTATTACGGAGCGCTCCTGCTCAAGCATTGCATTTTGTGAGACTGTGTTGGTGCGAGGGCGCCCGTGCTTTTCGAATAGGAACAGGCAAAACGAAACTGCCGGACCCACACATTGAAGGGGTACACGGATTCGGTTGTTTACGTTTTTCCACCATAGGATTTCTTAGGCGCTCCTGCTCAGTACAGGAAGCAAATGCGCTTGTATGGTGAGGCGCTCTTGCGATCGGTTTGACAGGGTGCTTCTTTTGGTTGGATTTTCATATTTCCTCTGCAAATCCTGACACCCTGTAACACTGTACCGATTTCTTCAGATTCCAAGCCCCTCCTCTGAATTTTTCTTCTCTCTTCGACCAAAGTGCTTAAGCAGTGTATCATCCTCTAGCAAAATCGTGGGGTTGGGAGGAATAACGGTACCAAGGTCACAAAAACTGAAAATCTAAATTGCAGGAATGAACAGTCTTTGTAACGAAGATTCCATAGTCTTTGGCGAAGTCGAATGCTTTTTTATGTCATTGTGTTGGTGGCGATGCGGCCGTGTTTTACGGATAGGAAATGCCGGAATTAGAATGCCTCGCTCACACATTGAAGGGGTTCACATATAAGTTTGTTTACGTTTTTTCACCATGGGTTTTCCTTATGCGATGCGAAGGCGAATGCTAAATCAAATGCGATTGTATGCCGATGCGTACGGGTAATCCGTTTGCTTCAAAGGACAGGGTGATTAATTCTGATTGTGTTTTAAGGGAATTTCTTTATAATTTGTGAAGTTACGAGTGTGATTTTTAAAATTATAATATTTTGTGGTGAAATTTATAAGTGGCATTAAAACTGATATTTTGGAATAAGAGACCAATTATCAAACAGGTTTATTTATTTATTTATGAACGTTTCATTTTAGTGTTAAGTGCACGGCAGTCGGCACCCTGTAGCTAAATTGCAAGCCCCGCCTCTGCATTGTTTCCCTCGTTTCCACCACAATGCTTGAGCATGCTATCGACTTCTAAAAAAATCGTGAGGTTGGGACGAATAACGGTACCAAGGTCACAAAAACTGAATTTCTAAATTGCTGGAATGAACAGTTTTTGTAACGTAGGTTCCATAGTCTTTGACTTGAACAGCTGAAAAGCAGCTTGCAACACGACTGGGGTTCTATGAGGTTGCCTCACGATACGCTGAATGCTCAATTTCTTATACAAGGGTGTTTTGCTAAGGTCTGAACAGGGGTATGCCAATCGATTCTAAATGGTCTCCTGATCAACGTTTCCCCCTAAAATCGCGATTGAAAATTTTGAGGAGGTCAACCTAGAAAATGCTTTATAAGTTCTTTCAGAGACATCTTAGGATACTGGTTGATAACGCAGAAGAAAGCTTCCCTGTCATGTGGCCTTTCTCAGGCAGCTCGTTTCTGTAACTCAGTTGAGAAACTTCTCTATTCTAGTGACGTGAAGTGAATTCACCATGCCTAGCTTTATCGGTTGAGTTGATACGTTTCTGTGGAAAATGACGTCAAATGGAGAATGCCAGTAGAGATATTCTCTAATTGAAGTTACAGAAACGAGCTGCTGATCAACGTTTGTTCGGACACCCCCCCTTAAAATCGGTCCTTTCCCCCCAAAATCGCGATTGAAAATTTGGAGGAGGTCAAGCTAGAAAATGCATTATAAGTTATTTCATAGACATTCTAGGATACTGGTTCATAACGCCTTCAAGCTTTCCAACGATCCCACCCACGACCCAATCCGTCAACAAACAAGCGGAGGAGACCCCGTCAAATTTCGAAAATGGCAATTTCAAAGCCCAAAATTTCACCTTGACCCTTCATTCTGTCGATTTTTAGTATGGGAAGATCGAAACTGTTTTTGAGAAAAAGCTTCCGTGTCATGTGGCCTTTCTCAAGAAAAAAACCGCACTCGAATATTCGTGTTATAATAATTTACAACAACAAAACCCACTTCTCGCAATGAAGTCCAATTGGAATCTGACGTCAGTTTCCAATTGCACTTTATTGCGGATAGTGGGTGTTGTTGTTGTATTAATTATTATAACACGAATAACTTCGGGACGCGCCGTGGTAAGACGTAGAAGATTGGAACATAACGAGAAGCGAGTGTGAGATGGAAGGCAATTTGGGATTTAAATAGAACCAAAGTGGTGAAGAAAGACATTGAATTCTAATTGCAGTAGAGGAAAAATAATTCCCTGAATTGAATCAAGTGATTTTTAAAATAACTCAAATCTGTTGAAAACAGGATCTTTCAAAGTAGAGAAAACAAACTTACTATTTTCTTCATTTTAGGGAGCTGATGTTAACTTTAGCCAGCATGGTGCTAACTATACCTCCCTCCACTTTGCTGCATTGTCAGGGAATACAGAGCTAGTCCTTTTGCTCTTGCATGCTGGTGTTAATGTGAACACATTAAATTCAGTAAATCGAACAGCAGCCCAAATGGCCGCATTTGTTGGAAATCATCGCTGTGTTGCAACTATAAACAACTTTATTCCAAAATCTGACATAGAATATTACACAAAATTACAGGGACAACAAACTGAGCCTTATTTACCGCCATTTCTCCTAGACAGCTTCCATAAATTTGTGATCCAGACAAATCTTCATCCAGTTAGAATTGCTCTTAATCTCCAGAAGTTTGGCAATCTTACAGATCACTTGCGAAAGATTCAGAAAGTACTTGAATATATGACTGAAAAAGAAATGCAAAGGAGCTATGACGTGAACGAGCTAATGGCGTTCAAGTATCACTATCTGAGCTGGATAGTGGCTGAAATTATCCGGTGTCAGGATCACTTTCAGTCGCGAAAGGAACAAGGTGGCGAAATGCGTCACGATTTTGTAGAGCTGTTTGCGAAGCGCGTTCTGAAGGAAAACAAATTAGGACAATTGGACTATTTGGAGTACACGATAAGGGACTGCGTTAGAGAATTCCCATTCAGGGAATGTACGATATTTAGGCAAGTCGTGTCTCAGCTAGCTAATAAGGAAGGACCCCCCGCACTGGAGGTACTGAAAAGTGCTATAAATGGTCAGCGTGGCTTTGTGGTAAGCTTTTTTAAGGTATGGTTAGGAGGTTGACATACTAACGTTTCATTTCAGGATGATATTACTTACTGTAGTTCCTGTGGTGAAGAGAAGCCAGATAAGAAATGTTCCAAATGCAAAGAAGTGCAATATTGTGACCGGGAATGTCAGAGACTCCACTGGTTTATGCATAAGAAGACATGCGCTAGGCCGACTTCTTCGAATGCGGCAGGTCAATCTCAAAGCAAAAGGGAAATTGACTCGGCTGAAATTAGCGCACAACTGCAAAATTTAGTGGCAAGCTAAATTGTTGCTTCTCAAGGCATTTGTTGCTGCTTGCGTAAGCTGCAGCCTATATATAAGTGGAACCCTTTCTTAATGTTTATAACCATTCGAATTTTGCCATTATCATGAAGAAGCCGTGGAATGTGCGTTTGGATTGAACTTGTGACTGTATATCGACTTCCCAAAAACTGTGTCCCCTAGGTGTGTCTAAAAAGGAATTATAAAAAGAAAAAAAAAATTAATAGTAATTTTTGTACAAAACGTAAAGTACACCATTTTATGGTTTTTTTTTGCGTAAAATCGATGATTTAATAAGATTTAAAGTGCTTGCGGCCATCATTGTATTTCTTGTGTTTTTATTTGTAGATTACTTTGTCAATTCAAGAGTCTTAAAATAAATGAGGACGTTTTGTCTACCATATCGAATAAATTTCTTTAATTTACTTTCAAATCAATGTCCAAGAATGATAAGAACCTACACTTGTGTGCAAAACATTAGCATTGCTTGGCAACTTTCCGTAAAGTGTGTTTGGTTTCGTTATTTTGTTCAAATAGCCAGTAGTTAGTTAAGTTAGTAAATTCAATGCCACATGGATGTGCTGAAGAGATCAAAGACCAGACACGTAATATCATATCAATTTCAAATTAAATACATATACATACACGGTGGGCCATTTTAATCTATGCAGCTGAATATTTCACCAGAAAAGAACGCAACCAAAAAAAAAAACTTAACAAAAGTTTTCGAGGTTGGAGGGGGCCGTCTAACGGTGACCTTTAATTTGACCTTGACTTGACATTCAAGATCATTTCAGGGTCAAGCTGAATTTTTTAAATAGGAACATCTGTTTTTGACCCTGTATTCAGAAAGAGCGGAAAATTGAAGGTCAAATTAAAGGTCACCGTTAAATGGCCCCCTTCAAGCTCGACAGTTTTTGTTAAGACTTTTTTTTTTATTGAGAGCTTTCCTGGTGAGATATTCAGGTGCATAGATTAAAATGGCCCACCGTGTACATACATATATGTATGTATAACTTTATCAGCCGTATTAATAAACGAGAAGTAGGCTCAGATTAATTTTACTCCAAGCTTACACCTAGGAGTAGTAAGTTTTCGTATTAATAAACACTGAATAAGTTCGGAGTAGGATACTCCCGACTTAAACTTAGAGTAAAATTTGCTCCAAGCAGGCCTTAAGTTTAGATGTGGATTAATATGACTCATGTGACCAATGAATGATATTTTAATGCTATTTTGTTTGTTTGGTGTCGAAAAATTAAAATTAGTAGCGATATTCATCTACCATAAAGTAGTAATATTTGCATAAATCTAAAATAAGAAAGTATAAATCTATTTTTTTATGTATAAGAAGTTATTCGTTTCTGTTTATCATTGACTAAAGAAAATTTCAGAGGTCCAACTTTCCCATTCATTTTGTGCGCCCGGTAGGAATGAAGCCCTTTAAATTCTTGATTAATTTTTTCAGCATATGAAACTTGCGTAAATTAATTTTTTTCAGAATCTGCTTATATTGGCCCTGTTGTTGAATTCGTTCGAACCGGATCGAAAAGGGCTTATAAAAGCCTTTTTCGGACAAAAATTCCTTAATAAAGTTGCTAAAATTCTCAAAAATAACTTTTCCGCACATAAAGTCAAAATAATTTGATTGGATTTTGCTATCCGATATTTTAACCAGTTTCAGCAGAAAAAGTAATAAAAGTCAAAGGTAACTAGACTGAATTTGATAAATATTAAGAACTTTATTAAGGAATTTTTGTCTAAAAGAGCTTTTGTAAGCTCTATTCGATCCGATTCGAACGGATTCAACAAAAGGACCTAATGATGTTGCCATATATAACCACTAATCCACTGCGTAAGGTAGAAGTACTTACTCCGGTGCTATTTTTTGTTTATTAATACAACGCGCAGTAAATATTTAATACTGAGTTACTCTAGGAGTAACTATTCTTAGTGTAATGCTAGAGTAGCTACGGAATAAGACTTTTTTATTAATACGGCTGTTATATGTTTATAATTGTTAGTGCATCTGGTAGTGATCGTGTAACTTCTGAGCGATTTGACCGGTTGAGGTCATATTCCACAATATATTTGTTTTGTTGAGACGATGGTTCATAGCTATGCTAGGGATCCCGGAAACCTCCAAGTACCGAGTTTGGTAGAAATTCGAGCTAATCTTTGAAACTGCTGAACCGATTTTAATGAAATTTTACAGACATGAAGAGGAGGTTGTCAGCAGTGGTATAGGGTTTTTTAATTGTTTGCTATTGTTAAAATTTACGAAATTCTGAACCTCACGCGAAAAGCATTATCCGATTGAGATGAAATAATTTTATAGACATCTTGCTCATAATCTGCAATGGGAATGGGAGAAATGTAGAGCAATGTTTATAGTGAGTCTCGCAAAAAGTACTTATCCGACTGAAATGAAATTCTATGGGCATATTGCACACAACCTCCCAAGTCACATAGGCTATGTATCGCAATACCAAAGTGAGGGGAGAGAAGAGAAAGGGGGAAATGTTGAGTAGTGAGATGTTCATGGTCATGCAAAAAGTATATGTGCAATAGGTTATTTCGATGTATTATAGGAATAGTTGTGCCCAAGCAATGCTGGTTACGAGTCAGCTAGTATGTCTACATGGGTCATCGTTTTTGAAAATTGTATAACTCCACTTTTTTAACATACATATGATTTCAACAACTCTAATTAAATCATATAGTGTAGATAGCCCTCATGTGAATTTTTCAAAAAGTGGACTTATACCCGTTTCAAAAATAACGACTCTGTGTGCACAATATATACATGTGTATGTATTATATGTTTATACTCATTTTGGAATACACTATAAGAAACACCATGTACATATATGCAAACAAGTATAAGATTAAGTATAAAGTTTTCATACCGGATTCGTATAATATTAAATATCGGGTTTACTTCGCAGATCCCTTCAATATCCGCACACGAAATCTGGGTAGTCAAGAGGCCGTCAAGGTTGCCTTTTTTTTATGTAGAAAGGTGAAAGATGAACTGATGCATTATTTGAGCAAAGACCTCAATTTATTTAATTTGAGGAAAACGCCTACAAGAAATTTGGGGAATTGCGTCCTTGATCGTATGGAATCTTTGAATTAGGCACTCTTTCCTGTCGAATAAAGAATCTCAAATATCAGTACTATACTTACTTCCTTTGGAGCTTATGACTATAAATCGCTTGCGAAAATTTCCAAAAGAAAAGTTCTTACACATAAGTTAATTTTGTATATATGAATTATAACTTTTCTGAAAACTTAGACCTTCCTTCCTTCCTTCCTTAAAAACCGCAAAATAACTAACTTAACGGAAGATAATGCGTCATTAAGCTACCCGAAAACGGCGCATTTTTTATCTGTGGAGGGGGATTCCCCCAAGGACCGAATTTCAGTAAGGTTTGGAAAAGGATTTTTAAATGTCTCACCAAGGGTAACATTTCTGCCAAGTATCATCAAAATTTGAGATTTTGGGTTGCGAATGTTCCCTTGTTAGTCCCAACCAAGTTCTTTTGTACTTTTGGTATGTATTTGATGTATGTCATACTACGAAATAGTGTAATTAAATTAATATCTTGAATTATTTAATTCAAGATGCAACCTATTTCCGTTGATAAAGTCACTCATTCTAGCCAAGACTTTTTCACAAGGTTTATCATTAAATGTATATACATACATATGTACATACAGATACAGTACACAAATATATTTTGGAAATCAAATACCTACTTATTAAATTATATATATTTAGTCGAATTTTTGCCGAACTTGAAAGAACCAATTTCAAAGGTAGGTACTATTTTGCGTTTAAAATGTTAACTAAGCAACAGGTTTAATTTTTTACCATGTTTCCAATCTTTTAAAAATTACTTTTCCAAAAAGCCCTAATATAACATGTGCTCCGCTTAATTGACGCAGAAGATGGTGCTCATAAATCCGGCATAAAACAGTAGCCAACTGAAAGTGCTTAGATAAGAAATCCATTTACCACGAGATTTTCGTCTGTTGAATTAGTGACTACTTTTTATGCGACTAAGAAGAATCCTCCTGACGGCACAAAATTTATTTAAGAATGCATCTGCAGCGTCTCGCCAAACAACGCACTTTGTTGTTTGCATTTACGAGCCCTTCGAAATATGTTTTAACGCGTCTTGATTACGTTTGAGCCCTTTCCGACGTCTCGTAGTCGTCGTCAGGGAGTAAAGGGAACGAAAGAAGATGAGCGTTTATCGTGAAATATGTTGAGGTAGATACTACTGGATTTAATTCGGTCGGTGATGTGCAGAATATCGCAGACGTCCGCAAATCGGCAGCTTCTTTTAATGCGGCTCTGCCTTCAAGAGACCGCACATCAAGTGGACTGAAGAAATGTGTGAAGTGGTGATAAACGATATTAAGTGGCCATTTTGTCTCCTCCCCGTACGGTCAGCTTCTGTTAATGGACTTTTAAGTAGTTTCACGGCTTATTTAGGAGTGCGACGCTGGCGGGAGGAATAGCAAAGCGTTGTTATGATCTTTGACTTCTTAACTTTCAGGTTTTTTAGCACCGCTTCAACGCCACTATTAAATTTTTAATATTGGTCATTTCGATTTTGTCAACGATACTTAATTGGTTGCCACTGTCTTGCTTTTCGCCTCATCGTATTTTATTTTCAATCGTGCACTCACAGAAAACATGCACTTTAACTTAGATTGTACAGTTATAACACTAATTCCACTTAGTTTGCCCATAAAATTCTTAAATCGTTTAGTCTATAAAATTTTTAGAGCTTAAGTCTAGATTATCCACGACATCGCTTTTTGTAATAAAAAAATAGAAAAAAAAATTCTAAGATCTAGATCTAAATTAACCAATATAGCACACAAATGAAATACCTATGTATACCAATTTGTGATTTTGTAGAAACACTTTACTCCATGTAGATCAAAACCACATACCTACATTTAAGCTCTTGCAGGTCACTTTCTAATTTCTAGTTCACTAATTTATGCCTCTTAGACAAGGATGTTAGGAAATATCACCGTTAAAAGTTGTGTACGATCATATCGTTGAAAGTCATATAACTTCAGATCGACTTCAGACAAGTCGATTCGTAAAATTGTCATTTTGGTTCAAAGGTAAACGTTAGTTTTGAAGTTGTGGATTGAAAGTTGTGAGAATTGCTGCGATTTTAAATAGTTATTTCAGAATGACTACAGTAAATGTTTACATAATGGACGAAATTAATATAATGTTAAATATAAGGAAAGTCTATCCAACATACATATGTAATCGTGGCCAATGACTAGAAACTACATGTCTAAACATACACAAAATAACAACCATCCAGAGATTTAAATTTTAGTATCACCAGAGTATTCCAACCGAGTCTCCGTCTCTCATGGAGAATTTTGAATGTTACTCACTTCAACTTCTATGTTTGTAAAACGCTGGATTTTTCACGGTAGACGCTAATATTTCAAGAAGAGATTTAGATTTAGGGGTCTAGGCTACTCGAATAAGGATCTCAAAAAAGGCTTCGATTACAAAATAAGATATTTCTGTGTAAAATTAAATGAAGTAAGTATTATTAATACAAAATTTGGAATTTTTTAATTGCATGAAATTTGGACGAATCGACTACCTATTCCTATGGAAAACCTTAGCACTCTTATAAGAGTCTCAAAGACTCAGGTAAAGCAGGAGACGCCGGATACTGAAAGTTTTTATCTCGGGATGATTAGGTAATATAAAGGACATCATCCATTTTGGTCCAAATATGAAAGTGCCGGCCAGAAAAAAAAATGTTATATCCTGTTAGAACTCCTAAAGCTGTAGGAACATTGCCCTTGGTTTTATTAACGTTTAAAAAATCTGCCTTTTCATGCATTTTCGACATAATGAAATAGCAAAAACAAGTGATGTTTTGTCGTAACATGACATTTTGAACATTAATAGCACCAATGGTTCTAACCTATACCCATTCTTGACATAGAAAATCACTTTTTGGGGATTTTCTGACTAAAATACCAACGTGATCATTAAGATAGAGCTTATTTTTTCTGGAATTGAATGATAATGAATGATAGATCCAAAAAAGGTTAAACCTGAGCCAAAAGAAAGGAATGCGTTTTATCAGATGATGACGACTTAATTGTTTAGATTGTAATTAATATTACGTTTACGTATAAAACTGTAAAACAATGATAATTTTTAAAAAACATAATATTACATAAACTATAATTGTTTCTTTTATTTTTTAACAAATGAATGTAAAAACGAGCTTAGGAATATTCTAAGGCACAATATATGCACAAAATGATGTTAAAAAAGCACTAAAAGGTGTAAAAGATATCATTTACTTTTCTAAGATCATTTAATTGAAAATGTATGAAAAGACAGAATTTTTAAACTCATATAAAACCAAGGACAATATGGTCCTACAGCTTTGGTGTCATAATGATAAATGCTCAGATGGACAAGTTCTAATAGAATATAGCATTTTCTTTTTTTGACCGGCACTTTCATATTTGGACCAAAAATGTATGAAAATCGGATGATGCCCTTTGGAGAATAATGGGAACTTTTCGTTAGAATCTTTATTGCTAATTGTATATCAAAATATATTATAATACAAAATACTACTACTAAAAGACTTTTACCGAACGAATTTGATGAGTCGTATATAATTTCTAAGCAAAAACTGTTGTTTTTTTATTTTGATGCTTTACAACTAAATTATATTTGCTATCTGATGTTGAAGATTATACGATTTATTTTCCATTTTTACAAATAAATCCTTATTGGAATGCTTTGTTTCCACATTGGTGCAATTAACAAAATTTTACCTAAATTTTCCGCATATGAGCTCGTTTAGAAAATTAGAAGTTTGGATCCGGCGTGTTATGATTTTTTTAATCTATATTTTTTAAGTCTTTCGATTAAAAATGCTCAACTGGCTAGGCATAACTTGATTGAAATGACGATATTAATAGAGTACAAAGACTCATTTTAAATTGTAGGTATATATGTACATGTGTACTTCTATGAGAAGATTGAAAAAAAAACAAATATTCATTTAGAATACTTGAGTAGCCTTGTTTTGCCGTCGAGTACTATCTCGATAACGATTATCAAGAAATTTTTATTTTATGATCGCTCGATAATGGTTAAGTATTAATTTTTATTTTTTGATTATTCGAAATAAAACTCATGTTATTGTTTTCCTTCCTTTATAACTCAAACGTAAAAAAATGGGTACGATTCGAAATAGTATCTTTTTTTAAGTCGGTTTAAAATTATTTCTTAATGTTATTTATAATAACTAATTATTATGTGATCGTTTTCAAGCAATCGTACGAATAATATAAAAATGACTTAATAAATCGTTATCACGAACGAAAAATAAATGTTATAATGCTTAATAATTGTTAATTTGTAATGTATTATATTTGTTTGATCACTGTAGTCCCTGGTTAGTTTGCAAAAGTTTTTCAATTCATAAAATAGATATTTTAGCTATTTATTTATTTCCTCTTATGCCTTGACCAATTACCAATATGAAAATATCTGACAAAATAAAAGTAAATTATGTAACAATTAATGAAAATTTAAAGAAAACGCAACCAAGGACCAGTTTTGAAATCGGTTCATCAACTTTGCCGTGAGTAAAAATTATTTTTCACTATACTATATGTATATGAAAATTTACTAAAGAATAACAATGAGCGAATAAGTTTATCCGTCTGATAGCTATTTTAAATCAAAGCCAAGTTGATTATTGGGACAATTTTATTCGACGAATAAATTTATCTGATGATCCCTAAGGGTACTTTCGAAATGAATTAAAAGTTCTTGATGAAGTAAGTGAATTACATTTTATAATCCTTGCTTCGAAAAAATAGTTATTACTTTGTGCGAAGAATCACAGTTTCTCATTCAACTTAGTGAGAAACCTACAGATGTATGTACAAGAAGAAACCAACATACCGGAAGAAACCTTTTACAGGGTATTTAATAACACTCACATATTAGGGAGATAATTTTTTTTTGCCGACAAAGCCTATGTAAGTAATTTGTATTGTTCGCATTTCCTCCCGGCTGTGGTCATTTAAAACCATTGCCGTGTTTCTGTATCATAAGAGACATGAAAAGCTGTGTCTGTTTGCCGTGGTAGTCTTGCAGCAAAAGGGCCGATAGACAAGAACCAATTAAAATGCCACACACAGGCCGACAGCGGACATTAATATTAATGTCTATAAATCGATAAAATTAGTAATTAACAATGTGCATTTTTAATTATGACTTTTTTATGGTCGATCATCCCATATACATCGAATACTCCTTCGGCCTGTGTCAGACGTCTTACGCCCGACTCGAGTGCATTCTCAAATCAAAGGAATCACGGTGCTCCACATGCATTCAAAACTAACTCAGAACATGACAAGAATTTAATTCGTCCGTATCAAATATGAACCGTCTCATCGTAATTAGATTAGGAAAGCTGTCTCTGGCCCATCCGAAAACGTCGAATTATGCACATTTCATTAGCTCCACGCAAAACCTCCTCGTCTGAGTGGTATCCGGCAAGGCAGTGTGGACAAAAACTTAGCGAAATACCAAGCTCTGAAAAATTTTGAAACTCCCAATTTCTCACCACTTGGTAAAAAACTTTACCTGCGAATAATTAAAATTGTTTTGCCCGTTGCAGGGAGACTTTTCTTGGTATTCTAGAGCTCTTGCTGCCTTTACCGTCGAATTAAATACTTCTTTGCTTTCCTTTTGAGGAGAACTGTTGGCCTCTTGGGTACCCTGTGCTAACCACAGTTTTATAGCGTGATAACCCAGGTGCAAAAAGCCGCTCACTTGCTGTCCTCCTTGGGGAGCCGATACATGCTTCAGATAATTTCGTAGTGTTAATTAATGAGATGGCAGAGATCGTTTAGAAACACAATGCAATTGTTGCAATTATTTAATTAAATGTAATCTACACTCGTTTAAGGAAAGTTTATTTTAATCCAGTCTGGAGACTGACTTAACAGTGTTAAAGTAGTAATCACTTTTATCTTCCATTAAGGTAAAGAGTATGAATGTGAGAAATTTATATTTTTTAGATACTCCATTTTAAGTATGATCGAAGTTTTTTAATATCTTGACGCAAAAGTTGAAAAAGGAGTAGCTATGATAAAAGTCGGTAGTCTGCTTGTCTTTTTGTGGTGACAAACACTTGAACAAATTGCTTATTATGTTTGTATATCATTAGAATTAAAGTTAGTTTTTTTGATAGAAAGGAAACAGAGCAGGATAGAAATATCTCCCATTTTCCTAATATTAATACTTAATTATTATTTTAGAAATCAGCCGTTGTGATTTTATCAGGATGGCAGGATGCGGCATTTGGACGGAAAATATCATATATCATATAACACTTTCAGAAAATTCCAATGAAGGGACCGAAGGTAAAAGATTTTTCCTGCAGGATATTAGGATATTTTCGTACTTCGCAGCGTTGGTAGTACCATCAACAAAGAAAAGGGAGTCAACTCCCCGTGGTGACATATAATCCCCAAACCAATAAGTGCAACTGAGACCCTGATAATTCTTCTCAAATAATACTGGTCTACATACATACATTAAAATTGGCTTTTACATGAAAATGTATAGGTACTATATAAATTATTATAATCTGGCTTCTTCCAGCTTTCGTATGACACTTTTGCGTGACTTTTCACGAAATCCAGCCGCTTCCTTTTTTCTTTTCCAGTAAAGAAAGGCTTTTCTTTTTCACTGAAGAAGTTTAGTCCTAATACTATATCTGTAGTATCATAGTTTTTATTTAATTTTTACAGCTATTGAAACGAGTTTTGTTTGAGAACAAAATTAATGTATGTACATAGGTATGTTTTAAACCAGCAAATAAAAATGTTCAAAACTACAATTTCCCAAAGTTAAATTGCTCAATTAATCCTTCTTATGAAAGCGGTATGAATTAAGCATTTGAGCATATAATACATACAATAAGCTTAAAACTTATACTTTAACATTTTATGTTCTTCATTATCTCAAATAAGGCAAATTATTTTTGTGTTTTTACACGTATACTTATTTAAAAAGCAGGCGAACTTCATATGTAATATGTACATATGTATTTTGCATCGGAGAGTATCTTTTTACAATAAGATGTTGTTTTCAGGTAGAAAGTGTAGTTTTAAAAGTAGGGTATACTTCCTGCTTTCTCGCAAATCTGCAAAACGCTTATATGCAGGAACAAATTGCTTACTGTTGTGTTCAAGATACATTACATTCGTATTTAGTATCGAAGAAAAAGATAATTCATTCTGCCATAGGACTCTCTATAACAAACTTTTCAGCACAATTGCAATTGCAAGTCTGCACAATCACTTCATTGGCAAATTTATCAAATACCTACCTATGTATATTATACATTATGCGCATAAATTCTGATAGTGTTTAAATACTTTAAACTCTGGCAAGTTTAAAATTCTGTACAATAACGAGGACATCGGCAATAGATTTGCAGAAATTAAGCTGCTAGTTTGACATTCATTATTTTCTGCCAAAATATATGTATGTATATGTACAAATGATGAACACAGAAATGTAAAAGGTAGTGAAGATACGGAATAAAAGGCTTTATTATTATTATTATTATTATTATTATTATTATTATGTACAAATGTGCTTATTTAAATTTCTAATCTACATATGTACATACATTACATATGTACATATATGCTTGCCGTATTTATTTCATGAAACATAAAATTAACATAAAATTTCTCATTTATATTTTTACCTTCATTTCAAGCCATTTTAAAATATAGGAATATATTCGAGCATTCGAATTTTTGAGAATGTATTCAAGTACCTACTTGAGTACTTAAATTCTGCAAAGTTAATGCATTAAGAAGTAAGAATGTAATTTAATTAATTGCAGGTTTCAATAAGTTAGAAAAGAGGAGGCCAAGAAATTAGGAATAAACGATACCTACATATTAAAAAACAATTCAGTAAATAAAATAGAACAGCTGAAGGTTTTAAATGTAAAACTCCACTTCAATATACATATTTATTGGTGCTTGTCGAATTTAAAACATTAAACTATGTAAAACCAATAAAATTAATGCCATCAAAAATATGTAAGCTATTATTTTAAATTATACTTAAGGATAAAACATAAAGTTTATTTTACTGTATAAAGTTAAATAAAGTTGCATTGTGTATATATAAATAAATAAAGTTGCATTGCAAAAGTTAGTTATATAGAAAGACGAACCGATGTGAAGAATTACGATGTTTGTTATGCGAAGTATTAATATGTGTTGTCATTTTTCCAAGTATTATGTCGTAGGTAATTTCGTACTTAATTCTAAAGCCGCGTCCATTGTCATGGGACTAGCGATATTTTATAATTTTAGTCATTATTTACGAAATATTGATACTCACTGCTATTCTCGTAACTCTATTTAAAACGAAAATGCTTGGACCTTAAAGCAAATTCTTTATTTAAAACGAATTTTTTATATAGTATATGTATACGTATTAGCAGACACAAATTTCATTTCTACTAATTTTCTACACTCCTAAGGCGAACATTGAATGCTTACAAATTGTTCAATTTTTTTTCCTAAGTTACATTAAAAATTCAGAAGTTTCAAGATTATAACTATTTTTATAAACATCAGACATAATAAAAAGAACCCTTGAAATTTTTGTTATTTTACAATTCTTCGAATTGGAGCACAAATTCGAAATATTTGTTTTGTCACTTTTAAACACCATTCTCGCTTTTTACAAGTGCATACCTGAAGCAAAACCGTCAGAAGGTTAAGAACTCATAAAAAGACACCTAAGTTACGAGTATTCTTGAGTCGCCTCCGTCAGAAGCTGCACTTGTAAGGTAGTTATAAACTAATATGGGGGACTCAGCGTGACACTCGTCGAATCTCCTCTACCTGGTGCCACGTACAAATATTTGAACATGTCATTAGTGTTTTTCTGGGTTTGCCTCTAAATAAGAGCTCCTTTCCCGAGAAAGTCTGCCAGTTGCTTTATTTAGTTTGTGCCATGCCTGCATTCATTATACATAACTCGCTCTAATTAGAATGTGTGAAATGGATAATAAACTCAGTCTGGCGTTCAGCGCGAAGCATTCATTAATTAACAACTGGGAGACCTTTTCAAGCTGCAAATGCATTCACTGCAGGTGTCAGATTTATTTACCTCGGCTTTTACAGGTGCGAGTTTTCAGATACCTTTGAAATGGCATCTTTGAATTGAAATACCCCATAAAGAGCAAATGATATATTTCTTTTGAATACAACTTGACTAATATGTACATTATGTACATATATCCTCTCTATGTATGTACTAAATCAAATGTTCCAGGTGCACCCTATGCCGATCCGATGCTTTAGTGCATGGTGTCTTAGCGTGGCGCCACCTAAATACTTGTGATAGATTCAAGTGATTCTTATGGCCGGCGCGTTCAAAGAATACAATTCAACGGATCCACTTCAAACAACGTCGCCTATCCTATCCCAAGAGCAAATGCGTTTAGTTCGGCGATTTGTAATAAGTAATTTCTGCTTCAAAAGGGTGCGCTTGTAATTAACAAAATGTCTTCCTACTACAAGCCATGTGGTCTCACTTAGTGCCCCCATCACTTGCGGCGTCGCGTGTGCGACCCGATGGATGATAATAATGAAGAAATATGTACTTCGTAGAGATAGTACCCTACTTATTTTTGGAAAGGCTTCTGGATGTACACTTCTGTTTCTGTAGAAAGTCTAGAAACGGATTGAGTTTGAAGTCTTCTTACGGATTATGATAAGCCTTGTATGAACTTAGGAGGAGAACGGTGTCAAAAGTGACGAATATGCCAAAATTATTTAAAAGTCGCTTGTACTTCCCAAGAACATCAACATTATAAGGAGATCCGAAATCAATGTATGCCAAACAAATATATTTCTAAATAAGTTTGAATGATTTATTCCGTTTACCTTCATTTGTAAATATTTCTTCTGTCTTTATTAACATTACTACCTAAACCAAGTTAAATATATTATATGTGAACCTTCTTATTAAAGTCAGCCCCATAAATGAATACGTCTTTTGGACAAATAAATAGAATAGAACATTTAGCGAAGATAAAATAACAACCCCAAAATTGAAAAGTATCCGACTTTTAGAATTTGGGAATATTGAAGTACTTGACTACATATTTGTATCCTAAGGCATGTACCTACATAATATTTCCTAGATTTTTATGTGTACCTTATCCTTACTCATACTTTAACACCTCAGAAAGAATCTAATGCACATGTATGTAGGTACATGTGTATATCTATAGAAGAAAAAACTTAAAAATTCCAGCTGTTATCTTAATTACTCGTTGAGCAATTCTGTTGAAATTATTTTAAACTTATTAGAGTAAGAATAAATGTTTGTTTTCAAACCTCACCTGCCCACAATAAAAGTATGATTCTATATATCTTTGTTTGACATTTGACAAAATTATGATTACGATCTGCTTTACAATCACTACAAAATATTGCGACACAATTGCTTTAACTCTAGAGCTGCCATCCTAGTCCTAGATTCTTATCACAATCGCTTCCTGCTACCTACCCTCGATTCTAAAACTGATCATTCTAAAGAAAACTTGTAAAAATGTGTTGTCTATCTACATAGTCCAATAAAAAATGTGTTTTCCGATTATTTCAATTTTACAGCCAATTGGCTCAGAAGTATTTACGAGAAGGAAATTTGTCGGTATCTAAACTTGAGTTGTATTTACAAAGTTAGCACCTGCTTGCTTGACAAAATAGTTTTTACGGCAATAAGAAAATACTAACATGAGAATATTGTTAAATACAATAGAAGCTTTCAATGACGGTACAACGATTTTTTCAGTAACCAATTTATTATAAGTGTGGCTGGCATGTTCTATAACTGTCTTTTTGGGAAAATAACCGGATATTTATGCATTTTTACCTGTTGTGAAAATGGAAGTAAATAACATCTTCTAGAGATGCAATTTAATTACAAAGAAAACGCCGAAGGATAATCCAACGTCCGCCCAAAAGTGATGCTTGTACATAATACCTTCAAATAGGTGTGCATGCCTCGCTTCAAGGCGCAATGCACCTTTCTTATCTTAATCTTACAGCCTAGCTTAAAAGTAAGCCGGCTCACTTGGCAAACTGTAACAAATGTAAAGTGGTACAATAAAAAACCAATTGAGCCAGGCGCCTATGTGCTTGGTTAACTCAGTCTGTAATTTTGCGGTTTCTACTTCTATGTTAAAAAACTGGTAGGATGGATGTCATTACTTTTTATTTTAAATTGCATAAATTCTTTAGATTATTGCTCGATAAGTTTTTAGTATTCCTCAGACTTTATACCAAAGTTATTTAATTAATCGTAGTAGGTACTATGCGTCGTGCGACTCGACCACAAGTCGGATTTCCCATTTAACCTAAAAGACTTCGACTCGAATTCGATTTTCGTGCATAACATATATTCACATAAAGCTATTAACATTATATTGCAGCCATTCCAGACTAACTCAACGAAAGTTTTACGTTTAATAAAATAAAAGAATACAAATTAATCCGATTTAAAAAAATTAGAAGTTCCGAAAAGCATAAAATAATCCTTTAGAAATTCTGGACATTTTCATTACTATAATTACAAACATATACATAGTAAGATTACACCAATGTTTTAAATCAGATGATGGAATTGATTTTCAACGAAGGTGGAAACGTCACAAAATGTTCAAGCCAACTACCCATTATTATTCGATATTGTACTAAATTTAAATTTAATATTTAAAAAAAAAATTCAAGTGATAGCCGATTTAACTAACAAGTTTTGTTTTACTAGTCACTAAATGCTCCAAACTTTTTATATTTAATTTGTCTTTTGTAGTAATTTCCCTTCTTGGAGCTAATCCTACTGTTGTGGACCGGATTAAGGCGGGTTCCGGTATGTTGTATAGTAAGGTAGTGAACATCCGGGCTTGATATAAACCTGTTAAGAATGCCCTTTTCAGGACTTTGCTATTTTACTTGATCTGATTCGGATAAGTGGATCCGCTCTAAGTCGATAGCAAACTATTTGGATATGGATTCCATCCTATACCCTGAATTCAATAACTTATCTGAATACAGTTCCCTATTTCTTAACCCTATTACAGGATGCCTTACTTGAACTTATCCGAACCTGAAGTCAAAACTTTTTTGACAAAAAAATAAAAACAGAAACAAAAACAATCACATTCAATTTAACTATTTGGATATGGATTTATCCTATACCCTGAATTCAATAACTTATCTGAATACAGTTCCCTATTTCTTAACCCTATTACAGGATGCCTTACTTGAACTTATCCGAACCTGAAGTCAAAACTTTTTTGACAAAAAAATAAAAATAGAAACAAAAACAATCACATTCAATTTAATAACAATTTAATAATTTAATAATCAATTTAATAACTCTTTTGATTAAAGTTTACAATACTTCATACGATTTAATTAGCAAGTCTTATGTCGACTTTATTTTTAACCAGTGATGATACTAAGATTCTGGTTAAAATCAAGTTGAGTTCATTTTGAATAAA
Source organism: Machimus atricapillus (assembly GCA_933228815.1). NCBI lineage: Eukaryota > Metazoa > Arthropoda > Insecta > Diptera > Asilidae > Machimus > Machimus atricapillus. Next base: position 32,939,789 of record OW121784.1, read on the forward strand.
TTATATTTATGGATAATAAAGTGAAAGCGCTATAAAAATAATGATAATAATACAAAGCCAACAAAATTGTCACAATTTTCTGGCGGATGCTCAAGAAGAGATTAAAATTTTTAACAACTGAAGTAAAATGTAGGCACCTATACCTACTCTTTCTCTATGAATAGTCCCTCTTTAAATAAATGTATAAAGCTTACTATATAATTTTATTTTTTTTTGTTTCAGAGGAGTAATTAATTAGTATTCCAATTTCTTTATAGATCACAAATCTAAAATATATGGCTTATGTATTTATTAAATGAAAGTGTATTTCAATAATTAAAATTGTACAAAATTTTGCTTATCGTTTCGCATTTTGTTAATATTTTTGCATGACAAATACAGTCAAAAATTCTCTAACATTTTTGTTTTTTTTAAATTTGGAGTTTTTGGATTTTGCTATGAGATGATAAATACGGATATTAGAGTTTTTCTAAATAAAGAACGAAAATTTCATAAAAAAACAATCTATATAACTTTTCCGGATATTGAAGGTTGCAGGTTGTTCAAGCTCCAGATAAAAAAGGATTGACTGTACCTACTTTGACTTTTGATAAATTTGTCGTGATTGCTATACAAAATAATGACTACGACTTACGAGTAATAGTAACTTGCCGCATCGCATAATAAATTGAATTGTTCCTAAGAAAATGCATTTCTCCTCTACAGTTAATGATCAATAAAATAACACTTTCCATGAACGTGAAATATCTTTATGGACTGAAGACACCTTTTTAACAATTAATGTTTAGCGTTTTTCTTCGAATAAAAGTTAAATGTCTTTATCGTTACACCTTTCGGGTAACTTTCTTAAAAGATCTTATTTTGTGAGAAATATAAGAAGAAAGGAGAAAAGCAGGTGACTTTAAACTGTAGTTAAAATTATCAGTGCTTTCAATCATCTAAATAACTTTTATGGTCCTTTTACAACCCTTAGGAATTTTAGGTCGTAGTTGGCTGGATGGAAGCAACAGAGAGAAAATAGCTTGTTAATTGTTTATTGAAATTATTTGAGTTCTTTTATAAGCAATTTTATTTAACAATATAATGAAGTCTCACAAACCCTATACCTACAGTTTTGCGGAAAATTGTCATTAACAAAAAAAAAAAAAAGAAATAGAAGTTCCAATCAAATTAAAAAAATTGATCTTGACCGAACGATTTTATTTTTATGAAATCCTTACACTAAACGGTATAAAATAACTTTTTATTTCACACTTCATTTGTATACTATTAGCTGCAAAATTCAGAATCATTACATATTAAGTCAACCATTCAAAAAATATGATAAAATGTATGTTTTGAGAGTAATGGTTTCAATTCAAATAAATTATTCGATATCCTAAAATCAAACTAGTTCAACTTCAATGTTATACATATCTAAACTTTAAAAGTTTTTATTTTTCGATCAGTTGATAATGATTACGAAGTAATTTTTGTTCTTCGACCGCTTGAAAACAGCTATTAAGTAATTTTTATTTCTTAATTGTTTGAAATAAAACTCATTTTATCATTTTCCTTTCGTTAAGGCATGCGAATTAAGAAAAAAAAACATAGGCATAATTCGGAATGATAGCCTTTTCGTTTTATGAGTCGTTTAAGAATTATTTCTTATTATTATTTTTAATAATTAATAATTACTTGATCGTTGTTTAGCTATCGAAAAATAAAAATTACTTAATAGTCCTTATCGAGCGATTGAAAAATAAAAATTAATTCTTAACCATTAGCGAGCGATCGAAAAATAAAAATTACTCCGTAATCATTGTCAACTGATCGAAAAGTAATCATTATTGACCTATCAAAAAGTAAACTTAGCCGAAAAAAATTAAACTTTTTCATGTACTTAATGTAGGTATTACTGAATTTAAAGTAAACTACAAATGAGAAAAATTGATTTTAGGTTAATAAATATAAAGTCGCGTATGCAATAAGTGCTTGACTAATCTGAGACGCGCGGATGCAGAATACAGTTTCTTGCTTGGTACACGCTACTAAGTATAGATAATGTAGGTATAACCCTTGTGTATATAAATATCTAGTGGTGGCAAGAATGAAATCATGATAGTTACTCCTCTTATTGTAGAGGCGCTGTAGTCGATAAAGCTTGTTGGGAAAGTTTTGGAAAAAGCTGAATTTTAAATCTTCCTGAAGGGCTTTCATTAACGCTTTCCCAAAGCATTCTTGATCGCTTTTTCTTATTTGATCGCTACAATCCAATACAATAGGCCAGTCAATAAAGCCTGTGAAGCTCAAAAAATTAGCATCACTTTGATTTTTTGATATGATGTTGGGGAAATTGAAAAGTAAACCTATAAAATTTTTGAACCCTCTGGGGTGACCGCTAAGGGATGAAAAAAAGTTTTTTTGTTTATAACTTTGAATAAAAAAGTCGGAAGGGGCTAAAATTTTGAAGGATCATATAATAAATAATTATCCATCTTGTATTAAAGTTTCAACCTTTTTTGTTTACTGCAAAATGAAAAGCAATTTTCCCGCATCGCGCTAAGTAAAATTCCAGACGAAAAGGTCGTGTGAAGGCATTTGGGCAGACGGTTGTGGGGACGGCGGGCGGTGAGCGAGAATTGCGTATAAGGGAATCGCCGAGAGGCGCGCGCCGTCAGGGGTAAGTAGGCGAGCGGGAGGTTGCCGAAAAGTGGCTTAGAAAGGGGACCTACCGACCACGGTGAGCTAAGTGGCTAAACTAAATGATTTTTTACGTATTTTTGGTCGCTGAATCCGAATATGAAATTTATTTTGCTCTAAAATAACAGCGTCATGGAGAAAAACGCACTTTTCATGAAAATCGCGAAATAATTATTATTCAGTTTTTCTGTGTTCAACTCGATGTAACTTTTACTGTATTTACTCTTTTCCAATGAAATTTTTACAGCGTATTCTCGAAATGGTTTGAAAGAAAACAAGAGATCAAACGTGCAAAAAAATTAATTAGAACCGGAGATATGAATTTTTAAACATTACAAGTACGAAGTTGCGAATGATTGACTTCAAATTGAAATGTTGAGCGACGAAGTTTTGAAATTCTAATTTTAAACTATACAGAACTAAAATATAAGGTACAGAGAAGTTTTTGGCAAAGTTTGAGTATAAAATATCAACTAGGGAAAAAATGGCAAGAGTTTTAAAATTGAAGTACCGAGCTCGCGCTCGCCGCGAGCGCGGCGTAGCTGCCGCCACGTCGGTTGGCGGTGTGGCTCGTCGCACGCGAAGGTATTTATAATTAAAATTAAGATCGATCAGCCAGTGAATACATTTTTGTAATATTTCGGGAACAAAATTTTTTGAATACTTTATCGTTACTTCTGTTGGCAAAGGATATTCAACCGAACGTGGAATAGATTCAATAGCTTCTCTTTCCAGCAGATTTATGAATAATGTTTTCAGATTTGACTTCACTGCCTTGACACTTATGTTCTTCAAATTCTTGTTTTACTTAGATTAACTTATGCAATATAAACGAGATCGGAATAGCTGCAGAACTTACTAAATCGGGTTTACCATTATAAGAATAAAACCGTAATTTTATCTTCTTCGATTCCATAAATTTTAATTTGATGAACGACGATTTTATGTGCATACTGACATCCTCAGGTTGATTACATTTTAAAAGAACTATTTCCTTTTTGAAAATATTTCCCATTTCAGGAAACATAATTACTTCTCCAGAATTCAAATCATCTTCATATTTACCTATGATTTTGTCCACTATTGTTTGGTAATTAATTTTGCTCGGTATATGAGATGAAATTGTTCCAGTTATATTTTCAGTTTGCTTCCACACGAAGTACATAATATCTGATAACAGTTCAAATGATACCGAGCTTTTTTTTCGAATAAATTTCCATTTGTGGAAAGTAAAGTAACTAAATATATTGCTATCATTTTTAAGCGCAGCGTGATCTTTTATTGTTTCTTGAACTCGTACACAATTTTTTCCGGAAACTAAAGTTAATTTTTTATTGTTCTTTTTGTCTTCACCCTTTTCACAGAAAAAACATAATTTTTCCCAATCAAACGAATCATTTACCGCATGTACTTTTCTTGACGAGGATAATTCAACGTTTTCCTTCTTCCGTTTTTTATTATTGTTATTCATGTTATTTTTTTACTGACGAATAAAACGAATTAATAACGATAAACCTACTTGATGCTGCGTGCAACACAGTTGATCACTAATAATGAACAAAATTCTGCTACAAAAGCATGCATTGACAAGCTACGCAATAAACAAGTCAAAAAAAGCAGCGCGCGCTCGGTACTTCAATTTTAAAACTCTTGCCATTTTTTCCCTAGTTGATATTTTATACTCAAACTTTGCCAAAAACTTCTTTGTGCCTTATATTTTAGTTCTGTATAGTTTAAAATTAGAATTTCAAAACTTCGTCGCTCAACATTTCAATTTGAAGTCAATCATTCGCAACTTCGTACTTGTAATATTTAAAAATTCATATCTCCGGTTGTAATTAATTTTTTTGCACGTTTGATCTCTTGTTTTCTTTCAAACCATTTCGAGAATACGCTGTAAAAATTTCATTAGAAAAGAGCAAATACAGTAAAAGTTACATCGAGCTGAACACAGAAAAACTGAATAATAATTATTTCGCGATTTTCATGAAAAGTGCGTTTTTCTCCATGACGCTGTTATTTTAGAGCAAAATAAATTTCATATTCGGATTCAGCGACCAAAAATACGTAAAAAATCAATTAGTTTAGCCACTTAGCTCACCGTGGTCGGTCAACCCTACTTTTTGGGCAACCTCCCGCTCGCCTAAAGATGGATCGTATCGATCGGGAGGGTGGAATTGTGTGCGGCCGCGCCTTTGAAGATAAAACCTAAGGAAGCGCGATATCACTCTCGGAGCGTAGTAAAAACCGAGTAGTGTTAGTGTAGCCAAATGTTGTGTTAGTCAAGTAGTGACGGCGTGAAAAAAACACAATTTTTACGGGGGGCAACAAAAGAAATTATAGATAATATGGCATTAAAGAAATAACTTAATTTTAAATTTGCACCTTTGGCCATTGGAAAATCAAAGATTTCAATTTATATTTTAATGCAAGATTTCAATTTATATTTAATGCACAAGCCCCTCCGAAAATACATTTTTAACGCCGTCAATTACACTGCCGACCCAAAACATCGTGACGTCACATGGTCTTTTAATTCCGATGTAAACAAAGCTAGTATAGGCACATATTTTACGGAAAACAGCTCATTTATCACCTTTATATTATTGATTACGCAAAGAAAACTTAAAATACTATATATACTAACTGGAAAAATGATTTTCCTTTCCTATTTTTGCGGCAACTCGCACAATTTCGCACCGAACACTTCATGTTTGTAATTCACTACACCAGCACTAATATTCTGAGTCAAACTCTCTATTCTTCACTTGTTCCTTAATATATGATCACCTTACTTTACTTCACGTACTTTTTCACACGGTTTTAATTTCACTTTATAAAGATTTTAATTAAAAAATCCCGAGACGCACCTTACATCGAGCCAAAAACACTTTTGACAGATCGTTCAGGGCATGCCGACTCCCTCATTTATCGAGTACCTCTCTTTTTAAGCCGACCCCAGTTTTTACTACGCTCACGTATAGGGATTTTACACGATACGGCATTTCCTTAGGCTTTATCTTCAAAGGGCCGCGCCGCTGAGCTGCGTGTCGAGCGAACGAATCCGTCTTACCCCTGACGGCGCGCGCCTCTCGGCGATTCCCTTCCACACAATTCGAGCATCACCCTCGACGCCTCGCAACCAAAAACCCCCGCGCCCACAAGCGCTCGCTGGCTGCCTCGCACGAATTCTCGCTCACCGCCCGCCGTCCCCGCAACCGTCTGCCCAAATGCCTCCAACCGACCATATCAAAAAATCAAAGTGATGCTAATTACTTGAGCTTCACAGGCTTTATTGACTGGCCTACAATACGTAACACAACAAATGGTGAAGGGATATATATGTATGTATGTATGTATATAATGAACAGAATTTAGCTGTATGCGCATTTTCTTTATAATTGATAATCCTGGAAAGATTTGTACCAAATATCTAAGGGCAATAAATTAATATTTAAAGATATGTACGTACTATACCTATGTATTTCATTCTGAAATAATTACATATTTCAAATATAATTGTTTTCAACGGTAGCAGAATTCTAATATAAGTACATATATTAAACAATGCTTTGGGGTCGAATAGTTCTGGGCTGGCTATTTTACTGTTGTAATTTTCCGTTCCCCTCTTTACCCGCGAAATCTTTTTATGTAGGTCATCTCGCAACAATGTTTTTTTTCTAATTGCGGCTAAACTGACGTAACTGGTCGTTTTTATTAAATTTTCAGTTATTTCATTTGATATATGCTCTCAAGATCGTCGTACGTGGCAATTAACTACATATTGCTCGGGGGACATCTGCACTGTGATAATTCTCAAAAATCACTGTCAAACAAAATACGACGGATCTAGAGTGGAAAACTCGATAAAAACCCGCATCTGTGTATTTTAATTTTTATTGTTGTAAATTTTTTTTTAACCCTTTTTATACTACTTTCAATATTTTTTGTAACAATTCTTCCGTGTAAATCCGTAGCCAATCATTTTCTACAATGAGATATTTTTTTCTTTTTCAATTCGAATTGGTTGATACATTTTGATCATATTGGGACCGCTATCATGAATTTAAAAATGTTGATAGTGAAGTCAAATTTAGTGGCCCAAAAATTAATTACTCAAACATTTTTTGGAAGAAAAATCTAAAAAATTTCTTAGAAGCTCTCAATGAATACTTAAATATATTTAAAAAATCAACCATATCAAAAATGGTCGGGTCCAAACGCTCGGTGATTAGACAAAGAATGCCCGATTAACATTTTTAAGCGTTGATGAAACCCTTGTACACAAACACATGTGCAGTCATCCGGTATGCTTTATATCTTCACACCTTGTCGAAAAGCCCAGCACGCATTTTCTCTATTCCCATTCCCATATAATCCAAAGCTTTTTGTAACGAAATTTTTAGCCACTCTGAAATAGGCACTAGTAGCGCCATCTAGAATTATAAGAAGTAAGCATTCTCGCCACCACTAGATATTTATATACACAAGGGTATAACCTTAAATTCAAAAGAGTCCTCTTATATACGATCTGATTTCTTCAACAAAACTAAATTTTTCCTTAAGAAAAATTGTATCTCTGGCAAGTTTATACTTTTTGCAGCCGAGTTTATAGAAGTTGAAGATAGCCAAGGAGATACACAAAAAGTGTAAATATGACGCCAAAAGCCAGTCGCCGAGGGACTGACGGTGCTACTAGCCGGTGGGATTCAAGAAGGAATTAAAAATTCGTCTGGACCACCCGGGCGGAGTCGAGTGGTGCTTAATAATGAGTTTCAGTTTTTCGATCGTTTTACGAGAATACAATTATAAGTTCAATATTTGGGGAGTAATAATCGCTGCATCAATTGAAATTCAGAAGGGAAGGGAAAAGAAGGGGCACCGCTGTCCAGACAGAGTAGCCCTCGGCTGGCGGCACCTGTCTTGCGTATAAAAAGTATGCTGCGGCAAATCTCAACACGCCTCACCAGACGCCTATAATTTATGAATGTCCCAGCAGTTTAACACTCGAGTTCTATAAGGGACATAAATGGCAAATTTATCGCTTGTTTGAAGGTTTTTTTCTGTCGCCCGTGAGTCCTTTTGAAAACGAAAGGTCCTGCCGTGCTCCTTGCTACGCAACATGATCCCGACAATAGAAATTTTGCACTTGTTCTGCTCGTCTCTGAAGACGTCGTAAATAAATACGTTGCCGCAGATCTTGGCGGCGAGATTCAGAGAAGGCCGAAAGGTGCGCGCCTCAGCAGCGACTACACCACAAGGATGTCAGCAGACGTCAGCACTTTTTTGTGGGCTGCTCCCTGGGTTTGTCGCCATCCCAGCGATTTGGATTAGAAGTTATGGCCTGTTATGATTTTTACTCGTGTCGGGTTCTGCTTTTTATTCCTACGAAGAACGCTCCGAAATTTTCGAATACTCCTCCGACTGGCGCCAGGGCCACATACGGCGGGATATTAGACTAACAGCTTATTAAGAGGTTTTAATTGGGCGATCATAAGAGTCCCTTATCGTTATGCATAAAAAATCATGGGAATAAACTGGCCACTGCAGTATCATTTATGCCACTGAAGTGCTGCAATGACGGTAGTATAAAAATTGTCTTTAGATCCCGACGAAGTTTATGAATTGTTTTTGAATCTGTGCAATTTCTTGCACCAATTAAGTTAAGCAAATGCCCGACCACCAGCAACAGACCGGGTCTAATTAGTAATTAGCTGAATGCAAGAGCCTGGGCTAAACTGGAAAATTCTCAAATTATACTGACGCCTGACTCTCTGTGGCATCGGGATGGTCATTAGTGACTTGTCTGGCCGATGAATCAGCAAATGATTTTTTTCCTTAGGACAGTCGTCTCCAGAAAACAAACAGGAAAAGGTAAAACAGCAGGAGTGCGCCAACGTTATAATTAGCACGTTCTATCTTGCGACAAGCCGGAAATACCAAACTTAAAAAAAGAGGGTTTGCACTTTCTGTGCGATAAGTTAATTCATAGGAAAGAAGCGTTTGAAAGTACTTTTAATAAATATCTGTCTTCGTAAGGACAATAATGAATTTTGCCTCAAAATGAACCATTATGGGAATGATATATCAAATAGTCTCTTCCCTTATTTTTATTACGTTACTCACTTAAAACCGTCCAATCCAGTACTGTACCTAATACTGAAATGTTGAATCTTTACTAAACACAAAACCTTTCTTTTCATTGGTCGAAACTGTTATAAGAAATTAATTTAGTTAGAGTTATTTTTAACAAATATCTGTCGTTTTGATTATTTTAAAACATTTAAAGCTATTATGAAAAGGCTTTTATTTTCTCTTTTGTTGCAAAATTTGTGTTTCAAAGCGACTTTTGGTTTTTAAACTGAAAATATGTATGTAACTATTAAACAAGAATTTTATATTTTCGGTGTTGTAGGGAATAGTATTTTATTTTTAAAATATAAATTTATACATATTTGACAGTTAAGAATTATACATTTGTGATTTTAAACGAAATGGAACAATTAAATTGAAAATTATAAAGAGTCCTCTGATAATAATGTTACATATTAAAAATTATGTGTAAAAAATAATAATTTTAGCAAATACAGTACAACCTTAATATAACGAACCTCAATATAACGATTTCCTCGATTTAACGAATTTTGTAAGAGTCAATGCAAAATATTACCTTTTAAATTACGAATAAATTTTGTCTAAAACCTCTTTATAACGATTTTCAATCAGCAGCAGAATATACATAGAGGGTATAATTTACCTCTATTTAACGATTTTTGTAAACCGTTAACCTTTATATATAATGTATCGTATCGCACTAATAAATCATACTAAATTTCGCAAGAATTCATGTTTCGACAGGTTCAGTCAAGCTAAATTCATTATACGACAATTAACAAATACAATGTTTTCATTATAATGTGTTTTATTTAATTTTGGTATACTAGTAGAAATCGTTCGCTCAGGGTAAGTATAGAATAGTTCGTTGAGGTTTTCTCACTTTATAAAACGAATCTTAGACCAACCTAACCTCTATATATCTACTTAAAGACCCTCAGTGTAACGAATTACTTTGTATAACGAATATTTTCCAATCCCCTTCAGATTCGTTTTACTATCAAAGTTGAACTGTATTGGGATTTTCGAAACACTTCGGAAGACTTTTATATCCAAAAAATAAAAGACTTTTTTAAAAGTCATTCTAATTTTCGATTTAAAAAAGAAAAGTCTTCTCGTATAATAGTTAAAATTATAGTTGATAACTAATGAGTCTGACTTTTATATTATAAGAGATAAAATTTTTAAATTGTGTGCGGTAATATTTGCAACTTTGCAAAAGTATGATAATTACTGTTATTTAAAACTTTATACGTGTCTGTGATTATGACATCTTCCATGATGAGTTTTACCCACTTTATGATGAATAATTTAGCTAAAATTTTACGTACATACCTACATATGTACTTATACAAGGTGTCTCAAAAGTAAGTTCACATTTGCTTATCTTATTACGCGAAAGCAACTATTCTGAGGGGCGCGGGGGGTATGTCAGTCGGTAGTCTGGCTCTTGGGAATTTAGTCGCTATGGAGCGTTTCTCTGGTGCGGACCGTGCGTTGTGCGTACGTGAGTTTTACAAAAACGGTAATTCGGCGACTGTAGCGCGTAGAAAATTCTGCAGTATTCGACATATTCGTCACTTAAATGATGCGCCTAGCACTCGACTCATTGCAAAATGGGTTGAGAAGTTTGAAGAGACTGGGTCAACTCTGGAGAAACCAAAATCTGGGCGGCCAAGAACATCAAGAACAGCCGAAAACGTGGACAGTGTTACTCAGTCTATTCGAGATGTCTATGCCGAGCTGTCATAGGCAATTTTAGTGCCCGACTAAATGAATGCCGAGAGCGCAACGGTTTACATTTGGACGATGTTATTTTTAAAAAATAAATTCCCAAACAGTGTACTTCAATATAAAATAAACATTTTTTCAATAAAGCTAAGACTTTTCTTTTAAAAAAAGATTTAAATGTGAACTTTCTTTTGAGACACCCTGTATATATTTTAATACCATGACAATGAAAGTTGTAGTACTATTAAGCTCGTCCGACGATGAAGACTCAAGGTGCATAATATTCTTTAGTTTCTCAAATTTTGTTGTTTTTAAATTTCCTTTTTTACTTTCATGAATACCTTGTTTTTAAGTAAAATCATAGTGCACCACCGATGTGTGCTTAATACAAGATATACATTTATATTATTATTATATTATATTTAAATAAAACAGAATAGAAGAGGAATAGGGGATGAAAGTTTATATGGGAAAACTATGAAAAATGGTATTGATTAAGGTTGATTTCTGACGCTGAAACATGTCATATACATAGGTAGGTGCTTAATTTCAAACCAATAGTCTAAACACCAAATTAAGCGTGATTTCTAACATAAAGGCTAAATACCAATTTTCATGGATTTAACTTAAAAGGTGAAGGATTTTCATACAAACTTACATCGAATTTCGTAAAATTCGTTCTTAGTGGGTGTTACGTCAAAATAGAAAGCTACTGTCCAAATCTCATGTAATTAGCCTCAACGATTTGAGTTCGACGTTGATGAATCAGTTAGGCAGTCAGTGAACACATTAAAAAAAATCATTTTCCACGCCAAAGAATACGTTATGTATGTGCCAACGTACTATATGTATATTATTGCATTACAGAGATTTATTCATTCCTCGTGAGCAATAAGTGCTAACTAATTAAAATTTACTACGAATAGCGTGAAGAAGGCCGAAGAGCTCTCCATTTTCATTCACGAAGTAACTTTAAAATGGACAGGTTCGAAGATGGTGGTCCGGTCAAAGTAATGAATGAAAAATGCAAAGTGCAATTTTCGAGCAGCAGGCGTGTACGCAGCCGACTCGAAGTTAATTACCAAACCGATTACAGCATCGGTAGGCGGTCCATCGTGTCGTCACGTCGACAGTTCATTGACTACGACTCTTGGGATTACATTCATTGGCGATGACTTGGTACATTTTTGACTTTTAATATGATGGTTAGTTTTATAAGGTACTTTTTGCCGTGGCTCTTAATTATCTAAGGGCAATTATTGCAAAGAAAACCATTACAATTGATATCCTGTTTTGCAAAATTTTATTAGAAAACTATAAGAACAGATATTTTCTCTAGCCAGTAAAATCTTAAGATAGTAAAACATTTTATGTATTATAAATAAAGTAATTAAATAACAATATTACTCCGAATCTTAATTAATTCTTGCTGCGCTACTATTTCAGAAAAACTATTCTATAAAATCTTTTTTTTTTTTATGGGAGTGGGGAAATGCCGTTACGCACCTAGGTGACCGAAGCCACCCGTGTGCCGGATTTCCTGGCCACAATGCCAGGCCTACCGGCTCAAACCCCACTCCCCACCTCCAGGAACTCCACCCCGGAACCGTCTAGTAGACATTACTTCAGGGTGATTCTATAAAATCTAGCAAAATTGAATTATCAATAGCATTTAAACAATGAAATAACACCTGAAATTCGTTGAATGCTTATAGGTAATGAAAGGAAAAATTGATTTTAGATAATTACATTTATAATAAGTATGTACTAACATATATTTATTCCAATATAATCATCTCACGTTAAACATTAAAAGTTTGATCAATTTAGACTTAATATTTAACTAAATTTAACTAAATTTTAATCAGAATGGGCATAAACCCTTACCTACATATTATTTAATACATCCATTTAAATAAAATTTATGGTTAGAAGACTAAATAACGCTCATACAACGAATCTATTTTTATAAATAATTGTTTTCAATAGCTTTTGATGAGATAATAAAACGTATCTACCTTTATTAACTATTCCTAAATTGTTACTTTTTTAACACATTTATTGGCATGAGTATTATGCCATAGTTTTTTCTGCAAGGTAATTGCATTCCATTCCGTTTCTTATCTCAAGTATGAGAAGGAAAAACATTGTGAAATATTTTCGCACAGCGTAACTAACGCGTGACTTCCAATACTGATTATTCACTTCCTTCTGTAAAACCGTACATAGCAATGATAAATAGCACTTAAGTAACCGGAAGAAAACGTGCTGTGATAATATTTCGCCCTACTCATTTCATTCCATTCCTAACTTACTAAGAAAATATTGAAATGTTTCGAAGGAAAATACGATTATAAAAACGCTTTCCGGCAAGGAAACGATATCTACCAAATTTTAAATTTTTCAAGTTGACTCCTAGTGAGTTGCCGGGACTTCTAAGTGCTTTTATGGTCCAAAGTGATTTGAAACAAAGAAATCGTCGAAAATTAGTACCTAAGGCACATCTCGCCAAAGTGCCTCAAGACGCATTATATTTCTTAACTCTTATCTAATCGAATTGGAGCAAAGCAATCGTAACTGGAGCACACTCTGTAGACGGTAATTAATTTCCAATAGATCGATCAGTTATGGCTCAAATTTTTACACGCTGTATAATTATCTAAGCTAGTTAGGAATCATTTCGTCTCTTGCACCTAAATGGCTTCTCATTAGCGCATGGGCTGCCAGCAAGCATTCATCAGAACCATCTAATTTTGTAGATCGAAGATAATCTTATCAATTGGAAGCATTAGTAATCAGAGCCTCGAAAATGTGTGATTAACTGAAAAGTTGAGGTGTGTATTTTAAAAAATTTGTGCGGTCTCTTGCTTTCTAATTTTAGATAAATATGAGTCACGGTTCCATTTCATCCTCTTCCAAGTTAAAGGAGATGATAATTAAGAAAGTATTTGAATCAGTCAAACCATAAAATTCAGTTGTATATGTATGTCCGTGCACAAATGGATTCCTGGTATATTAATATACAATGACAACCCGAACTCGTTTAACTGAATTGCCAACAAATTCCTCCATTCCCAATTATCAATCCGTAACTACTTATTTTTCTTCTCTACTAAAGACAATCAGAATTTTGGGACCTGTAATACGGCGCGGCATGTAAACTTGGCTAACATAAATTCTTGAATGACAATATTGATATAATCATCAACTACAGTGGATTTCAATTAGCATTAATTGTATGCATTAACAATTATGTATCGGATAACCTAGCTAGTAAATGTTGAAATTTAATTATATTAACTTCGATTTCATAACAATATCATAAAGATAAGTTTGATCTTAATATTCTCTTTTAATTTCATCTTTTCACTTATATTTTTGGAAGACTACGATTTCGTTTATTCTCAATTTCAGAAATATCCAATCATCTTTGAATTTCTCAAAAAAAATTCACACGAATATTCTATCAAACTTAGATTTTGACATATATTTGATTCAGCGATTGAATATCTAATTGCGAAATTGAATATACTTTGTCACTGGTATAGTTTCTAAATTTAAATTTATTTTAATTTAAATCGAATCAATGGTTCTTGAGAAAATTATAAAAGCAAACACAAAATCTATTTGAAATGGTTTAATTTCATTTTTTAAAGGAAAATTTTAATATTTTAGGAAAAATATTACTTTAAAATGTAAGTACCTTTTTCGACTCGTGGAGGTCCTAACACAAAAAAATTTGTCTTCAGCGGTTCCTGAAAAAGAAATTTTTGGAATCAGTTAAAAAGTACCTATTTTAATAACTTTTATAATTTTAAATAAATTATATTACAAAAAAAAGTCTGAAAATAAACAAAAAAATTAATTATAATTGTTGGATATGTACTTCATATAATATAGGTACATGAAAATTAACCTGAGTTTCAGTTGAAATATATACAAATATAAAAAAAACGTATTCAGAAATTATACGTGGAGTAGACTGCACAACATGAGGTGAATAAAACTCAGTAATGTTATATGTATATATTATTGTAAATAAATATATCTCTTGCTGAAATATAATGTCTTCCAATAATTTATCGGCTTCCACGCGAGCTTCCATTCCCAGTCGGATGGGGTCCTTTGATTTTCTACCTTTATTTGTATGAAATACATGAAGGTGCGATTGATCTTGAGAAAACAGATGAACCATGGCTGTAAGGGCAAAAAGCAAAATCTCGATAGCGGTCGGCGTGTGTGGGAAATCTTATCAGGCCAGACAAATGTACTTAAACTGCAGGAGCAAGTGCAGCGGCCCATTTAATCTGCGGCTTCCTTTAAGTTACCTATCGTCTTTTCATCAACTCTTGTCCCATCACTGGATTCTTCACAGAGATACTGTCACGACGATATTTTTATGCGACAGCCCTCGTCGTGCGAGAGAAACTGTGGAATAAGTTCAAATTCAGTTAACGACAAGGGAATTGGCTGGACCACTTTGCGAAAATGCGGTTGAAGGTTAATAGATCAGGATAAAGCCAACAGAATTCTATTTGGGGGATTTTAATTTCAAACCTCATTTCCGTTTCAAATTAAAATTTTCTGGGCGTCTGCAATTTTTTCTCACAAGTGCATCCCCATATTACAGGAGTCACGACGGCACAGTCACTCGGAACGGCGTCAAGTGACTCCTTGTAGTTGGCGCCGTTGAATCATCCCGGGATGAAAACCTGAAGAGTTGTCGCCTACTTTTCCGCTTGCCTCTTTTCTCATTTATTTCATTTTTTTCGTTTTCTGAAGCGTCTTGTAACCGACACTTGAGAAGCAAGTCTCCTTAATTATTCTGTGCTAAGTTTGCAATGAGCATAGAATAATTAATTCACTTTGGTGAGAATTTCACAACACTGCCCTAAGCTGAGGAAGAGGAATAATATAATCGAAATGGAAATTACGACTGTAAGTAAAGAAAATTTATACAATTTAGTAAAATAGATCCTCTTGTGGTCATGTTAACATTTCTTTGAATTTACTTAATTATATGGATTTCAAAACTCTGATTTTTTAAGTTTCTTAGCTCACCTCATTTACATTGGCTATAAACTGCTAATTTGTAGATGATTTGTGAATTGAAAAACAAAAAACTTTATAGTTGTTGTCCGGCAAAATGGCTATAAAATTAGTGACATATTCAGAGCGAATGAATATCAATAAAACTTCGAAGTAAAACAAGGCCTAAAAGTGATGAAAGCCAAAAGACCCTAATAAATTGTTTCTCCCTTTTATTAGAAAATCGAAGATTTTGATTGGCAAAAAAGTTAATATTGTACGTATGGGTAAAAAAACATATGTACCTACATATTTAACGCATTATTTTTTTTTAATAAAATGAAATTTAAAAAACAAATTTACAATGGGATTTATTCCCTTAATGTTCAAATACGTATGTAAGCAGTTTTCAAGCAATTTTATGGTGTTTTATTAATTCTTATATAACGTGATTTAAATTGTAAGCCACAGAAGATACATACATATATACATGGTTGCGCCATATGGGCTTAGCACCCGAGTGCGTTTTTAAAGTAGGGTAGAAATTAATTTTGTATTGTTAGGAATAAATAAATAAATAAATAAATAAATACAGAAGATATAGTTATGAGGCAATATATGTGGCATGAGTTTATTGCCAATAATTAAAAAGAATGATGACTATTTTATATTTTATTTAATTATTTCAATGTTAAACACTGCACCATTAAGATAATATAATCTTTTATAATAGTGCATGTTTAGAACTAAACATATACATTCAATAACATTATAGCACAAATAAGAAATACAAAAAAGGAAAAAATGTATAAAGAGTGTGAGCTTATTTAATAGAGAAATAAATAAAATTAATAATAGTAAGTAATAGAGAAAAAATGATAAAGTTAAAGTATACAAGAGAAGAAGAAGAAATATGAATAAGAGTAAACGATTATATTCCACGCAAGGACCTGCAATGATCAAACTAAAAACTAGTTATGTCTTGAGATCATATGTTCAAATAAATTTTGTGAAAAGTTTCGATTATTAATTTAAAAAATTAAGCTCTTGGGGCGGAAACGTTTGCTTTAGTCGTTACCCACAATTCCTAAGTTCTCAAAAAAACATTCTGATGTGAGAGAAAAAACTTTTTTTTTTTTAAATTATAATAATTGGATAAGTAAATAAAATTTACAAATTTAATGACAATGAACACTAGCAACCATGGTCACCCGGTCTCATTCTCAGGAAAGATATGAGCCTTGAGGAGGGTTTAAATTTATCACATCACACATTAGTTGTTCAATAAATGAAAAATTATTTTCTTTTGTTATACAGGGTGTTTTGCTAAGGTCTGAACAGGGGTATGCCAATCGACTCTAAATGGTCTCCTGATCAACGTTTGTTCGGACACCCCCCCCCCCCCCCCTTCAAATCGGTCCTTCCCCTCAAAATCGCGATTGAAAATTTGGAGGAGGTTAACCTAGAAAATGCATTATAAGTTCTTTCAGAGACATCCTAGGATACTGATTAAAAACGCATTAGAAAGCTGAGCCTTCAAGCTTTCCAACGATATCACCCACGACCCAATCTGTCAACAAAGAAGCGGGGTAGACCCCGTCAAATTTCGAAAATGGTAATTTCAAAGCCCAAAATTTGACCTTAACCCTTCATTCTGCCGATTTTTTGTATGGGAAGATCGAAACTTTTTTTGAGAAAAAGCTTCCCTGTCATGTGGCCTTTCTCAAGAAAAAAACCGCACTCGAATCCGACGGCGCGTTCCGAAGTTATTCGTGTTACAATACTTAATACAACAGCAAAACCCATTACCCGCAATGAAATCCAATGTGATTCCAATTGGATTTCATTGGGGGCGGGTAATGGGTTTTGCTGTTGTATTAAGTATTGTAACACGAATAACTTCGGAACGCGACGTCGGATTCGAGTGCGGTTTTTTTCTTGAGAAAGGCCACATGACAGGGAAGCTTTTTCTCAAAAAAAGTTTCGATCTTCCCATGCAAGAAATCGGCGAAATGAAGGGTTAAGGCCCAATTTTGGGCTTTGAAATTACCATTTTCGAAGTTGGACGCGGTCTCTCCCGCTTGTTTGTTGAGGATCGGGTCGTGGGTGGTATCGTTGGAAAGCTTGAAGGCTTAGCTTTCTAATGCGTTATCAACCAGTATCGTAGGATGTCTCTGAAAGAACTTATAATGCATTTTCTAGGTTAACCTCCTCCAAATTTTCAATCGCGATTTTGAGGGGGAAGGACCGATTTGAAGGGGGGGGGGGGGGGGTGTCCGAACAAACGTTGATCAGGAGACCATTTAGAGTCGATTGGCATACACCTGTTCAGACCTTAGCAAAACACCCTGTATAAAACCTGTAAGAAATATGTCGGAATTATAATTGTAGGTAGGTACTATTTATTTTTAAAATACTTTACACTATAATTCTAAAGTTGATAAGTTTAAATACTGTACGGTTAAGAATCGGATTTTTAAAATGCTATGTTCAAGGCTCTTTTTATGCTGTTTACAATTGAAAATAATTATAACATCATATACTCTATACATATGTGTATGCATTTCATTATCTATATGAGTAAATTATTTATGTACTTAAATTCTACAATAATTTAATTCGAAATGAACATATGTACATTCATAAGTATATACATATTTTGGTTTATATAGTTTCTGAATTACCAAAAATGGATAACAAGTTTTTATTTAGGATTAAAAAATGATATATGGTTTTCAAAATATGATGTTTTGCCTATTGAGAATTTTACGCAATATAATGAGGACCAAAAGCATAAAGGAAATGGTATTTCATCTCAAAACTGTTGAACACAATGCCTTACAATAATTTATTGAGTTGTTTTTCTAGTTTCAAACAATTTATTGCATTCGGGAAGGATGCAGTGATTTTTAATGTTCATAAATGTTTTATTAAATTTGATAATGCCATACCCGATTCGTTTTTTCAGAAGTGATTCACTTATCATAATAAAATCTGAAGATCAAAAAGTAAATACCGATATCAGTGCCTTGGATAGTGCTAAAATTCATAATTTTGCAACTTTAGTCACGCCTTTCACCAAAAATTTATGATTTGATAGATTTTTGCATAAAATATTCATAATTAAAATTCTTAAAAAGAATTAATATACAAGTCATTTGAATTGGAGGACTTTCGAAGATTAATGTGCAAAAATAACTTGTTTTAAAATTTTTTAGGATCATAATTTTATCTAATATATTCCACAGTTAAAAATTGCTCCACAAAAAGAGAGCGGTGTGCAGGTTTAGCTGTTATGAGTTCGCATATTTACATAATTCTAAGTGGTACTAATTATTATGTATAGCTGTTATTTACGAGTAATCAATTAGAATACTAACAACAAGGCGAGTAATAAAGTTAAAAATTTAAAATATCGATGAAAATTGGAAATTCTTTTAATTAATTTAATAAAGTAGGTGACATTCTCTCCGTAACCCAAATCACATCATTCTCACTTATGTATTTCGTTTTGGAAAAAAACTGGTGGCTTGCTTAATTATATTTGTGTCAATTCGTGAATGACGTCCCACTGTAGAAACATAACATTCATGTTATTAATTATTACATCCGAATAATAGGAGAAGGAAATATTAAAATGCATGAAAAAGTATATGTTCCATTAAGACGTTTCATTTGGCTTAATCTTCCTGTTGTTAATGCGGCTAATGTCTACGCTTCTACCAGAAGACCGAATAGAGGAACCTTGCGTATTAGATTTAAAATTATCCAACCAATGTAAGCATAGAAAACTGGTAAAATTTTCTTTAAATTATTCAAATATCTTTTATAAGCATGAACATATTCCATCCTAAGCTTGATAAAACTCATTCGTTTAATAGCGCAAAAGACCAAAAGAAAAATTATGGCAAGGCCATACATTGAGTTCATTTCGTGTTGCGAATGTTTCAAATAACACATCAGGTATTGGACATGCTATCATTAATAGAACAATTAAATGTCGAAATTAGTGGTCATATTTTGATGCTTCAAAAAAATTTTTGTTCGTTCAACTTTTTTGTTTCGAATGTTTCGCCTAAACGAAGTTGACTCAACGAATTACAAAATACTAAATATTGTTTTTTCTTCACAAAGTTTAGTATACCACGCACATTTTATCATCTTTGACAAAAACAGGCACTGATAAATTTACACTGAAAATGATTCTTCAATATGTACATTAATTAATCATGCCGTTAGATATCTAAATATAAAAGTAATTTAAAAATTTTAATAAATAAGATTATTCAACTGAAAAGTAATTATGTACTCCCATCTTCCCATCTACATCACCAATTATTGTGTATATTAAATGTGCATCTATGTATGTATGTATGTATATCAACCAACACCTACATACATATCTTGTTGTCGACAATAGAACGACAGGCAAACTTTTCTTTCCAACTTTGGGAACAATAATTTGTAAAATCAATGAAATATGTAAACCCTTAACCCTTTGTTAGAGTTCGATACCTAGCTTGAATATGAAACAAAATACATACTTCGGTTTAATATGTAGTAAAACACCAAAAGAAAACAAAACGTAAATTCAAAATAACATATTTAAACTTCCTTTTTAATTTATACTTAATTGCATTGAAAATGCCTTCAGTTTAAGCTGATTTCGTCAATTTTATATATGGGCTTTTTTTCGTTTCAAAAAGTGTTGATGCGTGGGATTCGAAACTAAAAAAATATTACTCTGATGATAATAGTTTCTTAAGGAGATATTTTTTTTTTTTTGAAATTAATATTACATATATTAACTTATACTCTTCGAACAATTAGAAATAATACATGTACATACATAGGTATATGTAATGATTGTTTAGTTTATATTAATAAAGCAGTAGTTATTACTAACGAACCGACAGATACAAATCGGGTTAAACGGATCGCTTCTATTTTATAAAGCAAAAATGTTATTTTTTCAATAATTACGTATAAATTAAAAATTTATGTTAGAGAAATATTCAACTCTATTTTTTAATCACAAAAATTCGTTTTTTCTTGAAAATGATTCAAGTTTGCTTTATGAAGAAATAAAAATTGACCTTACTTTAATATATTTAAAGAAACGATTTTGTTGAATAATCGGAAGGTATTAACCAATTCAGAAATATTCCCAAATATGCATGTCTATGTTTAGTTTTTCGCGCTCCGTAACTTAAAAGGTAAAATCCCAACCCTTGTAAATCGATTACTCACACGTCCTTTGCTCCGATTTGCTGAGACACAGTGCGACGTCGAAAATTGTGATTTCGAATAGTAATACATCTTATGAATTAACCAATATGTTTTACAATACATACTTAACACTTTTAAGTATTAATATACAAATTAGAAAGAGAACAAATTGGTTACTCGAAATTTTTTTTATGTTATTATGTGGGCTGGCATTTAAAGGGGTAAGATTTATGAAAAGCACATTGTACATTACAGAATAAAACCGTATTCAAGATAAGACGTAGAAACAATAAGTAGGTATGGTATGTTAGAATTTAAGAATGTTGTGTTAAACAGAAAAAATTCTGATTATACTCGAACATCTCTTCTGTATCTTTGTAACATGTTTATATGATATTAGTACTGAAAAAGTGAAGGAGGAGTAATGCAAAAAAATAAGATACATAAAAAATAAATAAGAAAGTTAAAAATCTACATACGTATACCTATATAATCTACATACCTACCTATATAGATATATCATAATAAAAATATATCAAAAAACATGTAGGTATATAAAACTTGAAATTCACTACTTTAAAAATATTATGACGTCGAAAGCCGAAAGTTTTGTTTTTAGTTTAAAGCAAAATCAATATCGTAAAATTTCGATAAATGATAAACGAGGTTTGTAAATTATGTGGTCAGATGTACCTAATATCTGTATGTGAATTTATTATATTTTATTTATTAGTTATTATTATTATTTTTTTCTTATAAGATTAAGTTGTTGCAGTTCTTGTATAGATATAAAGTAAATAATATAATAATTGAACAAAGAATTAAATCATTATTTGTCCCTTTAAAACATGTTATTTTGGTTAATGATCATCAACCTCCTTTCGCCTACTCAAATAAATAATAAAAAAAAAATAACTGGCATTCCATTCGTATCACAGGCGCAATAACAAAATCCCCTTAATGTGAAATTGTTCCTATTTTCAAACGATCTTATCACAATGAGTAATTGTTTCCCCTGCACTTACAGCGAACGCTCTAAAATGAAACACAATTGCAAGAAACCTCAATGAACGAATAAAAAATGAAGCAGAAAAAAGAATAATGAAAAGAATCACTTCAGGAGTGAAAATCAAATTTTTACACCATACCGTCAAAATTTCCTCACAAGAGCGCGCACGATCGCAGCCGACTTGTGTGTTGGATTATCACTTAACAAAATCCGCTGGGAGGAGCTAAGCTCGAGCTGAGGAATTCGTCAAAGACGCTGTGATAAGTTAGCAGGTCTAGAAATTCAAAATGAAGAAAAATTTTAACACATGTGTAAGATCTGGGTGCCGAGCCAATGGGAAGCCGCGCAAATGCCTTGGAAGAAAACGCTTCAAGTTTAAGAAACCTGTTGCCTTTCCGAAAGACTGACGGCCATTGGCTGGCGCGCCCACACAGTGCCGGTCAACAATACATCCCGAAAAGATGTGTAGGGATGTTGGGCTGGTGATGATCGCTCTTGGGACAACCTTTTTTCCACTTGAGCAGCCAACAATCGCGCGGAATGTTCACAGCCGTGGCAATAAAACAAAAACGTTAAAAGTGGTCCATTGAACAGGTCAAAGTGGTTTCAATTTGGGCGAGGTGTAGGCTGCCTCGTCGAGGTTTGCTGGGAACCAGTTTAGTTTTAGTACAGGCGCGGATGTCGTTTTGTCAAGACGTTAAGTTTGACTTAAGTTTTTCGTGTGTCTAAAGTCAATTTCAATTTTACATGCGGTTCCTTATAGTCATCGAATGTGAGGTTAATTCGGTAATGTGTGTCGAACAATTGTGAATTAAGCCACTTAGTGGAAGGAAGTTGTGAACAAAAGTAAACAAGTGATCATAAACAATAGTTTTTTTTAAAAGTTTAAACAGTTTACCAGATAGTAAAATGATAGCAATGAATGAACTTTTGGATTTAAGAATGCAGCAGCATATTGCGCATGAGCTCTATCGTCAACAGATAATGCAGCGTATACCAGGTATGAAATATTTAATCTTCGACACCTTATCCTTTGAATTCGTTAAATTATTAACAGTAATAGTTGAAATAACATTTTTTCGGCTCTTTACATTCATATTTATCCCAGTTTATGAACATGTTCTTAACTCAATTAACTTAACCTTGCAAACATTAAATGCCGACGGCTTTTTCTAAAATATATTTTGTTCCTTTGTCGTCTCTAAAAAGGGTATAAATCTCATAATATAGTTTATAATCGGTGTTATTTATTGTTTATAGATCCATTTCCGGCTATTTTGCCAGTACCCATGCCAAGGCATGTAATGCTCCCTCCCCGAGTTACACTTCCTGGGGTAGAAGCAAGTCTTCAGAATAACGATTTGTGGAAACAATTTCATCACATAGGAACTGAAATGATAATAACAAAGAGCGGACGGTAAGTTAATTATTTAATTTTTTATTGTTACTTAAGTTGAAAATGGTATGGTAGATAAAACTGGCATTATGGCATATATATTACTTTGTAATATACTTTTTTTCGAAAATATAAATTTGAAAAATACCGACGGCAATTTTCTACTATCCTATAGATCAGAATTTTTGTCACGATAATTTCGTACTGATAGAAGTAGATTTATCAAAGTGTTTTGTATATTTTAGGTAGATACTACACCTCTCCTGTATAAAAAATCTTAAGCGCAAGGCTATATCTACTTAATTTAATTCGTTTCTTCAATTGACATTTTAATGCCTAGTTGCGTCTTTAGATAAAACAAAGAACTTTGGATATTAAAGCAATTTGAAGATTTTAAAGATTTCGTCTACAAGTGTGGTGATAAAAATATTGTAGATATGTAGCTCAAAGGACATAACAAATTCCTTTAAAAAGCATTCAAAATATGCAATCACAAAGTTTATTTAATTTGCTCGTCATTATGATTACTTCATAGTTTATCAGTTATACAGGTATTCTCTTCAATTTACCAGAGGTGTTCGTTAAAACAATTTTTAACGATTTTCGTCTTGTATTCCTTTTTTTAGAAACTTCTTCACACTTTAGATACCTACTCATTTATTTTTTTAATCCTTATCACTTCAATTTTAAGATATCAATTTTCAATTTTTAAAATATACATATTTTACCTACTTCTTTTTTTTCATTGATCCTCGATTGACATGTGAAATCGCTAAAAATCGTTTGTTTTGCCATGTTCTGGTTATATATTGTAAAAATTGCTTATTACCTACTTAATTTATACTTAATGTCGTGTTACTGATTGAAACATCACATTATGAAGAAATCCTGTGATATTTAATTTATTGCATAATATCCCAAAGCAGAAACTCAAAGAATCATCAATCATTTCCTTCGTGGCAATTTGTTTTCAGGAAATGTCGATACAATACAAATAAATAAAACGGGATGTATTTAAAATATCATTAATAAAAGTCCGATTGCATATTATACACATTGCATAATATGAAGTTTTTATTTACACTCAATTTTTGTATCCACTAAATATCTACAGGGGAAATTGTTAATATTTCATTTCTGAAATTATTATTTACCGAATTAGAAGAATCAACTATACTTTGATTGATTTTACTCCTAAGGTCAAATAAAAAGACAAGATTGCTCATCACGCTTTTCAGTGATTTTTTTTCTGTTGGTAAAAATACATAATGAAGTTAAATTGAAGATAGATACCTCCTCTCACATGCACTAAGTATACTTGAAATCACTAAATGATTTTATGTGTTAAATTTGCGTTAAATTCAACTTGTTTGCAATTTTCGATATTGAAGCTACAGTACATATTTACTACTGAATTATCTTTATGTCTTCATATGTATCTATCTGATTGAATTTATTATTATATTTGATTCATTCCCCACGAAAAATATTTCCTCTTCTGACCATCTGTCCTACTTAAAAAAAATTTGTTTTGAAAGATACATATACATATTTATTTGCTTTAGAAGTGATTGGGACTTATCATATTATATTTGTTGAATTTCCGTTATTAATTACCTAGTGTTCTTTAAGCGATGCGACAAACGGAATAAATCCCATAGCATAATTTCCATTTTACGAATAAAATATTGTTAGTATTGACTCATTAAGTTTTTTTCTAGTATGTATTATTTCACAGCAAAAATGCACTTGATTCAATCAAAGTGTGTTTAAATTTATTGTGGATTTCTTTCTGTGCATGAAATGACTAATTAACTAAAATAAATAAATTGCGTCGTAAGCACAACATAAATGCCTCAACATTTATGTTTATAGGTAAAAACCTAAAAAAGACTAAGTACTCGAAAACTTGAAAATATAGCATAAGCCAGATATTATCAATATAAACTAAATTTGTAGCTCCGTATTTACACCTTAGCAATTTTGGAGAATTTAGTTTTCTAAGTTAATGGATGTTATGTTCAACCCTAAATCTTCCTGGCTATACGTATATGTAGGTTAGGTACCTAACATGGCTAAAAAATTAGTACGAAAATGTATAACTACTTGCCTTGTTCAGTGTTATTGCAAGCTTTAATTATCAGAAAGATATAATCTTGTTCAAAATTAAAAAAACCTTTCACTTTCAAACCTGATGTATCCAATTTGCATCATGCAAAGTAATGTGGCAGCGACAAACAACAGGTGCCAGTCTCCTTTACATGTCATCGCTCAGTACAAAAGAAGGGATCACCGATAAGAATCTATAATATCTGTCACCTTTTCCACCGCTCCCTTTATTGAAACTGTCCGACTCACATAAAGTAGTTCCAGTGAATTGCTACGAGACAAGCTATGCGATAAATTTGAAGGTTGGACATTGGACAAGCTTATCATGAGCTACCAGGTAGCACAGTGAGAGAACATAGTGCCACATCAGTAATAAAATTATTAAATTTATGAAAAAGATCGATTCAATAGATAAAGCGGCATAGTTTCAAAGAAAACCAACGTATTTTTTGTTGTTGGTTTTAATGATATTTGTCTGCAAACGTAAACAAAACTAATTTTTTGTCCATAGCTCGTGAAAAAATGGAAAATTAGAACTTTTGTATTTGTAGTTTTAATTATTTATGTGATTTTCATCACTTAGCATTACGTATGTTGCGTTAACTTGTACCTTTTTAGAATTGTTGTTGAATTTGAGTTCTGCATTAAATTGTGTATATTTAAGTTGTTTTCCCATTTGAATTTATTATTGAAATTTATGTTTATTTAATATTTTACACTTTCCTAGCGAAGTTAAGGAATCTGCGCATTAAAGAAGGACATATACATATATTAGCGTAAATACTTTCTTAATGTAAACTAAACTAATGTTTTACGTTCATTGTATGCTAATGCTTAAATTACATTTCAGTCTTATTTTACTGTGAGATTTTTTACATTAATTCTCTTAAAATATTTATTTATGACGATATGTACATATTTTAAAACACAATTTAATAAATAACTTTTAATTATACATAAATACATAATTAAAAAAATTTCTAATAGTATTACCTAATAGATAAAATAAATGATCGAAATTATATAGATGTTTATATAAAAATGACCATTACAAGTAAAGCTTAACATGTTTTTAAAGAAAAGAATAATTACATGGTTCACTCAGCACTAAATTTCTAATTTGAGTTATTAATTTTATTATTGCAATAAATCTTTTCTTGGTTCATGGTTTGGAAGAGAATTTTTTAAATTTTTTTTCAAATGTTTGAAGCCTAGTATTGAAAATTGATAGTAAAATAAAAATGTAGTCCTTAAAATATTATCAACCACCACTTAAGTAAAAATATATTCGAAAAACTTCCTACAATTGAGAGGACTACTGCAGAAGCACCGAAAGGGTACTTAGTTTTTGAAAATTAAAATTCATAAGGTAAAACTATAAAATTTGAAATTTGTATAGGAAATATTTTTGAAAAACTGAAACATTCGACATTCGTTTGAAACCTTAACTACCAGCAGGTATATTCAGCAGGTACCTCCTCTTTCTAATAAAAATACCAACATTGCCTTTTCGCTCATCATAAATTCACTTGAAGGCGTCGAGGGTAACGTAAACTGTACGGAACGTTTGAAAGTGGCAAACATACATTACCTTTTAATATGTATACCTTTTTCGAGGAGCCTTAAAACTGGAGGCAAACATATTCTCAAGTGGTTTATTTTTTTGCACAATTTTTCGGCTTCTTTAACAGATCTTCCGGCAATTTCTATTGTTTATCTTAGCCCATAAAATGTAAATAGCTGTGGCGCCTTACTAATGAGAAGGGCTGCGATAATGACAGCAATTTACATGCTTCACTGAATGCATGCAACAAGTGTCAGAGTTCCTGGCTGGGGCGTTCCCTTATCCACATTTTATGGTTGTGCGCCTAGGGCGGCTGGCGGATGTGTGCTTGAATGCAATAATTTTGAATTTATTTTAAATATACCATGCTTTTCCGTGCATTGCACACACATTAAAGGAAAAACTGGTTCTGGTACTTTTGTAGGTACCTGATAGCAAAATAAAAAAAAAACTGATAGGGTCTTGTAGGTGATAGCTAGCTGGCATAAGGTGTCATTTGGCTTCACCTTTAGCGGCGCTATGCCATAAACAAATAAATGGAAGGAAAATGTTCAGCGCAGGTAAATATGATATGTGTATATGTATAAACAAGTCACGGTGACTTTGTAAGGATACGTTTAATGTCCATTTCCTGAAAGCTATTAACATCGAAATATGCTTTAACGATATTTCTAAGATAAAATATTTCATACCTTTTTGATTACAGTTTTCCTTTTCGTCCCCGAAACAGGCGAAAGTCATTAACGGAATTCCAAAATCAGGTAGTTTTAGACCTTTTAGGAATGAAACTCAACTCAAATTCCTTCACAGAATCATAGTTTTACATATTTATAGCAGTAAAGGGTCACAACATTTATTTTGACGGAAAAAAAATATAGAATATTTTAATATAAAAACACACACACGATTGCAAATACAAGAGACTGAATTTTCAGGCGTCAAATTAAGCTGAAGGAAATTTTCCACTTAATTACAAATTCTAGAGGTAGTTAGCAAAGGCTGAAAACATGGCCTGCATACGTCCATGAGTATATACGGTTATATTCTAAACATATTTCAATAACGTTTTCATCTAACGTGTGGTGTGTCCTTCAGATTTGTTTAAAAAATGAACTTTACATAAATTCAAAATTTTAAGTTTTAAACGATCTTTAGCCGTTAAGAAACGAAGAACCATTTCGCTCTCATAAAATACGAAGGAAATGTTTCAGCACTGCCGCATAGGAATCTCTCAATAATTTAAATATTTGCATACACGGTATACAAATCACTTTCATGGAGATACATATTTAAATTAACTTCTATGGACTGTTTTCTGTTTTGCTCCATGTTTTTGCGAATTTAATGTGTTTACAATACCGATAGAAGTTTAAGAATATATGAGGTCGGGACTTCGTTTTTGATAATATTTACATACATATGTATGTACATATATATCAATCAAAAACATCAATAAGGCAGGAAGTATATTGATTGATTAAAGTTTTTTATATATACATATAAATATGTACATTGTACATACTTAGTAAAACTCCAAGACATAATATTCATACAAATTGCCATAACACACATTTGACAGCATTTTCATATTTCAACTTTTATTTTATTAAAATACAATTGAAAAATATCGAGGCAAATAGGCAAGCTGTTCTTTACTTTATATTCCCATTTTTCAATCTAAAGCTCTCTTTTGCATGAGCAGTACAGTAACGCTTTATGGTTAAACGATATATTTTTAAAAATGTCATCAATAAATTAATATGAAAAGTTTTGAAAAAGTATGGAAGTTACTAGTAAATTAAAACACATTTATAAAAAAACAAAATCTAAATTTCTAAATTACCGAATATTTACAATAAAATGTTTTTTTTTGAAACAGTATAAGATAACTTTTGGCTTTTTGTATAAGATGGTTGGATATGAAATTATAATGAACTTCCTTTAGGCCGTTAGTCTTTATCATATAGATATGTATTTGATACTTTAAATTTAACGCAATGAATGCGCACGGTTTTGCGTATAGTTTAAGAAAACGTACAAATATATGTGCACACGTTAGGCAATATGTTATATAACAATTAATTTATATTACATTAAGAGTTAAGTTCCAAATATACATAAATTGTAATTTTTTTTAGCAAGAGTGACAGCAATTCTTTAGCACGTATATAATACATACATATGTTTATCACTATGACAGAATATAATCGTATTAACGCCGCCAAATTAATAAAGACTTGTATTATTTTTCAAACACCATTTAAAATTGCAAAATGTGCGTAATGAAATTATTTTGCATAAGAAATTGTCTTATTCAAGGTGGGTTTACATATTCGTCATACAAAAATCATATTTAATATCCGTTAGTTCTTTTAAATTGCAAAATATCTTTCTTAAGTCATACTGAACCGCGCAAGAAAAATATGCAATCGTTTTGTCATATTTAAAAAAACTCAATTTTTCGGTTTAGTTAAGTTTCGTACATATGTAATTATAAATTGCAAAAATATAGGTATTGCCTGACAGAAATTCACCAAGTACAAATTTGTCACATTAAACAATTGACTCACCGGTATGCAACACCTCACTCAGGTGATGTACCGTGCAATTAATCACTTGAGTACCTAATTATTTAACAAGTCGCATTTTCGGCATTTTTTAAACATATACATATGTACATACATATATAAGAAGTGTACTTGGAGAGCCGACAGAAAACTAGAAAATACAAAACTAAAATGTTCAAAGGCAAAAATAAATCTAAAGAAATTCATCAAATTCTTCAAATATGTCTTGTCAGAGGCTAGAAAGTAAAAAGTTGGCGCCATGACCTCCTGCTGTTTTAAGACAAAAGATACTTGGGAAGTTACAAATATTGAGGAGGGCTGGCGCTGCCGCTACGTCCCGACATTCTACAAATATGTCAGCAGGAGCATAGAAGTCAGTTTATGTTGTTGTGTTTTATCTTCTTTATTATAGTCATTACGATCATCCATATTTGTTTTCTTTTGAAATCGGTTTCCTCTTTTCTTAACGATTCAAACACCAGGTGTAGGTATGTACAACCGCGAAATAATTGAAGGACCATAATTTTTGTTACCTGTAGCATTCCTTTATAACTCAAAGATAATTGGTATGTTCATGAAACAGTTTTCTTTTAGGTAGGTGGTGAAATGGTAAATTGAAGCATCATTATTTTAAAAATTTTCTAATTTCTTCTTCGGAAAACTTTTGAGGGACTTTAAATGATTAGGTACTTCTCGAAATAGATATTATTTAAGAATTGTTGGGAACTTGCGATGTCTTCCTTTAACGTTGTTCCACATCATTCAAATAAACTTTTAGTACCTACTATATTTTTAAGATGTACATTTTTTCTTTTAACTTTTTACCTTTACCTTTTATTTTAATTAAAGTTATTTTGTTTTACAGAATAGTTTTATTTTAGTAAAAAAAAACAATTTTTAATTATTTGAATTTTAATTTATTTGGAAACAAAGTCAGGATAATTGCTATAGGTTCCAAATAATTGGGAAAATTGATTTTTGATTTTGCTTCCTTCGAAAAATGTTGTAATTAGGATTTGATATATGCATTTGTAATTTGCACCGTCTAATACCACAAGAAAACAATGTATACATTGACAATAAAATTTTTATCAGAATCTGTACAGTGTATTTCAAGTTTGCCGCGGAGAAAGATACCTACATACATATACACCTTATTTCTAGAATTTTAAATTCAATGAAATATATGTACATATTTCATCAGAATATATTTTTTCAATTTCTGATCTAAAATTTTACTCCAGCCCGGTTTTTTGTCGGAAATAAAAAATATTTCTTTAATATTTATGTTTAGTTCAGCTATAATAACGACTTATTTTTATTATTTTCCAGGCGAATGTTTCCTTCAATGCGTTTATCTCTAGCTGGCCTTGAAGATGATGTCAATTACTGTGTCCTTCTCGAAATGGTGCCAATTGGAGATTGCCGATACAAATTTTCTGGATCGCAATGGGTCCCAGCTGGTGGTGCTGAACCACAAAGTCCACAAAGAATGTATTTACATCCAGACAGTCCCGCATCTGGCTCACATTGGCAGGCGCAACCAATCCTCTTCAATAAAGTAAAACTAACAAACAATACTCTGGACAATAATGGACATGTAAGTCCCTTTTCCTTTTATTATTCCTATTTTAGACTTGAGTTTTGTGTAAATAGAGGCTGTAATGTTTCGAATATTACACTTGTTCCTTTCGGTCGTCAAAAGCAACAAATAAAGCCGGTTTTGCTTCCTGATCAGTTCTTTTGTATAAGTACAATGAGATGCGTTTCAAATAATTGACCCACAATGGGTGCTTGCGTACCGCAGATGCGAAACGAGCAACCAAAATTCTATGCAAATGCAACAAGGCATAAAATGGCATTTTTTCTGTATCTACACGAATGCCGCGAAAATAAAAGTGCAATAGAAATTCTTTGGATAATCCGACTTAAAATATAATTGTTCTTTTTGCGGCAAAATGGATTTATTTTTATGTGCAGCTTTTAAAAAAAAATACTGTGTAAAGCATAAAAGAATATGCAGTTAGTCTTTCTGTTTAAGAAGCCAACAAATTTGTGTACTATTTTTAAAAATTCTTGTAATATGTGTAACGAAAACAGGCAAATTAAAATCGATAAGAATTGATAAAGTAATAAGTTTTCAAATCGCCTCTCCTTTCAATAAAACATGACTTTTCAGTCAAAATTCAGTTGCGTTGTTCTTGAAACGTTTTTGTTTTAACCGACAATTTCTTCCAGATATGTACATACGAGTATATGAAATGTTCATCGAAGGGGTTTATTTTAAAGCGAATTTTCATTAAATTTTTGTCTTTTGGCCTATGCAATGTTTTTTTGTTGGTGTTTCAGTTTAACTGGTAAATGCGTTAGTTGCAATCTTGGTCCACACAAATGACCTACAACATGTACATACGAAAAACCCTGCTGTTTACTACTGAACATTTTTCGATCAATTTTTCATTGCTAACGTAATAATTAAAAAAACGTTCTTTTGAAACTTACAAAGGCATATGGCTTAGGATTAATAAAATTTAATTCTTTTATATAATTAAATCCTTTCAGCTTAATAATGTTTTTTATTTTATTTCCAGGTTGTATTGACCAGTATGCATAAATATCAGCCTCGCATTCACATAATTCGTACTTCAGATCCCACTCAAATACCGTGGGCACCTCAACAAGCTTTTGTTTTTCCAGAAACGGAATTTGTGGCTGTAACAGCTTATCAGGTTAGTAAAAAAATTATTTTTTTTGTTGTAATTTCCCAAATTAAATTCCCGAGCCAGAAACAAAACAGAGGGCATGTGCAAATGGCATATTTCCAGCCAACCATTAAGGATATAGGAAGGTCTTTCGCAGACATACTTTTAAAGGCAAATTTTTAAGTTGAGATGAGGCCAGACTGACGTCCAGTCGCCTTTAAAGACAAAGATTTTTTTGTAACTTCCTTTTTCCCTTTTTTCTGCACTTTAAGAGATCCCGAAGTCAATTCTGTTGACATAGTCAATTAGGACTGGCGCTAATTGGCCTTCGTCTGTCTGGCGTAGGTGTTTGTTTAATAAAAAAGTGCACAGTGTGCAGAATTTTTCGTCTGGCGCCATATCGTATTTCATTTCACCACATGTTGTGTGGTGCCTTCCGAACAATTACT
Organism: Machimus atricapillus; assembly: GCA_933228815.1. Taxonomy (NCBI): domain Eukaryota; kingdom Metazoa; phylum Arthropoda; class Insecta; order Diptera; family Asilidae; genus Machimus; species Machimus atricapillus. The sequence goes on from OW121784.1 coordinate 32,972,369, forward strand.
CTTGAATTTAGGAAGCTGCAGACCACTCATTAACAAAAATCCTTTGTTTTTTTTCATTTCAGAATGATCGCATTACAAAACTAAAAATTGATAACAATCCATTTGCGAAAGGGTTTAGAGAAACCGGCCAGTCGCGGTGCAAGAGAAAAATGACACCCTCAGGAGATCCATCGTCATCCGATTCACCTGTTAAATCTGTCGACTCTCTCGAGAAATTTCCATCTGATGAAAGCGTTTGCGAAGGTGATGGCAGTGCTTCTGGAAAGCGAATAAGATCAAATAGCTCTGCATGTTCGGTTTCTTCAATCGAAGACGCCGGTTTCGGACTGAGTTGCAGCTCGAGTGGAGCTAGCTCGCCAAATACAGTGGAAAGCGTCCATCCCACGACACCGCCAACTAGAAACGATCTTATCATGCAGCAGCTTCATCAAAACGTGCAATCGCTAATTAATCCCGCACTCGTGGATTTAGCGTGCTCTTACTTCGGACGGCCTCCTTATTCCCAGCAGTTTTATCATTCTCACGGCGCAAACGGCTACTACCCACCGCATATTTCTGAGACGCAAATCTACAATGGGTCACCCGTTCCCGCCGATGTTGCTCCGATTGTGTCGTCGCCTTTAAGAATTAAAGTTGAAGACGCCATCGCTAAAATTCCTAGAAAGAACGGGTTTACAATATCCGCCATTCTCGGAGATGACCATTGATATCATGAGGAATCATCAGATGTGATGCTCTCTAGCGCATTTTATTTTTTTGTAAATATTTGCCACGACACTTGATTGTAAATATTGAATTAGCGCGAATATCTTAAGACTTGATAAGTGCAATGTACTGTTTTACGAGCTGCGAACTACATAATTTAAATATTGTTTCTTATAGCTAGACTAAATTCCGCGGGAATTATTTATTTTAACTTAGTTTTATTGAAATACTCATTAGCGGCTTGTGCTGTTTTTGTGCACGTCGTCTACTTTGGATATACGAAATTGTTACCTGATGCTTAGGTATAAAATGTTGTCATAAGTTTGTATATCAATCAAAACGACTTTATTTTAATAAAAGAATATTACAATTTAAATTGCATTTTATTTTTGTTATGACGATGAATTCAGATCGGTGAATTCTATCTATTTAAGTGTTCTATATATTATTTTAGTTAATACCTGACATGCTTAGGAATTTTGTTCCCAGCTCTACCGTAGCTTTCAAAAAATCACAAAAAAATACATAACTTTCACTTTGGAACTCTTCGTTGCTAAACAATACAAAATCCTTAGATTTTAACATCTGCTTGAAGTCGACCATAAAATAAACTGATTGTATGTACATATGTTTTTTTATACAAAGAAATTTATGTGAGAGAATTTTTCCTGGCGATTTCAAATATTTAGTAAAATCTTTGGATATTTTTATAATAATTTTATGTCCGAATTTGCAATACTATATGTCCGTCCATACATGACGTATCAGGAATACACTAAGAACTAAAAAAAATTACAAAACAGGAAGTCCTATAATAGTTTATTATTTTTACAAAGGTAGAATACAACTTAATGTCAACCCTGTTGTACGAAATGTATTGTAATACAATACAATGTAAAACTTTAGGTACTTTCTTACGAAACTTGGAAAAAAGCGATTATGTAAGTTTAAAAATTACCACCTTTAATAAACATTAAAATAGAACGCTGGGCATATGAAGTTCTCAAACATTTCACCCTCAAATACACCATAAGCTTACTTTAATTCATGCGTTCAGAAGACCATTTGGCACATTACGCTCTTTTAAGATGAAGTGGAAAACTAAAGTTTTTTGAGAAATATGCTTTGTTTAAAATTATTCAATCTAATAATACCGAAGCCGCTCTACACCGATTCACTGAATGGATTAGGCTTATCTATACTGCTTGAATAACGTCGTAAGTTTTTTTTACTTTATTTAAAAAATTGGGACTTGTTTGAAGTGAGAATTAGGATTTGTTTGAAATGAAGACTTTTGTATTTTAAAAGCGCCTTTATTGAATTGAAATTTAGGACCTATTGGCGTTGAAAATAGACTTTTTGATTTGAAAAACACGACTTTATTGAATTTAATTACGACCTTTCTGATTCGAAAATGGACATTTTTGAAGTTAATAAAGTATGTACATATATAAGCACCATTTCAGTGGTGAGGAGCACAAACTCTACGTTTTAATCCGCCATTGTAATTTTTATAACAAGTACTGTTGCCTTGTCCACAACTTCGTCCATATCGTTAAAAGTGTTTTATTATTTTATGTACATAGATACGTTCCCATCTACTTTAGATATGTATGTGTCAGTGTCTTTTTGTCGAATTTTCTAATTAGGTATAGGTGTCCAAAGGTTTCCGAATAACATGTTTCACGGCAGATTTAAGTTGTAATCTTTGTTCTTAACTTTATTCCAATGTTATTATTATTATTATATATTGGTGGGGACCGCTCAAGCTCAACTTCAATGTTACTCTATAATGTTTGGAAAACTTAACTCTTCGCGGATGCAAATGGAAGTCCTGGGAAAATCACCTGTCAGTATATGAACGGCTCCAATGGCGTAATTTGTTAATGCTCGGTACATTAATTCATAGTTTGATTTGGCTGTCAGATAATGCGGATGGGATTCATTAAATTATTATTCAAACTTGCCGTATGATACTGAAACTAGCGGCTAGTTTTTGAAGAAAAATAATGGTTTTTAATATGCATCGCTCAATTCTTTTTCAAATATTCTACCAACAAATATTTTTCATTCATATTTTATAATCATAAATTCAACACACCAAAATTTGTAGAGTGAGGTAAAGTGTATGTAAATATCTACATATTCCTATTGTGCTCCCTGGAGTCAGGTAAAGAATTCGTAGAATTTGCTTAATGTTGAAAATTAGTTGCAGTTATTGAGACCATAAAAATAATTTTTTTGTAGACTAATAGAATAGTAAAAATAATAAATTAATAATGTAAGCAGAATTCTACTAGCGGGAAAAAATGATTTTTTTTTCGAAACAATCCCACCGTTTTCGCTGTATTCTTTTATGGCACATTCGGTTTGTCATCAAATTTGTTACTGAAAATTCATTTTCAAGTTTTCAAATCAACTCCATTAGTGATGAAAACAATTATTCAAACCCACTGGGGGAAGATTTTCACATCAAAATTTGACGCAGAGTTTATTTGCAAATAAATAATCATTGGCACTGGATTTTATTACAGGTATATACAGACATACATATGTATAGATGGATTTGGTACTTTTATCAATTTGTATCGGACTTTAATTGCCCAAGAATTCTTCAATTTTCTAGAATCAGAAGTGTAAAAATATTATTAATATTGGAAGTTATAAGTATTATAAATATTATTTATTTTTAGGAAATAATTGTTTAATAAAAATTTTGAAAAAAAATTATGTAAATGTTTAAAAGAAATTTTCCTAACATTAGTTAATTTCCGCTATCTTTTAGAAAAGCATCTTATAGTTGACTGGGAATTAGGATACAGAGGATAGATAGACAATGTTATTTTTGGAATTGGACGTCATGCGGTACGAGATTCTGAGAATCTAGCCTGCAAAGTATCACTTTATCGAATTCCGCTATTCCATAATGTGTCACCGTCAAAGCGGGGGTCACTTTTAAAATTTAAACTTGGAAGTGGCATACCTTTCCTATTTTAAACATTCTTTAGTTATTATTATAACATTAACATTTTAAGAAAATAAACAAAAAAAGAATTTTCCGGATTCCATAACGATATCTTTTGAACTATTGCTTATTGTGTTGTTTCTGTAATGCACGTCCTACTATATGGAAGTGTTACTAATTTTAAATTCGCGCTTTTAGTGAAATGCAACAGTTTTTCACTAAATTCTTGTTTAACTGTGTAAATACACATGTACATGTAGGTATACATACATAAGTAATATATAATTCTCATCAACATAATTAAAAGGGCTCAAAGTGTAGTATACATACATACATATGTACATATGTAGCTTCCAACCAAAGTAAACTGACAAACTATTACATATAAGCTGTTAATTACGTATTGTTACAATTTTTGCCATGAGCGTCTACCGATTAAAAAAGAAAATAAAAGAATGTAAACTTATTTCTGTTTGATAAAATGATTTTGACGATACAGTAAAGATATCCTTAATTTTACTCACCTCCACATTTGATGTAGTATTTAACTATAGGAGATAGTATGCCAGTCGATCCATGCAACTCATCAAAATGTGATTCGTGACATTTTTTATACATCAAAGGGCATTCAGAGCGACGGGCAACAAATTTCGGATCAAAGGACAGATTAAAGCTTGCGCATGATTGATCAAAACTACCGACAGTAAAATCTTTTTGATAAAAAGGTGATCTACTTACCCCGCAGGGAGTGGTTGCCGAAAAGACAAGAGGGAATCACCACTCACCTCTTAATTACGATTATGCACACTGAAACCAGCTCAGTGGACTGTGAGCAAGGTCCATTGAAACTACCAGTTGCGGATAACAGATAACAATGAAGTGGACAGAGGAAACGCCGCCATCGGGATTATAGTCTTATCCCTTGCAATCTTAAACGGTACTTTCGGCTCTCTTTGTGGAATAGATACATTCTTCAAGTGCAATTTTTTTAGCTGAAAGAATCTTCTTTGGAATAAGACCTTTTGGAGTAAAAGAGAAAGTACACTGTACCAGAATTTTATTCCGAAAAAGCTTTAATAACATTCCCACCGCTATGTTTTATGATGCAGAAATCATTGTGATCCTAAGTACCTAAACTTTGTATATGCAAACAAACTATAAACATATGTATGTACAATGTACATATAAGAACATCGGTGATAAAATATAAAACAAAAATAGCATACATCAGTTATATGGCTACATATTTTTACTACATATTTAAATTATTATTTTCCTTTAATTAAAGTAGAATGACTATTTATACGGGACGATTTAATCGTCCTTTTATATACATACAAAGTAATAAATATCACTATATTTTTTTGAAAAATCTGAAGGCTATCTATGTACCTACAGTCTAAGATAGTATGTGGAATAATTCGGGTTTTTAAAATCCTGGAACCCTGAACCTGAATAAATTTCTTATGCAGATTCTACATAGGTCAGTGATACCGATTACTTTGCTACTATTTCCTTTATATTTCGTTATCGAGTTTTAACTGGCAGAGGAGTATTATGACGAGGACCAATTGTTTTTTAATTTAAACAGATTTAAATTTTATAAAGCAGGCTGTGACTTTTTATTTAATTTTAGCGAGTGAGTGCTGGTTGCAACTGTTATCCGCATAACATTTCTTTTATATTTCTTTACCTGATTTTCATACATATATGTACATATGTACGTACATAAAATATAAATTAACTTTTTTACAGATAGGGAACCCTTATTTTGCATTTGATCCACTGTGATCAATTTCTTAAACGTAGTATAACATATGAAGAATGGAAAATTTGTGTTTTTAAGTTGTTTTTCATATTTTCAGTACCTAGCAATTAATCTGATTAATTTAGTAGAGAAGAAGAAGCACCAATTTTTTCATTCGTGAAATTAAAATATATGTTATCTTGAATTAGAGTGAAAATTTTTTTATATCTAAAGTTTTGCTTTTCGTAAAATAGAGTGTTAGGAATTTAACACTTCAAAAAATTTTTGCGATCAATTCTTTTTACTTTCCAAATTGAAAATATTTACAAATTTTACCGAAATTTTCTCACAAATGAACTCGTCATGTTTGTTTAAAAACAAAAAAAAACGAGTGTGCTTTAGACCACACGACTGAAGTAAAACTTCCTTAGCTCCATCTATATGTATGTATATATAAATGTTTATATTATGTATATATGAATTCTCCCGCGTGCAAAAATTAACTGATCGTTTGCTGCCGCCGCCGCTGATTGTGGCGAATCGAGTTAAGTTCCCAAACCAGCGTCAGCAGCACCAGCACCAGCATCAGCATTAGCATCAGCAGCAGCAGCAGCAGCAGCAGCAGCAGCAGCAGCGGAGCGCCCCACGGGCCTCCACTCTACAGACACAGGCACCGCGCCGCGCCGCAGAGCGCGTCACCGAAATGGGGCCGCCCGCTGCTGTCGCTTGGCCCGATGGATGCAGCCAGATACGCCGCGCCTCGCCGCGCGACCGTCGAGCCCTCTATGTCCTCTGTGCGGGAGTGTGCGACGGTATGGTACCAACCAGGCCACAGTGTCACTTTAAATCGTAACGCTCTCGCCCAACACTTTTCGTAGGGCATTCACCAGCTTACTCCCCAAGTCAAGCGTGCGTAAAGAAGTTTTACTTCAAAAACCTAAAATCTTAGGTATATTATATTTTTGAATTTTCATTTTTTTATCGATTGTTGTTTGCATATGAACTAACTACACAATTGAATTGAAAAGTTATTCCAGTCATTTATTTTAATTTGTCTTCATTTTGACTAATGTTATTCCATTTAATACCACTGTATCTATACAATGAAAAAAAGCTTTTTTTTTCAATTAAAATGAAGAAAACCAAAATTATTGAGAATATACAAGATTACCCAAAAATTAACGTCCAAACGAAAAAGAGGAAGGATCAACTCTTTAATTTTCTAATAAGCCAAATTTGACCTAAACTAAATATCTTCATGTTTGCAAAATACACTTCTTTGAAATTTAGGGATGTCGTCAACTTCGAGGAACTTTTTCGGTGTTATCATAAACTCATAAACTTCAATATTTTTCAAACTATTAAAGAAGAAGCACCTATCAAATGAGGGTAACGATATTTCCAATAAGGCTGTTGTTTTCTAAACAGAAAGAAATTTTTTTCAATTTTATGTGCACCAATATTTTTTCCCTTAAGTTTGATCACACATGTCGTAAAAAAAAATATATTGAGCTTTTCTGGCCAATTATTATAAAATTTGAGTCTAGATTGTAAAATCGTATTACACTTACAATTTTTTTACCTATCCCATTTATAGAACCTCTCACTAAATTCAATATGTAAACTGTCCATGTTATATGTACATATGTAATATGTATATACATCAACATAATCCTATTCTTTTCATTGAAGGAGTGATTTTTAATCATGCTATTGCTTGAAATAACGATTAAAAGCTTAAATATGAACAGAAAAAGCACCACAGAAGTATGTACATATGGGGATTGTTTAAGGCGTTATATATTGTTGGATCCTTATAGTTTTGATCAGTCTCAGTTGCCATTCATCTTTCCAAAGTCTCACGCATGTCACCTTTTATCAGAAATTCAATTCTTCAAATGCTAGAGACATCAGCATCATAAAAACATGCTGGGAACGATCAGAGTCATATCCGAAGGAACCAGAAGGTGTCAATTCCAATTGACGTTACACGCCAAAGGTAAGTTCTCCTGCTCGTATTCATGAATCCATTTACAAATGTTTCGCTTTGGTCAAAGATTCGTAAAACAACCTGGACAACCGAAAAAAAAACAACAAAAATAATAATAAACCAAGACAGGCCCAGACCTCGAGATGCGGCGCTACAAAAAAGCGCCAAGAAGGTTAAAATTCGTTTTGAGCAGAAGACGACCTACTGCCTGCGCCACCAGACGCAGGACAGCGAGCGGCCAGCGGCCCAGGAGAAAAAATTCGTTTAGAGCGTGGAGACCGAATATGCTGTAAATATGCCCAATCGCACCATTTGACATGGCGCCATCGTTTTAGATGCGGTCCCTTATGAAGAGCTGATAACCGATTCCAATTGCATTCGAGCGGTGCATTTCATTTCGGCCCGAGCCGGAGTCGGTCCAGGCCCGAGACCCTCGCCGGGTCTCGAGATCGCCGCAGCCATGCCAGCCGTTGTCTTACGCAAGACGCAAGTGATCTTAAGCTGCGCCGAGAGCCGAGCCGAGAGCCGGCGCGGGATCGCTGGAGGGCGAACAAGCCGAAGCCAAGCCAACTTTGATCGGTTAGCAGGTACCACACATACGAAAGGAAGTGGAGAGGTGCAACTGGCCGTTTCCAGCGCTTGATAAGAGGAAGTAGCTCCTCTTTTGGCTCGGCCGCGACGATGTTCACAACTCTGATTTATAGTTTTCGTTCTCATCAATTCGACTTCGCTGGCGGCCACTTGATCGATCGGTGGAAAAATGAATGAAAGCTGAATGAAAGTCTGAAACCCGAGAATACCGTAGGAAAGTGTGGCAAGCGAATTAAATGAAACCCTCTTTTTGTGTGAAGATCCGAGGAAGAACGGTCTTCACTTTTGTAATTATCCGAAAAAAAGTACCACCCAAAAAGACCCAATGACTGTGTAAATTAAGGTCCTCAAAGTTTTCTTCGTACTTTTTGAAAATAGACATCTAATAATATACACGATATCCAAAAGAAAAACAATCATACGGCTTTGAAGTTAGAACCACACGTAATAAAAAATTATTAGGTACTTCATGTATGGTTTCATTAAATTATGTGTACATAACTAGAATGGGAAAGAACGAACCAAGTTCATTTTTAATTTAAATAAACACATGATTTTGCACAACATTTCTTTTCTACACCTTTGAACTGCACAGAAAGGCAAATATCGAACTCATACCTTAGCACCAAATTTCTTCGAAAAGATTCGTATTCCGAAAATCCCCTCATCAAGTAATTCAGTTATCAGCAACTGTAGGCTGTGCAGTTATAGTAATTTATAACATTTAAATTAGATTGTCAGCTAGATTGTAAGATTTAACTTCACACAAAACAGTATTAAGATTTTTATCACAACAAATATTTTTCCCCATTTTGAATATGTATATGTATTATCTACTTAAGAATACAATTTCGACTATGCCTACATATATGTATTACCTACTAATATATAAGATGTATGAGTTTCTGATTCGAGCACTTCAAATAAGTGCATAGTAGTCCTATTTATGTGTGTACAATCATGCGTTTAAAATAAAATTGAATTGAATTTAACGATTTTGCATCAAAATAATTTTCGATGTAGGGTAGTGGGGGGCAAAGCGGGGTACTTAACGTTTGCAGTTTAATAATACTAGCAACGTTATTCTTTTCTAGACTTTTTTATTTTCATAATATTCTTTGATAATAAGAAGCTTCGTAACATAATTAAATGAAAAATAATGAAAACATGCATAATGTCGCATCACCCCATCATGCCCCATAGGTAGGGTAAGATGGGGTACCTCTAAGGGGAAGAGGGGTACAAACCCCATGAGTATTTTATCAGCAACAATATTATGTAAGCATTTTGCATGCATCTTCTGACCACTCTCCTCTATTTGTCTTTCTTTTATAAGTTTTCACCATTCTACAATAATAGATATGGAGAAGTTTAAATTATTGTGGCATCATACTATGAAGGGGCATGATGGGGTATGGGGTGGTATTCCATCTTGACCCTTCATGCCCAACGAACTTCTAGCAAATTATTACTGTAAAATGCAGAATCAAACAAGTTCTTTCCTGTTGAAGTAATTGTTGTCATATGTGAAAAACTTTACACCTCATCTGAGATGACGATGTATAGGCAACAGGCACGAAGTTTCGAAATTAGTTTAACCGAACTATTTTTACATCAGTTTTCATTAAAATACTTTGAAATTCGATTAAACGGCGGTCGTCAAATTGGGTCCGCCATTTAGAATTTAAAAATTATGGTAGCAGATTGAAAATAAGTGGGTTCGAAATTCCCTTATTGCTTAATTTTATTTCAATTCATTAAATTCGAAAATTTGTGGTTGACATATTGGATCCGCCATTTTGAATTTCAAAATATTAATGGTAGGCTAGAAATTGGTGGCATGATTCACTTTTACACTATTTTACATTAAAGTTCTTCCAGTTTCCAAAAATTTGCTATACTGGGTCCGCCACTTTGAATATTAAATTTTTGATAGATGATTTGAAATTAGAAGTATCAAAATACCTTTAGCACAAATTTTCATTTACATTCGTCGAATTTCGTTAAATTTTTATTGCCTTAATGGATCCGCCATCTTGAATTTTTAAAATTTCGACTGGGATTTGCAATCAGTAACTCCAATAACCCCCTTATATTAGTTTTTGTGGAAATCCCTTGAAATTTACTATTACATCTTCATATACCTTCACACTTATATTTACATTAGAAAGATAACAAACAAAAATTGATAAATACGCACCTTGCCGCACATGCATATACAAATACAACTATACAATGTGTTACAGAAAGGATGATGTTTTTCCTCTAAGATTTGGATATAATAAATTAATTTAATACTTAAAGTAATTATAACTTAACAACTTTCGATATAAATATTTGTGCAAAACGGCAATAATTAGATGACGTTTTTTTATTAACTCTATTACACATACATATATGTATATGACGATATATAATATTACAAATAAATATGTATATATAAATTCGAAAACGAAATATTTGTACCTAAATTTTTTGAAAGTTACCTATAAGAAAAGAACCTTCAATAAATAGTTCATGATTTTAGTATGAGATATTGGTAAAAATGTCGGTGTTTATAACTATAAATCCGTAGTTCAGGCGACTATCAAAATTTAATATTTTTCTGAACGAGTTGAATTCGTTTTGAAATCTGAATAATAGCTGAAAACATGTAACTTTTCCTGTTCTGTCGATTCATGTAAGTATGTTTAATTAGTTTCCATTAAAAATATTATTATAGTATCCCGCTTTCTTGAATTTTTTTGTTTTTCTTCAATTCAATGAATCTATAAAGTTCAAATTGCCACGAAATTTTTAATTTAGGAAAAAAAAATTGTTAAAAATCATAAAACATCCAAAAATTATTTTCACCTATTTTAGTAAAATGAAGTTGAATAAAACTAAATTTAGAGGTGTCGAATTATTTTTTCCAAATGATAGTTCAGGAATACACTGTGCAAAACGCATACATATACATATGTACATATATATAATGCATATGTGTACATACAAAAATGTATAAACATTGAACTCTTCAGCCTTTGCGTTAAACCTGACCCAAATTTTTCTAATAACAAACAGTTGGAACATGGGAAGACGCATTCTGACAGAGCTGTTTATCCCAATGATTATAAGAAAGGGAAAAGGGACAAAGAAAAACAAACTTTTCACAGACAAATCCGTTTCAAGTGTGCCTTTGTGGCCTTTTTCTGTCGCCAAAAGGATGAGTTTTAACACAGAGCTGCAGATAGCAAATTGTAACGTTTTTATCTCTAATTGTCGTGCACCTAATTCACACTATGACGAGAAAAACATAATCTTGGGTAGCTATAATTCCTTAAAAGAATCCCTTAAAACCTCTCGAAATAACAATGCGGCGGCAGACTGTATAGCTGTGGCATAATAAAAATTCAAGTACTAGGTCATTATACCTCGGGATTAAGGTTGTGCTAAATGCTATTGTGTTAATGATACGGCTTTCGAGTCCATCTTTCAGGGGCCCTAATGACGCCTGCGGCATGCCTAAGTGCAAACTTCGAAAGAAACCAAAGGCGCAAAGTATTGTATAGTACCTATTAATGTTCAGATAGGGTAGACGGATTACTTCACTACCCTCCGGGTCAACATAAATGAGTACATAATTGTACACATCTTGAACGTGACTTTAGGTCGTGGAATCTTAATATATTTTTGATCGGTTTTATTTTTATACTTCAGATTAAAAACTTTAAAATGTACTAAATATGAAAGTGTCATAAAAGAAATAATCATAGAAATTAATAAGAAAAACAATTTGTTTGGGTTCAATTATTTTGCTTACATGCTATACGAATACAATTAAATAACATATGTGTACAGTATCGCTTCGACAGTCCGAGCGTATAAAATTTAAGCACTGTTCGGATTATATTAGTAGGCATGTAAGTGAACCCTATCATTAACATCTTTCGAATCGAATCAGAATTAGCTTACATAGGCCCTTTTGAATAAAAATTACTTAATAATGCAGTTTTTGACTTAAAATAATTCTTGCGTTCAATTTGATTAGAAAAATCCAATCGAATTATTTTGATGTTATGTATTAGGTTTATTATAATTATGTATCTGACTGACATATCTTTTAGATCGGCGTTTTTGTTATATGCTCCTTATTGTAGACGTTTTTATGGTCAGCACGAACCTACATACATATGTATGTATACGTATTGTTCAAATGAGTTTAATTCTGTTTATTATAATTTTAATATTTATGTTGATTTAAGCCCAGTATGCTGTTGCCAAGAAATTTCTTGGCCTATACAAAACCTATGTAAAAAAAACACTCAAGGAATGCTCAAGGAAATTTTTTCCGTTCCGGTTGTCAAAGCGGTATGCTCTGTTCGCAAGGAATCGGTCAAGGAAAAACGTAGTTCTACTATCAGGCGTTAGTGGCGTTGTATACCAAAAATTCAAATTTCCTTCAAGGAATAAGTGCTTATTTTCCTTGACCCCTTTTCTTGGGAACAGCATACCGGCCTTTATCGATGAATTACGCCCAATTACAGGATCTCGTAAGTTTGTAAAATTTATTTACATAATTTTGGTAGGAAGTTTAGATATTTATTTTATGATCAATTCAATAGTTTGCAAGAATCGTATTGTATTCCTTTTAAACTAAATTAAATAAATACTCGCCATAAAACTGTTTTGGCCTTTGTATGTATCTATGTACCAAAATTATTTAACTTAAAAAGTTAATGTGTTAAATGTTGGGAATAAACATGTATGTATGTATAATTTATAGTACCTACGCTCCTTTAATACGATAAATAGGTTCCTGGAAAATGCCATGTTATATACGAGGGTAATCTGAAAAGTTGCCGACCTGAATATAGAAAATGAAGAGAAATAAAAATAAATTTGAAGAAAAAATGTCTTGTATGTACATATGTATATATGTTTGTTAGGTCGGGAACTTTTCAGACAACCCTCGTAAGACTAAGAGCCAGCATAAAAGAGCGGCTGTGCTCCAAAATATATTTTTCTTTAAATTCAACAATGTTTTTATTACAACTATAATCTTACGTAAAAAAAATGCAAATAAACCATCACATCACACATACATACATATTTAATTCAATCTTATTTTAATAAGTTTGAAAAAATTTAATTAATCATAGTGTGTAGACTATGACATAGTGCTAATATTATTTTGTAAAAATCAATCCTATCGAAAGAAACCGTGTTGTATATACTGTTATACGAAATAAGAGCGAAACCGTTTTGTAGAAAGGTTACTTGTATTTATATATAATTTCTAGCCAGCCATTTTAGTAGACATTTCTAAGTTAATATTTAGAAAAGTGCAAGGAGCGGTCAATTTTGACCCTAAATGAACGTTTCTAAAAAGTTTTATCAAGCAAGATCCGTGAAGAGACCACAAACAATCTGTTCCAATTTTTTATGCGCTTGCTCAAGAAAGTAAGAGTTTCAAAAATAATTTATAAAAATACGAGTATAATGCTACAGGTAGAAAAATATATAATTTCATAAATAATTACATTAGTCGCCTTATAGCGTATATCCACACATGATTATATTTTCGTGTGGCGCCTCCACATTAAATTAAATCAATCAATCACTCAAGCTGAGAATTTTATCGGAGATATTAAAAAAAAAGGTAAAAAGAAAATGCAGACAATTTTACACTGCTTCCAAAAAGGACAAGAACAAAACAAACATTTACAGGCTCCCACACAGCAACCAGTGTGAAGTCACTCAACCCTCATTTCTGAGGCATGCCCCGAAGAAGACAAGTTAGGGAATGTTATTAATATTCAATCACCAGGAGAATAGACAGCGTTAACACACAAGTTAACCCCGGCAATTCCACGCTTTACCATGAAGACGTTTCACAGTTCTTTGTACCTCCGAGAGCATTCACGCAACGCAAGCCCTCTTCACATATCCAATCCACTATCCAGATATACGAGAGCAGACTGAAAAAAAAATTTGGCCATGATGGGCGCTGCGGGTACCTTCGTGGCTCAGGAACCAAGATCAAAAACACGGTGGAACCCACAAATCGATCGGTGGTCGATGATTCTATTGTCTTTAAGGCCAGCAGGTGGTCCTGGCGCCAATTTTCGTTTCTAGAATTATAAGGACGCGCGTATGGTCATTAAATATGCAGTCTATAGGTTTAGTAGCGCCGGTGACGCTGCGATCGGATCAATTTGTGTGGCTGCCAGAAGATGAAGCGGGCAGGGAAATGCTTTCTAGCCCGCTGCCACAATCTACTGATCTTTGACCTTGATACACTTGCTTGATTCGTTAAGAGACTTGTTCGACATAATATCAACCTCTGATCGAGATAATGCCGACAGGAGGTTCAGGAAAAGATAGACCTGACAACGAGAAGATATTGCAACAAAATGACGATACTTTTGGGCAAGATTTATATTCTTTATCCTGACAGGTTTTGTGGTATTGTCTTTGTTCATTTAACTGCTTCCGCCGCTTCTTTGCGAAACGATATTTAAAATGTTCTAAAAAGGAATATAAATTAGTGTACATTGTAAGAGTTACTTTAACAGATGTTACTATGAGCAATAACGTAACAATATGAAACTAAATTAACATGAACGTGATATTTTTATTAATTACATAAATATCTTTGAAGCAGCCTCTCAACAGTTTTAAACTAAAATAATATACATACATATACATATGTATGTATGCAGTATGTATGTATGTTTCTTGGGATATTTATTATCTAGTTTAAATGTATTACATAGTTGTGAAGAATGTTGATAAATATTCTAAATGTAAATAGTAATTATACTTAAGCTGAAAGTTTGTAACCACCATTTTGAAATCCGTCATCCTGTTCATAATTTCAGTTATGTTGTGCCATAAAGAGTATGCAAATTTTGATCGCAATCGGAGCAGCGTTTTAGATTTGTATATTGCAGACACAAACAAACTAACGGACAAAATTTTTAAAAAATAGTTTAAATCATGCACAACAAACGCCTTTACCGTTCCGGGGATTAGATAAATAGTAAGACATTTTTATTTTATTATCTTTCGTTTAGGTTTTAAAGGTGTCTTTGTGTGGAGCAGCAATGTAGATTTGTATTATGGCGAGCAAACAAACAGTAATTCTATTTGATGTATGTACATATACATATTATATACATATTTTATTTAAATTTTGTATTAGATAGCCTTTTTCCCCTGCACAAAAATACAGAAAGTGGAATATCGAAAAAAAAATACTTACATTTTCTAAATTTGCTTTATCACAATCTACGAGTATCGATTTCAAATTTTATAATTTATTAAGTGCGAGTATTATCGGCTTTTCGTATGCGGTCCGCAACTTTAAATGCATTATTTTCGAAATGAAGTTTTTTCAAATGGCTGACAGTACTTCTTCGGATTCGCTGAACGGATTTTAATGAATCTTGGTGCATTTTGTTTATTAACATTTCCAGATTTCCTGTTGAAGAATTTACCACAATTTGCAAAAAGGTTGCAACAAAAAACAGTGAAAAAATAGGCGGATTTTTTATATTATTTTTCAAACACCGCTTTATTTTAATCGATTTTTCATTATTTCACAGATTCATCAGACGATCAAAAGGCAGGTGAAATCCTGGAGGAAAGTGAGCTATTTTTGGAGGAATTATGTACATCGGTGTCAACAATTGATGGATGGGAGGTTCCAAGTATATTTCCTTCATTACAAGTATATCAAGATTCAAGATTAAGATGAAGTAGGTGAATTCTCCTGCAGTGCGACTCGCTGCACCTGGCAGTTGATATAAATCTTCAATTTGATGGATTGCATTGTTCTGAGGTGTTAGCTATAGCAAAAAAATACAAAATACAAAATAAGGGAATAGAAATACTCAAAAACTTCTTTAAATTTTTGATGTATATGAATCTTTTGTTTTGGAAGTTGTAAATTCTATATTCGCAAAATGTTTTTAATGTTTAATTTAGTATATACGTATAAATACAACCTAATATGATTATTTTATTCGCAAACCTAGGCAAAACATGGATTAACTTCATTTTCTATAAATAAACTGTTAAATCCATACACATGCACATATAGGAATATGAGATATTATGTTTGAAAACTTAAACTGTTTATTTAAACATTAAAATACTAAACTTTAACAATCTGTTCGCTTTGAATTGAACGAATTCGATTAAGTAGCCGTCTCCAGATTCGAACCTTTTGCGCCTAGTCGCCTGCTCACTGGCGTCAGAAAAATGTTACCTGGGCTCATAATAATCATTTGGAGGTCGTTAATTACCACAAAGACAGGGAAAGAAGTCGATACGGCTCTCGAAAGCTAATAAAATTTTAGAAATGATGGTTATATTGGATTGATCCTCTGTTTTAAAACGTAACCAAAAATTGGAAGGAGGACATGATTAGCCTGGAGGTGTTTCCGTCTCTGAAATATTTGATAATAGCAGAGTTTCAGTGAGAATTTTCGACCTTCTCGTTAGCCGCCTGCATGTGGGTTCCTCCAGCATATCTACCTGTGTAAGCAGGGTATCCTTACCTGATCACCTGTTAATTATCAGCTTCATTCCAGCTGACTTTTGTGCTCCGTGCAACATTTGTTTTTTAAATTGGCCATTGAAAAATTGTTGGATTAATGGGTCCCTCGAAGAAGGTTGTTGGTTTTAGCTAAGATGAGGATGTTTTACGATTTTCTAGACATATGTACACACATATGTTGTAGATTGAATACACACTCCTAAAATTTAAATATACATACCTAATTTAATTTAAGTTTTGCATATTATCGATGTCGGGACTTAGTCTTTTATCAGCGTAAACAGGGTTGAATTAAATTAATAAGTTGCCTTAAACAATATGTTAATTTTTATCTAAGGTGGTAGTACAGGATTTCTTGCCAGGTCGCTGTTAACGACGAACAGCCAAGCTAAACTTTTTATTTCGAATAAAGAAGACGGGTCAAATGTGCCCTAGGCTCTCCGCACAGTTTTACCACCGTTTTATGTTTTCCATTGTTTAAAAACTACTTCTAGAGAACTTCTTCTCTACTGCATACATATATTACAGAAAATAACACCAAGTAAAATTTTTTCTATTTGACTTCAGGTGAAATTGAACTAAAGGGAAGTAAAAGAAGAAGGCGCTATGTATACCTACCTGATGAAAACAAGTTAAGTGAGAAGCATTTATTAAATTTAATTTAATGTAATGCTTATACACCGGTCAATTTCACCAGCTATAGTAGTATGTTTAGTGTTAATTGAATACTGACAAAGTATATTTATAAACCTTTGCCAGTTGTGCTATTGTGCATATTTATTTAGTAAAATTCTCTGATCGCCCTGTATGGGAACTAGATGATGTTTTATTCGATACAGAAAATAAATAATTGGATTAATATAGATATAAGAACTTTCAAAAATGTTGTTTGTTTTTCTATTATATTTACCCTTTTTTAATTTTTATTTTAGGTAGACAGACTACTATGGTTTTTGAACTGAAAAACGTGAAACTGTGGTAGGCTTTCCTATTTTGGCGTACAAAATAGTTCGTCTGATTAAGAAAGTAGTAATACTAACTAGCACGTTAGCCACTAATATCGAATATAGAAACTGTTTAGAATTTCAATACTCTTTAGTCATGATCAACTATAATTTAAGATAGTCCTTTTTTTGTGACGAGTTTGGAGAAATGTTGTATGGTCCGTAACCCGCCTCCTTTAGCCGTAAGGGTAATAATTATTCTTATAATTTTTGTAAAAAATTGAACTTTTACTTTCCGCAAAAAAAGGAAAAACACAAAACAAATCGATAATAAAGTAATAAGATGTTATCATATGAAAATAGTTTTTTTCTTCAACATATCTGTAATTATATAAATTTCCGTACAAAAATCTTAGCAGGTAGGCAAAAGGTTCCAAACGAAAATAAATAACTAAACCCGTCATAACTCTACTGAATCCGGCGAACGATCTTCGTTTCAAAACTTAATGCAGCCAGATGATAAACTGGCACCTCATTGCGTTTCAAGAGCTTACTGGCGCCACGAATTTGTGGAGAAGAGTCTAGTACGACACACCGGTCCCGGAGGTGTTCAAAAAAACTACGATGAAATCCTTTTGAGAAAAGAATCGTGGCGAACATAGCCGAAATTCCCATAAATTAGTACAGCAGTCTTGTAGATTCGTCAGACCCGAAAAGGTATAAAATACGCACGCATCTATAAAACAGAGACGAGTGGTAAAAACAAAAGGTCTTTCAAAGATATTTCTAATTAATTAGGAAATTTTCTTTTACGTTCTCAGTTTCGTCCAGCATCGTTGAGACAAAGAAAAAAAAATAATACTAAAGGTTCGACACCAGTCCGGCCGGACCTGACAGTAAGAATGTAAATTTGATAGAGCCCAAGCGCACCTTTCGGTCGAATTAACATATAATAACTGTGTGGATCATAATCGGAAAAAGAAGATACCTGACAACATGTAATTTTCAACACCTCGTTGACTTTTTTGTTCAATTAACCATTTGTAGGAGAGACTTTAGGGATCTGAACTGATTCATCTTAACTCACGAGTTCACGGGCGATTAAGGGATAATGTGTTAAGGAAAGATGAGACGTGACTTAAAAACTCAATCGGCTGCCTTAATCACTATGACACTTTTATTTCTGTAGTCCTGAAAACAAACTCTTAAGAAAACTAAACATATTGAAAATGACTAAGAGAAAAATTGGTGTGGTTTAATGTAGTCTTTAAATGATGTTTTTAATAATTACTACTCCGATTCAAAATAGTTCGCCCGTTTAGTCATTCAAACGGTAAAAAAAAACAAAAACATATTGTCTTTTTTGAGATAATGAAGAACAAAATGATATACTCAATTTTAAGCTAATTATATATAATTTTTAATTGTTAAGAAAAAAAATCACAATAATTCATAATTAAACAGCAAAAATTTATTAAAAATCAAAAACAAAAACAAATGAAAAAAGTTCGCCCGCCTCAAAAACAAAGCAAAAAAGCCCGGTACTATAGGTAGTTATTCTATTAGTACAACTGGTCTGATCAGTCATAATTCATTTTGCTTACAATTACGGTTTATTTATCTCCAATTCCCTATTTTTTGCTATTGGTTGTAATTTGTACTGTTTTTTACACTTTCCTTAAGTATTTTTGTAAAATGTCCCAAAGAAATTTTCGTCGGATGTCTACCTTTATTGCCATAAAAAAATATCTTGTACGCAAATAATTTTCAGCTTATAATTTAATTAAAACGCTACCTCCTACCGCATTTCATGCGCTCATCTTATCTTAAAGTATCCTCTTTAGAAAATGCTCCTGAATTATTATTATAATTTAAAAAAATATATACATACATATATACTATGTATACGAGAATGCCATCATTGCCACCAAGGTTATCTCGTGCTGTTGTCATGTTTACTAAAGTTTAGAATTGGGAATTTTCGACGAAACATCATAATAAAATCAATGTAAAGCAAGATAAAATATTTTCCACAAATTCGAATTAAAAAATCATAAGTAGGTAATTGTTTAATTCAATTTAGAGTATTATTTAAAATACAAAAATTGTATTTACTATACGGTATTATGCAAAACAAACGCCTCACTTCTTATACAAGTGTACTTACATGGAAAAGCCCTTATGATTTAAAGTTGCACAATAATTTCATATATTTAATGGTTTCAATAACAAGTTATTAGAAAAATAAAACAAATTCTGTGTAATCACAATATAAATAAGAAGAAGAAAATAAATTTCTATTCACTCTCATATTAAACATTTATGCAAAACTTATGCAATGCTTATGCATGCTTATGTGTTATTTTTAAATTTGGTGTGATATTCTTCATTTTATATTATATACTTGTGCAAGTCTCTCGGGTAATTCTTGTCAATTGCGCAGGGACAGATTTGCTCCCATCTTATTTTTATTGCCTCCATAAGAATTCGTTTGTTATAAACGTTTGTCCACTGCTTTTCTGTTTAATAATGCCTTGAATATTTTCAATAGCGTTCAAGTTCAGCGACTGACGTCCATGGAAAGAGTTGGACCCCATTTTGCTCCAACCAGATTTGTAACAACTTAGATGAGTGTTTAGGATTACTATCTTGTCGACACACTCATCGAAGTGGCATTTCCTCTTCAGCGTAAGACTACAGAACCGATTTTAGTATACATACGTACATACATATGTATGTATTTTCTATGCTTCAATCTATCCATGATTCCTTCGATTTGAAAAAGAGGACTCAGTCCTCAAGGGGCAAAACATTCCCCGATCATTACATTGCCACTACCGCTACCGCTACCGCCACCATCTTAAGAGAACTGTCTTTTATTTGGAAAGTGGCCAGTCGATGTTGTTGAAAGCGAATTGGAGCGTAACTCCTAACATTTTAAAAAATCACAAGTTTTTCCAAAAACTAGTGCTTTGATTACAAATAAAACTCTTGGGGAATGTGTTGCAACAAATGTAGACAGATCAGGACACTTTAAAGTTTAGAGAAACGATTGGTTATATGTTGAAACACGCTTTTCCGAATTACTCTGTACATTTTTAATTTGAAAAAATTATAGATACAATTTTTTAAAATAATAATGTGTTTCTGGATTACTTATAATTTTAGTATACAAGTATTGATAAACATATGTATATCAATATTCTATATCAATTAATTATTTAATTAACCAACTCCTATAAAGGTATGTATCTACATAATGCATATGCAGATTTTTGAATGATATCATAATAACTATTTTATTGAAAGCCAAAGTGATAATATTGCTTATTTTTCATGACCATATCTTTCCTTTCCTCAGCACTTTTAGTTAAAGTTGCGTCAATTTGATAACCTTTTTTGGTTGAATTTTTATGATAAAAGAAAACTATATTTGTAAAAAATTATTATTTATTTATTATGAAATTTAATTATTTCTTTGAGCTTGTTTAACGTCATTGTAATGCCGATTACTTATCTTTTCAGTTTGATTTTTTTTTGCCCTCTACTGCATCTTTAATTCATTGACTAGTTATATTTCTAAAAATTTTGGACAATTTTTAATGAAGTCTTAATTACGTATATTAAAAATATAGACAACTTCATTGCTTGTTAGGTATATTAGAAATGGGATGCCCCATTAAAAAGCACCAGACAATTTATCAGCAAAGCAACTGTGTTTGCATTCTTTTGGTGTTAATCATTCTACATTTTCTGAAAAATGCCTTCTAAGGTAGCGCTAATTTGTACACTACTTTGAATCTCACTTCATGTTTTATTCACCTGTTTTCGTCTTTATGTTTATTTACACACCTTAACGTCCACCTTCGCCATGAGTACATATGCAAATGTATTTTGACACTGCACCGTGTTCGTATCACTAATTGTTACAGTGATAATTCGTTGGTTTCAAGGCAGTCATTCTTAGCAATATCAAGTTAAGTAGCCTCCTCATTATTCAGTCCATGAGTAGGTGTGAAGAGGAAATTTGAATAAAAGCTTGATTTTTCCGTAAAATATGTCGAAAACTTGTTTGCTCCCTAGTGACTGTCACGTAAGTGCTAATATCAGTTTGATGCGACTTCTTTTATAGAAGCGTCACGAATGCATGTTATAAATTCGAGATTTCTCAAATCTTGCTAAAATAAAAAGCAACTACGTTTTCTATTCTGGGTTGGATTACGTTGTGACCTAAATGTGTACTCATCGAAAGCAAACTGGAAAATTTTGAGAATGCAGTGACTCCGACAGTCACCAGTTGCGCTGTATTCCACAAAGAAGTTAAATGTAAACATAGAACTTACTAGATCCTTTGAATTAAACGAAAAAGCCGAACTCCGAAATATTTCTTATGATGTTTGCTAACTTGTTAAGTTCATAGGGTATTTCGGAAAGTCTTAAAAACTTTAGTATTAATTTTATAGCTAAAAGTTAAAACTTCTATTTGAGCGTATTATACAAGCTCTTACAAAAATCGGTTATTTTGTTATGAATTTTGAAAAACATTCAAAATACGATAATTATTTCTCTTCACACGTATTTTTCTTAAAAACATGACGTGATGGGAAATTTCCGTTTATGAATTCGTAATGTACGAAAAAAAATCCTATAGAAATGATATATCATTTGTATAGGTAGGTACAACATTATTGTAAATAATGTTATTTCTGACGTTTAAAACAAAACAATAATCCCTTCATATCAATTTGAAATCAATTATTTCATTTGTAGCCTTAGATTCAACAATATTTTGTATAAAAAGTTCAATTAATTTCGATCAATCGATTATTATTAACGATTATCAAGCAATTTTTATTTTTCTATCGATATAGAGATTTCTGAGCTGCTCGCTCTGTTTCAACCGGGTCACGGCCTCACCTCAGCAAAAATCTTTCTTCATCGGCATGCAAACCAAGATTAATATCCAAAGTTTCAGGACTCTTTTAAAAATAAAGTAAAAAATGCGAGGTGTGAGCAGTTCAGAAAACTCTCATTGTAGCAAATACCACTGGTATGGAGATTTCAGCTGGGCCCGTGCGCAAATTGTTTTGTAAGAACAATTTGAAATCAAGGCCGGCATGTACGACAACCTCTAAACAAATGGTCAGGCCAATGCACAACCCCAATGCTGCAGAGCTCACCAACACTGGACAGTCGAGAAATGGAAAAAAGTCCTCTTTTCGGACGAAAGTGCATTTCAAATAATGCCCAATAGACAGTGAAGATCAAATATCTTACAAAAGAACGCTTCCACCCAAGCTATGTTGACGCTCAGTGGCAATATGGAGGTGGACAAGTTGTTATTTGGATTAGTTTAACAGAACTGGAAAACATCGCAAGACCCATAAATAGGAAGAGCTACTTTGACATTCCAAAGAAAATTATTCTCATTTTTGAGCTTTTCTAGCAAGATTATGCCCGTCTTAACGTTGCTCAGTCTATGTACACTAAATTGGCTGATGAACAAGGATATTCTCTTTTAATATGGTCTACATATAATCCAGACTTCATTATTTTTGAGAATGTCTCAATTCTGTTGAAAATGAAAAATGTCAAAAGAATACCACGATCAGTATACAACAACTTCAATCCATGCTTGAAGAGGAATAGCTAAAATCTCCAGATTTTTTAAAACATTCGATCCTGTCCAGTATCCAATCTCGACGATATTATTTCAAAGGATAGTTGATAATCAATCTTTCAAACCATTTAGGTCTTTTATTTATGTACGCGCGGTCGACTAAAAGAATTAAGTATTTTTGTTAATTTGATTTGTTTCATTAATTTGATTTAGTTTTATTTCCAATATTATTTATTAAATCACAAGGAAAGCGTTAGGCTTAGAATATCCGAAAATTCAAGTAGGACCAGGATATTAATAACATAATCGTTTGAAATTTCTGATTGATCTCCTGGCATACTAAATTGAATTTGTAGTCTCCTCAGGATTTGATAAAACTTTGTAGGAATGTCCATTTAGGATCAAAAGTGACGGATATGCAACAAAAAAAAAAATAGATGTTGGGCTCTAAAAACGTTCCCAAGAATAGGCCACAACTGTTTTCTACATGATTTGAACAAAGGTAAACCGTCAACGTTAATGAGCAATTCAATGTGCCTTATTTCATGAAAATCAACGTTTAAGCATTTTTCTAAATATTTACGAGTTCCAAAGTACACGAAATCGGTCTGTACCGTCGAAGCTTTTAATAGATATTATTTTCACTATGCGTAGTTCCCATAAACGTTTTGGCATTTTTTGGGAGAGTTGGATAGGCTTGTCTTCTTAAAATCTTCAATAATTTTTCTAATCTGGCGTGAGGAATAGGTGGATCCATCAGTGCCCATTCACGAATGTCTGCAGTGTCCTCTAAACTCTGAACAACGTTATTTATTTCATCTTGCGCCTCAGAAAATAAACTGTCACTAAGACTTCTAAGTTCATCACTAAATTGTTCACTATCACTACTCTCTGCACTAGTAATACTTTCATCATAGTTATTCACTGAATCACTTTCATGCACTTCATTTTGTGTTTCATTTGTTGCACTGGAATTATCAATAGTTCATCACTTCTCAACTCATCACTATCTGATATCTTATTATCACTATATGAGATGAAACAACAAAACAATTGTTGGTGGCTTATATATACTTCCTCAGATACATATGTATTTAACTTTAAACATTTTAAAAGTTATATGTAGTTTTCCGTTGTAATTTCCCAATGTCTCAAAAATCGGTTGTTGAAAATTATAGTAAAACCTTAAACAAAAAATTTTACCTCCGGATTTCTCTAAAAAATTCTACACGAACGCTGAAAATAAGGACATTTTAGTTTACTTCGATTTGTCATTTCATAAGACAAATGCGTGAAATGTTCATATTGAGGCACACGTAAATAAAACTTACTAGTTTTTATTTATAATTCAATAATTCGATTTATTGTAAAGCACTAAGCAAGTTACATTTATAAATTGGATAATAAATGTTCAATGTTCTTGCGGATTGATTTAATGAAATTTGATTTGCGCGATCCCCTTGTGGACATGTCGACAGCTGGCAGTCAAGAGAGAGAGACAGCCCGGAAATCAGAAAGGCAGCCATTTCTTTATTTGACAAGTGCAGCGTCAGCCTTGTCACACCCAACACCTCCCCTCGATGCACTTGTAAGACCAAGTCCAATTTGACTGCAGAATATTTGAAGCTTTCCGCCCGTTAACGCGTTTGTAAGCATATCTGCTGGCATTTTATCCGTTGGTAAATATTTGATGGTGACTAGTCCCTTTTTGATTATATGCCTTATATAATGGAAACGTACGTCGATATGTTTAGTTCGGGTATGGAAAACAGGATTAGTTGCCAATTTCTGCGCACTTTGATTGTCATTATGAATCACTCCATCTGTTAAGTCCGGAAATCCTAATTCAGCCAGAAATTGCTGAAAATAAGTTATTTGCTTGGCAGCTTCTGTTAGACTGATATATTCAGCTTCGGTTGATGATAATACTATCACACTTTGTTTCCTCGATTCCCACTCGACAGCCGTTCCGCCCATAGTAAAGACAAATCCAGTATAGGTACGATTTTCTATCGATTTGGCAATTGCCCCAATCAGCATCAGCAAAACCAATAAGCTTTTCTTCTGTTTTACGATAGACAAGTCCATAATCTGTCGTACCCCTCAAATAGCATAGCACTCGTTTTGCTATAGACCAATGCTCTTCGCCGTGGCAACTATTAAACTGAGCAAGGAAGCTTACACCGTATGCCCCCCATCCTTGAATGTAGTTGACGAATTCCTCAACCTTCATCATGTCTGCTTACAACCAACATATCGTCGACGTAAACGACGATCATTACAATATCCTCCCCTCCACCCAAATAATATACGCATTTATCACATTTGGATGCTGCGCTCCGAAGGCCCTTAGAATTTGGTCCAACTTAAGATGCCATTGACGGACAGATTGACGGAGGCCATATAACGATCTCCTTAAGCAGCATACCTTATTGGAACTCTGAAGATCCTTCAGCATCTGTTCAGTTTGTTGATAAACTTCATTTCGAGATGATTCGCGGGCCATCAAATGCTCCAATCCCTGATTTATTAAGGCAGGAGGCTCCATGTAAATGGTTTCATCCAGATCACCATTCAAAAATGCGGTGGTTATGTCAAGTTGGCGAATCTTAAATCCAAAACGCACTGAAAGGGCAATAATTAGACGTATAGAACTTATTCGGGCAACTGGTGAAAAAGTTTCATTAAAATCAACTCCCGGTCTCTGGGAGTAACCCTTTGCAACAAGACGAGCCTTTTTACGACTTACATTTCCATCACTTCCATATTTATGAGCGAGCACAAAACGACTTCCAATAATGTGGGCATCCTTGGGACGTTCAACCAAAATCCAGGTTCCTCTTTCAATAATAGACTTTAATTCATTAGCAATTGCTTCACGCCACTCAGGATCATTTAAAGCACTCTGTAATGGTACCTCAGTATTAAAAGCAAATTCCATGTAATTAGAAGAATCCTGCGGTGCCTGTACTAATTTATACTGCTTCTTGGGACGACCAGGTTTTCCCGTGTATACTTTACAAGGCCTTCCAGGACCACGCCTCTTACTTCGATTTAAATTGACCTTCTGAGACTCATCGATGTCATCAACCCATTCATCATCAGTATTTGTGTTTTTTGATTCACAAGAAGCTGTTTCATATTCATTTGAACGATCACTCTCTTTATTTTCCTCATGATTTTCTTGCTTCCTGTCGCTGTCTTGTTTGTTTATTTGAATATCATTAGTAGATTCACTTTGTAATATTGGATAATCGACTAAATTTTTGTTCAAGTTTTCAGGAGCAAAATCATTAAAGTTCGATGGATTAGCTTGCATTGGGCGTTTTAACATAAATTTTATATTTCGTGTTACTGTTACTGTGTTTCTAGAAGGGATGAAGACCCTGTATCCTTTAGTTTGTTCAGAATATCCGATAAAGATGCATTTAATTGACTTCGGGCTTACTTTACTTCTATTGGGAGTTTCATCAATCATATAAGCTTCAGTCCCAAATATTTGCAAATTACTAATATCAGGCAATTTTTTGTTCCAAACCTGAAAGGGCGTCTTTCCATTGAGATGAGTAGTAGGACACCGATTACGTAAATAGTTTGAAGTACGAACCGCTTCGGCCCAAAATGATGCAGGCAAATCACTTTGAATGAGAAGACATCTCGCCATGTCCATAAGTGTGCGGTTTCGTCGTTCAGCAACTCCATTTTGTTCGGGTATAAGGAGCTGCAAGTCGCCTACGAATTCCTTGTTGCCTTAAAAATTCATTGAATTCTCCGTTGATATACTCAGTACCATTATCGGACTGGACTGTAAGTATTTAATACGCCGAACAGTATGATTTTCAGCAAAGGCCTTAAATACCTCCGACTTCTTATTAATGAAATACACCTCACACCATCTAGAATAATCTAATCTATAAAAGAAACATAGTATTTATTTCTTCCTAACGACTCGACCCTCATCGGTCCACACACATCGGTATGTATAATCTCAAGCAGACCACTTTGACGGCTTGATTCTTTTGGGTAAGGTAGGCATGACATTTTTCCTTGTACGCAAACATCACATTCGAAATCCTTTTCGAATTTAAGTTGACTCATTCCCTTGATTATGCTTTGTTGAGACAACCTGCATAAGTCCCGGACATTTAAATGTCCTAATTCCTGATGCCAGTCAAACAAACGTTCATGTTGTTCATCTGATACAGGCATAAACGCTGATTCAATAGAGGTATCACTGACATAATATAAATCTCCAATTCTTTTTGCTTTAAACATTATCATTCCGGATGTATTTCGAATTTCAGCCATATGTTTCTTAAAGATAACCTTGTAACCATGGTCACTTATCTTTCCAATAGAATAGACAAAAGGTTTGTTTTAATAGAGGGGACATAGAAAACTTCTTCAAGCGTTATATTTTTAATCGAACTTGATTCAGGAAGGTTGATATTGACTGCTCCTTTGGCGTATATGTATGACAGCGAAATCACCATTTGCGAGATTAAGTCGTTTGTGGTCAGTTTTATAGCAGGAAATAAATTTATTCCTATCGTTACAGAGATGCGTAGTGCATCCACTATCTAAGCACCACAAACTGCTTGACTTTACTAGATTAACTTCCTGACTCTTGGACTCAATTGTGGTTAACATTACGCAATTATCTTTATTAGGATGTTTAGGACTAAGATTTGAAGATTTTTGTTGCCGACATTCGGATGCCTTATGTCCTACTTTATTGCAACGAAAACAGCGAAAAAGTACTTTTTGATTCGGATTCCTGATGCTCCTCGGCTTATATTTAACAGCTGCCCTTTGACATTGGTTGATTGTGAATGCCCCCGGCGTCTTTTCGAATACCTCCCGATGACGTGCTTCATATTCCTCCTGTAATTTTATCTTCAAGGTCTCTGGGTCTGGAAGCTCATCTCGGGACTCCATTGCGCATCTAAAGTTCTCGTAGTTTTGCGGAAGACTATTGAGCAGCATGACAGACAACAAGTCACTATTGATGGCGACTTCCATGTCTGCAAGCCTATCGACGGTGTCGAAGAATTTCCTGAGATGCTCTCGAAGGTTATTATCCTCCATTTTGTTGACTACTAGCTGCTTAAGCAGCATCGCCTTTTTGGCTGGCCCTCTTGACTGGTAGATTTCCTTTAACCTTAACCACATATCTCTAGAAGTAGAACAATGTTTTATTTGTTTTAATTCAGTTGAAGAGATAGATAAAACTATGTCCGCTTTCGCCTTGTCGTGATTCTCACGCCAGAGATCTCGTTCCAGGATTTTAGCTTTATCCTGTTCGTCACTCGTTACCACCGGTTCCTTCAGTGCTCCGTCTACATATTTCCTGAGACCATTTTTAGTTAGCACTGCACGCATCTGCAGGACCCATGTGTCATAATTGTCTTTGGTTAATACCTCCAATCGCGTAGTCGCAGTGTACGAATTCATTTCACTATTACAACGGTGACACGTTTTATTTACAAAGTCTACGGCCTGCTGGGCCCATAACCTATTGAGGCACACGTATATAAAACTTACCAGTTTTTATTTATAATTCAATAATTCGATTTATTGTAAAGCACTAAGCAAGTTACACTTATAAATTGGATAATAAATGTTCAATGTTCTTGCGGATTGATTTAATGAAATTTGATTTGCGCGATCCCCTTGTGGACATGTGGACAGCTGGCAGTCAAGAGAGAGAGACAGCCCGGAAATCAGAAAGACAGCCATTCCTTTATTTGACAAGTGCACTCCCTCAGTGCAAAAGAATCGGAAAAAAAATAGAAGAAAGAGGTTTTTTTTTTCTTCTTCCCGTTCCCGCTGGATGTGTGGTCGCCCTCTCGCGGAATGAAAAAATTTTTTGGATCTCATCGATACACAATACAATATTTTGATGGGTCCGGGCTCCGCTGGGTAGGTTATGTTGTCGCCCGCCGCTACATCGGAGCTATCCTTCGCGAAAGCGGTGACGCTGATGCTGGATTCATTCGACAGTCCCATGTTAATTTTCAGGATTTTATCGATCACCAGCAGGGGCGGAACCCGCATAATAACATCCAGAACTTTTGTCCGAACGGACATTGTTAAATACCAAAAATTAAAGCGAATTTCTTAAGCGGCAATAAGGTACATCATTTGACCAGTTTTGTTGTCAAGGTGTTTACTGCACTTGACGATAGTTGCGCCAAAATACCGAGCCTATGAAGTATGTAATAAAATTAACCAAATTACGTTCGATTAGAAATATTAACCGACAAACTTCTTCATTTACATCGATTTTATATCATAGCCCAACATGTGCGGCGGCGGCATCAAGATAAATTATAATGCAAGCTTAAAACTATGCGTAATAGCATTGGCTCGCTTTTTAAATTATATCGCAGCAATTTTTGTATTAAAGTAAAATTTATTTTTTTAGCAGGAAAAGGAAAATAACGTTGTTATTAATTTTATTTCATCCTCATGTTAATTTTCCCGGCAATTTGGCCTTCTTCAAACAGTTTCTGTTAAAAGAAAAATAATTTTCTCAAGTGGGAGTCGAGGGCTACAAATTAAAAGTAAACCCATGTAAAGGTAAATCGAAAAGGAACTGTCCTCGCGACGTCATAACCATAAAAGCTGAGGAAGTTAAAGCCATAAAGAGGTCATCAATTCAATTCTACATCCTATGCCTTCGCTACCTCGTCCCGTTGTGGCATCAAGCCGTAGCTTATCGAAACTTTTAACACATTTGAGTGGAGCTTGTGTGGTCATTTGACGAAACCTGTTCGCGGCGACACCGCCAAAGGGACATCACAAGCTACCGATAGAGATACACTTGTTAGCCGGTCACTTCTGACCCGGTGAATCCCCGGCGAATCTTTGAATTGCAGCCATATCTACGGTAGGAGTCAATTATTGTGGCGACAGTTCTCAGCCCATTTTGATGGCGGAAATAACTTTTGAAAAGTGTCCGTCGTTGCCTAGCCTGATACCATTCTTGTTTGTCGGGATCGTCCGTTCCTTATCATTTGCCTTCTTTTATTATTTTTGAGCCAGCATCAGTCTTTGATTTTCGGGCTTTTCCAGCGCGGTCATCCGGCGACCGCCATTGTCGCGGCGGCGCGGTGCGCTCAAGGGAATCCAAATGGATTTCTTATCTTAAGATGTTTTAACTACTGAATTTTTCGAAGAGCTCGGTATCATCTTTCACCTCTTCGTCAGCGGATGGAATCGCTCGCACAAAAGCAAAAAGAGATTAAATCCGTCCATTTAGCTACCATTGTGAAGTCGATAGCAACTTGACGGCTTATATTAATAAAAAATCAATTAGCGATTCGATCGGTAAGTATCGGAGTGCGATCATTAGCTTGTTATCTCTTAAATAGTTTCACACTTTAATTTTATGTGGCAACCGTGTAAATGGATTTAACTTTTAAGGTTCGATTTACAATATCCCCACACGTGGAACTCTCGCCGGCACCCAGCTATTGGTTTTTTTAATTGACCGGCTGAGTCTGCTTGCGCATGATTAATGACCGCCGAATGGGATTTGTTACAGGTTTATTTGGCAATCTATAAATCATTGCGCGGAATATGGAGCGAAATGTAACGTGGTGATTGACTTTCTTCCCCAACTCACTTCTTTCAGTGCCATCAGGCAATGGCACGCACGAAAAGTTCAGGAAATTGCTGACATGCTGCTCTCAAGACTGGGTAGATAACACGAAAACGTGTTTCAGTTCAACAATCTTCAGTTCAATGGAAAACTCAATTTCCTTTTATAAAGTTTTAATTTTAGGTATCAAACATAGTTCCTAACTGTTTTCGTTAATATATATATAGGAACGTAAAGCATACATACATCATTCAATTTTTGAGAATTTTCAAGACAAATTGTGTTATTTTATTTATTCATTTTTTTGTGGTGTATGATGCCTTCGTTATAATGGTGTCTCAAAATTCTCTTCATTTGCTCGGACGTTAATAGGGGTTATTATAACAATTGAAAATCTAAAATTTTGCTATAGAAAAGATTCCATTTTTTTTGTTGCAAAATTCCACCGTAAAACGTAAAGAAAATTAACATTGAATAATTATTCAACATAATGCAGTTATTTCCGCGCTACCTTAATGCTAAAAAATGAGTAACAATTTATTTATACAAATTATGAAGTTTATGCGATATAGACCAAAATTGGCGCATTTTTGCGGGTTTTCGGGGTCACTCAGGATAGCAGACTTTTAAATGTTAAAGTTAATGCGATTTCCACATAACTTGGTACTTGGGGGTTTTCGAGGTAGTTTATTTCATAACCTGGAATTTCCAAAAAATTAAAAAAATATTTCATCTATATAAAGCGAAAATTTACATAGGCCACTATGTCTGCGTCTGTCTGTCTAATTAAAGAACGGAGGGGGTGAGAGAGGGGGAGGAGAGAAAAGAGAGAGGGGAATATAGAGCAGACCGTCGCGCAAAAAGTACTTATCCAATTGAGATGAAATTCGATGAGATATTAGGCAAAACCTCCAAAATGACATATGTATATGTATGTAGTTTCCATCGCAATTGGAGTGTGGAGAGGGGGTGAAGGGAGAAGAGAGGGGGGAAGTACTAAGCAGTGTTATGTTTATGGTGACTCAGACAAATATTATTTATGCGATTAAGAAGAAATTCTATGAGCATGTTGTACTTAACCTCCTGAGAGACATAAATTTTAAATCTGTAACATACTTTTGTTAAAGTTTAGTTTTATTATAGGGATACTTGTGCCCGGGCAACGCCGGGTATAGATCTGCAAGTGCATATATATTTCGAGCATAAAGTGGTTTTTACCGGCTAATACTAAAAATTACATTGTGTATTTATGAAATTTTTACACTTAATTATTCCGCAATGTGGCCTAAAAACTTTTATCTTTTGGTGTAACTCAAGTATAACCTCAATGTAATTTGGTAGTAAGTCTATCTTCGCTTTTTTAAATGTGCAATTTCGGTGTAAAACATTTCCAAATGCTTCTTACAATTTCAATATAGTTGAGTAAATGTATGTACCTATCTTAATTCGCCAAGGAAAGGAACAATTTCTTTTTTGCCCTGCAGAGTTTTTGAATTTTCCAAGTCAGGACCTAGACTTGCTTTGCTCAATTAGTTCTCAGGAGTTTATCGAATCTTTTTAATAAAATTAAATTAATGATCAGTAATCAATTACTTACTTGGAAAATGAAGGCTTCTCGGTTTAGATCAAAAGACTCTAGGTCTTAAAGAAAATAGTTTTAATTAAAAATATCTATGTAAGTAATAAAAAAATTTAAAGAATTAAAAAGAAATTTAAACATTTCAAAAATTACATTACAAAAATATACCTACATGTGAATATACATATGTCTATTTATATAAAAAAAAGGAGCCTATAAATATTCTTTACGTCCACGTCTTAGCTCCGGGTAATGCTAAAAGAATTCTATCATTATATCGACTAATTCTAATACAAAAACTAAAATGTATATTTCAAACATTTTAAATTTATTTTAACAAAGAATACTTTAAAACAGTTGAGTTCGAGGTTCATGTGGTGGCTTCGCCTTTTTATGCTCCAGGCATTCCTAGTTAATAGGTATGTACATATATACATAGAATCCAAACAACATCACGCACTCTGTAAAACTTTCAAATATTGTTAAGTTTAGTACAACGTTGGTACGGAATTTCCTGTTACGCTTTTGCGCTTAAGACAGAAAAATTCCGTGTCGAATAATCTGGAGAAAAATTGAATAGCTGGGCGGATTTATGCAAAAGACATTAAAAGTTTTTACTTTTTAAAGGATATTCCCTCAAATTTACCGACTAGCACCGAAAAAGTATCCAATTTTAGAAAAATAATTCCAAAGTTATACATTGTATTTACCATCTTTAAGACAATTTTTTCTCAAGTATAAAACTATAGCAAATTCTGTAAAACTTTCTGCGTTGTTGATAATTATTCTTATATTTTACACTGTATATATATTTTACTTACATACTCGTATATACAGGGTGTTTTGCTAAGGTCTAAACAGGGGTATGCCAATCGATTCTACATGGTCTCCTGATCAACGTTTGTTCAGAGATCCCCCCTTAAAATCGGTCCTTCCCCCTATAATCGCAATTCAAAATTTTGAGGGGGTCAACCTAGAAAATGCTTTATAAGTTCTTTCAGAGACACCCTAGGGCTAGGATACTGGTTGATAACCAGTTCTCTTGGAAGTTTAAAAAAATAAGAAGGTATTTTGTGATTTTACTTCTTATCAACAATGTTCAACATTAAAAATTGTCCATATTTTTATTTACTGTTCTAATTAAAGGACATGCTTCATTTCAAAATAATGTGGTCACAAAACATAACAAAAAGCAGCTTGAAACCTTTCAAACCGCAACATTAAAATGCTTGAAAATGATTTAAGTATTTGGACACACGTCTAAATCGCAAAAGAAAATCTGACTGCAAAGAGAATTTTTTCTTTGGATTATTTGATAAAACTTTTCAAATAATTGAAGATAAAACGTTAAAGTTTGTTAAAATAAAACAGGCAAACATTTTTCAAAGACTTTACACTTTTCAAATGAATGCTTTTCCTTAGTTTGCACTCGGCGAAAACACCCATTCGTGAAACAGAAATTGCAAAGTAAAGTTGCAAAATTTGCAAATTGAAAAGAGAAAAGAGGTTGGTGAAAAAGGACCCTACAAAATACCCTACAACTTTAGACAAATTTTTGTTTCATCGCTGAAGGTGCCTTAACAATTCTGAAAATTAATGCAGCTCCATCTATTGATCAATAGGTGGTACCTTAGAAAAAGCGAAAACACCTCCATATGTTTTTGACATATCTGACACCTTGAAATCGGAAGCAGCTTGTTAGCAAGGGCAGTCAACAAGATTTTTTATTTTTTAACGTAGGGAATTATAACGCTGTGCCACTCGCGCTAAATTAATCGTGACGGAAATATTGAGGGAGTCGGCCGCACCGCACCTCAGAGCGAATCGGAATAGTCGATCCAACGTGAGCCAAATGTCGGCAGTTCGTTCGAGTTGATGTCGGAGCCTCTGACGGGACGTGAAAAAGAAGTGCAACTAGCATCTGCAAAATGTTTGGTGTTTCCGAGTCACAAAAGGACAGTTTCCTCGAGCAGACCAAAGCAGCGAGGGAGGAAAGGGCCCTGGAAAAAAAGCGAGACAATGCCGCTGTATGCATCCAGGCGAGGGTAAAGGGCTTCGTGGCAAGGCGAAAATATAGACGCCTGATTCTGTGCGTAGAAACCCCATGAAAACCTCCGCTAAGGCGAATACTTTCAGGTCCGAGTTCGACAGAGTGGTTCCAGAGTGCAACGGCGAATCTTCGGCTGTTGAGTTTCCGCCCGCTGTAGAGGTGTTCGAGGTCAGCTCGAGACTCCTGATAATTTTCAGTGGTGCGGACAGTGCCCACCGCGACCGGCTGGAGAAACTCTGCAGGTACATCAACTCTTCTATAGAGCTGGAGACCCCAAAGACTAGCTACGTCGGAGTGGCACTTCAGAAGGACCTCAGGTAGGAGTGAAAAATATATAACATACAAGAAACTCGAAATTGCGTTGAATGCTAAGAGATTTGGTTTAAAAGGTTTACATAATGTCATAAAAACATGCCATTAGCGGCTAGGATTAACCTTTGCTTTCTGTTTTACATACAGTTCCTTGTTAACAGTTTTCTATAAAAATAAAAATTGTTTTTATGAGACACCCCCAAGAAGATTCCTTGTTAAGTTTTCTATAAAAATAAAAATTGTTTTTATGAAACACCTCCAAGAAGAATGGAATGACTGACTCTACGATTGATTTTGAAAGCTTCCTAAACCAGCGAAGTACCATAAATAAACTTTAGAATTTCGAGCATATTCATTTTTACAATTATAATATTGCTTTAAATTAAATTTGTTTGATAAAATATTCGTAGAGGTCCACCTAGGCCGTGTCAAACTTTGAAAATGGCAATTTCAAAGTCCAAATTTTGACCTTGGCCGTTCATTCTGCTCATTTGTCGATTTTTCGTATGGGGAGATCGAAAGCTTCCCTGTTATGTGACCGTTCTCAGAAAAAAAAACTGCACTCGAATCCAACATCACGTTCCGAAGTTATTCGTGCTAAAGTGGTGCAGCACTATGAATCCGGTTTTCAAAAAAATCTCCAATTCCCACAAAATCTCAATCAAATTCATGCATCGAATTTCACAATAGAAATGAGACATTCATGTTAACTATGTGCCTAGTATACCTAACGCAGCTAGGTCGCGGCTTCAACGACCCACCTGTCCACCTGTGTATGGTGCTGAACCATTTTAACACGAGCCGAGTCGGTTTATTTGCTGAACGAAGTCACCTGAACATGAATAAAAAATGTCCATCTTCCCATACAAAAAATGGGCAGAATGATAGTTCAAGGGGGTGCCCGAACAAACGTTGATCAGGAGACGATGCAAAATCGATGGGCATACCTTTGTTCAGACTCTAGTAAAACACTCTGTATACATATCAGCAAAACAAAAAAAAACAAAAACAGAAAGTGTATTTCGCAATATCAAGAAAATTTAAGAGTTTTGTAAAATTGTTTATTTTAAAAATTTCTTTTAGAATACACAATAAAATAAAATAAAAAATTTTATTCAATAATAATAATAATTTTGGAAATTTAAAAACATTTTCTTATTAAGTTGGTCCTCAGAATTAACGATTGACGAAATAAAAATACACAATTTTTGTTGAACATCTCGTGAAATAATTAATTTTCTGACGAAAGTAAAATTATATATGGAACATATGTACATACATATATGGTAATCTTACATACATATCTGCATCCAAAAAGTACAATTTTAATTTCGTCAGTCTACAAAATGTGTCTCCTTTATTCAAAGGCCAATTCACATGATTCTTACCGAACCTCCAACTATTATCTTTATGTCAATGGGTCACTAAGGACCTTACGCGGGCTTTGTCCTACCAACTTCTAGTAAACGCTTTCTGGTGGTTCGTTCGCTCACTGATAAATTCAGTTATTTTTGACTGTTGTAATGTAACCGGTATAGACGATATCTTTTCCAGTAACTCAACAATTCTTCAGTCCGTTTTTTTACATGTAACAAGTTTCCTTCCACGACTTATTTTAAAATATTTGAAAGAATTGAACAGAACATTTAATTGAGTTGTATACTTCTTTGTATGCTTTCACTTCATTTTAAGTAGTTTTCTTCTAAAATTTGCCGACCTTTAGAAAAATATTGGAATTGACCCATTTTGGTAAAATAATTTGAATGTGTGAAGTTGTAAGCATTGGTGAAATATTGAAAAAGCATACTACTTACTAGCAAAACAAAACTAACGAGATTCTTTAATAGAAAAAGACATTTTAATGAATTGTAATAGAGCACTGCTATTAATTTGACGCGATAAACTTTATACTTTAAACACAAATCATGAACGAATGATCTTGTTCCTACGTTGTTTCAACTGAATTTGCGTTTTTTAATTTCATTACATTATATTTATTGTAAACGCTAAGCTAACCAACTATGTACACATGCAAACAAAATTCTTGGTTATATGTTCGGTGGTACTGAAGCCTTGGGACTTATTTTCTATTACGATATTGTAAAAATTTCTAACGAAAATGCCAAATTCGAATCCTCTATTACAATATTTGTTTAATTCAACTCGAAACTGCAAAAATATTGTCAGATTTTCATTCGAAAGGTGTTATGCTATTGAGCAAATATAAATTGTAAGTAAAAGTGGGTTTTTTCTTGAATAGAATTGAATATGTTTTATTAAATTCAGGTGCAAATCAACCAGTTCATAGCAATTCAATGCAATGGTGAGTTTCATGCTCGAACACCCCGACTTAGCGCGAGGCTACGTAAATACCCCAAGTGCTAGGGAAAAGTCCAAGAATTTATGGAAGGAGTTAGTAAATACGTTAAACGAAATAATTTTTTGAACCTGAAAAAAGAGACATAAAGACATAATAAAATTACTAAAAAAAAAATTTTAGGAAACGCTTTTCTTTACCTTATTGTGAATCAAATTAAACAAAAATCAACTAAAAAGTAAAAAAATAAAAAATAAAACAAACTTAAACAAACTTTTAAAAAAAACGGATAAAGAATTATAATTGCATTCGAAATGAGCGCCCCACGCTTTTCTTTAACGAATGTGTGAGATTTTCTCGATTTTTTAAAAATTTGTTTGTAACAGTTTTTTTAAAATTTTGTTTAAGTTTATTTTATTTGTTATTTTTTTACTTTTTAGTTGATTTTTGTTTAATTTGATTCACAATAAGGTTAAGAAAAGCGTTTCCTAAAAAAGTTTTTTTTTCAATTTTTTTTTATTTTTTACTTTTTAGTCTGATATTATTGCATATTCGTGAATTATCTCGGGAAATACGAATGTCTGCAAAATTTCATTCATTTTCATTGAAGGAAAGGCAGTCAAATTAACGTCCAAAGTTTTGACCCAAAAGTGTGAAGTAAAGAAAAGCATTTAAAAAAATCTTTACATTTCATTTGGGATATCCAAAAAATTAGAGGGTGTCACTGTCGCTGCTAAGAAATACATACAATGTATCCATTTCATTCAATTTCAAAAAAACTTTATTAAAATTTAAGTCAATTGACAAATTTGACAATTCAAATAGTAAAATACTAGACGTAATTAGTGAACGTACCAGATTGAACATATTTGTTATAGAGGAGAATACGAATGCAATTTAGTTTCGAATTTCAGTTTCGTACGAAATGCAGTTTGCTTTCGTAATAGAGTAATGCCCACTGACGTATAATACAATGGACCGCTCACGTACCCGATTTCCCATAGAAGCCGACGATTGGAATTTTGTTCCCTCTCTTTCGCTCTGAAGCAGTGACAGTTCGTGAATTGACGTAAAATTAACGTCCTATAATGTCAAAGATTTCTCAGCGGGCTGAATTGCCGTTCCAATCGAAATAGTTTGTTATTTTGTGGAAATATTAATTGAAATTAAAGATATTTGTTACAGTCTTAAGAATTTTATTAAGGAAACTCAATTCAAACTGAGTTTTGTAGGCTCTTTTCGATTTCATTTCACTCGGAATGCAGAACATGAGTATTAGTTTATTTTATTGGAGTGATATTCGTTGGGATTCTTCAAATTTAGCTCTTATGCTATAAAGAGCTTTTATTTTTCCTTTAATTAAAAGACATTAAATGCTCAATCGTTTATATTTATTAGTAATATATGTATGGTACACCGGTTTCATAACTTAAAATTTATCAATCAAAAATTCTCAAAAATATTGGTAATTTTGCAAGGATAAAAATTTAAAAGCATATTTATGACATTAATATTAATTTTTATTTACATTAATTGCATTTAAAGTACAAATTCTTTAAATTTTTTTTCAAAAAATATTCAATTTCAAATATTTTTGTCAGCATTCAGCAACTCCGCATTCAAAAAATCTGCGGAATCGGCCTATCCATGGAATGCGATAAAAATAGACAGCATCATATAAATTTCCATATGTCTCATCTCGTCCCTCTGAAGCAGTAGGTTGTCAAATTGGCCCTCGCTTGAGACAGGAGATTGAGCGGTCCATTGTATTATACGTCAGTGGTAATGCCTAATCTCCATAGAAAACCAGACCAAACCAAAACCAAGAAACGAATTGCTGACAAATCAAGTCTGTACACATACATATTAGCAATGTAGTTGTGAAATGTCAGTCAGCCACTGCTTCACTTATCGGTCCAATAAAAGGGCATTTTGTAATAATTATATAATTATTATAACACAAATATTTGGCACTATTTACCGGCAATACACAACAACCGATTTAGGGCCTGTCCGAATCCAAGTCTATGCCTACGTCTTCGTCTCGTTATAATAGTTCATGACGACAAACCGAGCTCGGCTCTGTTCAAATTCATGGCTATTGGTAATGCGAGACTAAGGCGGACTTCAGCGCTGAATGAGTGCACTAAGTCCGCATTTGATGCGAGACTAGGCATGCTTAAGCTACGGTCAGACATTGCAGTTTTTACTGCGGATATTTTAGGTTGCAGCTGCAAAAGCTGCATGATCTGTTCACACTTGGTTGTTGCAACCTGCAGTTTATACTGCGCGCAACCCAGTATCGGCAGTTTTTTTAAAAAAAAGTTGCGAAACTGTTCACACATTGAAGTGCAGTTTTTACATCACGCAACCTGAGCCGCCCCTTTCATTTTAGTTGATCGCAGTTTTGTATAAAAATTCAAAGAGTACAGTCGAAATGTACTACCAAAGAATATATCAACAGGTCTTTATATTCTTTGGTACTATTTCGACGATCCAGAAGTGCTAGCCGCGGCCTGTTTAACAATAATTTTGCATAAAAAATATACAGATCGAAAAAAAAGGAACTGTAACGGAAGAATTAAAGCAAAAAGGAATAATTTTGCCAGGAAGGTACCATGTCAACGAAATTACATTTAAAAACATGTTGTATTTTCCAATAACTAAGCTATGGAGTAATACAACACTTACCATAGAATCTGTATTTTTTTTCCATAATCTCATGGAAAAACATAAATTGCATCGCGGCGAAAAATTCCCATTTCGATTTATATTTTTCAATAGAACTGTTTCCTGATTTTGTGGTTTTAATTTTTGTTTTTTCTTTGCTGAATTGCGCTCGCAAAGTATGTATTCGTCTTTCAAATTCTTCAACCGGGACATCCAACTGATCGGAAATGTCCATTAAAGCAGATTTTCTTTTATTATGATCATGATATTGTTTGGATAGACATTTTCCCTCTGCCAAAAAGATTTAAAATTCGCCATTAATACTGAGTTGGGTGTTGTTTCTCCGAGCACATTTAAAAAACTGCAAGCTAAGCCGCAGCAAAAGTTTCAGGCGATTGAATATTTTTTTACTGCGCCTGCAACTCGCTCTGTTTCCCTTCACACATTGCAGTTTTTAAAACTGCAGGTAGCTGCTGCAGTAAGGATGCGTGTGCAACTTTTATGGTTGCAACCGTAATCACACATAGCAACCCAAGGGTTTCGCAGTTTTTTGTGCTGCACCGCAGTAAAAACTGCAATGTCTGACCGTAGCTTTACGCGAGTGCGGAATTCAGTGTTAGTGATTGACAGCTCTATTACATTTGTAGTGGTGCGTTCCGCGGAAAAATAGACCGGTGAAGTGCGCATCCCCCCGCAAAGCGTTACTACCCCTCTCACCTTCAAACTCGTTCCGCACTCGCGTAAGCATGCCTAGTCTCGCATCCCCCTATGATGTGAGTTTAGCTACGTATTATAACAGTTTAGATTGCTTAGCTTGATGAACGAGTCAAGGCTTGCGTTGATTTCGTGAGACGGAATGAAAACTGTTATAACAAGACGAAGACGTAAACATAGACTTGGATTCGGACAGGCCCTTAACATCAATTTATTTTTGACATTTGCAACTTCTTTTTGAGTACTAAGCCTGTACTAAATTCGCTGAATTGCATGTGGCAACTCAAAATGGTTTAACTCACACAGAGGAAAAAGCTAGCGGGTGATGACCAAAATGAGCGAGATAGGTGATGAAATTGCAATGCGAATGACAAAGCTGCAGATATTTTTGGTTGGTTAGTTGGTCTTGTTTTCTATGGAGATTAGGCATGAGGCCCCTGTAACACCGAGCCAAAAGCTCGGTTGGGATTGTGAGCTTACGGTTATTCTAACAAATCGTCTGCAAGTTCACATGTCTTCGCACATAAAGCTTTGCCTCTTTTGATTCCGAATATTTGTTTACACTGAATTCGTGTGCGGTGGATTTTGTGCGGAAATCTTAGAACATGAATGTCTGGAGGAGATGTGATAGTTGTTAAGATTGCACAAATCTTTATTTATTAAATTTTATTTATTTATTTATTAAGAGTAGACATACAATTAATTGTAAACCTACTTAAACCTAGCGCTCTCGGGAACGGAGCCCATATGGCGCATCTTTTATAAATGAATTTTTCACACTACATATAACATTAAATGAACATCGAAGAAATTTCCCATTTCTTAGAATGTTACAAATTTCAGCTAAACCTGAATAGAAACCCAGATAAAACGTGGGGTTTCAGATATGTATGGGGTGAAAACGTAAGAAAGTATAGTTCATTCAAATACGCAGCTAAAATTGTAATAACTGCTAAGTAGCCCTCCAATGATGATGCGTGATGACGAGCCTAAAATTGATTTTTTGGGGTGCCATCTTCCCTATCCCATTCGAACACAATCTTGAAAAGAAATATGCAACTAATTTGTGAGCTACAGCAAGTATTTTTAATCTGGGATTCCCCTTTTTATGTAGCTATACTTAGTTGAAATAATATAGAATACAAATTGCGAAAACATTCAAAATCTCTAACGCTGCCTTTTAACAGATAATAAGTTTAGCAAAAGGTTATCAGACATGATGAATATATGTATATAGCGGGCTCCATCCTTTCAATGCACATCAGTTTGATTTAGTAACTAGTCAAGAAATGATTAAATTTTGTATTCTTCTTGTGCTACATACTGTTAATATCCGCGCAGAATGTGACTATGGGGAAATTGTGCTTGATTTTCAAACAACTCAGCTGAGAGCCATCCCAAACAGATATACGTTCTTCAAGGATCGATCTACAGTGATTCCAAGAGGCAGAGATGCTGAATTATATTGTTACGGAGGATTCCAGTGGAATCGTAGACCCGATTACCGGCCACGCGTAGTAAGAACTGAAGAAATTGGATCATCATTAAAAATTTATTGTAATCATGCGGACCAGATGATCTTTCACACAGAGCACAGTGTTTCTTTAGAAAAAGATAATTTTTGGCCTGCATATAATATAAGGTGTGAAGAGCCGTCTGCAAAATTTTATTCCGTCAAATTAAATTATTGTAGCTACGAGGGAATACGCCATGGGATCATTCTAAAAAATATTCCTATAGTGTCTTCGGAATTCTGCTACAACTTCGATAAACCTGAGATGATATATACACATTATATTGTAGCAATGCGGAGTATGGTTCTTGAAAACCAAATTCAGTATAACCCAAGTAGCATAACACCAACCGATCTTCGTCCAGGAGCAAGTATTGACCTTGAAGATAAAATTCCACCAGCAGTAATAGTACTGGAAAACGAGAACACCCTTTTCATTCCGGCTACAAAACATCTGCTCTCAGAAATTGATTACCGATATGAAGACCTGATTTCGAGCTCTCTGTATTCTTCTCTTCAAATTGATGCATTAAAAAACAAGTCTAACTTTTTGAGCTGGATACCCTGGTGGAAACCATTTAGAGTTGGAAACTGGAAAGTTTTTGAAAATATTCTATCCCTGCAATTGGAGAAAGGAAGCAGCTATAGCATTTATGCTGGAACATCTCATAGAGCCTCTTTTCCAAAAGAGTTTGTATGTAATTCGGAGGCTGAAATGACTTATGATTTCAATGGACGCAAGAAGCACATACCTCTCTTCATCTGGAATTATATAATACCTCGCAATGTAGAAGATGACACGGGAGAATTCGTTTTGCTCGGCACAAATTCACCATTTACCGATCTCACCGATAATTCGTCGATGATCTGCGAAGATATTTGCGATAAAATTTCTTGGCTTAAACCGCTTCAAGCGACCAGAAAAGCATC
Source organism: Machimus atricapillus (assembly GCA_933228815.1). Taxonomy (NCBI): domain Eukaryota; kingdom Metazoa; phylum Arthropoda; class Insecta; order Diptera; family Asilidae; genus Machimus; species Machimus atricapillus. The sequence goes on from OW121784.1 coordinate 33,015,167, forward strand.
ATCATTTGGATATATGTTTTGCTGTAAACCGGAGGACGTGCTTCATATTCTTGATGGATTCCCTGCCGATATAGTACATATGAAAACAGCACTGAATTCTACGGAATCAAACGAAGACACTGGATTGTCGAATCAGCAACTCTTTCCTATCCCTTAGGAACAAAGATGACGCCACTTATTTAAAAAACCTTCATAATTTTTTACATACTAAACGGCTACACCGATTTTAATGATTGGGGTATCAAACGATTGGTCTTTTTATGTTTATTATACAAAAAAAAAACAATAAATAGAATATTTTTGGAAAAAGTGGCAAAAAGGGATTCCCTATAACAATGTGACCTTTGTTTGCTAAATCAAACCCTCCACTGCAGTGATGGAAAGAATCTACATAGACGTAAAATTGGTTCTCCGTAAAGATAATTACAAAACTCGTGAAAGCAATTCATATAATAAAGTTTTTGATTTATTTATTGTTTTATAAGAAACTCTGTATTTTAATGATAACCTTAAAGATCATTCGGCTGGAGTTCAATAAGATTAAAATAAAGGATCTAAAAGAGGAGAAAAACTGAATTTTATTTTGAAATATGTATTACAAGTGTCATTTTAATAATGTATTTTTTATTAAAATCTATATTTGGTTGCAGTTCCTTTATAAGTAACTATAGCTGATCAAACTGGTTTTGGCAGTGTATTATAAGAGTTCTGAAATTCTGAAGTTCGATACTTCATCCGGTTTAGGATTAGTAGTGTTACTTAAATCTATTTAATATGGAACTATTGCCCAAAAGTCATTTTTAATGTCGCGGTCTACACTGAAGGGTTTTTACCGCTTCTTTACTTATGCGTTTTTATTGTTAGACCAGCTGAGTAGTCCGGAAAAAAACGCGCCAATTCACTTTACGGAAAAAACTACAATATTCGCATGCATTATTCTTTGTTGTACTTCGTCTTTCTGGAGTCTGCCAGGGCTCATTTCTAAGCTTAGAGCGTGAAATTGAAGATGCTACTGGTCCAATATCCATTGACTGGAAGTGTCGTCGGGGCATTCGGAAGTTCAAGGTCATTGGTAACAATAAAAAAAGGGCTATGTTTGAAATGATGTACCCTTCGGGTTAAGTTTTCTACGCGTTGATGATAAATTCGGAGAGTTTTTAGTCTTTCACTACATGTTTTGTCTGGGGTCGGTCTTGATCCGATGAGAGTGCAAGAAGTTATGGCTATTTTAAACAAGAACTATTTTCCCATATTTTCCGCATGATTGGCGAAAAATGTTTAACCCGTGTTTTATTTACTTAATCCCCTATTTCTGAAAATGCTGAAGACAGGCAAACTGATTGCCTTAATTATTTAATATTGGATTAATATCAGTTTGATTTTCACACCGACTTCAAAATTCAAGGAATGTCTTGGTATTTAATGTTGAAAGTAGTAGTAGAGGACTTTTAATATAATTATTTTATACTTTTTAGGGCTTGAGAGTTTTTGGAGTCGGTTCTATTTTTTTTTAAAAAAGTTGTTTTTTTCGAGCTGGTTTTTAAAGATTTAAAAAAAAAAAAACAATCAACGAAGATCATTAAATTACTTCAAAGAAGTTTGGCGCCGACTCAAAATTAGTTACTTACATTAGTTTAGGAGCTCAGTTATTAAGACTAAAAAGGTTTATTTTATTTTTCACTTTTCAGTTCTTTTTTTCGTCGGTTTAATTTTTTTGTTAAAAAGCTTTTATGTAAGATCATCTCAGTAAACTTTGACTTACATTTTTTGTATTCAAGTTGCTTTGACTTAAATTTTTACATTCAAAGTGTTATACTTAATCTAATCGAAGTAGGTATTGTGCTGTTTTTCGATTTTTTACTTTTTGAGCTTTTCCCATGGAGGAACAAACGAAAACGGAAAGGCTACGTCGTGTAAAAAGTCTGTACGTGAGATAAGCATTTTTGCTGTCAGGAACGGTACAAAACGGGCCAGGGGTATCACCTTATTTTGACGTTTGCCTGTTATTAGAATTCAAATTCGATTGTTTACGTGCGCGAATTAAGGTTTTCTACCGAATTTAGATTAAATCAAAGGATTATTAGTACGTTTAGTGTTTGATATTTGGTGTAGTGCAAGTAAAATTCTTAATTCCTTTTATAATTAAAGGTAATTTTGAATATGAAGTGCGCCGTGGTGTGCTGTAAAAACAATCGGCAATATGCCAATGGAAAAACATTTTTAAGGCAAGTGAGAGTGTTATTTAATATTTTATAAATGTGCTTAAGTGAATTCGGATAAACAAATTTGTCGACCTAAATTATATAAATGGGAAAATAAAGTTTTAATTTAGGTCCCAGTCCCAGTTTGTTGACGTTTCAAAATCTCCCCTATTGTTTGTCACCTTATTTTTTAGTGGCGGTACATTTTCAGGAAGAATTGGATAGGGCACCGGGAAAATTTTGTAAGTTATAATTGTTTGTTAATTATGAAATGAATTAAAATATTTCAAGTAGTAATTTTATTATTTGTTTAACTGCTTAATCAAAACGTATAATAGGCATTGTAAAAATTTAAGAGCCCTCCCCCCAATAATGCCACTTTTTATCTACTACAATGAGGAAAACTCACACATTCTAATCCCTCTCACACAACTGGAGAAATGCTTAAAGTTTTTCTCGATGCAGCCTCTCCGTTTTCGTTTGTTCCTCCATGGTTTTCCTTTATACCATGTTTCCATCTCCCCAAAATCTCGGGATATTGTGAGATTTCGTGAAATCCATATGACAATCTATTAGATTTCCCATACAAATCTGATTTTGAAATCTTGAGATTTTGAGAAAATCTTCAATCAAAATCTACTAAACTCATTGTGGCATCCCCAAAAAGTTTATTCAGCACTATTAAGCAGGCGTTAAAATTGACAAATTTATAACTCATTTCATTTAGTGATTCAAAATGGAAAAAGTAGTGGAAACAAAAGAAAATATAAGAAAAAAAAGTGGAATTCAAGTGAAGAGCAAGTGCTAGTGGCTGTTTGGGCGCGCAATAACTTTTTGAAAATAATTAAAATATAACACTTGAAATATCCAATGACAAATGAAATCGCGTTATCAGATGGAAACACTTTTAAATCGCTTATTTTAAATCTTGAGATTTTCGGGAGATGGAAACATGGTATTAGGTTTTTCCGAATTGTCTTAATTGAGACGAATAAAACAAAAAAAGAATCATCCAAATCGGTCGAGCGGTTCTGGAGTTTTTGCGAGACTAACGCAAGGCATTCATTTTTAATAACTTGAAAAGTATGCGTCGCTCAAAAAAAAGGTTGGGACGAAAGTTGTAGGGAATTTCCCTGGCTATCCGACGCCGACCTCGGTCGTGACCTTGACCTTCGCCTTCAAGATCATTTCAAGGTCAAGTCAATTTTTAAATAGCAACCCCTTATTTTGACACCGGAAATGAAAAGGGCGGAAAATTCTATGTCGAAATATGACCTTGACCTTTGGAAAATTTGACCTCGGAAGGTCAAGTCAAGCCATTTAAAAAATTTACTTGACCTTGAAATGGCCTTGAAGGCCAAGGTTCGCTCACGGATAAATTCAGTTCATTTTTGACAGTTCTAACCGGTACAGACGATATCTTTTCCAGTAACTCAACAATTCTTCAGTCCGTTTTTTTACATGTAACAAGTTTCCTTCCACGACTTATTTTAAAATATTTGAAAGAATTGAACAGAACATTTAATTGAATTGTATACTTTTTTGTATGCTTTCACTTCATTTTAATTAGTTTTCTTCTAAAATTTGCCGACCTTTAGAAAAATATTTGAATTGACCCATTTTGCTAAAATAATTTGAATGTGTGAAGTTGTAAGCATTGGTGAAATATTGAAAAAGCATACTACTTACTAGCAAAACAAAACTAACGAGATTCTTTAATAGAAAAAGACATTTTAATGAATTGTAATAGAGCACTGCTATTAATTTGACGCGATAAACTTTATACTTTAAACACAAATCATGAACGAATGATCTTGTTTCTACGTTGTTTCAACTGAATTTGCGTTTTTTAATTTCATTACATTATATTTATTGTAAACGCTAAGCTAACCAACTATGTACACATGCAAACAAAATTCTTGGTTATATGTTCGGTGGTACTGAAGCCTTGGGACTTATTTTCTATTACGATATTGTAAAAATTTCTAACGAAAATGCCAAATTCGAATCCTCTATTACAATATTTGTTTAATTCAACTCGAAACTGCAAAAATATTGTCAGATTTTCATTCGAAAGGTGTTATGCTATTGAGCAAATATAAATTGTAAGTAAAAGTGGGTTTTTTCTTGAATAGAATTGAATATGTTTTATTAAATTCAGGTGCAAATCAACCAGTTCATAGCAATTCAATGCAATGGTGAGTTTCATGCACGAACACCCCGACTTAGCGCGAGGCTACGTAAATACCCCAAGTGCTAGGGAAAAGTCCAAGAATTTATGGAAGGAGTTAGTAAATACGTTAAACGGAATAATTTCTTGAACCTGAAAAAGCAGACATGAAGACATAATAAAATTACTAAAAATCTTTACATTTCATTTGGGATATCCAAAAAATTAGAGGGTGTCATTGTCGCTGCTAAGAAATACATACAATGTATCCATTTCATTCAATTTCAAAAAAACTTTATTAAAATTTAAGTCAATTGACAAATTTGACAATTCAAATAGTAAAATACTAGACGTAATTAGTGAACGTACCAGATTGAACATATTTGTTATAGAGGAGAATACGAATGCAATTTAGTTTCGAATTTCAGTTTCGTACGAAATGCAATTTGCTTTCGTAATAGAGAGTAAATGAATTTTTTACACTACATATAACATTAGATAAACATCGAAGAAATTTCCCATTTTGTAGAATGTGAAAAATTTCACCTAACCTGAATGGAAACCCAGATAAAACGTGGGTTTTCAGATATGTATGGGTCGAAAACGTAAGAACTGTATAGTTTATTCAAATACGCAGTAAAAGTTGTAATAACTGCTCAGTAGCCCTTCAATGATGATGCGTGATGACGAGCCTAAAATTGACTTTTTGGGGTGCCATCTTCCCTATCACATTCGAACACAATCTTGAAAAGAAATATGCAACTAATTTGTGAGCTACAGCAAGTATTTTTAATCTGGGATTCCCCTTTTTATGTAGCTATACTTAGTTGAAATAATATAGAAAACAAATTGCGAAAACATTCAAAATCTCTAACGCTGCCTTTTAACAGATAATAAGTTTAGCAAAAGGTTATCAGACATGATGAATATATGTATATAGCGGGCTCCATCCTTTCAATGCATATCAGTTTGATTCAGTAACTAATCAAGAAATGTTTAAATTTTGTATTCTTCTTGTGCTACATACTGTTAATATCCGCGCGGAATGTGACTATGGGGAAATTGTGCTTGATTTTGAAACAACTCAGCTGTCATCCATCCCAAACGGATATACGTTCTCCAAGGATCGATCTACAGTGATTCCAAGAGGCAGAGATGCTGAATTATATTGTTACGGAGGATTCCAGTGGTATCGCAGGGATTCCGATTACTGGTCAGGGGAAGAGAGAACGGAATACATAGGATCGTCATTAAAAATTAATTGCAATACAGCGGACCAGATGACCTTTCAAACAAAGCACAGTTTTTCTTTAAGCCAATATGATTTTTGGCCTGCATATAATATAAAGTGTAAAGAGTCTTCTTCCAAATTTTATTCGGGCAAAATCAATTATTGTAACTACGAGGGAATACGCCATGGGATCATTCTAAAAAATATTCCTATAGTGTCTTCGGAATTGTGCTACAATTTCGATAAACCTGAGATGATATATACACATTATATTGTAGCAATGCGGAGTATGGTTCTTGAAAACCAAATTCAGTATAACCCAAGTAGCATAACACCAACCGATCTTCGTCCAGGAGCAAGTATTGACCTTGAAGATAAAATTCCACCAGCAGTAATAGTACTGGAAAACGAGAACACCCTTTTCATTCCGGCTACAAAACATCTGCTCTCAGAAATTGATTACCGATATGAAGACCTGATTTCGAGCTCTCTGTATTCTTCTCTTCAAATTGATGCATTAAAAAACAAGTCTAACTTTTTGAGCTGGATACCCTGGTGGAAACCATTTAGAGTTGGAAACTGGAAAGTTTTTGAAAATATTCTATCCCTGCAATTGGAGAAAGGAAGCAGCTATAGCATTTATGCTGGAACATCTCATAGAGCCTCTTTTCCAAAAGAGTTTGTATGTAATTCGGAGGCTGAAATGACTTATGATTTCAATGGACGCAAGAAGCACATACCTCTCTTCATCTGGAATTATATAATACCTCGCAATGTAGAAGATGACACGGGAGAATTCGTTTTGCTCGGCACAAATTCACCATTTACCGATCTCATCGATAATTCGTCGATGATCTGCGAAGATATTTGCGATAAAATTTCTTGGCTTAAACCGCTTCAAGCGACCAGAAAAGCATCATCATTTGGATATATGTTTTGCTGTAAACCGGAGGACGTGCTTCATATTCTTGATGGATTCCCTGCAGATATAGTACATATGAAAACAGCACTGAATTCTACGGAATCAAACGAAGACACTGGATTGTCGAATCAGCAACTCTTTCCTATCCCTTAGGAACAAAGATGACGCCACTTATTTAAAAAACCTTCATAATTTTTTACATACTAAACGGCTACACCGATTTTAATGATTGGGGTATCAAACGATTGGTCTTTTTATGTTTTATTATACAAAAAAAAAACAATAAATAGAATATTTTTGGAAAAAGTGGCAAAAAGGGATTCCCTATAACAATGTGCCCTTTGTTTGCTAAATCAAACCCTCTACTGCAGTGATGGAAAGAATCTACATAGACGTAAAATTGGTTCTCCGTAAAGATAATTACAAAACTCGTGAAAGCAATTCATATAATAAAGTTTTTGATTTATTTATTGTTTTATAAGAAACTCTGTATTTTAATGATAACCTTAAAGATCATTCGGCTGGAGTTCAATAAGATTAAAATAAAGGATCTAAAAGAGGAGAAAAACTGAATTTTATTTTGAAATATGTATTACAAGTGTCATTTTAATAATGTATTTTTTATTAAAATCTATATTTGGTTGCAGTTTATTTATTAGCAACTATAGCTGATCAACCTGGTTTTACCCAGTGTATTATAAGATTTTTGAAATTCTCAAGTTCGATACTTCATCCGGTTTACGATTAGTAGTGTTGCTAAAATCTATTTAATATGGAACAATTTTGTATATCGCGGTCCACGCTGAAGAGTTTTTACCGCTTCTTTATTTAGCGTTTTTATTGTTAGACCAGGTGAGTCGTCTGGCAAAAAAAAAACGCACCACTTCATTTTACGGAAAAAATTACAATATTCGCATTTAAAGTGTTTAAATAAAAAAACAATTTCAAATTATAATCTACTTGTCTTTTGAATTGAAATTCCGTATAAAACTTCTGTTGTAAGATCATCTCAGTAGACTTTGACTTAAATTTTTGCATTCAAAGTGCTATAATGTAATCGATGTAGGTATTGTGCCGTTTTTTGATTTATTACTTTTTGAGCTTTTCCTTTAGGTTTTTCCTAATTTTCTTTTAAACCACCCTTGACTTGAGACGAACAAAAAAAAAAAATCATCCAAATCGGTCGAGCCGTTCTCGAGCCTTTGCGAGACTAACGCACGGCATTCATTTTTATACAGGGTGTTTTGCTAAGGTCTGAACAGGGGTATGCCAATCGATTCCAAATGGTCTCCTGATCAACGTTTGTTCGGACACCCCCCCCCTAAAATCGGTCTTTCCCCCTCAAAATCGCGATTGAAAATTTGGTGGAGGTTAACCTAGAAAATGCATTATAAGTTCTTTCAGAGACATCCTACGATACTGGTTGATAACGCATTAGAAAGCTGAGCCTTTAAGCTTTCCAACTATACCACCCACTACCCGATCCGCCCACAAACAAGCGGGGGAGGCCCCGTCAAATTTCGAAAATGGCAATTTCAAAGCTCAAAATTAGACCTTGACTCTTAATTCTGCCGATTTTTTGTATGGGAAGATCGAAACATTTTTTAAGAAAAAGCTTCCCTGTCATGAGGCCTTTCTCAAGAAAAAAACCGCACTCGAATCCGACGGCGCGTTCCGAAGTTATTCGTGTTATAATAGTTATGCAACAACAAAATCCACTATCCGCAATGAAATCCAATTGGAATGTGACGTCACTTTCCAATTGGACTTCATTGCGTGTAGTGGGTGTTGCTGTTTTATTAATTATTATAACACGAATAACTTCGGAACGCGCCGTCGAATTTGAGTGCGGTTTTTTTCTTGAGATGGGCCTCATGACAGGGAAGCTTTTTCTTAAAAAAAGTTTCGATCTTCCCATACAAAAAATTGGCAGAATTAAGAGTCAAGGTCAAATTTTGAGCTTTGAAATTGCCATTTTCGAAATTTGACGGGGCCTCCCCCGCTTGTTTGTGGGCGGATCGGGTCGTGGGTGGTATAGTTGGAAAGCTTAAAGGCTCAGCTTTCTAATGCGGTATCAACTAGTATTCTAGGATATCTCTGAAATAACTTATGAAGCATTTTCTAGGTTAACCTCCTCCAAATTTTCAATCGCGATTTTGAGGGGGATGGACCGATTTTAGGAGGGGGGGGGGGGGGGGGGGGGTCCGAACAAACGTTGATCAGGAGACCATTTGGAATCGATTGGCATACCCCTGTTCAGACCTTAGCAAAACACCCTGTATACATATATAGATTGGTTGATAGTGAAGATGATGTTGAAGTAATTTTTAATTTCGCTGTGTTAAGAGATCTTAAGACCATTTTGTAGTGTTGTCATGATTTTAATAGCTCAGCTCATCTAAATTCTTTTGCAAAATTTTTCATATATAAATGTAGTCAGTGGCTCTCGAGGAATTTGCGAAATAAATTAATAAACCCGCACGAAACCATCATTCATATTAATTTAAATTGCTAAACATTTTAAATGTTTAGATGTTCGGACCTTATTAGTTTTAATACCTTTCTCAGTTTATGGAAGAAATTATTGTGATTTCGTGATAGCCTCTGATTTGAAATATCTCATCTAAAAATTTCTTCTACCGAATTTTAAAGCTTAAGCTGTTCTATGTACCATATGTATATTTTTCATTGTCTTTGAAAGAATAGAAATTTCGTTTTTTATTAGATCTCTAAATCTTTCTTTTTAGTCTGAATTGGATTAAACACATTAAAAAATTGTTAAGGGAATGTTGCCAAATTTTAACCACTTTGAAGCCTGGTAAGCTAACACGTTGTTGTTGTCCAAATAATCAGGAGGAATAATTTCAGAAAATCACAGCGACAGCATATCATTGGCACTCCTACTGCACACTCTCATCGTATTGACGTCACCGAAGTCATGGGGTCTGTTACGAAATAAAAATATGGCCAATATGCTACCAGCCTTCATGAAGATTTGCTGCAACATACAGGGTGACTTGGTCCAACATGAATTCTTCACGACGATAAGGGTAATTACACGAATTTTAATGCAATATTAACATAACTAACGAGATAACATTTAGAGTATCTTGCTGAAAGGTACCGCAAGAGAGGAGTTGTCGTTGAAGCCAGTTTCACTAAAGGCGCTTATGACCCTGGCAACAAGGCCTTTAATCGATGGAGATTTTAGTAAAAATTTGCTTTCTCTCTTTCTTTCGGAGATTCTATCAGTTCCGGCTTTAATTTATCACCTGGAGACACATTCGTCTGGTTGCGTTCAACTACTACAGTCATTGGATATATTAAAGAAATGCCTCGGAATGTCGCCTGATCTCAGCTGGTTCCAAACATTCTCAACAACGGTGGCTGTAAGTAAAATTAATATTCCTAAAGCACGCAACACACGATCTCGTTAGTTAGACTAGTCCGCAGACTGAGTCGTAAAATTCAGTTCGATGTACTGCCACACACGTTCGGACTGAGCAATCAGACTCATCTAATATTTTTGAGTAGTGCGAAGCCAACAGTGAGAAAGTTAACAATATGGATAGAAAACTGATTTTGTGTTTATCTATAATTAAAATACTTTAACTGCAAGGCACGTCCGCTCTCTAAAACATTTCGCACAATAATGAAAAAGACGAAAAACAAATGAAATGTTGAAAAGTCCATCAGACTGCTCCACACACGATAAGACTAGCCTGCTGGACTGCAACCTCCTCCCCCAAAAATCAAAATTTTTTCATTTTAGCGGACTACTTCTGCGACTGTCAAATGAGTCCGTCAGACAGAACTACACACGATAAAGGCCTACCCTAAATGGGACGTAACGTAACGTAAGAAACGTCAACGTAACGTGCGAACGTGTGTTAAGTAATGGGGATACCCTAAATAGACGTAAGAAAACTTGACGACGGTTCGTCAAATCTGGAAATGTCACTTTAGCCTACGTAAAGGTGCCGTAAGAATCGCACAACGTAAACAAACTTCAAAAGTTTCAGAGGTTAAATTGTGTGAAAATTAAATCTGCCGCGGCGTAACTTTACGTTTCTATTTCGGGCGAAATGTCCGTTTTGACGTCCGTAAGCCTGCCTCGTTAAATTCTTACGTTACGTTTACGTTGCGTTACGTTTCTATTTAGGGTAGGCCTTAAGACTGCACTTCAGACTCGACTCAGTCCGCGGACTAGTCGTACCGTGTATGGGCCATTTTAGTTTTAATGACATAAATACATCAAGTAATTACACCGAAAAATATTAAACACATAATTGGTTTTGTATCTTAAGTCTCTTAAAACTAATATAAACATGAAATTACGTTATTGTGAGATACAATGGAATTTCACACAATTTCCAAGTTTAGGGCAGACATTTTGTTACTGAATTATGATAGTTAGGGCCGATTCGACCAAACTAGTTTAAGTCTAATACCAAGAATAAATTGGAAAATACTCTAGAGTAAGGGCCGATTCGACCAAACTAGGCTTTATCTAAGAATAACTAATCTCGGAATATATTTACTCCCTAAATTTTAATCAGGGAATAATTTGTTTCATTCGTCCAGGCTACTTTAATACTGGAATAATAACTCGACAGATTAGAAAACAAAACTCAACGAATGTTGACTGAACGAATTAAACCGACGTATATTTGGTGTGTGAATTGGATTGTTATATATAAATAAATGTAAATTGTTTCAAATTTAAAAGTTTAGCGAGCGAAACAGGAAAAAGCCCGTCCTGGCTCGAAAGTATGATGCATGTTAAGACTTGTCGTCTTCCCGTGGCTGTGAGTTAGTCGTTCACAATACTTACCGATTCGATATATACTCTAAAGTATGTTCAATTTTGGACAACAGAAACAAAGTAGATGCTTTACTTATTCGAAACCTCACTGTAAAATCTTGATCGTCATAGCTTTCGAAATAATTGCTCCTTTCTCTAATCACTCTTGGACGCCTTGGTCTTATATACTCCTCATCACTGTCGGAATCGTCAATCATGTCTCTCAAACGTTTTGACATTTTTTTCTCCGAAAAGTCCAAATTAAGTAACATATAAACTACACACCACCCAAAACAACTTTTATCATGACGAAATACGCTCGCGAAATCTGACAGGTTCACCATATTAGATTTAATCTGAGAATAAGGGTGGTTATACCGTCAGAATCGGCAGAATAGTGTTATACTAAGGTTTAGCTAACGTATTCCTGGATAAGTACTTGGTAGAACGTAAATTCGATTTACTCTGGAGTATTTTCCAATTTATTCTTGGTATTAGACTTAAACTACATAGTTTGGTCGAATCGGCCCTAAATCGAATTTACGTTCTACCTAGTACTTATCCAGGAATACGTTAGCTAAACCTTAGTATAACACTATTCTGCCGATTCTGACGGTATAACCACCCTTATTCTCAGATTAAATCTAATATGGTGAACCTGTCAGATTTCGCACGCGTATTTCGTCTTGATAAAAGTTGTTTTGGGTGGTGTTTAGTTTATATATTATTTTATTTGGACTTTTCGGAGATCAAAATGTCAAAACGTGGCCAGGACAAACACATGATAGCACTATTTTTAATAACTGCTATAGGAGATCCAAGTTTGAAGCTGGTGCCTATGGTGATGCATTTTTGGTAGTAGATGGAGGTTATGCCCTGACATCATACATGATGCCTCCCTTAGGAAACCCCCGAACTCAAGTTGAGCAGCTTTAAAACGAGTCTCAAATAACGACACAAAACCCAGTGGAACAGTCGTATGGTGTTTGGAAGAGACGGTTCCCTGTACAAGCTTTGGGAATGCGTGTCAAATTGGATAAAGCCTTGGTTATTATCGTGGCTACTGCTGTTTTGCACAACATTCTGCGCCACCGTGGAGAGGATATTCCGGACCTACAACTTCCAGCGCTATGGGAGGAACTTATAAGAAGTGGGCAAACGGATAACGTGAATCCTCAAGATTCTGTTAGAATTAGTGGAGCTCGAGAAGCACTGATAAACCAATTATTTTCAGAGGTTGATATACGAGGTCTGTTCAAAAAGTATCGCGAATTTTGAATTTCCTAGGGCTACGTATATTCGACTTTCGATTTTTTTGTGGCGTCATGTTGGTACTCATGTCCCTCACTTATGCTGATAAGCTCGGCTATTTTGAATGTTCAGTTAATTTTTGATAGCTATTTTGCTTGGACGGGTTTTGGCTCATCTTCGATTTTTGCCTATTTTTGCTCAATTTCGGCTAAAAACAGCATCGCATTAACATTGCTAAGGAGCATTGGACTCTGTCCGCGACGACTCAAATTTGCTCCAGAGTGTCATAACTGGTGACGAATCATGGGTTTATGGTTATGACGTGAAACCAAAGCTCAATCATCCCAATGAAAGCTGTCGCACGAGCCAAGACCCAAAAAAGCGCCAAGTTCGGTCGAATGTGAAGGTCTTGCTTACAGTTTTCTTTGATTGCAGGGGCGTGGTGCATCATGAGTTCTTGCCACAGGGTAAAACGGTCAATAAGGAATATTACCTGCGAGTTATGCGCAATTTGCGCGAAGCAATCCGCCAGAAACGCCTGGATTTGTGGAAGAACAACAATTGGCTTTTGCACCATGATAACGCCCCTGCTCACACATCGTTGCTTTTGCGCGAATTTTTGGCCAAAAACAACACACAATGATGCCGCAGTCACCGTATTCCCCAGGTCTGGCCCCCTGTGACTTTTTCTTGTTCCCAAAACTGAAGAGGCCCATGCAAGGACGACGCTACGCCACGATTGAGGAGATAAAGACGGCATCGAAGAAGGAGCTGAACAAGATCACAAAAAATGACTTTTTGAAGTGCTTTGAGGATTGGAAAAAACTTTGGCACTAGTGTATAATATCTGATGCGAATTACTTTGAAGGGGACAAAATAGATATTCATGAATAAATAAATACTTTTTGAAAAAACACAAAATTCGCGATACTTTTTGAACAGACCTCGTATTGTTTACAGAGTTAAGTGGAATCTTGCTCTTGCAAAAATTTCTTTTTTTGTTTCAGTCTGTTGTGAGCAGTTTATGGTTGGCTGGAAACAAATATTGGAATAAAAGAAAAATATACGCTTATTTATTTTAAGTGTTTTTTTTCAATCTTAACTGTAACAATAAAATTCTAGTAGCAATTTTTTCATGCTTTAATTTTTCTTTTTTTATTTCAAGCTCTATGACATTGAGCTCTTCTCTCTCTCGGTTTAATTCGTTCAGTCAACATTCGTTCAGTTTTTGTTTCTAATCTGTCGAGTTACTACTCGAGTATTAAAGTAGCCTGGACGAATGAAACAAATTATTCCCTGATTAAAATTTAGGGAGTAAATATATTCCGAGATTAGTTATTCTTAGATAAAGCCTAGTTTGGTCGAATCGGCCCTTAGTCTTTTAGTATCCCATATTGCAAATTCTTCTCTTTTGATGCCTTATATACCTACTAAAATGATACAAAAACCACAAAAAACCTAGGTGGCGTAATGCGGCGAATTAATACTATAAATACACATTTGATATTGATACCTGGTATTCGAATACCACGCAGTACACCATGTGTGTCACTCACTACCACCTAAATACCAGCGAAAATGCATGGTATACCATGAACGAACCTAGCATTGAGACTTGATAATATTTGCTGATTTCAGTGCCATAGTTTTGTAGTAGGAAATGACATGATTACATTGGCTTTTGCTCTAAACTGCCAGTGTTCTTAGTTCCATATTCCTTCATTCTGAAACTTGAATCAATAAGAAGTTATTTAGATTAATCAAAATTAAAAATAACTTATCCATGATTTCACAAGTTCACTTTTTGCCCGGAACAACTTAACCCTTGTCCTGTGTTTATGGGTTAAAATTGCCCAACGAATCGAAGAACCTTGAAAGATTGCACTGTTACCTTTCCTCTTAACTGCCCAATAGCACGAAATTCTCCAGCAGATGCAATCAATGTAGTGCAATAATATCCAAAGAACATTTTAATGCAGCTATAAAATGTTTTAAATGTATCAATAACGAATTAAAATCTATTGGGCTGATATGACCCATAAACACGTTGTATGTTAGCTTTTTCGAACACAGGATGAGGGTTAAAATCAAACTATACCACCAAAGCATGTGCGTCAAGCGGTGCTATACCTCTTCATATGTAAAGTAAATACCGGGTACAGATTCCAGATATGTGTCTATAGCATTATTTGAATTTAATTGAACTTGATGTCCGTTTATTGTGACAAATTAAGTGAGAATAATTATAATTATAGCAAAAGCACAAAATTATTCTAATTATGGTTTTTGAATTTATACAACAGTTGTCTAGCGATGTAAAGAGCATTTCTAGAAGTGAGCATTTCGACAATTTTCAGCAAGTTCCTCTTTATACAATTGCAGTTTTTGGTGGGAGAAATTTCCTGCATATTGATTTTTTATCATATATGTAGTTAGTTGTCGGAAACTTTTGGCTTAACCCGGCTCAAAGCATTTGCTCGTACGTCGTCTCTCGCTCGTACGTTGCCTATTTTTTCTACAGCATATTTTTTACATCTGGTTCTGCGTAATTTTATTTTGTTTGGGTATTTGTTTTTAAATTAGTACAAACATAATATCTTTGTTTATATAATTTCAGGGCACAAAATCATTGGCCTTTTTAGGCAATTTAATTCATTTATTTCATTTGGAGAGTCCCGAAAGTGCCAAAGAGCTTGGATATCCAACTATGATCGTAATAGAATGTTTTCCATAGTTACTTTTAAAACTCTAATGATTTCCCTTGATTGCAGTCAGTAACCTCAATATTGTTGGAAAGGATTCCAGATACCGTCGGGACTAAAACTGGTGTCTTTTCACAATGGCACGATTTACTTGGATGGTATACTCCCGTACCAGATCCAGCTCAAAATCAGAATGTACCTTTGATAAAAAAGCAGCTGCATCTCTTGTGGAGTCATCGGTGCATTAAATTGCTATTAGGAGATCCATTAAAAATTTTAGTAGCGAATTGGGAGAGAGTTGAATTTCTACCTCCTTCTCAGAATTCTGGGGGAAATCTCTTAAGAAGAGCTTTAGAGAGAAGCTCAACAAAGGGTAATTTGAGTAAAAGCGGCAAGCCGTGGAGAAAATTGGATTCAACTGAAGTAATGCATGTTTCACAAGTTGGTGCAATGTATCATATTGCATTGAATACGTTGTCTCAATTGAAACTAGATATTTTATCAGGTAAATTAGAGAAATTACTGTTTAAATATATAATATAAAATATAATAAATATAAATCCTCGTAATTTAGGCCTGTGCTACAATGAGTCAGTTTTATATGATTTATTTTTGCTGATTACTTCGTTCGGATCTCACTGCGGATTAAAGGATTTCCTTGAATTACTCAGGTGCGATCCGACTTCGACTGCTCCGCAATTATTAATGTTAATGCTGTTTTGTGACTGCATGACACACTATGTGACGTAAGTACAAAATTACTTCTTTCGAAAGTCTCAATATATTGTAAATAGAAATCAGAACAACAGCAAAACCAATTGAAAATTACATCTTTTTGCTGTTTTTCTTTTTCTGTTGCGATATTGTGCTGTTTTTGTGTTGTTTTGTGGAATTACACTGATAGACATATTTTGCAGTATATTAGACGAATACGAAATGTATACGGAACAAAAACCGTTCTTTCTGAATGACTACGTTGGATTATCTTATTTTCTTAACAATTTTTTATTCAAACTTATACAGGACAATATAATTGGTATGGTTGTTGTACTTTTACATTTTTGCATTAATAATTTTGCTTGATTTCAGACTCGAAAACTGTGACGTCTTCACCTTTTTTCATTTCACTGCATACTTTACTTTCATGCCTCTATCGGAGGGATTGTAGACATCAATTTGCACCCCAGAATCATTGGTTGATCAGTGAAGTTCGACCTTCACATTTTTTGAATGATTTGGAAAAGGGAAAACGGCCCGCGCAGGTAATTTTATAGTATTTTTTAAAAAATCTCTGCTAGCACAGATAACTTCAATGCACTCACTTTTAGTTTAAAGAAAAGTTTCTCTTGCAACTAATTGGAGAAATTTTGTACGGTGAAAAAAAAAATGTTTTGAGCAGCTGAAAAAAGGGATGGTTTCTGATAATAGTCCGGGAGCCAGCGACATATTTAGGTCGGTCATTTCCTCCCGGCTGAAATGCTCATGAAATGCTTGAGAGAGTCACACCATGTAGCATCGTGACTGTCAGCTGCGCAACCATCGGTGGGATAGCCAACGGTAGCCTCCCACGCACGTAAAAAAAGATAATATTTTTAGTCATCTCCTCCCGATTGAAAACTTGTCAAACGATAGTTATTAACATACCTTTACAGAAAAAAAAAGTCAGCTGGCTGTATGGTGGTGGATTTTACGTCAGCTGATCACGTGAACTTGACGAAATGAAATATAAATTCAGTGATTTCCTCCCGCATGAAACTTTGTCAGAAGATAGTTTATATAATATTTTGAAGAAATAAACCCGTCAGCTGGCTGTATATCGGGGGAAAGATAGTCAGCTGATGGAGAAAAGGGTATGGTGCAAGAAACAGAGGTGTGTGAATTCCGCAACCCCTTTTATGAATTTCGGTATTTTTTTTCTCCATTCGTTTGTCCATCGATTGTCCACCACTTTTTTTCATTTGTCCACCGTTAGTTTAAAAATAGCGGCCAAAAGACACCACCATACAGCCAGCTGACTTTTTTTTTCTGTAAAGGTATGTTAATAACTATCGTTTGACAAGTTTTAAATCGGGAGGAGATGACTAAAAATATTATCTTTTTTTACGTGCGTGGGAGGCTACCGTTGGCTATCCCACCGATGGTGCGGCAGCTGACAGTCACGATGCTACATGGTACGACTCTCTCAAGCATTTCAGCCGGGAGGAAATTGGTAAGAGAAAACTGTCGCTGGCTGCCGGACTATAATGTTAGCCTTACTACCAAACTAGACGTCTAATCTTTGAAGAGGATGGGGTGTGGGGTTAGAACAAATGACCGTTAGTGATTGCAAAAGGTAGCCACGCAAACAACGAAATGTTAATTTCTGACGTTGGGGGTTGAAGTAATTTTATGAAGGTTATCCGCAGGTGAGGAAGCACTTTATCACATTTATTGAAGAATAGGGTCCTTTCGACCTTTCTGACCCATTTTATGGCTTTTTAAAGCAAGCTCTCTAATTTCACAAGCCTATTCTTCGAGAGTTCTCAACGGTTGCATACATAAGTTCGAATATACATATGTATGTATGTGTAAGAACAAACAAGTTATGCAAATGAGTCAAGTAAATACATTATAGTTATATAATTGGTCGAATATGCCACAATTTATCATAACTTCACTAAAAATTTAATCTGACAGAACCACCCTGTCCTTTAAACTAATTGATTGCTAACGCACCATAGAATCGCAATTGCTTACAATGTGTGAGGCATTTTAATTTCTGCTGTTACTATTTATTTGAAAAGCAGTTACTATTTATTTGAAAAGCACAATCGGGCACAAACAGTGCCACAAAAGGAATGTTTGAGCTGGAGCGCCTGATAATAGATGAACTCTTGTTTCATTTCTTTCCGCATTTCTCCCTTTTGTCGTCTTTTTTTTTTATTAGGCAATTTAAATAAGAATTCGAATTTGGAACAAACAGGCAAATATTCTCTGCTTTACTAATAAGTGCATTTTTGGTTTTATTTTTCTGAAATTGGCAGTGATAGGGATAACTGCGTCTTAAAACGAGAGTGAATATTTTTTGTAAAAGATTTTGCATATTCTTTGTTCCTTACCTTGCTTAGGAAACGCACTCCATAAAAACACATCAAATTGCTTCCTGTTTAAGTTCAAATTGAAGGAGTATATACAATTCCGAATTCTTAAAAACGATCTGGGACATTGGCGAGCAAGAATCAAATATTATAAAAATATATTCTTTAACACACAGTTTTGCCTGAGGGTCGAAAGGTCAGAGGGGGAAGCAAAAATGAGGAGGCACAACAAGTCCTTTTACCCACAAAATTTTTAAAGTTTGAAGGCAACCAATTAAGTTTCCTCTATACACATCTTCAGATTTTTCGGACAACATACATATCAAATATCAAGTTTTTGCATCTGAGGAAAAGTCTCCGAAAACTGTTTTCGAGCAAGTGCATTTACTCGCAGAACAAACATCGACTTTATTTGTCAATTGTACCTGAGATTTGAATAAAATTCCATGGTAGAGATGTACTACATAATTCTAGAAAAATATTTCCCCATCTCGTTTACAGGTTCTGTTGCAGAAAATGCCGCATATAATTCCTCACGAAGATAGGGTAAAATTATTCAGAAAATACGTGCAAAATGAGAAGGCTGTACTTGGTTTGACCGAATCGGCCTGTGCTTCTCCTCGGTCAGCTTTAATCACAATACATCGAGATAGAATCGTAGAGGATGGCTATAGGCAACTGGCTGCTTTACGTCCTCATGCCCTCAAAGGGGTAATTCGGGTGCGATTTATTAATCAGCAAGGGCTCCACGAAGCAGGTATCGATCAAGATGGAGTTTTTAAAGAATTTCTGGAAGAAACTATAAAACGTGTTTTCGACCCATCTTTAAATCTATTCAAAACTACCTCCGATCAAAGACTCTACCCTTCTCCAATATCTTACGTGCAAGACAATCACCTACAGCTGTTCGAATTCGTGGGAAGAATGTTGGGGAAAGCAGTATATGAAGGGATTGTAGTTGATGTTCCATTTGCCTCATTCTTCCTGTCGCAGCTGCTTGGGCAGACGCATCAGGCCCTTTACTCTTGTATGGACGAACTTCCTTCCCTAGACAACGAGCTGTACAGGAGCCTGACTTTCATTAAACATTACAAGCAGGACGTGTCTGACCTTAACTTGACTTTTTCCGTTGACCAGGATGTAATGGGTAAAATTGTTACTCATGAACTGCATCCTGGAGGGAAGGCTAGAGCAGTCACTGACAATAATAAGTAATAGATTTATATTTAAATAGTTTATTTTATTGCAACTTATCGTATTTTCCAGGATAATTTACATCCACTATATGGCTTATTTTCATATGCACACTCAAATTCGGGAACAAACTGCGGCATTTAACCGCGGCTTCAGGAGCATTGTAAATCCGGAATGGCTCGCACTCTTTTCTGCTCCAGAATTGCAACGATTGATCTCAGGGGATACTGCACCACTTGACTTGAGGGACCTCCGAAAACATACTCAGTACTATGGAGGATTTCACGATTCTCACCGCGTTATCGGATGGTTGTGGGATATTTTGGCGCGTGATTTTACTGAAGAGGAACGGAAGCTATTTCTTAAGGTGAGGCATATAAAATGGGTTATGATATATTTTAATTCAAACTACACTAGTTCGTGACAAGCTGTTCTAAACCACCGCTTCTGGGTTTTGCCCATTTGGAGCCACCGTTTTCAATTCGCTGTGTAGAAGTGGGTGATGACGAGGACACAGGAGATACAATTGGAAGTGTTATTCGCGGATTTTTCACAATACGCAAAAAAGATCCTCTTAATCGTCTGCCAACATCTTCGACTTGCTTCAATTTATTAAAGTTGCCAAACTATCAGAAAAAGACAACATTGCGAGACAAGTTGCGCTACGCTGTGTGCAGTAACACAGGGTTTGAACTATCTTAATTCAGTTAATTAGTTCTTTTAATTCACCGCAAAGACCACATTCAAAGAATAAATTTTCCTTGAAAATCTTACGCATTTACTTGCTGTTCAGGGTGGTTAGATGTATCATGTTATTCCCCTAAAGTGGGCAAGTATAGCATCAACGATATTTTTTTATTTACTTATTATCAAAGTTGTAGCACATGTAGAACAAAAAGTAAACTATTTTTTTGGGTGTTTACCATGTAGTTGTGTCGTGATAAATATGGAACAAATTCCATAAGTGTTGGGGTTTCCACTGATCGATCATTGTACTTGTTTTCTTAAATATAGAAAAATTTCATAGCCCTGGAAAAATCTTCAACACGAAACACGTATTTAGATGTTTACGAGAAATATAATCCACAATTGTATGTACATAGTATTATTATGTAACTGTGATAATATAAAATAAAATGTTTGTAAAGCAAAATGTTATTTTATTAATTTTTCGGTGAATATACAGGGTGTTTCGCTGAGGTCTGAACAGGGGTATGCTAATCGATTCTAAATGGTCTCCTGATCAAATTTTGTTCGGACACCTCACCCTCCCCCCCTTAAAATCGGTCATGCCCCCTAAAATAGCAATTGAAAATTTGGAGGGGGTCAACCTAGAAAATGCTTTTAAGTTATTTCAGAGACATCCTACAATACCGGTTGATAACGCATTGGAAAGCTGAGCCTTCAGGTTTTCCAACGATACCACCCACGGCCCAATCAGCTAACAAAAAAGCGGGAGAGACCGCGTCAAACTTCGAAAATGGCGATTTCAAAGCCCAAAATTTGACCTTGACCCTTCGTTCTTACGGTTTTTTGTATGAGAAGATCGAAACATTTTTTGAGAAAAAGCTTCCCTGTCATCTAGCCTTTCTCAGGAAAAAAACCGCACTCGAATCCGACGGCGCGTTCCGAATAATACCCGTTCTCCAATTGGGAACCAACCAACTACGAACCACCGAACGAAAAAGCTCAACCCCGTGTAAAGTATAAGCCCTTGCCTGTAGTTGTGCCTTGCCAGCTGCGAAAACACAATCGGGCAAATGTTAAATGTGGAAGTTTTTACCACTTTTTAAGCGGACAAACTTATCAATTTAACTTTTTATATTCTCCTGAAACTACCGCGCACATTTTTATAAGTGCTCCGTGTTATAATTAGTGCACTGATGTTTTCACAACCGGCGAAAAAGCTGCGGCGACGTCACTATTCTGGTACAATATCGTTGCGGAATGGGGGACTATTACTTTTGGTTAAACGCACACATTTGAAAAGTTAGCTCGGTTGACCAAAACACAAGCGAGAGAGAAGATGACTCTAATAAGAAAATGGAAAGCGATGGCGCGATGTTATTTGGTTCGTAGTTGGTCGGTTCGCAATTGGAGAACGGGCATAAGAAGCCGGCGAGTGCAGTTTGTTCTTGTTTAAAAGCAGCTTTAGAGCGAGTGCGTCGTGTACACTAGGCGAGTGCGTGTAAAAAATCCGGCTTTTAGCTTGTAAACTCGCCAGTGTAAACGGGGCTTAATGAATGCAGGTCATGTTACTGATCGACCAAATAAGGTAACTATTTAAAAATTTCACATTAAAGAATTGTCTGCAAATATTTACTGGATAATTATACAAATATAAATTGGTATGGTTATAAAATATTAAGGGCCCTCCTATTGCGAATATCGTCATTTCTGCGACCAAGAGTCGATCGTAAAGCCCCGTTTACACTGGGCGAGTTTACAAGCTAGAAGCCGGCTTTTTTACACGCAGCTCGTAAACTAGCCTAGTGTACACGTCGCACTCGCTCTAAAGCTGCTTTTAAAAACGCTGTGGAAAAAGCTGACTCCGCCGGCGACTTCACACGCCACTAGCCGGCTTTTGAGCGAGCTGGATTGTAAACTAGCCAAGTGTACACACAGTAGCTTGTGCACTAGCGACTGACTGGCTTTCAAGATGTCGGAGGAAACCAACCAACCAACTACGAACCAACCAAAATCGCTCCATCGCTTTCCATTTTCATATTGGTTTCATCTTCAATCTCGCTCGTGTTTTGGTCAACCTGGCTAACTTTTTAAATGTGTGCGTTTAACCAAAAGTAATAGTCCCCCATTCAGCAACGATATTGTACCAGCATAGTGACGTCGCCGCAGCTTTTCCGCCGGTTGTCAAAACACCAGTGCACTAATTATAACACGAAGCACTTATAAAAATGTGCACGGTAATTTCAGGAAAATATAAAAAGTTAAATTGAGAAGTTTTTCCGCTCAAAAAGTGGTAAAAACTTCCACATTTAACATTTGCCCGATTGTGTTTTCGCAGCTGGCAAGGCACAACTACAGGCAAGGGCTTATACTTTACACGGGGTTGAGCTTTTTCGTTCGGTGGTTCGTAGTTGGTTGGTTCCCAATTGGAGAACGGGTATTATGCCCGTTCTCCAATTGCGAACCGACCAACTACGAACCAAATAACATCGCGCCATCGCTTTCCATTTTCTTATTAGAGTCATCTTCTCTCTCGCTTGTGTTTTGGTCAACCGAGCTAACTTTTTACATGTGTGCGTTTAACCAAAAGTAATAGTCCCCCATTCCGCAACGATATTGTACCAGAATAGTGACGTCGCCGCAGCTTTTCCGCCGGTTATCAAAACATCAGTGCACTAATTATAACACGGAGCACTTATAAAAATGTGCGCGGTAGTTTCCGGAGAATATTAAAAGTTAAATTGATAAGTTTGTCCGCTTAAAAAGTGGTAAAAACTTCCACATTTAACATTTGCCCGATTGTGTTTTCGCAGCTGGCAGGGCACAACTACAGGCAAGGGCTTATACTTTACACGGGGTTGAGCTTTTTCGTTCGGTGGGTCGTAGTTGGTCGGTTCGCAATTGGAGAACGGGCATTACTCGCCGGCTTGTAGCTTGTAAACTCGCCCAGTGTAAACGGGCTTAATGCCCGTTCTCCAATGCACGAACCACCCAACCACGAACGAACCAAAATCGCGCCATCTCGTCCCACATGAATGTGGCGTCATCTTCCCTCTCGCTCGTGTTTTGGTCGACATGGCTAACTTTTTCTTGGTGGGTGTTAACCACATAGTACTAGTTGACCATTCAGCAACGATATTGTACCAGAATAGTGACATCGCCGCAGCTTTTCCGCCGGTTGTCAAAACATCAGTTCACTAATTATGACACGAAGCACTTATAAAAATATTTTTTTCTTTTTATTGTTCATTTTTAATATTTTTTGGACACAATGCCAAAAAGGCACATTTCGAAAAATCTAAGTGGTAGCTTGGAAAGGGTTGATAAATCTAAGAAAGGTAGATCATCGAAGAAGGATATAATCTCGAAAGAGGAGGTTAGGGTAAATCCTGGCGGGAAATTTTCGAGAGATGGGACTGTGGCGGTGCCTGGGACATGAGGAGGCACAGTATAGAGAAAGTAATTTTTGGTGAAGTGGTGAGCCAACGCGACGAGGTGAGTGGGGAATCAAATGGGGCTGCGGTTGCAAGTAATTTGGATGGAGATTGTGTTTCGTCTGGAGGCAGTGTGATGGATGTGGAAAGTGAGGTTAGAAAGGTAAGCTCTTTTGAGTATGAAGATGAGGGTGTTGGGACTTTCAGGGTGATGGTTGCAAGACAATGTGTACAGGGGGAGGATAGAAAAGGGATTAGTCCCCTGTCTGTGGGAAGGGCGGTGTCTGAGGCTCTGGCAAGGGAGCTGAAGAGTATCAGGAGAGTTGGTTTTGATAGGTGCCAGTTGGATTTCAGCAGCGGCAGGGCTGCAAATGAGTTTAAAAGGTCTCATAATATGGGAGACGAATATAGAGTTTACATCCCGCTAGGTGCGGTTGCCAGTGTCGGGTTGTTGAGGGGTGTTGAGGCTGAGTTGTTGGAGGAGGAAATTCAGGATATGCTTGAGGAGGGAAATCCTGATCTAAAAATTGCCAGAGTGTACAGGGAAGTGAGGTTTGTTAGAGAGGGTGACGAGGTAAACAAATTACCAACAGAGAGGGTTAAAGTTTATATTTTTGGTAGAAACCTCCCCAATGAGGTAAGATTGGGATATACGGTGTTCAAGCTTTCAGCTTACATTCCTAAACCAATCAGATGTTTTAGGTGTCAGCGATTCGGACATTTGGCTAGGGAGTGTAAATCGAGAGTGGAGGTGTGCCCGTTTTGTAGTGAATCCCACAATAAGAACGATGACAGTTGTACCAATCCGGAAAAATGTCTCAATTGTGGTGAGAAACATCCAGCCTTCAGCAGGGAGTGCCCTGCGTTAAAAAGAGAATGGAACACGAACTTCTTAATGGTAACAAAAAGTATTACAAGAAGAGAGGCCAAAAAACAGGTGAGAGCTGAAAATGTAAGTGGAGGGCAGGATAGTATGGAGAGGGTTATAGATAAAAAGCTGGTAGAATCTGAAGGAGCTGACCACAATGGGATGGGTAACCAGTATGAGTTAGTTGGTACTGGAGGAGACGTTAATTTGACTGGTGGTGGTGCAAATAGACACCTGAACTTCATCAAAATTAAGACAGTTTCCCAGCTTAAGGAAAAGTTGGTCGAAACGACCAGGAGCGTTATAGAGCTTCTGGGAACGAATTCAAAGAAATCACAAGAGGAAATAATAAGATTAATGGTCGAATTAATAAAATGTTCGTCAAACATCATGATGGTCGATGATAGAAAAAATCCGTTGGGTGTTAATTTAAACTCGGTTGAAGATGGAAATACTCCAATTCAATGAAAAAGGATTAGAACTTTCAGTGGATGATTTTGAAAACTGTACTATATTAACGCGATTGGCTTCGTGCCCTTAAGTAATGTCAGATGAAATGAATTTGGCGGCATCGCTGTTGCAGGGATCTTTAGTCTCATTATATTGATTATACTTCACCGAAAAATAAATTTTTTGGATTGGTCTTTATCGTTTTCGGCGATAAACATCTGTTGGTAGCATATAGCTAATTGAACTAACCTGAATTTTCCGGGCTCTTAAGAAAGATTTATCGTTTTGTATTGTTTTTTGGTGGAGTTTTCGTTTTTGGAGTTCTTGTGTTGTAAAATGTTGTATTGTGATAGCCATATTCTATGGCGTTCGGTTTTTTTTTTTTATGTGAAGAAAAGTAAAACTTGCTTTGGAATGCATTAATTTCAACAAAGTTCTCTGAACTGGATTGCTACTCTGATTCCCTGGTCTAATATGAATCTATAAATGACTCTTTTGGCGGTAACCCGTATCTCCATTTTACAATGGTGCTCGATTTTTCCAATGATAACCTTGGCTGATAAGATTACAAATGGTTAGATGTAATGTTTGGAATTGAACTGAGTATTATGTTTGGGTATTATTGATGACCTGATTAAATCCTTTAATGATGTGTAAAGGAGAAAAGGGGATACTATAAAATTAAAAAGCTAGGGGAAAGTTCTTGCCTGTTTTTGATTGATGATGGTGCTCTGTTTTGAGAATTATATCCCCACTCACCGATAATATTTGTGTTGTAATTGAATTTCTTTTGAACCTGGATGTGATGAATGGGTGTATATCCTCGTGACTTCGAGGTCAAGCATTGTTGGCCACGCCTAAAAGCCTTGTCTCTCGTAAAAGTTTTTTGCTACTACTCATTATAATTTAATATAGAGAATGTTCGTTGTTTATGCTTCTGTTATTTATGTTTTTGTTTTCTAGAGTTAGCTGCTGTGACACAGAACCATTTGCGTTATATCATCCAAAATTGATTGTGAACCAAGCTCACTTTTGGACTATTCCTTAATGATGATTTTCATTTGTATATATATATTTAATTGTTGTGATATCCCATTTAAGCCTGTGGTGTACAAGTTTGGCTTGCCGTGACGCTGACCATAGTAGAGAGAACTTGTTTTAATTGTTGCTGAGGACGCTGTCCCTGAGTCTTGGGTAACAGTCGTAACATCAACCGGGCTGGTGCTTCCTGAGACCTTTTGCTGGACTGAGCTGGCTGTGTGTGGATCTTGGAGCCGTTTGACGAGAGGGACTGGACTAGTGTGGGCGTGTAGCTGGCCCCAAACCAAACTTTTATAATTTGAGAGTGGTCTGTCATCTATTGACACTGGTCTATGTGGCCTAGTTGCCGAGACTAAAAAGTCACACCTGTGACGCCTCTTGGGCAATTTAAAAACAAACAACAACAACAATAAAAATATGCACGGTAGTTTCAGGAGAATAATAAAAGTTAAATTGATAAGTTTGTCCGCTTAAAAAGTGATAAAAACTTCCACATTTAACATTTGCCCGATTGTGTTTTCGCAGCTGGCAGGCACAACTACAGGCAAGGGCTTATACTTTACACGGGATTCAGCATTTTCGTTCGGTGGTTCGTGGTTGGGTGGTTCGCGCATTGGAGAACGGCCTTTAGTCGCAGAAATTACGATATTCGCAATAGGGCCCTAAATTATGGGGAGTTTTAAAGTTACTAGTATCGCCTTCTGGTCGAAATGCGACCTTAAGGCCGAGTTGCAATGTGGTCGCTGTCGCTGTCGCCGTCGCAGTCGCTAAAGGTGTCAAAAGTTAAAATGTATGAAACTTCCTAATCGCAAATACAATGTGTCGCTAAGGATGTCGCTGTCGCATGTCGCGACCACTGACGTATAATACAATGGACCGCTCACGTACCCGATTTCACATAGAAGCCGACGATTGGAATTTTGCTCCCTCTCTTTCGCTCTGAAGCAGTGACAGTTCGTGAATTGACGTAAAATTAACGTCCTATAATGTCAAAGATTTCTCAGCGGGCTGAATTGCCGTTAAAAATAGAAAAATCCAATCGAAATAGTTGGTTTTTTTGTGGAAATATTAATTGAAATCAAAGATATTTGTTACAGTCTTAAGAATTTTATTAAGGAAACTCAATTCAAACTGAGTTTTGTAGGCTCTTTTCGATTTCATTTCACTCGGAATGCAGAACATGAGTATTAGTTTATTTTATTTGAGTGATATTCGTTGGGATTCTTAAAATTTAGCTCTTATGCTATCAAGAGCTTTTATTTTTCCTTTAATTAAAACACATTAAATGCTCTATCGTTTATATTTATTAGTAATATATGTATGTATGGTACACCTGTTTCATAACTTAAAATTTATCAATCAAAAATTCTCGAAAATATTGGTATTGCAAGGATAAAAATTTAAAAGCATATTTATGACATTAATAATGATTTTTATTTATATTAATTGCATTTAAAGTACAAATTCTTTAAATTTTTGTCTCAAAAAATATTCAATTTCAAATATTTTTGTCAGCATTCAGCAACTCCGCATTCAAAGAATCTGCGGAATCGGCCTATCCATGCAATGCGATAAAAATAGACAGCATCATATAAATGTCCATATGTCTCATCTCGTCCCTCTGAAGCAGTAGGTTGTCAAATTGAAATTGGCCATCGCTTGAGACAGGAGATTGAGCGGTCCATTGTATTAAACGTCAGTGGTCGCGACGCGCAAGATTGGGAACATTTCAACTTTTGTTGCGCGACAGCTGACAAGTGAAAAATAAGTGTGTCAAAATCTAAAGGAAAATTGAAATTATGGTAAGCTTAACGAAGTTTTATTTAATTTGTGCTTCTTAATCTCTTTATTTCATGATTAGGAGAAAGTCAACATCGAAAAACTAATAGAGGACGTTCAATCACACCCCATTTTATACCATTTGGGAGATCCGGGGTATAAAAACGCCAAGAAAAAAATTAAAATTTGGGCGGAAATCGCGGACTCCAATAATATGCATGGTAAACTAAAATTAATTGTGATAATGCTAAGTGGTTATGTGTGGCAATTGTCCTTTATATTTCAGTTGAAACCTGCAAAAAAAATGGATGCAGCTAAGGGACTGCTACACGAGGTCTCGCAGAAAATTAGTGTCTGGGCAAGAGGCAACGGACCCTGTTGAAGGCGAAGGGTGGGCATATTCCTCCCAAATGGAATTCTTAAAAGAACTTTTGAACCCCAGAAAGTATGTATTTGATTTCCATAACTTTATTTACTTATTGTTATTTTTTTAATATAGATCTATTGGAAACTACCACACCGATATTGAAGTAGAAGATAGCGGCTCAAATTCTCTTTTCAATATTATGCCACCTTCGCCGCCTTCAATAGAAAACACTTCCATTCCTGAGCCAGGAAGCTCACCAATGCCGCAGACCTCAGGAGGGAGGATGCTGCAAACAAGAAACTTGGAAGTGAGGGAGAAGTTTGTCGAAACAATAAATATTGCCCAGGATTTTATGAAAAAGAAAACTTCTACTTCAACTTTAAATAATTTGGAGGACGAATGCTATCTCCGAAGCATTCTTAAAATGGAGAAATTTCCCTTAGCTAAAAAAAATGAAGTAAAAATGGCTATTATGCGATATGTTTGTGAAGTGGAGGAAGAATTAAATAATGAAGGATGAAATAAATAAAATAAGTAAAAACCAAATATACATGTACATATTTCATTAATCTTTTTATTATTTTATGTTTAAACCAATGTTATTTGTTACAAACTTATGGTGCTTGTGGCTGGAAGGGAACTCTACCTTCATTCATAAAGTAATTATTTAAAATTTGCCTTGCTACGAAGGCTTCTCTGGTTGCATTATTGGTTCCAAACCTGCGAACAGGAAGAAGCCTATTACCGACATTCTGCCTCCACATGCCTTCTACATCTTCATGATTTTCGTTTTCTGTCGACATAATTGTTAGGACAATATGTAGGTTCATTATCCGGTTGAATTGGATGAGATTTTTTTAAAAAGTTGTGCAAAATTACACAAGACAAAATTATTTTAACAGCATTTTCGGGATAGAAATCGATAGAATTTCTGAGGACACGCCAGCGAGCACAAGGATTCCAAAAGTGTTTTCAATTACTCGTCGTGCTCTAGATAACCTGTAGTTAAATACCTCCTTTTCTATTGGAAGTAATTGTCCTGGATATGGACGCATTATGTTGCATCTCAAAGGAAATGCGCTATCTCCTACAAAATAATGTTGCAGCTCCTGGTGAGTATTTGGCAAAATTGAAGCTCGAGGTAGACATATTTTATCAGCAAGAAGTTTTTTTTCAAAATTAGATGCACGAAGAACACCTCCATCACTTTGACTTCCATAGGCGCCGACATCAACAGCCGTAAAAGCGTAATTGGCATCGGACACTCCGAGCAAAACAATGCTGTGATATCCTTTATAATTGAAATATTTACTGCCAGAGTTAGATGGGCACTGGATTTGGACATGTTTCCCGTCGATACATCCAACACAGTTAGGCATTTGCCATTTATCATTAAACTGTTTTGCTTTTGCTTTCATTCAATTCTGGCATATATAAAGGCATAAGAACTTCCCACAAAACTTCACAAACTTCTAATATAATTTTTCCAACCGTCGACACGCCCATTTTAAAACTTAATGCAAGATATTTTTTCGAAACTCCTTCGGAAAGATACCTAAAAATTTAAATAACTAAACAAGCAAAATATATAACATGCATATGCTTACATTAAAGTAAGTGCCAGCCTGCACTCCGAATCTATAGGACGTCGGCTATACTGAAGTATAGCCCCCAGTGCTCGGATTTCAATGAAATTGAGCAGGTGCCTTCGACTAGGCCTAAAACCGAAGGATCTGAAATAATTTTGGAGCGGCAACCTTTAGTTTCGGAAATTTTTCAACTTTTAATTTTGACATTTCGTCAAGATTCAAGTTGAAAAATTCCGCCGCAAACTCAGATTTCCCGTGCAAAATTTCCATGAAATCCGATTTTGGGGACTCGTAGCACTGTTTCACTGATTCCCGCTGGACATTTTTAGCACAATTTCACAATTCACAACACTCGTATCGCACTTTAAAAGACAATTCGCGACCTGACGACCTGATCCGACCCGACATGTTTTGTTTATTAAAAACCGCCATGACATCTTCACTTTTTTCATATGTTTTGATGTTTTGTTTTTGTTTTTAAAGAAATTTAATAAATTAGAGAAATGGGAGCATATTTTTTATGTGATATAGTCCACAAATGCGTGCTTGTCTCCGTGCGATGGGATATTTTTGTCTTCGAATTGTGAAATTGTGCTAAAAATGTCCAGCGGGAATCAGTGACACAGTGCTACGAGTCCCGAAATGTCAAAAGTAAAAGTTGAAAAATTTCCGAAACTAAAGGTTGCCGCTCCAAAATTATTTCAGATCCTTCGGTTTTAGCCCTAGTCGAAGGCACCTGCTCAATTTCATTGAAATCCGAGCACTGGGGGCTATACTTCAGGTGCGCCAGGACGTCTTATAGAGTTCTTTATTAAGCCATCTTTAACCAAACTGAGGAGCAAGTTATAATGCTCACGATTCATCCTCGTTGCTCTAAAAAACAGCTCTGGATCATTATTCCGAATATGTTTAAATGTTCTTTCGAAAAATCCAAAGCTACCTCTCGTCCTATAAAGGGGGTGAACCCACCACCTACGTCTCGACTCTATTTCCTCAAGATAGGAATATCCCATCATAATTAAATAAGTTATAAAAGTAATGTCGTCTTCATCCATTTTTGACTTGTTTTTAAGTAAAATTTCAATTCACGATTGCAAAATACAATAACAGACAGTTCGATATGAATTGACAGGCGCGCTATTGTAACAGAGGCAGCAGCAAGCAATGCGACAACCGTTGCAACAGCAACAAGGTTTCCGACAGCGACAGCGACCGCATTGTAACTCGGCCTTTACGAACTTACTTCGATTAATTTTGACAAATAGAGTGAAAAATAATTATTCCTCACGGCCAACTTGAGTTTTTTTCTGAGGAATATAGGTAAAACTTAAAGGCCCGAACAAATAGCACCCGTTCCGTCCCGTCACGTAAAAATGTAAAAGTTGGACATATGGGACGTACGTGTTATTGCACACATGGTCGAAACGGAACGGAGCGTGTCGGACAAGTTGAGCGAATTTCAATTTTTACGGAACACATAAACTCAAACCCTGTTAGACCAGATTGAAATGGAAAACGATGACAGAGAAACAAAGTGAAA
This sequence comes from Machimus atricapillus, assembly GCA_933228815.1. Taxonomy (NCBI): domain Eukaryota; kingdom Metazoa; phylum Arthropoda; class Insecta; order Diptera; family Asilidae; genus Machimus; species Machimus atricapillus. Next base: position 33,046,474 of record OW121784.1, read on the forward strand.
TCAGTGATAAAATCAAAATGAGCGACGAAGAAATCATAGATAAATAGATAGAAATAAATATAGATAGAAATAAAAAAATTATATGATAAGTCGAATAAATTTTATTTTCACAACTGTCAAATTACGGAACGGATCGGACTGTTGCGGCCACTTATCCGACTGGTCGAAACCGGACGTGAACGTGACGTGACGGAACGGGTGTTATCTGTTCGGGCCTTTACCAGGCTTTCACACCTTTCCCTATGCACGTACCTGAATAAAACATATATTCTGTACATCTATGAAAAAATACCTTTCGATTCTTGATACATATGTATATGTTTCATTAAGATACGTGCACGGGAAATAGGTTAAAAAAGGATCAAATTTTTGGCTTTGTCTATTAATATGTATATAAGATTTTCAGAAAAATATGTTTATATTGAAAATTTTGGGTGTATGTTGTGAACATTTTTTCGATCACAAGTATCTAAAAAAATAACAATATGCCCTTAAAAGAGTCAGTCACACCGTGGCTGTAATATGTATATGTGCCTACGGAACGGGCGTAAATTTGAATTTTCATGTCTTTTGGGCTTCCGTTTTACGGGCTAGGTTTGAATACGTTTATCCTTTCGAGTTCGTGCCTCATTTAGTCGGGCATATGCTAACACAAAAATTTTACTCGGAAAAACAATAGAAAGTACCATTTAAATACATATTAGTATACGTCATAATAAAAAACAACAAAGTAAAAAGTTAAATTAAAAAAATAAAATTAGTTAACAAAATTATTGAAAAATAATTGGTAACACCTATAAAATAAAAACAAAATATGTGGGTGTTCGGACTCTACTTAGGAAATGCTCTACCAATAGGTTTCTTAAGGTGTATACTGAGTTTTTATAGTAACATGCGCTAATTTAGGCTTTTAATTTGACCAATTTGAACTATTCAGCTTTTAAGTACGTACTATAAATAATATAATTAATTAGATAATATAGGTATCGTTTCTGTAAACTCTACGTTTTTCTGTTGAGCTTTATTCTTTATTCTTTCTACCACTTTCTACTTTTGGAATTAGTAGACATGAATATCCGAAAAAAACACCATTTGAAGTGACTTCTTTGAGAGAAGGGAGATTAAACATTCTCGCCTGCCACAATTCGTCCTCATTCCCCCGGAAATATTTTTCTAACGGCCTTGATTATTACTTTAACATAACATTTTAAATAAATGTGATCCTTATGTGAAAAATAAACATTAAATATATGTATGTAGGTATAGTTCTTAAAGTGGCATATGTATGTATTTTTCGACATTAATTGAAAAATTAAATGTATAAGATTCAGAGCTACAGCTTACTTAATGAGCTGCTTTGAGATGGCTAAAATAACCGCTTATGTATTGCCCTTAATTACGTTCAAAAATGCTGAGAAGTACCTACATTAGATAAAGTTTGCAGAATAATCTCTGCTTACAAAATTTTCAAGGACAGATTAGCATTATTTTGAGAAACTCTCCGATCCCAACTGTAGCAAGTACCGAGCCTTGAAAAGTATGCATCATTAATAAATTGAGATGACCAGCCGTGACTAACATGACATGTAAAATTACCCCAGGACTGCTGAAGTGCATAACGCAACAGATCTCACATGATTAATGCTGTGAACTAGACCCGCATTCATCCAAAATGCGAATTTTTGTAAGACAGCCCGAAGTCATTCCAACTCGATGACGACACGGCGAGCTTGTTTGTTGCAACTCTCTCTGCCTGCCCAGATTTTGGTCCAAACAAACAAAGCACGAGTGGAGTGACTGCCCCAAAACACGCTAAATTCATCCAATTAAATTTCTGAGATTTATTGTTGTAACGAGCAGTGAGTGTCTCGAAGTATATATTGAGACCGCCATGAGGTTGTTGTTTCTGGGACCCGTATTTAAGGTGATCTCTCAAGTCCAGAAGCTGATCTGCGCGAGCTTCTGATGCCGCTCGAGACTCTAGAAAGGCTAAATCGCGCAAAGCCACGCGTGCAATGGCATAATAGCACTATCAGAAAACTGAATGGCTTTCGTTGTAAGCACTGGCACCTGGGAATTTTTGGATTTATAAACGCATTAGCAAACGACGCCGGTGCAACTTTTCAGATTGACTCGTAAATGGGAGCACTGCGACAAGTGTTGGCGGAGGCAACTGTCGCGTACGCTGCTCTACAACAAAGGCAACTTACATTTTTTCTCACAATAAAAAAAAATCTTTTATGGATGCGCTGTCGTAATTTGACTTAAGTTGATCTTATCTGCATAGGACCAACTTACGCGCCAGCGAAATTTCAGCCGTAAAAAATGCCGCCAGGTTAAGATTTTAGCAGCTTGGATGCCCCAAGAAGCGATGAAAATTGATTTGGTCATCTAATAGTAATAACCGACGGTCGACCCATTGTTATATCACCCGGAAAGGGTTATTTAAGTGTGCCAGGGTCGTGGCAGTCGTGTACTGTTTTTCGCTATGTTTCCTCGAGACGAGTCCCATGTCGATCAGAAGATGAAAATGAAAATGTGATGAAATCGCGAAAGGTTTTAGTTAGACACGCGAGACAAATCGCCGATTTAAATCAAGATACCGAAGGGAGAATCTCAAGCACGAAATGCGCATCAATTTAGAGGTAATGGTTCACTTAAGCCGTTGTCGGCTAATATTTGCCAATCGGTGAAGGGTTATGTGCCTTTTTATTCTTAGGCAAACAAGATGGAAAAATGCTAAAACGATTTTAGTTTAGTTGTTCTATGCTAATACAAATCAATTCTATGGGATACCTCCTAACAAACGATTTGATATACGTAAAAGTGACTAAAAGAGAAAATTTACTAAGCTTAAAAATCCCTTTGTTCAAAAAGGCTAACTTAAAACAAGTAAAAATAGAAAATCCTTTACCCTCAGCCTTATAAGGAAGCAATGAAGGTGATAAAAAATGTGTGAGACTCTAAAATGCATGCCAAAAATAACAACTATGGTCGGAGGCATACTGTTTTTAAACATTTTTTTTTTCAAACCGTGAACATACATATTATGTACATTATGCCTTCGACTGCTTTCATTATTTTTTGGCACACGATTTAGGCGCGTGTGGTTGACTTAGGCTCATATGTGAACTATCACCAGTATCACAAATGTTTTATTTTTATTATGAAATTCGATACGTGAGGTGCGAATTGGAGATTTTTTTACTATACCTGCTACATTGTGCTGAACCACTATAGTAAGAATAACTTCCGAACGCGATTTCGGATTCGAGTTCGGTTTGCTTTTCTCAGAAAGGCCACAAGACAGGAACGCGTTTTTATAGAAAAAATGCCCATCTACCCATAGAAAAAAATGGACAAGTGCGAATAGAACTCGAACCCTGAGGGTTCCGTACCGTCATAACACCGTAAAACTTAGTAAGTAGTTATTTTTTATATTGCCAATTAAATTTGAATAGAAAAAAAATTAGTTTGTCACTTAATAAGTTTATCATTTTGTCGAAATAAAAAAAAGAAATAATCCTGTGGTACCTCCAACTAAACTATACATCTAAATGTATGATGACAAATTTGATCTGCACTTATAATTATACTTATACGTCAAAAAGTCCTTCGCTAATATAAACCTATTGTTACAATTGATTGCCCTCGTATGTGGGAGGACTTACACTTTTATTTTTGAGGATAATGCTCGTCCGTCGAGCCAGACGAGCCCAAAAAATGGACGGTGTTGCGATCCGGGGCATCAGATCTCTGCACAGACGGACAAACGGACACGAGTGAACTTATAAGCTTTCCATTTTATCTTTTAAGGGACGGAACCCTAAAAATCGGTAGGGCGAAAGGCCAGAATCAAATTTTGGGTATTGAAATTGCCGTTGTTGAAATTTGATGAGGTAGGTATACCTATCTCTCACTTGTTTGTTGACAGATTGAGTTGAAAGAGGAAGAGCTATCTATTCTACGATATCTCTCAAAGAACTTTTTATGCATTTTCTGGATTACCTCCTACAAATTTTTGATTGTAATATAAAGGATGAAGGAACAATTTAAGGGGTCTCGAAAAAACGTATAGATCAAGAAAGCATGTAGGGTACCAGATTTGCGCAACATCTTGTGTACCGACCGAGTTAAAATGTAGTTTTGAGAAAGGATCAATAAGATTTATAAATAATTAGCTGACTCGTAACCGGCCTTGCCCAGGCACTACTAATCTATGTATGTATAATGAATGTCTGTCTGTAATGCGGCACTAAAACTCCTATGCCAGGACCTAATGTAACTATTGCGCATATAAAAATTTGCATTGAAATTAGACTATCCGTTCCAAAGTTACAGGACAAAGCAAATATTTACCAACAACGCCTTCCTGAAGGCTGTAAGTTTGGGTAGCTGCTACTACATATTTAGGTCCAAAATTACTCTTCCATCCGTGGTCCATCAGATGTTAAACAAAGACTCTAAAGATGAAATTATTTCAAAATTTAATATGTTTTGGTATTTGTGAGGGAAGTTTGGTATTCTTTTTAGCTTAGTTTAGTAATTCATGTTAATATCTTTATGTACTAGATGCATATGGGTAAATATCCTATACACAAAAAAGTTTGAAAAAATTCAACGATATTTATTCACATACATTTTAAAAAGTTCCCACAATTATTAAAAGAAGGTGAAAGTAAAATTTCAATTATTATATGAATAACTATACGAAACATCATTCCAATGTTGTAATGAAATGATGGTGCATAAATTAATTTCAAAGATTTGGCGCAACCAGTTGGATTTTATGTCAACCCAAACGATTATTTCTAGTAGTTACGCAAACTGTTACTTATCTTTGCATACGATTTAAAGTTAAAAAAAAAAAATTGTGTTTTTTTAACCAAAGCTATTGTCGTGACTTTGTGCGCTTCCGCAAAATCAATCACCGCGTCTACTCTGTTCAAAGCTTTGAAAACGGTTAAGTCAGCATAGATCAATTGAACTGATTAGTAAATTTATAAGGAGGTTGAAAAGAAAAAGAGAAATGCTAGCATAATTTTTCACAGCATATGTTCTTCTCAACACTTACGAGTGCTATTCTATTAATTGACCTTCTTCGTGTGAAACGTATGTAAGCGGTAAAGTTTAAACTTCTTAAACGGTGTCCATTTGAGTGGCCTTGAAGAGAACAAAAACTCAAGACTCATCATCAAATGTAGCATAATAGCCGGTGTTCAGCGTATTTAACTTCAAATCAGACAGTAACTCTACCCATGTAAGGCTACTTTAAAAGAGGAAAAACAGATAATAACAAGGGTCGTCAAGTGGCATCAATTCATCTGCAACTTCGCACCGGAGACGATGAAAACCTTTTTCTTCACGTCACCCGAGGCGGATGAGCCAAACTTGCCTGAGAATTACAATACGTCTCGGAAACCACAGAGCTGTGCTTGACCATCGGTCAAATATTTTCAGATGAATCTCAAGAATTCTGCGTGACCGGCGCACGTACGATCAAATAAAGACAATCCATTGTCCCAAACAATTTTTTGAAAAGCTGACCCTGATGCGGTGTTACGAGTATATCGAAAATATAAGTCGTTTAAATGAACTTTTCGTGCAAAAGATATCGCTTCTTAGCATGGGAAATATTTCTTTTGGAAGGTCAATTGCTGGGTATTTGAGCCCATAGGTAGACAACCTTCTTTGTATCATTAGAGGTACGGCGATGAATGAAACTAATTTATCCGCTCACTGGTGTTCTTTCACTACCTTAATCCAAGTGAGACATGCAATTAGCTTGATGCGTCTTCTGTCGTAAGACAATCTCAGCAGGATTTAATCACAATCTTGCAAAAAGCCTCCTGCAATGAGTAATTCCTCACTTAAATCAATTTCATTTAGAAGAAAACGATTGAGTGAACACAATTTCTAATGAACACCGTCAAATTGCTACCAATGAGGTTGATAATGGAACTAAGTACGCAGCAGAGTTTCGTAAATTCCATTTCAGGTGTGAAGCACATAATTGAGAATACGTCTCCATTTCTAATAAACGGTATTGCAAGAGAAAATTAGAGTCCATGTAACCACATATGTATATATAGAATAAAAAGTGGAAGAATATATACATGGAAAACATTTTTTTTTTACACTTTGAAGGGATGGTTGCTTTGATATGGTAATTTCGGTTGGCAAATATGTAAGTTACCTTTTGGTGGCAGTTAAATTAAAACTATGAATTCGAAACGTTAATTTTTTACGGTGAAGAATCACAGTTTGAACAAAATATCCATATTTCGTATATTATTTGTTTCTTATATAGTTTATTTTTGTGAAATGAATTTGTCTTACCTCTATAATATGAATAGTTAGGGGACGAGTGCAATGGACCGTGGTTTGAGCGCTCGAGGTTGACGCCTCCCCCGTTCTTTTAAGAATAAGAAAGAATAATATGAATAGTACTGCGTTAAGTGAATACCTTAGCGAAAATTACACGTGAAATTCTGCATGAAAATGCGAGCATGCGGACATTTGTCTTCTATAGCTGTATTTAATGAAAACTTATCACAAATTCGAAAATTATTTCTTCCCAGAGGAGACTCGATCGGCTCTATTAAAGCTCTGTTTGAAGGATGTTAACCTGTCTCCATCACTGGACACGAACCTAATCGGGGATCAGCTCAAGGGATACACCGGCTCGGACATCAGCAATGTTTGCAGGGAGGCTGCGATGATGGCGATGCGTAGAAAGATATCTGGCCGTTCTCCGTCGGAAATTAAGCAAATCCGTCGTGAGGATGTGGATCTTCCCATCACTTTGCAAGACTTCCACGATGCTATGACGCGGACACGAAAATCAGTCGCTGCTCCTGATATAGCTAAATTTGAGAAGTGGATGGATGAGTACGGATCCTGTTAGGCGCATATCTCGGAGGAGGACTTTTAGTTATGCCGACTTTTTAAATTTTGAATAGATCTAGTCCTTGCTGTAGTCTTAATGATTTTCGTACTTGGCACATGTTTAGTATTAACTAAATAACGATTACAGTAAATTTATATAAAAATAATTGTGGTTTTTGATTATTAATTTCCCTCCCATATCCAGTAAGCAACAGTTTCTGAACGTGATTTATACCCTCATTAATAAAAAAATTAGTTCCCACTCACAATAATTTTGCTTTTATTGCTGTATTTTCCAATAACATCGAATAAAAAACGAAAAATCTAAAAGTAAAGAGAAGAACAACAGTAAATGACATCAATGCAAGTTTAGGCACATTTATCTCAAAGATTAGAAGAGTAAAGGCGGCGTTACGTACAAAAAATAAAACAACAATGGTGTAGGTTTGTCACATATTATAGTAACAAACAGTTACAGTTGCAAAAATATAGCGCTCATATTCTAATAGAAATTGTAGGTCTCGAGTGGCGCAGAGATACCCAGCTAAAGGATCTGAATGTAATGCCAGATATGTTCTTTCTGACAGCTGTGAAGTTCGCGCTCGTCAAGTTTGTTCGTTAAGTTCGTCCCGGTGTGTTTCTTCACTCTGAGGGCTGCCAAGTAGGTTCGTTACACAGTAGCAGTAGGCGGTTTAAATTAAAAAATAAAAGAAAATCGTAATCTTTGACATATTTGCGACTTTATGAAGACATTAAAAACGAATCGAAGATACGAAATTTCGAGAAAAACGTCTCTGATATTTTAATTTACTGTGTTTAAGCTTAAGTTCAAGTGAAAAAGTGGAGCAAACAGCGACTTCGGCATGTCCAGCGGCAGTTTTGGCTTCGTTGCAAAAATACGCAACTTTTTTCAAAACAAATCAATTTAATATGAAGAAAAAAGTGTTTTGCAGTGCATTGCATTTATCGGGGTTGTGCCATATTCATTCGAATATTTTATTAAGTTGTCCGCCCATTATATGGGATTCAAAAAATCCTCAACGCAAGATCAGGAACGTAATGGTTCGCAATGCTTCGGCCTTTATTCAAGGATAACATCCACCACCTTCTCTTTCGTTTATCTACCTTTTCAATTGCAATTAATCACTCATTATTACATTAGCAATTATTTCGTTTACACTGGCCATTCTGGAATCACGAAAAAAACTCTGTGCCAAACATTCGGCGAGTGATTTCAAGCAAAAGTTTGACGAATGAACGAGTGTTGTGGGAGCAAATAGTAAACGCAGAAAATGTTCGGCATATGCACTTTGACGAAGAAGACGAAAGTGTGGGAGCTTACACAAGGCGAGGGAAATATTTGGCAAATAAGTATACGCAGATATTTTTAAAATGTTTGGCGAATGCACGCATTGTGTAGAGCCGGCTTAAGAACATCACAGCATTGTTCTGATGACGGTATGTGACACACGGTTCGTTACAGTACACTAGTACAGTACATAGATGTAGTGCATACGGATCCCAAAACGATGGAGGTAGAACTGCTTATTGTATGAAATATTTTAATTTCGTGTATTAATTTAATCTAACCCAGAGGTGTTTTCCATGGCCAGCTCATTCGGCAGGAGAATACCTACTTAGGAAGGAATTGCCTATACCAGGTCCAACTCTCACAGAATTTTGCCGCATTTTTTTGTAGCAGATGCGTCTTTCCCGCTCCATCCAAACATCATGAAAACTTTTCATGGTGTAAGTTTAAGTAGGGAAAAGGAAATTTATAATAAGAGGATATCAAGAGCAAGAAGGATGATAGAAAATTCTTTTGGAATTCTTGTTGCTCGGTGGAGAATACTCCTCGCAACATTGCACATACTACCTAAGAATGCTGAAAAAATTGTATAAGCACGTGAGTTACGTCCGTAGCTCTGGCGCTTCTTAAGTTAAGCACTAGCCCAAATATGTAACTATCAAGTTCATTTTGTCTAGTATTAAATTAAGTACATTTCATCGGAATTATGTCGGACAAAATTTAACTTTGATCACGTTCTGTAACATTAACTTTAAGAAAATGTCACGCAGCGATCAAATTAAGTATACCTGCAGATGTTCCCTTTGTTTGGGTTTGGGCTAAGAGATCATGTTAAACAAGCTAGGTATAAAAGTCTTTATGTAAACAATGTCAGTCAGTCTAATCCTAAGATCCGGACAGTAAGGAAATAAAGTGAAGACCAACTTAAGTTGTGTTTTATTTTGCTTAATATTTTATTTTTATGGACTTATAAAAGTCTTCATGTAATTCGTGTGGCTCTCCACAATTTCCTACGATTGAATAGCATAGCGAAAAACTATGTTCCTCCAAATTAGGTTGAGAGGGAAGATGAAGATGAGAATTTGCACGAGGGATTATGGATAACTGATGTTGGAACAAATATTTCGTACCGTTTCGCACCGTCTCGCAGTATCCATGTGTACAATAGAAAGGAATCCTATTAATCCTAACGACATAAGAAACGAATTATGTATGTTTGTCAACAATTAAGGGCTCAAAAATAAATAAGAGCTACTGGAAATATTACAAAATTTTATTATGTTCCATCATATAATCTCCTTTCGTTTGATATTAAAGAATAAAGGAAAGGAAGGTCTCTCGCAACCCGTGGGTTCGGCTCCATCATTTTAAAAGTTGTTTTCATGAATAGCTCGTCTTCGGACTCCCCCACGGGTTGAGACTTTAGTTTTTGCTTATAGGAATCGGAATCGAGCGAATCAGAAAACAGACAAAATTTCTTTTCAAATGACCAAATACATTTTCTACTACCCATCTACATTTGATAGCCGAAAATTAAATCGCTTTTCATCTTCCGTGTCGCCTACGTGGAATGGAAATGTTTTCATAACGCGCAGGGCAATGCCAATTCTTTTTTGAAGAGGAATATGTGCATCCCCAAGTGGTGTCTTAATTTAAAATTTTTTTTCGTCGAAGTTCGGTACTTCTTTTCACAGAATTGGGAATACTCAACCTGAAATAAATATGTGTTTGAATGTATCTATTTATTTGTGTGGCGGCAGTAGGCCGGCCGACACAACAGTTTGAATACTTCTTTTTTTTTTGCTACATAGTAGGCCGCACATATCTTTTTAAATTATAGCAAACTTAATTGTTTTGTTTTTCATAAAACAATAGTTTCCAATATGAAGTCGTAGCTAAAAGTTGTAAAACTAAAAATAAAAATAAATAATAAAATTCAAGTTTAATATAAATTAAATAATAAAAAATAATAAAAAATTAAATAAAATTTTTATTACATAATTAAAAATAAATAATAAAATTTAGATTAATAAAAATAAAAAATAAATAAAATTTTATATCGAGGCCAAACCTCCATATTTGTAATGTGGGATGATCCAATTTACTTTTGACCGTATCCTCTTGCGTATAGTAACTACGGTGCTGTGAATCGTTTTACACAACATTCGTCTGAGCATCTTGGCCCGTAACCGCGAACTTACTGCAAGAAGCCTTAATTGTTGAAACTTTCTGTTCAATTTTTCAATTTTCCTCAAATTTGGTATTATACTTAATTTAAACTAAAGAAAAATATAGAAGTTTAAAAAGTGCTCTGGCAAAAAATATCTCGTTTTGTCGTTGGGAGACGGTAGAATACTGAAAAATTTTTTCTCGGGTTTATGTAACGTATAATATAAATATTTATATGGCGAGGTGGTCCAAAGGCCAGTAACTGATATTTAGAGTATTTTAACTAGCTAAATGAAATTGAATTTGCTATCAAATTATCAACAAATATATGTACTGTACATATGTCGGAGATTGAGCCTGTGCATTAGTATCCGTTTTCTAAAAGTACTGTGCAGGAGTTCGCCAGCTGCGATTCGGCTGAGCAGTGGGGGATGAGATTGGTTTTTGTTTTTGAATTGGGATTGATTGTTGAGTAGGCGGTGAATGTGGATGTAATAAAATTCTTTTAAAAACTGAGCAGTTTTATTTTGAAGAAAAGGAGAAATTAAGAAAATGGCGGATAATGATACAACAAACGGAGACCGGCAGCATTTATTATCTTCGCCAGTCTCTCCGTCATATAAATTATTTTTTAATATTATTGTACTATTATAACTCTAATTTATAAATTTGAGGTATACATTGACGCCGAAAATTAGGTAAGCAGCGACTGGTTAATAAAGTTGGGGTACATATGTACCTACATATATCGAATTTTAGTTTTGATTGCTTTTGAATTACACTTAGTGCAATTGAAAGCGTATAATAGGTTGCGCATTATTTTTTTAAAATTACGAATTGACTAAATCAAAGTCATAATTTGCTTAGTTGTAAGTTTTAATGACGCATTGTCGGATTCATTTAATGTAGGACATTTCGCTTTTTTTTTTTTGGTTCTCATTCTAGTTTCGTTCAACAATTATATCCAGAAATGCACATTTTAGAAGATTGTAATTCACATATTTCTCTACCAAAACTTGCTGTGTAACAGAAGCAGAGCATAAGTATAATTATCATGTAATTTATTAAGTACATAAGCAGTTCACTTATTCTAATCACCTGCTTTGCTTAAAACTATTTGGGTTACTTTGGTTAATATAATCATAGACATACGTATAAAAGCATAATTCAAAAAAATATGTCGGCTAATACCGTTCTTGAATTATCTGTACAGATGCAGTCCACAATCCCATGCCGCTTCTGGAACTAATCTGTAATCGGCGCATGTTGGGAAAGTAGCGCTAACGAATCCGCGTTTTATGCTTGATGATCTTACCACGAGATTTGGAAGTATATCCGAAAAATGGTAGTGCAAGCATCGGTCGAGCAGTTTCCATTAGAAACAATTATAAGCCCGATGACCGTTCGCCTGCACTTGACCTTGTTCGCGGTTGATGTAACAAACCATAAATTTAGAGGGGTTTGCTCAACGCTTTTCTATTGAATGTACGGATTTACGTTCCGAATGCAGATGCCTCTAAAAGGTCAGATGTATCCAGTCGCAACGAGAACAAAAACATTGGTGTGGATCGTAAAGTGTCGAAAGAAGCACATCCGTCTGCATAAGTGGACCAAACTATAAAAGACAGAACAATTAGAAACTAGGCGTATGGAAATGGTCGTACATTAGAATAGAGAAGCTGTTATTAATATTTCTACATTTAGTGGCAACAAAAGCAAAGCGTGCCAGTCGTTTTTTGAAAACTTTGAAAACTGCCCAAATTTTCTGCTTCACTGCCCTTTTGGGCGTACACACCAAGTGAGGAAAGAAATTTCACGGCCTGAACAATAGAAATATTCCAAATTGCAGATACGAGTACCTTCAAATAGTATAGAGTGTGCTAAAAAGTCGGTGAGGTAAATCGCATAACTGCAGCCAAATCTACCGTCTAAAATAACTTCGATGATGTTTTATATGCATAATTCTTAGCAAATTTGTTAATAAAAATAAGGAAGATTTATATTTCTCCTTATGTATTGCAACAAACATTAAGAATTAAAGTATGTATATTGTGGCGATTGAAGTAGTAGCGCTGAGCCACAGCTTTCAATCACTGTACAAAATAACTTAGGATGTTTTAAAAAAGTGGAAATCGAGTTAGCTTACTTAAAATGTCACACAAAAAAAAGGAAGATTATAAAAATTTGAATCGAGAGGTCAAAAAAGAATTGTAATATGTAAAACATTATTTCAATAATTTCAAGATTAAATAAAAAAGCAAAAATAGAAAAGGCTTTTAGAGGAAGAGCTATAGTGACCAATTTAGTGTGTTCATTTCAATAGTCATGAAAATTTACATACTGAATTTTTAATGCCTGTTGAACTACAAAAGTGGATTCTGGCAGCCCAATGCACCCGGGTTATATACTATATTTTAATTTATTGTTTAACCTCAAAACCCAAAATACACTCTGTAAATAAATACACTCTGGGATACTTGAAAAATATTCGTATACGAGTATTAAGATAATTAATTCATTAGAAATTGTTAATTAGTAATTTTCAAAGCGAATCGCCCTCCAGCAATTTGCCTTCATTAATACTGCAGCGCCACCTACTTTCTGTGCCGCTGTCAGAACCCTCACTTCGCTCTGTTCTTTTCAATAGCTCGGTTGTGTTTTTTGTTCTCCTCCAAATAAATCTTGTTCGACTAATTATCCTGTGTTATTTATACTAACGACCTAATAGCCTCCCCAACAGAAATAAATAATGAAATAATTATAACATATAAGTATTCACTATATACTTCAAAAACAAAATCAATGTGCAAATAAATGCTTTAATGCGCTCCAAAAATATTCGTACATGACTACTGAGATTGTGAGTCGTTTGAATCACCCCATACCGTTAGAAGTTCCCCCTTCTTTTTCATACCTTTTCCACGTTTTGTCAACATTTAGGAGGGGAGAAAATGTTCCGGCAGTAGTTTTTATAAATTAAGAATATTATCGAGTATGATCTCCTGAAATTTCATGACTAATACTTTGGATACATTAAATCTTATTTCTCAAGTGCCAGAATCTACTTTTGTAGTTCAACAGGCATTAAAAATTCATTAAGTTTTCATGACTATTGAAATTAACACACTAAATTGGTCACTAGCTCTTGGTCTATTTGTATCCATCTTAATAAGAAAAGGAAAACAAATTCAAATTAAATACAAAATAGACCCCAATGTTGGGGTTGTATTGCATTCAACTTTAATTGTTGTTATTTTCTCCAACTTGAACTATTTTATTTCCACCATCTTAAATTTGTTTTCCTTTAGTTATTAAGATGGATTCCAAGCCTTTTCTATTTTTTATTTAATTTGAATTTGTTTTCCTTTTGTTATTAACAAAGCCTTTTCTATTTTTTTCTTTTTTATTTAATCTTGAAATTATTGAAATAATGTTTTACATTTTACAATTCTTTTTTCGACCTTTTTATTCAAATTTGTTTTATAATCTTCCTTTTTTTTGTGTTCAAGACAATATCGAAAACTCAGGCTACTATACTCTTTTTAAATTTCAACAAGATCATGCCATACATTACAAAGCCGAAACGATCAATCGCGGTACTGCGCACAAATTTGACAGATCGCATAATTTAACTTATATGTTATCTACTTATTGTTGCAAAAATTTGAGATGTTCATTAAGGTTGATTTGTACTATTTGTAGTTTAACGATTCAAATGGGTGATCCACTTCAGTAAAGGTTCCAAATTGTCTTTTTGTTTACACGTGATGCTTACACAGTATACATACTTCCCTATCTTGCATGGTGAACAAATTCCCTATGTCTATCAATACAGCTTCATCAAGAGCACCGGGCAAATCTTTTTGATGTGAAACATCTATTGGCGCGTCTTGGCAGTTCGATTCGATTAGAACGGATTCCATGATAAGGTCCAGTACTATCAACTTTGATGTTTCACATCTGTCAGGCGTCCCGTGACGGCCAACTTTTTTTTTATTTCTCAGAACTAGAACAGGAACTTTGGCAAGTTGAGGTTTATCCAACAAGGCGTGTGCCATTCAATTCTTGATGCTTCTATCTTTTCTAGGTTTGAGGAGTCCACCATAAAAAAATGTAGCATTTACTCTTCGACAAAATCTCTCCCTTCACATACATACATATGTACACATACATACATATATCTAAATCGAGGTTGCCCGCCAATATCATTTTGATCTTTACATTACCCTGTATAATTTTCTGCATTTTGAAAACCTCCGTCATTTTCGGGTGAATGTAGTGTCCAGATGCTATAAAATGGACGAATGTTGATTTACGAGAGTCCTTTCACTTCTTTTTTCCAGAGAAGCTCTTGACACGGTTCAGTAATCGAGAGATTTAGACTGCATCATGAAATTCATTCACAAAATAACTCCGGAAATAACTCATCGGTGATTAAGGATATTTATTACGCCCAAATGTAATATGCAGCCGCCCTTTTCTTCTTTTCCTATTGAATAAGTTACGATTTTAGCAAATAGTCAGTCGATAATTGGTTTTCAGATATTGGGTGGTGTGAATAAAAACTGAGTGAATTCTCTTGAGAAAAATGTTTCGTTCGGAGTGAACACTCAATTCGGTGTGAATAAAAATTCCCCTCTAATTGCTTACACTCACTCAATGAAAATGAGATGAGAAATGTCATATTTAGTTGTCGAATTGCTGCGTGAAATGTAAAAACAGGACAGTGAACCCTATTTTATTCCATTTTTTGTTCCAGCTTTTTTCTTTTTTGTTTCATTTGAGGCTTTTGTCTTTTTTCAAATAAACAAGGATGCTTCACCAGCAAACTTACAAATTCGTCATCACTTAAAGAACATTTTCTTTACTTTTCTGCATAATGGAGAAATTCCTCGTCCTCAATTTCGCTGAATATATCTTTCTCCATTATTAAAATACTTCACTGAGCTCCTTACTTGACCACTTTCAAAACAAGAATGCCAGACAAATATTCAAAACCCATTTCGAGGGTTAGGTTTATTACCTTACCCGCATCACTCCTCTGCCAGATTTCTTGGGTTAATTTAATGCCTACGGGTTTTTTCAAAACAATTCAATTGAAAACAAAATACCGTCTTCACACAACCAGCACGTTGAGTCTAGTAATCACCACCCTCAACTTTTCTTGAGTAGACACTCAAAGAGAGAGTTCAAACTACAACTTTATTCACACCAAAGTAGAGAGTGCTCTCAAATGTCAATTAATGTGTCCAGGTCTGTCTAATCAGTGTATGCAATGTAACAGGACACTGGTAGATCATTTATATATCTCCATGAAGCCCCTCCAGCACATGCTCCTGTTACAAAATTTGGTAGTTCCACTTCATGAGCGTTTATGCCCTTGATAAAAGCTGCATCTTGAAAATCATTAAGGTTTCCATTCTTGTAGGCGATCTTTGGGAGAACAGAAATAACAACGACCTCCTTAGCGGAACGTATCATTTCCAATATGTTCCATCTGTCTGCGGCCACATTACTCCCCTCCCAGTTATTGTGCGATATAAGGAAAGAAGGAAGTAAATAGAGGTTTTACACATTTAAATGTATTATAGTTGGTTATTGTTGAAGTTGATGACTTGATTGTTGCTAAATTAATTGGTTAGACTTATTAGAGTGTAGCTGTTGATTATGTATGATGATTTGAGGATATACCGATTTGCGGCTGCTGAGGATATCTTGTTTTTAAGGATTATGCCGATTTGGGACTTTTGATTATGTTTTAATTTTAAGGATGTTTCGTTTTTAAAGATGTGGCGTCGAGCCACAGTGACGTAATCAAGACGAACTACAGTGATTTCCCTACTCGGTTAAATTCAGCAATCACAGCAATAGTGGAAAATCACAGTAGTCTGGAGGAAAAACAAAAACTTGACATCGGAGCAGTAATTAATTAGTGACTCTTTAGTCAACCAAATCGGTGCTATGTATGAACATTTTAGTTTGTTGTCTTTTCAATAGGCAGTCCAATTTTCTAAATAATAAATTTTTATGAGAGTAATAAATTAGTGATTATGTATTGTAAATCAACTAAAAAAATATCTCGATCGCGCTATTTAAAATGTTATTTAATTACAGTTTTTTTTTTGAAATAGTTATTAGCCGATCTACAGCTGATTGTTGAAGAATTGTTTCATAATATACTTGCTGTAGGGTTGTTTCATGTTTGTTTACTGATATGTATCAATAATAAATTTTTCTTCTCCAACAAATTCACTGAATTAACTCTCTTGAGGTATTCTGGAGGGTTTAAAGTCGATTGTGGAATCCCCGCGTACGAAGTCACGGGCACAACTACTATATAAACCTATATATCTTCTTAAAAGAGATAAACAATTATTATTCATAATTAATTCAATAAAATAGGAAAACTTAAGGTTCCTATCCTATACTTATATTATAGTATTCCAATCAGAGATTTCGAATTATGGGTCGAGTCTGTGTATATGCACATATGAGGTCTCCGAAAAATACTCCACCAAATTTGGAAGACTCTATTATTCCTTTGGACGATTCAAATATTGTTATAAAAGACTATAGTATTCTTCTGGAAGTCTCAGGCGTACACGAGAGACGTTGGAATACGCGGAGACACATTCTTGAATACTATGCGACAGTCGGTGGAATACGCTTGGAGACGCATGGGATACTGGAGGAATACCGAAAAATTGTATCTAGGGATCCTATATTATTATCGACAACGACATGTAAATCCTGGTAAAAAAATAGAGCGACCTAGAAATAGGTTCCGAAGTTAAGACAAAGATTATTCATAATATTATCAAAAATTTTGACAAAAGCTGTTTCTTTTCAAATCGGTTCTAGTTCCAGGTTTAGAAGGAAATTTTGCACTAAATTTAATTTCTTAATTTTTATCTCTATCAAACAATTTTTAATTCGCGAATAAAAAAATGAAATTGCCTTCAACTTTGACTCAAAAGCATTAATTTGAATGCAAAATTTTACCTGTGAACCAGACAGAAAAAGCAATGGACTCCTGTTTACACATCGAACAGTTGTTAAATTATTTAAATTATTTATTACTTTAATCATTCAACAAAAAAAGGTATTAAAATCACACGTCTCTACTGCTTTACTCTAGGAAAATTCATTTCAATTAATAATAAATAAAGAACTGCACTATTACCATGTAAGCGCGCAGCGTGAAGTAAAATTAGTAAAACAATTTGGTCATCACGCATAGCAATAGATCTGCAGAATATGCAGATTTGACACTTTTGCTTTTATGACACCGATTTCTATCGAGGCGTAAACAGTACAAGTGATAACTAATTATAGGTGACTGAAAAATAGAGCAGGGTAAACAGCTGAGAATTAAAATAAAACAAGGGAAATGCTAGCCTTGGAAATAAAATAAAAGAAAAATAAAAAACCCGCGCTTTCGTGCCATTGGCTAATTTGCTGCGTTTTGTTTCGCGACACCTCTTTGAAATTTTATGTTCCCTTTTTACGAAGTTGTAAAATGATATTTCTTTATAATTTTTTGTCATTTGTGTATTCTTTGTTATTAATATACCTAAAAATAGTCTTCTGATGGTTTTTAATATGTAAACTTATTTTCAATTTCAAAACTAACACATATGGAATACACTACACATTTATTGTAATAAGAATTCACTCATTTATCCTATTAAAACTGCAGCGTTTTGGAGTTTCTCGCGGGTTCTAATGATTGCACTAATTGAAAACTATCGTTTTGACACTATACTATATATACAATATGATACTTTTATTAGAAATTTAGGAGATATTTGCGGAGAGGAGATATCTTAGCGCATTCTTATGTTTATTATTACAATACATACACACTCTACATAGCGAGGTGGGACATCGCAGATGGTTTCTGATGATTTCCTTTATTGCTGACGTCCTATGTACTATGAAATATTTTGTTCTTATATAAAAATATCAAGACATCTTTAAATTTGTAATCAAAGGAGTCTGAAAAGAGTTTTTGACATGAACATGTTTTTGTTTTCGATTATCTTATAAAAGAAATATTTTAGTTCAGAATTTAAAATCAAGAATAAATTAATAATCTGTTAGTGATAATAAAGTTTAAATAAATTTAAAAATTGAATTATTAAATAAACAAAACAAAATATTATATATAAACATAACAAGTAAGAAGATAATGCACTCGCTATACAATAGTAACATAATATAAGATATTGAACTTAAACAGTTTTTTAAAATGTATAGTTAACAGTCGATCAGGGTGATATTTTAATTTTTCGGCCTTCAAAAGGTATGCTTCCTTTTTTCTTCCAAAATATCGGAAAATAACATTGGTTTTTTTTTTACCTGGTTAACGTACATACCTACTCTTTCATTAGGTCTTCTTTAACTCATTTTTTAATGTACGAATATCGGTTATTTTCTGAAATCTTTCTGATGATGAAAGATTATGTATCTCAATTCTCTCACTGGACCACCCATTTATGATTCAGGACATGAGTCTGGAGGTTCATGGATTGCTGGATCTCCGAATTATGGGGCGAACGCTGATTGATCTCCTTCACGGTAAGAATTCGGATTCCTTTAAATTTTGGCTCTGATGCAGTAGTCGGTTTTACTATTTTAAAATTGTTTCTTTTCGGCCACCTGGATTACCACGCGAAGTGCGTCACTCCACCACACACTTTATTCGGACTAGTCCGGAGTAGTCCGAATAAAAAGTGTGGTGGAGTGACGCACTTCACGTGGTACTCCAGGTGGCCGAAAAAGAACAACTTTAAAATAGTAAAACCGACTACTGCACCAAAGCCAAAATTTAAAGGAATCCGAATTCTTACCGTGGAGGAGATCAATCAGCGTTCACTCCATAATTCGGAGATCCAGCAATCCATGAACCTCCAGCCTCCTGAATCATAAATGGAGTTTTACGTCTATGCTTCCAACGTAGTTAGGAACATTCCATAGATTTTGGTATAAACAGCTATTAACCCGCCGCGCCGTTGGTGACGCATTGGTCTGTGAGACCGGGGAGATCGAAAATATCGAATATTTTTTTCACCGTTCATCGAATTACATTGCGATTTCGAGTAGCTGCCTTATTCCACGCCCCCTACTACAAGACTACCACGCGACAGCGACGCGGGCGCACGTTTCGGAGTTTTGGGGCCAACCCGGTGCGTGAGACCGGCGTCACCAACTAAGTAAGTCAAATGGTTGCTCGAGTTATGTTTCTTTACTTTATGTTTAAAGTGTCATAAGACTGATTTCATCCTTAAATATTGCGACATTTTTTAGTTTAAAAAAATATTGTTAAAATACCTTGAAATTTTAATGCATCCAAAGATATTGTCTAATGAGTAATAAAAGCGATTTGATTTATGAAATACCTATGTTTTATTGACAAAAAAATATCTAATTTTATAACCTTTCCAATGAAAAGTAGCATGAACAATAAATTATAGAAATACCTACTCGTAGTCAAAAACCCCGGTGCGTGAGACCGGGGTCACCAACGATGTAAGTCAATATTCACGTCACCAACGGCGGGTAAATTGGAAATCAGTAGCATTAGGTTCCGACACGTAGGGGAAAGTGGTCACCCTTCGTACACTTTTTACATTGTTATTTTTTACTCTATGATTAATAGTCGAAATTATTTAGCTTATGCAGCTTATAGTATAGACACACTATTTGGTTAACCACGCTCCTTCTTGGTTTATCGCGAAATCAACTCAAATCAGGTGGTTTCAACTTCGTTCCCCATACATGTGAAATGGTTAGAAACCATGAAAAATTTGCTTGGTTTCGGCGCTAACTAAGCACTTTCCAATAAACAAACTTCAAATCTTTGGAAATGTTCCAGCCATTCCAATCCTTATTTGTCATTAGAATATAAAGATTTCAAAAAAATTATATACATTATTAATTCTCCTTTTAATAATGACGATTGGAAGAATTTCACGCACATTCATTTCAAAACAACAAAATTCACACTTCAATTCTGGCTGACATATATTGTATGTCAAAGTTAATCATCTCGCCTACGTGTGTCACTATTTTTGGTTTAGATGTTGGTTAACTGGAATAGTTGGTTACCAAGCTAAAGTCTGTCTATAGTATTAGTGTAACAAATATATCGTAGTTAGTTACAAAATGTTTGAAACTATTATGTCAAAAGGTTAAAGGGTTATAGCCATTTTTCGACGATAAGATATTTGTACGAACGCACCCCACGTGTGGGGTACTTTCGTACAGCAGGCGGGGTACTTTCATACAGAGTAATTAAAAAGCCTAAAACTCATTAACTTTTACTAAATCACAAAGAATATCTATTTATCATAAAACTAACTTAAATAATATTTCATTTGATTCATACTTAATAAATTGTTTTTGAGGAAAGTACCAAAAAAATAAAATCGTTTACCCTTAGTTTACTTATTGATAATTCTAAACTTGACTATAAACCTATATGAGATCTTTACAATCATTATGTATGTCTTCTATATACGAATGTGCCCCAGACCTTGCATAAAATTTAATTACAACTTTACCTATATAAATACTTATATGTAGTATGACAAATATTACAATTAAAGCTCAAAATAAACAATGTTAACATTAATTCATTATCACTATTTTGTCAAAAACATAAAAAGTCTACTTACAATTACGAACTAAACTTTAGTAAAAAATTTAGTCACCGGTCGCAGAAAAACGTTACGTCTTGTCAGCCGACACATCGTGGCGCGACCGGCGCGAAGTTCCGTTAGTAACATGGTTGCCGGTATGCCTATGCACAGAAGCAAAGGCGTGTTTATGTGCCGTTTAGTTTTTCTGTTAAACTCACTGTACGCATGTGCCCCGCGTACGAAGGGTGACCACTTTCGCCTGTATTGAATAAAGCGTTTTCCAAACTTCTTTCGCAGGTCTCTAGTACTATTCGCCGAACAGTTTCTTGTCCAAGTTTGTAGGACCACGCCAGGTATTTTATCGGTACTCCTTAAGACATGTGACTGAAAACATTATATTTACATTATATGTATTTATCCATGAGATGAGAAACTTCTTACGACAAAGTGATTGCTAGCCGACATTCCGGTGATATAGCCTTCCTTAGGTATAGCCTTTTTCTCCATATTTGTCTTAAGCATGTCCAGGAGCATATTAAATATTTCTTTATGCATCCTGCAGTGCTTGAAAAATTGCTGTGGATCATTGTCCTTCATTTGTCTGAATTGAGTAACGAAAAAACCATTTTGTTCCGGTCTCTATTAATTATTCTAACACTACTAAGATTTGCCGAAAAGTTTAGAAAATTAACGAAAGATTGGTTAAGGCCATTATAGTTATCAGTGTGACACTTCATGCTGTCGTAAGAAATCT
Source organism: Machimus atricapillus (assembly GCA_933228815.1). Classification (NCBI taxonomy): domain Eukaryota; kingdom Metazoa; phylum Arthropoda; class Insecta; order Diptera; family Asilidae; genus Machimus; species Machimus atricapillus. The sequence goes on from OW121784.1 coordinate 33,068,237, forward strand.
TAAGCTATCTTAAAGCGTCTTAAGATCATTATAGTTCAGGCTAATTGCTCGTCTTAAGACTACTTTGTTAAAAAAAAATCGCTAAATCACTGAGTTTGTTTACACAGGACGATGACGATGTTTAGAAGGCGATAATGGCTTTCGAGAGCCGAAACTCGCAGCTTTTGTTTACACGAGGCGATCATTTTATCGCATACGAGTTTTCGCTGCTCGCGTGCGAGGAATTCTCCTTGTGTAAATGAGGCTTTAGTTTTTAAATCTTTCGCACATAGAGATGATATGGCAAAGTTCATGTAATTATTTAGTGCAAAATCAAAATATTATTAATGAAGCATTTTTTTAAAGAATAAAATCGAATATTTAATTGATAATAATCAACATTTGTTGTGATTTTTACATACTTACTCAATAAAATAACTGTTAAAAGTAAAAGTGACAAATGAGAGGGAATTGTGAACTTCAATTTTAGTTTGAGAAAACTGACATAAGAATAATTTGCTTCATTAGTAACTAAGCAAAATCAAGTAATTCAATTGTTGTGGATCTATCCATAAAACTTCTAACCGATTAGAATACATATGTACCTATTTCAAATAAAAACTGACATATGTACATATGTACATAGAATCGAAATAATTTCCAAGAATGATTCATCTACAATCTAAAATACTTAAGAGCATTGATTCCTCAGTGTGTCATTAATAAATTCTGAAACTAAGAGTTTTGCCAATTTTCTGATTTGCTTACTCAAGACAAAAATTTTCAGTATTTCAGACAAAGATTTGCTTCTCCGTCTCTCAAGGAGCATGTACGGGCAATATGAAATTTTCTAAGTCCAGAAAATTCGCAAAACTTGAGTATACTCTATTGAAAAACCCAGGCATATATGTACATAGGTATACATATGGGAGACTCCGGAATACACTAAGGCACTCAGGAAGACTATGATGAATGCCCTTGGAATATGCTAAGAATAACTTGGAATATTAAATAATTTTATCTATCATCTACACAATTTATCAGTGGTATTAAGGGGGATGGAAAGTGACATTGATGAGTATATCTTCTCGATATCATTTCCTCAAATACCTGTTAACAATGGAGATGAATTACTGTAAAATATTTCACATTTGACTTTTTTAATAAATTAATTATTAAATCAACCTACTTACATACATAATTAAATTGATAAGCAATTAAAATATAAAAACATTCTTTTTTCTAAGCTACTTGAAACAAAACCAAAAATATCTCCATAGTAACTCAATTTCCTACATAAACAGTTTCTTTTGCAGCGTGAACTATTAATCCAATTAATCCAGACAAACTGATTGCATTAATTATTTAGTAAGTATTGGATTAATATCAGTCAGGTTTTCACATCTCCTTCAAAAGTCTAGGAAAGTCTTGGTATTTAATGTTGAAAGTAGTAGCAGAGGACTTTTAATATAATTATTTTATACTTTTTAGGGCTTGGGATTTTTTGGAGTCGGTTTTATTTTTTTTTTTAAAAATTTTTTATTTCATTCTTTTTAGTGTAACATTTTTTAAGTAAATTTTTTTTAGTCCGCCATTTTGAATCCTCGCAATCGGGCACCGAATGTACAACCAAATACACTCAAATAGTCAAATAGTCATTTTGTTTATGAGTTCCAGACATTTATCATTTTTCTTTCGATTTACCCCTCTGTTGTGGCGTCCTTTTGTCCCTCAGGGTTTTCATACATACATACATATCATTGTGGCCCCGGAGAATCTTAGACTATACAACAGAAAAATATTACACTAAAAAGAATGAAACACCGCCATTTTTTTTTTTTAATATATTTCGTTTTTATCAAGGCTGTCTGTATTAGGTACCTATGTATCAAATTTCAGCATGATCGGTTACTTGTTTTTTATTTGTAAGGCGGCCTTCTTAGAATCCGCCATCTTGGTTTTTTAGTATTTGTTAGTCAATCCCTTATAATGATACATATCCTGTCAGAAAAATAATCTTCAAAATCGATCCATAATTGTTGAAGTTATCGCGTCATGAAGTGAGTGAAAATCAATAAAATTAAGTCATCCCCTAATTTTCCACCCTTAGTGGAATATTTTAATGAAATTTAAATGGGACCACCCGTGAGGCATAACCTATCCATTAGAAAAAGAATTATTAAAATCGGTCCACAATTGACGGAGAAATCGGCGAACGTATGTACATAAAAAAAAAGATTCCGATGAATTGAGAACCTCCTCCTTTTTTGAAGTCGGTTAGAAATCAAAAGCATTTAAAATAAATTTGTGAGAATTTCAGGATCTTTAATAAGGAATTTTTATCCAAAAAGGGTTCCTATTCGTTTCGTACGATAGATTGAACAGCGCTCTACATTTTAGAAATAGAATAGAATTCAGGGCTTACTAATTGTACCTACATTATGTACAACTTCATGGAAAACAATTTTGTTTCAAATATTCCTAAAATATGTAGATATGTATACATACATACATACAGTGTCGGACATAAATATTGCAACTCAACGCATTAATGTTAACATTTCATAGTATTTTCATTTTTTCTTGATATAAAACTGGTTACTCTGTAAAATACATTAGTTATACTGAAGTCAAAATAAATTAAAAGAAAATTTTTTTAAATTCATTTTTAATAAGGCAACAAAATTCACTTTATAAAACTTAACAAAATTCTGGGGCGACAAAAATATTGCAACTAAAATAAATATTTAAGTTTTTCAAAAAAAGGTTCAATATTTAGTGCAATGTCCATTATTTCTTATTACTGCAGCACACCTTCTTCTCATTGACTCTATTAATTTTGTTATTGTTTCCGGTCTTACGCTGTTCCTTCCGTTTAGAATTGCCTCAAATAAGGCCAAGTTATTTGAATAATTTCTTGTCCTTTTACGCCGGTCGACAATATCCCAGAGGTTCTCTATGGCATTAAGGTCCAGTGATTGGGCAGGCCACTCCATCACTGAAACCGAATTATCCCTAAACCACTCTTGTACGAGCATAGATTTATGCTTAGGATCGTTGTCGTGTTGGAATATCCACCTCAGTGGCATATTTTCTTCTGCAAAAGGCAACATATGGTCTTGGAGAATATCCCTATACACGAAACGATCCATGACACCATCAATACGGACTATTGGTCCGACTCCAAAAGCAGAAAAACACCCCCAGACCATGACTCTGCCACCACCATGTTTAAATGTCTGGATGCAATACTTAGGATCATATCTTTTTCCTTTCGGACGGCGAGGTTCTCATACCATCTGATCATATCTTTACATGTAAATTGGCCCATATCGAAGTGGAAGACTGTCCTATTTAGTGATGAGTCTAAATTTAATTTATTTGGATCAGATGGTATGAGAACCATTCGCCGTCCGAAAGGAAAAAGATATGATCCTAAGTATTGCATCCAGACATTTAAACATGGTGGTGGCAGAGTCATGGTCTGGGGGTGTTTTTCTGCTTTTGGAGTCGGACCAATAGTCCGTATTGATGGTGTCATGGATCGTTTCGTGTATAGGGATATTCTCCAAGACCATATGTTGCCTTTTGCAGAAGAAAATATGCCACTGAGGTGGATATTCCAACACGACAACGATCCTAAGCATAAATCTATGCTCGTACAAGAGTGGTTTAGGGATAATTCGGTTTCAGTGATGGAGTGGCCTGCCCAATCACTGGACCTTAATGCCATAGAGAACCTCTGGGATATTGTCGACCGGCGTAAAAGGACAAGAAATTATTCAAATAACTTGGCCTTATTTGAGGCAATTCTAAACGGAAGGAACAGCGTAAGACCGGAAACAATAACAAAATTAATAGAGTCAATGAGAAGAAGGTGTGCTGCAGTAATAAGAAATAATGGACATTGCACTAAATATTGAACCTTTTTTTGAAAAACTTAAATATTTATTTTAGTTGCAATATTTTTGTCGCCCCAAAATTTTGTTAAGTTTTATAAAGTGAATTTTGTTGCGTTATTAAAAATGAATTTAAAAAAATTTTCTTTTAATTTATTTTGACCTCAGTATAACTAATGTATTTTACAAAGTAACCAGTATTTTATCAAGGAAAAATGAAAATACTATGAAATGTTAACATTAATGCGTTGAGTTGCAATATTTATGTCCGACACTGTATGTACATATGTATGTGAATTTTTTCGGTTTTGCTTCTGGAAGTTGTTGCAATCTCAGCAGTATTCACTAGGCCTCTTTATCAGGACAAATTACATTGGTGGGTGTTAAAATCCGTAACTTTATTTCTATGGATTTATAAAACTCAATGAGAAATCAGCACAAGTAATGTTAACAGTCTTTTATTATTGTTGGAAGATTACTTGCGAATTTCGCCTTGGCAGAAATCTAGCCGAACCTAAAAATCTGTCAAGGGCTAACGATTCATCTTAAATCGAGAGCATTAACAGCGAGCCGAACAACTCCAGAGTTAGATTGGTTTGAGCAAAGATTCTCACGCATTAGACCAAAATCGCGGCTCCCCCGTGAGCTTTCTTTGCCATCGAGGACTGTTATGTGTGAAAGTCTGGTTCATGTAATTACTCACTGCCAAAGACAATGAGGATCAGAAAATTAATGCAGAACCGATTGCAGGCAGACGTCTTTGTCAATCTTTCCATGGTATTGCACATCCCGGCTCGAGATGAGAACCAGCGTTCACCTAATATGCCTTCAGATAAACATCGCCGGATCCACGGCCACTTCTTCTTGCTTCTGCTGCGTCGGCCAATGGTGCACCGCGAGATGAAGATGGTGGTAGGAGATGCTCCCGGCCAGGTATAAATGGATGTTGACGTGAATTTTTTCGAATTTCGTACTGTTCTCTGTTCGCGGTTAGTTTGTACTTTACTTTGTACCACTTGTCGTGCGTACCTCTGAGAGTTGGTGGTTTCGGTTCATTCCACCGCGCGGCCGCTGCAATAAATTTTCGTGCATCTCATCGCTTGGGAAAACACTTTGGATTTAGATTCAAAAGGGTCTCGCGTTTTCAACTGTGTGAACAACATCTGAGCTGAAAGATGGCTAAGTTGCAAATGTTTTGTGCTGCACTCGTATTTGGATTATTCGTTTTGGACTTGTTTGTCAGTGGAGTAAGTAGCTTCCCTGTTAAGTGAAGAATGAAGATGAGGCAAGATCGGACTGACAAATTGGATTATATAACAGCGAAAAGTGAAACGGAAGCAGAGCGCAATGGGTGCAATAAGAACTTCGTTAATTGCTGCATTTGCATGCAATGCTTTGAAGCATTCAATATTAATTATTTTATTATGAGGACTGTAGTGGTACTAAAACCAATTATAATTTAATTCTTACCGTATAACAAAAGGTAGCACAAAGTTACTAATTGTAAGTTTACTAGATGAGTTGGTATTCTACTTATTCAATTTAAACAATCTTATATTATTTACAGTGTTGTGCAAAACAATAGCAACCATTCCATTAAAAACTTACTATAGTTTTTCCTTTCATTTTACATATTTAACGGAAAATAAAAAGCTACATTATGCTATTTTTCTCTCTTTATGAAACATAAGAAATAGTTGATTTCGCAACAAAATTAAAATTCAATTTAATTAAAATAATTAAAACAAACTTCGGTGCGTGTAAATGTGCCCAAATATATTGTAGTTGTCTTCTTAGTACTTCGTATGGTAGTTCTTATTTTGAATAACCTCAGTACATCGTGGCATAGAAGCTATTAAACTCATAATAATAGATTGCGGTATGCTTTCCCATTTTTTTGAGTTTTTCCAATAGTTCTGTTTTATTTTGGAAAGATTGACTTGAGACTCGCCGTTTGAAAATCTCCAAGAGATTTTCAATGGGATTTAAATCTGAGCCATATAATCAAGAACGTGAGTCCCATTCTCATTTATTAGATTCGATATGTCTGTTTCGGGTCATTATCATGCTGAAACACCCATCAAAGCGGCATTTCCGGCAATTTTTATGTATTCAAAAAATGTTTTTAAGCAAAACAGTCCATTATTTCCTTAATTTGAAAAAAAGGACCCACATCGTTCGCCGAAAACAAAAAGGATCAAAATGGTAAAATCTTCAAGCCGTAATCCTACAAGCTTCTCGAAATTAGGTTCATTATTAATACTACGAGATGGAAAACGAAAAACAATAGGGATGAACATTCTGTTGTGCTGCATACGTGTTATAACAACATATGTAGGTACATCCATTTTCTTTAGAATATTATCAAGTTGAAGTTTGTCAAAGGATGGAATGGGTTGGCATCGAGAGAGTACACAATTTTTACAAACGGTTTATTTATTCAATAAATTTACACGGTGTAACGGTCCTTACCAAGAGTCTTAGCGATGACATACGGACCTCGATAACGCGGCTCAAGTTTACGCGATTTTCCTGTAACTACCACCACTAAGTCTTCCTTCTGATGACAATGTAGTGACTAATGACGGCTGTCAAAACTCCTTTCATTTTTTCTTTTCTTCGATAATTCGGTTAGCAGCCTGCTCTCGCTTATTCACATGATCCACCGTCAAATGAACGCTTCACTAGTGAGAATTCACTCCCACTATCAATTACCGCTTATGTTTTGCTATGTAGAGTGACTCCCACGAAAAACCGGACAACCCTAAAAGATACCTTAGCTCCTTAAGTTCAGGAGTAGTAAAAAGGAAATAACGATTTATTTTTTCTAAATGTACTCTCTATATTGTCTAGTATCTAATTACAAAATAAAAATTCTCTTCATATGAACATAACTTAAAAACAAAATAACAAAATTGTACCACGTACAAAAAAGAGCTCACACGAAAAATCGGACATACAATTCAATATTTCGTGGCGTAATCCTTTCTGTGCTTCAACGGCTTACAATCGTTGTGGCATTGATTTCACAAGCTTTTGGCAATAGGATGGCTCTATTTTTTGCCACTCTGCAATTATAAAAGAGCCATTCCCTTACTATTGTCATTATTCTGGTAAAAGATAAAATGTCTAAAAATCCCTAACTTTTCAACACTTGACCGCAGATGGCTTCGTAATATATTAAGGTATTTGTACTTGTCAATTATGCCCTCGATAAAATGCAGATCCCCAACACCTGAAGCTGAAACACAAACCCATACCATTACCGAGCAGCCACCATGCTTCACAGTTTTTTGGGTGTTCTTCGGCAAGTACGCTTCCCCTTTTCTCCTCCATACAATTATTTTGTATTTACATAGATACTAGACAATATAGAGGGTAGGTATATTTAGAAAAAATAAATCGTTCTTTCCTTTTTACTATTTCTAAACTTAAGGCAAAGGTATTTTTTAGGGTTGTCCGGTTTTTCGTGGGAGTCACTGTAGGTATATCATTCACGGAAATAGTTTTTGTTATGATTTCTCTGATATTTGAAATTTAACTAATCTATCGGAGGTTTCATTTACCCGCGCGCCGGAACAAGAGACTTTTTTATTTACGGCGCAATCTCTTTCGTCATGACCAAATTTCAAACATTTTGTGCACCGAATCCTACGCTGCGGCTTCGGGCACAAATCTCCCGGCTCAAAACAATTGTAACAAACGACTTAGGTTTTAACCCTTACGGCCATGGAACCCGATGTAATTGAAGCACTCGGTCCCGTCTCTTGTGTGCTTTATTCTTGAAGTTATTCAAACGGTCGGATCCCTCCCTTCCTCATATTTCTTTGCATTAGTATTTTCAAAGAATTAGTAGCTCGTTTGTTATCATACAGTTGCCAATAGCAAGCGCATGCTAAAGCCCAATGTGTTTGACACCCTAAGGAGGCGGTACTTATTCCTCCTTATAATTTTATTTATTTTATTAGATAAAACACGACTGGATAGGATTCTTATTTAATTTTATTTTAAATTATTTCGTAATGGAGCTTTTTTTTCATTTTATTTTAAATACGACTATGTGCAGTTATAATTTTATTTAAATAGTTCAATTTTATTTAAAAATGAATTATAATATTAAAACAATACTTTCTACAGCGACATTAACGTTAGAAGTTACAATTGAAATTAAACTTTTATTTTTTTCACGAAAAACAATTAATTACATGTCTACTACGATTGAAAAATAATAATTGTGGTCTACTAATAAATAATGCAAAAGCATTGGCGGCGGCCTACTGACCATCACAACCCGTTCGAAAATATTGAATTAACGAAACGTCCAACAGTCAACCTCGAGCGCCGCTAGCACACATCCTATAAAAATATTGTTCTACCGTTTCGCCCATCGTGTGGTGCTCATCATTTCAATATATATGTACATATGTATGTATGTATATCCACATCGGTGGTCATACAGGAAAAACTACGTAAAAATTCGGCTACGAAAATATCCTAGTCATTGAATATACAACTTTGCTGGACATACAGCGAAAAGAATCGCCCTCTCGTCCCACTTATAGCCCCCGCTTAGCTGATTGATTCAATTTAATAAACTGCATTGAATTTTTTAGTGAACTCTCTGAGAGGATCAAAATCGGGCAAAAGGTAATGTTCCGAATAATATGCAGTGACGTCAGAGAGGTAAAACAATACACGGGGGCGTGAGATGCGTGTAACGGCATCATTCGTGAAAAAAGCACTTTGATTTTAATAACCTGTTTACTTTAAATTGAAGTAGGTGGAGAAAGTATATCGGAATAGGCGTTGTAAAAAAAAAAAAAATTTTTTTTACTCAGCATCGACTTTGACTGGAGAAGGATTGCAATTGAAAAATAAAATTATTAAATTCTCTAATCAATAATTTAATTTAAAAAGAAGTTTTATTTAAAAAAATAATAAAAATAAATCTCATCACTGTAAAAATAATAAAATAAAATAAAATATGGTATCCTCCACATGCGAAACCATTACTGTGTTTCCATGCAGAGTTAACTCAGCGTTAGCCCGAGTTAAAGTCCCATGAAAACCAGGGTTGAGTTAAGTTTCGTTAAACCCAGCTAAACTCAACGATATAGGTCGGATTTGGCTGAGTTATGCAAATGTATTGGTAGATTGCTAGCTCATGCTTAAAAGTGGCCGAGTTTTTTGGACTGAGGGAGAAAGTGAATTTCTTATCTATTTTTAAACACAAAATTTATAAAAATTTGAATGAAATACGGCTGTCAGAGCTGTCAAACTAACTCAGGTACATGGAAACGCGCAGAGTTAACCTCATTGCTTTCAAACTCAACGTAAACTCAACCAATCCAGGTTCGCCAACTCCTTCCCCAACAACCCGATCTCATCCACGTTCACCTCCTGTTGCTCCTCCAGGTGCACCTCGAACTCCCCACTTCCGAATGGAGAAAAAGTCGTAATTCTCTCACGCGGTTGGTAGAATTCCCTTCTTTTCACGAGGATTTATGAAGCCAACGAATTATGACTTTAAAACATTCTCTCGAAATCCCACTTCGGAATTGTCAAAGGATGGAATGGGCGGGTTTTGAGAGAGATACACAGTATCTCGGGCTACTAAAATACATATAAAGAATTCAATTGAAACTTTTCAAAATAATCTATTTATCATCGATTAATCAACAGCGTAAAAAACAAAATGATCGATTCGATACGTCATACAATTTTGAATCCATTGTCATTAATAAGGCAGTATTTAAGTAGGTACTATTCTCTTTTATTTGTGTCATTTGAATGAAGTACCGTAATTTTCAGAATAGGAACTTTACAGCCTTGTCCGATATTTTTATCATTTGCATACTCATTTTCATGTAAATCTAAACAACACGTTCATGCAGCATGACCAACATACCATTGATCATTGTTGCACTTACATTTCGCACATTACTCAAATTAAAATTTGCATTACACAGTAGCGGTTTCAGTGCTTGTATAACAAATTATTCTGCGCTTGGATAATTTCCCTACACGTATGTACATTACATATGTATATAATTCTTAAGTGTGCACAACTGCACATACATATATGTACATTTTGTATTCCAGTACATTGTATTTATTTAATTTTTTTTTTTAACTGCTGGATAAGGGATTATTTATATATGTATGCATGTATGTATGTACAATATACATACATATGTATGCATGTTATGTATATGTTATGTTCACCTAAACTGGTGAAAAAAACGAAATGTTCAACATTTCAAGATTGTATGTAGCAATGGTTGGTAAAAAAAAATGAGGTGAAAAATGAGCAATCTTCCAATTTGGATACCGAATACATATACAAAACAATCGTATGCCAGTTGTATCGAAATACCCTCCTATGAAATGAAAGAATTCTTATCAAAATTCCTTACCAACGAACGTGGAAACAAAATGTTGAGATATAAATAAAAATTGGCATATCAGAGTTTTATTAGAAACTATGTATACTAATCATAATAAAATTATTTTATTTATATAATACATACATTACTTTAAAATTAGCGGTGATAACAATTAAATTCATATTATTTTAATATGCTTAAGCCATTTGGATATTGGATTGAAAGCTCGTGCAATCTTTTGCGTTTCGGGTACAGTGTGAAAAAGTAAATAAAACAAAATTATTGCTTAGTTTTCCACAAGAAATACACAAGTATTTAACTAATTTATAATAAACTATGTTCGAAAGTCAAAATTTTTGAAAAAAAATCAATGTCGGTGATGATCTAGTTAAAAGTTTTGTAAGTAATATATAGAACCTTTCAAGTCATCGAGTAAAAATCTGGTAAAAGGTTTTAAAGTTTACAGATCATATTAGATAGCCCTCTGAGGACAAGATTTATTAGTTATAACTTCGGAGCTGAATTGAACAGTTCAAAATAAATAAACAAACAATTTGAGTATGGATTAGCGGTATTATTCTACCCTATTTAAATGAAAAAATATGACTTGATATTTTTAACAAACAGGCACTTCACTTCAGAGAGAAATTTTTTTCAAAAACGAATGGACCATATTTCATGCACCAATTATAACTTACATTGCTTTAAATATGTGGAAATTGTTCCCTATTTTTGATGTTGTAAATGTTCTACTCACCTGCAAAAGAAAAAAAAAGTGAAATAAATTCAAATAAATAAAAAAATAAAAACAAAAAAAAAATGCAAATTTTAGTATTTCTCCAAATGTTTAAAATTAAATAACACAAACTAACATTATAATTTTTTTCCATTTCTAATTTCAGCAAATCGATGGCTATGAACCAGGTGTTGATTATCCGGCGTACGACAGTGTTCCAAAGGGATTATCATTTTCTTGTCAAGGACGTTTACCTGGCTATTATGCTGATGTTGAGACTCGTTGCCAGGTTTGTATAATGAAATTTCAACGTTGAATGTATTTTAACGAATCATATTCTCTCACATCCTTACTAGGTATGGCATTGGTGCTTACATTCGGGCCACATATATTCCTTTCTCTGCCCAAATGGGACCGTCTTTAATCAAGCATACAGAGTTTGTGATTGGTGGACCAATGTCAATTGCCCTTCTTCAGAGCAACTTTACCAGAATAATGAGGAGTTGTATCGTGATGCCGGCGGAAATCCTATTTGATATGAGGCTCAATATAGAAATCAGTCTGCAGAAACGACTACACAGATAATCCCAAAACTAAATAGACTGCAGAAACCCGAAATAAACGCTCGAAAATATCAGAAAATAGCAAAGACTACCTACAGGGGATCACTTAGATACTCAAATGCGAACAGCTTTCAGAGAGAAACCACAACCTCAAGAAACTCCGTGACTGATGAATTAACAGAATATAAAAGTAAAATAAAGAACAAGTACAATATTGATTATGATCACACATTGGAAGAAGAGTATGAAATCATTGAAGCCATCGAGTGATATCTTTAATTTTTGTAAATATTGCCTTCTTTTGTAAGGGCATTTTGTAAATATTTTTATTTATGTGATAATTTATATTCAGTATTAAACTTTTACGTAAGGATATAATTTTGTTTTCTTTGTTAACAAAAATATTATTAATTTCTGTTAGCACTTATTTTTAAATATGCAGAATATAAATTTTACCAATTACTTCAGATATCGCAAAACGCATATACTCGTATAAGATAGTTCAATCTCAGTACGATCAAACTATGATGGAAGCTAGTTAGATAAAATTTGCAAAAATTAGGTATGATGTCTTTTAACACAAACGTGTTGACGGTTTTTGAATTCACTACATATTTTGTAGATGATACGGATGAAACATTTTAAAAGCAACCGTACAGTAACGAATTATCGATAAAGTTCGGAATACTATTTTATATTGTATGTACAATCGATCTACCCAACTTTTCTATATCAATTTTTTAAAAAACCGTTTAAAGACAAAAGGGTTTTATAAGAAGCATATTTAGAAATCACATATTAACAAATTTTACAGTTACAATGGTGGTAACAACAGGGAGTTTGAGATTAATGATATTTTAGTCAAAATTTATTATCTTGGCACCGTTAGTTTATCTTTAGTTTAAAAATAGATTAATTAGTAATTTTAGCATATGTAATCCATAACATATATCTATTATATATATAATACATACATATGTAGCTAATTAAATTAGGATAAAATAATCCTATTTATTTTTAATGTTATATTTTTTTGAACTCGTTTTATTTTTCATTAATTATGTTTTAAATAAACTAGTGTTTTAAGTTATTAATATTTTTATTTTATAAGTGCTTCTTTTCTTGAAGCTAGTTCTAAGTTCACGACTCACTAACTAATTTTTCTCTAGATTGAATTTTTTCCATTTATGTCACAAAAAATGCCTACTAATTTTTTTACATGCAGAAATCTCTAGATAGCAATATTAGCTGCGTTTTTTTCACCGGGGTTTGTGACCAGATCCGCGTCAAATGAAAAAAACGACTCAGGTTAAAAACCCGGGCACACCTGAAGTATAGCCCCCAGTGCTCGGATTTCAATGAAATTGAGCAGGTGCCTTCGACTAGGGCTAAAACCGAAGGATCTGAAATAATTTTGGAGCGGCAACCCTTAGTTTCGGAAATTTTTCAACTTTTAATTTTGACATTTCGTCAAGATTCAAGTTGAAAAATTTCGCCGCAAAATCAGATTTCCCGTGCAAAATTTCAATGAAATCCGATTTTGGGGACTCGAAGCACTGTGTAACTGATTCCCGCTGGACATTTTTAGCATTTTTAGGATATCTTCTGAAACTCCGTTTTGGTAGGCAAATGTTACTATTTTTAACCTTTTTATGTCGCTAAAGTCCCGGTCCCAAAACATTCTTCTTATGTGGGGCGGCCATGTAGTAGCATTCCCAATGAGATCCTGTATAAATAGCCAGGGGTTTGCGAAAATTTGCTTCAAGGAATACATAATTATTAGGTATATTTTGTTTTTAATCACTACAACCGACTTCTGTTTTTTTTCGAAATGCCAATAACAAGAAACCTTTGTGAGTGATTAGAGGGAAAAATAATATATTCCAGTGGATAAGTGAAATATTGAATATTTAGCGAGGAAGTAGTTTTAATTAAACACTGCTAATTAATATGAAAAATATAATACATAATTCCACAAATATTCAACAAATTTAAACAAATATTTTGATATTATTGCAATTTTTTACATTGATAACATCTTAAAATTAACGGACGCAGTTAGTTAGTGGAGCCATATGAAAAAAGTGAAGATGTCATGGCGGTTTTTAATAAACAAAACATGTCGGGTCGGATGAGGTCGTGAATTGTGTTTTAAAGTGCGATACGAGTGTTGTGAAATTGTGCTACGAGGCTCCTGATGTCGTTACAAGGCAACAAAAGGGAGGACGAGTTTCTGTAGGTGCTGAAAAAGAAATACACATATTTCTATGGTACATGGGCAACACCAATACATTTCGCGAATTGGGTAGTTTGGGACTTCTAAATCCGGAGCATGGAATGTAGTTGTTAAGGTTTCCTCTTGGCTTATATCAGTTGGGCACAATTATGTGAAATGGCCGTTGCAAGAGGAGATTCCCAGCCTGATGGCTACATGGGAGCAGAAAAAAAAATCCCAAATGTTATCGGTGCCATAGATTGCTGTCATATTAAAGTAAAAGCTCCGTATGAAAACAAAGAGAGTTTTTTTAATAGAAAGCATTAATTACTACAGCATACATTTGCAAGCAGTTGTTGATGTAAATAAGAAGTTTGTAGATATTTTTATTGGTGAGCCAGGTTCCATGCATGATAGCGCATGAAAATAATATTTCCTTACAATTTATGTTTGCTCGGAGATTCCGCATATCCTCTCTTAGATTGGCTTATACCTCCGTTTAGAGACAATGGGCATCTACCGCGTGAGGCAATACAGTTTGATGTTTTGCATTCTTCAGCAAGAATTACTGTGGAAAACGCATTCGGTATGCTCAAAACTCGTTTTAGGCGGCTACTGCACTTCACTGAGCAAACAAATGTTAAACTTGTAGTGAATCTTGTCGTTTCGGGTTGCATTTTACACAACATCTGTTTAAGCGAAAATGATGACTTCGATATTTTTCAAGAATTAGTTGAACCGGAGGATAACGATTTTAATCAAGATGTTGTTATGCAAAATTCAAGGCAACATAGCATTAGAAAGCAACAAGTTTTAAATTATTTAGTAAGTAAGGGTGTTATAACATTGCACCTTTGATTGTAAAGTTTAAATAAAAAATGTCTTTATCTTAATACATTTTTTATTGTATATCTTTTATAATATTTTGTTTTATGTATGGTCCATTGAAATCTGAAAATATAACACACCATTAATAAAATATTTTAATTTCAGTACATGTTAACATACTCTCTTCATCCACGAATGCTCTTAGTAGTTCCATCTTCTCTTTGTGGTGCCTTTCACGTTGCTCTATGAAAAGATGTCTCTCACTCTTTTCCTTTTCCACGTTCTCCCGAACAAAGATTATCCACAATAAGATGCGACACTCCTATACTAAGCAAAACCACTATCCCATATGCATTTCCGAAAACTTGGGGAAAATAAAATTTCGCCTTAGATAAGGCAGCAAAGCAATACTGCCTACCATTCCTTAGGTAAATTCCCATAAGAGCGAACGAGGCAAAATTAGGCAACAAGCCACTGCTCACCTACAGCGCTTACGCTATAGAAAATAAATGTGACCACTTTTTTTATATGGAGTTTTACGACTGAACCAAGTCATGTATGCGGTGCCGGCTGCTGGTGCCATGGTGTTAGTGGCCTCCGCTTGCAATGTTCTTATATAGGAATGTCAGAATTAAAAGAGGGGAAGAGGCAGGTAGCACACAGACAAAGACTATGGAACCTTCGTTACAAAGACTGTTCACTCCTGCAATTTAGATTTTCAGTTTTTGTGACCTTGGTACCGTTATTCCTCCTAACCCCACAATTTTGCTAGAGGATGATGCGCTGCTTAAGCACTTTGGTCGAAGAGAGAAGAAAAATTCAGAGGCGGGGCTTGGAATCTGAAGAAATCGGTACAGTGTTACAGGGTGTCAGGATTTGCAGAGGAAATATGAAAATTCAACCAAAAGAACCACCCTGTCAAACCGATCGCAAGAGCGCCTCACCATACAAGCGCATTTGCTTCCTGTGCTGAGCAGGAGCGCCTAAGAAATCCTATGATGAAAAAACGTAAACAACCGAATCCGTGTACCCCTTCAATGTGTGGGTCCGGCAGTTTCGTTTTGCCTGTTCCTATTCGAAAAGCACGGGCGCCCTCGCACCAACACAGTCTCACAAAAGCAATGCTTGAGCAGGAGCGCTCCGTAATAAGTGAACTCTCGCTTCATGATGTTTGCCGCACTTCTCCCTATTGCCGTCCTTGTTCATTATTAAGCGATTTAAATGGGGATTCGGACTTGGAACAAACACGGCGAATTTTTCTTTTCGGCTAATGGGCATTTTGTTGTTGTAATTTTCTGAAAATTGTCCATGGTATGGGTAAATTGCGTCGCAGAATTAGAGTGAACATTCTTTGTAACAAGGTTCCATATTCTTTGACACAGAGGCCCTTAAATACGTATACGCCGATTTTGTTTTTGCTTTTCGTCTGAACCATGTCGATTGTGTGTGGCTCCAGCGGGCGCGTACAAAGTGGGCCTGATTCTCTCAGAGAAGGTTTTTATCCCTTCCTTTGACATGAGCTTCTTATTACTATCTACTTCTCGCAAAATTCTCAATTCTCGCTTGGGTGGCGGTGGCAAGGTCACTAAAATTTTAGCGAATACTTCATGAGTGTCGCATCTTGTTGTGGATAATCTTTGCTCCCGAAACTCTCGCGATTCCTCATGCCTTTTCCAATATTCCGACCTGGTATCTTTTCTGGTCCTTTTATTCCTTCTATCTGGTCCAGGTTGGATACCAGGTTGGATAGAGCAGAGTGGTGCAGATAATTGGGCTGGAGCCTGGGGAGGAACGCTTGGAGTTGAGGCTTCCATTCTCGATGTACCTGAATAGGAGGGCGGTGGAGACGGTGATCGCTCAGGAGCTGAAGAAGTTGAGGCTTGCGGAGTTTTTGCCACATCGAGAGCCCTGACAGGATGTCCTCTTAAATTAATAACATTGGAATTGGAGATATTTGGCTGAGTGCCAAATATCTCCTCCAATTCTTCCTCAAAAGCGATGGGGATTGGTTGGCTTCCCGTTAATTTCCTCCCATCTTTTAATTAAGTTGGATGCAATTATATGTGAAATCAATTTACTAACAATGCAACAGATGGCGTTTATCAATAGGATAGATTTCTTCTTTGCCTCTGTTCGTAGCCTACCTATGTATTCATGAAAAAACCTTTTTTGTTTTTTTCATCCAGGAACTTTACTTTTCAATAAACAGATTGAGGGGCAACATCGTTTTTCCTTTTGGTCTGGGGGTTATCGCTTTTAATAGCCAAATTACATTAACAAGGTTATGGGGCCAGCCACGCCACCGTTTCTGAGTGCTTATAAATAAAATATTGTATATTGTATATTGTATATATTTCAAGGATAATGTACAAATTTTTTATATAATAAGAACCTTATAATTAGTGCCAGAACCCTAGTTCATCCATCTATAACATTCTAATCGTAGCCTAGCAGAAATTATACTTTGAATTTAACTTTAGAATTTGGGAGAAAATTAGTCTAGCCGAAAAAAACCCAATGAAAAACTTATAAATATACTACTTATGTACTATTTGATCAAGAATTTTTAAAACTTACATCTACTTAAAGCTAGTACTACTACAATCCGTTGGGACATAGTGCTACAATCAATGGATTCTCTAAAATAAAAAATAAAATTAATGGATTTAGCAAAGCACCTAAGGCCGCTAGCAGGCGAAGCGGATTGGCCCATATGGAAGAGAAAAATCCGTGATTTACTTGACTACCACGAAGGAGCGTTGGATGTCATTGATAAGAAGCTTATAAAACAGGAAGCTCTTGCAGAGGATGCTACAGAAGCTGAGATAAAGAAACACAAAGAACAGAGTGACTTGTATGGAAAGGCGAACAGTTACGCCAAGACAATGATAACGTCTTCAGTCACTGATGCAGTATACCAGAAGATCATGGACAAGGAAACGGCTCATGAAGCATTGGAAGCGTTGAAGCAACAGTTCGAGGCATCATCCAGGGATCAATGTTCAAGGTATGTTCAGAGTTTTTCTCATTTAATTGGACCCCGGGAGAGGACGTATCAACTCACATTGCAAGACAAAAATCTGTGGAATGAGTTAAATGGCGGACTCGAGGCAAAGAAGGAGAAAACGTTGCCGGATTTAATGCTGGTGTGCAAAGTTTTAAATATTTTACCAAGCAAGTCTGAAACGTTTCGGTCTAGTTGGATGTTACTGACTAAGGAGGAGGAGAAAACGTTCGACGAATTAACAATGCAGCTTTGCATGTTTGAAAGAAATTTCAGAAAGGTTACAGACAGTGAAAAATTTGAGCAGGAAGAGTTAATAGCAAACTCCGAGAAGAAACAACAATCAAGAAAAATAAAATGCACGCGAACAAAAAAGGAAGATTGTTGCAACTATTGTAAGAAAAAGGGACATTGGGTTCACGAATGCAAAAGGTGGATAGCCGACGGACGACCTTCAAAAGGCAAAGTAATAGGTGACGTACAGGGCAATGCATTCGATACCAATGTAGCTTTTGTCTCGACTGGAAACGAAGTATGTTCAACAGAGATAAATCCAACAGAGTGGTGGATTGACAACGGAGCAACGAAACATGTGACAAACTCTGCGAATCTGTTTGTTGAATATAGGGAGTTCGAAACTCCATTCATAATAAGATCAGTAGGAACTGAAACGCTTCATGCACTTGGAAAAGGAACTATTCATGCATTAGCAGTAATCGAAGGCAGAAAAAGAAAAGTGACTTTAGAAGATGTATGGTATATTCCAAACATATCGAAAAAATTGTTTTCAGTTTTAGCAGCTCAAGACAGAAATCCGAATAGTGAGTTTGGATCAATGGTAACAAAGTGCTGGTTCAAGGTTAATGGAAAAATTGTATTATGTGGATTTCGTGATCGTTGCGGAACATTGTACAAAGCAGACATTGAGCCAATTTTGCGTAATAGAGAAGAAAAAGTAATAAATATTGCATCTGCGGATAGTTCCATGTTGCAGTTGTAGTTGTACCATGAGAGATGGGGACACCAGGATAAGCGCCATGTTAAGGAAAAGCTTGAACGAGAGCTTGGCATAAAGGCCAAGTTAAACAAGGAAATCTGCGAGTCGTGTATTTATGGGAAGTTTCATCGTTTTCCATTTGGCATTAGAATAAAAGCAACGAAACCTGGAGAGCTGATGTCGACTGATGTGTGCGGATCTTTTGCTGAATCATTTACGAAAAGGCGATATTTAGTTGTATTTAAAGACAGTTATACAAAGTATCGCTACGGATTTACCGTGAGATTAAAATCTGAAGTAAAAGACGTTTTAAGACGGGTGCTGGCACTGGCACATACAAAAGCTCAAGGACATCAGATCAAGGAGTTGCTCAGTGACAATGGTGGAAAATTTGACAACGATGAGGTCAGAAAGATTCTTCAGGAGAATGGAATCATGCAAAGATTGACTGCACCATACACGCCAGAGCAGAATGGTGGCACTGAAAGAGAAAATAGAACAATAGTTGAAATGGCAAGAACCTTCAAGTATTCGAATTCAGATGTCATTCCCAGAGGCAATTTGGGCAGAGCTGGTAAACACAGCGGTGTACATTCTGAACAGGACTGGCAAGTCATCAGAAAGGGGCGTAAGTCCACACGAGCTTTGGATTGGTCAGAAACCAAGAATAAAGCATCTAAGAATAATTGGATCCACGTGTTTCGTTCACATCCCGCATCAGAAAAGAAGAAAGATGGATGAGAAAGCTGTAAAAGGGAATCTGGTGGGATATGATGGAGATGAACGATACAGAATCTATTTGAAAGAACAAAATAAAGTTGTTTTTTCTCGAGATGTGCGATTTAAGCAAAGTCCTGGGAAGTGTGAAGAAGGAATAAGATTGACACTTCGAGACGTCGGAACTCAAAACGAACAAAATAGAAATGTAAAAGAGGAAGAGGATAAGAAAGAACAACTGGAAGAAGAAAGCAATCAAGAATTAATCAATGACGAGGAGTATGGAACAAGAGCCGACACTGGTATTAAGAAAGAAGAGATCGATGTGCAATCATCAGGAAGAAAATTAAGAGATCGTTCAGCACTTAAAAAGCCACAGCATTATGAAGATTACATGATGGCAGCCGAAGATCTTATTAATATCACAGAAAATCCGGAGGCGTTTGAAGAGGCTATAAAAAGTGAGCATAGTCTCGAATGGCGAAAGGCAAGTGATGGTGAAATTGCGTCATTAAAGGAAAACCAGACATGGAAGTTAACAAACTTACCAAAGGATGCAAAGGCAATTCCATGTAAGTGGGTTTTCAAATTAAAAATGAGTCCGGATGGTAGTATTGATAAATACAAGGCAAGGCTTGTTGTTAAGGGGTTTAGTCAGAGGCCCGGAATAGATTATAATCAGACTTTTAGCCCAGTAGCAAGGTTGAGTACTATTCGTTCAATTTTAAGTATAGTAGCAAGTGAGAAGATGCATTTGACTCAGTTCGATGTATCAACAGCGTTTTTATACGGTGAACTGGAGGAGACTATTTTTATGAAGCAGCCCGGATAAAGTCTGTATACTTCAAAGGAGTCTCTACGGACTCAAACAAGCTCCAAGATGTTGGAATCGACGGTTTGGAGGGTTCCTTTTGAAACTCGGATTCAGGGCGAGTTTAGCTGATCCATGTTTATACATTAGAGAAGAAGGCGGCAAGAAGATATGTAGATGATGGATTGGTTGGAGCGACGGATCTTCGAGCACGGACTTGGGGAATCTGACTGTCTAATTAAAACAAAGCATTGTGATGGCCCTAGCGGGTGTTGACACAATGTGATTTTTGCCCAGTGCTCTGAAGAGATTCAACTAAGCGCGGGTAAACGGCGGGAGTAACTATGACTCTCTTAAGTCGAGGGTATCTTTCCTGCTCTCTCTGGTGTTACGAGATCCACTGGCACATAGTTCATCGGAAGCGAGTTACGGTCCCGAGAGTGTCAACGTAGCCTTGGGTGGGCTGCCCTTGGATCTCTTTCCTATGACATATGACTCATCGGAATCGGAATTGTGGAAAAAAATAACTCTAGACTGCAATGCCGAAGGACCTCCAACTAGAGATGTTAACGCTTGGAAGAAAGTAAGTGATTGGAGGTTGAATATCTCATTTATATATTTTGTTGCTCCTAAATAATTTAAATTGAAAATAATAATATATTATCAGGTGTGGAGCGATTTTAAATTTTTTATAAAGAAGAAACTTCGCAAAAATGAGTTACAGCAACGAGGAACTGGGGGTGGGGCTTACAAGCAATATATAGTTTTTCACCTTTGGAAGAAAAAGTGATTAAACTAGTCAGCATGCGTTCTGCAGTAAGTGGAATGGTTGGAGTTAAGAGCTTTGGTTTTGGTTGTAGCAGCTCGAACAAGGAAAACGTTCCCTCCACTACCTTCGTCGACAACAATCATGTTGATATCATGATTGAAGAATATACCCCAGAAACCGAAACAGACTTAAATATCTCTATCGCAGATAATGTGCAATCATCGGGTAATCAATCACAACTTAAAACAGATACTCGACCGGAAATTGAGCCAAGTACTCCAGTTCAAGGAACTACTCGACCCGGATTAAGAAGGCCTAGGAGAACAAAGGCAGAACTTAGAAACAGACAATTTAAAATTTTGGAAGACCAAGCAAGAAGCCAAAGCAAATTTTATAAAGATATTTCAGCTTCGCTGAAAACAATAAGTGTACATACGAGAGACACAAAAAGATTAATAGAAAAAACATATAAGGTCGAAGAACAACGATTAGAACTAGAAAAACTAAAAGTACAAATGAAGAAAGAGGCTATTGAAATAAAACGAGATGAAAGATTAGAAACAGATAAATTAAAGTGTATGCATTTGGAAATCGAAAAAAGAAGACTAGAACTTGAAGAAGAAAAACTAAAGCTGAAAGAGAAGCAAATGAACTGCAAATGCCAAGAATGACAAATTACTAAATGCTACATATGAATGAGTGATATTTTGTGCCTTTTAAGTATTAAAAAATAAGTTTGATTTTTATTCAATTTGGAAATGTTTATTTTAAAATATATTTAATTAATGGATGAATTCAAAATTTGGTCTCTTATTCTTCTAGCTTCATTTTCTTCTCTATCTCCGTGATATTCAATGTAGTTTTCATTGGGAGTTTCAGGAATTTCAATATTCTCTTCGGTTAATTCTGCATTGAAATGTAAACAGATATTGTGAAGTGCTGCGGCTGCATTTGCGATATGAGCGGCTTTCTTTGGTTTATAATGAAGCTCCCTGTGAATGCACCTAAATCTTGTTCTCCACAAACCAATAGTGCGCTCCACTATACAACGGCATTTTGAATGTAAGGTATTAAATGCTGATTCTCTACTACCTTCTGGAGCGGAGCGGTATGGAGTGATTATCCATGGTTCTAATGGATATCCAGAGTCTCCTAGGAAAGGTTTGAAACCAATGAATATAAAAAATTAAAACATTATAAGAAAAACACTACCTAAATAACCAGCTCCTTTCTCCATTTCCCAATTCTGGTTTAGGTGTTCACGTAAAGAACTTAACATCCACACATGCGAGTCGTGGGCAGCTCCACCATACCTGCTATCAATTGCGCGAATTCGCATATCATTATCACAGGCCTAATTGATGCACAAAATTAAATCAAATTAAAAAGAAAAATAAATTGTTCTTACAATCATTATATTTATGCTATGATAGCCTTTACGGTTAAAAAATATGTGTTCATCTTCTGATGGGGCAATTATTCTTACATGTGTTCCATCTACACAACCTATCACATTTGGGATGTTATATTTTTGAAAGAAAGCCCTTTTTATTGAGGTTTTCTCATTTTGTGAGCGCGGGAATTGTATCCATTTCGGGCAAATGTGTTCTTCAAATATTTTTAAAAATTCTTCCAAAACAGTAGAGACATTTTGTTGCGAAAGCCCAACATTCCATTCCTCTCCGACACCTTTTTGGTAACCGCCCTCTGCAAGGAATCGTAGAGCAGCAGCAATTTTAACGCTGTTGGGGATTGAGGATACCCGAACTATTTTTTTAAAAAATGGCTCCATTTCGGTCAATAAGTATCTAAATGATTCCTTATTTATCCTGAATAGTTTTATAAACCTGCAAAACTTTTAAAATAATTGCAAGGACAAAGCAGAAAACACATTTTTACATTCCTTCCTGCAGTTCCATAGGATTTGAATTATACCGAATTGTTTTTTTAATCCTCCTATTTCCTTCATTTTCACTTTCTTCGTCCGAACTAATTAAGAGCCACGCATTCAACATTTTTATTTTTCAACTTATTTACTTCAAAACAATTTGAGACTTGACGGATGACAATAAAATTATGAAAAGTCGTTAAATTATTAAAGGTTTGTGCTATCAATGTTGGTTGTTCTGACTACATCTTAGATCATAGAGTACAGGATACGACATTAGACGATTTAGCTGACCCAAATTTCCTGATGTGTTAGTGTATTCACTTAAGTAGTTGTAATTCCAGTGCAGGCTGAAATTATCTTGTAGGGGAAAGTAGGCGCATATCATATAAAGGCGCGAAAACTTGAAATGATTTAGTAGCCGATGACGTAGTTTGACATTAGGCCCCTCAAATATAAATATCAAAATTTTTTCACGAATTTATCGAATTTGTTCTCTATTTTTTCCACTTTCAGCAAATCACATACAATTACACTAAACGCAGTGATTAGCTTACCTAAAAAAGTGTTTCCCACGCAGCTGTGAGGAGTTATTCCTGCATCCTTGGACTGCACACTTCATCGCTAAAAATATATAATTTTATGAGATGCACAATAATATTAGACCACCAATTTCACTTCTGCACTTAATAAACTGCACTTCCAATTAATCACAAATATTCTCTTCTTCAAAACTTCTTCAAAACACACAAAATAATTCGGTTTTACTCGCCGTAAGTTAGAATCACAAGTGACATTTGGCTCCTATTTCTAGTGCCGTTTCGCTCTCTCTAATGTAGTAAAAAATTTCCCCTTCGTATTTTCGGAAGGAGAAATCTTGTCGCTCACGTACAGGGCTTTTACACGTTATGGCGTATCCTGTACTCTATGATCTAAGGACTACATTTATGAATCCGTATGGCAATACTATAAGCATCTGGCAATCGTTTTCAAGAGTAGGGTATTTGCTATCGTTTCGTCTGACTGTTTCGTTTCGTTTCCGTCTATAGTCTCGTTTTCAGGAGTAAGGCCCCTGGATTCATTCAGGCTATAAATATAACATTTAATATGTAGTATGACGTAGGAGGTGTGTCAGGGTCGACAGGCTGCGGCGTGTAACTCCTGGAGTGGGGAAGTGGCGTAGAAGTTGTAGATGTGCCTATCTCCACCTCCTCGTGGTTCCCGCCGGTAACGGCTAGTCCGGCTAACGGAGAAGGCTTAACAGGTCCCAGGGGCTGCCACCCCCTTCGACCTTACTTGTTGGCACGACAAACAATCAAATAAGCCTCGGAGCTCGGGAGGGACCCTCTGGTCTCTCCCCCCAACAATTCAACAACGACGACCATGCTGCGAACTTCACCTGTACACTCTGCCAAAGAACGTTCTCTTCTAACACCGGACTAGGAGTTCATCGAAGACGCGTCCATCCGGATGAACTGGACCAACTTCGGTTACGCCGCGAGGTCAAAGCCAGATGGACGAATGAAGAAATGCTATCAATAGCACATCGAGAAGCTGAACTTCTAGCAAACCAGCCAAACATCAGACATATGAACCAGGCACTGTCGGAAGAATTTACGAATCGGACCTTAGACGCCATAAAAGGAATTCGCAGGAAGCAAGAATACAAGGATGCCGTCGAGAGATTTGCAACTAATCTGCAGAGCAACGTGGGACAACCCTCACAACCAGAGACCAGCCAAGCAACCGATCCTAATGTCAACTCGATACTGGAATTCTGCCTCACCCTTCCGGACGACGACACTATTCCACACTTCGGCCATGCAGCACTATGCGACATTATTCGAACAGCCGACTGCAACAACAAAGATCTCACGGTAACAAAGCTAGCCAGCTATCTCAAAACATACCTGCCAAGCAAAGGAAAGACTCCAAATCGAACCAATAAACGAACTGAGCAAACTATGTCCAAGAGGAAAGCAAGACGCTCTGACTTTGCGCGGACCCAGAGAAACTTCATGAAACATCAGAGCAGGTGCATTAAAACCATCCTAGAAGGAGAAAACGATTCAAAAATACCAAACAGAGAAATAATGGCACCATATTGGGAAAACATTCTAACAAAATCGAACGAAGCTGAACCAACATATGTAGACTTGAGCCAAGACCTAAGTGGAGTATGGGGGCCGATTACCCCGATAGAAGTAAGCAAACACAAACCGGTTCCCTCTACATTACCTGGTCCAGATGGAATAACGCCTAGGCTTATGAGATCAATACCAGACGTCATCCTATCCAAAATATTCAACCTTATACTCTGGTGTGGCAAAGCGCCAGATCATCTAACGGAGGCTCGAGCAATTTTTCTCCCGAAGAAAGAAACCTCCATCGAACCCGGCGACTTTAGACCAATAACCATACCATCGATAATTATAAGGACGCTACATGGAATCCTCGCTCATAGGATTATGACGAACTTCAACTTCGACGCCCGTCAAAGAGGATTCCAGCCAACAGATGGATGCCCCGAAAACACAATCCTGGTGGACCTTCTGATAAGGAAAAGCAATACGGAATATAGGGTAAGTTCAAAAACGTCAAATTTTTTTGCATCACAGGGCATCACTGCACTATCATGACCGCAGTGATGCATACAATTGGTATCACTGCTTAGCCGATGCTGATGCTTGGCTTTGACGTTTTTGAACGGCGAGCAGTAACATCTACGACATGACAGGGAGAACGGTGTTTAACATTCTATTCAATTGTTTAATTGAAAATTTTGAGCCATCCGCGGGTTGTTCTTTACGGAAAATTGCAGAGAGAAGAAAATTCGTGAAACAAAAACGGATGATGTTATTGTTAAATAAAAACAGAAGAAGAACAATACCAAAAAACAAGAATTATTTTAATATTATAAAGGAGTATCCCGGTGATGTCTTTCATAGCCATTTTCGGATGACAAGGAGGACATTTAAGGTAAGTATTCAAGACATGAATAATAATAGTATCGAATTAATTGATACCATTGGCATTTCAGGAATTGGAAAATGATATAAGACCCTTTTGGAAATATCCATCAACAGGGAGGGTGGCATTCCCATTAAAAAAATGTTTATACATTACTCTGTGGAAATTGAGTAATAGATCTAGTTTTCGCGTCATTTCAGATAGATTTAATATAGCTAAAGGCACTGCTTACAATATATTCATTAAAACAATTAAATCTATTTGTCGTTTGTTAAAAAATGAAATTAAGTGGCCCTCAACATTATCCGAACAAAAAAAAATAATGGAGGAATTTCAAGCCAGCCGAACGAATCAGTTTCCCTTTGTCATCGGATGTTTGGATGGAATGCATATCAAAATTCCTGCCCCTAAGAGAGATCCTAGTAGCTATTATGACCGTAAAGGAAACTACTCCATAATTGTTCAGGTAAAAACATATCATATTTTGAACTATTCATTTCTTTTATTTGTGTTTTCCAGGCTATATGCGATAGCAAGTTTCGTTTTCTGGATATCTTTGTAGGATATCCGGGTAGCTGCCATGATGCTAATGTATGGAGAAGTAGCCCAATAGGGAAAGCTTTACTACTTGGAAAATTGCCTTTATTGGAAAATGCAAATCTATTGGCAGATTCAGCCTACCCTCTTACATCATATATGATGGTTCCTTACAGGGATAACGGGCATTTGACTTCAGAGCAAAGACGCTTTAATTATTTTCTTAGTTCAACCAGGGTTTTTATTGAACAATCTTTTGGGATCCTAAAGAAAAAATTTCAAATATTGGAGTATATCGATATAAGAAGTCTCAATTCTGTAAAATTTATAGTAGTGGCATGCCTCGTTTTGCATAATTTCATATTAAATAGAGAAGACTTGGAAGATCGATGCAATACAACTAACGAAAGCAATGGATCAGATGACGAATTTGGAATCCAACACCACCGAAGAAGGAAGAAGTAAAAGGGATAATATCGCAATGTTATTTGCTGCATGAAAAAAATGTGATTAACAAAATTGAAAAACATTTTATTCACATAACATATATAACACATCACAAATAAAAAAATAAAATTTGTACTTCATTTAACATAAAATTCCTCTGCATAATTCAATCCTCTTAGGCCAATTTACAAAATTAGACCAATTTTGCAAGTAAACATTTAATATCACGCATTTCTTGAACCCTTTCTCGGTCAATCTGTATTCTCTCTTTTTCAGTTTGTAGCATCTCATTGTGACGAATTTCATCTTTAACGGCTTCCTCTTTAAGGAATTGAAGAATTTCATTGTTTTGGACCTTTCGCCTTTTAGCACGATTATTTACTGGACGTTGGTTTCTCCTTAAAACTGGTGACGATGATTCAGTTTGTGCCTCATGAGTTGATTCATCGCTTATATAAAGTTGTTGAGTGTCTGACGAGGTAGATTCTTCTGTACAAAATGAATGTACTAAGTTCTCTAAAGGAGGAACTATTGCATCTTTGGTCCCATATACTTCGTCTATGATTTTAAAATATTCCCAGCAAGTGGCATCAGTTCCTGTCTCAGAGTTTCTCTTTTTTATTCTTTTGTATGTTATTATCAAATTTAAAAACTTTCTAGTGATCTCTTCTTTAGAAAATGGGAATTCACTGTCTACTCCTTTAATATCCTGCAAGACTTTTCCCCATAGCACACTCTTTTTCTTCTTTCTACTTTTAAAATGTTCCTCATAATGCAATCGAGTGTTCAACAATAATTTTATATGTTGCTCGCTCCAACTGCTTTTGGTTTCGCTATAATTAAATTACTAATTAATGCTGATATATTCTTAATAATAATAAAAATTACCTATCGTCCATCGTTCTATCCAATATGACACACAAAATGCCACAGAAAAGAAGATTGCATCATCCTTTATCGTGATGCGTTCGTTGCGCTGTTTTGACGCATCAGATGCGTTTACACTGCAATAATGAACTTTTGATTTAAGATATGATGCCATGTCGATGCGTTTTTGAACTTTTGACTTTACTGATGCAGCATCACTAGAGCATCGATGCGTTTTTGAACTTACCCATACCTCTTGCTACCTAGCATCACTAGACATCAGCAAGGCCTTCGACTCGGTATTTCACAAAGCCCTATTTAAAACATTAGAATGTTACAATATGCCCGCTGATTTTATCAGGTACATAGAACAGTGCTACGGAACATCAGTCACGAGACTATATGGGTCGGATTGGTACACTCAAAGAATAACCCCAAAGCAAGGAGTAAAACATGGGGACCCACTCTCTCCTGTTCTATTCAACATTGTGATCGATCGCCTTCTGAGATCACTACCCTCACTCATAGACTGCTCAACTGGCAATCAGAGAATAAACGCCATGGCATTCGCGGACACGGCACGTGGGCTGCAAACACTTATTACACACACAGCGGAATACCTTCGGAATTGCGGCATGACCCTTAATGCCTCTAAATGCATGACGCTGAGTATTAAGGGCCAGGCGAAATACAAAAACACAACAATAATGCCACTGGATTTCACAGTGAATGGTAATACAATACCCCACCTAAAAAGAACAACCACCTGGAAATACCTAGGAATATTATTTAATGGGGATGGAACAATCACAATGAATCCAGCCGAAGATTTATAAGCAAAATTAGAAAGGCTTACAAAAGCACCGTTGAAGCCTCAACAAAGACTGTATGCAGCCCGGATATACTTGTTGCCACAATTTTACCACAAGCTTGTGCTTGGAAGAGTGAAAATAGGCGTCCTCAACAAGATAGACAAGTTAATGAGAAATTTCATAACAACATGGCTAAAACTAGCCAAGGACACGATAACGGCATTCTTCCACGCCCCCCTAGAAGAAGGAGGATTAGGTATCCCAGCCCTTAGATGGTTCTGTCCTCTCCTCAGACTACATCGTCTCATCGCGTTCCGTGGTAAAAACGACTCCGAAAACGTAGCCCTAGACAGCTTCCTGGAGGAAGAAATAAGAAAAGTGGGCGAAAGACTCAAAAGCGGGGAAAATACGTTCAACAAACGTAGAGAACTCGACGCCTACTGGGCCAAGAAACTGCACACAAGCTGTGATGGAGACGGTCTTCGGGAATCAAACTCAATAAAGCAGATCCATCGCTGGATACGCGAACCCACGAGACTCCTGACCGGGAAACAATTCATCGAGAGTATAAAATTGAGAGCAAACGCCCTCCCTTCTCGGTCGAGAACGACAAGGGTGTTCGATCAATCCCTAAAAAGCAAAATAAAACATTAGTACCTACATATAATGAGTTCAAAAAGTCCTACCTGGGTGAAAATCGCTCGGTGTATTAAGGCCCGCTGAAAAAGCAAATAAATATTTTTACCAGTTAAATTCTGCTCCAAATCTGTTGTTATTATAAATTTAATAAAGTTTAAACTTACCTGAGCTTCAAATCGACACTTCACCAAAACAACCTATAGACGTCAAACTGACTATTGAGTTCAGAAGATCCGGCATGTCTATCGTTACAGCGGTTAGCCTTTCTAAAGCCGTTCAAAATTGGGAAAGGCCATTAATGGTAAACTTAATGAACATAGCCAAGATTGTGGAACGCATTGCAAATTTCCACTCCACAACTCTTCTCAAGTGGCAAGGCTCTAAAGGACCCTATATAAGCGGAGGCAGACGACGATTCGGTCTTCTAGTATTTTTGACTGTGATTTGAAAAGGAAGTGATATACATCAGGAGAGTAAGTTAACCAATTTGAAGTCAGGAAAGTGAAACCATAAGGCACATGATCTTAGGATTGAAAGGCTTATGGGGCTTACTGATGAATAATTTGGATCGTTAAAAAAAATAAAATTGAATTACATTGAACCAAGAATTTAAGTGAAACCATAAATGTGAAATTAATTTGTAAATTAGAAAATAAATAACATAAGTTAGAATTTATGCTGTAATTTAGTGTAATAATAAAATGAAATAAATATTAGCAATTAAACCGAACGAAATTTTGTTTTTCTCAGCAATCCAGACCGGCATTTTTAAATAAACAATTGAGAAATTGACATTTGGTCCTTCGAGTAGCCGGATTGCTTCGTTCGATAATTGCTAGAATTTTGTTTAATTTACGTTGCATATAGAACTAAATTACATTTATTAACAAATAATACTTAAAAAAGCAGGGAAATTTGTGGTTTATAAAATGGCACCAAAGCTGGAACAATTATTAATTTCACAGAAGTTAGCTGCAGACAAGATTAAAAAGTCAATTAATGGAGGACGAATTGTTGTAGCAGAGAAAAAAACAGTTGGTTTGATTCAAACGCTCTGCGAACAAATAAAGGCTATGTGGAGTGAGTTTGATGATAGGGATACACAAATAAGAGAAATAATAATAACATCGAAACGAGAATGTGCTGATGACTACATTGCAGACGACATATATTCAAAAATTCAACGTGAATTCATCGAATTCATTGGAGATTTAAATGACAATATGTTAACTGCTGCTCAACTCGACACAACAACCTCGGTACCCGGAACTACCATTATTCACAACGGGAATGTTGGTTCTTCTCTTCCTAAAATCAGCCTTCCGAAATTTAATGGAGATTTAAATGACTGGAGATCTTTTCATGACTATTTTATCTCTTTAATACACAATAATGCTCAACTTCAGCCATTACGCAAACTTCATTATTTAAAGGAATGTCTTACAGGTGAAGCGGCAAGCCTACTAAGAAATATCCCCATTACTGATGCAAATTATAATCTGGCATGGGAGAGATTAAAAGACCGGTATGAAAATAAAAGGCTGTTGGTTAACACTCAATTAAAAATCTTGGTGAACCAAGCAAAGCTGAGCGTAGAAAGCAGTCAGGGTCTGAAAACTCTCCTAGATACAACTGAAGGTTGTTTACAACAACTGGATATGCTTGGTGAAAATGTTTCGAATTGGGATACGTTAGTAATATACCTAGTAGCTCAAAGGTTGCCTCTTAACACCGTAAAGCTGTGGGAAGAAGAAGTTAGTAATAGCAAGAAAATGCCAAACATGAAAAAATTTAAAGAATTTATTAAAACCCGATACAAAATTT
The DNA here is from genome assembly GCA_933228815.1 of Machimus atricapillus. Classification (NCBI taxonomy): domain Eukaryota; kingdom Metazoa; phylum Arthropoda; class Insecta; order Diptera; family Asilidae; genus Machimus; species Machimus atricapillus. Next base: position 33,099,125 of record OW121784.1, read on the forward strand.
TGGAATCAATCGCACACACTACCAGTAATAGCACTACTAAAATACAAACCAAGAATTTATTTCCGAAGCGGTCGACCACTGAAGCATATCACACGATGAACAACGCTGCATGTCCAGCCTGCAATAATAAACATTATGTAGGGAAATGCAAATTATTCCTTAATAAACAAGTTCCTGAACGTATACGTATCATTAAAGCCACTGGAAGATGTCTGCGTTGCTTCTCCAGCAAACATACTACACCAGACTGTAGTCATACGTGTACGAGATGCAAACAAGAACATCACACTCTATTACATAATCCAAATACCTCAGTTGAAAATACAAATGATTACATGAAGCAAAGAACAAATGGGGAAATTGTCTGTCAACCTAACAAAATAAAGGAACAGATTCCCTTCACTAAAACAATAAGAAATGATGCCCATACCTCATATCAGAATCATGAGAAGGTTTCTGATCAGACGCAAAGTTTCTTAACGACAAGAAGCCATAATGCATTGTTAGCTACCGCACTTATTAAAGTAGCGGACAATAGTGGTAATTTAATGAGCCTAAGATGCCTCATAGATCCGGGGTCACAAACCTCATTTATTACCGAACGTGCATGCAACAGGTTGCAGGTAAAGGGTTGCCACACATCAATTGTGGTTAATGGTTTGAATAAGAATCAAACTGCACATACTAGAAAACAGGTAACGTTACAATTATATTCACATAGAGATGAACGGCCCATTGTAACGACTGATGCTCTAGTTTTAAGGCAAATAACAGATTTATTGCCTCCAAATACTATTAAATATAAAGGATGGAGCCATATACAGGGTTTGCAACTAGCTGATCCCATGTACTGGAAACCAGGTCAGATACATATGCTGCTTGGAGCAGACATATATGGAACAATACTCCAAGATGGTATAAGGCGCGGTGAAAAACATGAACCGATCGCAATAAATACTGAGCTAGGATGGATCCTATTAGGAAATACTGTCATGCCATCAAGCTTGAAATGTTCTTCATTCACCATTACAACAAGGCAAGATGAGGACTTAGACAGACTACTTCAGAAATTCTGGGAACAGGAAGAAGTACCTGACAAGTTGAAATTATCTGCTGAAGATCTATTGTGTGAAGAACTATATAAAAATACCTACGAACGTATGCCAGATGGGAAATATCAGGTCAAACTTCCGTTTATCAATGGAATTGATCCTGATTTAGGTGAATCTAGAGCACAGGCTCTTCGACGCTTTCGATCGCTTGAAAGGAAATTTGAAAGTGACCCTCAATTAAAAGAGGAATACAGTAAATGTTTGGATGAATACCTATCTCTAGACCATATGGAACAAATAAATACCCTAACTTCTAAGGACGTTAGTTATTACATTCCGCACCACGCTGTGTACAAGGACAGCTCAACCACGAAACTAAGAGTAGTTTTTGATGCGTCAGCTAAAACTAGTAATGATAAAACATTAAATCAGCAGTTGTTAGCAGGACCGGTATTACAACCAAAGTTGTTTGCAATATTACTCAAATGGAGAAAATATAAGTTTGCAATAACCGGAGACATCGAAAAGATGTACCGAATGATTTATATGCATCCAGAACATCGTAAATATCACAGGATTATATGGAAAGATCCAAAGAATGGCAACTTACATGATTACCAGCTAAAAACTGTGACCTTCGGAACCACTTCTGCACCATTCTTGGCAGTGCGAACTCTGCAGCAACTTGCGGAAGACTCCAAAAAGATATGGCCACGCGTAGCTGAAATCGCATGTAGTGATTTCTACGTTGACGATCTTTTATCCGGAGCTGACTCAGCAAATGAAGCTAAAAGGATACGCAATGAGTTAATAGATATGCTGAAATCAGGAGGTTTTAATATTCGGAAATGGGCTAGCAACTGCATGGAACTCATAAATGATTTGCCAGAAGAGCAAAGACAACTCAAAGGATCACTGGAACTTACAGCTAATGAAAGCATTAAGACTGTTGGAATAAAATGGACTCCAAGATTAGACTACTTTTCTATCGTAGTCTCGCTGCCAGTGGAAGACAAACCAATAACTAAACGTTCCATATTATCCATAATAGCTTCGTTATATGATCCTTTAGGTTGGATATCCCCAGTAATAATTGTGGCTAAGATACTAATACAACGACTGTGGATGTCTGGTATGGCATGGGACGCCGAATTACCTAAAGTGATACAGCAAGAATGGACTACATATAAAGAAGAGCTAAAAGAAATAGCATCTATCAAAATTCCTAGATGGGTTATGTGGACAAAGGATGCTATAGATGTACAAATACATGGATTTAGTGATGCTTCAATGAAAGCATATGCAGCAACAGTATACATACGCATCGAAGATAAAAATAATAAAACATCTACAACCCTTCTGACATCAAAGACAAGAGTTGCACCGATAAAACCAGTTACGTTACCAAGGCTTGAGTTAAATGGATGCTTACTGCTAGCCAAATTAGTTAAGACTACAGTACAGGATATGCAACTTGATAACGTACCCATATATGCCTGGACCGACTCGATGATTGCGTTGCAGTGGATAAAGGCACATCCCTCAAAGTGGAAGATCTACGTGGCAAATAGGGTAACTGAAATACAGGAACTGTTACCACCAAGTTGCTGGCGTCATGTTGGTTCTAAAGACAATCCTACAGATTTAGGATCCCGTGGCAGCACAGTGAAGGATTTAACCATAAATCAATTATGGTGGGAGGGTCCAAAGTGGTTGAAAGAACATTCAGATAACTGGCCAGTCTCACCTATATTAGAAGAATGTGGAGAATTAGAAGCGAAAAAGCAGACAGTTCAAACATACCTGATTGAAACAGATGATGATATCATACTGCGGTATTCTTCCTTTACCAAAATGATTCGTATTGTTGCACAAATTTTACGTTTTGTCAATAATGTTAGACGCCCAAGTCGCAAAACGTCAGGTTCATTGACTACAGCAGAGCTACAAGAGGCAAAAAACATAATTTTAATGCGAGTTCAAAAGATGGAATTTGCTGAAGAATACTCTAAACTCTCATCAAATAAACCACTTGCAAAAAAGAGCCGAATAATAGACTTAAATCCATACCTAGGCGAAGATGGTGTAATACGCGTTGGAGGAAGGCTACATAATTCAAGAATTCCATTTTCTAGGAAACATCCAGTTATCCTACCACCAAGTCACCATCTTACAAGCCTATTGATAGATAAGTTTCATTTAGAAACTCTTCATGGAGGAACTAGTCTTACGTTGAATGCTAGCCGAAATGAATATTGGATTCTAAATGGCAAAAAGGAAATAACCAAACGTATTCACTCATGTACCATTTGCACTCGATACCGTAACGCAACAAATACGCAATTAATGGGTGATCTTCCAGCACCGCGTGTAAACATCACCAAACCGTTCACGCATGTGGGTCTAGACTATGCTGGACCCATATTGATAAAAACATCACAACATAGATCTTCAAGGAAATATAAAGGATATATATGCGTATTTGTATGTATGGCAACGAAAGCTATACACCTAGAGGCAGTGTCTGATTTGACCACTTCAGCATTTATTTCAGCACTAAAAAGATTTGTTGCACGCCGAGGTTTATGCTCTGACCTTTATTCAGATTGTGGCACGAATTTTATAGGCGGGAAAAATCAGCTGAATAAAGAAATAAAATTAGCCCTTAAAGAATATGCTATTCAAGCAGAGAAGATATTCACATTAAGAGGAATGACTTGGCATTTCAACCCCCCAGCAGCTCCTCATTTTGGAGGGTTGTGGGAGGCGGGTGTAAGATCAGTGAAATATCATCTGAGAAGAACACTGACAAATACATCTTGTACATATGAGGAATTAGCAACTGTACTTGCACAGATCGAAGCCTGCCTCAACTCGCGACCTCTATGCCCTACAGGCAATAATATAGAAGATCTGGAGGTCTTAACCCCTGCGCATTTTTTAATCGGACAACAATTAAATGCAATTCCGGAACCAGAGCTCAGCAATACTCTGCCATCTCAGAGATGGAAATATACTCAGTATCTGTTGCAACATTTCTGGAAAAAGTGGCAGAAGGAATATCTGCATAGATTGCAACAGAGGCCTAAATGGAAGACGCCTCAAAGGAATATCAATATGGGTGACGTCGTGCTATTAAAGGAAGAAAGCAGTCCTCCAACTTACTGGCCTCTTGGTCTCGTAGAAGAGGTGCACCCAGGAAATGATGGTCTTGTTCGGGTGGTGAAAATACGGACACAAAAAGGCACCTTTTTAAGACCTATTGGAAAAATTTGTCGTTTACCACTTGAAAATAACAATGAATAACAACCTATCAGACGTATTATTATTTTTTGTTTGTTTGTTTATATATGTATGTAACATTATGCAAAATACTTACTAGAAATTTTGATTGTTTAGATGCAAGAAACTGACGATATTTTGGAGCTGTTCAGCGATTATGACGATTATTTGTTCGACCCAATCGACACTGAGTTTGATGAGTCTACATCTACAATCCGGGCTGGACAATCGACATCTACATGCACGTTACCGCAGCATCCTAATCAACCTTCGTCGTCGTCGACAACACTGCAACAGCCGTACCCAACACCCAATCCAAATGAATCGTTGGAGAGAATAAACTTTCCTATCAATGTCAATGGAAGATCCTTATCCACTATAGAGCGCCTAAAACCATCAAGAACTATAAATGATATAATGATGCGCATAGGAAATGATATTCAACGGTTCATAACGAGAGAAGGTGAAAGCATATATATACCTAAAAGGGTATTACAACGACTAAATTTTGAGAAAATAAAACAAAAGAAATTGAATCTCACAGTCAACCTACCTAATAAATTTCAGGTGAAAGTTAAGGTTCGCACAGATGGAAGAGTCGAGTTTCATCATCACCACCGGCGAGGGGCCCAGGGACGGACAAATATTGCTTGAAGCAGCTGCTTCAACGGGGGGAGTATGTTCGATCAATCCCTAAAAAGCAAAATAAAACATTAGTACCTACATATAATGAGTTCAAAAAGTCCTACCTGGGTGAAAATCGCTCGGTGTATTAAGGCCCGCTGAAAAAGCAAATAAATATTTTTACCAGTTAAATTCTGCTCCAAATCTGTTGTTATTATAAATTTAATAAAGTTTAAACTTACCTGAGCTTCAAATCGACACTTCACCAAAACAACCTATAGACGTCAAACTGACTATTGAGTTCAGAAGATCCGGCATGTCTATCGTTACAGCGGTTAGCCTTTCTAAAGCCGTTCAAAATTGGGAAAGGCCATTAATGGTAAACTTAATGAACATAGCCAAGATTGTGGAACGCATTGCAAATTTCCACTCCACAACTCTTCTCAAGTGGCAAGGCTCTAAAGGACCCTATATAAGCGGAGGCAGACGACGATTCGGTCTTCTAGTATTTTTGACTGTGATTTGAAAAGGAAGTGATATACATCAGGAGAGTAAGTTAACCAATTTGAAGTCAGGAAAGTGAAACCATAAGGCACATGATCTTAGGATTGAAAGGCTTATGGGGCTTACTGATGAATAATTTGGATCGTTAAAAAAAATAAAATTGAATTACATTGAACCAAGAATTTAAGTGAAACCATAAATGTGAAATTAATTTGTAAATTAGAAAATAAATAACATAAGTTAGAATTTATGCTGTAATTTAGTGTAATAATAAAATGAAATAAATATTAGCAATTAAACCGAACGAAATTTTGTTTTTCTCAGCAATCCAGACCGGCATTTTTAAATAAACAATTGAGAAATTGACAAGGGGACGGCCGGAACTCGAACGGCTCTGTAGAGCTAGATGTGGAGTCGCTGAAACGACGGATCACATACTACAGCGATGTCCACGAACCCACAGGAGTGGCATTGATAGACACAATGGCTTAATAAAATACATCGATAGGAGTCTCAATCAACGGAACTTTACAACCGAGCACGAACCAGTTCTGGAGACGCAAAATGGCAATAGGAAACCGGATGCAGCCAGTTTCTGTAACTCTCAGTGAGAAAATACTCACTAGTGAGTAGGCTGAGTATTGGAAATGTGGTTCTCACAGTGACAAATTTGTTATATCTGTAACTTTGGGTGAGAAGTCACTTGGAAATTCTCAGTTCCCACTGGAATATTTGTGTGACAGTTAAACAGCTGATTGTTTGAATTTTAAAATACGTACGAGAAATTATTAATTTATGTGAATTTAATTTGTGGAAAAGTTATAATGTGGCCATTCCTACTAATATTAGCGTCTATGCATGATCGGCGGAATATGTTGCGCGTTCAAAGACGCTTTCTTCGCGATGGTTTGAATCCTTTTGAAGAAGAAAGATTCAAGGAAATTTTTCGGTTGAATCGCGAAACGGTTAAAATTTTAGTGGAAAAACTGAATCCCTTTATGAGAGACGGCATAAGGAACACATTTGTACCAGTTCCCTTACGAGTGTGTGTTGCGTCGCATTTCTTTGCTACTGGGTCCGTACAAGGAGATATTGGCCAGGATTTTTTAAGTGCCTTAAGCAAATCAATGATATGCCGTTGTGTCAAAGAGGTAGCAAATGTGCTACAGAGACACCTAATGAACGACTGGATCAAATTTCCTCTTCCTAATGAATATGACGCTATAAAAGAAAGGTAAACAGTCATTTTAACGCATTTTTTTTCAAAGAGTAATATCACATACATACATTTATGTGTTTTTAGATTTTATGATAAAACTTCATTTCCCAGTGTGATTGGGGCAAAATTAAAAACCCAGGCAGAGATGTGGAACATTGCTACATGAATAGGAAGGGATATTATTCTAAAAATGTCCAACTAGTAGATATGGAAAATATGATAATGTACAGCTATTTAAATTCTTCTTTTAGATTTGTGATTATGATTTCAAAATTTTGGCAGTAAATGCAAGATACGCCGGAGCATCACATGATGCATTTATATTTGATGTCTCATACGTTAATTCTGTGCTGGAGGAAAGATATTCTGGAAGACAGGGTAATCAGGTTTGGCTTTTGGTCAGTATATTATACCTTCAAAGACACAATAAATTAAATTGTAATTTTTATTAGGGCGATTCTGGTTATCCGCTACGCCCCTGGATTATTACCCCTTTTAAATATGCCGCAGATGAACGGCAGCGACATTTTAATTACAAGCACGCTCAAGCAAGAAATTGTGTTGAGCGCTTAAACGGGGTACTAAAGCGTGTCTTTCAATGCCTCTCAACGGAACTGAGAGTAGCTCCTGAATTGTCTGGCACAATAATTAATGCCTGTTGTGTTCTCCACAATTTCAGGCTCAACTACGGACATCAGGACAATTTTATTGGCGAAGTTGAAGAATCATTTTATAATACAAATGATGATGATAATGAAAGCTTCAACGCAGACTTAGCTGAAGGTAGAAGAATACGGGATAATTTAGCATTGGCATTTTCTAGAAACATTTTTTTATGATCAACAATTTAATAAAATGATTATTAACATTAACCAAAATAAACAACGTTTTTAATTTATAAAAGATAAATTCACAACCAAGGAAAGGCAAATTCAATATGAAAAATTAAATGATAATTAAATAATAAAAAAATCAGACTCATTTTTTTTGGCCTATCAAGCTGTTAATACTCTCGCATAACAACAACTGCGCTCGTGGGTTAAGCCCCGATCCCAATGCATCCGCACCGTTTCGATCCGTCCGCTCCGCACCGATCCGTAGAGAAGCGTGGTTCCAATGCTTCCGAAGTTTGACATTTCTGTTAGTGTCAAAGTGGAAATAAGTGAGCTGCTGAAATTATTTGATTTGTTTTGTGAGCTAATCAAGATATATAAAGAATATAAAAAACTAAAAAGGCAGAGACGCATGAGGCGCTGGTGGGTTCGTCCAACTAATCTTACAAGAAATGAATTGGGATTTTTTAATGCAAGATTTTTGCCAATGAAGAATATCGATCCCGAGGTTTTCTTTCAGTTCAGCACACCCGTATGACGAGAAATGTCTATGATATTCTCCTTAATCTAGTAGAGCAAGATTTGACAAAAAAGTCTATACGTCGGCCTATAAACTTCGAGTGCAGACTTGCTCTTACTTTATCGTAAGCATTTTTCATATACATATGTAAGACAAAATACATGTTTTATTTATATAATTATACCTTTCAGATATTTGTCTCAAGGAGTATCTCCAAGGTTTTTGGCGTCGAGTTATAAAATGGGGAGAACACCAGTCCGACGAATAATTTTAGAAACTTGTGATGTAATCTGGAATGTTCTTTCGATATATGTTTCAAAACCGAGCTCTATAGATTACGAATTAATTGGGAAAGAGTTTGAAGCAAAATGGAATTTGCCCCACTGCATTGGGGCTATTGATGGGAAACATATAAATATTCAGGCGCCGCCCAATAGTGGGTCGAGTTTCTTGAATTATAAAAAGGACTTCAGCATTGTTTTGTTGGCGGTATACGACGCAAATTATACCTTTACTGATATTTGTGTAGGTGCATATGGCAGCCAAAGTGATGGTGGTAAGTTGAAAATATACGTTATTATATACATATATGATAAATTTTTCAAAGGTATCTTACGAGACTCCAACTTTGGAAATCAATTATTTGAGGGAAAATTGCCAATTCCAAAAGAGAACAATTTACCAGACAGCATCAGGATATGTCCCTATTTCTTTGTTGGTGATGCAGCATTTCCACTCCGGACTAACTTGATGAGGCCATACCCAGGAAAAGCTTTGTGTGAATCAAAAGAAATTATTAATTATCGGCTGTCAGAGCTCGAAGGATAATCGAAAATAGCTTCGGAATTTTAGTTTCTAGATGGGGAATTTTGAAGAACACTCTTAACCTGTATCCGGAAAATACCGAACGAGTAGCACTAGCTTCAGTAGCATTGCATAATTTCATAACACTCAACGACACTGAGAGTAGGTACATTCCGCCGAACTTCATTGATTGGGAAGATAGCGAGCATAATATACATATGGGTGAGTGGCGAAATGAAGTAGAAAGTCTACCACCAGCTCGACTTGGATCCAATAATGCAACACCAAAGACTTTATTACTATAAAGATGTCGCACGCCGAACAAATTCTGTGGACACGAACAATTTCGATAGGTCGTAGCGCTACGACCTATGTGCAGCAAAAAGGTGCTGCAGATTTTGCCGAGTCCTACTGCAGCCAAATAGCTGCTGCGGCAGCGCTGGCCCTGCGGTGGGCTTGTTTGCTTCGCTGCTGTTCTGCGCAAGGGGCTTGTGGGTCTGTTCTACCGGGAAGCGAGAGGGGATGAATTTTTCTAGGAATCCTCTGAGTTGCGGGCTCTTCGCAATCAATGAATGAAATATCCTCAAAGGAAAATGGCACACGAGCAGATTCATAGGTTTGGCTAATGAAATTCAGATTTTATTTTGTTTTAGATGTTTTTCATTGCCTTAAGGAATTATTGAAACAATAATGTTAGATATTTTGCTTAAAATTTCGATTTACTAAAGATTTATTTTTGATTGATGAGAAAGTTGATTAAATTCATATACATATGTATAAGGTAGGTGCGGGTAATAAGGCCTAGCTAAGGGAGATTTGAAATAAAATAAAAACTATAAATCCAAATCAACCAATTTTAATATTTTTTAAATCTATAGAACTATTACAAAAAAATTTAAAAATAAAATGGCAACTTCTGCCGTAAACGAAAACAAAATTAAAAATTTTCAAAAACTCGGTCTATAGGCCTTTTTATACTATGGTCGGGTAATAAGGCCTAAGACTTTAACTTAAATAAACAAACAAAATAGGCATCTTATATTTGGTAATTGAGATCAGTATTCATATATGTATATGCATTAATCATGCATAAAGTCTTAAAAAAGCAACAAATTTCTTTGATTAGCAGCCATTAGGACACTCAAAAGTGTCCGAATCGTCTGCTGACAAACCGACGCACTCCTCGTGGTACCACTTGCCACATTTAGCACATTGCCTCATATCTGCCATCTTATCCTCCTCACAACCATGACAGTACCAACTCACTTGTTTCTGCTTAGTATCACTTCTACCTTTGTTTGACGTCTTTATTATTTTTTTCTCTTCCTTGTTTTTGTCAAAAAGGTCTTTGGTGACTGGAGGCCTTAATAACCGCCGACCACGTGTGTAAAGAAAAATAAAAATAAAAATAAAATTATTCGACCCATCATATTATAATTCAAACTTCTAAGGTCTTAAAAGCATGAAATAATAGAAATATATAATGCAAAATTATACAATTAAATTAAATATTACAAAAAAATACTTACGTTCGTATCGGATGATTTTTTATTATTCGGTGCTGCACGACCGCTCCCCACAATGAATGACACCACATTGGCAACAGCACACAAGCTATCGCGTCGCGACAAGTTTGAGGCGCCATCTGTAGATGTTAGGTACCTACGACTGTGACTTTCGAGTGATTCGAAGCATTTTAAATTGTATTTTTGCTGCTTAGGCCTTATTACCCGAACCTAAAGCTAAGTTAAAGCTTAAAGAAAAGTAGAGAAATCTTTAATTTAAGCATACATATATGTATACGAAAAAGGAGTGAAAATGTAAAGTAGATATGGAAAACTAAATTTATATAAAAAGCTGTCGGTTTCGCAACGTTAATTGACGCTCATCTGCATGGGGCGTTCAATTTTTCTGTACTTGCACCATCAGGTGTTAGGACCGGTGCAAGTCATAATATATGAAGGAAACGACTGATCACATTTGTACATATTGCACTTTCTAAAAAAGTGTACCGAATTTTATTAAAAATATTGCATAATATAAAAAACAAATTAACCATTTCGTAACCCCTCCATTTTAGTTTTCTATATTGTATAAAAAAACATCCTATTGCAGTATAATATAAAAATACGAATTTATAAAACCATTTTATACTTCAATATTCTTAAAACAAAAAAATCTGAATTTCATTACATTATAATTCAAACCTATGAATCTGCTCGTGTGCCATTTTCCCTTGGGGATATTTCATTCATTGATTGCGAAGAGCCCGCAACTCAGAGGATTCCTAGAAAAATTCATCCCCTCTCGCTTCCCGGTAGAACAGACCCACAAGCCCCTTGCGCAGAACAGCAGCGAAGCAAACAAGCCCACCGCAGGGCCAGCGCCGCCGCAGCAGCTATTTGGCTGCAGTAGGACTCGGCAAAATCTGCAGCACCTTTTTCCTGCACATAGGTCGTAGCGCTACGACCTATCGAAATTTTTCGTGTCCACAGAATTTGTTCGGCGTGCGACATCTTTATAGTTATAAAGTCTTTGGCAACACGATCGGCCTTCAATCAGCGGGATAATTTAGCTGATTATTTTGTCAATGAAGGAGCTGTTCCTTTCCAATATCGTGCAAATAGGAATAGGTTATGAAAATGAAATACAAATTAAAAATGTTTATATATCAAAATGAAATATATTTTATTTTTTATAATCCTAACTATTGGCACTATTTTTAACAGCTTCCGTAGCCTTCATTAATATTTCGATTTTAAATTTAACCTTCTCATCTTCACTCATTTGCTCCATTTTCTTCTCTAGAGATTTGAGAAATAAGCTATCTTCATTTTCCTCGTTACTTTCTTTAAGTTTTTCGGAAAATGCAGCAAGAGTTGCCATTATTGCTTTATCCACTTGCTCGTCTGCCTCACGACCTCTTCTACGTTTCGCCGAATTAGATGTGCTGCTGGGCAACGAGGAATCAAGGGTGGCAGCGTCCAAATTAATTGCAGTTGCAGACAATGCAGACGCAGATCGGTCGTCTGGCTCACATGTTGAATATTCTGGTACAAAATCCTCTTCTACATTGCATCCGCTTCTCCGATTTTCTTTCATTCTGCAATTAATTATATTTAAATATACAAAACCGTTTTTAAAAATTATTTTACTCACCGTCGTGGCTTAATGCTCTCGTTTAGAAAGGTTAGTAAGGGGAAGAGCTCCCACATATCGCCTTCTTTGGCAGCGGAGCCAGATGGAGCCTCCAGCTTTCTTTTCTGTAACGTATTTATCTCTAAGAGAAAACCATTTCTTTTTCGCTATAAAACAATTTATTAACTTATATTTTCGTTATTCAAAACATTTTTAAACATTACCATCTACTTGGTCTCCTTCTCATTTTGATTCATATAGTTCTTGTTATTTTTTTCATACAGCTCCGGATGTCTTCTGATATCTTCTATAAATTGCTCAAGATTCATTTTCACTTATTAACTTATAGAAACTGTCCACTCGGAGCACAACAAATCATGAAACTGTCACAATAAAATGTTTTGTGAGGTTATGCGTTCCGTAGCAATCCGAAAAATTTGAAAGTTAACCAACTCTTCCGTACCGATCCGATCCGTACGTGCCATTGGGACCACCTTTCCGAGCGGCCATATATTTCCTAAGCAACCATCGAATTTTAACTTTGACAGCTGGACGGATCGGAACGGTGCGGATATATTGGGATCGGGGCTTTACTCTCTATCGCACTAACAATTGCCTGGTTTCCGTCATAAGCTTGTCTAGACGGTTTAAGGTTTCTTTATGCATTTCCTTGGACGTTTTAAGTGCTTCTTCATAAAGAGATTTGAATGTTCTGCTTCGTTTCCGAGGTGGTGGAGAAGATGTTGATCTTACATCCTCCATCTCGCAAATTTCCACTGGCAAATTACTGGTAGAAGCTCCAGCTGACATTGAGGGCTAGAAAACGAATATTTATTTAAAATAAAATTTGCTTTTTCCTTCTTTCTACCTCAGGAAGTGTAACAGTTGCTGTGGTTGGAGGCGCTGTTGAAGGCTGTATCTGTAATAAATGTTTACTTAAAGAAACTAGTATAACAATAAGTGCAACAACCTACCTCCCTTCTACCTCCTTCTGGCGTGGCTCCATCGCCTTCGATAGCATGTGTTGTTATCACTTTAAAAATATCCAATTCTATAGTTGTATGTTGACGGGGTGCATCGGGGTCAGACCAACTTCCTCCACCAGTCTTTGCAAAGAATTTCTTTCTTCCCACTTCCAATTTCTTTACAGTGTGCTTCATATCCTGCCAACATTACAATATTCACTCAAAAATAAGTTAAACAGAAATTGTTAAAAGGTAGGTATACCTTTTTCCATTGATCGGGGGTTTTTGCGGAACCACCGCAAGCATTTAGTTCCGCAGCTAGTGATACCCACATGTTTTTACTAGCCTCGGAACCATTTATCCCGTTAAAATGCCCTCTTGCGAACTCCATATTTTTCACCATAAATTCAACTAGTTTGGATTTTTGAATTTTGGTTACTCTTCCGCTAATATCTTGTGGCTTTGAACATAAATTTCAATTTGATATATGTACATCTCGTAAAAAAAGACAAATTATGATACTTACTTGTTTATTTGCATTGTTTTGCTGTTGTCTCTCCATTTTTATTTAAAATACACAACTCAGTTACACCAACTCACTGCGTAAATTGAACGTGAATGACATTTCACGTTTTTTCGAATAAATAGTCATACTCATTTGTTACAAAATCGTCATTTGTTCTCACTTTCCAATATGTGACGTCACAGCTTTTCTCACTGATTTATAGAAATTTGAATTGTGAGAAACCACTCACGATGACGTTTTCGTGACTCACTAATCACTGTGAGATTTACAGAAACTGACTGCTGCTGATCGCACTTAAGGACGAGGAAGCTGTTATAATAGATGGGCAAATAACGACAGACTCGAGAAGCCTGGACGAGGCGCACAGAAGAAAGAAGAACTATTATGACAATGAACACGTACTAAATGCAATTAGAGGGAGATACGGGGTCGAGAAAATAAGAGTAAGAACAGGAACCCTGAACTGGAGAGGGCTATGGAGTAAGCAATCGGTAAATGGACTTCTAGAGGACAAACTGATAAATAAAAGGGACACGACATTATTAAGCGTAAGAGCAATAGCTGGGGGCTTAAGATCGTTCTGGGTCTTTAATAGTTCTACTAGAACCTACTACAACAGACAGACAATTGGCGTAACATAGGAGCAAGCGCACAGGTGAATTCAAAACAATCTCATCCCACCGAATGTCGAATGTCCTGTCCCAACAACCATCCCATCCCTTATCTAAACCTACAGTACGTGCTGCCTGCATATCAGGCATAAAACAAAGGGGGAGGTTTTAGTGGGTAGGCCCTAACGGGAGAGTCCCACACTACCTTTAGAGAGGTGTCTATAAAAGATTTCCTCCTCCTATGCAAAAAAAAAATAGCCAAATGCCTCGTCATCTAACTAGTGACGCGTATGAATGGATTAACGAGATTCCTACTGTCCCTATCTACTATCTAGCGAAACCACAGCCAAGGGAACGGGCTTGGAATAATTAGCGGGGAAAGAAGACCCTGTTGAGCTTGACTATAGTCTGGTCTGGCAGTGTAAGGAGACATAAGAGCTGTAGCATAAGTGGGAGATATTAAATGAATTAAAAGATTTATTTAATATCAAAAGTGAAATACCACTACTCTTATCGTTTCCTTACTTACTTGATAAGATGGAACGTGTATCATTTACTTAGCCATTATTTGGATATGTATGATATTATATGTTATGTTTATGTTTCATATAAGTATTTTATATGTTACATATTACATTATCATATACAGCGGTGTACATTCTGAACAGGACTGGCAAGTCATCAGAAAGGGGCGTAAGGCCACACGAGCTTTGGATTGGTCAGAAACCAAGAATAAAGCATCTAAGAATAATTGGATCCACGTGTTTCGTTCACATCCCGCATCAGAAAAGAAGAAAGATGGATGAGAAAGCTGTAAAAGGGTATCTGGTGGGATATGATGGAGATGAGCGATACAGAATCTATTTGAAAGAAGAAAATAAAGTTGTTTTGTCTAGAGATGTGCAATTTAAGGAAAGTCCTGGGAAGTGTGAAGAAGGAATAAGATTGACACTTCGAGACGTCGAAACTCAAAACGAACAAAATGAAAATGTAAAAGAGGAAGAGGATAAGAAAGAACAACTGGAAGGAGAAAGTAATCAAGAATTAATCAATGACGAGGAGTATGGAACAAGAGCCGACACTGGTATTGAGAAAGAAGAGAACGATGAGCAATCATCAGGAAGAAAATTAAGAGATCGTTCAGCACTTAAAAGGCCACAGCATTATGAAGATTACATGATGGCAGCCGAAGATCTTATTAATATCACAGCAAATCCGGAGGCGTATGAAGAGGCTATAAAAAGTGAGCATAGTCTCGAATGGCGAAAGGCAATGGATAGTGAAATTGCGTCATTAAAGGAAAACCAGACATGGAAGTTAACAAACTTACCAAAGGATGCAAAGGCAATTCCATGTAAGTGGGTTTTCAAATTAAAAATGAATCCGTATGGTAGTATTGATAAATACAAGGCAAGGCTTGTTGTTAAGGGGTTTAGTCAGAGACCCGGAATAGATTATAATCAGACTTTTAGCCCAGTAGCAAGGTTGAGTACTATTCGTTCAATTTTAAGTATAGTAGCAAGTGAGAAGATGCATTTGACTCAGTTCGATGTATCAACAGCGTTTTTATACGGTGCATTTAATAATTCAACCGTCGCACAGTGCAGTCGTGTTTTCGCATTACCTCCCGCTGTTTACACTTTGTGCAATCGGCTCGTGCTTTCTTTGCTGTCCGGTGTGACCAATTTGCCGACTCCGATGCTCTCATTTCCCGCGGCGTAACCACCTGCTTTGTTGTGCTGCCTCGTCCACTTCCCCGATTTCTACAGTGTCATCACTTCGTTCTGCTGCCTACTTCGACCTTTAAGATGAGCGCCTGCAAAGTATGCAATGGGTCTCTCCCCGGCGACTTGATTGAGTGCGATGGGGTCTGCAGGCAGTTTTTCCATGCTTCTTGCCTAAAGCGCGGCGCCCGTTCTATTTCATCTGTGGGTCTCTCTACGTGCAACGAGTGCTCCGACATCAAGCCGTGTCACGTACTTCGTGCCCTGGCAACGATCTCAGACAACCTCTTAAGCGAGCAATCTTTCCTTGCCGCTAAGGTGCAGTCCTCGCTAGGTAATTGCTCGTGTTCCCAGTCCGTCCCTGATGAGATCTCGTCGATCAACACAAGACTTGACAACATGGAAATGAAAATCGAGACATTTCTGGAGAAGTCCCATACGACACTCACTAGAATATCTTCCGCGGCGCGAACCCTGGACGACCTCTACTCAGCGTTTTCTGTTGCCGATCTCCCCGCAGTTGTTCTGCCTGCTGTCGATGACGTTCGCCGCTCAATGAAGCAAATTAGAAACGACCTCGGCTGTTGCTCTGCAGCTGTGACTGCCAACGCTGCACTCCTTGGCTCCATCACCGCTGATCTTCGCTCGCCCTCTCGCTCGCCCGCTGCAGGACCGACTTGTGCTTCCGCCATCGGTTGTCCCACCCCTGGTCTGGACCGTGTGCCCGCACCTTCTTCCACGCCTTCCCTGTCTACTCAGTCTGCTGCTGCACAGAAGACTGCTGCTACCCAGTATCCCAGCCCTGCCGTCGTCGACATCGCCCAGCCAGTGCCTCGTTCTACTTCGACCGTTTCGGTTCAGACTTCCGACCCAGAATTAGTCACCCCCGTGTCTAAATTCGGCACCCTATGGACCGAGAAGGAATGGAGGTGTAGGCTGGAAAAACTCCACCGTGTCAACGTCGTTGCTTCCAAGACTTCCTCAATGCTCCTTGTGGCTGGGGCCCCCCACCTGGCTGATGTGACTTGGATCCGCACTTTCTTCACCAAAAACTTCTCGATCTCACCGATCGACTGTGTGAAGCTCTGCTCCCCCAGTTCTGATGGACCGTCCAAATTCAAGGTATCTCTACACTGCAAATACGAGTGGCTCTTCTCCCGCCCTGTTAGCTACGGTAACATTAGTATATCTAAGTGGGTCTCCAAATCCGTTAGCTTTAAGTCCAACTCCACTACCAAATTAAAGACCAGTTCTAGTAAAGCTAAGACTAACCCTAGTCCTAATGCTAAACTTAAGCCTAACCCTAGTTCTACTGCTAATTCTAAGTCTAACACTAGTCCTTACGCTAATATTAAATCTAACTCACTCCCTACTAATACTAAATCGCCTTCTCACAAAACTAAATCAAAGAGTAATCCCTCCAATAACCAGACCATGCATCGCTCCAACCCTCCCAATCCTGCCTCGGCTTCAGCTTCCAACTGGCAACTCAAGGCTGGCTTTTTCCCTAACTTCAACTTCTCCACCCCTCCCAAATACCCTAATTTCGTTAAATCCCATACTCTGAATCCTTCACAACCTTCCAAGTCTATTCCGCCCCCCTCCTCCTCTCCCTCCTCTCATTCTTCGGGCTTACCTCCCTCCAATCCGGACCCCCTCGTCCATTTCTCCTTCTAGGCCCTCGTTCATTGACCCTCTCCTCCCTCCCATCGTCAAACTCACCATGCGATCTGCTGAATCCACTGAAGGTCGTTATCTGTTGTCCCGCTTTCGTGACCATAGAATCTACGACAACGTCCGTCTTCTCCTAGCCTACCTTCACGACAAACCAGACTCTGTTTGCATTGACGGTAAAACAAAAACCAATGTGCTGGTTTCAATTCATCAGGAAGGCCTCCCCACTGACCTGTCCACCCTTCGCGAGCTTTTCCTTAAATTTCACGCCGAATTTGGCATTTCTCCCGACAAGGTCTCCTCTGATCTTGCCTCTTTCGCCTCCTACGTCAGTTCTCGGCGTATCTCCCACCTCCAAAGAGCCCGGAACGATCACAAATCCTATTTCTCATTCTTTAATTTTGTCTGCCTCAAAATCACTCTAACCGGTAAATTCTTGTACGTACTCTGTGCGTACATTCGCTCCTCCCAACCACTCGAGGCCTACCAACTTGTCACCGATGCGATTGACTCTATCTTCAGTACCCTCGGACCCAATGATGAAGTCATCGTTCTCGGCGACTTCAATCTCCCCCGCCTTGAATGGACCCGATCTGACGACGACCTGTACTACATCCCTTCTAATGCCCTCTCCGACAAGGAGACTCTATTTGTCGACCGCCTCTCCGACTCTGGTCTCTACCAAATCAGTGGCATAACCAATAACCTTGGTAGACAGCTCGACCTGGTATTTTGCTCTGACCCAGTTAACTCTGTTGTCTCTCTGAGCACCCATCTTCTATCTACTCTCGACCAGTATCACCCTCCACTCTTTCTTACTCTTGGTCTTGTGCCCCCTCCTCTCCACACTACCTCTGAGACTTCTTACTCCTTCAATTTCCGCGGAGGTGACTTTGGCAAACTGAACTCCCTACTCTCCCAGTCATCCCTTCCTTCCCTCACAACCGAGCCCCAGCTTTCCGTCACTGATGCCCTCGACGGTTTTTATTCTAAACTCTTTGCCTGTCTGACCCAATCTTTTCCTTATCAACCTCGGAAAGATCATGCCTCTTCCCCCCCTTGGTACAATAAAGAACTTCGTTCCCTTCGTAACAAAAGAAACAAACTCTGGAAATCTTACCTCCTATCTCGTTCCGACTCCGACCTCTCCAATTTCCTTTCCGCGGCTTCCCTTTTCTCTGCACGCACTGAATCTTCCTATCTCGACTATCTGAATCATATGCAGTCAACCCTCATCTCCGATCCCAAACGTTTCTACCAATTTATTAACATTAAAAGGAAATCCAGCGGTTACCCCTCTACTCTTAAACTTAACGACAATTCTTCCTCTGACCCCCATACAATAGCTAATCTCTTTGCTCAACACTTTAGGCAGTCTTTCAGTGAGCATATATTCGAGCCTGATACTAGCTATTTCCACTTTATGAATTCCCGCCCTCAGACCTCCCTTGCTTCCATCAATATTGACCCTACATTAGTTGCCACCGCCATTTCTGCCCTTCCCTCCGACTATAACCCTGGCCCCGACGGTATTCCGCTATTGTACTAAAAGAGTGCGCCCAACACCTGATCGGTCCCCTTTCCTATATTTTTCAACTCTCCATCTTCCAGGGAGTTTTTCCTACCAGGTGGAAAGACTCCTTTATCATCCCCATCCATAAGAAGGGCTGTAAGAGTGAGATCTCCAACTACCGTCCCATTGCCAAACTCTCCACCATACCTAAACTCTTCGAAAGCATCGTTTACGACTGCTTGTTCTTCCACTGTAAATCCATTTTTTCCCCCTCCCAGCATGGCTTCCTTAAAGGCAGATCGACTATCACCAACCTTACAGACTTCATCTCCAGAACTCTGTGTGCCCTTGAAAACGGCGACGAGGTTGACGTCATCGCTACTGACTTCAGTAAGGCGTTTGATAAAATCTCACACAAATTAATCCTCCTCAAGCTTCACTCCCTTGGCTTCAATCAGCTCTTCTCTTCTTGGATGAAGTCTTATCTTGAACACCGCCAATACAGGGTCCTTTTCTGCTCCTCTTCCTCTAGCTCCTTCGTTGCCAACTCGGGGGTCCCCCAGGGCAGCCACCTAGGTCCGTTGCTCTTCATTCTGGCCATTAATGACGTCGAGTGTGTTATCAAGCACTCTGACCTCTCTATCTATGCCGACGACATGAAAATCTCCAAACGGATTTCATCCTCCTCGGACCCCCAGCTGCTTCAGGACGACCTCGACAATTTTTGCATTTGGTGCACAAAAAACTCTCTCGAGCTTAATGTCTCCAAATGCCAATCCATCACCTACTCCCGCAGACGTCCCTCTTCTCCCCCCAGAGCCTATCGTTTGTCCGGCAAACCTATCCCCTCCGTGTCCTCTCTTCGCGATCTAGGTGTCATTTGTGACAGCGAACACAATTTTCGCGAACACATCGACAGTGTGATTGCTAGAGCCAATTCCGCGCTAGGCTTCGTGAAGCGTTGGTCCAAGGAGTTCCTCAACCCCTACGTTGCCAAATCACTCTTTGTCACCTTCGTTAGGCCTCTCCTGGAATATGCTAGCCAAGTATGGTCTCCCTACCAATCCAATAGCATAAACAGGATTGAGGCTGTACAACGTAGGTTCCTCCGCTTCGCTCTACGTGAGCTTCCCTGTTACGACCCTCAAAACCTTCCGCCTTACGAAAACCGCCTTATGCTCATTAACCTGCAGCCCTTGTGGAAGCGGCGTGACCTCGCCGATATTACCTTCATTCATCAGCTGCTTATCGGCGAGATCGACTGTCCTTCTCTGCTTCAGCGGATCCCCATTTACACCAATCCCCGTAACCTCCGTTCGGCCCCTCTCTTTCGCCCTGCCTACCACCGCACCAGCTACGGCCTTTCCGAGCCCCTCACCCGAATGCTTCGGAAAGCCAACAGCCTCTCTTTCTTTGACCTTCACCTGAGTAAAACATCTCTCAGGAATTACCTTAATACTCCCCCCTAAATGCTTTGCCCGTTCCTTTCCCTTGCCCTACAATTCCTAATTTAGTTTGTAATATTAGTTTAAGTCTTAGTTTAAGTCTCTTTATGTAGCTTGTATTAAGCGCAAATAAATAAATAATAAATAAAATAAACTGTAGGAGACTATTTTTATGAAGCAGCCCGGATAAAGTCTGTATACTTCAAAGGAGTCTCGACGGACTCAAACAAGCTCCAAGATGTTGGAATCGACGGTTTGGAGGGTTCCTTTTGAAACTCGGATTCAGGGCGAGTTTAGCTGATCCATGTTTATATATTAGAGAAGAAGGCGGCAAGAAGATTCTACTTGCTTTAATATATGGATTGGTTGGAGCGACGGATCTTCGAGATCTGGAGGTTTTTCTTAAAGAATTAAGGTCTGAATTCAAAATTGTTTCGAAGAAGGCAACTTACTCTTTAGGTCTCGAAATTGAAGAAGACGAGTTTGGGTTAAAAATAAGTCAAAAGGCATATGCAAGAAAAATTTTGGAGCGTTTCAATTTTTCAGAATGCAAGGCAATGTCCACGCCGATGCTGAAGAATAGTGAGAATTCGGGATCAGGGAAAGAAAAAATCAGCAAGCATAACTTCCCGTATAGGCAAGCCGTCGGTGTTCTATTGTACTTGATGCTTGGCACGAGACCCGATCTAGCCTACAGCGTTGGATACTTGTCTAGGACATTGGAGAATCCGTCTATGGAAGATGTAGTTAAAATTAAAAGAGTTTTTCGGTATATTTCGGGTACAATTGATCATGGAATCATTTACCTTAAAGACGGGAAAAAGGGCATCCTGGAATGCTTCAGTGACGCGGACTTCGGAGGATGCACAGCTACTGGTCGATCAACTTCAGGGGTTGTCATCATATATGCAGGCGGAGCAATCTCGTGGTTAAGCCAACGCCAGGCAATGGTTGCCACATCAACAACAGAAGCGGAGATAGTCGCAGCAAATGAGGCAGCGAAAGAGATGATCTGGTTGACCAGACTATTCGGGGAGATCGTTAAACTAAGGCAGGCTCCTGTGCTTCAGGTGGATAATTCTGCAGCAGTGAGATTGGCTCAAAATCCTGAATTTCACCGCAGAACAAAGCATTTCTTCATTCGAGGGAGGGTAGTCGAAGGAGCACTTGGGATTCAACAGATTTCAACAGAGGAGCAAGTTGCTGACATTAGCTGCGTTCTTTTCGTCCGGTTCTGGCTCTGATGTGCAAAGAACGATCTGGGTCAGTGATTTGTTATGATTTTAAAGTTGGTATACCTGCATGTCTGACATATGAATATAATTTGACAAATATATTTGTCAACAAAACGTCAAGTTGAAAGAAATTGTTTTGAATTAAAAATGGATAATTTGGAGGGAATGGATGTGATAAATGAGGTAATGAGATTTGTTCCTTACTTCTTAAGATATGGTGGTTTATTTTATTAACCTTGTTAGCTTATGGAATCTGAGGAAGAAATTTCGGATTCTTCAAGTGAGGATGATGATGATTTATTATCAATTTTCTCCACGGATTCATCATCTTCAGGAACAAATTTTGAGGATCACAACGTTATCACCGATTTCATAAATGTGATTAATAGTTACAGCGACGTTGACTTTCAGAGAAATTTTCGCTTGAATCGATCTACTGTAAATCATTTAATAGGTATTATCCATTCCTAAATATTGTGTGTGATTCTAATTCTTGAATTTTCAGATATATACCTACAAGACATCGGATGGTGAGAGAAATACACAAAAAGGAGGGCGAAGATCTATTGGCGCAGAAAAGGAGATTTATATTTTTTTGTGGTACATGGGAAATACAAGCACGTTTCGCGAGTTGGGCAACTTATTTGGGATTGCGAAATCGGCAGCTTGGTACGTAGTGGTGAAAGTGTCCGGGCACAATTGGGCACAATTATATCAAATGGCCTTCACAAGACGAAATTCCAAGCATCATGGCTTTGTGGGAACACAAAAAGAAAATCCCTTATGTAATAGGTGCTATTGATTGCTCCCATATCAAAATTAGAGCTCCTCTAGCACGAAAGGAATGCTATTTTAATCGAAAGCATTATTATAGTGTTCATCTTCAAGCAATTGTGGATATTAATAAAAAATTTATCGATATATTTGCCGGTGAACCTGGTTCATTACATGATAGTCGCATTTTGAGACGATCAAAATTATTTAGTGAAGCTCATACAAATAAAGAAACAACATTTCCGCACAGTTCTGTAATTCTTGGGGACTCAGCATACCCTACGTTAGATTGGCTTATACCACCATTTTGAGACAATGGAAATTTGTCCCCTGAAGCTACGCAGTTCAACACTATACATTCTTCAGCAAGAATAGTTGTTGAAAACGCCTTTGGTTTACTAAAAACTAGATTTCGGCGATTGCTTCATTTCACTGAACAGACAAATTTAAAATTAGTTGTAAACATTGTTGCTGGTTGCATTTTGCACAATATTTGTTTAAGTGAAAATGACGATTTTATAGAATCCATAAACATAGATGAAGGAAACGTTATAGAATTAAGTGAAGAAGCAAACGTAGAAAATAATTCCCAACATCAAATAAACAGGAGACAACAAATTATTAACTATTTAATTAGTAAGGGTGACATAATGTCCCAAAGTAATTAATTGTAAAAATAAAAAGAGCTCAACCAAATGTTAAATGGTTTTTTATTTATTATATTTTGTTATTTTTATGTAATGTACTTCATTTTTCTGATCCTGGAAAAAAGAAACAAGATATTAGATAATTTTATTTCCGCTATATTTGTGATCGTATTACCTTTTTTATTTATTAATTCCCTCAGCAACTTCACTTTTTGCTCATGCTGACTCCGTCGTTCCTCCAGTAATTGCTGAAACCTCTCTTTCTTAGCCTCTTCTTTTTGAGTTAAATATGACTGGAGAATCTCTTCTTTCCTCTTCAAGTGTTCAATTTTTCTTGAACACAATTCTGCATTTGCACTTCTGCGTTTTTTTGGTGTAGGTGGGGATGGTGAATGTTGATGTGATGTAGATGGGGATGGTGAATACGGATGTGATGTAGATGGGGATGGTGAATGTGGTGACGGCAGGGATGGCGGGGATGCAGACTGTGAGAGGGGAAGCAAAATAGACACAGCAGAATTGGAGGATTGCGACGGAAGCAGCGGAGTTTTTTCACCTAACCCGGATTGGCTCGATGTCCTCACTTCCAAAGGCCCAATTGGTTCGCCTCTCAAATTCAGTGTTATCTCGTTGGAAATATTCGGCTGGTCGCCAAATATTTCCTCTAACTCTTCCTGAAATGGAATTGCGACAGGTGCGTTTCCGGTTAAACGATTACCATCTTTGGCTGCTTTGTACGCTCTCAATAAATTTTTTAATTTATTTTGCAGCCCCTCGACAGTGGTTGGTTCTGACTAAGAAAATATGAATAAATTATGTAACTGCGATGTATACTTCATTAAGTAATTTTGACATACCAATATATTTTGCCCAATGAGGTCTTCCAGGACATTCGACATGGCAAATTTTTTCTTCCTCGGGTGGTCGAATTCCGACTTCCTAGCTAAATAAGCTGCCAGAAAAGCCTTCGTTTCCCTGAATGTCCAAATGTGACGATGTCTTAAATTATAAAACATATTTAAAACTAACAATTCCGAAATCCGGAACATGATTGAACAATTTATTTACACTTCTTCTCAGCTATTCTCGCAACTGCAAAAACGGGCAAAAGGATCTCGGGCAAATGGTTGTTAGGCATTAGTTTCAGGCATTTGCTGTCGGGCAACTGGATGGGAATAATTGCAGACTGTATAGGCATTATTTTAATTTTAAATTCTACGTACGATTTTAAATGTAAATTTACCTGGAAGTTTTCTGGCTCATCTTGATAACTTGTTTGTTTGTTTGTTTTATGTACTATTAAAATTTACAGATTCTCAAAAAACCACATCAGGTAAATAAAATGTCAAGTCTAGGGATTAAAAATATTCTTTAAACATTCACAAATCAGAGTCACATATAAGACATTAGGTCTCAAATAATCTTATCTTCAATTGTGAAATCAGAGCCACAAGGGTTCGGTCACTCAAAATCACTGATTCCAATTAATTTTGATCATTATTATTTTTCTGGTTAACAAATTTCACTGATTCACAAAAGTCACATCAGATACACAAGATAACAAGTCCAGGATTAAGAAAAGGTTCACGTTGTTGTTGTTTATATTTAATATTGCCCGGCGGGCGTCACAGGAAAGTGACTTTTTGGTCACGGCAACCAAGGCCACATTGACCAGTGTCTCAAGCTGAGTCGCAATCCAAGATGTTAGGTAGTTGTGTTTGTTGAGCCAACAAACAGGCGGGGGCCAAGCAAGTGCCAGCAAACACAATTGGCTAAAAACCACCAGCTCCAAAGCGCGTCGCCCCTTGCATTTGTACTCTCTATCTCCAGCTATGGCTTCTCCAGAGAATCTGGAGTAAAAGTTCTCTCTAATAACGTGTTGTTAAGCGCAGCCTTTTTTGCACCACAAGCATCGATTGGGACATCACGTTACACATATATGTAAAGGAAACAATTTTTTATTTTTTTTTTTTTTTTTTTTTTCAAAAAATTAGACAACTAAGTTAGCACTAGGTGAGCCTGGTTAACAGCAGTGATGGATGCAGACAACAAAAAGGAAAAAATAAAAACAAAACAAATAAAAAAAAAATTTAAAAAATTAACACTGGTACTCTATAGTTATTCTACACAACTAAAATGTTACGTGCTGGAAATTACATATTGTCCCGTGTGGACTCTCTTATCATGGACAAACAGGAAGTATTGTGATCTCAATCAATCAATCTTTGTAAACCAGAAGGGAAATTACATATCATAAGCGAAAACTTAAAAGTTAATTGGACCTCACAGGTAGGGGTTCGTCAGCTCTTTAAAGTCCGGGCCTCAAGAAAAATGCCAGCACGCTACAAGTCCACACCAGTTTCCGCTAAAAAGTAAGCTAATTCGTCAATTACTTTGCTAGTGAGCGGAGATAGGATCTCCCTCAATGAGGCACCACCACACAGACCAGGACAGACGTTCCTTACACTATCATACTTTGGACATCTCAATAACAGATGCTCCTCGTCCTCACACACCCCACATAAATCACATAAATCATTCTCCACGCATTTCCACTTGGGCAAATGTTTCTTGGCATAGGAATGCCCAGATACAATCCTATTTATCTTACGGACAATGCAGCTTTTAAGCTGCACCTTCTCAAACCATGGCCTCGCACCCACAATCGGTCTGGACGCCGCAAACATCCTACCTTTTGACCTGCCCACAGTTTCAACCTCCTCTCTCCACTTATTCCATACTCTATCTTTAATGTTTAGAATGGCATCTTCCGCAGTCATACCAATGGTAATAACATCCCCCTCAAGTCTGGCCTCCCCGGCAGCCCTGTCAGCTTCACAGTTCTCATATATATTCATATGGGATGGAATCCACAGCACCTTAATAAGCTCGAACCTGGTCGATTTCTGGAGTAACTCAGCAACTACGTGATTTTTAGTTCCATTGCCCCTACTCAGTGCTGTACAGCTATTTAGGCTATCAGTCATAATTAGTAATTTCGTGATACCCTTACGTAACGCATGATCCATACCAATACTAATTGCAAGCAGCTCAGCAGACAGTGTTGACAGATGCCACATAACTCTGTTTTTAATACTCTCGTTTTCGTCGGGGAAGAAGATACCAATCCCTACAACTCCATTCGATACCGACGCATCCGTCGCCATTATGACCATGTCCTGGGGGAACTTCGCCTTTTTTTCACACATCAGCGACCTTACCATCTCATCGTTGACACTGGCCTTGGTAACACCTTTACCCAAGAAACCAGTGTCGATTTCAAACCTACCTTGAACCCCGCATGGCTCATTGCCAAAAACCACAGACTGAAAGACTTCCCTATATCCGGACCAACACTTCTCAAAAGGAGATTCCGCAGCGCCACCATTTAGCCTCTCAATAAACCCCGGGAAAAAATTTCCCAGCTTTAGTATTTCTTTCGCAGTGATTAACTCTGCTCTATAACCCGGAGGCAACTCATTTGATAAGACATATAGAATATAGTTTGGGGTGCTGTGCGTGAGACCTAGACCTTTTCTAAGAAATTTGTTAACAAAGGTATTAATCTTCGTATTCAGAGATTTTGATTCATAAGCAGATAAAGATCTGGAAAATTCAACTTTAGCTCTCACCAGAGCTCTGAGCAATAACAGGCTATTTTTAGGTGTGATACCAAGTTTCGTGCCACTCAAAATTCTTATCACTCTCGCATTACTTTCAGCCAGGCTCAACGCTCTTTTGTAGTGATTTCTGCTCGTGAGACTTTTAGAGAAGGTCCACCCAATGAACTTGAGTTCATTCTCTCCCCTCAGCACAGCACCGGAAATGTTTAAATTAAGATTTTTACGCGAACTCAAGGCTAGGCTTTTTGATTTCTCCCCATTGATCCTTAGTCCGAGTCTGTCAGCTTCCATCTTGAACCTGAATATGGTCCCCTGCAACTTCATCTCCACCTCATCCCTGCTTTGTCCACCCGCAATAAAAAGGAAGTCATCAGCAAATTGGAATAGGGACACCCCCATTTCCACTTCCTCATGTAGTGTCGCTGTATATAAATTAAACAACACCGGGCTAAGGGCACTTCCCTGAGGGATCCCACCCAATGTAGCCTGCGTCAATCCATTCATCGCTAGAACTCTGTGTCTAAAAAAGGAGATCACCCAATTAATATAACTCAACGGGATATTGCTTTCCAGCATCCTGAAAAATAGTTTACCCAAATCAACACAGTCATACGCATTTTCAAGGTCTAGCGTAACCAGGCCGATTCTTTTATAGACTCTTCTCATATCCGTTATCGTCTGTTTGATCAGCCCCAGACACATGGAGACTGAACGACCTTTTCTATAAGCGAAGGATTTGTCTGGGAGTATCTTGTCCGTTTCCAACTTATCTACTATGATATCCTTAATAACCGCATTAATGATTTTAAGGGCAACGCAAATTAAGGATATTGGTCTGAAGTTGGCTGAGTCATTCAAGTCTCTGCCGGGCTTGGGGATCGGAACAATCTTGATTTTTAGCCATTCCATGGGTATAATCCCTTCATAAAATGTATTATTGAGGAAAACAACCAATCCAGCTTTAGCCGAATCGGACAGATTTTTAATCATATTAAATGATATACCATCCATACCCGGGGCAGAGCCACTTTTACGACTGAGAATAATGTTTAGCATATTTGTAGTGAGCCCAAGAGATTTGTGATTGTCCCTATCGATGAGAACAGGAATAAAGGAGGGTACACTGGCCTTGCCCACGACAAGGTCGAGAAACTTTTCCGCCTTATTGTGGTCCCATGCAACATTGCCGTCTCTATTTGAACCCTTCAACCTGCGAATTAAATTCCAGAAAACTCTCATCTCTCCCCGCATTCCTAACTCCTGAATAAGACCATCCCATGATTTTTTCTTCTCCTCCCTCACTTTTCTCCTAAAAATAGCATTGAGTTTATTTAGTTCCACAAGAAACCTCGTCTCACCAGTTTTATTGAATTTAGCAAGCGCATTACTCTTTATTCTGAACAGTCTATCTAGCTCCTTGTTCCACCAGGCTTTGGGTTTGAAGTTATTCCTCTTCTCATTAATCACCAAAGTCGCCTTCTTTATCTCTTTCTTAATTAAGTCGATAACTGTTACATTACTTTCAGCATCATGACGGAGACTCTTCAACATGCTATTGAGGTAGTTGCGCGCAATAATTTTACGCCGTTTAGCCAACAACGATATGTCTAGCTCAATAATGATTGGGAGGTGAGGGGTACCACCAAATGAGACATTCACTACCGACCACTTAACAGGAATGTTATTAAAATTAACGAAAGTCATATCTAGGACACTTTTGGTGGGGTTCTGATTTTTCGAGATGTGTGTGAAGTCACCATTGTTCAGGCAGCGAAAGCCATAGTCAGTGGCTATCTCATGTAAAATGCTACCTTTTCTGTTAGTTACCGAATCACCCCAACGAGAATTTCTAGCATTGAAATCGCCAGTTACCATAGATTTGCCACTTTGCATAGCCTTTAAGAAGATTTTATCGACAGCTGCTTTGAAGGACCGAGTGTCCAAGCCAGGCCTAAGATAAGTTGAAACAAGAACCAGAGTGAACTCATTGATACTGATCGAGGTCATGCACGTGTCCTCACAGTTAGATAGCGGTATATTTACAGCATTTAACTGTTTTCTACAGCAGATCGCGGCACCTCCGTAACCGTCATTTCTATCCTTTCTAGACACTGAGAAGCCTTGAAACGAGACCCGTTCCGGCGGTAGGAGCCAGGTCTCGCTTACCAACAGGCAGCTAACATCATGCTTGTTAATGAACACTTCCACCTCATCAATGATGGGTTTCAAGCTTTGTGCATTTAACTGCAGAAATTTCATACTGAAGGTGAGTTGTCAGTATCAACATTAACCGCCTTAATGTTGCTAGTGCTTTTAATTAACGAGATCATTAATTTAACAATCTCTTCGTGAGAAGTTTTCGAGTTTTCTCCTAGGAGTTCAATCACCCTTCTGGTTGTTTCAACTAGACAGTCCTTGAGCTGCGGTAAAGATTTAACCTTCAAGAAATCAAGGTGATTTTCAACACTTTTGCCCTTTTTACTATTATCCCTCTTTTTAGCTAAACCTTCCACTTCCTGATTTACTGATACCAGATCTTCACCATGCGGCCCAATCAACCCATCATAATTTCCTGCTCCCACACCAACCTTACCCCTATGACCATTCTCCTCTCTCACTTGCCTTCTGGCTTCCCTTCTCGGCATTCCCCTCGCTACCATAAGGTAGTTCACCTTTTCCTCCCTCACTCTCTCCGGACAATCTCTGGAAAAAACGGGGTGTTGTCCCCCGCAATTTGCGCACTTGCTTGGTTTACCACATATCTCCTCCTTCCTTTCGTGCCCCTCACCACAATTCGGGCATATGTCAATTTTACCCTTGCAATCTCTGGCTATGTGCCCAAACCTCTGGCACTTATAGCATCTTGTAAGTTTAGGGATGTATTCTAGCATTTTGAATATCGCGTATTCTAATACGACTTCTCTGGGCAGCTCCTTACAGTGCAGATAAACTTTAACTCTTTCAGTTGGAATTCTTTTCACTTTACCATCTTCTCTGATAATTTTCACCTCTCTAAAAACTTTAGCCACCTTCAACCCAGGATTCCCAGCTACCAACATTTCAACAATCTCGTCCTCAGTCAGATCAACATCAATCCCCCTTATCAATCCCACTTTGGCTACTGCCCCCAAAGGAATATATACCCTAAGATTTTTGTCCAAATTGTGATTGTTCTTAAACTCATTAGCCGCTTGCCCACTTCTAAATTCAACAAGACACTTGTCGAAGGCTACTCTCCTAATGCATTTTAGATCCTCGGCCAGGTTTTCGTTCATCCTTCGACCTAGATATAGTGGATTGATACCCTTCCTCTCTTCACCATTTCCATACTCCCTAACCACCATGACTCTAAAACAATCTCTACCCTCCCCCACATAATCATAGGAGCTAACCCTTCCACCCTCAGCATCCATATCAACCACACCCTCACCAGACGTCATGACCTCATTGAGGGAAGCACCCATCACAGCCTCTTTTGCCGGGGGAACACTTTTCACATCCCGACCACCAGAGTTTTCACCGAGGATCACCTTTTCTATGTCCTGCGCTGTCATCTCCTTGGGCCCCACTGCGACCCCAACCCCTGTGTGGTCTTCACATTCGGTGCTTCTTCTCCTCTTCTCATCGCTAACTTTTGCCTTCTTAACAGAAGGGCCCTTTAACTGTTTTTCAACTTTCTCCATACTACCACCAGTCTTACTATTATATTGTCTCTTCGACATAACCAAAGAAAAATTTTCACGGATTTTGAAAAAAACACACCTGTCTTATTCCCAGGTAGGGAAGAGTCCCTGTTACTTTTCCTCTTTTTGGCAGCTAACTTATTTATTGCAAAATTAATTTTTCATCAATTAGCCTTGCAATATTAAAATGTTTTTCCTCTGACAATATCAGACGGTCAAAAAGTAAAATTACTTTTCTTCTAAATGATCAAATTAGTCGCTGCGCAAAAAAAGCATGAAACATAAAACTAACCGAAAACACAAAAAATATATTTAATTAAGAAATCAACTAAGAACTTTCGCAGTTTTACTCTAAGCGGTAAATAACTAACTGCAACCTAAAAGTACCGTAACAAACCACACTCGCTATGGTACAGTCTACTGAAAGTATTTAACAGCATCCAGAACAAAAAAAACCTAGGCTCACCTACCTGAAAGGATCCCAGTAATAGGACCAATAAAAAAACTCACAAAAACTATTTGCAGAAAACTTTTACACCCAACAAGGGGAATGCAAAAAAGAAAACCAACAAAAAAAACCTTTACAACGCACAAACACGTGATGCCCTTATAGACTTTCCTTCGCTTGATTCTTTGGTGACTGAACGCTGTGGCTGTTGAGAGAGAACAGAGAAAAGGTTCACAGAAAATTGACTTAAAACTCGTAACTTTGATGCCAACAAAACTTTCTGACAGTTTAAAATCCCAATCAGAATGTAAGGGCGACAACATTTGCGAAACAAATTTCGACGCCGCCGCCTCTCTTAGAATATTTTGGAACTATTCAGGTAGTTCTTTGATCAAGAACAGCAGAAATATTAGGGTTAGGAGTTGTTGTATTTACATGTAAAGCGCCTGAACTACATCCAGAACCGGACGAAAAGAACGCAGCTATTAGCTGTGTTTTTTTCACCCGGGTCAGGTTCTAGTTCTGTGTCAAATGAAATAAACGATGCAGGTTATAAACCCAGGAAAGGATTTTTGTTTCTTTAAGGTTGGTGTGCTTGCCTTTCAGAAGTAACAAATAATTGAAATTTATGAAGAGTAATGCATGCAAACATGTTTTATTTCACAAAAATAAAATAAAATTGCCGGAATTTATACCCACTTTGCGTCAAAAACTTAATCCACAAATTCACCTGGTGAAAGGTTTGAGTTTTAGATATGTAAAAATCCCGCCAATTTGATGCACTTTTCACAAATTTACAAATCTCGATATAAACTACATATTTACGTGACGGCTTACTTATTGTTTTCCATTTTTTCGCTGTCACAACAAACTAAACGTTCACCAAGGGGCAATGCTACCAACAACGAAAAATGAAAGTAGGTCTACAGCGCAATCTGGTGGAATATTTTCGAATTTAACATGCAGTTCTTAAAACTACAACCCGATAAATCTCTGGGTTTCATGTTGTTGTTGTATTTCTCTGTTAAAGCAGAGAACTAGAACCTGACCCGGGTGAAAAAAACACAGCTATTATGACGAAGCCTCTATCCAAAACACGACTAAGAATTTTGTGTGATCGAATGGGACTGATTTAGAAATTTTTATCTTTTTATTGTTCGCAAGTTATTAATTTTGAATTCACAAGGGAAAGTATTAAGTTGGATGCAATTATATGTGAAATCAATTTACTAACAATGCAACAGATGGCGTTTATGAATAGGATAGATTTCTACTTTGCCTCTGTTCGTAGCCTACCTATGTATTCATGAAAATACCTTTTTTGTTTTTTTTCATCCAGGAACTTTACTTTTCAATAAACAGATTGAGGGGCAATATCGTTTTTCCTTTTGGTCTGGGGGTTATCGCTTTTAATAGCCAAATTACATTAACACTTTTGCCGCCTTAAATGCCCGCAGCATATTTTTTAACTTATTCCGCAGACACTCTGCCGTAATAGGTTCTGTCTAAGAAATTATAAAAATTATAAGGAATTTAATTATGTTTATTTAACATACCAACACATTCTGGGACACCAAATCTTCCAGCACATTTTCAAATGCAAATTTCCTTTTCCTGGCATCAAGAAATTCTGCTTTTCTAACTGCATATGCAGCCAGAAAAGCCTTCGTCTCCGCATACGTCCAGGGATGCAGAATACTTTAAATATAACTCACATATGTATAAATTTAAGTTTAAACTCAATTAACTTACTTTTTATTCTCCATTATTTCAAACAATTTATTTAAATAACTTCAAAACAACGTAAACAAAGAAGAAACGTTAATTGTCAGAACTGCCAACATTTTAAATACGAAATATGGGAACAGCGCCTCTGGTAGAATAGAATATTTGGAACTAATAATCTGGGTGTGTGACCGAAACCCTAGTCAGGAACAGGATTTAGTGACTTACATGTAAAACCGCTGATCTGGTCACAAACCCCGGTGAAAAAAACGCAGCTATTATTTAAATTTTAACAGTGATTTACTTTGTTACTTCTTATCCTTTTCACATGTGTTTCAAATTCAAAAATCCCTACGACCACATGTATATCATTTTAAGAATCTCAAATACATTTTTGTTAAAAAGACTATAAAAGATATGTATTGCTTTGGAATTTATGTAAGTACGCATTTTTGAATATTCGAAAAAAATATACGTAAATTATACATACACATATGAGTTAGATGATCCGATGTTTCTATACCAAAACAAAATTCACAATTTTACCAGAACCATTAGATAAAACAAATTCAAAAAACATTGTTCGGCAACACACTTCCTGAAAAGGAAAATAAAAGTTTTAGTTACAACTTCAATGTCACCTTTATATACTTATCTTTGGGGACCAATCTTGGTCCTCCTTCAACGATGTCCAGTCATCAATAAGGATCCAAAGATCATCCTGAAAATAGAAAAAGAAAGGATTCTCATTAGCTGCTACTCCACATTTCAAATACACACAATATGTGTGCTTAAAGAGCCAAAGAGCTCTAATTTTTAAGGCCTAATTCATGGCCAGAAAAGTCCCTAGCATAACCAAAAAACATGCAATTTGCAGCGAGCAAATTCACTGCGCGAAGGACTTCTATACTAGATTTTATACTGAATAATCATTAACTACAATACATACTATGAGTAAAATGCTCATAATAACAACTTACTGCACTTATTTATCCAAATTCACCGGCAATTGTCACTAATCACACCCGAACGAACTGTCAAACTTTCCGTCACCGATATCCTTCAAACTAACATTTTCTGCGAGATCAGTGCTTCTCTTCTCAATCTACATTTTCGCGACTTGCGGATTTTGCCTATGCTAATATAAAAGCATAAAAGTATGCAAATAATGAATTATATCAACATAACCACATTCATGTTGTGGAAAAGAGATGGCAAATGCGCAAGGGAGAAAGCACTAGGTGGAAGATGTTCCAGGACCCACTTATTAGTGATGCCACAGAGTGTGGAAGGTGACCTAACCGGAAACCATGGAAACTGATGTTTGACAAAGGAAACAAAAAGTACGGTATAAAAGAAGCAGCGCTGGACTTGGAAATCACTCTTTCGTGAACCAGCAAATGCGAAAGATAAAAACCTAAAAAAGAAAAGGTAAGAAAGTGAAGTAGGAAGTATATGACCCACGGTTGAATTGACTTCCTTTATGCTTTCTGTCCTAATACGGTATACCTAATCTTCGGTAAATTAATTTGTTGAGATAAAAAGACTTAGAATATTTTCGAGGATAAATTGTATAAAGACTTAGAACATTTTTGTTAATTGTCAATTTAAAAAGACTTAGAATATTTTGTTGAATTGTTAATTTAAAAACCTTAGAGTAATTTTTGAATTGTTAATTTATGTATTTGAATAAATAAAGAAAAGGATTGTTAAGTTTGGATTGTCGAGTGGAAATTTGTATTCCACATAGTGATAAAAGATAAAATTGTAACCTTTTTGTTTGTAAATTGGAATTTGAATTAAAAATAAATTTTGATAGTTAATTCAGTGATTTCGAACCTCTTATTTGGATTACTGTTCGTAATATTTCTTGATTCCCTTAGGTAGATATCAAACAAACATATTATTTGTTCTCAACGCTTTTTTGATTGGGAGATATTTATTTATTTATTTCAAACTTTTAATTTTTTTATGGTAAAAAGACATAATTTAAGAATCCGAAAATAACTATTACATGTCGACATTATGTCGACTAAAAATACTTACATAAATGATAAATGGAAGCTAATTTTTATTTGGTGATAAGAAAAATAAAACTTTCTTGATGTTCTTTATTCATGATCAAAAAAAAATGTGTAATTGCTTTCATAACTGTTACGGATGATTGGAAAAGTAAAAATCTTTAATGGGCGTTTAGAGGCAATTGAAACTACTAATTGTTAAATTTAATCGTTTCATTCGGAATTTAAAAATATAATTCATAAATTAAACAAAGAGTTTTAAAATAAAACGTACAGCCCTTATGGCGACAGGAAATAAAATCGTATAATATATTAATATTACTGTTAACACAATAGTTTTTGTGTTAAGGCGAGCCGAGAAAAGAAAAGGCACACAAGTTTCGATCGCTAGATTTATTGAAAGATCCTACTGATCTCCTCTCTGGTACAACAACGAATGGGGAGAATTTTCAACTGATCTTTAGAACAGTTAATAGATAACCGTTTCTTGAATAATGCATTGAACTAGTTAGCAAGGGTCCAATAAGTAAAAAAATTGTGATGCGACTAATAAGAAAATGATTTACATACATATGTATATGAATTTTTAAAACTTTAAATTGAAATTTGATTGATTACGAAAATTAACTAATTATTATTGTTGAAATCTCTAACAATTACAAAATGTTGATATACACATTTTATCGGTACGCGATTTCGAATGCGTCGCGAGCAAGCTGATTGCTGTTGTGAAGTACGTTGCCGCACTGTGGAGGCTGCGAATGCGTTGCCGGAGCAGCTAAAACCAAAAGCTCAGGCCGCCAGAGCTCACTTCTTGTGTGTAGCATTTTTCGGGATTGCTCTTGGACATTTGAGCTATTTTTCTGTGCCCAAACCAAAGCATACATTTTATAATGTGCTAAAAAAAGGGAAATATTAAAAATGAATAAGCCTATTTAGATTTTTTCTAAAGATAATTAAATAAACATAATAATAACGTAATAATTCTAATAAACTTAGAGATTTTTTAAATTTTTATTTTTATTTTTTGAGGATGAGCCTTACACCTCGTCTTATTAAAGTATTATATTTTGAGTTTTGGTTTCAATACAGTTTCAAAGAATTTTTTAAATAAACTTAATTAAAAACCGAAACGTATAAATTTTTCACTTTAATAAAGAAAGCTTTGGAAAATAATATTAGTTGTGCCAGAGATAACATATTCATATTACTACGTATATTTGTTATATTACTACGTATGTATATTCGTTATCTCTGGTTGTGCTAAAATAAAAATGTAGGTTTTTGGTAAGAATCATTTTCGGTGGTCGAATGAAAATAAACTGGATTTAAAATAGGAACGGTTTGATATTCGGTTATCAAACCCAGTTTTATAAGCCAAAAAGCTTGTTGTGGTTGATGTCCACAATTTTAATAGTCGTGTTATTTTACCTGAATGATATGATGATATAGAATAATTGAAAAAATTTAGTTTAGTACCACAGATAATACCCAGATTTCCAACAGCCGTGTTAAAAAGTCTGGCTCCTAAATATGAGCTGTGCTTGGCCGCTAGCGGCCACATCAACGCATTCACAGCGGCGCACTCAGCTCCTAACGCATTGCAACGCATCTTACCAAGCAACTCACAGGCAAAAGAGCACGCACACGCAACTCAATCGTTTTACATCGCCTCATCTCGTCGCACTGACGCTACGACTGGCCGCTGCTGCTTTGAGGAAGTACGCATGAAGCAGACTGTTTGCGGCGGCCTGGTGTGAAATGCGTTGCTATGCGATGGCCGCTAGCGGACAAGCTCTTTCGTTTCATACCAGACTTTTGCCCATAAGCGTTGTTCATCTGGGTATTATCTGTGTTAGTACTTTACCTGTGACTTTACCTTTGGCTAATTAAATAAAGTTTAATACAATACAATGTTTAAAAGGCAGAAACTCCGAAATTAATACTCGAAAATCGACTATAATTTCTCTTATGCAAAATGCGAAATTTAAAACAGAAAACTGCTAATCATATACATATACATATATGTACATATATTGTTAAATTTTAAGATGAATGCTTACTTTGAATGTTGAGCTATTATTTGAAATGAGAACCTTTTATAAGAATTAACAGTTTCTATTAAAATGAAAAAGCTACGGTATTCAGTATTTGGGAGAAATTCTTTTAAATCAGAGCAATGCAAAATAATAAGTCTTGTTAAAATTCAATAAAAATTAAATACCCAGTGAAGTGGAATTTTTATGCAATGCTTTTTCCATATTATACGTTAAACTAGTGCCGACATACAAATTTCATAAATTCCAACTCCTAATCAGACCATCTTCTACCCAGACAGAGTAAAAATTTTGAGTGTATGAGTCGCTCAGAAGTCGAAATTAAAATTGAGATTTGCGTTCTGTGCTCAGTTTTCTTTGCGCGGAATATGATTGGTTACATACGTAAGTTTTACTCCAAGTATTTAGGTACATCAAAAGTATTTTATTTCCAGTGATCATGTAAGTACCTGAAAAACTAGGCACTTTTGTAAGCATGAAAAGCACATAAAATAAACAGAGGCCTTGCAAATCGAAGTTCCACATAAATGAAAACAATTTCATGGTATTGGCCGGTCAAGTCACTTCTTGTGGCAACACCTGTGTTGAGATCACCGAGCGTCTCCATACATCGATCGGTGGAACCCGAAAGACATTCACTAGCCGACTGTGTGGCTTTCTTGAGTGGAGTTGAGTTGATCACCTTCATCCAGTGTAAAAATTAAGCAATCAAAGCTGAATAAGTTGACTTAATGTTTCTCAAAAATGTTATATATATAAAATTTCACCAGGGGCTAAACTATAGAAGTGAATTCCTTGGTACACCACTTGCTCAAGACCAGCAGTTTTTGCAGCTATAAAACTGGGCTGAGCGCGGACATTGTTTCCGAATATCGTCGAGGCGAGTCAAAAGCGAGTGTTGCTGAGTTGGTGGCTAGGGCTAGCACTTGCTATTCGAACGGGGCATGGCTTAGCACCTGGGAGCCTACCTGACAGTTTCATTAATGGTGATAAAACACAGCCAGCTCAGTTCGCGGTTGACTGCCTTTGCGGCATCTTTTACTACAATTAGTAATCAGCTGGTGTCTGAAACTGCTGCGGTGCCGCGGGCTTTTTGTAGAACCTCGATGGATGCAAGACGATAACATGAGAAAATCTGATTTACCGGAGACTATTAACTTGTAGCTATAGGTAACGGTTAGATGGTTTCGCAATTAATAATGCATGAAAGCTTATTACCTAGTACTTAATGCAGATTTTCTTTGATTCAAAGACGGAATAAATTTACGCAATTGTGGGAAGATAAGAACAAATCTTGAGGTGTAAAATTTCTATTGGATTATTGCAAGAAAACCTTCAGAAATATTTACTTCAAATACCACGGTATAGAAATACAGGGTATGCTAATACTGCAATACTTTTCCATCAGCGCCACACCTTTAATTCATTAATTTGTAATTCGGCAATGATTTTCACTGAATCCATTTTCAAATTAACAAATGACGGAACTTTGTGAAAAAATATGTGACGTCACTATGTGGTTGTCAAGGAAGCATCGAATATATCTTGCCCTATACCGTGCCATAAATAATTCTGTCATTAAATCTGTGCGTTCATAAAACTGTTCGAAGTGTGCAAATGTGGGTTAGGTAGAGGAATAACCCATTTGCAAAGAAAAAGTTGAAATTTACTGCTAATTGCATCACCTTTAGATAAAATATGGATATAACATTTTATGATTTCATGTCGCAAATAAAGGGGCTGATTTGAGCAGCTTTTATTTGAATTGTAAAAAATAAAGCCTGGTGCATAATTTGTTTATTTGATTGTGTAAAGTTTACCTACCCTACTCTAGGGAGAACACCTGGGTGTACTTCTAACAGAGTTATATTTCTTTTCATTTTTAAAAGTACACAATATCTCAAAATGCGTAAAGCGCTCGGAGTAGATCTAGTTTTTCTATTCCCTCTATGAAAAATATCAAACCTTATTTAGATTTTTATCATAATTAGGTACCTATACCTTTTTGGAGCTCTCGACATCCCTACTTCTGTGAAGAATCATCCGATTTAGAAAATTGCTGGTCTAATTGTCCTACCCTTAGTAGGCTATCGTTAAGGACATCAATTTCTTTTTATGCTTAAAATATAAATTTTTTGTTATGTCATTTAAGTTCAAAAAGCGTAAAATTTTGAATTTTGTCTTCGAGGAGTTGCCATTATGTGAAAAAAGGTTAACGATAGCGACAATTATTTTAAAACTAATTAAATTTATAAAATTAGCGTGTTAGTAAACATGCGCACACATATGTAATTGCCTTAACCCTTAAATCCTACTCTTAACTATACAAAAAATTTCAAGAAGGCCTTTTCTTAGGCAGTCAAGCATTAACAATTCCAAAAAAGTTAGCTTATCTCAAAGTTATTTTTGATAACTATTTTTAAGTATACAGTGAGTGAACCTATCTTATTATACATATACATTTTTGCTGACAAATGCCTCGTCCAAACTATAAGTATGTGTTGTTACCAGTATCAGTATTAAACATTTTTTTTTATTTGTTTATTTATTTAGTTAATGCTTGTTTAAAAA
The DNA here is from genome assembly GCA_933228815.1 of Machimus atricapillus. NCBI lineage: Eukaryota > Metazoa > Arthropoda > Insecta > Diptera > Asilidae > Machimus > Machimus atricapillus. The sequence goes on from OW121784.1 coordinate 33,138,343, forward strand.
AAGTACAATGTTTTTGCAAATCGATATTCAGTCTTACAGTCAAAAACCTATGTATATATGTACATAACTATAAAGTTTTTTTTTTGTAATTTGAACGCTTTAGGAAGAAAGGTGATAATCGTTATCGGCATTATTATCGGTTATTTTATATTAATATTATATTTGCATTGTTCACAATATGTACATATATGTACATACATATATGTATGTATGTACATATATGGTTACAAAAACTAAATGTTGAATGCGATAGGTTCTTATATATTAAAACAGGAAATTTAACACTACTCACTTTAAAGTAAAGTACAATATAAGTACATTATAAGATTAAGATTTTTATACGCATTTGTCGATATTAGATGTACGTTATAAAACTTATTAGTTTCTTTTTTCGCCCAAAAAGGTAGATAAATAAAGCCAATATTAGTTGTGTTAACATAAACGGTCAGTTATTTCAACAAAACGCTAAAAACAAACACCATAGAGAAAATATATTCTTTGAATTGTTTGTAATAGTACTACTGGTTAATGTCTTGTAATTTTCAGCAATTACGTAAAGGGTTTGCCTAAAATTGATGTAGTTAGGATTAAACAAATTAACTTGGCTAAAGTAATTTCAACGTCTAGTTAAGCTTAACTAATACAGCAGACCGAAATAACTTTCTCCCAGCATGAAGAATGTCTGTGATTACTTTTTCCGGTATTTCCAGAAAACGGAATCATGAATCTTAAAGACCTATTAGTGGATTACGCATATTTATAATCCGAAGAAAATCGTTAGAAATATTATCGATCGATTATGGTAATATCCCCATATATGTATGTATACATACCTACATATATGTTTTCCATTTGTACCTATACGGGAAGTTTCGTTAAGATTTGATCAAAGTTTGTTCGGAGACCCTCTCCTAAAATCCCTTCACCCCTAAAATCCCAAATGAAAACTTGGACGAGGTTAACCCAGAAAAAACTTTATAAGGTCTTTCTGAGACATCGTTAGATATTGGTTGATAGCGTGTTATAAAAACAAATGTTGATCAGGAAACCATGTACATAGAGTCGATTGGCATGTTCAAGGTTGTTTTTCATAAGGTTTCGTACCCAGAACTAAAAGAAGGAAACATTACGCAACAGAAATAGATACAAATGATGGGTGCAAAAAAGAACAATAAAGTTGGTTTTATTTGTATAACGATGATGTACAGTATACTGTGAGTATTTTCAAAACTACTTCGGGTTTTCGGCTGCTTTTAGTTTTACGAAGCATGTTTCATGTTGGACAGAGAAGAATCAGTGGAAAAAAATTCTTTGAAGATTATTTTAGACCTGCAACGATTATCCTCTAATTTCGAACCTATTGTGGCGGTTGTATGAAAGTAAGCAGTGAAATATTTGTGGAAATCGTAGCAGGCTACGAGATGAAGTTTTGTTGTTTTATAAAATTGAAAATATTAGTTTGGTAATTGACTCCGGCCGGTAAAAATATAAATTAAAAATTAATAATAAAATAAACCCAAAAATTAATAAACACTTAAAATAAACAAATTGTAAATAATAATAAAAGTAAAAATAAAATATAAAATAAAAATAATAAATTATAAATTATTTTAATTTAAATAAAATTTAAATGGAGGCCGACCTCCATTACTGGTCGACCCCCACACTATTATAGAAAAAGTAATTTTGACATAACTGTATATCTTGGTTTATTATAATAATGAATTTGGGTAATAAGAGCTCATTCATGTCTAGACTACAAAATTTCTTCATTTAGCATTTTAGTTCTAACGACGACATCCAGGTATTTATTAATACCAAGTAAATAGTTAAGAGCTTTCTCAGTATGTTTATGTTTTTAATTCAGGACTCTAAGAAGCTAACTATGAACTGAGTATAATTATAGTATAGTATAGTATATATTTATAGAAAAGAATTTAGCAAAAATGTGTTAAAACACTGGGACACCTTTTAGAATCCGGCTGGAATCCGGAGCTCGATGCTTGCTAAATGTTTTTAATTATTTTCTGTGTTGTCTCAAATTAAAACAAACCAGTTCCTGTATAAAGATAGCATTTTAAAAGTATTTGAATGTTTGCGTTTAACCTCCATTTAACTAAGTATATAGTATAGAGGTCAAACGAATTAAAACCCGTTTTGAATATCAAATATTAATATTTATTTTTCTATTGTTCTAATTACGGTAAGATAAACTAGAAGTTTTAAAAAGTCTTTGTAATCAAATTTTATTCTGGAACCATTTCGCCTCCAGATTGTAGGTATTAATAAGTAAAAGAATTACTATTGTGCAATTTAACTGCGCAAATGAGCTTCGGAAATAAGTTATAGTTCTCAGCAGAGGGAAACTTCAATGTTTTTCATTTTCATTTCCTCTCCAAATCTCCTTTGTTTAGCACTGGGAGATTTAGTAGTAAAACAAAATGTTGCATTTCGTAATATTTTACCTTGGCTCCATCCAACAGAACCGAAATTTCTCATGTTTTTATAGAAATATAATTTCTCTGTTGTTTTTATATTTTAGATACAAATAGCCGACGAGACCTTGAGGAAGACACTAAGTAGAAGATTGGCGGGCATAATAAGGTAATTGATCTCGAGAAGCTCGATGAAGAAGCGAGAAATAACCTCTTCTTTTTTTGTTGTGTGCAGAAAATCCATAATTTTTGTGATATAGACCAAATTAATCAATCATTCGCACAAATTTAATATTTTGCTGTAAAAGTGGGCACATTACTGCAAACATTATCGAATTCAGATCTGTGCTGCATGTTACGTGACACAACTGCAGAGTTGGGCTCAATTGAAAAAAGTCGATAAAATTGCATAACATCGCTCTAGACAACACACATATTCAGCCCGGAGGAGAAAAAGACAGAGATTTTGAGTATATTTCAATTTCAGGAAAAAAAAATAAATAACTAGTTGCGCGAGCTTGCGGACATTGGGCATTGAGTTGATTTCTTTGGGCTGTGCCTGCGCCACTCATGGGGATCATTCAGAAGATATTCGAGCAGATTTCCTCGATTTGCACTATCTACGTGAAATTCGCAACGCTGGCGATCATAATATATCACCTGGTCCAGTGGTACATGCTTACGTTTGAGGTGAACCCGAGCAATGGTAGTGGCGCCGAGGTCGCCGGTGCAAATTAACTGCACCTCTAGTAATATAGGACTGGACGCAGCAGCGCCTTCGCGACTTTATTGTGATCTTTATATGTAAGATTACTAGCGCAAAAGCGCAGCTATGGTACTTACGTCATTGCATCGTGAAAGTTACATTTTTTGGATGTATTTGTTGGAATCGGATTGGAGAAATACAAAACACACAGCTGAGTAACTTTGCAGTTTTCATTTTTCTGTTTAACATTTTCCTGCCCCCACACCCGTGGCAACTCGGTGCCAACTCCTTGCCTGTTTCGTGTAAAACGTTCCACAATCAAAAGAGACAATCTATTCACATCCACACCATTATTAACAGTGTATATTGGAGGAACTTGTCTTGGCGCAGCCATCCAGCAAGTTGGCCACCGCTCGAGCAGACAGTGGTAACCGCGACATCACCTGGGCAGCAATAACCAATCTCGGAATACGCAGCGGAAGCTTACTCGGAGTTGAAACTCTTTTCCTCCTACAGCCGTTGGGTGATAACCTGGCTTTTGGTGGAAAAAAAAAATAATATATCGCAGTGGTCGCGTTGTCCAATTTCAAAAATCCGAATTGTCGCTACCGAGTGTGATCGCGATAAATTTTTGTAATTTTCTTAAAAATTTCACCTCAAGAGATTCGCTGGCTTGGAAAAGTGATCGACTCAAACACGATCAGATTTTCTTTTTGTGCTTACGTTCATTAAACGTAAAAGTTTATGGTTTGTGCTTGTTTTAGTTCCAATAATATCAATTCTCAGTGAGATCGCAAGTAGTTTCTAAATTTTTATTTTAAAGACAATAATCATTGATCCCCTAGTCTAGTATAAGCCAACCACCAAAAATTTTCGGTGGATTTTTTTGGATTACCTGCGTTTGCTGAAAGGTAAGTCACTTCTGACACAAAGACAACGCCATTTTTAGTGCACCTATAGTGCTTTATAAAGATTTTGCACAATCAATCAATAATATGTTACCAGTTGTTAGTAAAAGTAGTTTTCATATAGTTGCATTAATTAAGTCAGATAAAAGCAGGGTGGGGCTACAAAAACCAATTACTTTGTCGAATTGTGAAATAAGTCACATATGGTACATAAAAGGAAAAAAAACGGCTCATATAAAGATAAAAATTTGGAAAAGGTATAAGGGGATATGCTAAAACTGGGGTTTCATGACAAAAGATTACCACAAGTCTTGTGCTTAAATGCATTTAACGAACATGTCACCATTCACAATGGCTGAGTGGAAGGAAACTTACCAGAACTTGTTACCGGAGACTAAACCTTAAATAGAATATACACTCTCGTATTGCTCTATCTGCAGTCGGTCTGGTGAATTAAAAATAAAAATCACAAACCGGTAATAAGATTTATTTTAAATTTAACTTGATGGCGACTTTTTCTTTAAGAAACTTGTTTGATTCAATACTCAGAATTCGCTGAATAAAGATCAAGGTGAGTGAATCTTCAGTTACATTAAACTTCTCAGAGCCAAGCGATTTTTATGCTAATCGAGCCGTGGTCATTGGAAATTTATATTTATCTCTATGGTAATAATTGGGTCTTGAAACCAGTTGCAAAAATTATTTTGAAAATTGCAGCATACTCATATGCTTAAATTAAACATTTTTGTAATTTCAAACTGATAACTACATTGAGAATTGGAAGAAAACCTTGAGATTCACTCTATTTTTATGTAAGGTACATTCACCTCACTTATAAAGAAACTTTGAGAAAGGACAACTAGTCCGCATTTTAAGATGTTAAGATGTACATATGTATTTGCTCTATTTAGATGGCTTGAAATCAGCAAATTTAGTTTTATATCGAAAATTTGTATATGCTATTATTGCGAGAGTAAGCCTAAATCATCGCATAACTTATGTTTGATCATTAAACGGAGCAACCATAGCATTAATTAATTTTTTTATTATTTTAAAAAGACGCATAGCGAAAAAGGTCATTTCGGCAACGTTTTTAAGAATTCAATTGTATACCTAACAAATACAAATAAAATCAATACACATATGTATGTATAATAAAATTTGTTTTACTGTCTATATAGCCAAACTAGTTCGTATTATAAAATTAAAAACGCATGTGAAATATTACTCCAATGAAGCTCTGAAGCAAAAGTCCACCACAGAACAGTCATTTTTGGAACATTTCCGAAATATCGTTTTCATATAAACGTTCGCTTTTTATTGACGGCAGCCATCTTAGATGCAGTCCGTCAAGGTTACTGAAAAATATTTGAGGTTACTTTTTCAGCATTGTGCTTTCCAATATTCCAAATTAATTGCGGAAATGATAAACTATTGCTGTATACTCTTTGTACATAATGAATTGAAAGGACCCCGCAAATTTTGTATGGAAATTGGGTTTCACTCAATGTTTCTGAAATTTTGGGAATGGATTCTTCAGAGCACGTAGATCAAAAGTCTCAATGGGCAGAAAGCTTTTCGATGGCTAGTTTTTCATTTATAGCGGGTTGAAGTTGCAAAAAATTGACATTGGGTCAACCGTCGTTCAGAAACCACGTAACGTTTCTTATTCCAACATGTATCACTACGTAAGGCATTCAGCTTGAAACCTCTCTTCCTCCCCTCAAAGGTTACATAACCTGTAAATACGAATGAAATGTCGTTATTTTCTAGGTATACTTCGATACCAACCCTATAACTTGTCAAATTTACTAAAATTATATTATTAGCATAATGTATATAAAATATAAATATGTAGTATGAAATTATTTACTCTTGTACTTGCTCTGTGCAATTTTTCTGATCGCTACCTTTTTTATTAGGTACATTTTCATCATTTATTTAAAATGTATGTATATGTACATATCTAGTTGGTGCTAAATACGAATCCCAAATCAAAGAATATGCTATCATATCATATTTCGAGAAAAAAATGTTAAAAAGTAAAAAAAAGTCACATTTGTCAATATATTTATGTATACATACTAGCTGGATTACCCAATTTCACTCTGTGTACAAAATTTTTGTTGCCATATTGGATCCGCCATATTGAATTTCCAGATTGCGAACGTAGATTCGCAATAAGGACATCCACAAACCCCCAAATACGAATTTTCATGGCAATCCCTTGATATTTTCAACTTTTGATCGCCATCTTGGGTCCGCCATTTTGAAACCCGCGAATAAAAAGTCACCTATATGTTGCGCCGAAATATGTATTACTTTCAACCAAAAAATGAAAATGATCGGATCCAGCGTTTAGTAGACGTGAAGGGTTACCCGGTTTCAACCGGTGTACACAAATTTTGGTGGCCATATTGGATCCGCCATTTTGAATTTCCAAATTTCGAATAAAGGTTCTCACTAACATCCAAACACCCTCAAATACCAATTTTCAACCCAATCCCTTGATATTTTCAATTTTTAGCCGCCATCTTAGGTTCGCCATTTTGAAAGTCGTGATTAAAAAGTAGCCTTTATGTTGGCCTGGAATATGTAGTACCTTTACCCAAAAAAATGAAAATGCTCGGATTCAGCGTTTAAGCTTGATTGAGTGACAAACAAACAAACTTTGGATTTTTTTATGTACATACATATGTATATACATAATATATGATATACTTATATACATATGTATATTTCGAAATATCATAGCGTGGCTAAAATATGTAAATACATTATAATACGAAAAATTGTAAGATACGTACGATAGCTCGTTTAAATTAACTTATTTTCATAAAAAAATTTATTTCATTCAATAAATATCGGTGCAGAAGGAGTCTCTTGAAATATGTGCGTGCTTTACAAACAAATTTTTATAGACTGTATATGTATAAAGAAAATTTAAGCTTTTTTTACGTGTTTACCCAGGTGATAGGGTTTAAACCAAAACACTCGTTTCACCGAGTTCAACAATTTATTAATTTTAACTCAACAATTCAAATTGACTATATTTTGGTTGGGTTGATCTTATCACGTTCAAGGACCACACGCCTCTTCGCTGGATTACATTCCTCATTTTCGCTGGAGTCGCTGGAATCTGACAGTTCTGAAGACACCAGACAAGCTGGCCTTTTCCTATGTGGACAGGGGTTCTTTTCACCTTCCCGACTTTCTTTATGCGCGATGTACGCTTGGTAGAGAATTTCTAATGACTGCCAGTTGTTCCCCAAATGGTTCCCACTGAGGAGGGCGCATGATAGGGTTTAAACCAAAACACTCGTTTCACCGAGTTCAACAATTTATTAATTTTAACTCAACAATTCAAATTGAATACTATATTTTGGTTGGGTTGAGCCTATCACGTTGGGCGCTGGAGTGCAAGGACCACACCCCTCTTCGCTGGATTACATTCCTCATTTTCGCTGGAGTCGCTGGAATCTGACAGTTCTGAAGACACCAGACAAGGTGGCCTTTTCCTATGTGGACAGGGGTTCTTTTCACCTTCCCGACTTTCTTTATGCGCGATGTACGCTTGGTAGAGAATTTTTAATGACTGCCAGTTGTTCCCCGAATGGTTCCCACGGAGGAGGGCGCATGACAGGGTTTAAACCAAAAGACTCGTTTCACCGAGTTCAACAATTTATTAATTTTAACTCAACAATTCAAATTGAATACTATATTTTGGTTGGGTTGATCCTGTCACGTTGGGCGCTGGAGTGCAAGGACCACACGCCTCTTCGCTGGATTACATTCCTCATTTTCGCTGGAGTCGCTGGAATCTGACAGTTCTGAAGACACCAGACAAGGTGGCCTTTTCCTATGTGGACAGGGGTTCTTTTCACCTTCCCGACTTTCTTTATGCGCGATGTACGCTTGGTAGAGAATTTCTAATGACTGCCAGTTGTTCCCCGAATGGTTCCCACTGAGGAGGGTGCATGATAGGGTTTAAACCAAAACACTCGTTTCACCGAGTTAAACAATTTATTAATTTTAACTCAACAATTCAAATTGAATACTATATTTTGGTTGGGTTGATCCTATCACGTTGGGCGCTGGAGTGCAAGGACCACACGCCTCATCGCTGGATTACATTCCTCATCTTCGCTGGAGTCGCTGGAGTCTGATAGTTCTGAAGACACCAGACAAGGTGGCCTTTTCCTATGTGGACAGGGGTTCTTTTCACCTTCCCGACTTTCTTTATGCGCGATGTACGCTTGGTAGAGAATTTCTAATGACTGCCAGTTGTTCCCCGAATGGTTCCCACTGAGGAGGGCGCATGATAGGGTTTAAACCAAAACACTCGTTTCACCGAGTTCAACAATTTATTAATTTTAACTCAACAATTCAAATTGAATACTATATTTTCGTTGGGTTGATCCTATCACGTTGGGCGCCGGAGTGCAAGGACCACACGCCTCTTCGCTGGATTACATTCCTCATTTTCGCTGGAGTCGCTGGAATCTGACAGTTCTGAAGACACCAGACAAGCTGGCCTTTTCCTATGTGGACAGGGGTTCTTTTCACCTTCCCGACTTTCTTTATGCGCGATGTACGCTTGGTAGAGAATTTCTAATGACTGCCAGTTGTTCCCCGAATGGTTCCCACTGAGGAGGGCGCATGATAGGGTTTAAACCAAAACACTCGTTTCACCGAGTTCAACAATTTATTAATTTTAACTCAACAATTCAAATTGAATACTATATTTTCGTTGGGTTGATCCTATCACGTTGGGCGCTGGAGTGCAAGGACCACACGCCTCTTCGCTTCGCGTACCGCGCATTTATTGGGTTTCCGAGCTCCATAACAGTTGCACAAAAAAAGGGAAGATTGCAATTTTGAAACTTTATACCTTTATTCACTTCGGTATAATAATATTCAATTAAATTTCCAGCGATGCGATCTCACTTGACGTCTGTGCTCTCCAAGGGCGTGGTGAAGAAGGATCTAGTCTAGTGTGATGACATGACAGCTGGGTGATCATGTAGTAGAGTCGAGATTAAATAAGGTAGTAGAGTGGCACACAGAAGACTTCGAATATATGTTGCCTATTTCTCCAACATTCTCCCCCTCATTAAGTATCCTTAACGATGGGTAGCTTGCACAATTTTGCAATCGGTCGTTTCAGCTCCCCTGTTGATGTCCGTAAGGTTACGACTCGTATTAAGTTGTCATGACCGGGGTGTAGAGCAGTGAATTTGATAACAAAATTTAGACGAATCGTCAAACATACATGGACATAAATTTAACTTTAATTTCAAAGCAATTATTAATTATACTTGTGAAATTAATATGGTCGAAATTCCGAATTTCGTTTAGAGTCTGTACAGAGTAGGTACATATTGCAGAAAAAAAAATTTCTTTGCTCAAGATAGTATTGTTGCGTAAAAATAATAACACTATCTAGACTTTGGAAGTCTCCGCTCTCTCCGGCTTGAGCGATACGTGGTTTAAGGACGAGCCCTTAACAGTTAATTTTAATTAATGCGGGGGAAATAACTAATGATAAAGACTGCGTTCGTATAAACTATTTTCGGTCAGTTACAAGTGCTTTCACTAAAATGAGACATAATGTATATATCATATTTAGCTTATTTACGTAAAATAATTCTATTTTATGCTTAATATGGTTTATGCTTTTTGCAGTTAAGGTATTAAATATGTAGATGGTTAAAATACATACATATATTGGAAGCGGTTAAATATGAGGAGAATTCCAGAGGGTGATTTTCACTGATGTACTGATCTTTGAGATTGCTCTCAAAATGACTTTCCAAAGTTACCTTTATATGTCGAGTTTCTGTACGAGCTACTCTTTCAGGAAAAATACTCCGCGCTCTGAAAGAATATTATTGCATAAACTTAAATGATGGCATTGAGGTAAAATGCGCTAAGTTCAAAAGATATTCTAAGTTCATACAATGTACAAATTAAAGCGATCCTAGATTTTCTACGGGAGATTTCAATCTTTTTATGGGAAATGTGAAACTTTCTTACTCCGCCAAATTCGGGAGATTCGAGTAGATACATATACAATTTATATGAATGACTTAAGTATTCTTTTGAAAAACTCAGGCGGCATATACAGAAAACGCTTGAATTAGTTGAGAGATGGAATACTCTGAGGTAGCTTTGTAGAATAAGCTGAGATACTCGAGGGATACCGAAAAATATTATCTCAGGATATTATATAATATACAGTTAAAATGAATAAGAAGAAGAAAAAAGAAGTTATTAGTCTTCATTATGTTGACATTGGGATTTAATTAATTTATTTGCTGTCATTTTCCAACTTGGTTATTTTGAGTCAGATAATGTTATGAATTTCATTAATATTTGTTAAATTATTTATGCAATGTTTTCATTTGAAACATATGTATATTTTGCATTAAGCCATTCGTCCTATTTTTTATTTTTATTTTTTAGTGTTCACACTGGTATTTATAGGTGAATAAAATAACTATAATAACCTTTTTTTCTTCAAAAACAAAACTTCCGTTGCTTTTTCAGTTCAGTTTTTTATAAAATTTCCCGCATTTAAATCTTCTTAACATAGTTACATAGGGTTGTATATTAAGAAAATACGTTTTTCATTGCAATTGTTTAATCAATACTTGGCCGATTTTGCGATTTCGACAGTTTTTTAAGGTATATGCATATATATGTATGTACATGTATGTACATATGTGTGTGTTCTAAAATGTTATGCAAAGTTTACGCTTTGGATGTTTAAAAAACCACCACTTCGTCATAAAATAGAAACTATAAGTTTAATACCAAACCTATCGACGAAATGTATAAGGCTTCTAAATTAAAGTTAATTTTTTTCCTTTGAAAGACAAGAAATAGTGAATATGTATAGTTAAATAAACGGGGAAAAAAGAAGAAAAAGAATGATACTTTCAATGGATTGTTTTGTAATCAGTTGGTGGAACAATGCCATGCTTAATAAACAGGACAATATCAATTCGGGGACTAGAAGGTGTTTTACTCGATACACAAAATCAATAGTGGATTAAGTATTACAAGAGAAAAAAAAAATTTTGTTACGTATTTGCTTTTCAATATTTCTGCCTTTTTTCCATTTTTATTTTTATATTAGGTACTTGGCTAATTATGTCAATTAAGTCTTTTAACTATGGTTTTTAAACAATATAAAACATGGAGTTGAAGTAGGCTTTTAATTTTTGCAAAAAAAATTATTAAGAAGCGGCCCATATACGGTACGACTAGTCCGCGGACTGAGTCGAGTCTGAAGTGCAGTCTTATCGTGTGTAGTTCTGTCTGACGGACTCATTTGACAGTCACAGAATTGATCCGCTAAAATCAAAAAAATTTGATTTTTGAGGGAGGAGCTTGCAGTCCAGCAGGCTAGTCTTATCGTGTGTATGGAGGAGTCTGACGGACTTTTTGACATTTCATTTGTTTTTCGACTTTCGCATTCTTGTGTGAAATGTTGTAGAGAGCGGACGTGCCTTGCAGTTAAAGTATTTTAATTATAGATAAACACAAAATCATTTTTCTATCCATATTGTTCACTTTCTCACTGTTGGCTTCGCTCTACTCAAAAATATTAGATGAGTCTGATTGTTCAGTCCGAACGTGTGTGGCAGTACATCAAACTGAATTTTATACGACTCAGTCTGCGGACTAGTCGTACCATGTATGGGCCGCTAAATATTTGGCCTGAATAAATGGAAATAAAAATATGAACACTTTAGCCAGGAATATAAAAACTATTTAGACCTTTCAATAATAATCATCTCCGATAATCTGAGATACTTCTCTTTTGCGCCGAACCTGAGATAATTTTGCACGGCACAGATTTGTTTACATAAACCATCTGAAGTCAAATGTTAAGCAGAGTGCAGAGAAATTGGGCATTTTATAAAACTTTGCATATTACCAGAGAGAAGTAAAATAACAAGAGATTTCAATGCGAACAAATAAGAAATGTATGAAGAAAATCAACCTAAGCGCGATACCTCCAGGCTGGCCTGGAGACACAGACAAGTTCCACACGACATGCCCTGTTGGATTACTTGAGCTCTCTCGTGTGGATTACTTTTCAATAAGCGTTGTGTGTTTTTGCCTCCTGGCATCTATATATGCTCTCCGATTCTGCGTACATACATACCGTGAGAACCAAAAGTGATGGCACACTTAGACATTTTATTTTTTACTTCCCACATTTTTATAACTGTAAGAGCTCAAGTAATTCAACAGTAATCCAACAGGGCATGCCGTGTGGAACTTGTGAGTGTCTCCAGGCCAGCCTGGAGGTATCGCACTTAGGTTGATTTTCTTCATACATTTCTTATTTGTTCGCATTGGAATCTCTTATTATTTTACTTCTCTCTGATATTACTAACACAAAGATTCGATACATAATTCCCCTAAATTATTATTGCAAAACTACTGACAAATACTATTGAACATTTGAGGAAAGAACTTACTAGAAGTCTCTAAAATAAGACATCTAACACTAGATTTACCAAGACTTTTCCTATCAATGTAATTTAAAGGGCAAAACCAGTCAAAATGACTGGTAAGGTATATCTATGTAGTGTTACTAAAATAAGCCAATTAAAAGATAAAGCTCACAGAATGAATGGAATAATATTAAATAGCAATTTTGTTAAAATCTTAGTTAAATCAATGCCAAATACAATATTGAAAAGGAAGAGTTTTTCTTCTTTTATTATGTTATCTTTATTTGTTTTTATTTTCTTATTTTTGCCAGGTATATACTAATAATCATAAACCATTGCAATATAATAAAACTGTGGATTTAACATGTGTTTAACATGTACATATGTTCCTACTTAAATTTTACAAAAGTTTAATATGGCTTATTGAAAAAACATCTTCCGGATGAATAACTGAGAAAGAATTGGACAGATAAACAATTAAAAGGAGTGCACTCTTAGCAATTTTTCGTCTCTAATTATGCTCATTTTATTCTTTTAATATCAAAGTACATATGTACGTACAACAACATTTTGTTAAGTGTTATGATTATTTGAAGTTCGTGAAACTCAAATACTATTTAATTAATTTGAAAATAGAGTATAATGGCAAATAAAATAACATTTTAAAAGAACAAGCAAATTGGAATGGGTCACATCGGATGGTTTGATTCCCTTGTTACTGGGCATATCTTACTCGAATTTGTTCAGATATTTAATTTCCAACTCTTTGCCTTTGGTTGGTTAAAAAAAAATTTAAATTTTAAAGAATACCTTGAAGATCTCTAAGACGTGCCGAAATCACTATTCAAATGTTAAATGCTTTCTGAGGGAACAAACCAATTTGCTTTACAATACAAATCATGATGTTAAGATAGAAAATTTGTACAAGGACCAAACAAAATTAATGCTTTTAAGTACATAATTTATAGAGACACTTTGCAAGCGGATCTCCGACAGGTGTTTCAACTGAACTTTACTTTTGAGTGTGGCTCTTTGCAATTACTTTAGTACGTGAGCATAGGATGTGCTTTGAATGCAAAATATGCCATCAGTGCAAAGCCCATTGCGTTCTTTAGATACATGAAGCCTTTAAAAAAAGAACTAAAGGTCTTCGCCGTAACTGAAAAGAACAATTACAGATCAATGACTTGTGTTACCTCATGATCTTACACAAAATTCCGCGACGGTATGAAATGTTATGGAGACAACCCATCCAAAGTAAAAGATGCACTCCCTCTTTGAGGTGTGTTATATCTAAATAGAATTAAGAAAACTTTAGAAATTAGATCAATTATTATGTGCAATGGCGAGCCCTGATAAGTTTCCGTATGGCCATTGTTGAAATCTATGATTCTATGATTTATTTTGTTCTACATTTTGTACCCGTCTTTACTATGCTTCAATATAGGCTTAGGTGCGCCAATGCGGAATTGATTCTCTGGGGTTCAGGTTTTACTCCACTGTGCATTGGCTCGTTGCACAAATACGCCAGATCAGTAAACCAACATTTCTCCGTGGAAGATTGTGGTTGTATGCACTGAATAAATAAAACTTTCGTTTTCGTTTTGTTCACAGCTTTTGCTGCATCGCCCACAGATGTGTCGGTATTAGTTCCTCTAGATATAATGAATTTGTAATTAGATCGGCTTAGATTTGTTATAATTCAGACGATGGAACCTTGAGTTCGCTATTTCACTTTCAGATTTCCCTTCCAAATGTTCGCAGGTGAAATACTAACATTCACCTGATATAATTAATTCAGGTTATGGATCAATAGAAGATGTGTGAATATGTCCCATTTGATGGCTATTTTCAAAATTATTTTAAAGCATATCATTCAACGATACTTTCAAGCAAATTACTCTATAGCTAACTAGTTAAACTTTTATCTATGATTAAATAACATACATATGTATATAATAAAACGTAATAAAATAACTACTGTTTTTATACACAATGGAAAAGTTAAAATGTTCTAGGAATTGTAGTCTAAAGGAATTTTCATTCATTTAAAACTGATTTATTTTGCTGGTCCACAGGCATCTATGTATTTCATATGGCAGTGTGAACCATTTGTGGTCCACACCTAGGTTTCCAACTTATGGCAGCGTAGGTAGACCAGCAACGACCGATCGTGAAGAGTATGAAGAAGTTCGCCATTCTGAACGTATTAATTATAATTAAAATATTAATATTTTCAGGTTTATAATTACCTAATATGTATCCTATAGTTTGTAGTATACATAAGTGATACTCAACGGGATTCCGTTTAATTTTATTTTTCAACACACAACACAACAAAAACTGTAATGTTTAGCGTCCTATCGAATTGCTTGAGATCTTTTTTATACTTACGAGTATGTGGACAATTCCTTGTATAAGGTGTGCACCGTATCAGAATTGTAGGTAACTATGTAGATGTTATTTTTCTGACTATATAAACTTGTTTATTTTTGGCTTCTGACAATTAGGTAATAAAATTAAATGAACGATTTGAAGAATGTTATAAGTATTTTCTATACAATTATACACAAGGCCCGCTTATATTGCAATAGAATTTTTTATTGCTTCGAAATAGTTAGCCACATGGTTGAACAAATTATATTTAAAAATTAAATAACATTTTCTTTTATTCTTTTTTCACTTAGGTAGGTATACACTTTATTACATTTCAAGAAACTGAAATAATTTAACTTAATTGAATTTGCACCATTTAATCTAAAACAAAATTCATAGTTCTTTATGAGAGTGCATATTGTTACTCTTTCGCACCACAAATTTTTAGTTAATAATTTAGTGAAAAAAAAAAAATAAGTAATCCTTTATTTCTCGTTATGTTGGTAACTTTGTGGAAATACTGTCATTGGTAAAATCTCCACAATTTGTGAAGTAATAGTACACATTCTCCATCTTTTCCCTTAGCTCATTTATCCTATCCCTTTAGGCAACTCATTATAGCCAACCACGTTTTTTTCATGGAAGCGCACACAAACTTTTTATTAAATTTATGGCTTTGAGTAGGTAGAAAATTGTAATAATATTTTTATCTGCTTTGGATCTAAATTTATTTTAAAGATACATTTTTCCCCTCAACTTTTACTTAATGAATTTTCAAAATTACGCTCTTCAACTTCGATAAACAACCAGCTACGTCTTAAATAATTATCTTTTAATCTACGTAAAGCGTTCGAATTTTCTCCGATATTTGTCGCTGCTTTCTCAAGTTTTGTTTTAGGTCTACTTCGGATTTAGTTTCCTGGGGGTAAACTCTTTGTAGACACCCCCAAACCCAACATATAAAAATCAATGAATGCCTCGAAGTTGAAGGGCGTCATTATTTATATATCTAGATAATGTTTATTTTTTCATTAGCATTTTATGATATTTATATTATTAACTTCCCATTATTGTTGTAATGTAATTTTTCGAATTGAAAATGTTGACATATCTTGTTTTGAGGTTCCCAGAGTTGGAATCCATCGTTTTTAGAAAGATATCTGTGTGCGCATGTGTACGTTCATGAGCTTTTTTTCGATTCGTACAACAAATAATGATATCGACTTCGGACCAATTTCATTCGACGCACAATTACATAATGAACACCTGATTAGGTTCGCAACAAAATTTAAATGGCGGTTTTTTTTTTAACAAAAAAACCATTTCAAAGTTGTTGTAAAATGATTTTCAAGGGCACCAAATGTGAAGTTGGCAGTGTGGATAGACCAGTCGCACCCAGTCTTATGTTTTTTACGTTGAGATCACTTTCGATCCAATTGCCATTAATATACCTGAAACACCATTGAAATTTTAATAATAAATACAACATTTAGAGGTTTCTTGTTATATTCGCTCTTAGATATAAAATGCGCTAAGGCTAACTAATATTATTTGCCATCATCCATTAGGTACTCTTTCAGTTTGTTTCTTCCCTTATTTTATTGGCATACTAGTATAATGTAGGTACAAAACTTCTCTGAAGCTATTTAAGTTTTAAGGCCGTTCCAAGATTCCATCTAACAAACGAAGGCCATAAAATAGCTAAGTCTGGGAGACATACCACTCCTCGAAATTTTTAACAGTTTCTTAACTGCGCCGGTCTGCGTGCTCGGAATAATTTAAATTTTGGCATGACGTTTAGGTGATTTTCTCACTTTTACCACGTCCGTTTACTCACGATAATTCAATGCACGCCATCAAATAATGCGGCTGTAGCGTCAAACTATTTTCGAATTATATTCGAACGATTCTCTAAAAGTAATTTATACCGCAACTGCATTCTTGGAAGTTTGCGACATTTCGTGAAATTCGTTAGATGCAAAAATTTATATTTCAACGGAGCAATTTGTATTTCCGGCTGAACCTAAATTTCGTTAGGACTATACATAAAAAAATTGCACGTTTGGCATTCCCCTCAAACACGATTTTCTTGTTTGGGGAATTTAATCATGCCTACGTATATAATTTTGCCCAGTGACCTTTTTATTATTGTGATTTATCTGAATAGCGACATGTTACTGGCGAAATAAATAATTTATGAATTCTTGTGATCCGTCCCATAAGACGTTATGAAATTATGGCCTGAAGCGAGTTTAAAATTTTTGCAATTTTTGTGAATTAGGAGACCGTGATCCTTATTAAAGAGCTAATGCTAATTTTTGAGTATCAAAACTTTCTTCCAAAATTACTTTTATTTTCTTAGAATTGGTTTTTGATAACAGGAACTGTAGTGATAATAAAGCAAACCAGTTGATGACCATATTCGCTTTCCGGGGTGTCCCAAAAAACCACCGTCCAAACATGTACATATATTGATATTGATTTCGACGGAGTTGTACCACTATTTAACTCAAAGCATTAAAAAATAAGATAAGTACCTATGTATGTATATTTAATTTATTAAAACAAAAAAATTCTCACGTAAATACCTATCTGTGCTTATTGTAATAAAATGGATAATTATATGTATTTCCGGGTGCAAAAATAAAACTAAAACCAGAAAAAACTAACAATGTTTTCTGTCGCCATTTGGCAGTCGTGATTTCAGTCCACATTGTTTAGTCCATTTACTTTTTTCAATAAGTATTTCTACTTTTTCAGTATTTTGTTCCCGCACTTTTGGTCTTTTATTCACTGCCTCAGTGGATGTCATTTCGTTTTCCGACTTTCCGACGTTCAAGATAGTTTTTCAGACTGTTTTTCGTTTTACTTTTTCACCCAGGTTTAATTAAAACTTTGAAGATATTTATAATTCGATATTTAAGCAAGGCAATGTTTACAGCAAATAAGGGGAGAAGGTTGGAGGCAGGTGTCGACTTAAATAACTTATATTTCTTATTTTTGCAAAATTCGGGTTTTCTACTCTTGTACGATTCTGAAGTATTTTTCTTTCTAAATTTTCCAACTAGTGTATAAACATTCAGACCATATATGATGTATTTTGTATAAATAATTATTGCTTGAAATAAGGATGTAAATATATGTTTCTATCCGATAAAAATGTCAAGTGTTACGTTATTTACGCTCTCTTACTACGTTGAGGGCAGTCAAGTTATTATATAGACAAAATTTTACCTCTTTTACATAAACAAATGTTGTGTAGGCGCACTACGACCTTGAAAAGATTTAAGTTTAATTTATAGATAGACAAATTTGAAGAAAATTTAGTATTTTACTTTGCAAAGTAAGAATTGCTTAGGAAAATTCGAGTTACATAACTCGCATCTATATATCTAGCTAGGGATACATAGATACTTGTAGATATGTATTTACCTCCTATCTTATCTCAAAATCAACATGAGTGAGTATATTTTCTCTCGTTTTTAAACTTACCGCATAAGATTAAATACTATTTTAATTCCAACACGTAAAACTCCAACAGTTTAGCAATATAATTTCTTCTAAACAAGCCTTTTCTTATTCCATGCACACCAACTGAAGTTCAGCGAGTCGATATTGAAGTTGACCAAGCGTTGAAAGTGAAAGTCAACAAGAGTGTCACAACAACTTTTTTCTTGCCCGAAGCAAAAGTCGATATTATTTTAAATCTTTCATTGAACACCGAAGACTCGAAAAGTAATCAGCCATAAATCGAGGAAGCATTTAATTATTCCTTAAAAGGTATTTAACATATGCGTAAAATGCCACTGGAACGCTGTTTCGCATTCAAGGTTGTTCAAGTTTAGCAATTGTATGCTTTTACATTAATTTGCCAAATGTAATGTATTCATAAATCACGACAAAAAGAGGATAATAAAGTTATATGTAAGCCTAGTGATATTCATACCATACCTTCGTAACCAAGTGTATTGTTTATTTAAAAAGTTGGAACCAGTTACAAGGGCATTCTTTAGAAGTTTTCGTAATATCAAGTTGAGGTCGCACATCAAGCTTTAACGGTTTACTTTTCTTGTGTCCAGGCCAAGGTTGAGGAAGTACTGCAATATTTGTTAAAAGGTTTAAATAATAATAGATTATTTTATTTTTAACCTTTTTCGTCTTCGAACTACAGATTTCATTAACTTTTTAACCTAAGCCCGATCACACCGATCATTAAACGGTTTAAATTGCACAACCTTGGTCGTTTGTAGTCCTAGGTACGTGGCTTTCTAGCAGACATTTTAAAATAAAAGTTAAGATGTGTGGGATTGGTTTTCGTATAACTTTGTATTTGGCTCGTTAAAACTAGGATGAAAATCTATAACTTTTAACTAATTTTCAATCATATGGTTGTTTAATACAAAAAATTAAAATCCCGATATAATTAAGGTTATTTTGAAGATATTTAATGAAAATGGAGGGTTTTTAAAAAATATTTATTTACAGTTTTTATTCCGCAATACTTAATTTATACTGAAGGCTGAAATGCAAGAAAATCCATGTTATTTATATTATGTCTCAGTCTCCGATATAAATTATGATTAAGTAAAATTAGTTGCTTGCCCTTAACATTCAATGACTGAATTAACCTACATACCACAAATTACCAGGTGAGCTGCATATCGATTAACCTTTTTGTGTAGTCTTTTAAACGAGTTAGATAATCTGAGGAATTTTCAGAAAAACTTATGAAAAATACTCGAATTTTCAGAAGAACTTGTGAAAGATGCTCGGTTTTTATCTAGCATCATGATTGCTATTCCACTGAATAAATATGATTAATATATTAATATAACCCACTAGATGAGTGATGAAAGATAGTTTAATTTTAAAATTTGCTTTTGATGTTATTTAGGTATATAGTTCAACAATAATTGGGTATAACTACAAAGGAAATATTGTGCTAACTATACTTATGAGCTAAGTGCAAATTTGTTTTAGGTAAATTTCATGTGAACTACATACCTATTGCAGCTTATCTGCTGAAAAGAGCCAATATCTCTGCTAAAGTTCTCGTCAATGGGTCGAGGGTGTGGGGTTAGGGGCTACGTAAGTTATATAAAAATGGTTTGGACCCGATAACTTTCGTATTTTTTAATCGCTATTGAGCAAACTTAACATACCATTTTGACAACACATATGAAGTTCAAGTCGTGTTACAAAATGGAGGTCATCGGTCAAAGATGCGATGTAGCCGCATCAGTTTCTAAAAGTGATTTTGTTACCACGACAGCAACCGTCTTTCTAAATGGATTCTGGTTCAATTTTGCGTATGCATTTATTGACTCGACATCTAGGTCATGTTGAAAAATGAAGTAATAAAGATAAGGAATTATTAATAATAAATAAACCTAATTAGATGATTTCTTCAATGAAACCTAATTAAACTGTAGATTGAAGATGAAGAACAAACGTAAAAACATTTATTTGAAAATATACATATGTACCTAACGCGACAAAGAATTATAAATAAATGACAAATAAAACACGAATCAGTCGATGTTATGTTTTTTTTTAGAAAACTGTAAGAAATTGATTCTGAACTCTTATATACAATTAACGCCACTGGCACTGAAATAAGGAAAATGCGGGAAATTTCAGTTGCAGCTGCAAACAAGACCTACCATATGTATAATGTAAGGAAGTAAATAATAAGCACATTCTTTAAAAAGTTGATTATACTGCGTTTTACTTTTACATTCTCGCAAACTAGAACACTTTGGAAAATATTGAAATGTGAAACTGGAAACTGGCTGGTGGTGACCTTCATTTAACTTCGTCGGAATAAATTCAGCTGCTTCCTTAGAACTGATCAGTTATTTAAATAAGTTATATAAGAGTAAATATGCTGATATTTCAAAAATAAAAATAAGCATAGCTTAACACTGCACTAGCTTATAACATGTGAAAGTTCTATGTATATATAAATGATTAACATTTAAATCGAATAGACTTTTAACGAAAGATGAAAAGCAACAAATTGAAAAGTCAAGAAAGTGTGAAGATTTTGAAATCATAGACTGTAAAATTTATAGTTCACTGTTGCTGTAAGATCTTTATAAGTCACTGAATGAATGGGCCGCATAATTACTATAGAAGTGAAAGAAGCACGATCTCGCAATTATTTTTCGATTGTTTTCAAGTTAAATGCTACGTAACTGTACAATGAAATTTAATGAACATATCCCTATGCAATTCTGATTTATTTTCTTTATATTTTCAGTGGAGAATAATGAGAAGAACTAAAAGATGGCTTCTTATATTCGCGGGTAAGTTTTTCGATCAATTCATTTAATATAATTAAAATTCGGCATAAATAAATTTATCTAATCAAAATACATTTAGCTAAAAAACCTGTTTCTATGCTTATGAATAAAGACCACTAAAATTCAACATCATATTTGAAGAAGGCTTATAATATATGGAATTGCGATTATGCAATGCCTTGGTGGTCTTATTTGATTTCGCTCGACAGTTTAAGTAGCTATATATTGCAACGACACAAATACAGGCTTTTTTAACAACAGATTTCAAAACATTTTTACAAATTTTTTTCATAATTTCGTTAAACTTGTTAAAAAGTATTAGGCTTTTGGGGTATACACTTTTCTCTTGAAATACTTTCACAAATAAAAGTTGGTCAAATAGGGTTTCGAAGGAGGCTAGCCACAACATATTGTTTACAAATCACGTTACTTCTGTCAATGGCACAGTAATGGGTAACTGATTTTCATATTTTTGGTAATAGAATTGACGTAATAGGCTCCGACTTTCCATAACTCGTACGATAGAATGGGACATGGAAGAAAGAATCATCTCTCAATGAACGTGCAGGGAGAGAAATGCAGAAAAAGGAGATAATCGCAGGCGAATTAATTCTTCCCAGCATGCAATCCAGGGTAAAGCCAACTATAGCGTTAGTGCGGCCATGTTCTAAGGATTGCAGTGATAGCAGCTTAAGTCTGTCCACATAAGGTGACAGAACGAGAGAGTCAGTCCAAGGAAGAGCCCTTAGGGGAACCTAAGGAACCTTCTCTGGACCACCTCAACATGATTCACCTGAGTCCCACATGAAGGCGACCAAGCTAAACTAACGTAACTCAAGAATTGGTCTGACAAAATTACAATAGAGAGTCCTTGTGATGTAAGAAGGATCATTGAATTCCTTCGACCAACGTTTGACAAAGCATAGGGTAGAGTTAGCTTTTCTAACAATGGCGTTGGTCGTCAAAAGAAAAGCAGCTGTTGAGCGAGGCACCGAGATCCTTGGAAATATCAAATCTCTGTAGCGAGCATCCGTCAATGGAATAATTAAAAAGAGTTAAATTTTTGGAACGTGAGAAAAATATATAAGTGCATTTGTCAGTATAATTAAGGGTAATTGGTTAATAGAACACCACCTGAAAAAGGCAGTGAGATCAGAGTTTAAAAGAATACAGACATGCTCGCTAGAAATGGCTCGAAAAATCTTCGCGTCGTCACTGCGGTATAGGATATACTCGAGTTAGGAAGGACTAATGAGACGTCATTGATAAAGTCAGTTTACTATTGACTTTTACAAAAGAAGTATAAAATTTAAAAATGACTTTGTCATCGTAAGATACTCGTCATGGTGAGTATCATATATGTATATGATACCTACATATCACGCATCTAAAAACCTTTTAATATTGGACTTTTTAACTTTTTAAATCAAAAATATAAAAATTATAGTCATTAAACATAAAATATATTGCTTTTGGGAAATAGTCAATATACATAAAAGGGATATAGGTAGTCTGTATCTACGAAATGGTTTTTTTTTTTGCAGTGGCCGTCAAAGTAGTAATTAATCCGTTTTGAGTTTTTTGGATTGCTTTATTCATTAACTGTAATAGGCCAGATAATTTCAGTGTAATACACATGCATATACATACATATGTCAGTAATTAATTACGTACATATATAAGTCACGTAAGGTGCTGCAGGAATAGCATTCACCAATGCACCCAGTGCACAACAACATTTTAAATGCAAAAACTTTAATAAGTGTCAGACGACCTTGCGCCGAAAGAAAAATACCGCAAAATCAAACCGCGAGTCCGACATCTTCGAACAGTAAATTAACGACTTTCTTTATCTTCTTTTCAGCACTTGTTGGTCTAATGGCGCATGCAGGCGCCTTAAGAGCGACAGCTCTGATCTTTGGCAAGGCGCCGACGTCCACCACCACGACGACAGAAGCGCCAGCTGAGCCGGAGGAAGAGGTACGTATGCAGCCGGCCCGGCGGTCATTGATTAGCCATTTAATAACCTTCCATCGTTCCCGATAAATGATTTTTCGATTATGCAACTGCTTGCGGCACCTTTCCTGGGAGATTATCGGAAGTCGCCTAGCAACTTTTTTGGGCTCATCAGTCCGTCTGCGTCGCGGCCTACGCCACGGAGGAGCGTTCTGCGCAAGTGCAGCCCACTCGTTGGTGTGAAATTTGTGGGCGCTCGAAGCTTACGCGGCTCCGATGGGCTGAGGCCGTTGCAAAACGATGCAGCCGAAATCCGTTCAAGTGAAAGGCTTTCACCCGCTCAAACATTTCATTTTTTTATTTTTGGGCAGGTTGCAGATCTCGCTAGTATGCTAATAGGAACAAATTTGGTAATCGTGTGCTGTTTAAATTTTAAAAAGTGGAACACAAGTTTTCTGTCTGTTGCTGGTACCACTTACATTACAAAGCTGTTCAGTGACATAAATCAAGCATATTTTTCTTATGAAACGATTTGTTTGAACCTAAGAATCTAATATTTATGTATTTATATAATAAATTATAGAGAACATACTAAAGAGAAAAACATAAAATGTTTTTACATATCATTACCTACTACACATTAAAGCGAATGTTTAGGTGAAAGTGTGGAGATTCCGCCCAAGTTGACGGTTTGCAAATTGCTAAAAAAATGAACAAGATGTGATCTAGGTAATGTGTGGAATTCACAAAGATTATGTAAATATTATTTCATAATACTGCAGAAAAAATTTGTTGAATTTTAAATGCTACCGGAAGCAATCTGGGATATTACGACGAATTAATAAAATCATTTTATTAAAATTAGGCAGATTTTTACTGAAAAGAGAGTTATTATCAGCTAAAAGTTATGACATTATTATCTCTTCATGAAATATTTTATATGCAACAGTAGATATATTATTTTAAATTTAACTTAATTAATTCATACACGAACCGTATTTTTCTATGAAAGTTATATAATAAAAAATAGTTTATCTACGCTAGTGAAAATATCTAAACTTTTTTTGCATGCCCGTAACGCACTCGAGGTACATATGTACATTGTACATACACCCAAACATTTTGTATTTTTCAAGACCGCAACAAGCACGGTTGTTGAAGAATCACACCCGCATAACGCCTGCATCCTGATTGCAACAGGCCTAAATATTTCCCTAAAACGCCCGCATAGTAGGCCCGAATCCAACTCGCCTGCAGCAGGCCCACATTTTTATAAATTCTGCTCTAGTTATAAGAAAGGTAGATAAAAAACGTCTACTTACCTATATTGTTTACATAGCATCTTAAATTTAAACTTTTATTTTCATTTTTAACAGGAGTGTTGCAGACGTCTCTATGTGTGATGAGAGCTTAGTAAACGTCTCACTATTTTATAGATATTGATTTTTTTCGATAAATCGCCGTTGTAATCGTATTTTGTTGACTGTTTTTAGTACAATTTTTTCTTTTCGTTTTATCGAGAATACACTCCAGAGTTAGTGTTTCTAGTGCATTCAATAATAATTTGACAAAAAATTAACAAGAGAGCCAGCAAGAAAAACAAATAAAATAAAAAATAATTTAAATTTTTTGCTTTGAAAATTATTTTATTTTTTCAATAGCGAAAAATAATGTTATGGCAACTATTGCACATTGGATTAATAAATTGCCTGTTTAATGGAGATCAAAGGAAGATGCAACACGATCTTAATTTTTCTTTAAAAAAAATAGTGTTTGCTATTTTTATGCCAAAAGGGACTCTAATTTTATCAATATCTTGAAAACAATGAGACTTTTATTAAGATCATTTTTATTTTTGTCTGGTAGGTACATCATACCTCAATCTTTCTTCTCTTTAAAATGAGGAAACTTGTATTAGAACATCCTCTTGTTTTTTTTTTTTTTTTTTGTATCTATATATTATTGTTTCGTTTTTTTATGAGAGGACATGAAGGAAATCATGGTCTACGTAATTTTTTCACCACCTACATATCTCATTTCAGTATATTTTCTCATGAAATCACTTTACATCGTGGGCAATTTGGTTGCATTATTAAATTTTGAATTTTGTAGTCGCACAAAAGATCTATTTAGGTCGAGTTGCTTATGAAATGCAGACTCAGGCTTATGCAAACATTTATTCCCCACATTAGATCTATTATTTAAAATTCGAAATTTAATGTATTAGTTAGTTCTTGTCTGCCAATTCTAGTGAAATGATATCATTTCAATGTTTTCACTTTCGAAAACTAGGTAGCTACGATATGATGATTTGAAAGCAATCATTTCAGTGACAGAATTTTTTAATTCATTGACACGTAGCAAATGGCACAAAATGCTTTAGTAAATAAAATTAAGCTAAGGTTATTTATCTCCATATCTTAATAAGGTCTATAACATGTGCCTTTTATTATAACATTTTTTATGAAATCGAACAAAACTCAGATAGAATTTGAAAAATCGAAATGATACTTTAAAAGAAATCGCACACTTATTTTGACATATGTATAATAGCTACTTTCATTTTATGATTAAAATGATGCTGAAGTTATTTTCGAAAATCAATTGGCATACGTCCAACTTCGCTTAAATTCACCAATTTCGAAAACTTGTAGTTGCTTCGATCCACTATCTTGAATTTGTAGTTACAAATTGTTATAAATAGTAGGAATTATATATAATATATAATATGTACTGTGGTAAATCGTATAAATCTTTTTGCTTTAAATCAATAAACGTGCATCGGATGATTACTTAAGAGATATGCGTTGCTCAAATAACTGTGCAGTGAGAAACTGATTGTTTTTGTTATGAAACAACATAACCTCCTATAAAAGCAGAGTGTTACACAGAATGACTGCATGCAGACGAAATACTTCTATGGCATAATCGCTCCGCTGAATGGATACATATACCTTTATGTGGAATGGACTTACCAATTAAGGACTGTGGTCGGCAGTCAGTAGTCAATTAAAATATTGCATAACATTTAGTCGCTCCGGAAGCCGAGTTCTTTTTTGTAAACAATCATTGACCTAGTGACAAGCCAGTTTGTCTTATTTATATGACTGATGTCAATCAACTACGTAAAATGTGTGCTTGTTAAAACACCACTTGACCTATTTTGACTTGGATGAAGACAAATATTTTTGGCGTTAGTAATTGCCTATCTTGTTTCGAAAGACGAGTCGATTGAGTTGTTTTATAAAAAAATGTAGACAATATTGGAAAAACGAGTTTCCATGTAAATAAAATCATTATAATTTATTTTTTTTATTACTTGGTTTCATTTCATTTCATGTAGAATGATTAATATTAGGTTCCATCAAACATTCTAATTCACATACTTCATACGATTAACAGGTTAAAAAAATAAAAATAAATAAAATTATTTTTAAACAAGGTACCTAATCTGCACAAAAGAGCCTTTTTGATTAATCGAGCTGATCTTTGTCACCATATAGTTGAGGAGTGTCTATTCAAAAGGGGCTACTTCCACCATAAGCATATTTTACAAAAAATAGATAAAAACCTATATATGTAGTTGTAACTATTTATACATAAGTATATGCAGATGTTTCCTTCATAATAAGATTATTTACGAAGGGCATAGGTACTTTACTAATTTATTTTTCAATATTATTTAGGTACTAACAAAATAATAAACAATCGAAATTGAAATATGTAGCACCTGTTGATCAGACAGTTCGCAACGAAATAGCACCCGTTTTTATCAGCATTTACACCAATACGCTTAGCTTAGTAAGGTAACGAAAGACATTTAATAACAGTCGACACACACAAAAAGTTTCAAACGTTCTCTTCGATATGAACTTGTTGAAAATCTCCCAATTTTTAATGAAATGGAATGGAAATTGCTCCTTTTGATTAAGACATTAAAAATAAGGCTACTCTGAAAAAAAAGGAATTGGTAAAGATAACCAAAATCGTAGGGTAAAAAGGCGCCAAACAATAAAATTTGTTCTTTTTAACAGTGAAAAATAGTTAATATCCTGATCTCAGATTTTGAACAAGAAAATTGTTCACTAACCATTTTTTGATTAATTTACAATTTGATCATTAACTAACATTTGTGTTGTTTAACTTACTATGTAAAAGGTACATCAACATTTCTCATTGTAAGGTGAATATTAAAATGTTAGGACGTGCATTTTTTTGTGCTTTTTGTAATGTAACATGTGTGTTGTTTTGCTCAATGTTTCGTAAATTATTATTCAATAACTTACAAAAGCATTGAGCAAAACAGCACACAAGCCGTACTACAAAAAATCACAAAAAACTGCTCTTTCAAGTATCTCTAATCCCTTAACTTCTGGGCACTTTCGTAAATGTGATCCTTTAAAAATTTTGTAACATAATATCAATCTATCATCCTATTGGAAAAAAGTTATTATTTATTTCGTAGTAGCTTCTATGTAAAATAGAACGATAAATATAGAGATAAATGTATATTTTGTATATGACATTAAATCACGCGAACACAAACTATCCTGAAGTAATGGCATGTGCATGTCAGTATTTTTTCCAGATTATATTAAATGTATATTTAAAGAAAAGATTAATTTTTTGGTTTAACTTTTATTTCAGTTCATTAAACTTAAATTAGACATTCAGCTTACATAAATTTTTTTTTATTAACTAAAGCTACAAAATTAGGAATTTGTTTAAAACAAATTGTTTTTAGTTAAAAATGCACTTCACAATCACTTTACTTCTATTTCACTGAGCGAACTCGAAAACCACCTTCCTTGGCAAAATTTCACTCTACACTGACAACGGAACTGTCCTTAAACAAAGAATCCCTCGAAAACTGATCTCGGAATTTGTTCAACAACTACGAAAATAGTCAATTTAAAAGGTTTTACCAAATTCGCTGGTAGATTAAACAAAAGAATGGTTAAGTAACCATAAAAGCAGTAAAATAGGAATTGACAATTTTTAATAGTTAGTATTGAACGACGAAAATGTTCAAAAATTTAGAGTTTCGGCAATATGTATGGCGATCATTTAACAATTTTTTTCGTTTAATTGACCAACTTTATTTTTTTCAATGTACTATTAGTAAGAATCTTACATTAGAAGTGGAATTAATACAAAACATTTTGAATGACGATAAAGTGGAAA
Source organism: Machimus atricapillus (assembly GCA_933228815.1). Classification (NCBI taxonomy): domain Eukaryota; kingdom Metazoa; phylum Arthropoda; class Insecta; order Diptera; family Asilidae; genus Machimus; species Machimus atricapillus. The sequence goes on from OW121784.1 coordinate 33,166,684, forward strand.
TAGCCTCTTTTAAGCAGAGATTTGTTAAATACTCAACAAAATCTGACTTGAAATCCATGACAATAATCTTTCGAGGACAAACTTCAAATAAGATTACATGTGTTTTGTTGTATATCTCTTATATACTGATCTTCTTCTAGTAAAAACTTTACACAAGATCGAAACTAGTTTTGATTCATACACTGATCTTCATCCCGCAAATAAATAATGAATATTTCTACATCTTCGGCTACACAACAGACATAAATTGTGCCCGCAGTCTGTTTCTCTAAAAGCTATAAAAATCAGGACAAGAACGAGCTTTTTATTACTCGGTTCTGCTCTTCGATAGAGTCCTTTTATTCTTATAAGAAAAGGATGTTTTTATTCAAGAGCTTAAAATTTTTGTTCATAAAATTCGTAGAAGTATTTTCAGCATTGTACCTCATATATAGAAACTCTAAAACTGTCAGTTTGGCGGTTCGTTGTCAAGCGATAATGTGTTGTTCGCATCCACTAATTGCGATAAAAATAAATCTTACCTAAGTTGAATAAATAATTCCAGACAATTCGTCAGTGTCTAACGTTCGTTAACTTAACTACCCAATTGAATTGAAAAGTTCATCATTCGCTTCGATGGTATAAATCGCCTTTTTGTTGATGGTGCATACGATTGCTTTATTTAAATAATTAAATGGAAAATGAAACCTGGTTTTATTATTTTTCATATTGTATTTTTATTCTGTCTTGCACAATTATGGAATATGTATTAGGAGTAATTACACTTTATTGTGCTCACGCCTATTAAGTAGGGTAAATCCAAATGTAAAGTTGACCATGGACCAATGAATGACCGACCAGTAGATAGGAAGACGTATGTTAAAAAATTGTTTCATTTTATCACTCGTTTTAATAGGGTCTTTTTGCCCATTGTGGTAACGCAACGGGCCTAACATTGGCCTATGTGTGCCTTCCCAGGCGGCCACAACAACCTAATCTAAGCTAACCTATCGCTTTCATATAATGAGTTATAGGTTGAGGTTCTATCTGGTCATTTGTTGGTGCATTTAACCTACTCATTAATGAATGCTTTATAACTTTTGGTCTCTGATATATTCTCTTATTGGAACTAAGGTATCTCATTTATTTCATACCAATATAAACATAGTGCAAATAGTGCAAATCTTTTTGTTTTTAATTTTGCATAATATATCTACTTTTATCTAAGAAGTTCTTATGTAATAACATACACATGGTATGTAGTATACATAGAATCACTTTTATCAAGAGCGAATTTTGTATTAAAGTTTAAAAATTAAGTATGCCTAGTACAAAAATTTCCGTTTTAAAGGAAGGTTGGACGTACGTATAAAGGCTGTAAATAAATGGGCCTCAGTTTTAAGACTTTGCGGGAGCGCAGAATAACTGTACGTGTTGGACTTGAATAACAAATGGGCCGGCCTTATAAGATTATGCCACATCCTGGATGTGGGTGTAAATAGGCCATATAGCGGCCGTTTCACGATAAGAAACGGAATTTAATTTTTGTGAACTCCTGGATACGCTGATAGTGTGATTGAAAAGCTTTTGACGAAAATTGGCGTAATCACTGGTGATCAATGTGGTCTTAAATAGAAAAACATTTTAATAAATTTGTATAGGTATCTGAAATAGCAATACCAAACACGTTTTTATGCTCGTACTAATATAACCATTTCTGATTTTAAGTCGCACTGACACACAAGCCGAATATGTGAGAATATTTTTGAAGAATACAAATTTCTATTTTAGTTTTGTTTTTTTTTTTTTTTGTGGAAAAGACTACAAAAATATTAGTAGATAGCAGTTTCGAAATTATTTTCCTATTTTCGTTTTTCCTCCAATATGTATTTTTGAGATACATTTTACATTTTATATAATAAGCTATAGACAAAATTGATTACAAGAAATTTTGACGGTTTTAAAATGTAATACCTTTTAGTACCCCCTTTATATTCAATTAAATAAGTGTTAAAAAATAATTTAGGAATGCATTTACATATTATAAAGAATGTCATTAGTTGCACAGAATGTTCTATTGAATTTATAAAACATACTGCAGTAAACAAATTGTTGTTACAAACATCTTTTGATAATAAAATAGAATTTTGTATAATATTTCCTTAGATACAAGATAACAAACTGGCGTATTCAGTGCTAAGTTGAAAAAATAATTTCAAATTAAGTCATGAAATGAACATTAAGATTAATTAAGTATGTATAGTAAAAAAATTTTTGTTACAGCAAAAAAGGCGGTCAAACTTGTGTCTTGATAGATTTGGTGAACCTTTCCTAATTCATTTGGGATTAGTTAACGAATTTGAAGATGCTGACTTTTTCTTATGTTGAAATTGTTGACGCTTTACGCAACTTAGGTTAGATCATATAATGCCACAATTTACTGGTTGCGGCAAACACTTTATCCACAAGACAACGGACCGCCGGAAACCGCTGCTATGAAATAGAATGAAGGATTTGGTTTGAGCAAAACTGTTTTTGCGAATCATATGAAAGAAAATTTCTGTAAGAGCCCTATGAGAATGTTGAGGTTGAAAGCTTTTCAAGGGAAAAGCTCAAAGATAAGGAAATGTGCTTTAAGCTTGTAATAGTCCTGAGAACTTACAGCAAGGGTACAAGGACTTTGAGCTTTCGCAGAACAGCAGCGAAGTAAACAAGCCCACCGCAGGGCCAGCGCCACCGCAGCAGCGATTTGGCTGCAATAGGACTCTGCGAAATCTGCAGCACCGTTTTTGCTGCACATAGGACGTAGCGGTACGTCCGATCCAAATTTTTCGTGGACACAGAATTTGTTCGGCGTGCGACATCTTTATAGTTATAAGTATTATATTATTGCTGCTATCGGCAGTTTCATATACATAATTTGTCATTTCCATTGAAAAACGAAAAGCTTTTTATTATATGTATATACATATTGTAACAATTTTGCCCGCCGAGCGGCTGGCGGACAAAACTGAACAGTTTGCCCTCGTTATAATTCACCGGGGTTATGGGGATATGGGGACGGACTAACACTCATTCTGTTAAGAATACAATGCTCATCTGCCGAGGCAGACGAGCACACAAAAAAACGTGGTCGGCGTTTCGATCCGGGGCACTGGCCAGATCTCTTCAGTGTGGCTGAAGACCAGTGCCCCTGCCACAGACGCCCACACTTGCGCGGACCGAACACCGGCCTCCATATACGCCCGCTTCCAAAACCATGTGCGAATTATAAGGAAGGCAAATTCTGTAACAATATGTATGTGATAGCCGGGCGGATTGACAAATGAATATATTGAAAACGGTTCAATATTTTGATCCGTCAATCCGTCACTTATGGGTGAAGCTCCAAAAGAAAGCATGTATTTCAATCGAGCTTTCAATGCAAGGCAACGCGACGTAATGTATGACGGATACGGATTCTATGGTCGCAGGCCTTAAAACTGTGTTCACGACAACGTGTCCCGTGAACCATGTCAATAGAATCTGCCACCAAGTGCGAAATTCGCAGCATTATCCGTTATATCGCAGTGAAAGGAAAATTTTCTGAAGTTTTCAACGATATCATATTGTTACAGGGGACGAAACTTGGGTTGCCCACTATATCCCTGAAACCAAAAGACAATCCTCCCAATGGCGTCACACCTCATAACCCTCACCCAAGAAATTCAAAACCACGATTTCGGCCAAAAAAATCATGGGATCTATTTTAATAATTAATATTTAAGCCTATTTTAAATGCTAAGACAGAATTACACCAAAGGCCGAAAATCGCTTCTATTAACATTCCTTTTAGACAAGAACCTTTTTTACATCAAAAATGTATAATTATGACTATCATAGCTTTTATAAACTTGATAGTTTTAATAAGTTATGGTTGCTTTCCGTCTTTATTTATTTATTTATTATTAATTTCAATTCAAACTCGCAATATTGACTCGTCTTAATTTTTTAATTTTTCAGGCCCAAACAACTGAAGTACCACTGAGTGAGAATAATACATCAACGAAATCTGCATTAACGGGAATACCACAAATTGATTATATTTGGGATCCTAATTTGCCAAGAGAATTAAATGGGTAATGTAATATTTAATAAAAACAGCTCACTAAAATCCCTTCAATTAATTGATATGACGTTTTAGATACAATTTATCCGAATATCCTTTTTACAACTCCGTGCCGCCAATGGAAGAAATTGATTTTAAGTGTGATGGTTTGCATGATGGATTTTATGCTTCAGTGAAACACAAGTGTCAGGTAAATAACATTTTTAGTTAACAACTTGCTGAGTAATCGCGTTTCACCCAGTGAATTTTAAATACTCCTTAGATAAATACTTCTCCAATGATCAAGTTAGACACTTCACACAATTTAGGAGTGTTACTAAAATATGTGGATGTGATTTAGAACCTAAGTCCAAAACCTATTTTGTTACCACGGTCCCCACCTGAAGGATTTCTCATCTCTTGTTTATATCTATATGCTTTTGGGTTTTGCTTAGTTAAGGATATTCGAGCATTTTTTAGATTTGTTATTCATATCGTTACATAATGCAAGGGCAATTAAGCTGCAAACTTTAATTTCATTGCTTATTTGCGGTAGAAGTTACCGTCTACCTAATCATTTTGCCATTACATCTAAATAGATGCAATATAATATTATTTTCTCATGAAATAATTTTTAATCGTTTCATGTCAAATTTTAAAATTCCCTATGTACTGATTTTCACGGAACTCTTTTCAGTTAAAGACGAGAAATAGGTTCGACATATGAGATGTACCTACCCCTTTCAATTTCACATTTTTCGTAGAAAATTCGATAATGCACAGTAACCGCCGTAACACCTTTATAATATCACTTAAATCCTTTAAATTCGTAAATTTACGCCACTTTTCAGTAAAATAGGTACTTTAAATTTCGTAAACCATGGTCACTACTTTTAATTTACAAATTGTATTAGTAGATTGAAAACAAGTGTTTTCAAAGCACCTTATGACATAATTTTACTTCAATTCGTTGAATTCGAAAGTGGTCGTCAAATGGGATCCGCACCATTTTATTTATTTATTTATTTCAAAAACCAGTAGTATTACATGAGTGATTTACACTGTCTATGAACCTGTACTTGCAGAGGTATACGCAGATACCTGTGTGAATTTTTAAATTTTGATAGTAGGTTTGAAATTAGTGTACCTATTTTCCGATTTATTTTTACACTAATTTACATTAAAATCTTTTGAATTTCCACAAAATCGGTCGCCACATTCGGTCTGGAATTTTAAATTTCCAATTTTAATAGTAGATTCGGAATTAGTGGACCCAAATACCCTTTGTACAAGCTTCGAAAATTTAACCACGGGCGTACTGAATCTGCCATCTTAAATTTTTAAATTTGTATAGTGGACTCGCACTCAGGATCTCCTAAAACCCCAAGTACCAGTTTTCGTGCGACTACCTTGAAATAAACGATTATTGGACGCCATTTTAAGGCCTGCGAAAAAGAGCAGCCTATATGTTAAGTCGCAATATGTACTATCTACTTGTAGTAAAATAATGAAAATTATTGCACCATGCGTTTAGGTGTAATTTAGCAATAAACAAACAAACCTACTTTCTATTTTATACATTATGCATAAATAGATAAACATGTGTACAAAACAATATAGGATGAAGGTAGGTATATGTCATATTCAAAAATATGCTTCAGATATTACAGAGAAGGAATAATTTTTATTTCTTCTTTCTGGAGTAATGAGCAGTGACGTGTTTTCGAACAAGATAGAATTATTTGAGTTTTTGTATATTATAATTTAAATGCGTTCGATATAACTGAATTAAAAAAACAGAGAGACAACAAAACAAACAAATTTCTTTTAGCTCTGTGTTCATAATTTTTAACTTGCCATTTGGAAGTTATTTAGATGGGTCCGATTTTTCGAATTGAAAATTTTGTACGTTACGTACGTTCGTAGCAGTTTTATAGAGCAATATGGCAGAAATTGTAAAAACCTTTAAAATTATGCGAAGCATGGAACTATTTATATTATACCTACCTATAATTTGTAAATGAACTGAACTGATTTACTAATTTATATTTCAGTTGTATCATCACTGCCTTTATGGAGTTAGATACGATTTCCTGTGCGCAAACTTTACGGCGTTTGACCAAAAGACATTTATATGTCACTTTGTATCGGAGGTGGACTGCAAGAACTCACCGAAATACTACCACAGGTAAAAGGACTTTTTAGTGGTAAATCCTGATGTAGTGTGAAAAAACATAAACCTTCAGAAATGACGCTCTGTACCAAGCAACAACTTCTTCTACAACAACGACAACAACTACACCAACGCCACCAACAGTTGCACCCGTGATACCACAATCAGCGCCGGGATTAAGACCTCGCCCTGGCCATCCTCGCAGGAGACCTTTACGGCGTAGACGTCCGCAAGTGGACTATTACTACTACGACGAAGAGTACGATGATGATTATTATGAAGAAAGGAGAAATCGGAGAAGAAAGCAGAGGCCTAGGAAAAGGCGTCCAGAATACGATGAAGAATATGAAGAAAGGCGAACATATAGCGACGATGACCGGTAAGTGTGCGCATGCATTTGTTCTTCAAATACTGCAAATAGTAACTATTTTTAGGTTTGAGAAACGCCCCTTCAATCGTGACCGAAATCGTGATGAAATTGAAGACTATGATTATGACCGGAGAAAGCCTGATAGACCAAGGAACAGGAACAGGCCAGGAGAAAATAGACGATTTAATGAAGACGACCGTTCTGAGCGCAACAAATTTGCAGATAGGCGGCGCCCAAATGATGATCGTAGATTGCCTTCTGAAGAAAGACGAACAGGGAATAATGATCGCAAGAATATGGATGAAAGAAGGAGTTTCAATGATGACCGTCACCACTCAAAGGAGCGCAATAAACCTGATGACGACGAAGATCTGGATATTCGGCCTGGGCGGAAACGTCTCAATGGAGATCGACGTCCAATCTACGAGGATGACGAGCGAAGGAGAAATGAGGATCGTCCTCTAAGAAAAGAAAAGGAAGAAGATGAAAGCCCTCCAGCTGAGAGCGATAAAACTAGTTCAAAACCAGCTGGACCCGGTGGATTAAGTACCCTTTTCGGTCCCCGAGCTCCACCTAAAATTGCACGGCGAGTTCCAAGTACGGAAAAGAGGAAATTTGAATACACAACGAAGAAACCTGCAACTCCAGCACCTTTAGATGATGAATATTATGACGAATATGAGGATGAACCACCAAGAGGTTCACAAAACAAGGAGGACAAGCCAGTGAAGACAAGTACAGGTTTCCCAAAAAGAACATTTTCTGGTCCAGCTAAGGTAGATCAAAGAACACGATATGAAACAGTAAGAGAAGCTGAAGAAAAAGAGCCGGAAAAGAGCAGCCCCAACGTTTCCATTTTCAGTGCGCGGGACCAATCTAGGAGACCTTTCTTCACAAAAGCGCATGAAGAAAATCGAAATCGTCAGGAAAGTGTCAGGGATAATGAAGAAAGAAGGGAAAAAATTGGTATTAAACACACTAACACTGCTCGTGAAACGAATAAACGACCCTTTTCCCCGTTTGACCGAGAAGAGCCACGGTCACGTCCACAAGAAGATATCACTGATGACAGAAATATTGAGCATGCGGAAAGGACCACAAAGAAACCTAAATACAGACCAATTACCAGAACACAATTTAGGGGACCACCGAAAAAAGAAGTTTCTGCCGAAGACGATGACGACATTGAATATAGAGACCGAATTGTAGATGGCCCTAAAGTAGTATCAGCGGTGCGATTCGGCACCAGTCGAGGAGGACGGGTCGAAGAAAAGGAAGATAAGTCGGAAAGTGTATCAGAAAAAAATATTGTTAGCGAGCAAGCCGATGAAAATTTAAATCTTGAAGCTGAGAAAAATGAGAACGATGAGATAGAAAAACCAGCGATTGATGAGGCACCTGTCCGTGAAAATAGACCAAAAGTTCGAATAGTGAAGAGACCATTTTTGCCATCCAGAGGTGGAAGTCCATACCTGCCAAGGGGACTTCAACCTGTAGGAGTTGCGCAGAAATCTCCAGTAACTGAAAGTACACCCATTGACATGGGCTCCACTGTATCAGGCGTAAGATTACTAGAACATGCAGCACCACTTGTGCGAGGCTCCTTTACTAATAATGACGATGATTATCCCCAGCTACATCAAGGTCCCAGAACAACGCAGCAACCTCAAATCGATCCGCCAAAGTCTTCATTAGACGAGATATATGACAACGAATACGACGTGACCCTGAACGACGCTTTGAACCCTACGTTGAAGCCACTTACACCAAATCGAGGTTATCCCAGCGGATTTTCACACGCAAACAAATTCGAAAACGGTAGGTTTCCACCCACCGTAGAGTACACCCGCAATAGCGATTCTTTCTACTCCTCATCGGATGTCAAAAGCAGCGCGGTTAGAGCCCCAGATGACAGCAAGACACATGCAAGCAGTTCAAAACAAGTACATGACTATTACGATGACGAATACGAATACTAGGGAAACTACTTGGCCTAAAGAAATGAAATCATGGAATTTCTCCAATGAAGTTGTTGTAAATATTAAAAAAAAAGAAGAGTCAAGTTAAGTAGAACAATTTCGAGCTGCACTGTAAAAATGTCAGAATACTCAAATGTGGTGATAGCAAGAGCAGGTGCAGTTGCAACTCTTGCGGTAAACTTTATTGTAAATTATTTTTATTGTGTAATTTTCTACTCTTTTATTCGTCCAGCGTAGACGTGTGAAATTTGTAATTTTCTATTGCTGTAATTGAGACTCGACGGACGTAAAAATTAATGAAAATTAAAAATGTTACAACTTTGCTTTTTGTGCCGATATTTTACCCCATAACTTCACAAAACCTGGTAATTGTATGACAAAAGGACAAATGACCCTTTATATGTATATTTCAAGGATACGGCGCATATTTCGAACAAGAATTCAGCGAAGATCTCTGCTTGCGTTCCAATTAGGTGATACGATTCCGACGAGGTTCTGCAGCTTTTATTCAACCTGGAAGATTTTAGTAGCTGGCCGAGTTTGGAAATGTCACTTGATCGTCAAAAACTTCGACTTTTGTCAAAATTATTCTGGTCATTTGATCGTCCAATGATTTGCACTGCAACTGCCAATTGACATTTTAAAACGATTTTTTCATAATTTGTTTGACTTATTTCCTTCAGTGTTATTTTCTCTAATTGAAAGAATATAAATATGATTTATATTTATTTTAATGATTTTACAAACCTATTTACCATTTTGGTTTAACACACAACTCACAAGCAGAAAATTAATCGGCCTTGTCATTCACGCAGGACACTTTTCTATACTGCCGAAGTTGCAATCAAATGACTGTCATCTGCATGGATTTGACATTTTGAAACTTTTGATTTTTGTCAACTGCATTATTGAACACACTGCAAATGCAGTCTGCATGCAATTGACATTTCCAAACACGGCCTTGTTTCGTAACATGTAGTTGAAAAAAGGCGATAAACTAGTTTATAGTACAATACAAAAAAAAAAACTGAAAAGGTGTTTTCTGACGTAAATAAAGGAATCCATGGATTTAAAAAACAAGAGTAAAAGAAATTAAAAACCGGACAAGTGCGATTCTGAATCGCGGGTTCGGTAAAATATTGTTTTTTAAGTGATATAACTGCAAATTAATGATTTTCGGATTTTTTCCTTGACTTGTGCCGTGAGACCTTGCTTCTTGCCAAATTTCATGATTCTAGGTCAACGGGAAGTATTCAATAGGTTTTGATTTATTGGCGAGTGCCAATTTATGCGGCGTAAATGGCCGTATTTTTTGATTGCGTTTACTTAGTGCTTGATTGTATTACAGCCTCAAGAGACCGTAGATCATAAGATGTGATATTAATTTGAACGTGATAACTCCACGCGTTCCTGAGGAAAAGGGTGTTGACACACAGGCAGAGAGACAACGAAGTGATCCTATAAGGGTTCCGTTTTTCGTTTTAAGGTACCCTAAAAACGAGGACTTTCAAGAATAAGACTAAATACAGGAATATAGAAAATAGTCCAGGTAAACTTCCTATTCCTACCTACATGTATTGTAAATATTGAACGTATATATATGTACATATACAATATACATATATGTATGTATATATGTACGTATCATAATAGCGAAAATGTTTCAATTAGAAAATCCATTTTGCAGAATACTAGAAAGCATAACATTTTTAAACCTAAATAGTTATAATAAAAAAGAAATTTTATGAGGAAATAATTTAAAGGAAAGAACGCTCGGATTGTGTCTGGAGATTCATTTTTCTCACTACATGCATCTACATTTGTCAGAAGGAAGTCTTACACGAAACATGCATCTACGAAATCTTCTATGTGCATCCATGCTGAAATTATAAAGCCCAGGATACCATGGAATCCGGAAAAGTCCTGTGATAAGAATGGCGCGCGTGAGGAAAAGCAGGAAATACGAAGCAAACGAAATTTATTTCTTATTTTTCCTAGAGAATTTTTGACTAACAAAGAACCATAAAATCTTTAGTTTCTTCGTGACTGTCTATTGCGAGAAATCTCTCTGGAGGACATAGCCGCATGAAAATTGAAAAACTTCCATTTTACATACATACCTACATATATGAGATTTGAATGGGAATAAGAGATGAATATTTCATGCTTGTACTATATTGAGCAAAATTTCCATTTTGCAGATGGATAGTATTATTGAAGTGCTTTGAAGTGGTTTTTAAAAGCGCAGATGACCAGTGAAAGGACTGGGCGTCTTCAATAGGTGTACGCCATTGCATGACTTCTTTCGGATAGAGTTCTAAAAATAAATTGTTGATGATGCGTGCAATTTCAGATTTTGGGAAATTTCTCCCTTCCTGTTTGAGGGTGCGATTACAACACACTATCCTTTTATTAAGAAATAAAAGGAGCAAATTTATTTAAATCCTTTAAAAAGTTTTAAACAAACTTGTTTTCGTACACTGCTTGCGGTTGTGAAATTACAGAAGTTTTTCATCGAAACGGTGTAAGGAGAAATCTAAAATATTTCACAAGACATGGAACAAAGTGAAAGCTGAATTAATGGGAAAACTTTAAGTTAGGAATTCTGGCGAAGACAAGATACCTGCTCCTTTTTCTGTCTCTAGAATAAAAAACGAAACTCTTTTATTACTTTAAAGAAATACTTTAGAGATAATCTTCCGAAATATATAAATACAATTTTAAATGTGGCACTACAAGTTATAGTGTTAAAATTTTTACCTTTTGTACAATTGAGTTACTAGTATTTATTAGTATAAAGTAGACATATAATAGGTCTATTCCTTGAGTGATCCAGATCGATATAGATATAAAAACATCAAGAGATTTGCATTCGATAAGAACTGTCGCTAAATTTTTCGGCTCTAAAAAGATCTGCTTCGCGCTCGTTGATTCTGTGATTTAGGTTGAGAATTATCGTTGTGCTTTTTTTCTTCTTCCTCTGTTAAATGTTTATTTGCACGTATTATAGGTAAGGTAAAAAAAACTTATTACTTTATGCAAAACAAATAAAAATACCTTTTATTTTAAATATTTACAACGATCAGAAAGAATCAGTTCCAAAAGTTTTATTCTAAAAGTATTTCAATACTCTTTTTCTAAAAATAGATTTTCTTCAATAAAATTCAAAATTTATTTTTTCGCAACTTCACATTTGACAACTGACATTTAATGATCTTATAATTTATCGATTTGCGTTCGTTGAGACTTTTGATATTTTTTAAACTAATCTAATTTGACACTGATTTGACAACTGATCTAAGTTGATCTACTTGGATTTGAATCGAGATCTTATGCAATGAAAATATTGATATATGTAAACATGTGTTGGTAAACACACATTTCGAGGTCTTTGGTGGTCACCGTTTTTCAAGCAAATACCTACTGCAACTGCAGAAATTAACTTTGCACAAGCTTTTCATTTATAATTCTTAAATCAACGTTGCTTGAATTTAAAAACTGCTGTATACATCTCTCCATATTCTAATTGCATAGGCTTCCCTGCACACTTTGAATGCAATTTTGAATGCCTCATTAGATGGATTTATTTAATCTAGGAAGCAAATGCAAATATGATGCAAAAGCACTTTACGGAGCCCTACAAAAACGACATAACCCTAGAGAAAATTCTTCCTGTACAGGGGACTCATGCGGCACAAGGATCACATCTGTCGCCCTCCATTTTCCGACTTAAGAAATTCCTGCACCTTCAACGTCCTCTAATGGCATTACACATGCAACGCTTTCTACGCCTCATACAGGAAATTGCATTAGAAACTAATTTGCATCCTGTAAATACTTAAGTTACGGTATGTACTGCATACACAACAAAAGCGACAATATTGAAACGCGGAGCAAAACAACGCGAAATTTGACGATGTTATTAAATAAAGTAAAGTGGTTTGGTAGAAATTGATATTTAGCTTGATAGTCGGTTGCAAAGAAGCTATATGTGATTGTAATCAATTCGTACGTTAAAGCAAACACAAAATTTGAAAAACAAATAATAAAAAACGACTTATTCCATTAACACGTGTGCTAAGGACAATATGGACTACCACGCTTTTAGAGAAAGAGGATCCCACAGAAGAAAACAATATGTACTCATCAGTCATCATCATATGGATGGTAAACAGTTTTCATGCCGAATATGATGGTAATTATCTAGGACTCGTACAAGCGCAAGGGAAAGAGAATGTATAAAGTCCATAATGAAATTATAATACCAAAAAGTTTATATTTATTTATTGTATTCTAAGTTCTTTGGTAATACCCTTTATTCAGAAGACCGCAATGGCGTAATGGGTCGAATGTGCCTGCTGCAATAATCGGAGTCTTGAAGAATATGCTGGATGAGGCATTTCTATCTGCGGCTTTTTTATAAAATAAATATGTACATTGGCTAAAATGGATTTCCTGGTAATATGAAACTCCATTCGTTTTCCTCTTTCTTTTGATTATTTCTCATTTTATTTATTTTATATTTTGAAGTTGATTTTATTTTTAAGTTAATCAAAATGAAAATTAAATGTTTTGCCTATTGTATTAAGGAGCCACTAATTTGTCTAAGGTCTAAGTCCACAATATAATAAGGTCGATTTAACCTTAAAACAATATAGAAAAATCTGTCTTATGACATTTTGGACTTTATTGTTAGACACTTTCAAAATAAGCGGTTCAAATGTTAATGTTTGGTTTTATGTATTTTGAGATTTATTTCATAAAAAAGATGGGTGGTCCATATGTATGTATACTTACTCTAATCTATAATCAAAAACAATAAAAGCTTTTAAAAATACCTTTCGGCGGCAGCCAGAAAGAAGAGGTAGATTTCAAAATAGTCATTAAAAGATGAAAAAAAATCCCAGGATTGAGTTTCGAAATGCAAATTATTCGTCAAAGGGATGAGGGAGGGTCTAGACTTTCTTCTATACTTTTGTTGAGAGCACGAAAAAATCAATCTGTATCGATCAAATTTTGTTTATATAGTATGAACCAAAATCTTAATACATACATATAAATAATATTTGGTATGGGGTCGAAAGGAATGGGAAATGTTTTACCTCGTGTGTTTGATTTGATTTTCATAGCATACTGTCAATGAGATTTGAGCTCATAAAAAACTATAATTTAATATATTTCTTTAGACAGCTACTACTAGAAAGAAGATATCTAAGAAGGCATGAATTAAATACTTTTAAAGTAAATTTGTTTTGTAAAACAACTTTATTGAGCTGTGTTTGCTTACTTTACACTGGCACTACACTAAATTTTTTCGTAAGCAATTTCAGGTTTCTATAAAAATTTAAAATATGTACATAGATATAATTTTCCTGCCTATGTAGGCATATGGAACAACCCTCAAAAATATTCCAAGATTAACTGTCTCGTACCCGGTGTTGCCAGGGCACAACTATTTTTATAATAAAGCTAAACTTTAATAAAAATATGAATTTGCCGATTTAAAATGTTACTTAAGAGCTTAAGCGCAACATCTCCATAGATTTTTTTCTCAATCGCATAAAACTTTTTTGCATCATCATCACTGCTCAACATTTCCCTCTCTCTCTCTTTCCAATTGCGAGGCATAAACCTATGTCACTTAGGAGCAACATGCGCATAGAATTTCATCTCAATCAGATATGTAAGTACTTTTTGCGTTGTTCGCCACAAAAATGTCACTGGAGTTAAACCTTCTCGTTTAATAATATAAATAAAAAACATTTTACAAAATTATTACAATTTATAAATGCATAACACTTAACATCTTATTTCTATTATCACATAATTTAACATTTTTATTAAAATCTTTGATTACACAATAAATTCTTACTCTAATATATAACCTAATTAAATATATATTATCTTCATTGTTACAGCAAAAGTAAACAAAATCCTCTTTTAAAATGTCGCAAAACTTCTCCTTAATATTACTGTCGATACAAATGTCGTTAAAAATACTACAAAATTTTAATTCTACTTTTTCCAAAGTATTAATAAATTCGGCTGAAGGCTTAACTAAATTAGAATTTGCGTACTCTTTAAAATGTAAAAACAGTGAAGACGAAGTTTCTTCACTGATTAGTTGCCCTGAACAGTTGTGATGTACCTACCCTATGTTGTTTTCAACCAACCGCCAAAGTAATAGAAAGCATTTTCACCAATGAAATCGATTGTTTTGTAATAGGAATCGAAAATTAATTGATCGGTAGTCGATTGTATCTGCGGAGTTGAAATGTCATCAAATTGACTTATATAACAACATTTTGTATCTAAATTCTACATTGCCAGTTGGCTCACAATTACCAGATGTTATATTTTCCATGATTTTTAAACGCGCACGAGAATTGAGAAGGAGTTAATAATCGGGTATTTCCTCCTCGTTTTCGTAAAATACCGAATGTATTTTCTAAGACGTCTTGATTCAAATTACGCGTTAAAAGAAAATGAATATTGTCGCACTTTACCTCCGAATGCAACTGTTTCAATACGTTAATATTTTGTAACCAACCTTTTAAAAACCGAAATTTGGTAGTAACATATTTTGATCCCTTAAGAAATGACATACTTTTTCTGAAATTTCCCAAAAAACGGCCGCCGCAATTCTTTCAGTTCGTTAAATAGAATTAAAAATGTCAAATAACTTATCCATATTTTCTATTACTTCGACGGTACTTATGGTAGTCGAAGAACCTGCATTTGCACTAGCAAGTGTGTATAAAGCACTTGCAATAGTTGAACTTATAACTTCGGCAGCTAATTTTACGCGCATTTTTTTAAACGAATTTGGATAATGAATTTTCTTATCTAAATTATAAAAATTAACTACATCTGCCCAATTTGCTGTTTTGCCGTTTTCAAAAGTAATATTATATATCATAAATAACTTTTAAACGATTTTAATAAATGCGGCGTATCAAACATACTTTGGAAGAATTCAAAACAAAATAAGGTCTATCTACAGAAATATCGAATAGCTTATTAAACGCGATAAAATTTCCTCTTTGATCGGAAATGACGAGACGCGGTGTCATGTCAATTTGTTGTCATTTTTCTATGCACTCAAAAATTAACTTTTGCTGAACATGCACTCTTTACAAAATAATATCCTACTAAATGATGATACCGATACGTAATACCTCTCACCAATACAGCTACCGCATACCTCGAAGGAAGCCTAGTTCTGCCATCGCCGTAGACCTTTAAACCTATTATTTTATTGAAACGTTTGCTTAAAACTAAATTAGTTTCTAAAGATATTTGCCATTAGCCATATCAAAGTCCATATTACCACAGATAAATAATTATCTTATATTATAATTATTTATCTGTGATATTACTTAATAGTTCAAGTATAGGAGCGTGGTAGAAGCGAGGCTTTAAAAGCGCCCGAGAAGGCGCGCGAACAAAAAAAAAAATAAACAAAAGAAAGTTAAAGTTATTAATAAGAAAAAAAAGTAAAGAATTGTGAGAAGTGGTGCAGTTCCTGAAATACTCCTGGGCCAGAGAAAAAGAGGGAAAAAGAAGGAAGAACGGACCAACACAAATTCGACGGCATGGGCCCAGGAGTAGCCAGGTCAAGATATGTAAGTTGAGTAACTATTAATTATCCATAATTATTATTATCATCCAGAATTTCTTTATTATCCTGCTAACACTTTTTACTGTGGCGGGTTAAGCTCGATAATTTCGATTTATTATGAATAATAGAGATAATCCGATCTAATTTTTTTAGCATTCGAATTTCTTTATCTATCTTTATAATCTTTATTAATATTGTGAATTTTGATTACTTTGCTCGATCTGATGATTCTCTTTGTAAATTGTAAAAATCGTTAGCACGCCCCAATAAATCGTTCGAAAAAAAATAAGCAAGAATCCTTTTATTATACCTACATATGTATATACACATTTTCGTCGAGGTTTCGTGGTTCAACCGTTATAAAACCACGGGCGCCCTAAATCTTTGATCTACTTTCTGAACCTCCTTTCTCCATAGCTAGCCCAAAAGTTTCGTACGCCAAGAACGTAACAAACCTACATATGTCACTCCTGACCACTTTCTCTTTTTCTCTGTAAAGTTTCATCGAAATTGGTTTAGTCATTTCGAAAATTAGTCCGGACACACAACAGACACAAAAAAATTTCCTTCATTTAATTTCAATAATACATGATAAAAATTTCAGGATGATCGATTGAACGGTGTATCAGTCTATTTGTACCAAATATACACATAAACTTACACTTTATAATTATTTGTAAATGCTGTCTTATCCTTCAATCAATGTATTTGTTTTGTCGATCTTATAACCAAAACATAAAACATTATGTTTGTCCTATTAGCTCTAAATAATTGCGCATTGTTGTCGAGGCTGTGCGATGTATGTAAAAGGCTTACAATAAATTAATGGGTACACGTAGCGTAAATGAGAAACTAATTGGATTCAATTAATAGTTGATGTTGCAAGTTTCGTAAATGAGGAGTATGGAATAAAATCTCAGCGGTTCAGATTTTTTGTAATTTTTTTTTGTTCACAAGGCATGCACATGCACAACATGCACAGATGCACATTTGCTAGGGACAAAAACAATGCGGTACAAGAATTTATAATCCCTTGCAGAATACGATTTAAGCCGGGAAGTATTTATCGGTCCTCATCAGGCGCAGTTTACACGAAAGGCTTTATCATGAGTTGCCACAAATTTTAAATTGTGTTTTACAGCCAAATTCATTAAACGACATAGTATGGTGAATCTATGCGCTTGAGCGCGAGAAATCCCATTACTTTAGTGCGTCACTTTGTGAATAAAATCTCAGATTTATGAAACAACATGCATATGAGAGCGCCACAAAATCCTGCGGTGTTGTGTTTCAATGCGGTGTTATCATAGCTCATATATGTACGTTCACCATAAATCCCTATGACAAAAAATTTAAAAACCAAACCTAATTCCTGTTCTGGAAATTTCTAAATTTTGCAATTTTATTATCTATTAACGTGATTTTTTTGTAAGTAATTTGTTCATTAAGAATCTTTAAAATATTTCAAATTTCAGCTTGACACTTTCGCATGTGAATAAAGGTATGTACGTACATATGTATGTCTTTCGATGGGGGCTTTGGTTTTTGGCATTAGATTTCCAGCAACTGTAAAGAGACGTTCATTGGCATAGGACAAATTAGGAGGATTTTGTCACAATTCAAGTAATAGGTTATTTTGTTATTATATTTTGGTTAGATTGCAAATCTGGAAATAAAATGATCCAACGTACGGTTCTTGAAAAAAAAAAAAAAAGTAAAAAAATAAATTGCACATTAGGTACTATTTGAAATTCACAGCAATTTAAAAACAGAAAACTATTTCAGTTTTGTATTTTATAAATACATATAAAAATCGGCTCCACCGATACAAAAATTTTCTGAACTACACTAGTCGGGCTTTACTACACTCGGAGAGTGATATAGTGATATCGCGCTTCTTTAGCATTTATATTCAAGGTTGCCTCCTTGGTTAAAAAAAAAACGAAAATTGTGTACCTCTACTCTTGTATGTAGGAGTGTAGTTATAATAATATATGTATATAATACGTATAGACATCAAATTTAGAATTCTGCACATATGTACACACAAATTAGCAGCTCTACACGAAGTAGGTACACGGGTACGAAAAGAGCGTTCCATTGGATGACTAAGCCTGAAAGACGTAGCTAATTAAAATTGTAACCAAATAGTTTAACTAGGCAACATTGATTTTAAAGAAATTGAAAAATTGAAATTGAGCATGAATGTAAGACATACAATAGTTTTAATTTGTATTTATACATAGACAAAGTTATGAAATCGGTTTTACCTCTTTTGTAAAAATTCACTTTATTAATTGAAATTTTCAATTTAAAAAAAAAACTAAAAATAAGGGAGCAATTAAACTGAGTCATTTTGTTTATGAGATGTAGAATAGGTATACGAGCCAAAGTAACTTTAACATGAAGTGAATACGTCTAATGGTTTTTAATAGATTTTCAAAATTAACGACAAATGTAATCTGAATTGTGCACAAATGAAAAAATAACCTCTAGACCTCCAGACGTTCAAACGAACGTGACGAAAACACAAGGATTCCTAGTTGGCTTTGAATTACCAAAATTAAGAGGAATACTCACTGCACTTATACTCTGACAATATTGCAGAACAGTGAGCTACGCCGAAAATAATAATTTATATAAATAATGGCCAACTCGTCCCATTAAATGATATTAACACACAAAGCACTACAGTACAAAGTGCCAGAGGCATTAGACATAAATTTCAAAAGAAAAGCTTTATTTGGAATCTGTGCCGCAAAAAAGGCTGCATAAAATTAGCATAACGAAAGTTTTTACCGCATTCTTCCCTCGGAAAATATGCAAATATTATTCTGAGTTAATTAAAGTTGATATCTGCATTTTGTTCAAGCTGCAGACCAGAACACCATTCGATTGGGTTAAGTTTGCGTTTCCACGAATAATATAAACTCTTGTAAATAATTTTTAATGTGGCTATTTTGTTTTTTGCTGCTTTAGATAATTTGATTATATGTATATGTGTTGGAACATTAAATATGTACATATAAAGCATAGTTTACGTAAGCTAAAATTCATGCATCTATTCGTTTAACTCATTAAGATATCTTTTAACTCTTCATTCTTACAAAATTACTAAATTAGTATTTATAATGCTTAAGCAAATGTTCTATTCAAAATCTTAGGCATTTTATCAAATGAACTATTCTTTTTGTTCTGAACTAATTCCTTTCAGCAGCGGTATTAATTAAAATAGGGGAAAAATCGTGTTCTTATCGGATTTTTCGTAAGTACATAGTTAACTTATTTCAGCGACGAGGCAAACGAAAATTTTCTCGGTAGAGGATTTTCGTTGCATGCAAAAATTGATTTACGGCTTTAATCAGCTTGTATTTAATGAAAGGTGTGTTCACAGTTCACTGGTTTTAATGAATATACGAAACATGCTATATAAGAGAGCATGTTATTAAAGTATGCTTGTAGAGAAATTTATAATATACATACATATATTTTGGGGGTATATCAAGAATGTTATGTGAGTTGATTTCAAGGATACATTTTTGTATACCTAATTATGAAAATAAATTTCATCTTATTACTAACATTTTGAAAATTCCTCTATAAATAAAATTAAGTCAGTGACATGCATAATTATATAGTTAGGGTGTTTAGGATGCAGCCTAGGGACCGGTCTTAAAAATTTAATTTTGAATTAATTAAAATATAAAAAGAATCTTTGTTTTAATACTGTAACTGATGGTGCGGGCAATACAGCCGTAAAAACGTCAGCACACCAACTTTGTAGCCGTAACTCAATCAGATATTAACATTATCGACACTTTCATATTAGGGCTGTTTGTTTAGGAAAGTACTGTATTTGAATTACATATGGTACATATGTATGTACATATTTACCTACACCTGTATATGTAAAACTTGCTGTTTGCTACATTCTTATTTATTTATCTTTAAAATTTCAGATTTTAAATTATATTGATCTAATACTGAATCTACATATACGTTAAGCCGATCGTCAACACCAGCTTTATTCTTCAAGACTACCCTTTCTAGACTGACTCCGGAAATAATGCCTACACGGCTTAAAACCAAATTTCATACAAAAAGGTAAGGTTCATTGGACCAACTTCTGTGATAAAACTAACCTGTGATAATTAGTAGGCAAATTTTAGCTACATATACATATACCTATTTAGGATATACTGTTATTCGTAATTATTATTTACTATTTAACTAACTATACTGCAACTATATTATAAAACGTCTTCACTTAATATTTCATTAAACATATTTGATTTTTAAAAGTTATATATTTTAAAGTGTTTCAATAGAGTCGAAAACCCTTAAATATGCTGGCTGCGGGTAATGTGCTAAATTAACCACCGTTGTTATGTTCAAACAAGGTTTTTGCACGTTTTACTTGCAGTATTATGATAAGTCTAATTTTTAACATAAAACACTGATGATTTGATTGAGAGTTTAAAAATGTGTCTAGCTAACATACTCGTACATACATATACATACAAATAAATGTATATTTACAGTGGTGGAAATTCCTATAAAACCATTAGTAAATTAAGCGTATTTATTTGCGATGTTCGGATTTTCGGCTAATGGAAAAACGGAGCTGGCCTGGGTTCCAACGAAAATGAAGTCTGAAAAATATATTGAGCTCTTAGAAGCAGTAATGGTGGAAGCAGCTGAGGATTTGTGTGGTCAGGACCATAGAAATATAAACTAAGCACGGAATGGCTGTAAGCCAAATTAAGCGTACACTTTCTCTAGATGTGTTAGAATTCGCTATGCATTTGTGGTCAGCCAGTGCAGGCGTAAATATTTGTATAAATAATAAGAGGGGCATTTAAAGAAATTTGAATAGTTTGAATTTACTGCAAAATTCTAGAAATAAAGGCGGTAAATGAAACAATATCAAAGAAAATTTGAAAAAATATTCATAAAAATAAATTGCATAGTTCCTGGCATAAACACTATGCCCCTCCGAATATTGACTTTGCACGCCACCATTCACTAAATAAGATATGCTGCTGACATTTCGGTATCAGCGTCCCTCTTGTACACTATTGCTGTACTATTTGGACAAGCTATTTTTGAGTGTACGCTCGCGTACAGGGTTTTTACACGGTACAGCCGTTCCATGTTTAGTTTATATTTCTATGGTCAGGACTTCATTTTCCAGCAAGATACGCCGCCATTAACGTTTCAAAAAAAGTGAAAGAATGGTTGATTCAAACAAATATTACCACCATCGATTGGCCGGCGAGAAGTCCTGACCTAAATCCCATAGAAAAGTTATGGAGAATCCTCGCAGGACATGTTTATGCCAATGGTCGTCAATACGACACCGTTATGCAGCTGAAATCCGCCATCAAGGAAGCATTTCCATAACAGAATGTGTTAAACTAATTGACTCCATGCCGAAACGCATTTTTGCCGTTATTTCGCAACAGGGGTCCCCTACAAAATATTAGAGAGCATTTTTGTTTACTTTATTTTTCTTGCATTTTTCTACTTAAATTTATATTGGTTTTATTCGAATTTCCACTGAATTCCTACAAAATGTCCATAAATTGTTGTTTTTGTCTTTGTATTATTAATAAGAATAAAGTTTTGTTACACAATATTAATAATAAACCCTAAAATGATATTGAAATAATAAGCTTTATTAATTTGGTTACGCTTTACACAGATAACTTAAGAAAATAGTAGTGGTTTTATAGGAATTCCACCACTGTATCTTCATTATCTTAGAATCTTAAATGAAAGTAACAGAATTAATCTTTCGCGGTGTTATGTCCTTTACAATATTAAATTCGTAAAATAGACTTCAATAATTGAACAAAATCCTCAAGGGGGAAAATTGTATAAACTTCAGTGTTATTGGAAGAAGGTACTTTTTCACTGTTTATAGGACAGGTACACTTTCATCATTGTATTGATTTTTTCAGCTTTGTTCCTTCAACGCGACTGAGCTCTGCATATTCGCTGTACAAAAGCCAGGAAGTACGTAACAACGGATAAGACCATTTCTGTAAAAAGCAGCCATAAATTACTGACGCGAGCAGATTCACTCTGCTTGGGACACAAGTGGCAAGAGAATTGTTTAACATGGAGTAATGTAGGATGAAAATAAAAAATTTCTCAAGTTGCCTTCATTTCACTTCGCGAGATTCTAGAATCGTGTAAAACTGGAATGGATGATGGATAGTGTATCATCCTGTCCTGGTACAAGATGCTTATTCGCGGCATTTATCGTATATTTCTTGGAAACATTTAAAATAAAATAAATTAAGTGTTAAATAAAAAGCTAATGCACACAAAAAAAGCTAATATACATATGGGAAGTTGAAGTTGAGTATTTATATGGGTAAAGTAAAATACTTATGTTTCGATTCGACTTTTCCACTAGCTAAGGTTATTTCGTAATAAAATCCAATGATTTTGGAGCTGTACAATTAAGCGAACTAATGCGTGTCTTCGAACTTTTAAAAATCTATTATTGTATTCCCAAATCACGTATAGTCGCAATTAAGAATTTAAAGGGTAATGCTCTAATCATTGCTATACCTACCTATACTTCATTTTCTACACCAATTATACTCATCGAAACGCGACACGAATAGGAAAAACATATTGATTGCATCTTTTTCGTTAAGTTAAAGAATTAGAAAATATCAACTTTAACTTACCGTGTGTTATTATACATTTATTTATTACTATTGTTTTTAAATAACATTAACTTCTCGGCATAATAGAATAAGTCTATACCTACCTACTATTTGTCGTAAAATAGTAGTTCAAAACATTTTTACCAGTTTTCAAAAATAAAGAAAAACTTTAAGGATTATTAGGAGAAATAAAAATCACGTTGTTTCACTAATGGAAAAAGTAAAACAAAATCAGAATGAACTTAAGTGGCTATGTAATAAAGAATGAACTCATGTCAAAATACAAATGGATTAAAACTTTGTTTTTTATTGTAAGAAGATTTAAATCAGATACGTCAGATAAATAGAGTAAAAAATGAGGAAAGATACATACATACATACATCATATTTCGCCCCGTTTTTAAAAGTTCAAAACTGTGGAACATTGAAAAATTTCAAAAGGAAATTCAACTGAAAGCTTGTACCCTCAGTTATTGTTATAAAATATGATGCATATGATGATAATGATGAATACAACGTAACATAACACACATAAAGTGCGAATGGATGTAAACGCAACAATGAATCATCGTTAACTTTAGAAATATCACTTCACGCAAAACGAAGAAGTAGTTTTGTTTGGTGGAATGTAAATTATGAATACTGGAAATACGTAGGTTAATACATATAACCAGAGAGAAGTTAAATAATAAGAGATTCCAATGCGAACAAATAAGAAATGTATGAAGAAAATCAACCTAAGTGCGATACCTCCAGGCTGGCCTGGAGACACTCACAAGTTCCACACGGCATGCCCTGTTAGATTACTGTTGGATTACTTGAGCTCTTACAGTTATAAAAATATGGGAAGTCAAAAATAAAATGTCTAAGTGTGCCATCACTTTTGGTTCTCACGGTATGTATGTACGCAGAATCGGAGAGCATATATAGATGCCAGGAGGCAAAAACACACAACGCCTATTGAAAAGTAATCCACACGAGAGAGCTCAAGTAATCCAACAGGGCATGTCGTGTGGAACTTGTCTGTGTCTCCAGGCCAGCCTGGAGGTATTGCGCTTAGGTTGATTTTCTTCATACATTTCTTATTTGTTCGCATTGGAATCTCTTGTTATTTAACTTCTCTCTGATATAACCTAGTTCCGCTAAATGCTTGTGTTACTTTATGTGTCGTTATGCTGTTGCTATATCTTGACTCGAACGTAACGTGTAAATACTACTTTTACCTTTTTGAAAAGCATCTATTTTATGAGCGTGCTTGTATTATATTGCAAATAAAATTTTGCCATAGAACAAGCGACGATATAGTATATCATTTCATTTCTATTGGATTTCCTTAGATTATGAATTCATAAACGAAATATGTATATATACAATAAGAAAACGAATTTGTTCAAAAATCTGAAGCCAAATACAGAGTAGTGCAAGGATTCTTCTGTTTCTGACAATGACGATGATGAAGAGGTGGAGGCAGACGATGTAGAGCCAAAGGATAAATCCCGAAAACCGTGCAACCTAAATGTAGCAGACCCTCCTGGAAACGAGGATCCTTAGCCGCACCATAATAAGACGCGGGAAAGAATATTGAATTATCGCGAGATATTAATATTAACATTAACATTAACCCTTCCTTAAATAAATGAACTTTTTCACTGAAATAAATCTTAAATTATACCATATTAAAGCTCTATCCTGATACTTCCTGTTTCCAGCACTGTTTACCGCTAACAAAATTAAGGTGGCGTTTTTCTTCGAAGCTCTGTCATGGATGCCAACAATAATTTACATTAACCAGAGTTGTTTTCGCAATTTCCCATGCTAACGGGTGGCACTCTGTTTCGCTCATTTACATCCTGTTTATCCATTCATAATTTAGAAAATTCATTAAAAGGACGGTAGTGTAATATTCAATCGTGTTTACACGGTGAACAACTTAAACAGCTTGTCAAATTGATTCTAATTACGCAGCTGGGTAGAAAGTATGGAAAAATGTTGGTGCAGAGTAGTGCATTTATTACTCACATGCAGTACGAGTATTGATATTACACAATTTATTTGAAACCAACGGTAGTTCAGCGTTTAAGGGTAACAACACCCTAGAATTTTTGGAAAAGCGCGTAAAAAAACGCTTAAACAACGCCTTATGGTTATAAAAAACAATATATACAGTTGGTCGTATAGTGACAAAATAATTTAAAAGGTTCAATTTTCGATTTTGCTGCAGCGCCTAGGAGAGCGCGCTGCGTAAAATTTAGTGCTGGTAAAACTTTAAACGCGTTTTTCTCGAAGACACTTTGTTTCAAATTTAAAGAAAAGATTACTTGAACACCGTTGCACGGATTGATTTGAAATGTTGACAGTATCTTCATAATTTCAATTTCTTTAGAAGTACGTAGACGTTTTTTGATCTAATGCAAGACTTCTTTGGTAAAAAATCGATTTTTTTCTCAAAAGGGCTCCATTTCTACAAAATTTGATTTAAAAAATCCTACGTATACTTCCCATAGCCAGAAAACCTTTCCCGTGAAAGCGATTTGAAAAAGGTGTTTTTAAAGATCAGCTCTGTCGCCGCCATTTTGTATCCAAAAGATAATAACAACATTTTTTTTCATACTACAAAATGTGTTAAATAAACCCGTTGAGAAGTTTCCCGTACCTACTTCCAAAATAAATTGTCAAAGTTAGTCGTTTTTTTCGCCGCTAGAGTTGTGCTACCCCTTAAGTTCTTAAAAGCCGTGTTACGAAACAAGAAACTTTTGAACAAAAAATAAAATTTGTTCCAAAAACAACAGCATTGGAAATTTTGCATGTTAATATTACTACTAACTCGAATTTTCCCAATGAAAATGGACTTAATTTGGCAATTAAGGCATACTGACTGTGTTAACACCCGTCCAGTTCTTTAAGAGCAAAATATAATTGTGCGCCGTGCGGAGATTTAGATTTATGGACCCAGCAGCCTCACAAAAAATACCTATTCCAATTTCAGAAAAAAATATTACTACATAAAATTAAATGGCAAATTATCAATATAAAATTACAAGACAATGTGAAAAGTTTCAAGTTCACAAAATTTAAAAGACTCAAATATTCCCATGGAATCCTATAATAAACTAAAGTATTTTTCTGAAAGCCTCATCTATGTATGTATATCTACAAAAGAGACGGCGGAATATATCTTTTTAATAGTTACTAAATAGGTACATATAGCGCAAAACCTTCTTGCAAATTCTAGTTAAACTATTGTATTAATTGTATGAATGTTGGGCGTATGAAGCGAATTTGTATATTAGAAGTGTATCTAACTAAAGTAACAATTCCAAAATGTTTCACATTTGCAGAAAATTGAATTCCGATTTTATTTATTTTGATTCTGTTTGTTGTTACAACTTTCTCTGGTAAAAAAACAAACTTATATGATTTCATACAATTTAATTCAAATTTCCATCTATATACATACATATGTATATGGATATGAATTAATTGAAGTTTATTTTTAAATTGTTTATGATTTCTTAAAGGTTTTCTACGAAAGCGTATTCGCTGTGTTACCAGCAAACATTGAAACATAATAGCCATCGAAACCAGCAGTAAAGATTTAAATTATCCAAAATAGGCCTGAGAAATGAACCTTAAACGCATAATTTTGTATTCTTCAAATGCATACATAGATTTAAAAGGAGAACTAATCGTTGAAGAAGTTTTGTACATAAAAAAAAGGTTTTTTTTTGATAAAACTACAACTCGCCATTTTTAAACGTCCTACTTTTTATTCTTTTCCGGTTTAGTTTTCAATTGTGCTCGTAAAAATCACATTATGTATGATAGGCTGGAACCTGGAGGCCAGGAAATAAAGTTATCACATTGAGGTGTTCCCAGTTCACCAGTCATTAATTTCACATTTGCGCCAATAAATGTTGAGGGCATAAAAGCACTGATACACCTGAGGGCAGGATACAGAAGGAAAGAATGGCGTGTGCTTAATACACATTGGAAGCGTTAACGGACGATGTCTTCCGTTCGCTTCACAAATCGTTACGGATCGATAGCTCTACTAACGTGTGTTTACCATCGGCACGTATTTCAATGAGCCACCATATCTCCCCTGTGATGAGCATTTCTTGCTTTTTTATAGAAGACAACCAATCAAGTCTCTCTCCTTTCCTTAATTACATCTGGATCTGAACTTAATGAACTATGGGAAATAAATTCGTCAAGTTCTATTTATGAAATCTGCTTGCGTAATGTTCAGAGATTGAAATAAGGCATTAGGGGAAAGGTGGCATGGCATGTAAAGCATATTTTTGTTTTTTGTTTTGATAGGAAATAAACAATTACGAACAGGAATGTATAATAAGATAAGTTTTTGTATTATTAAATACCTATTGCTTTAAAACCACATTTTTAAAGCTTACTGAACATCAATGGTATGGTCTTACATTCATATTCTTAAAGACAATTTAATTGAAAATTAACATTTGCAGATAATTCAATCTTCACAAACTTTTCTTCAAGATACATAAATCAATGGAAAATTAGCCCTTAAGGAGCGCGTTCCCAATGGACGGATCAAAAAACAATTTTTGCTTTGCATTTCTTTAAAGTAGGCATACATTAATACTACTATATACATATGTATATAAAGCTTGGTACACACGCTCGTGTTTCGTCGCGATGTACGATGTTGGTCGTACCACGAATATTGACAGTGTGTACGACAAACGGGGCGGGGAATAACCTCGTGCGTGAAATCAACATCAGTTTGATTTTTCTTCGTTCCTCGTGGCAAAGCCTTCTATATTTACAAGCCATGAAGTGGCCTTTTGCATGCGTGCGTAAGTGGTCTGACAGTTCTTCAGTTGACGGCCATTTCTCATACAAAACGAGTGAATTTTCGGAGTTCTGGAGGAATTTTTACAAGTGAAACAATCAATTTATCCGGTAAGTATTTCTACAGGAGGTGTACAAAAGGATATCAGTTGCAATGGAAGTGAAAAATTGTGAAAAAGTTTGATCGAAATTAAAAAAATTATGTATGAACCGGCAAAAGTGTTACGTTAGGTGGCGAAGTACTGGGCAATTATTGGCAACTTTATAGTTATTTTACTATATTTAATGCCATTTAATTGTAAAAAGTACTCTTGCACTTAACAAGAAGATTGTTTAATAGTGCGTACAGATGTACTTGCAAAAATAATTGCAAAATTTTTGCATTTTGTGGAAATTTCTTATGAGTGAATTCCCGCCGACTGACATAAATATAAATATACAAATTCCTTTGAAGTATTTTCTTTTTAATTTAAATAAATATATGAATTCTAAATTAAAGTGTTTTATTTTTATATAATCTATTATATAAAAATAAGTCGGGTTTTCCTTCCTGACGCTATAACTCCAGAACGCACGAACCGATTTCGATGGTTTTGCATTCGTTGGAAAGGTCTCGGGCTCTGTGAGGTTTATAGCAAAGAAAATTCAGGAAAAATCTATTATATAATATAAAAAAGTAAGAAATCGAAAAACAGCACAAAACATACTTCGATTAGATTATAACACTTTGAATGCAAAAAAATGTAGTCAAAGTAACACTTTGAATGATTATTTGTGGGGGTGTCCGTGGGAGTAGATGAAGGAGGAGCTGTGGGGGTGTCCGTGGGAGTAGATGAAGGAGGAGTTGAGGGGGTGTCCGTGGGAGAAGATGAAGGGGGAATTGAGGGGGTGTCCGTGGGAGAAGATGAAGGAGAGTTGAGGGGGTGTTCGTGGGAGTAGATGAAGGAGGAGTTGAGGGGGTGTCCGTGGGAGTAGATGAAGAAGGAGTTGAGGGGGTGTCCGTGGGAGTAGATGAAGAAGGAGTTGTGGGGGTGTCCGTGGGAGTAGATGAAGGAGGAGTTGAGGGGGTGTCCGTGGGAGTAGATGAAGGAGGAGTTGAGGGGGTGTCCGTAGGAGAAGATGAAGGAGGAGTTGTGGGGGTGTCCGTGGGAGTAGATGAAGGAGGAGTTGAGGGGGTGTCCGTGGGAGTAGATGAAGGAGGAGTTGAGGGGGTGTCCGTGGGAGTAGATAAAGGAGGAGTTGTGGGGGTGTCCGTGGGAGTAGATGAAGGAGGAATTGAGGGGGTGTCCGTGGGAGTAGATGAAGGAGGAGTTGAGGGGGTGTCCGTGGGAGTAGATGAAGGAGGAGTTGAGGGGGTGTCCGTGGGAGTAGATGAAGGAGGAGTTGAGGGGGTGTCCATGGGAGAAGATGAAGGAGGAGTTGAGGGGGTGTCCGTGGGAGAAGATGAAGGAGGAGTTGTGGGGGTGTCCGTGGGAGAAGATGAAGGAGGAGTTGTGGGGGTGTCCGTGGGAGTAGATGAAGGAGGAGTTGTTGGGGTGTCCGTGGGAGGAGATGAAGGAGGAGTTGAGGGGGTGTCCATGGGAGTAAATGAAGGAGGAGTTGAGGAGGTGTCCGTGGGAGAAGATGAAGGAGGAGTTGAGGGGGTGTCCGTGGGAGTAGATGAAGGAGGAGTTGTGGGGGTGTCGGTGGGAGTAGATGAAGGAGGAGTTGTGGGGGTGTCCGTGGGAGAAGATGAAGGAGGAGTTGTGGGGGTGTCCGTGGGAGTAGATGAAGGAGGAGTTGTGGGGGTGTCCGTGGGAGAAGATGAAGGAGGAGTTGAGGGGGTTTCCGTGGTGTATATTCCGACTTTGCCACGCGTGAACGGCTGGACCCATTTCGCTAATTCTTTTTTTGTTGTATTTTTTATTGTCAGGAGAAAGAAAAAATTAAGAAAATTGCGCGGAAAATTGGTCCAGGGTTCAACTCCTGCTCGGCCAAAATCACTTTTTTTCATTTTGTACACCGGGTAACATAACTTGAGAACGACTTTACCGATTTCATTCATCTTTTTTTTTAAGTTTTCTAATACTTTGTAGAAGGTTCTTACGGAAAGTAAAGTTAAGCAATAAAATAAACATAAAATAAATACTAAATATTCAGTACTAAGAACCACACAAGATAATTTCATCACAAGTAAAAATGTTTGACGCCCTGCGAAGTGGGCACGGGTCAGCTAGTAATATATGAAATAAAGATGTTCAAACTAGCAATGCCTATTCATTTAATTTCCTTTTACCCAAAGCACCTTTCTTCCTTTTGTACATTGAACGGCTCGAATGTTACTCAGACATTTCAACCCGCCAAAACATATTTTCTAATAATTTGGAAATTAGTTGTGAAAACTTAACGAGTTACACATTTTCTTCAGTAAATGCTACTTTTAAACTGCGAATTAGCTACAAATTAAAGAAAATGTGTTAAATTTAGTCTGTCAACTAGAGCACTTCATCATAAACAATGGAAACTGTCACTGCAGCCGCTGAAACGGCTGAAATCTGTCAGACCACTTTGCCCTATAGATGTGTGCGTGTGCCGCACCACTTCATGGCTTGTAAGAAGGCTTTGCTCGTGGGCTAACCACTAACTTCGTGTGTGTGGATTCGATTGTCAGCTGTCAGACTCAGACAGTGCGAGCTCCCACATTGACGTGCGGTTTTGTGGGTTTTTTGGGCAACAGTGAGTTCCTATTTAGAATAATTTTAATAAAAAACTAAATGTGCCAATATGCAGGAACTTTTGATTTCATCCACACAAATGAAGTTTAGTGGTGTAAGCATCGTGTAGTGTGGATGATGTTCCAGGTACGGTGACATTTTAAATCATCGAACATGGAATATCGAGCACGTTCCCGGTACCACGAGTGTGTGTACCGAGCTTAAGGACTTCCCTTTTATAATGGTTTGTTGTGTCCCTTTCACAAATACGTATAACGCGCAAATTGAAAATATAATCTCTAAAGCTACGATTGTATCTACATATGTATATATAAGATATTTCACATTTCACATCTTTGTAAGTATACATTATGTATGTAGTTATGCGGTAAATCTCTAAATTGCAGCATAAAATATTTATGCTTATAGACGTCATTTTATCGCGTTGAATATATTATGATCAATAAATTAAAAGTAAAAAAAAACTTTTTAAAGACAAGCTTTTATTCCAAAACGTGGACTAAAAGGTAAAAAAATAAATTTAAGTTCTAGGGACATACATAAATATAAATCTTTTCAAAATATAAAATATGTATATATAAATTTTAAAAGCTTGAGGCACTGAATTATAGTAACATGTATAATAGATAGCGATAAATTCGATGAGTGTATCGTGTATGTATGTACATATGTATATCCCGGAAGGAAATACGAGATATATTTTGAAATTAGCTTAGTCTTTATATCCAAGTTTCTTAAATTGTGTGTTAGCTTGAGAACAAAGATCGACCATTCGCAATATTTTTCATCGACGTTCTAGGAAATAAATAATTTTTTTTTTCAGTTTTACCTTTTCATTTTCGATTATTGATCTGTAACCGCTGTTTTGTGGTATTAAATTTGCATTAGTATGAATAATTTATAATGAATTCCACAAGTTCGTTTTCTTACCGAATTACTCTAAAATTATTCAGATAGCTGTTATGTGAAATGTTTTAATAGAGAACCCTAATATGGTAGACCAGAATCAAATTTCTAGTTTCGGAAACTGTTAAGGAAATTAATGTACCCACATACTACAAATTCACGGATGAATTCTTTTGCTCCAGCGACATTCCTATAAAGTATTCATAATTCCTTGGCTGCTGAGTGCTGCAGTACCTACATTATATTCTAAGGCGAATTTGGCATATTTACATACAACAAAATCAGTTACCGTGAATTGGAAATTGCTATATCGGCCGAACCTAATCTGGGTCTGGCAAACACAAGTCGACACATACTAATAGTATCAGCATATGGAGTGTAAGGTGATGTATGGCACCAGTCGGAATATTTCAAATTCATTGATTAGGTATATGAATGAAATGTGAATATAATTTACTAGACTTTTGCCAAATGAAGCATATTTCATGGACTCTAGATTCAGTTGGCTATAAACAATCTAACAATTCAATCCTAGGGTATCAACAATATTTGCATGGAAATTGCAGCTGCCTTGCTAGGCCATGTTTATTAGAGACAATGCAATTTAATGATGTTTATATCGAGTTGAGTGCCATGAAAACATTTGTCAATATTGAAGGATTTTAACTTAACTTAAAGTGGCTACCCTATTTCAGTAAAATTAATGTAAACAAGATTTAGGCAGAGTTCCACTTCTTTCAATCCTTCCGCCCTAAAATTAATAGTTTAGTTCATTTACCCAGAAAACTTCTCAAATTCTCACCCTCACACAATTAATTCAATTAACCGTACTCTCGTCGGCTTACAAATACTTGTTGTTAATTAGCTTCCATTTCAGTTTCCGCAGTTTCAGCAATTTATGAGTCTAGAGGCAAGTTGCATATGCGAGCTTGTTGGAACTTAAACTTGTACAAATTTCAAATGTGAGTTGTTTAAGTTCGCTAAACTGTGAAAGTTCAACCGAGATTACAATACCTGGATGCTTTGAACGATCTCATAGCAGTGATTGCAGATAGGTCATGGCTGCAACCTGAAACTTTGACTTTTATATTTTTCTAGAAAATTCCTTATAAGTGGTACAAAGTTTAGCCATTCAAAAAGTTTCTAGAAAGCACCAGTTGTTCTGCATTCAACTCCAAAGTTGAAGGGGATTAGGTACTCCTTTACGACATTCTAATATTCTCAGACTGAAATGTTTAAAAGTTCTCTTTTATATGAAGATTGCGTGGAACTGACTTAGATTTCATTTTAATATAGTGTTTTGTGGTAGTCCTTTTGCGATTAGTATCTTTTAAATATCAACTAAGCTTTATTGCTATTAATTGTGCAGGATTAGTGGTTAACCCGGAGGATTGTAAAAAGACGATGTTCAGTAACTAAACGTTTATTTTGAACTGACTGCAGATTACTTTTGCCTTACCGAGAATCTAGTTCCGGTAGCCTTAAACTGTTAACTATAGCGCAATTTCAAAGTTCTTTTGAAAACCTAAATTTCAATCAATTCCAAAATGTCAAGTATATATGTATGTAAATGTATTATCGTCGTAGGCTGTGATTATTATTTGAAAAAATTTAAATTGTGTGATATATGTATACATATGTATGTACAGATAGTTACAATTATATGTATGTACCTACATAAAAAATGGCGAAACATTTTTGTCCGTTCGTGAGTCAGACTCATTGTATTCAGAGATCATTAAGACTATAGCACTGAAATTTGGTACACGCATAAATGCAAAGCCACGCATTAAGATTTTTGGAAAAAAAATTTAAGACTACCTACCTTACATGCAAAGTGGAAATTTAAAATCGTTATTCTAAAACAGTTTTTCAAAATTATGCCCCGTTTTTGAAATATTCGACTCGAAATTGGCCATTTTCGATTAGGTTTGTGGCGGCCCAGATACCTACCCTGAACGCAATTTCGGAAAAGTCTGAAAAAATCTAGAATACTAGAACATATACTGTGTAATTTTTAAACATAACACGACTTACTTGAGACAAATAGCTTACGAGATATAACCGACCAAATTATGTTTATTTGGTCTCAAACCACTGTTCGGGAAGTACTGCACGCCCGTTTATATACATATGTATGTAGGATTCCAGGTATTCTTGGCAACACATATAGCACTTTTCAAGTAAAGTTAAATTCACTTTATTTGTAATTCAGTATAAAAGTTCAATAATATCAGGTAAGTACCTATGTATTAAATAATTTTGAACAAGGGTAATTATGAGTATTAATTAATTAATTACTAGAGTCACTAAGCACTACTTTCCACATGTTCTTTCTACTTTCTACTTCTATGGGATATCCACTTCCACGGTAGGTCAAAGACTAGGTTCATACGATCATCCAAGATGAGCAAAACTGAGAGGACAACGGTGATTTTAAGTACAACTGCACCGGGTACGTTAATTTCGGCTCGGTGATCGGTGATGGAATTTAGAGGTCATCCTACATGTATGTGTGTGTATCTCTGTATGTTTATGCATAGTCACGCTCATAGTGTGCATTTATGCCTGTATACATGTATATACTTATTATTTTTGTTGTATGTAGGTATGCATGTTGTACATTATATTTATTTTTAATTTAGCATTGTATTATTCGTATTTTCTCGTTCGTAGCCAGCTATACTCTACAACAAACCTGACATTCTTTTGACCGATTTTTATTTCTCCTATTGAATTAAAATCACTACTCATAATAACCCTAGGTTCTTTAAAATTGTGTATGAATTCATGTCCCGATTTTTCCTTAAAATTTTATACGATTATTTCGTTGAAAGTTGAAATGAAAGTACATATGTTCATATTGCTTGGGGATAATAATGCCTTCTGTACACAACGGTGTAATTTTCTTCTAAACAGGAAAGAGGATAAACAAAAAGGACTAGCAGCGCAATAAAAGAAACGAAAATCAATAAAAGCTTCCCATGCAACATAACAAATGAGCGGATTTAGAGCATGTAAGCTTGAAAACGCTGAAGGGGAAAAAACAGGCCAATAGGGATTTACCAACGTCAATTTATGTACATCCCGAGATGTATAGATGTCACCAAGATATGTTGGCGAATTTGCATTAAACCGCAACATTTTCGGATGGAAGAATATTCCTTCAGAGTACATCTGAATTAGGTACTTCAAGAAATGAGCGATTTTTTTCCAGCAGATTTTAGCTGTGACAACGAGAACTCAGACAAGAATTGCTCCTAATCGTCTACTTGAATAAATTTTGGAGACATTATTTTACAATATTCAAATGGGTTCCTCTAATTGCACTTTATTGAGATTGAATTTTAAATAAAACAAATGAGAATACAATTAATTAAGTATACGAGTGTGTTTAATATACAGGGTGGATCTGTGGTTAAAATATCCAATTTATTAAGTGCAAACTAATAAAATAAACTGAATAGGTAATACCATACGTCATTCAAGCATTTCACATTTTTACATGGCATCGATATGTTTCGTAGAATTGAAAGCAAGTTTGATTTGACATCGTTGAGGTTATGCATACTATACATATAATTGTTAATGAAACCTTTTTCTAGACGCAGATGCTTGAAGCTCAAAAGCACAGAAAATTGTTTCGATAAGACTTTTATTTGTATTTTGAACTCTGTATATTTCACATTTTTTATAATAACTCGAGAGATGTGTCGTTCATTCTAGTCTAGGAGAATGATTTACATACAAAAACAGTTGTAAAATGGGCATGATATTATTTTAAAATATTTTTACTTTTCAAAATATAAAATTAAAACTTCGAGAAAAATTTAATTTTCCTGAGCCTATAATCAAACAGTAGATTTATGGTTGCTGGGATGGTAAAATATGTATGTTTTGTTTCTTATAATAAATACAACATTCTATTTCGATTGTAGTATGTTTAGGTATAATAAAGAAGGTAATTTAAATCAAGCACAACAATTTGCTCAAATAAGTATTCACAATTAGCATGCTTAATGAAATGTGTAAGTTTTCGAACAGATAATAATTTTTTTGTAATTCATGGTTTAGTCTGAATCATCTGAGCTTACATTAGGAAATCGATTTAAGAAGATTATGATTGCACTCTTCAGCATTCAAACATTTAAGCGGAAAAATAATTAATTAAAGGTTGCTGTGTAACGCCAATTTCGCAAGTAAAAAAAGTGTAAAGAAGACTATATCTGGAAGAAAAAAAATGAAGTATTCCTGAAATGGTGCTGTACCTATGTACGATGTTTAAATATTAAATGAAAAGATAAAAATTTTAATTGAATTGTCGGAAACACTAACTAACAGCCGTATGCCAGAATATCTTACACGACTGCTGGCTAATTATATCTGGGGCAGTTTGTAAAAGTTGTTTAAAGGGACCGAAAGTACTAATCATTATTTCTGAAATTTGAAAATTTTTTTTTCTTTTTCGCATGCCTTAAACCAAGGAAAATAATGAAATCAGTTTTAATTCGAACAATCAAAAAATAAAAATTACTTGATAGTCGTTATCGACTGATCGAAATATAAAAATTACTTCGTAATCATTATATCATCAAAATGAAATAATAATCATTGTGATTTATATTTTTTTGATCACATCCATTACAGTTCCTGCGTCTTTCGTTTAATTAAATTTTGTAATCGGAATCATATAATTTTGTTAATTACAGTTATACATATCATTCAAGAAAACAATTAAAATATCTTGCAGGGCGATTATATATAAAATATTTCCTAAAATTGAGGTTGCTTACGGTTTAATATTTACTATTACATATAGGATAGGAGGTATTCAGTAGTAGGAGGTAGGTACATAGTTTACATAGTAGATGAAACTATGAGAAAAATCTAAAAAATACAAATAGTTTGTATAGTTCCTATTTATTTTGATTAATAAGTAGTTCTTTATCAATAAGAGCAAAAAACAATTTTTAACCTCTGAGATTTTGATCAATTTTATTGCCCTTATGTGTACGTTCGCATTCATTACCTTTCCAAACAAAATTAATAAGTTAATTAATATTTTACACATAAATATTACAAGTCGATTGTTGCTGACCTCGCAGATGCATCACATCTAATTAAAAAACGGCTGGTAGCCAATTTGAAATGCAATGATTGCGGGAAAATCGATAGATGTGTATGCACCAAAATGACGAACCCACCTATCGAATTGGAATACTGCAAATCGAACCGAATTAATTACTAAACCGAAGCATCACCACAATTGAAAAGTTATTGTAAATTTAATGCTTTCGGTTGCAATATAAGCACGCAATCGAACCAGCCTCGCCTCAACAGCAATTTCGCTAATTGCGGGCAGGTATTTTTGATAAGCTGCATACTGTGGGGATGGATTGGATGCGTAATTCGTTTCAAAATACATAGGTGCACATTAATTGTCATTATGATAAAGGAGTTTTATCCCACTTCGATTATAGATGTTGATAAAATGTTTTCAACAGTTTTCGGTTATTCAAATTAGTGTAATTCACTTACATATTTATCATTCATAAATAGGACATGAGATAATAATTAATAATATTAATATTAGAGAGAGGATGTGGTAATTAATTGCTCGAATAGGAAACTAAGTGTTTGCATTTCAAGGAAGTGGCGAAGATAGGGTTTGCTCCTTTGTCATTATCCTGAATTTCAGACTTTGGACCAAATCATGAACACTTATTAGCAACTGAGGACTGATGTATCCTTTCAGATTTAGATGTACATAAGTGCAATATTACGCATGGCTGTAATCATTAAAGTCACTTAAAAGGGAGTCCAGACTTAACATCTACATATATACATAATTATGTGATACCATCCACCTCTAAAGAATTTCTCTTTTTTACTATTTGAAGCAGTGTTTTTGACTGAAGTACTTGAATATCTAAATACAATTTAATAGCAGGTAATGACACCTACATGGAAGTTTTTTTTTGCAACGCTACACAAATGTGAAGTAGAGATGCTAAAGGCAAATTTCGTAGACTTGGAACTGTGCAATCTTCCT
Organism: Machimus atricapillus; assembly: GCA_933228815.1. NCBI lineage: Eukaryota > Metazoa > Arthropoda > Insecta > Diptera > Asilidae > Machimus > Machimus atricapillus. The sequence goes on from OW121784.1 coordinate 33,204,075, forward strand.
TTAGCTCAGAGAATATGCACATAAAAAGCGAAAATGCGGCAGGACATGAAAAAGCTAAAGACGTTAGGAGAAGCCACATTTTGCATCATCCCTTCGCTTTAGATCTACATACATATGTAGGTACATGTGTATGTGTTTAATATGTAGCTTTCTCAGTCAAAGGGAGAAATTTTATATCAGGGACAAACATGATATATGCGAAAATGATGAAAAAAGTGGTACTTTTTCTTTGCTATTTGCAATGGCAAAATAATCAGATCTGCCAGCTCTTATGTGTGGTAATTTTCTGTATGGGACTGTATGCTCTGAACACACGAAAGTAATATAATAAAAGTGACTGCGAAAATCGTTTGAGTTCCATAGAATCGTGTTAAAATTAAAATTTTAATTTTGTAACTACAATAAAATTATGTATAAAAAAATATGTACGAGTACCTACACTATACGTATACGAGGGACCACATTTTAAAGAAGATGTTGATGTCGTATACAGCTGTTAAACTGTATACAAATTCTTAGAATATCCTTTGCGTGTTATCAACATCAAAATATTTGCTACCTTTCACAACGTAAATACAAAATGTGTGTCTCAAATATACATATAATATAAATATACCATTTTACAGCTTCTTACCGTGTTAATCTATAGTTTCCAGGAAGATGAGAAAATTTTGTAGAGCTAAGTAATTAAATTTTCATTTAAGAAAATGAGGAAGCTAAAATTTGGTAAAATTAATAAATCTCTTTACGTTGCGACCTTCTACGACCTGCACCTAAGAATTTATAAAGTTGTGTAGAACTCGCCGTGAGCTCACGGTATTTCGCAATTTAAAATTTGCATTAAAGGAATTCAAAAGCTGATATGCATAATTTTAATAAAAAAACAAGGACAGAGCGAAAATGAGTTTTTAATGGAACTTCTTCGTTGGTATATATACATATAATGAAGGTGGAGAAGGGATTTACTTTACATAAAATGGAAACGATTCAAATAAAATTCTCCTTTTTTTAGCTTGGAAATATAACCAAATAACGAGGAATGGAAAATACCTATCAAATAAACCCAATTTGTAGCTTTGTAAAATTCGCCAACCTCACTTTGTTGCCACGAGATCAACAGATATAAGAAATAACTTGCGCGTTTAATGTAAATTTTAGTTTCTTGCACTTCTCTGAATTCCTTAAGTCCAGGTGTACCTACCTATGCCTTAAGAAATCGTTCTGAAAGAACAGCTTTAATTTTCGTTGACGGAGACAGGCAAGGCGTATACATATTATGTACATATAAATATTTCTTTTTATGAAATGAAACTGAACCACTGTTAAGCATCTTACAATATATTTTTGAAAGGAATTTTATTCTTAATTTCCTTAATGAATGATTTGTATTTCTTTGTTTCTCTTCCAACAGGTGTTGCTGTTCCAAATGTTTAAAAGTTTTTCACTCACAATCAGACAAAGTTTTCGTAAAATCAAAGTAAAATTACATAAATCCTTAGACAAATTAGGCATGATTTGGAGCCGAAGAAGTACTACATTAAGGTTTTAGAAATTTTTTTTCGTAAAAATAATGAGATGAATAAACATAGTTTAGGAGTAATAACACTTTTAATCAAAATACTAACAGAGTTTCCCGACAAGCATTTCATATATTTTCTTCATAAAAACGTTCTTCATAAGATGTTGAGATGTATGTGTTTAGATCGATGCATGCTTAGACTGCTTTTGTTTAGAAACTATTCCTATTTATTAATGAAAAATTCGTAGGCTAAAAAAAAAACTTTCTTACATATTTTATGTTTTTAGTTTTATAAGTGCAATTATAATTTTAATAAAAAGACATCATACTTCTTAAAAAACTATATTTAGAGTTAATGAAAATTGGAGTTTTTAATAAAACAAGGAAATATTTTCTTTGGCCTTAAACCCAAAATTTTTCTCACTGTTCTATACCGATGGATATCAAAGATTAGCATTCAAGTTAAACGTATTTAATTTAACCATTTTTAAATACAAACATTAGTAGTTTTGTGGAAAGGTTCTCCTATAGCTCAATATGCTCAGTTCAAATTTTAATGTACTAGTATAAAAAAACCTATTGAATTATAAATTAGACTTCAAGTAAAGTGTCAGTAAGAAAACCGAGTTTCGTAAGCAAATATGGATATATGTACATACATAAATATGTATGTACCTCCCTGAATATAGGTACATAATAAACAAATAAATTCGTTATAAACCTGTTCCACTATAGAAGCTCTCATATGTGTGTGTGATCAATAAATGTTGAATTTTTATTTATGAACTTCAATTTTGTTACACTTATAGACGAACCTTAAAGTAAATTACTGAACGAAAAGTCTTGTTCATCCCTCTCGCGAATCGATTTTATGTAAAATTGAGCAATTTTCGTTTTCGTAGACATAGCATACAGCTAGGAAATGCTTTTATGTTTGAAAGTTGCGGTTGTTTGTTATCAGAAAATTGCTGGAAAAATAAGATATAAATTCAGAACACCTCCTCTCCTCTGTGTGGCTGATAGTTTTGTTCTGTCTTCGTCTGATGTACTTGGGGTTATAAAATTCAATGGCTTGCTTTCAGGTGCTTCAGCTCGGTGGCATGCCCTGAACATATGCGTACTTCAGTATAGAAAAGAAATATAGGGTACGTATGCTTCGGGAGCTTTCAATGAGTAGAATAATGCTCATCATTTGAATACGTTCATGTAATAAATGCTACGGTATGCTGATCCTGTTTGCAGTCTTACCACGTAATGCAAATATCTTTAGGGGCAAACAAATCTTCATCTTTTTGTGTGTCAGTTTATAGATCCTAGTACAAATGAAAACGTCCAGGAAATTGAATATAACTGCGAGAGAAGGAACGGATAAATGTAATTGTACTTTTCTAATAGTATAAAATAAAACCGCTTTTCACGTAGGTACCTACCTATCATTTCTGTTTCCCCGCTTAGGTAACTTCTTCTAAATCACGCAACGGATTTTGATACGGTTTTCACTGTCACTTAGAAAATTTTTTGCGGTAGGTTAGTATGTACAATGCATTCTAATTAAGTTTTTGTATAGTAGAGCAAATTCAATGTTTTGTAATCAAGTCGACAAAAAATTGATTTTCAGGCGATTCCATGGTTTACTCTGCTTAAACCTTAAGAGATACCTACATATGCCCCGATGGCATATGTCTACATATCTCCTAAAGTTGACTCACAACCATTTTTATCTTTAAAATACGAATTAAAAAATATTAGGTACTAGCGACCCGCCCCGGTGTAAGTAGGCATGATTTATTTTTGTAATTTAATCATCCCTAAGAGGTTTTTTCAAATGTAAGGTTATCAATTAGAGGTATAGTGTTGATTAGTTGTGGATTTTAGTTTTTTAAATCATTATGCCGTGAAAAAGTCGAATAAATATTAATATCAATGAAATGGAGAATGAAACTAAGCGAAGAAGGAAATTGTGCAAATAGAATGAACCATATCTAGAAAATTCGTCTGAAATGAAAAGTAATGATCTCAAATAATGTAAGATAATACAAAAATTATCTCATCTCTCTCATTAAATAATAGCTTATATCAATTTTTATGTACCTACCTAGCAGAAAACATTTTTTATAAATTTGCAACACTAAAAATTCTAAGCTTTAAATTGTTTAATTCTACAAATCGAAAAACGCGAAAAATTATTGAAATCATATTTTGTTAGTATTTGCACAGATTATTAATTGCTATAATACTGAAAGCATTTAAAGTTCGTAATTGAGAATAAAATTACACGCCGAGAAAAATTGATATCTAAATAATTTGTCTCATAAATTGTGCAACACAATCGTTCAAAATGCATATAAGACAAATTTTTCACTTCGATCTTTGCATGAATTCCTTTACAACCAAAAAACATCCATGTGGGTTTGTTGTTGTTTCATATTAATTCGATTAATTAATTAATTGTTGTTGTTTCATATTAACTCGATTCGAGTGCGGTTTTTTTTCATGAGAAAGGCCCCACGACAGGGAAACTGTTTCTCAAAAAAAGTTTCGATCTTCCCGTACAAAAAATCGGCAGAATGAAGGTTCAAGGTCAAATTTTGTGCTTTGATATTGCCATTTTCGAAATTTGATCTGTGGTTGAAGGATACTCGCAAGCTCATAAAAAAACATTTTCAGCAATATTTAATTATTCTATTTTATGTTTTAATTTTTATGTACTATTTTGTGAATTGTAAAGATTCAATTTAATGAAAATTACTTTTTCTCTATACAATTTGAACAAACAATCGAAGAAATAAGATGCGCGCTCATCATATTTTTTTCCACACGCATAAGGGAAAAGTACCACTAAAACGCACGCCTTGCCGCTTGTAAAGTACTTTGCCACCTCGGAGGAATGAACGAACATGGAGTGGAAGCACCGTGTAAAATCCCGGTACGTGAGTGAATCCAAAAAGCCGGGAAACTGATTGTCAAATGAGAGATCGATTGTCAAATTAAGTGTCAAACGAGAAACGAGCGGGAACTTTAATGTGCAGTTCCATAGTGAGCAAACGCGCAAAGAGGTAAATTTTTGCTTGTTTTTGCTTAAATGTGGGTTATAAAGTGTAATTTTTATGTTTTAATGTTGCGTTAATTTCTGGAAAGGGCTAGTTATATACATATTTTAATTATTTTGCAGAAAAATATAGAAAAATGCCGCGAAAGTGTTTTGTGCCTGGCTGCGAAAATGTGATGAATTACGTGATCTCTGGGATTTCTTTTCACAAGTAGGTATTTAAGAAAATTACACTTAGTAATTTCATTTGATAAAAATTGTGAAAATGATTGGATTTTATCGAAAAATTCATTCTTAACTGAAGTGGTTTTGCCTCCAGAAGAACTGTCAGATTTGTGCAAATGAATGACAAAGTCGTCACCATAAAAAATTTTTTTGGGGGGTCAAAGCATAAATTAATATAATGATAGAAATATTACTTTACTTAATACTTTCTTTTTATTGGGTTTTAGGTTCCCGAGCGATGTCCACATGCAGAACAGGTGGCTACAATAAATTAAATCGCCTGCAAAAGTTGGCCCCTCCGCAGTGCCAGCAAAAATTTGACGCCTGTACTGAGTGGTGTCTATGTGTGAGTGTTTCTACTCACATCTTTGAAATGGCTTCACTTTTTTCGGCTCGTTTCCACTCCATGTTCGTTCATTCCTCCGAGTTTGCCACACAGTGGATAATAAGCAGCTTTACCCGGAAGCGCTTGGGTTTTAGTGGTACTGTCACTAACTCTTAAGGCCCCTCTACATGATGGGCCAGCACTGGTTTAGCGAGATGGTCATGGGATGGTTGAAACGCAACTACACGTGGCGACGTTCAGTTGTGATTTCGTCGTTTTTCGAGATCGCTGGCCCACTACCCTTGATGGCGGCTGAAAAATCCATAACGCTGCCATCTCGCGCCATCCCATCCCGCCATAAGCCATCGGACACCACTAGGCCCTCTACACGCTGGCCCATCCTAGTGGTCCAGCATTATGGCCCATCGTGTAGGTAGAGGGGCCTTTAAGGCCCCTCTACACGATGGGCCATAATGCTGGACCACTAGGATGGGCCAGCGTGTAGAGGGCCTAGTGGTGTCCGATGGCTTATGGCGGGATGGGATGGCGCGAGATGGCAGCGATATGGGTTTTTCAGCCGCCATCAAAGGTAGGGGGCCAGCGATCTCGAAAAACAACGAAATCACAACTGAACGTCGCCACGTGTAGTTGCGTTTCAACCATCCCATGACCATCTCGCTAAACCAGTGTTGGCCCATCGTGTAGAGGGGCCTTTATATGTATATACAGATTATTTTACTCAAAAATATATATCAATTTTCAAAATTGCAGTTCGAAAGAACAAATCTATTGTTTTAGATGTCTTACTTAAAGAAAACGTAGCATAGAACTACAATATAACAATTAATCTGTTTAATGCTGCCATTAATTATACTTAGTGTATTTACAACGTTGTGTCAAAAGTTCAAAGTAATCTGTGTAGAACTTTCGGAGATTCAAGATTAATATTTTAACGATAAAAATGGTTACTGTGAGTCAACTTTAGGAGATAAGCATATGCCATCGCGGACCTTTGTCTAGGCTGAAGAACTGCAATTCTTTAATACATTATTTTTACCTATCTTTTGAGGTTTAGCCAGTGTAAGCCATGTAATCCCAAGAAAATCGATTTTTTGACGACTTGATTACAAAACAATGAATTTTCTCTACTATACAAAAACTTAATTAGAATGTATTGTACATACTAACCTTCCGCAAAAAATTTTCTAAATGAGAGTGAAAACCGTATCAAAATCCCTTGCGTGGTTTAGAAAAAGTAAGTAGAGAAACAGAAATGATGAGGACGCGGATAGTGATTTTATTTTATAGTATTTAGCGATGCCAACAAATTCTAGTCAGTGCAGTCTTTGATGATGGTGATTGAAAGTTAGATCTTTCCTTTCAGGTTTAGTAATATGCAAAGCCAAAAGACCGTACTGGTAGCGAAAACTTATGGAGTTGAGGAATTGTTGCTTTCCAGTCGCCAGCATGCGGCCGATTTTACAGTCAATTTTGCTTCTGGAAGCCATGTAAGTATGTACATACATACATATTTCATTCACCGAAGTCGTCTCTCATTTTCGTACATTGTTCCCTAACAAAGCTGGAAGCTATACGCTGTAGGTACCTAACTAGACGAATAAAAGACGGTCTTGGTTAAGCGTTTCCCACCATCGCCAAAGCAAATTTTCGCAATTTCACGCTCCACTTGTGACATTATTATGAACAAAATTTATTTACGTGTATTCAATATTAAGGATCATAAAAAGTTTTCAATTTTGCGGTACGATGGGTATTTTATTCGCGAGCCCTTTTGGTGAGATGAACCTACTATGAGTTTGCTGCACGGACTTCTAATGGAAAAATCGATTGCAATAAATTTGGTTCGATAAAATTAACCAATGGCAATTTATATTGATGTATTGTATACCCTCAGTGGATTAATGCCTGTTTTTTATTTAATTGCCGCCAGCTCTAGGTACTGCCGCTAATTGCGTTCAATGCAATTAATTTCAAATCAATAGGCCCCGATTAATTAAATATTTGGAAATTCCGGGACTGCTTTAAATAAGGTGTATATGTACATACATGCAGACGAATGTTTCTTGTCAATTTATAGGAAATTTAGTTATACATGTCTGCCTTCAGTTTAATTAGATTGCCCAGGAGTTTCCAGAGCCATTGCCTTCAAGATAGGTGAATATTTCCTTTGCCTGCCAACGCTCCCTATTCTCGTAAATTACTTTGACAGAATAATTTGGTTGCATGTCAAAATTTGATTTATTGGAATTTCAGTTTACGTTCGTGGGGCTGGCTCTCAGGCACAAAGTTAAAGTTACCCACCGGGAACTTTTACAACAGAAATAAAATGATGAAAAAGCCAAATAAAATAAATAATCATTAATTTTAGAAAGAATCTGAATTACAATTGAGTGTTATTGAGAGTGGATAAAATCATTATTTTTAAAATTAAAAAATCAAGTGCAAAATTTCTCGGAGTCCCGCTCCCCACGACTTTGATAATTATTTATCCTACATACCTACACATATGTATGTATTATGTAAATGTATGCAAATGTTTGATAAAGATATTCGCGTTAGAATTTATATCTCACTAGCTTTGGGATCTAATTCTAATGTAATGAAACTCAAGAATGCCGTGTCGCACAATATCTAATGTAATGATTGTCTTCGTCGAAGTTCCCCTGATATAAAACATACTTAAAATATTTGCTTTTACAACGAACATCTCTACTCTTTCCGTATAATGTATATGATAAAAGAAAATGAACGTGGAATACAAAAATCTATATAAGTATATAAAAAGCAATTGTTTGTTTGTTCGAACTGCATAAACTCCTTAACTACTGGGCCGATTAAGCTCAAATTTTACCGTTCATCTGCACCATGTAGAATCGATTGGCATACCCCTGTTAAGCCCTTAGCGAAATATTCTATATACCTATGAGTTCAAGGGTCAAGAGTCACTTCAAGGTCAAGTTAATGTTTTCTGACCCCGGAAATGAAAACAGAGAAAAATTTTACTTTCTGATATGCCTTTGGTCCCAATTTTAAATTTAAACAAAGCGGACTGACTAGTTAATTTTTCTGACAAATGTTGAAAAAATAACGAGCGTTCTTCAAAGCATTTCTGGTAATTTACAACCGTACGAATACGCGCGGCTTACTTGGAGGGTTTACGTTTCGTTGAACTTTTCTACCCTATTGAATATTTTTTATCATCGTTTTCTAAAAAAATATTGTTTCCGAGGTTTCAAATAATTACATGGTGTACAGAAATTATCAAGTAATTAAAGCATTTTGGTCAAATATTTTTTGCAATAATTATATTTGTACGTCGCGTCGTACGTAGACTTTTTACGCTCCCTGTAAATTCTCTCATTTACATCAAATTCTAGTGAAATAACTTTGAAAAGGTATTTCCTGCAATTAAGACAAACCTTAATGAATTACATATTTATAATTTTTGAAATAAAAGCAATTTGCATATTGAAATATATAATAGTATTTACTAAATATTGTGGGATATTGGCGACCAAATTGATAGCACAGCCACTATCATATTTCTTTCGCACAATATTATGAAAGATTTAAGAGATAGTAAACATTTTGTAATTAAACACTCGTTAGGTGTAATTTAGAAAATAGTATGAAAGAGACCTCAATTTATTATTCTTAGGTATAATAACTAACTAAAACTCACCTTCGTGAAAAATAAATAGCGCGCTTGCAAAATGAAAATAACAATAATAAATTACAACGTTGTTGCGCCATATTGAGATCTAATTATTTTGTAGAGAATCCCTTTGCATTCCTGAAACGATGATTTGTTGACGACAGCAACCTCTGGCAAAATTCTGGAGTGATTGCACACCACGCTTTCTAATCTTCAATCCAAAATATTGGTAGCTAATGAACTTACAATATTCGGTCAACTTTATTCCAATTAAAAACAGTGGAATACGATGGCTATTATAAAACCGATATTTTCCTCGATTCCATCAAAAGTTTTACTGATTTCGCCTTATGCTTGGGGTCAATCTGTAGGTAATTATCCATTTCGTTTATGTATATTCTGATCCATTGTACCATAATATGGTAAATTAATCCTATGCCATACCAGGAGAAACATCCCCGCACAGTACATAATGTTGCTGCCATCATGCAAAACATGATGAAATGGTTGCCTGTTGAGGTGACTAAATGTTTTAAGCATGTAATACATATGTGTAAGAAGTAGTAGGTATAGATTCCAATTTCTTGCGGATGTCGGTCAGCTTTCTGAGGTAAACCGCCGTTGGGTTCAAGGACCTCTGGTCTATACCTGCACTCTGAGGCTTAACTGTTTGAGAGGAGCAAGTAGTTTCGAAAGCTCGACTTGGAGGTTGAGAAATAGCTTCGAGAGTTCGACTTCTAGTGACAACATGCGGGTTGATTTTCACAATAGTCACTGCTTTATTGATTCATTGTTCAGCATCATCTATTTATACAAAATTGACTTGCTGTATCTACAATTACCGATAAGAAAAATACCTTATATATTCGAACACCAAGAAGGCCCACCAAATCCCTTGGTCAGCGGTTCTCCCTTCGACGACGCGTTCTTTGCCGGCTCGCTCATGGTCGCAACCCGGACGTGCGTATACAAAACAAACTGATAAAAGAAATTTGCATAAAATAATTATATTTACTTTTTCGGGGATTTTTGGCGTCGAAGATCACGAATTTCGTAAAATCTGACCGACCCGAGTTGACCTTGACGAAATATCCAAAATCAAAAAGTCAAAGCGACAAAAATGAAAAATTTCAAATGAAAGTGATTAAGGGGTTTTCGGGATCACGAATTTCGCAAAATCTGGTCGAGCCGAGTCGATCTTGACGAAATAGCCAAGGTCAAGGAGACGAATTTTCACAATAAGCCAAGGAGAAGGCTAAATGATAATGATTCGAGGATTTTGGGGTTCGCTGAGTACGACCCCGACAAAATTTTACCGATCCGGAGGATCCAAAGGATCAAATTTTCGAAAAAAAACAAGAAATGTCACATGATGATAATGACTTAATAGTTTTCGGGGTCGGAAGTCACAAATTTCACGAAAGCTGCTTGATCTAATATGGCCTTTTCAAGTTACCTAAGGTCAAAGGATCCGATTTTCTTAAAAATATTAATATATGCCAAACGATAGTTATACTAAGGGTTTTCCAAGGCCGGTGGCAATGAAAAGGCACTTACAGTTAAAGAAGATACGCTTAGGTTTTTGCTACATATGTACATTAAGTGCATAACTCTTCAAGCCTAAGGTTTTGGCTTTGTGACACGTAAAAATCATATGCTATCCTAAGGAAAAAATATCGAAGTTGTTAGGTCAAATTTTATTCAAACACTAGTGGTGCATTTATTTTGGATAGTTGAGCTTTTCATTATTTATTAAAGAAGTAAATATGTTATTGTTTCTGTTTAATTTTGTGCAAAACTTTTAAACCAGGGCAAAAAACAAAGGGGGAAACACCATGACACATCGATTTTTTCCAGCACAGCGAGAAAAAGTTTATTTTTAAATAAATAATTACTTCTCTCAAATTAGAAAAAAAATTAAAAGTATGCGCCCCGGAAAAGAACCGCAACATTTCATTATTTCAGATTTTACAATTTTCACTTGACGCTACGAGTCCGGAGAGAGGGCGAAAGGAACAACGCAGGGTGCAGCGCAGCGGTAATTAATGAAACCCATTTTGGCCAACTTTAAGCTGGATACATCAAATCCTGCAGAACTTTAATACTTTTCACTATAACTCCATGGTTCAAATGAAGGCCACAGCTTTAAGAGAGCTCCATTACGCCAACCCCACTTAATAAAGTTTGACGAGGATTCCTCCAGTGCAGAAGTAGGTTATGTGGTTAACATCGTCCCAGATGTATTCTCCTCCATTTCTCCTCCTGGCGTTCGAGATTTGGTTCATCGGAAAAGCAATTTAACTTGGTGTACAACTTGAATAGCTTTGACAGATCCTCGCAAACCTACTGTTCTGACATTGATTGATATATTCGCAAATGACCTTCACCTAGCGTACCAGGATAATTACAAACTTCCTTCCTGACGGGTATTGCTTACTTGACTCGACTGGAGCCGGGGGATTATTTCTCCCCAACATAATTTGTGCGTAATTTGCGAATGTGGCAAAATCCCCCTAAGAGGGATTAACATTTTTCACGCAAAAGGAAAGCGGCCCACACCGAGACCGTTCTCAATATTATTTAATGAGATAACCTTTTGCAATAATAAAGTTCTAAACTTACGTAAGGGAGATACCAGGTCGAGTTTTCGTAAAGTTTTCGGCAGTCGTCTAGAGTTTTGGGTAGGCACCTACTGAGCTACCACAGCTCGGTCCAAAGTAGTTCCTTGTAACTTATGTACAGTAACACCCCAGCACAATATCAATGGCAACATTTTTCGTTCTATGTTGCCCTGTCCACGAAGTGCATCGAATTCTGTCGTTGATGGTTCGATTCTGCTTCCTACTCCAGGGACATTGTTTTTAATAGCTTTGTCGTCAATTCTACATAATCAGCGTGTAGCAATTCTCCGGGCTCCATCTGGTCCCCCCGAAGAGCTGACCACTCAATTGTCCTTACAACTAAAAACTTCTGGGTTTGTCATTCGATTTTGAGAATTATATTATGATAATTATTTTTCATCAATTATATAAGAACATTATCACAGCTTTATTATAAGTATTGAAAATTTAAGTGAGAATAGTTGCTAACCAACTTTATATCGTTACAGATCCTAAATCGTCATTCGAAATGAAAAATGATAAAAGAAACCTAAAGATGATTTTCAAATACCCATTCAATGATACCCCACTTAACCTAGTTGGACTACTTTCTTTTTCACAATATGGCGTCTAATTGCCGCCAAATTGAAATTTGATTACTGTCATGTCTTTAGTGACACTCGCAAGATTAAGACAAATCGATTGACGTAAGAATCATCAAAATCGGCCAACGCGTTTGGTCTCTAGTGTGCCACAAAGGTTCAAACATATATAGTAGTGGCCAGATAAAAGTTACCACCTTAAAATATTTGGGAAACCCGCGGTAACGGTCATGAAACTCCTTTAATTGCTTCAGGCGCCCCAAAAAATTTTATGACTTATTATGAATTTAACATTCCTAGAATACTTTTATGGCTTAGGCCGATCTTACTTAACGGTTATTTGTTTGCCAAAACGCATTGTTGTTTAGGAAGTCCAGGAGTGGAGTTTAGGAAGGAGTTGTTTAGGAAGTGAAAGAGTGTGATTTGTGCATTAAGCCAGGAAGGACAATCGGCTAGGATGATTGCCGGTAAAGTGGGATGTAGCCACGTTACAGTCCTTAAAGTTTTAAGGTTGTTGCGTGAAACTGGATCTGATATTGGATCTGATATTTAGTCAAGAATAAAGTTAATTATCGGTTTTTATAAGAGCATACAGTTTTTTCTTAATTATTATACTCTAAGAAAGGATTATGTATCCTTTCCTTTCCATTTTTTGGCGATCTAAATGTTTGCAATCGATTTTTCCAAAATTTTCATAGTGGTAACTTTTATCTGGCCACTACTGTAGGTTCCGAAAAACATTACCCTCCTTTGCGTGGCGCAGTCGGGTAAAAACTAAAAAGTAGGGCATCTATCCGTAAATAATTTTCAATACAATCCTTTATTTTTTGATGAATTCGCAGTATAAGTATGCATGTATGTATGCGTGTACATTTATGTATAGTGCGGATACAAGAATTGGAATAAATCCGCATCTAGGGATAGGCTATTGAATTTGACCAATTTATTATTCTTGCATTACCTAAGTAAAATATGTATAATCCCATATATGCGCATAAAAATATTGTATATCGACCGGAGAATACATAGATAACCCCTGTACAGATAGAGTCCCGAAGGCTTTAGACAAAAAATCCTTTTTCTGGTCGCTTTACTCACCTTCATGACTTGGTAAAAGTGTTGCGTGTGATGTTTTTCCGGAAACTGAGCCCGGTATTGAATTTTACGATACCCCAATTCAATGCCACAACACAAAATATCTAAAGCAATTTTTCACCAACATTTTTGAATTCATATCGCATATTTTATGTTGATTCATATCCCTTGGGAAAAGTAAATTGCATTCGAATTGTACTGCTATAAATTTTCTTTCTCGTAAGGATTCTGGCTGAGAAAAGCCATTACGCAAATGGAATGTTTTGTAAATAACATTTTGATATATGAAAAGGAATCATTTGAACATTTGCACTGATAGAACTTTAAATAAACATCCATTCATATTTGCGGGCTTCAAAATCCTTTCGTTCAAACTTCGCACACTAACACACCAACAAAAGTCAAATAACGCAAATGATTAGGGGAAACATTTTACCAATGGCAAAAAAATCGCGAACATTTCTCATGCACTGCAAATGCTGACAAATTCTGCAGATGGATGTTGGCTTCGCATTATTCAAATAAATTTCCATCCTCTTCTCGACGATACGGAAAGTTATATAAAACATTATTAAATTCAATCAGCAATCGGAATTCGAATGAATGCATGTATGCAGTGGAATGCATAAAAAAATCCTATGTAATGAAAGTTTTAAAGCTCTGCGAATGATGCCTGAAAAAAATCTTGGCAAAAACTTAAAGAAGTTCCCCATCACTGCAACCTGTAAAGGATACTAAATCATTGCAATATATTTGGATAAATTTCCTTTCACTTTTGGCCAAATCGTTAAATGAATGAAAAAGGAGTGGATTACCGGAGCTATGCAATTAAAGTTGTGTTAGTAGACTAATCTCAAAAGGCGACGAAATGTTGAACAGAAAGGCAGAGCATCATGATTTATTAGATTGTTACAACTTTTATCGGTATAACTTTCTTATTAAGGCTGCCCTGTGTCCACGAGATTATGGGTTTATGAGAAAACAAAAGTTTGTCGTTTGAATTGTTTATTAGTTTCTCACGATATTTATTTTACTGGTCTTTCGAAATGAAATTCGGAATGGGTTGTTGATGGCATGACACTTTTAATAGCTTTTATTCCTTTATTTGACGAGGATAAATATTATCCCATTTTTGGGGAAAAATATGAGAAGATAAAACGAAGCAACAACGGTTTGTGATTGTATGTATGTACATACAACCCAAAATCATTTAAAAGTTATCGGTATAGGGATAACTAAAAAAACGTATCATATTTTACCCACTGCTTTTTAAATCACATATTATTTTAATAAATTTTCTCCTACTTCCTACTTTTAAGGACTCCAAACATATTTTTTTCGATTTTTGGTGAATTTTGCTATAACTTTAAATTATTGTAGTCATAAATAAAAACCCTATTCCGATCTTATCGATAAAAAGTCTTTCATCCATTATTTTAAAATTAAAGTTTAAAATAAAATCTAAAAAACTGTATCTACAATTAAAAATTTCATTAACAAAAATATATAATAAATAATTCAATACAGTTTAATTTTAATGGGGAACATTTTTAACAGGAACTCATTTGTAATAAAATGTCAGCATTGCTTTCAGAGAAATACACAGCGTAATTAATCGATTCAAATTCATTTTAATGCAAAAGATTTTACGATTTTACATACATATGTATGTACATATAAATTACTATCTCTGAATAAAGTAGTAAGGGCATATAAAAATGAATAAATACTGTCAAACTGAGTCAACAGAATTATATTTATGAGATGTTTGCCATCGGGATGTTTTCATTTTGTTCATTACACAAATGATTCGATTTCCCAAAATATTTATCGAAGGTAAAAAGCATATAAATCTAAATATCTTTGCGTCATTTGTATTACGTCTGTCATCATTTATAATGTAAGCTATCATTTTTTAATTATACTATATATACATATATAAATTCGAAAGTTTGTTTGTTTGTTTGTCGCTCAATCACGTTTAAACGCTGGATCCGATTTTTTTTTCATTTTTTGAGTGAAGGTACCTACTACATATTCCGGGCCAACCTATAGATTGCGAATCTACGTTCGCAATCTGTAAATTCGAGATGGCGGATCCCATATGGCGACCAGAATTTTGTACACTGGGTGAAACCGAGTAAAGCCCTTTTGTTTCGGGCGAAATGTCAGTTTTGACGTCCGTAAGGGCGCCTCGTTAAATCCTTACGTTACGTTACGTTACATTGCGTTACGTTTCTATTTAGGGTAGGGCTTAATCCAGCTAGTGTGCCTATAAAACAAAACCTATTTATTGTTAACAGCGCAAACAAAACACCTTTTTGGAATAGTCCAAAGTAATGTCATGTTCTGAAAATGAAATTGCCTTTTCTGTAGAATTAATTGACCAATTTCTTGACAAATGTGAAAGTAATAAATCAGAGCTTATTTCATTCACGTTAGTTCACGCATCCTTCTATTAACGTTAAAGTATGATGTTGCAATAAGGGATATCAATATCTCCATAAGTCATGATTTGTGCAAAACTTCGCATTTAGCAACATTGATATATGTATCTATAGCCCGAGCAGAAAGAATGAATATAGGGCACGAGCACGAGGAGAGCTGTTCGTACCAAGGGAATCGCATCTCGTCGGAATTAAACTACACCCAAGAAATCCAATCTTGGTGATTTTCACTTCTTTTATCTTGTAGTGAGCTAAACAATTTCTCCGCTCCTCCTCGTGCGGGTCAAATAAGTTTTCCTGTACTGGAAATTTATGAGAGCTACTTGGGTAATATCGACCCTTATATTTCCCCTGGCATGCTACATATACATAGGTATATTATTGGTTATATAAAACTGTCTTAGCCAACATATCACTTTCACTAAAACGTGACATTCGTTTATTTGTCACTAGATGGGAAATAAATGGTTTCTTGAACTCTTGATTGAATATTACGATATAAATTTATTAAAAGAGGTAGGTAATTCAGTTAAACTGATACACTGGTTTTTCTACAATTGTTATAATCTTGTGTAATACCTACTACTAGCTGTCTACTTCCACTCAGTATTACCAAAGATTATGTAAAGTATCTTACATTATCTTTGGTATTACAGTACAGTACAGTACAGTACATTATCTTTGGTATTTATTACCAAGATTGAGTTCTAAATTACCTTTTCACTTTTTGCAAAAACAAAACAGTTAGTCTGCTAGTTCAATACAGGTACATACTTATGCTAAAACTAAATTCAACATTTAAAAACAAAAACTGACTGATCAAAACCCAGCTAAAATTAAATAATTTCCAGAACTTCCTTGCCCGAAGCACCCAATATTTCACCGTTTGGACATTTCTTGTTAGAGCATGAATTAATAGTTTTCGCATATTGGTTTCCCTATTAAAATTGACTATTATTAAAATAAATTATTAAAATAAAAAATACCACTAATCAAAAGCAACAATGCTTTCATGTTAACATTTCCATTAAAGTGTCCGTTTATAAGATCTCTTTCTAAAAGGAAAAATATCTCACTATATTCCGGGCTCGTTCGCATGTGATGCAAATTTGCCTACCCAATGGCATCCATATATTACGAGCAAGAGCTGTGTAAGAATTTTCAATTCCTGAATCCCTGGCTTTCCTCTCATCATTTGACAGTAATGTATACATCTATTATATATTCAAATAACTCATTAAATATCTCGCTTCTCTGGGAAAGCTACTCGTTCAAATAAAAAGAACTTTTTCAATTTCCCTTAATTACGACTTTATACAAATTCCTTTGTTTGTACGTTTTTGAATTTATCAAGGCGTTTGGTGTGCAATGCAAATTTTACTAACAAGCAGCACAGCAGTAAAATGTCCTCGTCGGAATGGATGGTGTCTTTCCGTTTTTATAGTCCTGACCTTGTTTAAATTAAAATTTTTTTAAAAGTTCATTTAAGGATATGAAACTGATACATATGTACATACATGCATTGTAAAATGGCAAATAAAAATAAAAATTACTACAATTTTGAAAAAGCATAAATTAAGTTTTAGGCTTCTTTTCATATTTTAATGAAACGTTAATACATATACATACATACAATCGTTGAAAATCTTCAAAGCTATGATTTTGAATTGATATTATTATCTGAAAGTTGGCCGTCAGCCAACAGGTACACAGGGGGACTCCATGTGTGCACAGGGGGATAACATGTAACACTCTGGTGTACGTGCCGTAACTGTGCACGCATGCCGTAACTGTGTACACTGCTGGTAGTGCGACTATACCCTCCCCGTGGGGGCGGCTGGAAACAGGCTACCAGTACGGTCATGTCTCTGCTGGGAGCGCTGGCTAATTGTAGTCGGGCGGAGAGAAGGATACTCTCTTAAATAAAATACCCTAATCCAAGGTGGAACAGCATACGCCGAAGGATGCATGGCTAAGAGGGAGCTTAGTCGCTAGTATGCGGACTCTGGATACCAGTCGCCCTCCAGTTTCAATTTAGACTTCCCGCATATCGGGCTCGTGCGGGTGACTTTTGGACCCGAAATCTCGTGGGATCAACATATGGATAATATGAAAAACCCGAGACCCGATGCAGGTCATACTGCATCAGCCGATGTGCGCCTAGCGTCACCGGCAGAGAGCTTGCTGGCCAGTGGGCCACAAGCTACTTCCAGCCCCTGCAGTGGAGCCATTGGGCACACTGCAGAAGCACTAGCAGAGAAGGCGAGCACGAGTGCCCCTTCTCTGTCAACCGTCCCGTCAGAGGAAGGGACCTCTGACGCAGAATCCGTCGGCACCGTGGTACTGGACGGGGCTAGCCTGTGTTCGGACAGATCCGGACTCACGGCTATCGGCGCGGAGGTGAGCAACCTTACCATCAACGAACCGGGGTTCGTTAGGCTCACCAACGCGGAGCGCAAGCGATTTAGGAGGGCGGTGGCAGAGGGACTCCCCAGAGCTAAGGCCCTGGAGATTGCCAAAGCGACACCTCCTAAGTCAGTCCCTAAACGCATCCGATCGGAGGACAAGACCCCCGACCTTCCGGCTACCAAAAAGCCAAAGACCGCTCATGTGAGGCCGGTCAAAAAAGCCACCTACAGCCAGGTGGCTGGCAGCGTGAGGCTGGGCATCACATCGGCTGACATGGTCGATCGTCCCCTGACAGCAGAGCAGATGGCTCTTCTGCAGGAGGCGATCGTCGATGTCACGATTGAGCGTGCGGACGAGAAGGCCCGGCCGGAGTTTGAGGGGTGTATCCCTCGAGGCGGCTGGATCCTTCTTGTCTGCACCAACGCTCAGACAGCCGAGTGGGTCAGGAGCAATTTTGTGCACATTCGTGCCAAAAGCGCTCTTGACATTGACCTAGTCGAGGGGGGTGACCTTCCTAGGACGCACACGGTCCGGGGTTACTTCCCTCAGAGTCTTTCCCTCACGAATGAGAAGGTGCTGGCCACAATTGGTGCGCAAAATGCCCTCTCAACGGCGCAGTGGAAGGTGGTGAAGAGGATTAACCATGGGGACCTACTTCACCTCATCGTTGCCATAGACAGCAGGTCTATGGCAAAGTTAGCGGAGATGAAGGGCAGGATAGCCTACCGCTTCACTCACGTCAGGCTGATCCTCAAAGGTCCAACCAATGAGGATCAAGCTAAACGCGAGAGGAATAGTCAGCCCGCAAAGAAGAAGGAAAGGGCAGAGGACCTTCCCATGGTGGAGCTGGCTGAAGGAAGGGCCGTGACAGCAATGCCAATGGATGCTGCATCCACTGCTGGGCCCTCAACTAGTTGCGCCACTGGGCAAACTAGCGTAGTGAGGGCTTCCCCGACTCCCAAAGCTCTGGCCACCGGGCCAACAGCAAAGAAGAAAGGGAAGTCGGCCGGACCACAAAGGCCGCCCCCTAAGGGACAGCGGCCTCCTCCCAAAGGCAGGGCAAAGGGACCCCGACAAGCCAAGGCTGCTAGGCTTGTCGCAAAGTCCCTTAAGAAGGAGGACTTCAAATGAGCACCATAAGGGTGCTCCAGGCGAACCTGCACCATGCCAAAGGGGCATCGGCCACACTCTGCAGGACCGTCGCCGATGAACAAATAACCCTTGCGCTCATCCAGGAGCCCTGGGTTATACGTGGCCAAATCCGTGGACTCAACACCAGCTCAGGTAAGTTGATCTACAGCAGAGGAGATTTGACGCCTAGAGCGGCACTCCTGGTTGACAGAAGTGTGAACCATCTGCCCATGACCAACTTCATTTCCAGGGACCTAGTAACGATCTTGGTGGAGATCCCTACCCTAGGCGGCGTGCGGGAAATTGTTCTGGCTTCCGCCTACTTCCCCGCCGAGAGCGGAATACCGCCACCCGAGGTCCAGGAACTCGTCGAATTCTGCCAGCGTGACAATCGACAGCTGATTGTGGGCTGCGACGCCAATGCACACCACACAGTGTGGGGTAGCAGCGGCATAAATGAAAGAGGTGAGTCCCTTTTAAATTATCTATCTAGCTGTAGCATAGATGTGATGAATAGAGGGTGCAAACCGACCTTCATCACTGCAGTCAGGGAAGAGGTGCTAGACCTCACTCTGGCCAGCAGAGCTCTGTCGGAGTTCATAGTGAACTGGCGAGTCTCTGACGAAGCGTCCCTGTCAGATCATCAACACATAAGATTCGACATCCCGGGACGTTCAGAACTCATAAAAAGTATCTATATTCCAAAGAGAACCGATTGGAATGCCTTTAGAGCATTAGTAAGCTCCAAGGCTGACATGCTGGTTACCAATATCAGTTCTACTAGTGAACTGGATTTGGCTGCGGACCAGCTCAATGAAGTGTTAATTACCTCTTACCACGATAGCAACGTGGCCGTTCCAATCCAAGCGGTACGCAAGGTGCCCTGGTGGAACGCGCGGCTATCTGATATGCGTAGGCATGTCAGGAGGTTATTTAACAACGCGAAGCGTACTAAACAGTCGGACGTATATAGGTCCGCTCTCACTGATTACAATAAAGAACTAAGACGTTCTAAACGCGAGTCCTGGAGGAAGTACTGCGAGGGTATAGAATCTTTACCGGTCGCAGCTCGCCTACAGAAAGCGCTGGCAAAAGATGCCACAAATGGTGTTGGGCTCCTGAAAAAGCAAGATGGGAGCTTCACCGATTCACAACGGGAAACTCTGGAGTACCTACTACAGGTGCATTTTCCCGGTTCTACTATAGGGACAAGTGAGCCCACTCCTGCGGTCCTCGAGCAAAGGTTCGTACCTGACCGCAGGGCCCTTAGCAGGTCAGGCGTCATTTTTGACAGGGACAAGGTTAGGTGGGCAGTGGCCTCCTTCCAACCCTTTAAAGCGCCTGGGGGCGATGGGATATTTCCAGCTCTTCTACAGAACAGTCTGGAATCCATCCTAGACTCTTTGGTAGCCTTATTTAGGGCCAGCTATAGTTGGGGATATATACCATACTCGTGGAGGAAGGTAGTGGTAGTTTTCATCCCCAAGCAAGGCAACAGGCCGCTTGAGCTCCCTAAATCTTACAGACCAATTAGTCTAACTTCTTTCCTCCTAAAAACAATGGAGAGATTGCTGGACCTCCACATCAGACACTGTTTGGAGATGTCCACACCCCTCCATAGGACACAGTTTGCCTACTCTAAAGGCAAATCCACAGAGGCTGCCCTACACAGCCTCGTTGGCAAGATCGAAAAAGCTCTCCAATCCAAAGATGTGGCTCTGTGCGCATTTCTGGACATTGAAGGGGCTTTCGACAACACCGGATATGAATCAATCTCTAGGGCTCTCGTGAACAGGGGCATTGATTCCTATACGGTGGCATGGGTGGATGCCATGTTAAAAGAGCGTGACATCTCGTCCTCGCTGGGTAATACCTCTGTATGCATCAAGGCAATTAAGGGGTGCCCTCAAGGCGGGGTCCTGTCGCCATTGCTATGGTCTCTGGTTGTGGACGGTCTGCTAATCAAGCTACATGAGCTCGGTTATGAGGCTGTTGGTTACGCGGATGACCTGGCAATCATAGTCGCAGGGAAATTCGACTCCACGGTTTCGGATTTAATGAGGTCTGCTCTTCAAACGGTCACTGACTGGTGTGCCGGTGAGGACCTTTCTATAAGTCCGTCCAAGGCTGTCCTTGTGCCATTTACCAAACGGTATCGACTGGATCTGGATCCAATCTCCGTTCAAGGCACAGTCAATGGGTACTCGGATGAAGTCAAATATCTGGGTGTTACACTCGATAAACGACTGAACTGGAGTGCCCATCTCAACAACACCCTAAACAAGGCTACGAGAGCCCTGTGGGCGTGCAGGAGGCTCTTTGGCAGAACCTGGGGTCTCAATCCAAAGATGATCCTCTGGTTATACAACACTGTTGTTAAACCCATAATCACCTATGCCGCCCTCGTATGGTGGCCTAAGATTCGGCAGAAGACAGCAATTGCAAAATGCAACAAGTTGCAACGGCTGGCATGCCTCTCCATAACTGGAGCCATGCGGACCTGCCCCACACTTGCCATTGAGGCAATAGTAGGTCTCGCTCCCCTGCACATTTTCATTCTGAAAACAGCTGCAATTAGTGCTCTGAAGGTGCAGGTTACTTTAAATATGCCCTTGGCCAACGAAGGCCATATGAGCATTCTGAAGCAGATTCCAGATATCAGGGTCTGTCTCAAATCGGATCACATGATTAAGGAGCTTTGCTTCGGTAGGAGATTTAAGATCTCCATCCCCGAACGGACGGATTGGATTGGCGAAGGTCCCAATCTAGGTCGGGATAGCCTTAATTGGTACACCGATGGCTCGAAAACCGAGCTTGGTACTGGAGCAGGTGTCTATGGACCCAATACCACGGTCTCGATCGCAATGGGCGTATGGCCCAGTGTATTTCAGGCCGAAGTCCAGGCCATTAAAACCTGTGCCCAAGTAAACCTTAGTAAAGGTCTTAAGGGCTCTACAATTAATATACTCTCTGACAGCCAAGCGGCGATTAGGGCGCTCTCCTCGTGGAGCTTTCGCTCAAGTCTCGTCAAAGAGTGCTTTGACTGCCTCCAACGCCTGGCTGCCACAAACAGAGTTACACTCGTCTGGGTACCGGGGCACTCCGGCGTTGATGGCAATGAGATCGCTGATAATTTGGCCAGAGAGGGATCCTCAACTAGGTATCAAGGCCCCGAACCCTACTGCAACATTGGCTGGTCTTCAGCCAAAACTGTGGTGGATAAATGGGCCAAATCAGTTCAAGCCTCGTACTGGAACGATGCTTCAGGGTTACGACAAACTAAGAAGTTTATCAAACCCTATGCGTATACCAACGCCACTGACCTGAGCAAATCGGATCTCAGGCTGCTGGTGGGTTACTTATCTGGCCATCATGGGGTCAGAAATCACCTCAACAAGTTAGGTATGTCAACTGAGACAGAATGTAGACTTTGTCTAGAGGACGAAGAAACCACAGCTCACATACTGTGTGACTGTCCGGCACTGGCTCGGATTAGAAGTAGGACCTTCGGTAAAGGGTTTCTAAGCCCGGCTGAGGTCCGTAATTCTTCTGAGGGTGACCTTCTGGCTTTCCTTAGGGTAGCGGATCGTCTACTCCACTAATGGGGTTCTGGCACAAAAGACCGTTTGGTCGCAGTGCCTTCCGCTTGAGCGGTCCCCACCAATATATAATAATAATAAATAATAATCTGAAAGTAAATTATTTCAAAAGTACTTTGTGAAAATTTGATAAACATTATTTATGAGGGTATACGGCTTTAAATGAAGCCGACTCGAGCTCTTGCAAAGTATACTTGAGATTTTTAATGCGTTTTTCTTGAAATAACGTTTTCAAAGTTGGTATTTTCATTTATCTTCTGAACGGCTTGCCCGATTCCTTTCAAATTTAAACAAGTTACTGAAAAGATAAAATTGGTGCTATACTGAATGCAGAGATAACGAATAATAATAATTAACGATAATAATTATTCGTTATCTCTGCTGAATGTAAGCAGTTTTCAGAGCGTCAGCATACACCCAAAAATGGCTGACCAAGAATAAGCTTTTCAATAAATAAAATAAATTCTATTATCATGTTTATGTGGATCAATAAATATTAATTACTTGTGTACGCTAAAAAACATTTCCGATTTTCTTCTTGGAAATTTTGTTTGTTTTAGGAATTTTCCAATTACAGGGCATTAAAACAAAATAACATACCAATCAGGTTTTTCTAAGAAATAGTTTTTATACCTATTTTTGACCGAGTTCTGCGCAAGCCGCGAGAGTAAGCGGACGTGTTTTTGCCTCGTGCTGGCTTGCTTTCGCGAAATAATAAAAGTTAAATGAATAAATCCTTTAATAAACAATAAAAGTGTAAAAAAAGGAATAAAATGAGTGACCAAACGACTAACGACGAACTAAAGAAATTAATTGTTAATTTAACAGAACAAGTGAAAGAGTTTTCTCTATTTTAATACTAAGATCATACAGGTGGTCAATCGCCAAACCAATAAGATATAAGAGAAATAAAGACAGAAAATGCAAATATGAAAGAAACCAATGTTGAACTAAAAAAAGAGATAGGGCAACTAAAGAAAGAGGTGAAAATTTTCAAAGAAGTTTAAACAAAAAAAGTGTTGTTTTGCACGGTATAGTCGATGATGCTGAATTTAACAAAAATTTGTTCTCTAATATAAGCTGCGTTCTTTTGTGGTTTTTGAGCAGAACAGCCCATACATTTGGCTGTTCTGCTGTGTTCACTAAGTTGAACAGAATATTTTCTTCTTCTGTTCACTTAGTTGTTCTATTGAACACAAGTGGCGCTATGTGTAAATTTTTAGGGAGGTTAATGTCTCGGAGGTTGGTAGAAGTGTGTTGACAGCTTTGCTTTGACAGTTCTTTGATTTGAAAGTTTGGATTTGATTAGTTGAAAAGTTTAAATAATATTTGAAATGGATATTAACGAAAAGTGTATTGATGCGGTAAGGAATAATTTAGATATATGTACTTAAAAGAATATTATGAATATAACTAATTTTTAGGTAATGGAGTTATTAGACTCATCCTCCTCCTCAATCGGAGATGCAGAAGATGTGATGAGCTCTTCTTCATCAACCAGCACATCCTCCTCTTCAGTAGATTTTGGTGATGGAAATGAAAGCAGAGATCTTTCTTTCATTATCAAAATCAGGAGTTTTACGGATGATGAATTCAAAAAGCATTTTTCTTAATTAAATTCTTCAATTTCAATTCAATACAAATGAAACAAATATAAGTAAGAAGATATACATATGTTTCATTTCAACAATAAAAAAACAACAATTCATTTCAAAAACAAATATAAAGATATATTCAAAAATAGCTCTCTTTCTTAAGAATAAAAATATAAATATAAATTCAAAAATTATGCTGTTTATTTTCTTCTTCTAAAACAAAAGCTGCGTTTTTTTCGTGCCTGTTATTTAATTACTTCATTAAGTTTTCTATTAATTCTTTTATTAATTTAGATTTTTGGTCCATGTTACGTTTCCTTTCTTCTTGAATTTTTTTTTAAAAGAGATTTTTTTTCCTCCCATTTCTTCATTTTAATTGCCTCCCTCGACTTTCAGTAAAAATTTTATATAACAAAAGTTGCTTAGAATTAGTCAATCTATCCATTCCCATACTTATTTTTAATAAAAAGTTTTTCATCCCCGAGATGGGGTGGCGTCCACCCCCAGGGTAAAAGCAACCCTCGGCACATTGACAACTTTGGACTATTTATCGCTTCTGGGACTAGTTTACCACCTACACTTCTGGGAACATTTTTTTTAATTATATTACCAAGACATGAAACTGTATACCAATTTTCAGACTATATTCGATCAGTCCTTTTTGCGGTAAAAATTGCTCGTTTAACCCTCTGCCCCCTTGATTGCAGCAACTAGGACTTCTGGCAAGGTGGCCTCTTGCTTAGATGACGTAATAGGAATCTTATGAGAAAAAATCGCCACTATATTCGATCAGTTCACATTTTTGTAGCCAGCTCTTATACTATTAGTGAAACAGTTTAATCCTCATAGGTTGCCACTGCCGGAAATATCATTTCCAACTATAAATGGAAAACTCGTTGAGCCAGACAACAGTGTATTTAGATAATTGTAAAATATAATATATGTATTTAATAAAAGATTTACATTTGTGGCGTTAGTAATTTCGAAGTTTTTCGGTTCTAAATTTCGAACCCACTTTTGGCAATTTTTAACGAGTACTTTTGGGAAAATATTTGAAAAGTAGCTTTGAAAATAAAAATTTTTTACACGTATTTTTAGATTTTTATTTTTCCACAACTAGCCAACATTAATCCTGCTCATATGTTATGAGCAGTCCCCCGCTTGCTCTCTCCTTTACCTGCAAATTTGACAGCCTTGCTATCAATAGTTTGATGATTTAAAAGAAGGGTACTGGCAAGTAAAGCCAGATAAAGAATCGAGTTTGTTGTGTACCTTTTCAACTCCGCATGGCTGTTTTCGATTTAACAGATTGCCCTTTGGGATAAAATCAGGCACCGGAAGCCTTCCAAAAATTAAACGAACAAAACTTCTCAGACATAGAAGGAATAGTCGCGTATATTGACGATATTTTGGTTTGTGGAAGAACGATTAAGGAGCATGACAGCACTTTAGAAAAAGTAATGAAACGAGCAATCGAAAGGAATATAAAATTTAACAGAGACAAACTACAATTTCGGCTAATTAAAGTAAATTATCTAGGACACATTATTTCTAGTGATGGAATTAAAATTGATCCGGACCGGTTACAAGCAATACAAGAACGTAGAGGGCCAAAAGATAAAAAAGAGCTCCAGAGTATTTTAGAAATGATTAATTACTTTGTGGCTTTATTAAAATCTAAACAGTTCACCTATAGGGAAATTGCTACAAAAGCAAATGTACCTGCATCCACCGTGCATAGGGAGGCTACAAAACTTAGGAAAATTGGGTCTCCTAGAAGGAGTCAACGTGATAACTGTCGTCGAATTCGAAAAACTACAATAAGGGATGATAGCAAAATCCATAATATGGCCTTACAACATCGTAGAGCACCAGCTAAGATAATAGTAGACCACCTTAAGGACGAAGGAATCAACATATCCGAAAAAACATTTCGATGACGGATGTACGAACAAAATTTAAAATGTAGGCGTCCGGCAAAAAAGCCGAAACTAACTGTAAAAATGAGGCAACGACGATTTATTTGGGCTCAAACGTACCGTCGTCACTATAGGTACCGTTGATGATTGGAATAAGGTAATTTAAAATTCCAACCTTATTCAATATTAACTCTTTCAAGTTTTTGCAATATTTAAAAATACGCTCACAAACCAAAAATTTCAGGTCATCTTTAGTGACGAGTGCCGCTTAGAGGCTGTGACAGAAATGTTTCAATATGTGAGGAGAAGGCCAGGAGAACGTACAACGAGGATTGCATACTCAGAAAAACACCCCCCGCTGTAATGGTATTGGGGTGTATCAGTGCGGACGGACCTGGACCCTTACATTTTGTCGAAGGAACATTATGACAAGAGCAGTATAAACGTATACTATCGGACGTTTTTTTGCCTTATTTAAATTCCCTACCCTACGTACGATCACATTATACGTTTATGCAAGATGGGGTACCTTGCCATTCCTCCAAATTAATAATTAATAATTTCTTAATTGAGGAAAATATCCATGTGCTACCATGGCCCGGCAATTCTTCGGATCTAAATCCAATTGAGAATTGCTGGGCATATCTAAAATCCAAGGTGTACAATGTGCCAAATCCAACGGTTGCTATTTTAAAGCAAAATATTGAACATATTTCGTACGATAACGAAGATTTTAAAAACATGATTTCTTCATGTATAGAAGGCATGCCATCGCGCATAAACAGTTTAATTGAAGACAAAGGAGGTGCAACAAAAGATTAAAAAAATTGTGTGAAATATTGTTAACAATAAATGTATAAACAGAATGTAATATGTGTTTATTAAAAAAACTTAATTTTAATAGCTTATATTTACTTAAAATGCAACAATTTCCCATAATTCGTTGATGTTTCTAATTCAATGACCAGATACTGTATATGCGTTCGTTACCATGAAAATATCTTCTTTACGAAAACATTCTCTAAAATGAGATCTTCCATGATATTTTGATAGGCGAAACGTTTTTGTCGGAAATTTTGAAATTCATCCTTTCTCTGCATATAACAATGAAGCAACGACGATGATTGATTCTTGTCAAATTTGTTAGGCCATCGGAGGACCACCAAGCGGAGCGGAACACACAGTAGTGCAATTTTTTCCTAAATTTCTCTAAGCACCGCAGGAGTCACGATAAACCAACTTTACAGCAGTTTTATCGGAGCACTAGTCGACCATTTTCCTTCCATAAATGTTTTTCTCTACAATAGGGAAATAGCTCGATTCACTTTTTCTTTCGGGTCCGGCAAAACAAAATAGAATGGAAATTTGCGAGAAACGGTCCCGTCAAACAGATAAATTATATTACTTTTTTATGCAATGATCACTCAAGCAGAAAATCGAGATCTTTGCACTCGTTTTAAAGAATTTTCCTTTTTGTCAGATTCAGATTTTCAGATTTCAAAATCTTTATTCGGCTTAGTGTACATATACATTGATTTGTACTATACTATGAGAGTGCTAATACACCTATACATTTCTGCGAGCTATCTCGTTTGACTCACTAACATTGATATAGTTATTATTTTCATACAGACGAGACCTGGTTATAAAAGTTAAGTTTTATGCATACTATTACATTATACGCTTGCGACCGGCGTACTTGTTCATAGACTAGCTTTGAAGATGAAACTAACTGGAACGGAACACACGAAACATTTTTGAGGCAATTTCTTAAAATGTGTCAGTGCAAACTAATACTGAAACAAGAAGCCATAGGAGCAATAGAAAGAAAATTTTCGGTAGGGGCAGTAGGAAATGTAATGTACGAAACCCATTAAGTAATAAAAAATTATATGAAATAATATAGTAATAAAACTAGTTTATTATAATAGCATTCTTGATAATATAATAAGCAACTTTTCGCGTTAGTATAAAATTTTTTCAGACGTGAAAATTTTCCTTTGCCCCAAAAATTTCTGTGTAGGTTGAACTACGGAACTGATCCAACCTACAATCAAACAAAATGGCAGCCAAAAAACTATAAGAAATACTTTATTTAGAAGAAAACTCATGTTTTCTAACACAAATAAAGGGATATTTCAATGAATGAAATTTCGTAGTTAAATAAACTTTAATCTTACGTGTGGAAAGATATGCCGGGCGGACGGCAACGCATTCTATTTTGGCAACTCGGCCTTACACACTTCATTGCGGATTTACACTGTTTTCTTCACTGATTTTTCTAGATAAAAAACTTTTTCGCGTTCAAAAAATTATTTGAAAGCTAACTGACACTCAACCTACAAACAATCTACAGAATTTTGCTAACTGTCAAACACAATTTTTGCCTCAAGCCGGGATCCCAATGTATCCGCACCGTTCCGATCCGTCCGCTCCACACCGATCCGTTGAGAAGCCTGGTTCCAGTGCTTCCGAAATTTGACAATTTTGTTAGTGTCAAAATGGAAAGAAGTGAGCTGTTGAAATATTTTGAATTGTTTTGTGAGCTATACAAGCTATATCAAGAATATAAAAAACTAAAAAGGCAAAGAAGCATGAAGTTAGTATTCATATAATTTTTATTTTTTTGCCATACAATTCTGGATGTCTTCGGATATCCTCGATAAAGTCTTCTAAATTCATTTTTTTTACCTAACCGTCCTGCGTCCACTCGGAGCACTACAAATCATTAAATTGTCACAATAAAATTTTTTGTGAGGTTATGCTTTCCGTAGCAATCCGCAAAAGTTGAAAGTTAAGGCCGGAACACATAAGTTCCGATCCGATCCGATCCGCACACTTCAGATTCGCTCCTTTCCGACCCGTGGGACAAGTGATTACAATGCGTCCGATCCGATCCGAACCGTCGTTTGCCGCAATCTGATATATTTAAAAGTGTGGTGATAGCCACTTCTTCAATAAAAAATTCCTCTTCCATTGCACTTATTAAAATGTGAAAATTCCCGTCAATTAATCGCTTGTTCAACGTAAACACATTCATTTGTGAGGTTATGTGTTCCGTCGTTCCGACAAAAGTTGAAATTTGCTCAACATTGTCCGCTCCGATCCGCTCCGTTCCGCTAATTGCGTCCACTTAACATAGCACGCGTATATTCAACTTTGACAACTCGTCGGAAGTGAGCGAATCGGATCGGATCGGAACTTATGTGTTAGGGCCTTTAACCAACTCTTCCGTACCGATCCGATCCGTAAGTGCCATTGGGACCACCTTTCCGAGCTGCCATATAATTCCTAAGCAACCATCGAATTTTAACTTTGACAGCTGGACGGATCGGAACGGTGCGGATACATTGGGATCGCGGCTTCATTCACATACAGCACACATATAGGGCAGTTCCGTTCCAGTTAGTTTCATCTTCAAAGTAGACTAGACTCAAAAGGTCAAGAGAGAGTAATAGCTTATCCTAGGGAATACACTTACAAGATATAGGTCACACATTTACAATGTTACATTGTGTGCCTAACGTGTATTCTATCACATGAGCGAGGTACAGTCGTAATGAAATTTTATTAGTGCTCTAGTACATTAATGTTCGTAATTTTCATACTGTAAGATTTGAAAATTTTTCCTTTATAATGGAATTCGAGGCCGGACTCCAGGGAAAGCCCTGGCTATCCGGCGATTGATGCCATTTTACAATAGTATACAATGAATTGTATTCTTGTTAATAGTCAAGTATATATGTTATATGTTATAGTTAGAACTCCTAAGCTTGCTCAAAGCCGCCGGTGTCTACCTTATATATACGTATTCAATAAATTTTATCACAGATCGTGTTGAATGATAGGATTAAATCCCCGAAGTCCTGCTTATTAAAATGTTAATAGGGTTATGTTATCTTCTATTTTGAGGTCCTCGAGATCTTCTGTAAAATTTTGGTATAGGGTTGTCTTAACTAACATCTTCTAGAAATTCCTGCTCATTATTATTTATTAGGGCTAGAGGGGAAGGATAATAGTCGTCAAATTTAGCGTGTATTCCATTATTAAGTAAGTTCTTTATAAGTGAGTTATCGATATTTGCAGAGTTAACAAGTCTACTTGACATAGCAAATCTCTAAAAGGAAAAGTATCATGGCCTATTTTTTTTTAAATCTCATTATGAATAGAGTCCATGCGGGCCATAAAGGTATTAATTTTATTAAACATAGTGTGCAATGGCACCCCAAATAGATCATTAGAAAGACTAAGAAAATCATTCAATCTGTTACCCTGTTTGCCTATATTTTGATTCCGTCTTTGATCCTCATTATTAAGGGGGGGAATTAACAGACCTTTGCACACTTTGGCGAAATCTAGATTTTGTATAGGTGGTATTGGTTTTATTAGGGCTTCCTGTCCTTTCCTTCTTGATTCTTTATATTTGATAAAATTGGGGTAGCCCCTGTAATTAGAGGGGTGTCCCTCTTGACTACAGTTGCTGCAAATTTTTGTACTTTCCAGGTTCCCCTTTAATCGGCAATCCCTTGTATAGTGTTCCCCTGCGCACCTTCTGCAAGCCACTTGTCTGCCACAATTAAATGATAGGTGCCCATACTGCTGACACCTATAGCACTGCACATAGTCCCTGTTCACTTTATGTTTTCGTTAGGTTTGAATTGGACAAGCCATATGTTTAATTCTCTTTCATTTTTCCTTAAAGGCTGGTAGAGAATCTATTGACTTTAATTAGGGAAATTGTAGGGAAGGTGCTATTGAATTCGTCGATAATGTCCTGTGCAACAAAAGTTTCATGTATTCCCTTAAGTAGAATACTAATTGGTTTTTCTTCCCGGGAAGAATAAGTAAAATATTCGAGAGATTTCTGTTTAAAGATCTCAATCAGCTCTCTTCTTACTTCTTCATTTTCGCAATAAATTTTACTTACTCCCGAGTTATAATTGATAATTTTAGCTTTTTTCTTAATATTGTCGAGTAGGGTGTTAAGAGTTTTTATAGAACAGTCTTTTACAATTATCGGCGAAGGTCTGTCATGAACTGTCAAACAGTGCACGACACGAGCGACGATTTGTTCGAAAATTTGATGATTAAAAGTGGTAAATCCGGGAGTGACGGGACCAAGGGTTCCACGGGACGCGACTGTGGTGACCAGGTGCTCGGGGAGGCGGCCGCGACATCCGGGAAGGTGTGCGTCGGGAGTGGCGAGCCTGCTAAGGCGGGAACACCGCAGGTGAGCGAGGCTGGCTGTGGGGCTGCGGGCGGACGATGGACAGTGGTCAGTGGCAAAAGCCGTCGGGCTGGAGCTGCTATACCACAGGCATCGTCTGCAGAGGGGTCCAGGGAGAAATCCCAACCTCCCCAGGTGCAGCCAGGTATGAATGAAGGTGCGCCGGTGTACGTGAAAAAGGCGGGAAATGTCAGTACGAGATCTGTCAAGATCTCGGAAAGCACGACAACCCCCACAACGTCGTCGGCGCCACCTACGGGCAAATCAATTTCTGGGTGTGTGTCCTCGGTGCAGCGGGCGCCGGCCCCGGGTACCTCCACAAGTACAGGTCGTGTGGAAAGTGGCCACCCGAACTCCTCGGAAAATATGCGCAACCGCAAGTCTCGCCGCAGATGGACAGCGGCAAGAAAGCGGGAGAATAAATTAGTTAAGCAGGGGCAAAGTACGGTCCTCGGACCGGAAAGGCAATTAGCGCGGGAAATTAAAAGTACTGCCAATCCAGGCAAGGAAATTAAGAGTACGCCTAAGCGCCCTCTCTCGCCAGGCAGAACACCGCCCGAGGCAAAACAGGCGAGCAAGAAAACTAGAACGGGAAAAGCACCCACAACCGGGGAAAAAGCCTCCTCCACAAAGGCAACCTTCGCCGAGGTAGCGGGCGACCAAAGCCTGCGCATTGTGATCGGACCTAAAAAGGACTTCCTCGTAACCAGCGAGCAGGCCGAACTGCTGCAGGGGGTAATCACCGAGGAAATCTTCAATGTTGAAGACGGTGGTTTCTCCCCCAAATTCCGCGGTAGTCACCATGTTGGCAAAGCAGCGGACAACCGCGGCTACCTGCTGGTAACGTGCCTGGACGAGGAGTCCAAAAAATGGCTGGAGGCTTGTGTCCAGCGAGTTCAGGCTTCCTGGGAAGGAGGACCTTTGGGAATGTGTGAGCTTAATAAAGTTCCCTCATTTACCAAAGTCATCCTCTGGATCCCGGGAAAGAATACCGCCACTGCGGAGCAGATGCAAGCCAGGCTCCAAAAGCAGAACAAGGAGTTAGGAGTCGAAAGATGGAGGCTGTTTTACAGGAGCGAGTCCCCAAAAGGAACCCTACTAGTACTGGGGCTCGATCAAAAATCCATCGCGCTCCTCAAAAATTGCGGCGGAAAAATCTTCTACGGGCTGCATCAGTTAACAGCCAAAATTAAAGAAGATGCCAAGGAAGAATTGCCCGAAAGCGGAAATGAGTACACCGGGGACTCGGAGGCGATGGACGAGACGCTGACAAATGACAGCGCCTTTCTCACCGCCATTGAACCCGGGCTGGAAAAAGAGTACGCCTCGGAATCAGGAGCGGAAGACATTCCAGGAGATGTTTGTATGAAGAGCGTACCCTAATCATGAGTACTGACTCTTTAAAAATTACTCAGATCAATCTGCAACATAGCAAAGCGGCTTCTGCTGAATTATGCAGAGCTCTTGCTATGGGGCACACAAAAATAGCCCTAATCCAAGAGCCCTGGCTATTTAAAAATCAGGTGAGGGGATTAGGACAATGTAAAGGCCGGTTATTCACTTCCACAGATGCAGATAAGCCGAGAGCTTGCATCTGGGTGAACGACTCCCTAAAGGCAACTATCATTCACGAGCATTGCAGTAGGGATCAGGTGACAATCAAAACGTCGATTCGTCTGAATGACGTTACTCAAGACGTTCTCTTTGTCTCATCCTACCAGGCTTATGACTCGACGGAACCCCCTCCCAGCAGGGAGTTAATAGAAGCAGTCGAGTACAGTTTTAATAGAAAGCTCCCCATATTCATCGGCTGCGATGCCAATTCGCATCACAGTTGTTGGGGAAGCTCAGATATAAACCCTAGAGGAGAAGCTCTTCTGGAATTCATAATGAGTACAGAACTAACTATCCTCAACAACGGTCACGAACCTACTTTTGTGAATTCCATAAGGCGTGAGTGCATCGATATCACGCTATGCTCCCTTAGCCTCACAGACCATATAGGGGACTGGAAAGTCACAAATGAAATTCTCACCTCCGACCACAGAAGTATATCGATATCTCTGCGTGCACACACACCCAGCCCCCCCAGCCTCAGAAACCCCAGGAAAACTGACTGGAACCAGTTCAGGGTAGTACTGGACTCCGAGCTGAGGGGCTGGGCACCTGTTATAAGCAGCGCTAGAGATATTGACTACGCGGTCGAAGAGTTTGAGAAGGCTATGATCAAGAGTTTTGAATCAGCCTGCCCTCTCAGTACGCCTCCATCCAAAGGTAAGTGCCCCTGGTGGAATAAAGAACTCAGTCAACTCAGAGTTAAAGTACGGAGGCAATTCAATAGGGCTAAACACCTCAATTCTCCCTCAGAATGGGAACTCCATAGAGCTCACCTGAGAGAGTATAAGAGGGCGATAAAAAGGGCCAAATTGCTATCCTGGAAAAAATTCTGTACTGAGATAGAAAGTACACGGGAATCGGCGAGAATTCACAAAATTCTCACCAAAGATAAAACCACGCAGCTGGGTTCTTTACAGCTCCCAAATGGCATGTACATAGATGACAATCCATCCATTGGTGCACATCTATTGGAAACCCATTTTCCGGGTAGCGTTCAGCAACCCACTGATTTAATAACAAACAATGAAGAGCATATTCCTCAGACCTCAGATTGGAATATAGCAAACACGGTCATTAACAGTGACTTACTCAGCTGGGCGATATCCTCTTTCCAACCTTTCAAAAGTCCCGGAAAGGACGGTATCATGCCAGTAATGTTGCAAGAAGCGAAACCTCAAATTCTAGAGCCTCTGACCGATTTGTTCAGATCGATCCTCGCCTTTGGACACGTGCCAGCGAGCTGGCGCACGTCCAGGGTCGTGTTCATCCCCAAACCGGGCAGAGGCAGCTACAAAGTGGCGAAAGCCTTTCGCCCTATCTCGCTCACGAGCTTTCTAATGAAGACTCTGGAAAAAATGCTGGACGAAGTTATAAGAACTACCTTCTTGAAGGAAACCCCACTGCACGTTGC
Organism: Machimus atricapillus; assembly: GCA_933228815.1. Classification (NCBI taxonomy): domain Eukaryota; kingdom Metazoa; phylum Arthropoda; class Insecta; order Diptera; family Asilidae; genus Machimus; species Machimus atricapillus. The sequence goes on from OW121784.1 coordinate 33,238,521, forward strand.
TCAACATGCATATCAGAAGGGGAAATCCACTGAGTCCGCATTACACCACACAGTTGCCTTCGTCGAGAAGGCACTACACTATAAAAACCTTACCCTGGGTGTCTTTCTAGATATCGAGGGAGCGTTCGATAACACCAACTTCAGTGCAATAGCGAAAGCCTTGCAGAAGCATGGTGTTCATCAAACAATATCCAGGTGGATAAATAACATGCTGAAAAATAGAATCATATCCACCACAATCGGCGACTACGAAGTCAATAGGAAAGCAGGCAGGGGCTGCCCACAGGGCGGCATCCTCTCCCCGCTATTATGGTGCCTGGTCGTGAACGAACTGGTTGATGCACTAAATAGCAAAGGCTATTTCACCATAGCCTACGCAGACGATCTAGTGTTATTGGCCAGAGGAAACTACCTGAGCACCTTATGCGAGCTCCAACAACAGGCTCTATCCATGGTGGAAGACTGGTGCAATAAAAGAAATCTATCCGTGAATGCGGATAAAACTACTGCACTAGTCTTCACTAACAGGAGGAAACTGGTAGGCTCAAGAACTCTTCAGATCTTTGGCAAAGAGATCAAATACTCCGACAGCGTCAAATACCTCGGAGTGACGCTGGATAAAAAACTGAACTGGAAACTGCATCTGAACTGTAAAACTCAAAAAGCAATAGCGACTTTTTGGCAGTGCAGAAGAGCGTTCGGTACTACATGGGGCCTTAGCCCAAGGATACTTCACTGGATCTACACCGCAGTTATCAGACCCTGCATCTGCTACGGCGCTGTAGTCTGGTGGCCCACAATAAGGTCAGGCCCATCTCTGAAAACCCTTAATAAGGTTCAAAGAATGGCCTGCCTTACTATTACGGGAGCGATGAGAACTACACCAACGGCAGCCATTGAGATGGCCCTGTCTCTCACTCCGCTTGACATCATCGTGGAAAAAGAAGCGATGAAAACCGCCCTCCGCCTGCATGTAAATAACCTTTGGCTAACGAAACACCTGCAGGTGGGGCACCTAAAGATCTGGGAAAAGCTTAACAAAATCGACAGTAATGTCCTGATGATCCCAGACAAAACCACTTCTCAAATATGCCCTTGCAGAAGGTATAAAATTACTTTCCCATCAAGAGAGGCATGGCGAGAAAACTTCTCAACATACATATCGTCAGAGAACAACTCCGTATGGTTTACAGACGGCTCCCTGGCAAACGGCCTAAGCGGAGTCGGAGTGTATGGACTTACGGAGGACCTGCGAATATCGATATCCACAGGTAGATACACGACGATATTCCAGGCTGAGATTCTAGGCATCAGTATATGTGCCAACGTCATACAAGAAAGGGACATTCGGGAGAAGAGCATATACATCTTCTCAGACAGCCAAGCAGCCCTCAAAGCTCTTGATTCGAATGTTACATCCTCGAAAATTGTCGGTGAATGCAAAAATTCACTAAACAAGATTGCCGCGACCAACAGCGTCGCGATCATATGGGTCCCTGGCCACAGCAACGTCAGTGGCAACGATATAGCTGACTTCCTGGCCAAAGAAGGATCAAGCAAACCCATGATAGGCCCAGAGCCATACGTGGGACTAGCATCCTCTTTTACAAACCTCATTTTTGAGAGTTGGGCTCTAAACGAGCAAAATAAAAGATGGATCGCCAGACAAGACTGCAAACAGTCAAAGATTCTCCTCAACAAAGTTGACCGAGAACTGAGCAAATGGCTGATGCAGTGCAGTAGGGGCGTTGTCAGCCTAGCGCTCAGTGTCATTACTGGACACTGCAGGCTGAACAAACACCTTCACAACATGCACATTAGTCAAACGCCATTGTGCAGATGCGAACGCGAGGAGACAATCGCCCACGTTCTCTGCGATTGTCCTCTCTACCTCAAAGCAAGGGCCGAGATATTCGGCGCTCAAATAGTAGCCAAAAGTGAGCTACAAACGCTGAAGCTGCCCACAATCCTGAGCTTCGTTCGACGAACTAAACGTCTTACGGCTCACGAAGGGCAACTAGATCAAAACTGATGACAGACCTTCAACTGAGGTACGTACAATGGGCCACATGGCCTAAGTATAGGGTAATCACGCCCGCCTCATGAAATCTACATCTACATCTACATCTACAATTATCGGCGGTAGTTTGTTTTTGATTTTAGCCCTTCTTGTATCCTCCCCCTCAGCCCTTTCCTTACTTTTGGAGGTTTTATTTAGGCCCTTTTTGTTCTCACACCTTATACTATTTTTAGTGTTTTTATTAAGACTATGGCTACTATCATTACATCACCTACATCTAAGTCCATATCGTCAAGACCATCTATGCTGAGTCTGCTGAATCGGTTATCTTCTTGTATTGCTGGGTTGAGAGATGTCCACCGGCTAGAGGAGTTCTCCGGGGAAATGACTTCTTGGATTTGGATTTATTTTTTTACTATTAACTTTCCATTCCTGTATATTGAATGGATAGTTGAATTTAGTTTGCTGGTTTCTTCCTCCTTTTGTCCTAATCCTGTCTCCTGCTGGAGGTTGTGTCGAATAGAAGCCGTTGCCGATGTTCCCATTACCGTTATAACGGGCCTCAAAGCTTTTGCACATGTTCTGCTTCGTTGTTTCAGATAGCTGTAATGGTAAAACTTTTTCTTTTTTGGTTAGGTTCACCTGGCCCGGCAAAAATTCCATGCGCTGCCGGGGCCTTCCTCTCTAGATGTTGCAAGGTCCTGATTGCGCTTAGTTCCAGTTGGGACATCTCCATCATGTTGCTACTGTTCTCCAGCGAGTATGCCATTGTAGGGGGTATCCCTCCTTCATCGTGCTCCTGTTCATCGCCCTGGAATCCCGATCCTCTGCAGATCGCTGCGTCTTCTGGGGAGGATGCAGTGATTTTCGCACCCTCCTCCATAAATTTTGTTATATGTTTTTTGAGCTTGTTCATCTTGGGTTTATTTTTGCTTTTGAAAGAAGTCCTGCATACTTTACTTTTTGCGCCTTCCTGGCGCATTCGCGCCTAGGCTTTTCAGCGCGTCTTTATGCTGATTACTATTAAGTCTACTGCACCAAATTACTTTTTTAGAGAAATATTCGCTAATTAACAAGCGTGCACTTTGCAACGGTATTTTCACACAGTTCAAGCTCACTTTGATTCTAATCAACGTCTAGTCACTCTGGCGGTCGCAGCCAGACTCCTTTCCTTTTTGTCATTCTTGACAGTTCGGAGCTGCAGGCCTACTAACATTTAAAATAAAAATTTTGTTCTCTGGAGCGTTCTTTTATGGTGCGCTTGTTCTGCTCCGGATAGCGACTACAAAAGAACGCAGCTATAGTGGAGAAAGTGAGAGATATAGGCATAAGTGAAAATCAGATAGACGATATTAAAAGAATAGGCTATAGTGTTGCAAACAGACCAGTGGTGATCAGTCTGATTGCCGCATCCTTGAGACAGCTGTTCTTTTATAACCACGCTAGCTTCAAGGATAAGCATGGAATTACAGTTACCAGCTATGTATACTACAAAAAGAGAAAGAGAGAAGTATGGTAAGCTCAAAGCACTTATTGCAAAAATAGCGGGCACGGGAAATGAGGCTTCTATATCAAAAGGTAAAATACTATACGATAGCAAAAAACACAATATCCTGCAAGCTACTGAATTGATTAAAAAATTAGAACAAAAAAATGGAAAGGAGAGCGACCAGGAATCTATCGCTATCGTAGAATCTATTGACTCTACATTAACAACATCGTCAAAAAAGAAGGAGAGAGATTCAAGTTTATCCCCATAAGATTCCACACTAAAACAAAAGCAAAAGCGGAAAAAGAATGGTAGACATAAAAGGAAAAAACGCTGCAAGTTCGGAAAAAATCTGTTGATGTATTTTACTTCTTTAATGTTATTTAATAACTCATTTTTAAAATCAAACTAGTTTATATCACTCTAACTACACTAGCGCTACTTTGAAGAACACTCACACACAAATGCTGAACTATTGTGCACATACATTTATTCTTTCCTTCCTACTCGAACCTTCGTACGAACCAGTCGCTATTTTAGCAAATAAAAGTTCGTTCTTAAATCTTGGTCATTTTATTACAAATAAACCAACAGGTTATGGGCCCAGTCGCGCATTGAGATAAAGTACGTAATTGGACGATATAAAGAAAAACCAAAAAGTATTTTTGGAGCGATTCTTTAACAAAAACTCCGACAAGCCGATTTTGAGGTTAGGGCCACGTAAACTCACAATGGATTCAACCAGGATAATCAACGTTGGCCTTCTGGAGGGAAAAGCGAACTGGAACACATGGAAGTACAAAATCTCCGTTTGTATACGAGGGATCCCCAGAGGTATGGACATTATTCAAGGCAAGTTAGTGATGCCAAGTGCACTTCCTGATAACGCGACCGCTGAAGCGAAGACTGCGTATCAGACGGAACTAGACACGTTCAATAGGGCTGATAGCCACACATTGATTGTGTTAACTGCTAACATGTCAGAGGAGACGTTACAAAAAATTATGCGTCTCACGTCCGCCCGGGAAGTGTGGTTAGAACTCCACAAACTCTTTGACGGCGTCTCCGAAGATAAAGTTTACAACTTATGCCTGCAATTCTTCAGCTACAAAAAGGCAAATGAGGATGATATCGCAACGCACGTTTCAAAATTAAAGAATCTGTGGAGCAAGTTGAAACAGGAAATGTCCAGAGACACCAAAATAAATTCAGACCTGCCAGATGTATTTTTGATTTGTAAGATTTTAGGTACACTGCCAGAAAACTATTTTCCCTTCAAATCCAGCTGGATGTTGATGTGAAAAAATGACAGGACCATTGACAGCTTGACAAATCAGCTGTGTTCGTACGAGAGAGCTCTTGGAGGCAAAGGAGAATCACCTCAACAAGAAGCACTCTTCTTGAATTCATCGAAGAAGCAATCCTAGCAGTCAAACTCTTTCCGGCAAAATCTCCAAAAGAGCAATAAAAAGAAATTGTTCTGTTCTTACTGCAAGAAGCCTAATCACAGCATCAAGGTGTGTAGGAAATGGATCGCCGATGGAAAACCTGCCAAGCCCAGCAACACAGAAAAATCTGAGAGGGAGTCAAACATGATTTTGAGTGCTGTCACCACGACTGTGATGATCTCAGAGTGCAACTCTGACGACTGGTTTGTGGATAATGGAGCAACGAGCCACATTTGTAACAACAGATTTGTTTTTAAGACTCTTGTGCCATTTTCTAGCGAACACACAGTGACCACAGCAAGCGGTGACAAGATTGCAGCTATTGGAAAGGGTGAAGTCGACATCGAGGCAGTGGTTGACGGCGAGTGGCACGAGCTCACGTTGACTGATGTATAGTGTGTCCCTGGAATCCATAGAAACCTATTCTTAGTCCTTGCAGCACAAGACCGGCAAGGGAAGAGCAGATTCATTTCATCTCCAGAGGTGTGCAACTTCTTAGTCGACGACAAGGTGAAACTGGTCGGAGTTCGTGGGCGGTTCGGTGGACTCTACAAGCTGAACGTAAGGAGTGTAAGCAGAGCTTCATTCAGCGAAGTTAACGCAGCGGGAAAGGACAATCTTCTGCAACTTTACCATGAACGATTCGGACATCAGAACAAGCGGCACGTGAAGTCCCTTCTGGTCAAAGAGCTGGGAATTCGCGTTCAGGTGGACAGTGAACTGTGCGAGGGCTGTGTCTACGGCAAGGCTCATCGCCTGTCTTTCGGAACGAGGCTTGTAGCAACGAAACCGGGAGAGCGGATTCACACAGATGTCTGCGGTCCGTTCAGGTGCGAGTCGATGTCAGGATACAAGTACTTCGTCCTCTTCAAGGATGATTACACCAAGTTCAGGACTATCTACTTTCTGAGAGAGAAGTCTGAGGTTCCAGAGAGGACGTCTCAATTTGTTGCAGGAGTGAAGATCATCGGACACAAAATCAAGGAGATGCGAAGTGATAACGGAAAGGAGTTTGATAACCACGAAACCAGGAGAGTCCTGCAAACAGAAGGAATAGAGCAATGCCTCACGATGCCGTATACTCCAGAACAAAATGGTTCTTGCGAAAGAGAGAACCGCACCGTGGTTGAGGCTGCTCGAGCAATGATGCATGCTCATGGAAATATTCCACAGTTTCTTTGGGCCGAGATGATCCGTACAGCTGCCTATATTCTCAACAGGACAAGACCTTCCCGCGTTGAGGGAGTATCTCCCTACGAACTGTGGTACGGCAAGAAACCAGGTCTGAAACATCTTCGGGTGATCGGGCCTACTTGCTATGAGCATATTCCCAAGCAGCAAAGGAAGAAGATGGATCCAAAGGCTACCAAGGGAATCCTCATAGGATACGACCACGACGACGGCTACAGGGTCTTCTGTGAAGAGGAGTGCAAGCTGATTCGATCTAGAGACGTCATCTTCGAGGAGAAAGTGCTGGAGCACAAGATTGATGTAACACTTCCAGGAAGCCTCGACTCTTCTGTTCAACCGGAAGGATCTACTCCTGAACATCAAACAGACGACGAAACGCAGAGCGAGGATGAATTCTGGGATCTGAGTGCTGAAGATGAAAACCAACAAGACAAAGAGGAAACTCAACGTCCGGATGAAGGCATCGGTAAACAACTCCGTTACCGTACGTCCATCAAGGCTCCATCGAAATATCAGGACTTCATTCGGAGATGAAGGCTCTTGAGGAGAATAAAACTTGGGACCTGGTTGATCTGCCTGCAGGAAAAAGAGCCATTTCAAACAAATGGGTCTACCGAGTCAAAACGAACCCCGATGGATCAATCGATAAATACAAAGCCAGATTGGTCATTAAGGGCTTTTCTCAGCGAAGAGGAGTGGACTATGATCAGACCTTCAGTCCAGTGGCCAGGACATCAACCATTCGAACGTTGCTGAGTGTTGCTGCGAACGAGAAAATGAAGCTAGCGCAGATCGATGTGTCAACAGCATTTCTCTATGGTGACCTCCAGGAAACCATCTACATGCAACAACCCGACGGATACGGTGATGGATCAGCCAAGGTATGTCTCCTGAGGAAAAGCTTGTACGGGCTCAAACAGGCCCCTCGATGCTGGAATGAGAGGTTCAGCAGCTACATCGTCAACCTAGGATTTCAGCGCAGTGAAGCAGATCCTTGTTTTTTTTGTGAGACAAAAAGGTTCTTTGTTCTATACGTCGACGATGGACTGATTGCAGCTGAGAGTGAACAGGAACTGCAGAAATTCATCGACGACCTCAAACGCGAGTTCAAGATCACCTCGAAGCCAGCATCCTACTTCCTGGGATTGGAAATCAACCAGGAACAGGATGGATCCATACGTGTGAGCCAGGCTCACTACACGGAAACAATATTGGAGAGATTTAAAATGAGCAGCTGCAAAGCTGTGTCTACTCCAATCACCAAGGACAATGATGCAGAAGAGAGCCCTCTAAACTCTGAGTTCCCCTACAGACAAGCTGTTGGAGCACTCATGTTCCTGATGTGTGGTACACGACCAGACATCGCGTATGCTGTCAGCGTGGTATCCAAGAATCTGGAAAAACCGACGGATCGAGATGTGCTCAGGGTGAAGAGGATCCTGCGGTACTTGAGAGGTACGACGGATCACGGATTAATCTACAAGGCCAACCTGGGAAAGGGGAGTTTTGATTGTTACAGCGACGCAGATCATGGCGGTGACCGTGGTACGGGTCGCTCAACCTCAGGGGTGCTGTGTCTGTACTCTGGGGCACCCATCTCGTGGATGAGCCAGAGGCAAGCATCTGTTGCCATATCCACAACCGAAGCTGAAATCGTGGCTGCCAGTGAGGCTGCAAGAGAGACCATCTGGATCAAGAGGCTCCTGACTGAACTGGACCAGCTAAAGTCGACTCCTATTCTACAAGTCGACTCCTATTCTACAAGTCGACAACGAAGCAGCTGTCCGGCTGGCACAAAATCCTGAGTTCCATCGAAGAACGAAACACATTCGTATCAGACACTTCTATGTTCGCGAATTAGTCACAGCTGGCGAAATTAAAATTGCAAAAGTTGACACTGAAAATCAGCTCGCGGATATATTGACAAAACCTTTGTTTTCAATTCGCTTTCGAAAATTATGTAACGACATGGGATCTGTAAAGTTATCAAATAAGGGAGAGTGTTGATGTATTTTACATCTTTAATGTTATTTAATAACTCATTTTTAACATCAAACTAGTTTATATCACTCTAACTACACTAGCGCTACTTTGAAGAACACTCACACACAAATGCTGAACTTTGTGACACATACATTTATTCTTTCCTTCCTACTCGACCCTTCGTACGAACCAGTCGCTATTTTAGCAAATAAAAGTTCGTTCTTAAATCTTGGTCATTTTATTACAAATAAACCAACAAAATCAAATTAGACGAAAAGGAATAGCAATCAAAAATCCCCCCTGCCCCCCGAATAATATTTTGGAATGTCTCTCAAATATGCATAATATTTCAAGTACAGTTAACAATAACGATATTGTTTGTATGTGTGAAACCTGGCATAGAAGTGAAATACAGTCAAAATTGTCCTTAAATCCAATACAGTGAAGTATTTCATACCCACTAATTTAGTTGAGACTTCATCAAAAGGCGGAATTATGTAAGGCTCATTAACAATGGCTTGATTCAAATACTTGGGGTTCAAACAAAGTCTCAAACTTTTATCACGTTTTTCTACTATAACGAGGTTAGAGGTCCACTCCGAAGGCTCTTGAACCTTTTCAATAATCCCCCTTTTGCATAGATCCTCTAGTTTTATCTTAAGCGGTTTTAGCAGAGCGGCCGGTACTCCACATAATGTGCTGGTCTTGAAACCGGATGTGAATCTTTTCTCAATGTTATGTGATATTCACCTGGGAATTGCCCTAAATCCTAGAAAACTTCACTATATTTTTGAATGAATTCTTCTCGAGGTAACGAAAATTGGATATCTGTGACCGAGTTGACCCGTTTAACGAGTCCTAATCTTACACAAGCCTGGCAAACCCAATAAAGAAGTTTTACCATTCTCAACTACGACAAATTCCAGTTCTAATTTATTGTTTTTTATATGACACTTAAACTGTGCTAGACCTCTAACTTTAATTTAAGAACCCCCATAAGCTTCTAATTTAATACTGTTGTTTATCAATTTATAGTTGCCTAATTTCGAAAGAACCTGAAGTGGAATTATATTAACGTCTGTACCGGTATCTAGTTTGAACGGCATACTAATTCCATTAATTTCAATATTTTCAATCCAATAGTGTTTCTCAATATGATTATTTTCCGAAATTGAATCAATAAATAAAGTTTCCTGACTTACGGTTTGCTCTGATACTTCATTTATATTTTTAGTCATGCATATGCTGCTTGAAAATGATTGCTTCTCCCACATTTTCGGAACTTTTTACCATACGCTGGGCATTTTCCTCTAACGTGATCTTTAAGAAAATACCGACATTTGTTGATCACGTGTGCTTCCCTTGATATATCTGCATGTTGTTTTCTGCCTTGAAGACCCTCTGCTTGTGTTGACGCAGTCAACGTTAGAATTAATAAATAAAAAAAATGAATTAATATAATTTTGGACACCACTGGAATACAATCACCACACCACTAGAATAGACCAAAAAACAGCAGGATTCTGCTGGAAAGTGCCTGGTATCTGAGGTATGCCATATTGTTTATTCAAGGGCGGTCATATGGTTTTTTCAAGGGCGGCCATATTGTTCATTCAAGGGCGGCCATATGGCTTATTCAAGGGCGGCCATATTGTTGATTCAAGGGCGGCTGTGGGGGTTGTATAAGAGCAAGCTGTGAAATTTGTGTGAAAATCGAGTAGGCCACGACATGAAGTTCTATTGTTTTGAAAAATAGAAAAGTTTCAGTTTTGGATTTGACTCCGGCCGATAAAGATATAAATTAAAAATTATTAATAAAACAAACCCACAAATAAATAAATTGTAAATAATAAAAAAAGTGAAAATAAACTATAAATAGAAACAATAATTTATGAATTATTTAAAATTTAAATAAAATTTAAATGGTGGCCGAGAGAAGTGTGGGGGTTGTATAAAAGCAAGCTGTGAAATTTGTGTGAAAATCGAGTAGGCCACGACATGAAGTTCTGTTGTTTTGAAAAATAGAAAAGTTTCAGTTTTGGATTTGACTCCGGCCGATAAAGATATAAATTAAAAATTAATAATAAAACAAACCCACAAATAAATAAATTGTAAATATGTAATAATAAAAGTGAAAATAAAATATAAATAGAAACAATAATTTATGAATTATTTAAAATGTAAATAAAATTTAAATGGAGGCCGACCTCCACAGCTGCCATATGGTTTATTCAAGGGCGGCCATATTGTTTATCCGAGGGCGGCCATAATTTGGTGTATAAAAGGATGGGCGAGAGCGGAGACGGCACTTCGAGTTGGACTTTCATATGATATACTTCATCAGCAAGAAGTAATTAAAATAAAAAAAATAGTTGTTCAAATAGACACAAATTGGAAGAATTTTATATTGATTCGGTGTCGTATTTTATTGTTGTGTTGCAATTGGTTTTAGCTAGAAATTCGTCATACAATCAAGGTATGCTCTATTTTTGAGTCATCGTGATTAAAATGCGATATTTCTGGTTAAACCCATAATCAATTTTTCGTTTGGAAGCCGCCACATGTATTCTGGGCTCGTCACATTTATTTAAAACTTTGTGTAGAAAAGTCCAATATTTTTAATTGAATTAAAAGAAATTGTAAACCAAATGTGCACGTATTTGTTCTGTAGCCTATTCACGTTCCTGAATCTTTCAGATTACATAATACATATTTTGGTATGGTATGGATCCAATTAATCCAGACAAACTGATTGCATTCATTATTTAGTATGGGATTAATATCAGTCAGGTTTTCACACCGCCTTCAAAAGTCTAGGAAAGTCTTGGTATTTAATGTTGAAAGTGGTAGCAGAGGACTTTTAATATAATTATTTTATACTTTTTAGGGCTTGGGATTTTTTGGAGTCGGTTCTTGTTTTTTTTAAAAAAATTTTTATTTCATTCTTTTTAGTGTACCTAATATTTTTTTAGTAAAATGTTTTTGGTCTGCCATTTTGAATTCTCGCAATCGGGCACCGAAAGTACAACCAAATACCAAAACCCTATCTGTGTATACATATATGTATTTTGTTTTTTGTTGATTTTCTCAAAAAGCGCTGAATCAATTTCGATAAAATTTATATGGGACCACCTCTGAAGTATGAGCTACCAAACAAAAAAAGAATCATCAAAATCAATTCATAATTGGCGGAATTATCGCGTAACGACATACAAAAAAAAAACATACAGTCGAATTAAGAACCTCCTCCGTTTTTTCGTCGGTTAAAAATAGCAAAAATTCGCATCTAAAAGTTGGGTAGGTACCTAAACTATTAATTTTAATTAAATATTTATATATTTTTTGATTAAGAATATAATGCCACTAAGTTTAGTAACTAAAGTCGTTTCACTGATGCTTCTGCACATTTTTTAAAACTCCTTCTAATAACTTTACAAATTACTTAATTTTCTTGAACTAATTTAACTATAAACACCGGTCTCATTTCGGACATTAGAAAACGATGTGATCACCATGAAATGATAATTTTTAAAAACAATTTAATAAAGACGTATAATTATATGTATTTGCCTACAAAACTTCAAATAGTTGAAGTTCACATGTGTGACCTAAATTACAAATCTTTAGTATGTATTTATTTTTACTCTGTTATGCTTCTTTTGGACTAATTCCTTCCTTTTCGCAAAAAAAGTTTATGTTTACCATAAGGCAGTCGCTTTCATTGCTTTATTTTCATGAAAGTAAAAAAGGTTCTGTGAGTACCGTAAGTAATTTTATAGCTTTCATTATTACAAAGTCATTTTCTGAGCAGTTTTACGGAAAACATTTTATGACTTATGACCCGTGAACATGTTTGCCACAACCGAAATTTTTTCATGCGGCATACCTCAGAAGGTAATTGCAAAGAGATAATGCTTTCAAAGAGCGCAATGAACTTCGATTGTGTCTGTGGCAGCATAAAATATTTAAATTCCATGAAATTACCTCGGAAAATTTCCTTTTTATACGCATCCCTACTGATGGTATTTTGAAAGTATTTTTAGGTTCAGCGAATCATAACCTCAAAGGTATCCCTCAAAGCGAAATTTAACCGGAGAAATTGTTCGTGCCTTCGGGGAGTTTTGTGTGATCCCTTTCAAAATCGTAGCTGTCGCCCGCTATAGAACACACAATTCAGGTTTATTAAATTTGAAACGAATGTTTATTGTAATCCCTAACATTACACAAAAGCTCATTATTCTGAACATATGAGTAATTGGAACGAAAACATGCAGGAACGCCAATTTTTAATAAATAAGGTTGTATTTCAACATAAAAATATTCATATCAGGATATATAAATAGGTAATTCTACTATTTAGGTATATGTACAATGTATGTATGACTATGTTTCTAATATACATATACATATTTGTATATATTGTTACAAATATTCCTTCGCTTACGATTCACACTTGAATTTGGGATCAAGTGCATATAGGGGCCGGTGTTCGGTCCGCGCAAATTGTAGGCGTCTGTGGCAGGGGCACTGGTCTTCAGCTACACTGAAGAGATCTGGTCAGTGCCCCGGATCGAAACGCCGACCACATTTTTTGACTGCTCGTTTGCCTCGGCACACGAGCCCCATATTCCCAACAAAATAAGTGTAAGTGCGTCCCTGTATCCAATAATCGTAGCGAAGGCAAACTTTGTAATTTTGTCCGCCAGCCGCTCGGCGGGCAAAATTGTAACAGTGGTGCCAGGTGTGGGGTATCCGAGCAGAAATCGAAGGATTTCTTTTTCCACCTCGACCTAAAAATAAAACAAATAAAAATTCAGGATGACTGACTCCGGAAGAGGTAGCTATATACCCCCCTCCACGGTTTACCCGGTCGGACTTCCACCAGCGCTGATATCGACAAACTCGTGAGCGTTGTTGCCCAACAAGACGAGCAGCAATGCTATTCTCTAAAACACATTTTGCTCAACTCGACGCGGAATCCGCGGTGATAACTAATTTCACATTCTCTAAATACGCGACACAGCACTAACGCCCCCAATGGTGAGTGCGCCGTCGAATGAACTAACTTTGGTGAGATTTGTACGTTTTTATGAATGAAATGGAATGTTTTTTGTATTCTGTAAGGAAAATCCGCGTTCACTTCGATCATCACATTGGTTTCAAATTCGATTTCGTCTGTCAACTAAAAAGTTACTATTTGGTGAGTGAGCAGTGTTTTAAGTTGGAAATTATTCAATATATATTGTTAAAAAGGTATGTATGAACTTTGATATGATTAAAATAATGTATTTGAGGATGTAACACGTGACGCAATAGAGAGATAGAGGCCTTAAATCACCGGGATGTAGTTAGAAAATATATAAGATTTCCTCAGAATGCAGCTGAAAGAGGAGCATTAAAAGAGAGGTTTGTTTAATTTTATACGTTAATTTATGAAATTGTCCAAAATAAGTAAAATGCAATTGTTCTTACAGATTTTTCAGTAAATATAACATTCCAGGGGTGATTGGATAAGCAATTTATGGCGTGCTCGTGGAAGAACTTAATAATAAAAAGATTTCAATTAAGAATATATGTAGTTGTTATGTGTTAAAAGATTTTTATTGCAGTTTTTTGGTTGTATATTTACAAATTAAGAAAAGACAAAGAAAAATATAAAAAAATAAAATATATATGTATATCCAATTTATTTTTTAAATGCATCTGCCAAGGCTTTCAGCCCATCGCCGACAGATTTTAAAGCTTCAGCCATCATTCGGTCCCTCTCAGCGTTCTGCTCCAACATCTTTTGTAGTATTTCACCGTTTGTTTTCTAGATCCCTATGCAGAAGCAGAATATGTTATATTAGGAAAACTAGCACAAATAGTATGAAAATAAAGAAATGTATTACCTTTACCCATTGCTGCCAAGATTTCAAAGTGCCACCTCCACTATTCAATCTCTGGGTCAATTGCTGCCACTCTGACCGAATCTTGTCTTTGGCACTCTGGGTCCTGGAAAACCCTTTCGCTAAGGCAGGATTGCTCTCAAGATAATCTACCAAAGCGCTAACTTGAGCTGCTGATGGGTGGGCGGTTCGTTCGCTTGGGATAAAAAAATGTAATTACATATGTGATTATCTATTTAAACCAAAAAGATAACTTGTGCACAAATTTGTACTTACCTCATTATATACATATATTTATGAATTTCAAAGCAAAATTAAATTAATACAGCAATGACACTCACTTTCACGGCTTTTTGTTGATTTTTTGTGTTATGTTACTGTAGCAACATCACCTGGATATGACATAGTTGTTTTACGCACACTACACTTCACTTTTCATTTCGATGTGCTTAGAGAATATCAAATTAAGGCGAGATGAATTCGAAGTCGAAGTGAGCGTGAATCGCTTGGCGAAACTCGTCGTCCAGTTTGTATTTTACAGAATAGCATTGCAGATGCGGGGACAAAAGAATACACGCATTTTTCATAAAATTTGTACATATGGGAACAGAACAAAGTTCAGTTCTGCGACAAATTAAACAAGTGCTTAAGAGTGAATTTGAGCCGAGCTTCCTTGCAAAAAACCAACAAATTATTTCGTCGGCGGAGCCTGACGATTCGCGGCATTTTTGGGGCCAAATCACCTGTTGAATTTTATTATTAAGTTTTATAAGAAATGTAAAACTGAGAAATTTTAGTATAACTAAAATATCGTCAAGTTTTTGTAGATACAAAATGAATGAAAATTTTATACCAAACTTCAAAAAGATTATAGAACAAAATCTTGAAATTTACAAAAACTCTCAGTCCGATTTGTTTGACAAAGATAAAAAAAGACGCTTGTATATTACCTCCATGACTCACAAACAGCTTATGGTTTTATTTATTTATTAACTTAAACTAAACTAAGCTACAAGAATAAATAATCTAAATTCTAATATAAATAAGGCGACGGGGAATGCGTTAGAGTAAGGGTGGGTTTGGGGAGTACAGAGCTAACTTGAGGGAAGTTTTATCAATATGAAAGTCAAAAACGGGAGAGCTGTTGGCTTTCAGCAGCATTCTGGTAAAGGTTGGAAGTACTAACTCGAAATGAAGAAACTCAAATAGAAGATCCTGATAGTAATAGTGTTCAATCGCCCCGTAGTGAATTTACGGGATTTACCAATTCTGATTCGAAGATATGTGAAACCGAAGTAAAATTGGGTAACCAAGAAAACATGGCTTCAAATTTAGAAGAAACAACAAACTTAATTGGAACTAAGGACCCCGAATCCCCTTTTACTAATGTCCGTTCACAAACTGTTGACAAATTAAAAGTAATGGCTAGAGAAAGGGAAAAAGAATATAAAAGACAAAATCAAAAGTCTAAAAATAAGAGGGGGAGAAAAAGGAAAGAACCCTTAAGTGCAGAACAGCCTTCGACGAGTAGTACTAATATGCCATTACAGTCTTCAGAAGAAGTACTTAAAAGCTTGATGCATGACGCAGGCTGCTGCATCGTATGGGCGCAGGCCGCGCAGCCGCGAGCAGCTTTTGCCACTTGAGCTTTCGTCTCACGGAGTCGAGCTAGACGTAAACAAACACACTACGAGCAGCCAACTGGTTGGGGCTGCCAGAGCGTGCGTTCGCGAAGTGTTCGACCGCGTCAAAGTAACCAATAAAATTAAAAAGTCTCCCTCTCGGACGAATTGCCATAGATTTAATTTATTGAACCGAGGTTGCTTCGGTTACATTTTCCTTCGCTTACGATTCACACTTGAATTTAGGATCAAGTGCATATAGGGGCCGGTGTTCGGTCCGTGCAAATTGTAGGCGTCTGTTGCAGGGGCACTGGTCTTCAGCCACACTGAAGAGATCTGGCCAGTGCCCCGGATCGAAACGCCGACCACATTTTTTGACTGCTCGTCGGCCTCGGCAGACGAGCCCCGTATTCCCAACAAAATAAGTGTAAGTCCGTCCCTGTATCCAAAAATCGTAGCGAAGGCAAACCGTGCAATTTTGTCCGCCAGCCGCTCGGCGGGCAAAATTGTAACAGTATTTTTAGGTTCAGCGAATCATAACCTCAACGCGAAATTTAACCGGAGAAATTGTTCGTGCCTTCGGGGAGTTTTGTGTGATCCCTTTCAAAATCGTAGCTGTCGCCCGCTATAGAACACACAATTCAGGTTTATTAAATTTGAAACGAATGTTTACTGTAATCCCTAACATTTCACAAAAGCTCATTATTCTGAACATATGAGTAATTGGAACGAAAACATGCAGGAACGCCAATTTGTAATAAAAAAGTTTGTATTGGAACATACAAATTTTCATATCAGGATATATATGGTATGTATAAATAGGCAGTTCTACTATTTAGGTATATGTACATATGCATGTGTGTATGCCTATGTTTCTAATATACATATATTTGTATATATGTATTTCAAAATTTTTTTCTTCAGGTTAATTAAATCTAAATTATAGCTTAAAATGCCATCATTGTGTTCATTTCATATCCGCAGAGCGTGAAGGAGCGTGGAAATAAATTAACAAGTGCCTTAATCACTTTGCAATAATTATGATTGGAGGTAATGCCTTCAAGAAGGGCTCTTAAAGTGTTTATAGTCGTAAATAGGATTATTGCTGGTGGAGGCAGGCAATTCTTTTCCCCCCAGAAACTTTTAAGGCTTTTATATAGGCCACGAAGTTATTTCAACTCAGTTAATGAGGCGATTATGCGAATTTCGTTAAGTGTTTGGATATTAGGGAGCAATTTTTTTCAGACATTTTAAAACTGAACAGAAAATTTCTTAGAGGCAAAAAGACCTTTTAAATAACGTATCGGAAGTAAAAATGTATATTAAAATAGAAATCAAAAAATCCGATTGCGTAAAAGACGATCCAAGTGTATAAAGTGGTATAAATTATGGATAAAAAATCCTTTATCCTCGACCTGAAAAAGTCAGGTCAGACTTGAAAGGGACTTAAAAGGTATAGAAAATTTAATTGGCTTGCAAGAACTTATGCTTTTAAACTTATTAGAATTTAAATTAAATAATTCGTGTGACAAAAAAAAAAGTAAAGTAAACAAGTAAAAATTCTCGATGACACAGTCATGAAAAACAAACAAATTTCTCTTCATTGAGTTACGACTCACAACTAACGGCGATTATAAACAATATTTACAACTATAGAGCGTATGTGGAAAGAGCTTTGTTAACAGAACACAAATATGTTTTTCAAAAATCAAAAGACTTGACACAAAATCAAAACAAGTTTGAATACACCATACCAAACTAATTACCAAGGGTAAACCACGATTACTCACCAGAATTATTTAACAAAAAAATTCGTGATCAATTGAAGATTTATGGGAAAATCTTCCGAGTCAGACTGACCGGACTTACCTATATAATTTTTATTGAGCATTCAAGTGGTATAATTGCATTGAAATCAAGTTATTGACAGGTTGTATTGTTAATTTGAAAAACCAACTCTAGTAAATTATTTTCACTGACTAAGCAATTGCGAAATAAGGCACTATAAAATTAAATGAATCGTATGATTATTACATTATGTAATGAAGTAGCTCATTTTGCTTTATCGAGATATCTGATTACCATGTCATCCATACATATGGATGACACCTTTGGCTGAATACGTGAGTGTTAATAAATACTGATATTAATTCTTGTTCTCTACTCTTCTCTACTACTCTTCTTAGATATACTTACATATCTGCCATACATATAAGTATGTATACATATACATTATGTAGTTGGAGGCCCCTGAATTTTAAATTGGAATAATAATAAGCTGCATATCAATTGTTGTACTACTTTTTTCTCAACAAGGGTTATTTCGACAGGCAAGGATAAGGGGGAAGGTTACAATTGCCTCTATTATCCTCACTCGCCGAACCTCAACCGATCTTCTTAATTTGGCCAAATTAAGGTCGTCATTGTCACTAAATTGTTTTAAAAATTATTATGATTATATAATTATCCCAACATCTTTTAAAGTGTAAGTCAACAATGATTTTATGCTCGCATTTTTATGATGTATGTACATTGGTATAACCATAGCCTAAGAAATTATTTCTTAGTCTATGGTATAACGAATATAAAGGCGATTAATGTCGAGGAGGTCTTATGTCAAAAATTACTTCCATACATTAAGCATTATCTTGGCGAAAATTTGATCTTTTAACAGGATAATGCCAGGATGCATGTAAGTAATTCATCTAAGGGCCTGTGCAAATCCAAGTCTTCGTCTCGTTATGACTGTTTATGACGTCAACAAACAAGCTGAAGACAAATTCGAACTCGTTTTCTTAGCTCTAGATTCGGCTCTTGAATCTTGTTGAGTGCGGACGTAAAATTGCCTCTTGCCTCTTGAAGTGCCTTTTGTTAGTTTTCCTAACTGTGTTGATGCTGCTTAGCGTGGGTTGCTATCCAAATACAATTTTTATTAAATTTGTGATATTTGAAAATTAAAGCTAATTAAAATTAAAACTAATTAAGTGCAACTAAAGTGTTATTGTAATTAAAAAGCAAAGTCCTGTTAGTGGAATTCGGCTTTTGATCGGGCGCTCCTATGGGGCGCCTCATTAGACGAATTAAAGCTCAATGCGATGAAGAAAAAGGGGTCTGCGGCTGTGAGTGGGGCTTTCACCCGGAGCAGGAAGGCTGATTCCATTATGGGGGACCTCTGCGGTGTTGCCGGTCCCGGGGGGGGGGGGGGGAAGTTGATTTTTCCCGTTACTGTCGGTAATGGCTTGGCGTTGGTTAGTTGGCGGCGCGCGCCGGTGGCGTCGATGACTCATGGGGATCCCGTTGCTTATCGGCGAGATCTGTTGTCGGCGTGGCCGGTTATTTGACGCGGTTGTTGTGCGTCCCCTTCGGCGTGGAGCTGGTGGTGTTGCCAGCTGGACATCCACCTCTAGCCACGGAGCCTGTGATGCGGAGGTTCCGGCAATCGATCGATTAGAAGGTTCTCGCCCCCTTGCGGGTTCTGAGCTGCGACCTGACGGCGTCCAGCGTTGAGGACGCGTCCTGGGAGTCCCCAAGGGGAAGCTGCGGCGACGTCACTATTCTGGTACAATATCGTTGCTGAATGGGGGACTATTACTTTTGGTTAAACGCACACATTTAAAAAGTTAGCTCGGTTGACCAAAACACAAGCGAGAGAGAAGATGACTCTAATAAGAAAATGGAAAGCGATGGCGCGATGTTATTTGGTTCGTAGTTGGTCGGTTCGCAATTGGAGAACGGGCAATACAATCCTTCAGAGTCCGTCATCCGTTAAGCTTTAAAGCTCTCGACGGATGTACGGATTGAAATCCATGCTGTCTTATGGAGCTTCGCTTGTCTTTACGACAAAACGTTGAAAAGTTACCGCAATAAATTGCTAAGGGAAAAGGCTTTGCGGGAAGTGGCCAATATTGTTAACGGCGAAGGTAATTGATGCGAAAATATCCCTTAATTATGTATGTTAATGAATTTTAATTTGCAGTAAAACAGTGCCAGGATAGGTGTGAGAAAGTCAGCGAGGAAGTCAAAATCTGGGAGCGCAGCTGTAGAAGAAAGCGAGTGGTGTTATTTCCAACCCCTTTCTTTTTTACAACAGCATGTTGCGCCGAGCAGGTACTTTGTTTGTTCTTATACTTCGTTCTTATATTTATAATTTTAGTCGTGTAGCGTAAACGGCCTATGTGCCTCTGCATTATTATGATAATATTTTATTTAATTCAATCATAAAAATTCAGTAAGTTTAAGATTCACTAAACATATTTATTTTTTTAGCACTATGTATTTCAAATTTTTCATGGGACTTGGAGGAGACCGGAACAACTTCTCTCTAGAGCTACCCCTTATATGCGAACTGGGAACACAAGAGCAGGAAGAATTCCACCTGGAAAGTTCGAGCTCTACCGATAGAGTTCCAGTGCTACAAAGTTCCTCGTCTGACTCGTCCTCAGGCCCACATCTCCCCACCGGTAAACCTCCAGCGTCTTCCAGAGGCTCTAAGAGGAAGTATGCTGAAATAGAAGAAGCAAGAGAGAGGTATATAATAAAATTTAATTTTTTATCAGAAAAAATAAAAGTAGATTTTATAGATTCATCAAAATAATCGATACCGTTACAACGTTGGTGGACACGGAGGTGGTCCAGAAGAAGAGCAGGAACGCTGCTCCCTCCTGGGGAAGATTCCTGAAGAGGTGCAAGACTCCCTACAAATGGAAATCCTCAACTTGGTGTATGCTCAGTGAAATCAAAATTGAGCGCAAATATGTTTGAATTACTGCTCCTTATTTGCGGGCAAAGAATGAATATTTTATTGTTTGGTTTTTTAGTTTTAAAACATATTTGTGCTCACTTTTGAATTAAATTTTTGTGAAAAGGAGCTGGCCACATCTTATTGTTAGTTGTAAGAATTGAATTTATTGTTATAAAAGAGGGGCCACTTCTTAGTTTTAAGAAATTTTTTGTATTGAATTCTATGATATTTTTATTTTTTTGAATAAATCAGGAGGTTTTTTATGCCATGTGCTTCTTCCTTCTTCTTTGGAAAAAATAAGAATGTTTTATTTAGTTATGTATTTATTATTTTAAGACCACTTGAATATTTAGGAAATATTTAATTTTCTAAAATATACAAGGAAGGTATTGAGTCCCAGTGACCAGTCAATTTGACTGAGTTGGTAGTTTCAGTGTTAAGAAATATCGGAAATTTTATTTCTAAAGCTACTGTGAAAAATTGTCTTCCCTTTTAGAAGCGAAGGCTATCTATCATTCAGAATTACTGCTACTTTTGAGCAAACTGTGGCACTTTTTTCTAAATAATCTTTTTGGGTTTTATAGTGTATCAACGTTTTTGTTTCAGATTAGAGGATAGTACTATTAACATTTTATTTAGATGACATAGTACTATAATTTCACAGCAGTTGTTTAATACTATAGACAGACTTTAGCTTGGTAACCAACTATTCCAGTTAACCAACATCTAAACCAAAAATAGTGATACACGTAGGCGAGATGGTTAACTTTGACATACAACATACATATGTTAGCCAGAATTGAAGACACATAAGAAATCTGAATGTGAAGAAGTGTGAATTTTGTTGTTTTGAAATGAAAGTGCAAGGTGAAATTCGTCCAATCGTCATTATTAAAAGAATTAATAATGTTATTGCTCATCAAAAGCAAATGATGTTTCATCTAATGTATGCGCTTTGCATTATCACCGTAATAGCATTTTGTTGTTGCTATTGCTGCAAAGTCGAAAAATTCAACGGAATATTTGGTCTTATGTGAGTAATAAATTAAACATATTTATCACGGCGTTATTCCTAATTGCTTCTGTTTGTTAAGAATCGCTTAAGTACATTCTGGGAGGAGGAAGTCGTCCAGAATGGCTGGAGGAAGTTCAAAGAGGACTTCCGAATGAAGCCACACCAATTTAGGAAACTATGCTCCATGTTAGAGGGCATAAGTAAAAAGGACACTCCATGGCGAACTTCTATATCTTTACAAAAACGAGTTGCGATTGCCATGTATGCTTTGGGATCATCATGCGAATATCGAACTATTGCTAACTTGTTTGGAGTAGGTCGGACAACAGTTGGCGTGATATGGGATAAAATGAGAAGTCAGTATTTACCCTCAATCCCCTTCTCTACGGAGAAGATTGATCAAATAAAAGACGGCTTTGGAAATATGGGATTTCCTCAATGTATTTGGGCTCTTGGTAGTTTTCAAATGAAATTAAATTATGCTCAATCAGTTTAATTTTCACAGATGGTTGTCATATAAAAGTGTCTCCCCCCCAAAGAGCTAGCCGTTGATTACTACAATTACAAGGGCTGGTATTCAACGGTTTTACTGGCTCTTGTAGATTACCGGTGTGTATCAAGATAATTCAAAAAAAGCAATGAAAAAGAAAAGAAATTAAGCATTATATTTAATTGTTTGTTTTCAGATATCGATTCATGTATATCAACGTAGGTGCTCCTGGCAGATGAACCGATTCTTAGATTTTTGAGAATTCTTATTTAAAGAAGTATACATGGAAAATAGTAACAATTTCCAAGAGTTCAACCGTGAAATTAATGGTACAACCATTCCTGTCTACATGATCGGCGACTCTGCCTTTCGTTTGTCGAATTATTTAATGAAACCCTTTCCTTTTGGGCTAGAACGACATGAAAAAGAACAAAATTTCAACAAATCCCTTTCAAGATCCCGTCGTGTTGTAGAGAACGCGTTCGGCCATCTTAAAGCGAGATTTCGTCGAATAGGAAAAGGACTGGATGTTAACATTGGTAATGTTAACATTATCATAAAAGCTTGCTGCGTACTCCATAATTTTCTAAATGAGGAAAAAGACATCATACCACGACGATGGATAACACAGATGCAAGAAATTACAAGAAGGCAAGAGCAACCCATGCAGAGCACAACTGTAGGAGAAAACAACATTTCTGCGATCCAAATAAGAAATATTATTGCGGAACTAATAGGTAATTAAATTTAAAAAACTTGTGAAATTTATTGAATTATTCTTTATTATTTCCATTCCACACATTATCAAATATTCCGAGAACAAAACGTTGCTTTCTTTTATGGCTTCTACTTGCTGTTCCGCAATTTTTGAAAAAGTTTGTAAATGCGCATTCATCAAATTATTACTTTTATGGATGAGGTCTATATAATTTCGTTTTCTTTCTTTCTTTTCTTGGAAGGTCCAGCTTCTGCTGCAACTGAAGAAGAGGAAAGTTGTGTTGGGGTGGAACATGATGGTGCAGAAGTTGCAACCGAAAATACATCTCTGGCCAAAAGTAGTGGTGAAGCAGGCACATCTTCCAGTGGATCAAACTGAGATAATTTAAAAAACTAACAAGAATATTAAACAATAAATCAAAATAAATCATTACCTCAACAGAATCAAGAGAATTATCTTTTTCTACACTTTCCTCCACAACTTCTAGGAAATTGATTGCTCGTGAGCTTTGCAATATACTATTTACTTTTTCAAAGTATTCCCACGATGACGGTGAGGAACCACTACTAGTTTTCTTCTCTACTCTGTTGTAAATAATACAAATTAAATCATATAAAATCTCCCACAGAAAAAATAATTCCAACTTACCTTAACTTCTTCGTGAAATTGTGGATTTTCGTCTGAATTTTCGAGACCGTATATATGTATAGTGTATATAAATTGTTTTTCGTTTAAAATTTTTTGAATTTCCATATACACATGGTTATTTTTCCGATTCCTTCGGAGCTCTTCATATTTCTCGCTCCAAGCATCTAGGAGAAGAAGTTCTGCCTCTTTAGCCCAATAAACACGTTTTTTGGACATTTTTATATTGACCGTTTTTTTTTGACATTGTTATGTAGAGTGGGTATAAGTAAAAGGAAAGGAGATACTGAATTAAAAGGTATTTTAATTTCTCAGCACAGAAAAATCACAAAATCATCAGCCGAAACTCGCAGCTTTTGTTTACACTAGGGCTAGGCGATCATTTTATCGCATGAGTTTTCGCTGCTCGCGTGCGAGAAATTCTCCTTGTGTAAATGAGGCTTTAGTTTTTAAATCTTTCGCACATAGAGATGTAATGGCAAAGTTTATGCAATTATTTAGTGCAAAAACGAAATATTATTAATGAAGCACTTTTTTAAAGAATCTATCATTCAGAATTACTGCTACGTTTGAGCAAACTGCGGCACTTTTTTCTAAATAATCTTTTTGGGTTTTATACATAGTTCAAATCGCACATGGCTCAGCTATAAGCGAAGAGATAGTCAGTTTCTCTTCTGGAACATGCTCACAGACTCTTTCAGCTGTTGTCCTTTCGAGGTCACATAAAAAATGGACTAATTTCGCATCGAAAAAGTATACCACGCGTGAACAAACGGATTTGGTGATTTTCCATTATCAGAAAGCGAGAAAATACCGGGAAATAAGCGAAATTTTAAATATCCCTAAAAGTATTATAGGAGGCATACTTAAAAAGTATAAAACCGACGGTCAAATTGATATTAAATCTAAAACTGGGCGACCGAAGTTACTAAATGACGTTGAAGAACGACGAATTTTAAGAACTGTGTGTGATCGTGCAATTAGTGCACCAAAATTATGCTCTCAACTAGAAGAAGACTTTGGTAAGTCTGTAAGTGCAGAAACAGTTCGTCAAGTTATTAAAAAAGCTGGGATAAATGGGCGAGTAGCAAGGAAGAAGCCGTTCATAAGCAAGGTTAATAACAAAAGGCGTCTTAATTTTGCCGAAGAACATTTAAATAAAGACGAACACTTTTGGAATAGTGCTATTTTTGCTGATGAAAGTAAGTTCAATGTTTTCAACTCTGATGGAAGGCGTATGGTGTGGAAAAAACCAAATACAGAGATGCAAAAAAAAATCTTCGTCTGTCGGACTCTGTTTGGACTTCTTTGACACCAGAAAAACTGAAACTATATATGGAATCTGTGCCGAAAAGGATGCTCAACGTAGTAGTAATAATATAACACTTATTAGTTATTTTCCTAACTCTTCCATTATTTTAGCATTTTACTCGTTCTGTTGCATCCACGCGGAAATTATTTTTGCATTATCAGAGACTAGGTACTTGACTCAGTAATACTTGTGCTAAAAAAAAAATTTTCCCTTCTCGATTCAAAATAAGTATACCGCACTTTTTCCGGCGCGACTGTCAGTATCTCTTTAAAGGTCGAAGTGAAAACCAGATACCAGGGTATCAACTTAGAAACATAAGGGTTAAATTGATTTAATGTTAGTTTTAAGTATTTCCAATTTCGAACCTTTCAAAAATATCATTAAAATCCAAAATTTTGATCGGGTCCGAGACGACGACCTGTTTTAAGCCAAACTCCCTTCCTTTAGATAGTCTTGTAATATGTATTTACAACTAATATTTATGACAAACCTTCTAAATCTTTGAAAACTATTATTAACCTAGTCAGCCATTTTAACCTTAAGCATCAACCGTGTCACACAAATAACATTAGACAAGAAAGGGTTCACATCTCTGTCTTTTAAAATAGACCTGGATCCACGCCTGCCATTAGCAGTATCAAATTAAAATGATTAAGGCTTCATAAAATCCCTTCGTTAAGAAGAAATAATTCCACTTAATAACATCAAAACAAAAGAAAATATTTCCCACTTAACTTGTCAACGTTATTATGAATACAGACTTGTGAGTTCAAGGAGAACCTCCTTTTATGTGAGTACAAGGTATGACTAGCGAGGCAATAAAGGAACAAAATAGCAATTTTATCAGGAATCAGTCAATGTGAATGAAAATGCCAATATTTCTGTGGACAAAATCCTCTTAGCATTTACCAGGGTGAATAAAGAGTTAGTTGGGCCTACGAAATTAATAGACGATTCAATACCTACATAACACATATTTCAATACCTTTTACACTAATGGAGACAGATATTTATCGTAAAACAAAATGTAAATCATCAAAGTGAAAGTTTACGGAGAAATTTAAATCGGATACATTTAAATTGAATTCTAATACAAATATTAATACGCCCAGGTGAACTTTCAGTTTTACTTTCAACTGAGGGAAGAAATTCTCAGCATATTGTAGATATATAGTCCGCACGCATACAAACAGAAATTAATTTTGTGCACTCCTAGTATATTTTTTTAAATGGATATATAAAATTTAATTTTTATAAAAATAGGAGTTTTATAGGAGGATTACTAGTTAGGACCTCCACATACTCACTTACACTACACTGAAGAAAAGTGTCTCCTTAAACACCTGAAGAAAGATGGGTAGTGCAATTATTGTTAATTTTATGCAACTTTAAGGAGAATGATCTTGCTCGACAAGATTAGAATAAGGTACCTGGGTCGAATATGGCCACCTTAACGTTTCGTATAGTTTTTTACATATATTTTATGGTATTTTTTTTTTTTTTTTTTTTTTTTTTTTTTATGGGAGTGGGGAAATTTCGTTACGCACCTAGGTGACCGAAGCCACCCGTGTGCCGGACTCCCTGGCCACAATGCCAGGCCTACCGGCTAAAACCCCACTCCCCACCTCCAGGAACTCCACCCCGGAACCGTCTAGTGGACATTACTTCAGGGTGGAGTCCTATACATCCGCCCGCAGCGGGGGCACACCACACACTCAGACACATCCGTCCGTCCTCACACACGCAGCCAACACGGACTCCTCACGGGAGTCATGTTTGGGTCAGTGCACCCCGTCCCTAGCCAGCCGGTGCTCCGGTGCCGGGCACCCGCTTTTGTCAGCTTCCCCCACAATAAATAATAAATATTTCCACGCCATAATAAATAACACTCATAAGCCAACAGAGGCTCCTTACGAGCCCCTGTTGTTGTCGCGTTCCTTCTGGCGAGAATGATCTTGCTCGACAAGATTAGAATACTTATTTTACATGCAGTCATGAATTTCAATTACATAATTCAATTTATTTTTTCATTTTTATGACTTTTTTGGTCTAGTTTAGGAGAGCAAAAATAAACACTTTTATTTTGTCATTGTCATAATCTTTTAACAAATGGCATTATTAAACTTTCAAAATTTATTATTTTTGAATTAGTAATTGAAGCCGCAAGAATTTTTTAAAATAATATTGTTACAATTTTGCCCGCCAAAGTGCGGCTGACTGTCAAATCATACGACTGGTCGCCAGCAAGCAGCTCCGATATGTGGACTCGTTTTAATTTTTGATATTATTGGCGAACCGATCACCAGCTTAAATCAGAATGAATGTGAATTACAAAGGCAAATCTTGTTACAATATTATTCTAACTTCATATATTAGAGCACTGAATCAATCCGAAAAGACTTATTAATATATTTATTACTTTGATCACTTCGGAATTAGATAAGCATATTTATAATTAACGATGACCATCACGTGTCAAATAACAGTTTTATTTACTACCGTCCGTGTCTCAGATAGGAACTCTCGAATCCCAAGAGCATGGACGTGACTAATTCGAGTGTGTTACACAATTGGTAAACATTCCAAAAATCAATCCAGTGTCTTCTAATGAACAGTTCTTCTAAGGGAGTAAGTTCAATGTGGGATTTCAAAATCAGGAACTCGGATGTTATGGAAGACAAAATTACTTTCATCAGTATTCAGAGAACGATTAAATTTCCAATCTAAGAATGAAATGTTAACATTCCAAGGTTCACATCACGTTCAAAGTTCTACTGGCTTTCTTATAAGAGTTTTTCAGAACACATGGGAGTTGGGGCAGGGTAAGCTCCTTGATTATATTTTCACGTCTGCAGATGGTTGTAAAGCAAGTATTTTATCCCTCAGAATACTAGCAATTGAACTTTTGGGAAGGATATAGTGTAAAGTTAACTGAATCGTCCCCCAAAGATTATTACTTCCTGTTTGGACTCAGTGATTTGTTAAAATCAAGATAAAAATAACTATTTGGCTTTTTAATAGCTCATTACCTGCACTTACGTGCAACTAAACTGTTGCACTCAATATCGATTTACTAATTCTCAAACAAACCTACATACATTATTAACTGTTATTTACTTACAATGTTAATATTATATTTCTCTATAATTATTTAAGTTATTTAAATTATTGTTACACGCTTAACTTAGACCTTGAGTTGTTGTAATTAATTTGAAATACATAATTAATTGTACTTACTTAGAATAAGAAATGCTATATGATTAGTCATAGTGAAATATGTAGTTATTATTCCAATTAATTAAGTTGCATTCGAATTCCAAAAAGTTGTGACTTTGTTATCCTACTCCTACTAAACATATACTATTTATGTATATACATATATCTAAATGGGAAAATATGTTAAGATGTTTGCCTGAGCATCACGCCTTAATGCTTGGTTCAATAAATTTTTTCTTTTCGATTGAAGGTAACTACATATTCCGATTTAAAATATAGGCTACTTTCTACCCGACTGCCAGAAAGAGGGTTATGTATTTCCAGTGTATGTATGAATGTATGTATGTATGTATGTATGTTTGTATGTATGTATGTATATATGTATGTATGTATGTATGTAGGATTAGTAGGCATTGTGTAATAGCAGTAGGCTTTTAGGAAACAAAATTAAAATTAATTCGGCTGGTGTCATTGTGCCGTTAAGTGTTGAACTGTGCTGTTGTGCTGTAATTATTTAACCATTTTCCCTGTGCTGTGAATTAAATAAAATATTCTCTTTTTTTTTGATTCAATATAATTCTTTTTCTGAATACCCACCCTACAAATTTGGTGTCAGAAGTGGGATAAAAGAGATAAAAGAGATAAAAGAGATTAGAGACAAAAATAAAAAATAAAAGATACAATCTGTTGTTCGGTGTGCTGGTGAGCGGTGTGCGAGCGGTGTGCGGTTAAATAGCGGCAAGTTAATCTTTTTAGTTTCTTTGTTTTTGGATGGATGTGGTAGAAGAACTATTATCGAGCAGTTTCGTTTCGATAAAGGTGCGGCTGAAGTAGCTGAAAATAGAGTAGATTCGTTAGAAGGAGAAGCTGAAGCGCTTAATAGTATTCTGACGCAATCTGATTTTGAGGGCTTCGAAGAGAGTCTATCAGACCCAGGCGGATCCAGCGATAATACCGTAAAATCGGAAAAGCGTACAGAGATGGCTACGTCCTTAAATAATTTTGTCTTTAAGGATGTGGAAGAATCTCTTGAGAGGTTTAACGGCGAGTCGGGGAAGACTGTCGTTACTTGGCTAAAAGAATATGAGGAGATCGCTACGGTTTGTGGGTGGAATGACATCCAAAAATATCTTTACTGTAGACGATTGCTCTCTGGCGCAGCAAAGTTAGCCGTTGAGGCATCCGACGGGATCGTTAGTTGGACAGCCTTGAAAAAATTGTTAGCAAAAGAGTTCGATCGTCAACCAACAAGTTTGGACATCCATAGAGCCCTTGAGAGAAGGAAGAAGGGATCGGGTGAATCTTTTATTGAATATATGTTCGCTATGAGACACCTGGCCAAGAGAGGGAATATTGATGAGGCATCGCTAATATCATATATCGTTGCTGGTATCCCTGATGAAGTAGCGGCGAAAACAGTTCTCTACGGGGCAAGGGATCTAGATGAGTTAAAAGAAAAGTTCCGGGTTTATCAGGAGATAAAAGATGCTCCTAGCCATGCTGTTAAAAATAGCACTAAACAAAACGACCGTTCTTCGCAGAACCCGAAAGGGTTTAAATCTAGTAGGTGTTTCAACTGTGGTTCCAAAGACCATTTTACCAAAGCATGCGATGCGAAAGGGCCCAAATGTTTCAGGTGCGGCGAGTATGGCCACATGTCCCCCAGTTGTCCGAAAGCGAAGTCCGAGCTGGGTCATTCTAGGCAGGCATCAGTCAACCTCATACAGTTGGCCGATGCTTACGAGGAAGTCGAAGAGCAGAGACAAGTTGTCGGTCAATGGAAGCGGAAAACCCAGAAGATGACCAACGAGATGAATGATCTGCGGATGCTGCTCGAGGAGCAAAACGGACGAAACAATCTGCTCGAAAAGAAGCAGAGGAAATTCGATTCAGAATGTCAGGCCCTGCAGGATGCTGCGAGACAGGAGAGGCAGGCAAAGGAGTGTCTTGCAAGGGAAAAGGACGTGCTTATTGCTGAGAAGCTCACGCTTGAACAGAATTTAGCGTACACTCGTCTTGAGCTTGATCTCAAGGAAGAGAAGTTGGCTGCTTTGCAAAGGGATATGGCAGAGATGACATTCGGCGGAGGAACGGAGGAGGAGGTTGTTCAATTGAGGCGATCTAAAATGGAATTAGATCGTCGACTGAAGGAACAAGAAGAGGAGCTAATACTTGACTTCGACAAAACAAGAGTAGAGATGAGGGCTGAGGCCTGCGATGCGATACGAAAGCTGCAAGAAGAGAATCGAAGAGCCTACAATAGAAAGAGGAAGCCTGCACGGCGGTATAATGTCCTTGACTTGGTGGCGATCAAAAGAACGCAGTTTGGGCCAGGGCTGAAGCTATTCCCAAAGTTTTTAGGACCATATGAGGTCACGAAGGCCAAAGGGAAAGATCGCTACGACGTCGCGAAACTTGGGAATCACGAAGGCCCAATTGTAACGTCATCATCTGCAGATTTCATGAAGCCATGGATGCATGATGACGATAGTGAGTCTGAGGACGAGGAGAAAGACGAGGCGCCGGAGACCGGCGAAGAGCAGGATGGCCGAATGTAGGATTAGTAGGCATTGTGTAATAGCAGTAGGCTTTTAGGAAACAAAATTAAAATTAATTCGGCTGGTGTCATTGTGCCGTTAAGTGTTGAACTGTGCTGTTGTGCTGTAATTATTTAACCATTTTCCCTGTGCTGTGAATCAAATAAAATATTCTCTTTTTTTTGATTCAATATAATTCTTTTTCTGAATACCCACCCTACATGTATGCATTAAAAATCGATGGGTCCCGACTGTTAAAGTCGCTATGTTCCGCATTCGAATTAATTATTTGTTTTATGTGTGTATCGCTCATGAAACTATTTCAATGGTGTTAGCTATTCAATATTACTTAACAGAATTCTAGACTACTGGACTTGTTTTTTTCTTTTTAGTTTTTATTCAAAGTTCATTTTTTACGCAGTCGGGGTTTTTGATTTTTTAAATTTAATTTTTTTATTATTTGCGAGCTTTAAAATGGCGGATCCAAGAAATTGTAAACTTCAAGGGATTTTATTGTAAACTGATATTTGGGAGTTTCTGGACATCCACTGCCAAAATTTAAATATTTAAAATATTGGATATATGTATGTATGTACATATATTGAGCACAATTTTTCAAATTCAACGAATTTTAGTGAAAACTTGTACTAACGGTATTTTGAAGCCACTAATTTGGATATTCGATAAGACAGTTCCATGTGTGACGACCGAATTTTTAGAAATGTAGATAAATTATTGTAATAGTAATAGGTAAGTAAACCCATTTACCGTCCATAGTTTTCGAAATTCAAGGTACATATATGTATTAATAAAAACTGTGTAAAATAATTCGGTAGAAATAATTTCAAATCTACTTTACAAATTTGCTAATTCAAGATGGCGGATGCAATATCACAATGACATTTTTACGATCCCCACCCCATTTCATTTAATTGTTAGTAAATGTTATTAGAACATGCCATATGGACGTATAATTTCCGAGTGCGCTTTTTAGGGTAGGGTTTAAATTGTATTTCGTCACTATTTTTTGTAAATAAATAAATAAATTTTTACGAATTTGATGGATTTCAGTTAAGTTCCAGTATCCCGCCATTAAATTATGCAAACTTATAGTCGTTTAACGGCTTTTGGCGACAACGTAATTGCTTTCCTCCAGAAAAAAAGGACTAATTATGAATATGTATTGGGTATTACCTGCAACCTTCGCTTATAAATTGGAAAATTCCAATTACCGGTTGTTTATATAAGACAGTATTTATAAAAGAGAAATAGAACATTTTAAAATGTTAATGGCGGGGCACTGTATACATATATAGCAAGGATGTTTCGCGGAAACTTTTCGCGATATTACTATTATAATTTTGAAATTTAAAGTGGTACATCAAATAAGACCAATTTCACGGTTTTTATTTGAAAAGATTTCCATGAAAATAAATTCATTTGTTACTGGTTTTCATATTTGTTTTCTATATAAAAGCAGAAGAAAAATTGAATACCCTTAACTTAAAGATAAAGTCTATTTCAGTAAGGGACGGGTTTAAATACATATCTACCGTCCTTTGCATTGGAATTAAATTGACTTTAGTTTAGACTTTTGTATAAAGTGATTGCAATGGAACAAACATTATATTTGTACAAACATATCTTATTCTGATGCCTTAGATACATATGTATATATGTTAAAAGTAACAAAGCTAATTATCATTAGTCATAAAATGCGATAAATTGTTAATTCAATTGCTTAACAAATCCAAATAATATTTCAGTAAAAAGTAAAAGAAAAATAGGTTTCTTTGTCTTTAGAGACAAACGAGTTCACTACTTTTCTCTTAAATTTTCAATTTTGCAATTTTAACTCAACTCCCACTTTTAATTGATTTTAATCAATCAGTTAATTTAATTTTTATGCTAACGCAACGAAAGCCAATTACCAATTGTGTGGAATAAAATACAAAGACTTAGACCATTGCCCTTATTTGAATTGTTGCGAACCATTTCCGTGTATGGTTATGATTTTTAGAATCATAATTCCATTGCTTCTACGGCTCAAGAACAAAAAAAAACCGGGTGAGTCGGTGAGTACACGCACGACAAAGCGAAGTTTTGTATGTTTTTCTTTATAAATGTATCTACATACAATTTAAAAAAATCTTTTTTTGTTTGAAAGGATATATACTCCTAAGGTGGAACCATAAAAATTTGAAGAAAATATTCGACCCCTAAGGGTGGTAGAATAAGGGATGAGTGATTTTTCACTCACTGATTTAATGTCTGTTCGCGCATAACTAATAATGAACGCGTGAATGGATTTTGATGATTCTTTTTTTGTTGGATAGTCTAAGACTCTTCGGGGGTACAATGATATGTATTAAGGACTTGAGGGGCAAAGGGACGCCAAAACGGAGAGGTGAATCGAAATAAAAATGATAAATGTCCTGGGACTCATAAACAAAATTACTATGTGCGTGATTTGAGAGTCATTGATTGTACTTTCGGTGCCGGATTACGAGGATTCAAAATGGTAGGCGAAAAAAATTTTGACTAAAAAATTTAACACTAAAAAGTAAAATAAACTTTTTAAACAAAAATAAAACCGACTCCAAAAAATACCAAGCCCTAAAAAGTATAAAATAATTATATTAAAAGTCCTCTGCTACTAGTTTGAACATTAAATACAAAAACTTTCGTAGTCCTTTGAAGTCGGTTTGAAAACATGACTGATATTAATCCAATTAATCCAGACAGACTGATTGCCTTAATTATTTAATATTGGATTAATAGGTATCAGTTTAGTGTTCATACCGACTTCAAAAATCTAGGAACGTCTTGTTATTTAATGTTGAAAGTAGTAGCAGAGGACTTTTAATATAATTATTTTACACTGTTTAGGGCTTGGGATTTTTTGGAGTCGGAAAAATCAAATGTAGTTAGTTTCAGTCCGATAGTTGAAAGAATTGTAAAATACCAAAATTTTTGAATAAAAATAATAAAACTTAACAAAATAAATAATTATTTAACTACTTAATGTAAATAGTCCCGGGCGATTTTTGAAATAAATAATTAAATAAATAATTTTAAATAAAAAAGAGGATATCCAATCCTCTTAAAGTTATATTAAAGCAGTTTTTGAAGAAGCATTTATGTATTTATATATATATGTACGTGTTTATTAATTTGTATATTGAAACAACAAAATGCAGTTTTATCATAATGATCCCCCCTCACATAGGTACAGCCTTGAATGTAATAATAGGAGAAAACTAAACATATGCAACATTTTATTTTTCTTGGATTCTCTTTTTTCTTCTATTAGGAATTGCAGCCATGAACTATAAGATACTATTTCCTCTCTATAAACATACCCCTGGCCCTGACTACAGTAACAGTAGCGAGAGGCTTAAAAAGGGAATTTTATTGCAACCACTAACCCTTGTAACGCGCAGCTCTCTTATACATACCTATACTTCTTTGTTTCTGAATTTGGTACTATGTTGGACTCCAGGTTGTATTTCCGTGTTATTTGAAATAAGAAATTCGTCAGAATAGTAAAAACGTAACAGGACGGAACGGCTAATTTCAATTAAAGACGCCCACAGAAATCTTATTTTCAGTACACAGATCGTTTGCAGAGGCTGTGTAGGATGGATTTTATTAAAAAGTTGCCAGTCTAAATTAAACAGAAAGCTTTTGTGAAAGTTTGTGCAGTCGTTTGTGTCGTTAATTAAAATTACCAAGTTGCAGCAAACCGCACAATTAGTGACTTTGTCAGTTCTCAAACTTTCCTTCTCTGCTTCCAATCTTCTGCAAAGGAATGAATCCAAGCCACGCAGATTTTAGTTACAATTTCCAAAGGTGAAGTTGATGGAGATTATCTTACATGGAATATTATTTAAGCTTCAATTGCAATAACGAGTTCACTTTGTGGATGATTAAATTTTGCCAACATTGACGATGACAAAGTTTAATTGCTTATATTTCGACAGAAAACTAGTGAATAAGTCAAAGTGCAAAAATCGTTTGAAAACCAATTTATGCATATGCAACCTTTAACTGGAGAAGTTATTTTGGATGATGCTATGAAAATCTGCTAACTTCATGGAATATGCATATACATACATGGTGTTTTGCTAAGGTCTGAACAGGGGTATGCCAATCGATTCTAAATGGTCTCCTGCAGCTCGTTTCTGTAACTTCAAGTAGAGGATATCTCTACTGGCATTCTCCATTTGACGTCATTTTGATGTCATTTTCCACAGAAACGCATCAAAACAACTGATAGAGCTAGGCATGGTGAATTCGTTTCACGTCACCAGAATAGAGAAGGTTCCCAACTGAGTTACAGAAATGAGCTGCTGATCAACGTTTGTTCTGACACCCCCCCTTAAAATCGGTCATTCCGCACTAAAACCGCAATTGAAAATTTGGAGGAGGTCAACCTAGAAAATGCATTATAAGTTCTTTCACAGACATCCTAGAATACTGGTTGATAACGCATTAGAAATCTGAGCCTTCAAGCTTTCCAACGATACTACCCACGAACCAATCCGTCTACAAACAAGCGGGGGAGACCCCGTCAAATTTAGAAAATGGCAATTTCAAAGCCCAAAATTTGACCTTGACCCTTCAATCTGCCGATTTTTTGTATGGGAAGATCGAAACGTTATTTCCTTCCTTGTTATGTGGCCTTTCTCAAGAAAACAACCGCACTCGAATCCGACGGCGCGTTCCGAAGTTATTCGTGTTATAATAATTAATACAACAACAAAACCCATACTATCCGCAATGAAGTCCAATTGGAAAGTGTCGGAAGGGGGAAGGACCGATTTTAAGGGGGGTGGTTTCCGAACAAACGTTGATTGCAGGGTAGACATATCAGAAATCGCATTGTCAGAAATTATTGTACTTAAATAAAATTTATTTCTTTTCAAAATTAATTATTTTTATTCAAGAAAGAAAAATCTTTTTTTTATACTAAATAAGAAGACGAAATTTGTTCTAATGCACTAGCTATGCGTTCATTCGCGGCAGCAGTCCTTTCCTGTGGAACAGACTTTTTTTCTTCGGCTAACGCTCCAAAAGAGCTAATTTGTTTTCATAATAATCTTTTTTTATATTTAATTTCTCTTTAGAGATTGCAGCTATACTATTAGCACTTTCATTTGTATTCTGCAGCCGGGCGATTCCGATACGTGGCCGTTTTCGTGCTATAATATTGGAAATCGTATATATATGTATTACTCATACATCTGATTTCAATATATAGTTACCACGTTCGCCTATTTGTGCCGGTCGTTTTATACCCCCCTGGGACTTGCTGACCGCTGGCGTATCACTTGATAGTTCAACGGGCTCCACCTCAACCACACGCTCAACATTCACTCCATCATCCTCAATTAGTGCGAAACCACCATCCTCTGTTGGTAATTCCTGTAAAAGTTCGTTATCACTGAGTTTTTATCTATATGTTAATCAATAAACTATTCTTACTAAGCGGAAAGGAGTTTCTAGTACATCTTGGTGACCGAATATAATTGTATCGTTAATTAACTCCTTTACTTTATTTTCTAAGGGAGTCAAGGTTGCTAATATTGACGGACCTCCACCAGTTGCACTCGAATGTTTTTTTATCGAGGGCGCTTTCGCCTTAACAGCACCTTTAAGGTCTTGCCAAGTCTGAAATAATAGTAATATTAATTAATAAAGCACCATGTTTTCAATGCTGCAATACTAACTTTTCTCCATGCTTTTGCATCCTTTCGTGCTCCCGGTGTTGCATTCAATTTGATTGCCAATTCCTCCCACAATTCCATCGCTGTTTTGTAAGTGAAAGTAGCATCAAACTTCCTACTACATAATTTTGAATGACTTTCCATAAAGGAAATAAGTAATTCCTTTTGGCCATTAGTAATATGAGCTGATTTCTTACAACTTGCGGCACTTTCCATTTTCGATCTATACACAATTCATATTTTTATCAAATTAAATAAGTAATTAATAATATATATTATAAAATCTTAATGAAACACTAAAAATATGCTTTTAAACTCTAAAAATAGTTTATCTTGATTAATAACTATAAACATTACTTCTTACATTTTTAACTGCGAGTTTAACAAATAGCTCACCACCTGACGTTTTTTACAATTTTCGACTGCTCAGTACCACTCGAAAATTTCCGACTATTTTTCATACAAGAAAATTCGTGCACGGATTTCGGGAATACGCCTCAACGTAAAACAATTCGAATGTGGTGATCTTTCGCACACGGATTTATTCGAATGGTTTCAGGAATAGGTCCCCAGGAGACCATTTAGAATCGATTGGCATACCCCTGTTCAAACCTTAGCAAAACACCCTGTATGTATGTATGTATGTATTTAAACTGCGACTGCTAGTCAGAGCTGGAAAATCTGCCCACTAGTTGCCAGTACCAGTACCAATATCGTATTACTACTGGCACAATTTTGGTACTGGTAACGACAAATAAATGTAATTAAAAACCCTTCCAGTACTACTTCAATTCATAGATGATTAACAGCCAATATACATAGTAGTGGTTCCGTAGCTAACTGCAAACAATAAAATATGAATAACGATAAATATGAATAGTGCAAGACTAGATCAAGCACTTCTATTTATGCATACACATGCGAAAAATCACATATGTATACAAACGCGCACGCGGTTCTTCCCGAGCAATTTTTTGATTCCAAATAAGCATAACTTGGTCAGCTGTATCTCGTTAACTTGATTTCAGTAGTCGAGGTATTTTTAAAAGTTATTTATCAGTCCCTGCGCTAGTATGTATTTTAGATTTTTTCAGATTTTTTCGAAATTGCGTTCAGGGTGATACCTATCTTGGCCAACACAAATCAAGGTCGAAAATGGTCACTTCGAATATTTTAAAAACGGGGTCCACTTGATGGGATATATGTATAAAGGACATCATCCGTTTTGGTCCAAATATGAAAGTGCCGGCCAGAAAAAAAATGTTATATTCTGGTAGAGCTTGTCCATCTGAGCATTTATTATTATGGCACCAAAGCTGTAGGACCATTGCCCTGGGTTTTATATGAGATTAAAAAATCTGTCTTTTCATGCATTTTCGACGCAATGAAATAGCAAAAACAAGTGATGTTTTGCCGTAACATGACATTTTGAACATTAATAACACCAATGGTTCTAACCTATACCGATTCTGTACATAGAAAATCAATTTTTGGGGATTTTCTAACTAAAATACGACGTGATAGTTAAGACAGAGCTTATTTTTTCTGGAATTGAATGACAATGAATGATAGATCCAAAAAAGGTTAAGGCTGAGCCAAAAGAAAGGAATGCGTTTTACCAGATGATGACGACTTAATTGTTTATATTGTAATTAATATTACGTTTACGTATAAAACTGTAAAACAATGATAATTTTTAAAAAACATAATATTACATAAACTATATTTTTTTCTTTTATTTTTTAACAACAACCTCAATGTAGAAACGGGCTTAGGAATATTCTAAGGCACAATAGATGCACAAAATGATGTTAAAACAGCACTAAAAGGTGTAAAAAGGTCAGATATCATTTACTTTTCTAAGATTATTTAATTGAAAATGCATGAAAAGACAGATTTTTTAAACTCATATAAAACCCAGGGCAATGGTCCTACAGCTTTGGTGCCATAATAATAAATGCTCAGATGGTCAAGTTCTACCAGAATATAACTTTTTTTTTTTCTGGCCGGCACTTTCATATTTGGACCAAAAATGTATGAAAATCGGATGATGTTCCTTTTTTTCTTTTTTCATGTCGTCTTTTCATGTAGGATATGTAGTAGCCTTATATTCTATTCCCGAAATATTAATATGTACCTACCCATTTTTTAGTGGGGTTATTTCTCTATGCGTGTGACAAATTTCAGCGCTAATAAATATCAATAGTCTCTGAATAAAATGACTGTGACATATGGATGGACTATAAAGAATAAAGGTTCCTTTGTTTTGCTACGCAAGTCTAAAATATGAATTAAGGCCGTGTGCCAATTCAGCTTTTGAAATTTTTTTCCTTTTCGAACATTTTCAGAACTGCAGCTGTGCCAATTAATGATGTTTGCTTTTCATTTACTTTTCATGACATCTGAATCTGATATGGAACGCCTATACCCTATTTTTATAATTTTGAAATATTCAAAGGAATATATAAAATTGCAACACAGCAGCCTTTTATTACTCATTCTTCGGTTCTTTTTAGTTTCATAAATGATATATTTCAAATTCAAATGAAGAGGAAGTAATTGTCAACAAAAACGAATTTTTGAGCTGGCTTTTCCTAAGATACACACTTCGAAAATCAATTAGGAAGCTAAAAAGCAATCTCCCATAAAAATTTGTTTTTGAAAAGCTGAGTTGGTATACGCCCTTAAACCATTTTCAAAAATGTATTTTTAAAAACTTTTTCCCTGTGTAAGTGTTAAGCAATGAGTTCATCTTCAGCGAGGTCAGGTGCTGCAATTAAGTAATTGAAAGAACTGTTCTCATTCCCGCTAACTGATATTTTATGCATTAGAGTCCCCCGACTTGTTGCAAGCTACCAATCGATAGCATAAATAAAAATTTAACTCGAGAGAATAACAGTTTCCAGTGGGAGGGCGGGGGCAACCTGTGAGGACAGTGAACATTAAAATGGAGTATGAGTGGAGCGCCCGCTTCCGATCAAAGCGGACAAATGACGCGCTGGGTGTAGATTGTAGAATTACCCTAATTTGCAGTAGTGCATTAAGAGCGCCACCGAGTGCGCACATTTCCACGCGAAGGGAGTGAAACGAGCGCACCCCTATGTATAGTATTACAGAGTTTGCTCCTCAATTAGGAAAAACTTTGTAAATCTAACTAAAAGCATTTCTTTAAAACTTTGATTGGAAAACTTTGCCAGTCGTTTGTCTGTATGAAAACGGACTCGTTTAGTTTACTTCCACTGATTTTATAGCCGTGTGTCTTGGCATTCATACGACAAATAGGTATTGATGTCTTACCCTTTGTAAACAGACTTAAGTTGCAGATGGCAATCTAGTTGGACATCAGTTTTTTAAAAAAAGGAAGAACATTCGTCTTTATGCTCGACATGAAAAGCACATCTATTTAGGTCGACGGTGACTACTATATCATGGAACTTGAAAGGCTCATGTATCTTCAAAGAGAGCCAGGCATCAGAAGTAATTTAAAGTCGAAGAAGAATCAAGCCTCCGGTTGGACATGAAATGATCCGTACGTCAGAACGGACTAACTAAATTGAGGGCATTCCTCGAAAAGAGGTAAAGAGCCTGAAGTAAGTCAATTTGAATACATTTGTCTGTACATCAGTTTTAGGCTAGTTGATTGATGTTGAAACATGAATCATTGGAAAAGAGAACCACTCAACCCAGCTCTTGATGCAAGGTTTTTCTTTATGGTTTTATTAATTAAAATTTTTCTTAATCCTAATTCTCCTAAAAACATCTATTATTAATAATACTTATAGATTGTACGGTACAACAATTAAATATCCATAATTGATACCAATAATTGAATTATCATTCGTGAGAATGCTTGAAATTTATTACTCTAATTTAAGATCATAAACTATTAGTGTGCCGTTTCTATTAAAGTATCTTTTCGATTCTTCAAATATTTATTGTGTTTTGTTCGGTTTAATTTAATCGTAATATAGTTATGATAAATGGCATACGTTATAGATATACAGTAGATTTCGGTTATAACAACGATGAAGGGACCACTACAGTTTCGTCGCTATATAGAAAGAAAGAAAGAAAGAAATGTATAATACTATTCACATTTTATACAGGGGGATTTTTTTAAAAAAACTGTACTCTTACATTGTTTCAGTTTAGATTTCTGCGTTAGCGTACGATGTAAGGTGTATTCCATTTTCATAACTCCTTCGACGTCTACATATATTGTCTTTTCCTTCACCAAATAAACAATATCTCTTTAGTGTGCGGACTCGGTCGCTACATCTGCATGGGATTTCTAGGAACTTGTTACAAATGATTTATTAAAACTAGTCGCTATACCCGAAATCGGCGTTACATCCGAAGTCACAATAGCCAAATTGTTTTCCTTTAAAAGTATGCTTTAAATTTAAGGAACTTAGGTGTTACGTCGCTATAACCAAAAAGTCGTTACAACCGAGGTCGTTATAATCGAAATCTACTGTATTTAAATATAGAGATGTACATAAAATCGTATAAATAGAAAAATGTTGTCACTGAAATGATTGTCTTTAAATGCGTCATTTGTAACCAACCGCCTTCTTGAATGCAGAGATTCAGGTGGGAACGATCCGCACACTTCCCATATTACATCTCCATTCCCAATTTTTGAGTTTTAATTTAAGTTCTGTAAGTAAACTTGTGACTAATTTTCTTTCTTTCCAGGCACAACGGTTATTTACTAATTTGAAAGTCCCGCGCATTTCTTATAATAAAATCCTCCCATCGGGCAATTTTAGTGATAAAACTCCCCACGGGGAATTCTCTTTCGAATAAGAAAATTGAGTTCAGTGGAGCAATGGCGGAATTCGAATGACGTTTCTCTCGTAGTCGGTTGCCGATTTTCGTGGAGGATGCGTCTGTCGGGGCGAGTTCCAGCATTTTGTTTCGTTTAGAATGATTTTCTCCACTGTTTGTGTACATTTAATAGCACAATCAATATTAATTAGTGTAGTGAATTAAGGTGGTGCTCGGTGCAGTGATGGAAATCGATTAAAATTGTCGAACCGTTCAAATTTTCAGTGATTTGTGGAGTGCAGTGCGAGTTGTTATGCCCGGATGACATCCCTCTGACAGCTCCAAGTGTCTCAATTTAGCCCGCGGTAGACGACTTCAATTTGGATTAATTTGGAATGGAAAGTGAGTCTCATTTGAATACAATTTGCCCTTGTGTCATTGCGACTTCGAGCAGGAAATCGCTGCGTACCTCTTGGCCAAAGCGTATCCATTTGTTTGCCTGCCCCCGGCCTGGACGTCGGTTTGGCCTTCACCTTCGCCGACTTCTTCGATTTTGCATAATTCACTGCTCGGTTCGAAGAGTGAATGAAATGCGATGCGCCCCTGTGCTAGGCCTCCGTGGGGGCAAATAACACTCCCTTCCGGAGCGGCAACTTTCGCCCGCCGACGTAAACAAAACATTAGCTTCCTACGCAATTCCTCGGATCGGATCAAGTGGGTCGCTCGCTGGCCCCGTGTCTCGCAGTCCACGGAAACGCTTCGAGCCGCGCTGCAGTCCGTTTTTCATTGTGGAAGGAACAGCCAGCACTGGGGCTAATTTAATGCTTCTTGAGCAATTGTAGTGTTTAATTAAAAATCAAATCACGCCTGGGAAAAGGTGATGTCTCGCTCCTGCGACGGGGCTCACGGCGAATTCCTTCGACGCTCCGGGCTCTGCTCAGGCTGTTAATCACTCCGACTGACTCGGCTGCTAGAATGTCTCTGCTTATTTGCAGGCAGGGGGCTGATTTAATTCTTCCCGAATTGAGGCGCTCGCGGAATTGTCAATGAACACTTGCTGTGCCGTGTACTTCGAGCTGTGCTTGTTTACTTCCGGTCTTAATATAATTCAGAAGGAGGACGATTTTTCGCAATACAACCGCCCCCGTTTCTGACGTTGTTTATAGGTAAAGCTGGATTTTGTTTTCTTTCAGTTCTCATGAAAGAATAAAACTTTTTCATCGAGGTGTTGAGAAGCTAAGAGCAATAACCTCTGCGTAATCACAAGTCTGTTTCTCCTCATCAGAACTTAAAATCACTCCTTATTTGTGGCTGAACTGTTTATCCATTCCGCAATGACCTCGGGAACACGCTTACAATGACTTAGCAATAGAAAAGCAAAATTGGCAAAACAAGTTTAATTTATATTGGCTTAATTCTAGACTCTAGCTCTAGAGTAATGAAAACGTTCATACTATATATTAACTAATTGTCGCTCACAGTATAATAAATGGCTTTGACAACTTCCCAT
Source organism: Machimus atricapillus (assembly GCA_933228815.1). NCBI lineage: Eukaryota > Metazoa > Arthropoda > Insecta > Diptera > Asilidae > Machimus > Machimus atricapillus. The sequence continues at coordinate 33,280,845 of OW121784.1, forward strand.
TAAATTACTTGAATATTTGATTTATCTGGTCATTTAATCATAATTACATGGCTTTTTGCGTGACTTATACAACAATAATTAACAAAAATTTATTCATCTCGGGAAGTAAAAACGCACCTACATAAACATAAGAAAATGTTTGCAATTTCTGATGGACAGGAATGCCATTTCGCCGCGGATTCTTCCTCAGATCTCGCTAGTAGCCTTTCATACCGTCTTTTGCATAAGACATACGTTTATCTTAAAACTCAGTTTCGGTGGAAGATCGTTGATGGATGATTATCATTCACGTTTCCATCCACCAGAACGAAATCATCAGGTGCAAGAGGGGATCTGTGGGTACTATAACTTAATCGACATATTATATTAAATTAAAAACAAATTTCCAACTTAATTGATCCCTGTATTACGCAGACAGTTAAACAATAGTAGTTATAAGAGAAGGTTGAACAGATGTTTCTAAAATTGTAGTTGCTTCTATTTATTTACTTTTAATTTACAACATGATTCTTTATGGCAATTGTAAGTTTGTGCAGATCTTCTAACCTTATATCTTCCGAAAGTTTAATATAGCTCACTTGAAAAAAATGTTCGTTGGACAGACGAAACAAGGTTTCAATTTTTTGGTACAAAAAGAAGATTTTACGTCCGTCATAGCGCTGCTGAATATAGCAGTGCAAGTTCATTTCTTTGCAATTAGTTATTGAAATCTACTTTAACTACGATTTTTTTTCGAAACTGTTTGGTTTTTGCCCTAACTATATAATAATGCCGTGGCGTTGGCATATGGTGATAATACGATATGAAAAATCTCGGTAGAACTCTGTAACTGTCATATTCCCGTATATTTTTTTAATATGCGAAGGCCATAGCGAATAAGCATGTACTTATGAATAAATCTTGTACGCAAGTGGGGGTCTCATTTCGCATTTAATTCAGATTTTCTTTATCGATAAATGTTTATATACTTTAGAAAAAATATATTTATATATATGTACATAGTTATGTAGCGAATTTTGAATACATTTATTTCGAAGGAAATTGAATTCGTTATAATTTGTTTTTTATGTTAGAACAATTGTTAATTGAATAAATAAATCTCTGTACCCTGAAATTAATTTATTTATTTATCGAGCAATAAACAATAGGATATCTGATAGAATTTTAAAATTTTGTCTACCGTTTAATATGACTTTATGGACGTAGGAACTTCATATTCTGTAATTCGTCATATAAATGGTCTAATTAAACGGGAAATATGACCTCCATGCGCGACATAACAATATCTCCTTGTGGGAATATCTTTTTTATGTCAAAATTGAACATTTGACTATTGATCTCAAATGGGATTCTCAATTTGAAAACAAGCTTTTCTCGAAATGACGTTTTCTGGTGGCGTCATTGGGATATCAGAAAAAATAATTAACCTATCGAATAAAATTTTATTGCATTTTATTTGTTGATGTGTTACTCATTGGTTTTAATAAAATCTTTGCCTAATATGCGCTCATGAAATTTGTAGCCTCCCTTTTTCGCGTATTTTTACCCCCAAAAAAAGGGCTTGTGCTTAAAATTTGTGTGACAGTTGTATTTTCGCTCAAAACATTTCCTTAATGAAAATGTTGCAATCGCGTCACAAAAAGAATAACTAGACCTTTTTAATTGTAGGGAAACAAAGAGTATAGGAGAAATTAGAAATTCTACTCAAGATAGAGCAGGAATTTAAATCGTTGTAGTTTCATAACTTTAGCTTGGAAAATATATATTCTTTTTAACTTCTTAGAAAAAATCACGCTTTTCAGAACTTCCAATATATTCCAACATATAAACAGCCATAGCCAAATTTTTATTTTTTTCAAAAATATGTACATATTAAGCTTAAAATTAAAATTGGTTGAAAATAATAGTTTAGATACACCGACCTAGCAAGAATCGAAAGAGGTCATCACGAAATATACAACAGTATGACGTGCTTTCCTTTTTTTTACTATGAGAACTTCTCTCAAAATAACAAAATTCTTAAAATACTTACTAGTTTGGAATAACCTAAATGTAATATAAAATGTAGGTAATATAAAATGTAATATTGAGATTTCGTCAGGAAGGTTTAAAAAAAATCGATAAACTTGCGATCAAAATGATAAATATACGAGCATAAATTGTACGTAAGTTGCAGTATTAATATTTGCTGTTTCCATGAATTTTTTAACTGCATGTACATAAATTCAAGGACAACAACTTTATTCCACTCAATTACCTTTGCTTTAATACATTACGTATGTATGTATTTTATTACCTTATACCGATAGAAATTGTAAACTACATCTGAGTGGAACTTTATAGTTAATAATTTTTACTTAAAATCCTTAATTTTGTCACATTTGTCATGAGATGGAACTTGGGTTAAACATTAATCTTACTTAAGATCCAAATTACAACTTTCAATCTCGCTTCACAACTTCAATCTTCAATTGAATGTCAATTTAATAATAGAAGAGTTCCCTATTCACAGAAATTACAAAAATAAATTTGTTGGATAGAAATTTGTTTTCAAGCATTTTTATCAAGTTGGAGTATTCTATTTATTTGATATTATTAAGTATTCGAATTATAATTTAGTTTCCAGCAAATTAATTCCTTTTCACCATGTGAACTGAATTCGTATTATTGGACGACATTCCCTTGTGCATAGAAATATGGTCAATAATCCAAGTATTCGGGAAGTCAAAGCAGAAAATTTCATAACAGCGTGGAGACTTTCTAGTTCAAGTTGCAACATATTGAAAATTTGTAGTAGTTACCTCGACTCACTTCTGTGGCTATAAGAAAAGAACTTCACCAAGGCAACAAGTTGTTTCTATATAGTTGGGGCAATCCCCTTACATTTTTTTTTAATCTACAGTCATAGATCTTTGAGAGATTTATTAATTTTCTTCGAAAGTTACTTTGCTATATTCCACAGAAATTATGTTTATTTTTTTAAAGTCTCTTAATATTAAAACTCAGGGACCGGAATCATAATGGTCAAAATATTTTTAAACATTATTTCAATTATTTTCTATTAAATGTTTACAAATAATTATTAGAACTGAGATTTATTTCATTCGATCGAAAGTAATTGTTACACGTAAGTTTCATTTTTAGGTAGATTTCATTTGAAATATTATTACTATTCCTCCCTATCTGATGAAAGAATTTCGGGAACTCAATCATGCTGAATATTTATTTAAGAAGTTGTAGACAAAAAAATGAATATGTATACGTATATTTTGTATATTTTTTGTGTATTTTTTAATCGATTTAAATCATACTTTGCCTTTACAATTCATCCAAGGAATTGGCCAAGGAAATGTGGGGATGGCGATTACGTATAAGTTATATGTAAAAAGTGTTTGGCTGGGTCGATAGATATTCATTAGTTATATTAAAAAAATTGTGATGTTTGGGGTAGGGGAAGGGCTTTCACCTGGCTACACAGTTTAATATGTTGTCATCTACATAGACCGTATATTTCTTAATCGATTTTGATTAAACTCTGCTAATTTATTTTCCGTGGCAATACCTATTTCGGCTATGCTCGCAAATGGGGTGAGTCAATCAAGGGTGGGAATTACATGTAAAAATCATTTAGGTCCGATATTTCTCGTATTTCTTCGTTGCTATCGATCAAAGCTGGCCTATAGACGTAGGGGATTGATTTTGTCTTTTACGAAAATGGTGTGGATTGGCCGAGGTGATGCGATACTAATAGTTAATATACATACGTATATCTTAAAAATTATTTTGATTACCTACCACGTTTGTCGTTGCATTTGTTTAGTGATCTTTATCAAAGTTTACCTCTACATATACATACACAACGACGTATACATATACATACAAAAACGAAAGGATAACTTGTTCGTATTAAAAATTAGGGGTCGGGGGAAGAGAAAGTTGTTTGTTATATAATATATGTATACGATTTTTGAATGAGCTAGTAGATGTGTTTTTTTCAACCGGGTTCTAGTTCTCTGCTTTAACAGAGAAATACAACAACAACATGAAACCCAGAGATTTATCGGATTGTAGGTTTAAGAACTGAAGGATTAATTCGAAAATATTCCGCACCAGAGACGCTGTAGACCTACTTTCTTTTTTCGTTGTTGGTAGCATTGTCCCTTGGTGAACGTTTAGTTTGTTGTGACAGCGAAAAAATGGAAACCAATAAGTAAGCCGCCACGTAAATATGTACATACAGACATATATCAAGATTTGTAAATTTGTGAAAAGTGCTTAAAATTGCCATGATATTTACCCATCCAAACTTCAAACCTGGCACCAGATAAATTTGTGGATTAAGTTTTTGACGCAAAGTGGGTATAAATTCAGGCAATTTGATTTTATTTTTGTGAAATAAAACATGTTTGATATGCATTACTCATCATAAATTTCAATTATTTGTTACTTCAAAAAAGCAGCCACACCAACCTTTAAGAAATAACAATCCTTATCTGGGTTATAAACCTGCATCGTTTTTTTCATTTGACACTGAACCAGAATCCGACCCGGTTGAAAAAAACACAGCTAGTGATGATTTTTGATATGCATTTAATTTAAGGACATTCGCTAGGCTCATAACGTAGTGCGAAAATTTTGCAATATATGTAGGTACGTACTTGTGCAACTGAGGCGAATCTACTATGGTAATGTTCGTAGGCGGATTCCACCAACGCATTGAAATTGTTTCCTAAAAAAAATTGTTTTATTATTGAAATTTGTTTTATATAGAGTTTTGTATAGTTAGGGTAACTTGTCTTAATCGGCGCAGCGCGGCAGGCGTACTAACGAACCAGCATATTTGGCCTGTGTGCCAAACCAGACTTTTCTTTTGAAAAGTCGACTTTTCAACGAAAAGTATTCAATGAGAATTCAGTACTTTTCCCTTATCGAAAGCAGAGCCATCTCTCCCGAAAATTTTAACGAATGAACACTGTTTTGACATATCACATATGCTGATTTTCAAATCTTTTGAGCAGAAATTTTTTAGTCAAGGATCGGGTAAAGGACACTTTATTAAACATATATTAACTTGAGTAATATTATTTATTATCGAAATTTATTTAGAATTTACAAACCAATGATCCACCATGTACTGATAACAAGAAGCCCCATTGTCCCATTGAAATTATGGTGAGAATAAATGGAAAATAAAAAAATATATCTACATGAATGCAGCTATGGTTGTACATAGCAATTTTATTATTTTTGTGTATATCTGCCTGTATGTGTCCCCGATACAGACAGATGTACACATACAATATTCTTGACAGATAGCCATGCAGACAACATTCTTGAACAGTTTAAGTTCAATTAAGCATTACCTTTAATATAATATACATCTGATGGAAACATTCCCATAATTCAAAGCTTCGAAATTAGAATTGTTTTCCTGAAAAACTCACTTAGGCTGTGTGCGAAATCTCTTGAAATGATATCATTTCGATCATTTCGGTCATTTCATGTTCGAAAACAAGATGGCGCCGAAATGATACACCTCAGAGCGAACATTTCAATGACAGTTCGTATCATTTCAGAGCAGACAAAATAAGGATGAATATATTTAATCGGATTTACTTAATACTTTTAAATAGTACCCTCATAGGTCTTGCTATCGACCTTGCATTGTGTACAGTTGAAATAAAATACTCTTCGTATTTAATAAACATTTGTAACACCTTTAATAGCAGAAATACTAAGTATATGAAATTTTGCTCCTCTTCCATTAATTTCACATCCATTATAAAGTTCTTCTTCCTATAAAACAATCTATATTATTACACCACAATATTTCCAAAACAAAGTGCGGTACCTTGACAGTTGAAATGATACGTCAAAGATTTCGCACACTTTTCTTGACATTTCCCATTTTTTTGCATTTCAAATGATTGAAATGATCGAAATGATATTCGAAACAGATTTCGCACACAGCCTTAGCAACAATAAAGATAGTACATAAGGCTACGTTTCCAATACTGGAGTGTGCTTTCGCTGAGGCTCAGCGCAGATTGAGCCTGTTTCCAATGCGAGCGTAGCGTGAATTTCGAATTTCGAACTTCGCTTTATTCATTTCGTTAATAAACTGCAATCAGCTGTTAATACGTCTCAGCATGTTCGAATCAGAATTTCGAATGCACGAGCGCCACCTGTTTTTCTCAATATTTTAAAGGCATCTTCTATAACTTGTTTCGCGCAATTTCACGCCAAAAGGATATAGTAATTATAAAAATATATTTTAGTTTTTGAATTAGTTACTTCTTTTTGGCTAAAAATAAATGTTTTTTTAGAAAGGGAATCAGCAGAGCTTTAAAAACTCCATCTAGTGAAAACTAGTCTAACCAAAAATTCGAACATTTTTCGAAAAGCTTGAATCTGAAGTAGGAATTGCTCTACTCCAGATTGGAATTCAAACGTCCCCAGCGTGGATTAGAGGGAGATATGTATATGTAAAAATAAACAAGTGGGAAAGAGAGCACAGATCCACGCTACGCTACGCTAGCAGATATTTCAAGAAAAAATGTTTATGTAGGTGATCTCAAAATGATTATTGCAAACAAATTTGCCTTGAGAATTTGATTGACCTTATAATAATGTTCAGAAAGGTTAGAAGGCTCTTTCATTTGGTTATGAAAATAAAAATCCTCTGAGTCTGCACTGTATATTATTGTACTTGAAGCATAATGGAAGTCGATCTGTAAGGAGTTTATATCAAAGAACCTATTATCCCTTAAGCATGTTTAATGTAATGTGAGCCTCTGAAAATCACTAATTAAGTGTATTTTCACTGTAAACATTTTGACGGAACACCTAAATACACATGTAATCTATACGTCTTACAAATTCAAGAAATGTGAAAGTGAAACCTCCGGCTTTGCCGTCAAATCAGGCAATCTGAAGTAATTTACATTAGAAAACGCAGAGGAATAACAAAATGTATAATTCGTTCAGTAATTGCGAATTAACTTGGAAAATGCGTGGTAACTGCCGAACGTATGAAATAAAGGGCAAAGACTGTGTTGAAGTCTATCAGAGTAATTAAAGCCTTCTCTTTTGATATATCGTGGGTACTACCTAACTCTCGTTGAGGTTTTATAGCTACATATGTATATGTATGGTTGTGGGCCGAATGAAGTTTCCCGCTTTTCAAATGCAAGTTAAATCTAAATCTAAACACCCACTATAATGAAAACAATTTTTGATTCATATTTATACCACGAGATAAAATAAAAATTAAGATAAAATACTTCGCTGCATCAGCTGTAATTATTAATTTGATATTTATTTACTACAATGACGGGACTGCGAATGAGACCAAAAATTGTAAATAATTTTTATCTCAGACATTGGGGGTTTCTCGAAATTCAGACGCAGGACGACTAAAAATAATTAAAATTTTTTTATAGAAAGAAATTAAATCATTTGGAAGTATTAATTCTATTGTATTTGTGAAATATATGGGAATTTTAAATATAAATATCATTAAAGACGCTTTTCTTGTTCAATAGTAACTGTGCTGCATTTCTGGACTTTTAGACTTCCTCTTCACAAAAGTTACTTTTTACTCCAGTAATACATTCGTAAAAAAAAAAAAAAACTTGACTGAACTTTGATTTAGTTAATTGTAAAAAAAAGTCATATCTATTACACAAATCCTACACTCCTAACTCAACAGACCTAGTAGTTTATGAGTTTATTTAACGAACGACAGTTAAAACATATCGTTAGCGCGGAATAAGAAAATCCTTACAAAATTATTGTACAACACGTCTTAAATCAAATTTTTAAATACTGAATCATCTGTCCACATACGAATAAGGGATGCGATGTTATTTTCTTGCTTAGCCAAGATAATGTTTTAAAGATGAATGCAACAATTGAAAACACTTAACAGCATGTCATAAACCGTCTCTCTTTATGTGGTAACCGAGTACTGTTTATTCGGTACTTTGTTTGCCAAGTTATGGCTCGCTTACTCGTTTTCCATGCGAAAATGATACTCCACGCCAGAATCATCACAATTGTTTGAAACATTTGGTGGCAATGGAAATATAACGGAATTACAGTCCCGCAGTGCATGGAATTATGTTAAACAAAACCATAAAAATGTTTATCCGGAATGAAGATTACCTAATAAAACACCATTTACTTGCTTTTTCGGCAGTTTTTCAGATGTTTTGCAATGAGGCCACAAAAAGGAGCGCTAATTTTTAACCTCCCATTTGGAAGTTATTGTATTGGGTTTATCGAGTTTATAAATGTTGACATTTTTCGACGTTTGAGCTCCTTAGAGTCGGAATTCATCGTTTTTAGAATGATGTCTGTGTATGTGTACGAACGTACGTTCGTTTCGAGATATGCTTGTGTAAGGTTCCGTAGCTGGACTAAAAACGACAAAATACGACTAATACAATGCTAAATAAAAGAATATTTGCGCATACATACAGAAAAACACACATGCAAAACATTTGAATTGGCGATTTTCATTTTACACTAGCGACGCCATGCGGAAAAAAGGAGACATTAGGAGCCAGAAAAACGGTCCATCTCAGTGAGCAACTGAGTAACTGAGTTGGCTCACTGAGGCAGTGCCCAGTCGAACGCAGCTTATGTAACTGAGGTGGTATATAAGTAGTATTTGGTGACACACAGGTGGTATACTATGTAGTTTCCAGATACCACGGTATCAATACCACATGTGTGTCTTTAGTATAAGTATACACAGAGCGAATAAAAAACGACAAAGCCTTTCAAATATGCGACTTACTAAAACTCACCAGAAAATAATCTAAAATGTCGTTCAAAATGCAACTCTGTACTAACAACTAACAATAGCATTTTGTAACTTTCCTCCGACAAACCCCGTAAAAGGAAGGCCACCAAAGGAAGGCGTTTTTAAAAATTGCAAAAATTGACAGTTTAAGGAGTTTCGCTTAATATTCTTACGAATTAAAAAAAAGCATGTTTTTATCAAGAGGGAGAATTATGATCTCTTGATGTTTATATTTAGCATATTTTTTTTAGAGAAACGCTATGCTCGTCGATATAGCGAGTATTTTTCAGAACAAATTCATTTCAGGTCTTATTTTTTCAGATAGGGCTAAAAGGCAAAATGTAGGGTGTGGGTTAATACTAAAATAATTAAACACAAGCATGCGACTTATCATTTCACATGTTTTTCTGGAAGACAAATTCATTTCTTGTTTGTTTTCCACAAAATGGGGTTTAATTGAATATCTTGGAACACAAGCGGTTTGTACTCGTATATCATTTCAAATGTTTTGTAGGGAAATTAATCAATTTTTGATGACATTTTTTTATCCAGAGATTAAGAATGTAAAAATAATAGAGAGTTAATCGAATTTTCGTAAACTTGAAAATGTCGAACATATGTAATGTATACGTTCCAAGTTTTCGGCTGACATATGATATGTATGTTGCGACTTTGATTTTACATTTTCTACGCATTATTTTTCTCTGCAGGTAACTAAAGTTTCAATTCTTGCAATTTAAAGGATGACATTATTTTGACGGGGGTGGTCTTGTCGGAAGAAAGTTCGAAAGTGATGTTCTTAAAGTGCAGGGCAGTATTTTGAGACAACTTTATGTCTTCTCTTTTGGACAACATTTGAGTAAGACGCCCTTGTTTAAAAAATATCAATTTTTAATTCTGAAAAAGTATTCCTTGCTTACGGCATTTATTTTTTCTTTTGGGATATGTGTGTTATTCGACAAAAGGTTAATCCAAAAGAAAACTTCAGGCACGTCTTATGTACATATGTATATAGGTAATGTCATATTCGAGGTTTTTCGATTTGAGGACGGCCGTTTTTAAAATAAAAACATTGAGTTCCGTACGGTGGGATTTCTACTAAGCGCAGATTAGCAAACTTTCTCGAGATTTCCGGATGTAGGTACTCAGTATATTTGTATTTTTGTAGACTTTTAGAGACAATGAAAAGAAAAAAAGTAAATAGTTTTGAAGATGAGGAGGGTTCCGTTCCACCATCATAATTGTGGTGTGCGAAGACGTTATTTAGATCCTTAGATATTTTTTTAAAAATTGGCACAGCAGAATATCCTCTTTCATTTAACAACGCGCGTGCAAATAATATGTCAAACTAGCGCGACCTTAGATACTGAATGTCGCGGTTGCTGCTATATTTATATATTTAGGACGAAAAAGTTGCACTGTTTTTATGAATTACATATATCAAAAACAATAGGAAGTGGCAATTTTTCATTATCTTTCCCTATACTAGAAATTGCTTTAGAAAATCGAAAAAACCTCGTAAATAATAGAATCCTGAAAATAAAATTACCCTACTAAGAGTAATACAGCTAATGAAAATGAATATATGTAGTGCTTTGTTGTTAATATGTATGTAACTATAGGAGAAATATAGCTATCCGCCTCTCATGGTGGAAGAAGAAGAAAAATATATGATGTATTGAAATTACTAATAGATGAATGACGACAATATATTTAATCCAAAAACCAAAACCCAAAAACATACCTTTATTCTTTAAATTATTATGTTCATGTTCATGTTTTACCGATTCCTTTTATATGTGAACTGGGACAATAAAAAAAGTACAGGTATACGTATACATTCATGAATTAACTTTAATACCTACAAAAATAAATAAATATGTGGCAGACATGTGCAATGAATTTCCATCTGAAAGAATTCCCAATGGATTTTATTCATTCCACTGATGAATTGATTGACTGCTATTGGAACGTGCCTACAAGTTTACAGAAACTAAATAAAAATGTCTGGTCTTAATTAAATTTGGGGCTAACGTTTCTGATATGACATAGTATGTATACCATTTATTATAATGATGAATATTAGAAGGATAACAATACTACATATTGACTCGACTTAGACTGACACATTTTATATAAAATAATTCATTATTAGTTGAAAAATTGGTATTAGTAGAAATATTGTTTCTGCAAATTTCAATGTTAAAATCTATTTTTTGTTTTTATACGGAGTTACGGGGTCACTTTTGCGTGGAATTGCCCAGTTAGTAATATCCCTCAATAAAGCACGATTTCGACAAATTCCGGAGCAAATTCCGGAGCAAATTCCTTCTTCTGAACAAATTGCAATTGCTTTTGATTTATCTGGTAGGAATTGCTCTAAATGATTATGATTGCTTTCAAAAGCCAAATTCAATTCCAATTTAATGGATTTGACAAGGCGCTTATCAGCAAACAAATTCTTTCCCATTCAAAAAGTACCAGCCCAGATTACTTCAGTGAGCAGCAGGCTATCTGTTGCTTCCAAAAATTAAAAATTGATTACTAAATTGGGAATCCAGGCCATTCCAATGTAAACACATCATAAACAAAATGCGAAGAGGGCCCCGCATATTTATGTATCGCACGCAACATAATCTTCGCCGCTGCATCTGGCTGAATAAGTTCAAGTCTCGCGTTGGAATTGTTAATGACCGCGAGAGCAAAAGGCTGCCGCCGCGCGCGGCGCGGTTTGTAATCAGGGCGGCAGGGCATGACGCAACGTAACAAGGAAACGCGGCGGCTGACAGCGGCGGCGGCGGGGTGACGTTAGGCTGTTGCTGTAGATGGCATCGGTTGAGAATTCTGCCGATGACAGCGGAGATAGGAGACCAAAACGATATGAACGAACAAATTGACTGTGGCACAAAATGTCAACCGATTAAATATCGATCGATGTCGAAGTGGATTGACGCCGATTGACGGCAATTTAATAACATTTTGCCCTCATGGAAGATGGGCAACTCGGAGGGATTCTATTCCGGGATTCCCTTGGTTAGATGGAGCAGGGTTCAATTTGATTTATCTGCCTCGGTCACAAGAAAAGCCGCATGGTGAAATCCCTTGAAATTTTTAATTAATTTTAAATTGATTGCATTTATGCGCGCCTCAATTCAAGGCAATGAATAGTCATTTTATTCATAATATCTACTCTTAATTATCGAACGCGCTAGGTGTTGAAGTGGCGCGATTAGTCGATGGTTATAAAATGGAAATTTACACCGACTGTTACTCCGATTTTCATTGAGCCTTTTTAATTAATTATTAATGAAAGCTATTGATGAAAAAATCATATAACACATATCTCTGATAAGTAACAAATTAGAGACTATTCATTGAAACACCTTTGCATTTAAAACAACAACACAAAATCCCAAATAAAATATACAGCCGTCATTGATAAAAGAAATTTAAAAAAGCCGAAAATGATGTCTAATGCGTTTTTCGTGTTATATAAAAGCTGCCTTTTCTTATTTGCTTGCTTTTGTAACCTTGCATGATGTTTGTAATGTTCTCGATTGTACGAAAATTTACAAATACATAGTGTTATTAATGCACTTGAAATTATCGTCCCGAATTTCAGTTTTCAAAGTCTCTGGTATTGATTTCTCCAAAACTTCAAACACTTTTTATATACGTACATACGTACATACCTACCTAACTACTTATTTTATTTTGCGTATAAGTGGGTTTGGACATACTCTTTGATATTGCGAAAATTTTATTTCTGTGACTAGGTCGATCTTACGAATCCAAAAGAGGGGAAGCCCTTTGAAGAAAAAATTCCAAATTTCCTAAAATGTAAGCTATGACTTCAATTAATTTTTCGTTTAAAGTGGTTTAAATAAGTCGATTGAATATAAAAAAAAAATTTGATTGGATTTTTCGAATCGACTTATTTTAACCACTTTGAACGAAAAAATTAATTGAAATCAAAAATGACTGAAATGAAGGAAAATTATTAAGGAACTAGCTGGATTACCTGGTCTCACCCGTGCTAGATTAGTTTTGCGTTTGCGAGGCATTATCGAAAGCAAAAAATCCCGTTATCAAATTGAAATTGTTGTTGCACAAAATTTAAATATTCACACACACGTCTGCCCTCACGTGTCTGCCCGTTCCGGGTAATGGGGCCTTTAAAAAGTCATATGACATTTTAAATCTCTGAAAAAGGAGACACATGAGTGCGTTTACATTGTATGACTCGTCATTTTTGTTGTTTTTAACAATTTCCATTGTTTTTAATATTCGAAAGTAAAAAAAAATAGCCTATGACCTTCTCTATGGTCTAATCTATCACTGTACCAAACATCAAATTCGGTTAAATGATTTAGACGTGAATAGAGGTGAAAGCGTAGCAGACAGACAGACAAACAAAAAGTAGCCTATATGACCCTCTCTAAGGTCTAAATCTATCACTGTACCAAATTTCATCAAAATCGGTTAAATGGTTTAGACGTGAATAGACGTGAATAGAGGTGAAAGCGTAGCAGACAGACACACAGACAAAAAGTAGCCTATGACCCTCTCTATGGTCTAATCTACCACTGTACCTAATTTCATCAAAATCGGTTAAATGGTTTAGACGTAAATAGGCGTGAAAGCGTAGCAGACAGACAGACAGACAGACAAAAAGTAGCCTATGTCCTCCTTCGAGTTGTAATCTATCTTAATACCAAATTTCATCAAAATCGGTTCAGAGGTTTAGGCGTGAAAGTGTCACAGACAGGCAGCGTTACTTTCGCATTATATTAGTAGGGATTTTTTACCTACAAAGGGAGTTTTTCGCGCTTTATTGCAGAAGTGACAATTTTCCCAATAGGGCCCTCAATTTTAAGAACATTTGATATAAAACTTATCTGTTCTTGGAATTTATTTGTCAATTTGTTTCTCTTTTTTTTATTCAAATCCATGCGCCATTTCGAAGAAACAACTTCAAAAAATTGGTTTATGGGAAAATAGTAACACTGCATTGATGACTAAAGTGAGATCACTCGATTGTAGAGTATCTTTTGAAATTTTGAGGAAGAACGATTTAATAGTTCCTTTTTAGTTTTAACTATCAACCTCAAGTGAAACACAATCATCTTGAGAAAAACATTATTATGGGATATTTTTATAAATATAAACTTTAAGAAAATTAATGTAAAACAATTTTTTGTTGATAAATATTATGGTCAAATCCTTGTTAGATAAACAACTGAGTACATTAGTACGCAATATTAGAATTTTAGTGAAAATTAGAAATAAAAAAGCTACAGAAACGGTCACCACTTTCCACGGAATGCACCCTTTAGTTTCCTACACAGCATAATATGAATTAAAGAAATTTAAAAGTCTTAGGTATATTCGTTTTATGAAGGATGACGACCTCATAAAAATAAAATATGCATTTGTCTTGAAATTGAAATTGTAATCATAAAAGGTATCTCTTGAAATGTTTAATCCTTTTCTTTCGGACCACTGCATCTCATAATAAACTTTTCATTTTGCGCGCGTGCACCCTCTTAAAAAATAAAATTAAGGTGAAATATGAAGTTAAAAATTTACAGCACCGTCACTCAATGCGTATTTCCTTGAGTGAAGCTCCCTTTTTTATTTTCGTAATATATAATCTCACTTGAGGCGGAGTACGCCGCGCCGTGCAAAATGAAATTATTGCAGGGCATGAATAGGTCAAAATTAATGTCTAACTCGCGCAAGTTTCACAAATATTTACTTTGGCAGGTTGTGCGTGGATGTAATAAATTTTCCGCTCAACCTCATGAAACTTGCGAGCAAACACTGGAAGACATCTATTTGAACTTGATATTATGTTCGAAGAGTATTTTAAGACTCTAAACAAATATTAGTAGGACAAATTATCGGGAAGAGACGCTCTACGGGAATAGTGCCGGCAAACATCTCCCAGACCTATCCAAATAGAACTATAAGGGTGGAGTTCTTGCAGCAACTTTTAAGAACTTCGAGATTCGGACCGCATCTGAAATGGTTCACCCAATTCCGATGATTGAATTTACGATCTTAGTGCTGCCCAAAGAAAAGCTAAAAGGTGTTCGAACCGCTCGTGGCAAAAGCTGCAGAGGAAACACTTCTAATTCTTCGACGAGAGCAAATTCTCCTTTAAGACCATAAAGTCCCCAAACGTTCCTTCTCGGAGTTGTCGAGGAGTTAAAGCACCAAATCCTAATCAGATACGTTTCAATAACAACCCGATGCGGAGAATCTGGTGCAAGAGCACGTTCAAATAAACTTCAAAGGAGTTTTCTTATTTTTCTGCAAGTTCCTATTTGTGCGCAGATCCCCAAATTGTTCCTGTGCTCCGAAATGAAAATAAACGCTCCAGGTTAAGAATATATCCTCCGCACTACATTAGAGTCAACTCGTATATGGTGCTCGGAACGACATGGGTTCAATATAAATCCTTTTTTGGTCAAAAATACGATGACCATCCACCCCTGACGGACCCTCCCCTTTCTTTTATGAATGCGGGCCAAGAGTCGTTAAGGCTCCTTCTTCTGGAGAGCTCGAGGTAAGTCAATAGTTTCCTGGGAAAAAAAGTTGTGCGGATAGATGTGGTCATTTGAGCTATTCAGCAAGCGATTTACATTTAGATGATATGGTAAAACAAGGAAGTTCGCAAGGCCTCGGGGCCTCAATGTATTCATGATTATTTTATATAGAACTCAGAAAGATGCTATGCTCATCGATATTTTTATTAAGCCTTTGAATATCTCGAAGAGGCTCTCAATAAAATGTGACCTTCTTCTGTTATACGGGCGGCATTCTTGGGTAACGAAGAAATATTGATTTTATTGAATTTTATGTTGTTAGACTTACGATTATTTTCCGAAAAGTAGTTGAATCAAAACTTGCAGTATTTGAATATTGCAGTAAATGCAAAATATCAAGGTTTCTCGGTACTAGAACTGCTGCCATATGTATTTTGGAATGCGTGCTTGTCACCGTCGATAAGTTGAATAAATAATTTTCTATTAATACGTTTATTTTGAGGATATTTGAAAAAAAACGTATAAAATTTTAAAAAAAAGATAGCTAGGAACGATATTTTTACACATAATTCAGTCAAAAATAATATGGTTATTCATATTGAAAAAGTGCCATGTTATAAAGTAATTTTATGTCAAAATGTCGTTATATTTCATTTTAGAAATAAGGTGGATCATGTATCTTCTTTTTTAAATTAGTCCAATTTTGATAATTCACTCCAATTTTTGTTCACGTGATATGTTGCAGAGAAGATGAAAGCAATTTATCACTGAGAAAAGCACTTCAGAGCTTTAACTTGATTAAGTTCAAGAAATATTGATGATTGAATTGAAGCTCATAAGTCCGTTTGAAGGCGGGAAAAAACAAAAGTATACGACAGGAACGAAATTGTTTCGGATTGCATTAATTAAGCCTAATTCGTTTCTAGGTGGAATAATGTCAGTAAACAGTAGAACACTTTCTAACTGAATTAAGTCTCTAACGATGACTAGGATACTCTTACATCCTAGTGGTTAGTTACTTTTATTACTCCAAAAGAGAACTTAGAGGGCATTTCTCGAAGGAAAATTACCTTTATCTAATTACAGTCACAATAAATTGCAAAAATGGTATAATTCTTGAATTAAGAAGAAAAAGACGAGAGCGGCGGAAGGAAATTGTAGAAGGGTCTGGCCCAGCCTATGGATGATAAAACAGCGAATGGAGGTGGGCGCGGCATCCAATTAGTGTCGGGACTAGTTCCCGATAAACAACGAGCTGCCTACCTTCTGAGCTTCTTACGTTGGATTTAATGATTACCTGTGAGCCGAAGCCGCTCAACTGAAAGACTAGAGCCAGAGTTTTGCGAGGGTGGAAATTACAAATGAGGCATTCCCTGAACAGAAGGGTCAATAATCACGTGAACGGCTCGAGTAATGAGTGCGTGCAACTGAATCCCATCTGCTCTGCGGACGCTCAATCTTTAGCCGCTTGATATATGCGCATTACAGTTCTCCTCGATCAGGGTGTACTCATTATCTTGGCGTGTTCCTTGTATCGATCAAGGTAAAGTGCAGCTTACTCCCCCGCTAAATTACCTTCCGCATAATTTTTGACCTGGAAAGTAGCGTCTCTAGAAGTCCTGCAAAAGCCTTAATTATGGATCGGGCAGACGATAACTTAGCAAATATCGCTTTTTGTATTTGCGCAGTATCGAGAATCTGTTACAACTGTCACGGGTTGAAATGGTGAAAAACTGGGAAAGTGTCGAGTACACAAAGGGTCCTCGCAGTTTACGAGGACGAAAAAATCCTAAACAGATGACAAATCAGCAAGGGGCCACCCTTTCTGGAGTAGTAGGACGAAAGAGAAAACCAAATTAAAAGCAAGAGTCTAGCAGCCATCTCAGATTTCTGTTATTTACAGGCTCAATCAATAAAAACTTTTGGAAAAAACAAAAATTAATTTCGGTTGCCTTTGTTTGGAGCCCTTTGCGTCCCCCGAATGACTTTTATTGGGAGCCCTCGAGTGGCAGTGGAAAACAATTATTTTGCATGATTGTGGCTACTGTTGGGGCGACCGACCGACCGACTAAGTCCGCAGCAACCTTTTTTGTTTTGTTGATTAATTGCAAATAATAATGCTCTCGACGTGCGGTGCTGTGATGGTTCGATAAATAACCCCATGTAGAACACACACATATTCATACGATTCAATTCGTTTGGATTCAGGATTATAAATATAGGAGTTTCACAATTTTGGGCGAATTTCGCACAAAGGCTTATGTTGGGATTTTCACAATTTCTCCCAAATTATTATTTGCTTCAATAAATGGATTCGCTGGTTTTATTTACCACAAAAATGTGGCAGCAAACACTGGTTATTATCATTAGCCTCAATTAAATATTCAAAAATGTTTTATCAGAAAAAATTTTGAACGCTGCTATAAATTACGTACTTTTTTCTATTTCAGGAATTTCAACATTTGAGAATTAATTAAGGTAATTAAACTTTAAATATACAAATATTTTAGTTTTTGTAGTTATGTATTTTGTGATATAAAGATGTATTCGTGTATAACATAAAGATTATGTAATTTCTGTACTAGTAAAAGAATTTTTTTAGAGAGGAAATCAAAATTGAAAATCTGTTTTAGAGCTTTTTGCATTTACTGTTTGTTACAGTAGTAAAATAAGAAAATAATCAAGAGGAAAAATGCATTAAGCTTTGTGAGCATTTTTAAAATAATTCTATACTATATATATAAGCATAGCTCAATGGATGAGAACATTCGAAGTTCTAAGTTCTTACACAATTAAAGTTATTTGCGCATAAAATTGATTATACAACAAAATTTGACTGAATTCCGTTGCATAATCGTGGTTAAGCCCAGGGCGACTACCAAATGAATGAGCAGAATATACAAAAAGACTTATTAAAATATCTCAAAAATTAAATTTATTAAAGTTATCTCCAAACACGCGCTATGGATACAATATATGTATATACATATATGTATAACATAAGTATCTCGATTTGAAATTTTTAAATATTGTTTTGTTGGACTGTACGAAGTGGTCTTTTAAATCGAAATCGAGCTGCAGATATAGAGTAAAATGTAAATGATACATATTCTGCAATTTGTAGGTATATTCAAAACGGTTATAATGATTATTTTGGAGTCCAAATTCAAAGTGTAGTTATAAAAATTTAATATGGCGGATCCAAAATAAATGACTCTTCATACTACATTTAATGAAAAACTCAATTTTTGTAACTCCAATGTAGTGGTATTTGATTAAATTCTCATAAAAACAATTTTAAAGATTATAAAATCAATAAAATCATATGTAATGTAGAACATTTATTAAAATCTAACAATTGACACGAGCAAGATTTTGTTTTTGAATGGCTGTGTCTGTCAAGATATATAATCTAACATTTAATGATGAGGTAAATATTATCACTTTAAAACAAATCTCGAGTTATGTAAGGTTTACTGTTTTGTGAAGTACATACTTCTCGTATGTCACCGAAAAGAGTCCAAAAACACGACTTTAGTTTTCTGATGGTTTATTAAAATAATAACTTGGAATAAATGTTCGTGCAACAAACACTTTTAATACGCTTGTATGTTTTTTTTTGTTCTTAAAAAAATATATAAGTATGTAGGTGTTTTCTAAAAGTACTGGATTTAAAAAAATATGTATACATATTTCAGTTTTCTCTCAATGAGCATTTTTAAAACGTCCTCCTTCCGTGCAAACACGAGATACCTATGAATTATATTTGACAATCCTTATTTAGCTTTTCTGTTTGTTCTTGGAATGCTTGGAAAAGTAAATAAAGTTAAAACCATAAAATCCCACACATTCCGAATAATTACAGCGTTTTTATTACTACAATCTCCTCCGGCAACCTGAAATCTTGGAATTCCTTGTAATGGCTCATTGCTTAAATTTTTGAATCGAAGAAAAGCGACAGCCCACGTTTACTTTGGTACTTTGAAGTTGACCTAGCGTTAATAATATGTTGAGATGTAGGTAGAAAGCGGCGGCTTTTGCGTAAGCCGTCGGATCAAAAAATGGAATACATTTTGCTTTAGTAAAAATTTGTTTTGTATTTCAATGGGCGTTAAGTAAGACTTTTCAAGCTTAAAATTATTTCGAACTCAAAATAGATATTTATTCTGTTCTTCAAAATCAAATAAAATTTTAGCCCTTCGGCAGTGCTCCGTCCTCCATGTTATCTTATCACTCTCCAAATAGTAAGTTACTTTAAAATCCTCTTAAAATAGAAACCTTGTCCACCATGAAATAAAAGGCCTCTTTAGGTACGGCTAAAGTGAAAAATTAATGAGATCTTAAATTGAGCAAGGGATTTTACACATTTTACCACTAAGAAAAGGTTTTTAGGTCAGTTTAAATTTTATGGATTTGAGACATCATATCTATCTATCTAAACGAGCAATAAAAATCTTGAAGCCTTCATTTTACCAGATTCAAAACTGTTGTAATAATACAGTGCTGTCTGAAATTATAGGACCAAACTTTAATTTTGCATATATGGTCTATTCCCACGCCCATAACTTGTTGGTAATTAGAAGAGGGATGGTGACAACTGGTATATATGAAATCGTTGTGTGTCCTTAATTATTTCATAAATTTTTTTTAAAATTCATGTACTAATTTTAACAAAAATCGTAAAAAACTCAATACAATAGTGTTTAAAATTATAGGACCAATTCTCTCAGCACTTAATATGATGTCTTTGGCCTTTATATACAGGGTGTTTTGCTAAGGTCTGAGCAGGGGTATGCCAATCGATTCTAAATGGTCTCCTGATGAAAGTTTCTTCGGACACCCCACCCCCTTAAAATCGGTCCTTCCCCCCCAAAATCGCGATTGAAAATTTGGAGGGGGTCAACCTAGAAAATGCTTCATAAGTTATTTCAGAGATATCCTAGAATACTGGTTGATAATGCATTAGAAAGCTGAGCCTTCAAGCTTTCCAACGATACCACCCGCGACCCAATCAGTCATCAAACAAGCGGGGGAGACCCCGTCAAATTTCGAAAATAGCAATTTCAAAGCCCAAAATTTGACCTTGACCCTTCATTCTGTCGATTTTTTGTATGGGAAGATCGAAAATTTTCTTGAGAAAAAGCTTCCCTGTCATATGGCCTTTCTCAAGAAAAAAACCGCACTGGAATCCGACGGCGCGTTCCGAAGTTATTCGTCTTCGATGGTTCAGCCCTACGGAGCAGATGCTCGATGTGACACTTTCCAATTGGACTTCATTGCGGATAGTGGGTTTTGTTGTTGTATCAATTATTGTAACACGAATAACTTCGGAACGCGCCATCGGATTCTAGTGCGGTTTTTTTCTTGAGAAAGGCCATATGACAGGGAAGCTTTTTCTCAAGAAAAGTTTCGATCTTCCCATACAAGAAATCGACAGAATGAAGGGTCAAGGTCAAATTTTGGGCTTTGAAATTGCCATTTTCGAAATTTGACGGGGTCTCCCCCGCTTGTTTGTTGACTGATTGGGTCGCGGGTGGTATTGTTGGAAAGCTTGAAGGCTCAGCTTTCTAATGCATTATCAACCAGTATTCTAGGATATCTCTGAAATAACTTATGAAGCATTTTCTAGGTTGACCCCCTCCAAATTTTCAATCGCGATTTTGGGGGGGAAGGACCGATTTTAAGGGGGTGGGGTGTCCGAAGAAACTTTCATCAGGAGACCATTTAGAATCGATTGGCATACCCCTGCTCAGACCTTAGCAAAACACCCTGTATATAAAGGCCAAAGACATCATATTAAGTGCTGAGAGAATTGGTCCTATAATTTTAAACACTATTGTATTGAGTTTTTTACGATTTTTGTTAAAATTAGTACATTAATTTTAAAAAAAATTTATGAAATAATTAAGGACACACAACGATTTCATATATACCAGTTGTTACCATCCCTCTTCTCCTTACCAACAAATTATGGGCTTGGGAATAGACCATATATGCAAAATTAAAGCTTGGTCCTATAATTTCAGACAGCACTGTACATATAGCAATAAATATTACGTTCCTGTATAAAGCTGCCCACGGATCTCTTAGAGAGTATAACCAGGGTTAAGGGAGATATAAAACAATATCCAGAATATGTTAATGTCTGTAATCTTTTCTTTAAAGTTATCAATGCTTAAAGAATTAAAGCAGTACCTATTTGTTTATTCTTCTGCAAATGCTGAAATTGAGTTCTTCGTCGTTTCATTTTTGAATTGATCAATTCCGCAAAATGTTATGTTAGCAATGATTACCATTTTCACAATATCCGGCATTTGCAAATACAATAACGCCTGAGGAGCATTTACTTGAATATTTGAATTTTGAACGTGGACCGAGCTTAGTTTTGTGACGTAACTCTCTTGTTGAATGCGAATGAGGCCTCGGCTCTCCTAATATTGAGCTCAAATGAAAATTCTGCTAGCACCATCGCCATCATATTCCCTGTTAACATAAGCACTTAAGGCTTCATAATCCACTCCATCCAGCAGTCTATGAAGGATATTGTCACCATACCGAATGCATACATACTAATACATTAAAAGCTCAACTTGAACATATAAATAGCCAAAACCCATTTTCTCGTTTGGACATTCTCCTCTGATATTTGTTCTTTGGGGAAAGGACCTAATGCTGGTGAGGATATTCTCGGATGTAAGACACCACTCAGTTCAATTCCAGAGGGACTATGTTTTTGGTTGAAACTAGAATTTGCACAATGATTTCTGGTAGGGAATACGTTTTAAGTCTGAAATTATTCCTTAAAATAATACTGACTTGCTAAAAAGGTAATTTTGCTTGTATGCTTAATGTTAATCTATCTAACATAAGTATTTATTTTCCAGTAAACCTTTCGAAGTATGGTATTCATTGCATTGGTAGATTAATTTTATCATCCTCATAATAGGTTTAGGCGGAATTTAATCTATGTATGCACATATACATACAGTGGAGGTTACGTAATTAAAACAGCGCACTTGGTTTCAATTTATAAGTGCTATTTATCTATTAACAAGGGTCTCTATTGAAAATTAGGTTTATACATTAATATTGGTAGTATTCCAATGTTAGTTTAAATTTTAAATTAATTAAAATTAATTACAATTTTTTCTTACGCACATCGAATTTTTAGCGGAGATCTAATTAAGGACAACTTTAAAAATATAAACTATAGTAGCAAATTTAACATTTACATTAAATTATAAAACTAACATTTACTATAAGTAGTATTTGGTGCTTCATTCGTTTTGAAGCAAAACCTCTGCATCGGTTTGGCATTAGCTGCGTTTTTTTCATCCGGTTCGGAGTCTAGTTCTCTGTTTTAACAGAGAAATACAACAACAATATGAAACCCACAGATTTTTCGGGTTGTAGGTCCTACAACCCGAAAAATCTGTGGGTTTTTAGGTTTAAGAACTGGAGGATTAATTTGAAAATATTCCACCAGAGGCGCTGTAGACCTACTTTCATTTTTCCTTGTTGGTGGCATTTCCCCTTGGGGAACGTTTAGTTTATTGTGACAGCGAAAAAATGGAAAACAATAAGTAAGTAACAATTACAAATTATGTTAATAATTTAATTATATTAAATTCTGATATAAGTTACAGAGCCACTCTAAAAGCTAATTAGAAATTGCAAAAATGTATGTAATAAAAGTTTTATTGAATCATTTATTAATGCAATCTTCTGCTTAATATCCATTTTTATTAAATATTTCACTTTGATTCTTTGCAAATTAGTATTTTACTTTGATTCCTTTTCACGTTGTCAATTTTATTTGTCACTTCAAAAAGGCAGGCACACCAACCTTTAAGATATAAAAATCCTTATCTGAGTTATTAACCTTCATCGTGTTTTACATTTGACACTGAACCAGACCCCGAACCGGTTGAAAAAAACACAGGTCATTGAGTCAATCAAACGAATACATCTGTCTACGGGAATATCGTTCCAAGAATCTTTAATTGTGGTCCACAATTGCTTAATATTCATGGGTTTTTGGATTTTAATCGACTTGTCGATGTCAATTCACAGCTTCTCAATAAGATTGAGATTGGATGATGTACTGGCCACTTTAAAATATTAATTTTCTTATTATCAGTCTGATAAATCCAATTGTCGGGCATTTTGTTTGTTGCATATGTTAGCAAAATGTTCTTTACGATGTTTAAGTAGACATGGCAATCCATGATTCCTGAAATTCGGTGAATAGGGCCTGCACCATTTACGGACATTGATTCCCTCACAAGTACAAATCCAGTCCCTTCTTTAACACAAGGCTTCGTAGATTGTACGATGTACATTTTACATAAAACCCAAAAACCCAAGAATATTGAGCAATTTTGGTTTAAAATTAAAGATTCTTGTACGCATTTACGCAATGGAATTCAATTAGAAAATTCTGTGTAGCTGTAATTCGGAACTTATTAAACACAATAACTCTACAAATTACCAACCAAAAGCACAAGTGACCTAAAAGTGCGAATAATTTTAATTATTTAAACGTTATAAATTATTATTATCGTGTTATTTTCCCCACTTAAGATTTACTATGTAAACATATGCACCATCGGAGAGTCCTGCTTGCACTTTAAAAATTAATTAAAAGCTGCGACGACCAGAATCCATTTGGGCCCAGATAAACTGTGGAGTACCAACTCTTTACGAAGTGTTAGATGTAATTAAGACTTTTCATTAATTCACCTCTAACATTAAACTCTTGCCGGGGAGTAATTAGGCGCGATGTTTAAACACCTGAGAACACTTTTTTGCGTAATCGTTTTTCTCCATCTTCTGACGGCGTCGGGCGGCGAAAAGTAATTACCACGGGGTGCTGAGCCAAAAGCGCGACGAAAATCTCATAATGAAATTTATGGTCGCACTGAGTGACGGCGACAACAGATGAGCATCTTTGTGGCCATATTGTACTAAAGGGGACCCATAAAATGTCCGCTGAAATGTCGAATTCTGTAAGGCGATGAGATGGCGATAAATCCAAGAAAGAGGACCATCCGCGAAAACAAAGCGCTTTGTAACCTTCTTGATTGCTTTCGTATAGTGAAAAGAGGCGCGGTTCACCCTGTCTTCGAGCCCCTATTGCATAGATTTACGGCGCTAATACTTCACCAAGATTATGTGAGTCAGAACGCGGAGGTTCCTACCTAGAGGATATATCGCTCGTCAGCTATGCGGCAACATTATCTCTATCTGTTCGACACATGCCATGCAAATTTATGATCGAACTGGAACCCCCCGGCCCGGGCTTCCACTAGTTCTTGCTTTTTAGTGCTAGCCCTGTCCGCTCCAAATCGGACTGGAGCAAACCCAGATGCCGGGACAGAACATATGTTGGGTTTGAGATTTCAACGGTGCCCCACTTTTGGTTCCGGTCGACACGGCTTTTACCAAGTTGAAAAATGACACCACCTACTCAGGTCTGCTCTGCTTTTCAAGGCGAATAAAGTACGCGACTTGTCAAATCATACATGCCGACTTCGAACCGTGTGAGAGGTGCTCCCCCGGTAAGAATTTTTTTAATCTTGCTGGCGCTGTTCGATTAAATTGCAATCGCCAGTGGGTCGGGAATTGTCCTCGTTACGCGATTTAGAGAGGTATTATATTTGCGAATTAGGCATTCGATTTGACAGCACAAACGATGGATTTAAAGGTGCTTCATTCAATTATCCTCATTCATACCTCAGCGCCGGCGACAGATTAGCGTTTAGTTCCACCAAGAATAAGAATTAATGTCAATCCACCCACTTACATTTGCTTTAGTAGAAGCGAACCTTTTGCACTTATGACAGTATAAACGATCTGAATCAGATTAAGCAATAAAGGAAAATGAAAGTTTTGCGCCCAGAATGTAACAAAAGAATACATAAGTTTATTTACTTATGACTATTTCAAATTCCATGAGGGCGAGAAGTTATATTCAATTAAAGATATAGGTAACGGCAACTTGTTTCGATTAAAAAACAATTCAGAAAATTAAAACCAAAATAAAATAAATATTAAACAAGTGTCGCAATTAACAGTTTCACATCCGTACGTTTTACAAATGTTTTCTTCTTTGCCGCAGTAAGATTCTGCTCCTGAACTTTAACACTATAAAAAGCTTATAACACCAACATAGTATCACCGACTTTTATGTAACGCACTGTTTTCCAGTATCATCGAACGTAAAAGTGCTAAAGATCTTAATCTAAAAAGAAGACCGAGTTTAAGTGATCACAATTACATTTCTCTTTGTAAGTTTTTTTCTTTGTATATTGACAAAAGAAAATAAAGAAGTTAAATTAACTCTATCAATAATCATACTCTTAAAGTAAAGAATCCCATGAAGCAAAATTTCAGCAAGGTGAAATAGTTAAAAAATCGCCACATTGTTTTCTTAAGAAAAAGCTACATTTTTATCTTCTAAGCTCAATGAATATATGTAGGTACCTATAGTTCTTCTTTACAAAGATTAAGCTTGACCTATAATATTCATTTAAGTTAACATAATAATTATTATCTAACAGTTGAATAATTATTATTTTTAATAATACTAATAATTTACCATTTCTATTTGATCTCTGAACATTTTTGTGTGTATCAACTGTTGTTAAATTAAGGTTTTATGTTCTTATCCTAATCGTAATTGGTGTTAATATTGATGATTGATGAAGAAGTTATATTCCACTACTATTTCATTACCAAAGAAAGGGTGATATTTTCTGATTATCTGAATGGAAGACATTATTTTCATATTTAATTCATTTATTATTATTTTCCAATAAACTTACTGAAAAACAAATTTGCTAATTAAATAAGTATCCTCTTCATAAATAACCTTATTGATGCATACATATATACCTAAATTATTACTTTCTATAACACAGATATGTAATTACGATTCTAAGTTATTGTTTAGTTTGTAGTCATTAAAATAGGTCAATCAACGTAGCTGATGTTTAGTTTTAATAATATCTATACCTGACTTTCCAGATTGTATTCAAATCTCACTTTTGTAATATTGCTTCTTAGTCAATACAAAATCTATTATTGGTATAATCTCTCTCTCTCTCTCCCTTTCTCCTTCTATGCATATATGTACTAAAAAACAAGCAATAGTTTTTTATGTTTTGGAAACGCATACGTATACATACATACATATGTAAATCAGATCCGTTGTGTTATTTACCTACAAAATATAAAAATCTTTTGGCTTCTTTCTTTATATGTGTGTACTTATGTATGTGTTTTTTCATGATACATCAAATCAAAGTCAGAAAAAGAATTCAAATATTGTTTGGATAACTGGTAAAAGTAATGGAAATTAGGTTTTAAGAAAAATTGGCCACCGTGAAATTTGTTCATTTCAAGTTCGGTCTATCCTTTGACCTTCAGTTCAATTTAAGCAAGACATTCTTTTGTCGTAAATGTTCTTCATTTATAACCTGTCAGTGATCCGGAAAGCTCATAGATTCTAGAACCTAACTTACATTTAAAACGGGGATTTAAAGACATAATTTGAAAAGAAAATTCCATCTGCTCTGACTAAGCCATTTTCGTTAACTAAAACAGCCAAAGGGCAAAGTGCCGAAAGTGAAAATTCATTCGCTCCTCAAGAATAAGAATGAGAAACATTTTTGTTTCCCTAATCTGAGTAGAGCCACACATCGTGTAAGGAGCTGTGTTAACGTCCTCGGCGTTCATCCAGAACTAAACCGAACTTTTGCGTTCTCCGAGCCGTGGCTAATTCCCAGCTGGGTGCCAAAACAAGCTAAATTGACAATCCCTAGGCATTGATGGAACGGAACGGAACTGATGCTTTGATGCTTCTCGCCGAGTCCAGACAGCGGCGGTGCTTCAAATTCTGGATATGAAATTAGTTACGCCCAAGGAATCCACTCTAGCCACTCCCGGGGCGCACTGGTGCATATTGTGAAATTTGTCACATTAGCACCCTCCTCGCATAGGATGTTATATTCCGTGTTCCGAGATATACTTAATTTAACGACCCTACGAAAACCACTGCGACGTGTCAAAATAAATGAGCGCTTCCGGATTGACACCTAATTCATGGCTCCAACATTTTCAGTCCGCCGCTGGGCGCAGGCTGTAAATTAACTCCGACTCTCTAAGGGCTCCGGCTAATTCGAGGAACAGGTTTTACCGCTCCAAACTTCGAAATTCCCTCCGTCGTCCCGTCAGTTACTAGTTATCACCTTATCTGGTCATAGAACGAGCCGCACCGTATTTCCATGGCAAGACTTCTTTCGTCGCTCGTACGTAGGTGGAAACTCCGTTCCTTGGGTAATTGATTAATGGCGCCCCCATCACTTATATCACTTTACTCTACTGGACTGCATCTCCTCGTCAAACGCGATTGAATTTGTTGCAGGTCTTCACTCTTCAGTATGATGATAAGCGCATTCCTTTGTCACATGTCACCATAAATCAGGTTGATTGAACTCCAGACGCAATTATCCGTCATTGAATTTGTGATTGAGTGTACACCGAGTCCGTTTCTACAACTTTGCGACCCCGAGTAGGTGGTGAAACGGGCATTTAAATGCAATACCTTGAAATTCGATAACACCTAGATGAGTATCCGAAGGTGAGCGAGCACTTTAAGGGCAATAGAGATTGAGACAAGCCCAGCATTCGATGCTATTGTAAAGCATATCAAGGAAGCATAAAATAATTTCAAACGACAACAGTCCGCTTTTTGCCGTTTTACGACCAGATAGGAATAGCGAGTCCCGCATTGCGTCGAAATCGGATCTTCCAGGAACTCGTAGGTAGATATCAGCTACTTTATAGCGATTTTAACCTTTTAGATTGGGTCTCTACGCGGAAATATTTGAGAAATGCAATTTTTTAAGAAAAAAAAACCTGATCATCTGCCGGGATCCGGAATTCATGATCATAAACTGAAGAGAATTTGCCTGTATGTAGGTAAAAAGAGGCGGATTTTATATGCTTGAGTTGCAGCCATTTATTTATGTTTGTCATGTACTACAAATTTATTTATCCCCAACCCGCTCTTACAGCACCTGCTAAAATAGGTCGAGTTATTGACAGTTTTTCAATAACGAACAAATCGATTTTCCCTCCGAACAGAATACACACTTCAATTTTGTTTTGCGCTCTTTCAATAACTTTTTATTTTTGCTCTGCCACTTGTGAAATTTGAAATTTGAATCATTCTGCAAGGATGCTTTGTATTTGGTTTCAATCTGCTCTTCGTAAACAGCATAGAATTGAATGGGTAGTGGTGCAGCATGTTTCTGAGGAGTTAAACATGATCTGCTTTGCTTAGGAAGTTTTCATAATTTATGCGTGATTTACTATACATACATAGATATAGCGATTATTTAAAGATACTCACTTGTTTTCATTGCAATTTTGCTTCCTTTAGAATGCCCCAAAGAAATTTTTCTTTTTTGTTTTCTACTCCAGCGAAATATTCTTTTATAGCATGGAAAGTTTCTGCAGCTTTTAGCAATTTAAAAAACTTTATAACTCGAACGGAATGTGAAGAAAAGCAGTTTTAATACTGGAATTACCCAAACATAAAAGTTTATTTCTCAGTTAAGTTAAAGCAAAAAACGAAATATATTATGAATATTCGACGCACTTAAACGTAGTAAATCGAGTATACTCAGTTTATGTTGTTCATACAGTTTATTTGATATTAAGTTAACATCAGGGACCGAAAATGTTTATATCTGATGTTTAACACAAAAAAATAATCACTTTAAAGGGTTTTCCAATAGGGGCACTCGATCTTTGACATTCTGCTGTGGCAATACTAAAAATTTATCATCAAAATTTTTTTGACATTTATTATTAGTGCATCATGGATACCTAGATACACAAATTGTATACAACTGTTGTTTTATTTCCGTTCAAAGTTTGAGCGCTCTTAATGGAAAACCCTGTATAGTGTATACCTAGCTAAAGCTGTTAGGACACTGGCTATTTTATATGCTGGAATTCTGTCCGAATTGTAAGCACAGCATGAAGAGGATAGGAAACCTTAAAGAGAAGACAAGCAATAGCTTATTTCGCGCAGTTTGAAGTTGTCTGATATGTCAGTTTTTTTAAAAATGTACTTGTGAAAGGAAAAATTTATCATGGCGAGTTTAAGTGAAAAAAAGTTTATTTGGTCGGATGAGCAGATCTTATTTTTAATTGAAAAAGTGCAAAAAAATTGTTACGTGCAAACACAAAACAATTCGAATGACAGAAACTGTCATCGAATGAGCACAAGCGCACGAAAAGTGCTCGAAAAGTACCCTCAGCTCGTTC
This sequence comes from Machimus atricapillus, assembly GCA_933228815.1. Lineage (NCBI taxonomy): Eukaryota > Metazoa > Arthropoda > Insecta > Diptera > Asilidae > Machimus > Machimus atricapillus. Next base: position 33,310,545 of record OW121784.1, read on the forward strand.
TTTTCGGTCACTTGATAACTGGAAACGCTGGAATAACTCGAATTGTGTGCTGCTTTTCCAGCTTGTTATATCTATACCTGCTCGTTTTACTCCCACCGAAAAATCACCATGAAATATATTTGTACTCTATTAGTATGACTTTTTAGGTACTTTTTAAGCATATAAAATAGCCAGTGTCCTAACAGCTTAAAATTAATTATTTTATTTGCAGCCTTCCTTAGATTAAAAAGTGTTTTGATTGCTCGATAACGATTACGAAGTGATTTCATTTTTCGATCGCTCGATAACGATTAGAAAATAATTTTTATTTCTCGATTACTGGATAATGATTATCAAGCAATTTTTATTTTAGGATTACTTGATAATGGTCAAGAATTGATTTTTATTTTTCGATTGTTCGAAAAAAAACTAATTTCATTATTTTTCTTTCTTTAAGGAGTAAAAATAAAACAAATGCACGATTCGTAATGATAGGCCCTTCTTTTTTTAAGTCTGTTTAAATTATTTCTTAACATTATTTATAATAATTAATTATTGCTTGATCATTATCAACCAATCGAAAAATACAAATGACCTGAAAATCGTCATCAAGCGATCGAAAAATAAAAGTTACCTTTACCTACTTGATAATCGTTATCGAGCGATCGAATAATAATAATCACTTTGTAATCGTTATTGAGCGATCGAAAAATAAATAAAAATTACTTGAAATTCGTTATTTTGAAATTTATACCTTTTTGATGATAATCATCACAGTCCCTGGTTAATATCTCTTTGAAGTTATGTGGTAAATTGACTTTTGGTTGTGGTAAAACAATAATTACATATATGATTCAGTCTTATACATCCGTTATTTACATAGAAACGTTCCTCAAAAGAATCCACATGTAACGATTAATGGTTTAGCCTGAATAATATCATTTGGAGGCAAAAAATCGAAATTTGACTCAAACTACCAAACTATACACTAAAGCTAATTGTAGCTCTTTAACAAGCACGCATGTATATGGAATTAAATGGAAGTGCAAGCCTTTCGAAACATCGCGTAAATTTCTAAGTAACAAAATTGTCGTGCGGTAAATTACCGAAAATATCAATATTTAAAAATGAGCATGTGTTTCCCATGATAAATAAGATATTTAGTTTCAAATCTTTGAGTATAATAATTCTCTATTAACAAGCTTGTAGTTAATAAGGTGTTCATAAAAATTGTTTTCCTAAAATTATAAAATGCCTGACAAATTTAAAAAGCAGCTGTGATGGACATGTGGCGACGATACGGTAATATTTTCAATTATGAATAAAAACATTTACAGCCGTATTAATAAAAAAGTCTTATTCCGTAGCTACTCTAGCATTACACTAAGAATAGTTACTCCTAGAGTAACTCAGTATTAAATATTTACTGCGCGTTGTATTAATAAACAAAAAAGGAGTAAGTACTCCTGTCTTACGCAGTGGATTAGTGGTTATATATGGCAACATCATTAGGCCCTTTTGTTGAATCCGTTCGAATCGGATCGAATAGAGCTTACAAAAGCTCTTTTAGACAAAAATTCCTTAATAAAATTCTTAATATTTTAACAAATTCAGTCTCGTTACCTTTGACTTCAATAAATTTGTCAAAATAATTCGATTAGACTTTTCGATCGAGATATTTTTAATTCAGTGATAGTTATTTGTGTGAAATTGTTTGTGAGAATTTGTTTGTGAAAATGGACAAAAATACCACAATGGTAAACCAAAATCAACAAAAGCGTTATCGGTCCACTAACTGGGAAGAAATAAATGAATTGTTATTGTGTGCATGTTTGTTTCAGTATTTTTTAATATTATTGCGAAATAAAAAAAAGCATTGAAACCAATTTAAAATTGAATTTTATTGACCTCCGTATAATTTTAAAAAATGATCTACTGTTTGGGTCTTGCGGGATTGTCTTTTTGTTCCACATCCGCTGATCCTCACTGGGTCCGACGACGGGCACACACGTCCCTAGAATGGGTGATTTCGTGATTTTTAATGAAAACTCTTGATTTGCGCTTCACTATTTTTCTTTTATTAGCGCTAGAGGAAATAGCCTTTGATTGGCATAAAAAACCTCTTTGAAATACAACTTATTACAAAAGACATTTACTAAAAATTACTAAAAATGTTCTTCTATAAAAGCCGACCTGAACTTGAAGGTATGGAGGTATGCCACCACCTCTGGTATCAACAGCTAATTCATCTTCTACCAAATTTATAATGAACACAGCTAGTGGACTTAGAGAACCGGTACTTTTTTCGGAACTCAATTTCAGGAAGCTCTGCCAGAGGATTTCTTCTTGTTTTATAAAATTTAATTCGCCTTATTGGAGGTCGATCTTCAACTTCTTCCAACTCTTCCAATTCTTCTATCAACCTTAGGTCTCCAATATAATAATCAAATTCCATTTTTAATTACGTAACGCAAATTCTTCGACACCAAACAAACAAAATAGCATTAAAATGTCATTTTGGCCAAAAAACTCATTTCCACACCACCTTCAAGGGTAAGCGGCGCGTTTTTTTTTAATGTGGCCATAGTAAGTCAGTTTTTCAACGTATAGTATAATATCTATATACTAGTATATATAGATATGAGAATATAACATCTATATATATATAATATAGATATTATAATATAATATAGAAATAGATATTATAATATAATATCTATATATATAATATATAGATATTATACTATACGTTGAAAAACAGACTTACTATGGCCTGTCCTTCGCAGGTATAAGGGAATGCGTCCTCTTTGTGTCGAGCCCCCTTCTCTTTCGTTCGTCTACGAAACATCTGCCGGTAGAGCTCAATAGAAATATTTAGTCTGAGTCGTCAGTATACGTCTATTGTTTCACAGTGTCGTTTACATTTATACAGCCATGGCTTCTAATGCAGTAAACTGTTTTATTTGTGCAAATCCATTGGAAGAAAGTGAAGTGATTGGAAGTAAAGGAAAAAAGATTGGAGACTTTTCGTAAGTCAAGTATTAAAAGAATGGACAATAAGGACAGGCCATAGTAGAGTAGTAAGAAATATTATTGGGACTAGAATTAGAAACTCCCATGAGGACCGTTGATTGAATTCAAGAAGGGACTTTTACGAGATGGAGTACGATTCGAATTTGGTCCAAGACAAGTGCAAGCGTTTAGATTGCTGAAGGAGGTTCTGAGCTCCAAACCAGTTTTAGCCATTTATCGTCCTACGGCACATGCGGAAGTTCACACCGACGCAAGTAAGCACGGATATGGGGATATGTAACAGTATACAGAAGTCGGAAGATGCCAGTCAGCTCCACCCGGTTTATTTCGCAAGCAGGAAGACAACGCGATCTGAAGAAAACTTAAGCATTTACGAGCTCGAAGTGCTCGCAGTTATTGCGGCATTGAAGAAATTTCGAGTCTACCTCCTAGGAGTAAGATTCGAATTAGTGACGGACTGTGCGGCATTCACTTGTACCATGGGAAACCGTAACATCTCGCCAAAGATTGCCAGATGGGCAATGATGCTGAGTGAATACGATTACGAGATAGAGCATCGTTTCCTACTCTTCAAGCTCTTTCATTTGATACCCATATTAAGGGGGTTGACAAAAAATACATCGTCCACCATCTTGTGGTGGCGGCCATTTTAGAAATATTACAATTGAGTATTGTATTGTCATCAGTCCTTGATAAGTGTGCAAAATTTCAGCTCAATCGGAAACCGGGAAGTGGGTCAAATTTAACTTCCAAGATTCCGTTACAGACAGGTGAAGCAATAAAAAGCTTTTAAAAATAAATAAAAATTTATATGGAAGTGATTCCTCATAACTGGTGACCCCAAAAAACAGATAAACAGACGGTCGAAGTCGCACCATAAAGGATTCCTTTTTACAATTTTGGGACGAAACAATCCCTAAAAATAATAATAATAAAAGGCAATGTTAAATAAACTAAATATTATTGCCTGCAACAAGAATCGTTTGATGTTGATCAATATGACCTAAGGACAAGGATGTCCGTTCAATGCGAAATATGTATGTGGGTGGTAAAACAAATTGAAATTATTTTCAATGGAGTTATTATAGCTTTTAGAAGACAAATAATCAGTTAGTGTTAGACGATTAGATTTCGTAAAAAAAAATTTTCTGTTTCGGTTCGTTATCTGTTATATTTCGTTCGAAAGTTTAATTGTAAAGATTATAAACTTGATTGCTGGTTAATACATTAGTGACTGAAGATGTCATATGACATCTTCTGATAACAAGACTTAATCAATTGGATATTATACTACTTGTCATTTATTGAACTTTTAAGAAAAATCCCTAGCAAAACGTATGAATTCATAAAAAAGAAAATCCCGGGTAGATATAATCTGTTTTTCCAGTGTTTTAGAAAATGCTGGATTTTATTATTTACATATATTATAATTTTAAACATCTGGACTTATACTTAAATACTGTTATTGTAAATCGTCCACTTTGTAAAAACAAATTTTATACCTACTCGCGGTCTGAATAAATTATTTACAATTTCACAAATTGATTTTCGAAGATTATCAAGGGTCAAAACAAATTTCCTGCCAGCAATATTCTCGTTCAAGTGTAGAAGGTGCAAAATGTAACAGCAAGTTGTACTTAAAAAATCAATCGATTTAAGCCTCTGGGATAATGATTTACCTTCATTCTAACCTTCCTTTCTCGCCTGTACCTTTTTTAGTTTGCCTTCCATCAAATCAATATTTGAAGAGGGCAAGCAAACTTTAGCAAAGCACTTTAGAGAGCCATTGGACAAATGCCTAGAAAGGACCTTGAGCTCATCTCGGGAGTATTGATTAGCAATAGCACCAACGGCATAGACCGTCTTTGCAGACATGTCCCCTTGCTCCGACGGTGAATTTACCAAGTTACCGTCAGCTGACCCTTCTAGAATATATTTACCAGTTGGCTGCAAGTTAATTGAACAAACTAAACAGCTTAAACAACCTCTGCGCAATGGACAACTTCGATATTACCTGTTATCTGTAATAAACACCTTTTGCCCTGGCAATGGCATTACGACATGTGTTTGCCAGCTAGCGATATAAGCGACAGACTTACGTTTGAGATATTGCGGCTTCTTAATTTGCAGTGATAAGACTGACGCGCTCGGAAATAGACAACCTCAAAAAATTGATATAACTTCGACAGGAAAGCAAATTTTAGATAACAACTCTATTAAAAGAAAGAAACTACAAAAGCCGGCTGAGCTTTTATAATTGCATCAAATTCAAATTAAGTTCGCTTTATATGCCATAAATTATTTGATTAAGGCTTCTCGGGCCTCCCAATTCATTATGAGCGGGTTGGTTGCGGAATTCGATTTTAGCTCCACACCATTAATTGCCGTGATGTGGCTTTGTAATTGATTTTCGAGTGCCTCTGAGCATTAGCTTCAAATTAGCGAATTTTGCAGTAGAACTTTTAATTCACGAGAATGTGAACATGCAACGACTGTTCTAGCCAAAATTAGCTAAATGGGATATGAAGAGCTGTACTTGCTCAAAGCTTTACGTATTTTTTTTTTTTAAACTATGAAGTATGATGAAACCAAAAATACTTCTGCGTTGTTTATACCATAGGTATTAAAAATTATCATTCTATTAGTATCGTATAAAAATAAACATCAAAAACACATAAAATTATAATTGCTTAAAACATTAAACGAACTTAAAAGATTTAAAGTGAGCTATATGCATAAAAAAGAGGATTATTATATTTCGCCTTAAAATTAGTCTGTACTTTGATATTTATATATCAAGGACATGAATGGGAGAAAAGTGAGGTAAGAAAACATTGAATATAGTATCCTTGGGCACATATCAAGAGAGTGGATGTTAGACATAACTTCTCTGGGGACAAAAGAAAAGAACTCCTCTTCAGTAGTTACACAGAGGATGAATCTTATGAACATTTTCCTAGAAATTGTGTAAGACGTTCTATGAAGTAGACGAAATTGCGTGAATAAAAGAAGAAAAAAATATTAAATGAAAGAGAATACATAAAAGTCTTTACTTCAAGGTTTATTTTTCATTCAATATTAGGTTTAGTTATTTTTTTCTTCTTGGTCTCCAAGAAGTTGTTAAATAAAGGAAATTGAAACTTTATATAACGCTCCACAAGAAAAAACATAAAACTCAAAAAATTTCTTCAATTAGGTTTATTTCAATATTATTTTTACTCTTTATGTATGCATTTAGCAGCTTTATTCCCACATACCGGTGAGTGGGGCTATTTGGGGTCAATATTTTTAGTAAAAAAATATGGGATTGGCATTTTCCTGGCAATTTTTTAACACTTTTTTTGTATTAGGATATAAAACAAAAGCGTTTTTAAAAAGAAAAAATAACAGATGTTAATTTCATGTATACATACATACATACATGCATATGTAGCTACTTATATTTTAACTTTAGGGGTTAGGTCGAGTCAGAGGCGTGAAAAAATGACTATTTTAAATAATTTTTTTCTTGGCGGCAATTAAATTTATTTTGCATAACTAATTTTGCAGAGTTTTAAATCGTCTTTTAACTTGATTTTATCAAAATCAAAAAAAGAAAAAAAAAATTAATTTTTAAAAAAGTTATCGCAATCTTTGTTGGTCCTCGTTCCAGAAGCAGCGTTTTGCGGTGACCAACACCTTACTGGATCATGTGAAATCAATCAAATCAAGGAAATAATTAGTTTAATAGTTAATCTTGTCTTTAATCGAAGCTTTTTGTTTTTTGTTAAAATTGTCAAAATGGCGGCTTCTGAAAGTTTACTTGCTGATTTTCCAGCAAAAAGCCACTAGCAAAGACTTTATAGAATATACAGAATTTGTTCAGCGTGCGACATCTTTATAGTTATAAAGTCTTTGCCACTAGGTTATTGTTTTAAAAATCGAAAGTTTCAAAAAAAAAAAAAATTAAAATCCTTCTATCAAGGACTAGTTTTTTATACAATAAGCTGTATAAATTTCATCTAAATCCGTCTAGTAGTTTTTGAATTACATACATACATATATTGGTCGTCTTTGACAACGTAGTTTCGAGAAAAATGCGTTTAAAGTTTAAGTTAAGTTGCGATTCTTATTAGCGCGTTGCTGAAAGCCCGTCAGTAAATGTGGGATATCTCAAAAACCATTTGTCGGATTGACTTGAAGTTTGCAGGGAATATTTTGAGAGAAATCACAAAAAATTAGTTTTAATCCGTTTATTATAAGGTTCATATAATAATTTGAAAATTTGAGGAACGCGGAACAGTAAATAGGCACTCACAGCGAAAATACTTTCTAAATAGGTATATGCAGCGTTTTTAGGCGATAAATAAATTAAATAAACAGCGTAAGTCAGCTTAGCGAACGTCCGACATCCTGAAAGGCACGACTGCATCTCAAAACCAAAAGCGAGTCTCCATATAAAAACAAAGGCGACTGCCATCTTTAAACAAAAGCGACTGCCATCTGGGAAAGGCGACTGGATTTTATTTATATTTTAGGTTCCCTTGTCCAGTTCCCACATACATATATGTACTGTAACACGCGAATCAATTATTATGAAACCCCTATTCGTGATTGGTAGCATATTGAGTCTGCCTTAGGAAAATCCAATTATTTTCCCCATACACTGCAGATCTGCTTCTTCTGGACGGCATTTTTTGAAAAAAATGTTTGCTGAATATTACGTTGTGTCCTAGTGTTGGACAACTATTTACACTATTATTTTAAACTCAATAAAAGTAAATTTGTCAAAACATAACAATAATTGTAACGTTTCTAATGCTGCTGTAATGAGCGAACACGATTTTTTCCTACCTTAATGCCATTTGATTGCAGTCAAAATATTTGCCTATAAATGATCTGAAAAAGATACTTAAAAAACAACCTTAATTTTTCTCGGTTTTTCTCAATGCCGCTAATGACTCTGTATATATGTACATAGTTGATAAATTCAGCAACAGAGCGAAGAATACTCCGAATAATAACAAAAGCAAACGATATATGTAAATTGATAATACTGCGGGAACATGCACAAATTCATTTCAGTTGCTTTCAATTGTTTATATAAAACATGCAAGTTAATCGTTTTGAAAACTAATATTTACAATATGCGATGACTTTCAATTGCGTTCAAAGTGTAAGATCCATAAAAACTTCCTTATCAGAAAACTGCATTTATGTATGTACCTACATTAACTATGGGTTATAAATACTTGTATTGTTTGATATGCCGGAAAATAGAATCTAAAGAGTCAATAGATGGCATAGATTTATGTATAGAGGTTTTTATTTATTGGACATTTTTGTGAATAACGTGGCGGAAGGTATAATTTAATAAACCTCAAAAAATTCGAGATATAAAATGAAGCCCTCTGTCGAAGCCATCAACTGCGCTATCTTCTACTCTTCTGTCGGTAGCTTTCGGGATGGTGAGCTCATTTCCTAGGTTCGAATTCCCAACAGATAGCCGATGAGACATCATAAAGTATGACCTGTTAACATACCTTCCGATGCAATAGCTCCCTGCCCAGCGGAGTTAATCTCATTTCCATATATTATAGAAGGGAGCAGCACTTCGAATGCCATTGGATCAGCAGTGTCTAAGAAATAAACTTAATATCTTCAAGAAATGGGTTCTTTTCCGCGGAGGCGGCACAACTCAGCCACCATTGTAGTTAAATTTACCTAGATACAAGGGAAAGCCGAAGATAAACTTCTCTGTATGGCTGATACGTGTCTGAGAATCAAAGCGAGTCGCGCTTAGAACCAGGGAAGGATGAAACGAAGAGAATATCCAGTGACAGCTTATCTGCATAACAGGCTCAAGTGGAAAGCACGTTTTTTTCCAGCAGCGACTAAGCGTAGGCGCAAGATAAATAACACGCTTCAGGTGGAGTCGTCAGCTTCGCATTACCGAAGAAGATTCCCTAGAAATGTACAAGTGGTCCATCGGCTGCATAATGACCACTATACACTGAAGAATTCTCGCCACAAACAAGATGAAGCAGCGCAACTAAAATTCAATTGGCCGAAACATTAATATTAATAACATGTACATATGTATACACCCTAAGAGAACTGCGTTCCTAAATTCTACATTAGATTCAAGAATAACTTCAATTAAAAGATAATATTTACGAACACAAAGTTTTCTAGCAATTTTTGTAAATGCCAGAGTATCAAATAACTAGAATGGTCAAGTGTGTTATTAGCTGCGTTTTTTTCACCGGGGTTTGTGACCAGATTAGCGTCAAATGAAAAAAACGACTCAGGTTAAAAACCCGGCTTAGTCAACATTTTAATACCCCGGACACACTATGACCGAAATTTAGAATTTCGGCTCTCTTCTCAATTTCGACCCACATTTCAACTCAATTTGGAAATGGAGGTATCACTGCCCAATTTCGTCCGAAATTAAGAAAATGATATGAAATTTTTGCGGCAGGTGGCGCGCTTATCACTTAATTTGTGGTCACTATTTTAATGGGACACACAATTTAAGTTCAATGAGAGAATTGTTAAACTCAACAAACAGTTTATTATTATTTAGGTTGAATATAAATGTCTGATAATGGCAGCGGCTGCTGTCGTGTCCGAAGAGCTTCCAGATGACTTCTTAAGTGTCTGATTGTTCCCTCTAGATCTGTCACTCTCTTCTCCGGTGACAGGGGCGCTGCTGTCATCTCGCCGGAAGTTCCCATCTTTCCCGCTTGGTGTGTTGTGGTCGAATAGGAGTCGACGCCACAGCTACTCCCCCCCGAGAAACTTTCGCCGGGAAGTTTGAAAGTTACTCGCCGACTGTAGTCTCGCAGAGGTGGGTCCATGTCTGATCCCCAACGATGTGACCGATCTTGTCCGGGAAAAATCGGGGAAGACGAATCAGCAGCCGAGGTCAAAGGCTGACTGGATCCCTGCTGACCAGGTGAAACATCGGGTCTGTGAAAAGACAAATGTTGTTTTGTGGGGAGATGTTGAGGAGGCTGGGTTTGAGGAGTCTGAGATTGAACTTGTGATGCGAACGGCTGAGTCCGAACCGACCGAGGTTCAGCCCGCAAGGATGGAGACCTGCCCTGTACCGGCAGAGGAACAGTCCGTGCTGAGATGTCGGGTGGATCGGATTTACTGATGTAAGCCGGCTTCAATCTGTCCACCGAGATGCTCTGTTGCGAACCATTAACGTCAATCCTGAAAACCCGATCCGTTGTGCGCTCAATGACCCTGAAAGGACCAGCATATGGATGTTCCAGGGGGGCCTTTACCCGATCACAGCGAATGAATACGTGTGAACAAGTGTACAAATCCTTCAGAATGAAAATCCTCGACTTGATGTGATGTGCGGTTGGAGTCGGGCGCAATCCACGAGCAAACTCTCTGTGCTTCTCCAAGAAAATCTGCGGGTCCGGCCGAAAGTCCTCAGAGACGAAAAATTCTCCAGGGATGCGTAAGTTGGTTCCATACAACATCTCAGCCGGAGAAGCCTGAAGGTCCTCCTTAAAACTTGTTCTCAGCCCCAGCATGACAGTAGAGAGAATCTCAGTCCAAGGCTTTGGAGAACACATCAAAGCGGCCTTAAGCGTCCGATGAAACTGCTCGACTAATCCGTTGGATTGCGGGTGATAAGCGGTCGTTCTGAATCTCTCTGCACCAATGAAATTTATAAATGCCTTAAAAATCTGCGACTCAAATTGAGAGCCTTGGTCGGTGGTGATTGTAACCGGAGTGCCATAGTGGCTTATCCAGTGATCAAACAAAGCCGTAACAACGGATTCAGCGGTCATATCCCTTAATGGCACTGCAACAGGCCATCTAGAGAACCGATCAATAATGGTCAGACAATAGTTAAAACCATTCACTCTTGGCAGAACAATCAAATCTAGATGAATGTGATCAAATCTGGATTCAGGCACAGTGATGCGCTTAGGCATTAATTTATTATGCCGGTGCACTTTTGATTTTTGGCATGGCAGGCACTCTCTGGCCCAAGCAGTGGCGTCCTTCTTGATACCAGGCCAGACAAATCTCTCCCTCAGCTGCAGTGAAGTGACCCTCCCACTGGGGTGAGAAAGGCTATGAACGATGTCAAAAGCAGTCCTCCGGAGCTTTTTCGGTAAATAAGGACGGGTGATGCCCTGCAGCTTTTGACAAAAAACCCTGATGTTAGGCTTCAACTCAATCTCCTGCAACCGCAAACAAGTACTGCCCCGCAGAAGGTCAGCGAGTTCAGCATCCGCCCGCTGTTCCTGCATGATGGTCTCCGGATCAAGTATCATGGGTGTATCGATGGCCTCTACACGTGAAAGCGCATCAGCGACAACATTCTGATCTCCCTTTACGTACATGATGTCCGTAGAAAACTGGGATATAAAATCCAATTGACGGAGCTGTCTCTCAGATGCGTTGGCAAGTTTCTGTGTGAACGCGTGAACCAGAGGTTTGTGGTCCGTCTTTATGGTGAAGTTGCGGCATTCCAACAAATGCGGAAGTGCCGAACAGCCGAATAAATTGCCAGCAACTCGCGATCGTACGTGCTATACCGTTTCTCCGTTTCCGTGAGCTTTCTAGAGAAAAAACCCACTGGTCTGAAGAAGTCATTTTCGGATTGTTCCAAGACCGCCCCAATACAGGTTGTCGAAGCGTCAGAAACCAGAACGAGCTGAGCGCCAGGCGAAAGAAAAGACGACTGCGTAACCTCAGACAGGACCCGCTTGAGCCCCGAGAAACAATCATTGGCCTCTGGGGTCCAAATGACTTTTGTTTTATCGTTTTTTATAGAGTTTTTAATGTAACACTGCAATGGTAACTGAAGCTGAGCCATATTCGGAACACACTGTCTATAATAGTTTATCATCCCCAAGAACCGCCTCAACTCAATAACAGTCTCAGGTCTGGGGTATTCAGCAATTTTAAACAAACGATCAGCTTTTGGAGCGAAACCGGTAGAGTTAATAGTATAACCTAAGAAATCGACCTCATTCTTAACGAAACTACACTTGCCGACATTAATTGAGAGACTGTGGTCTCGGAGTCTTTGGAAAACTTGCCGCAAATGATCTCGGTGCTGAGCAACACCTTCGGACATAACGAGAATGTCATCTATGTAAACGAAAACAAAGTTCAAATCCCGGAAAACACCATCAATGTACCTTTGAAAAGTCTGCGTAGCATTTTTAAGGCCAAAAGGCATGACCAGATACTCGTATAAACCCCATGGGGTGGTTATCGCAGTCTTTTTGATGTCCTTCTCATGCATGGGAATCTGATAATAAGCCCGTTCCAAATCCAACGTGGTGAAAACAGACTTACCGTGCAATAGGGGAAAGAGACTCTGGATAAGAGGTGGTGCATACTTGTCTGCCTGAGTTATTGCATTCAACTTCTGGTAATCACCACATAACCTCCAACCCGAATTTCCCTTTGGGACCATATGAATAGGACTAGCCCAAGGGCTGCTTGACGGCCTGATTATCCCTTGATCCAAACAAAACTGAATTTCCGCCCTAGCGGCTGCAGCCTTAACGCCGGCGAGTTTTCTGGGCCTAGCAAACACCGGGTGTCCGTTCGTAATTATCTGATGAGCCTGATCCTTTTTTTTTAGTGCAGCAGAGATGTCAGAGTGTGGTCTCGTGATTTCCAGAAATTCCCGAAGAATGTCAGCGCAGGGCATTCCAGAGTGGATTGTAAAAACACCGAGATGGGGTGTTTTCAGTAAGCATCCCCCTGAAGTAAATGACGTCTTAGAGTCAATCAACCGTCGATTCTCCAAATCAATTAGCAGCCCGAAGTGCTTTAAAAAATCAGCCCCTATTATAGGCCTCTGGACATCCGCTATCAGAAAAGCCCAAGTAAAATCTCTGCGAAAGCCAAGATTGAGTGAAATTATCCTCGTACCATAAGTGTTAATCTGCGCGGAGTTAGCAGCGAAAAGAACCAAATTGGCCGGCGGCTGATTACCACGGAACATTGCAGCAGGAATCAGAGAAACAGCAGCCCCTGAATCAATCAAAAACCTAAGGCGACTCTTAGGATCATATATGTGTAAACGGGCCTCAAAAGTATGCGGTTTTGCGCTGTCGCCCACGGCCCCTACTGACGACAGCGATTGAAGTTTCCCTTGGCCTGCGGAGAGTGTGAGCAAGGGGAAACGCACTTGTTTGCGTTTTTCCCAAATCTACGATGATAATAACATAAACCCTCTTGAGAGCGTCGTCGACCGGGGACTTCCTCCCTAGAACGCGATCTCGATCCACGCTCCGTGTGCCTTAATTCCCTGAATTGCACCAGCAGATCAGCCATGGTCCTTTCCAAGTAATCGATCTTTGCAAGCGTGGCTGAGGGCAATGGCACCGTACTGTCTCTCCCAGCACCAGATGAGACGGCCATAACAGCCTCACTGCGATTAATTTCCAATAGAATTCGGTCAGCCATTTGAGCCTGACTGTCAAGCTTAAGGTCACTTGAACCTGCCAGAATCGCCCTTACTTCGCTGGGCAATCCCTCAAACCAAATCTCGCGCAGCGCATCATCAGGCAAAATGCCCGCCGCCATGCTCCTCATTTCCCTTAAAAATTGCGAGGGCTTCCTGTCGCCCAAAGAAATGCCCCTCAACACCTGTCGCAATTTATCTCTTCGGGACATACCCAATCTCTCGATAATAGCATCTTTAAGGAATTTATACTTATCTTGCGTCGGTGGATTTTGCAGGATGTCAGTTATCTCCTCCGTGGTTGGTCCATCCAAAGCACGCAGAACCGAAAAGTACTTGGTGTTGTCGTCACTCACCCCGATGGCAGCAAATTCTGTCTCCACCCGAATGAACCACAGATCCAGCTTTTTGGGATCATATGCGGGCAACCTGGGCTGACGAACATCGCGAAAAATAGCTTCCAACCTTTCCTCCATGTTTTCTTTCTTGGCCTGTGCTCTAGTTTGCACTCCGGAACTTGTACCCTCGATCATCAGCTTCCACAGGAAAATTGGAGATGTTCAATGGCGGCGAAAAACAATTTTAAAGCGGCACCGTGTACGTGCTCAGAGGGAAAAATTAAATATTTCCCGATTGTTGGGGTCACCAATTTGTGGTCACTATTTTAATGGGACACACAATTTAAGTTCAATGAGAGAATTGTTAAACTCAACAAACAGTTTATTATTATTTAGGTTGAATATAAATGTCTGATAATGGCAGCGGCTGCTGTCGTGTCCGAAGAGCTTCCAGATGACTTCTTAAGGCCTACCCTAAATGGGACGTGACGTAACGTAAGAAATGTCAACGTAACGTGCGAACGTGTGTAAAGTAATGGGGGCACCCTAAATAGACGTAAGAAAACTTGCCGAAGGTTCGTCAAATCTGGAAATGTCACTTAGCCGTAACGTAAAGGTGCCGTAAGAATCGCACAAAACGTAAGCAGACGTAAGTGGCTTTCAGAGGATTCAAATAAATTGTGAAAATAAAGTGTGAAAAATGACTACAAGTTTATACATTTTTTAAATCTTGAAATTTTTTAAATCTTCCAACAAACTCATCTTGCCTTCACAAACTTCACGTAACTTTACGTTTCTGTTTCGGGCGAAATGTCAGTTTCAACGTCCGTAAGCCCGCCTCGTCAAATCCTTACGTTACGTTACGTTTCTATTTAGGGTAGGGCTTTAAGTGTCTGATTGTTCCCTCTAGATCTGTCACTCTCTTCTCCGGTGACAGGGGCGCTGCTGTCATCTCGCCGGAAGTTCCCATCTTTCCCGCTTGGTGTGTTGTGGTCGAATAGGAGTCGACGCCACAAATTCCTGCTTCGAAATGTCAAATTGTCAATTCTTAAATGGCGGTCTGTATAGTTTTTCGTTTAATGGTTGGTCGCTTCAACTTCGTGGAAAATGGACAATAAAATTACAAAGAGAAAATACAAGAAAAGGAAACTGTGGGGACGGGGTGAAGTAAGTTTCCTTATAAAAACATGGAAAGAATTTATTCCGGAGCTTAGAAAAGCAAAAAGGAATTCCCATGTTTTTAAAGACATGAGTGGTGCGCTAAAAAGCGCTGGAGTGGAGATGGAACCGGGCGAAATTAAGATTAAAATCTCAAACTTGACACAGAAATACAGGTAGATTTTTTGATAAGTTTAAATATTCCATAAATTAATTGCAAATCTTATTTTCAGAGAAGAAAAAAAGTCTCAAGGACATACTGGGGGAGCTCCTTCTGATTGGGAATTTTACGGGGAAGTACACGAAATTCTTGGTGGATTTAAAAGCCACGATCCTTCCTTAGCGGAAGAAAGCATTGACTGCATTGACCCAAGTGACAGCAATTCGGTAAGAAATATGGAGTGTTTCAAAAAATTCAGTTTCTGCAGCTTGTTGCACTTTTTAACCTGAATTGAGCAGTCGATTGCAGGAACTGAATTTTTAAAAACGGGCTATGTTATTAAAATGAAACTTTTTTTTATTTGTTGTCTTTTTTTATATTTCAGACTGAATTTATATCATTTGATGATGCCATGTATGAAATAGAGGACTCTTCAAATACATCAGGAATTGATCCGGGAGCGGGACCATCTTGTTCCACGCCATTACCTTCCCGCAATAATCGTCCTGAAAACAAAAAATCAAACAAATTTTATCAAGAAAAAATATTTAGCGAATTACAGAAGACTTCAACTTTGCTAGAGGAGGAGCTCAAAGGAAGGAAGGAAATTGAGAAGAAGTATGAAGAAATTGAACTAAAAAAAATAGCAATAACACAAAATTTTATGGAAAAAAGCTTAAAAATACAAGAAGAATTGTTGGCGGAAATAAAAAAACAAAATAAAAATTAATTTATTTGCTATAAATGATTGTTTTACTTACCGAAGTGAGCCGCTAAAGCATCTCGAATTTGTGTCGCCCGATGCTCATTTGAGTACGATGTTCTATTTGGTTGAGGTCTACAATTATTCTGGTTCATTTCCTCCAACCATTGTGTCGAAATAACGTCATTTTCAGTATTTAAAAAGTTATGTAAAACACAACATGCCTTTATTATTAAAGGAACATTATCTAAATGAACTTCAAGTCCTTTACCCAACATTCTGAATCGAGCTTTGAGATGACCGAAGGCATTTTCAACTACTCTTCTACATTTAGATAGGCGATAGTTGAATTCCCTCTGCTCTGTAGACATGTTTTCCAAGAATGGATATGGTTTCATTACATAATTTGAAAGACGAAAGCCTGAATCGCCTATTAAGAGCACAGGAATTATTGTCCCATTATAGTTGACCGAAAATTTACGGAGAACTTCTGAAGTCTCATGAATTTTTTTTAGTTTAGACCGCTCAAAAATATATGCATCGTTACAGCGGCCTGGTATGCCAACATTAACGTATGTAAATCTGCATCTACCATGATGAATATAGCAAATGAATACAATACTTTTATTAATACAAATACTTACCGATAATCAACCGAAGCTAGAAGCACTATAGAATGCCAACCTTTAAAATTATAGTAATCAGTGGCTTCATCCTTTGGCGGTTGAACTTCAATGTGACACCCATCTAATAATGAATGCGCTATTATCGGAATTATTCGAAGAGGAATATGGATTACATACCAATTGCTCCATAACATTGTGGAAAACCTAAACAATCAAATCCTTGCATGATTTCTGTAATTTTCTCCTCTGTCGGTGGGTATGCATTAAGGTACTCACTGCGTAAGGAGCTCCAAACTGCTACCGCAGTTTCTCTCACTATTTCTCCTACTGTAGTACGCCCAACTCCGAACAATCCTGCAATTGTTCGGTATTCCGCAGAAGAACCAATAGCATACAAAAATATTCCCAGTCTTTTTGCAAGTGGGATACACTTTCTAAATGTAGTGTCTTGCCGCTCCAAATAATGGAGTTTGCTTTTTAATAGCTCAAATGAAGCTCTGGATATTCGGAAATCTTCCTTGAATTTTTGTTCAGAATATGCAGGCACATCCTTTTCCCAAAATGTACTTGTTCTCACCTTAAATCTGAAGCTGATTAATTGTTTAATTAAATTTATTTCCACATACCATTTTCCAAATTGTGCGATTAACTCGTTTGGTTTTCCCAGCTATCAACAACAGTTGTATTTGCAGCCTCTTAATCCTTTTGTTCTTATCATCCCAAATTTTTTTAAACTTATTTTGTTCTAACATTAAGTCTGCTATATGTAAGATATCACGGTTTTGTTGGTTGATTAGATTTAAAACACGGATGTAGCTGTCCATTTTTTCCAGTTTTGTAAAATATGACATTTGAAATTATGACAGCAATGTGTCAGGGGGTCGCGAAATTGAGATCGAAATTCTCAATTTCAGTCATAGTGTGTCGAGGGTATAAATACGAAATACGCTAGTAAGGTATCTCCTCTAGCGCCACCTACAGGTTTTTCCGCCAAAACTTCTAATGCAAGCCATGTGCTCAGTCAATGGAAACAAACGCAAAAAAACGAGTGAGTGGAACGCAAAAAAACGAGTGAGTGGACGTCGGTGCTGCGTCCCTCTTTGCGATAGTGATAGTGAGAAAGACAAAACCTTGCATTTTTATTCATTTGCAATAGAAGTTTTCCTTGGCGGGACTCACAGGTGGCGCGGTTGTCGTTGATGAGAGATACCTTACTAGCGTATATGGGAACAGCGCCTCTGGTAGAATATTTGGAACTAATCATCTGGGTGTGTGACCGAAACCCTGGTCAGGGACAGGATTTAGTGACTTACATGTAAAACCGCTGATCTGGTCACAAACCCCGGTGAAAAAAACGCAGCTATTATTGTATTGTTGTAATGAATGGTAGAAATCGAGTAAATTGCACATATCTAAGGCATAACGTATCTTTTGGTTTTGGCAGATCAATCACCTGCCAAAGTTAGTTAGGATTCTAAAAGAGGGTTGCAGGTCAGATGTTTGAATGAACATACAAAATCATCTTTAGGGTGAACAGTCCTAATAACATTTGACGTCACATTAAACGGATAAAAAGAACAAAATTAAAAGATAAAACTTAATTTGCAATTTCTACAACTTTTGAAATTAAGGTATAGTCACTTTCGGAATGGGAGCAAGACACTAAAAGCGATCTTATTGTGTGTTTATGTTTTGCAATAAGTATAGTAAAATCACAACTGCAATCTTACTGAAACGAAGCTGTACGCAGATCTAGAGATGATCAGCATAGAAAAACCAATCGAGACGAGATCGAAAGGAGCTTACAACAGCCATTTTGTATCAACATTATCAATCGACTGTCCAAATATGAACTGAGTTTTGTTAGGTTTAATAGCAATTATGTTGTAATAGAAGACATTCGTTGTAAATATACATATTTACATATGGAGATAAATAGATAAGCTTAATTTTATTTACTTAGCATTTTTTTCCGCTTCGAACTGTTAACGAATTAAAGAATTTTGACAATGAAATGACAGAAACAAGTGATCGTTTTGTAGAGCTACTTTGATTTCGAAAATGATATCATTTCATTACAATTGATAATAAAATTATTTAAGTAAACATTGACTTCAAATAATTTGTTCGTTCAAATTGTTAAATTATTCGATACAAAATTCAATCAAATAATTTGTATGGTAATGTGCAAAAATGTACTAATGTACTAATAAAAGGTAACTAAAATTAGTAAGTGACAAGTTTAGGGGTTTTGTTAGGAATTTTTATCAAAAAAAGGTCTTTCGATTTGATTCGAACGGATTCAACAATCGGACCCATCTTAAAAACTAATTTAAATCTAATTTGTTATGCAAACAACAATGTTTATTAAATATTGTAAGAGAACAGAAAACAATAATATTCAACGTAGGTGCCGCATACAAGGTCCCTTTACGATCGAGAACTATTTCAAGTTAACTTCACGTTGGGTCGAATATATTTTGAAAGCGAAGCTTCTTAACCTTAGATCAAAGAGTACAGGATAGGATATTAGGAAATTTAACTGATATAATTCCCTTGATGTGTTAGTAACTTTTCGCTTTGAGAGTCTGTTCAGTGCTGAGGGAATTATTAGAAAGGGGGAAAAAGACTAAGTTCGGATGTGTACTGCGAAAAATTTAAAATGTCCCCTACGCAAATTTTATATACGCCAGCCCTACGATAGTTCCTACGAATTTTGACATTTCTCTGAACAATTTTAGGGAAGGGGAATTGCTTGCTAAAATATTAAATTTAACTATGGGCGTTTTCGAAAATTCATCATGGTGTACCTACCTAAACAATTTCAACCTCTTCATAAATACAGCACGAGGCGAAGTTTGCTTTGCTGGTGCACATTGCGGGTAAAATTGTGATTGATGGTGCATCAAACCGATGAATTTTCGAAAACGGCCTATTTCTTCAATTTAATGACTACGCAAATTATTTATCTTACCCGCCAAGTTTACTTTGTGTAATAATTAAATGATTTACTTTCCTGAAAAAAATGTTTCCCACGCTTCATATGATGAATTCATCATTAGGTACTGCAAATATTTTTTTTTCTAAATAAACAACGAACAATCGACGTTTGAATTGTTTGTTCGCAAAAAAGAAACGAAACAAAAATTAGAAAATCTTTCTGTCTGTCTTTTATAACTTCCCTTTGACACTAATATTTTAGATTATTGGAAAAGGATTTATAATTTGATTTACATTTTATGTTCAAATACAATTTTATTACCCTCGTGGCGGTACCTGATGTGTGTTGTGTGTAAGCAGGCTGTGATTATTTTGTAAAATTTGTAGTAGGCCTGTCGTTTTGTTTTTAGAAAATATTAATTTAAAAAATTCAGTTTCGGTTTGGCATTTATGCAAGAAAGTTTAACCAAAGCTAAATAATAAAAATAAATTACATATTTCTAAATTTTATTAAATAATTCAAATAAAATAAATTAAAATGAAATAATTAAATAAAGTTATTTAAATAAAATAATAAAGAAATTAATTGATTCAAACTAAAATTTAAAATAAAATTTAAATGGACGTCGACCTCCAATACTGGTATTTTATTCCAACTTCGGATGCGATCGCTGATTTGAGAAATTTGTGCTTCAGGGAGAATGATCCGTTCTCGAGTTTTAATATAATGCAGCATGCAGGGCCACCAAAGGCTACGCAATTTACGTTTAAGTGCAGGGTGGCCATAGATTGTGCCAAGTGCCTTCACTTCAACAAAATTGAGGCCAGGCAGTTGGCCGCTCATGAGATTTTCAAAATCATCCGGCAGGTAAGGTACCTCCAGATATTTTGTTCTAAGTATAATTTCACAATTCAATCATCTTTACAATTGCAAAATCTGTTTGTTTGGAAAAGTCAAGTCTTCAACGACAATTTTCTTTCGAGTACCTATTCGAATTATAACGTAACCGAAACGAGGGACAACACCACGGTGACAGCTCAAAAATATCAATTTGTTTACTTTTCCTTAAAGAATATATTTTTAACAATCGACAACTCCGTATTACGAGAAACGAAATCGTTTCTAAAATGTTATAAGAATGCGAATCTTTTTCGCTTCACCATGTTCACTGAACAGACCTATTATCATTCGATGTGATGTTACCTCTGCTTTTGCGTGAAATGAAACACAATCGCCTATTCATCAAATCCTCTTGCATCTGCTGCATAAATAGTAAGGCTTCCTCTTCCGGTAACTTCCTGAGAGATGTGTCTACATCATCCTATAAGGTGAAATATAAGAAAATTAATTAAAATACCTAAATGTAAACACTTTGACTTAACTTACCTGTTTTTCTTCAATATTGCTTCGGAACGAAATAATCTCATTAATTGAATTGAATGAGAAGAACCCCTGTTTATGGGACAATTAACAATATTTTAATTATAAAACTTAATACAATGTACTGAATATAATATGATAATATGTATTAAAACTATGCTAATTCATTAATTTATAGTAGATATAAGTATAAAAATTGTTGAGTAATTTTTATTTCGTTTCGGGAATGATTCATTTACGAATATTTCGCGAGCGAGATATTATTTAATTCCCTAAAAATAAATTTCGCTCGCGAACGGAGAATTTAAAAAATACAACTCGTTGTATAAAATTCGCAAGTGAATTTAAGGCCGAAACACACCGGGCTTCAAAGAAAAGGTAACATTAATCACGCATTTACAAACAAAGTACTATACAAACAAGAAGCCCTAAGAAAAAAAAATGAATTCGGATCAAAACTCAAAACGTGCATTGTTGCACTACCAAACTCTTTAATAATATTTAAGAAGCATGTAATTTAAGTAGTTAACTGTCGGAATTAGGGTCCGCGAGTAATTTAAAAAAAATGAAATAAAAATAAAATTAAAAATTTTAAGTACCTAACCCCCAACAAAAAAAAAAATACTCTAAAATGTAAAAAAATAAAATTTTTCTCTCGGCCTTTTAATTTCATTAAAAGAACCTATTAATGTATTGATTGGTTGGCCCTTTAACTTTAATATAAGTACTTATTAATATTTTGATCCAAGGGTCGTCACGTCGGGGGACCACTAAGAAATAAATAATTACTATCCACAGATATTAGCGGTCCCCCAACGCGACGACGCTTGGATCAAAGTATTAATAAGTAAGTACTTATATTAAAGTTAAAGGGCCAACCAACACATTAATAGGTTCTTCTAATGAAGTTCAAAGGGCGAGAGACAAATTTTATTTTTTTATTTTCTAGAGTTTTTTTTGTGTCGGGGTTTACTTAAAATTTTTAATTTTATTTTTTTTATTTATCCTTTCCTGACTACAGCAAAAATTTTGCACTTATACTGCTGCCAGGTTCTTTATTTGCTAAATTCTATAACTAAGTACACATTTATTCTTTTAATAGAGCAATCTTAAATCTAACGGAGCGTTTAAGGGTTGATTTTTGGAAGGAGGTATTAAAAAATAATGTTCCAATCCAACTTTACCGCAGTGACAGTGACGAAGCATCAGTTCGGAGCGACACGTGGTTCATTCAGCCAGTAGATTGCAGCTCCCCAAAGGACCACCATCACTAAATCCCAGAAATAAGCAGATTGGTCGCGCTCAGCTCAATTGAACCCCACACCTGTTTGTTGTTTTAGGAGTTGCTCAAGCGGTGGATTTATCGTGGAGCGGTAGCATCTCTGATCTGAACATTGTTGAACATAATTGGGCTAAATTTATGTTACATCTCGTCGTGGCACCCCGAGGCACTCACTTGAGCGTCTCATCACTTCTGGGGCTTCGAGTCAGCGTGCTAATCCATTTAGGGGAATTGCGGGGTTAATCAATTCCACAGCATCGGCAGCGTAGCCCCAGACGCTCCACGACGACGTTTCATTTCACCCGTCGCCGTTTTGTTTCAGTCTAGAGAGAAACGCTTTTTCCGTGAAGCGTTTAGCTGCGAGTTTCGCGAGATAAGTTCCGTCTGTCGAGTTCATTTCACGCTTCCTTTCTTTTCATATGTCAGATAAAATTGCTGCAACTTTTTAATCTTCGCCGTCTCTAGCGACTGTTTCTTATAGCAGTTAGGTTCGACTTCGTGCCTCGGTCTTCTTCCTGATGGAACTTTCATTTCAGTGCTTGGCATATTTCATTCAAGGAACGGAATAAGGTGATACAACTGGCGTTGAATTAATATTTCAGCGACATAAATTAAACAATATCCGGACCCAGGAAAGTCTACAGTGCAGTGAGGCAATTGTTCTGCGACGCTGTAGGGCATTGTATAAACATTTATCGAGCAATTTTCAGTTTTGAGAAATTACACGAAAAGAGAAAAGAAAAGCCGAATCGTCGACGTCTTATGAAACCATTATCTAGCTCGGCTACCTTAACCTCTTTTGTTCAACTTTATTGCTATCAAAATCTTCTATCGGAGAAAATAGAAATTTCCTTCCCAACCCAACTCGAAAAATGCATTTAACATTTCTTGCTTATTCTTCTAAGTATACTCTTTGTATCCTCCTTTTTCTGCTTCTTGGACGTGCTACATTTTCACTTAAATCTGCCGTACTATTTCTTGGAATACATAGTACTGTCGATTCTATTTGTTTTATTCCTTAAGGAGTGACCGTATTCAGAGCAAACAAGAGGTCAAGTACGAGTGGTGTTCCACAAAATATAACTAACCAATCGTAAAAGAAATTATAAATGTGTCTTATTCAATAAATCCGGCATTTTATAAATCGTACTCGCACATTGTTTAAAACCTTTTACGTCTGCCATGATAACTCTACACTCATTTGCTATCGACAAGGAGGTAATTTGTTTGTCGGTATAATTAATAAAGGTAATGTCATCGAAATCTCAATCCGAAAAATGTATATTGTGTTTGTGTGCGACTTCGAAAGATTATTCCTAATAAATCCTGCAATCCAAATGTTTATGAATGAAACCCCTAATTTAAAATGTTTGTCGCTGTATCGGTTCAACCATATTAAATTTTAAAATTTTGATGCCAGATTCCAGATCAGCGATCCCGAAATCTGCCAGTTTTCAGATCATCACGTATACTAATGAAGCACAGAGCAGGTTTGACGTTTGAGGACACAAGATATGCTCCATTATCATCCACAACAAGAACAAACATATTTAAGTTTTCTTCTTCCTTCAGTAAACAGTAATTTAATGAAATTGTTTAAGGAAATTATTTATAGGGAATACAAAAATCTTAAATATGAACTCTACTACATCTTTGGCAGTTATGACAAGTGCTCGATTAAAGTTAAGCAGATTTAAATTAAATTCACTTTTTTCTTCAACGTTCCTACCATGCTTAATTAGCTGAATACCTAAAGTATGGAGAAAACCACGCTTCAAGTATTATGGTATAATGAAACTTCCATATCTTAATTTTTCTGCCAAAATTCAGTTAGCTAAACTTGACGAAAGCAGAACATTTTCCTGAAATAAGTCTTTTACCCCACAGGGAAACGATTTTTGAATACGACTGGGTAGTGTAAATAAAACTCGTAATTACCTCATGGGACGGATGGGGGAAATTTGGCAAAGTTTCAATTAACAATTGAAGTACTCCAAACTGGAAAATCCTTCACGCACAAAATCCTCCCCAAGTATTTTTGCCAACTCCGTCGCCTGGGTGAGGCACTTGAAAGCAACAACTGTTTACACAAGATGAACAAGCCTTTCTGAAGCGTCATCATAAGAGGGTTTTCTAAAGGCAGGGAATAAAGCATTCTCTATTCGTTTAAGAACAGCTGGGAGGATAATAGAAGTACTCACATACTACTGCATTCGGAAATAATTCGTATACGAGAGGCAGGCATTTCACTTCATATTTCTTCTGCGGTTCTTATTCTTCAGAATAATTAGAAGTGGTGTGCGCTATATTTCTCTCCGGATGAAGGTTATCAATATTTGCAGAAATAATACAGGTTAACTTTTGAAATTCAGAAAAGGTCTGTATGAGGTTAAAAGTCGTTGGAAAATTGATCATTCAAATACTATTTTTTTGCAAATTCTTACAACACATCTTGAAGCGACATTTAACTTAGGTTTCCGAGATTAGTTCATGTTTTATTTGGGTCTCTTTACTGAATACATATGAACATGATACAGTTTTTCAGTGTAGATACATTTTAACATATGTACTAAGGAGAGCACATTTAACAGGAAATTTTGTTTTGTTTGGTCGTCCCATGGTTTTACTTTAGCCTAACTATCCAAAATCTCAAATTTGTGACTCATACTTAATTATTTTCTAGCTTTTAGTACATTAACAAGTACAGTAAAATTGTTTAACTGAGGGTCTGTCCGAATGCAAGTCTCCATCTTGTTATAACAGTTCGTGATGACACCCCAAGCTAAGCTCTGTTAGAATTCATATATAGATATGCTGTGACTAGTGTGACGGTTTAGATTGCTAGTTTTATGAACGAGTCAAGGTTTGCGTGAACGTGAACTTCCTTGCATTCCCGGAATATTGTTGAATTATGCACTTTTGGTTTAGGTACCTTGATTAATTTAAAATACCAAGTACATATCGAGTTAAGCAAACGAATTCGAAAAGGTTAGCTTTGTCTTACTTGTAATATTAGTTCAGCTTGTTTGCTGAAGTCATAAACTGTCATAACAAAACGAAGACAATGACAAGACGAAGGCCTTTAAAAAGTTTTTTTTACTTATATTATTTTTGACATTTTAGATTTCTAAAAATCATGACTACATACATTAAATGCAGCTTGTTGAACGATTATTGTTTTTTATGTATAAATGTCACCACAATATGACAGAACGAAGGGCCAAAGTCAAATTGAAATTGCCATTGTGAATGTTTGACCTCTCTCGCTTTATACTTTATAAGTTCCTTAAGAGATATCGTAGGATTTTAGTTGATGGGTTGCTAGAAAGCTGAGCCTTCAAGCTTTCCAACGATACCTTTGAGGACCCAATCCTTCAACAAGTATAAGCGAGAGATCAAACTTTCACAATAGAAGTCCAATGCCCAAAATTTGACTTTGGCCCTGCGTCCTGTCGATTTTTTATAGAGCAAAAAAGCTTTATGCTCCTATGAGGACTTTCTTTCTAAGAAGAAAGAAACCGCACTCGTACCCGACGTCGGGTTCTGAAGTTTAACGTCGATGACTTATGCACGCTATGAATGCATATACCTATTTTACATTTTTAAAATCGCGACATCTCATGAATGATAACTCCTGGGGGGAAAAGTATACAGACCTTTATTGTAGATAATCGCATAATCTACAAACTTCGTTTTAACAATTTTTGTGATAACATTTAACGTTTAAAAGATATTTGCGTAAAACGGATTTTTTGGCCTTTGAATTTGAATAAAAATTTTAAAATTTTTTATAAATTATTATTTTCTTTAGTCTCCGCTCCCAATTAAAAATAATTTGTATATGAGCGAAATTTTACCACGACCTGAATGAATTCGATTTGCGCGCTTATCGCTCGGTCCCACCTAACGCGTAAGTTCGGGGTATTTCTGTATAGGGTTTTTTAAAACCACAACATACTTGCCGTTGATTTTGCTTTTAGTAAGTAAATACTTGAAGAACATTTTCTCGATCACAGATTTTGTAACCAATAGAAAAATCAGTATTGTAGAATTTGTAGATAATTTTGCAAAGAATGGCTGGCGGCATCATTAAGCTTACAACGATTATGAACTTGCAGTAAACAATAGATATATTAAATGCTAGTTTTTAACGATTGTGCGATTGTCATAAAAGCACTTTCCTTTCACGTGCTCGGATTTGTAGGTTTAAAAAGAACGACCTTTTTTGAAAGGAAATCTCATTACTGCTTTGTTCGTATTATGATAAAATCATTCCCTACACAAAAATCCTCTGAAGAATTTTGCAGAGCATTTTCTCCGTTCCTTGTACTTGTCGCATAAAGCTGCATTTTCTCATTACGAGCGTTTTACATGTCCTCCAAAGCGGCGTCCTGATTAAACTAATTTTCCACTTTTAGGTTAAAAAAAAAACGATAAATAAAACAGGCGCCCTTAAGTGACCACGTGCTGGTAGCAACGTAAAATCTTTTCGTGGACGGAAAAAATGTTCAAATATGAAAGGATATCGCAAGCCATGAATCCCTCCTTTTCAGCTGTTGACATTCTTATCGTGCTCGTGGCTCTCGAGACTGGAGGGAATATAAAAAGTTTCTTCTTCCTGGTTTTTAGTAGTTCTGTATGGACGGAACTTTTTTGCTTTTCTTTGTGGAGACGACATGAGTGTGTGGAAATTACCAGCGCTTTCCTCTACCCCACTCCCTTTTCTGGGCTAGCAACCAACTTTATAGGCAACATTATTTGAAGGCGAAATATAAGACTTTTTGTGGCTATTCCCCTTCAGGATACATTTATGTCACCAAAGTTATTCTTTCAAGACTCCTGATGAAGTAAAAGTTGGAGGCATAAAATTCCTTTATTATTAAGTAGGTATTATTTACGTTTCATCGTGGAACACGTCCTTGTCATTCCTACTTGGAACTAAGTTGAATTGCGTTTTTCGCCGCGTGCGGTTTGAACGATGATGGAAGTCAACATTTGTGTGCATGACGAAATATGAGCTACTTTGAGCGTCGTTATTTCAAAATGAGCTTTGTATACATACTCGACGTGGAATTACACCATTGCTGTGACGGCTCATCAAATGTAGAGGAAAAAACATGTCGTTTTAGGTCGTTAATGTTGCGTTTTTATTTTTTAGGTCACCAATTCAGGTATTCTTCCTGCCCATTGAGTCAGATATTAGTTTGCGATAAAAAGAAGGGCCAATTTGTAGAAACGAGGAGAATGTTCACGATCGATGTCAGAGGTTATTGTGCATTGACATTTTTTTTTAGGTACCGCACTCATATTTGTCAAATGCTGCTGTTCTAATATGTCACCCCTTTGGCTATTCAGATTTTCATGTGGAACTGTGGAGCTGTCTCATGCACGAGGCGCTTTCTCTTTTGTTTTTGCTTACACTCCCATGCTCCATGCAAAACGGATTTTAATGGACTTTTCATGCAAATAATTTTAATATCACGAAATGTCACTTCAGTTAGTTGCACCTCGCTAGAATGATGAATCGCTACGTTCCATAGGACGGCATGTTAATAGAAGTGTTTTGTGTTGCTTAAATTTCCGTTGGCTTTTTAGGTTGATGTATTTATTATTTTTTTGTACCAAAATTTTACAAACGATAAAAAATAATAAAAATACAGTGTAAATTGGGTGATTGATTTTTCTAATAATTGAATATACCAGTAGTATTAGATTTGGGTAGATATTTAATCATTTGAATACAAATTTTGAAGTTTTTTAAACTAGACTGCATCAATTTTAAATAAAATATCTACATTTTAAATATTTTTTTTTCATAGTTTGCCAAATTCGTAATTGTTTGCTTCAAAGAGATAAAAATATCTACATATATTCCCTACACTAAATCCCCATATCTAAATAAAAAACTGTATAGGTACCCAAATTTCTGACTTATGATATTAAAACCGTAAACAGTTTTTAAACCGCTAATGTCGGTGGTATATGTATAAAAAAATTAGCAAATTAAAAACAAGGCAAAAATTCCGATTAGTAATAACGAGACGCCATCTTGCTTTACAATAATTGGTTGTACAAAAAAACAGTTTTAGACAAAACTTATAAATATTGTGTCAGCCAAAAATTTTAAAACTAATTTACGCTAATAAAGTCTATAATACAAATTGCATGAAAACTACTTATGTATAGCAATGTATTTACATTAACGTTTTCTGTGAAAAAAATTATTATGTAATTTTTGCCTCGCAACTTCAACTCCCACTTGAACATTTAAAAAATTATAATTGTGCAATAATAGCATAAGCTTTTAATAGTTTCTTTCAAACTAACTTTTACTATTGTATATTGAAAATGTCCCAGAAATATTTTCTTCATTTATAAATATTAGGCAATAATGCTGGAAACAAACGAAACATCCAAAAACTTATATGAATTGTTCAAACAATGCCAATACGAACTGTGTACGTTCAAAATTTGAACGTAGTAAGGTCTCATAGAAATGCAACATTCCTGAATTTTAAAAAAATGTTGAGTTCGTGTTAATTTTGTGCGTAGACAACCCAACGCCTCCAGCGGCCCACCTTAGATCATGGTGCTTACCCCACTCTCTTCCTCCAAATTTTCAATTGTGATTTTCAGAGTGGTTCAATTTCAATGGTGAGGGGATCGTTGATCGGAAGATCATATGAAATCGATTGGCATTCCTCTGTATATTTTTTAACCCTTTTGAGTGGTATTCTTGATCGTATTGTCTCAGGCTCACTATATCACTTTGTGTATTTAGTAGTTTAACTTCATGACATTTTCAATCGTGGAATGAAGTTGTTTTAGCAATTAAAATTATAATAACAGAATTTTCTTTTTTGCCTGAACCTCATCTGAAATGAATATGGGGTTCAAATTTAAATTATTATTTAAATAGCATGACTGCGATTAATGTAATTTCGAAATGTAATTAGCTAATATTTGACCCAATACCCATTCTCAACAATCCCACATTTTTTTCAGTGTACTTGACGAACAAACTTAAAAATTTCTTCTTTATATTTTAATTTCTTCATTGTTTTGGATTAACTCTTACAATTATGTGTCTTCAGCGTTTTGGCCTATTTCTGTTCGGATCTGTATCGTTTCCAATTATGTGAAGAGTTCATTGATCCAAAAATTGCCTATTGCCCCCATCAATCAAAATTTCACAAGATCACGTTGTGCGCTTGCAGGAATGTGTATTTAAGTGAGGAATGTCACACCCTAAAATAGTTGGGGACACAACCAATTGTGCAATCCCGGTGCCGTGTGGAGCCATGTGTAACTACATCGCGCCCATTAATCAATATCAATCAAAGAGGTACCCTTTACCCGATACGGGCGCGGAAATAATTGGAACATTTCAAAGAGCAGAGGCAGTGATTTATAGTTCTTATGGCGATCTGCCCCTAAGGAAAGAATTTGATTACTGTTGCAGCATGTAAGGTGTCATTTCAGTACTTTGTAGCCATTTGTTGTGTAATTTAATTGTGGGGGGGAAGCACTCCAGCATCGTGCTCCATTGTCTACACGTCGCACGCTTTATGCGACGCACGCGACGAAGTAGCACAGTGGATTGGTTGGGATTTTTTAATATGCTACGTCAGTGTCAACTGGGGCATGGTATTATTATTTATTTTTTTTATTATAAAAAAGGGCACTCGAGATAATGCACAGATTTATTGATTCCAATTAAGTATGAAATGATTTTCCTCTGCTGGAGCTGCGCACCGGCTGGCTGCGTCAGATAAATTCAAATCACCACATGACACCGAAGCAATTAGGTAAGAGTAAAATGCAAATGAGAATAAATATGAAAACTGCAACGCAAATGTACGGGAAATATGGATGATTGTTTATGGTAATTCTACCAGGAGAAGGCCACAAATTTTGCGGAAGCAATGCATTTGTGAAACTCCCAGTTTACGCGAACAGAACCAGCTTTAAAAGTTTTTGAAGTAGTCTTTTTTTTGCCACGTTAACAACTCTGATATACAAATGCCCATAATGTAAACACTGTAGTCTAAATATGTACAAATAAATAATGGCATATCTAAATTCGTTAAAGGCTAATATGTATTTTCTCGTAAATTTATTTCTTAACGTATCACTCACTATTCTATTCTTCTTTGAAATTCCAAAAAAATGTTAAGGAAGACAATATGAATGTACAAACTTTTTTAATTTCCTTACAAAACAAAAAGATAGCGACAATAACGAAACAAATTTGTAGATGGCTCTTATCAGAGGAGATGGCCTCATAAATTATCCCCTTTACTACGGTTTATGATTGTATATGAGTTTAAACATTCGGAAAAAAAACAATTGAATTATTAATCACTAAACATGTCTCTATCTGCCGTAAAAAACTTATTTATTATTAATAATAAACTTGTACATATGTAGGTATGTATGTTCATACGTTTTAGTAAAATTGAAAAAAGAATTTGGAGAAATTACGAATTTATTTTGTCTTACTATTATTAAAAATTTATAATTTTACTACAGATGAAAATCGCTAATTGCATAACATTAGCTTTTTTTTCCCTATCTGTCTCAGGTTAGATTTAGATAGCAAACTTTGCATTGAATTGTATCTTAAAAGCCTGACATTTATAACTATCTTCAAATTCGAGAAAAATGCATTAACTTCAAACGTCGCGTCGGACGAAATAAATTTTTGAATTAAATTTTTGGGGCAAAGCATAAATCTAAATCCAGTCAGTTTGACTTTATATTCTCGAAATAAAAATCTATTAATATAACCTAACCCAATATGGCAGATTTCCCCTTTTAAATAACAGCTTTTCTTAGAAAATATTTTTTCCCGTTAACTTGTTTTTGAATCAATATCAGGTGAAATAAAAAATCGTTTTCAAATAAAGTTATAAGATTACCTTCGTTACCTGACGACCGTTTGTATTGTATTGTCTGTGAAATGTGTAGTACCTATTTGGAAATTTTGAATAATGTTTTAACTGAATATTTTTAAAAGCATAAAATAAAAGCGTATTTGTTGAATTATTTCAAAGTAGAATACTTTCTTAATAAATTTTCGGCTGAGTCAGATATCTTGCCTTTTATGATTTCAGTAAAAAGCCTAATATGTATACCTAATGAGTTTCATTAAATTTAGATAACTCGCTCAGCCATATTTCTGCGAGAATATAATTAGCAAATTTCAATTTCATACTAATCAAACAGTTTCTGTTTGCTACTAAAACCTAAATTGTCTAAATTTCCTAATCTAAACCGCGCCACATTTACCAATAATGTACGAATTTTCAACTCAGAAAGTTACGTTTTCTATGCACATGTATGTATACATACATATGTATGTACTTCTTCACACAATAATAACAGAATTTTCAATTAAAATAGCGTTTGTTTATGTTTTAAAACATTTTGTGGAAATCCAATTTTTCGAAAGTAATAACTCCTCTTTCTTTTCTTTGCAGAACCCAAGGCGAAATTAAGGACCATCTTTTTTTCAATGGTATACAGTTGGACTCCAGACATATCAGCGCACTCGTTGTGCTTGCACCTTAAACGGGATGAGCCTTCTAGACCCGTACAATCTCGAAAATCAGTGTTTGAGTGATTGCATCGCTTTACCAGATCATGAATTGAATTTAAATTACTTTTTGCAAGCATTGTCCATCGCCCCACCAGGAGCAGCTCCACCAGTTGTGAGTTATTCGCCTAGCCAATTCCGGAGGTCGATATCGCTATTAGTTCGAAGTCTATCGACAGAGTCCCAAAATGGCTATAGTGCGTTCCAAAGTTGTTGACTACTATAAAATTTGGAAACATATCAAGTGGCGAACGGAAAGCAACAAAGACGTGCAAATGACATTTTTATTCGATTGTTAATTTGATTTTTAACATTTCGGAATTACCCTGAGGAAGGCAAAATTTCTCGTGTAAAAAGCAAACGAATTGAGGAAGCAAATTAGTAGTAAAACTTTAATCGAAGTTTAAGGAGAAAGTGACTGTAGCAAGCTTTAATAAACACAGCCGCATCGGATGTTACTTAAGACTTTCTGATAAGATCAACAGGCCACTGGAGGAGCGAAATTATACAAACTTTATGCGCACAACACCTCTGGAATCCGCGATAAGATTTGCCTATTGCTACTGCAGCAAATAGGCTAGATAAGGAGCCAAATTTTTATTTTATTTATTACAATTAAAATTAAGGTTGAAAATCAATTTTGTGATTAATGCTGTAGCAGTGAAATGCTTGGTTAATTTGTGCCATAGTCAAAATTAAAAGCATCAAGTGATTTTCGCGAAGTTAACGACAATACAAAAAAATAGCTGTAATTTGACTGTAACTTAAAGATAGCTTAAATTCAAACAAAATGACTGTTTCGGAAAAAACGGCTCTATGGAAGTCGAACAAACACTCAAACATCACGGCGTCGGGGGGAGCAGGACTGCAGGGATCGTCGGAGTCATCGCCGACAACTTCAATCCCTGGGGCGACATCACAGAAAGCAGATGACCATCACGCCTACCTGGGGAATGGCCACGTTCGAACCCCATCCGGGTCGTCATCAACCGTTCTAATTTCTGGACTGGGTGGGGGAAGTTGTAGTTTTAGCAATGGCGGTAACGTCAATTCTTCAGGTAGCAACATTTTGGCTCGGTGCTGTTTTCATATGCTGAAGGCCGTCAATGTGCGGCGGTGTGTGCTGGCTTTGTTTGCTGTTACTCTTGTTACTATTTTCTACTACACTCATTACGTGGACAGCGGAGCATTCGTTGGGTAAGTACCGATTTATTGTTAGATGTCCACGAAATTCGGGTAATTTCATCGTACAATGGTTGGACCCATCACACTCGTGGAAGG
Source organism: Machimus atricapillus (assembly GCA_933228815.1). NCBI lineage: Eukaryota > Metazoa > Arthropoda > Insecta > Diptera > Asilidae > Machimus > Machimus atricapillus. The sequence continues at coordinate 33,343,465 of OW121784.1, forward strand.
GAAAATCCAATTTCAGCCGAGTGGTAAATTCGACACAAAGGGATTTTAATCGCCTCGGGAAGTGGAGCGGAATTATAGATTTCAGCCATTGAAACGTGAAGTTTCTATAAAAAGCGCGTGATTATCGAATTTCATGAAATTTTACACCTATTAATGAAGAGCTTGACGTGTCAACTGAATTTCAGTACATTTCAGTTAATGAACTTCTTTTACCCACATTTCCAATAATAAAAATTTGCAATGGAGCGGGAAGGTTGTGGGTTTTAATAAAGTTATGGTATTGAAAAAGCTGAATAACGTCAGTTCGATATTGAAACATTTTTATTCATTTATAAGGAAAAATATTCTTCCTGATTTTTAAAATAAAAATGAGATAAACTTTTTCAACTTTCCAAAAAGACGGACAAATGCGAGGATCACTTGCACTCTGAGGGTTCCATACGCATACCATATTATGTATATGCAGAATTACACGTTAATGATTTTTCGATTTTCTGTTTTTTCTTTATTTGTGCTATGAAGCCTTCCTTCATGCCAAAGTTGAAAATTCTAAGTCAACCTTCCTTCCTTTTTGTACCTCATCACAATACGAATTATGGTTTGAATTAGCCGAATTCGTCAATGTCTCGCTTCTTCAATTTGCATTATCGCAATATTGACTTCAATTTAACAAAAGCTCAACTAAAGAGAGCTTTGCTAAGGATTGCCAATACTTTTTAGTAATCAGTGTATTTGATGAATCTGCTAAATAAATAAACGTCAACTACCCTACAGGTTTTGATGTTTCAATCTGTCAGTGAGTTTTTCTGTCATAAAATACACTTCGAATGACCATATATTTTTATTCCATTGAGTTTTTAGTATTTGGTTTCAACTCGATACTTTTAGTTTTTCCTAAGAAAAATGGTCTTGACAAACCGGGGGACAACAAGAGTTACATATTTTCACTTAGAGGCATAAAAAACAGACCAAATCCGTGTCAGAATGTCACTATAACTGGACTGCTGATCCCATTGCCATTTATGTAAAACTCACTTCGAAAATCAGACTATTCTTTGACCTAATTCTTGCTCTCTCGCTCTATCGTTTATGAACCACGGAAAAATTGTATAAGGGTTTTAATAAAATTATTTCGTACACCAGTAAATAGAACCACTTGTTAATTCGTACCGCATTTTATTTGCCAGTAAAAAGCAATACCCGTGAAATATGTTAATGCTTTTGTGTTTTCAGAGTGCACTTGTCTTCTATGAAAACACAAATTAATTTTTATTTGAAATATGTATACCAATCATTAGATTGTTTAATTTAACATTTCTGTACGTCACTCCACACGAGCGAATTCAAGCGCGGTATCCCCCATTGTGTGACCTAATACATGTCATAGTAAGCTTTATACATATAACTACATATTTGTATGTATACAATTTAAATTTAGTGTATGTGATAAGTACGGTAGTCGCAAGCGTGCATTATAAAATTTGTAGGAAAGTACAAATTATGTACAGTGTATATGCACTGTCAGTGAGCCAAACGAGGTACGTGGTCACTATAATGTAATGTTAATATCCTCATTAAGTGATTCTATTGTACAGAGTCTTTCAATAAGGACAATCGATTTGTTTACTAATCATGATTGTGTGTATACATATTTATGTTTTAGTCGAACAAAAATCTGAATCTGACTGTTCTCTCGGAAGTGTCTTTCTTTTTTAATTCGACTTCACAGATTTAATACATTTATTTATTTAATACTCAATGCTATAAATAAATGGGTTGTGAAGAGCTATAGGACCTGATTCTGGTTTTCACCTTACATTCCGTAACGTGACTGCTTAATGCTTATGGCTGAATTTTCTTTTTTGTTTCTTATATGAAAATTTCTTCCTTATTCAGCTATAAGTCAGTCGGAAAGTGAAGTGACAAGCAGAATCAATCTCATAGTTTTTGGCTCTACTGACTTCTTAGCTAATGTTTGTGTGTACATTTATTTCCCTACAATGTGGTTTGACGATATAGAAAAGGAGTTCTTGAGGATTGATGATGCACATGTAGATATGTTTTTATATGTGTACATATATGTGACTTATGGTATGCAAACAAGTTGTTCATGTAGATCCTTTAATTAAGATATTTTTTGCTGATGGATAGGTACTAAAAAAATAATTTTGATCATATTTTAATATAAAGAATAACTCAAATGTTTATAGTTATGCGAATCTAAAAGCGTATACGGAACTATATTTAAAGTTATTAAAACTTTTTGTAACTAAAAGTTGGATTTTTCTGCACATCTGCAAAACGGAGGAAAATTATGCGTAATGTATACATACACATGTACATATATGTAATTACATAATTGAAGTAAAACAGTCCTTTTAAAGAACCATAAGGGTCATTAGTATACTTTTGCACACTTAGGTGAAAATTTCCATGAGTTAATGCTATAAAAAAATCATTTATGCAAGAAGATTAGGTACTTGTTATCTATTAATTTCGCGGCTTGATTTTTCTGAGAATATTTTCTTTTATATTAAAATCTATTCACAAAGTATTAGTGCTCATCTCGGTATTCACGAGCATGCCATCTGAGGAAACATAATGTAGATGTTCTAATTCCTTTGCCTCACAACATAATTTAAATAGCACCTGGCTTGGAAATTTTCTCCAGAAATTCGGGTTATCCAGAGGCACGTGTAGCATTTCTTTGAAGTGCGGGTTTAACACTCGTTGAAAAACCAATGTGAGATTTAATCGAAACAAACGAGGTACATTGGGTTTCACGTTCATCTGAATGTTGAAGCAAAATTTCAGATGTTGGGTGAGCAAAGCCGCCTAGCTCGAGGGTTTTCGTATCTAAGTGAATCCACTACCTTCGCACAGCTGCTACTTAGCGTTCTTAATAATTGTCCTTCTTGCTCATTAAGCCGGCATAATTTCGTATTTAACAGCTCAAGTTTAGCAGCTTCCATGCACGCGCTTTTAATTTTATGTCTCGCACAGTCGAAATACAACACTTCAGTTTCAAGGCATCCTTTGCTCTTTATGCCACATTTCACATCAATATACGATTTTTTACTTTTTTTATGGATGTGATACTTGCGATTTGGTCCCTCCCACACGCAGTCGGTCAGAATGAAGTTTTAAAATGTTTCAATTATGTGAAGTTATGCCGGTCATAACTTAACAATTCAATGTAACATCACATGCTCTGCGCTGCCTGCCTTGAATGTCTAATGAGGAAACTTTGTCCAAAACCGCAGAGAGCCCATTCATTGCGCTGTAGGTGGAATTCGTAAAGCTCCCTTTTCTTTATTTTGGTAGTTTTTCAAAAAAGTAAAAAGATTCAAGCGAAATAAAAAAGCAGCTACATGGGGCGCAACACACCTCACGAAAATATCCAGCTCTAGAAAGAGGACCAACTTTTCTGTTTGGAGGAGCCTTCCCTGATAAACCCAGATGGAGGCGATTATTATTATTTATGGTAGTGCAGTTGCGGCGACGGAACTCTGCTGGGTAGGGCTCCCACGGCCGGATTTGAAATGATGGAAACCTCGGGGCACATCCCATGCCCGACTAGCCCGGCTGGGTCACCCTGTGATGTTTGCCACCAATTCAAGGACACTGCAAACTTTGGGTAAATTTTACTTTTGGTTTATTTTTACTTTTTTTTTTGGTTACTTTTGCATGAATTTCCGCTTTTCTTGTCAAGGGAAGGCTTTCTTTTGCATTTCAATTTGTCTTACGGGACAGATCCCTTACTATAGATCTGAGTGGTACTCAGTTAACAAAACGAAATTTATGCATAAGAAATGAATTCGTGCTCGGAATGGCAATCAGCTGCTAGAAGAGCCCTTCTCGCTCGGAATTCTCAACGTTGACTGTACTTGATCACTCCGGCACATGACTTGAAATTCAAAAGGCGATCTCCCGTCTAATGCTTTAATGCTATGAAATAAAAAATTTATCGCTTCATGTAAGCTGACTTACTACCTATTTGACATTGATTCTCTTAAATTTTACATTCAATTGTTTGTTTGCGCTTTATCAAGTCGCACATCTGGCGAGGAATTTTGCAATCGTTGGGTTGGGGGTGTGTTCTCTGATAAAATTCATAACAGACTACTGGCGTCAATCGACGTGTCATATGAATATGCGTTCTATGTTATTAACTAACTAGGTCTAGGGGTTTTGATGACTAATTGTAGTTGTTGTCTCTTCGGCTTGGTCAACATTTTTATGAACATGTTATTTCACTATTTTGTCAAAATAGACAATCTTGAAATATGAAATAGAATAAATTATGAAGAAGAGTATAATTAAAATAATGCATCATATTGTCATCCTTCGGAATTTAATTGTAACCATCAAACCAATATGCCTGAAATTACCTTACCAATTTTACAATTCTCTATTTCTCAACTATAAAAATATATATGGCAACCAAAGCTATCGGTACTTAGGTATGTAAATCGCTTTTATACTAAATCAATATTCCCTTGCTGATTGATGTTTTCTTCAATACTTTTCCTGTTCGAAATTCAATTATAACATGGACATGACACATATGTACATACATATGTATACCCGCCACCAGCACGAAAAGTGTCACCAGCACAAAAAATCGAATAACAGGGTGACACACACATATGTTTTCGTCAATTTTATTCGTTATCTACGTCCGAGCTATCTTATTGTAAAGAAGATTGTTTATTCTGGTGGAGTGAAGTTTATTTGCATATTGTGCCAGCATTTCAAATAAATTTTTGATCATTCGATCAGCCCTTATATAACTTCTTTTCTCGGTTCATAATCTGCAGTATTTTTAACACGCTGACGTAAATGACGTAACAACATATACTTTAATTTTCATGGTTAAGATGTTGCAGCGTAATCAAAGGATTTTATAGATCAACATTTGTGAAAAGACCTTTTTCTGTCCCATCCGACCTTCGCAAAAAAAATAAATAGTTTAGGAAAAACATGAAGTTTAAGCCTTACGATTGGGACATTTTTTAGAGAATTATAAAAACTACGAACATCATGCTGGTTTTCGGGCTCACTGAGTACCATTTCAGCTTCTGATTTTGAAATAAGAATAATTCATAGTATATCAATATTTCTTTAAGATTTTTAATACAAATACTGAAGAATGGGTTGGACAAAAGCAGATCTATTATACCAAGAATACGTAATTGCATTCATACAGGCATTTTAAGCAATTTTTAAAATGATATTCCACGTATAAACCTTGAATGGCAAAATGATTTTTTTTTTAAAGGCGTTAAAAGGTTGCAGTTTTATAATTACAAAATAATTGTATCCATGGTGCAAAACTGTCCCACAAATTCTTAAAATACCAACCTAGTTTTGCACTTTGCGCATGACCAGTTACCAATGAGAACAATGAATTAAGGATTGGAGAACATGGGAGTAGACATCTCTTTAAAATATTTACCATTTTAAAAATAACAAATGAGGGTGTTCGTTTACAATAAAAGAGAAACCAAAAAGTATATGAAGACAAGTTGTGTTTACTATACATTGCGAAACTTCAAGCGAAAAATAATGAACTCATTTAAGTATTTCGAAAAAACACCACGTTATCAATATTAATTTCATCCCTAAATTAAATAAACTCTTAAGTTTAAAATTATCTTATCTTTGCAATAAATGAAAGGCAATTACATTTTTTAAGTGAATAAAGATTTAATAACGTCTGCGTCAAAAAAAATTCTCCAGCATCTAATAATACCAAATACTAATTTATCATCAACTACCCGAATGAATTTCTGAACTTTTATATTCTTATTTTATTTATTTATATTGCTGGTATTATGCTTTTAAACTTTGCAATTGCCAAGATGTTCAATTTCGCTAAAATTAATTTTCAAAAAATTTCTTTTTTTCACCTTCAATTTTATCAAGATTTGTTGATCAACTTTCCGAGAGCTTACATCCTTCTCTTTATTATTATGTTGACATGTATGCGTCGTTTTATCGAAACTTGTAACAAATAGTATACAAGACACTGTTTTTGTAAGACAACGCAGAGTACACACATGCAATGATGAATAAATTGCCTTACTTTAAGATTCATAAGTCTCAAATGTGTGTCTATTTGCTTTTATATGTCTGTGAAATATGTTGAAACCTTTCACAAATTGTTTAAATAAAGATATTTCATTTCTACAGGCTGATTCATCGTGACACCAGGCCATCACCACTTATACACTGCAGAATGCTTAACGGGAAACAGCAATCCCTTTCATCGCAGACAACCGATCACCGTTCCGAAGCCCGACTGAGAATCGATCCTAAGGTTTTAGTCTTTGTTGAAACAACATATTCCCGTTTAGGACGTGATATTGCTGAATTATTAGTTTACAATCGGATTAAGTAAGTAATGTATATTTTTAAATTTCTAATTCCGCAATTGGAAATGACATATAATAAAACATTGTGTTCTTATTACCAGAACTAGAAAATAACATTATTCTTCGAACGCAACGGCAGCTATGTACCTAATTTAAAAAACAAAACCATAAATATGGTTTTCTATCCCGTAAATTTATCACTATTAAGATGCTATCAATCCTCAAAGAATGGTTTAATTCAAGGTTATTAAACTTTATCAGCCGTATTAATAAACGAGAAGTAGACTCGGATTAATTTTACTCCATGCTTACACCTAGGAGTAGTAAGTTTTCGTATTAATAAACACTGAATAAGTTCGGAGTAGGATACTCCCGACTTAAACTTAGAGTAAAATTTACTCCAGGTAGGCGCTAAGTTTGGATGTGGAATAATATGACTCATGTGACCAATGAATCACATTTTAATGCTACTTATTCACACCTGTCCTTAATCCTAGAACAAGAAAAGAACAACTTTACAATCAAAGCCACATTAAGACAAGAAATACTGTGGAACGTTGTTTCGGAGTATGGAAACAACGATTTCGGTGTCTCCTGAAAGGATTTACCACTAACTTGGAGAATACCAAATTATACATCGTTGCGCTGGCAATTCTGCATATTATTTCTATAATAAAAGGAGATGTCATAGAAGAATAGATAATCACTGAAGAGGAAGGTGAAGTACCAGTATGTCCCGCTATTAACAACAACATACGGGGAAATACAATGAGGTCGGCTTTTATAGAAGAAAATTTTTAGTAATTTTTAGTAAATGTCTTTTGTAATAAGTTGTATTTCAAAGAGGTTTTTTATGCCAATCAAAGGCTATTTCCTCTAGCGCTAATAAAAGAAAAACAGTGAAGCGCAAATCAAGAGTTTTCATTAAAAATCACGAAATCACCCATTCTAGGGACGTGTGTGCCCGTCGTCGGACCCAGTGAGGATCAGCGGATGTGGAACAAAAAGACAAGACTCAAACAATGATCATTTTTTAAAGTTACACGGAGGTCAATAAAATTCAATTTTATTTTATTTTATTTCGCAATAATATTTATAAAATACTGAAACAAACATGCACACAATAACAATTCATTTATTTCTTCCCAGTTCTAATTCTAAAAGATTTTTTTTTAAAACAATTTCACGCAAATAACTGTCACTGAATTAAAAATATCTCGATAGAAAAGTCTAATCGAATTATTTTGACAAATTTATTGAAGTCAAATGTAACTAGACTGAATTTGTTAAAATATTAAGAACTTTATTAAGGAATTTTTGTCTAAAAAAGCTTTTGTAAGCTCTATTCGATCCGATTCGAACGGATTCAACAAAAGGGCCTAATGATGTTGCCATATAAACCACTAATCCACTGCGTAAGACAGGAGTACTTACTCCGGCGCTATTTTTTGTTTATTAATACAACGCGCAGTAAATATTTAATACTGAGTTACTCTAGGAGTAACTATTCTTAGTGTAATGCTAGAGTAGCTACGGAATAAGACTTTTTTATTAATACGGCTGTATATGTATCTTACCATTCTCGAGATAATGGCTTTTATACATAAAAATTGTGCAAAAGATCAAGTTTCAATTGTAAGATTGGTTTAATTCAAATTGAGATGGAAGCTCCTTTATAATATTGAGAACTATGCATTTTGAAAGCAGTTTTTGACAAAGTTGTGTAACCCTATTAATTCATTTTTTTTTTTCTTTATTAAACTTTAACTATATTTTTAGCAGTGTGCATAAAAAACTTTAATTAATTTAAATGTACATTCACTCCGCCCCGATGCATATTTAACAACTCCTGTTCTCACGGAATAGAGATTGTAAAGAGCTGAGGAGAATTTAACGCATGACAGAATTTAATCAGCATGGGAAAGATAAGTGCTTAACATCAATGAGATAAGTGTGATAAAGGTTGAACAGAAAAGGAAAAACTTTTCAAACTTAAGGAAAAGGTGCACTTCGGCGTACACTCATAGCTCTGCCCTCCGTGCTTAACTGATGAGCACATGGAAGTTAGTTACTTCGCGTGAAACTGGAAAAAACACCTGACACATTTTAGAGTTTTTAAGCTGTTTGAGGGATCCTCTGTAGTTGAACACTTTACTGCTTGTTATTTCGAAAGTTAGTGTTTGCAATAATCTAAGAGGAGATCTTTCATCCTTGTAATTGCATTTGTTTAGTTACGGGTTAGTTTATATTCCTGCAATTAGACTATGAATCAATTGCAAAATGTTTATTAAAATTAGTTGTGAAATGAACACATTTCAGTTAAATATCTTAAGCGGCCCATACACGGTACGACTAGTCCGCAGACTGAGTCGCAAAATTCAGTTCGATGTACTGCCACACACGTTCGGACTGAGCAATCTGACTCATCTAACGTTTGCATAACATAACCTGCAAATATTTTTGAGTAGTGCGAAGCCAACAGTGAGAAAGTGAACAATATGGATAGCGATAGACAAATGATTTTGTGTTTATCTATAATTAAAATATTTTAACTGCAAGGCACAAGAATGCAAAAGTCGAAAAACAAATGAAATGTCAAAAAGTCCGTCAGACTCCTCCATACACACGATAAGACTAGCCTGCTGGACTGCAAGCTCCTTCCCAAAAAAAAACAAATTTTTTTGATTTTAGCGGGTCAATTCTGCGACTGTCAAATGAGTCCGTCAGGCAAAACTACACACGATAAGACTGCACTTCAGACTCGACTCAGTCCGCGGACTGGTCGTACCGTGTATGGGCCGCTTTAGGACTTTATCATATGATCTTAACATACACATTGACAACATGTAGTTCTAAGATGTGTTAAAATGGTAGAGATCGGTCAAACAGATGAGGGGCTATATCAAATTCTAAAAATGATTGTGTTACTCCAATAACTGCTCAATTTCTTAATGGATTTTGAACCAACTTTGCGCATTTATTGTCTCGATATCTTGGCGAACTCAGCATTTCATTTCTTTATGTAATTTTTACCTTGTGGCTGCCGCTGTAAAGTCTTTTTATAAGTGTAAAATGTAGTATATAACCGCTTATCCTTCAAATATTTAGAGAAATATAAAGTGCTACGTCACCGATTACAGGAAATGTAAATTAAGGCCCTCATTATAATATTCAAACACAATGAAACGCCGAATAGGCCGATGTCTGTACATTATAGATATTGATAAAAAACTAATATGGGGATATTTATTAGAGCAACAAAAGGCAAAACAACAGTTTTTAGAATTTTTGTCTGTCTGTATGTTTACATATACACACATCACGCAAAAACTACTGCTTGGAATTGAATGCAGTTTTCACCGATGTATTGCTAGAACTTAAAATATAGGCTCCATTTTACCTCAGGAAAATATCTTATTCCGATTGTTTTAAATTCAATATTGCCCGGATCTCACGTTATTTAATGGACTTAAAGCTAAATTAAGAGGTTTTGAATCATAGATGGCGCTGTTTATCATTTTAAAAGTTTATCTAAACCGATTACAACTAATCTATGTAGCCATAAGCCTGAACTATAATGGTATTAAGACGCCTTAAGATTCTTCGTTGAATTTCTCTAAGATTGGTTAAGTTTCTGTCAAATCTTAAAGAATCTTAAAATCAACTATAATAGTCTTAAGACACTTTTGACAAGTGTCAAAAAATCAAAACGGACAGCTTGTTGTGAAATTGAATTTGCTTAATGTGAGGCAGTTTTTCAAAAATAATAGCGCAAATGTCGACATTTTTGTAAAGGTGGGTCCACACTGAGCCAACGAAAGCAAACGAAAGCGAACGAGTCCACGTTGTTGTTGTTGTAAAGAAATCTTGTAAGAAATCTTAAGCTATCTTAAGGCGTCTTAAGACCATTATAGTTCAGGCCATAGAATCGAATAGAAGAGAATAGAATAGAAGGACACACAAAGACATTGTTGATTCGAAAAACTTGGGCTCTTTGAGAGTTTTTCAAAAAGATATCGAAAAAGCGACGACGCCGACTATGTGGCATCGGTAACGATGGGCCAGAGATCGTTGTTTATATTCGAGAGACCAAATGGAGGGGAAAAAGGATGAAAATTGAGGAAAGGTGGAAAATGTGTTAATTTTATTCTTAGGCAACTGGTACAGTAGTTTTTGCGTGATGCGTACGAAGTCACGGGCAAAAGCCAGTGCACAATAAATTTGTTTTGGATTGAAATTTTGAATCATAAATCGTCATATTATACTACGACACAATAAACATCAGCATACGCATCAAACAATACGATCATTTGCAAAAATCCCTAGTACTTTAGGAGCTATGAGGGAATCTTTTCTTGGTGGCATTTATTTAAACTTGGGCGTACAATGCAAATAATAAAGCAATATGTATAATTAAGATGTACAATTTTGTTTTCAAGCCAACCGGAATATCAATTCCAGTCGATGATGTTTTAGGCGTCTGCTAACGAGGATGAATTGGAAAACACCCCATAAATTGTAAAGATGATTTAGAAATGTTCTTCAATTAGAGGACACGGTTGCTTAATTTGGCTTCTTTACTTATAGCAACCAACCGCAACTTTCGGTATGACTTTAAATGCCCAGAGTGAAATAAAACTTTTCAAATTTTCCTCTGAACTTGGCAATAAATTATTTTTTATTTACTTAAGGTATTAGACCAAGGTAAAGTTGGAAAAATATCATAGTTTTGTTTAATGAAAAACGTAATAACCATTTTATTTGAAATTTTAATTTTTTTAATAATATGTAGGTAGAAAGTTTAAACCCCAGTTTCAAATAATTTGATCTACCGACATTACCAGTAAAATGAATGAAAAAGCATAATTTTTTTATTGTTTTATTACTTATTAGTTAAGTGAATTTTTTAAACATAATTTTACATATTTCACTTAAAATATTTGTAATTATCGTTGATATGACGCTTAAAGTTGGGCAGCCCAACAGTGCTTGGAAAAAATAAATCGATTTACATAATTCTGTTTTCGGCCAAAGAGGATGAGCTCTTATTTATTATAATCGATTAATTAATTTTTGAGTTATCGTGGCAGATAGTATGAACAAAACAGAGTTTCCAGTAAAACGAGTTTAAAAGTTCAAGTACGAAAACCAGGTCATAGTTCGGGTGTTCGCGCTCGTCTATAATACAGTTTCCTAATTTTTAGCTAATTTTTCAAGGGAAATTATTCAGAAAGCATAGAAAAGAAGAATTTAAAAAACATAAATTTTTCAAACATTTCAAATGAGGGGTATTTTCAAGTTGATCATCTCGTTGCCCAAATAAATTCATTTATATTGGAGTTATAAATGGAAATTTCAACTTTTATTTAAGTGCTTATGCGAAATCACCGTAAAATATACCGAACATTTCTGAAAATCCCAACACAATCGACATTATGTTTGTGGAAGTCTGTACATAAATATTTAGATATTCATTTCGTTATTGTTGTCTGTTTTTATTATCGCACTTATTTCAAGTTTCATAAATTCAAAAAAGGAAGCCTATAAAAATGCCAAAAAAAGCGGTATATCAGAAAGAAAATGTTTTTACTTTTGTTTCATAATTAACAATGAAAACGCAAAGCCATTCGACTATAGATCGAACCACCTCAGCACGGCATTTGTATCTAGATTTTCATCCCCTCGAAAAGCGGTTGTCCTCGTTGAAACTTTTGGCAATTGCTTTCGTAAAGTAAACAAGTCGATTCAACCCCGTCCGCCAATGGGGCGCAGACAAACAAATAAACTCTGAAATTCAAATCTATAATTAGAGTTCAATTCGTGATTTCTTGCTGCAACTTTTCCCTCAGATTTCGGGGGTGTGAGGGCAAGAAAGAACCATTTGAATCCCGCAGCCAAGCTAGGTTCCACATTTGAAACTTTTTCTACTTCCTTAAAAGCCGATTAAAGTTAGGAGCGCGCAGTACATGCACACGACATCTCTTTTACAACTTGTTGAGGGAGGGGCGGTCTCCGGGGGGATATAAATAATGGAACCTTTTCAGGTTTAATGGAGGACAAAAAGGTGGAGTGAACTCTTGAAATGTAAGAGGTAAGTTGGGGGAAGTAATAAAGTCCGTGCAAAAACAATTTCCCGCTAAAACCAATGGAAATTTCGTGGAGTCCGCGTTGATAGGCAAATCCGATAATTCGCTGCTAGAGAAGCTATGAAAATCCCTCTAAAGTGGAATGTGGTAGTGGGCACTCACTATCTTCATCCTCCAAAAAATTATGGATTGTATAAACTGCTTACCCGGACAAGAGGCGGCGACTATCAGATCTATAGCTAAAGCCGACACAGATGCTCCGTAAGATATAGCAAAGTTTTAATCCTTTATCAAATTGTCCTTTCTGTTGTTTTTTGTAATTGCGTTGTTAGAGGCCACCAGGAAAACTCAGGAGGTCTCTGGAAGTTTTCTGCCCTCCACGAGATGGAAATCTCCTGACAACGAAAATGGGTAGCACTTCGGGGATGATAAATTGTTATTGGATGACAGTTTTCATGTGCTAGCACTTTTTGTCCCAAAAATTTTTCATATTTTTTGGCCAGTGCTCACCGTATTTGTGCCGCTCTCCAGTAGGTATCTAAAAAGAAATTTTAATGAGGGCAATTTGTTAAAATTATCCTTCCCCGCTTGCTGCTTAATAGACACATCCTGCTAAACGTATTGCTACTGCGACTTTGTACATTAGCTGATAATATTTATTAGCCATCAAAGTCGGCTGTTATGGACGAAAAATCATTGCCATAAATTAACATAAATGCTTCAAGTTGGTAATATCTAAACGGGCTGTGAAAAATGGGCTACATTTTGCCAGGGTGGAAATAACGCAATTATTCTTCACTTCGGCTTAAGGAAAGCTCAGAATTCGTCCATCGCTTTTCTTAATTTAAAAGCATCAGTCGTCTCCGTATTATACAGCTTCATTATTTCTAACAACGCAGATTTAAAAGATATCGTTTCCACCGACTGCTTTGCTTGTTCCAAATTAATAAATTGCCTGAAGAGATTTATGGGATTTAAAGAATTAAACAACCACTTGAACTTAGCTTTTACGGAACAATCGATATCCTAATCAAAGCTAAATGATTACATGAGATTTCATTTCCTAATTATTGTATTAGTAGAACTCAATAACTGTGAATGGCTTAATGGTCTACACAAAATATCAGTAGTGTTGCTCGATCCATCCCTGACCCAATTCCCTTTAATGTTATATTAACTAATCATATAAAAGTTTCATTTATGATTATCACATACATATATTTTAAGTAAATTCTGCAAATATCATTAAGTGATAAACCAGTTGAACCCGGTTGTTGCTGACGGAATTGCCAAAGTAGGCTCATTATGGTTAGAAGTTTTAAAGGTCAGATAAAAGGCACTTATCTCAAAAGTGTTGCAAAATATTAATTTGTGTCAATTTTTTTCCTACGTATTGATAAGATTAGAAAGTAATCAAAAACATTAAACTTATTTTTTCTAATGAATCAACTCATATCTCATATTATAGCAGACTTTGCAAATTAACCCTTGTGCATTATTTTTTATTCTAATTTTAATCACGCAAATAGTTTTATCATAAAAGAATTTGGCCTTTTTTTCCTTTTATATAAGCGAAATTTTTGCAGAAGAAATATAAAGGAAATTACATATATATTACATATATCATTCCATCTAATACATATGTTTCTAACCCTGTGTACTGAACCAAACGGAAAAGGGTAAACAACGCGACTTTATAGAAAGCTTTTGATTCATGTTGGGTAAGACGAGCTGAAATTCATATTAAATCAAAGGGGTACTTGCTAGGGGATATAAGTCGGGAATCTTTTGCAATGCTTGTGAGTCGAATTTGAATTTCTTATTTACGCTTCAAGGATATAAGGATGCTATGTGAGCATGCAAGATAAGATACCTTTCTTGTTTTTTGAAACATTTGCAGAGAGAAATATTTTAAGCTCTTCGCATTTATTACGGACGTAAAAGGAGATCAAGCATAATGGTGTTATTAAGAAAATTAGAGAATTTGTCACGAAGTGGTCTCAATTCACTTGAGTATTTTTATAATTAAAGTAGCTTTATTCAATTTAATAAATTTTGTAGCTTACTTATGGTCTGTGTACATGTATCTCACCAATTTCCATTGGCTTATCTGTTTATAACTAAATATTTATTTAATACTTCACTGACCTTCTTGATAGTTACTTTGGATACAACTTTGGTATAATTTCGACACGTTGTGTTGTTATTTTATTATAACTGCTCAGATAAAGAGCAACGAAGTCTCTAAATGCAAAATTTTCATAGTTGCGGTCCAGTTGTAAATATTTTACAGAGAAATAAATTCCCAAAATGATCTATGGGTTTCCCGAAATGGTGTGGTTAACATTTAAAAGCATTTGCAATAATAATCCCTATAAATTCCTGATAACATTCACGTGCTCCAACTGTGCGTCAATAAATAAGAAATGCTTATGCCTGAAATATTAGGTATTTTAGAGCAGGAATTCAAATATATGTGGATGTATGAATCCAACATGTCATGTGTATTTTGTAATGTTCACGTACTGAAATATACCCCCAATAATTTACTGCCATTCGATGCAACTCTCTTATGGATGGCTTCGTCTCTTAATCGAACTCAAAAGCAAATCTTCCTTTCCATTGACGATTGCAGAAATTATTGTTTATTGCAACAAGTCATGGAAGGCCATGCGAAATTGACAAGAAACAGCCTTGTACCCCGAAATATTACCAGAAATAGAGAATTTCAAAACTTAAAGCGCACAATGCGGCAATGGGGGAATGAAGAGGTTCATTAATTTCCGTACGAAATGATATCCTAAGAGCCCGCCGTAGTGTGTTTGAAATGAATGAATTATTTGGTACCGTGTTCAGGTTGACCAGAATATTCCAAATGGTCTGGGCACTAACGTTTTGGCTTGGCGTCTGTTGCAGTTCACCGAACATTCATTCGCAGCTATATGCACACAAATTTTGTCTCGGGTTATTAATCAAACCCCTGTGATAACTTCCTATAATTACACCAAACTACGGCGCAGAAGCAGAGACTATTCACAAATGGTGGAGACAGTACCTACCGTGGCAGATGCTAGGAAATATTTGAACTTTAAGTAAATTATTCTTTGTCGCAATCATATGTTTATCGCACTCTATGGCTATTTGACTAATATTTCCTTGAGTTCTTTTCAACTTTGCTAATAGCAGTTATAATATTTTATATCAGTTTACTGCTATTTGTTCCTGGACATATCAATTACTCCTAACCTAACTCTAACCCTAGTTATCGAATCCGGATCATATTTGCTAGTAAATTTATGCAAAGGATTAAAATTTATAAATAAATAACTAGTTACCCACTTTACCTCTAAACATATGTTCAGTCCGGGATTTGAAGTTTGGATGGTTAAAATCATGGTAATTTAATGCACTCTTCGCAAATTTAATAATCTATATATAAGTAACGGCTTGTAATATTCCTTAATATATTTTATTTGATTCGCCATTGTGAAAAAAACATTATTTATTTATAAATATGTTTCTTATTTTTTTTATTTTATTATTATTTTTTTGGTTTTTTTTTGACAAGCCTTATTTTCCTCAACTCAACGTGCACCTTAATAGAGGTGGTTAGGTAATAAATAGAACATTTGGAGTACCGACTATTAAATAAGACAGTTAGCAGTCAAAAGCCTTAAAGTATATACAGTATGTGCATGTGGCCATTGAGCTTAGCACAAGAAAAAAATTTTAGATTTTTTAATAAAAAAATTTCTTAATAAAAAAAGAGCCTACGGCCATAAAACACATTTAAATATATTTAGTATCAATAGATAATTACCGAAAGTACACAAACACAAAAAAGTCATTAATTAATAATGAGGGGTAGCTTTTCACAGGTAGCAATGGAAAAACCATCAAAATTTCAAAAAATCTTATTTGTGCCAAGTTCCATGGCCACATACCGTACATACATATGTATGTATTGTGAACAGTTAGAATAGATTATATTAAAATAAATCTGACACAGTGTATGAAGTAATAAAAATTTTGAAAATTTAACCCTTAGCTGGCATGTAGGGGTCAGTTTGACTCCACCATCGCAATTCCCACCTTAAGTTTCCTGTCATAATTAATATTTGATATTTCCTAAATGTCCTTTTTTATCTACATATAACTATCATTAGAACATTTTAAAAGCATGATACATTTTTTTGAAATCAAAAAATCATTAGCTAGCTTACAGGAAAAATTTTTGTGGATGGGTCACGCGAACCCCACAGTGCCAGTTATGCAATTCTGCGGAGGTGTGCCAGCTAAGGGTTAGACATGCAATCTTCTAAGGATCCGTATTATTGTAGATGCGTGGAAAATCCCCCTGTAACTTGTCAAACGTTTGTTAAAATAATCAATTAGTAGTAGTTTTTGACTATAAAATAATAGTTTAAGAAACAAAATAACTGGTAATTTAATATAAAGGAAGTCTTAAATACTTTAAACTAAAGCAGAGCACACCTTGCTATAGTCCCCGCTTACCTACCGCTTAATAAATTTCCTTATTCTAAAAGAAAAGCAGCACTTTTAAACAAAATCGATAAACATAATGAGCCACTGAACGGGCGAAGCGGCCTAAAATCTTAAACTAATTTAAGTACTCGCAGGTACCCTATTTACATTTTTGCAGGGAGAATTTCCGTTTAGTTAATTAAACCAATTCCAAAAGTGGCACGAGCTGTAGCCAAAAACATTCTCATTGCATGATGCCAGCGGTTCTATTGGTCATAATAAACCTTCAGAGGAAATTTTAGAGACGAATAATTAAGTACCTGGGAGTGTACAAATTATGTGCAGCTCGCATTACGAAAGGCTGAACTTACAAACACAAGTAAGACAACCGTAACTAAATTGTTAACGTGTTTATCTCCCTTGTGGTTTATAAATTATTCATGGACGTAAGATTTACTCCCTAAATACAGCACTAGGGATTTAATTGTGCGTTCCACACCTACCTCTGGTTAATGTCGGATTGCGTGTAATGACAACAATAAATTGGTTTCAAGATCTCTCCCTGAATTAATTTTCCCGACATCCGAGGAGAAACAATTACATGTAAAAAATTACAAGATAATTTCATTTGTACAATATTTATTGAAAATTCGGTAAAACAACTAATGTGCACCTATCTACATTCCGAAACAGTGTAGATGGACCATGCCATTACTACTAAAAGTAATACATGGCAAATCTGCGGAAAGAGGATATTAATTTATGACTGCAATTATGCTCAAACCAATATTTATTTATCATTTAGGTTAACCGTGATGGACAATGCAATGGAAACAACAACATACGATATAATACGTACCTATGTATGTTCGAAAACATGCTTATTATTTACCTCTGTAAGGAACTTAAGCTAATTAAATTTTTGTTTTAACTTTCATCAATTGTTTTCCTTCTCCTTAATTTCAAAACTCCATGCCTATTAAAATGAAGTCAACACAGAAATTTTTGATTGCTAATATATTCAAAATACAAATAAATATGTAACATTACTTTATGCAAAAAATAAGCACACGTACATTTTCTAACGATCAATATAATTTATAATGAAAACATAAAATTTGATTTATTTACTTATTATTACTAATCAGTAATCACATTGTATACATTCTTTTTTCTGGTTTTATTATTCGTCAACAAAGCAATTGTTTGGTATTTTGGCGGTTGTATGATAGCAAGCTGTGATTATTTGGTGGAAATCGTAGCGGGTTATGAAGTGAAGTTGTTTGTTTACAAAAAAGAAAAAGTTCAGCTTCGGAAATGACTTTGTTGCTTTAGGTTGTAATTTAAAAATAAATACATCTCAAATTATGTAAAGTGAATAAACGTGAAAATTATTAAAATAAAAATAATTGGAGTTTAATATTTCATTCATAATTTATATGATTATAAAATAATTTAAATAAAATTTAAATGAAGGCCGACCTAATTAAGAATGCATCATCAATTTAATCCAATAAATTTCACTTTATATTATATAAACTGAATGGAGTACCTCTTAACTTACGTACTTATGTATATAAAAATTCATTATTTATGTTTGGAGTAATGTTAGGTCTTGAATATGCGCACATATGTACATACATACGTACATGTATTGCCAGTAAACGATGAAACAAAAATTATTTCAGGTTAAAATGGGGGGTTAGTTTGGTCAAAGAAAAGAAAAATTTTTTCTATATATATAAAAATGAATGTTTGTCTGTATGTATGTACATACATATGTATGTATATCCTCTATGCGTTCCTAAGCCATTTATCCGATTGTGATGAAATTTTGGTGAGTTGTTCTGCGTACGCCCGTGAAGGTTCCTAGCCCACAAAAAATTGTTTTTCTTGGTAAAATAAAAGAGCTAATAATAAATCGAAAAACTTTATAATACCTACTTCGATCAGATTATAACACTCTAAATGCAAAAAATTAAATTCAAAGTTTACTGAGATGATTTTACGATAGGAGTATAGGGTATAGTGGCTGTGCTAGCTTTCCGATAGCTGGCACCGTATATTAACAATTGTCATTTGCCGCGTTAATAACCGAGAGATGAGATGAGATGATATGAGACGGGACGGGACGGGACGAGACGGGACGGGACGGGACGAGACGAGACGGGACGGGACGGGACTAGACGAGACGAGGAGAGACGAGACGAGACGAAAATTTCCTTTTTTTCCAACAAATACACAAAATGTATTTCTTTTTTCAGCGTAGTAGCCCACGCCGGGTATTTCTTTTTTCAGCGTAGTAGCACACGCCGGGTATTCGCTATTATTTAATAAATCGTGCGAGGTAGCCCTTTCAAAGTCCAAGGGTTCTAAAAATATACTTTTTATAATTTTTGGTCCAGTGGTCGTAATGATAAAGCACAAAATTTGCTAGAAAGGACCACCCCACCGAGGTTACTATTTTTTGTTAAAGTTTTTTGAAAATAGCTCTTAAATGTCTTAATAAGCCTCACGAAAAATAATGATTGAAAATTGATTTATGTTTTTATCATTTTATTACTTTGTTTTTATTACAACTAATCTGTATTACAAAAATTATGTCACGTTTTTTTAATTTAGAAAGATTTTTTTTGTATTACAGCAATTTTAAGTTTTGATAGATTTAAGATGGCCCACATGTCATATTTTTGACTGATTTATGTAAGAAGTTAATTAAACTGAAAGATAATTTCATATGATAATGATTCTAGACAACAAAAATGTATAAATCTAGAATTTACCAAAGATATACACTGCACTGTCACGGGCCCTCTTGGGACACCCATAGCCTAAGAAGGCCCATCGTAGAGGTTTTTAAAATTTGCTTTTTCTCTTTAATATCGCATAAAAATACATTACAACTTGATTGATCATTTTGATTAATGAACCAATTATAAAGTGGCGACTTGTTTTATTGCGTAAACTATTTTATTTATTGAAATATAGATGTTTTAAATAAGGCGGGCCATCATGGGTTACTGAACCTTAGTAGATATTATCACAGATTACCGGAAAACTGCAGGTTTTTTCGATAGTGTAATAGTTGCTGAAAAAATATTTTATATAGAGAAGAATTACGAAGACCTTTTGACCTATGTATAGTATTAATCTTGGTCAACTAAAAAGCGTTACTTATCTGAAACATGTAGTTTAGATCAAATTTATCCTAGCACTGGTTTATTTATTTATGTTTTTTTTTTTATTTAGTCAAGGTAATTTGAACAGGATATAACATTTCCAATTAAGGGGGTATTCTCGTGTGACCACTTTGAAAAATCGGTTTTTTTTTTCATATTTCAATAGTAAAACCTATTGAAAATATGCTGTGAAAAATTCAGACCGAAATTCCTAGTATTAAATAAGTTACAACTCATAATCCCCGACGCGCCGTAAGCAACTTGTTCTGCTCTTGAAACTTTAAACGCGTTTATCTCGAAACTTCATTTTCTACAACGGTCATGGTCCTAACAAAAAAAGTATTCAACCGATTGCTTTGAAATTTATATATGTTCTTCTACTCATTAATGTTTATCGTCCGTACCAAAATTGCTTATTTTCGAAAATATTTTCTTATTATTTTTAAACGATTTGTAACAAAAAAATTAGCAAAAAAAAAATTTTTTTTTCTACAGTCCGCCATTTCTTTTGTTTTTAATGAAATTCATTATGTTTGGTAGGGACGATAGCGACAGACCTACTGAACAATGATACATTCGATTTTTTTATTTCGGACAACATGAACAGCCGCTATTAGCATGACCAGTGACCTGCTTTTTTTTTTTTGGTGTCCAATTGAATTAAAAAAAAAAGGTATAAAAAATGTAAAATAACAAAAAAAACAAATTTCTTTATACAGTTGAAGCTACAAATAAAAACATATAAAAAAATTAGAATGATTGAACTTTATTGTCTTATAGAAAAAAATTCCCTAAAAAGAGGTAAAATTTATGCGTTCACACGAGAATACCCCCTTAAGGGAACCCCAAGGCATTCGAAATTAATTACACTGGTCAATAAATTTAATGTTTTTTTCTATCTCCAAACAAGTGCCAGATGATTTTTATGGGACTTTATTCGTAGATGAGAAATACGTAAATATAAAGGCTTATCCAGTTCTCCCTTTCGAGAAAAATAAAATTAAAACATCCATGCAAAATAATTATAGTAAATAATGGTTGATGGTAAAATTATCTTAAATAAAATCTTGCGTCCTAATCTAGCACCATGAAATAAAACTTACGTAACATATATGTATGGCTAAAACCCTTTTTACGCATATTAATGAAGAAGTTTTCCTGAATGTTCACTTTTCATATTCTTCATTCTCAATTTAATGTATAGAAATAAATAAAATTAACGGATTACTTTAAAAATATAATATTTTGAAGCTTTTTATATCGTTTATACTACAGTTTAAGAATTCAACATTATAAGCTCCTCAATCATTCAGTTATAATTTTATTAACGACTTTTTTAACAGGTCGAAAATGTCATCTGATTAATTTTCATTTACGAACTCATAAAACTACGGAAATAATTTAATAATTCTTCGGAGAAAAGTTGGTATCGGCCAATGTTTTTTTTAATCACATATACTATAATACATACATATTTATAATAACATCATTATTTGTGTTTTATTACAAAAAAGATTTTGGGTTTAATAATCCTGGTTATAATAAACAGACTTCAAAACCTTTTCCTCTCACCCAAAATGATTTGGTCTCCTTTTAAAATTTTTTTATAAATTCCTGGTACTTTTTCACGGGTGGAATAAGATTCCCATCCTAATGTGTTTATATAAAAATGAAACTCATTTAGGAAACTTTCCAGTTTTTTCAGAAAAAATTAGTCAGTGTTTTCGGAAACTGAAAATCTATATATTTATACACTTAACGATAAAAAAAATTAATAAAGCAATAAGAAAGCCTTGCGCTATAGACTCATGTAGCCTTATAGTATAGAGCCAATGTTCGCTTCTGAATTTTTTTTTTTGTTGTATCATATTTTTAAAATGAATAGTTCCGTGGCTCGCCCATTTTACTCATTAAAACTTGCGAGCATTGCAGCTATCTGCTTTCAATTTTACCAACTTTTAATTTCTGGTGGGGTAAATGTTTGCCAACCCCGACTAAGAGTCATTGTGGCCCGGCGTCTTTGTTAAACAAAAGTTCCGGCTGTGCCATTGTTGGTGTAGGGTGGTACTTTGCAAAGATAAATTCAATTAATGCTAAGCGAATTGTTTTTACTTCAATTTCAGGTACAAAATAGAAGTAGCCGGCAAGAGCCTTCCAGTACTTACGAACTTAGACAAGGGGCGCTATGGAGTTATAGTGTTCGAGAATCTTGACAAATACCTTCACATGGACAAGTGGAACCGTGAACTCCTGGACAAATACTGCCGTGAATACTCCGTCGGGATAATAGGATTCGTCAGCCCAAGCGAGGAAACGTTGGTGGCAGCACAACTACGTGGTTTTCCTGTCTACATTCATACAAATTTACGCTTAAGGGACGCGAGTCTCAATCCAGGCTCCCCGATTCTCCGACTTACCCGAGCGGGAGACACTGCTTGGGGCCCGCTTCCCAGTGACGATTGGGCCATATTTCAATATAATCATTCCACGTATGAACCCCTGGAGTGGGCTCAGCGAAATACTCAGGACAATACCGCGGACGGCCAGATCCAACCACCGCTTTCGACAGTCCTACAGGATCATGGTCGTCTAGACGGAATCCAACGAATATTTTTCGGTAGCGGTCTTCGGTTTTGGCTGCATCGTCTGCTGTTTTTGGACTCGCTCTCTTATCTTAGTCACGGGCAGCTAAGTCTAAGTCTAAACCGGATGATTTTAGTTGACATAGACGACATTTTTGTGGGTGAAAAGGGTACGAGGCTGAGGCCTGACGATGTTCAAGCCCTCATTGCAACCCAGAAACGAATCGCGGACATGGTACCTGGCTTTCGATTTAACCTGGGATTCTCTGGAAAATATTTCCATCACGGGACACATGATGAAAACTTTGGCGATGATATGCTGCTGAGAAACGTGCACGAATTCAACTGGTTCTCGCACATGTGGAACCATCAGCAGCCGCACTTGTACGATAATTTGACGGTTCTTATGAATGAAATGATGCTAAACTATGCCTTTGCCAAGGAAAAGGGAATTCCGACTGACTCGGGATATTCGGTGTCGCCGCACCATTCTGGCGTCTATCCAGCGCACGAAATTTTGTACACCGCCTGGAAAAAGGTGTGGAATATCAAAGTGACCTCAACTGAGGAGTACCCCCATCTCCGGCCGGCTAGGCTGCGTAGGGGTTTCATCCACAGGAATATTATGGTTTTACCCCGGCAAACTTGTGGACTTTTCACGCATACAATGTATATAGATAGGTATCCAGGTGGTCGTGATAAACTTGATGAGTCAATTCAGGGCGGGGAGTTGTTCCAAACAATAGTTTATAATCCAATCAACATTTTCATGACGCACATGTCGAATTACGGCTCCGATAGACTTGCTCTGTACACATTCGAATCAGTGATAAAATTCCTTCGATGCTGGACCAATTTGAAACTGAGCTCAGCGCCACCTTTGCAGTTAGGAGAAACGTATTTTCGACTGCATCCAGATGAGACTGATCCTGTTTGGGGTAATCCATGTGATGATCCTCGTCACATTAAGATTTGGTCAAAGAACAAAAGTTGCGATTCGCTTCCAAAATTCCTAGTGATAGGTCCGCAGAAAACAGGAACCACAGCACTTTACACCTTCCTGAGCATACATCCGAGTATAGCTAGTAACCTTCCCAGTCCGGACACTTTCGAGGAAATTCAATTCTTTAACGGCAACAACTACTACAGGGGCCTGGACTGGTACATGAACTTCTTTCCGGTGCAGTCCAACACCTCGACGAAATACATGTTCGAGAAGTCGGCAACCTACTTCGACGGGGATCTGGTACCTAAGCGAACCCACGCCCTTCTCCCACATGCCAAAATTGTGACCATCTTAATATCACCCGCCAAACGTGCCTACTCCTGGTACCAGCACACGAAGGCGCATGGGGACCTAATCGCCAATAACTACAGTTTCTATCAGGTAAGTGGTCGAAGGTTAAATTTTTTATTTCTCCTGTGCACAGGTGCGAAGGTAAAGGAAAACTCTAGTTCAAATGAAATTCATAGGTATTTGCAAATGGTCTGATTCTTATTAGGTACACTTTAAGCTCACGAAATTGGGCCATTTATTCGCCAGGGACGTGTACTTTTTCACTTCTATTTTAGATTCAGACACCATTTCTTCCTGAAGAAGATTAGATATGACATACATAAGTTATTGATACGACCCTACTAAACATTTTCTTGTTTCTGAATCCTACGAATTTTTTACAGCATAAATAAGGATTCCTCAGTAAGGTCAATTTTTAATCTAAATGAATACCCATTTGTTTCCATTAGAGGAGGCGTCTTCTTCGCATCTCTACATGGACTTCGTTGAATTACATTGTACTCTCACCCAGGTCGCATAATTAATCAAAGCCCCGCGCTCGCGCACGTTAAATTTAAATTAAATTTCCAACAGAGAAATACTTCATTATGGAAATTTCAGAGGTATTTGTTTACGGAAAGTTTTTCTCATTTTTCGGATACATCGCTAAGCGGAAAACTTATTCTTTTCACGGATGTAAACCTTTAATATTTCACTCAATTATTTTGCGAACAACTAGTTTTTAAGCTACAGCTGTAGCTGTGCGTATTTAGCAGTTCAGGTAGGTTTTTTAGATTGTATGCTAAAAGGTATCATAGACTTTGCTTATGCTTATGTTTAGGAAATTAAAGCTTTCATTGCGCTTTTAGCCCAGAAAAATGAAATTTCTTCTCCAAAAATGATTTTTTCAAGCTCCACTCCAAAATTGTGTTCGCTCTCTAAAGTCACTTTGAATTGAAATTGCCATATAAAATGGAAATGATTGCATTATGCTCCTGATTTTTATTACGAAAATCATCTAGTAGAGAATTGTAATGTAACGTACGCATTCTACATGATTGACTTCCACTTTTACGATCTGCCTAAATACCGATTTAAATAAATGAACTATCCATATTGCATAACAGCTTTTTCTTATGGTATTTTGAACATAAAAACAAATTCTTAATTAATATGAAGATGAAATAAATAAATACATGAGGAACTGGACAAGGGAACCTAAAATATAAATAAAATCCAGTCGCCTTTTCCCAGATGGCAGTCGCTTTTGTTTTTAGATGGAGTCTCGCTTTTGTTTTTATATGGAGTCTCGCTTTTGGTTTTAAGATGCAGTCGTGCCTTTAAGGATGTCGTTCGCTGTTTATTTAATTTATTTATCGCCTAAAAACGCTGCATACTTATTTAGAAAGTATTTAGGCCGTGAGTGCCTATTTACTGTTCCGCGTTCCTCAAATTATTATCTGAACCTTATAATAAACGGATTAAGGACGTCCCCAAAAAAATCAATTTTCTTAGGATTTTTTTTAAACTTTAAATACACATACTTATAAGTGTCCTTTATACGTAGAAACTTTTTTCAATGGCTCTTGCGGGACTAAATTTCGAAATATTGACTATTAAAATTTGCATATTTAACATGGGAACCCTATCCCGATCGGTGTTAAAGCGAATGTTTTATTAAATAACAATAGTAATTTTCTTACAATTTTTTTAAAACACTGATAACTATTAATTAAAGATATAGCGAATATCTTCCTGTAAAAATAACTATGGCAAGCGTTATGGGTTTTGTTATAAAACATATTATAAGTGAGCTAGTTTTCGATGATTTTCACTTCTCTTGAAGTGAGAGATGGCGACTTGGCGAACGACGCAATGAAATCGTTTTTGTAGTTCTGCGCGTGTGAGCGGAGGCGAAAGAGTGTACTGCTGTACTGCTCTTTGGGAACGTCCTTAAAACTAGTTCCTTTGTGATTTCTCTACACCCCCCAAATCCCACATACATGTGGCGGTACCTGATGTGTGTTGTGTGAAAGCAGGCTGTGATTATTTTGTAAAAATTGTAGTAGGCCTGCCGTTTTGTTTTTAGAAAATATCAATGTAAAAAATTCAGTTTCGGTTTGTCATTTAGAAGCGAAGGTTGAATTCAAATTAAATAATTAAAATAAATTATTAAAGTTGAATAGTTTCTAAATTTATTGAATTTTTTATTTAATTTTAATTCTACCTTCGCTTCTAAATGACAAAGCGAAGCTGAATTTTTTACATTGATATGTATTTTATTATTCAAAAAAATTCTTATAAATTATAATTAAGTAAACCTTACCTACTCATTATTAGTTGCTTAAGCCTTTTCTATATAAATATGAATTTCGTTAAAGTCTTTTGTTTTTTGATATACTAAGTATAGTATTTTGTTTTCCCAAAATTAAATTTTAAATTCAAAATTGTGAAAAATGTAGTTTTTAAATTTTTAACTCCATTTTGGATAATTTTACTTATCCATATCTATGTTATATTTAATCTGCACTTTTTATTTTGGAAGAACCCACCACAAGTTCTAGAGGCGACATACACCGCATATTTTTTAAGGGAGCTTTCATTTAATTATAATAATTTTTTTAATTGTAACGCTCTTGTCGGTTATTAAAATGATGTAAAAATAGAGCTTGCAAGGGTGTTCGACTTGAAGTATGTATATTTTTTGTAAAAGAAATGGATTAAGAATTACGCTTGATAAGACAAAATTCCTACGATTTTGCTTATGTGCCTATTAACATTTTATCTGGCAATTTAGTCTCCATTTCGAGTAAATCTGTATATCTATATAAAAGGCAACCGTTACTGACTGATCCATCAATACACAGTTCAAACCACTGAACGGATTGCGCTGAAATTTGGCACGCAGATAGTTATTATGACGTAGGCATCCGCTAAGAAAGGATTTTCCAAAATGCACCCCCTAAGGGGATGAAACGGGGGTCCAAAGTTTGTATGAAAAAACAAAATCAGATAGACTTAGTAGGCCCAGGTTCGTTTCCCGTTATGGGAATTAACAACCAAATTCGTTGCCTAGGTGATATTGCTTAATTGCCACACATACGATACCTTCTCATTCATTTGCGTGTCAGATTTAGTTGTGTTTAGGAATTGTTGTTTGGAGCTTGGAGTATTTTGTAGTTTAGAGTACTTTTAGTTATTTAAAATAATGGCCAAAGACGCCGCGTAGTTTGGTGGTTTTGGCACCAAATAATAGATTAGTAAATAATATTGTTTATACAGAAGTTTTATAGAGTGAACTACTTTACCCCGAATTTAACGCGAGCAAAGCCGCGGGCAAAAGCTAGTCAGCTATAAAAAGCGTACATGCCCTGTTCATTACGAAGAACAAGTGATTAAAATCAGCAATAATGTTCCAACCGGATACTGAAACTTACTCAAAATGAAATTTCATTAGTCACAATGCGCAGTTTTTGTTTTTAATTACGTACGAGACGCACTTAATATATTCGTCCCGGGAATCCCTCGCTGGAACCACTCAAATTTTCGTATATGCTGCCCAATATTTAATTAAATGAGCTTGATCGCTGTCCCGTCAGGGTGGACTGACCCGTTTATTCAATTAAAGAAATTACGGCAATCCCTCATTATTTGCGGTCGAATTCTGATCTTAAAAAAGATAAAGTGGTTGCGGCTCTGCTAAGCTAAGGGGGCTTTAACATCCAGAGATTGGAGATTACCTGCTTTCCTTAAGGTATTTTGTCCTATCCCAGCCTAATTCAGGAGAAGGGGAGTTGTCTATGTATAAGTGGTGTCCGAAGGATAGGAAATTGGGGGTCGGGATTTAGCCTGGAGCAGCAAAATTATCTCTAAATAAAATTTTAAGGCCTGAAATTAGTGGCAAGGGAGGAAAAGCAGCAGTGGGCAAATAAAAGAGGTCGGTGTGAAATATTTCGAAAGAATTTTGCAATTTAGCTACGTTCGTCGTAAGCCAAAAACGGTTTACGTATTTTAGGCCTAAGTGCTTGGGGGCACCCTGTTTGGCTCAAAACGTTCCACCTCATATGTAAATAGATGAGGTAAATTGCGTTTTAGCGTTATTAGCACTTGTCCCAGGCTCGCATTATCTCATCGGGATAAAATGAAGCTTCCAAGGACATAATCTTTTCCCTGGAATATGCAGTTTATTTTTATGGGGCTGACATGAATACAACTCTCATTAATAATGATTACATGTGAATGTGGTTTCCAGACGAGGGCTGCCTGCTGGTGACAGAATCACCACTTCATGCTCTAGTCGACTCGTGCTAGTTATCAGTTCGATGCTCGGCAGTGCCACGATTTTTCAAAATGGGTTGCTCTCGTGCATTAATCAAGATTATTAGCTCATTTGGGAAAAGTGCTATCTAGCCATTAACTAAAATACTTAGACGAGGTCGGTCTCAGTTCTGGCACGTACGACCAGAGTACGTTCCCTGCGAATGTGAGCCGATTTTCATAACATTATGTTCACCATGTGAGGAGGAAATTAATAAAATACTTGCTTTTGTTGCAGGTAATAACCGCAAGTGATACAGCACCGAAAGCGCTAAGGGACCTGAGAAATCGATGCCTGAATCCAGGAAAATACGCACAGCACCTGGAGCGATGGTTGGCCTACTATCCCGCCCAGCAGCTCCACATCATCGACGGGGAACAATTGAAATCGAGTCCCATCGATGTCCTCAACGAGCTTCAGCGATTCCTGAAAATTCAGCCTCCCTTCGATTATTCAAATCACCTGAGATTTGACAGTAAAAAGGGATTTTTCTGCCAGGTGATTGGTGAGAACCGAAACAAGTGTTTGGGAAAGTCGAAGGGTCGTCAATACCCCCCGATGGACGAGAGGAGTTTAAAATTGTTACAAAGGTAAAATGGCATGAGGCTTCAGTTTTTCTTTCAGTCCCAACCTTTTTAATCCGCCCGGCGATGTGGGACTATTGTAAAATGCCCTACATTACTGGAGCTTCAGTTGAGTTTATTTACTCAGCTCTTTAGGTCCGCCAAACGCTGGTTACCGAATTTTTGCGGCAACTCTCCGCTGCCAGGGCATGAAATTACTTTTTCA
Source organism: Machimus atricapillus (assembly GCA_933228815.1). Classification (NCBI taxonomy): domain Eukaryota; kingdom Metazoa; phylum Arthropoda; class Insecta; order Diptera; family Asilidae; genus Machimus; species Machimus atricapillus. Next base: position 33,372,557 of record OW121784.1, read on the forward strand.
ATTCGTATTTTTTTTGCTAGCCCTGATGAAAGCGATTGTGAAGTTATTAAAACTTTTTTACCAACAACCAGGTCTGATAAAACTTTCCCCACCACGAGCCAGTCATCCACATGAATGAATTGCGGTCTACACGGCAAGCCCTGCTCTCTACTTGTAATGAACTGCAATTTTACAATCGTCCCGAACTCTGAAGCATTTCGGATTCTTAAATTTAGCTTTGATTTCGACGACAACATGAGAATAGTTTGCTTCCCATTTGCGGCTTGGCTCTAGAGAAATTAGAGCAGAATGAGGTTTGTGAATTGTTGGCTCCTCGTTTTTGCAACCTCCATTAGTAGAGCAAACAAGATTTGTCCTTGGTGTCCTTTTGGACACTTCAACTTGATGTGCCCGAAATCAAACTCCATATTTCTGGTATCCTACACCTCGTTTTCATGAATTCTTTGCTAAGCCAGAGCCATTGCTCGTTGAATTTTTGCTGAATCATCACTGACCTTTACTTTAAACTGCGTGGTAGGAAAAGAGGATTTGGAGAGAACATTGTCTGCCTCTAGACCACACACTTTGTTTTCAGAATAAGGGCAGTACTGCATAAATTACAACGCAAGTACGACCAGTGTCCTAATCTTCTTGTGGCGTAACATAATAGCAAACAAAAGAATTTTCTCAGGTTTGCGGCAGATTCCGTATAATGAAAACAAACTTTTAACATCAAAGCTTAACCAAAATGGCAAATAATTAGTTTTATGATTCCTGCGGTTTCTCAGTTCTTCCTGAATTCCTGGAATCTGCAACTATGTATACATATATTAAAAGCATTTTTTCTTTTAATTATAATACCAGCACTTGGCTGCAATATATGTATTTAATAGATATACGATTAGAAATATATATAAACATACTTAAAATCAATAATCTTCTCTTCTGTATACATACATATATAAAAGGCGGATTGCGCTGAAATTTTGCACGCAGATAGTTATTATGGCGTACGCATCCGCTAAGAAAGTACTTTCCAAAATTCACCCCCTAAGGGGATGAAACGGGGATCCAAAGTTTGTATGAAAAAACAAAATCAGATAGACTTAGTAGGCCCAGGTTCGTTTCCCGTTATGGGAATCAACAACCAAATTCGTTGCCTAGGTGATATTGCTTAATAATTGCCACACATACGATACCTTCTCATTCATTTGCGTGTCAGATTTAGTTGAGGCCAGATGCGATTTTGCCTGTTGTTTGCACAAATCCCTGCAACAATCTCGTGCTTCATTTAAAACAAACATGTAAATAATATCATTCACCATAAAATTGCAATTTCAAATTCGATCAAAACATGGCTCCTACATTTTTGAACTTTTCTTTTAAAAATTGTGAAGTAATATTATTTGTTTAAAATTTTGTGAAATGGCAACTTGTTTTTCAATTTTATAAATTCACAAAATTGAAGAAAATCACAACTAAATCAAATTGTCAATCGGCACTCTGATGCCGCGTTCCACGGTTTATTAGAAACGCTGCTTAAAATCAAAAAAATTTAGTACGACCAGGCCCTCCTCTCCACCCTCCAGAAAACGCATTATAGAAATATTGCAGGATTTTGGTTAATAGCGTGCCTTGTGGCCTTTCTCAGTCAAAAAACAAAATCGCACTCAAATCAGAATAAGTAAAAAATATGATTCAGTTCATATTCTCAAATAAATTTAAGAACTCATATTAAAAAAATGTGCGAAATAATCTAAAACAGTTTTAATCCATAAATTATTATTATTATTGTTTTTAAATTCCTTGAAACATTTATTTAATTAAAATGTTTTATTCTACTTTTAGATACTATTTAAGCCACAATACTGCGCTAGTGAAACTGCTTAAAAAACTTGGATCTCGTCCTATTCCACAATGGCTCAAGGATGACCTTTCGACGTCATCATGAGGACACGCCAAGCGCAATCGCCACAAGCGCAGGAACAGCCACCATAACCAGTACAGAGCAAAGACCGAAGACCGCCGACGAAACAAAGTCAATGTAATTAAATGTCTCATACTCCTATCGACTAGATGTTAGCTTGTAAGTTAGACTACTATTTAAGACTTAAATTAGAAATGATTAACTTTTGAGGTAGCTTAAGCGACACGCTGTAAATTATCTAGTAAGACGCTTCAGATGGTATACATTATACCCCGTCACATGTCTTATGGCAAGATATCAAACCTTGTAACTTGAATGTTAGACGCGCTCTTAGTCTAAGTCAGGGTAATCATGTATCACCGTAAGTTTACTTCAATTTTTTTGAAAATGAACGTTTTGTTTTTAGTTTGTGTCGTTTTATGTTAACTACTTCCACTAATCCTTTCACCTTTGTTTCAAACACTCTCTTTCCTTTTCCGATAACTATGCCAGATAAGAAAAAATCGAAATAGTGAGTTAATACTTCAATGTAAAATCTAAAAATACTTTTCTATGCGGATTACATCCGAAACTATGTTTTACATGCATATATGCGGGAAACACTTATCAGAGGATTTATTTATCGTTTTAGCATCCGATTTTGAACTAACGAATACACGAAGGCTGATTAAGTTTGTTGTTACACATTTATCTTTTAATATTTTTGTTTAAATGGCACCAAACACTTTGAATTGATGTCATGGTGTTATAATAATACATATAATTTTCTAAATTGCCTTTGTTATGAGGTAATTAGGCCGGTGAATTATTTACATATGTATTTTCAGCTACATGCTATGCTTATCTCTTGTAGCTGTACAATCGGATCCTATTATAATTCTATCAAAATTGGTAAATATTTCCACATAATGTATAAGGGTGGTTCAGATTTTGGATAATATTCTTGAAATTCTTATTAACAGCACATGTTTCATCAAATGGAAAAATGCATTATCGTAAAAATGAAATCATAAAAAATTACACTTACACTTTTCTGGTAAAAACATTGATGATTTTCGAAAAGTAATTTAATAAAGAAAGAGTGGACTCATCATTTTCAACTTTTGCAACATTTTTATATATCTAGTAATCTAGCAGGTAATAAAAACCGAATTTTTTTTTCACAAATTCAAAATGGCAGCTGTACAAAAAAATTGCGGGTCACATTTGCTCGATCTCATTTGACCTGGACAGTCAACCAGTGGAAATTTATCGTTACTATTACTATTAGTATTTAGCTTAAAATGCATATCGAACATTTCTAAAAACTGGTTTACAAAAAAAATCATAAAATCCATTCAAAAATCTGCGCATATTCAGATAAATTTAAGGTGGTCTTAATTAGATTTCCATAGCTGTAGATAGAAAGACTTTTGGGGATGATGATGATAGGTCTGTAAGAACCCACCCACTTAACACGATGAGTAAAATGAGTTTTGGAGAGGAAAAATTCGAGAATAAAGACAAAAATTCATGTTCTCAACACTTTAAACTACAGAATTATTTCCTGTAAAAACCAAAATAGATTTTTTCAAGCCGTAAAAGTGTAATGCCGTAATGCAGCTGTAGGGACATAAAAGTATAAAACTGATTATTTTTAAAAATCGCCTTTTGAGCCCGCTTATTTCCTTAATTCAATTGTTTTTGAACAATTTGAAGGGAAATTGAACATTCGATGTAAATCGAGATTTCTATCTTTTTTGGAAAATTTCTTTTTAAGCAGCTGCAATACATACACAAGCAAACATTAATTAAAAAAATCAAAAAACCCGATTAGAAGTGAACTAAAAAGATGGAAAGTAATTCTTATATGGCTATTAAAATTAAATGGTCTAGCAAACATCATCTTGATTTTGAAAGACTTATTCATTGATATGGCACTCAATATGGTACGAAATTTTTTTTGTCTCTACCGCCATTTTGTATTTTACGGCCGCCATTTTGGTTTTATAAAAACAAAATCTAGCCTATAACCATCGCACGATTTAGACGAATCGATACACACCTCATTGATAGCAGCTACAGCTATACATCAAATTGCCACAAATGTTTATCTATCCAAGCTTTAAACATTGAACCTGATAAAATTTTGGATTAATTTTTGGACATAAAATGAGTATAAATAAATATATGTATATGGTTTTCTTTTACTCTCCGTTTGAAAACTCTTTATAACGCAATAAAATACCCGGTCCCTTCAATTTCGCTACATATATAGAGTTTACACTGTATAAATTTATTTCTTCAGCGCTGACAGGGAAAACGGGGGAAATGAATAGTACAAGAGCTTAAATTCTATTGATCAATTAATCGACTATATGTTACAAAAAGCATCAGGTTTCGCTTCACTTATTTTAGATACCCTGGTCCAATGGCTATCAATGCTTTTTTGTCACTGCAATTCATTCTTAGCTGTTTTTTGAGCCGCAGGAAGCTTTAAAAGGTTTTTAGCATTACACAACTACATCACCAGAAATAATTAATGCTAAAACTCTTTTAAAGCTTCGTGCGGCTCAAAAAACAGCTAAGAATGAATTGAATCGACGAAAAAGCATTGATATCCATTGGATCAGGTTAAATAAACAGAGTAAATGCCTTCCATACAAAATTGCGAAATATTTAAACAAATTTTTGAAAATTTTTAATTTTAGTTATTGGAAACTGGAAAGTGATAGCACCTTTGGTTGTTTTGTTTGTTGCGATGTAATTTTGGATTTCTTGTGATAGTATATTATATGAAAAAAAAAAAACGTTTCTATCTCGAAAACTATCAATATTTTAAAATTACTAACACCAAAAAGCAAATTCCTTTGACCAAATTATATTTAGGGCGTGTGCCAAACCAGACTTTTCTTTTGAAAAGTACGGTAAAAATGTGCTAGATTAAGTTGCCTGTGCCAAACAACAGGAGTCTTTTCAAGTGACGTTGGATTGACTTATACACACCCAAAGTCGGGAAATGGACGAAGAAGATATCGAAGTTGTAAATATATTTCTTCAAATGTTGGCAAACTATTTCAAATACATTATTAGTAACTTTATAATTATCAGTTTTTAATAATTTTTTACTTACAACGTTCACAATATTCTCTTCTGGTCATTTTTCTAACGTCTTCAATTAACTTTAAACCTTTTTACCAAATATTTTAAAAGACTAAAAAATTTCTCCTCAAAAGATTTGAAAATCAGCGTATGTGTGTGTCAAAACAGTGATCATTCGTTAAAATTTACGAGAGTGGTGGCTCTGCTTTCGATAAGGGGAAAAGTACTGAATTGTCATTGAAAATTCTACTCGCCAGATTACTTTTCGTTGAAAAGTCGACTTTTCAAAAGAAAAGTCTGGTTTGGCACACAGCCTTAAATTTAATATTAAGGCTGTGTGCCAAACCAGACTTTTCTTTTGAAAAGTCGGCTTTTCAACGAAAAGTAATCTGGCGAGTAGAATTTTCAATGACAATTCAGTACTTTTCCCCTTATCGAAAGCAGAACCACCACTCTCGTAAATTTTAACGAATGAAAACTGTTTTGACACGTCACATACGCTGATTTTCAAATCTTTTTGAGTTAATTGAAGACCTGGTCATTGTTATTTCATATTTCCTTATAGAGCAGCGACTTTTCATTACAACAATATAAATGTGGCTAAAATATTAAAAACACATTATTATATGCAGTGTATTAAAAGCTGAAATATTGATTACCCTGTTTTGCAAGCAACGATTTAGTTTCCTCCTCTTCTCCTTTTTGTATTTGAAATAGTTTGCCAACATTTGAAGAAATATATTTACAACTTCGGTATCTTCTTCGTCCATTTCCCGACTTTGGGTGTGTATAAGTCAATCCAACGTCACTTGAAAAGACTCCTCTTGTTTGGCACAGGCAACTTAATCTAGCACATTTTTACCAGACTTTTCAAATCTGGTTTGGCACACGCCCTAAGCTTATTTTCAAAAGGGTGTTTTCGGAAACATCATATGACTTGACAATTGCATTGTCTGTTGACTGATTTTTGCCTATTGACAATCATCTGTCTCCAAATAGCAAAGTATTCCTTCTGTATCACATGCACACCTCCTTTGATTTTTGTCAAAATTTTGCTGTCTCATGACTATAGTCAAGTTGTTTTAGAATTGTCAGCAAATGCATGATCCAGTTTTCGAACAATTGATTTTGATGATTGTAAGTCATATGACGTTTCCGAAAACACCCAAAGTTGTTGGAAATATATATGTATTTATCATTTGCACCGCCTACAACCGAACGCATCCCAGATACTGTACACGACGGTCCGTTCCGCATAGTCATAATAATTTTATATATGTATCTAACGAGGTCACTACTCGGACATGCTTTTTTTTTCAATTTCGGTATCCATTCCATTTTAGTTCTCTGTGGAAGGAAGTTGAATGAAATTAAAGATTCATTTATACTGAACTACTAGTTCTTATTTTATTCTCCATTTGTCGCCCTGCATAATTCTAACAAAAGTTGATAAATTCTCTTCCCAATAATTACATTAAACAATTTGAACTGATATTTTGTTCCTGTATGTATTTTATACATCCGGACTTGTTTTTTGCAGATCCTTATTAAAACTAGGGCCTTACTCCTGAAAACGAGACGATGGACGGAAACGAAACGATACAGTCAGACGAAACGAATACAAATATCCTACTATTGAAAACGATTGTCAGATGCTTATAGTATTGCCATACGGATTCATAAATGTAGTCAGAACAACCAACATTGATAGCACAAACCTTTAATAATTTAACGACTTTTCATAATTTGAGGAGCTGGCGAACAAAACGGTATAATTACATAAAATGAAATTTTACAGGAGCAGTAAAAAACTGAATGACATACTTACAGTGAGCTTTTGGCGGCGGTTTTAATTTATCTATATGTAGTTTGAAACTTTATTTGTCATATGTTAAATCCAGATTGCTATGTCTAATACAACGGAAGATATTTAAATTTGTAAAATGCAATTATGCCGTTTTGTTTGCAATCGGTGCAATTATTACGTTTTTGATTGTTACGAGGATGCAATTAAGCCCTTTTGATTGCTAACAATAAGTTTTTTGTGAGTTAGGTTAGGTCAATCTAAAAAAAAAACAGTTTAATTCGTTTATTTATTACTACATTTCTTAATCAACAAAAAAAAAAAAATCTTGGGTACTTGAAATACTTTCTTTTTCATTAAATGCGATAGAATAAAGGTTTCACTTTAAAAACAAAAAAAAAGGTCACTTCCATCCATTTTGATTGACATCTTGCAAATTTGTATGAAAATTATTCGGTTTTGAACGAAAACGCGCTCGCTTATTCAATGCTGTTGAAGCTTTATTGTAATTATACCATTATGATCGAAACCATGAACTTTGGATGCAATTTTAACCCTGTTTTAGGAGGTTTTTATTGAAAATGAGTTGAGATTCAAATTCAGCGGGCCCAAAACCTCCGGACCGTAAAAAAAAAAGGATTTTGACCGGAGGTGTAATTATACCGTTTTGTTCGCCAGCTCCTCATTTTATTGTCATCCGTCAAGTCTCAAATTGTTTAGTAAATAAGTTGAAAAATAAACATGTTGAATGTGTGGCTCTTAATAAGTTCCTCGTTGCTGCATCTCATTTTTCCGAAGTTTCTTCTTTAAAAAAAATTTAAAATCGCTCCACACCTGCAATAATATATTATTGCTAGGTCGGGGTGATTCTCCATATGACCCACTAATACTTTATACTGCCTGGAATTTGTTATTTTTGACATAAATATAAAAAAAATTATTCCAAATAATTCAATTTATATTTTAATAATTTAAAATTACATTTTGAGCATAACCTGTCACAATCACAAACGTCTAGACGAGAGACGATCACCTAAGTGCAATCGTTTTAGAAACGAAAACTATACGATTTTCGTTTTCCTAAGTAGCATTTGCATCGCGCTTCATCGTTTACGTTTCGTTTCGTTTTCAGTAGTAAGGCCCTAGGTCTCTTGCGAAAATGTAGTCACTGCAGCCTATACAAAATTCGAAGCGGCCTATAAACAGTTCCAATAAGAACTTAATTTGTTTAATAATGTTTAATTGTTTAAAGAATAAGTATGAGTAAATAATTTAATTTATAAGTAATTCCACAACTGTCTGGCATAGTGAATTTTCACATCCATAGTTTAGTCTATTCATTTTGTTACCTTTTAAAGTAGTTCCAATTTTTCCAACCAAATAAAAACTGTTTGACCTATTCTTAAGCGACTAGAGGTGAAGTCATGTCTGGTGTGCGATAATCTGTAGTAAACAATAAATATGTATGTAGGTGAATTTTGGTTCGCTACCAAACGCGACCTCACTTCTGAATTTTATCCTTCAAATATTTCAGAACTAAATCTTCCAAAATGTGTCTCTTCCATATAATCTAATTGTTCTCCTGCACATTTTTGAAAACCTTTTTCTTCATACACTCCAACAAATTCTTTTCCTGAAATTCAAAACTAAATCCTCTCTGGAAAAAATCGTTACTTGTGATTTAATTGGAGAAACTGAAGTGACAGCAGCAATTAATTCTAGTGTTAATTTCGAATTCTAGACGAGATTAGAAACAAATAAGGTAAAATAAACCAATGTAAATCAGAAAAGTTGAAGTTACTGTAAAATAGATAAAGAAACATTGAACTACAATGAGTTGAAATTTCATGTGAGCCCTTTGCAGACAATAAAAGAGACGAAGTACTCAAATTAAGCTTTCGTTTTACTTCCTCCTGTTATTAGTTTAGTGTTTAATTATTTTGTGAGTATAAAATGTGAAAATATTAACACCAGGATCACCTCAATTAATTGCAAATATTTTGAGTTGTTTAAATAAAAATGTGAATGGAACCAATTTTGCAAATATTAAAAGCAAGCAACTAAATTGCAAAATTTTTTTTAGTTAGCACTATCTTTGCTTCTTACCCGGACATTTAGGGCGATCTTACGGTTATTTGCAAATTTGCAGAAAATTCTAGCGAGAACGAGCGGGTTATCCAAAAATTTGGTAAGTAAACTTTTGAATTATTTCACAATTTCTTTTTGTTTTTAGCTCTTTAAGTTTTTCTTCTCTATAAAACGAAAAATCGCTCATTTTAATATCAAAAATTGAGGTTATTTTTATAGCAGTATTATATATAAATTCAAAAGAAGTCAAAAAAAAATACTGCATTTGTGATAATTATAAAATGTATGTATATAGAGTACTCACTCATTTTCTTTCACTATTTTTTCATCACTTTCTTCATTAATAAATGCACTTTGTTTATTCATATTTAAAACACTTTATACATAAATTTTACGCGTACAGCTGTCAGTTATGAGCAGTTAGCAGCTAATCTAGTCGCCAACGCCGCACCGCTGTGCCGGTCGGAGTGGGGGGTGTTAGGTTTTTTCGTTACGGAATTTCTTGATTCGGTCGCCGCGCTCAAAGCCCGCGATAAAAGCTATGCAATAGCTTAAAATTCTTAATAATCGTTATCGAACAATCGAAAAGTAAAGTAAAATCTACCTCACAATCGTTAATATCCAATTTATAATTTTTATTTTGCGGAAAAAATTAAGCCTTTTATTCCAAATATTTTACTTATGATACACATGGGGTAAACTTTACCGGGTATTTACAACAGAGTATTTAAATTAAAATTACCCAGTTAATTAGAACCCCTTGACACACATAAACCGGGCTATCTTTGACGGTTATTGAATATTTGATTATTTACGATTGGATGTTGTCAATTTGTGAACTGCATAGCGCGTGAAGTGCGTAAAATGGAAATTCAAGAAGTATTAGTGTTAAATGAAATAATGGAACACCAAGCATTAAAAATGAGGCAGAAAGTAATTGTGAATTTGAGGAAAATTGAGGAATTAAAAAAATGATACTGCACAGTTGAAATAAATATAAATTTGAAACACAGTATTTATTTCAGGTCGAGTATTCCTAATTCTGGGAAAAGGAAGTGCCGAAATTTGACGAAGAAAAATTTAAAACTTACTTTCGTGTCGACAGACCAACATTTGAATTTATAGTGTCAAAACTGCAAAGATTGACGAAGGAAGACACCACTTGGAGATCTTCTATTCCAAATAGACCAGATTTAAAATAATCAATCACGTCGGGGTCACCAATTTAGCGAATTAATAACACAGCACCTTAATTAGAAATGTTTAATATATTTTGCCAGCTAATGAACAATGAAACTTGTAACCGTAATGGCTGCCGTTCCCGAGAATAATGAAAAATACTAATGGCTGCTTCCTTCTCATGAAAATCGTTTTTAGCCAGGCTACTGTGATTTCCACTACTATTACTGCGATTGCTGAATTTAACCGAGTAGGGAAGTCACAGTAGCAGGCCAACTGTGGCTAATTTCTGACGCCACAGATCAATTACAGGAGGAAATGCAGAACCTACGGGTAATCTTATCCGAAGAGCTCTTGTACAATTCTTTAGTAAGTACAAAATAACAATATGATAAGAAAAATACTTTATTTTATTTATTTTTCAAAAAAAAAAAAAACAAGAAAAATTAATGATTTAAATGCTTTCAACTTTTATTCAGTTTTTCTTTTTCTATTAAAAAATTGATGAGTTTTTCCTGATTTGCTACACTTTGTTTCAGGATGTTGTTAATCTCTTTCAATAGATTTTTTGTTTCGTCAATCTTGTTATTATGTTCTTTTTCAGCTTTTTTCATTTCTAAATGAAACATCTTGAATGTTACATTTTCCTTTTCCGCCAAAGCTAGCAGTCTTTCATTAAAACTGTTTTTCTTTGCAGAGCGTGAACAAGAGGCGGTTGAAAATGATGATGGAGTTGGATTAACTGGCGGGGGTGGAGTTGGAGTAAGTGGGGAGGGTGACAGCAATGCCGAAGAACTTTCTTTGGGCTGCAGGAAATAATAATTGGAGTCCAACGATGCTGAGGAGTCCACCTGATCCACCGGAATATCTGCATTTATCTGTGGACATTTTATAATATATTTAAAAAGCATCAAAATAAAAAAACATTTCCTTACCATAAAATTAATAAATGATTCCTCTATTAATTCCGTCCCGCGGTTGCTCTTGTGATGGCCTATAAATTCTTTCAATGCTGGATAATGCTCCCATTCGGACGGTGCTCCTCCCGAGGCCCCTTCCTTCAAAACTTTGCATCTATAAATTTATTATTTATACTTCATTTCACTGCAGCATTTATCACACATACCTGAATCTTTTTGTGAGATTCTTCAGCCGAGTTTTTATTTCGTCAACACGTAGCTGCAGATTGAAATTTTCTACTATTTCCTTCCTCATTGCTTGAAAAATGTGGCTATTCCTTTTGTTCCCACGAAGCTCCTCCGCATGATTTCTCCACACCTCTATTAATATCTTTTGTCACTTGCTTTTAAAAACTTTCTTTTCTGCATTTTTTTCTCCATTTGAACTGCCAAAACATTAAATATTTGACAGTATTACCATTTCTAGTGACTACCAGTTGGCGCTTTGGTCAGTTGATTGCTTTTTAGAACGGGGTAATTGAAATTATCCAGCAATTTTTGTGTATATTCAAATACCCCGAAATTACTCGGTTATTTTGCTGGGTATTTTCAGAATATCCAGGGTATTCTAGTGAAACACATGGAGTAAAAACGGGGTAATTAAAATACCCGGTTAAGTTTACGCCATGTGTTATGAGGCTATAAATGAAATAATTGAATTTAGCTTGGTATAAAGAAATAATTTTTTTTTTTTTTTTTTTTGGCATTTAATGTCGATGATATAGTTCGAACTGTGCGAAAGATTGATGAGACTAAATTTTTTAAATTACCTGAATCGTGTTTGGTTTTACGAGTGAATTGATTTTGTAAATAATAATAAGGTAAGAGCTTTAACTTAGATCTGGAGTGAAGGAATTGTTGTAATAGCTATTTTAAATTGTTATAGATTTAGTCAGCTGTCAAAAATTTAGTTACCTCGTCTAAGAGACTAAATTTCGATTTCAAAAATAAAAATAAGACTAATAAATATGGTTTTATATAAATCATATTTAAACCTCCGCAAATCCTTGAAATTTTTCTCGATAAAACCTCTCCGTTTTTGTTGGTCTCTCTATGGTTACGACTTAATTCAGTGTGAATTTACCTTTAGTATTTGAGAGCGCCATCTTTTAGCAATAATCGCGTACAAAAACCAGATGTGTTTTACTCTCCCTTCAATTAATTGACATATAGGTGACGCGGCACTATAAATTGAGTCCTAATTATTCAACTATTTTCACTGCAAGGTTTAAAATATTCAAAACGAATTAAAACGTGAAACTGGTTCAAACTTGGACTAGCGCATTACCAACTTTCCGCATAAAAATTCCCGATGCAGCCGGCATGCGCGAAGCCCCGTTATCAAAACAAAAAGGCAAAAAGCTCCCGGTTTACAAATACCCGCAAAGCTCGCAGGTTGTCAGAAAAACGGAACGAAAATAAACTTTAGTAAACTATCAAAGATGGCGCCGGGCGTGTGTGTTGCGAAGTGCCGTGTGCTCCTGCGGTTCGATTTTACGCGTTTTGGATTACGAACATTGCCCAGTTACCAGGTAGTGAACCCGGTAAGTCACCTGTCCCCTGCACCTGACCCCGCGGCCCGCTGACAGCGACCGGGAGTCGTTTTGAGCCGCCGCCGCGGCCGCCTTTTCGATCAGTGCCGTCTGAGCCGCGAGATCGGCGGCGGTGGGTGAATGAATGCTGCGTTTATTTTATCAGTGTGATGACAGCTCCCGCTGCCAGTGTTTGTGGATTTCGTCGTGCGGATGGGAGCTGTGTCAAAATTCCTGTTAATTGTGTGAGTGGTTGCGGAGGAAAAGATCCCGCACGAAAAGTTCCGCACCACGCCGCCGAGCGATTTTCTTGAGAGGAGTTCACCTGCACGGCGCCGGAGCTGCGGCTACCTGCTCGAGGGCAACACTCCCAAAAATATCCCGGGCTAGCGACCCTCGGAATCGCGGGATTTTTAAATTTAGCAGAGGTGTTGCCCAGGCCCAGCTGTTTGCGCTATTTGGGAAGAAAAATTCTCTCAAGTGGCACCCGGGCCCCAACCGAACCAAAGGTCGTCTGTCCAAATATTTGCCGAGCACGAGATCCACACCCAGGGCGCTACCGGGAACCCGAAAGTTTTTTTTCTTTCCTCCTCGGGAGTCGGGAGTAGCCAGACATCCCGTAGCCGACGTCGGGATTTAATGCGTCCGCATTGCAGCATTCTTCCCTATCTTGGCTTGTTGACAACACATACAGTGGCGGGGAGGTGCGGTCGGGGAGCACTCCAGGATCCCTAATTTCTGGCTGTTCTGCGCTCCCGATTCGTATCTGGAGTCCCCCCCGACTGTCTCCAGCGGGAAGCCGTGACCTGGGACTGTTTTGCCCTAATGATTCATTCACAACGGCACGTGCTTCTGGGGAAGTGTGCGTGCAAATTGGCAGGTCAAGTTCACGCGGGGCTTCATCTCCGTCCGACTCCGCGGATCTGTGATGCGGTCTTCGGGGAAGTATTTTCGCTGATTAAATTTATGGCTTAATTGGGGGCCCCACCGTTACCTTGGTCAGATTATACACAACCGCAGAGTTAAATCCTGGACAACGTCTGGTTAATTAGCCCCCTACTGAACCGCAACATTTTTTATTCCGATTCGGACGAAGGACGCAACACACCAAAGTTCAAATTCCCTAAACAAACCCTCTTTTGCCGGTCTGTTTTGCGGGTTTCCAGGATCCTTCGAGCAGCTCCGCAGGGTGACAATTCGCAAATTAACGGCTGTTTACATGGAGGGTTTTCACGTACCTCGACTATGGCACCACAATTCGCAAACAAGTGCGCTCCGGGCCTATTCATTAAAACCTATTCGCCGCGCCCCCCGCGCTCCGTAATAGGCGAATGTGATGCGGCTCACTCGGAGGGGCTCTCGTGCTCCTCCCGCTCGTAAATTTTTAATTTCCTGCAAGGAGGCGCCGTGAGCAGCCTACCTGTCGTTGCGGAGCACGCCTGTCCGTCTTCCAAGGAGTAGGAAGCAATCTTGATAGGAATAATTGCTATGAGAACGCGGATATTGCCGGTGCCGTGCCGCTGTAATTTAAATTGGGTTCCTCTCTGGGGGGGAAAAAAGGGCCGCCCCAAAATCATTTCATATTCCCGGGACTGCTGCAGTTATTTTTGGTGCTTAAACGGCGTTCCATTGGACGGTCCCTTAAGGGCGCCCAGGAGAAGTGGCTCAGTTTGAACGATCCTCAAACAAAACTTTTTGCTGACAGTGGCAAAATAAAATTTTCTTGGTAAAATTAAAGTAGAAAACTTTTTCATGCATTTAATCGCTCGAGACACTTAATTACCATAACGTTTATTTGTTTTTTTTCCCTATTTTATGGCGTTTTATGGTTCAGTGATAGCGCCCAATGTCGCGACCCTCACACATTGTTAAACGCTCCTCGTTTATATGTCGCACCACTTTTCGAACTAAATGTAGCAGGCAAACAGGAGCAGGTGCCTTCGTTTTTTTTTAACAATGCATGGGTCGAAAATCGAAATAACTCGCACGAGAATTCAGTAAAAAGTCCTCATCTGTGTGAAATTTATCTGATAGTCGCCAAATCAACCCGCAGCAGCTCACAGAAGCATTAAGTTTTTCCTATTGATTACGCTGAAAATAGGCTTTTCGGCTTAAGTAAAGAATAGGGGATTCGCTCGGATTTCAATGAAATTTTGCAGGTGCCTTCCGTTCCATTTGTCCTAAAACGAGAGGTCTATAGCAATTTTGCGGCTATACTTTCAGAAATGTTCAACTTTTATTATAATAAAATGTCAAAATTAAGAGTTGAAAAAATTATTTTTATATTGGAATTTTTTACATTTGTAATACAGGGATTTCCAATAGGAAAGGTTCGATGTTGAAATGGAATAAAACAAGCTGTGTGTGAGGTATTAACGAAATTAATCGTTCAAATGTCCGCCGCGGCTTCGCACGGTGGCAAGGATCAAAGAGGTCCAATTTTCAATGACTCTGCCGCATAGATCCGGCTGAATTTAAGCGATGGCCTGGGTTATGTTAACTTTGAGGGCATCAGTCGATTGCGGCCTATTGGCATAGACCTGCGACTTCAGAAAACCCCACAAGAAAAAGTCTACCGGGGTAAAATTGTACGATCTTGGTGGCCAACTCACGTCACCTCTGCGAGAGATAACCATACCCTCAAATCGTTCATTCAGAATGTCCATTGTGGCGTTCGCTGTGTGGCACGTAGCGCCGTCCTGCTGGAACCACATGTCGTTCACGTCCGTAGCGTTCAATTCGGGCCAAACATTTGTTATCATTGATCTGCAGCGCTCGCCGTTGACAGTGATGGCCTCACCAACATCATTTTCGAAAAGTACGAACCAATGACGACGCCGCCCGGCCCAAAATCCGCACCAAACAGTAACTTTTTAACACGCTTTTATTAACTTCACCTGTAACTATGTAAAGGAATCTTGGAAGTTAAATTTGACCCATCTTCCCGGTTTCCGATTGGGCTGAATTTTTGCATTCTTATCAAGGACTGATGACAATACGTTTGTTCCATTACCCTGAACAGGATCGCCAGGATCAACACTTCGCTTGTATCAGCAAGCATGTTTTTTAGTTTTTTAAACTATTTTGTATTATGTGGATGCATTGCCACCTGGTGAACCTCGTGTGGGTTGGCGTTGTCCCATATACGACAATTTTGCCGCTAAAGATGATTTTTCGGCTTAAATTGGGGTCCTCTTCCAAACGCTCCGAAGCCCAGTCAGTGAACAAACGGCGTTGTTTATGGTCATTAACTTTGAACTCCTGGATCAGTTGGATCTTGTACGGGTGCAGGCCCAAGTCCCGACGCAAAATTCGCCAAGTTGTTCAAGGTTGTAGAACCGCTTCAGGGTTATTACTACTATTGGAAAAGGTTTTATGATTTAATGCAACAATAATAACCCTTTTTACCAGTAAATGTAGAGTATACTAGGTCTAATGTACCTTTAAATACGAAGTGTAAATGATATATACATATGTATAATCCGAACTCCTACGATTCTTTCCTGAAACTCTTAACGGTAAAATTTATAATTTTCAAGATAAAGACGAAAAACTTAAATTCACTCCACTGTTCTGTGGATATGCTTTTTGAAGGAAGTTTTCTTTAAAACATAAAATTAAAGGAATATTCAAACATTTTTAGTAAAAATCAAATTGTAATCAAATATTTTAAAAAGAGTCGTTTTACTACAAAAAAAGGGAAATTTTTTTTTGTCCTAGTTCTTTATCAAGTAGGTACTTAGATACACGCGCCATTAGTTTGAAGTACCTATTTCGTTTCCGTATATTTTAAACGTATACAAAATATCTCTAGTTTTAGGGTGGGGTTGCAATTACAATAATAGCTCAAAAATGCTATAAACAGTATGCATGAAATTTGTACAACTATAAGAACATACATATGCACAGTGTAGCTCATATGTTGATAAAATATAAATTATGACAGATAAATAGAACCCTTTAATTTCCAAGTCATGCCTATATTTGTAAAATAATCTAACACATTCCCTACATATTTATGCCTATGCCATCTTATAAGAGCACTTAGATTAATTAGGTGCCTCTCGAATCACATATCAATCAAAATATCGAGATTAAGTTCAATTCCTCCTTGAATTAATTTCCTACTTTGAGTTCGCTCTTGACCATAACAACTAGAATATTTGTCATGCTTGTAATTGAGAAGCAGTAAAGTATGGGGGATAATTGAGTTACACAGATATCTTTTTATTATCTCTTGAGATTTACTACGACGAAGAGATAGCGCTAATCCCCTGTAAATATTTACTGAGTGGAAGATTGTTATAACATATTATTCTATTTTGACATTGTAAATAACGTAGCAAGAAGATTTATGTACAAATGCTTTGTTTTTCTTGGCCACGCGACATTGCTTATAGTGAATTATTTATTAAATTAAATTTTTTTTTACTGTTTGTGTCTTCTTATCCAGGTTTTTTTTTTATTTTTATACATATATGTATATCTCTAGAATGGATTTGAAACATATAGCATTACGCAAATTAATTGAAGTTTTGTTTTTAGTCTAGCCTTAAGCGTAAAATCTTAATTTTGCTTTGGCAGATGTGCATTAATTGTGTTTGGGTATTAAGTTACTTACATACATATGTATATGTATGTATGTTATGATGCTGGACGATGTGAGCCATGAGACGAAGGGTTGAAGAAATGTATGCGATCATAGAAACTTCATTATTTTTATATGTAGGTTCGTTAAAAAATTATACCTTTGGCGCTTTTCATACTAGCTATGGTATAATGGGACATGAAACGATATAATTAGAATTGATGTTTTACCAAAAATGATAATCAGAAATGAATAATCTATGAAGATAAATTAATTAGTTACATATACATTTAACACATTGTCGATCTCTCGGGGCGATTTCCACGTTTTGTAAAATATCGGGGAAATGTTCCTGTTTGGCAATGTACATGCAACTCAGTATTGTATTCATGGTTTTCCACTAGGCAGTGCATAATCATTATTTCTGAAATTTCAAACAAAAATCAAAAATCATCAGTAACCTAAAATCAATTATTTCATTTCTTCTTACGTATATTCAATATTACTTTGCATGAAAGTTTTAATTTTTTTCGCTAATTTTTACTTTTCGTTTAGTCGATAATGATTACGAAGTTATTTTTACTTTTCGATCAGTCGACAATAATTACGAGGTAATAATTATTTTTCGAATATTTGATAGTGATTACGAAGTATTTTTTATTTTTCGACCGCTTGATAAAGATTATCAAGTAATATATATTTTTCGATCGTGGACATAAAAAGACACCTTTATTAACTACGAAAAAGCTGAATTTTGTTCAATGATTAGGTTGAAATCGGTTTATAATTTCATTCAGTAAATTCTCAAGATTGTTTTTGTTAGGTATGTACATCAATTTTATTTTTTACGGCCTGTGTAGGCTCGTCTGTTATTGAATAATGTTCCGGAGTTTAGCATTTCTTAACAAAACGGAAAAACACATTACCATTGATTATCTTAGCCATTTTTATGAAATTTTGCATACTCATCGAACTTTCTTGCCCGCACATATTTTGAAAAGCAAAAAGTGAAAAAGATACAGGAAAAATGTTTCTTTTATGATTAGAGAACTAAATGTGGTCGAAAAAAAGTTGTATACTACCGCGTCATTGTTTTTTCGTACCTTCGTTGACGCTTTTATCAAAACTCTTATTCGTCAAATTCACATTTGACCTTTTCTTATTCATGTAGGTATGTATTGCAAGTATGAAGGCTCATTCATAATATCTTATCAAAGTTCCGTTATATATACTTTAATTATGTATATCGCATTTTTCAGTTGGACTGCCATAATATGGAAGTATATAATTCAATTTCAATACTGATATTGGGTGGAAATGAACTTTTTTATTGTCCTTTGTTTGTATAACTAACAGTTACTAACATTTTATTACGGTTCTGTACACGCGAGTAATTAAATCATATTCAGGGAAATGTGAATGCTTTTGCATAATTTACATCTTAATTCATTTGAAGCTCCAGTGTAGGCGTAATTTGCATTAGGATTTGTCTATTGCGTTGTAATAATATGTAAAGTGCAACATATTGATTAACAAAACATGGAGTTGGATGATGGCATCACGCATAAAATGCTTTTACATACATCAAGTGTTGCTGCGTAATGTTTCGACTCCGCACCATAAAACTATTATTGGCTGTTGAATTTTGATGTAGTTAGGCGATATGTGGTACATTAAATGTGATTTATATGATATGCTTATGTCTAATTAAAATATGTTTGCGGCTTTCGCTTATTTAAGTTCCTTAATGAGTAGAACAATGATTTAGGATTTCACTTCATCGGAGTTGTACAGAAAGGTATCCGTTGAAATGTTGAACTAAAATGAATTTTATCTGATGGAAATATGTATATAAAATTTTCAATTCTCTAATGCAGTTTATCTACATATACTTAGTATATTGTATATACTTTGTACATAATGTACATCTTTCAACCTTGCACGATATTAAAAATGGAGCACATTTTACAATTAGATAACTTTCTGAAATGTTTGCTTCAAAGCATCATGTCACTCTGCAAAAGGAAAAATGTAAATACGGCGTTTAGCAGAGCATTCGGCTCCTTTTAGTTTCTGCAGTGCCAGGATCATAAATTGCAGTCTAGGTCCAGGGTAATGCATGCGGACCATTGATAAATAATGCAAAGGAACACCGAGTGCACATAAACCGAACGATTCGCTTTGTCTATCTGTAAATGCTAGAGGTAAACCCGACTGTCTGGCCGAAAGCTGGCAGATTTTGTCCGGATAAATGATGCTCCCCGAAATAATTTGTTTTGCTCATGCGGGAGCCTTCATTTGGAGATAACCGGCTTGTCTGGTCCTTTTTCAACGTTCTCTTCTGCAGTTTTAGGCTCAAAATAAACAACTTAAAGAGGACGATCACGGGCGTTGCATTTATGGAAAAGGAAAGGGCAATTTGGTTTTGGAACAGATTGAGTTTGAGGTCTATTCATGGATTTTGATGGAAAATATTCATTTGGAGATAAAAGTGACAAATATACAAACAAAAATTATTGGTGTATAGTCTGTGGCCCGTTATTTTGTAAACGGGTTGCAAAACCCATATAGGTATATTTACATTTTTCCATTTATCTTTAGTTTGTATCTAAAAGTATTAGTGTTTCTCCAGATCGTTATCATCAATCAAAACCCACCGTCTTTGAATTAGTTATCGTTATTTTATTGAAGTTGTGCATATGAATCGTTTATTTTGAAAGCAGCGTTAGTTTATTTCTTAAAATGTTCTTTTAATGATAGTTCATTGAGCTTAATATTTATTATCCATCGTCTGTAATACCCGTGACACACAGATAGTATAGATACCCATAGTACACGCATAAATTAAATTACGTGTGTCACTGAATATCAACATACGAAGTGAGCAAATTGGTACTGGTAGTATTGACACAAGAGATTTTAGTGTAGTATTCATGGGTGGGATACAATCGACCCCCATTTGAGCATCAATCAAAAATAACCTTATAGTATAGACACACTATTTGGTTAACCACGCTCCTTCTTGGTTTATCGCGAAATCAACTCAAATCAGGTGGTTTCAACTTGGTTCCCCATACATGTGAAATGGTTAGAAACCAAGAAAAATTTGCTTGGTTTCGGCGCCAACTAAGCACTTTCCAATAAACAAACTTCAAATCTTTGGAAATGTTCCAGCCATTCCAATGCTTATTTGTCACTAGGATATAAAAATTTCAAAAAAATTATATAACATTATTAATTCTTCTTTTAATAATGACGATTGGAAGAATTTCACGCACTTTCATTTCAAAACAACAAAATTCACACTTCAATTCTGGCTGACATACATATATTGCATGTCAAAGTTAATCATCTCGCCTACGTGTGTCACTATTTTTGGTTTAGATGTTGGTTAACTGGAATAGTTGGTTACCAAGCTAAAGTCTGTCTATGTCTATAGTATTAAATACAGAAATAGAAAACAATAACAACTTTTAATTTGCTGTCATTTGTCAAAGAACAAAAAATGGAATTGCCGAGCCGCCACAACGCAGACTGGTTTGCAAGTTATCGAATATATTTTGCGACATTGTATTTCAGCCTGCACATTTATCAATAAACTTCGGTTCCTTGGGGGAATTGGTATTTTACATTTGTCAGTCATTGGACTTCAAAATCCCAGCGAAGTTTTATTGAATATAATTTAATCCAAAATTTTTCACTTTGCATCAACCACAAAATTTGACAAATGTCAGTTAATAAATTATTATCTGTCAGCATGCATAGTATCGACAATGTACCATGGTATCAATACCAGCTGTGTGTCAGTAATATGGAAGGATTTAGGTAACATTCAAAATTAACAGCTCATATCATATAATATATTTCTGAAATTTTTGGTATTTATCATGTGTCACCTCATTTGCATGTCATACGTATGTAAATTATAAGTTTTATTGCGTTAGCTTAGTCTGATTATAACATCATCAGGGACGTGACCCTATGTTAATTGCGTATTCTCTTTTAAATGTTACAGTATATGACTGTTCCTAGGAATTGTTAAAGAACCTCAGCAATGCGGTCGCAAATATCGATTATACAAGTACCACCTTTGAGAATAACGTAAAAATAACAACTGCTTATATGTACATTCGCACAAGAAGTGTAATTTAAAAATGCTTCACACGCTCCTTGAAGCCAACTATTGAATTTGCTGCTACTTCGACCCCATTGAACACGTCTTATCCTCCCTTTTCAGTATAGTGACCCTGAGCGTATCTCATTGAAAATCTTAATGATGGCAGGAAAAAAATCTTTTAATATCGATTCCTAAAAAAAACTTGTTGCTAGAGATTGTTAGAGATTTTTAGCCGTTTAGTTTTTATACATTTATAAGAATAGGTCAGTAAAAATTACCTTTCTTACAATTTTCGCTAATTTTTTTCTTTGCATCGTATTCAACTCTTGGATTTAATTCAATATCTTATTTTCCATTCTTGTTTAATTAAATATGATAATTCTGAAGTGTCTCATATACATGTATTACATATGTAAATGTGAAGAGAGAACTATTATATTTAAGTCAAATTATTGGTTTTATTCAACTATACAAACACGAATCATATTTCGCTCTTAGAGCATGACCGTAAGAAAGTGCGAAAAGACTAGTCATGCGTACCCAAACCTTTTACGTATGAGTTCTCACAATTTAGCATTAGAAACATCAGTACCTACAGGCGTAAAAAGAAAGGTACTTTTAAGAGTGCTTCACTTCAATTTGCATATACAAATGTATTTCAAAATTACATCGTTAAACTTACACTATTCTAACCAAACTTCTTATAATTCGTTCGGATTTGCAATAGTAATTGATTTAATATATTAATAACATTAACAGTATCTACATGCACCAAACTTTTTAAAGTTTTTATTTAAAGGAACCTATGAGCAGGAGCACCTCGAAATTAATCATTAAGTAAACTAAAAATGCACAATTCAAAAATTTTCAGGGATTGGCATGTACGAGTACATGTATGTATGGTATACAGCCTTTTCCTCATTCTGTCTCGCTTTTTCAAGCTTTCTCTCTTTTAGCACCCCGAAAAAATGGTACGCACACATCTACAGTACTTTTACACCTTTCAGCAATTCCTTTTGTTTGTGTTCTAAGATTTCGTTCAAGGCAATTTTACATAATCTCATCAGACGAAGTACTTAATTCAAAAACTTCGTGATAGTGGTAGCAGTAGCTTATGATACAGATTTATTGAAAACTATCGTAAACACGAAGATGTGGTAGGTCAACGAAACTTTACGTAAGTACGAACATGAAAAGCAAATCTCCATCGCCTGTTCTTATTATTTTATCGAAATAAAGGTTAATGAGGTATGCCAGGGAGTTAATGGCGGCTATAAAATGTAAGGAGAGAGCCCTAAAAGTACATATTTTCTACACGTTGTTTCCTCGCTTCTCGTTCAGGTGTGATAGGCAACCATATTTTTTGTGTGATGAACTATGGTTGAATGCATACAGAACGACTGCCACAGCTTTTTTTGCGACAACAAATGTAATTTAATCTGAATTTTCACTATAGTTTTCTAAGTCTTGCGTTTCAAAATGTTACCCGATGAGTCAGATAATTGAAAAAAGTTTCGAATCCAAAGTGTTGTATGGGTTTCAAGTGTGTTCGATTAAGTTGAATTAATTTCAAATTCTTGATTAATTGTTTCTAATCTATGTAATTGAGTTAATTTTACCGCACAAATTACTTGCCATCGGTACCATGTTCTTTTATATAAATTAACAATATAAGATAAAAAAAAATTTGTAAAGATATTTGATAAGATATGTATTTCATTAACGTAAATTAAGGAAAGAAAGTGTATTAGTGTTTTTTATTTAACATGGAGAACAGAGTACGTAAGATGTTTGTGTAAACATTTCTATATTTCGTCTCATGCATTTGTTGATGCATCAATCAAGGGTGAAAAGAGTTATTTAATTAATTCATCTAAATATAATAACTTCAGTAATATCACATATGTACATTTCTTAAGATACTGGCTCAATTTGTGCAATGCACGCATCTGAAAGCGGAAGGCTGGTTTAATAATTAATTAAGCTACATAATGTTTGATTGTGTTGGGTTTTTTTTAATATTGAAGTTAAGTTTTTCCTACGTTATTTTTGTTATTACTGGTAATAAAAACTGATTCAGAAAAACACCGACCACCTATGAATGATGAAAGTAACAAGAAAACTTTTTTTCCAAATAATGTTGATTAATCATCTATTTACTTAGTCATCTACATTATTTCCAACCGACATATTATTGCTGACTTTAAAATTGGTGAACATTTTGCTTTGCTTAACATTCTTCATTAAATTTTGTACGGACACAGTGTCTTTTTTTTCGTTGTTTTAGTTTTGTGTTTTAATATTAGCCCAATATATTTCCATTGGCCTTAGTTCTGGACATTTTGGAGGATTCGCTTTTTCTGGTGCTATGAGTAAGGATTGTGTATCATAGAAATCTCTCGCGTTTTTGGTTTTGTGGAAAGTTTCTAAATACGGTTAAAAGAAAATTGCTGCATCATGCTTTGTAAAGAATGGAAGAAATGTTTCTGAAGACATTCCTTAGCGTACATATATGTACGTCCGCGTTAAATTGTGCGTGTTGTTACGAAAGGAGATGATTTCAGAACACACGTAGGTACATATTAGTTGTCAAACTCATTATTTAAAGGGAAATTTCGGCACTGACGATGCTTAAACTTTGCATCTGCGTCAGTCCTCTTGCTTGCCACATAAGATTCCTATCCTGGCCGTCTGAGTTGAAGTCCGCTTTCACGTAATTTTCGTCGTCCAAAATGCAGCAGTCGAATTTGGTTAAACAATTTTCATATAAAATCCGGCTCGTAGATTTTGCAATTTGATTTTTTTCTGATGTTGTGTTCTGTATTTTCTAAACATGGAAACTTCGTAGGCCTTCCCTTCTTTTGATTTAATGGACCATAGCAGATGACGTTCCAACCTTATCAGCCTCAACTCTCAACGACGGGTTGGGATTCCGTTGAAAATTGGCTAGCACTGGCCAATTTTTGGTCTGCCAAACCAGATTTTCTTCCCGACCCCGGCTTTCTCTGGACACTACAAGGTTTCCGAAGTTTGCAGAGCACATTTTGGTTGGTCGTTTTCAGGATTTTCACCTCTTTAGCGAGATTCCTTTGCAACATACTCAGATTTTCTACATGTGTGGAAACAATTAATTACCGACGTACTTCTTGGCTGGCATCCATCTTCACTACAAAAAGTTTTGCACTTAATGGCTTGCTACGTACCCAATTTTGTTTACCTGAGGGTGAATAATAGGGTCGCAAAGGTGGTCAAGTTTATTCTGAGTAAGTTTTTATAAATAAAACGATATTTGTGTTGCGTGCAATAAGATTTTTGTTGTTCATCAAGCCGACGTAATGTGGACATATTGCGGAATTAGACAGCTTTTCTTACACTCTTGTAATTATTTTGAGCCACTGCTATTTTACAAAAAAAAAGTATCGATTGTTTATTGAATTACATATTATATCTAAGCATACTTTTTGGCACTTTACCTTTGATTTATTATTGTGCCTTATACAAGAGGCTTCTTCACTCTATAAAATCATAATATTCAATGCACGGACTTTCACTCATAATTGATGAACTTGCCCCACGCATTCGCTGCTTCTCTACTATCGTAGAGTAAGTGTTGTAAATTTACACAATTTTTGGTCTAAAATTAACACATTTTTAGATTATTTTTTATTTGCAACGATTTTTGTGTAAATGGTGTAAAATTACACAAAAAAATTCCAATTCAACTCGTAGTGCAATTATACAAGGATTTTACACCCGTTTTGGTTTATTAATGTTGTAAATTTATACTTATTTCTTAGAGTGTGCTATGTAGGTACTAGCTGGAAATCAGCATTGATAGTAAGTAGGAATAGGATTAGATTAATTAATTTTTTTAAAAGAAGAATGAATTCGTTTAAAAAAGATATTTTTAACATATTTATTTTTTGAAGATTAAATATCGATGAATAATACTTGATGAGTTTACTTGCGCAAGAATACTTTAAAAACATATTTTCTTTTCTTCACATTATAATAGTTTATTGTTTTCTTACAAAATCAAAAGTCAACTAGATCAGTAGTAATTCATTTATTATGACATTTTTCATATAACCTTTCTCTCTAAATGTTTGCAGAGGTACGAAAACTCTTTGTGCAACGCATACGAATAACTATCTCCTTTGTAGAATTTACTGAAATGTTAAGTTGAACAATAAACTTAAGCTTCACTGAGCCGGGTAATCTGTGAAATTGCCCGGCAAAATGCATGCATACCTGTGGGGGCTTAGTCGGGAACCCTCAAAAGGCAAATGACAATAAAAGAAAGAGAACAACAGCACCCGGTGCCTTTTTGGGGGCGTCAACTTTTTGTAAAATTGCGATCAATAACTTTCTTTTACTTCACGTAGTAAAAGCCGCCTGCGGGCAGAAGTTCAGGTTGAAACATAACATGCATAAGTCTAACCACTTGGTGTTTACCTTGGGACAGTTTAAAATCGTTTGAACCGACGTTCTCACTCCATTGAAGTTTATGTTGTTTAATTTAATTCAATTCACCGGTGTTCTTACCTTACAGAATTAATGTTCAAAAGGCGAAAGTGATTTAATTATAGCATTGCCCGCCGACCGAGTTTATACGACGCGACGTTCCTATGAAGGCCAGATAAGAATTATTATGCAAAGCTCTCCGACTTCAGTCATCTTTATTTAGGTGCATTGACTTGAGTTGTGATTGCGTTACACAGCGAGCGAGTTATTGTCAAGCGCTTAGAAGAATTATGTTTTTTTTCCTTTTGATGACGTGGCTTTTACGAAAGCACATTTTAAAATCTCAGAAATTTCTCGCTTCGTCGTTTTCATTGTGAGTCATCGGATTAGTTTTGGTTTAAGTTGACTGCAAAAATTCTCATGAAATATGTATTGTATGTTCCTGTGTAATAGCTATGATACCTACTATTAATTTAAATTTCTTTCCAACTGCACAAATACTTTTCTTTTTTTAAATACTGGATTCCTGAATAAGTTAAAATCTTATTGTTTTGCCGATAGTTTGCATTTTTCTTTGAAATTGAAAGCTTTTATATTATGCATTTCAATATCCGTTTTATTATACCATAGTTCCTATTAGATTTTATTCTAAAAATAGCAACATACGTAAACTTGCATTTTATTTCCAATATATAAATCTTCATCTTCATATATAAAGTTTCGATTCGAATATAACACTTTGAATGCAAAAAATTAAAGTTAAAGTTTATACTGCGATGATTTTACGACAGGAGTTTTATACGGAATTTCAATTCAAAAGAAAAGTAATTCAACAATCTCTTTTCAGTTTCATTTCAATCGGAATACAGAACATATGGCAAATAGTTACTTTATGTCCTGGAATAGGAGTTTTAATGTCGCATTACAAACAGACGTTCATTTTTTAGTATTTCCCGGGCAAGGCCGAGTCATGTAATCGCCAAACTAAATTCGAACCGTACACAGTAGGCACGACCAGTATTGCCGATCAATGATTTGGAGTTGAAAGGTTGATTGGGATTCATAATCTCTTATGAAGAGAAACAATCAAATCAATTTTAGGTGCTACGAGGTTCACCGGGTCAGCTAGTATACATACATATGTACATATACAATATAATGCTGTCCATACAGCTTGAGAACCACAATGAGAAAAGGGATTCATACATATGTATGTAGTTAATTAATGATTGGTTAGTAATGGCGAAATAAATATTTGGTTATTATTAAGAAGCCCTAAATTAACAACGCTTAAACTCGGAAAAATAACATTCGAAAATAAATAGAAAAATATTGAATCAATAATGGTGCTGAAGTTACCGGCTAAACATGAAAATACTTTAAAATGTTCCAAAATATTATCTTTTTAACTCTTTTAGTGTTTTGAATATTTAGCATCAATTATATTGTCCTAAAGGGGCTCTAAAAATTTCAAAAATTAATTGTAAGCTAAATGAATCGTGCTCTTTTCAAAAACAATGGAGCCTATTCTGAGATCCGATTCACGTGAAAAATGAATCAGATTTAAGAAATCCCATTCTGATATTTGTCTACATAGTGTGAATGTTTCACATGTAAATATTTTCGGTAAGCTATGAATTATTCATCCACGTCACTGTTTTAAGTAAAAGAACATTTTGTGAGGTACATGTGAAGAAGTATAAGGATGTTAAAAGGAAGGAAAAAAGTATGTAGAATCGATTGTTTTGTAAAACCGAGTGAAACATTTTTATTCGATTCACGTGAATCTCGGAATCAATGCAGTCAGATGAAGTGTAAGTTAGGTGGAAATATTTCTTCACGTGATACGAATCTCAGGATAGACCCCATTAACTTCGAAACAAATCAATCCCCTTTGGGGAGTGATTTTCTAAAAACGCTGAAACACGTCATTCTTAATTTCCAACCAAAAGTCTAAATATTAATTCTTTCTTTTAACTACAAACATAACGAAACTTCCACACAAACCTTCATCCGTTATTTTACATGCTTAAGGAATAAATTTCCAAAAATACTTTAATACGTCTTTCTTAATTTCTAAATTAAAGACCAAGTTTTATGGATATCTTCAAAAATGAAGGATTTTTATGCAATCCTTCTAGGAGAAGAATTTTGTAAAATCCCTTTTTATTCGGTGCGTACGTCAGAAAAGAAACGATCAAATTTTGTCAAGTGGTATCCAATATCCTCCAATTTGTTTCGCCCCTTGACTGTTTGCCATTGTAAAACAATAAATATTGTAGAAAACCGCTAAAAACTTGAAAACTTATCCTAGGTTGACAAACACACACTCAGAAAAATATTTCAGGATATTTAAGAAAAATAGGGAAAGAATATACGGAAGCCACCAATGATTTTGAGCCAATGAAAAAATTTATAAAAATTACGAAACGTACTTCGTAAGCTCAAAATTATGCGTCGTAGTAGCAGTAGTAGTTAAAAGGAAAATAGCAGTATATACTCGTAATGGAAATGAATGACATCTGTGATTCTTTAAAGTTCTAATAATTATTGCAAAAGTAAATGAAACAAGAAATTAATTGTTGATGGGCGAACTATTACTGGTTTGGCTAGTAAATATTATACATATGTACAGATACATAATACATAATTTTATATTTACGAAATAATGCAATTTTATTACATTAACAATTCTTTACACAAAGTTTTGATTCGCACGATACACTGACTAGTTGGAAGATAGTACAAATGAGTGGTGGATTCTTAAATTCACTGTAGTTTGTTGAACCCAACTCGTCTGAAGAGCAAATAGTTATTTCATTTCAATCAATCAAAGAACTACAATCAAATTCAGTTCACAAAGTGTCACAACTCATTTTCGGTTGATTGTGGTCTTAATTGACGTATATTGACTGTCTTCGCAATTTCGTAGAAATTACGAATTTATTATAATATTTTTTTCGTAAAATCTAAGACAATTTCGTAAAAACCAGAAATGATGTTGCCAAGTACACGATTGATTTCATTTGATAACACATTTCGTACATTAGATGATATTGCATAATTTAAAATACATTCTTTTTAAATCTACGAAATTTTCGTTAATTTAACGTACGAAAAACGCATCGGAAAATTTACGAAAACATTCTAAATTTTACATAATTATTTTAAATTTTACGAAAAATTCTCAAATATGTTCTTTACGGTGCTTTTCGTAAAAACATTACGAAATATTTTTCTGAAGTGTATCAAGTGATAACGACGAACTCACAACAACATTTGATTTTCATTAGTGCGCCCTTCTAATAATTTTCTACGTATACCACTAATATAATATCTGAGTTTTGCTGGCCATAGAATGTTATTTAAAACAAAACGATTTATCTTAATTTTTCAGATACGTGTTATTGAATTAAAAGTTCACATTGCTCATTTCGTAGTGATATTTAACTTCTATTGCTTGATTATATGTACATTGTACATACATACATGTACATAATGTACTTAAGGTGGACTTGTACAATTCTCTGGATTATGAAGCAATGGATTCAGATATTACTTACTCGGATAATTTCACATTTATTTTAAATAACTATACAGGACTTAAAAGTGCCCAAATATTGAATGGTAAAGAAAAGTTATACGAATGAATATTTACATTAGCATATTTTCCACTGAATCCATATACATAAGTATAGAGCAAGGACCAGAATATTATTACTGAAGTAACGTCATTGACTATCGTTGTATTTTCCAACTTTTTAATTAAAGTTCCTTTGTGCTTGCGCAAATAATTTAATAGCTTTTGGATTTGTAACCGCATATTGAATGGAAATTTATGGAAATTAGAAAATGTTTCTGTAACATACACATCAAGCTGAGAACCAAGTGCGGCTTTCCTTCCTATATCGGTAATTTTATATTCAATTTAAAAAGAAAACTTTTGTCTGTTGTTTTGTTCTTCATTTTTGAGTCCGAAAATTTCACTCTTGCACCAGAATCACGCTGTATTTATAACTTCTTGGTACACAGTATCAACTGATATTTAAGATTAAATTATACTGCGGTTGGGGTGCTTTGAGAAAGGCAATGGTTCTTGCGTTGCCATGAATTTCTTATACATATTTCACTTAAAAATTCATCAGATTCAGCACAAAGATTTCTTTGCTTTGCATGCCTTGCCACAAAAAATGTTCTTTACTTTTGTTTTTCAAACGATTGCTTGAGACTTCACCCATTTTGAAATATTTGAGTTTGATTGTAAATTGAGTGTCGACGGAATGGAAAGTTTCAATATTAACTTTACAGCAAAATGTTCAAGAATGTAGAGCAAGCTGGCTACGTAATCTCGTTCGATAAAAGGTCAAAAGAAATGTGTGTAAACATTTACTTAGGAGCCATATAAAATGTTGAACCACAGAGGCAATTCTGTCAGAATCCAATATTATATTAAAAAACTTCTAAAAATTTTAGGGACAATCCAAAGTACATAAATATCCAAATTTGTTATCTTAAGTACTGTTCTTTATCTTCTTGTAATTTATTTTATTTATTTATTTTATTTAAAGTACATATTTAGTCTACGGAAAAGAATGTCATGTAACACTACGTCTCTCTTTTTATGTTTTTAATCTGCATCTTGTTTTCTAAGAACAATTTGACCAAAGTTTCATCTTTGTTATCATGAATTTTGTAAACGATTTTTGTGCTGATTCAAGTATACTGATATACATAGTTATTATATTGCGTGACCAGACAATTACTGTATATTTATTCGACGATGGTTTTGAAATTTAACCGAATGGATATTTTTATAGTTTATATACTGTTTGGTTGTTTTCTTTTTTAATACTAATATTATATGGAGAAATAATTTTTTGCTATATTTTCCATTCAGCAATTAATCAAATTGAATATCAATTATAATTGCTTATTAACTTGAATGAAAAAACCAATATAATGTATACACTTTTGATATTCATATTTCGTTTTGAATTGATATATTGATTTCTAATAGCATCTAATTGATGCCTACATAGTGTTATTAGTATTTTTAAATAAAGCTATAGTTAATTGCCTCATTTAAAAATAAAATCAAAAGCAAATAATTTTTCTTATTTACTTTGAAGCATTGACTTGTTCCGAACTAAGCCTCGTTTACCTATGCATTGTAAAATCGATTGCTGCGGATGATTAAAATTGATGAAGAATTAAAAATTTATGTATTCTCATCAATGATTAGTCCCTTTTAATTTATATCTATTATTCCTTTATTAATCAATCGTTCGGTCCTTAGA
This sequence comes from Machimus atricapillus, assembly GCA_933228815.1. Lineage (NCBI taxonomy): Eukaryota > Metazoa > Arthropoda > Insecta > Diptera > Asilidae > Machimus > Machimus atricapillus. The sequence continues at coordinate 33,403,572 of OW121784.1, forward strand.
TATTTTGAAATTACATCAGTCCTTCCCTCGTAAGTTTTGTATGTAACTGGTCAAAAAGGCGCGTAAGAATCACAAGACTCGTAAAGACGTAAAAGTATCCATACATTTCTACTTTAGGCGCCTTGGCTAAATTTTCGAGTCAGAATAGTCGTGTAAATTTACTTTCGTAGATTTTCACCTCGTATTAGTTAGGGATCACATTTTACCTGGAACCTCGTAATTGCGAAGAACATACATATGTACATATAAGTTTGAAAAAATCTTTCGAATATTTCATCATTAAAAACTGAAAGAAATTCAAATCAGATAAAACTAAAAATAATGAAACAGTTTTGTCTGAATCGTTCGACATCCCCAAATTCCAAATGGCCTAAATAATTAAAAATCGTTACTTAAGTTTTCTTTATTCGCTTTTCTTTGGAATTTCTGCCTATTAACTTTCCTTTTTTCAAATGGTTTGTATTTTGTATCTGCAAGACATATTTGTCAGAAATTGGCAATACAAGTTAGATACCAATGTACGTGTTAAGGTAGTTGTCTCGCTACAGTCGAGATCAAAAGTTTCAAACTAAGGTAGTTGTCTCGCTACAGTCGAGATCAAAAGTTTCAAGCTAAGCGCAGCGAGAACGCGCATGCTCAGTACACGCAAGGAGATCAAAATTTTTGATGCCGACTGTACAGATACAGACGAAAAGTACATGTACGTCAGCTTTGGTATAACTTTGCAAAATAATTAATAAAAAACGGTACCGCTAGGACCTCTAAACTTTCAGTATGTTATTCTTCATTGTCTAAAGAATCACTGATTAATTTTTTATCAAAAAGTATAGTATAGGTTAAAAATAGTTTGAGCAAACGCAATTATTTTCATAGCATCCCCATAAGAGCCCGTGTTAATAAGTCAAATTTTCACTTGAAATATCTTTGAAACTGTACCGCAGGGCTAACTGAAATTTCATTACCAAATAAATAATGTTACAGAGAAGTGACACGCAAAATTTCATCAGAATCTATAGTTTTTGATTTGGCGAGACAACTACCTTAACAAGAATGCCTAAAATAAAAATAACCTTCACGTCATCTTGTTTACGAGACATATAAGCCTAAGTAACTTTACAACATGCAGTGCAGTGAATACCCCTAGAGTTTTATTGGACAGATTTACGAAGGTGAAATTCTGAAATTTGACGGCTGCTAGTCTAATGATAAATTGTAATATTGGGCAATTTCCATTCATGTGCGTAACACCTGCATAAACTATAATAAAACACGAAGATAATAGATACGAGTATTATGAAATTTATGTTATTTTCACCCCATGCTTTCTCATATATTTATATAACAAATATCGTTCGTACTGAAGGTAACTGAGAATTATTTATCCATAAATATAAATATCCTATTCTATGGATTTACAAAATGATTTCTTTTCAGGGTAAAGACCGCAGATATCCTATTCATGTTCTGTAAAATTTACTGAAAGAATAGAGGCAGTATTCTATCCGCTGTTTGAATTCTTAGCACGATAATAATTTTATTTGCACTTTCAATGAAAACGTTCAACTTTTGCTTTGCCATCATGGAGTCTCAATTCAGGCCAATTTCTGTAATGTAATAACTCACTGCAAATACAAAAAGGTATCAAAGTTTCCTTTTAAATTTAAGATGAAAATCTCGTCTCTTCTGAAACGTTTCCACTTCAGTAGCTGCAAAAGAGTTTGCCGGATACTTTTATAGGGCGGTTATTAATCATGTCATTAAATCGTGACTGCTACTCGCGAAACTGATTTATTAGTGGCCATTTACACCAAAAGAATAAAATTTTCCGGTGCTTTTTGCCTCGTAAATTTTTACTGGACCAAGTTTGTGTGCAGCCGTCATGATAGGCTCAATGTTCCCTTCAGTGTTGAAATTAGGATTTAAATCGCTCTGGCGGAGGTTTTTACTTTACGCAATTTTGCTCAATGGCTCAATTGTATTTACAGAAATGTTCACCTGTCAAAGTCAAGCAAAATGTAGCGGTAGTTATGACCTATTCCCTTGTCCCCTGCGGAGTTAAATACAAATTTTAAAAGAATTTTAAAGAATCCAACGAGAAGCAATTTGTTTGGGAAACTCCATGTTCTTTTTTGCAGCTGGTTCTTCTTGGCATATAAACAATTTTTATGACGGCACCGTTCCGTTTGAAGTTGAATTTATTAGGTCGCTATGGCCTCCTCCTGGCTGTTCATAAATTTCGAAGCAATTTTATATTGAAATTCAATTTCCACCTTAGACAGCGGGGGATGATATTGGCATGTATGTAAAACCTCCTGCAATCGATCTTACAGTCGTAATAAAAAATAATTGGTTTTAAGTAGAGGATTAGATAATACAATTACAAGAAAAAAAAACAAAGAGAACAATGAAATATGTATGATACTTTTAGGTCCCTCTAGCTTTTTTAACTACATTTCATCTTCAAACTACTTCATTTAAAAATTTTAAGTATTATATTACTACAATTTTCTGATAAAGCTTCTGATCTTTTTCTTTATCTTCAGCACTCGTGTAGAATTTCGTACAGAAATCCGGCTGTAACAATTTTAATTTCCACTTTTTCTATAACTTTTACCAAAAGATTTTGGAGCCACGGAATATTTCAGAATTTTAGATTTTTAAAGTCAAATACATATGTATATGTACATACATATGTATGTAGGTATGTATCTCAGGAAATATTTATAAGCGACCGAAATGTGTTTGTTTGTTTGCATAAAATAATATGTATGTACATATATCACTTTTGATCCTAAATGGATATTCCTACAAATTTGCATCAAAATACGTGAAGAGACCTCAGACTCTATTTATGCCAGAGGATCAGTCAGATATTTGAAAACATTTCGTTATTTTAATCGCTGTATTCCCGCAAAAAGTGTATACAGATTACAATGCAAAAGGATTCTGTTAAAAACTTGTACTAGTTTTTAAATCGAGATTCCACATTTAGGGTACGTAAAGGGATGATAAAAAGTCGTAAGCCCTCGATTTGAAAACTTGTGGCTATTCATAGCAACAGTGTTTTGGCAGTAGTTACGTAATCATTGCGGGAGTGGCTATGATAGCCATTTTTTATAGCCACTTTCATTAGTGGAATACGAAATCGGACAAAAGTGGCAATCGTAGTGGCTAAGCGAATATAGCCACTGTATAGCCAGTGGTTAATTAACATTATCAGAATAGGCCCCAATAAATTGTCTGATTTATAATTTGCCATCAGCAAGTTACTCAACTTTCGAACGAAACATCAAACACCCATATTAATACAACAGCTAAGCTCAAATTCTGCACTTTAAAGTTTAAAGAAACTAATTTTCGGGTGAAATCTGTATCTCTACTAAAACTCTTAAGTGATGTTTGAAACAAATTTTTGCTAAAAATCGTTGTTCGAAAGAAACGATAATTTCTTTAGATATTTTACCTCCTCACTCCTGACTTGTCTTTTTTAATTTTGGTCGTACCAATCATTGTGCGGCTTAGGCCCATTAGTTTTCGAGAGCACAGTTCAAGAAAGTTTTCATTTCGGAAATGGATATAAGGGTACAATCTCATGGAACTTTCCGCTTTTTACTTGATGCACTTCACCAAAAGATTTTTTGAGTATGGGCGAGAGTGCCTAGCCTATGTCAAGGCACAGGACTGCGTTCATATATCTACATGAATATTGAATTGGATTGAACTAAAAATATGTAAATATGTATATTATATTCACACATCTAAATATACATATATAAAATATTTTTTTCTTTTTTTTCGGTTCCATAGACGAATGTTTTAGCTCTAGACTAGATCTAAAAGATTTACAGAAGATGTTTCAAGAAATAAAAAATAATTCCTCAGCGGCGTTTTGTTGAAAATTTAATGTTTTCCAAAAAGGTCTTAAGGACTAAATTCGTAAATCGAGTAGTTTCAGGGATAGGTACATATGTATATGGTTGAACATTATCGTAAAAATTCATATTGGCAGAAATGATGTCTTCCGCGTCAACTTAATTACGGTTTTTCAAATATTCTTGACTTTCGAATTCGAATTTTCCCATTCATTCCTAGAATGAATTTATTAAAATAAAATACTTATATAAAGATTGCCAAAGAAAATTCGCTGCTTTCACGTGTTTGCAATCGCTTATTTTTTATTTAAGTTTTAAACCATTTTTGTCGTGCTGCAGGTGAGTGTACATTTACCACGATAACTTGTTGCGCATATTAATTTGAGACATTCCAATTTTGTTGTGAACACACGCTAAATTTGCTTGCTTTGACGGCAATTCTGTAAAAAAAATTGGTAAGAAACATTCTTTCGTGTACGAAAATTCAAAATAATTTAGTTGTGGATGTGCACACGAGGGAAATCCTCTCCACGCTATTCTTTAGCACTGTCGGATATATTTGTTGGATTTCTGTACTAGAAACAAGTGCTAGGCCTTGAGTCATAATTACCTTCTCACTTTTATAGTCCCTTGAGAAGAAACAGTTAGGCAGCATTAATCCCTTGAGATTAAGATTACTTGTCTTCGCCAGTAGACGCTTTTTATGTCTAGTTCCTCCAATTCATTTACTTCCTCCATTAATTAGTCGCCCTTGAGATTACAGTAAGAAGGTAAGAACGAACTTTATTATCCATCCTGAATTTCGTGCCACTGATATTGCAATTTTCTGATGTTACACTCTCTCGAAATTTGTATTTACAGAAATTTTCGTTGTTAGGTAGGGGGGGCATAGTGGGGTAGCGGGGCATAGTGGAGAATCACTCATGCAGGTCGAATGAAACGCCGTGCAAAGATTCAAATGGCTCGCTTTGATTGATGGTCAGTCGGCGCGTGACCTTCACGAGCGAGCCACGTCATTTCGACAGCCGTTTATGCTATATGAACAAAAGTATCAAAAGCAGTGTTTTCGTTAAAAAAATACGTGAAATTAAACAGCAATTGTTTCTCGAGCCTCATTAGACGGTTAAAGATGATTCAATTATCTTGAAATTGATGCCAAATGTTGTTCTAATCTAAAAGATTATATTGTTGATAATAAAGACTATTACGTTTGGAAGTTCATTTTCTTCTTCTTCTTAGTAAAAGAAAAAAATCGGTTGGCTTAAAATTGAGTAAAATTCAGTTTCTTTACGAAACGGAGTCATTAATCGTGCTTGTCGTTTTATGGAGCATCCATGCTTTCAAAAATTACCTGATTAATAACACTTTCGGCGGTCACTTATGTAAACCATTTTTGATTCCTACTTTATTAAAACAATTTACCTTTCAGTATGCAATATTTCTTGAGTAATGATTACAAAATCCAGGCAAAATCTTTCAGAATCTCTAACCTTGCCAGAAAGAGCTCGTTTATTTGCTCAGTAATACTCCCTAAATCATCATACATAGATTATGGCAGCTTGTGCGTTTTTATTGCTATGAGTTGTTATGATAAATCGAAAAGGGCTCGTCAAGTTTATACTTCTGCGCAAATTCAGACAAATCCCTCAAAAACGCTATGCGAATTTACAGTACCCACTTTAATCAATACTTCGGTTTACGAAAAGCGAATTTGGACTTAAATTTCTCTGTGTACATTTTAAAGTCAATCTAAAGTTGAAATTTTAGTTTTTGACACGAAAAGTTTGTTTTGATCGAACTTGTTGTTGTTTTTAGTACGTTTAAGTTATTCTACAATTTCAGTTGAAAGCTCAGAGACCAGAACCTCACTAGTTTATTTTGAGCACTTTAGAATTTGAATTTGGACATGCCGTTTACAGCGTTTCACTACGGAAGGACCATAAATGTTTTAAGTCAATAAAAAACAATGGTATGCCCTTTTAAGACCGTTTTTATTTTTAATGGAAGTATACGAATATCATAAAGATTCAAATGCTAATAAAAAAATAATAATGACCTCGTTTCAAAAGTTCACTATTTCAGAGATAACAATTTTAATAGGTGCTAGCCATATAACTTTGCAAATCTTAAAAGTTTTATAATACAATAAGGTGCCGGAATAAATCGGAATCTGTCGCACATTTTATCTCTGGATTGCATAAGTGCAAAGTCTGTCTAAAACAATCAATAAAAAAATGTTCCAAACAAATAAAATTGTTTTCTTGGATATAATATACATATCTATATGTACATATTCATATATGTATGTACACATATCTCTATCAGGAAACAGATGTATACATTTAAAGTTTTTGCAAAAGTCACGTTGTCTTTTCAGTTCAGCTGAATTATTTAGTGAATATCCAAGTTAGCAGCAAACTATATAGTAGCCTAGGCAAATTTCACTTGAAGGAACTTTTCTTCCTAAATACATAAATATGTTCGTCTATGCTTCTTGCACATAACGTAAATTGTGTGACTGCAGGGCGATTAGTTTTTCCTAAAGTTCTAACATTCTTTGAAATGCAGTTGTGAAATAACTATTCTACGTGATTGATTTATACATAATATCCGCAAAATTTCAATTTATATCTCCTAATCCATCATTTATTCATGTATTTCATTTGTAGGTTAGTGAATAGCCATAGTGAAAATTGAATGTTTTCAAAAAAACTTTCGAGCAATTGGTGCTTATAAATCGTTATCCTTGCAAATATAACGTCAACGGTGTGAACCATCCATGACGGAAATGTGCACAACAATACGACAAAAATGTTCGCAAATAAATCAGGACAATTGCTGCCAAACAATTGAGAGACAGTTTTTCTCAAAATGTGTATCCGTCAACACAGTTTTGGTTTTTATTCCGTTATAGAAATTTATATTGAATCGAATGATGCCTTCATGAAAAATAAGTTAACAGTTCCGTTTGTTCGAATGGAATTTTATTTAATTAACGTCGGCATCTGTCTCTTTATTTGAATTGGCAATGAATCATGAAATTACAGATTGAAACGACATTTTTTTCGCTGTTTTTACATGTATGACATATTATTATTCTTAATATTATTAATTGGATATTAAACAAATAAGGAAATAAATGAAATAGTAACTTCTTAGTTTTGGGTTTTTTCAGTCTAAACTCCTAATTGCTTTAAATTTCTAGTACCTACATAGTTTATGTAAAGTTTAGTGCGAAACGACAGCAAAAGAGATGAAATCTTAAATTATACAATAAAAATAATACATAGGGTGCTTTCGAAAATTCATCCTGGTGAAAACCATTTCACCCACTTTTCATCACCTTGTTCGTAAACTCATCATGTAGGCGAAGTGCACCACGCCACGTGGGCGAGGTTTACTATATTATATTGATGCACATCACGGCTGAAATTGCGATTTATGGTGCCGATGAATTTTCGAAAATCCCCATAGTTAACGTAGTCTCGGAACTCATTTTGTGCCGGAATTTTTTATTAGTATTTCGCGAGCTGATATTACATTTAAGGGCCCATAAAAATTGTAGCGAATTTGTTAATACTAGATATAATGTAATAATTAATAAGTTATAGTTATAGTGGCGCAAGAGAAATCAAGTGCTACTATAGAATAAAAATTTTATCAGGACAAGAATATTCTCGATTTATTAAAATGAGGCGTCGTCAAACCAGCGTAAATTGTATGATTTATTCAAATAATTACTTTTCTCTCATAAATTTCTCTCAACCCAGCCGGCTTTATAAACATATCGCCATAAAATTGTTGTTTAAATAAATTATACATTTACAATAATATGCAAAACGGTTTTGAGATTTTTCATAAATATTTTCGAAAGTAGAAGATAAAAATCAATTTGAATAAAACTCAAGCAGTGTTCTTTACTCGTAAAAGACATGCTCGTTATCCTACCTAGCAGCAATATAAAAATAAATGGTTGTGATATTCCTTGTTTAGATTCCGCAAAATACCGAGGTATGCTTGACAAAACCACCTTTACGAAACACATATGTACATACGGTAACAGATAAAACAAACATGGTAATCAAAATATTATATCCATTCATTAGTATGGGATCAAGTTTCATCTTGGAAAATAATCTAGTCATATACAAAGTAACATTCCAAGCCATTATGTTATATGGAATACCAGTATCGTTTCAATGCGTAAGTTTTCATATCAAAAAGTGGCATACTGTGGAAAACAAAATACTAAAAATGACTTTAAATATACCTTGGCCCCTTGGCACTCCTTCACCTCGTACTTACACGGATTAGTAGAAATAACCGAAAAAATGAACAAAGGCGTAAAAAATTCCTATTTTCTATGAAAATCCTTTAGTTTTAAAACTGAGTCTGGATGATGGATTGCAGTAGATATGTATAAGTTTTAAATTTCTTATTTAGTAATAAGTGTATACTCATTGGGTGTTCCTTACATACTGATTTTTCCCAAATTTTCAATATTAAAACCGAAAGCAATTTCTGTTAGACTACAAAATCATCATAGATGAATGAACTCTGATTTCAGCTGTAAGTATACATAAGTCTCTTATTTTATATAATGTTTATATATCATCTTTGAATATGTTTATGTCTACATAGGTATTCTATTCTATTAAATAACACATAATTTCCGCTTTTATACTTTAACGTAAATGAGCTCAATTATTGCGAACGTTTTTTACCTGATTACCTGCCTAAGTACCCGTTAGTCAAGGCTTGTAACCCCAAAACGTTTTCACCTATTAGTGAGAATACGTACAAAAAATTTTAGCTTATACTTAAACGTTATGTCTGGCAGACGCTGGCTCTTACATAGTTAGTCTATAATCGATGACGCCTTATGCGACATATAAAAGTAATAAAACCAATGTGTCGAACTAAGTGTCCGTAAAAATAATGATGGGGCAGCCAAGGGGATGTTAAATAAGCAAAATTTGATATCAAATTATTGTTCAAATATTTACTGAATGGTCGTTATTAAATACTGCTAATTGTAATATTACGATGTAAAATATGTAATTATACATTTTGAACCAACAGCGTATAATCACCCATGTGCATGTGTTTATAAAATTGTTCAACAAATCGATAGCTAAAAGTGGGTAGTAGGTAAATTCAAATAAACGTGCGCATAGAAAATTCTGCCCTAAATTGAATGATTTTTCACTTTGCTATAATTATGCAAATCAATTCAATGCTACAAAAAACTGCTCACTGATGTAGAGGGGAAGCCGCCATGAATTTTTATTGACTTTTAACAAACACTTGTTTTTGTGAATTTGAATTTGTTTTCCTATTAAATGCATCCTGCGGTCAACCGAGATTAAAATCGGATGAGAATAATAAAATATGTTAAGAAGAAGAGCATTCAGCATTAGTAATTATGCAATGTTGGCACTAGTTTTATTGGTTGTATGCCGAATCTGTAATTTTTATTTTACAAATCAGTGGATTGCTTGCACGTGGATTTTCATATCAAATGTAAACAATTCCCTTAATATGGAGATCAAAACAAATCGAAAATTCAATCAATGCAAATTACAATATTATTCCGAAGTGCTCATAATGTATAGAAAAAAAAACAAACTAGAGCAAATTTCATATACATCGGTATTAGAAAATTAATCTTTTTTCACCCTAATCATGTAGATGTATGTAGACCAGCAAATTAAAACCGCTAAGTATGCGGTTGGGGCGGAGTTTTTTTATTTATTAATTAAAAATTGATGCCAATAACCTGCTTCTATTTCGGACTTTCGTGCATTCAAAAAGTTTTAATGAATTAAATCAGGCAGCTTTATAAGTGATGACTATTTGGTTTTTTTTTTATTAGTTTTGTTTCTCTTCTTCTTCTTAATTTTAATCTTTTCTTAAAACTTAGTGGTAGAATGTTATTGTGTTATACATTATCTTTATACCTAAATAAAATATAAAAGTTACAACAATACTATAGTTAATACAGCAAATCTTGAAGAATACCCCTACTGATCTATCAATGAGATTCCGATACGAACGAGGTACTTTTACAATGGAAGTTCAAGCCTTTTTCAGTTTCTGTGTTAAATATTTCTAAAAATACAAAATTACTGATTTACATACATAAATATGTAATGGAATAGCCGCCATATTCTCCATCTATTTTGAAATACATATGAAAATACTTTTAAATTAAAGTGCCTACAAAATTTATCGTAGTGAATGTTTATATATATCCTTGTGGTTCATTCATATTATATTGCACATAAGAAATGAATAAAGGTCTCACAAACACGGAATATCATACTCAGATATCTTCAGGGGGTGTGGAAACATTAAATTTCCCTCAGACGAGCAATGTTCAGGTGCAAGCAAACCTTTAATGGTTTTCAATAAATCACCCTTACCTGCAGCACAACAGCTTGCTTTATTTGCGTCTTGTTCGAAATATACAAACCAACAATAATCTGCAAGCCTTTCGGACAGTTATATGAGTTAGACGCCCATAACGCAATTAATCATTAAGAACAATTTACCTATTTGAGAATACACCCTTTAAGAGAAGCGCGGCATGTAAGAAGCACATTTATTAAGCAATTGGTTTCGACCACAAAGATCTTTTATTACATCCACACAAATATGCCTTATGATTTCATGAAAATTTCACCAGTCTAGTTTATCAGCACTTTCAATTGTAGTATGTATAGGGGAGGTTCGTGGAAGAGTGGGGTAAATGATCACCCTTTCCAACGAAACTCTGAATTTCTGCTCGACACGTTCTATCAGTAGGTAATATTTTTATAAAAGGGTCATGCTTGCGATACACGAGCACTGCGAAATGAACACCTGGCGAATTTAATCCCGTAAGATCTTCATTTCGTTCAGGGCTGACACATTCTCACGCTTGAACTTCATTTGGGCCGATGACATTTCAGAGGGACTCATATTGATTCCAACACTACATAATTCACCCGCCATTGCGTTGTAAACATGTTGGTGGCGTTTTGCTCTTCTCAAATCATTGATTGATATTTTCCAAATGTCTATAAATTTCATTTCTTCGTCAGTTTTCTAAAATTTAAGTCCAACTTGACATTTCGCTGACAATTTGATACTGGAAATCAGCTGGTTCTTCCAGGCATTTCCAGCTTCATTCGGCGAGATTAAGTTTTGGGAACTTCGTTAAGTACCTTCAGGATGAAGATGTAAATGAAGTTCCGAACTTAATCCGCAGTGATACACGCACTGATGAAGATCTCGGCCAGATGTTCATTTCGCAGTGCATTATAATCACAGGGTGCGAAATAACGAAATTTTTTTGGAAATATTACAAAATGGCGCTATTTCTACCTTCTTTTGTTTCACAGAAAAGTGGTTTTTTTAATTGGTTGTTGTGTAGTTTTCACAATCACATCCAAATCAGGTTAGTTAGGAAATATTTCATTGAATTGAATATTATTGTACCTATGTGCATACATATAAGTTGTTGCATATACAGGGATCAGCTCATGATTGTCCAAATAAGCCCAATTTAATCTAAGTAAAAGTCTTTTGGTTTTCTACATAATAAATGGCATTTGTTTGAAATTTAGGAAAGCCTTCAACTTCGAGCAATTTTTCAGTATCATGGAGTTTTATAGTTTTTTCAATCTGTTTTTTTGCTAACATTTACCGAAACCCCAAATGGACGTTGGTTTTAGGGACACCCTGCATAAAGATTTTAAAATTTATGAAAATCGCATAAAATTGCATTGTCATAATTTTTACCCATCCAAACATTAAATCTTGAACCAGATAAGATTTTCGGTATAACTTTTTGCAGCAAAAGTAGGTAGGTGAATTTTATGAACTGGCAAAGAACTGGTGGTGTAGATTTAACACCACATAGTTATGCCTATTAAGGAAATGACCTAATGACCCAAAAATGTCTAGTTCCATGCATATAAAGGACTTCGGTAAAGACCGCACCTAGAGGCACTCATATCCAACGTCGAGGCGCTGCGTATGTCCCACTTACAAGGTAAAATTAAACCTAATTTGAATGGAACAACGCAGCGACCCGGAAAACTGATGATGGAAGATGAACAAGAGCCTCTTTGTGTCTAGGAAAAATTAGAAAAGACTAGCGTCCGCATGCTCTTAGGCATTGTGGTATATCTACAGTATTTCATCTTGGTGTCGTGTCGAGCATAAAGGGTGTGCAGATTAGCACCAGATCCGAGACATCCTTGAAAAATGCGGTAGATATCTGATGTAATGACATAAAACTTTACTTTGCATTAATTCGCGTCGTTTCAATATGTTCGCCTTTCCATATTTTATACTTAATGTTTCGTGTCAAATAATCATAAATCCAGAAACCTCTTGGTTTTCGTTGTTCATATGATGGTCTCCTCATGCTAGGCAAAATGAATTCTCGCAAGAAATGAGGGAGAACATTTCAAAATGTAGAACTGGCCGAACTTTAGCCGGCCTTAATCTTATTGGAAAAGGGGTTATGTGGGACAAGGTTTTGGCAGTGAATTCGTGAGAAAACCCTTGTGTTATGGGGTTTCAGGTCACTTTATTCTCGGATGAATCTTTTTGACAAAATTGCTTTGTTCGTTTGTCAGGACAACGGGCTGTCTTAATGCTGATTACGACAATCCGAATGCCAAGACAAATTTGACTAGATACAGTTTTTTGTTGTTGTAGGAAGTCTTATTGATTTTGAATAAGGATACATCAGGGACGCGATTTATTTTCCTTGTGCTTTCAAGGTATTTCTTTCAATGGGAACAACGTATTCATGACTCAGTCCCAACTGACTCCCAACTGAACCTAATAAGACTTGAACTTTTCCTTCGATTGTGAAATTTTTCGAATTTTTTGTCATATTAAGTTACAATTAAGTCATAAAAACAAACACGTTTTGAATCTCAGACGTAAACTTCGAATTCATTTGTTTTTATAATTGTTCTTGTTTACCTAATGATCGATTTTTATGAATCAATCACATGAAGAACACAATTTATTATTAAAACAGTGTCGAGCTAAAGAAGAATGGAGTTATTTAAAAAATAATTTTAGGCGTTTAATTTTGCCTCAATTTAAAAAAACAAAAACAAACAAAAAATAGGTTGCATGTTTTCTGTTTATCTTTTGGTTTTTATATACATACATATGTGTCTATGTTTACTTGAAGTTTTTGTAGAGCACGGATAATTTTCAATTCTTTATTTTTAGAATTGCTCTATTTTTAAGGTTTTTACAGCACTTCAAGGGATCAGATTATTTTGGGTGATTTATTGACCTATGTATATAGTGGAAAACATTTTAGCATGTATTTGGCATGTTGTTTTATTTGCGTATAAGAAATGTGGTTTCATATAATAGGGCTAGTTATAAGCATTAAACAATTTTTAGTTATTACAGAATTTTATGTACCTAAGGTGCATAGTTTCCGACAAGGAATATTGTTGAAAAATCTCTGATCTCACATTAGGGGTATTCACTGTTCCATGTATTTGATCTTATATTATAGCAAAATCTTACTATATTGTACTGAAATACAACGTACAACAACAAAATGCTCGGATATTGCGATTTTAATTGCAATTTACTCACGTATTTATCAAAACCTATCAAGTAATCAACTGATTACTGATCAGCTTATCGAAATTTCAATAGTATAGCCATATTTTGCTACAGGTTATTGTTCACTCTTCATTGTAAGGAAATACTGTTTTGCTATTTGAATAAAAATACATCAAAGAGTGAACACCGCCATTGTTATCCCAGAAATTATTAAATTGACAATTATAAAAAAAATGGTTCCAAAAGAAGTTCACTTACAGCTTATAGGAAAAATATGTATATTCTCTAATGCTGCTTTCTGCTGTATTAAGTGAATTGTTTAAAATCAAAACTGTATCGACGTAAAGCATAATGATGAAACTAATTGTTTTCAAATTTGAAACCAAATTTTATAATAGACGCTGATTAATTTTCGAGGCGGAAGCGAAACAAACAAAATAAGTATTGCCGAGTACAGCCACATATCATTCATTTATGAAAAAAACTGAAGGCATGCAAGTTATACTTCCAATTTCGGTGCAAATGTAAAATAATAACAATAATCTTATAATTCGAATCTTGACCACCCTTTGATTTTAGGGCAAAAGTTATTTTTGGGGACTGATATATTTGGTTCCTCGCTTGTTTTCTCTCTATTAGAGGTATATATATGTACAGGGTGTCTCAAAAGAAAGTTCACATTTAAATCTTTTTTTAAAAGAAAAGTCTTAGCTTTATTGAAAAAATGTTTATTTTATATTGAAGTACACTGTTTGGGAATTTATTTTTTAAAAATAACATCGTCCAAATGTAAACCGTTGCGCTCTCGGCATTCATTTAGTCGGGCACTAAAATTGCCTATGACAGCTCGGCAGGTAGTCTCCGTGATGGCTGCCATTTCATGACGGATCATCTCGAATAGACTGAGTAACACTGTCCACGTTTTCGGCTGTTCTTGATGTTCTTGGCCGCCCAGATTTTGGTTTCTCCAGAGTTGACCCAGTCTCTTCAAACTTCTCAACCCATTTTGCAATGAGTCGAGTGCTAGGCGCATCATTTAAGTGACGAATATGTCGAATACTGCAGAATTTTCTACGCGCTACAGTCGCCGAATTACCGTTTTTGTAAAACTCACGTACGCACAACGCACGGTCCGCACCAGAGAAACGCTCCATAGCGACTAAATTCCCAAGAGCCAGACTACCGACTGACATACCCCCCGCGCCCCTCAGAATAGTTGCTTTCGCGTAATAAGATAAGCAAATGTGAACTTACTTTTGAGACACCTTGTACTTTCAGAAATTTTCGGCTTTATTTTATAAGATAAAACTCATATTTCTAATCATATCTAAAGTATCCTCTGTTTTTAAAATAAGATTTGATTTATTGTCTCCTCCTTACCCTCAATTTGAAGATTTCAAGATTTGCCCTTAACAATTTGTGCTTATTCTTCGACAGCGATTGATTGTATTCGACCTCGATCAAGTAGATCAAGCGTCCTTTGATGACCTCCAACTATTTTTAATTTAGGTCAATTCCTACATTTTCATGGGTGGATGCTTCTCTCAATAGAATGGCAAGGAAACGTTCGACGGTATCTGCAAGAAAACCGAATAGGAATTAAGAAGAGGTGCGAGAAGTAGGCAAATCTCCATTTGAAAGGTTTTGCACATACGAATCGGTATCAGATAACTTCGAATGTGAAAAGGATTTACGAGGTGTAAGCACCTCGAAGAGTTCCCCTTGCAAGTTACTTACTTAATGTAAATCTTTGAAAGCCTTGTTTTGCATAAGAAATACATTGAAAACTTTATTTAGCAATTTAAGTCGGCGGAATACACTTATGTAAAAAAGATGAAGGTTCTTAAATTAATTTACCCTGGAAATGTAAACAGCCATTTTTGCATTCTTACTACTAATGTAATGTATGATTGCCCAGCCAAAGTAGAAATTATGTATGTATGTATGTACATATATATATCTGCGGAAAATGCCGAAAACATGATTTGTTTTCCATATATTTTTATTCAATAATGTCTCAAAAATTGCCATCGATACTGAGGGGAAAGTGCTTATCGAATCCGTTTCTTCAGTGGTGGAAGGAGTAGCTAATTGCAATAGATTTCCTTAACTTAATCTTTATTTAAAACTTTTTATTTATTTAATATTAAAAATTATTTAATTTTTATTTAAAACTTTATATATATTGTATAAAGATGCTCCTTTTCAGCCAGGACAGGATGACATCGCAGACTGAAAAATTATTAATTTTTAAAACAACACAATAACCTTATGCCTACTCGGATGAACTAACGGCATGCTTAAAAAATTATATAATTCAAGGTATTTTTACAAGTAATTTAACCTGCCGTTTCTATTTTAATCTAAACTACACTTATATCTTTTAATTCACACTTGAATAAATAATTTCAATATACCGGTACCGCCGCCACAATACTACCCAACCTCTGCTAAATTTTGTGTAGTGGGTGAAAGGACTTTAAAGTTTTTATGTATTTCGGGGTGCAATTTCGTCTCTTTGACTGCTCTAGATATTCAGAAAAAAAAAAAAATAGAAATTATCTATAAATACTACTGCATTGATTTGATCAATAATAAACAAATCAAAACCAGTCTCATATTAGAGGTGAATAAATTCATTACCGTTGGCCTTGTTGTGTTTATAACCTCATAATGGCGAGTCATATGATATATGTACTATGTAAAAGATTAAGGGGATTTGCTTGATATATCTAACATAACTTTTGCAATGAGGAGAAGCAATATTAGTACCGAAATGGACTCATACTGAATATGATAAATGGAATGTTGGATTCAGGGGAATGTAGTGTAAATGGACTTTACTTCAATTTGCTGCCAGTTAATGAAGTTGATGAAGCATTGTACGGCATTTTGAAAGATTATGAGCAACTCCTAAGTCAGCAGGGGATAGGCAATTAGTGAAACAATGAATATGAAATATTGTTATTAATTTTGTGTAATATGATTTACAATCAAGTTTATTCATGCTTCTGGAAAAGTATTTGTGACTTTCATATTTTCCGTAAATAAATTTTTATTGCAGTAGCTTCCAATTGGGGCGCGAGTTATGTTTCATCTCTGTAAATTTTACTTATACTAAATGAAATTTCGGAATCTTAATTAAATGTCAAGAGTGGAAAGTAAAGTTTTACAGTACTCACTAACGAGTAGGGACTTTTCCGATTAATTTGAACAGAACTTTTCTAAATATCTTTAAATCGATGATATTATTAAGACAGAGAGTAATACTTCTTACCTATTCTACTGTAAGGAAAATAAAACTGGACTGATTTTTTGAGAACTTGTGTTCCAATTAACAGTGGAGTGGTATGTTATATATGTATGTACATATGTACACATGTATTGAAAGAAATAATGAATTTCAGAAATATAAAACAGAAATTAAAACAAAAGAACCTTTGTGTTTTTTAATCGTATATTAGTTAGTATTAGTCCAATTGGTTTAAAGAGTAACACGCTAATTTGTTTTAATTCCAATTTAACTAGAATATTTCCACTTTTAGTAGATTTAAAACTATTGCAAAATTACGTGACAAATGTGCCAAACCTAAGTGTCAAACAGCAATAGCTATCAAGTTAGGTTCAACGAATTGTAAAGCGGTTTCTATTTAAAGAATGAAAATATTTTAATATTAAAAATAACCTTTGATATGAGTACCTATTAAACAAAATTTTACATTTGTCAATGAATACAGAGGCGCTCAAATTTCATTGCAAAAAGGTCTTGCAAATTTGCGTAGCGGGAAAAATTTGCACCAAAGCGTGATTGCCCCTAAAATTGTGGTTATGACATAATCCAATTAATGAACTTTGGTAGTAGCACATTTCTAAGTTTGATCATGAACTATTCTATTCTGCCACTTCGCTCCGAAGAAAACTTGCTCTATCTGATTAATTATTTCCATGAGGCTCTGCATGACGTTGGAAATCAGTTACAATTTCCCAGGAGTTGTTAAACTTGTCAAGAAAAGTATCAAGTTTAATGGAAATCGATTTTATGCCTTAAACTCCTAATGCTATGTCGAGGATCTCGATAGCTTGCATGTGATGCCATAGAAACTTACACTGTATAGAGCACTCTCTTCTTGTGCAGTTTCTAAAGAAACCAGAATTACCAATTTTTCTTTCCTCAAGGCGGAGCCTCACGTTTATGGGAAAATGTGCAAGTACTTTTCAGAAATGTTTGGTTTTATAAAAGAATTATTATGAAGTTTGGGTATCCACTGTACCCAATGTCAAGTGAAAGTATGAACGCTTCTTTGCTCGTTTATACAGGCACCTTTCCCGTCCTCAACGATAACTTAACCTAGAGCCCGGGTTTCCGAGACGTACCTACATATGTATGTACATACATACATGGAATATGTTTATCTATATTATTTTGGCTATGGTCGGCTTTAATGCTTTAGGCTGATTTTAAGGTCTTAATAATTTAAAGGCTTATGAATTGCAAAATCAGCCTAGTGAGAAATATATTTGTGCTGATTCTATCCCATAGATATGTTAGAAAATCATAGGTGCTTGACTTAAGAGATATATTTCACAAGACTTCCACTATATCTACTACGTTCTATATCGACAAAAAACTGTCGCAATGAATTTTAAAATATAGCCTATCCTTTTTCTACAGCAGCGGAAACTGAGGAAAACTCGCTTAAAGGAAACGGTGAAATATTGCCCAGAAACCATGCGAACGCAAGCCGTCGCGCCGGGAGGGATGTGGACCCTATTGCCTTGCATGAGAATATGTAATTGAATAATTGCACGTATGAAATGGTGTTGGCAGATCATGGAACAAGGACTAAAGTGCAGAATTCAACTTTTGCAGCTTTCCTACATTAAAATTGCAACGACCTGAATGTTAAATGGTCTAGAGAGGCTGGACGTATGGGGTCTTGGGATATTTTAATTTTCCAGCTACATGTATCTAGCTAGGCAATTAAATACGGATGTCATATTGTTGGACTTTATTAATAAAATAAATGTAACACAGACTTAGTTTAGAACAAAACTCTATATTTAAAAACACTCTTAAACTCTGAACAATTCACTCTCTGTTGTATCATCTGAAAATCCTATTTGCACCAGGGTAAGTATTACTCCACACTCCACGAAGGTCTCGCCAAGAATGCATGATCACAACTGCTGACAGATCCTGTAACCAACTTCAGCTTCAAGAGACAGATGGCCACTGACATGAGATAACTATGGATAAACAGTATAACCTCCATCCATACCTAACAAATAAAGAAAGGAGCGCACGAAGCCGAACGTCTCCACACTCCCTCCCTTCGTGTCTCCGATTACTTCTTATTCCTCTGATATTTCAATTATGTATGTTTAACAAAACTGAAAAATAGAAACTTCTGGTAGAATACATCTGTATATATATGTATGTCAATTATTTGGTTTTAATCGTCTGAATCCATTATTTTATTTCTGAGGTAAAACTGTCATTCTGAGGTAAGAGGTTTGGTCATGATATCTGCTTCGTTCTCTGACGTAGATATCCATATGACTTTTACTTTTCCTTCAAGTGTACAGCTTTTAAGTAGTCCCCATGGGTGGTTGCCATATGATTTTTCTTTCCAGTACTTTCTCGTCTTTCCAGGTTCCTTTGAATAGTGTTTAAGTCGTCATCAAAATTCTTCAGTCGGTGATTTCCGTCCATCTGAGTACATTTTATTGAAGATTCATTGTCACATCTAATGGTTATGTGATACAAAATTTTTCCTATCATATCTCTGATTGCCTTGTCTAATGAGACCAGTTCTTGACAAGCATCACTCATTACAAGAGTTTCAGCCTGACTTGTTGATAGTGAAACATAGTTCTGTTTACGGCTTTTCCAGGCAACAGTATCTCCAAACAGTTTAATTACATATCCTCCTGTAGAAGATGAATCGTCACAATCTCTGAAACTGGCATCTGACATTGCTTGTAAGGTGTCTTCTTTTGCTCTAAATGACATTCCCAGATTCTGGGTACTTTTCAGATACCTAAATATCCTCTTAACCTCTTTCCAGTCATCTTCTGAAGGTTCCGATTGTCTTCTTGACAAATAGTTTACGGCGTAAGAAATATCTGGTCGTGTTGCACCCGCCAGATATAATAAACTTCCTATAACTTCTCGGTAAGAAGCTTTGGTTCGCTTTTGACTTTCATCTGAGTTATTTTCGATTGTATTCTTGAATTCTCTTTTCTTGACTTGTCTGGTTACCATAGGTGTTCTCTGAGGTTTACATTCTTTCATGTTAAAACGCTCAAGACATTTTTCAACATAGTCTGATTGAGTCATAGTCATTAAATTATTTGACTTATCTTTGTATATTTTCATCTACTTCTAAACCTTCAGGAATCTTCATGAAGATATCTTCTTCTAAAGTTCCATTTAAAAGGCAGTTTTAACCTCCATCTGACACGCTTCAAGACCATATTTATTTATTATCGCGAACACTGTTCTGATTATTGGCAACCTTGAAACGGTGCATAGGTTTCCATCAGTTCATACTCTTTAGTATCTATGAATCCTCTGATTACTAGTCTACCCTTACGCTGTTTTTTTTTTCCTCCCATGGACTTAAGTTCCTCTTTAACAGCTTTTGACCATTCTGACTTTTCGTCTGATTCCATAGCCTCTTTAAAGTTTGCAGGATCTTTGTTAATTTTTGCAATAAATGCGTGTCTCAACTCATCTTCTGAATTTATATATTTTTCTGAATCAGTAACGGAATCAACTATATTTATGTTTTTGCTTGTGTCTTCTATCAAATCCTTTGTACAGGCTAATCGTAAGTGTGTCCATGTTGGCCTGTTAGTTTCTTTGCTATCCTCTCTGGGTTCTTCCGCTTCTTCTCTGGAATGTTGACTGCAGTTATATCATCTGATTTTCTTTTTCTGGGTCTACCTGTCTTTGGCATATCAAGTTCTTCTGATCCGTCATTAATATCTTTCATAACTTCAGGAATTGCTTCTTCATCTTGTTCTTCTGACTTGGGAAGATACATATCTTTATACACTATCTTTTCATTAAATCTTACGTTCCTTGATGTAATGAACTTCTTTGATTCTGGATGCCATAATACATATCCAGTTTTGGTATACCCAACCATAATCGTTCTGATTGCTCTTTCTGAAAATTTAGTGCTTGGAAAAAGTATTTTAGTATAAACCACGCAGCCAAACCGTCTGATTTTATCTATATGAACTTTAATATTTGAGGCAAATCTCTGAAATGGTAATTCAAAATCAATGGCACTATGCGGAGTTCTATTGTACAAATGTACAGAAGCTTCCACGGCTAACATCCACATATTCTCAGCTAAGCCAGAATCCACCATTAGTGCTCTGATTTTCCATTGTAATGTTTTATTGGACCTTTCTGAGGTCCCGTTATGTTCAGGGGTGTAAGGGGGTACAAAGTCTTTTTCGATATTTTCTTTTTCCATGACTTCTGAAAATTTTCCCGTTACAAATTCTTTAGCGTTATCTGCTCTGATAAAATTGACTTTTTCATGTTTATTTAGTAAATTTCTTGCTGTTATCAAGAATTTTTCTAAGCAGTCTCCTGCTTCACATTTATTTTTGGTGGCATATGCTTTCGCAAACCTTGAATAATCATCAACAAATGCTATTATAAACCTATTCCCACCCAGACATGTTGCCGGTTGTATAGGTCCCACAACATCTGTATGCATCCTAGCTAAAGGTCCAGCTAGTGGCTCTGAGTCTAGTCTCTGATCAAGGTAATTTTTTTTCTTTGCTTTGATACAAATTTCGCATTCTGATACATACTCATCAAATCTGACATGTTTCAATATTACATACTGATCTCTGAAGCTTTTCCAAATATACATATAAGTGATACATGTACCAATCTGATGTGCCAAAGCATTGCATCTTTTATTTTATTTTGACATTTAGAATTTGAATCATTGTTGCATGTTTTATTAAGTAAATCATCTAATTCTTTTTCTCTACTCTGATCTAGGTTTATCATTCTGAATTCGGTTATTTCTTCTGATTCCCCATTTGTGTTTTCTGAACTATTTTGTTTTTCCTTACTTTGGATTGTCTCCTCATTCTCCCTCCCAATCTCAGCGGGGACTTCTGACTTATTGTTTATGTCCATAATATCCGACTGAGATTGTTCCAGGAGCTCTTCCAAAGTTCCTATTCTTGCATTGCACAAATACACATGATGTCTTTCATTTTGATCTACTGGACAATCTTCTGACTTTTCTGTTACTAGGGTTATTTACCAATTTGGTTTATTGTAATTACCCTTCAAATATTCTGTACCCGTTGTTTTGCCAAGAAATTATTAACCTCTGATTGCCTAGGTAAATTCCTAAATCTACATCTGGAAATCGTCTGAGTGAGATTAAATTATCTGACACATCATTTGCTGCCAACACATTTGACAGTTTTATAAGTTTGTTTTTGTCCATCTTTTTGGATTATCCTTATTTGGACACTCATCTCCTTTTATGGTGTGCCAACTTCTGACAGTAAAAACAGTACCACAGGTTGTATTCGGTTAATGGACAAGTTCTTACAACATGCCCGAACTTATTGCATCTGCAGCATTTCGGTCCTTCCTGTCTTGCTAGCAATCTGACTTTATCCTCCTTGTGACAATCTGATTTTCTTTCAGCTTCCATCTGTACTATACATTTTTAATATCATCTATAGTCATGTCTGATTTTTTTTTTTTTTTTTTTTTTTTTTTTTTTTTTTTTTTTTTTTTTTAGCATAGTTAACTGTTATTAAACTTTTAATAGTTTCTGAAGCAGCTTTATAGATTGCTGATCTTTTCTCCTCCTCGGTCAGCGGTATCCGTTCTTCACACGTCTCGTATTCTCTGATAATAGGATCAAATTTATCACAAAAATCATTAATATTTCCTTTAGGTGACAGTTTTAGACTCCACAACTGAACCCTGACCGAAGCAGCTGAAACATTTGCTTCTTCTTTTCTAAATTCTCTAAACTCCTGAATTGAACTCGTTCTTTGATATTTATTAACTTACTGTGACAATATTCATCCACGTGATTAATTATAATATCTCTGACTATAATTTTTCTTTTCTTTAATTCTTCTGAACCGTATTCTATGCTTGATGGTATGGTCTCTTGAATAAATTCAAGTAGATCATGTGCTTGCAATTCTGAAGTTAAATAATCGATCCAAACATTCATGGGCATTTTCTGAGTTAGTTTATAATTTCTTTTAAAATGGTATTTGTTAGAACTATTATTAGTATTTAATGCACTTCTGAACTCCCTGAATGTTTGACACAACTCGTTTATAACTTTTGACTGAGCTGTCACGTTTCCTTCTACACTTTGATCTTGTGTTGTGTTTTCTGAATTTTCAATCTCACTCACTCCGATAGTTGAGTCAAGTAAAGACTTTTTATTTACGTCTGAAGTTCTGATATTATAAGCATCTATTACACTCTTGATTGCTTCTGCTATGATTTCAGCTGATCTATTTAGTTGCCTTACGGTCTCTCTGAGTTTCTGTCGTAATCTTCTTTCGCTTGGCGTAATATTACATATTAATATTACTGGTAACCCCGGAGGCGTCAAACTTTCTTCGTATTCATCTATACATTTTAAATATTGCAATTATTCTGATTTGTGTTTGGATTTTAATACCCTTCTGATTTTGTTTCTTTTTCATTGGAAACAGAAAAAAACTTTACAGATCTGTCTTCTCTGACTACCAATTGCATATAATCTGACTAAATAGAAACATTTACCTTGATTATTATTTGATGGAGATTCGGACATCTCCCTTTCTTTGTCCTCTGACATCTTGTATCTCTAAATATACCAAACGTTTATTTAAATAATACATATATATTTTCATATACATATATATATATATAATCCTAGAATCAGCAATTTTTATTTAACCGCACAGCAAGTTAAATTTTGCTTCACTCAAACCAGAATTGTTTGTCCTAGCTATACACACGTGCTCCCTCCCACTGTGAGTTGACGCACTGCAATCAACCCTAAGGCGTAGAAGGGGCGATCGCACACGCATGCATCATTCAGACTTCACAAAAAACTGATTTTTATTTAACCGCACAGCAAGTTAAATTTTTATTATTATTATTAACAACTATGTGATTCCCATGCACTGCCTGTTCATCACATAATTGTTTATTCAAGGTGTTTCTATTATTTTTCTCACTTCTGATTTTAGCTTTTATTGTTTCAATATTTTTTTTACAAACAATTATTATTGCGTCTTGTTTTTCCAGGAATTCATACAACGCCTTATTTTTGGAAAAACGTTATGGCGTCCTGTTTTTTTTCTTCCGGAAATCACAAGACGCCCTGCTTTCCGGGAATTGTTGTGGCCTCCTGTTAATATTCGCATTTTTTCTTCGGGGTACCGTTATGACGCCACGCTTTTCCAAGAAAAACACATGACGTCACTCTCTTCTAAAAAAAACACATGACGCCACTCTCTTCTCCTCCAAGGAATCCTCATGACGCCACTTTTTCCAAACATCTTATTATTATTTTTATTTTCTTATATCTACCCGATATATGATCCATATTATAATTACTCGTGTTTTTATTTTAAACAACTCGTAATCTTCTGATATTTTACAATAACAAAGTCATCCACTTCCATTTCTTCTAATTTCCCGAACTTCTCATTTTTAATTAATTTTTTTCACAAACAAACGTGCTGGTTCCATAACCTGTTGGACTTTATTAATAAAATAAATGTAACACAGACTTAGTTTAGAACAAAACTCTATATTTAAAAACACTCTTAAACTCTGAACAATTCACTCTCTGTTGTATCATCTGAAAATCCTATTTGCACCAGGGTAAGTATTACTCCACACTCCACGAAGGTCTCGCCAAGAATGCATGATCACAACTGCTGACAGATCCTGTAACCAACTTCAGCTTCAAGAGACAGATGGCCACTGACATGAGATAACTATGGATAAACAGTATAACCTCCATCCATACCTAACAAATAAAGAAAGGAGCGCACGAAGCCGAACGTCTCCACACATATTTTACAAGGTTAGTTGTCGGTAAATGAACTAAATTATGATCAATGAAATGAATGGTCAGAAACAGACTTATACATACATACAAACATCGAAACAAATTTCGACGCCATCGCATCTGTCAGAATATTTTGGAATTATTTATGTAGTTCCTTGATCAATAACCGGAGAAATACATATGTGTGCGCCTGAGCTAATAAACCCAGAACTGGATGAAAAGAACGCAGCTATTGTTGAATGTATAACATAACACGCATTACGAGAACTCTGTATGAGGAATTTTCTGGAAAATATGTGGCTTCACACATTTTTTACACCATTCCCAAATACATTATTAATAATAATATACAATAACAATAACTTATTATTTTATTTTTTTCTAATAGATTAAATTTTTGTTTTAATGATACAAATTTTTAATTTTGAACTTTTGTAGTAATAGTCTATAGGTCACTTACATTTAGGTACTAACGTTTAAGCTCGAGGTATCAAGCCAGTTTCAATATGAAATTAGGATGTGTAATTTTGCGGACCAATGATTATGTAGTCTTTTTGAACGCGCTAATACCAGCGACGAGAAACTAATTTCCGAGTTATTCTAACTATAATTCAGAATCAACTATCATCCGCTGATTCAGAAGGGGTGCATTAAAATATAATAACTTGCATATAGTATAGCAATGCTTTAAAGCTAGACTATACTACGCCACAAACAAAAAATAAAATTCAAAGAACGGTTTCGAGCTCTCATTATTGCAGATTGAAGTTTAATTTTATTTTTAAACATAGATTTAATAATAATAATTTCATCGAATCGAAATTGTGTCGGAAACTCACACTGAAATTGGTTTTTGAAAGTTTAATGAAAGAAATAAATAGAAAAATTAAGTCCGAGCAAGCATGGAAGATGGCCATTGTTCCCTATTATACCATACTAATAAAATAAATTTCATTGACCACCGGTAGAATTCCAGTCTATTTTTAATCCAAATCCTATTATCCCGGCCGACAGCACTTGCTTAGAAAGCATGAATTTAAACCGAAGCAGGTCAACCTCTTGTCATCAAGGGCTTTTGTGTACATATAATAAAACACAATGGAAACATCGACTCACTTGGCCTGCTTCTTGCCTCTAAAACTGGCAAGAGTTTCAAAATCCAGCCTGAAAAGCTTCCAAGGCAGTTCAGTCTGTAGTGTTTGACTATGGACGGGTTATAATTCAAATAGAAGCATTTAATGACACCAGACGACCACACAAAGTACTCATCCTATAGTACATTTATGTGTGTCTCCACAAAATTTACAATATCAGAGTACAATGCCACATTATTCAGATCGCATGCAAACTCTCTTCTGGGGATTGGGGCAGAAGGATATGCCGGAAAATTTTAAAGAATGAGATGGAAGGGCGCCTTTCTTTTTGGGTTAAATGCACCCACCATTTATTTCACTCGAGATGTACATATTTTTGTTCTGAAGTAAAACTGGGTCTACTAGTTTTTATATATTTTTTAAATGAAGCATTAGGTGCAGAAAAACTGTACACTTTAAGTCACTAGATTTGAATAATCTTGTGTTATTTGTTGAGCACTGATTGTCAGAAAATTCATTACATACATACATACATACATTCCATTTTCAAGTTTATATGTATATTATATACAAATGTATATACATAAGTGGCACAATTGTACTTGAAAGCGCACTATGTTCGGAGGTTTAAGATGATGATGATGCAACCACTTAACGATTGTAATGTTTAAATTGTTTAAGTATTAAGAAGATTAAGCAGTTGCTCTAATGAGTAATAAGTAAGTAAACGTAAGTACTTACCTTTGTATTTTCATTTTATTTCTTTCAGAAAAAATCAAAGCTTCTAGGTATCCTGATAAGATTTAACAAACATACCATAGTTCTTTAGAATTAAATTTGAGGTTCATATAACCTACGAATTTAATGGTGGTTTCTCTATGTCCTGTGTAAAGATATTTTTATAATTTTCTATGCTTCTTTTTCAAGTATACTGAGAGTAAAATTTATCTTTAAGATAAGAATACAAAAAATCTGCAATCTCGGCCCTCGTCCCGTGGCTAATTCATGCCTTCCAGTGTTGGGCGATCGGTGTGTCCGCCACGCCGATCGCCCAACTCTGGAAGGCATGAATCAGCCACGGGACGAGGGCCAGCCACCCGAACATTTTTTTGTCGACGTACGCATACGTTCCGATTAAACTGTAGAATGTGGACGCATAGTTGTGTTAAGGAAAAAACTACTTGACTAAATTTTTTGTTAATCCTACAGTAAACTAGGTAGCGTTTTACCGTTTTATTAAATATTTCCAGCAGTCTCAGTTAGCTCTCTAAGAAAGCTGTGTCGTTTGTTTTTTCTTCTCCTGTTTTTTTACTCTGCTAATATATTAAATATAATAAGTTACTCTTGTCCTTCTACAGGAAGTATGTGAATGCGGTGACCTTGCTTGCAAAACAAAACAGGGAATTTGATGCCCATTCTTCCTCCACCTCGATTACTATCCTTGGCAACAAAATAAACAATGTTACATGAAGCACAACGAAAATAATAACATATTCAAAAAAACTTGTAATCTTCGACATGGCTGAATTTGAATCAGATATATGTATGTTATTATATTTTATTTAAAACAAAATGTTCTCCCGGCCTACTTACTTATTTAGTTAGTTTTTCTATGGTATCATGTTATCAACCATTCTAATATTCACTCTTTTTTCTTTTCAATTAATACGTTTATTTATTAGGTTCAAGGCAATCATGGAAGGAGAACGAAGTCAAATGGCTACTGCAAATCTATAAAGACAAGAAATATTTATTCGACGGAACGACGCACAGTGGGCCAAAATGATTTTTAGGTGACCAAAAATCAATTTTCGTCATGTCATCGATTTTAAAAATTTTAATGCCATTCGATAGTAAACAAAATGTGGACACATTTTTAAAATTGAAAGCAGAAAACACAACCCTGCTTCGAATGATTGGCAAATTCAAATTTAATAATACTATAAAAGTATTTTGAGCCAGGAGAACTTTGAAGTGTACCTACTATACGTATTTGATTTGTGCTTGTTTGATATAAAAGTGATTCGAAGAAATATGCAGATTTCGTATTGTGAACTTTTTCAAATAGTCCGTGATAATGCTGTGCAAGTATACTGAGGGTAAAATAATTTATCTTTAAGATAAGAATCCAAAAAATCTCTGCACTCTGCAAAATTGAACAGCAACTCGGCTAACAGTTTTATCAGGGCCTCGCTTAATTGAAATAAAAAAAAAAATCAAATTGATTTTGGAAGATAATTATTTGAACTAGTCCCTTATATCCATCCTAAAGCTATAAAACTTTACTTTTTTGTTTTCTACATATTATTATACCTGAAATTTTAAACCAAAATTCTGCAGACTATAAAGAATCCAAATACATATGTAGGTTTTTTGAAAATGTTGAAAGATAAAATGCCCTTAGGTATGGTATATAAAGAATGAAGTGTAAATTTATCAGTTATTACTGTTATCTTCTTAATCCAAAAATAGTTTTTTAAATCAAAAGATTTTTTTAATAAATCACCTTTTTAAAACGAACTAAAAAGTATAAAATAATTTCTCCTAGTTGCATACAGATAGTTCTGAAAATTTGTGATTGTGAATTTGTAATATGGCTATGAAAATGTTTGTAAGATTTAGAACGTCCGGACGCAAATAAGAATTTTCGCATATACAAGCACAACGAATATTCCACAGTCGTTTTCTATTTGACCTGTATTGGAAAAAACAAATTTCGGATATGCCAAAATATGAAAGCCTACTTCCTTTTTTAAAAATAAAAGAAGCACGATATCCACTTTACGAGCAAAGTAAAATTCGACTATTCGACTAGTGTACAGCCCCCCATACATTTCAATTCCAACTGACTAGAACCACTAGAACATAATGGAAATAAAATATCAAGCGAAAAAATTGTTACAAATTCAATTAAGACCGTGTTCAAATTTTAATCGGACTAAACTTAAAAGTGATGGAGTTAATGTTATAATCGGACAGGACTGAATAATTATTAGTGGTCGAGAATAAATTATTATTAAGCCTGGATTGGAGATCCTAGAGTCAGACTGCCAACGTCTTCGAGAGTTCATGGCAGCAGAATTAAGGCGGTAGGAAATAATACAAAACTGTTTAAATTCATTATGATGTTTTTTATAATAATTAATATAAACATGTATGTAACATGGAAAGCTAAATAAATATACATTATATTTTTCCTTTAGAGTTTGTCAATGAGTTTTTCCATCGTAGTCTTGAAAATCTCAGTGGCTTCCCTTACTGTTTCCACTGCTTCTTTTTGGATTTTTATTTTTTTCTCCCTGTATTTTTGCCTTTCTCTTTCTCTGTTTTCTCTATACTTTTTCCGTTCGGCTGGAATTTCTTCAAACAAATTTATTATTGTTTCGCAATTGCTCGAATGCTTTCTTTTTGCAGTTATTGTTGGTGAATTAGAACTGTCTTCTAGACTTACGTGGGAGGTCGATGCAATTGCCCTGGGTATGCTTGATTCTGTGTATGCCACTGGTGTGATATCACGTTCCTTGCTAACTTCAAACCATTCCATATGTTCAAATTTTGCTGCGCCCGCTCCTGATTTGTTATTATTATCTTTAATTTTTTTATACTTTGTTTTCAAATTATTAAATTTATTTTTGCACTGCGTGGAATCTTTCGTTAAGTGACCGTTTTTTCCCATTTCGCTGGACACCACCTCCCAGGCATTGTCAATTTTCAACGTCGTTCCGTCAAATAAATATTTCTTGTCTTTATAGATTTGCAGTAGCCATTTGACTTCGTTCTCCTTCCATGATTGCCTTGAACCTAATAAAAAAACGTATTAATTGAAAAGAAAAAAGAGTGGATATTAGAATGGTTAATAACATGATACCATAGAAAAACTAACTAAATAAGGCAGTAGGCCGGGAGAACATTTTGTTTTAAATAAAATATAATAACATACATATATCTGATTCAAATTCAGCCATGTCGAAGATTCCAAGTTTTTTTGAATATGTTATTATTTTCGTTGTGCTTCATGTAACATTGTTTATTTTGTTGCCAAGGATAGCAATCGAGGTGGAAGAAGAATGGGCATCGAATTCCCTCTTTTGTTTTGCGAGCAAGGTCACCGCATTCACATACTTCCTGTGGAAGGACAAGAGTAACTTATTATATTTAATATATTAGCAGAGTAAAAAAACAGGAGAAGAAAAAACAAACGACACAGCTTTCTTAGAGAGCTAACTGAGACTGCTGGAAATATTTAATAAAACGGAAAAACGCTACCTAGTTTACTGTAGGATTAACAGAAAATTTAATCAAGTAGTTTTTTCCTTAACACACCTATGCGTACATATTCTACAGTTTAATGGGAACGTGTGCGTACGTCGACAAAAACATGTTCGGGTGGCTGGCCCTCGTCCCGTGGCTGATTCATGCCTTCCAGTGTTGGGCGATCGGCGCGGCGTGAAGAATTACGTAGAGAGGCATTGTGCAATTGAAAGAGCAGAAAATTTGCTTAGTGCTGTGCTTGACATTCTTTCTATGCGGATTGTACAACTTTTGGTATTGGTCTCGGTTTTCTTCCGCGCCTACGAGGGATATAAATACATGAAGCACCTACAGAGCCAGAGACATACAACTTACATGTGGAGGCAATTCTTTGATGAGCATAAACTTGCACTCTGCAGGAAATGTAGAGAGATCTCCCTAAGGGAGCTTAAAGAGAGATTAAAAAAATTGAGATAAATATGCCAGAGGAGGCTAAAGGGATGACCAAGGGAGTTTATGTGGGAAATGGTGGGAGAACGATGAAAAAAGTCAGGTATTTTCAGCCCATGACGCATACGCATTGTGAAACTTGAATTAATCGGACGTGAGTTTGTGTGCCGGAGGTAAAATTATAAAAATAGTGCAAAAATTAGGTGGAAAAGTTAAATTATTATTATTTTTGTTAAGTTTAAATGAATATATATTTATTTTTATTAGTTGTAATTGATGAGTTTTTGCTGTTATACATATTTACCTTTCTGTATTAAAATGAAGTTATTTATTTTTATTAAGTTTAATAAATTTATTTATGTTAATTTGTTAAAGTGAATTTTTTTTATTTCTTTAAAATCTTGTTATAGTTCACCTTGAATGTCGGAGGAGAATTTTCTTTAATACCTCATTGCGAATTAAATGGATATCGTTTTTTATGCTTCTTTGAAGGATAAAAGGACATATCCAGGTATAAAAAGAAGTCAATTTAAGGTCCCAAAAAGTTTCAAGAATATTCTCCATTCAAGCTCCCTTAAAGTTTCAAAAGGAGATCTCCATTCAATCTCCCTGCGAATTGCGAAAAGAGGTCTCCACTTATGCTCTTTTGAGAGGTAAAAAGGAGACCTCTCCTCTGCAGACATGCTAATGTTAAAATCAGGGATATTTTTATAATTTTACCTCCGGCACAAAAACTCACGTCCGATTAATTCAAGTTTCACAATTTTTTCATCGTTCTACCACCATTTCCCACATAAACTCCCTTGGTCATCCCTTAAGCCTCCTCTGGCATATTTATCTCAATTTTTTTAATCTCTCTTTAAGCTCCCTTAGGGAGATCTCTCTACATTTCCTGCAGAGTGCAAGTTTATGCTCATAAAAGAATTGCCTCCACATGTAAGTTGTAAGTCTCTGGCTCTGTAGGTGCTTCATGTATTTAAATCCCTCGTAGGCGCGGAAGAAAACCGAGACCAATACCAAAAGTTGTACAATCCGCATAGAAAGAATGGCAAGCACAGCACTAAGCAAATTTTCTGCTCTTTCAATTGCACAATGCCTCTCTACGTAATTCTTCACGCCGCGCCGATCGCCCAACACTGGAAGGCATGAATCAGCCACGGGACGAGGGCCAGCCACCCGAACATTTTTTTGTCGACGTACGCATACGTTCCGATTAAACTGTAGAATATGGACGCATAGTTTTGTTAAGGAAAAAACTACTTGATTAAATTTTCTGTTAATCCTACAGTAAACTAGGTAGCGTTTTTCCGTTTTATTAAATATTTACAGCAGTCTCAGTTAGCTCTCTAAGAAAGCTGTGTCGTTTGTTTTTTCTTCTCCTGTTTTTTTACTCTGCTAATATATTAAATATAATAAGTTACTCTTGTCCTTCTACAGGAAGTATGTGAATGCGGTGACCTTGCTCGCAAAACAAAAGAGGGAATTCGATGCCCATTCTTCTTCCACCTCGATTGCTATCCTTGGCAACAAAATAAACAATGTTACATGAAGCACAACGAAAATAATAACATATTCAAAAAAACTTGTAATCTTCGACATGGCTGAATTTGAATCAGATATATGTATGTTATTATATTTTATTTAAAATGTTCTCCCGGCCTACTGCCTTATTTAGTTAGTTTTTCTATGGTATTATGTTATCAACCATTCTAATATTCACTCTTTTTTCTTTTCAATTAATACGTTTTTTTATTAGGTTCAAGGCAATCATGGAAGGAGAACGAAATCAAATGGCTACTGCAAATCTATAAAGACAAGAAATATTTATTCGACGGAACGACGCACAGTGGGCCAAAAAGATTTTTAGGTGACCAAAAATCAATTTTCGTCATGACATCGATTTTAAAAATTTTAATGCCATTCGATAGTAAACAAAATGTACTACCTTGTGGACATTTTTTTATAAATCCCTCCCCTCCCTCTTTGTGTTTGGAATAGCTAAAGTCAGAGAAAAATTTGAACAGCTCATTTTTAAAAAATATGTTCGGTTCGAGTTTTCTATGATTTCAAAGTTCTACTTAACGAAGTTCCCAAAACTTAATCTCGCCGAATGAAGCTGGAAATGCCTGGAAGAATCAGCTGATTTCCAGTGTCAAACTGTCAGCGAATAGAATATTTTGCCTGTTTTTAAGTATTAACTTTCTAATACGTTTTGATTTTCTCTGCATAAATAGAAAATATTAAAAAAAACTTATCCATTTCGCTCGCTTCTTCACGCTGTCAAAAGGAAATGTCATCGGCCCAAATGAAGTTCAAGCGTGAGAGTAGCATACAAACCTATATCTACCTATCAGCCCTGAACGAAATGAAGATCTGACGGGATTAAATTCGCCAAATGTTCATTTCGCAGTGCTCGTGTATCGCAGGCATAAGACAGGTCTCCTAAACTCCCCAAGGAGTACTCTTGGATTAATTTTAGATGATCCCTTTTACTACTGGTTTTAATGCTGATGAATTTCTAATTAATAAATAAATCTATTTACACATATGTATGTATACAACGTGTTTTTCTAGGTTCTGAATAAGGGGTATAATCGATTTTGCGTTTGTTCGGAGAAACCGATGCCGCGTTCCGAAGTTATTCGTACTAGAATGCAGATTGGGACATACATACATAGGTGATTCTAAAATTCTGGTTTCTCAAAATTTAGCACAGCGTATTTCGACATACATATGTATGTTTTGAACTTATGAAGTCATTCAAATGAGGCAGAAAGTTACGATGTATAATTCAAAACCCAATAAGTCAATTTTAGATATTAATTTATGGCAGTACAAAAGTTACAAATAAAATGAGCTATTTAATATTGAGGGCCTGTCCGAATCCTAGTCTTCGACTTCGTCTTCGTCTTGTTATGACAGTTCTCGAAGTCAACGCAAGCCTTGACTCGCTCATCAAGCTAAGCAATCTAAACTGTTCGACCTTGCAGTTCTCTTTCAAGATGAAGTAGGCCATGCCCGTTTGCTGGATTTGCAAAACTCACTTGTTTTCGATGACATTAAAACTGATCGATCTTTTGTTATTTTTTCCACCAAAGATGTCATTGTCCCCCGCAAAGAACATTTAAATATTATGTAATGAATGGTGAAATAACGAAAGACTTAGGTAGTTTTCAATGGTTTATTCCGCAACTTTTTTTTGTCAGGATTATTATGCACGTGCCTAGTCACTAAGCGCCACCGGAAGAGAGAAGTCCAGGGTTGTAGATGGAGCTGTCTTCGTTTGGTGGTGCCTGATGCGGGGTTATTTCTTAGTTCTTTGCTACAATATTATATATTTATTTCAGTCAAAAATCTTATTGACGTACCATTTTATGTATAAACTTACATAATTAATATTTGATACATCGCAATATTAACCAGGAGAGTTTTGTAAATTTTGTAAAGGATTTTGCTTTAGTATTTTTGAATTTGATAGGCGATATAACATGATTAACCCTATTAGCACCTAAAGTATATATTATTACATAGATTAAAATGTCCATGAATACAAAATTGATGGGTGTAAATGGGAAATATTTTGTTGTATGTAAATTCATAGATCTTTTAATAATTACCATGTATGGCTCTCATAGTATCTGTGTCCTATATAATTTGACGAGCCAAAAAACCACCTAACTTTTAGCCTCAGGCAGGACCAGATATACATTGGGGCGCATGCTATAAACAATATTAAGGAGCGCCCTCCGTTTTTCGTTTTAAATCTTACAAACATTTGCATAGCTATATTACAAATACACAATCACAAATTTTCAGGACTATCTGTATGCGTCTAGGAGAAATTATTTTATACTTTTTGGTTCGTTTTAAAAACGTAATTTATTAAATAATAATTTTTATTCAAAAAATTATTTTCTGCTTTGTAGTCTTGCGTCTTTGGCAAGTACAGAGGAATGTGCTTTAGCTCGCTTACGCCGTTTGACTATTCTTGCTGTCTGCCATATCTGCTCCCGATTCCTATTGAAGCTTCTTCTTCTCTAACCGTCGCTTGCGTTGGCTAGGGTGGCTGTCTCAACCATCGTAGAAATTGTCACTGATGCACTAATTGATAATTTGACAAACAATCACACAGACAGACAGAAAAGCGAACCCATCAAAAACATAAAATGTAAAAAAATGCCAAGTCTCGCAACGCAGTTCTTCTGTCGTAAAAAGTTGTGAGATCTTATGTAAAACCAAGTCAGTTATACTTATTAGTTAGTGTCTATGGAAGCACCTATTCAACAACTTTGTTATAAATTGTTATCTAATCAATTACCTATCAACATTTATAGTGACCGTATCAATATCAGACATCTTTATTTCTATAATAATTATAATTACTTGGCAATTGCACGGTAACATACTCTACTAATTAAAATACTGGCCGTGCAATTGCCAAGTAATTATAATTATTATAGAAATAAAGATGTTTAATATCGATACGGTCACTATAAATGTTGACAGGTAATTGATTCCTCTATGGGCTTAACGCTAACTAAGTTTCAAAATTTGAACAAACTAATCGACTTGCATAGCCTACTACATTCATACTTTCAAAATTCAATCGCGGCCAGTGGCAAGCATGAGTACAAGCGCATGCGTTATTTTTTGAATGAACGTAATTTTTAATAAAATCATTATTTTTCATTAAATATAAAGAAATTTCGGGATTTTTCAGTTTTTCCTTCCTTTGTAGGCTAAACAATAACTGTGTTCAAGATTTGGACCTTGTGGGTCTGCTAGAAGTACCTTAGAATTTTGATGATCGGTGAGTCAGTGACAAAATAAAGAACTTTGACCAGCGATAATTCGTAAAATACTGGTTCAAATTTAATGTAATTTGGAAATATATCTAGCTATGTAATGCCCTCTTGGCCACTGACAATTTAGGCTTCTAGTTTTTTCCGCAACGAAGTTACAGGGGGTCGAAAATGGCCCGAATGGCTTCGAGAAAAGGATGTTACGGCGGTGCCTTTTTGTTTGCTCTTTTCCTCGACTTGGCGGGGGCACTCACTACCGTGCCCCCAGATGAATATTTTTGCGACACCTTAGCTCACGGTTTAAATTTATTTATATCAGCTCGGCATTGCCTTCGCTTTTTCACACAGAGTTTAATTTTTATATAAATAAAAAAAAGGTCGCCATATTGAATCTACCAGAATTTTGTATACTATATTGCATTGCATTGTCATCCGAACTAAAGGCTGTGTGCAAAATTTCAGCATGATCGGATAAACGGAAGTATTCCAAAAATCAATTTCAAAAATTTGTATCGACAAACAAACAAGAAAGCGAGCTAATAAAAACGAGAAAATGATAAAATGAATATTCATTATTCAAATTGAGAAAGGACCTTTTTAAAGTTTGTGAGACCGTTGAGTATGAATTAAACTCACATCAAAGGTGGAAAGCGTACTTTTTAGAATGGGTTACTTTTCAGCTTTTAAAGGTATTCAACATTAATATAAAACTTATTTAGACCAACGATATACGTGTATAATTAACAATGAAAAGCAAAATGTTTCTTTTATTTTAGCTTGTGTTTGTGTTTGTTTTGATGCTTTTCTGTCGAGAAATTTTGAATTGGTGGAGTTCTATAATTTTAAAAAATACAGCACTTGGAAATTATCGTTTTAGAATCAATTCGATCAAATCATTTTTCGCTTACCTATATGATAAAAAGTTATGTGAAAATAAATGTCTGAAATTGTCTTATACGTACAGTTCTTAGATTTTACATACTGATATGCGTACATTACATATTAAAAATGAAAAATTCGACCACACTTTTACCCAATTCAAAGGAAATAACTTTGTGTCCTCTTCTTCATCGGTATTATTGCTTTTAACATTGTTTTTGGTATGCTTGGCTGGACCTTCTTTCTCATCTTTTGATGGGAATAGCATCAGCCAAGTAACGCCTTGTTGTTTGGGACGACTTTTATTCAACCAAATTTCGTCCCATTAAACATCATATAATTCGTAATAATGCAACATACTTTTATTTTTATTTCCATGATTATTACGATTACGATCAATTTAGTTTTTACTTTCATAAACTCTTTTTGTTTATAAGTATGTAATTGTTATGTTTTTGTCTTGATATGAAATGGTGTTATAAGTAGTATAAGTTAAATAATGAAATACGTCTTCACTATAGCGAAAATTTAAAATAATGAGTTGTCTTTATATACTTTGACAAACTTTTTATTGCGGTTTTTGTTGAGGCCATGTTTGTGCCTGGCCCGTTTATTTGGGGATCGCGGTCATCATAGTCTCAAAAGCTGTGTATTTTAGTACAAGCTTTTGTTTACAGAGTTTAGTCAACTATAACTGTTTGTGAAACTGGTGAAAAAATGTTTTTGATCCGCTTTAGCTCCAACTCTCAACGACTTTGTTTAAGAAGAAAACTCTAGGATTTAATGTCATCCTGAAGAAAAATTGTGAAAACAAAAACATTTTTCATTTCAATTATTTGTTTTTAAATTTTAGAATAAATCATTATTTGAATTGAATTCTATTTTTATTGTTTACATTAATGGCATAGCTCTAAAGTTACATATATTCCAATTATAGAACCATTCATAACTTATTTTACATGGACCCTCCTTAAAATTTACCTAAAGGTCCTCTGGTATTTGGCGGCAGAGCTTCTCAGAAAAGTAGGTTTAGGTATTCCTTTTACCTATTTTATAGCCACAATAAACAAGAATTATGGAGAGTTTTTATAATAACATTTTATTATCTTATGCAGGACAATTAATTTGTGACACCTTTTACAACATCAAATCTGGAAGGAACTGAAACAAAAGTTTTAAGGCCTGCTAAGTCTTTTGTAAAAATTAATATCGAATTTAAGACGCAGGAGCCTTAGGCAATACACAGTGTCTATTGCCCACAGTGTTGTCGTAGCAGCAGTGCCGCTACATAGGTAATATACCTAAATGTCTGTGCATTATTGCGGGGATAAACTCCGTATATCTAAAGGATTTACATTCCTGTGGAACGTCTGCACACACCACTGGTGGATTACGGGCAATCAATCATTTTCGTACTCAAAATTTAGCGCTATACCTCAAAACTTCGACGTGAAGCGATTTTCCACTCGTACGAAATATGCGAAATGGTGAAAAGTTCCCCATTATTGATTTTTTTATCCCACAGAAATGAAAAAATGAAAACGAGCTCACATTTGTTTGGTTGGAAGCTTTGAAAATGTTAGCTCGTTTTTTTTTGAAAAGTTTAAACTCGAGATAGATTTTTTGTCGTTTTTTAGGTTGCAAACACTGACAAGGCAGTTTGCAATTTCTCTTTCCACTGTCGCAAATAGCATTAACATTTTGACTGCGAATCTTGAAATATGACTAGAAGATTCTTGGAAAAAATGTCTTTAGAATTGAATGTGTTTGACATCTTCAGTAATTCTCAATATGTGTATATTTATGGGTTTCGCGGTTTCTTTAGATCTAAGAAAATTTTGGTGTAAACATACCCATCAATCAGCATATGATATGATATGGTTTTCTTATATAAAAAAATTATTTTGAGACATTTATTAATCGACTACCAAGCAAACACTAAAAATAGCACACAGCGAAATTGGCAAATATGCGTTCAAAAGAGAGACAAGCATTGAAGAATATTACTTTGCTTCTGCGACAGTTTGTCTAACTAAATATAGCACAAGAAATTAGACCGTTTCTATCATCGCCTACAGGGCTAATTGTTGATCTAATGAAACTACATAATTTCGTCGATCATTTCGACATATGATTATAAAAATAATTATTTTCTGATTAAGCATCATTGTAAATAATTGAATAATTTTAAATTTCTATTTCAGTTTTTTATAGAATTTTCATCATAATCTTTAATGGATTATTGATATTTGTAACCGATGTAATCCTGCTTTGATGTTATTTCATTAAATAAAGTAATTAAATTAGTTAGTATTTGAAGCAGTAGTTCACAAGTTCTTAAGAGCCCAGCAAAAGAAAGATACAAAAATAAAAAGTTATTACACACATTTTAGTAGTACATATATTCTCTTTGGAAGAACAATATTTTTAAATGCAGCTCTTTCTTTTTGAACATTTATTTCAGTTGTGAATTCACAGTCCAGTAACGCAAAGTTCTCGTAAGTTATGGCTAACTACCAACTAAAACAGGTTTTTGTAATTTCACATTTTAATGGAACTTGATAACTCTCAAAAACAGAGTCTATTTATTTTTATTTATTTATTTGCGCTTAATACAAGCTACATACAAAGGGAAACTTAAACTAAGAATTAAACTAAGAAAGATTACAAACTATTTAAAAATAAGGGAAAGGGAATGGGACGGGCAAAGCATTTAGAGGGGAGTGTTAAGGTAATTCCTGAGAGATGTTTTACTCAGGTGGAAGTCCATACAAATCCTACGTGAAGGCAATTTACTTCGTAAGCTTAGGCAATTTCTTTCCTTTAAAATTACAATGCTAAACTACAATTTTAAGGGCATCTAACCCAGGCCAAAAAAAGAAAATTTAAAAACTATTTCACAAAGAAATAAAGCGCTCTTGGCACTTGGCATTTCTCTGCAAAAGAGGGACGAAATTAATGTTAGGTTTTACATTATTATTTTATCATATTTACTGATTCGAAAATAACATCAATTGCTCTATATTTTATTTATTTACTTTTAATTTAAATGCGCCTATGTCTTGTCTTTTTGGTATGCATTTTGGACAGATGGGAGCAATAATTTTTATCCAAGAATGGATAGCGCAAATGAAATGCTTTCATTATGAATGTTGGACAATACTGGGAAATATTGAATAATTTTAAATGGTTAAAGTTAAATCAGTTCGATGTGTCTGATATCTATTTGATAGCTACAGCCCCTGTTCATCGAATTAGAACCACTCAGAATTTTCTTGAAATTCGTTATTTTCTTGTTGGTAAAACATGAAGGAAACATAAATATATATAAGAAAATAAGTGTAGTTTTTGGATAATTGTTTTATTGACTATTAACTAATGAACAACATACTTTAAAAATGGCTTAATACTTAGTAGGACCACCCTTAGCACTAATAACTGCATTTATTCGTTCTGGCATGCTTTCATAGCATCGCTCTATTATTTGTTTAATTTCGGGGTTATTTTCCCACACTTCTGTAATATTTTGTTTTAAGATCCTTGGCGTAGGAACCCGCATTTTTATTAAGCTACGAGAAATTTCTCAGGAATGATAAAAATTGTGAGTGGTCCTAATTCGATGAACAGGGACTGTAGTACATGCCACAGAGCCCGAGAATATATTCAGTTTTTCATATAGTATCTAATAATTGCAAAAGAATTGAAATATAAGGAGTATTCACTGTTTGGTGAATTTTTTTATTCAAATGGCTTGTAGTATGTATTCGCTTAAAGTGATGGGTGAGCAGAGCACCCTAGTACAAAATATGACTACATTTTTGGAAAATTGCCATCAGATGGTTAAATGACAAATTCCGTCAGTGGAGTATTTGATAGATTTCGAGTTTGAATAAGAAATACGTGTACGTAGGTAATGTACGTGTATGTGTTTGAGTAAATTACAATTGAAAGTTGGATAAGGGATAAGCCGAGGAATAAAATGTTACAAGGGCGTAATATTCAAAAGCTAACGGCATCCCCTATTGTTCATTTTTACATCTAATACAAAAGGTGTGTTCTATCCATCGAGCTCTGGATCTAGTTGAGGCACATTTGCATGCAAATTAGGTACAACTCCTAATCCACATACATATGTATTTATCTTATTCTTGCTTAAAAGAACTACATACATACATAAATAGTTTTAAAATACTCGAATATCTTCGGGATGTGATGTCGAATTCGAGTGTGATTTTTTTTTTCCTGAGAAAGGTCACAAGGCAGGGAAGCTTTTTCTTAGACAAAATTTCGATCTTCCCATAAAAAAGAAATCGAGAAAACGGAGTCTCAAAATAAAATATTGGGTATTGAAATAGCCATTGTCGAATTTTAACGTTTCCTCTCGGTTCTTTGTGGATAGATTGGGTCGTCACAGGTATTGTTGGAACGTTTGAAGCCTCAGCCTTTCTAACACGTTATCAACCGAAATCCTGCGATGTTTCTTAAAGGACTTGTAAAGCAATGCCTGGGTTCACCTCCTAAATATTTTCAAGTGCGATTTTCGGGGTGAAGGATTGATTTTAGAGGGAGGGGGTCTGATCAGGACACCATATAGAATCGATTTGCACACCGCTGTTTAACTCTGTTCGGACCTTAGCAAAACCCCCTTCGTACAATGTGGATAAAAACTCCCGGAACGGTCAAATATATCGAAAAATAATATCGGATTGAAAAGAAAAAACAATACGTTACGCACTCCCTGCGGGGAAGAAGGTTGTCCAGCAATAAAAACTTTCCGGAATGGTCGAACATCTCGAAAAATACACACCAGATCGAAAAAAGGGGGAAACATTCCAAATATTTTTTGGAAAGCTATCCAATGACACCAAACTCGATTCCACACCCGCACCCCTGTTTGGCCGAACAACAGCCTCCCCCGTAAAAAATGTTTCAGATAAAGTTTCCTATTTTTACCATTGGATCCGAACCTGCAATAAAATATAGGGGTTCCCATTTAAAATTTTAAAGTTATTTCCACCACACACCCAGGAGGGTGAGGTAACTTTAGGTATGGTATAATGAAATAGCTTTTCTAAAAATATTGAACACGATTTTTTTCGTTTTTCAATCCGATGTGTATTTCTCTAGATATTTAAGCTGCCTAAGATTAAGGCTATTCATATTTCACTATAGCTAATTATTTGCTGTGAAAGGGATGTAACCGCAAAAGGCGATTCCGTAAATTACACGTTTTGGCATGTAATTTTCATCATGTTTGTGGCACCACTCCTCCACTCTTATTGCGTGTCGCGAAATATCCTCCCAACCTTTAATCATCGACTTTCCGCAAATTCCTCCTAGAAAAAGGCCGTCCAAGGTTTTTTCGGGAAGCCGTCTCTAAAGATATAAAAAGCCTGAAGTTTCTTTTAATATCCGGCGCTTCCCGCGAGGAGGGTCCTCTCACAATTTGTTTTCGCAATTGGTCTCCCAATAAAAGTTGAATTTTCAGAAAAAATTTACTGGTGACCGTCTTTCAATTAGCTTATTACAAAATAAGTGTTGATTGGGCGGGCCCTTTTGTTCTGTAAAATAATAAGGGCGCTTCCCTTTCTGCTGCTAAACACATTACCCCTTCTCTAAAAGAAAGGAAAACATTT
This sequence comes from Machimus atricapillus, assembly GCA_933228815.1. NCBI lineage: Eukaryota > Metazoa > Arthropoda > Insecta > Diptera > Asilidae > Machimus > Machimus atricapillus. Next base: position 33,445,240 of record OW121784.1, read on the forward strand.
TTAGGTTCGCCGACGGAACTTATTGAAATAACAGGGCAGTTGGGACCGGAAGGTGGAATAAGCTCAAGCGGAAAATACTGGGAACATTTCCTACCTCTACCCGTAATATGCAAATGCTTCGTTTTCAATGCTATCACATTTTACGATTCAAATGGGATTCTCTGGCAACCTTTGCTTAAGCAATAGTAGTGCGAGTGATTTTCGTTTTGTGCCGCTGTCTTTTTACTGATTGGATCGAAATGTTTTATTCGTCCTTTAGTCTGTTAGCTTTTCCAGCATTCGTTTCGATGCGAAAGGACGAACAAATTTTCGACAGGTTCCTGGAAGTAGTTGTGTCACGATAAAGAGATTAGCAATTCGTGCTTAAAGTTGGATCCTTTGGGCACCTATCTCACAAAGATAACACATTGATATAAAGCGGGCACTATAAATGGCGTATGCTGCTTTAAATAGATAAGCAATCCAAATATTTGACGGAACTTTGAATTCCTCTTACTTGGGTATTACACTTACATATGAATTTGTTTGAGTTTAAAATTTTTGAATTTTTCTGGGTTATATTCTGTGTGTACCTATTAAAATAAATATTTGACCTGCATTTCGAAAGGTTACATCAGGACATCAACTTACCAATATGCTATCTACCTCTCTAAAAAAGCGAAATGATTTATTTAAGTTTTGTTTGGTATGAGTTCTGCTTTAAGCAAAATGAATTATTTAACGAAATTGATTTCCAATTATAGCTCGTTGCAGCTCCACTAGAAAGTTTCAAATTGTAAAGGGCACGATAGAATTTTCATATTGTTCGAAGTACTTTTCCTTTATATGTATACATATGCACATATGTGCATAATAGTAATTGTATATAATTGCTCCGTTGAACAATTTTCAGGTATACATGACATCAGCTATACATGACTTGTTATCTCCCTTTGGCAGAGCTGGAAAAATTCAATTAAATATTGTAGTTTCGAGAGAGTTCTTCAATGTTCTGTCAGTCTAAATCTGACAAGACCAGTTAAGTAATTTCAATAAATAGTAAACGGCTCAACGCAATTATTACATGTTTTTTTTTTGCCATCTTATAACGTGCAATCAAATTTTTTGTAAAATCATGTGCATTGAGTGCAATTACTGCTTCACTATTACCCATCAAACCACTGGACATTAATTTAAAAATAACTTTTTCGGGTTGTAATCATTGTTTTACAAATTTTCGTTTCAATGTGTACATAAAATCTAGTATCTAACAATAAGCAGCAACCGAAAGTAACCTATTAGGAATTAAGACCATTTTTTGTGCACGAATTTCAATGAATATTTTTTAAACAGTTATGGATGGATATATGTACATACATACATATGTATGTAGCGTATTTCCATGAACAGGATTGAGTTTGGGTTCAGTTTTCCTTGAGTTTTAAAGCACTGAGGTTGACCCTGCATGTTTCTATATAACTGGGTTAGGTTAGTTTGACAACTCTTGGTTTGGTACATTCGCGTCTCAATTTTGAAATTTATTTTTCTTTCATAATTTGGATAAAACATTTACTTTCTTCCTCAGTAAAGAAAACCCGGCTAGAGGAATACGCCATTTCTAATACAGAAGCAAGAAATCTTTACATACGTTTGCTACACATAACTCAGCTAAATTCAATCTCTTTCTTTGGGTTTAACAAAACTCAACTCTGATTTCCATGGAACTTTAGCTCTGGCTAAGCACATTAATAGATTTCTAGTTCATCGTAGGAATATCGAGCCTTTTCTTATTATCAACCAATTCCGGACTTTGGAAGAGAAGGTATGCTGAAAATAAGCGTTGTAAATCTCATAAAAATGGGGAAAAGAGAAAAAAAAGTAAATAGCTAAGTGTTGCACAATACTCTAAAAAAAAAAGCTATTGTGTATTTTTTAAATAAATTTAAAAATAAAGTTGTAATACTCCCTCCTCAAAGATTTTTTTCTCTATACATGTGAATGGCAGCTGGAGGGTGGGTTCTAACTACTCCGAAAAATATGTTTTAAATTCACCGTCAATTACTTTATTCATGGCAACAAAAACATCTTTTTCTCAAAATACATGATTCAATTATACCAATTGACCAAAATTTTACTCGTCTTAAAACACGGACGCATTCATTTAAAGCAGTGTTATTAAAAGTTTTTATTTTAAAACAAAGTATGTTGCCTATTGTCAATAAACATTTTGAGATATTTTGATTGGAACCAGGCCTAAAAGCGAGAAAAAGCGCCCAACGCCGCGCCGTCATTATCTCAAAGACTTAAGGGTACGTTCATGGCCGAGCGGATTCGCTCCGTGCGTAGCGAATGGAAACAAAAATTGTTGTTTAGTTGAGCGAATTCGCTCAAATAAACAAAATTTCGCGAATGGAAACAAAAAATTTTGTTTAGTTGAGCGGATTCGCTCAAATAAACAAAAATTTTTGTTTCCATTGGCTACGCGCGGAGCGAATCCGCTCGGCCATGAACGTACCCTAATGCCTGCGATACACGAGCACTGCGAAATGAACATCTGGCGAATTTAATCCCGTCAGATCTTCATTTCGTTCAGGGCTGACACATTCTCACGCTTGAACTTCATTTGGGCCAATGAAATTTCAGAGGGACTCACTTTGATTCCAACACTACATAATTCACCCGCCATTGCGTTGTAGACATTTGGTTGCGTTTATATATGTATATAATATAAATTATATATATAATATATAATATAAATTTCATTTGTTCGACGGTTTCGACATTTCGCTGATAGTTTGACACTGGAAATCAGGTTACCTTACGATAAGTTTAAATTCGAAATATATGCTTCATTCGCACCTTGGCCAGATTTGGTTATTTTTAATTTCCTTCTACATATGTCCCACGAAGACTCTTCACTTTTTTTTTAATAAAATTTATATCCATTTTCATTTTGAAAGCTATTTCCGACCATGCTTTTGCTTTCAAATCCGCTTGTTTATAGGCATTTGTCTGAATGTCCTATAACTAAGCAAGGATTGGCTTCATACAGATCTATTAACGTCAAAACTTGTTCCCGCGTTAATTTTTCTTCCATTTTGGTCTGAAAATAAAGTTATTTATTAACCCGAAATAATAAAATAAAAAATTCAATGAACCGTTACTTACCACTTCAAATTCAAAATTCAATGAACCGCTGCCTACCACTTCAAAATCACTTTTCGCCATTTTGAAATCACAAACTGCCATTTTCTGTCCAGACAGTATTGGCAAGATTGCAATCTAGCCAGTACTGTCGCGACAGTGGATATTAGGCGTTTACACAAGACAGTGACAGCGACAGTAACAGTAATACTATCCCGTGTAAAGGCCGGGTAATTAATAGAAAGCTTTAGCAAAAAAAAGGACAACAAAAAAAATTGCCAAGCAAGCTTAGATATTGTAGGTATTTTTAAAGGCACATTTTAAAATATCTACCGGCAAGGGCCATTAAGGATCTACCCTATTTTTAAAACACCTTTTGTCATTAAATTTACATATAGGTTTTAAAAAGCAATAAACTATTTCTTATTATCATTTCTATTCATAACTTGATTATCACGCGTCGCATTTAGGAAGATTACCATTTTAATACCTTGTGCTTGTTTGTATTTGCGGTTTGGTTAGATTTCCTTAATGTTTTGCTTTTAAAAAATATACGCCAAAGTTGCAGAGTAAACTGCTACCATGTAGGATTTGCGTACTTAAAAGAATAACCAAGTACCATTAAAGTGCTAAATTACAGAAACGTGGTTCTGCTTAGGAAACGGCTTACCTAAATGAGCTTCATTCGAATACAGGTCACAGAACTGTTTCATAAATACAAAACTTGTTCGTGCTTTAACATGCAATGCCATAAAGGAATTTATTTTGTGTATATCTCATAAAAAATATATCTTCATTCTTTATGAACTTTCTTCCTTAACACAGAAATGTAAAATTGAATGTACTTTAAGAAAAAATTACCGGAAACAATCCAAATAAATATTTATTTTGTTAGGGAATCTCTTTAATTTAATTCCCTTAAACCTTAAAATAATTAAAACAATAATAAGCTGTAGGTCATAACGATTTCTTTTCATAAATAAATACTTCTTATCACAGTTCATTTTGTAAGGACAATTAAATTCATATATTCGATTCCTTGTACAAAAAGTATTTTTACCGCATTAATGAAATTAAATGACAACAAATTTTTAGCAAAGTCTTTGCTTTGTAGTTCCTTTTAATGGACAAAAAATCGTAAAGCGACGACGCCACAAATAAATTCGAATAAATTCGTGTAAGCATCGAGCAATGTATGGGATTAGCCTCGGTTTATTCCGTCGCTATAAAAACATAAAAAGCAATTGGCTAATAAATACATTTTTTTCGGTTTCCAAATGGTGAATTTGATATTTTTCGGTCGATTTAAGATGCCGAAAACTTACGTTCGGCGTAAAGGTAAGTAATAACCGAGCAGGTATTCATCAAATTACTGCTTCAGAAGTAAATGATAATGATTCGCATAAATAAGAAGTTTAATATTTGTTTAATAGTTGTAATTTGTGAAACGATTCGCCGTTGACTCATAAAGCGCTGGATTCAGGTGGAAGGGAGCAGGTCAAAAATTTCAACGATGTATCATACATCAGTAGCTAAATTTTGTTTTTTTCGTCGACGCTTTTTACACTCTTGTGTGCCATTAGATTTTATGGCATCCAAAAAGAGAGCTCCAAAAGAATGTTTACGGATCCTATAAATAAAAGCAACTTGTTGCATAAGCTTTAGCGACTGGTCCTTCATGAATTTTAAGGAGTAAACTAAGCGCAAATGCCGTTATGTTCTTTTCATGCGAACGATTTTATGAATACCAATTATTTGTTAACTTTTCCTAATTTAAGGTCTAGCAAAAATTATATTTAATTGTATGCATTCATGAGTTCGGCTACTATACAACGGAAATATCAAATACCACCTATCAGGTCATTTAGATGTTCAGTGCAATTCACCTTTAATAAAACACATATCAAAGGAGAGCAATTATTTCGATCCACAAAGCTGGAAACATTTATTTCACGAAGCCGACATCCTCCAGGTACCAATTTGGCGTCATTACCGTACCAAAAATCGATTTTACACATGACTGCAAGACCAAATAAAAATGAGTCCTAGAGGACCGGAGCCTTGTGTATTGATTTCTGGACTTGGCTTTACTCCAAAGCATTCATGTTTATCCGAAAAAACTTTATTACTGGAGTTTCCCTAGTAAAGAGTTCTCAATTTAGTCGTAAATGCGGTTGTATTTTGTGTATATTTCTCACTTCTCGGATTTTGAAAATTCATTGGCATTAGTGTACGCAAATTTTTAGAAGGGATTTGCTAGAGATACATATGTGATCCACTTAAATTGTCATTTTTTCCTAACGCGTTCATAGGATTTAGATATTTTATTTTCAATTTGTTTGTGGTAAATTGCTCTACAATCCCATGGAATCATTATTTCAGTCTGCGCAATTGATTTTTTTTCTATACACTCACCAAAAGTAGGTATTAAAGGATAACTACATAATTGGTTTTAAACTCTTGTATCTCTCGAAATAATAATCACACAGTAATGTTCGAGGTGTCATCAGAAAGCTGAAATTATTCTCTTCAAAATCTGGATTTTTATTTTCTGCTTCCTGTGAATTTTGTTTTAAACACCACAAATAAAAGATATTTCTCACATTTTTGTTTTCTAAAAAATGGCGTAAGTATTTTAAAATGTTCATGTGTTTTCTTTTACTTAATAGTTGTTAGAATTTATTTTTGTTAGAATTTATTAGAAACAACTATATTATTACATGAGAAAGTTTGGAGACAATAATAATTATGGCCGATATCTGATGAAAAAGCAATATGGCCGATTAACAAAAAAACAAGGCCTACGCGTAAACAAACAAACGCACGTATTGATACACAGTAGAAAATTACAAAGTATTTTCTAACAATAGTATCACACAAAATCGTACCAAAAATCAAGATGCCGCTATCAAATGTAGGTACGATTTAAATAAAAAATTTATTTTTCATCTCTTTTTACCGAGGTACCTACACCCGGGTAACAATGTCCTATTTTGTTCTCGAGCTTAACATATGGTATTTATTTTCACATTACGCCCGTCGAAAGTTCGAATTTTTTCTCTGTGTTAAGGGAGCAAAATGGCACGTTTTTTTCTTATACAGAAAAACAAATTCGAATTTTCAATGGTGGTATGGTAAAAATTCTTTTTACAGAAGCACTTTGAAGAGGCTACATGCAGCTTTCTAATAACACCTCAAACATTATTGTGCGAATATTATACAGGAATTTAAAGTCAAAACTGTTACTAAAAACCTAAAACATTTAAGCGGAAATAACAAACCCATTTCCATATATTTCAAGTAAAAAAGATTTTTCGACCCAATATATGAATGTATACTCTTAAACTTTCTAAAAAAGTGAGATATAACGTTTAACAAAGGGGAGATGATGTATCTATATTTATGTATAAGTTCTAGTTTTTTTTTTCTTTTGCTTAGATTTTAACTTTATCTTGAATAACCTATAGGAAAGATACAATATCTAAATACAATTATCAAAAAATAGTATAACTTCCAAATTAACCTTAAATTGTCTATTGATTTGGGCATACGAAAAACTCAGCTCCTAAAACATATTTTCTCCATTACCGATGTCTTCTTATATAAGACCAAGCTTTTGTTTTATGAAAGGTTTGAACTGAAGAAAGAAATTTCTTAAGGATTTCATGAAACAGCCCGAGAATATAAATTCAAATTGCGCAAAATAGCATGAAATCGAATGTCATAAGTGATATTAATATCGGTTCAGAAAAAAGAGAACTTAATCAAATCCGACCCGATTTTCTGGAGAGAGTGCTGTATGCTAAAGTATTAAATATACCGAAGTAAACGTTTTTGTACGGGAAGTTTATCAAAAATGCAGAGGAAAATTTTAAACTGGAAAAGTTTGCCTTATAATTTTTACATAAATTTGCATTCCTTTTTTTCAGGAATCATGGAGCCGCAGGGAGCGAAGGTATTCAACACAGGTAGAACCACCAAGCGACGAAAAATCAGGTATGCATTTAATTGTAGTACTTGAATATAAGATTTTCATACGTTCTTAAGGTTATCTGCTTAATGTGTTTTAGAATGGAATTTACAGTTTATCTATAATTAAGAAGATCTAATAAAAATATTATTTTACATATTATACATCAGCTGATCAGCTGACAGTTCGGCGTTGCCCGGGCATAACTATCTCTATAATAAAGTAACACTTTAATAAAGCTATGACGTTGTCAATTTCAAATTTAGTATCGAAATTGCAAGTTTTGACAGATCCAAATTTTAACATAATTTACGTTCAATCAAAGTGAAAATATTCTGATAATTTCCAGCTACAGGTTTTTGTCTTTTAAGGAAGAAAAATCTCTTAATAAATTAAAACAAGTTATAAGATTCAAAAATTAATTATTTGTTCCCTTAAGAAAAACATTCCCTTGAACGTAAATTATATAACCATTTCAGTCCCCCTCCCCTCACTTTCCAATTGTGATACATAGCCTATATATTTCTCAGGATGTAATGCGGAACATGCCCATAGAATTTCAACTTAATCGAATAAGTAATTTTTGCGTGACTCACCATAAACATATCACAGCACTCCCCTTTCACTTTCCAATTGCATTTCATCGGTTATGTCGCTCAGGAGGTTATGCGCAACATGCTTATGAAAGTGAAATTTAATCTCAATCGGATAAGTATTTTGTGCGTAGCTTACCATAAAAATCACTGATCAACATTTTCCCCTGCTCTCCTATTTTTTATGGCATAAATTTCGTGACTCATCTGTCAAATGTAAAAAGAACCAACCGCGTAATGAAAAAGTTTTAGTGTCTTCCAATAGGGTGATACTTTTTGCGCCACCATGTATAAATATAATGTATTATTAATTGTTTCAATATTTGTAGTAGTTGTTTTGTTTTGATGTTTTAAAGGTAGTACATGTTAAATATGTAAAATATACATATATAGCATTATATTCAAAAACCGAATAAATATGCTTTTATTAGTGACGCATTAAAAAAGCGAAGTTCGCCATATTGGGTTTAAAACAACACATACATATGTAGCTTATCTTCTAATACTTGATATCCATGTACGGTTTTGAAGAAAACGGAAATGAACCATTTAGGAGGATTTTCTTACAATATTACGAAGTCACAAGTCAAGCTAATAGAAAGTGTGTAAAAATATGAGTAGGCCTGCACTTGTATTTTATTTCCCACAGGGACAAGATTTTATTTTCCAATATTTGTTAAGTGATTAAACTGCATATCGTGATTTATTTACTTAAAATTCACAAGTCAATTATTTTCTTGATAAATGAGTTAATAACAAAACAATAAAAAAATTATAAATAGGTAATGTTAAGCATTCTTAAAGATATACATACATACATAAGCATACTTGGAGACGTTATTCGCCAGGTTTACAAAAAAATTTTAGTAGTAGTATGTAGATTAAAGCTTCCAGTTTTTGTAAAAAGGAGTTTTACAGTGACTACCTACTTCTTTTCCGATTTATATCCTTTGAAATAAGAAATAAAGTGGGTTTAATCTTACTTATCATACACTTAAGAGAATTCTGAAGTATCTGTATATCACTTTGCAACAAAATGACGGACGTTCAAAGTAAATAGGTATGATTTTTGGTGTCAAAATTACTTGTTTTTGTTGAACTGTGCTTTTATTCACATTAGGATGATAGCGCTGAAATCTGGTACACGTTTAGATAATTATATCCACTACAAAACTACCAAAAAAAATTTTTAGGTTGCCTACCTGCCTCCTCTACGTCACAAATGGGGAGGAAAAAAATGAGTGGGGTAACGTTAAAAAGAGAATTCAAAATCATCATGTTTTTAAACCTGTTTTCCATTCTTGTTTGGCGATTCGTCCTTTTAAGTTATTTTTTATTGAACGTCTGCGTCTAGAGAAGAAGATGATATTTCGATATTTTTAAATTTTGTATTTATTATTTTTGTTTCTAATAGCATTAGAATAAAAAAAATGGATTACTTTTGCTAATTTTTATAACCGCTAGACTAGACCTTGAAATGGCCGTATTTTCCCATTTTCCCTAATATTTAAAATAATTCGCCTTAAATCAGATGTGCAATATTTATTTTTCCCCATGTTTTATTTACTTAAAAATTTACTAATACGACCGGAGTATACGATAAAGTAGAACTACCGACCAATTATTTAAACAAAATTTATAACTTCCGATCAATATATATCACGTCTTATATATATGAACATGTATTTAGAAATGAATGGCAAACCGAAAAACGCACTTCTACTAATCATGTGTGTACAAAAGAAGGGTAAAGTAAATACTGTCAGCAAATACGCCTATTGTTATCAATGATAACCACTGTGTGCTATTTATATGCACACGAATTTATGTAGGTACAATTTTATCAGAAGCTCTGCTTCCAAGAACTAAAAAAAATAGTTCTTCCATGTCTCATGCAAATGCCAAGAACCATTTTCAAACAGCAAATCCGTTGAGAAAAATGTGTACAGCTTTAAAAACTTAATTGAGTCCTTTCCGAGTAGACTGGGTTCCAATAACCGACGTAAAAGTTTACAATTCGAGTTACATATACCCATAGGCTTTCTCAACAGAACCCTTTCATTGCATGAAAACGAATCCACTCACCCATCAAGAGCTTCTCTGTCATCGTGCTCGTGCATGTCCCAAACGCCAGGCGAAAACATCGGGTCCTTTTCACAAGAACTTTTGAAAGCTAGTCCAATCATCACTAGTCATGGCATTCCAATAGTACAAATTCTAGTCAAAATCAGTGAATCCGTGTTCTCGTGGATCCTAAATAGTCTACTCCGACCTTGGGAAGGCATAGTGCGAGTGAAGACTATTAAGTGGTGCACAAGAAGAGCACCATGAGAAATAATAACTAACACGTGATTTGGATCCGAGCCAAAGTGGCATATTGCGATGTGTTTTCGAATGCAGAAACTTACGGCAAACATCCATGCAGTCCTTCTCGTTAGTATGCATTCGGAGTTTGACGTTTTCCGGTGTCTAATAAATTTATCACCACCTTCTCAGTGCACCTTTGAGGATATGAAGGACCTAACCGTCTTTTATGTGCTACATCTTCATTAAAGGCATAGCATTTCTTTCCCCTTCAGGTCTCTTTTCTGTACTATCATGAGAAGGACATAACATTATGTTGTATGTATACCTATACAAAGTCTCATCTTGCATTGTGTTGAATGGTCAACCTAATCCAAAACGAGACGTTTTCGTCTGGGAAGATGTCAAATTCTGCAAAGGATGTGGTAGTGGTTCGAGGATGATAATAAAAATGCTACTAAAAAGGATTGATAGTGTATCTTTCCTTTATTTTATTAGGTAACTCAAATTTTCGCTTATTAACTGAAGTAGCTTATTCCTTAGAACATTATATGGAATAAATAAGAGATGTCCTTCACCAAATCTTGATTTCTGAATAGTTCGAGAAGATGACTTTGGAAATCTTACGAATTTAAGTAACGAATCTTATCCCTAGAAATAGATGGTTTTACTAGAAATTTACAAACTGGAAAAGAAACTAGACAAAAATAATTGAAGTCAAAATTGTTTCAAACTAAATCTTGTCATCGAGACTATCGTAGCATTCCTCGGAGGTGCCATTGGTGCCAGCTGGGATATTTCTTCCTTCGGAGGAGACTGCTGCCGCCGCCGCCGGGTCGTATATTTCGAACTCCTCAAATTCTATATCGTCGTACTTTCTCCTCTCCACTAGTTTCCTGTCGTTGGCGACGTAATGTTTTACAAAGGATTTGTCTACCGTCGTCACTTCAACTTTGGATGACCGGCGGGAGCTGGTCTTCTTTTCCTCGTTTATTGAATGGCCTTTCGTATCTTCCCTCAGAGAGTTCTTTTCATTTGGAGAGGATGGCTGCTGCTTATCCAGGATTTCTGACTGAGAACTCATTGTAAGATTCCCTCCGCTGGCCTCTACTTGGAACATGTTATTTTCGATTTTATTAGCATTTAGAATAGCCTTATGGACACCGTCGTATGGATCCCTGGAGCCCTTCCTTGCATCGCCTGTCGTGGCAGAAATATCGCATTTCATTGCCATTGTGTTACTTAATGGAGTTCCCGGCTTTCTTAGCTCAGAGGAGGGAGTTCCCTGAGATGCTCCAGTTGCCTCCTTCCGACTTTCACTCTTGTTTATGGCTACATCAGAGTTTGGAGGAGTCACAATGGGTGTTCGCCTGAAATCTTTCTCCCTGTCCTTGCTCCCTGATTTCACTTTTTCCGTGTGGCCCTTTGTCATACTGAGCGCTAGGTCAACGTTTTTATTTCTGCAGACCTTGTTGTTTCCTTTTTGTTGAATTTTTTTCTCTGAACTAATGTTTGGCTCATCAAGGCGATCCGTATCTAAACCGGCTACAGGCGAACTTTTCGAATTAGAAGTAGACGGAGAAAAAGTTATATGATTGTTGACCGTTACTTGCTTTATTATATCAACAAGTTCCACAGCCTCCCCAATTAAGTGATTATTTATGGTCACCGCATCCGCTGTAGAACCAGAAACATTTTTGTGGGTTTTCTCTATGCACTGAGATTCAATTATCCTTGGAACTGGCGCCTTGCTTGCTGCGCCAGATTCAAGCCGGTTAACGAGTTCACGAACTGATTCTTCCGGCTCAATTGGGGGCGATGACCCACGATGCTGTCGCTCCAAATGTATTTCTTGAGAAGTCCCAGCCTCATTAAGCCTTTCTGTTCCGACTAGTTCAAGACGACTGCTACAGCTGTTCGATTTTACAAGTTTAAACTTGACACCTGAAAAATAGTTTTAAAAATGTTTAGACGAAAAGTTCAAATGTTTATATACAATATACATATAGGGTGTCTCAAACATGAACGTCCAAACGAAACTGGATGACGGGCTAAATTGTGAGTGTGACTGATCCTATAAGCTAAATTTACTCTGTAAAAATCTTTTGGCTTTCGAGGTAATGGCACTTCTTTAATTTTTAGAAAAGTCCTTAACTTCGAGCAGTTTCTTTACTGTCATAGCCACAAACTTGGATATTTTTTATTCTGTTTTCTGCAAACAATTTCCGAAAAAACCTCCTATCAAATGTTGGCAAACTGTATATTCTTAATATAGCTGCCATTTTCTCACAACAAAGAAATTTTTATATAAATAAACATTTTTTCCTTCCAAGTTTGATTATTTATGCCCTAAAAACAAATATACTCTACTTAACTGGCTAATTGTCCTAAAATTTAGCACATGTAGTCTAGATTATAGAAAGGTATTATACCTACAATTTTTGTTAATTAGGTAAAAGATATTAACATTTGTAATAAATTTATTTTGATAAAAAAAAAAAATACTTTAGGAAAGGCTTTTGATGCTTTAGTGGAATCCACTTATAAACATTCATATACAACCCCAGTTAAATGGAAGAGTTTATAAAACGGGACAGACTTTTTACTTATCGATAAGGTTACATTGATCTAGTTCGGAATTTGCAAAATTTCATCGAAATTGGAGAACAGCCGGTATGTATTCTTCACATACTTCTTTGAGGCTATCATTTCAATTCAAATGGACCTATTATTTGACCGTTTCAAATATCACCGCAAACGGTTTTAGAATGGTATTTCCATGAAGAAAATTTAGTTTTTCATCGACAATTCCATTAATGGAACAAGTAAAAATGCAATATATCTTTTCCTTATTAAATAAAGCTGCAGAGCTTATACATTTTTAAAATACGGAACTTATTTTTTTACGGCATGAAAAACCCTTAAGGAACAAATATTGCATCAAATAAAATTGAAAAAATGTTTTCTTTTTGGGAAAACGGCATACACACATATTGGAAATATTTTATGTACATTTGAAAGGAGGCGCCTTTGGAAATTGTTTGCAGCAAACAGAATAACATCATTACCTCGAAAACCATAAGATTTTTACAGGGTAAATAAAGAAGTGCCTCGAAAACCAGAAGATATTTACTTAGGGTAAATTTGGCGTGTTGGAATAGTGATGAGTTCACCCGTTTTTCATTTTGACGTTGGCTTTTGGAACATCACACATAAAACTAACAACACGTCCTACAAAATGTATGATAGTAGATTTTCTGCAGGGAACCGAGTTCTCTATAATTTTGCCTTACTTTTGGTCATAACTTAATAATAATAAAAAACTTTTTAATTAAAAATATGCTTAATCTAAAAAGATAAAGTGATGAAAATGGTTCATTCTTGAACCTTCTACAAAAACATTTTTTTTTTTGAGAAATTGAGAGAAAACTATTTTCTTTACAATATAATTTTATTTATTTATTTATCAGGTGCTCCTGGGCTCAAATATTTATTATTTGAAAGTTTTACCAATTGAAAGGACATATGCTTTAAACTTTTATAACAGTTACTAGCTTTCACAGAGCAGCAATAATCAAAGTGTGCAATCTCAAGTTCTCAAATTATTTCAACTATTAAATGTGTAGGTATCATTAACCCTCAGAGGTATAATTTTATCATCAATAAATTTATGTTTTGATATTAAAATTATGTATTATTAAAAAGAAGTATGTACTCCTTCTTTGAAAAAAAATCTTTTTATCAGTCTTGATATTATTTATCATTGTGATAACTAAATACGGTTAAAACGCCCTACAAACTAAACTATCTAGGTCCTTAATATTAAGTTGTTTAAAGACTCTGTACCTCAAAATCGTACTACAAAAAAGAATCAAATCATCTAATTTTAAAGGCTACAGCTCTAAGGATTTTGATGAAATTTATCTTGAATTTCTTTCATAAAATTAGGTTTCCCAAACGTGTCTTTCTTTTTCAGGTTGGAGAAGGTACTAAAGAAAGCTCGAAATAAGTTTCCTATCTCAATAAATCAAAAGGCCGTCCGCGATGACATAATTTAAAAGAATGCATTCTAACGAACTAAATGATATGGTACATACCATAATCTAAGTAAGTATCATTTCATCTATGTTTTCTTTTAAGCGCTAAATATTTTGTTGTTCCAAAGATTACACGTTATGTTTGTACATATTTTTAATTACCTTTTAATCGAAAAAAATTACCATATATTTCCGTCAAAAAAAAACAACAATAATAATAATAATAATTGAAAATTAATTATAAACAAGACAACAAAACATAGAATTTTCAGGAATGTATAATGTGTGCCTAGTATCCTCCCATTGGGTAATAAGTGTGCCGGAGTCTTCTTTTTTCTTCTTTGGTATCTACATAAATAATAAAATAATAATAAATAATGGTAAAATATACTTTTAATAAACTTTTAGTAAACTCTAAAATGTTAGGCAAATAGTATTGATAAATCTGTTGTTATCTCCGATACTGATATTAAATTGGGATAAAGCTTACTACCCACTTAATTATCGTTTAACGTATTACTAGATCCATCATTATTCGATAGATAGTGATATTTAGCTCCCTAACTATCGAGAAACGTTATTGCGATTCGATAATAGAGAGTTATAAATGCCTACAGCTCTTGAAGATTCTAGAAAATGTTATTCAAGCATTCAAACTTCGGGTCTAATTCTAACGACTTTAAAGTTTAAACCATAAGTATGTATATATATACGCATGTACATACGTGTAAATATTATTATATTTAAATTTTTTTATGAATTAAAATTTAACGACTGAATAAAACTTATTCCTTTGTTATATGTACATATGAACCTGCGATACACGTGCACTTCGAAATGCAGATCTGGAAAATTTTCCCGCGAGATCTTCATTTCGCTCAGGGCTGATACATTTGCACGCTTCGAAATTCATTTACGCCGATGACATTTCCTTTTGACAGCGCCAAATGGAAGCGAGCGAAATGGAGATGTTTTTGATTTATTGTACATGCTATACAGTTACTACTGACAGCTTGTCAATAATATTTTGAAACTGGAAATGAACGGGTTTTTCTAGGGATTTCCAGCTTACTTCGGTGAGGTTATGTTTTGGGAACTTCGCTAAGTAGCTTCGGGATGAAGATGTAAGTTCCGAACTTAATCTGCGATGATATACGCACTACTGATGAAGATCTCTGCCAAATCTTCATTTCGAAGTGCTCGTGTGTCGCAGGCATTAAACCGACAGATAAGATTGCTATTCGTAAGTTAATTTTGATACAAATGGAGAAACATAATTTTTCTTCATAGGCAAGTTGGTTTTATCTGAAGAATAAAGTTATCAGTCTATTGAATACTTTTCAAAGAAGATATACATAGGTACATTTAGAATTCTACATTTCGTTGCTTCAAAGATCATATTCTTACTTTCCTTTTGTGAAAAATGAAACAATACGCATGTGCACATACACAGGAAAGCGATCAAACAAGCATGAGAAATGGCACATGCTGGTCGAGAGATATTTGGGAATAATTTCCAAACAGTGGTTATACTATTGATTTATAGCTCTGCTTTTAGTGCTTATAATTTAATTTCGAGAGGAGCAACAAAATCGGCGGCTATTCATTTTTCGTCCGTTAGGCTTTCATCCCACTAAATCCAGGATAAATGATCGCCAAACACGCCTCTTCTACATAAGGAATCCATAATCCCGAGGGATGCTGAGAAAAGCCCCTCTCCCGCGAGAGACAATAACAATCGGGAAGATATAAACAGGACAATATCAGAAATGATGGTCATTACTCACCTAACCCCTTGCAAGAAAGTTTTTGTTCGAGCTCATTGTGTTGCGGGCAGCTACTATTCGGTTGGCAAGCGTTACACTTGGACCCTTTGCCCTTTATTTCCTGGATTATGTTCTTGGTCATTGGGCTGAGCTCTGGTGACTTGTTGTCGACGACACGTCCTCCATAATAAGTCACCGTTGACCCACATTCCCGAATCTTTTCTAAAACATCCTATGAATACGGAATCGATTACCGTCACATCACCCTATTTATCGACAGAGATTAATGATGAGCCACTCACCTCGCTGACATAGTACGATTCGCACAATTCATCATCGCAGAGATTCTCCTCACTCGAAAACATTTCACCTCCTTGTCCAGGGTGCGTCTGCACGTGGACGCGTTCGGAGTCCTGGTCCTGGGCCTCGGCCTCATTGCACTCGCACGGGGATGATAAATCGCCGCTTGATATTCCACTGGAAAGGCTCGTGGAATCCCATTTCCGGAGGTTCCCGTAGGACGTGTCAATGGTGAGGTAACGGAGGCTCCGGCGCTTGTGACTCGCACTCGTGCCGTTGTCCACCGGCGATTTTTGCTGTTTCGACTGTGGCTTTTTGTGGCGTATGTTTTCCTCAAAGAGCTTCCGCACGTTCCGCACTGTGTCTGGCGTGGGAAGCTCATCCTCTAGAAGCTCCCTGTTCACTCGCACAGGGTGGTAGAAGAAATGTCTCTTTGAGTTTGACTTCGAATCGGTCCCAGATCCACCAGTGATTTTGCAATTTACTGTGTGGGGTTTCGACTCCCCCAGGGACGGCTTTTCGATTTTCGTCCGAACTGGCTCAATGATGACAACATTGTTGTTCGTCAGCAACTCCTGGAAGCTGTAGTCCTGCAGGTACTGCATCAGTCCGTCAAATTGTGCTTCCTTTTTGCTCCTCGTCATGATATTGTTCCTAAACAGATTGGACTTCATTACTTTATATCGTACGTGGTCAAAATCTGGATTATCCGCATCATGTGCCTTGACAATTGTGGCCTGTTTTTGCCCGTCCAGTTCGACTATTTCAACTGTTGGAGTAAAACTGTGCAAGTCATTGAGGTTTTCGGTAGTTTGAACTATAGGGACTTCATTATTTCTTTCAGTTGTGACCTCTTTTCCACTTGTTACGAAGTTTCTTTCCCCAATGTCATGAGACTCATCATCGGGTCTCTTGCCATTTTGAATTAACTTAGACCAATAGCATCTCACGGCATCAACTTTTTCAAGAAATTCCTTCTCGACTACATCGTCTTGAGTTCCCTTGTTACCTTCCTGCTTTCCAGAATTATAGCTTCGCTTCGAATCAATTACGTGCAAAATCTGCGGACGTGACATTTTGGTGTCGGTACTTTTCACCTCATTTGCGCAAACCGTGACCGGATGTGCTTTGAAAATGCTCGTTGTTTTAAGACAGGCTTTAATATGAGTCCTGCTTATGGTGCTTCGTCCAAGATTATCTTCCGAAAAGCTTTTAAGTATTTTGCCTGTAGGTTTTTCGATTGGTTGAACGACAGTTTTTGCGGTATCTTTGGTATTAACCGTGGAAAAAACAACTTGGGAAGAACATTCCTTTGAATTATCTCTACTTACTTTCGGCTCCTGGCTTACATCTTCGGTAAATTTCTCTTCTGTAATAGGCGTGCTTTCTATTGAGTCCTCTTCGATTACGTTGTTTTGAACATCAGTGACAATAATACGAAACTGCGCTGGAAAATTGTTTGCCGTCTGATTAATTTGAAAACTCGATAAATCGGGTGTGTGTTCGAACTCGGGAGTTTTCGTCTTTTTTCTGCTTGATTGAGCTTCAAAAGAATTTGGCTCCAATAGGGCTAATACAATTGGAACCTCCTTTTCCTCTGCCAATTGGCTTTCAGATTCGCCCAGTGAGTCTTCGTCGACTGCTTGTTTTTCTTTGCACTCTGCCTTCACCTCGAGCGTGGGCGCCTCCCTTGGTTGTTCCAGAACGTCGAGCTTAATTTCTTCTACGCCTGGAATATTGGGGACATTGGCTTTAATTAGTGAGTCAACCTCGCCGTACTCTCGTTGTCTTGCTCTTTTGTGAGCCCGTCCAAATTTGTTTATGGAATCGAATATAGCCGTCTGATCACTGGTTAAATAGCTCTCGATATGTTCAGAGTGGCGCAAGTTGTAGGTAGACCGGAGCTTCGCGTCAATGCGTTCAGAAACTTTTAAGCTACGGCCAATGTTAATGTCTGGAAGACTATAATACTGGTTTTCGGTTAGATTTGACCGGAAGGAATCGATTATAGCAACCTCGTTGGCTTTAAGGACTTGCGATGTGGAAATATAGGTCAGATGCTCCAGCACTCCTCGTTTTGTTGTTTTAGCATAGTCCGATAAAGTTTTCAGTTTTCGTTCCACAGATAGAATCTTTGGCTTGGATGAAGGAGGATTAATGCTATCAACAAAGTTATTATTTTTGTTCACCTCAGTGTAGATAATCTCAGGTTCCTCTTTGCGATTCACTTCCTTTACAATTCCTGCATCGAAATCATCCTCAATTGATATTTGCAAAAGGGATGCGCATTCAGAATTCAATGTTGAAACTACTCCATTCAGTTCTTCATTAAACGCTTCTTCAATTACTGTTCCTTCTGAACTCTCCTCTGAAGAAAGATAGACGGAATCATAAGCTATGAACGGTTTTGGCACTTCCGAATGCTTGCTTTTTAATGTGGGTGTTTCTGAGGGTGTTGGTGTTTCGTTAATGCCAATGTTTATAATATCCTCTAAATGAACTTCTTCAAATTCTTCCAGATGCTGCTCTTCACAAACAACTTCTTTTTTAAGCTCCTCTTCTTCTAATTGATCAGAGCTTGTGTCGCTTTGATCTGAAGTTGATGGTGTAGTTTCTGGAAAAGCACTGCTTTGACTATTATCCTGATGAACTTCGATCGCCAAAACCTAAAAATTAAAGCGGTTTTAATATTATGATGAATAAACTTACAGGAATAAAAGAACAATACATTTAACTGTGGAAAGTGTAAACCACCAGGTAGAAGTAATCATTTTCAAAAATTCGCTTTTTCATTTTTCTTAGGTTTTAAGTTAAACGATATTATTGCTTAATTCAGGTATATACATTACAATTTCTTTAAAAATCAACTGTTTCGATGATCTCTGTATATAAGCTATGATGCGACCGACATCGAAATCAGTGATTCCGTAATTGTTCCCTTTTTTTTTTTTTATTTCACACTGAAAACAAATTTTTATTCGAAGGCAACCGACTACCACAGTTTTTCTGCAGATTATATAAAGTTGTACATTCAATTGCTTTTTGTTTGACAACAATAAATACATTCGTGCACGCAATTAAATTTATACGTAATGCAAAGAAAGTTGCATTTCACCTTGGAAGCATACCTTGAGCAGTAGTCCGCGAACTTGAAATCTTATACATGGAGTAATGTTACACAATCAACGCAATATGTCGTGACCTACCTGATAGCGATTTCCCGAGTGCGGGACCTTATCACGTTTCTGCTGGTACTGCCGATGCTTGTGTTCCTCTTGTTGAGTTTGGTGCAAGGAATTTTTAAAATAATCTGAATTCAAGCTCTCTAAGTCACTCTTGTCGTTTTGCCAAGCAGGTGGAACTATCTTAACTGAATCAAGACGCTTCAAATTTGAATAATAGTCGTCAGATTCGCGCGTTTCCGAGGTTTGTGTCTCCACCCCGCTTCCGGCGCTGTCTTCTTCTAATCGTTGCTTCTGATGATATCTTGAAAG
The DNA here is from genome assembly GCA_933228815.1 of Machimus atricapillus. Classification (NCBI taxonomy): domain Eukaryota; kingdom Metazoa; phylum Arthropoda; class Insecta; order Diptera; family Asilidae; genus Machimus; species Machimus atricapillus. Next base: position 33,464,827 of record OW121784.1, read on the forward strand.
AGAAAACAAACAAAAAACCCTTTAAGAGTTTTATTTATAAAATTTCCATGCAATATCTAAGCGCAATTTCAGTTGAACGAGGAAGGCAGAATCTTCCTTCGTTTGGATTTTCTTTCACTTTTCAATTACCGGTAGACTGGGAAGACTCTTAACCTTGGTGCCAGTTGATTATCGCCAAGCTAAGTGCTTCCATTTCTCAGATAATGTCTGAATCATTACGTGGCGCTTTTGCTGATTTTTGCCAAAAAGCACAGTTCATGTCTTGCTGATGTTCACATGTGATATATGACAGAGTGGGCCTGTCACGTCACGGTTCAGGTGATTCCTTATTTTATTATTCACGGGGTTGTCGAACAGTACTGAAGGTCAAAACGCCTAACTGCTTTGTTTTTTTTTACTTTTGTGAAGGAAAATGAAAGAGTGAATAGAGTAGCTTGAAGGATGAAGCAATTTGCTCAATCACCTACTGGAAACAATGCGGTTTTGCAGTATTTGATTTCAAATTGTTTTATAGCAACACTCAATTATTGATAAAACTCTTTTTTTAAAGTAATGTTGAGCATTCATGTAATAGAATAATAAAACAATTTCCCTAAACTGAGAAGAAGAAGCAAGTACTAAAGCTAAACCTATAATAAATTACACAGCATTTTCATATCTGTTTCAGCTATTCATTATTATTTGTAAATATATGGTATAGATTTTAGTAGAGTAGCATCTTCTGACGAGCAAAAAGTGCCAAAGCGGCCATTAAAGGTGGTAATTTAGGGTAGCCACAATGTGAACTCGAAACGTTTGTAGTCGATTTTGAAAAAAATTCGTATTAGAAGGCCTATCCTTTGTATTAGGTGTGAGTGATATGCATATACATACATATATCTTTTCAACAGTACACAGCAGGGCAAAAATTAGGACTTTTTATAGACCCTAGAATTTTTGATTGAAAAAAGATTGAAAGCGTCAATCCAAATAAGGTTGATGAAAGAAAATTACTCCACAATGTTGTGTTTTATTTAAGGAATAGCTGTCGATTCGATGATTTATATGCTACATCATAACTAATGTCGATGACCACTTAATATGTAATTTGTCAGAGAAGGTTTTTATTTTTATTACATACTGAGGAAAATCAATATTTTGTGTAAGTTCATACCGTCTCCGAAAAAAACTCCGATTGACTAATTTGGCTCGTGGAATCAGTTGAGATCTCCGGGCATTTCCGTTTGATATTTGTAAATCATTAAAGGTCTCTTCTCGAATAACAGCAAGACTTCTTGTCCTTCTTAAGCTGCAAGACTCGTTTCCGATATCATATTGATTGTAATATTCAGCCTTTTGTTTATTTTCTGAAAAGTTTGCAAACATTAAATATTCGTTTGGTCCCATTAAATTATGTTATTTACCATAACTCTCGTTATAGTAGTCGTCGTAGTCCTTCTCTGGCTCGATTTGTGACAAAAAATCTTGAACATCGGTATTATTATTCCAGTCCAACGAACGACTTGACCTTAGATGGGTGAAATTATTATTTAATGCCTTCGATGCTACCAAATCTGAATGGGATATCGATTTTTGCCGCCACCCGGATCCTCTATTGGGGCAATCGCGATTATAACTGGAGTTTCTGCCAACGCGGACACGATCAACGTGATTATAACTATATTCAGATGATCTGGAATGAAAATTGTTAATATAAATACATATATTAATACGTGAACATTAAAATTTGCCGTCCCTTTTGTAGTAAGTATTTATTATAAAAGAGAGCAATGAAAATTATATCATTCGAAAGGTACTAGATTTGCCAACGAAAAAATAATCAGGTGTGTATGCTGTGTTGTTAAGGCAGGTAAAATAAAGTGAATATATACAAGTGATTTCTCCACTCAACAAGATTTAACCAATTAAATGAAAGCATTTTTTTTATATTAAAAATGACACCCTGCGTTGCAAAGCAAAGATATTGTGGTATCCTATCTGAGGAACAACAAAAGGAAAACTGAGTGAGTGGCGTCAAAATACTGGCCTTACTATAGGCGTTTTTCTTTTTTTGATCTGAACTGCGCTCTGAACAGAGAGCTCGAGCACTTCGAGCACGCTCAGTTCAGAGCGTACTCAGAGCGCTCAGATTTGATTAAGAAACACTTAGAGCACTGCCTGTTGTCATTATCATATGGAACGCTAAAATAAATATAAAACATAAACTAGATTAATATTTAATTACAATTATTTTGCTAAATATCTTCTGCACCGGAAAAAACCAAGCTCTGCCATCATTTTTTAACGTCGAATTGAAAGCTCTGCTCGTTGCTCCAAGTGCTCGGTCAAATTTGACTGAGCACGTAGAGCACGCTCTGAGCATGCTCTGAGCTTAAAAAGAAACACAACTTTTAAAATCTGAAGACTCTGAGCAAGAAAAGAAACAAGAGCTTTTTTTTTGACAGTTCGTGCTCTGTTCAGAGCAAAAAAAGAAAAACGCCTAATGTCCCTCTTGCTATCACCCACAAAGTAAAAAATGATTTACCGTCAAAGTATTTCATTATTATAGACCCACCGGACTTTTCTTAATTTAACAGTTATGAAAAAGCACAAAAGTTAATGACTAATTTTTATTATTAATCAGTAGCTCCACCACGGTGGCCCACTAAATCGAGAAGTCTTTACGAACCTGGACTCCACATATGTTTGTGCCGCTAATTTTTAGAAGTCAAATCGACATTAAAGGATATATAAAAATTTATCTTATGACATTAATTTGTACTTTAATCACTTTCAAAATTAGCGCACATACCTATGATTATACCATTTCTAGGGTCAGGATTAGCCAAACATCTTTAAGGTCTTTGATGTTTTTGTATTCTTTCACATCTTTATTAAATTTACGAGCCATTCACAAATGTTTTGTAAAGGATCCTAATTAGGATCTAACAGCTACCAGTCGAGAATGTTGATGTTGTGCCTCGAAAACCAGCTTTTTGTAGCATTGTTTACGAGGATCCTGACGTTGTTCTGTTGGTAAATTAAATTGCCAGAATAGCGTAGAACTTTTGTCTGACTTTCTGGTATTCGAATTCGAGACTCTTCATTCAACAGGAAGGGGAGGCGAAATTCTTTTCGCAGATCCCTCCTGGGCCGTTAAGATTAAATTTTTTTTTCATCTAAAATGATGACCCAAAGATGAACTGATGCATTGCTTGAACAGCGACTTCAATTTAATTAAATTTACACGTAAAATAATATAAATATGTATTTATTTAAAATGCCTTTTGACTAGAAAAACTTTCCGATTTTGAGTTCTACGTTAGTCTTATTAGAACAAAAATAATAAACCTGTAATTTCAAACGCTTTCAAAAAACCAAGTTTTTAATTAAAATTTCAGTTGCAAGTAATTAGTGTCTTATTTAGTAAATCTTCTGCTGTTGAACGTATACGAACCTTAGAACATGAACATAAGGAAGATACTGAAACGTATAAAAGTAGTGTATGTGTGCGTACCACTTTTTAAGATATTCTAAATCTAAAAGAAGAAAGAAAAAGCAAGAGAGCAAGAGAGAAGGAATTATGAAAATAGGCATGTGATGCAAAAAATGCTCGGGTACTCTTGGACAAGGACGGTGTCAAAAATAAAATAAATAGAAGGTTTATGCATTTAAATTATGAGCTTAATTCATTATTTGATTTACATTTCCCGAACATTTTCAATAAAATGAAAGAATATTTAATAGGCGGGGAGCCGGCAATCTTAAAAGCTAAAATTGATCAAAATCCGCGATGACGGGAAAAATTTACTGTAATTTCATAATTCACAATTTATTTAAACATAGTTTCGGCCAATTAAATCCACGCCGACCAAGCTCATCTTATTCGTCTAAGTGTAAACTATTGTTTTTCATTAAAAATTTTCAAATCCCAATCACGGGGCTTTTAAGATTGCCGGCTCCCGGACTAAAAGTATAAAGCAGATTGTTTACAAAATTAAAATGCATTGCAATTTCGTGAAGCCCCTCTTAAAATTGCCTGGACTGATTTTCCTTGCTTATGTATGAAAACTCACACATAAATGATTTGAGTATACTTGACAGGTCTTACTGCACTTCTTTACGTTCGTGTTCTAAAGTACTAACTATATAAGCATGTCAGCATGTTGTGGTAGTTAAATTAGTAACCTCGTCAATTTTCCACGATATTGAACCGTGACACTTAAGTGCTTTGGTGTTGTCTCGTTTCACATTGTTTAAAGTCCTTCCCCAGGGCTCTATAAACAATTGCTTGCATTTCTCAATAATCAAACAGAGCTTACATAATTTCGATGCATCTCTAATCTCAAGAGCATCTCAAGACATTACATGAATAAGTTATAAGCTCGTTTTGATCATTTTCATTGAAGCGAGTACCTGTCTTACTAGATTTATTGCGTTAATACTCATAAATTATGCAATTCTGGTCATTTTGCGTTTTTGAACATTTTTCCGAGAGCTTTTTATAGTCGAAAGAAATGCTTTTACATGAAAGGCCATTTGCGCAGACAATCTGAACAATAAAATTTGAACCCTTCGTGCACGACCTGTTGAGTCATGCACTAATTACTTTTACTGGACAAATATTTACAGTGTTTGCAATCAAAACACTTTCACGCTTGCACTTGTGTGCTTTGGGCCTTCTACATATAATAGTATTTGCCGGCATATCTATGTATATTGCGAAAATTCTGTTTTTCACAGGTGACAACTCCACTACTAATGAATTTAATTCCAAAGATATTCTCGTGCGAGACTTATTGCACGCTCTACAGGTGTCTGCTGCCTAATTAGCGAGCAGACGGAGTTGTCTGCGATTATTTTCAGAATTAATTAAATGAACTTTCAAGGGATGCCTAATTTGTCTATTGTTTCAAAAGACGCTTAGCTATTTTTAAGATATCATTTTTCACTTTCGTTTCGCTCTGATGCAACAAGGGAATGATTCTACACTTAATTTCTTTGAGGTAATGAAGACATTTATATTTACGGTATCGTTATTTTGGCACAATTTAAGTAGGTATTCCAATACGCAATTTTAGGTTTAGTTATAATTTTATTTTTATGGAAATTGCCAGTAAACTTACGCACTTTTGTTGTATAAGCCAATTCTGTTTTAGTGGAATTGTAGTTTAAGTAAACATATACCAAAAGAATATTAGCAACATTTTTAGAGATTTTTTTACGAGTAGGTATGTATAAAGACATAAAAAACTGAATTCAATTCTACTTTTGAAAATACTGCTGTTTATTTAGCACGTACAACCATCCTTAAAAGTTTTAATCCTGTTCCACCTTCTCTCAAAATGTTCAAAAATAGAATGTCGAAATGTCTGCATAAGTTAAAGTAATTTTCCTTTAAAATACAACACACTCTTGGTATAGTTTAAAAAAATAAAATGAGAAAAGTTTCACTTCTGCTTTCCATGCTGCAGTTGCATATATGGTATGTATGTAATGTACATATCTACTTGCAAGTTGCTAGGAGGTACTCAAAATGAATGTTTGTCATTTTCCGACAATATCAAATAAATATTCCAATTTTTCGTTTTCACTGAACTTGACGAAAAATAGTGAAAAGTTAACATATATGTACAGTGATGGAAAAAGGCAAAACATTCACTACTGATCTGACAATCCCTTCAATAGACAAGTCAAAATAAATAAATCATTGTACATTAAGTATATACATATGTATTGAACTAACAAAAATTAAAATATATTGTTATTTACATGTTTTTGTGAACTTATAAATGTGTTAGGATATTTTTAACTTGTACCTATTATTAGTTTTTCCGTCACTGTATATGCAATTTGTGGAGAAGGTCTCGTCACGTACATATGTGCATGTTAATTACCTCTGAAGGTCGCTCTTTAAAGCAACAGTTATTTTTACCAACAGTAATACTATATCCGGTATCAAATATTTATACAAATTATAAATGAATGTGACAATTTTTAACAAGTTAAAGTGATTGCCCTTTATGACGATTAAATAAGAAATTTTATATTAGTTGTTTTCAAATCAATGTAGGAATAATCCGCAATCTCACTAGACCACTGACGTATAGTAATGGATCACTCATATTACTGTCCCAAAAGTTTGTACATATCATGCACGCTAAAATTAAATTTTCTTAAAAGTACCAACAAATTTTGCAATAAAAAGTTTCTGAAATAAAAAAAAAGTTCTCAATGAAAAGTTCCCTGCCAAATAGCGAAATGTTATTAAAAATGTGGTATTGCATCGTTAAATAACAGCTAAGAAATCTAAAGTGGTAATCAATAAAGCACGTTTGATCTTTTGCTATTTAATTTTAGTGAAAACATAATTGCGAATAAATCCCAAACATTCCAATTGATCTGTCCTATTACCATTACGTAACCTCGGTTTTTTTTTTAGTTTAGTCGACATCTAGTCGTTATTCGTACACAGTATACACAGGATCAATTTTCATATTTTAATTTTCGGTTTAATTACGTTAATTTTACTCTATTAATCTAGCCAAGTTAGTTCACCGATCCTTTTCATTAATGATGGCACATTCTGAGAAGTTCTTAATAAAATAATCATACAACTACTTTATTGTATGAATTTGAAAACATTGAATTCTTTTTCATTAAAAAAATATTAGTTGTAATCAATCTTTTAAATTTATAATCTAATAATGAGGATGTAATTAAAATACAAAAATGGTCTAAAAATGCATTTGACAATTCATATCCAAATCTTAAAATCCGTTACTAATATGAGTAAAGATTAAACAAAAAGTCTTAACGCTTTAATATGTATGGAAGCCTAATATATGGGAAGAGTATTCGACAATTAAATGAGTGGATCTCGAGTGTCCTCGAAATTCATTAGCGCTACTATTTTCCCAGCGAAGTTTAGTTAGTTTCTACTGTATTCTAATTCATTATCAGGGCAGGTATGTTAGAAAATAATCATTTTTCCTTCCGTTTATTGATTCAGGCATAAAACATGCCATAATAATCCATGAAGTATACTTTTGATGCATATGAAATCACTTCCACACACCCACTCCTTACCTTCAGATAAGCAGAAAATACCCATCCATTCAACTGGAGTTAATTCCCTTTCACAAAAACTCATTTTGCAATTAGTGAAGCACACACTTCGACGTCAACATCTGCCAATTGAGTTACCTTGAAAAGGTTTCCCTAATATATCTTACTTTGGCAGGCCTGAGTGAGCAGCTAGGGTAGGCATCAACAGTTTGCAGTCACTGAGGGGTGATTTAATTGATTCCGCCTTTTGTAGCTTCCTCCAAAATTTGTCTTTAATTGCCAAATCAATGGCAAAACTGGGCAGGTGTCGCTTCGATTTGAAGAAGCGCAAAAATTTTTCTACACGCAATGGGGTGGTCTCAATTGCTCACATACCGCAATCGATCGACAGTAATGAAAAATTCGTAGGGGTTTATTGTAAACTCCTGAATTCGCCGTAAACTCTAAGGAAATGTGGGCATAAATCTCGGGGAATGATAGTAGAACGAGGAAGCGATGGAGGGGTATTAAATAGCTTCTTGGATAATGGTAACCGGAAAAGGGTTACTCTGGAAAATAGGTTTCACCTCTCCTGGATGTATTTACGAACAGGTGCCCAAGTTAACAAAAAATATATCTGTCCCTCTTGTTAGAACCACTTCGGTTTGTTCGCTCGGATAAGCCATTCAATCCGACAGGAAATCTTTTCATGAGTCTCAACACAGACAAATGGGTTTGGCTACTTTTATCAGCATGGTACCCCTATGTGAACCTGAAAATTGATATTTTATCGCTTAAGCAAAAACGTCTGAAAGTGAGTCCGCAGGGAAATCGTAGCTAGAGTCCAGTATAAATATACATACATATTATGTATGTTTGTAGCATGCCCAGACTTTTGATTTTTACGGAATCATTCTATGGTTTTGAGATATTTTGTTTTCCGACAATAATTTTTCTTTGCTCTTGTATGTAAATTCTTGACATTGCGATTTGTGTGAAGAAAAAACGTTTACAAGAAAATGAGATTGATGCGCAGTCGAAAATTTGGGATAACAAATAGGCTTTTCGCTTTTCAGCAAATGGCTGTCGAATAAGCTTTTTTGTTTGAAAAATAATTTATCATTTATCATTTTGAAGAGCAAAATGCGATTGGCAATTGTCTAAATTTAGCTTCAAAGGTTGAACTCATTTAAATGCGTAACACTTACGCCTGCTGTACCTTTTTAACTGACTATTATAAATGTTTTCGATGGAACATTAGTCTAAATAGCTTGGTGTAACAGCTCTTGAAACATATCGATTTCTTGATGTACATATGTAGGTACCGATACTTTATCGTTTTTTTGTGTTAATTTTATTCAATTCCCAAATTGAAGATTCCCTAGATAGCTCGAAAAATAACATAATTCAAATGATGTTACAAAAAATCTAATTTTTTCTGGTGTCGTTGATTATGAATTTACAAGAAGATTTTATATTTCATAGATCGAAATAGCAGATTAAAGATGGCGGGCTACGCTTTTTCGTCAAATATTTTTTTTACATTAATATCTATATGATAGCATGGTGTCACGGACGACAAATATATTTCATATATTTTTAATCACAAGCATGCCTTTTTAAATACACTATTTTATATGAAAGAGCACATATTTGGTCCGGTATTTAAATAGTTAGGTAAAATATTCCCTGGTCGTGTTTTATAAAACTAAATATTAATTATTCTAGTATTAATAGACTTGTAGTTTTTTCATGTCACTTTCACTTTCATCCATGCCATGGTAAATTTTTAAAAACAACGGCATATCGCCAGAGTTCGAAACGGTACTCAAAATTTGAGCGATATATGTATGTACAGTCGAAAATTGCCATCTCGTTTGTAGTTAGATGAAGCAACGGTGAAAAGAGCATCATCACAACCACACAGTCACTACGATCAGTCAGAAATTAATCCCAATCAGAAATATGATTTTTTGAATTCTAATAACGCGACAGCGAATTTTCTGTCAAAAAGTGGATTTTATTTTGAGAAGCAATTTTGTCTTGAATCAGAGGTCCAATATTACATGACGGTGGTGTGGATCAACGGTATTATGTCAAAGGCTGCTAAGGAAAATGGCAGCGCTTTGCTGATCATGGACAGCATTTATTTCCAAATTGATCATACAGTTTTATCGACTAATTGGTCTACCGGTGTGTCATAATTAAAAACTTTTGAAAATTCCGACCTAATATGTATGGGTGATGTTTGTGGTGCAATAAGCAATTATAGCTTCATTTGTCCTGACTAAAGACAATGACATTAGAAGATAGAATTGTAAATTATGTTGCTGACTGCCTCACAATTGAGGCTCCGTATAAAATGCAAAAGTTTGACTAAAACCGGTGTTTATTTGGCATTCCTAAGATTCAATCTCGAAGCTCGGGGTGCTAGATAAATTTTGGGAGAAATGCAGATTTTTTATATGGGAACCATATCGGCATACCCCTGTTCAGACCTTAGCAAAACACCCTGTGTACTGCTAATAATTTAGACATTAATATTCTACAAACAGTTTTATGAAATAGCGAGCGGAGGGGATATTTTGAAGACAGTCGTAGTAGGTACATATAAATTAAGTTGTAAAACTTAACTAAGAAGTAGAAAAATAACCTTTCTTTATGTCTTAAAGAAGTCGTGTTGCTCGGTTAAGTAATAATTTAAAAAATAAATAAACTTAAACGTTGAATGACATTGTCGATAACTACCGAGAAGACTTTCATATTGTTTGCATGCCCGCAATTTCCATATTTAAATAATTCTGAGCGTGCAATTATCGTGATGTACATATCTTGATGTTTTCCAAGAACCTTGCTCAGGTGAGTCAACGTCTCACATGCAAATTATCAATATTTTCTTAAACCCGGTTACATAACTTCGACTGCATGTGACCATTGGCAATTATCGCAGTGCCGTATAATATGAAAAACAGCTGTGAAGATTATGTATTTATGAACACTAACCTGATTAATCAGGCGTATACAAACCCAGTTAAGAGTACAGGAGCAGTAATTTAATCCTTCCGTATAGTGTTAATTAATCCTGGATCGCCAACCACAAGTCACAACACGCAAAAATTTAACAAATCCCACTGCCCTTTGTCACTAAAACTGAATTTCCATGGACACTAATTCTGGTGAATTTTATTTGTCTAAAAGTGACTCCGGCGAATTTGGTTGAGTAGGTACACCTCGACCTCCTGCACGCGGAAAAGTTTTTCACCTGAGGTAGCAGCGACAAAGCCCTTGAGGTGAATTTTCGCACGTAGAATCGCTCGCCACCGGTCCGGACAGGTAAATGAACACGGCACACCGAATTTCCAGAGTTGTCTGTCTCCACTCGCGATCCGCGAAGTACTGATCGCATGCGCGTTGGGCTTAAAAATTTCAAACACCGCCAGACCAGCCCCAGGTTCGCTGCTCAGGTAAACACTGGCGGCGGACGGCGGCACTTGTCCCGGTTCGCTAAGCACGGCATTCATCGCGACAAGTGTACTTTGTGTGACGTCATAATTAACCCCCCTGCCGAATTAATAAAACTGAGAGTTAAGCGCTGGCCATCAAAATGTTTTCCGGACAAAATGATGGAAATGTTTTCAGATGAATGAAACCAAAAGTCGCTGCTTAAGCAAGAAAAGGTAAACGAAATTGAAATTGGGATTATATGCATTGCATGATCTGTCCGGATTGGCTTCTCACCTGCCTTGGCTAATCAGCACCAAAACGTCCATTAACCTAAATTTCTTAAATCAACTAAATCTATGCACCCGGCCCCGCATTTAAAGTAATTGTCGTAATTACTCTTATGAACGGTTTGTATTTTTGATTGATTCTGAGGCTGCCTAAGAGTTTTCATTTTTTATGGGAACGGTCATTTGCAAGCTAATCTTGAAGCCTTTACTTATAATTTCCGATACTGAGACTTTTGAATTTAAATAATAGTTAATTAATTAATGTCCCAATAGAATAAAATTTTACTTTATTTGCTAGACCAATATTCGTTGCTATTTGTTAGGAAGGAGCATGCTTCCCATATTCAAAATCAATGAAGACCAGAAATTCTTTCCGGTTAACATCACCCGATATAGGTAGGTATTCCATATAGACCCCTTTAACAATTGTCTTCCTCGTAATTTTATAATTGAATAATAATTTGTTTCCTTTATTATGCAATCAATCAATGTGTCCGTTACGCTTTTTCACTCAATTTACCACAAATTTCCCCTTTAGTCCTCTCAATATCACTTTCAATTTTCGTCGTTGTGTCACAAGGAATATATGTATCACTATCAATAGAATCGCTTTCATAGTTCAATTCATTATTGCCTGCATTATCACCACTAAACGACTTCTTCCAATATAATTGTAATTTTCACAAATTTTTCTTTTATTTGCTGTATTTTGTTATTTTTTTTTCATTTTAAATTCGGAATATAAAAACAGCTGCAAAAAACTGAATATAAAACGCTATGTGCACTAACAGACGAAGAATAAGTTCAAATGTAATAAAAAAGACTGATGCAGTAACGTTGCGAAAAAACCATTTTAGGAAGTAGGTACCTACACAAATTCATACCATGTGGAACTCCTCAAAAAGTGAAGCCTTAGCCACGTACAATCATAGATACGTTCTAAAATTTGTATTATGCTTTTTTCCTATTTCAAACGAAAGCCACCTGTTTTTCTACAGATTATAAGCAAAACTTTCTTATACAGCTTCAATTTGTAATTAGTTAACAGAATAAATGAACTTGTGTTTTTGTCCTTATGTTAAAAACTGAAAATTATTTACATTGTCTCCATACAGGTGCCCTCGAGTTTGAAGGTAAATTTTAAATGGCTCCGTTCTGGAGCTTTCGAGTACAAAGCGCTAACTTAATTTTGCACTAATTACTTATTTAGTTCTGCAACGATGTTATAAAAGGGACGGAGAAATATTAGATTATATATGTATGTATGTATTGTATATGTACGTGAACCAGATGAGATTTTAATAAAAGGAAAAACAAAAACTGAGATCTTAAATTTCGATTCCTTTCGGTATACGTATGAAAAATATTAGATTTTACCTTGACTTGGGAACGCTGAGCTAGGAATAGTAAAACATTAGCTTTGAGAGAATTTGTTTTATTAATATATTTAAGTAAATCAAACAAAACAAATACAGCAATAATTTTTTTTTTTAAATATTTTGTTCCAAACTAAGCCCAAAAATTATTTAAATTAGTTCTAATATCGCATTTTTAAAAAGTTTGTCGGAAATTGATATTAGTCTTAATGGAAGCTATAAAAACATAAGTCTTAAAAGTAAACTAACAAACAAAAGCTAATAAATAAATTAAAATTATAGGCTATTAATTAGTTAGGATAATGAATGGCTTATTGTAAAGAATGGTTTGGGCCAAGAGCACGCTTAAAGGAACCTGGAAGTCGAATATGAAAGACTTGGTCACCTTTTGTATCATTTTAGTGCCGAAATGGCCATAATTAGTGCAATGACTTTCAAGGCGAAAGATGGGGAAGATCTAACGTTTATTATTAAGGGATCTGCCATACAGAATCTCAGGACAGTCAATGGAACCAGTTAGGAATTAATGGACGAAGACTATGTCGGCGACGTCACGACGTAACGTAAGGCGAGAAGATTAAGGTTAATTAATTTTAGACAGCTTTCGTATGGAGGAATTGAGGCTGTCTGGCCAAAGAAGGTCACGTAACGCAAAACGAATGAATCTGTGCTGAACTAATTCAATCCTGTTAATGAGCATCGATTGGATTATCGTAGCCAAGTCAGCAAAATTTCCCCCTGTTAATATGTATGATTTATATGGGAACAGAAGTTTAGTTCACTTTTGCATATAACATCTTGCTGAAAACTCAAAGACTAGTTGTTACCTGCGAGAAAAATATAAAACTCAAAAGATAATTGTTACTTATGAGAAAACAAATAAAACTCAAGTTATAATTTTTATTCGCTAGCGAAAATATAAAACTCACTCAATTATCGTTATACTTTCAAACAAAAACTAAAAATTAATTAATACCTAATAGATATTTTTGATTCGCTCGGCAAGTCTTATCGACGAATTTAATAATAAATATTAATTAAAAGCTCATTAAATTTCAATATTTATTATTGTGTTTTTAAAAATAAAAATCATTATGTATTTCTAAAAGGGATAAACAATTTGAATTTATTAAAGTTATCCTCTGACATTTTTAAAACACTGATTTTTTTGTTTCAAAATAATTGTTATTTTCGGTCCCCTTGGAATATAGAGTTGGACATGTTTGTAATTTGTTTTATGATTTTCATATCATTGGCGTAAACTAAAATTTTAGAGTATAATTATCGTTAATTGATAATATGAAAATTAAAAGAATGCCGGAATGGCAAATGCAGATATTAAAAATCGAGGAATCAAACTGAATCCTGTAACAGCTAATATTTTACTAAAATAGGAAGGGAAAACGTCAACAATGACGCCGTTTTGCATTGCCAGCAGAGTGCATGACACAAATGGTGTCTAGTTGATAGCTGTAGGCCGATCTTTGGAGAATTCGTGTTGAATTGGGCATAGAAGACGGTAAAGTCATACATATAAACATACATAGATATGTAAATACCGTAAACACGGGTTACTTTACCCGGGTTTTTTTAAAAAAAAATTTTAAAAGACACGTCATTTTATGTATTTTGTAGATATAAATGTTGGGCTAGGTTTGACGGGGTTTCAGAGGTGCAAGTTATTATTTGAGAATGATAAAAGCTGAAAAATATATACTGAATATATATGTATATGTTTTTGTTTCTTTTTTGGGCCAAAGTTGTCCTTAGAAAGGATACTTTGCTCCGCAGCATTTTTGTCATACAAAAACACACGTTGTAAAGGCATGGGCCAATGAAACCCTTCAAAAACATGCATGAAATGATTCAAAAACCAATCTAACCTAACAAGTCAATACCTGCGTAAGCAACGTGAAGATAGCATCGAGTCTCTAACCAATACTGCCATATATGATTTAAGATTGACACTGCTGCGTTCGCACACGAGCTTGGGCTGTTCAAGCTTTTTTTCGTTTTGGGCCAAAGTTACCCCCCCAGGGCTAAAGTAACCCGTGTTTACGGTACTTTCGAAGTTTAGGAATGGAAAATTGTTTGCAGTCTTTGTTGTTTAAATAATCAAAAATAACCTATTTCCCGGCATCAATATTATGAAAAAACTAAAGTAAAATAATTTTTGATTAAGGGTTATTTTATGAGAAATAAATTGGTGATGGGTGATCGATGGTTGCCTCTGTTTAAATGCGGTCTAAGAAAAAATGTTTGTTTCACTTTGTGCTTCTTTCCCTCTCCACAAACCTATAAAATAGTGGAAGTGACTATATCAATCGCTGCAAAGATGTCCTTATTAGAAATATATGTATACTCTTAGTTTCATTTAAAAGTTAAAAGAAAACATGTCTTATAACACGCAAAAAGTCATAGTAAGTACATAGGTATATGATATTGATGGACTTTTTTTGCTTGTTGTTACAATTGTTTTTGTGGACGCCTGGATCACTTATAAAAAAACAATCGCTTACTATAGTGGCTCCCCTAACTTCCTATACATATTTGAAAAAAAAACTTTTAATCGAACAATTCCAATAATTTGAATTTTGCAAATTAATTTGAGAAGAAATCACGAAACGTAGTCCCTAATCTTTAACTTTTCAAGAACAATAAGAGCTCTTTTTGTTACATTCAACACTTTAATGCTTCTTTTAAATCGTTGGGATCATTAGCTTTATTCCTCTTAAAAAATTTCTCAACGTGAAAATTGGATAAACCTACCCTATTTAGCCATTCAAATAGATAATTGTGAAATGAGGCAGAAAAATACATCGTGATAGTGTTTGCACTGCATTCAAAGACCTTATCGTACTTACTTAATGAACCTTAGGCCAGCGTAGCGTCCAAGACCTAATTATACCTATTAACAAGAAACTTTGCCATCGCAATAAGATGGAAACCTGGTTGGGATAGTATATACTTATACACATATATATGTATATTAGTCTACTAAACGATTTCCGCCAATTTTCCTTGGCAAATTTTCCAGGAAATGCAAATTAGCGCCCGGAAAGCTCGAATATTTAAGAGGTTTTGTGGCAAAGACCGATAGCCACAACTCAGCGACTGAATGTCTTCGCTTTCCTAGCTATTTTCATATGTCTCGTTCGAAGTGTCGTAATTATGCAATTTTAAGTTTTCACTGATTGTAGAAATAAGTAATTTTGCAATAAATTTTATGAAAACTTTGAAAAGAACCACAAGAATTTGAGGTCTTTCTAATCTGGGAACGGCCTTGACACGGCTGCGCTCACTCTGTAAAATTACTTAGCACATATGGTAAATGCTTGAATATTTTGCTTCAGCCACGCCTGATAAAAAACTCTCTACTAAAGTGCAAAGGTTTCTTTTAGCGCAGTGTTAATTAGTAGTAGTTAGCTTAGCCATTAATATCTACTTTAGTGTTGCTCGGTTCGGACGCGGAGACGATAGCAGCCTGAGATCTAGTTCGGCAATTTGTTGAGAAATTGTTGTAGTTATCTTACATAATTCGAGATTCGGTGCGGGGCTTTTGGTCTGGTTGTTGACTACCTGGTAAATGTCGCAATCAAGCTATTGCCCCAGCTAGGCAATGCACTTTGAAAGTACATACTTCAAAACTTTAATAACAGCGTAAAATATTTAATTTTTGTTTCCTCCTTTTTAAACATTTACTTGAAGTTGAACTCAATTGTAAACGACAGCGAGGTGAAAGCTCATAATTAGATGTGACTATGTGCAAATTCAGTTTTACCTCGTTAACCTTATTATGATTAAATTAAATGTTTCACTTAACTAACATTTAACTACCTGTCATATTTGAAAATTTCCGACCGTTTTTAATTTTTTACTCGTATTCAGTATTATATTTTTCCACAAAATTATTTACTATTATACTTAGGTATAGTAAGCATTTATAGCTGGGTTTGATATCATGACTAAAACTGATTCACAGTCTCAAATCTAACAGAAACATGCTATTTGAAAACGATGATAGACCTTACCAGGGTCATTTTAATCCAAAATTTGAGGGCAAATGGGTTGGCCAGTCAGGCCTATATGTAAATTAATTTATTCACACAATTGCAATATTTAAACGATTTTAGTAATTTATTTATTTTTTGGATTTATTCTTTTGAGGCCAAACTTAGGATACCAAAAAGAGCTCAACTAAATTGTCAGGATAAACAGCCAATGAAAATAAACAAGTTTTTAAAATAGGTTTGGATGAAACAATTTATGTGTTTTTTTGTTAGCCTCAAAAACGTAGACATTTTGTTTGTTTAACTTTTTAGAATTTAATACAGATTTCTGACGCAATGGTGTGTGTTGTAAAATCATATCTTTTTGTGTTGATTAGTTCTATTACTCAAGTAAATTGGAACAAAAACTTAAAAAATTATTTCAATTAAACAAGACACTCTGATAAAAAATATCTTCGATTTTGTAGTTTTGTAAACAATTACGAGCAAAATCATAACTCGTAATCTAAGCAAAATCGCGTAACATAGTCGTGATTCATGTATACCTCTGGGGGTGACCTACCAATGTATGTACTTTTGCTTAATACTACTTTTTGGGACACCCTGTATAAGAAGAGTATAAAAAGTTAAAATTAGATATGCCGGAGAAATTCTTGTTGATAAAAGTAGACAAAAAAACGCTGACAGTAATGAAGATGTTGTCTTGTTTACCTTTTTCACCTAAAGTAAACCAAAGTGACTGCATAAACATCTCAATGTCCGTTTTGTCATTATACACAAAGAAAAAATGCCTAAGATAAAGACCGTAAAAGGTTTCACTCTTATGTGTGGCGGCTAAACGATAAGAAAAACCCTTCACGATACTTCTGCACGTTCTTTGCTAGACAAGTGCAAGTGGAGCACCTCCGCGGCAATAAAGCTTGACTTTATGGGCTTATTAATTATTTGCTCGGTGAAATGAAATGAATTCACCCTTGTTATAAGCGCGATATAATTCCCCTCGGTTACGAGATTTTAGCTTTCTTTATTTAGGTTTTCTATCCTATCCTGTCTTGGTCGGAAGAGTGCAAACAAATTCTTCCACTTCACATTTACGGAGATTGCTGCGGGCAAACGTGATTATCTTATACAAACCATCGCACATAATCCGTATTTCTATTATACACTCTTTTCAATATAAAGCTAAGCGTGTTCTATAGGGCGTACAAACAATATGATCATTTTAATGAATTCATTTTCTTTTTATTGGTGGTTGTTGTTTCCAAGAATTATTCAATAATAAATAACTCATTCCAGTTTGTTTATTCATGCCCTGATAGAGCTTATTATAACTCGCTTTTCACTCGAAGTTCTTTATAAACGCTGCTCCAAGATAACCATCAAATTCACATTTAGTCTTGTGCATTCTCTCCTTTTAGCAAATTTTGCTTAGTCATACTCTTGTAACTTTGCAAAAAGACTATCACTTCAGGATAGTGACATATACAAGGATACTAAATCGGATGCAATAAGTTTTAAGATCTCATCAGTTAAATGATATTAATCAGTGAGTGCGGTTGTTTTTGAAGAAATAAATAATACAACAATTGGGGTTCAAAAGCACTTATTTTTATTTGAATTACTGCTTTCAGCTTTAATGAGGTTTTTTGATTCATGAAAATCATGTGATGGGTTTTGCTATTAATAAGAGCAAATTATAATGATGGTTATATATGTATACATACATATGTACTATGTACACATGCAGCAAGGCAACCCTGCTTGAACTTGGACTCAGCCGATGGTTCTTAATTTACTGAAAAAAAATAATTTACTAGAACTCGTCTTCTTAGTCCTAGCACAGACAGGTTATTTGTCTATGGTCCTAGTCTAGGTCAGAGGAGTGCACATACACATGTATTTGTGTATCTAAAATTTACATATGCATGCGAAATGTAATTTTCTAATTTAACTTGACGAAAGTAATTTTCTAATTTAACTTTAGAGTAAATTAACATTTAAGGACTCTCAAATTTCAATAGGATCATAATAAGCCATAAACTAAAAATGCGGTGCCAACAAATTATAACCACCACGAAAAGTTTGTCCCTAGAATCTAATCCACCTGCATTTAGTTTTAATAGCACTTGCTAATCTCCGCGGCATCCTTTCGCTGCAACTATTTATGCTTTCGGCGATAAGTGAACTACCATGTCGTACTTCTTTGATATTTGGAGGAAATTAAATAAACACATGTGAATTTGTTTATTAAAACCTAACTACCTTACTTATTTACCTATATTATACAATTTACTATTCGATGTAACTCAAGGGTGAAAAAGTTCCACGGTAAATTTAAAATCATTTTTTATTTTGCATGACTTGAACATTGAAACTAAATCGGGCCTCCATAAAGCATTATAGCTTGAAATATTACATTATATGTACTTAGATTATAATTTTTTTATCTAGATTTAATCTTGATGTTTTATTTATGAAAGAGTAGGTACTTATATTATTTTTATCAGCAAACTCATTTTGTTAAGTATTATTAAAATATGCTTAGAATAGGTGAGGGTCTTATCTAAAGTCACTCCTAGGTACTTGACATTATCATCCCATGTCACATCACTGCCATTAATGATCAAATTTTTATTTGGTAAGGAGATATCTTGGATTTCTTTTACGAGAAAAGGACATGGATTGCGTTTTCCTAGAAATCACTTTTATTTTCCAATTAATTAAATACCTTTTTTAAGATAAGGTTCGTTCTGTAAATTCTTAAAAATATAGTATTGGGTTCTTCGCGAGATCTAAAGATAAGATCAGCAAAAATGGATGAAAGACAGTTTGGAATAATAAGAAAACCAGCCGTATATAAGTTATAAAGTATTGGCCTTAACATAGATCCTTGCGGAGCACCCGCATAGATATGGCTTACTTCGGAGGTTGTGGACCCTAGTTGTACTTGAAAATATCTATTGTGTAGAAAATCGCGTACCTACTAAATATTTTAGTCATCGGAATTCTTTGATATTTTGCATAAGGATTCGTACATTGGAATGTATTTGATAGAACTTGAATGGGGGGAGCAAACTTTTGTTAAGTGCATGTACATACATAAATATTGGTTCATATCGGTGCTTATCCTTCGTAAAATAATAACAAAGGAAAGACAAGAGTAACCCTGCGAACAAATGTTAACCTCTGTTAATTGTTTGAGATAAAATTATAATCAGAGTTCAAATTTTTAAATTAGAGTGGTTATAATAATACAATACTGTACAAATTTCATTTAGTTTTCATGCTCCTCAGGTGTCGATGGAAAGCGAAAATTCATGTTCGAAGCAGATTTTACTGAAAAGACTTCACATTTTCATTAAACTGATGGGGTATTTGTGGGAGTTTTCTATAGTACTTGAATCTGCGCAAACAGGTTCCGCAATATTCCAAGAGCTTGAATTTATAAAATCATTTCTCTTTACGGAGGATATTATTGGCTTCCGATATAGTGACCTAAAGGCTAATTGAACGGAGTGCTCCAAGGCGAAATTATGCACGCTTTTTTGCAGTTAGGGCTCTTTTATAACTTAGTGAAAGTTGGATTAAAAGTTTTTCATTTAACAAAGGATGCTTCCGTCCATCTGACTTGTTGCAGCTGAAATTAATTAACTACGCGTAGGTACTTTTTATGTCTATTCATAATTTTCCTGCTATCTACAGTCCGTGTATTGTTCAAAAAGAATCACAGACTACCTCGGGAGTCGTGTAATTGCGAGCAAGCATTTTTCTGTCACCTTGTAAGTCCACAATAACAGTAGAAGTATTGTGTGACTCTAAGGGCAAGACATATAATTAATAAAGGGCGCACTTGAGTTCCACCGTTTATGGAGCTTTTTCATTTGTTTAGCACTTTGGCTCTGGATTTTCTGTATCCATGGGACGGAGATTAAAACAGGTCAAGATCTCTAATGACAATACTAAAGTGCACTCGGCTCCGCTTCAAAGGAGTTCGTCGCAAACCTGCTCTATTACCTTCGTGCTGCAATTGCCATTGTAATTGTATACTACTTGCGGAAAGATGGGACACAGCTTGGGGTCTTTTTGTGAACGCTAAGTGCTAAAATGTGGTAAATTAGTTTAGTTCAGCAGTCACTGTGGTGGTCACGAATTATTGCCTTCTTTATGTGCTTATAGCTTTAATAAAGCAAGATTGTTGTCCTATACATGAAGTGATAATTAAATTCTCAAAATAGCAGCTTTAGGTTTGTAGGCTGTCCATCTGAAATATTCATATTTATAAATGTTCGAAGAATTAGCGAATGGTTGCTAATTAACTGTAAATACATAAACTATTTTTGGGAGTTGAATAAGCATTCTGGATTTCTTGCTTGTATGCACACATACATATATGGAACCTCGCTGTTCATCGTTGGGAATTTCTTAAAGCGCAGCATTTTTTAGTTTTTTGTTTTTACACACTCGTACAAGGCGAGATAAAAAGTTTGGAGCAGATGATACATATAGTGGAAGTTGTATTACTAAGAACTTCAATCAGATACTAGCCGTGTGCCCGATCAATTTTTTTATAAACAGAAGCCTAAACACCAATTTCTATATTGCTGACTTTAAAAATTACGAACTTCCATACAAATTTTCATCCCCTCCATTTAACTCCCTTAGGGGCTGAATTTTCAAAAATCATTTTTTATTGATCATTTACATACGTTGTATAATAACGAACTCCTGTGCTAAATTTCCGCTTCTAGATCCACCGGTTTGGACTGTCTGTTAGTCAGTGTTAGAGTTTTATTAAGTAGATGCTCCTTGACAAAATATTGTAATACCGGCGACACACGGTCGAGCTAAACTGATCATCTGCCGCAAATGATCATTTCTATGACCTTGTGTCACCCTCCAAATGCTACTTAAGAGCCTTGAGTTTCATTTCAAAGCTCATTTCTTAACTAGCTTGTAGGAACTTCATTTTCAGCTAATGAAGATGAGAGCACTGGAATTATCCAAGGTTTCCACGTGTTAGAGCTGTCATATTTTCTAAAACATTCCTCCTCCTTCTAATCATTTTTGTTGCTATGTAAATTAATAATAGTGTAAGAAAATTAGTTCAAAAATAGGCAAATAGACCGAATAATTGGTGTAGTTTTGAAAATTGGTACAGTTATTCCTTGAGGTGTCTTGATTAACATACTAAAAGTCCTCGAGGGTGGGGGTGGTGTTGGGGGTGGGGGAGGGGTTTGAATGTCACTTTTTCGAGGTTTTCGTTCATATCTCGAAAACTTTTAGAAATATCATTACGATTAGTTCTACGAAAATTAACCACATAAAATTTCCAACAAATTAGGTTTTATTCATTTTTACTGTAGGACCTATACTTAAGGAGCTATAGGCAATTTAAGTTGGCAAAAATAAAAGTATACTCACACATCTGTAATTCTGATGTTCTTGAAAACTTTACGCGGCTGCGCCACGTTATCGCGGCTAAATTGTTACCATTTTTATGTTTGCTGACCGTTACGTGAACATACCGCAAAGTTTTACGGAATAGATATTCAAAACAACCAATGGATATTTTTTGTAATTGGAATTTTGAACAAAAGCCCTCAATGAAGGATATAGCAGCCATCTTCTATAACCCAACATCAACTCCAGAAGCCATACAAGAATCAGGAGAAAGGATGTTTCTGACAGTGTACCGGACACCCTCTACTCAGACAGATCTTAACCGCTATCGATACTCATGTTTTTTTAAATGCAGTACCAAGCTCAAACCTGATCTATCTTCTCCCCCTCCTGCTGAAGGGTCAGCGAAATATCACGCTTTGCGGGTGTACCACCAACTACAAGAGTGGTTAGGGAACCAACTGCCTCCAGAAATGTAGGGTTGGAAGCGAAGAGCTGATGGAAACTTAGGGCCAGTCACTACCTTGGACCTTCCCGCTCCTGACAACGTGTTGAGTTCCATTTTTTGCCGCTGCATGCATGGCTGTTCTGCAAAATGTGGATGTCGAAAAGCCGGTATTAATTGCAGTCTTGTTTGCAACGGCTGCCTAGGAGCGTGTACGAAGTGTCTCTGTCGATTTAAATGAAATGGAAGATAATAACGAATAACACAGCTTTCCTGTATAATGCATAAGAGCTTTTATAAAATTAATTTTTTTACTTAAACAGTTCGTACACGCTCCTAGGCAGCCGTTGCAAACAAGACTGCAATTAATACCGGCTTTTCGACATCCACATTTTGCAGAACAGCCATGCATGCAGCGGCAAAAAATGGAACTCAACACGTTGCAGGAGCGGGAGGGTCCAAGGTAGTGACTGGCTCTAAGTTTCCATCAGCTCTTCGCTTTCAACCCTACATTTCTGGAGGCAGTTGGTTCCCTAACCACTCCTGTAGTTGGTGGTACACCCGCAAAGCGTGATATTTCGCTGACCCTTCAGCAAGAGGGGGAGAAGATAGATCAGGTTTGAGCTTGGTACTGCATTTAAAAAAACATGAGTATCGATAGCGGTTAAGATCTGTCTGAGTAGAGGGTGTCCGGTACACTGTCAGAAACATCCTTTCTCCTGATTCTTGTAGGGCTTCTGGAGTTGATGTTGGGTTATAGAAGATGGCTGCTATATCCTTCATTGAGGGCTTTTGTTCAAAATTCCAATTACAAAAAATATCCATTGGTTGTTTTGAATATCTATTCCGTAAAACTTTGCGGTATGTTCACGTAACGGACAGCAAACATAAAAATGGTCACAATTTAGACGCAATAACGTGGTGCAGCCGCGTAAAGTTTTCAAAAACATCAGAATTACAGATGTGTGAGTATACTATTATTTTTGCCAACTTAAATTGCCTATTGCTCCTTAAGTATAGATCCTACAGTAAAAATGAATATACCCTAATTTGTTGGAAATTGTATGTAGTTTATTTTCGTAGAACTAATCGTAATGATATTTCTAAAAGTTTTCGAGATATGAACAAAAATCTCGAAAAAGTGACATTCAAACCCCTCCCCTACCCCCAACACCACCCCCACCCTCGAGGACTTTTTTTGTGTTAATCAAGACACCTCAAGGAATAACTGTACCAATTTTCAAAACTACACCAATTATTCGGTCTATTTTAATTAATTTTCTCAGGCTATAAGCCCTTTTTATCCATTGTGTAATACTTTATTTTTATTAATAAAACTCTTCGTTGACGTTAAAAGTCTGATTTCACAGTTCACAAAGGCTATACTTGCCGACTTGCCGTGTGTCACCCGGATTTCTTAAGTAGTATTTGATGCTTAAGTATAATTTGAAAATGATCATTTGACACGGCCGTGTGTCGCTGGTATAAGAGTACTAGGTTCATTCATTTTTATTATTATTTCTCGTCTATTAATCAAAGTCATTGGCCACTGACCTCAAAGCGTAAATTCAAAATCTATTCCTGTCCTGCCCATGTAGGAAAAATCAAAGGGCTCAGGCTTAGCCAAGATTGACACTCAAGTGTAGCCAAACACTGCATAATAATAAGGACGGTAATTTGGGCCAAGTTTGATATTGAAATCAGATCCGAAGCTAAAATTTTGGTCTTTAAGGTGTCTGTCGGATAAATCCAGAGAATGTGTTATTTTTAAATGTCAAAACATTCAACTAAGAGCATTGGTGTTTCGGGACTGAAAAAATTAACATATGGTACAGAGTTTCTTTAGTTACTAGGATCGTTGGTTTATTTTCACCGCGTTAGACAATTTTCAGACTATTGTCTAACTTAAAATTAAATCATTTTCTGACGCTTAAACCACAACATAAAACTGTCAAACTATTTTGTGCTTTTAAGAAAGATCACCAGAGTATTTTAAAAAAGAATATGCGTCAGATATTTAAAAACGATACAACCATTGCGGTAAATGGCCCGTGAATTTTAATTGTTTACTGAAAATCACATGAATTACAACGGAAAACACCAAACGGCATTTTTCTAACATTTCTGTAGAAAATGAGTACCTATATTTTTATTCCATTTTCCTACACATTAAAAACTCAGAGTTCTTTTGTACAATTTCCATTGGAAACCAAAAATCTCTCGAGTTTTAAATTTATACAAAATGAAGGGCTGCATTCGTTAGGCATTTAAGTTAGTTAGCAGTAATGATTATGAGTTCAAATTGGATTCGCTAGACTTTTCAAGGTATTTGCAAAGGTAGAAAAATAATGAGTCATATTCAAAAGGCGTGGTAATTGCTTTCGTGATATTCATTTTAATTGAATGCAAAAAGGTTTATGTCGTTCTTATAAGAAATCTAATGATGGACTGGAACACTTGTTGATGCTTCATTCTAAGACTAACGAACAATTTTTTGAAATGAAACACCTACATAACTATGTATATTTATGGAGACATTTTAAAAGGCTTGGTGTATTTTAGACATTTTAAAAATTTATTTTCGTCGCTTTTTATTTATTGCTTTATGATAATTATAAAATTATATGTTAAATGTTATGACGTGGAAAATACGCGGTAAGAGGTAAGGAGATATAGTTTTCAAATCAAGGCGAAATATCTGCTTCAAGAAAAAATCGATTTTTAGACTCTGCTCAAAAGGCCTTTTTTTAAGGATTTACTATTAAAATGAAATAACCCATTCATTTTACTTTCCCTCAGAATTGCTTTTCCGTTAATATAATAAATGAACAACAAATGTGTATAGCTTTAATTAGAATTTCTAGCCATTCTCCCTATAAACGGAAAACAGAACAAATGACATAATTTTACAATTAATAATTAATTAACTTAAATTTTTCAAACTTTATGTTTTTGGTATAGGAACAGAAACAATAAAAAACTTTTAAAGTAGCGTGATTTTATTTTCAAATTGTTAAAATCAATATGTTAAGTAATAATATGGTTTAAATAAAACTGTTAAACTCTATACATTAAATACTAAATGAATTGAGCTGGATTTCTGTCTCATTAAAAATTTGCTGCACGAAAATTATGAATCAAGTTTGATCGACTTGCATTGCATTGAAATTGTTTTTATAGGTCAAACTTCCATTTATAATGCATTACAATTACAACTTTCTATGACACTTCGTTACTTTTTAAAAATTGCACCAAAAACGGATTGATTCAATTTCAAATCATATGCCAAAAATGATATCAAAATAGGCTATTACATTTTACTGTACTAACAAAAGCCTTGCTAAACAAATATAATAGGTTCTAAAATTACTGGGGTAAATATGCTTTTATACCTATATTTAAAAATTTTAAGTTTTTCAACATTTCATATTTAGATCCCAACTGGTTCAACATATTGGGAAAGAGAATGTTACTAAAGTTTCCCCTTCCACTCCAAAGGGAACTTATTCTATGAAAGTAGAAAAATGATTCTGTGGCGCATCCAAAGACCTTCGTCTTTGCAAAGCCATTGTACTTCACAAAAAATGAATTTGCAAAATGTTAGTACCTTCGGGATGTCGTAAACCACAAAAACATTCATTTGCATAAAGCACGAGATAAAATGAAACCCCAGAAGAAATACCTGCGCCGAATGAGCTGTAATTATTATTTCACTGGTTCCGCTTTGTGACTCGTGGGGTCGGCAAAAAGTTCTTTCCGCCGAAAGGTGATGGACTGGGTGAGTTTGGCGGAATAATCAGCCATGCAAGAGGTGCGCAAAGGTAGCGCATGTCATTCGGCGTGCAGCCGCGCGGGCACAGTTCTTGCATGAGAAGTCAACTTGATGGGCCCGAATACGCGTAGTCTTTTGTCTGCTGCCCCTTTGAGTTACTCACTTCCTTTAAACGTATGCATGACGACAAATTTCATTTGACAACCTCCCGGTTTTAGTGACTCACTTTTACCCATAAATGATTTTATATTTTTGGGCAATTCGTATCGTATGTAATGACATTAAACATATTTTAAGCAAGGATTTTCACGAAACCTGAACAGGTATCTTAAATCTATAGCTGCGTTCTTTTAATCGGGTTCCGGCTCTAGTTCTAGGTTAAGTGAAAAGAACAATCTGGATTAGTAATTCGCTGTGATTTAAAAGTCTCACATATGAGAAATATTATTTTTTTTTTTGGGAGGGGGAAAAATGCTTTATATGCACCGTCAGGGTGTGTAAAACATCCTGGTGTGTGGGACTCGCACCCACTAAAAAAACCTCCTCCGTGTCAGGCGCTTCCCCACCCCGGGACCACTTTTCGTATTGCTTCAGGGTGGTGCCTACAAAGCCATCATTTGAGCTCCTTCTTTATCGTTGCCTGTGTTGTTGCCCGTCCGGTGCCACTGGGGTCTCTGTTTTCTTGGTTAGTAATACTAGTCTTACAAATGCCTCAACCCGATCCCACCTTTCCCTGCTGTGCAGCATGGCGTTTACCACTCTGTCCGGCGTTATTGGCCCGAGGGCGCCTTCTAGTTCCTGCTTTTCCATTGACCATCTGCAACATTCGAAGCATGTGTGCAGTGCGCCGGCGTCATCTTTAAGGGAGTCGCGTATTGACACAGGCCGGGCTATGGGTTATACCCATCTTAAAAAGGTAGCTATTAAAATATCCCTCGGAGGAATTGAGTGGTGTAGTAATTGATTTCGCCATGCTCCCGTTCCATCCAGTCCTTTAGGTTAGGAATGAGTCCCGCGGTCCATCTCCTCCTGCTTTCCCCTTCCCATCGTAATTGCCAGTTCCTCAGGGTTTGTTCATGTGCTTGGTCCCTCGCTGCAGTTTTGCCGATTTCATCCTTGGTTTCGTGTAGGATCTGCTTTCTCTCCTGGGCTAGGAGGTCGATTGGGACCACCCCTGCTATTACTAGCACCACTGGTTCTGAGACCGCTCGATATGCAGAGGTCACCCGGAGAGCCCTTTTTCTATGTACTGGTGCCATTTGTTTTCGGTTTTTCTCGATCCTAAGTGCTTCTGCTCAAATCTCGCAACCGTAGAGAAGAATTGAGTGCGTGACAACCATCAACAATTTCCTTCTGCTCCCTATTGGTCCTCCCACGTTGGCCATGAGTCTGCTGAGGCTTTTTGTGGTTCGTGCAGCTCGCCCATTTCCACAAAATTTTTCAAACACGTACGCTCGCTTCAAAAAACTCAAGACAAGTAACTGGAATGCTACTAGTCGTAATTTTTGTCGAAAATAAAAAATAAAAAAACGAAATGGTAGGTCTGAACACGCTCTACACGTTTGATAATAAACATTTTTTCGGTATCTATCACGAGAAGAAAGAAAATAGCAAAAAATTAATTTCACTAGCTAAATTTATGGTTTTTTCGATCGATATCTCGATAACGATGAGCGATAGGTGAAAAATGTAGATGACCTTAATTGTAGATGACCTAATTGTAGATCGTAAAAAAAGCAACAAAATTATTGCATCAAAATTTCCGTATCTCAACGGAGAACCGAGTTATTGTAAAAAAACTGAATGTAACCCTTTTTTCAAGATGGCGGAAAATGCACATAGGTTATTTTGGTCGAGAATTTGAAGTTAAGCTTTTCTAGCCCCCCCCACGTGATATCCAATATTTAGCCTTCTCGGTTCACATGCATTTCTAACCCGTTTTTTCCGACGTAATGACTGGACTAATAAGCCTGCCAAATTCTAATTATTACCTGAGTAATGGCACATTTAAATTAGCGCGGCTGCAAATATTCCCTACGTTTACCGTTTGAACACTTTTTGATTTGCCTTTTTCTTGGAACTACGTTTTTCAAAGTGGTGTACAAAATATCTGATTTGGAAAAAATTTAAACTCATAGTCTTTATAACATTATCGAAGATGAAGCATATGGAAAAACATTTTAAAATATTTTGTAGATATGACAGCTGTTTTGAAAAAAAATTCTTATTAAAGCATTGTAAAAATTACACGCGACATCCAATCAAATAAATCGTATGCTACATCGTAGACAATATTACTACGTTTTTTGATCAAAATCGATTCAGTAGATCTTGAGATATCTTGTACCTACGCCAGTTTCAAAAATTTGGTTTTGTGAAAAAGGCAAAAGAAGAAAAAGTCCATACAGGTAATACAAGTAATATTCCTTGCCGTGCTCATTTCAATTTTAAATTACTCAGGTACCTAATAGTTCAAATATTAAAATGCAGATATGTACGCTTGAAATATTTTTAACAGTATATAAATAATAAATCAAGGCAAAATGTTTTTTTCTTTTCTTTGAAAATTTTAAGGTTGTGTAACCCTTTAATTTTCTATATCTATACTTGGAAATATGAATGGGCAATAATTTTTTTGCTCAGAACAGGTGGAGGACATATGTATTTGTACGTTAAATACCGGTGGAAATCACATACCGACTCACAGCTTTGAAATTATATTTACTTAATGCACGAAATTTTAATTATTAAGAAGTAACATCGATAAGGTAGAAGTAGAAGTAACATCGATAAGCAAAAGTGAATGCAGGGAGGTTTGAAAGAAGGATGAAGGGAAATTCCTCTAGAGAACAAGTTCTTAGTTAGGTTTTAAGTATTTTTAAAGTTCAGTACATTATTATTAAAATTAGCTAACTATTGAATTAATGCATTATTTAAAATTCACAACTTATGTACTTAAATGTATGTGCTTTTAGATACTAATAAAATATTTTCCTTTATTTGCAGGTTGGTACAATTTCAAGTGATACTCGCTATAAATATTCGGTAAGTTTCCACTTTGGACTCTAAAAACCAATGCATAGGTCGAATTACGTGGATATAATTACAATTTAGTTCAGGTGACTTCAGGTTAGTTGTGATAAATGCATTCCTTATCCCTGGTCAGTGCCCCCTAATAACGCGGACACCGTTTCAAGAGTCTGTTGGTCGTATCGTAACGCATGAAATAAATTGCAACCGGAGTCGCTAGTATCGCTTAGGCAGAAGCTATTTCTTTCGGCGCGATATGACCGACCACCTGGGCTAATAATTACTACTGTGGCACGTAGTTAGACCGAGCCTGACTGGGATATTGATTAACCACAGCTATTTTCTTTTCCCTTTAAAGTGGTCACGCTCTTGACGGTGCAAGCCAAACACCTCTTTAATAGCTTTGATTATTTTGACTTGGGTGGCAAACCGTCGTTTGATGTAGCTTACAATAGCTACAAATTAATGTATGGATATTTAATTTATTCATTCTCTAAACAAGAATTGTTATTATTAACACTAGTTTACGAAGGGGTCACATTTACCTATCTAATTTAAAGTTATTTCTATTTGTCTCGCAAGAAAATTCATTCCGTATTTTATTAATTTAGTGTTTATTGTCCTAAATGCCCAATTAATCGTTATTTGTAGATTTAAAGTTACAGTTTAAGTGAAACCATTTTCAGATTAAATAACACTCTTTTCTAATTGAATGGAACTATTTTAAAATTAAATGAAACCTCACGAAGAATAGTGAACGGTAGGTATGTTACATAAAAATTAAAAATCAAGTGAAATCACTTCGTTTTAGTAGAGCGTAATCGCGGTGAAAATTGCTTATTATAAAAGTTAACGCCGGAATATATTGAAGTATACTACTTGACAGCGATCTCGGAATTACAATGAAAACCATAAAGGACACGTTAAGCGCGAAAAACATAAGTAGGTACATATATCTCTTTCGTTATCGACAACCTTTAACCGCCTACTTACCCTTATATTGGTTAAGGTGGATCGAACGAATGACCCTTGGTAACTGGAGTTGCGCCCACGATATGCTAAGGAATTCACACATCGGGCTCCACGGCAACACAAAAAATTAATTTTTTTGATTAGTGTGTGTGTCTAAGATTACAAGCCGGTGCCAGATTAGGTGTATGAAAGGACGAAAACTAAGTTTAATCGCGGCTATAAACAATGGGCTCCTTTTATGTCAAAAAGTAATCGCAAATACACCAGCAAATGCCGATCAGTTAAATAAAAATATCCACAACGGAGCGTTTTGGAAAAAATTCACTGTCGGAAAACTCGCTTTTAATTTATGGATATTGGTCGAATCCATAAACCGCGAAAATTTCATGAGAGTCATAAATAATGAGTGTAGCATAACCAACGCTAAATTCGATTGATATAATAAATAAAAATGTAAATGTTCGTTTGTGTACAATCTTTAAGTATGGAAGTTCTTCACAGATTGCTTTGACCAAAGAACGTATAACGTATTTGTTATACGTTCTTTGCTTTGACACAACGTGAAATTCGAATACGCGCGTGTTTTTATATACTTACATATGTTTTTTTAACAAGGGCATCTGTTGAACTTGAACATAACGATAACAGACTCTTTATTAAATATTTTTGAAGTTTATGTGATTTCTACCGATCTTGGTACTTGGGGGTTTTCAAGGTCACTGACTTCAGCCCGACTGTGAGAATTTACAAATTTAAGATAACGGACTGTCAAATGTTTTTAGTTTATGTGATTTACACTAGACTTGGAACTTGGGGGTTTTCGGGGTAGCTAAATTCATAAATTGGAACTTTTAAAAATTTATAAAATATTTCATCAATGTATATAAAGCGCCAGTTTGTGTGTGTGTTTAGTACGAATAGACTTCTGAAATTTTTACCAAGTATTATTGGAATTAAAAGGAGTGCACTGATACGAAGCAAATCTTCGAAACGAATGAACCTATTTCAATTAAACTTTACAGGCCTGAAGAGGAGTTTGCAGAAGTGACATAGGTTACTTTTTCTAATTCTTTACTATTGTTAAAACTTACGAAATTCCTAAGTCCAATGATATGTTTAAAGTGAGTCACGCAAAAAACATTTATCCGATTGGTATGAAATTGTACGGACATGTTGCATTGCACATAATGTCCTGAGTGACATAGGCAATGCATCGCAATGGGAAAGGAGAGAGTTAGGGATGTTAAACAGTGATATGTTTATGGGAAATCACGCAAAAGAACTTATCCGATTGAGATGAAATTCTATGGGCATGTAGAGCACAACCTCCTCAGTGACATAAGTTGCATCGCAATTGGAAATGAGGTGGCGGTGAAGGGAGAAGAGAGAGGAGGAAATATTGAGCAGTGATATGTGTATGGTGAGTCATGCAAAAAATATTTATGCGATTGAGAAGAAATTTTATGGGCATGTTGTGCTTAACCTCCTAACAAATTTTAAATCATATTTTTATGAAAGTTTAGCGTCATATTTTTATGAAAGTTTAGCTTTATTATACAGATTACCTAGTTATGCCTGGGCAACGCCGGGTGCAGATTAGCTAGTACTATAATTCAAATTGTATGCATGTTTTATGTAATACGAATACGAGCCACAATTTTATTCTCAATGTTCTAATAACATATACATATACAGATGTGTGATGTATTCCAAAGTATCAACATGTTATAATTTCTGTTTTCTTTCCTTAACGAGTTGTAAACTTGAAACTGAACGTTTGACGTGATTTTGGTTCAGATGAAGGATATAGTATAAGTTTAGAAAACGTTTGTCAACTTGAGCGTAAGGCGCAACTCCTTAACTTTGACACACTAACTAACTAAGTAACTCTAATGCGAGCACGTAAAAATCTTTTCACAAAGTTGTTCTACAAAATATATGCACATATGTATGTATATTACTTGCAAAAGTTCCAAAAACTTTATTTTATTAAACTTTTAGAACCAAATCCCCACTTATGGGAATAAGTGAAATTATGAAATGCTTTTAATTTAAATTCGCCAGCAACATTTCGTATGACCAGTGTTAGAAAGTTCTAAAGTGTAATAACATGCACAAAACAGGAAGGATTTCAAATAAGAGAGTGATGCATAAAATAATAAATAATAGGGAGATAAAAAAAAAGGCATCAAATGTATGTAGAACAGACTACCCTTAAAAAAGTGAAAATTGAGAGAGATCACACTTGATTTTCTCAAGAACCTGATCAATATGTTAATTACGGTGATATGATAAACCAGGACTCACTTCGAAGGCGGTGTTGCATATTTCAATTGTTACATGAAAAGTACATTAATTAATTTCTTCCTGAATTTTGTGTTAATCTTATTTTATACGTAAGGAGAATTTTCAGTACAGCTCTCAGCTAAATTACAAAAAGGAGGCACCGACCAGCTCTGCTTTCTGCACATATTTCAGAATTTATGACCGCTCTTGAAAGCCCACTTTATGATGGCAGGAATGTGATATTGGCCGGCACGGACATTCCTTGCTTAAAATAACACTGTGGCCAATTTCCCGACTGCAAGCCTTGTTGATCTTGCGAAATTTCCAGTTCAACGCGAAGCGAAATTCTGCTGCTGCAATATTTTAAGATGCTTAATTTACAAGCCCAACCAGGAACGATTTATAAAAGAGCAAAGCCGATTGACGGAGTGGAAATGAAATATAATTAGACATAATTTAGTATTATACTCCAGTGGAACTTACAAAGCAAATGCTTTCATTTCTCCTCGAATGAAGGGTATATTTCTCCCAGAGGTTGAAGTACTTGGAAGCTTCGAAGATTTGCAGGGACTTGAGTTCAACGAGGTTAACATTTTTTTCAAAGCAAAGTACTGTGCTTCTTGTAGGTACAAAACGAAATAAGAACAAATTTAATTTCGATTTACTCTGCGGCACGGTGTGAATGGTAAGTATTTTTCCCAACAAAACTCTATTCAACTTTGGAGATGCCGGGATCGGGGGACATAAGAACTGATTTTGTTATACATATTTCATATACGCATATCTACTTCTCCTTAATCGTGCTTTGAGCGTCAACAAAAACCTTTTGTGCGTAGATTTTTTAGGTTTTCTTGCGTTATTCAAGTTTCGTTTACGGAAACGGCAAAGATAAAAATTTGATTTTGAATTTATTTTAAAAATGATACTTAGGGCTATCCTTTCGCTCATGACATTATAAACTTTAGGCAAAAACCATATAATGGCTGCAATATTTAAATAGATTAAAAAAAATATCTCCTTAAAATTTTCGGGTTATTTCCAGATATATTGAAAACAAATTATGTGAAAAATTCATCCAAAAATATTTACCGGGTTATTGTTTTTACCAGGTTTTAAAATTTTTATTTCAGTCATTTCGAGATTTTACCACAAATTCTATAAACTCGTGATGAGTAATATTCCAAGCATCCTTTTAAAAATGAATCAATATCCAATTTTTATCTTCAACCGTTTTCGAAATATTTTGGTAAAAATGTAACTTGAAAAATCTACAAAATTTCACAATTTTATTTTTTCGAAAATGCTTTGGGTAGCAACAAAAAAGACACATCGAAATATGTAAATTAATTGCTTCATAAAAAAAACCCTTAATGTGTGTGTAAATTGAAGATTTGTTTTTATTACACTCACCCGTAAAACAACAAAAGCAACACAAGCACAAATGTATGTATCTAAGAGATGTTGTTTTTAGGGAAAATGTATAGGATTAGTCGATTGTTAAATGTGACAACACTTTTTGGCCAAATGATTTTTTTTAATTTTCATTAATATCGTTCAGATTTTGAGCCGTGGAAACCTATGGTATTTTCACAAAACATTTACTCCAGTTACCCCAAAAAATCAATTTGTATATAGTGTTCCCTACTTTTCCTAGAATGCAAACACCTCGTACATTTAAAGTATAGCTCTGGTATTGGGACTCTTATTTTTCATTGTTGCCATTATAGATGTTTACGATTTTTCTGTAACTTTATTATCAAGATTTGCGCGGGACAATGTGTGTTTTAAAAATTTAATTGGAAAATAAGGATTTTTTGCACTTACATCCCTAAAAGTGTCAAAATAAAATAATAAAGTACAACTTTAAAGTTGCGAGGTGGAAGCGAATAAATTATGGTCCTACTTAGAATTTATTGCTCCTCTATAGGTGCTTGT
This sequence comes from Machimus atricapillus, assembly GCA_933228815.1. Classification (NCBI taxonomy): domain Eukaryota; kingdom Metazoa; phylum Arthropoda; class Insecta; order Diptera; family Asilidae; genus Machimus; species Machimus atricapillus. The sequence goes on from OW121784.1 coordinate 33,498,810, forward strand.
GAAAGTACCTTCTAAAAGTTGTCAAAGATTAAAGAGTCTTAGTCATGTTCTTCCTTAAAAAGCATACAGGCTTGAAGTGGCAAGATAATTTTTCCTTATTTTGTCAGTGTAATTCAACATAATAAAGTATACTCATCTGTTGAACTCCAAAAAGCAGTACCTACAAAATTAGGTAAATATACACCCACAGAAAATCCATTAGGAATGCACTGCACTAACGAGTTGTCGCAAAAAGAGTTAATTAATTTGAGTTCAACATTAGGGCAAAAGCATTTAATCAGGAACCCATTAGAGCCGTCTGCTGATAGCTCTGCTTTTCACGGCTTCTTTTGCCATGTTTATTCGAGAAAGGCAAAGTACAGCAGCAGAAAAAGCAAAAGTATGACGGGCGTCTGTAATAAGATCTCAGCAAAGAGACTGCAACTGCTATAGGTACTACCTATCACAGATGCTTTCAATCAGCCTTTAAAGTAGTAATGCTATCATAGGAAAACAATTGTCGTATTCAACGACGGTTGCAGCTTTCATTAGTGAAATGGTGAAATGAAAATAGGTAAAGTGAAATGAATTGGGGTTTCGTTTAAACTCTTTGAAGTGAAATCGACTTTTGAAGTTTATTTAGAAATGTTATTAGTATTATATTTTACAATAAAATGACCAGTCCCGAAGTAAAGATACCTCAAAAATTGTGCACCTATTTCGAGAATAGTAATAGTTTTTATTTGAACGTATAAAATTTTAAAAATAGGAAAGAACTCGTAACCTTTGCTTAAGATTAATATTGAGACAACTGAAGCTTGCACTAATTGACGTTCTCTTCCGCTATTTCACTGGAAAAGAAAACACTAAATGTAAGCCTCTACACCATTTTTACAAAAATTTTCAAAATTTATATTATACTTTGTAATTCTCAAAAGGTGTAATAATTCATAATAAAACTATGTACCTATAAAAAAATTATTTGTTCAATTTTTTTTTTCTAAATACATATTTAAGGATGTCTCCCCCTTTAAGGGGGCATGACCACTATAATGGCTCAATATCATTTTTTCATAACTGCGTGTATAAATTAAATTAATATTTACTTTACAGCCGAATAAACTTCTTAAAAATCCAACAAAGCAAGGTTTTTGAGAAGACTTTAATTTATATGAGGATCTACTTAACATGAAATCCTGAAAAGTAGGTGTACCCTTTATTTATAATGGGCTCTTGAGGAAGTTAAATAGAATATGTTTTTTTTTTGTTATTAATATTTTCCAAGCTGCGAATTTTTCTAGAGCAATAGCTAATATGCAGATTATATACTAAAAATTCTTTACATCAAAAAGTTCTTTTACTTTTTCCGTGCAACTACAAAAAACCGTCTGATCGCTGTACTCACCGCATGGGTTAACTCAATCAAATAACATAACAGGTTGGGACTTCTAGTGTTTTGAAAATGTTTTTTTTAAGAAAAGTTTTTATTTCCAACATATGGATGTACGCCATTTTCCATCCAACTTGAATCTTTTAAATTAAGCACCAAATATGAAATCAAGTGACTCAAAAAACCCGGGCATACCAATACCCACTTACGATACATATGTTGGAGCTTAGTAAAATTTAACATTCAAAAGTCATTTTTGATATGCGCTATTTTGAATTTTCAAAAATGTGAATTTGAAATTAGCGAACTTAAAAGCCCCGATAAACCATAAAAATAGGAATTTAATTGAGATCGTCATTTTGTATTCGTTATGTTGATCTCTCAGAATCGGACACCGGCTTTCTAATATGCTACTTTCCCAGCTGCATTGTATACAAATGGCTGATAAAATTTATTATTTTAAATTCATTTAATCTCTCTAAAATTCAATATCTCCCTCCCACAATTATTTTCATACTTATCATTAGCTGTATTCTTTGCTCTGCAGATCCGGTTCAGGGTTTAGCAAGAAAATTACGCATATCAAACAATTGCGATAAGAGCTCAATCCAAAAATTTATTTGATTTAAGGTTTGAATTTTGGATGGGAAAATATCATGACAGTTGGATGCACTTAATTTAAATTTTAAAATCTTTGATTAGTGACGACTTTCACAATTTAATGTAGGAATGTCAGAGCAAAATAAATTCATTTCGATCTTGTTGACTTGGTCCGAAAATTAAACAATGGAAGCCGTTATCGAAGGTTATTTTTGATAAATCTGTTCATAAATGTAACACAAACAGATTTATCTCGGTCTGGTCTTCTAATAAATTTCTTCTATTTTGTTTTGCCTGTCATAAAACAAGTTTCTTAACCTAAAACAGTTCGATAAAAATACACAATTCCGGATTTATTGACTGTTAATTATTATTGTATTTTATTTGTAGTAACTGTTTTATAATTAAAAAATAATTCTGACATTTTTAATCCGACTTGAAAAGAACACATCTCTTTCGTTTTTATTGTACTTCTTGGTGTTGTACCTAAGTAGCGGTTGAATCAAAAAAATGTACATATAATAATCTGTCGAATAAACGTATAGTTTATAATCTATATATAGTACATATACATACATACATATAATATGTAATATTTTAGGTTTGTGGTGCTATTACTTAAATAGTAAAATTTGAATGTGACCATAGCGAAGCTTACGGGTGCCTTTTAAATTTGTTGAATTATGTTATTATAGGCTTTTTCGTTTATTAAAGCAGTTGCAAAGTATTAAATTTTGAAAATTCTGAATATATTTTTCCTCGTTTTAGTCTTAAATAGAAAACTAAAATTTCCCGAACTTTGAACATAAGGCAATGGTTTCTCGAATGCCAAATTCGTTTTGAGATTATTTTACCCCAGATAAAATGCCAGCATGACGAAACTTCAGAAGAAAGTTAGTCGCGTGTATTTCGGTCTGGTGGTCAACAGATTACTTGTTTTATCCGCTGCTGTATCTTTTCTATATTCCCCAAAAATATTAAGGAATAGCGAAAAAAATTCAAAGCTATTTGGACCTTTTCTGCAGTTATATTTCCGCGAAAAAAAATTAAATTTTAATGAATACCATTTTGAAATTTTATTCTTGTCCTTTTTAAACAGTTGTGTTTTAAATTTCTTGAGATATTTTTGAAGTAAAACTTCTTTACGCACGCTTGACTTGGGGAGTAAGCTGGTGAATGCCCTACGAAAAGTGTTACGATTTAAAGTGACACTGTGGCCTGGTTGGTACCATACCGTCGCACACTTCCGCACAGAGGACATAGAGGGCTCGACGGTCGCGCGGCGAGGCGCGGCGTATCTGGCTGCATCCATCGGGCCAAGCGACAGCAGCGGGCGGCCCCATTTCGGTGACGCGCTCTGCGGCGCGGCGCGGTGCCTGTGTCTGTGGAGTGGAGGCCCGTGGGGCGCTCCGCTGCTGCTGCTGATGCTGATGCTGGTGCTGCTGACGCTGGTTCGGGAACTTAACTCGATTCGCCACAATCAGCGGCGGCGGCAGCAAACGATCAGTTAATTTTTGCACGCGGGAGAATTCATATATGTATACATATATAAACATTTATATATACATACATATAGATGCAGCTAAAGAAGTTTTACTTCAGTCGTGTGGTCTAAAGCACACTCGTTTTTTTTTTTTATTCAAGTTATCAGCTGTTAGATGTTTGATTTAAATAACAAATATTTTTTTCCATTTCTTTTAACAATGAAAAGTACCTACTGCGGAATTTTTAAATTGCTGTATTTAAAGTTATTGAATTTTAATGAAAAAGGGCTAATTTGAATCAAAATTCACCTAATTTTGGAATACATAATTTTTCAACCTTTTTTTTTTTTTATACTTAATTAACATTTATTTTTTATTTATTTGATTGATACACTAATACGATACAATCGTTATCGGAATTAGCAATAATGCATTAGCAGATATTACTTAATTAACATTTGATACATATAATATAGCAAGTAAATAAAATATATTTTATATTAATTACCTAAAACCCGATTGATTTAAAAAGGGATGGCATCGACATTACTTTGCTTCCAACAGGAGAATATTATTAAAATACAACTGAGACTAATTAACAGCCATAACTTTGTTTACTTTAATCGTTGTATAAATGCACTTGCAAATTATATGCACACATTGTTTAAGGGAATTCAATTACCCACTACGCATAATTAACTCTTGCAAAAATCGTTCGCAGCTTCAAATTACATAATCTCAATGGATATAAATTTGAATTAATGGTTCCGTGACAATTTTCCTGCAATTAAATTTCTTTTTTTTTTAGAAGAATTTTAAATTTTCAACATTCTACTTTAAATAAAATTTTCATGAAAAAATCTGAAGACGAAAAATTTCCACCAAAATTATGCAGATTGCATGTAATAAAGACGAAATTCGCATATCCTGATAATGCGGCGCCATGATCTCTGTAAACTAAAATGCTGTCTTTTTTTTTTTTAATAGAGTGAATTTTGCCATGACACTCATAGCAAAATAACGCAGTGACACTGTCGTTCTTTTCCCTGCGTCGACCAACGTTGTTGGCATTAAGACCTACGAAGCTCGTGTCGTTATGAAAATGCTTACGTCCGGAAACAAAACTCGTTCATCTTCTGTATTTATTGCAAGGCAAAAGTGCTGCAGCGGAAGAAAAGCTGCTTAAACACAAGCTGCACACTAATAGCTTCATTTTGCAGAAAAAGTCGTTCGCCGAAACACCCAGATTTATATTCTGCCACTCTGGAAAGGAGCCAACAGCGAGAAAATTTAAGGAGTCAGCAGCCTAAGGACAGTATGGCTTGTGGTGCCGACAGTTTAATTGACAGGACTTAAAGGAAATCACTGGCCTGATCAATAGGCACAAATAAATATTCAGGGTGCCACGCAAAGTGAAGTCCATCCCTAATTGCAGTCAACTTAAAAGTAATTGGTCCGTAAAGACCTGTGTCCTATTTACAATCGATTTTGTTAGAGCTGGGCAAATGTTTGTTATGGCCTCTAAATAAACGTGCAAATTTGAGGTCTGCAGTTTCCACAGAATCCAAACACATTGTTGGTGGATTTCAATGGTGCTAACGTAACATATTGAGCAGATTTTGTAATGTAATCCAAAAACTTAATTTTATTAGAAAGTTACTTCATTTTATGCTCTTGGAATTCTAGTTTTCGACATGATGTGTTATATTTAATTGTAATTTTTTAATTTTTTCGCAATTCGGTATATTATCTTTGTTCTTAGCACTTAGCTCACTGCCAATCTGTTAGTATCATAGTACAACACTGAACTTTAGCTATTCGGCGATAACCAGAAGGAAGTTGTTTATTTTAATATGGAATATTAGAATGAAAAAATCAAATCAAACTTAGGTTCAGAATGAAAATGAAGTATAACGAAATTTTGTGATTTCTACTGTGGAATCAGTACCGATATAAAGCTTAGAAACAAGTTTACAGTTTAAACTTAATCCGATTTGTGAAGGATATTGACAGTGACCAATCGATGACCCTTGGGATATGCAAAATGAATAAGGATGCCTTTGTGAAGCGAAATTTTCAAACCTTTTCTGGGCTATGACGGGTTCGGGAAGAGTGCAAAAATTTATGTTAAACCAAATAGGGTTTGACCTATCTCTAAGCCTCCAAGATGAATTCCGTTAAGCCTCAGGGTTAAAATAAAAGATAAAGTAATATAAATGGAACAAAAAGGAATAATTGCGAAAATTTCGCGTCCATCGGGTTGGGTACATAATTTAGTAGTTGTCGAAAAGCAGAGAGTGATGGATGGAGAATTAAATTCTTGCATACTAAAATAACCATTTGAAATCGTATGATTTTGGTTAATATAGTTTTAGAATGCTGAGCTTTCAAACGGTCAGAGCGGTCGAATTGCAATATGAGTTTTTAAGATAATGTGAAAACGAACGTATCTTTGATACTACATAATTAAGTTATTAATTTACAGCCGTATTCATAAAAACTTGAAAGTGAATTATAAAGCCTTTACAATAAAAGTGCTTAACATTTTATTCATAAACATCCAAGATCGTTAAAACACTCTTACAACAGTTGAGAGAATTGAGAGAATTTACAGAAGGCTCCCATCTACTTTAATCAATCAATTCAAAAAATTCACGATTTTCACATTATTTCAATTTAATAACGCTAAAACCTACTTTAATCCTAATTTAGTTGTAAAGGGTTTACAGCGAATTTATGAATAATACAAGTAAAACCCCCGTTGGTCTTAAAGAGGGTTGTAAGCATAATGAACACTTAAAACCTATTTTGAGATAATTTTATGAATACGACCGTTAGTCCTTAAGACCATTTTAGTACCTACTTAGTCGCTAATTTTCCACTAAATGCTCCTTTGAGAAATATTTGAAAAATTTTTTTAAAGGACTTATTTACAAAAATGTGAATAGGAATGATTTTTTAAGAAATAAATAAAAGTTTCACAGGCATTTAAAATGAATTTTTCCTGGTGTTGCTCCATTTTAGAAATTATTTAAAACTTCTGGTCAGTGAAAATGCCACTCCAATACGTTTTCGATTCACTTTCAATTCGATTCTTCAATAACAAGTAGCCAAATACGCGAATCGGAAATTCAGTCCAATTTCGATTCGATCTCTCAATCCGTTATGTACACGTACATATCTATGTAAAGGAGTAATTTTTCCAATGTAAATTGTACGGGAAACTAAACTCTACCTGCGCCATTCACAGGTTTGATTAGGATTAGGAGACTGAAATATCGGGAGGATTAGTTTTGAATCTAAAGCTGAAGTCTTGTGGCACATATATAGAAAAAAAAACGTCCTGATAAATATATTTATATTTATATAAAATTAATATTAATATATAGAGTTATAAGGACTTTCGTATAATGCGGTAGCTTTCAATATGGCAGCTTGGTATTTCGTATGAAGTCTATTTAAAAACCATAATTCATAATTTTATTACTTCGAATACATAGGTATATTAACAAAAAAGGGATATGTCTAATACTAAAGGCAATATTTCAATAAAACCATTGAGCAAAAGCTATTCGCTTTTCGTACTCACTTGGCTTTCATATGTAAAATAGCAGAAAATTTAATAATCAAGATACAACATACAAGCGGAAGGAAAAGTTCCTCTAGAAAAAACTTATCACACAATTTCCCCACTGTATGTGTTGGCAAGGAGATGTTTAAAAAAATCGGAGAAATCGATTAAAAATAACAATGAGAATATTGCAGCTAGAAAATATCGTAAAATGTAGAAGAATAAAGACATATTTTATTAAACGAAAATGAGTTAAAGCGGCTTGCCAAATAATCGGAAATGGAATTATTTGCGAATTGATTTCAGTTTTCCGATTTGCAAATCAGTACCCAAATTAAAGCATATTCACGGATATTTTTAATTTTCGGCATTTCCTTTTGTCCAGGTTGTTTACAAAATCCTTTTGTATCGCATATAAATCGAGAGAGGAGTTGTTGTTGCAATATTTTATTTAAAAGGGTGGCTGAAGGATGTGAATTTAAAATGAAAAACAAAATTCGTTACATAAATTAATTTTTCTTTTTAAATGCTTTTCCGAAATAAGTTTCCACATGCGGGAAAATAAAGAATGTTGTGATATTTGTATATTTAAACTCTTTATGTCTGATATTCATATTGGTATACTTACATACATATACATATGTGTAAATACTCATTTTCTATAGCAAACTGCTATTTTGCTATAATATGTTTACCACTGAGAGTAAAATTCTTCACATCACAGTGTATGTATGTAAAATAATTTTTTCCAAAAACAGATCGAACAAGTTTAAGAAATTTCTATAAATATGCCATTTATCGTATGGTTGTGTAATGAGTTAGATCATTGCAGCATTTTCCAATCTTTTAAACTTAAAGCTTAAAATGAAGAAAAGCTGATGTTATGCAAAACGTTATGTAATTTCACACACAACTGTTTGACCGCCCTTGTTCCAATTTTATCCCTCCGAACATTTCGATCAGCTCTAACTTTACAAATTTTTTATTTATTTTTATGTAGGGTCTTAAAATGAAACTTTCCCACTTTTATTAAATTAGTGATAATTAATAGTTTCAAGACACCATATGAAAAATTTACAAAATTAAAGACGAACCAAGTCTGCGGCGGTACAAAATTGCGACTGTGGTTGTTCTAGTGTTAATAAAATAACATCGATGTTATAAATTTACAGCACTGTGTTACAACTTCCATTTAATTTTGAAAATTTAATTCCCTTACCTCAAAATTTTGTAAGTTTCAAATGGGTGTGTATCTATATGTCGAGATGTAAAATTACTGCTCCTGGAGTAGGCAATTTATTTCCTACTTTAAAGTAATAAAATTACTCTGTACCTTCAATATTTTTAAAACATATTTCAATTTTGTGTGAAAATATACCTACATACTTTCCAATTGAACTTCATTGCGGGTAATGGGTTTTGCTCAGCTTTCTAATGCGTTATTAATCAGTATCCTAGGATGTATCTGAAAGAACTTATAATGCATTTGCTAGGTTAACCTCCTCCAAATTTTCAATCGCGATTTTGAGGGGGAAGGACCGATTTGAAGGGGGGGGTGTCCGAACAAACGTTGATCAGGAGACCATTTAGAGTCGATTGGCATACCCCTGTTCAGACCTTAGCAAAACACCCTGTATATAGCAAATTTCATCGTTATCTGAATGATTTAAAAGTTTTAACTGAAATAAAGAAGTCCGTATAAATATTGGTACATATGTATGTATGTAGGTAAATATGAATAAGTTTCGGCAGCTTTATGCATTAGAACATAAGAAAAGTTGTTTATCCAGTAAATTTCAACCAGATCAATTCTTATAGTATAATATTTTATTAATTTTCTAGAGAAGAATAAAAAACATTGCTGTATTTCTATGGAGATTGTAGATATAAAAGAAAACGTAATCTTGGAATATCCAACGGGTTTTGCTGATTTTCTGGTATACTTATGAAATACAACTAGAATTAGTAGGTACAGCATTTTTGTAGAAAATACAGAAAATCAGATATACTAGTCAGAACACGGAATTCTTGTAGGCTGCAAATTAAAAAAAATCTTTTATCCTTCTCTAAACAAATCACAATGATATTGGCATCGTCTTTCTAAATGGACAATTTTAAGCAGATTAAATCAAAATTGGTATAACTAATCCGAATTAAATTCTCTTTAAGAGATCACAAAAACATATTTACTCTTTGCTTTGCAATTGTTCTCTGACGTAAATAGCACCATAAATACAAATGGATCGGAATATTGTTAATTCACGCTAATTTTCCATTCTATTATTCAAATTAAACGTTTCTATGCAGCGAAAACTCTCCAATTCTTGAATTAGTTCCCTTTTTGCTCAACCAGGGATATATGTACATAGGTAAGTGTTAATAATATTTCATTGTTAACATGTCCTATACTTATTTGCATAAAATCATCCTTACGTTAACGAAGTTGCGTGTTGAAAATTTTATACTTTTATACTTTCGGGTTTAATGACTAAAATGTTCGGTTAAAACTTAAAATCGGAATCATTTTAATGCTGCATGATAACTTTTATGTATTAAAGAACTTTAGATAAAATTTCAATATTTATGTATGTGTTACATAGGTTATTTACTTTCAGTAAGTTGTTCTCAATTTTTTTATAATTAAATTGAAGGAAATCTCTTTGTTGGCCATCTAACCCTCGTTTTATAGGGCTTCGTACAATAGCGCCAAACCCTTTTTTCCGAATTGGGTATACATCGTTTAAATGACAAATATTTTGTCGGCCTACTAATTTCACCTTTCATTTCTCTGTGTACCTCAATTTGGCAACAAGCCAAAAGGTTGTTAGAAAAAATGCCTCTAATTTTAAGAAATGCCCAGGATGTTTACCTCTTTTCACTTTTTTTTTTTTTTTTTTTTTATAATGTCTTCATTTACCTTGCTGTCTCTTACCTGTCTACAAAAGTTTACGAGCCATTGTGAAGAAAGAATTGCTGAAAGCAACAGATGATTACTGCTTACAAATAATGACATCATTCTTAAGGTTTATCATAAAAACTAACAAACATTTTGAATGAGGTAATAAAATTGGTTTCCTACTTTAACAAAAAAAAGCGAAAATTTCAGAAGACCCACTTGAGGAGGAGGTACTTTAAACTCCGAGCTTCGATTGTGACTCACTTTAATTCCGCTGCATAGCGAGCCACAATTTATCTCCGGAATGTGCTCCTGAGCAGATGTCTTACCAAGAGGTCGTTGTGGCCGTTCGAGCAAGACGGGCTTCCATTTAATAGCTTCTACATCCAATAGACAGCTTCTATTGCATCTGGTGCTGTGACACACATCGCCTGCTCTTTACCCACCTGATAGGGTCGGTTACTCTAATTTATGTCGGCAGTTTAGGCACTTATTCACCTCGTTACGGAGTTAAAGGGTCATATGAACAGCCACCACATTGCGGGGTCTATCCCGAAGCGATGTAAATTTGCATCGGTGAAATGGTCTTTTCTTTAAGTAGTACTTCTAGAATGCATTTCTGGTGGCAACTTAGCAGCTATTAAGATAAACTAAAGCGAAGCAAAGCATCAGTTCCTAATTGAAATAGGTGAGGATTTCTCTAAACCTTTCCTTTTTTTAACATACATGCATACATATAGTTTCAAATTTTGTTTGACTGAAATATAATATGACGAATAGTTCTTTAACAGATTCTGATTTCTTTTTTTTTGTTGCTGTTAGAATGTTAGAATTTCTTAAATTTATAAAAAATGCACACATGTACGCCTATGTTTTTAAGATTTTCCCGACATGGGTCATATCTTATTCCGTACAAAACGTTCCAATGAAGTATCTAAGGGTTCATGCAACGCATGCTGTCATATAATACATACATACACGCGTACTTACATTAGATAATAAGTAAGCTAGCTAACAAAGAAAATGCAATTTCATATTTCGACATAGTTCCTTTCGTGGGAGATACATACACCTATTCATGCGGTCTTCCAACATTTTAATACCTTTCAAATAATGCTCTAAAGACAGTACTCCAAAATACGCAACACGACGGCTCTAACCTGTTTTTAACCATTCTTCAGACTGTCTATTAGACTCTGGACTGGAGCGTATAATGATGAATTAGTGTTTCATCGATTGGCATAAATCGATGCAAAAATTCATTCCAATTGCGCTTAAACACTTCCAAACAATATTCTGAATCGATGACGCGTTGTTATCTTTTTTATCCGATTTTGACAAACGCAACTCATGATCCCATATACTAAGCTTGAAAATCATATTATAATGTACATTATGTATGTATGTACGCAGTATGCCTAGTCGTTGAACAATCAAAATTCGATATGTGGTTTTTCTGATGGTGCGGGCATCATGAAAGCCTACTTTTGCCAAGAACAATAAAATGTATGCACAAAAAGAATTTCGAAAGTACTACAACATATATTCTGTAGTTCAACAACTACATATTACCAACAATGATGCGTCATTATATCTTACACGGAAAATAATTAATGAAATAATTTGAAACTTGACAAAGTTCTTGAAAGAACATATTGAATAATACAAAATATTTTTTTATTATTTTCAATAACATTATAATAACTGTTCGGAAAAAAACTGAAAGATTTTTGTCTTTTTATTTTTAAATTAATATTCAAGTTTTATTGCATATTGCATATTCCCCTGTTCATATTCATACTTGAAGTGCTTTATCCGATAAAATCACATATTTGTACATATGTACATATTAGCTCGTCATCTTTAAATTCAACTCCATTGTGCAACATTCTTAATCATAATTTTGCAATTTAGGATGTCATGTAAGGTCTGTTGTGTTTATGCTTTTTACTGTTGAATTATGTACGAGCATTACGTACATATTTAAAGCAATACTCTTTAAAGTGAATATAAATTGTGTTGTTATACATATATTAAACTTATACAGTTTTCTCAGTTGAACCCAAAATAAGTAAAGTTTCCGCCTCTAATTCCTTAGGTTATGAAAAAATCCTATAGGAATGCCACTCACCGGTTTGTGTGTATAGTATATGCTAAAAATTTAATATTCTATGTATTATCTGCAACACCTGTTCTCCTTCATAAGGCACCTAACATTTCTCGTCTGTATGTATTATTTGGCTTTTATGAAGACTCTCTTAATAATGTTTTGCATGAATTATTTTATTTTACCTATTTGTTACAGGGTTGAAGGATATGGAACTAATCCCCTTTTTTTCTATGTAAATATGTAGGTACTTCATGTCTGGAATGTGACGTCACTTTCCAATTGGACTTCATTGCGGATAGTGGGTTTTGTTTTTGTATTAATTATTATAACACGAATAACTTCGGAACGCGCCGTCGGATTCGAGTGCGGTTTTTTTCTTGAGGAAGGCTACGTGACAGGGAAGCTTTTTGTCAAAAAAAGTTTCGATCTTCCCATACAAAAAACCGGCAGAATTAATGGTAAAGGTCAAATTTAGGGCTTTGAAATTGCCCTTTTCGAAATTTGACGGGGTTTCCCCCGCTAGTTTGTTGACAGATTGGGTCGTGGGTGGTATCGTTGGAAAGCTTGAAGGCTAAGCTTTCTAATACGTTATCAACCAGTATCCTAGGATGTCTCTGAAAGAACTTATAATGCATTTTCTAGGTTGACCTCCTCCAAATTTTCAATCGCGATTTTAGGGGTGAAGGACCGATTTTAAGGGGGGGGGGGGGGTCGAACAAACGTTGATCAGGAAACCATTTAGAATCGATTGGCATACCCCTGTTCAGACCTTAGCAAAACACCCTGTATGTACAAACAGCAAAATAAATAAGATTACTTCAAGCAATAAGATATCCATATCAAATTAAAATATTCAAATTGTAGCATTATAATTTTCCTTTTCCATTTTATTTGACTAATGAAGTGGTAACCGAAGCAGACTTGCTCACTTGTTTCAATAAATTTATATCGAATTTTGTGACAAGTTGGCCGTGATTGAAAACATATGTAATTACTCTCTCCAGCACTAGCAACCATTAGCCACAAGGCAGCTTAGTATTCCATCCAACGTAACTTGTGATGCATTTGTCGTCCAAATAAAACGCCTCCACTGAAAATCCTTTTTGTCAAATGTTGGCAGCTAAACTAACGTGGTCGTTTTGAGGCATAGCACGTGTCGAAAATATTCGATTAATCGCTTGTTGAGGATTAAAGCACCACGTCATTTACATGTTTGCTTTCACAAATTTTTGGTTTGGCCAACCGGTTCGGTTACTGTATAGAAAATGCATTACTATTTATCATAGGGTAATTGCTTGCATGGGAAGTAACCTACCAATTTTTGCATTAGTTATAGTTCTAGCTAATTCAACGATTGATAAAAGTTCCCTCTCATTATATGCCACGTGGAGCAGGACAGCGGAAATATTTAGCATGAAAGTTTGCGATGATAGGGTCTGACCTGCATTCCATTAACCCAAATAACTGAATTTTGTGGGTGGTACATGCACAGGCTGCGCCTTTCAGGCTCCAAAATCCAAACTAATTGGATTTTCATAGTTTATTTCAAAAACTTTAAGCCAGACGAACCTTTACAAAGTGGAGCATACCCACGATAAAAAATCATACAATTTTAAAACCAAAATAAATCATTATTTAAAGTTATCTCAAAACTACACACATATGTATGTACTATGTACATACATATGTGCTGATATGATTCCCTTGGCCAAGTGTCCTTTGACTATTAATGTGTTAGCAGATAAAAAAAAGCAAAATTTGTATCGATTTTAAATTAAGGACTGAGTTCTTATTTTTATAAATATATGAGATTTATCAGATTCGTAGAATTTATGCACTAATTTTATTTGGAAAAGTCCACGGGAAATACGAAATTTATTGTTCACTAACTTGGCCGCCGCCGACTTTACCGACGGGCTTTTTGGTAAATTATTTTTTTCCAACAATTTTTTGGCCTTGGTACTCGCTTATGAAGAGTTATAATAAAAGATAAAATGAGTTTTTAACTCTAGCACTAAATTGCACTGTCTTATGCAGGGTGTTTTGCTGGTGTCTGAACCGGGGTATATACTAATCGATTCGACGTGGTCTCCTGATCAACTTTTGTTCGGACTATTGTTGATTAATACATATTTACGTATCTACTAAGGTAGTTAAAAACTAAATTGTTTAAGGACATATCAAATTTCAAACGCGTTTTCACACATTGGATATCTTGAAAATAATTATCTTATCGACTTATGTAAGTCTTGTTGCGTTTTATTTGTTAATATTATTATCCAATTGTCTTACAAGAATTTTGGCATAATATGCACTTGCTCAATTTGGTTCCCCCCTTTTTAGTGTATCTTACTCCAAAAACCATGTGACTTTTCGTGACACACGCGCCATTCTTACAATTTTATATACTTGGGCTTTATGTTTTAAGGTCATTAGACGACACAATTTCTGTCTGAATCTTTTGTTTCTTAAGTCGTTGACTGGAGTTATCCCAGTGCTCAATTGGTACCTTTTTTTTAGACCTCTACTTCGACGCCCTGTATATACGATATACCTAACAATAATGCCTACCTAATTTGTGCAAAAAACAAAAAAATTTTTTATCTAATTTTGAATATTTTGTTGAACTAAAACAAATATTAATATACCTTATATACATATATAAGCTTTTGTTATTTTAATTTTTTTAAGACAGGTTTAATATTCCCTAACCCATATATGTACTTTTTTATTCGAATAGTGGCATAAAGAAGTTTCAAACATTGTTTTATGGTAAAATGAAAATGAGTTGTTCTTGTCAATGGTTCAAAAAAGAGGCGCGCTGTGCGGTTTTTTTTCACAAGCTTTTATTTAACTGGCAATGTTTGTATGTAGGTAATGTACAGTACATTATGTATGTTCGGGTCAAATTTTGCAACTGAATTTTAAAGCAGTTATTCTCTACCGATTGAGATGAAATTTTGCATACACGTTTAGTTTGGATGACAATGCATAGTTAGCTAAGTGACGTCATTCTAAATCCAATATCACGGACGGCCCAAGATGGCAGTTAACCGTTTCCTTTACAACCCCCTTGTCATGGGTATCGATTAAAAGGATTCGAAGAGGAGAATCCGATTAAAGCTTGCTTTTAAAAGTTTGATTTTAAATTAAGCACTTATTTTAAATACAGGATCTTTTAAGCAAACATTAATTTTTTCGCTGAAAAGTTTCCTTTTTGGGCCATAAAAAATGCATTTAAATGAAAAATGCATTCATTCAGTATACCAGCAATTTTGAGTTTTAAAAAATTGCTTCAAATTTGAAAGCAATTGGTCAAGCCGTTTTTGAGATACCTACAGTGAACACCGAGTTTCAAAATGTTGTTTCGAGAAAAACTCGTTTAAACTTTTAAGTATATACCTATTTTGCAGGAACTCGCGGCGGTTTCACTTAAAACCGTATAGCTCCATAAGCATATTGGTTAATTTTTATTGAGTATATGCTGAATGTAGCCAATATGTCAAAAACATTTGAAAAAACAATAACTGAAGCATGGCAAAAAATTTAACCCGAGGTACTGAAGATGAAAAAAATACTATCGGTTTGTAAGTCATTGTTTATTTGACTGAACATCTAAAGTCTCAATAAAAAATTATTTGAATATTGATATTTGTGACAAGAAATGGAAAGAGGTTTGACGAAGAATTGAGGAAGAAATTTAGGTGAATAAGATAGGATAGCTTAGAACAATTTAATTAAGGAGGTCGGCAAATACTATACTTTAGCCCAAGTCGTCCCTATCTGCTGCCAAATAGTCGACCAAATAAAATACAACTCATTTCTATGTGACAAATGTAAATTTTAACAAAATCGATTTTGTCCAGAAATACGCCAAATAAAACCCATTCGAAGAAGAATGAATAGAAATTTTCTTATACGAGTTTATACTCACGATTTTAGGAATTTGCCCCAGGTGTACATAGATGTAATCACTTTTAAATCACTTTGAATTATAAATGTCCCAAATTTCGAATGATTTTGACTACGAAAATGTTTATTTTTTGAGATATAAACCTTGAGTTATAGTAACTATAAAATGAGTAAAAATCTTAAAACAAACACAACAGGGGCTAATTATGACACGCGATATTGCATTTCTAACGGATAGAAAAATTTATGTTTGTGGGTTCGAACCCCCGTTCCGTGAAGTTTGCTTTCAAGAATGGTACAGTTTAATGGAGTCTTTGGCGAGTCGCCGCCGCCGCCGCCGCCGCCGCCGCGCCGACCTCATAAGAGTGCAATGCAGCGATTGCACGGTGTTCTGCCCAAGGAATGCAATTTCCTCAAGTACAAGTGCAATTTTTTTATCACGTGAAAACTTGATGCATCAGAGTGGATGGTGCGGATCCAGATTTATGGGTCAGAATTAATTTCATATTCTGCATTCATTCGCGAAAATAAATAGATCGCTTTAGCTTAGAGGAACTAGGGCTGCGTAAAAATACCGTCTGATGTAAAGTTTATGACTAATGAAGACGAAGGTCAAAAGGTGGAGGTAGGTAAGGTGGCTATAACTCGACCTCGTCAACAGCAAACAGACCCTTCGCCAGAGGGAATTCCAGAATTTGCTGACTATCGCCACTCGCATACTAATGGTTGTCGACAATCGCAGGGAGTGCGCACAGTTCGGCATCTCCTTGCTGGTGACATCTTTACAGCACGAGCGTGACCGATCGGATTTTTGCCATCGTTATCCACTCGTGTAGGCCAGACAACAAGCGCACTCTAAGAAATCAATTATCGACACTTCCGTCTGGAGCTGCAGTATCCCACGTGTCCACGTGTCTCGGTGAACCCGCCCGCGCCCTTGCAGCTGGCCCAATCACACTTCAATTAAGCCTACATGCAGCTTCTGCTCCCACCGTGCAGGTCCTGGCACTAACAAGTCCACAGAGGGCGCCTGTTGTTAGGATCCGTGTCCTTCCGGCTTGTGCTCAGAATGAACATTGTCTTTCGAACCAGAAATTTATCGTCGTACTCCGTTCTTTAATAACCTGGTTTTTTGCCAGCGTCGTATCTCAACCCACTTAATTCATCCTCATGCTGACTTGCGACGGCTGCTCGAGAATATCCTTCGTCTAGCAGTGCTAATTGTTTTTCTTCGATAGTTCCTTTCCTACCATGTATGTAACTTTAATTAAAACTCCCAGAAGTATCAAACTTTCATTCTTTACATTCCATTTTTTACTGAAGTAAAGTATTTCTAAAGACGAGGTTATCCTATCTTTAAAATTTTGAAATATCCTTTTTGTCTCCGCGTCCTAAATAAGTTTAAACAATTTAAACCAGTTGGTAAATTTTTCCTAACAATATATTAAGTAGTCTTAGTCCAAGTACCTATCCGAATTGCACTCTACTCAATCAAAAATTTTAAACACATTTTTCGCAAAACATAGTTTTATTTTTATTTTCATTTTTTATTTTATTCATTCAGTCTTGGTAGATATATCTAATGATTTTACAGACTACCTTTTCATATGTATTCACAAATATTACAAAGTTATTTCTTTACATTTTCAAAGGAAATTAACCTATTTTTAAAGTCACCTCTAGTTCTTGTGAAATTTATGAAGTTATTAAATTAATTAAATTTGCGAACGCATCTGGTCATAACTTCTTGAAATCCATACTTAGTTTTATGTGAAGGATCAAATAATAAATGTTTGTATCGCATTGTTCTGCTTGGAGCACAAACATCAATTAAGCAAAGCAATTCGGGACAATTTATGTATCTCACTGCATAACAGACTCTTAATGAACATAGCGCAGGAGCAATCACGCCTGTAATGAAGAGATCATAAACCAAATAGCAAACGTCTTGGATAATAGGAAGGTACAGTTGAATTCCGCCAGCCTTAATTTACAATAAAAATATCTAGTAAACGATCTTTACACCGCATATATTAATGTGGGCAGTATAGGAGGGACTCCATAAAATTGACGCATACTCAATTACCGATCTTACAACAGACACGTACAAAGATTTTATTGAAGCTATTTGAAAATTATTAAGCATGTCTTCTAATAAAGACAAGAAATTTCTAGGTTTTGAATATGATGTGATCAATGTGACCAT
Source organism: Machimus atricapillus (assembly GCA_933228815.1). NCBI lineage: Eukaryota > Metazoa > Arthropoda > Insecta > Diptera > Asilidae > Machimus > Machimus atricapillus. The sequence continues at coordinate 33,516,958 of OW121784.1, forward strand.
ACTGAACGAAAGTTTTCTATCAAAGATAACTCCCAAATCATCATCTACTCGTTCCAGTAATTGATCATTGATAAAATAATTGAATGGGAAATTCGTTGTTGAACGATAAAGTGACATAACACGGCATTTAGATATATTAGGTCCCAAACCTTTACGGAGACATCAACTCGGCAATTTCCCTAAGTCTTGCTGTAACTCTAAAGAAACCATTTCTGTCATGCATGAATTTCAATAAAAAGTTTAAGGTCATCGGCATCTAACGCTTCATACCGTATCTGTGAATCTCATGTTTCAATCGATAGAATATTTACTTCAAATTTTACAAATATATCGAATTAAAATGTTATCGGCTTTACATTATTTTTTCATGCAATTATAAAAAATTAATAATAATTAATATTAATATAGATAATTATAAAATTTTTATACTATGATAGCCAAAAACATTATATTATTTAAGATCGTAGGATAATCTTAATATTTACATTAATCGTGGGGCACCGGTCTAACTTTCCGAATAACTCAGTTTGCCTGTTTGTAAAAAAAGTCCCTAAAAAATGTTTTTTAAAATGTACATATGTACATATGTACATACATAATATATAGGTAGGTATATGCATACGACTTATATTAAAGAAATGCAAAACTATCGAATTTTTGACTCATCACAGAGTCGCTCTCCCTCAAATTATAATTTTATTCGAATCGAATTGTTTCATTTAAACACCTTATTTAATACGCCAAAACTTGGTCATTAAATTTTAATAACGATCAATCGCAATTAATCGCATATCATACTTCTCGTAAAACGCTGTTTACTTCAATTATTTATTGCTTCACGGCTGTGTGTAATACAAAACGATACAATTATTTCCAAAATTATTTTATATTATTATCTCACTGGTATTTATTTATAAAGTTAATAAAAGCAAGCAACTGGTCACCATCGCATTATCTTTCTCCTCTCTGTCAGTCCATTAAAAGACCCATATATAACGTTCATTTTTATGGCAAATGCTCGCAATTAGAGATTCCCAACTGATAAAAGTTTTTTCACAGTTCAATAAAATCCAGTGGTTTGATTGATCCCCTGTGTGATATATATACTTCATTTTATGTTCCACAAAATGACACATAAAGGTAGAATGCCGGTAGTATTCTTTGCAATAACCTTCGATCGATACAACATTTTCTTTGTGCCCACGTTATTAGCCTGCCAAATTTTATTGATTGCCTCAATTTTGCAGTTTACTGCTGCTCACAAAGATGGACCCAGAAAAAAATTAACCAGGTCGCTTGTTTGCACATACCCCATAGAAGGACGGAATTGATTTCTTTTAATAATGTTTTAGTGCAGCATCCGTCGAGTTGAACAGATGTCGCCGAAACTGATCTGTGTTATGGTTTGGGCTAACGATGGTATCATAAGCACAATGACAAAATAAAAAATAAGCTATGATACTTTACGTAATAACCAAGCGGTGGAAGAGATATTTGAAATTCGTGGCTAAATGTTCATAAAAATAACGTTTACGTTAGACTTAATGCTGGTTATTTGTTAGTGTAGGAATTTCGCATTTACTTGGAAATGCACCCAATTTGTTTATAAAGGACTCATATTACGACATCATTTTTTCCTCAAGGAGTATTTCAAAGCGATAATTAAATTCAAGGAAAAACCAACAGAAAATTAAAATAATCTTTCATTTTTGTTGCAAACTAGATTAATCCAAAGAATTTTATGTAGATATCGTTACCTTACTCATTAGGTCTACCATCAAAACGATAAACTTTCAACACTTTTGAACTTTAAAGTATAATTCAGAATAACAAAGAAATGTAAAAAAGAGTTCTACGAAGATTTAAATTTGTGTTTACATAATTTGCAAAATCAAACCATGAAAACTCCATTAGGAAATCTCTATGAAAGGATTGTCGAAAACCAAATCAATATGAATACCAAATGACAACTTTCAATATAATAATATTTCGTTGGAAGAGAAATTATTATTTCGGAAGCGTATCATAAATACATTTTACCTCGCTTTCCTGGCTCTCTTATTCGGTTCGAAAATTCAGTGATTATAGACATTTCTATATTTTTTGAAAGCGTATCTGACTGGATTTATTCAAATATAATTATCTAATTATCCTGATGGAATACACTATTTTTATACAAAACTTTTTAAGCCAAAAGAATGTCAATTTTTTCAATATGCATAGCAAAGCAATATGTGTAGGTACATATTTATCTTTACCTGAAAATATTAAAGTTTAAAAAGCAAAAAGAAGGCTAACTTTAATGAGAAATACACTAAAAGAATTTCCAATGACTATACCTCCGTGTACATATGTATGTATATTCTCACCAGAATTGTATAAGTTTGTATGTTTCAAATTGGTACAACAATATTAGAAGTGGGTGAAGAGTGACTTTGTAAGATTTGCTTACAATGCTCGAAAGTTACAGGTCAAGCTAATAAAATCGTGTTAAAGAAGAAATTTAAACTTGTATTAAATACATACTAGTTTATGGATTACAATTTAGTCAGTGTACCAAAAGCCATTTCGAACACTTAAGAAATAACTTTTCCAGCTTCCCAAGCATTTCTATCCAATATTTGATTAATGCTCCCAAAAGAGATTTTTATGTCTAATTAAACGTTTCGTAATCTTAACTTAACTGTATAAATTGCCAGACACAAATACTCCCTGTCTTCCTTGCCTCTAATTGTTAAATAATTTTGATCAATCAATTAAGGTTTCTTCATGATAATTAAATAAAATTGTATTGCGTCAAATTTCCGTTCCCAGCTTTCCCACCTTTTATTTCCTTTTACACACATACATAGTTATTTAAAATTCTGATTTAGATATAAATAAAGTTTCCATGGTTATGTGCTCAGCTTGCACATGCTAATCATGCTTATCATTGTGTGCATGAACATACTTCTGAAACTCCTTGAGATCTTTTGTCGTCAGGAGTCGAGTCAGGATTAAGTTCTTGCACTTTCGCAAGAATGGCATAAAGCTCTCCAGTTGGCATGTTTCCTCCAAATAGCTCATCGTAAATATCATACTAAATACGACGAGGCATTATTATGTGGCTGATTCCACAAAAGCCTCAACGACTTATTAAAATATGTAATCCGAACATATCCTTGATGAGCTTCGTGAAATTTCGTGAATCGTCAATTCCCTGATACATATATTATATTATATATTGTCTGTGTATATATACCTACAATGTACATACATTATATACATATGCGTGTATTTCTAAGAAAATTGCTTCGAATTTCCAATTATAGTGAATCAAGATTTATATTAACGCTTCATTTTATTTGATCATCAAATAATTCTGTTCTTATTGGCCTCCAAATTTAAAGATGTGTCCTTTTTTCCCGGGATTTCTCTGGAGTGGTAGATAAACCCCAATTATAAAATTACTTTTCCTTTAAAAACTGTATGAATTAAACTTAAAGTAGACCAAAACTACTGGAAAATGTTATTTATAAACACAGTGTAATAAGTTTCAACTATGTATGTACTTGCACTTTTAAAATCTTTAAATCCAAAATATCTTTCTGAAGAAATGTCGGCAGTTTTCCGCATTCTTGCGTGATACCATGAATGGAATGCGCCAATGAAAAATGTAAGTTGACTCAGGCCTTTTGGAATAAAGTTCGCTCCAATAATTCATTCAAAAAATCTGAAAAAAGGCTGAAGGCAAGCTGTACTTATTTTGCAAATCGTCTCCTGCCAAGCCCAAGACGGCCATCGTTGAGAACTAAAGCTGGAGCATGAGCGGGAACTAGGTACACTCGTGCAAAATGGTGATCCAATTATGCTGTTCCAGATGTACGGATTAATGGTGAAAATTTCTTCCAGTGCGGGGTCTATTTAAAATTTCATGCAGTGTCAACTGGTCGGAAAGAGGTGAAATGGAAAATTTTACGGCGATAATGGAATTTCGCGAATTGAACGAGAAGCGTTGCTCCAGAAAATGCTGATTAATTAAGAAAGTTCTCAGGCCAAACAGAATCCTGGCGCGAATAATTTTTATTCAGAAAGTTTCTCAGTAGGGCCATTACGATTTATAAAACTGTCGGCCTATTTTTGAAGAGCGTTTTGTGTTATATTTACGAGAAATCCCTCCGAAATCCTTAAATGGGCTCCATAGAAATCAAGTCCTATTAAAATTAAAAATTATATTCCCAGAAATTAATCGCTTACATTCAATTAAATTAGCGCACCTTTTAAATTTATTTGAATGTTGTTTAAAAGCTTTAAAACAAATTAAAATTTTGAAGCATGAAAACATTTTAAATTGTTTAGTGTGTGTCTGCTCACTATTTATGACAGTTAAAATTGACTAGCGTAGCGCATATTTATTTACTTATCACAAAAAAACTATATAAAGTTCTTTCTTTTTATAACTTTCTTCTTTACCTTGCGAAAACCTATGACTGTTTGTACTGCAAAGCCATTCCAGAACCTTTACTATCCCATATAAAACCACCCAGAAAAAGAAGTTTAGGAATCTTACTTTAATCTGGATGTGACATAGAACCATCCAAAACTCATTTTGCCACCACGGACTATATCAGAAATGGTCATAATCTCTATTGTATACTTGTGCGTTTCCATTGTTGTGTTAAATAAATCAGGGACTAAAATGATTATGATAAAAAAAATGTAAATTACAAAATAACGACTGTATAATAATATTTATTGATCGATCGATAACAAATACGAAGTAATTTTTGTATTTCGGTTAATAGATAACAATTACGAAATAATTTTAATTTTTCGATTTCACGATAACGACTATAAAGTGATTTTTATTTTTCGATTAATTTTTAACTATAACTATAATTTATTATTATAAATAATAATAAACGATTTTTAACCGACTTAAAAAAAAAAGAAAAATACTTTTAAATTTCAGCCATAATCATTATGTTCGGTCCTTGAAATAAATACATAAGTAAGAGTATTCATTTTTTTGCTATTTCATCGTTACCCTATTGGAAGACATTAAAGCTGCATACTTTATGTTAATTGCTCATTCGTTATAGAAATTATCGTCTGCCTAAACCTTTCATTATACATGTAAATGTTCAATATTAGATTATTGGGTATTAATTTACTTTCTAATGATATTACTTTGAATCCTGGAAAGTTTGGTCAAAATATTGCGTCCACTATCTTGATTTCTAAATTTTGAAAGCGCATTCGCAATCAGCATCTCCAAAAAATTCCAAATACCAATATTCATCTGCACACAAATTTGTTGGCTGTCATCTTAAGTGCACCATTTTGAAACTCTTATTTTCATGTCCATAAAAACAGTCTATATTTTTGGTTTTGTATGTGGTACCTTCAGACAAACCAACCGCTTCGTCGTGTTCCAGTAACAAACATCCAAATACAGAAATAAACTGTCGAGTTGATGTGTATCTATATAGAGATTCGAAATTAGTGGCACTTTAGTACGAAATTTCACTTATTTGTAGAATTTCAAAAATTGTGGTCACCATATTGAGTCCGCCAATTTAAATTTCCAAATTTTGGTAGTAGATTCGAAATAAGTGTCACCGAATCTCCTTTATTTATATAAAATCCATTCAATTTCCAAAATTCTGTCACCATATTTAGTCCGCCATTTTGAAATTCCAAATTTTGATAGATTCGAATTTAGTAGCCTTAAACTACTGTTGTCACTTAAATTCGTTGAATCTAGATAAATTTCGGTCGTCAGATTTGAAAATCAGACAAATTGACTTACATACGTAATGTCAAATGTGTTACATATAGTGTGTTAGAGCGGTTTGGAGTGCAACTAGAAGTTTCGTTTATCACAGCACAAGTTGTTTTCGTTTTCAAGCAAACGGATATTTTCAAATTCATTCATAGCAGAAAACAGAGTAGTACATACATATATGTATGTATGTCGAAAGCACCAAAACTATCATATCAGATTTGTGAATCTTGCTCCTCCTATTTTACTATCACTATGAATTTTACATCCCATAAATGACATTATCTAACTATAAAAGAAAATTTAGAGACTCAATTCAAAATTATCACGTGCTTATCCGGATTGCGTTATTATTAACTTTCCTCTTTAAGCTGTTAGGACACTGGCTATTTTATATGCTGGAATTCTGTCCGGATTGTAAGCACAGCATGAAGAGGATAGGAAACCTTAAAGAGAAGACAAGCAAGCTTATTTCGCGCAGTTTGAAGTTGTCTGATATGTCAGTTTTTTTAAAAATGTACTTGTGAAAGGAAAAATTTATCATGGCGAGTTTAAGTGAAAAAAAGTTTATTTGGTCGGATGAGCAGATCTTATTTTTAATTGAAAAAGTGCAAAAAAATTGTTACGTGCAAACACAAAACAATTCGAATGACAGAAACTGTCATCGAATGAGCACAAGCGCACGAAAAGTGCTCGAAAAGTACCCTCAGCTCGTTCTTTTCGGTCACTTGATAACTGGAAACGCTGGAATAACTCGAATTGTGTGCTGCTTTTCCAGCTTGTTATATCTATACCTGCTCGTTTTACTCCCACCGAAAAATCACCATGAAATATATTTGTACTCTTCTAGTATGACTTTTTAGGTACTTTTTAAGCATATAAAATAGCCAGTGTCCTAAAGCTGTTAGGACACTGGCTATTTTATATGCTGGAATTCTGTCCGAATTGTAAGCACAGCATGAAGAGGATAGGAAACCTTAAAGAGAAGACAAGCAAGCTTATTTCGCGCAGTTTGAAGTTGTCTAATATGTCAGTTTTTTTAAAAATGTACTTGTGAAAGGAAAAATTTATCATGGCGAGTTTAAGTGAAAAAAAGTTTATTTGGTCGGATGAGCAGATCTTATTTTTAATTGAAAAAGTGCAAAAAAATTGTTACGTGCAAACACAAAACAATTCGAATGACAGAAACTGTCATCGAATGAGCACAAGCGCACGAAAAGTGCTCGAAAAGTACCCTCAGCTCGTTCTTTTCGGTCACTTGATAACTGGAAACGCTGGAATAACTCGAATTGTGTGCTGCTTTTCCAGCTTGTTATATCTATACCTGCTCGTTTTACTCCCACCGAAAAATCACCATGAAATATATTTGTACTCTTCTAGTATGACTTTTTAGGTACTTTTTAAGCATATAAAATAGCCAGTGTCCTAACAGCTTAACAGCTTTAATTATTCAATTTCGTTTCAAAATACGACTTAATTAATAATAAGTGCCGTAGCTTCTTTAATCAAGAACAATACCTAGCATATTCTAAAATCAAGTTGAATCTCTGGAACAAGTAATTTAAATAATTATCCTCGAACGTCAACGTATTTTATTGCTCTTAAAAGGTCGTAACATTTTTCTGGGGCGAACTTCTCGGATGTGCTTCCACATCTGAGGGTGTGACTTTATCAGTAAACATCAATTCAGAGCTAAATTAAGTGTAATCTGCTTAATGGTATTCCGGACTAAAGCAAGGTTGGGAGTAAGTAGAACATGGCTACCCTAGGCTAGAAAAGAACATCGTCAATCACATTTTTGGTCCTAAATTCCACATATAATTCATAGCAAAGTTACCTCCCCTTCAAATCTCTATTCCTACAATTTGAGCAGCCAAACCTGAAAAAGAATTTAATTTGGTAAATGTTTACATTTAATATAAACGACTTTTCCCAAAAGATCGATAACTTTTCTCTTCCCTTCAGTTGTATTGTACGGCATATCATTTCCATGCGAATTAGCTTGAGGATTTAATGCAATGTGAATGCTGGTGGAGGCCGTAAAGTTCACCAAAGAAATTCTTCTTTGGTAGCGTGTTATTTGTGATTGTGTTGTGCCCTCTTTTGGTCATAAAATCGTGTTTACAAGACCTTTAAACTTTCTGTTAATAAAGCGATTTTGGACTTTCATTGCTCTTTCGTAAATTTCGATTTGTTCTAGCTGTGGCTGATTTTACCAAAGACTCCCACAAAAGTTTGCCCAGTTTGTACTAAATTCACTTGCGCGAAAAATAATGGATTTAAAGCAATAGGTATACAAATATCCTTCTTGTGCTCTCCCGTATTTGTATTCGTTGGCAAAGTTTAAAAAAAATTTAAGTTAGAAGTGTGATTTTCGATAAGACAAATGGCGTAGACCGTCACAACATTTCTTCTAGGCTAAAACATAAAAGTAAAGAACTCTTTTATTTTTCAAACATGTTTGTGGCTGATGAACTTACACTGTGTATAAAAAAAAAAGCTTATGTAAGTTAAAGTTTTCGACATTTTATAAAAAAATGTTTTTTTGGCATTCTGTGCCCTTTTCCTAAAAAAAAAACTTCTTTTTCTGGTTGAGGTTGAATACCAAATTTCGCATTAAATTAAAAATTCAATTTAGCCTTCACCGAAAATTTAAAATTTCAGAAAAGTGCATTAAATTATAATATTTGCTGGGTTCCATTGGGCCTGGCCAAGTACTCGCAAGTTGCAAGTACTTGCGAGTAGATGTTCAATGGAACACAGCTTTATGAAAATATGAAAAATCGCGTAACTACTTGTGAAATTTCTACTCAACTTCCTCCAGCCAAGAGCATGTGTAGTTCGCGGCACTTTGAAGTACTTGCGAGTACTTGGCCCGGCCCAATGGAACGCAGCAAATATTTACGCATCCATATTTCAAATCTGGAACCGAATAAACGTTTGCTTTACGTCATGTAGAATCGATTCGGTTAAGACCTTAACGAAACACCCCCCTGTATATACATACATATACATATAGATACTATACATTTTTTTAACCATCAAATTTCATGAAAGAAAACCATTAAAAATTCAGACAATTGAAATAAACACGCTAGAATTTAATTTGTATATGTGTATTATATAATATTTATTCGAGTTAGTTGTATTTTAACAAAAAATTATAATACCTTGGTTTTTCATAAGATCAAGATCACGATCTGTTTCCTAAATGGAGTTATAACAATAACAGAAGATCTGGATTTGAATCAAGATCTGTCGAATGTTTTTATTTATTCAATTGTTTAAATTCACACAAATTAACTACGGCAAATGAAACAAAAATTCCAATTTTATTCTGCCAGAGACTTTTGTTCTAACACTTCACGAAGACAGATTTGCCAACTTCTCAAACTAAACAAGTTCCAATAAAAAAACACAGCTATTTTTTGAAAAGTTAGTTTCAAATTTGCGGAAAGCAAGAAATGTTCATTTTCCCACATTGCATGTTCATTAGGTTAGCAAAAGATACCAATCCGATTTCCAATATCTATTTAAGTTGTCGTACATTGACAAAAATGAAATTGCGATTTTATCTAAATACAAAGAGATGGTTAATCTTTACAAAATATCTTTTATACCACTTTTTCATAATTATAAATGACTAAATATTTAGGTCCATAGCTTTTTAATTCCAGGTTCCAAGAGGTCTTATCCTATTGCCTGCTTTGTATTTAAAAGAGATTAAACGTTATTGCTCTTTTGGTTAAGAAGATTAACTTAATTGAATTGCAATTCTTGTCAATAAAAATTATTGTGGCGCTTAAATTGATTGTTGTCCAACCATTACTAGTCAGTTTTTCTTAGAGCTTAAAAAATTAAACTTGTACGTAGACGTAGAGTTTTGCTACTCTTCGCATTAATAAATAGAAATGCAGATTAAATAAGCAAACTTCAAACACTGTCGAATGGTTTTGAAAAAATAAAAATTGTGAATATTGAGATATCTCTCTTATAAAATTATACCCGCCTCCGTCACAACATTATTTTGAAAAATGTGTCATGTTCAATCAATTTAGAATAAGCTGTATTTATTAGTATTGTATTTAAAATAGGATGTATGTAAATACATACGTAAACAAAAATTTACTTCCAATTTTCATATATTCACGTAATTGTATAAATGACATTTACAATTCTTTAATAGACATACATATTTCCAAATCATCTTGTGTAAATAAATTATGTATTAGACAAGTATGTATGTATGTATATACAATAAGTAAGAAGTCATCTTTTTGTCGTTCTACAGATTTATTTGCATAAAATTAGTCCTTTTAAAAGTTGAGTAAACAAATTTTACATGGTACTATAGCAAATGCTTTTTCCTTAATTTAAATATTTGAATGAAAATTAAACTTACCGTTTTTCTTTGCGGTGTTGCGAACTCCTAAAACCATTAACCATAGTGCCACCATAGCAGAAGCTGTGACTTTGTCCGGAACCTATGGTGAACCACGGACTTATGTTTTCCAACAGCGGCCCGGAAGAGTTAGAATTTTCCTAGGATATTTCACCAGCTCGTAAATATTTAACTTCCCCTTTGCACGCACGAAGCTACTAACGAACAAAGAAAAATTTTGAAAATTTCAAGTTTTATGAAGAAGTCTTTCTCTTAGGGCTCGAATCGATGAAACTTTTCACGAAAGCATAATATGCTCAGATATTCTTTAGTATCCAAAAACTAAATTTCCCTGTCGACGTTATGTTTCTCCAGGTCAACTTCCACTTGCCACGAATATGTTTCTGCAAATTAACTCCTTATTTTTGAAAGCTACTCTTAGAAATGATCGAAATTTATTACTACATAAGCTACAAAAAGTGCGCCCTAATTACAAGCATAATAAGATATATTTTCCCTTCCATGCAGCCAGGCAGATGCTCTTAATTTAAACTTAGTTCTGACCCTATTCCGTTGGTGCAATATGTTTTTATATTATTTTTTTTAGTGTATTTATTTCAGTCTAATCTAGAAGATAGGAAAATGTTCTACGAAAACATTTTGGTGTCGAACTAAATATATGCGAATTAGCGTTGTCGACATATGTGTCATATATCTATTTAATGTCTTCCTTGGCAAATACAAACTACAAATCGACAGAGGAACTATTTGCAGTTTTCCACATTTTCCACATCAGGGTCGGTCATCGAAGGCCCCATCCTGGCCGGAACGGATTTTATCTGAGAGTAGACGAGCACGGGATGATTGGCCCTCGCAGCTTTCACGGGGCCTATGTCGTTTCTATGGCGCCTAGAAATTTATTGAATGTCAAAGTTTTCAATATGAAACGTTTTGTGGTCAACGAGTCTGTCGGGGTTGTTGGTTTTCGGAAAACGTTGGATCACAGCCAAGTGGATGCTTTCGAGGACAACTATTTCACTTGCAAATGGAATGGTGAGCTTACAAAGAGCAAATTAATGTGGCTGAGGGGAATCCGAGCACACCTAAACTTCCAGGGATATAAAATTGCTTTTCAAAAAGAAAGTTTTTGTGAGAAAGACCCAAATCAGAAAGTTAGTGTTCTTTCTCTCAAAACTGTTCTAATTTGGCAGCAAAATCTTCAAACTTTTTAAAGTTTTTCAACATTAGCAATTGAAAGAGCTTTTTTAAATCGGGAAGAGAGTTTTTAAATCGAAATATTTAAACATTTAGCGATCTGCACAAACACTAAAACATACCTACTTATGGTAAACATGAAATTAAAGAACATACCTATTTCGAAACTTCATTTAATTGTTTTGTAAATGAAAAACAGTCTTAGTTTTATCATGAAAAATAGCCAAGTTATAGCATTTTAAAGTATTTCTTGTTTTAGCACTTCTTTTAAAGAAAAGCATAGGTACATATATGCACATTGTCGCATTGCGGTATTGTCACACATCATTCCGAGTATTTTGCGACAATATAAATTCACTTCTCGTATTATATTTTATATTGGAATAAAAGAAGTAAAAATAGAGAAGCGGATAGTCAAATAAAATTCCCAATAGAGGCATGTGTTACCGTTTCAGATATTCATTTCTGAGTTACGACACATACATACATACATAATTCATTTATGATTGTATACATTTTTTCAGATGTTATATGGAACATGTTGCATCCATTTATAGGAGAATAAAAATTAAATTTATTGAAAGGTATTACGTTTTGCCTTTCTCCCCATTTATAAATATTGTACTTTTTTATGCTTTTTTTTTCTTCATTATTTAAGCATAAAGTTAATTAAATGAAAATTTTATTTACCCATGAAAAAGTGGCAAAAGTGTATTTTCACAATAACTTTTTTTTTCTTTATGCTTTTACTTAAAATTGTTCGACCCTATTCACTTTAATGATTAATTTTTCCAGCAGTTTTTTTGAAAGTATATGTACACTCATCAAAACAATTAAAGGATCATTCAAAAAATTCTTCTTCCTTCAGTTGGATCCTTTACTCCCGGGACTCTTTATGCATTAATATTTAATAGATATATCTTACGTAATATATCTTACGTAGTTTATTTTTTTTAGAATGTTGTTGTTATACATTATTGTACATTTATTTCTGAATGCTTTTTTTCCGTCTTCCAATTCATCACTCTCCTGTCAAAAAAAAAATGACCAGACTATTCCTGGGTGCCAATTAAATCATGAAATTTATTGATTGGGCCTCAAATATAAAGCGACAAGAATATCGTCTTTGTTATCGTATTATTTTTTGACTAGACAAATTGTATGGGTCTTGCTCCCCAATAAGTGAGAGCCACCACCCAATTGAGAAAACTCATTTATACGAGTGATTTGATTGATCTCGATTACAATTTAATAAAAGAGCAGAACCCTCTTTTATTATTTTTAATAAGTATATTTTGAATTACTCAAGTTATTAAAACATGATGTCAATTTGTATGTTTCTATACTATATTGATCTTTTAATGACTTTTCGTCACTACTGGATTATTTAACCTCTTTGTCACCTTTGCCACTTTGTGGAACATCCTATGCGTATATATCCATAGTTCTATGACTACAAGCTATAATCATTCTCCATAGTTTTCCATAATTAGGGTACCTTTCCACTGTCTTGTTTGAACAATGGTTTACCCTAGCTATAGCACCCTAATATAAACCCTGACATTACGTAGCAAAAGGACGATATTTAAATATCAACAAGAGCTGCAAGCAATTTGCCTGAATGGAAATAAGGAGGTGGGTTTTGGTCTAAATTAACTGCAGCATTCTAGTGAAAATCTGCAATTCTAGAGTGCGTATCATCAGCATTTTGCACTTCCATGAGTCGATTTTCCTAGTCCGCGAGTCGAAACGCTCTTGCTCTACGAGGTGCTCCCGGTGTATGGCTAATTAAAAGTTTGTCGGTTTAATTACGTCGCACAAGGGTTGTCCTCCTATTCACAATCAGGGCAAAAACACCACGTCACATTTACTTTCATGTCAGGTCTGGTTTACCCGTTTTATCCCAGCGTAGCCGGCTTTAAATTTGAATCGGTCGCCCGGAGAAAGCCTTTCACTCGAACGCGTTCAATAAAACAACAAAGGACCGAGCTGCGACTGATGAACCCAAACCGAATTTCCAAAAATTGAAAGTTTTTCACTTGATTGAGCTGTTGGTCAGGTCCCTGGAATAATCACTTAGCGCCGAAGTTGATCGATTACGCGGCTCAGACGGATGAAGGTTGGCGGTGTTGCGACAACCGAAATAGTGAAAATCGCGGAATTGACTGAGCAGCGGCTGCAGAATCGCTTAAGATGCCCATTTTCTGAGATCCCTCGACGTTTGAGGCTCATTAAAGAATTTCTTTTTCTGTTCTTTCATTACATTGAACTTGCATGTTTTGCCGCTTTGGAGGCAGCCTGCTACAAATCGGCTTAAAGTGCTCAAGTGCCCGAATTACGCATTGTAGTGTAAGTGGCCATCATGCAAGGTACTTTCAGTGCGGTCGCCGGCGTTGTTCCAGCACTCATCTCTCGTCATAACCCGCTGAATAGGCTTCCAGTTTTGGTAGAAGTATCTTCATGCACTAGAGATTTTCTGGAGCAGCGTACGGTGAGATTTTCAAAAGAACTTCAGCTTTGCATTCAGTTGTTTTGGCGCCCCAAGTGTACGAGACGTATAAACTTATTTACAGCATACCGGCAATTGCCCGCTTTTTGAATTATCAATTTTCGCACACGAGGTGTAATTTGATTATTTCGCGTGGCTTAATTAACACTGACATAATAACGCACGCGAGCAAATGTAATTATTTCTCACAATTTTTTAGAAGGTCGTCAGCTTTGGGTATGTTTATAGAAAATATTAACTTGGGATCGTTATTATTTTATCGCCTTTATTGAAAAGGAAAAGCACAGTTGTTAAGTAGGTATTTATGATTTTACAGTTTTTATTAGGCAACTGTTATACATACTACTCTTATGCCAATCTAGAGTGAGTGCACCAGTAGTTGATCATTCATTCATTTCAGTAAGAACATAACACTTATTTTTATTAACTTTGGACATTACTAATAATGGCTTCTTTTTTTACAATAGACTAAGGGCCAGCCCGAGTCCAAGTCTTCGTCTTTGTTTTCGCCTTGTTATAACAGTTCGTGACGACACACCAAGCTAAGCTCTGTTCAAATTCATGTCTTATGATGTGAGTTTAGATTGCTTAGCTTGATGAACGAGTCAAGGCTTGCGTTGACTTCGTGAAACGGAATGAAAACTGTCATTATGAGATGAACACGAAGACGAAGTCTTGGATTCGGACAGGCCCTAATAACAGGATTTTGTATACAACCGAATATTTCACATTTTGTAATAACAATGTTCCATCAAACCGCCTAGAACTTAAAAGTACAAAAAACCTTATCTCGGACATTTTTAAAAATAGTTAAAAAAAATAACCGAAAAGGGACACAGGTACGCAGTGAAAAATAATTTGAATTTTACAACAATCATTATTGTAAAAAATTACACACCTCGCATGTGAATGTAAAGGAAAGAATGTAAAACGCGATCAAAATATAAAATATAATTTAAAAAACGCTGAAAACTTTGTAATCCACTCTTAAAGAAAAGCACGTATTTTTAGGCCGTTTTCGAATTAATATGCACTTCTCCCTAACTTTTCGGACAGCAATTGGTCTTGCCACTAATAAGCTGTTCGAATTAAACTACTCTAAATTTTTTTCGGAAAGAATTGTGGCGACTCAAACAATTCAAACAGGCTTAAGAATAGTTAAAAAAAAAGAGGCGTGAACGCCTTCAAAATAAGCTTGACTAAAGATAATTTTCAATTTGGATTAAATTTCAATCCGGATGCAAAAGCTTATAAACGCGTTAATAAACACCTGTCTTATTCGAATCGAATCAATTGCCCTTTTCAGACAAAAATTCTCAATAAACGCCCATTATCTGCAATCCGAGTGAAATTAAACTGAATAGACCTTGCAAAGCTTTTTGAATTGCAATTTTTTAATAAAAATCTTAGAGCTGTAAAAAATAAATTTCGTTATCTTTGACTTATACTTTGAAATTTTCTGTGGAGAAATTTATCGAATTAAGAATCTCAATCGGGATGCAAAAGGTTTTAAACGAGGTATGTAATATGTATTTGCTATCTCATAATTTCGAAACTTTGTAAATGTAGGGTGGGTGTTAGAAAAAGAAAAGGTGGTACTGAATCAAAAAGTATTTTAATTAATTCAGGTATCAATTAGTGATTGAACAGCACTCTCACAGTTTCGATGCAATCTCTCAGCACAGATAATTACAAAATCGGCAGATAACAGCACGGCCCATCATAACTGCTCATGTAAATTTTCTTTGAAAAAACCGCACACCAAAAAATTACAACAAGAGATTATATTTTTTTTCAAAAGCCTATTGCTCCTACATCCGGCCATCCTGCTCCTCGCCGGCCCCCGGCGCCTCTGCCTCGTCTTCCTCCTCGTATTCTTTCAGCCATGTAACGACAGTCTTCCCCGACTCGCCGCTAAACCTCTCAAGAGATTCCTCCACATCCTTGAAGACCAAATTATTTGAGGACGTAGCCATCTCCGTACACTTTTCTGGTTTCAAACTGTTATCACTGGATCCGCCTGGGTTTGATAGACTCTCCTCGAAGCCCTCAAAATCGGATTACGCCAGAACACTATCGGGCGCTTCAGCTTCTCCTTCTGATAAATCTACCATATTCTCAGATACCTTAGCCACACCCTTACCGAAACCGCTCGCTAATAGCCGTTCTACCAGATCCTTTTTAACTCGGTAACTACTTGGGAGTATCCTCTCTTTCAAAAGTTGCTGCAGCTCAACGATCGTGTGATCGACTAGATCATCCATCCACAAAAACGAAAAAGATTGACTTGCCGGATCCGGCGTCCCCAAGTCCAAGATGGCTGGCCCCTTTTTGCCCTACCATTCACCAGCACACCGAACACTGAATCTATTGTAACCCCATATCTTTTATCCCACTTCTGACACCAATTCTGTAGGGTGGGTTGGGTGTTAGAAAAAGAAAAGGTGATACTGAATCAAAAAGTATTTTAATTAATTCAGGTACCAATTAGTGATTAAACAGCACTCTCACAGTTTCGATGCAATCTCTCAGCACAGATAATTACAAAATCGGCAGATAACAGCACGGTCCAGCACAACTGCTCATGTAAATTTTCTTTGAAAAAACCGCATACCAAAAAATGACAACAAGAGAGTATACTTAATTTTTTTTTCAAAAGCCTACTGCTCCTACATCATTCCTACTGCTCCTACATAAATACTTTAAATATTTATAACGTTTAATTTTGATGGCCCCCAATTCAAGTTTTATTAGCAAATTTGAAAAACATTTACAACAAATGGTTAAACTGTCGCCCTGCACTTAAATTAGAATTCTGTTGGAAGCAAACACCAATTAAAATACGAACTCGCAGCGCAATTGCATGAACATCTTTATACACTTCTTTATTTCCTCCCGGAATTTCGGTAAACAACTAATTTGCACAAGAAAACTCTTATCAGCTGGTTTTCTCCGTATTTTAAAATGTAGCAATCTCAGAATTTCTAACAGACTTTATCGCTTCGGGTTCAGAAAAAAAGCTTTGTTCGAAAATTCTCTTCTCTACTGCATTTATGTAAATAGTGTTTGCTGCCATTTTATTTAAGTGCTGGTCTGCAGAGAAAGATGGCAGGAACAATTAACACTTTAGGAAAACAAAAGAATTGTCCTTTTTTATGGACCCTGATAGCAGCTATGTATGTATGTGTATAGATTGCAAAATGCAATCCTACTATTTACGATTAGGACACCTGTATTTTTTTGTTTTTTTGCCCCATTTTACTAAGTCTTTGTATTCGGTGAAAATTGATAGAATATCATTTTCTAGAGCTTTATTGCAGAATCAGACAAATTCGAATCAGTACCTATTGTTACTATGTATGTATGTATGTCATCATATTATGGGAAAAAAAATTTTTTTGTCCACATAATTTAATACTTATGCTTATTAAGCTTACTCGGCGGCTTTATTTGAAGCATATGTACATATGTGTAAAGCTATTTATTATGTAATATTTAAAATTTTACATTTATACATTTAGTATAATTTGTTATATGTACATATAAAACCGATAGCGCGCACTAGGTATATGTCATTTATATACCAAAAGACCGCCGACCAATTTAAGACTGTATAAAGTTTTTTTTGCATTAACGGAACATTGTAAATTTGAAACCAGTCTCGAATGGGCGCTTTTTCATTCATTAAATATAAAGTGAAAGGATCGTTTTCTTTACTATTCAATTACGTAGAAATCCTTGGAATACAAACATCCCCTTCTAAACCACACAAAAAAAACTCGGAAATGCAATTAAATGTGGGATGAAATTTTACATCCTTGCACAACCGCTAAATCCTCTGAAAGCTGCACCTTCTTTTCTTAATTTAAGCTCAAGTGAAATGTCCAGAGAATTCAAATTTGCATTTGCTTGCACTGAAAGGAATAAAATAATTTGAAAATTTAATAAGCACAGTGAACGTAAAAAGTTTAAATTTTTTAAAGTGAAAGTATTCATAGTTTTTTTTGTTTTAATAGTTCATTTGAAAATCCATTTAAAATAATTGTTGACGAAGCAAGCCGTTCTTAATCCGTTAAGACAAGCCCTGTCACCTCGTCAAAGGATGCAGACGCGCCGTATTTATGCAAATTGAAGGCTTAATAAAAATTCACGACGAGGAAAAGTTACGCTTCAAGGCACGCAAAGTGACAACATTTCATGTATAAATCTTGAGGAAGTTTCCCTTAAAACGGCGCTCCCTGGCATAAGAAAAAGCCCACAATTGTGACGAGCCCTTCTCATGCTGAAAAATACCAAACCCTTGATAAAGTCATTGAAATTCCATTCCTTCACGGTTGCCTTTTTCGCGAATAACGTCTACATTGCATGGAAAATGATCTAAGTTTTTCGCCTTTCCTCCGTGCTTTTCTGGGGACCCTTATGTTTATGTTCTGTATGAAAACTTTCTTCTTGAGTTTCGTTTTTGTATTACTTCTTTTTTTCTATATATAGATACTCTATTTATTTTGGGAAAACTAGATTGAGCTAAGTATTTTTTCTTTTCTTTTCTTTTCAGAAGTATCTGTTAACTACATACAGGGCCTACCACATTTAACAGTTCCACTGCCTAGCCGAAATGAAAAGTGTCGTTTTGCACTAAAACCTGTCTCGCATACTGTAGGCGACTTACTTTCTATGCTTAAGCATGAAGATCGCGGAATCGATCGTGCTGCAGTACTTAACATTGATGGGGTTCGGATAGCATCGACATGTTCAATAGAAAGTTTAATGGATGAACCCTTTTGGTAAGTACATACTGCTAAAACACATATTTTATTTTACTGGTAAAACACATATTTTATTTATGCTTTATTTTATTTTTAATTGTATTATTACGTCAAGAACGCATGTAAGATGAAGTTTTCTATGGGGGTCATGGACACCAAAATTAAGTTTATGGGGTTACATATCCCTGTGCGTTGTGAAAAGTATGTATGGTATATTTTTAAAACAATTATAAAGGTTATCTAAAAAATAAGCGGTGTTCGGATTCTATTTATTTAGAAAACGCTAAGCAAACTTTTATTGACTCTCCTAAAATCACGCTCCGCATTTCAGTTCAACTCAACTCAGTCGGAATTTCATCATTTATTTAATTTAGTTACTCTTGGATTTAGAAAGAATAATAATTTCCTAATTTATAAACGAATTTTTAAAGGCAAGCCTTTATCGTGTTCTACTTGTTGAACCCTTTCATTTGATACCCATTTCAATAGGGTTGTAAACCAAAAGGTAATCCGCCATCTTGCGACGTCTGTCATATTGGATTTAGGACGATATTAAATATACTATATTGCATTGTCGTCGGGTTTACATAAGTGTACCAACTTTCATATTGTTCCGATAACGGGAACTGGTTTAAAATTCAGTTGCCAAGTTTAACCCCCATAAGTGAAGTTAAATAAAAGCTTGTAAAAAAACAGTAATTTTTATTTCAGTCCAAACAATTATTTTTCACGACAAACAATATAAGTTTTATTATAATTATCTGTTATACATATCTAATGTTCAATTTATGATTCCAAATAAGTTATAGCAGTCGGGACCCATAATATTGGGATTGTAAAATGGAAGTACATCCCTTAGAGGGCGCTAAAGGCTCCTGAATTGTTAATATGAGTCCGAGTCCTACATGAAGCAAAATTTCATATTATTTATTTGTGTGTACTTACAAATTTCTTCAAGCGAAATATAGGTATACTATTTTTACTGAAAAAAATAATTTTTAGTTTATGTACCCTTAAATTGATTTGGAGAGACGCATCCTTTTATTTTTGCTATCATAAACTAAACTGCACAATAATGTATCTATAACAATGAACTCTAAACGAATTATCAAAATCAAATTAAAATTTCTAGATGGTTTTAATGTTTACGTGACGGTTTGATAAAAGCAATAAGGCAATACAATCATTAAACCATCAAACGAAGGTAGACAGACTTATCGAAGAAATTTCCATCGAAACCTTAATTCAATTTCACTTACCTGGTCCCGGATAGAAACTCCCCTTCCTCTTCAACAGAAACGACTTGTTCTAAATCCAGCAAATAGCTTCGGGAGGGTGACCACTTTGAACTCCGGTCGGAATATTCTCCTCAAACAATTTGAGCCACTTTCCGCTTTACGTCCAGGGATGTCTTTAAATTAGTCTAATTAAATCGAAATAAAGACATTGTTGAATTTCCTGAAGCATTTTGATGAGCGATTAGTCAACCCCTGTCCTACTGGGATCTGTTGCATTTACATGTTGTATTTGAGTGTCGAAATGTAACACTTGGGAGTGGTTTACGTACTTTCAACAGCAGTTTGTTTGACTTACGAAAATTCTCTGCTAGCACACAGTTAAGTATGGACATCACTTATCCCCTGGGAGTTCAACTAGTGCAGATTTTGAACTTTGAACTAACTCATCTTCAATTTGCGTTTGTTACAATGAGAAATGTAAACTTCTTCTCCGTCTTTTTCTTTCTGTTGTCTAAAAGACAGCAAAACGAATTTTCGTGGATAGTAAGTAAAACATTTTTGTTTAAACTCTCTAAATGGTACTTTCTGTATATTTGTATTTCGTAAATTAATGGATCGCAGTTAATTGGTTTTAATTTAATTAGATTTATGTATACATGCATACTTACATAAATAGGTGCTTGATTTTCTTACTTTTGGTTCCTTTATGAATTATATATCTAAGACAACCAGGCACAAATGACAGAGAAGACTTTTCTTGAAATATATTGTTGAGGAGTCCTAAGAGAGGACGTTCTTGGTGCGCAAGATTTGGAATAAATTTTTTAAAGAAGAATTGTACATACTTGGGGAAAGGGCACTACTGAATATTTTATGTTTCTGAAGAAACGTTTGTAATTTGTCAACAGGTTTCCTTATTCATTATTTTAATGTAACAGTTCTGCTCCATTTCTTTTGTCGTCTCGCTGAAACGCTTCCATCGTAGAAAATATACCAACGACATTCATTTAACGGAGTCAGACGCGTTTGTAGTGAGATTTTCCCTTGAAGCACTAATAACATATTAACAGTGGCATACATTGAGTTGAGATTATGTGGTGACAAACATCATCAAGGGAGAGAGGTGCTTTTTGTGCCATGCGAACAGGGTAATTTAAAGAAAAATTAATTCATTTTGCTGAAAGGACGACTGGTTCGCGCTCAGCTTTTAATAATCCAACTCAACTACACAAACGTCCCGAAAGGTTCGGTAAATTTCTATTCCATTCATGTATGTAGATACCTGTTTTGAATATAATCTCCTTAAATAGCGGAAATTCCAACAGAGAAATGAGAAGGGTTGGAAAATTTGAATTGGATATCAAAGTGCAAGAGAGTTGAAAGACATGGAATTTAATAACGCGAAGGGTTTTTCATTCAGATATGTGATAAAACGTAGTAGGCATGATAACATCTATATTTAAGTATAGGAGTTATATTGATTAGATATTTTCTCGGTAATTGGGTGTCAAAGTTATTTATATCAATCGTACTTAGTTTAAATAGTAGTGTAATTAGTTCAGTATTCTTAGTCTGTTCGATTTAGAATCGATTGGCATACCCCTGTTCAGACCTTACCAAACACCCTGTATATGTACATATATATATTTTTTTAAATGGTTTCGAACAGAAATAAAATTTCCAATTACCTACACAAAACACATGTTTAATTTGACGGGTTGCATTTGCCAAACAAAATCTGAACCTAATACATATGTACATCAATTTTAAATAACCTTTTTGTCGAACTACTGAACATTACAGGGCAGTTACCAATTATACTGTGACAATCAACTTAAAAAAAATCAAGCTGAAATTGACCAATTCATTCTGATTATGGCAAACAATCCGTTTTTAAAGCTTTGTTGAAGTAACTTGACGTTTTAGTTAACATAACATAATTTTAGTTGTATATTAAACTACCTTTTTGGTCGCAAAGTGAAACAAACCAGTTTTATTAAATTTACTAGAATTTTTTTCTCAGTGTCTGAAAAAGAGGAGGGGCTAAAAGAAATATTCCTTTAATTAAATTAGAAGCAAATTTCCTTTCATGAATTCCAATGAGATTCTTATATAAATGCGATTACTGGAAGAGCCCTCCTAAAGCACAGGTAATCTTCAGAATATTGCCGAAAGTTAATTTTGTGGTTCAACTTTTTCTGCACGGCAATGAAAATGCTTGCGTAATGCTAATTTATTAAGAACCCAGTCACACAAAACACAATCGCTGAAATCCAATTAAATTAAGTTTTTCGCCTAAGGCAAAAATACGAAAATCGTGACAATTTATTAGTTTTCAGATTGCCTCGTCGCATCGCAATATAAATACATGCATACAAACAATATTTCTGGAAACGGAATGGAAACCATAATACAGTAGATCTAATTTTCACGCAAGAATGGGAAATCTCCCTGTTTCCTGCGACATCATATGATAAAATTAACACTGCAGTTTATACAGGATATGTGGTGTCCGTTCGGTTGAACCTTCCATTTAATATAATATGCCACAAGCGGGAA
This sequence comes from Machimus atricapillus, assembly GCA_933228815.1. Classification (NCBI taxonomy): domain Eukaryota; kingdom Metazoa; phylum Arthropoda; class Insecta; order Diptera; family Asilidae; genus Machimus; species Machimus atricapillus. Next base: position 33,539,390 of record OW121784.1, read on the forward strand.
GGAACAAATTTGATAATTTAAATAGTGAGTTTTAATTGCGAATTAAAATCCCCAGAATGAAAAGCGTGTGCAAAGTTATTTATATGCCTTTTTCAAGTATTGTAAGTAATCCCTCTCTGTCTATTATATACATATTTATTCCTTCTTTACTAATCTAAACTTCTGTACTAATTAGGTAGTAATATTATTAACTTACTAATTTATCTATACCATTATACACGGTGTCCCAAAAAGCAACATCCAATAATATGTAGGTAATGTATTTTTTTTTTTGTTTTAGAAAAACATTTCCGAAGTACCCTCCTATAAAATGTAAGCAACATTTTCAATATAGCTGTCGTTTTCTCACAACAAAGAAACCTATCTTAATTTTATGTGTATCAAAATTTGGTTCCTTCCTTGAAATTAACTGTTTTAAAATATTTCCAATTTCTTTTTAGTTTGGAAAAATATCGAAAATCTTTAATAATTAAATTATCCAATGTATTAAATTTGTTCAGTTCAATTGATCGCTTTATTCTTTATTTTAAATAATAATACAAAAATGAGGTTTCTGAAGTCAAACATCTTCATCGACGTATACTGTTAAAACAATTTCGTTACAAAAGAGGGAAAGTGACTCAAAGCAGAGACAATTAAAGATAAGCTTTAATAAAGGGAAAGCGTACGCACGAAATAAAAGCCTAAGAAATTGAAGGAGTAAGGGTGGCGGTCCACCTAACCGAAAGCTAAGCGTATGAATGTATGCGTTGATGCCTTGGTCGAGTATCTCTAGTGCGTTATTTATTTTTATGGTACAAAGTTTGCGAGCTCATAAAAATTATGTCGTTGATAATGTGGCACATAATTCTTATAATTTATTAAAAACATGGACTAATAATGATGAAGATATTCCTGTACTCAATTTCAAGTCTATAGTCAAATTTAACGTTCTAATGTTAAAGCTGGCGGCGTCGTTTTACCAAAATAATAAGGATACTACACATATATTAACACCATCAATGGAGGTTAATTTACGTCCTTCTGAATCAATGGGAGTGCAAGTTAGTTCTGTAGGAGAGATCTGTGCAGCTGAATGTGAAACAAAAAATTGGCCGACAATTTTATTATATGTATAATAATATCCGTCGATGTGTCGGTGATCGGTGTGATATACACCCGATCAAAAAATAATATATGTATACCTAATAGTTAGATTTATTCATAGATCACTCTTACCATACCTACTCGGCTGAGGTTGCGACGATACTCAATCGAAATCTAGAAAAAATCCCGATTATCATTGGTGGAGATTTAAATACAAATTTCTCTTTAAAATCATCAGCTCCATTAATAATTGACGTTTTTAAGGAAAAATTTGATTTGATTGTGTCTAACAATCCTAGGATAACAATAGAACAATAGATGCAGTTTTTACGCGATTTTTGAATACAGTCAACCAAAAATAATAATACCTACCTCATTTTACATAGTTATCATAAGCCGCTGATCACATTTATAGAAAACAATCAAGACTCTAATGAATAAATGACGAAAAAATTATTAAATTCGTACGTTTTTCCTTCCTATCTTAGAAAAAAATAGCATTACTTAACTATGCTATTGTTTTATATATGTATGTATGTATGTATATGACATTATAAAAAATAATTCAATATACAAACAACATCTACACCTAAAGCAGTTTCACTTCAATCATGAGCTTATGTGGACGAAGCTCACACATTTCTTTTTATTTTTTTATTAATAACATTTTACTGCCCAATATTGGTTAACCGAGATTTTACTGTAATCAAAAATAAAAATTATTTAAAATAATTAAAAAATGGCTAAGTTTTCTTTAGTAAGTAAAGGTCATGCTTAGCTAAAATGTTGCACGGAGATAATTAAAAAAATGCAAGCTGAAAAAATTTTGATTTTTTATTAAAAGTTCTATGATTTTTCCGCAAATGAAAGGATTAACTCAAATAGTCTTATGATCAAGAATTCTATTCAACAATACTTATTGCAAACGTTTTTCTGATGGTTACTTGAGTTTCGGTCTCCTCTCCGTCGCGCTCACTTTAAATTGCTATAACTCAGATAATTATTAGAATTTTGAATCGCGAAGATGCTTAAAAATTGGTATAAGTCCACTTTTTGAACATGTTTATAAAATCGTACGATAATTCAATCATATTTTGGATCATGTAAATGCGAGGAAATCAAAAGGTTTTAGCAAGCAATTCCACTCAACACTTAAAAAACTTTTTTAAGTATGTGTTTATGCAAATTCACGTATGTGTTGAATGGAATTGCTTGCTAACACTTTTTTATCTCCTCCAATCCAAAAAAAACATATCGATTATTATTCAACCACAACCACTGTCATCAATCATGGCAACACGTTTGCTTTAAGAAAATCAATCTAATCCGAGACATCCCGCAATGTCCATAATTAAGGAGCTCTTGTTCAGTTCGTTTCTTGATTTAATAGTCTGACTAAAGGTATCCCATTAATCCGACTCGCTTATATTCCTGAAAATTACCTTCTCTCAGCGGACTATCAACCAAAAAGCTTCCTTTATGAAGGCTCATAAAATACGTCCCAGCGTTCAGACTGAATGCAGCTGTTTCCAAAACTGTAGGCATATCCTCGACTGTGTAATAAAAGAAATCTTCGGGAGAAACTCGATTACTGCCTAAATTGCCTCTGCTCAATATGATTCCGTAAGTTCCTGAATAATTTATAAGAGTTTTATCCGTTGAACGGTTAGTCCTCATCTGGATCTGGGCTAGCTCCACCGTACACATATTTCAGGGGATGATATGGGTCCACAAAACATGCCACCCGCTACTGAAGTTACTGGCAAAATTCCTCGGATTGATTCCTGAATTACGAAATGCTTCCTTTTCGCAAAACTTAATCCTCAGCAATGCACGGGTATTACAGAATTTCTGGTTTATCGTATACCGATGCTTCATATTGCGATTTTTAATATTTGAGAGGGGCAGGACGAATTTCTTTTTAATGTGACATACATACAGGGTCCTTCAAACAGTGACGTCCCAAAGGAAAAATTTAGATTTCTTTTACCCAGGGGTAAAATACCGAAAATACCGATATCCGATTTTTTGTATTAAAGTTTTCGAATTACATTTTTTTTATAATTTCCAGAGTGCTTCAACGACACGGCTTTAACTTTTTTAGCGATTTTTTTTTTTTTGAGTGAGCTTTTTTCCATATTTTTCATAATCCTTTTGAATTGTTCTTTCATGCATAAAATAATCATACCTTCCTAACAATAGTGTAAGTTCCACGAATCTCGATCGAAATTGAGAATTGTACGTGCGAGCGAAACAGAGTTGTACTTTTTAAAACATCAAATAAAAAAATAAAAAAAATAAATGTTTTCATGTCTCTCAGTCATTTTAAAAATCTCACGAAAACCTAAGCTTTCATACTAACAAAAAACAGTTGGTGTTTTATGGGGCACTTTTTGCTCAAATCGACCTTCTAAGGTGGAGAGGCAAAATTAACTTTTTAACATTTGATACCTCAAAACAATATTTGCCTATTTTTGTCCTTCCTAGGGTTAATACAATTAGGAAACTCTCAAAATGAATTATTATGGATTGTTAAGAGTCAGCATTCATGAAGTCATATTTATGATAAGCTAAATTCTATCTCTTACTATTAACTCTGTTTGTATTGATTACACACGCCACTGTATTTATATACTTAATTTGCCTATACTCTCTTTTAAAGCTGTAACGGGATAGCTAAAATTGTAACTCTAAAATAGTTCTGTCTTATCTCACTAACCGCCAAGTGATATAAGCATCGAAAATGTACCTTCGTTAAAAAGTTCTCAAAAAGCGCGTTTTTAGCATTCATTGCCTAACTAATTAACAAGGATGAAGTATCAAAACTTATGATATAATTTCAGAAATTTCATTGCACGGTTATTTCGCCTTATTTTTAGGATCAAAATAAAAAAATAAATAAGAAAATAAGACACAGATTAATTTTTGAAGACGTTGCCGGTTGTACTTAGAAGTTGGACGGTGTGTAACTTTAGGAATCTTCTCTAACAAATTAATTTAGCTTATGAAAATGCAGAAAAACAATCATAACTCGAAAACTATAAAAAATTAACATACCTACACTACATATGTACATGGAATACTTTCAAATATCTCTGGGTAAAAGAAATCTAAATTTTTCCTTTGAACGCCACTGTTTGGACCACCCTGTATGCTCATCCCACTAAAACGAAATTCATCCTGTTCCTCTAAATCTAAAATATTAAAAATCGCAACAAACCGAATACAACTTTAGTAATTGCATATCAACACGAACCAACTGTATTAAAAGAAGATAAAATGAAAATTCCGTATGCTATAAACAATGAAACAAAATAATACTAGACCTGTTGATCTACATTAACACTTAAGCTGTACTTCCTTCTTCCAGAAACTAAGAGCTCATTTTCCTAATTCTTTAAAATTGTAATTTGACTTCATATTTTCGCACGAGCTTAATGAGCCCTGTTAGCCTTACAAGTGCCTGCCCGTACATACATAAGTGCACATATATTTTCCCAGGAGGACTTTTTTTTCATCTGAAAGGACGGTGAAGTTTTGCATGCAAAAGAATGTCACAGATTCCTTTTTCCGAGGTTTTCTTTTATTAATTTTCTTCACTTCGTCAACTTTGTGGCTGTTTATATTTCATTTTCTCCTGCTCTCAAACTTTTCAAAAGATTTCTTGAGACACACTAGCATATATTCCTCAGACGTATTTTGCTTGGGTTCACGGATAAGTCGAGTAAATATTTATAAAACATGCATATCCTCAGCTTTTGTGCATCTAATTACCACTTAAGAAAATTTCAAGAACAATATTAAAGTTTTTCCATTTTTAATCAAAGGTATATATGTGAATGATACTTTAAATAGTGTTGTTTTGTTTTAGATATGTTTTTAAATAGATCAACGTGATCCACAGCATATTATTCGATTCAGGTTCAACTATTCATTTCTGAGATAAAGTTCGTTAAATAAAATTGAATGTGTGGATACTTTAAATAGTGTTGTTTTGTTTTGTTTTAGATATGTTTTTAAATAGATCAACGTGATCCACAGCATATTATTCGATTCAGGTTCAACTATTCATTTCTGAGATAAAGTTCGTTAAATAAAATCAACCTGGCTGCGATTTAAATCATTTTTTTTATATGTTTATGTATGAAGCAACTAAAACTTCAAAAGTGTTTTTCCTAAAAACGTGTTTCTCACACCTAATGTGTGTATATGAATGATAACTTCAGAATTAATTGAGCAAATTTAATAAATGCGGTCTCAATTTTTTAATCGACTTTAACCGAAATAACGACTGCGATTTAAATTCATTACTAACATCCATTTTAATTCGATTTCATAAGAATTAAGTTATTGCAGAATTCCTGATGAGAAGACTTCGGCAAGTGAAAAAAATTCATGTTAGGGATCACAAACATAAAATATATCCCCCAGCCAAATGTTTTTCTACATACATAACATATTTTATTACGGTCAAAATGTACCTACCATTGTCAATTTTGGTAATATTAAAACTGCTGCATTTATTAGAATTAAATTTCTGACCAAAATGTCTTTAGGACTATGTGAAAGTCTAGTTATTTCAAGCACTTGAAATTTTAGAATTTTTGTAAATTCAATTACCTATCTGATATTCGTAAATATTTTTTTTTCGAAAAAAGGTTTTTAACATTGTGTTTCAAGACTTTTTTCAATCAAAAAGTCGAAGATGTAAAAGCGGATATGTAGTATATAATACATATGTATAATGTATGTATATATGAATGGAATGTGCTCTTGAGGCTCTATAATTGGCAATCTTATCCATATTTACTACGTAAATTAAAAAATAGAGCAGACCTGAAGATTTGCATTTTTTACTAAATTTTACTCCAGACAAAAATCTGAAAAGTCAACCCTTTTTTAGCAGAATTCATGTGTGGTATTAGTTTTTAGATAAGGGTAAAAAGGAAGAGACGGAAAGTGGATTGATAAAAAAATTACTAAAAACTGGCTCGCAATATCATTTTGTATGTTTTCTGGGGCCATAAATTAATTTCTGGTGTTATTAACATAGTGGTTGAAAGGGTAGGTGCTTTTTTGTTGCATTCGTAAAAAAATTAAACAAAGTTTCGGAATATGTTCTTTAATCTGACATTTACTACGATTTTTAAATAATCTCCGAATGTAAATTAATATAGTGGGTGGTATTCTCTTGTAAGGGTAAAATTATGTTGGGTAACTAACTCGTGTATTTTACTTTAAAAACAAGTTACAAATTGGGTTAATTTAAACCCACACTGGACACAAAAAGCCTGTGTTAATGCTGGCTTTAAATCCAAAATAATGACAAAGACTACAGAAAGATTCAAATTGTCCTTGTCCCAATTTAGAAAATAAATGCATACGAACCCAAAGAGTGGAGGAACTTTGTTTCAGCTATCAACTCGCGCCAAATTGTCTTTATGCATTTTAATATTTCAGTGCTGTTGTGCTATTTGAACGGCAAACATCTACCAAATGAAAGCCTACATTTTAAAATAATTTCCATGGTTAAGTACAACCTTTATTTTCCAGAAAGATTCTTTAACCATTATTTATGAACTAACTATGTACGTAGTTTAGCTGTGGATGCTCCAGTCAGATTAATTACAATTACAACAGTACGGACAAACTCAGTTTGTCTTGTTTTGGATTCGCCTTACATTGCCTGTTAATTGCAAGTCTTCCTCGACCAAATTGAGGAGGTCGGAATTGCACTGGATTTTGTGTCTTAGGCGAGGGCTTAGTAATAAAACTGAATGTAAGGACAAGTCCAAACAATTCTATTCTTAAAGAGGATTTTAATTAAATCATATAATGGAAACTTCCAATTAGGTACATGAGTTATGAATGAGAATTTCAAATAAAGAGAAATTTAATTCTTTTGGTCACACAAAAGAAAAAATTTAATTTCTTATTCGACGTTATCCTACATTGTTCTTCTCCTTCACGAAAAGTTGAAATTCATTGCTCTACTAATTTGCCGCTCCCAGGATTTGCTGGGCTATATTTTTTATTTGATTTATTTAAATATCAAGGATACCAACTTATATTACAATATAAACGCGAAGATAGAAACTTTCGCATATTATGGAAGTCAAATAAAAAAGAGCCCATCTTTTCCGGCGGGATGGAAGGTTAAATTGTGCAATGAAAATTCTACCCACTTTCAAGACTTTAATCTCCTACTATTACAATAAAAGGTCGTAGAATAGTGAATCGAATGCTAATAGAAAGCTCATGTAGTACGATTTTATTATAAAATTGGTTTCACTCAACCCTTAAATGGAGCACCATAAAAACCAAAAAGTAGGCGCAATTTGCCATTGTGAAATTAGAAAAGTCGCAAACAAACGCCAGCATAATTATGTATGCACGTTAACTTCATTTTCCTCTATAATGACTATGACTTACAACATGCGTATTAGAAAACTTAAAAATTACTCTTACATGACAAACTACAAATAAGATGTATGTCTTGTGTTGATCATCTTTTATATATTCTTGTTATGTAGTTATTGTACATATGTATGTATGTATTATCTCTATGCGAAACCCCCTAAATATTTTTACACAAGATCTAGAGTACATAGTTTTAATTCGTATAATGATCTTATAAAATTCTAAATCACAGAGTCCAAACATTTGTTCTTAAAAACTTTTTGAGTTAAATTCTTAAAGAATCTGTTCTTACTTTTCTTAAGGTGGATCCACACTGAGCCGGCGAAAGCAAACGAAAGCGAACGAGTCCACGTTGTTGTTGTTGTAAACAACAACAACAACGTGGACTCGTTCGCTTTCGTTTGCGTTCGTTGGCTCAGTGTGGACCCACCTTTATATAGCATTGCAATAGACGTAACACTTCTTCGGTTGCGGCACAAGTCGTAGTTTATTTTTTTGCATAAATTTTATTTCAAAACCTTTGCCAATAAATTTCATAGAAATCTAAGATATAGTGATGGACAATAAAAAGTTACATCTAGTGGTGCATTTTGGGTATAGGGCTAAATTTTACATGATGGAGACATGCTTAATTTAAAATTGAGTTTCCGGGGTCGTTTGGTGCTATAGGTCCGACCGGCGTCTTATTAGAATGGGTTCTCCGATTATAATCAAAACGGTAAAATAATATACCTAAATTAAAAGTTACGTAACCGAATAATGATTCTAATAATATTTATAACTATGAAATAAAATTGAAAGATAATTAAACAAAAGCGAGACAACGCAGACTCAAATTGTCAAAATCAAACTACTAAATTTTCTTCATCGTTCAACTTTGATTCCCTTAAAAATAGAGCAAATTAGCAAATTGTGAAGTGTGATGATGTAAATAGAAAAATGCCAAAGCGTAAGAGAGATGACAAGTGGCAATGGCAGTAATGACAAGATATCCGAGAGCACAAGCATTTGCCGAAAATCTTTTAAAAATTCCAGATGGTATACCCATCCCCTGGATCAGCAGTCTCATTTTTAAGTTTCCCCCACCCAACCAAAAAAAAAAATGTTTGCTCCACCCAAAATGCAAGATTTGCCTTCTTAAATGTAACGTTTTCTTGGACTATGAATATGGCTATGTAATATGAAGTGGTATTGGTGTATGTATGTACATGTAGATATGTATCAGGATAAAAAGTATTATTATAATACTAAGCATATTACAAATAGTTCTTTGTAATTTACTTTTTTCGTAAAACAGTATTCACATTAAAATGAAAACTATGTATTTCGTAAATATAAAAAGTTTATGCCGAAGAAGGAAATTGCTAGAAATTGCCTTAAACATCTTAAAATAAGATGTTGCATCACGTGCCACCGAATTCATAAATAATTTCATGGAGTTTAACTTCTTCCTATAAATCATCTGCACTGCCCTTCGTAGAACAACTCAATATTTTCAAGTTCCGCATTTGTACGTGACCTACAAGGCTACAAGAGGCTTCCGATTTCATATTAAAGTAGGTACTATAGGAATTTCATTTCTTGCAGTTAGTTCTCACATATTCCTATCGATAATCAAGTTAGTAGTGACTGCTTACTAAATTCGAATATATCCATTGATGTAGAGAAATGGGTGCAATAAAAGCCCTAGAAATGTTTATTGCTATGCATAGTCCTTGCCGTGTATTGTAATTCGCATCGAGTTGGGAAACTGTAATAGAGGGCTATTTACAGGCTGAAATGAGTTCGTGTCGACACTTATGGTCAATTGAGGTTCCATTTATTATATTCAAAATGGCCTCATTATGGGCATCAATTAGATGTTCTGCGAGAATACCATATTCAACCTGATTTTAAATACGTGTATGTATGTATTTAACATAAATTTAAATGTTACTCTTTTTTTATTAACAGGTTGCACATAAATGATAAACAGTATAGAGTAATTCCTCCAAAACGAGAAAGACTATCATCAGAAGAACTGACCAAACTAGGAGACGTCCGAAGTTTAGTTGCACAGGTAATATATTTATTGGTTCGGTAGAATATATATTTATTTCTTCATATTTTAATTGTACTTATTCAAACCAACTCATCAGCCATTGGATATTGTTTTTTAATTTTAATTTACCTCTAGATTCACAGAAATAAAATAAAACATTTTGTTATGCGTAAAATCACAAACAATTAAAAGTTAATACCAAAATTCCTACTTCAAAATATAACATTAAACAAGTATGTATGTAATAACTATGCAGTCAAACATGTAAAAAATAAATAATTAAAGAGTTCGGTAAAATTATGCAATAATCAATACTTTAATCTTGCTACTTTCGTGTCGTAATGAGATCCAAATGTTTATCCAACATCCAACAGGCGTATAACAAACACAGTTGGATATTGTCGGAATACTTGTGATAACAATTTTTTTTGAAAACATTGGTGAATCATTAATATAAAGAGAACAACGAAAGGCTATAGGGTCTTAAGAAATACTATTTGTTACGAGAACGAAGAAATAGATAAAATATTGCCAATGCAGACTATAATTATAAATATGCACACTGCACAGTTTGTTACTTAGGAAGTTATGCTTAACATTAAGAAAGTAAAGGAAGCCATGACTGCAAGTTGATTATCGGTTATTATTCATGCTATTATAAAGCCATCCGTTAATTTTAGAATCACTATATTGCAAATATATTTAGCTCACATATTGAGATTTGCTAAGTAGGACCTTTACATTCAGAAAAGCAATTATTTGTTTAGGAATTATTCTAATATTTTTATAGATAGAAATGTAGGATCAAAATTGGGCCACATTCAAGAGGATCAGTAGATTTCTTAGGGACTGGTTCTATTTTGAATAACTACATACATATATATGGGGTTTCTGCGTTTGTCTGTTTGTTTAAATTAAAGTAAACTATGAACTAAATTGTAATAAATTCCTTTACTAGTAATTTGGACCTCAGCTGTTGTTAAGTATACTATCTATAATTTGGTGTCCTTATACAGAACTTTATCAGATTTAGAACTCCTATAGAATTTTAAAATCACTTCATACTATGAACTGAATGCTAAGCCTACCCTTCTTCCCTTCTGCATTATGAAATAATTAAGATTTAAATATGAAGCAATGCATTTCTACAAGCTTTTTTTTAAACTTTACCTGGCCATTCCTCCCCAATGGTTGATAGAGCTAAAATTTTGCATAAATATGTTAATGCGATGTATGCAAATGAAATGTTATGGTATTATTAACCCTTTGAGTGCCAAGGAGTGATACATGATACATCGGTCTGCCATACCGCTTGCAAAAAGGTCCAAGAGCGATATATCGCTGCTCGAAGCTGTTTTTAGTATTGTGTAAAAATTTCATGAATTTTAAAATAAAATAAAAAAATTGGCCGAAATATACCTACATTTTTGTTACAATCATGCTTCTTTGCCTAAAACTATCTGAAATTTCTCGGATATGTATGAAAATTTCCCCTGGCACGCAAAAGGTTAAGCTGGTTTGATGATTGAACCGGAAGGAAGTCAAACAATTTTTCAATTCTTCAAATTAAGAATTTGTCTTTAGTAAACATCAGAACGTTAAGTTTGTGTACTAAAATCACTAATTATCGCGTTTTATCTATAATGATTTTGTTAAAACGATCGTTATTAAAAAAAAATTTCGTATTTGAATGTAAAAGGTTATTTAATTTACCTTACAAAACAAAAGTAATTCTCCCTTTTTCCTAGTATTACTGAAATTATATTAGCTCTTTAGTAACATCATTAAACTCAAGTCTGTTACCTTGTTCCGCAAAATGAACTGATTAAAATGAAGCAACAACACCATCGTCCAACTGAAAATCAATTATAGGAATTGGTTAAAACAGAGCCCGACACCGAAAGTTAAAACTTTGCATATTGTCACTCTGGTCCCGCCCTCAAGAACGAAATTGATTACCAACAAACTCGTGAGCTAGAAATTATCTTGCTTCCTAATCAAGCACCATTCATAATACGTATACAACCTCATAATTGGTATAGGGACACTACAATTTCCAACCGTTGGAATTCTGGAATTTTCATATAAAATACCCTCGATAATCGGGACATCTAAAATGGGACACCTCCTTATTGGCACAGTAAATTGCATGTAATTGCACGTAATTACATTGGGACGCACTTTTCTATTGGAACACTGAGCACAAAATATCAAAAATTATAACTAATTGAGACACTTGAATTTTAGAGCAAGGCATATTAGCATTACATAATCCATTTTTAGTTGAAACTCTTCCCCCGCTTTGCAGAACGAAATTTTCTAAAACAAAACAAAACGCTAACAGATTTTTGTCTAAATAACTGAAATTTGTACCTATGTATGTATTTGTACCTATATATGTATGAATATTGTATATATAGTGTATACATACATATTATTATGTAAGTACATAGGTACATATAATATACATACCAGGATAACCTTTAATTAGGTCACTTTCAAATTTTTTTTAATGTCAGCCCCCAAATTTTTTCAAGGTATCCTATATACATATAATATAATATAATATATATAATATACGAAAAATAAATGTGTACAAAACTTGAAAGCGATCAAACATGTTACCATAGACAAATAATTGTTATGTTATTTGTCTATGATGTTACTGAGCAATCGAACTTTAAACGTAAAAAGCTTAATTTTTTCTTGAAACAGTTATATCTACATATATGGAAAATGAAAGGCTTTTGCCTTTTGCTCTACCAAACGTTATTTTTAAGGTAATCCTTTCGACTTAGTGATTCTTGTATCACAATTTTTTTATCGCTCTTACTTACTTCGTGAAAGATTGAAGAAGAATGAGCAAATTCCTTTATTTTAAATTCATAAAAACATATCTCTTAGAAAGGTCGATATTTTCAATAATGTATAAATATAATTATTTATATAGAATATATTACCTTCCAAATGCGCTTTGATAAAGTAAAATTCGTTCACATTGCAAAGTACAATGTATGTAATAGTAGTACATGAATGTATATGTATGTACATATAGGAAATGGAAAAGAATTTAAAATTTATTTAATTTTGTTATTTTTTACTTACGTAAATAAGTAGTAGTTGTTATTTATTATGTATGTATGTACACAATGTAACATTTTCATAGTTGTACTTAGTTTTATTTTATACCTTATAGAAACCTCTCTCATAGGGACACCTCAAAAGCAGGACAATAAAAGGCCGGTGCCTTCGGTACTCCAATTATGGAGGTTTCACTGTAATATTATGTAGTTTGTAAAATCTTCCAAGGTTAGCGTACAAGATGAAGGACTGTTTATATTAAGTATATGCACGTCCTTTCTCATAATAGCATTTTGCCTTGCGTTTTCATCGTAGAATCCTTTCTTAGCTTTCACGTCTAGAGCTTTACAACCTTTACTTCAATGTAATAGGTGCTCCGACCTGGCTCGAGAGACTAAAAAATAACCCTCGGGGTAGAAGAGGTCTAGTTAGAATTTTTTTTTACATAAAAAAATGCAATTAAGATGCATTTACTAAAGTCTGAACCGTATTTACGAGCACTTCTCCTTTAAGAAGCTAATACATACCTTACTCATAAATTAATTAAAGATCTAGACGACTACAAATTAAGAAAATTCACTTAAGAATTTAACTTCTCAAAGCAAGAGTTCTGAGTGTCGGTTTTTCTGTATAATCGCCACAAAATCCGCAGTAATACCCTCTTCTTTAATTACAGAGTTATTACATATGTGCTTTGAATACTGAAGGATGAAATCTCCGTGAGATATCCTTTTTAACTTTTTCAAAGTAGGTACTTCGCAAACGATATGCACTTAATATAAAATAAAAATTTGAATTTTTACTTTCATGTTTGTTTTATATTTCTACTAGTTAAGCAATCTCATTTCACCTAGTGTTTGTACTAAGTAATATTTAAAGACTGTTCATATTCTCAAGTTTGACACTTCACCCAATTTAGGAGTATTACTAAAATCCGTGGATGTGATAAAGAACTATGGAGAAGTTTTCTGTATCTATATAAATAATTTAGATACTAATTTATTAATGTAAATTTAAAAAGAGATTTATTTTAAAACAAGTTAATAAAGAAGGAAAATATTTTTAAATTAAAAAATTAGCATTGAAAACCTTTAATTTTTCACAAAGTCACAGCAAAAGAGAAAATAATTCAGTTAAATTTTCAAACTTCAAACTTTTCTGTTTTCAATAAATCAAAATCAACTGAATTTTGCCAAGAATAATGCGGCCTGGCCTGTTGAGGCATACTGTTTCACCATAGAACCATAATCCAAAACTAATTTTGATAGCATACATTTATGGTACATATACGGGCAGCTTTTTATTTATTTTTTACTTATATGTTATTATAGTTAAGAATTTGTAGTATTGGCTCCATGCTGTAATGCAAGCATTTTATTCTACTTGAAATTAACAGCTTCAAAAATAATTGAAACTTACCTCTTACTATCACAAGACTTCTTTTTAGTTTTTTGGAAAAACATTGTAATCTTTGATTAATAAATTATCCAAGTATAAAATGTGATCAGATTTAATGATTGCTTTGTTTTATTATGAAAACAATTTATAAAATGAGTTTTTTTTAATTTTTTACTACAACGCTTTACTACCAAATATGTGAGCTTTGTATTGGTCTCGTATACTAATTGATTTTCCAATTTTTTCCTACTTGCTGAATAGCAATCGGTACAAAATAAGTAAGCAAGTAATCAAATAAAATATTAAACCGGCTTTTTCCACCTTTAACAAATTTTTCCCTTAAGAGGTTAATTAATATCTTGGCAATTGATGCTCGAGGTCATGATTTGAATATGTAAAATGCCAAATGTCCAAATTTATGAAATTATTAATCAGATGTTAACGCGAACGCGATAAAATCCCGCTACCATTGAATTACGAATTGTACGAAAAAAATGTCCCTAACAAAAACTTTGCATTTTCGCGGGGAAAATACCTCGCCAAAATTGCCTTCCTCCTGCACACCTTTGATTAGGAAACGGGTAGTAACTTTGAAATTTTAAATGGGATAACCCATTTTAATTGTGTAGGTATTCAGATTCTAAGATAAAAAATAGGAAACTTTTATCTGAAACATTTTTTTCAATTCATAACAAAGGATGCGGCCCGGTGTCAAAAAAGTTCCGGGATTGTCGAATACTTCGAAAAATATGTCTGTTCAAAAAAATAAGACAACACATGTCAAATATTTTTTGAAACGCTATTCAGCCACACCTTCACCCTTGATATCACTCGCCTCACCTCCAGGTGAGGGTGGGGGGTCAAATTTTGTGACATGCAAATCATATCCATCTATATAAATTTTATTTTTGCATAATTAAACCCTTTCATTATTCAGCCGTAACGAATGCAATATAAAACCCGTATATTTATTTAAATCAGAAGTAAAACTGTCAAGAAGGAGCGCTCTAAATTCAGTTCGGTTTTAAAATAATTCCGCACAATAAATTAGTTAGTCTTTAATCCTATGAACCAACCCGAAACTACACGTCTAGTAATTGATCGTTCATGCAAAACCAAGATAACAGAATTTCACAAAATCGTATCTCCACTCAGTTTTAAGTACCTACAGCTGAGAAAATTAATGCTTAAATAAATTCCTCACATCAGGTGGATTTCTTAAGAGTGTTTATATGTAGTATAAGGTCTGACATATAAAACCTACCTGAAACCAACCAAGTTTCAAAAGCTCTTAGATCTGTCTGAAATTAATTACAAGAAAACAAATAGTTATTTATATGTAATCACCTCTGAATAGAGAGAGATGTAAGATTAAATATTTCCTTTTCCTTACAGCTTTACGAGGCACTTCATGTTGGCGAATATCATATAAAGAAAGAAAAGGAAATTCTTGAAAGACTGGAGGATCTGAGGTACCAACTGTCTCCTCTGGAAGCGGTAAGTAGGAACAATTTAATTCGTCCCAATCTTTTATTTTTCTCAGAGGAAATAGCTTACTCATCGATAAGGAATGCATTCCCTAGTTTCTAGTTTGAAAAGATTCACCCTTTTACAGTGAAGAGCCGAGCAAACACTTTTCTGATTGTAACCCGACCGATTGCTTTCAGTAATTACGTAAAGTGTTCCAAAACAGATATGGAACTACGAGCAGTGCTTCAGCAGAACTAATGCCGAAATGGGCTGAAATAACTTGAGTACAGCTCTGTGAACCCGACTTAATGTGGTTTTTTGGTGAAAATAAAATCAATGTGAATAATTGTTTCTCTTGTAAAGGTACCATCATTTTGTAGACAGTTTCTCCACTTCCTACTATTACTACTAATAGGAAAACTTTAAGAGGTTATATTTCTGTTATTCGACTATAATTCCTAAAGCACAGTTTAAAAAATTATGTTGTAATTTTATCACTATAATATGAGGTAACTCTTTTCCTCATATAATAATGGTTAAATTACATCACGGTGGATTCTTAAAATTGTATACCAAAATAATTGTAATGGAATACATCTAAAGTGTCGTAATTTTACAACATTAATGAAGGGGTTTTACTTTAAAGTTGTGCGCAAAACAGAGGGCAAACTCCACCAAGGGAACTTTACACCAAACAATCAGTAATTTTCCAACAATTACACTCTTCTTGCGTAAAAATTTCAATCAAATACTTTGTCAGTTAGAGAATGTTAATAAAAATACATTTGTTTATAGTTTATTTTATCTTAATTTTTTGGCTTAAATAAAACCTTTAATTCCATTATTATATCTAACAGCAAAGTTTTTAAATAAATATATATGTATGTATATGTATAAGATTTATTTAAATTATTAATTCAATTCTATTACACACATTTTTCTTTATTTGTTTTTAAAATCATTTAATTTTTTAGTTAAAGTATTTATTTTATTAAAACTGCCTTTTTCCGCTAACAAAATCTGGGTATCGCACCAGAAATTCCATTGATTGCGAAATTTTCTTACGATACATGACAACGTAGAAATAATAACATATTAATTCAGAGCGAAGAGTAATCAACGAGAAGCATTTGTCACTCTTTGCCATTTGTGCTTTTTTTACGATGTGGTCTCACTAAGTTTTGTAACTATCTGTTAATTTAACAAAAGGAGGAGTTAGTAACAAAAACAAATTACTAAATATGTAAACTAATAAAATAAATTCATTATTAACATAACGGTTCTTCTAAGTAAGGTACAAAATAATTAACTAAAGTCACAAAATATGCAGGTACAAAATATTCTATAATACATAACAGTTTATTAATCAAGTTATTTGTTTTCGTAAAATGTTCAATTAAACAAAAATTAGGCATTTTAGAAAATACTTTAGTACCTACTTTCCGACAATTGCTATTCAAGGAGTATTGGTAGGAATTTGGTTTTCAACTCCTTCAAAGGAATGATCACGGAACTATAGTGAATACAGTATTTTCCGTATGTATAACATTTAGAGCTCGATCCGCATAAAGATGTTTGCGGTAAGACTTTTGGTCTTGTAAAGTGATCTTGCAAATATTACATTTCAACATATTGTTTGGCACTTTACCTTTGATTAATTATTATTAGGTACAAGGCACAAACTTTCTTAGGGCCTCTTTCACCAACTACAAGTAAAGTGTTGATTAGTTACTTTTAATTAACGCTAATTGGCAAGTAAAGGTTCCGAGTATTTTCTGTCAGTTTCACAAACGAAATCAAAGCTTCGAGTAACTACATACTTATTCGTTAAGTGAATGTCGTAGCAAATCAAACGTTCATTCGTTGAGTATTACATATGTCAAATGTCACGTTTCAAATTCAAAAGTATCGCACACAATTTCGTTGTACTTATTTACGTGTTGCGGTGATTTAAAATATTGTTATCTAAGCACACCGGTCGCAAGTGTGCATTGTGTTAAATTCAACTCTTCAGGAAAGATTATTATGTTACCTATGTATAGGACTCGACTGTATGAAAACTTATCATTTAAGTAAAAATTTAAATGGGCAAAACGCAATAGCCCATCGCTGTATAATAATAAGTAATCTGACTTTGTTAAAGGATTCTGTAAGTTATTCTGTCGAATAAAAAAAATCTGAATCTGAATCTGATTTAAAATATTATCATGATTAACACGCATAAACAAGTTGCAATCTGAATTTGTCAGTTGCAAGCAGCTGGGCACCAGAAAGTGCTAAGTAGGAAAAAGCCCTCCTAAAACAATAAACGAGAAAGGTCGGGCTTTCCCCTGATTACGGGTAATTGTATCGGCGCCTCAAGAACAACCCTTCTGGAGCCCCGAAGAACATACCTTTGCGTTTTAGAAATTATTTTATGTTTTATATAATTATGCACTTGGTTCTCTGCATCCTTCGATAGACGAAATCTATAGCAAAAAAATCAGTTTCATCTAGTTCCGCAAAATAATTAACACAGAATTTAAACACACGAATTCGTGGAACTCTTTGCAACGAAGAATTTTCTATTTCATCTAGTTGATGATCAATTAAATCAAATAAATCCATTTTTTATTAATTTCTTTTAAAATAAATTGTTGATAATGCACAAATGACAACTACGATGAAGTTTTTGTTAACCTACTCATCAATTAAATTCGCTAATTGGCAGATCCAGTCGCAAGTAAGTTACGGGCTAGTTTATCCACTGACTAATGCTACTCGAAGATGGTGAAATTCGTACGTTTAGTTACCGATGACTTTAACTGGCGGTTAGCCTACTTGACACTTTACTTGTAGTTTGTGAAAGAGGCCCTAATCTATTAAAACATAGGTAATGCACGGACTTTCACTCTTAATTGATGAACTTGTCCTAACTAACGGCTGCTTCCAAATGAGCATACGTCGCGTCATGACGAGCTCTCTATAGACGAGCGTCTATTAAATTGATTTTTGTGTAAAATCAAGACAACGAATGGTGTAAAATTACACAAACAAAATTTAAAATTCAACTAGCGGAACAGTTTAAGAAGGAATTTACGCCCGTTTTAATTTATTTATGTTGTAAATTTCAACTTATTTTTTAGAGTACACTAAACCAATTTTATGTTAAATATATGTAGTACACATGCATATGTACATATATGTTTTTGCTATGTGTACATAGGGAAGCAATAATAAAATGATAGTCTGTATGTTGTATAGCCTAAAATAAGATTATCGACTTAAGTTTACTGTAGCTTTGCTTGATCCAACTTAAGTCACACGTTTAGGCCAAGCTAAAGACAGGCTTTGATCCTAATGTCCCGGACGAAACTTCAATCATCGTAAGTTTGGGCATTGAGAAATTTTAAAATTGCTGATTTCTAATGTCAATACTAATCTGTAGTCTAATGCAGAACCTGGATGATCCCTTCATTGTGATCTAGACCGCTTACAAATGAGATAAGAACCAAAAATATTAAAGGCAAAATAAAGTAGGAGAATTGGTAAGGCGATTTTATGTATGTATAATATTTAGGGAAATTTGATTTGGGCTGAATTTATAATGTATTTTTGTGAACGACAAATAATTCAAACTATAATAATTCGACAAATATTTTACGAATACCCAAACTTTTGTCATCAAAATTAAAAAAGTCTTAAGGCTATATCAAGCAAATTTTTTTCACGACAATAACGTCGTTTGTGGTTTAAAAAAAAACATATTGAATTTTTGCTCACACAAGTCAGGCTCAAGGTTCGCAGAGCCCTTACGTTCATGTCAGAAAAGATAAATTGATTCTTTTATTATTGAGCCATTGCTGAAAGCACCCACGATTTGCACTTACCTTTCAATAGATTTTCAAACGGCTTTTGAAACGACATTATGCCGCGAAAGTTCAAGTACCATTTAACTCAAGACTACTTTATTACGGTTTCCTTACTATGATATTTTATTGCATCTCTACTTAAATGCAAGAGAAAAAGGATGCTTTAGCTTAGAGAACCTAGAAGTAGACATAAAATCTCTATTGTTCTTGCTCATGTATAATACATACATATATTGAAGTTTATCGAAAATCAAATAATTACTTCTTCTAAGCGAAAAAAAGGAATGCGAATAAAGGAAGTTCAAGGAGTAACTTGGAAGTGGTAACTTCACTTTAAAGATGCTTTGGCGAATTACTTTAGTCTGCATTTTGCCGTGATTCGTCGTATGTTTTTGCAATAAATTGGACCCAGGACAAATACTAAAATTGAAGTTTCCAAATAATGGGCAACTATTGTACATACAGTTTGGCAAAAGAGATAATGCTATTTCAAGTGCACTACAAAAAAACTCAAGAAATTGCATATATTATTGCTTATCGAAATCAATTCCATTCATCTGCTCTATTTTGGGAATAGCAATTTCGTATTATCCTCTAAACGCCTTTAAACTAATGGAAGCTCTTTTCCTATTCACCAAAAAAAGCCTCACAACCTTGTCCTTTGAGTGCAACTTTTCATTGATTTCGTCTTGAATTTATTCCAGGAGAAGAACGAGTTGGACACCAGAGCGGTGCAGAGAACCAACGTCATGACATGGGTCGGTCTAGGATTAATGTCTGTTCAATTTGGTATCTTGGCACGACTGACCTGGTGGGAGTATTCCTGGGATATCATGGAGCCCGTCACATACTTCGTCACATATGGTACGGCAATGGCTGCCTACGCGTACTTTTGTATAACGAAACAGGTAAGCAGTTTGGCTGTGCGCAAGTACTATCTGAAATACTTTAAAACTTTAAGAGTATGAAGATATAAAGAAAAGTGAAATTTTTTTTGAGGGATATTAATTTTTTGATTGCAACTTTTGGCGTTTCATATACCTACTATTTATAATCAGGTTCCAGTACGTAAAAGAATGCAGTAGAATCTCATATAACGCTAATTCTTACACCGCGCTTAAAATTTTTCAACGACTCTTTTATGTAACGCGATTCTCATAAAATGTTCGATATGCTAAATTTCTAGGTTGGTTTAAATAAGGAGTCTTTAAACAATTTTACTTCTTTTTAGTTTTGCGTATATAACCCATGAAAGTTAAACCCTTTACCCTGAGTTCACAATTCAGCGCAGCGTCCAGTCCTGAGTAGACTTTTGTTTCACCTTGCACGATCATTCTTAAGTATACGTATATCTCACTCTTACCCCACGTACTAGAGTGAAAGAAGGCATCGTGAGTTTTGGAAAGCTTTCGATTTAAAAAAAAATCCTTATTCAAATAGAGACGACGCTTTCAAAAATAGCAACAAATGATTGACGAAAAAAGGACAAAAATGATATATTTGGTATATCTGACTTTTGATATCATCCTCATTTTTTGCTGGAAAGCGAGCGATAAAAATAAATGAGTTAATCATTAAAAGGCGTTAAAAATCGCTGCCTAATAGATCTATCTTAGGTATCTATTTGAATTTTTGAAATCAGGCTCGTCACAAATTTACGCAGAATTTTGAACGACACAACTCTGAGCCGGATGCAACCATCCCCCCAAGAAGATGGTCTGTTTTTTAAAGGAAAAAAAACTACTTTTGGTTTAACTTACACTTCTCCGAATAAGTCCACTGTTAAAATTATTCGTTGTGCTATTATCAACCTATTTAGCTGATCCCAATTTTAAAAATTTCCTTTCGATGTACATAACCTATCGCTCTATGGGTCATTCCACAAAAAAAGGAAAAGACCATAGATATTTAATTTTAATTTTTGTTTATTTTCGGTCACTTAGACGAGTGGTACGTTTTTCTAGCAAAGGAATGTTTAAAGCCATTTTTCTGAGAATACACTACAAAAGTTAGTACGGCCTCGTTTGGGAATATCAATTGCACGCAGCCTGCATTTGCAGTGTGTTCGATAATGCAGTTGCAGAAATCAAAAGTTTCAAAATATCAAATGCATGCAGATGACAGTCATTTGTTAGCAGTTTCAGCAGTACAGAAAATAATCCTGTGTGAAATCGTTTTAAAATATCCATTGACAATTGCAGTGCAAATCCATTTGACGATCAAATGACCAGAATAATTTTGACGAAAGTCGAAGTCTTTGACGATCAAGTGACATTTCCAAACGAGGCCTACGTTATTTATATTTATTTGTATTTCTTTTTATTTTCTGTTCTATTGCAACATAAACAAAAAAATA
This sequence comes from Machimus atricapillus, assembly GCA_933228815.1. Taxonomy (NCBI): domain Eukaryota; kingdom Metazoa; phylum Arthropoda; class Insecta; order Diptera; family Asilidae; genus Machimus; species Machimus atricapillus. The sequence continues at coordinate 33,561,093 of OW121784.1, forward strand.
AATAAAGTTATAGTAATTTAGCAAAATTCGTCATTAAATGAATAAAGGTTAAAGAGTGAGGACATTTAGTGCCCTACCAGTCACATTTATATTTTACATAAAAAAATTGACAGTTCAACTTTTTTAACAAGAATAACAAATTAATTCCTTAGCTATGCTTTAAGATAATTTTCACTGTTTTTTTGGTATATAAGAACTTAATTATATACCAGAATTGGTCAAATTCTGGAGTGAAAAGTCCTACACAAACACATTGGAATGAACCATATCTTAGTTCAAAATAATTAGTATAATTCGACCACTCGGCTTAAATGTAGACCTTTAGAATGACTTCCCGATTATAAAGAGTTGAACATTCTTAAGTTTTAAGTGATAAAAGTAAGGATGAGTATATTTTTAATAGATTTGAATTAGTCTAGAAATGTCTGTTACCATATTATTATCCGAAATGTTTCTTGACACTTAAATTTAAACATATTAAAGACTTTTAATCAATAAATTTATTTTTAGGAATACAACTATCCAGATGTTCGTGACCGCCAATACCTCATTACAATTCATAAGCGTGCCAAAAAGCAAGGCTTCGACCTGCACACGTACAACAACTTGAAAAGACAAATCAACGAACTCGAATACGATCTACGACGTCTCAGAGATCCACTGAACATACAGCTCCCACCAAATGTAGAGACATCAATGTTAAAACCAACAGTATCTAATCCAGACAATACGAGTAACGCAACAACAAATAGCAAATTACAATTAAACAAACTCATAGATGTTGCCACGAAAAAACTAAAGAAGTAGGGACGAATATGGAGTCCGTTGCATAGTTCGAGCCGCCTTCTACTTTTTAAATCGTTAAGTTAAATAGGATTCTTGCGAAGAAAATTGTAGAGATCCGGAGTCTTAATGCATTTTTTAATCGAATAGAACCGATCCATTAACCAGTTAAGAACCAGTGTACTCCTAGAGCCTCGTGTGTGCGTGGTTTTGCCTTTAATTATTTTTGTGGACAGATTTTTAATATTTACTTTGTGGTGAATTTAGTTTTTTTTTTGTTTTGTATACATATTATTATTTTAAAACCGTTTTCAAATTTCATTGTCTTAATGCAAAGAGGAAGCTGTATGATTTTTGTAATAGAACATAATTCAATAGAAAGAACATAATGCAAAAGCAAATATTTACATAAACTTAAGCTTGATTTGAACTATTTTTTACAGCTTGAAATATTTTATATTTTTCTTTCAATCTTGGATCAATTACCATTGTTCAAAGTGTCCCATAAAAGTTCCTTCCATTGCAACACGTCAGATCGATAATTAAAATAGGATAAATAACTAAAAACACGTATATATTTTAAAATGATATTTTTCAACAATTTTTACAGAGATTAAAATTAAAGTTCAATTTTAAACTGTAAGTTAAAAATAATTCTATCCACACAGTTTATTAAAATTTTCACATTTCTTTAATTTATAACTTTATTATACCGCTTACACTTAGATAAGTTTTGTAAAGCCTAAAATAAACATGAAATTAAATAAAAAAAAAATTTAAATATACCACGTTTTTAAAACGAACTAAAAAGTATAAACCATTTTTTCCTAGCCCCATACAGATTTATAACCCCATACATATTCCTAACTTCATACAGATAGTCCTGTAAATTTGTGACTGTGGATTTGTAATAGTTATGGAAATAGTTTGTAAGATTTAAAACGAAAAATGTGGAGCGTATGGAGTTAGGAATATGTATGGGGCTAGGAAAAATTAATTTATACTTTTTAGTCTGCTTTAAAAACGTGTTATATTTTTAAAAACAATTTTATTTAAATAATTACTTTCTGTTTTTTGGTCTTGTGTGTAAAATTTTGCAATTGATTTTGAACATCTTGATTATGACAGATACATGCGGGAAATTGTTACCTAAATCTACTAATAATATATCAATTTGTGTAATTTTTATTTTTCTTGAAAGAATAAATAAAAAAGCAAAAAAAAACTTGCAAGTGAAGATTGGCAATTTTATATTTTTCATCCAGAATTTAATTTTTAAAAAACTCACAAATGAATATTGGCGATTTGATATTAAGTATACTTTATTGTATTTCATTCGAATTAAAGCTGTGTGCAAAATTTCAGCATGATCCGATAAATGGAAGTATTCGAAAAATCGATTGCAAAATTTGTACCGGACAAACAGACAGACAAAAAAGCGAGCTAATAAAAACGTGATCAAAATGTTGGACATGTCTCAATGAAAATTAAGAAAGTGCTCTTGAAAACGTCCTATTCTTGTAATCGGATCGAAAAGATCTTAGAAAAGCACATTTTGAATTTAAATTAATTAATACATTTTTAAAAATTTCGTTTCAGTTACCTTTTAAATTCATTTAATTTTTTCGTTCAAAGTGGTTAAAATAGTCCGATAGAAAAATTTAATCGACGAACATTTTTTCATATACGTTCTGAATGTTAACAATCTTAAATTTATTGATTTAGAAAAAATTCTTGGGTTTTATTTTTGTGGTTACTTTTTTTTACCTAAGAATTTATGGGATAAAAAATATATGGTAGAAATGCTAAATTATTGAAACTAAATGCATTTCCGGAATAATTTTATACATAAGGGTTGAATGCACTTTAAAAGAACTAGAAACTTCTCTGTCCAAATCACCCTTTCCCCTCAAACTAATCTAATTCAAAAGTGAACTCAAAATGAATAGAAATATGTATGTTATCAAGTTATCATCTTTTCATAGCGTTTTGCTTAAGTTATTCAGAATTTTATAATATTTTGGACCGTTTCTTCAGTTTATTGATTTATTCTTTAGTTTAGACTAAAAATCAACTTGGCTGTGAGGAAAAATTATTTTTCACTCTACTTATCAAAAGTTAATTGATGAAAAAGGCCTATTCACACACTATAGTCGCCGGACAATTGCCCGACAATTTTCGTTTTATTCACACCATGCGAAACGTATCCGTCAATTAATGTAACTAACATTTTAGATTTAAATTGACGGTTAAGGATTTTAACTTGACCGAAAAATCTGAACTTTTCTTGATGGAGATGGGCGGAGCCATGTGCCGAATAGTGTGAATTACGAATAAAATTATTATAAGGAATATATTTTCATGTGGTGTTGATTGTCGGTGGACTGATGGACAATGTGAAGAGGCCTTTAATAGCCTTTACTATCATATAATGGCCTTAGGACGCCTTAAAATTTGGGGCAGTTTAATTAAAAATAATAATAAAAAAGTATATCGAATTGTTATTTATTCATCCTACAGTGTTTAAAATATAAGTACTTTGCAATCATATTTTTCATGCGTAGAAAACTCCTTCTGAAAAACCTATCTTCGGACAATACATGACCTTTTAAACCTTGCCCTATTTTCACTAACTTAGTTAAATCATTGAAGAATACAATTTTTTGAAGCAAATCCTATACCACGTCTACCTTAATTCTGCCAAATATCACTCTTGTTAAGAACCTTTAAATTTTATCACCAAGCAAATCTATACTTCTATACTAATTCAAGAAAAAAAGTCAGAAAGAACGCTAAGCGGAAACGAAGTAATAGCGCGGCCGAGGGCCGTTGCGATTTTCTTTTCATTTTGGGAGCGCAAGAAGCCTAATTAATAAAAATTTACTTTATTATATTAGTTATTTCAATGTTCTTACAGTTGAACTGCTTATGCTTAGCTTACTAAAGATCTAACTGGTGACTGAAATAGAAACTCTAAACTTTATAGTGTGGGCTGGAAACGTGTCAGACCACCTATATATTTTTAAATGCAAATGTTCGTGTTCTAATTTAGGAGTAATTATAGACAAATATCAATGATTTTTTTACATTTAAGGCAACAAGCCCATTTTCATCCTTTAAATATGATCCGTATTTATTCTGCAAACTAGGTGAGAAAAAGAAGGGGTCGGAAAATTTATTTGTTACAAAATGGTAACTACTCCAACATATACATCTTTTACGATCTCAAGCCGGCTCCAGTCGATATAGATCAACTCAAACCCCGTCCATAAACACTTTTTCAAATCGGATCGAGACTTTCAAGGCGGATTGAAAATTTTAATCTACATCGAAAAGTGCCATAAACTTTCAGATCGAATTGAAAAGAGTTTCCAAAGCGCTTTTTGGACAAAAATTCCTTAATAAAATTGTTAAAATTCTCATACCGTCATTTCAGTAACCTTTGACTTCAATTAAAAAAAGTATCAATATAAAATTTTGTAAACATTTTAAAAATTAAGAATTGTGTTATGTTCAAATCAATGTTTTCTCGTTTTAGTTTTAGAGTCTGTCCAAATTATTTCTCTTCTGTGTTTGCTTTTGTGATATTATTAAACTAATAAATAATTAATGTCCAACACAACATGTATAACAATGTTCAAAGAAAATGGTTGGTGTCATAAAAGTTTCTTCCTCTTTAGCTATTAAAGTTTAAATGTATGATTTATGTATTCAACGAAATATTACTTTTACGTAAGACGAAAACAGGCACAAGCACAATAAACATTAAACAAAATTGACAGCTGAATAGTATGACTCCAGTTTTGTAAACGAATCTCCAAATATCTCATTTACAAAATAGTTTATTAGCCGATAAAATTAACATAAATTGAAACAAATAGCAAGTAAATATCCCCTAGATGCGCGGTCGTTACATATAATAAATATGCCTTCTTAATCAAGCGAATACAACATGTAAAATAGCTTGTAACAAAAGTAAATAGATTAAAAAAAAAAAGATTAAAAAAACGGTTTAAACCACAAAAGCACAATATTTTGTCGGCTGTTTAACAAATGATCAGCTTGCAAAAAGATATTTAAATGTAAGAATCTCAGTCTTACGAAACAAACTGTTAACGAAAAAGTCGCATTTGTACTATTTAAAAAATAAGAAAATGGTTAAGAAAAATGTTATTTCAAAACGAATATATTTTCTATGGATTTTTATTGAGCGTTGCCGTACTTTAATTAATCTGCTGTTCTAAACTCTAGAGGACTTTCGGATTGTTAGGTAGGATTTTTGGAATTTTCCTATTTTTAAATACACTCATTTTACCTCAAAGTTATGTTTTTTTTATTTTATTGATTTATTTTCACATGCACAAATATATATTTGTTAAAAAAAATTTTATTATTAAATTTTTACTTTTCATCCACAGGAAGGGATTCTGTACTCCACGATAAAAATTATAATAGTATTCGTTGATTTATAGATTCTTTAGATTTATGTATTTGACCGAAAATAGTGCTAATGCTACTATTAGTAGAGAGATCTCTGTTTTAAAAAATTTTCCTCATTACGTTTAAAGCATTCGTGTCGAAATTGATTTTCTCCTTAAAACATTATTATACAAATCGGAACAGGAAATTGCTCAGCCCACTTCTACAATATTTATTAGTGAGATCTAGGTACGTTTCAATTTCACATCATTATACATACAATGTACATATGTATTTATTCATCTTTTCAAAAAATCACTGGAATTTTGACGGCACACCTTCGTAATGGTATTTTAAAGGACGTGTAAAAAATCAATATGTATAAATAACGCGAGGACGATGTAAGATAAAAACACACCAAAATCGAGCTTCCTAGTGCTTGGAAAAAGGAACATACATATACTACAGACAAGACATTTTTCTTTCAAACTGATTTATTGTAAAGTAACGTGGTCAACAATGGATCAGTAATTTTTGGAAGTCCTTTAAATCATAAAATTATTGTCTGCTTATTGTGATTTTTTTCTGTAGATACTTAGGTAGTTATATTTCCAAAATATTATGAATTGATGGGAAGTCTAGAAGAAAAAGTATAGTTTTGTATGTATGTTTTAAAAAAAATGGTATTTGATCCACTGTGGGCCAGTCATGGTACACAATGAGTAATTATATGTTACACACTGGATAAAATAGGTATGGCTTGCATCAAAGCTACGATTTCCAATAAAATACACTCACGATATACATATAATAATAAAAAACATCCTTCATTCTCATTCTTAATATGTAGAACACACAGAAGAGAAAATTAATCAACTTCATTTATTCTTCCGTGTGTTTGCGTAACTTTCAATTTTGGTTCATCTTTCTGCCCATTCTGAAGTATAAAAAGCTAAAACTACATGATGAATTTGCAAACCGCTAATATTATTGCTAGATTTATCGTATGGTATATGGTGAATCATGATCCATACCACGAAGGATATAATCCAGTGTGTACCAGAGACTGCTATTTTGAACTCAAAGTAATATTCTAAATCACAATTTTACCGCGATATCAACAAATAAACAAAGATCTATTACGTAAACTCAGTACTTACCTAAGGAATTACGAGAACAGTTGTACTCACGTTTTAGTTTTTCAGAACACTAAAATTACATAAAACTTCCAAAATTAATCTAATCATCAATAAAATCCAGGGAAATACTAGCATACGAGACGCGTGTAATTAACGAACGAATTTGTATATTTTTTTTTTTTATAAAATATCTAGATATCCATAGTTACCATATTATATTAATGATGAGAATGTACCACTGATCCATTGATTACCACTTTTTCCTTTATATTTTCAATAAAAACTGGGAAATTTATAGGCAACCTATTGTGCGGATTTGAAATGAAGAAAACTGCATTTAAACTTTTTATCTTCCATATGATAAAAGTACACTTTTCCCTAGAAATTCCAATTGATTGAAACTTTAACAAATATCGACCTTTTATAAGAACAACATTTTTCTTTATTTTGTTTCTTGAATTCTTGCTGTATAAATAAAAACAATAAACGAAGCATATCGAATTTATACGAACCCGAATACGAGGTACTATTATTAAAATATCGAAGCCTTGATATTTGCTGCTATCTAACATTTCATGAATTATGTTTTAAAGTTTACTGAAAGATACATACATACATATGTCATTTAAGCCCTTCCTATGGATAGATTTGTTACCTTTGTTTTTATTTTTTATTTTTTTAGAAGATTTGTACATATGTTCATGAAATTCTGCCTCTGCGCTATATTTTAAAAAAATAATCAAACAGTATTTTAACTTTTAAAAAGTTTTGGCGATTACTAGTAGATAGGAGAATGGCAAATACTTAACTAAAGACAGAACTAAAAACTGTAGGTGTCCTCTCAAAAACACAAGACTTTTTTCTATTTTCACCCTAAGTAGTTAATCATTATTATTATTCTTCTTCTTCACATTATAACAGTGTTACAGTTTTCTTACTTGTTAAAGCAAAAATCTTCCCTCGAACTATTAAGTCGTACAATTGCCAACTAAAGATAAGTATTTGAAGGATCATTTATGTATAGAGTGAATTGTATTATATCCCGAATAGTTGTACTTACTTACTTAGGAAAATTTTAGTGAATTTCAGAAAACTTTATTATCGAATCTTTTAATACTTTTGAATTTACCTTTAAGTAAGAGTTGCGGAGGAGAACAACGCGTAGACATTAACGTTAACTGAACAAGTATAGTATGTAACCGTAACGGCTTTGTAAAAACCTCTAAGTGCACCGCTAATGTAAATACGTGATTTTTATTAAAATTGTGATCTAAGAAACTGTGAGCTCTAAAACTGTTGTAAACAACCAAAATGTGTATCCCTATCAAAAATAAATTTAAAAATTAAGTTGCTCTGCCTTGCGATCACACTAGTTCTCGATTGTGTTATTAACTATTTCGAAATGGTTACAGCTGAAAGCTACAAAAATTGTTACTGAACGTTATCCTGATGTATAAGAAACATTCACATAATTAACCACCTAGCACAACTACATAATTACATATTTCTTATGCCTTAAGCTTTATAAAGTTGCTTCAACTATAAGTATATTATATGCCTAAAATACATTAATGCTTAAATTTTCTTCTAAAACTAACTCAGAAACGTTGCAGTTTAATCTTAATCAAACAATCATGTGATTTAACTTTTTTATATAAAAATTAAAATTATAACCTCTTTTCATACACTTCTGCACAATTAAATTAAGATGAAGAGGTGCCATAACGGAACACTGTTAAATGAAATTTGGCAGGCGCTCAAACTATTTAGATTATAAAGTATTAATATCCTCTTTCCACAAAATGCTTATATTTATGTATTTATCAAAAATTCTTTTAAGGTAGGTATCTGATTTTCCATAAATAAATTGAATTTTTAGGATTTTAAAAACCGAATTTGATACACCCTAAAGACGTAAATAATGAATAGCGCCGCAAAAATTATTATTGGTTTCAATTACAAAATGCTCACATACATTTTCGATAAAAATTTTCGTTTATTTTGCTCAGTCCCAGTTCGAACCTACCAAAACACTGACTCCTCATTAGATACTAAAACCAAATTAGAGTTATATATGTAGATGTTCGTAAACTTGAATAAAATCACACTTGTAGACGCTTTAATCCTTTATCGCATCCCTCTAATATTAATTTCGAAGATACATATTTTTCAATTTTAAATTTGTTTTCGTAAACTACCTTATGGAGTTTTTCAACAAAAACACTTCCATAATTCTTTTAATGTTTAACGATGTAACATTATATTGATGTTGGTCTTTAAATTGGGCTACGAACGTCTAAATATCTCGATCTAATTGCACGATTTTAACAAGTAATGATAGTACAGTTCCAAAACCGAAATTTTACAATTTTATAAATATAAAAATGGATACTTTAACTATTATTTTCAAAGCATACTTAGGTTATCTTTTAAGTATCCAAAATTATTATAATAAGACCTTCATTTTAAGAAAAAACGAACAAAAAATCTAAATTGTAAACTTCAAAGCCTATAATTTAAATTTATCTCCAAAAAATTTTTTTTAGTTAATTTTTTTTTATTAATTTCTTAACTCGAAACCTTCAAACCAACCTTCAAACAACTCCCTTTTAAATGGCGTCCATTTATGTAGAACATTATGGCCTCTTTACATAATTTCTCTTATTTCCGCGAACATACATATGTACATATAATTATTGATGAATTTTTGCAAAATAAAACTAAAACAAAAAACATTTAATCTTATGAAATATATATCTAATATCCACTATAACTACTTTACAGAAAAGTATCTATGATAATAAACTGATACAGTCGTCGACATACAGTAAATATGAAATGTTCTGATCAGAATTGCGTATTTTCTGTATTTTTTGTCATGAAAATTATAATATATAACAGAAATTCTAGAGCAAAGTAGGTATTGTTGGTAAAAGACTATAGGTATATACTATTCTGGATATAAAGGCTTACAAATTTTGGGGAAACTGTTATACTTTTAATTATATACCATTTTCAAGAAACATTTCATCTTTGTCCACGCAAAAAAAAAATCGTTTTCCATTTCAAACAAATAAAAATCCGTTTCAAAAGTGCTATTTTCTATTTTCAAAATACAAAATTCCAAAACATTAATATCGAAATTCAACAAAAAAGTGCTCATTTTTGCAAGTTCAAAATATCAGAATTCAACTTAAACGTACGTTTTTAATCAAAACAAAATTATAAAATTCCAAGCAAACATTCTAGTTCTCAATACAAAAAAATTAAAAATATTAGAAATAAAATGTTCGAACTTACATTAAATTGAACAAATATCAACAACAATTTTATATTTTTAATTTACAGTTATATGTATGTTGTAAATTCCTACAGAGAATTTGCGATCGGTAATTTTGACTAAGAATTAATAAAAAAATGTTTACAATGCAGCGGAGTTAAACCTTCATTGCATGCATTAATTGAAAGAGGTTCAAATAAATACATTGAATTTTGTCAAAATTTATTCAATTTAATATAACTTCGAACATTTTATTTCTAATATTTTTAATTTGTTCGAAATGAGAACTAGAAGGTTTGCTTTGAATTTTGTACTTTTATTTTCTTTCTTTTGAATTCACTTGTGATACTTTGCATTTGGATAAATAACCACTTTTGTGTTATTTTCGATATTAGTGTTTTGGAGTTTAGTATTTTTGAAATAACATAGAACACTTTTGAAATGAATTTTTATGCGGTGAAGTGTTACTTGAAAAGGATATACATAGTACAGTAAATTTCGTTTTACTTTAAAAACCTACACTCAATATAGTCAGATACTCGACTACATCAGTAACAGCTCTTGCTCTTGAATTCAGTCTTCTCTTTGGCTTCGATTAAAAATTGGGTACGAATCGCAAATTAAAGTGATTCGTTCCTGTACGTACAAATATAAAATCATGCAACGAAGAATATAGAAACCATACCTCCTGACATACAACGAGTCCTACGTACACATCACGGAAAATTAGAAATGGAGCCCTATCAAATCATATAGCAGTGTCCAATGCATCCTTAAAACAAGTATATGAATCTATAGCTATATGTATATGAAACCCTTAAGTAGCTGTGATTTATTAAGAGAGATTATTCAGATCAGACGAGTGTACTTAGTAAGTATATGTGAATAGCTTTTTATAAACGAATTGGACATTTTAAGAACATCAATTTGTATCCAAAACCAATGTTTATATAAATGTGTCGTCTATGTTCTGAATGTATCGAGTAAGTTCGCACTCATTTAGATAGTAATTTCTAAAATTTTAGTATACTTAGCCAGGAAGGTAGGTGTTGTCATTTATACCTTAGCTCAGTAAAATATACATAGATCCATATATGTATGTACCTACGAGTACTATGTAAAAATACAGAAGCCGAACAATGGAACAATCGAAATCCAGCGAGCATTAAAACAGGGCTAAATCAAAGCCAGTACCGACATTATGTAATGTATATTATGCTGAATATTTAGTTCCAATAGAGAGAGTGATCTTTGTAATTATATAAGAATCGAAAAACCGGTTGCCCCATTTTTTTTTAGTAAGTGAATTAAAAGTAAACGAAAAATATTTATCGGTTATTTGTATTTATTAACGGATTAAACGGAGTTTTTAAGACTTAAACTGTCTTTTATTTATATAAACGTCTACGTTTTTCAGTAAAACCAAAAAAAGTTCTGAGAATTTGCTATTTGCAAACGAAAAAAGAAGAGGCTGTATCCAGAAAAAGTTTAAGCATTTCTCCACTTGTGTTAAAGAGGAATTGGAATGGGTAAGTTTTTCACATTGTAGTAGTTAAAAAGTGGAATTTTTGAGGTGGCTCTTTAATTTTTACAATGCTAATTGATGAAGAAGTAGAACAAAAAAGAAAATTACTATTTCAAATATTCCTGAAAAAGTTCTGTCAAAATTATCTGCAACTGGTTCTGGGTCATTAACGAACATAAATAATGTTGACTAGTGTAATGCTAACCGTTGCGAAAACATCGTCTAACAAATACGGAAAGGAACAAATTGTTATTTATTTTAGTACCTATGTACAAATGGCTGCTGCTGAGTTAAAATTCGAAATAAAATCATTTAAGCTTAATTGGAAAACAAAAATTCAAATTTATGTATTAAGTAAATAAGTAGAAGAGTGTTCATAAGGTAAGAACTAAACCTACAGAAGTTAAGAATGAAGAGTTGACTCAGTTCTTTTAATTTAAATATTTAATTTGAATTAAAAATTTACCTTATATGACCTTATGAGTTATGGCTTAACCCTCCAAGAATTTTACAAAGTGATTTGTATCCAACTCCAGACAAATTTTGTTCATTTCGAAATGATTAAAAAAGTCGTTTCATACGTTTTACGAGGTAGTTTTTTATTACTAATAATATTTATTAATGTTGAGTTGTTGTGTTTACTCAAATACAAAAATTTATTCGTATTTTACGGTTATTTTTATGATTTTTTCAACAAATGCCGCTTGAAGTAAAAAATTGGTTAAAACTTGGCATAATTACTACCGGTCGAAGTGATAAGGGATAATTTTAAGTATTCCCTTTCTTTTTGCTAATTAGTCTCTCATTAGCCGGCCACACACGACGACGGTTTTTGGCGTACAAACTTGGGACAATCTTTGTGAAAAACTTTTGTACGCCATTTTACCCACAAACGGTGTCGGTTTTCATTTCCATGAACTCCCGACTTTTAACTTTTCACAAAAAAGGAATTTCTGTAAATTCCAACAAACTTAAGAAAGAAATCGCGACTCCACGATCTAATGACAGAGCGATTCATCTTAACAGTTGGTAAACATAGCAAAACCACAGAAAAATCAAAGGCGAGAAATATTTGGGACGGTTTTGGGACGGTTTTAGTTTGTACGCCAAGTTGCCCACAAACGATCAATCAAATGTTTGTACGCGTGCTTGTACGCCAAAAACCGTCCCGTGTGTGGGTTTTCTGTGGTTTTGCTATGTTTACCAACTGTTAAGATGAATCGCTCTGTCATTAGATCGTGGAGTCGCGATTTCTTTCTTAAGTTTGTTGGAATTTACAGAAATTCCTTTTTTGTGAAAAGTTAAAAGTCGGGAGTTCATGGAAATGAAAACCGACACCGTTTGTGGATAAAATGGCGTACAAAAGTTTTTCACAAAGATTGTCCCAAGTTTGTACGCCAAAAACCGTCGTCGTGTGTGGCCGGCTATTAGTTATTTTAGATTTAATAATTCAATTACTTAACGTACATTCCACCGATTATGTGTACTCAAGATTTTAAAATTTATCTTATGCACTTTGGCCAGTTATATAGGCATTATTATTATTCTATAATATTATTATTTATTATTATATTTTATATATATTGTCTCTTAAAGTGTTGGTCGTTTATATCTTCTCTTTGTTTGAGGTAGGCATACAGCGATGACGAAACATTTGTATAGGTAATTTTCAAACATAAAATATATCCGGGTATCATTTGAATATTATTATGTTACATTTTAATTTATGCATAATAAAAGTTGCTCTCTTTTATTTTTGTTCATAGGTGGTTCAAATTTCGTCAATTTCCTTTGGCGGAAAATTGAGCTCAAACAAAACTATTTTTAATTTCCCACCCTGTTTTATGCAAGGATCAGAACCTTTAGAATGCCAGCGCAGACTAGCGGTGAAGTTCCGCGACGAGAATAGCTGTTGCCCGATGCAAAGGTGGCAAGTGTCAAACTGGTTTTCCGCAACCAGTTCACCACTCGCTCCACCAATCGGCGAGAACAAGAGTCGACGAACGGAATCCACCTCATTCTCAGTTGGGTGCGTCAGCTTCTGAAATGTCGTCGTCGTGTCCGTGTGTTGTCATTCGTGCGATTCATTTCAAATAATTTTAATTTCAGCAAATTTCTGTGATTAGTGAATTCCCGAATGTGCGAAAGTTAGAAAATATGTGAACCTGGTGTTTTGGGTAACCGAGAACGGGGCACAGTTAGCAGCAGGTCGCTGCCTTCCAATCAGAATCAGAAAACCGATTGCACTGCGAGTGGAGATTGAAAGTCGGGCGTGGAGCTAAGAAATAGCTGCAGAAATTTTTGGAGTTTCGTTATCCGGCCCGGTTCTGTTCTTGGGCGGCGATTCCGCACGGATATTAGTTGACAGCGTTTCGGCGAGAGGCTGGAGTGATTTTTTTTTTCAAAGATCCTGTCGCGAAAATCAGTTGAATTATTATTTTTTTTTTTTTTGCAATCGGTGAATGTGAATGTGTTTGTAGGAGTGAAGTATTTTTTTTGTCCAGCAACAAGGCTTCCGCTGGCCCTGCACCAGCCATCCACTCGACTGGAATTCGGCCCGATTGGCAAAAAGACAAGAAAAGTTTAGAAAGCATCAAGATGGCGCACCAAATGGCCCCGTCGGTGAACTGCTCGCTAGACGATATCGATTTGAATGCCTTAAAGGTGAGTTGTGTACTTGCGAGAATTCAAGTTCAGTTCAGTTCTGGTCCCGGGCCGCCCGTGCCCGCCGCCGCCGTCGCCGCGGAACCTGTCCGACCCGCTCGCCAGCTAGGTGTGGCTGCATCGATTGGCCGCTCCGTCGTCTCCGTTTCGCTTGGCAAATAATAAACAAAAATCGGCGGATAGTTTGGTGCTAGCGAAAATTGCATTCTTCTTAATCATGCATAAATTGCACACACTCACACACATATACACCTTTTATCTGGCGCGGCCCGCCGTTCGTTGTCTGGCTGCCACCGCACAAAACAGCAAATTTGACAACACCGCACCGAGTTGCAGACATGCTGCACGAAATGTCAACAATTTGAGCGAATCCAAATCCACCAATGTCCCAACTCAATGAACCCACCACACAGTGGGAGAATTTGTTTCCCCTTCACTCTGCTGGCCCCGCCGCGATGGTTTTACACCATGCATGCGAGATAATCCGAATCCGGCTCGCAATGTTTTCCACGTCTTTTTTTTGCTATTTCGCATGGTTTCACCGGCCAGTCGGGAGGAATGGACTAAAATAAGTTTATAATTGCCCGTGACAGGTGTATGTGATAGCATTATCAAAAATTCTGCGCTTTCCCGCTATTTACAGGCGAGGAGGTGTCAAAAGTGGTCTCTCTGGGCGATCGGGCGATGACCCGCCATGGAAATTCCGAATGCTATGAACTGCGAATTAACGAGCTTACAGCGGCTCGACTGGAGCTGGAACGGCGTGACTCACTTTGATTACTTGGCTCAATCGATTGCCTCTAGGAACCGAAGTCTCCCGTCCCGTCCGCCCGTCCACAAAGTGTGCACCGGCTCTTGAATATTTGTCCGCTTGGCACGGCGTTGAATTAAATTTATTATAAGGAATTTGTCAAATGGCGAAATTCGAACTTCGACAACCTGCTCTTTCTCAATCCAACAAATGTGGAAACTTTCCGCGAATTCCCTGGCACAAATTGCTTTGTATAAAAACTATGAAATCCCTTGTCCTCCTCGGGAGACACTTCCGTGGTAGACACCTGCCCATCGTCTCCAGTAACTACGACAAACGGGGGAAATGGCCCAACAGAGGCGTTAACTTGATTTTTTACGGATATTGGCAGCAAATATATCCCAGCAGAACGCTGAGTATGTTACGCAGAAATTGCATAGCGAAATTTCAATTAGACCTTAGCATGGACATTTTCCGGGGTCGTAAACACATTATTCGAAGAAAATTAACTTGGCTACTTGCCAGATGTTTCTTTAATGTTGTTGTTCTTCAAGGGTCTAACTAAGAATTGAGGAATTGCTGCAACTAGCACATTTACACCACATAGGGTAAGGTACCCAGTAACGAGCATCCGAAAACAGTTGACTTTAAAAATGTATACCTACTTACGTACATAATTAAAAAAGACGGACAAGTGCGAGTAGTATGTACTCGCATCCTGAGGATTCCGTACTGTTATATTATCGTTAAATTTTGTAAAGTTATTTTATATTGAAAATTAATTTCGAATCATACACAATAAAAATTGTTTTCACCTAATAATTTTATCATTTTAACCAAATAAATAACAAAAAACTGCTAACGTATACGTAGTATACATCTAAATGAAAAAAGGAAAGGACAAATTTAATTTAGTAGTTACTATGTGCATCAGCAAACTAATGTTTTTTTATTTGATGGGGATTGATATTACTTATGGTCAAAAATCCATAAGTAGAAGACAATTGTTACTTAAAATATTTTATTTTTCAGTTACTCTTACACAGTTTTATGGTAATCTATGACTCAATATCTACTAACCAAATTCAAATCTAGGAGATCGGTAGGAAAAAACAAGATTTCGTGAATTGGCCGTTTGAAATAAAATAGATGTCTCTTTTCTGTGAAATATTTTCTTTTGTTTTTATTTATACATATGTATGTATCTATTGTTCTAGTATTTTTTTACGTTTGTTTGTTTTAATTTTTGAGTAGATTTCATATGAAATAAAATCTGTTGCAGTCTACCTGATAAAAGTTTTAGGAAAATGAATGGCAACAAAAATTCTGTCAGGGGTCTTAGTCTTCAGAAAAACCTCCACTCAGATGTTTTACATCCCGTAACATAGAAAAAGGACTATACATGCATATCTATAATTTGCTACACAATTGGCTTTTCTTTTTGCATAAAAACTTAGTAAAATATTGTAATTTAAAAATCATGAAGAAATTTGCAATGGAATTTAAATCTGGTGATTGAAAAACTTGAATCTATTCTTATTTACCAGATGTGTGTTTCGGGTCATTATCGTATTGAAAGAACCACTGAGGCGGCTTTTTCCATTCGGCATATGGCAACATTTGCGTCTTTAAAATACTTGTGTAAATAAAATGTTCCATTGTTTAAAAAAAAAAAAAACATACAACCCGTCGCCGTTAGGAAAATTTCACGCACGCAAAGGTAAATGTCAAATTTTTAAAATTATGGCTGTGTGCCAAACCAGATACTGTATGATACCAACAAAAAAGCATTGATATCTTGACTGCCACCCACAAATAAGAAATTTTGACTTAATAAAAATGAAATTTGCTATAATTAAAGCATAGGTCTAGTAACAGGTTTATGAAAAAGTGGATTGTTTAGGATTTAATAAAAAAATGTGTACCTAGGTTTTTTAATTTGACATTTTTCCTCCTAAATAAATTCAATTCACTGGTGAGACTTCTTCTCGTCCAAAATACCAAACGAAATACGAAAAAATGGATTTTCGGGCATTTTTAAATCAATTGTTGGTTTGTTATTTATGCATTACAAAATTTCATTCTGTCGAAATTGCATTTCATATTTCCGGACAAAAATTAATATTAAAATCGCAGTAAAAAATTATAAACATTTAGATTTTGAGCGATCGATAAAAGTATACACATCTAGGGATTAAAGTAATCGTTACAGGTAGTGCCTAATAAAATTAACTCAATTTATTTTAAACTAGCTGACCCGTGCCCACTTCGCAGGGCGTCAACCATTTTTACTTGTGATGAAATTATCTTGTGTGGTTCTTAGTATTAAGTATTTAGGATTTATTTTATGTTTATTTTATTTATTGTTGGCTACATTCATCCTATTGACAAATGATGCATCTTGTAAAAGTTTGCCAAGCGGTCCATTTTTACGTATGGAACATAACTACTGACTGTTGTTCCAAAATCGGGGAACAAAGCGCGAGCCCGCGAAGAATATGCGACACGGCTTCATTCTTAACGTTCGCACCCGTCGCGGCTTTCGCACGCGGGCTTTACAGAGTAGTCCGATTTTGATGACTCTTTTTTTATTACATATAGCTGGTTTCACCCGGTATATTATAAGTACTACTTAATAAAGATCTTTGAAATGTTCGACTTTCGTAAAAAATTTTATGACTTATCGTCGCTATATTGGGTCCGCCATTTTGAGTTTCCAAATTTTAATAGTAGATTCGAAAATAGTGATATCAAAATACCCATAGTACTAAATTTCACTTAAATTCGTTGAAGTTTGAAAATTGTTGGTCGCCATATTGGATCCGTCATCTTGAATTTCCAAATTTCGAGCTTAGATTCGCAATCAGGAGATCCGAAAACCCCCGAATACTAATTTTCATGGCAATCCCTTGATATTTACAATTTTTGACCGCCATCTTGGGTCCGCCATTTTGAAACCCCCGAATAAAAAATAGCCTATGTCACCCGGGGATAGTGTAGATTCCCAACGGTGAAAGAATTTTTCAAATCGGTCCAGTAGTTGCGGAGCCTATTCAATCCAAACAAACAATCAAATCTTTCCTCTTTATAATATTAGTATATATAAGTATAGAAGTATAGATAGATGTAAACGATCTACACATTGTAAAAGATACAAAAGGCAGGGAAGATGTGCCCGGGCGATTGGAGCACTGTTTTCCGTCCACTTAAAAGCGTAATTCTGGCTTATTCTGCATCATGTATCTATGAAGAATTTTTTTTTTATTTATGTTAGGTTCTTAAGGCCTGTCCGAATCCAAGTCTATGTCTATGTCTTCGTCTCGTTATAACAGTTCGTGACGTCACACCGAGCTAAGCTCTGTCCGAATTCATGTCTATGGCTGTGAGCTTAGCTACGTAGTATAACAGTTAAGTCAATTGCTTAGCTTGATGAGCGAGTCAAGGCTCGCGTTGACTTCGTGAAGTAGACAACGTGCAATTGGTTGTGAAATAGGACTCTTTTAAGAAAAATTAAAAATGTCAGGTACAAAATGTAAGTAAAATGAATTGCAATGGCTATATACATGTTCTGAAGAACAATGTTTTTATTGTAGGGACTAAAGAAAATGTATTAAAATTAATAATGTTTGCATTCATATTTTCTTGTACTCTTCCTTCCATTATTAATTTATATTTTGAACGCTACACTTTTGTCCTCCTCTTAGGTACAGACAATTAACTTACGTTAGGTTAACTTCCAACGTCAAATTTCAAGCTAAGCAAACCAATTCGGACAGGTTAGCTTTGCCTTCGTCTTAATTGTTATAATAGCTCAGCTTTTTCGCTGACGTCATAAACTGTCGTAACGAGACGAAGACATAGACATAGACTTGGATTCGGACAGGCCCTTAGTAAAGCTGTCTAAAGAACGTACTTATCTAATTTTTCCCAGAAAGTCATAAGAACGGCCCGATCCAAGTGTCTTCTAGTTCGAGACAAATTTAGTACAGTTACAGCCCATTTTGCGACGTTTGAATCCAATTTCATCTCGTCAAATCTCAAGTGAAAAGCGCAAACTGGAATACATTTAAGGTATTCAAATTATGGACAGGCACTTAGTTAATCGAAAAGCAGTTTTCAAGAAAATAAATATTAAAAGATGTCATCAATGTGTAAAAATATTTGTGCGAAGGATTATTTTGTTTCATTTGCAAAAAATTAATCAAGTTAAAAGTAAAATATGTAAATCTGTAAAATTATTATTTTGTTGTTTTACAGAATATTTTATGTTGAACTTTAATCAATAATATGTAAAACGGAAAAGGTATAAATATGTTTTCTCTTCGCTTAAATTTGTTTTATACATATTATACATTTGCCACTCTAATAGAACCCTTACTCTTAGAAAAGATTTCCACTGGATTTCCCTCCCATGGCCATCCTTTGAATTGCCAGGCAGGACCCATGACGAATACAGCGACGACCCTTGTCCAATCCTGGCCCGTTAGCTTCTGTGGATTGTCGATGATTCGGTAGGGCACAGTCATGTTTGCGTCTTTGCGCCTCTATGGGTTCAGGTTCCTATGATTTGAAGGGCAACAAATTTTAGGAAACATACCTGAAGCAGCACTTCATTGTCACGTTGACAACCCTTGGCTTTCTTTTCCTCTGTAGGTACAAATTTCAAATCTTGGAGAATATCTTTTGCGTTGTACATTGTGATTAAGCTTGTCGCTGCTGGAATGATTATAATTGGCGTTCTTGATGTTCGCTTCTGAAGACTCTGTGGGATAATACGTCCTTGTGATGCTGGCAGAAGCTCCTTCGGACGGCCTAGAAAAAATCAACCTCTTTAGATTGTGATAAATGTAATGAGGTTTAATCAAATACCTTGAGGCATCGGAGCTGATCCTTCTGTTACTGATTTTAGAGACATACCGTGGTAGGTACCCATTGTATCAATCTTGAAACCCTCAGTCTCTGCAAAAACAATTTAAATTCAATTGAGTTCAATTATTTATTGATGTTTATAGCCAAAACACTCAAATTGAAAAAATCACCATTATTTAGTAATTCGTTTTTGATCTGGCATCGAGATCAACCCATAAACTCAATATAGTTTTAAACTATTTTTTATGTTAAAAATCGGCAAATTTAAATGAATACTGTTAGAAACCAAACCAGTCTCACCTTCTTTCTGTCGGTTAAATCTTTCCTGATCATAACGATTGTATTGGGCCAGTTGGGGCTTGGGATTCGGCATTCGCGGTGGTTCTGGCATTCTGATGGGTTGCGGCTGAGGTTTTGTTCTACCTTCTTCATGAGCCTTGATACCTTGTAATATAGCGAAGGTGTTTTTGGAAAAAACCTGTAATTTTCAAATATTACACCTAACAAAAAGAAAGGATGTAAATCGAGATGTACCTTTCCAGTGCTTTGGAGAATTGTAGTCCTAGTGCGCCACTGCCGTTCCCTGCTAATGATATCCTTTGTGGAGTCGACGTCGTAGTACAGAATAGCTCGAAGATCTGTGCCCATTGTGTCGTCGTCGTGCCGCTTAATTGTATTCCTTTTGTTGGCGAGACGTTTCGCCTTAATCGCAGCGATCTTTTCTACGGACATAGTCTCGGAGAGCGACTTGATATTGTCTACGTTTACGGAAGCCTCCTTTTTGTTAACATCTAGACGAGCAGCAAGCTGCTCGCGAACTTTCTGCACTTGGGTATCTTCATAACGTGCCTTTTTTGCCATGGAATCAATCGTGGAACCTTCGCTTTCCATAGGCCGTTTTACCTGTGTGGGAATTTCGAGGGGGGCACTTTTATCGATGCTAGCATACGCCGAGGATTCTCCATTTAAATATGCAAGTAGCTCTTTCCTATCAGGGCGGTTTACAGCGGGAATATCTCCTGCCTAATAATGAGGATTCTTTAAAATCTGAAGGTCATGGGGAAATCGACGGGGACAAGTTACCGCGCACTGCCGGACGTAAACAGAGTGCTGAAGCTGGACATTCTTGAGGAGGTAGAGGAGGCACTCCAGGGTGTAGTACTCCCTCGGAGCGCCTTTTTTGCCCGAACTGAAACCATACGAAATAAATTAAAGGAACACGCTAACCTCACCCGACGCCATTTTACCCATATTTCAGGCAATTGGTCTTCACATTTTTTGGCCACGAAAATTCTCCAAATATTATTTGATTATCGCGCTCAATTATTTCCTTTTTGTGTATTTTGTATTGGCGTAATAAACTAAGCGGATCAGCCATTTCGATAACTCGTATAAAATATTAAATTTGACAACCGCGTTGACTTGCACGAAGAGTTTTTGTTTTGTAATTTGAAAACACTGAAGTTGTTCTGAAGTTGTTTGCAATTCGAATGAGTTGATTTCTTGACGTTCTTGCAATATTTCGGATTTTCTTAAATAAGTTTCATTTATTTTTTCTTTAAAGGGAAACTAAAACCAATCGGGAGCAATTCACTCGCGGAATTGTCATTTTTCATGCAAAAATGTAATATAAGGCTGTGTGCCAAACCAGACTTTTCTTCTGCAAAGTCCGGTAAAAATGTACTAGATTAAGTTGCCTGTGCCAAACAAGAGGAGTCTTTTCAAGTGACGTTGGATTGATTATACACACCCAAAGTCGGGAAATGGACGAAGGAGATATCGAAGTAATAAATTTATTTCTTCAAATGTTGGCAAACTCACATACTGTTGTAAGATAAGGTTTAAGACAATTAGGAGAGAGGAAATAAAACAAATTCAATTGATGCTTTTATTTGATTTTTATTCGCTATCCGAAGAAACTTCAATACCATGCTTCTCCTTGAAATACTTCTGAATGGCTTGCTATTTTTTCTTCAGACCCTGTAAATTATTAGTAACTTCATACTTATTAGTTTTTAATAATTTTTTACTTACAACGTTCAGAATATTCTCTTCAGCTCATTTTTCTAACGTCTTCAATTAACTCAAAAGATTTGAAAATCAGCGTAGGTGACATGTCAAAACAGTGTTCATTCGTTTAAATTTTCGGGAGTGGTGGCTCTGCTTTCGATAAGGGGAAAAGTACTGAATTGTCATTGAAAATTCTACTCGCCAGATTACTTTTCGTTGAAAAGTCGACTTTTCAAAAGAAAAGTCTGCCAAACCAGCCTTAGTCTCATAATCTAGTACATCACTCTAAGTGGTTTATGGAATCGGGAATCCCGATTTGCTCTAAGTTAGCAAACCTTGTGTGAGTTAGAGAAGCTCTAAACTCTAAATCGTTAGGGAATCCCGGGGCTGGTCATTGTTATTTAGTATTTCCTTGTTTAGCATAGGCAACTTAATCTAATACATTTTACCGGTCTTTTCAAACGAAAAGTCTGGTTTGGCACACAGCCTATGTCTAGCAATTAGACCATTCTCCCTTATCTACGTATTTTGAATAAAACTCGTTAACTATGCATGGAAATTGATTATATGTATCTGCGCCCTCCACCCTGATGAAAATGTTCCATCCAACAGTACGAAAATTAATAAAATTTATTTTTTTTCCACATTTGTGAATCTTTATGAGAAGTCACTTGTTGCTACAACATTTGGCATGCCAGCAGGAACATACTCGTAAAATCTGTTTTATTGGACTTTTATAAATATTTCTCGTTAAAGTTCAACTGGACTTCCCTTACGAATTATGGCGTTGTAAAAGGAATAGCATTTATGACGAAAATTTTACAATGAATGTGCTTATGCCTCAACCACTTTGCAGGGAGATAAACCATCCCTTTACGATTTACTGCCAGCCTTGCCAATAATTTTATGCATAACTGCACACTCAACTGGCTATGATTAATTTTCTTGCCACATAAAAATGTTAATAGAGATTTTAATGTCGAGGAATAAAAAGTCGCGTTGCTTAAAGCTGCAAGATCTAGTCTCCCTTCATTTTTCTCAGCGAAATTAAACAAAGTGGTGTTTCTTGATTCGTTTTAATGAATTTTCTGTAGGCGTATGTACATACCTACATAGATATAAGCTTCTAAAGCACAAAAATTATCAACCTGGAATAAATACATATCTTAATAGCAGTTACTTATGATATGATTTATAAATGTCATTACCTAGGGGATTTTATTCGTTTGATTATTTATAATCCCTCTTTGCAATTAATTTGCACAACTGCCTGTCTTACTTCGAGTTTACTGCTGTTGTGTTTTAAAATAGCACTTAATGACTTCCAGGTTTTCGGTGCTTCATTATCATTGAACATTCTATTTAATAACGCTCAAAAACGTGTTACATATATTTTTCAGAATATATGTACGTACATACAGTATGTATCATTAACCTAACAACCCTACAATAGAATAATAAATAACATTGTAGATCTAAACTATAGAGATAGCCAATTCTAATATTGTCAGAGGAACATTTAGAAAAACGCAAATTTTGACAAGTTTTATACACAAACAGTAGGAATATAGTAGTAATCTGATAAGACATTTCGGTTACAGTAAATAACATAAGTTTTTTTTCACAATTGTTTTCAAATATGTATAGTATACTTACATAGGTAGTACGCCAATCAATTTCTCGAATCCACAGAAAACTCTACTATACGATGTCGCAATTATATTAATAACTATACGACATATGACAACTTGGAAAGTTAAATCCTAAGCTTATATTTTGTGTCAAAATTTATGTAAAATTAATTGACTATTAAAATTTGCCAAGAAGAAGGGAACCTAACAAATTTTCTTGTAAAGCAATTGAAAAAGTTTATACATTCCTGTAGTTATCATTTAATGAACGTCTATAGAGCGTAGGACCCATTTAGATCTGAATTCTTTTATCAGCGAAGCTGACAATCCCCCATGTTCTTTCTACCGAACTTGGTTCTTTTTTTACATTTAACTACATACATATATGTATATGTTTTTGGTGGAATATCATTAATTTTTGTAAAGTTACATTCTTTTAATTTAAATAGATATAACTATTACTAAATAAGTATCTACTCAATGGTTTTTCCTGCGTACTCTTCATTGTTTTCTTTGTTGTGTAATTTTCTGTTTCTTGCACGGTGGAAATGTTAGATAGAGCGCATTGTCCATTCGCAATGATGATTTTTGTTTTATTTTATTTACCTATCATTACAAATAAATAAAATTCAACATCATATAAAAACTAAAAAGATCATGATTTCAAGTTTAAAAAAGAAACATTTTATGCTAAGAAATTTATTCGTGATCATCATTTATAGGTGATCAACAACTTTTGACTGGCCTTATATTAATATCTGAGTTAGATTCATCATCAAGTTCGACTGAACTTCCGATAGTTTTGGGTTTTTAAAATTCTGTAATTAGAGATTGCTTGCTCTTGCTTTAGAAGTCTTTATAAGCATAGGCAGCCTAGAAATTTTGAAGATTTATGGAGAGTAAGCTGGGGCTGTATTAGGACGAAGACTAATTTCCGTTAAACATGTACTTAACTATAGCATAAATTACTATAGGTTTCATAATAAGGAGACCAAATTAGGCTTGCATATTCTAGGTTAAACGTAAACCTTACCTAACGAAATGCCAATATTATGATTTCTTTTCTCTTTAATGTTTGTCACAATGAACCGAAATTTAAAGTTAAAATTAAACAAGGAAAGTAATCTTAAACTTAAATGAGGAAAGGAAAAGAAAAGAAAAACAAAGAAAGAAGTCAAATGTTTCGAAGAAGTAGTAACAAAGCCGTTTCTGTTGCAGACACGTTATCATTGTCTGAAGAATTATTTTTAGATATGGATTTATTTGCGCTTTTAACAGTTTCGTCGTTTATTTATTTTGTCTAATTTTAACCAAATCCTTTATGTTATGCATATCGTACATTAGTTTATCTTTAAATCAATGATTACTAATTTCGGAATGATTCTTATGTTTATCGTTGACCTAAATAATTCACAACGTAGTGGCGAAGTCCGCACCGACAAAAAAAAAAAAAGTGATGCAACAGTCTCTGAGAAACAATTTGTTTACTTAAACGCGGAAAAGACCTCGAATGGATGACAACAGCGTTGCACTCTGCCTGTAAACAAGCCATATGAAGTTATCCCTGTGACTACTCTAAATGGATCTATAACCTCGTATAAGAACAAAACGTGGACGCGAAGGAAATAGTCGTTTAATAAAATCACACTTGAACAGACAGACGCCTTAAATGCTAAGTATGAATTTAAATTCATAAAGATATTTACAGACGGTTTGGTTAAATTACTTTTGTTTTGGTATTTTCTATTATCATTATTTTTACTTTGATTTTTGTTAGTATTTTTAACAGATTTAGTTAGTAATAATAATCATAGGCATCTAATTCGCCTCCGTTTCTATATATTGGCTTTGAAAAGTACAAAAATTGTAAAATCATTGTAAAAAAATGAATAGAAATTTTAGTGTGATTTAAATTCAATTTGGCCGAAAGGCTA
The DNA here is from genome assembly GCA_933228815.1 of Machimus atricapillus. Classification (NCBI taxonomy): domain Eukaryota; kingdom Metazoa; phylum Arthropoda; class Insecta; order Diptera; family Asilidae; genus Machimus; species Machimus atricapillus. Next base: position 33,586,098 of record OW121784.1, read on the forward strand.
TCTCGAAACCCTTTGTAAAATCAATCTTATAACTATTTATTAACTATATGAAAATGTGAAAATTCCACCGATTTATATATAATTACTTCATTGTAAATATTCAATAAGCGAGAATTAAAAAAGCAATAGTAACTAAAGGGATATAAGTGAGTTAAGGGTTTGGGGTAGTCAGAGGCATTTTAATGTGAATTTTAAGATAATTTAAACATTTTTGGATGGAAGAACGCTCTTTTACAAATAATGTTTTTCGGTGACAGTATAATAGCTTCTTAATATTTAATCCAACAACAATGTTAGTTTAATACTCTGTCTAGTGCCCCATCGATGCTTTTGTTTTCTTTAAATTAAAAAAAATTGTGGCCTTGAGAGTGTTCTTGTGAATTGTAAGGTAAAAACAGCTCTTGTGTATTGGTTATGAAACAAAAAGTCGAATATTTTATAAAATATAGTGGTTACCATCTTTGATAATGTAGTTTTAAGAAAAAGCTTCCAAAGTTTTACTATCTGCCGTCAATATTAAAAAGGTCCTACGGCGCACGGTTATTAACTATAGGATATCTCAAAGTATCCATTAAATCAAATTGAACTTTTCATTAAATATTTTTCTAATTATTCTATAAGAAATAAAAAAAAATTAAACGACTTTTTGAAAAAGCTGACTGGCCCTTACTACTTAAAATTTGAAGTTATCGATTTTTATTAGACCGAAGAAAATTATTAGCAAAAAAGGAAAGAAATTGTATTTAGTGCTGCAGTAATACAAAGGTTATAAATAACTTTCCATACACTTCTACAGATATTATATGTTTATAAAGTAAGCCCACTAGGGCTATATATTATGATATTATATTTGGTAACTAAACAACGTAATTCCTTCGATTGTATTTTTTGCCAAGACAATAACGTAACACTATAGTCACCTTCACAAAAAACGCTGAAGGATTACGAAATTGGTTTTGTTTTTTTTTCTAAAAATTTCACTCTTTAGTAACATTATTTAATATTGTGTTAATAATTTGGAATACTAAATATAGATTTATATACAACAACTTATGGCTGAAGTAAAAGTGCTACATTGGAAATTCGCTCGGCAGGAAATATCAAGTTTGATACTTTGATATGAAATTTAAATAAAAATTATTCTAATATACAATATTAAATGGTAAGGTTATTAAAAATACTATTTATGTGTGATAGCTTTAAGTTGAAGAATAAATAATTTTACTTTGGCAAATTTAGATGCACATATGTATGTATGTATTAAACTACTCGGAGGGCCAATAATAGTCTGGATAAATATTTTCGAGGTTAACACCAAACAAACTTACGAGCCAAAAAACAAAATTTTGTATTTAACGGTCAGTTAGCTCATTCGAGTCATTTAGTTTCAACAGAAAGTCTGAAAAAAATTTATTAGGTGCTATTTTTCATGTCACATTATTTTCACTTTAGTCACTGGCACTTATTCTACTTTTTTCCTCGCTTTTATCAAGCGTAAATGTGGCATTTGTTACATTTTTCCATAAAATAACCGGGCAAGTGCGAGTCTGACTCGCGCACCGAGGGTTCCGTAAAATATTTTTTTTTATGAGATGTAAATATAAATTAACGATTTTCGGATTTTTGACTTGTGCTGTGAGACCTTGCTTCTTACCAAATTTCATGATTCTAGGTCGACGGGAAGTACCCTATAGGTTTTGATTCCCTGTCTTGGCAGACAGACAGACAGACAACGAAGTGATCCTAAAAGGGTTCTTTTTTTCCTTTTGAAGTACGGAACCCTAAAAATTAACATTTTTAGCTAAGTAAGTTAATTAAAGCCAACTACAGTATGTATTCTTTGCAGTTCATGTTTCATAGATTGGCTTTATTGAAGGTCTTTCACCTACAAACAATCGAAATTTTATCGCTTGGTTTTACTGGCTTCACTTAAGCAATTCCTAGCAATTAAGCAGTCTAATTCATGCGTGACCTAATGTCATGGTTGACAAAGACTTCCACTAACAAAAGCAGCTGGGAAACATTTTTCGATGCACATGGCCAAGATCAGTGGCAGCGATGAACTTTAGTGAACTTTTTTCGAAATAAAGTAAAAAATAATAATAACGCACGCGCAAAAACGGTGCCATATTCAGCATTAAATCCCTTAAAAGTATCATAAATTATGTGAACTTCGAGAGTTTTTCGTTGCGGACGTTATCTCGCCAAATGGTCTGTTGGTTGACTTGACTTGCAATAGAAATCCTTTGTCTGCAGATGTTGACGACTCAACATGCATATCTACATGTGTTATCGATTTTTATCAGAGCTTCGACTATACAGAATTGCTTTCTTCTGACCGGCAAATTTCATCATTTTTGACACGAAATCGTCGATAAAACTTATCACCTAAAAAATAAATATTTCCCTTTTTCGCCTTTATGAATCCCGCAGATAAGAAATTCCAAATATCAAAACGCGTTTTGTATATTGCGAACGTTTGCATCTCTAAAAGAATTTATATTTTGCTGCGAGAGTGTGGTGACCAAATGTTACATAGAATATGTATGTCTGGTATAACATAGCCACACACAAAATTGCCTGTAGTGTATGCAGTAATTGAATTCAAATGAAACATATATAAGTACTTGAAATAAAAAAAAAACGCAATTATTATAAACTTCTTAACAAAAGTTTAGCTCTTCCGAAATAAATCTGGGTATATCACACTTCCGCCAGGTTAAATTATAATTTGCGCAAGCAGAATTCCGTCTAATTCTGTACTATAATCGTAAGGTGTACTGCATTGATATGTGGATTCTGCAGAAATTCATAAATGTTTTATCGCTGATGAAGCGGCACAACAAGCACGTTATTAGTCACTTCTTGAAATAGATAAAATACTCGCAAAAAATTACCTGTTCTTGGAATTAACCTTATATTCAAAATTTTATCTGTATTGAAAAATTGATAGTGCGGGTGGAGGATACACAAACACTACTTACTTTTACATGGAAATCTCTAGCTCATAATCAACTGCTTGCTGGAGAGGCAATAAGCCCAATTGAATGAATAATCCAAATTGTTTACTTGTTGCTTGACTGAGTTGGATCTCGACATTGCTTATCACTAGTGACCCATTTCTCATTGGCCGGATAGCTAGTGAATTGATCTCGAAGATAGTACAATACATACATATATTTAAGAATTACTTCTTAAATCTAATTAGACTGCATATGAATATTGCAATTTTAGTAGTATTTTTGCTAGGTGCCACATTAAGCTGTTAGAAACAAAGAAAATAATAAATTATGATTCAATTTATATAACCTAAAATATTGTTTTAAATGAAATTAAAATTTTAGTCGAAATAGTCATAATGCCATTTCTTGTCTAGGTCATCTGGGTTAGATACTACAAAGAAAGAAAACGAGCGAACTATTGCTTTGAAACTTCGTGCCCTTTTTATCATAATATGTACTTCTAAGATACTAATTAACTTGAGTTTCAAAGTTTAAATTAGGTATACCTAAGCGTGATTTAACTTGACCAATAATGGGTAGATGACTTCAAGATGCACTTGGTCCTGCTTGCGAAAACTCAAAAAAAAAATACATCAACAAGCAAGCGCTAATCTAACGTGGCAAGGTGTGTACGTCTTTTCCTCTTCTAGCATTAAAACGTTAGCACTTTACGAACAATTTTGCCATGGGAAAAGTCTCGATCGTATGGAGTAGAAAAATTTGAGTGCGATCTTGAGGTGTCTTTCAGAGGTCAAAATGGAGGCAATTAAATCACATTTTAGAATATATTTTTTCGAGTTTTTCCATTTCTGGGGTAAAAAATGTGGGGTTCCTTTTGGAAAATGATTTCAAATTTGAAATAACCTTGAAGGTCATGATCATAGTCAAATCTGGGGTCACCGCCGGTGAAAAATATTAATTTGTTGTTTCACATTTCCCCCAAAATGAACTCCCGCAGCTTTTGTAACGTCAAATCAACTCGAGAACTTCAAATCGAGAACCTGTCCAAAGCGAAACAATGGACAAGCTCCTCCAGTTGCTAAGTGGAAGCATATTTTGAAGGGGACATTCTCATTTGAAATGGGGAAAAAAAACACTTTTATAATATTTTTTTGTAAAAGATGTATAATAAATGTGGAAAAACTATGTATAGTAGGTACATTGTTATATATACCTTGAAGAATAGAAAAAAAGAAAATTTAACCAGTTTTGCTTCATCCTGTGGGTGGTAGAGCGTTGAAGGCATTCCAAAAGACCTGTTTTTAACGGTAGGACACTTTTTGAGTTTCTGAAAAGGAATTGAGTTAATTCAAAATGGACTACGTGCTTTCGATATTTCGCTAGGGAATATGTCTAAAAAATTCTTTTTAAAAATTTCTTTTCATAACTTTATTCAAAATTTTTTGAACACATTTAAAAAATTGCACTTTTTGGGGGTGAAACACCCCTGCATAAAGGGTGGATTTGTATAAACATACATTTTTGGAGATATATCCCCTAATATATTGTATAAAGCATCGAATGCCTTTTGGTTTCTTTGAATCTGATGATTAGGGACTGAGAAATCTGTCCTACGAGTTTAGAAAACCATATTTGGAGAAAATCGCGTTTAAAATTTTTTTTCGATATTCATACGTTAGGTACCTACTGCTATAAATATACTTTTAACTGTTTTTCTATGCCGAATTTCTTAAAATGATTTTAGGAGAATATTTCCGTGATGTTTTAGAGCACATTAATGTAAAAAAATCGCTTTTCTTCCGATTTCAAATGAGAATATCCCCTTAAGGAGTTCACAACGAGCAATAGAAGTGCAACTGGAACGAGAACAAAAATTAATTATTTTTTTTTTTTTGCATAATCTACTTGCGTTTTGCTACTGAAGTACACATGTTTATTAAAAAGATTATGGAAAATTTGGTATCTATTTAAAAAGAAAAAGACTACAAAAAATCGGCCTCACCGGTCGTAAAAATCGTGTGTAGATATTTCAGTAGATAAAAATGATAAAATCTACCTAAGAAGCTACAGTTGATATTTCAATTGGATAAACATTACGAATTACGTATTACGTTCTACTACACACCGATTTTGAAAAAGTGAACTCAAAATAAATCTATTCAAAGGTTGAAAAGGATATGTTGTATGCATATGTATGTGGCATAGGTATGTACTCGTATTTCCAGGCTCGATAAATAAAAAGCTGTATGTGTTGTAGTACAATATTAGAGAGGATGATGGATTTTCGTGTTCTGCTTTAAATTTATGAGGTCCTTGCAAGAACTTACGAGCATTTAAGCTAATTGAATATCTAGGGTTTAAAAAAATACCCGAAGTTGCCTAATTTAATTGGATAATAAATTCCGAAAATGCAGAATGTTCTCGTGCGTTACATCTAAATTGATCACAACATAATGTCATCTACCTAAAAGTTTTATTACGTTACACGCAGTTCTACAAGATACTTTATTATTCAATTATCTAGAGACGAAAGTAGACAGACGGATTTGGTGTCTTTTCTAATTATTATGACTTGATGACTAACAAAACCACAAAAAGTTTTCCCGCCTCCATTACTCGTCCGCTGAGTGATATAAATGTAATATTTTATCTGTCAACCGTTTGAGGTAGGCAGGTCACACTCGCATGCCTTCCAAATTGGGCTCCATTACCTTATCAGTTCACATTATAATTTTGGAGTTTTCTCACGCCTGATTCGAAATTTTCACCTTAATGCTCTGACGTAAAGCTTTTTTACGCTAACTAATCAAAATATCACGTTGCGGAGGCGTTTTTAACAGCTCGTTTTACCTTTTCCATTTTGTTGCACACACGACCAAATCTAAATTTAAATGATTACACTAAATTACACGAATTATGCAAATCGGCTGTTACAGTTTTCTTAAAAATTTTCCGGTAGTTTCTCGTTGTGTTCTTTCATTGTTTTCTATTTACGTACCTAGACTACGATGAGTTCTGGTTGCTTATTTCCCATTGCAAACAAATTTATTTTTAGTTTTATCAGCTGCGTCTCTAACTTAAAGATAAATTGTAAATAATCATAAAAGTAGCAACTGCTGATACTTTCCATTCATTGGTCATTAATATCTTTTCACAATTCAGTACAAACGTCGAAATGCGCCAGGAATTACAGCAACAGTTGAGGGAAATGTCTAAGGCATTCAAGACGAACGAAGATCAATTGACCTTCTTCTATTAAGATACTTGAAAAACCAACGATGATGCACTCGAGATAATGAGTCTTTGATAACAAAGGTTAATGGTCATCAACTGTACGACCCGGAGCTGTTTCCCCGGTACCATACAATCAGGAATTATGTTCGAGTACTTGCGTTGTGGAAGTCGTTCAAGATTTATTGAAATCATGAATTTAATTTTTCCTTGAAGATCGATTTAAATTTACAACCTTCATCTTCCTCCTTCGAATTATTTAAACCGATTATTTATTTCAATTCAATTATTGGCCTTTTCCTGTTTTGCATTCAAAGCATTTATTTCCAAAGATGCATCATCGAGGTTTTGTATTGCTCGTTTTTGAATTAATTAGTTGAGGTGAATGGTCAATTCACAATCGGTTGAGTTTGATGGGATATTTTGTATAACGTGTACCAAATCATTTAGTTCTGACTATCATTCATTCGAATTTTTGTATAATCTTCATTTTAAATATCTTAGTTATGCATACATATTATAAAACAACGTTAAAAAAACGAACGAACGAAAATTGGAAAAAAGTCTATAAGATTAAAAATAAAATTCGTCAATATACAATGTACTGTACATTGTACATACATATGTAGGGCATGCCAAAAAAATTTCAACTACATACTATGTTTGCGCAGGTGAAAAATCTAGACAACTTTTGTTTCAAAGAAAATTTCAATAAATATTGCAGCGTTTTTTTGATTGTTAAAAGACTTCGTGAACACGGTCTATTTAACAGTCTAAAAAAAGACTTTTTTATTCAATTGATCGAATTGCAATTATTTTTCTTTATAGCCAGCTAAAATTATCATATTGTAAAATTAGTTTCAAGGACGAAAATGATTTCTTTCTTTAGCAGTTTTGATTTGTTCAATTATTGTAATATGTATGTATAATAACTAATTAGAAACAGTCTTGTAAAAGTAAATGTATTGCGTATTCCGTCAGTTTCTTCCGTCAAATTTTTACAAAATTATTGAAGTTATATTTTTTATAATACCCTAAAATTAAATTACTAACTCATATTTTTTTAATTCGATCAAACTTTACTTAACATTACTAACAAATGCGTTAATGTATCAATATTTGCTTGGACATTTAATTAGAAACAGCATAATATAATACAAAAATAACAGATTTATTCGAATCTTTTATAAAAAATATAATTAATATTTTGTTGGAAATCCTTTTTGGCTTATTACTTCTTCACATCTGCTTCGTAGCGATTCGATTAGCCGCCAGCATTTTTCCACTGGGGTATCTTCCCATGCTGTTTTAACAGCATTGAAAAGATCGTCAAAATTTTTGAAGTTTTGACCAGAAACTGTTCTTTTAACATCCGCCCAAAGGTGCTCAATCGGGTTGAGATCCGGACTAGAGGAAGGCCATTCAAGGACATCGACGGAATTATCCTGAAGGAATGTTTTCGTTAACTTTGCCGTGTGCTTCGGATCATTGTCCTGTTGGAATTTCCAAATAACAGGCAAATTCTCCTCTGCCCACGGCAACATCACGTTTTCAGGATCTTTATATACTTTTCTTTCGTTAACGTACCCTCTATTTGACAAATCGGTCCAACCCCGTTCCCATGCTTAACAACGTGTGTGGTGTATCTTGGATTAAATGCAGCACCTTTGGGTGCTATACTTTTGTACATCTGATTGCAACTGCAACACAATGCCCACTCCGGACAGCAAATGGCAACCAGCATAAAGGTTAATTATAGTTTTTGAGAATCGGAGAAATTGGAGAGAAGGAAATAGTCGTTGATTGTAACCGTGCTATAGTTTCTAATTAGTTGTCCATGACTGTAGGTACTTATTTCTTAACATTTGTTTTACTATACACTATTTTTCTGTTGTTGTATAAATCAACTTTACTCAGATTGCAGATCGAGAATGCTATGAATTATAATTAAAGACTGTGCTGTTCACTTTGCCGTAGAAGTTCGGAACACGAGAAAGATATTATTTAACTATAAACAAACAAAAGTAATACTAAATGTTGTTCCCTCAGAGTGTTAGCTTTTTTCATATTTGGAAGTTTTATGACGAAGTCTGGAACAGGGATATGATAAGACTATCATGAAATTTTTGATATATTCAGTTCCTCAATCTCTTACAAAAAGATATTAAACTCGAATTCTTAAAATACCAAAAATTTCATGATTGCTTTTCTTTTTACATACAACTGTATATTTACATATTATGATACCTTGCATGCTAAGTAAATTTACTAATTAATTGTTTCTGGTACGCTTGGCATCTACTTTTCAAATTCGGAATTCACCAATTGCTGCGAAAAAATCGTATATTAAAAAGCTTTCAAACTCTTCTACGAAAAGGAGTTGATCTTTGCTTTGTACATTTTTGACGAAATTAATATGTGGTGACAATCTTGGCTTTGTGTCTTCAGTTGCTTCAACTGGCAAAAACCACGTGTACTAATATTAATTTATCTCTGAATTCAAATATTCCAACCAATTATTTAAGGGATCAAATCTACCTTACTTAGGAATTTGTTAAGGGTATATGTATATGTACAAAGTTAACAATTATGTTATTTATGATTACTGATGTTTTTTAAAATAACCATTAACAAACAATAATTTTTTAGAAAAAAATATAATTTAGAATCGACCTTGACTAAACACCTTGTATACAATAAGAATATAAAATGTGTTAGCATCTAACGGTCTGCATGATAACTCCTTGAAATATTTATGTATTCAAAATATACCATACTAAAATATTTTTAAGTAAGGTTACCGTATAAAGCAAAAGTGTTAATGAAACATCCTTGAAACAAATTAAAAAAAATGGTTCCTTGGTTCCTTTAAAAAATGCAAATGCATCAGAAAAATCAAAATAACTCGTAAAAAACGCATCATACAAAAAATTTGTCTAGACAAAAAGTAAATATCTCCAAAGAGGGCATGGACCTGTCCTAAAATCAGCCCACCCCCACCCCTTGAGTTGTGGGCCGGAGGGCAACTTATAATACATCAATTGGGAATTATGATGAGCAGTTTTTGAAAAGCTATCTAATAAAACCAAACTCAAATCCCATAATTTTACCCATAATTAACACCTCCCCGCACCCAGCAGTGTGGTGGGTGGTCGATTTTGAAATATTGACACATGTTTTTTTTTGAACCGACGACGTGTATTTCGTGAGAACGTGCCGGAACTTTTTTTCACGTAAATAACTCATCCTCTCGCGCACTCCCTGTAACTAATTGAAAAAAATCGTTCAGATAAAAGTTTCGTATTTTTTCTCGTAGAATCAGAATACGCAATAAAAAAAAAGGGGTTCTCTTTTGAAATTTAAAAGTAGTCCCCTGGCCCACAACACGGGATGGGAGGAGGATTGATTTTAGGACAGGTCGATGTGCCCTTTGGATATTTATTTTTTGTCTAGACATTTTTTTTGCATGATGCGTTTTTTTCGAGTTACTTAATTTGGCCGGCATAACATTTTTAATGAAAATTGTTTGTTAATAGTTTTTTAAGCCTCTGTGATCAATAAATACCATGTCATTTTTACTTTATTTCATCACTCACTTTGCATATCCTCACAAATTTCCTAAATACCAGTAAAATATTGTTATCATGCTTACACTTAGTGCACATTTAAACCACCTGACTTTGCCCAGAATTTAAGTTTCTCTAAATAAATATTAAAACAGATGTCGCCGTACATTTGCACTTGGCAAATATAAAGTTCACAAAATTTAGGAAGAGTTTTGAGAAATAATAGCGCATTGGCAACAGGAAGGAAAAATTCACCATACTATCATGAACTTTATAAGGCTGGAAAGAATAGGAATCGGCTTATCGTTACTGTCGCATATTATGATTAGTTATTATAATTAGTAAAAAAAATTCTAAAACAACATAAATACATAAAGAACAGGATTTATATAACTATGCCATTTTTTAAGTTTTTTAAACAAAATTTCTGTAATTTGTTAAGGAATATTAATAACATCCAAAACTTCACCAATGTTTAAATCCTTTGAACATTTTTTTTATATAAGTCGTGTTTTTTCCCTCACCTAAATATCTTGTAATGATTCAAAATATGCTAAAAAAAAGTAAGCGAAAGCTCACTGTTAGTTTTTGTATAGAAAAATAGAGGTCGAACACAAATTGAAACGGCTTTTATCTGTACAAAAAAATCGAGTCCAAGATTTTGTTTAAATTTTTTCGAATATGAGCCAATATCTTAATATTTCATTTTCTAAACTAACGCAAAATATTCGCAAAAGTACTTTGCTATACTACTGTCTTTGCAGTTACAATTGTATATGTACCTTAAATTAAAGATTTACTTTCCATGTTAACGCTTGACAACAATTTCTCTTGTTATTTACTAAACAAAATGTTTACTAAGGCCTATTGTTGAGTTTTTTTTTTTTTTTTGTTTGACTTGAGAAGGTTCTTAAAGTCATTTCACCTCTAAAATTTCAATTAAGAGCAATAAACCATATGGGATTATTGTATACTCAAATCTAAGAGTGGGGAGAGACAAATGAGTTACACTATTTAGCTGGAAAAATATATAAATCACTTGGTCGACAGACATTCGTTAGTGTTCCTTCAAATACAGAGTGATTTCGTAAAGCATCTTAAATATGAAGGGCTTATTGTTTTGTACACTTGCGAGCGTTTTTGCCTCTGTTTATTGTCAAAATGTTGCAATTCAAAAGATTACAACATTTGGTGCAAGAACGGCAAATGATTTTCCTATCTTTTTTGAGAGGTACGGTATATCCGCAACTTTAGGAAAACGCACTGAATATGTTGAATTTCCTCCAAAGGTACTTCTAATTTTAATTTTATTATCTATCATTTAATACTTTTTAATTTTCAGGGAGTTGAAAATTACTATACAATCACATGCGTGATTGTAAAAGACTTTAACCCATCTCTGTCCGAAGTCGCTAAATATAGTGGAAATGTAGGGACAAATAGTATAGGCATTTATGTAAAAGCAGGCTTCTTTAGGCAAATTGACGCTTCAGTCGAAATTTTTGGAACATTCAAATCACCGATTTCAGAAAATGTCGATGATGTACTTTGCGAGGAGACAACTGAAACGACTACTCCGAAGCCAGTAAGTGAAACAACTACTCCGAAAGCAATTAGCGAAACCACAACTCCAAAGCCAGCAACTGAAACGACTTCGTCAAAGGCAGTTAGCGAAACTTCTACTCAGAAAGCTGTGAGTGAAACGACTACTCCGAAAGCAGTAATTGAAACGACTTCAGCAAAGACAGTTAGCGAAACAACTACACCGAAGGCAGTGACTGAAACTACTCCATCAAAACCAGTTAGTGAAACGACTACTCCGAAAGCAGTAAGTGAAACAACTCCATCAAAGGCAGTTAGCCAAACAACTACTCCTAAGGCAGTGACTGAAACTACTCCATCAAAACCAGTTAGTGAAACGACTACTCCGAAAGCAGTAAGTGAAACAACTCCATCAAAGGCAGTTAGCCAAACAACTACTCCTAAGGCAGTGACTGAAACTACTCCATCAAAACCAGTTAGTGAAACGACTACTCCGAAAGCAGTAAGTGAAACAACTCCATCAAAGGCAGTTAGCCAAACAACTACTCCTAAGGCAGTGACTGAAACTACTCCATCAAAACCAGTTAGTGAAACGACTACTCCGAAAGCAGTAAGTGAAACAACTCCATCAAAGGCAGTTAGCCAAACAACTACTCCTAAGGCAGTGACTGAAACTACTCCATCAAAGGCAGTTAGTCAAACAACTACTCCGAAGGTAGTGAGTGAAACGACTCCATCAAAAGCAGTTAGTGAAACGACTACTCCAAAAGCACTAACTGAAACGACTCCATCAAAGGCAGTTAGCCAAACTACTACTCCGAAAGCAGTGAGCGAAACGACTCCATCAAAGGTAGTTAGTGAAACGACTACTCCGAAAGCAGTTAGTGAAACGACTCCATCAAAGGCAGTTAGCCAAACAACTACTCCGAAACCAGTGAGTGAAACAGCTCCATCAGAAGCAGTTAGTGAAACGACTACACCAAAGCCAGTAAGTGAACCTACAACTCCGAAGGCAGTGACTGAAACGACTCCATCAAAGGCAGCAGTTAGCCAAACAACTACTCCGAAGGCAGTTAGTGAATCGACTCCATCAAAGTCAGTTAGCCAAACAACTACGAAGGCAGCGACTGAAACTATTCCATCAAAAGCAGCTAGTGAAGCGACTACACCAAAGCTAGTAAATGAACCTACAACTCCTAAGGCAGTGACTGAAACTACTCCATCAAAACCAGTTAGGGAAACGACTACTCCGAAAGCAGTAAGTGAAACGACTCCATCAAAGTCAGTTAGTCAAACAACTACTCCGAAGGCAGTGAGTGAAACATCAACTCCAACGGTAGTTAGTGACTCGAATACGTCGAAGGCAGTTAATGAATAGACTTCTTCGAACTGAAAGTAAAAATCATTTATTAAATTGTGACTGAATTATCCATTTTAATAAATGTAATTTTCATTCTAGGCCATTAATACTTTTAATAATTTGACCTCGCCCCATATACCCATATAGCATTATGTATTTAATGCATTTATTTGTGTCTGGTATACAAAACCATTTTTTATGCTGTATTGTAATAATTGATATAGTATTTTCTTAGCAACATTTTATTATAAGTATTTGCCAATTGGGGGACAGACAAACAAGGAAATGTTCGATTTTATATCGGGTGTTCCAAAACCCGACCGTAATCTTGCGAGAGCTTTTGAAAGATTAAATTAAATTTAATTGATGTGTCAACCCTATTTTGCTTTTCAATGGAAATTTCTCTACTAAGGTCAATATTTCATATGTTGGAATTACAAATGCTAGTTTTTTTTATATTAAATTTCAATAAATTATCAACAATAAAAAAAACATTATCTGCATTCCCTTAGGGTAAAGTGGTCAACAGTGCATCAATTTTTGGAAGTCCTGTAAATCACAAAGTTATGACGTTTAAGATTCATATAAATAAAGCCACTACTTACAGAAAAGAAAATGAAAACGCGTTTTAAATGGGCTGAAGGATATCGCTAATGGGCCATAAGGCAGTGGAACTCCGTAATATGTAATTACGTACCCACGAGGATGTATTTCATAAAGCTTCTCCTATGGTATGGGGTTGTATGTCAGTCCGAGGAGCAGGTTACCTATATTTTCTGGAAGGTACAGATAATGGCAGTAAATATCAGCAAATTTTAGAAAACGAACTCTTACCGTCCATACCTAACTATCCATAAACAGCAGTCCCTTGAGAAGGATAACATATTTCAACAGGATAATGCTTCCTGTCATACAGTATATGGTCCACAAAATCCTGAGCTTGCCTGAGCGTGTGAAATCCGCTATTTAACAAAAAGAAGGATGTTACCCAATCATCGTAGCCCAACATTTTTGCTTAGATTTTTAACCAGCTGAACTATTATGCTTGAATTGTTATGTTTTGTTTCCTGTATTAGTTTATAAACTGGCGACCTAAAATGTTATTTTCAGTTCAGAAATGAATCGTTATTTTTGCAAGTGGTATAAGTCCACTTCTTAAAAAGTTAACGTGAGAGCTATCTACACTAGATTTAACTGCAGAAATTGTTGAAAGTATATGTTAAAAAAGTGGTAGATATTGTTTTTCTATGCACGTGGGTATGTAAAAAGGTCCACTCATATCTCCTAAAATACATCGTATTTTGGCAAATACGGTATCATTCAATCCATTTTTGATCGAAAAAAGCATTTGAACTAGGGTTTCTTTCTTTTGGCTTTTTTCTCGCTCGAAGATGCTAATTTTTTAACATTAAGTCTAGTACTAATCCTTCCAAAATTTCAGGTGGCTAAGTCAAACCTGTGAACGTCGCAAGCAGAATTTAGTTTCCCATACAATTCACATTGGAAAAATTATTCTTTTACATATACATATAATTCCATTATTATGAATTTTTCCGATAATGTTGAAGCAAATATGAAATTTGAAACTACGGTATTTACGAATTTAATCGTTAAAACCTGTTTGGCAGTAAATTTAATATGTACTTAATAAAATGCTGATATGAGAACATATTTTAAAAAATTTGTAATTCACATCTATGTCTATTTGCCCTGTTCACAAATTCGATCCAGGAGTCTGAAATTTCGAGAGGATTACTTTTATGTAAATCTAGTCGAGCTAAAACTTTATGTATATGCATACAGTATAAGCAAACAAAAGGCTAGAACAAACATCAAATATTATAGAGGAACGTCAATTTGATTCAATTACAAAGGTCTCGGAATACAAATAGTTGTAGTCGGAGGCCAAAAAAATCTACGAAAGTAAAAGAAGTCTTCCCATTCCGAATGCAAAGAATATAAACTTTGCACAAACATTTGATTTTATGTATAATAACTAAGTACAAATAACAATTAGGTATATGTAGAAAGTAATGTTAATGCACTAAAATTTTACATTTTGAAAATATTTGTCTGTTTAAAGCACAGAACAGAATAATATGCTAATTAATTGCAACTACACGTAACAAACTATCAACCCCGACCCAGTATCGTACCCTTTACTTTTATAAAAATAATCAGAAACTTAATAAAAATATTTAGATCTCGCTAAAATTATAATATACCTGTTGATAGCAAGCACTAACTTTGAATGTAGTCATGTGCCTCGGAAACCTCATGAGACTCCTATTTTTCAAAACTCAGTTCACGCTTTCAGACAGGGCGAAAAGCACAAGTTGAAAAATGACGTAACTGGTTAGTTAAGCCACAAGCACAAAAATTCAATTGCGGAATGAACCACGCATAGGCAAAATCCGGTTCTCATTATTTCGATCAAATCATGTTTTATACTTACTGAGACCCACAACGACTGAATGTTTTCAGTCAGCTCGAAGCGCAAGTGAATATATCATTAAACTTTTAAATGGCGATCAGCTCGGTTCGCGCTCCATTTGGGGTTTTATGGTCTAATAACCAACATAATCGAATTTGAACCAGAACAATAGCTCGCATATTTGCTTTAATTTTACTAATATTATCTCTAATTTCAGGATCCCGCTGGCATTTTCGAACTCATTGAAGTGGTCGGCAATGGAACTTATGGCCAAGTGTACAAGGTAAGAGAAATATGTCTTTGAAATGTAGACGCGGTTAGTCAGAAGGCATTTCCTGTCGCCGTTTTAGTGCAAATTTATCTTTATCAATTCACTTTGCGAGATAACTCGTGATGCGGTGGCGGCGGCATACCTCAGGCGACGAAACGATCTTAAGATTCAGCACTCGCCACTATCCGTCAAAGTATCCATTTTATTCAAATATTTCCCTGAATTAAATGCATTGGCGTGAGGCGATGCACTCGATGCACTATCGATGTCCCTCGCTGCAATGTCAGTCGTTGAACTTAGTAATCTTAGGGTCAATTTGTCGTTGTAGGCACTTCGCCAATGGTTTCGTATTTTCTTCGTGTAAATGTTCATTTATTGCACCACCATCCGGTCTATTCAGTAAAATTTCTCTGAAATTCGCATCCTACGGTCTATGGCATGGTCACAAAGTTTAAACATTTCAAGGTAATTAAATTAATTGCTGTGTGTGTCCTTTGCTTTTGCGATAAGAGTTAATAATTTATTTCCGACAAGCAATTCTTGTTTTGATCAGGCGATTGGTCCGGTTTTACTGAATTGAAAAGCATACCAGAGTATTTAATTTCGTTTAGTTTTAATTTTTTTAATTCGTTTTTGATTATGCATTTTATTTTTATATAAACAGTGCGCAAAAATAGATTCCTGCATAAAACTTGATATCTTAATGGTAAACAATTAGATTGAAAGATTTCAGTGTGGCTGTGCCGTTGAGTGAGTCTTTCAAAATTAAGATAATCTTGATTACGAACGGGGGCGATATTTATTTTCATAGCAATTATCAGTTTAATACTAATCCTCTTCCAAAACAATATAAAATATTCTCAGTGTTGGTGACGAATCAAAACTGCAAAGTTCAATTTCAATTTTGTGAGTGTAGATAGAAAATGTTTACTTAGCTCGATGTTTAGTCTCTTTTTTTCTTTATTGATATATTATATGAACCTTTCTGAATAATTTCCTGAAAGATATTTCCGAAAACCTTCAAAATTGGAAAAGGTTTCGCCGGCCAAGCCATGGCGTACTGAATTGTAAACGTCTTTCCTACAAAATCGCTTTTTAAATGAGTAGACCTATAAATCAAATTCTAACTAACCGAATTAAATAAATAAGCGCTTTTTTTCTTGGTTATGCCTCCCGGAACCAGGATTATTTAAAAATCTTACTGTTCAGTTTTTTCACTACGGATTTTTTTTTTCTGATTTGAATGTTTCTTCCGATTGAATATCATGAGAAATCATTTTTTTTTTATTTATATATGTACATTAGGGTGTCCCAAGAGATAAGGTAGGATTTTTTTTTCTCGAAAATAAAATCGCATACCCTCTATTTTTTTTCTAAATGGCCTTATTAGCTTAAATAATAAATATTATTGCGATTGGATCATGACAACCCGTGCCGACTTGATACCAAACATAAACTATAAATTTTTGTTCCGGGTTTAGTATAGAAGATTTCTAGATGTTTGAGTTTGTTTAGCAAATAAAACACTAATATACCGAAAACATATTACTATTTAATATTAATCAATATCAAGAATATACACGGAATCTCTCATACTTGCACTAACTGGCACCTGTCTAGCGCCGCTACTGATTTTGGAGTGATGAAGTCTTTCCGCATAGATATTTTCATTTTTTCGGGTTGCGCGCTCTCGATCTGAGTTGGCAAATCTTCTTGCAAAGATATTATGTCTTCGTCCGAATCAGATGAGTCTTTTTGTATAGGATCATTGACAACTTCCGATCCAAGTCGGCACGGGATATCGTGATCCTACCTACACCAAATTTGGTTTACAATTGTTTCAACATCATTCAAACAAATTAAGAGGGTATGCGTTAAAAAAAAAAAACTTTAATTTTTTTGGGACACCCTAATGTACATACATGAATTATGAAAATTTAAAGGATGAATACATACATGAACATACATAATACCTTAAAAACACTATTTTAAGAAAAAAATGTGGCAGTCGTGGGACTGGCCGAGAGAAGCTACGCTTCAACTTCTTACGTAACAGTTAAAAAAAAATTTCTTTTGAATATAGAAGAAAAAAAATAAACAGAAAAAAATAATAATTTTTGGAATGTATGGATAATATAAAATGACAAAAATACAGTTATAAGAAAAGAAAAATGAAAATCATTTTTTTATTGATAAAATTATATTTTTGCAAGTCACCACTCACTAGATCCTCTAATTCATTTAAATCACTTTCCATATTTATTTTTACAAATCACTGCTCAAAAAAATAGAATCCCACGCACACAGCAGGCGACCGTTTCTCTCTCTCTATCTCTCTGGCGAGTAGGCATGCGCCCAACCAATCTAACGCTTACGTCTTAGATTTTCTAGGTTGAGTCCCAGCCCGCGAAACCCCCGATAAAAAGCGTAGCTTCAAAAATGATTTTCCATAAAAACAAAAGTCGTCAAAACCACACATTTTCGAGCTCTCCAAATCTGAATAATAAAGAATAAAAATTATTTAAGAGATGCAACGTTCTTTTTGATCCCAAAATTAAAAATTAAGGAGTATGAAATAAAACATTATTAATTGCTTTTTAATACTACTTGTCAGTATTTGATTGGTCTTTATTTTACTTTTATAATAGCCTGACAACGTCGATTCATTAACCTTGCTACATTTTTTTCAAGATTCCATTCACAAGTCCTGTAGTGCTGGGTATATTTTCGGACGCTTTCGCAGTACTTCTAATTTCATAATAAAAAATAAAAAAACATGTATCTACATATATACCTATACACATACAAACATATGTATATATCTTCAATTGGATTCAAAACTGGGCTGATGAATCTGATAATCGCATATAATATTAAGACATGAACGCATTAATTCGACTCTACGAATAAATTATCAGTTGCATTTCTTGAAACATGATAGATTCGCGTGTATTTATGGATATTACCCTCTAATCTTACTGGAAAATACTTGTAAAACGTAACTATCTAAATCTACCAATTTCATGGATGATAAAGTGAAATTTCAAAAACTATTTTCCAATACTCTATAAATCGTTAGCAGTAATAAAGAAGTCCATCTAGGAAATTAAATTGCAACAACTCATGGGAACTAATATCAGTTTCCTTTGTCTTGATAATTACAAATAATACCCTGTAACCGATGCTTTGTTTTTACTCGACTACGGCAAAGCCAAACACGAAGGGTTATGTTATGAGTTTAGCAGTCTGGGTTTATATTTTTCCTTCCCAGTTTAAATTACATTTTCAGACAAGACAAAGAATAAGCGATGAATTATCACGAATAAATATAAAATAATTAATATTATCATGCAATCACTTTGCAGACATCAGCGTCTAAGCTTAATGTAAAATTTTTGAATGCAATTTAAATGAAATTAAAACGGTTCAATTGAGTTATTAAAGGATCAGTAAAGTTTAATAATGACCAAAGAAAATCATAAACGACTTAATACCGTTGAATAATGCGGGTTTGCCGGAACACCATAGATCAGCACGCTTCATTTTTACCCTACTTAATGAATGATAATAAGCGAGAATAATTTATCTTTATGTGTGCAATGCATTTTAGATTATGGCCTGCTTAATTTAAAACTATGGGGTTTTTCTTAATTTTTAGACGAGAGACATAGCTTTACAATTGACGTAAAGTCACGACAAATCTTATCACACTCCAAGAACAATTGAAGATATCTTATTTTACTTATCATAAATCAATATTCCTTTACTTACCATTTTTTGCAAAAATTATTGAAAAACTAAGATAACTTTTCAATTAACTTGGCGCGAAATAATATTATTAATGAAACCTCAAAATAACATAAAATATGATTTCTTATAATTTTCTTAATAATTTAATAATTTATGTTCTGATTGTTCTCATAATAAACATAATTAACCAACTGGGTGTAAATCGACTTGACCGAATTTAATATGATTTAACATAAATTTAAGTAGTAAAAGGGAGAGAAAAAACAAATCCTGTTCGCTCGATTTCAATAAAAGAAATATTAGTTGATGATGTTAGGGCCATAATGAAACAGCAAAGTTTTCATGGAAATTGATGGATGTTAGTTAGGGTCAAGATTATAAGAAAAAATTATGCTCCCACTAGATTGTTGAGGTAACACCTTCAAAAGTGATGTTAATATCTTACCTCTTTAGTCAACAAATTTTGTTATGGTTTATCATTCACGCTTAAAGTTCACACTACAAGACTACACCTTCCCTAGGGTTGAAAAATCTGAAAAAAAAACAATATGTTTTGTTCCTGTAAAAAAATAAAATCAGTTTTTTCTGTTTTTTTCTTTTTGATTGATCAGTGTAGTTGCAAAAAGTAAAAAAAAAATCAAAGGGACTTTTGATATTATAGTTCCTTTTTATATCATTATTTACAAATATTTAATGACTTCTCTCTGCCAGAGCACATCTAAATGGCGCATGATTGTCATGGGCTGCCATTTACCAAAATATTGTTACATTTTGAAAATTTGACTTTAAATGTATGAACATATTTCATCTATGAAGAATAATAAAAGCACTAGCTATTAAAAATTACTTTGGCAAAGCTATTTTGATTTCCGGCGTACTGGTGAAAAGAAATTCCTTGGTTTTATCTTACACTATCTACACAATAAATAAAATCGAATATCCTTCCCACTATTTTTTACCACATTTTCCTTCTTTGTTAGCACTTTTAATTCAAAACGTTAATTAAAAGGATTGCGATTCCTCAATAGGTACTCGAAATATTTTTCCATATTAGTTATATCTTTCCAAAACAAAATAGCGGTGATATCTGCATCGAAACGGAACGTGTCGCAGTGGCGGTGTCGAAAAGAGCACCTCTTAGCGTTAACCTATTAAAAAGAAAAATAGGTTAATAACATGCATAATTCTTAGTTAAACCAATAAAATGTTAAAAAGGAAAAATTAAAAATTAAGTGAAAGTTTTAGAAAAATTCGATATTTTGCCAAAATTTCGACTTATAAACATTAATAAAGAATTTTTCTACCAATAAATTAGAGCAAAATCGATCGATTAACTGTTGAGATATTTCATGCGCCGATTTTGAAAGTGCTATTTTTAGAAAAACAGTTGCGATAGCGGAAAATTAATAATTATCAATCATCATTATCATAACTAAAACTCGAAAATCAAAATGAATATCGATTTAAAAGCTTTCTAGGTATATTCTTTGAATTGGAAAATTTTAAAGCAATAAAAAAAATCGATTTTTTCGGACCATGTAACTGGTTCCCCTTCCATTTGAAAGTATAATTTCCCTAGACCAAAATATGTATCAATCACGAGAATGTATAATAATGCATTTATATAAATTATTAACATATTATAAATACACTTGATTAACAATGAGACGATAATGTACTGTAGAAAATGCTTATTTTGAGAAACACTTTTTCCTATGAGTAGTTGCGGACATGACCGTCATATTTATGGGGATTTTAAATAAAAGTTGATAAAGTATTAAAACATTAAAATTACAACCTGCAACTTGTTTTAATTTTTTCAAATATTTCTTTTAATTTTTATTTCCTTGGCCAATTTCGTTCAAGATAATCTTGTTGATAATTCATGTTTCATTTCCGGAAGAATCTGCAGAATATTGAAATCACCTTTTGATTGGTTTTGTTAATGAGTAACGTTTTAATTTAGTTTAATAGAAGAAATTGAAATCTTTAGTATATAATCTTCATAATGTTACATATGCCCTCTTGTAACGGCATTAGAGCTGCCTGAATACGCAAGCTGTACGCGCAATTATCAGTTCTGGCGGTCGATAGCTTGCCCACATTCTTTTTTGTAGCACATTAACAACAAAGGAGCATAAATATGCTGTTACAGCTATGCTACCCTCACCTTTGTTTTTCACCCCTTGCAAACCATTTACTTACGCCACAGTGATGATATTATGTTGCCGCTAGTGAGCCCATATGTGCGTGAGTGAGTATACATATTTCATTCGAACATTCCGCAGATAAAAGAAATTTATAGCTGTATGAAATTTTCGTCTGGGTAATAGGAAACAATTTTTTTCTTAAAATAGTTTTATTGAAATTCCTTTACTAAAACGAATTTCGTTCTTATTCAGAACTACGCTCACAAAAGTCTACATACACATTTTCAAAAGAACAAAATATATTGTATGCATAGTATGTATGTAATAAAATGTTGGGACTTTTAAAGTGAAGCTCATGCTTCATGTTTTTATCATTACTAATATTATAAATTCAAAAGTGAGTTTCTATAACTGCCGAGTAGGAAATCGAAGGAAAAATATTTAATAAAGCGATGTCTTTGGAAGTTCATGTATTACTTTTTGGCACTTATGTAAGTAAGTCCTTCATTATTTCACTGAAGTTAATGTAGCGGTAAAAGTAAGCATTCCTAAGTCATCCATAAATTCATTGAAGTAAGCACATATTTATATTATATAATATCAATCATCGAAGAATTGCTTAAATAGCGAATAATGATTAATATCAATCATATATACAGGGTTTTTCGTGCTTATTGCAAAATGAACGGGATGGAAGATCTGACCGAGACGTGCAAAATATTATGTGAAAGTCGTTCGAGATTTACAGGATGATTCGTGAGTTCCAATTTTTCATGGAATGCACATCACTGTTTTTTTTAATTTCGATCTACCCAACTCACGCCAAAAATCGAATGTCTTAATGTGCTTTCCAAACATGTCATCAATTTTGGTCTACCACCACCCACTGCAGAGTGCAGGTACAGTCACTTTCGAAAATGAAAAAAATTGATTGACTTTTTGTTTGCAATGTCTTGGACTGGAGTAATCCCAGTACCCCCAGTACCCATTTCGTACCTTGTTTTTGAGGCCGCAACTTCAACACCGTGTATTATATAATATGTACGAAAATTTAGCATCTTTTTAAAATCTCTTAATGTTGTTTAACTGGATAAATCTCATAATTTATTATCAAAAGTGTCCGAAATTCCTCTAGTCATTATAGTCGCTAACTTAAGTTTCTTCCCGCTACATCTTATTATCAGTTTTAAGAAACGAATTGTTAGTTAGCTCGAAAGTGGGACACCAACAGTCTCATTTAACTCAAGTCTCAGGTAGGTTGTTATGCAGGGAACAGCCATAACTCGGCGAGCTAATTACTTCGTTAACTTGATGCAGGTAGTAAAGCATCATGGGTAAACTTAAGTCTTGCAACGAATTTCTCCTACCGAAGACCTTATTGTTTTACCAAGTTTTATTCTCACCGGTTATCAAATTTGCCAAACAATTGTGCTTTCGTGAGTAATTTTGCTGTACACTCCCCGTGGTTTGGCTTAGTAGCTCTTGTAATTTCCGACTTCTATCTTACCTTTGAGGTTTCAGCAATTACTGGGAGTGTCCCCTGTCAACAACTGGGGTTTTAATATTAAATTTGATCTAAGACTGCATAATTCGTCAAGGGTGCCGAGATTAATAGAGTGTTTGGCGAAGTTAACAATCGAAAATCGCGCAAAATGTTAGCCTATGCTCTATTGATACCCATTTTATGTAACAATGCTGTACATAAACAGTGCTTAACCATGGTCTTATTGGGTGCAGCCAAGAAAAGTCGGGCATCGACATAACTCTTGTTCAATCTCCCATGAGTTAAGTGCTCATTATATCGTCTGGCTGGAAATTACCATTAACATAGTTATAAGGGAAAAATTCAATAGAATCCGTTTTCTTTTGTATTTCTGCGAAGTGAGAGAGCTTTGAACTCAAGAATGTTTTTCGTTTTATTGCTTTGTATTTTCTTAAAACTTTTATAAGAGCCATATAACACTTCAAGCCCACCCTGACGAAAAATGCGGTTGAAGTGCTTTTATAATACATTTACTCCCAACTGAAAACAAGAACTAATTAGTTTTAGTTTAACCAACCAAATGTATGTTTCCGAATAATGAATACTTGCGGATTCACGAAATATTAGCTTAAATCAAATATTGCTATGTCATTCATATTTTTAACGAAAACAATGAAATGTGAAAAAGAATACATATTTACAATATTGAATTATTTATAATAACTAAACTAAATATTTAATTTGAAATTAAGTAGCAGAGGACTTGTGAATATGAATACAGATTTATTTATATTTTGTTTTCAAAATCGTGTTTTCTTTTTTTTTGGAAATTATACTATGCAAATACAAAATACTCCACAAAAATATCGACACTTTAAATAAGTTCTTATCTTTTTACAGCCGCATTCATACAAACATAAAAGTAGCTTATAAATCCTTCACAATAAAAGTGCTAAGCCGTTATTCAAAAACATCCAATATCGTTAAAACACTTGCAACAGTTTTATAAATTAAATTTAAATTAAATTTAATCAATCATTTTTGAAATCCTTAGTCAACCAATTCAATCAATTCAAAAAATCCGAGATTTTGACACATTATTTCAACTTAAACAACGCTTGAACTTACTTTAATTCTATTTTAATTGCAGAGTTTACAGCGAATTTATTAATAGTGCAATTAAAATGGACATTAGTCTAAAAGAGGGTTGTAAGTAACGAACGCTTAAAATCTATTAAAGATACTAATATGAATACGGCTGTTAAAATATAAACAAAAACAGATTTATAAGAAAAATTTTAGTGTAAAATAGTTGCTTTACTACAGTACTTTTACATTACATCAATATTTAAGTACTTATATAAACTATTAACTATGACTTCTTTAACTTTACGAGGCGTAGTCTCATGAAATATTCACATTCTTGTAAGGGTTATTCAGTTTTACGCATTTTTAACGAAGCATGTAGGATCTTGACAGATTTTTTTTTGGATTTATGCTTTTAAATTCTTTTTATACACATTTTGCCTCACCACTCCAGCTGTTATACAAACAAGAAGTGGGGATCATCAAAAAGTGAAAAGTCCATATTTGAGAGTTTTTCTCCCACAAGGGACAAGCTTTTCTCTACACAAAGAAAAGATCCCGGAAATAATTCTGCATGATAGGATAAAAAATACAAACATGTCAATATTTTAGGATTCATGATGCTTTATAAGGTTTGGAACCAATCCCTTTTTTTCCATTTATACCATTTTTCATGTATTTTTTTACACGGAAGTATCTATTCGTGTAAAATAGTCTTGGGTGTACATATATAACGATTGAGACGTTCTTTAACGAGCAGAATAGGATCTAATCGACCGGTTTCATTGGTTCTAGTCCAGATCATTTATTTAACATAGAAATACACACAACAATTTAACTCAAATTTATCTCGTATTTTTATATTCAAAAGCTTATTCAGAATAAAAAACATGAAATATAGAATATACTGCAATACATTCTCCCTAATGTGCAAAACTTAAAAGATATTATGTAATCTTACATCTTGGTGGCTTCACAATACTGTAATACATTATTTTAGAGAATTTGATAATATTAGAACGCGTACAAAGATTTTTTGAGAAAATAAGTACTTGATTAAGCTTTGAAAAGATTGAAATGATTAACCGGTTATTAACAGAAGTTAATAGCAAAGAATATAACAATTTTCAAAAATTTAAAACATAAAATAAAAAGAAAATAGAAAAATTAAATGTAATATAAGTCCGTTAAAGGAGAAAGCAAATTTATTCACTTCAATTATAATACTTATTTATTAAAAAATACAAAAGTTCACCGTACGTACAGCCCACAATGTTAAGTTTTGAAAACTTACTTCACGGAAAATACATTGTAACGAAGATTCGCATTAGTTATTCCTCATATTTTTGAAATTGAATGAATAATAAACAAACTTCTGTTATATTTTCAGGGCCGTCATACAAAGACTGGACAATTAGCTGCCATTAAAGTAATGGATGTAACTGAAGACGAGGAGGAGGAAATAAAACTGGAAATAAATGTGTTAAAGAAATACTCCAATCATCGCAATATCGCCACTTACTATGGTGCATTTATTAAAAAATCTCCTCCGGGCAAAGACGATCAACTGTGGTTAGTTATGGAGTATTGCGGTGCTGGATCAGTTACAGATTTAGTCAAATCAACAAAAGGTCAAAGTCTTAAAGAAGAATGGATAGCATATATCTGCCGAGAAATATTAAGAGGGCTTAGTTATTTGCACACAAATAAAGTTATACACAGAGATATCAAAGGACAAAATGTCCTGCTTACTGATAATGCTGAGGTAAAACTGGTGGATTTTGGTGTATCAGCCCAATTAGATCGTACGATAGGAAGAAGAAATACATTCATAGGTAAATGATGCTTACATCTTCATTTTCTTTTCTCTAAAGTTTTTATTAAATGCTTCGTAAAATTAAAACGACATTACTTACAAAATAGATGGTTATAATAAATATGAATGGCTTTTTGCAGGGACCCCTTACTGGATGGCGCCAGAAGTAATAGCATGTGATGAGAATCCTGACGCTACCTACGATAACCGATCAGATCTCTGGTCCCTAGGTATAACAGCTCTAGAAATGGCAGAATCACAGCCTCCGTTATGTGATCTTCATCCGATGCGAGCACTTTTCTTAATTCCAAGAAACTCACCGCCGAGACTAAAATCGAAAAAGTGGTCTAAAAAGTTTCATGGGTTCATTGACACAGTTCTTGGTAAGTTTTTCTTAAAGAGTGGTGCTTTCCAACGCATTTTACTTTTAATATCTACAGTTTTTTTCCTCCAGCTTTCTATTCATATGATTTTAATTTCAACTTCGGCTTTACAGACCTTTCCTATATCAATTGATTTGAGCTCTTAGTTTTCGTTTTTTGTGGTCATGTGATAAGAAGAGATTGCTATTCTCTGTAAACAGCATTATCTCCGTATTTTGATATAATTAGCTTTTCCCCTATCCGAAGGCTGTTTATAATTAGAGTTCTTGATTTCTAAGTTCATTGCCTCTACATACATTCGATTTGTGTCCTTTGAGTTTCATACATTCACTTTTTCTCTTTAACTTGTTTGTTTTTTTTTTTTTTTGCATTTTCGTTTGAATTGGATTTGATACGCTCAGTTAATTAGAACTCTGATTGCAAAACTGATGAATTTGTGGCACATTGCGAACCAGATACTCTTTCATAGTATTCACAAGATGTAAATGTTTAGCTGAGAATTAGGCGTGAATAACCGCAAATATCATGGTGGCTTTTCGCTATGCAATGCTAAAGCTCTAAACGCAAAAACATGTCAAATCTCGTATTTAGCGCCTCAGAGAAAACAAATAGCACCGCATCGACCTTGTATCTCATGAAGTATATCACGTTAAACATAATTTCATTGGCTTGCGGTTTCGTTATGCTTTAGCATGCGTGCAATGTCTCTTTGAGTAAAGGTTAATTGATCTTTAATAGATGCAACTCAAAAGTAATTACGAAAAAGAAAATGTAATGATTTCTTTTAAAGATTTAAATTCTTTTTATTATAAACTAGCTGTGCCCGCGATTTCGTACATATGAACATACTATTAAATTACAAATACATATTTGCAACATTTAAGTACGTAGCAACCAATTTTAAACAGCCTAATACTCTAGGAACACAGAAATTTGGCCCTTAGGGGGTACTTTTTCTTCAAATCAAACCATCATAATGCTTCTCATTAAAATGTTTCCAAAAAGCATTTGTTGCAGTATATAATATTTTACGCTTTTACACTCAAATAAATATAATAAGGGTATTCATGAAACTAGATAAGTTTATACATCGCGTATTTGCTTATATTTACGCGCAGCATTTCATGAACGCACCACATTTTCAATTGTGTATAGGAGCCGGATTCGTTTTATTTTTCTTTCGGTCTGCTGTATTTCATATTTAGTAACAATTTTGTTAATTAAATTGTTGAATTTTAATTAAAACTTCGACTTACCTTGGACATTTTTCACAAAAAACTAGCAAAAATTATCACAAATCAATCAATCAAATCAATTTTTTCTTTAATCTGACGTTTGTGTAAGTTTACACAGATCGTTTACACACTGAAATTGCCGCGTAAAGTTATGAGGTTTGTGTATTCGATTTTCCATACAAATTTTGAAATTTCATTTAGGAGGCTGGTAAACTTACGCGGTTTACGCGAATACGAGGTCAATACGCGTTTGCATGAATACCCTTAATAATTACAAACATACCTTACACTAAGGCCCTTACGGGATAGGCAGTGAGAATAGAGTGGTTAATTATTCTTTGCTTTTTAGTGCAGTATACAGCGTGTTTTTTAGTTTTTTAAACTATTATCTTATTTTTTCTTTTTAATCTTAAATCTAAATAAAAAGCTTAGATATTTCAAGATTTATTAAGTTGAATCGTAGCAGACGTTGAAATTCGGTTCCTTTAGATCCCCGTAAGCTTTTCCCATTTTGTTCCCACGAGTAGCAGACAATTAAATAAAACACACTTATTATTGTATTGTTATCAGAACTACAAGTTTCCAATTTTCATGATACAACAATTAGAAGCGGTTGAAATTAGGTTCCTTAGATTTCATTACATATTACATACAGGTCGACCTAATAAAAGCGTATTAATTATTATAAGAAGCGTTTCCATAAATTGTGTCTGCAGTGATTACTGATTTCTTTCGTTTATATATTTTAGTGAAAGACTATCATCAGCGGCCTTACACAGAGCAACTTTTGAAGCATCCCTTTATAAAAGAACAACCGACTGAAAGACAAGTTAGAATTCAACTGAAAGATCACATTGATCGGTGTAAAAAGAGGAAACAAGAAAAGGAGCGCGAAGACTATCGATATTCTGGATCTGATAATGATGATGAGGAACCGCAAACAGCCGGGGAACCTTCGTCCATTATACAAGCGCCGGGAGGCGATACGTTACGTAGAAATTTCCAGCAGATTCAAGAAGGTCGCACTATGGCTAATAACGAACAACCGCAAGCAAATAGGAATCAAAAGCCGCAACCGGTAGGTTTTGTAATTACTTTAACAAGTTTAGAGAAAGTCTTACTTTTAATGTAATTAGCGCGATCAGAGGCAGCAAATAGAAGAACCCGGTCCGCCATCAAGGCCAGCTCTTCCTCAGCGGTTAATTGTAGTTCCAGATCCACCTCAACATGCTAATCGACCCCTTCCGCCAACGCCAAAAGGTTCTAGCTCTTCGCAATCACAGCAGCAAACGCCACAGCAGCAGCAAAGGAACTCGCAGAATATGTTCAAGCCAATGGTTCGTAGTAGATCGCTTCAGAGCACTACTAACGTACTGTTTTTATTTTATTTAAATATTAATTTTCTTTATTTCCATGTAATTGTTTGCTGTGTTCCTCCGACTACTTGTGTTTTATTTTCTATCTGTGTTCTCCTCTTCTAAATTCGATGCCGACTGATGGCACAACACAACAAAATCATTGGCTATATACACAAAACACACTAATTACATATGGAATTTTCGGAATATTGTTGTATATAAAAAATGTTAACAGCTTCCACCAAGGCGGCCAGAGGTGGGTATTTTGTTTTTATTTTACTTTTAATCCCACACAATTCAGCACTAAAATTCATCATACTCACTCTACTCCCACCGAAAAATTTTGATTTTAACGAAAATTATTCTGCACGTCCGATTTTGATTTAGCTTTTTAACATAAATATTAATACTTTTTTTATATTAAACAATGTTATTGCTGTTGCTCTCTATATGTTTGTTTTCGCCGCGTTATAAACCACGAAATATTGCTTTATTCATTGTCAATATGTTAATAATTAACCCTTTGCATTGCTAAGGCGCCTCTGAATCGCCTCGACAGTGTATAAATTAAGGTTGGTGAAAAAGGCTTCGAATGCAAAGGGTAAATATTTATGAATATGTAAAAAAGCGAAACATGTTTATTAGATTTCTTCTTTTTATAATAGATGAATAAATTTGAACATCTTAAGTTGACTTGAGTTCATGTTTCTAGTTATTAATGATTAGTTTCGGTCATTGAGGGATTTCAGTCCTTTCTTCGCCAGAAATATTTAAAGTGTCCTGCCTAACCAAGAGGTTAAGGCTTTATTATTATTATTATTTATTTATTTTTTTTATTTTTTTTTCCAAAAATCAAAAAGTTTTTAAAAATGTAGAGTTAAATATGTATAGCAAATTTTGTTATTAAGAAATATAAAATAATAATGGTTTAGTGTATAATCCCCAGCACCATGTTTTTGAAAATGCAATTTGATCTAAATAAAAATATCCGGGTGATATTTTTATATGTAACACATATCTCTTAAATTTTAAAGCAAAAATGAAGAACATAAGAAATACCAAGGAAATCCCGATTAGAAAAACTTCTAGGGCTCCTTCTTATCGACCGCACTTTTGATTTATAAACTAAATCGTGAAGGTCCTAAGCATGTTAGCTTGCACTGAAAAGTCCCCTTTTCAATAATACTCGTCCGTTTTTTTCCACTAGTCGTTTTAGACAAGTGACAGAAGTCAAGTTGATAGGTCTCAAACTTTTAGCTGAAATGTTAACTTTTTTAATTGTAGTAATTTAATTTAATTTCTTTTTCGCTAGGCGAAAATATGCCTACATTATACACTCATGTTTTCAATATTTTTTTCACACTTGTCAGTAAGGTACTGACGTATATTATTATATTACAAGTTGAGTAACCCGGTTTCACCAGGTTCACCAGATCAGAATTTAGTTAAATACTTCTAAAATCAAATTTTGCACTTTACCCGATTTTGAAAATTTAGGAGTGTTACTAAAATCTGTTGACGTGGTTTAGAACCGTAATCCAAAACTTATTTTGCTGTAGCAATCCAGAAGGGTCTATAATTCTTTCTTTATTTGATCTTATTTAAGTGTTAAGTAAATATAAGGATGGATATACATTTATTCCTGCATTTGCTATTGCATTGTTGCCTTATGAGAGGACATTAAAGCCGCAAGCCTTATGTTTATTGTCTATTCGTTATAGAAATTATCGTCTACCAAAAGCTTTCTCTGAATCTTAAATTATTGGATACTGGATCAACCATTCAATTTGGTCGCTATATAGGGTCCTTCACTTTGAATTTCAAAATTTTGATAGTAGATTAGAAATTAGTGGC
Source organism: Machimus atricapillus (assembly GCA_933228815.1). Lineage (NCBI taxonomy): Eukaryota > Metazoa > Arthropoda > Insecta > Diptera > Asilidae > Machimus > Machimus atricapillus. The sequence goes on from OW121784.1 coordinate 33,616,580, forward strand.
CCCAAAATACCGTTAGCCCTAATTTTAATTTAAGTTCATTGAATTTCGAAACTTGGCCGCATTTTGAGTTATCCATCTGGAATTTCGAAATAAAATTAAATCAACTCGTTTAATCATTGAAAGGCGTAAGAAAAGGAGGGGATTTTGCATTTGTTTAATAGATGTATCTAGCAGCAATCGATTTGAATTTTTGATATCACTCTTTTCAAAGGTACTGGTATTTTGAACGACATAACTCTAAACAAAAGCTTTTTGGATAAAAAGCACGTAAATAAAAGCTATATCTGAAATTGTTCGGGAACTTTGACTAGAGGTGTTATGTGTGTGTAGGAATTTTACGCATATTAAAACCATTTTATAAGATTGGTTGTTCAAAAATTTCCTAATTTTACTTTTGAGTGATTTAATTCCCACTTGGAAAATTTTATTTTCCACTTTTCCAATAGAAACAATATTAAAAAAACGATCATGGTACTTTCTTGTCTCTGAGTTTCACTCTCGTCAATAATGAAGGTTTCTTTAAGGTTGACTTTCAGAGAGATTTTTTAGAGTTAGGTACACTCAAGCGATGTTAGTTTGTCGCCAATGTCTACTCAATTTTCAGGCAACTTAACCCATTTGCCGCTTCTGCTCTGAGGTACCGGAAACCTCTCAGTATGTGTTATGCCAATCTCCAGCACTAGTCAGGCATAGATCAGCCCATCTAGGCAATACATTACCACACCCAAAACAAATCTGGTACTCCAATCCCCATGATATAATCGGCCTGATCAAAGGATTATATGTAATTAGAAATCGAAGAATCACAATAGACCTACCTAGTCGCGCGGCAAGACTGCCTCTCACCCCAAATCAAATCTAAATTGGTCAATTCTTTGAGGACCTGTGATTGAAGAGAAAATACTCCTCAGAGCGCATATATAAATTTATATAAATATATAAATTTTTTACTAATAAGAAAACTACAGAAATGATAAGCAAATGATAAGCATATTTGTTATTTTTTATCATTTATCATAAAAAAATTATGTTTTTCGAATAATTTAGCTTATATTAATACCGCATGCAATGCTTATCTCAAATACCTGAAGCGGTATTCCAGATTATGACAAATAGAACAGGTATAAACATTTACTGGAAATAATTTCTGTGCGACTCTTTGGCTTGGCTTTTGTCTCGTTTGTATTTTGTGGCTTTTATTGCAAAATTTTGCAATTCGTGTTTCCCTATTATTGAAAATCACCAACCAACGAAAAAACGATCCTATATCACCATAGGATTTGGACATGTTAGCTGCACAATTAAATGAATTGGGCGTCTCCCAACAGTCACAGCAACAACAGCCTACGCCTCAACAGGCTCAGCCGGAAGCACCCCCAAGAAACAACCGTCAATCATCCAATGCGTCTTCGACTCCCGCACAGCTTAAGCCGACGCCTACTCCACCAAATTCAAATAATCATCACGCACAGCCTATAAATCCACTAGATCCGATTGATAGCAGCGACACGGACAGTGAACCGGATGAGCCGAATGACAGGGGCAGAAATGATGGAACTTTGCTCGCCAGTGATCCTCCAAAGCCACTGTAAGTAGAACTGCTATGTTTTCGGCACCGCTCCTCACTCATTGTCTCATCATAAAGAATACATACTCATAGCTATGTTTTCTTCATCTTCCTTCATTACTTTTGTTTTGCTCCCTCATTGCTTTTGTTTCGATTTGGTTTGTTAGTCCCGAATTTTCATATAGGCCAGGACTAAGTCCTTTGTCGGAAGACACATCGAGCGCACCTGTGTCCTCGCATGGATCCGGTGGACCGCCGAATCGACCTTTGCCTCCAACTCCCGACGACGACGACCAAGCTGGAGACAGGACTCTTATTATGAAGCGGGTGAGTTTTCTAACTATAATTTTTAGCCATCAAATAATTAGGATCATCGGTTTTTAATCAGTTTAGAAAATTGGTGATTTTTTTCTTGAATTACGTTATTTTGCATAGAAATTAATTTGGGGTGGAAATCTGTTGTTTTAACTTGTATACCTATCTATGTACATTTAGATATTTACCATCGCGAAAATTCGTTTAATTACTGGCATGCAATTTTATATGACACATGAAAATATTATTTAAATATAATAATAACATACGAAGTCAAACTTTTAATAATTGATGTTAAGTTAATGTACATCAAGTAAGGAATGCTTCGATCATCATATCTTTTTGTATATTTTATTAATAAAAATTGTGAATTAAGCGAGTTTTCGCTCAGATGTACACATGTCGTTAATGCCAATGAATATAACCAACAAGTGGTTGCGGTTCTTTATAGAAACAATTCTAAAATTAATGTTGTTTTATTAAATATTGTTTTATTATTTTCTTTATTTTACATCGTTCGTCTCTAAAAATCAATCCACATAATGAACAAAATCTAAATGCGCTCTCATCTTTCACACAATACTCCTAACGTATCCTATACTCGTTATATATGCATATATATATCTCTCTCTCTCTTTTCAAACTGAAAACGAACAAACATTTTAAAACACATTAAAATAAATCACACGTTTGTATCATACATGTGCAATATGAATGGCTGGCACGAAACATTCAAAAATAAACGTTAAATTCTGTACAGAAACTTGAGCGCCAGTTATCATTAACGTCAACATCAACTGTCTCAGATAATGATGAGCAAGTGTTACTTAGAGACTGGGATTTTGAGAGATTTTTCCCCGACAGAACATCAATGGATGTGTCAAACAGTAGCACATTGAAGTCTAATAGCTGTATGGAAAAAGCTAGCAAAACTAGTAACTCTAGTAACAGTAGTGGACAGCAAATAAGAGCATCAAATAATGTTACACAAAAGAAACAATCTGAAGATTACAATAATAAGTTGAAAGAGAGAGCCAAAACCGATGCAGTCATAACAAATGCAAAAGCCAAGGGCTTTTTTGGATCTAATCTTAAGTCGAGCTCATCTGAGGCTAGCAATAATAACAAAATTCATAAGAGACAGGATAGTGATTCTAAACTGCCGCTCAATTTTGTAAGAGGTTTTCGGAGAGAAAATTCAGACTTTTTCCCCCTTTCCAAGAGGCACTCAGCTGTCCTTGGGGAGAGATTAAACAATTTGAATGCATCACCACAAGTCCAGCAACGATCGAGTGGCATATTCCAGCGTAATAAAAATAAGGGTGAACCAGTTCTCACTGATTTTGTTCCAAACCGCGAACAGCAACAAAAACCATCGCCAGAGCAATCCTCGAAAAATCCTATTAAACCGTCAACAAATAAAAGTGAGTCGAGCTGGAGTAGCTCACTTACCGCGAGAAATTTAGATTTTCTCCGCCCAAGACGAGAGAAGACTGAATCGGTGATTTTCGTTCGGAATTCAGCGACAAGGCAACAATTGCTTTTGCAACAACAGCAGGTAAAATGATAAGAGCAGACAAATGAAATTCTGTGACTTTTTTTCTACAAGTCTTGGTTTATTAATAACATTTACTAGGAGATCATTATAAACATTGAATCAGCAAAATTGTGAGAGAAATCTCAGAGTTGCAAACATGAAAATGACCAGTTTATGGGAAATCTTCAAATAATTAGGGATTCTATATAAGATTGCAACAAACAAACCAGCAAAGCAATTCGTTCACTAATATTAGAACAACTATTTTACGGCACAATATTTATTATATTTTTTTACTGCCTGGTCTTCATGCACACCGTATTTTGTAACGAAGTATCCCAATTCAGATTCCGGTTTATAATTCCAAAATTGATAATATTTTCAGTATTCCCGCAAAAACATATTTTATAAGGTCATATTTAGATTCTCAGGATTAGCCTTTAATTTAGTAAACGCTATTCTTTTAAGTAGTTTTGCTTTCATAACGACAAATCGTTACAAATCATTTAAAAGTGAGAACAATGCAAGAAAATGGAACAAAAGAAAAAAATTTACATCAAAAAATTAGTTAACGTTAAATATTACATTAATTGTACAGAAACTAAAATCTTAATAATAAGTACCAAAGATGAATTTTTCGCGGAAATCTTATTAAAATTGAAAAACTTTAATTGGACGAAATTTTCTTGCTGCTGGAACATTTATATGACAAAGTATTTAGATAATGCCCATTCTGAACCAACTTTCAAACCCCTTTATTTACTCAAAAAAAAATTTCTGACCTCTTCAAAATCTTTTATAATAAATTTTATATAAAATACATCTGCAGTATACTCATGAAATATGTATGTATAAGAAATTTGAAAACTAACTTATTTAATAATTTTGCTTAAGAAAAATAAATAGAAGAACATTTCAGAAGGTCAACAGTTAGATAAAATAATAATTTTAATTTTAAAAGAAGTTTCTTTTTCATCCATGAGGATGGTCTCAAACGAATGATAAGGGTTTTTTACACACAGGGAAAGCACTCTGCAAATTTCTTGAATACGCCCCGAATTCATTTAGTTAGCGTGTAGATAAAATAGGTAATTTGACCCAGCGTTGCACTATTTTTTTTGTTTTTTTGAAACCCCATACTTACATATGTATATCTGTATAGTTTGCAAACACGATGAAATACATAGAATTAGGCAAAATGAATGAGGTTTGGGCATTTGGAACACATTCACAACTAAAAATAAAATAACAAAATATGGAAATGTACAGGTAATTGCGGGTATTTATTAAGCTTGACACTCTAAATCTTCCATAATTAGAATTCATCATTCACTATCAATTATCATTAATATAATACAAAATGTTTGCTTAGATTACTGTTTTTATTTAAATTATGAAATTATGCTCATTTCATTAAAAGATGATATTTTATTTTTGATTTGTACACGAAATCACCTTATTAGATTTGTAATATAATAAATTGTCTGTATAAATAGAAAAAAGCAAGCGCATTAATTTGGGTCTAATGATGCCAATTAGCAACTAGAGAAAATATAATTGTAACTAATCTTTTATAAGAACTGTAAAGCTACTAGTCGGTAGTGTGTAAATTTTACCAAAGCTATATACATATACAGGGTGTTACCCTTCAATCTATCTTCTCCTTAAGTTTGTACTTACGGGACACCCTGCATAGTAACAATAGTAATTCAAAATCTAACCATAAAGAAAAGGTGCATGACTGAACAATATTCAGTAATGCCCCGTTCCGTTTAAACGCTATAACCAAAATTTAAAATAGTAGTGGCACTTAAGACTTTTTTAAACCACGAGGTAATTTGTCTGGCCGTTACGGAATTTGAGTTCTAACCTTAAGGTTTTTATTTAAAGCTATTTTTAAAAATAATTATAAAACATCTTTAATTTTTGATAACATTTAATTGAGTTCTTCCTTAAAGAAAATGTCCAAAAAACACTTTAAATCTATCCGTCTCACTTGGCTTTGCCCCTAAGAGAAAATTTTAAAGCTTATCTGTTGTACCGATGTGTTACAGTAAGATATTTTTTTCCACTTTCACGTTCATAATGAATTTCTAGTAACTTCAAAACTATAACATGTATTTTAGAAAATTTAATTCACTTTCTATTTATTAATTTAACACGGGCTCATTAAAGACGCTTATAATATTAAATGTCCTTTAAATCGTTAGTGAAGACATAATTTATGTGTGTTCGAAAACAAATAAGTCTATTAATTCTTTAAAATCGAGATTATTATAGCTGCGCTAAAGTCTAGATCGTTGACCTTCGAAGGATATTTAATTGCTTGTGGATATGAAGAGTCTTTTTGCGCTCGAAATATGTCATTGGGATTTTTCTGGACTTCAAACTCATCAATTCTGAGTTTTGTGAAGAAAGGTACTGGAGGGTCTGAAAGGAAACCGCTAAGAAGCATTATTTTCCTTTTCTATAAAAAGTATTAGTAAGCAGATTAATTATATAGTTTACACGCAGAGCACGCGAAACTTGCTTTTTTTCTGACCAATACTCCAAGAGTTGAGTCTTGTTCATCAATTCACTTATATTCGATGAACTGCATTGAAAAGTCCAATTAGGAGCTTCAAAATCCAATTGAAATTTACTATTGTTGGACGCCAAATTGAGTCCGCTATTTTAAAGCTCGTTAATAAAAAGTAGCCTATATGTTAATGTAGGAATATGTAGTGCTTTCAGTCAAAAAATGACAATTATCGCAGGAAGCGCTTAAACGTGATCGACCAACAAACAAAAATCTTTCTGCATGTTTCCGGTAATCTATGGCTCAACGGCACCTCAAAATACCTTAATCAAAATTTCTATATACATGATATTGTTCCTTTTCGGTTTAGGCAGCGTATTGCAAAAGAACGCGCGGGCGGAAAACTTTTCCGCCTTGATTCACTATTATTGTATATATCCATAAAAATTAAAAATATAACGCATATTTAAATCGGATAAGTGGTTTTCGTGTGATAAGCACACTAGGGCAGTGATACGTTGCATTTCATAACATTTACGGATAAGTTTATGGTCCTTATTAAGAATTTTAGTGGAGGAAGGACAGCTCGAAAAGGAAAATTTTTGTTTACATCCCCGAAAATGTGAAAAATCAAAAAATATTAATTAAAATGAATATTGAGCATTATTTACATATTTTGAATCTCTTATTTACTTATTTTTGTAAATTTTTCCACTTTAACAACAAACGAAAAGTTCTGCAATGTTACCAATAATGAAATATCAAAGTTGGGACTATGCTGGAATATTTTCAAACTAATTATCCGGTTTTATAACACAGAATCCGATAAATATCTGGGTTTCATGTGTTTATGAATGTATGTATTTCATTGTTAAAGAAGTGAGACCCAAAGCGAGATGAAAATAACATTCTAAACGATTGTCTAATGAGCGAATGAATGAACAATCGAAATGTTGATACATTGCGAATATCGATTGTCGTCATTCTATTCGACTCTAATAATTTCTCGATCACTTTTGTTTTGATGGAATTCCAATTTTTCCTGCGCTAACTTGTTACAACAACAGCAATGAATTTAATTTTATAATGGTTTTAGGAAAGAAATAAACAACAACACGCAAATTGAAAATTACTACTATTTTCTAACAAAAAATTATTGATGTATGCACTGAATAAAGTAATCTATATAAATAGCACACCGAAAGTGCCTCTTGTTTTCGAACGCAGATAAAACTGTTAATCATATGAAGTATAAGAAATTTGCAGAATGTCAATGTTTATAATGGTCTTTTCGTTCTGAATGAAAAATTTTAAGCGAACACTATCCATTCGAATAAATTATTTTGCATGTTACAGCATTTTGTCTTGCTCATAAATTAATACTGTATGAAATCATGTTTATTACATTGTAATCATAAAATCACATATGTAAATGGCAAAAATCACCAATTATCAAGTATAGCATTATCACATTCATTGTTCATTTGGTTTGTTTTGTGTTTGTTTCTAATTGTTTTGTCGTTTCATCAAATTAATTATAGTTTATTTTACTTTTTCATTTATATTTCTCTTGATTTATTTTTTATGGGTTTTTAAATAGTTTAGATTTTAAGAAGCTAAAGTTGTAGGAATGAAATTATTATCAATTGCAGAAATGAGTAGTGTAGTACTATGCATAATTTAAAGATAAAAGTAGCTAGTTTCCATTTACAATACCCAGCACTTTTAAGGCATAAAAGTTATATTGATAGGCCTAGTTTTCAATTGCTAAGTAAGAATCTGTTAGATCTACATCTGTATTTGAGGAATTCACGAATTGATCTATAGTTAAGCTAACGCAATTCTTCTAATTCTTCAAACTTAGTGGTAAATAAAATAAAGAAACGTATGAACGCATGAAGGAAATAATAGCTACATCACACCAATTCCATAATCGCTTAACTTTGCAGATAAACGAATGCATGTCACCAGCAAACTACATTAATATAAGACAAAAATAATATTTTTATATTCGGGCATGTTAACGAGAGCTGAAGTTTATGAACGTATCATTTTCAACGACGTCCAGCTTTACATCTTTACATTTTCCTTTTCCTTTTTCACTTTTATTTTTGTTTTTTGAACACGTTTTTCAAGTAAAGAACCCCCACCATTTGTGGAAGTCCATAAAAGAAGTTTTAATACTTTAACTAATTAAATGTAAACATTTGTTTAAAACCAATGTAATGTATATAACCGAAAAGCATAAGCAATATAATTGGACTAATTATATGTAAATGTTTACATTTCGACGAATTTTTAATGTGCCGCTTCGATAACCACACGACATTGGCAATTTAACTTATTAACCATTATCAAGATAATTATGTTATTGTGGCTTTAACTGGATAAGTGCCCGTTACGCATTATTGCTGCTACTGACGACAATACTTAGAAAAGAAGGATTTCTTAGCTTAGAGAATCAAACGCAAAATTGGTGATTTTGTTCTCTCTTATTTCTCTTGGCTTGATTAATGTAGTAAGCTTTTGTTACTATTAACTCGCGCTATTGCTATTGCTTTTAAATAAATATGGTTGTATTCGAATGGGCATTTGGATTAAATTTACTAAATTAATTGTTCTTTAATATAAGTGATATTATCTAAAAAGAAAATACAAATACCAATTAAAACAACAATCACTAATCACTATAGCCAAATCAAAATAAATATTTATGTACTGTCCGAAGATTTTTTAAGATTTAAACGTCATTCAGCAATTTGTTTAGTTTTGAATAGTACACACGTAGTAGTAAATTATTTGTAAGTAAGTATTTAAAAAAAATTAAAATGTGAATAATTGACAAATTTTTATATATTTAATTCATCGAAAAATACTTTTCAACTAAAATTACCTTTGAAAATGATATGATAGCATATGAATTCGAAAATAGTTTATTTAAATTAAGCATAACTCAGTTTATAATAATAATAATAATAGAATTATGACGCACTTCTCAGCATATTGCGGGAAACATTCATCTAATTCTATACCTTACAGGCATGAGAATTTAGGCTCTGTGGATCCTTCGCTGAAATTCCTAAATAATGTAGATAAATATAAAAATAAAAATGAATAATTAAACCATCGTTATATGCTTCCCAGACAAATTAAAATTTGGTATAAGGGGCGCACATAAATTAAGAAATATTATTGGTTATCCTTCCTTGACATTAGTTTTTACTTGTTTTTTGCTAAACGTATGTTTTAATCATCTCTTAAATTCAACAGTACTGCGAGCGTTTTTTATGTTTTCTGGCAAATTATTATAGAAATCTACAGCAGAGTAAATCGGGTCGTATCATATTCTTATAGTTCCTTTTATTATACCAATGGAAAAATTTACAAGCAACGTTTGCAAACTTGGTATATCTTTATATTAAAGAATTGTTTCCTTAAAAACTTTTGACAATTTTATGAACTTTATTGAATTATATATACATAATTAGGTACTAGATCTAGCACACCGGCGTTTCTTTTAAATGATTTTTAGAATATTTGTTTGAAAGTTTTAATTTTTTACGGAAATGTATGGTTCATATGTATTTGTAAATGTTTTGAAGAGATAGCTTTGAAAGTTGTTTCTTCTAAATTACTTCATGAAAATTCCCCCTTATGAAAATATGGATTACTCATATTTTAGTACATTAATTGGAATTCACTTCCGTTAAGAGGACTGCAGAAATCTAAAGAAAACAAAATTATTTCATTTTGCACAGGATTTCTATTATACTATTTTTTATTTAGAAAATTATTGTTATTGTACAAGTATATAATGTATGATTTAGGTGGATATTAAGCCTGATTTAAACAAGCTGTGTGGGACACAAACGAGAAATAAATAAATTATTAAAGCAACTTACCGCCATATTGGATTTAGAAAGATATTACATATACTTAGTATATTGCACTTGGCACTTATACACGTATGCAAAATTTTAGCCAGTTCGGATAACAGAAACTGATTTATAATTGTCTTGCAAACTTTATACCCGACATACTACCATTATGAGTTAAAAACTTGTAACAAAAACTAGCTCATACAACGAATAAATATGCCCGCAACAGGCATGAAAACGCCCAAAGCTGGCACGAAAATTGAAGAATACTCTCGATTTACAGGCATAGACGCGCCCAAAGTAAGAACGGTAATTTAAAAATACTCCCTTTTTACACTGCACGAAGGTTGCTAAAGGAACTAACGAACATTTTTGGGTTTTTAACTGTCTAGTGGATTTTTCAAGCAGTTTTGCGTTAGTATACTACAAAAGTGTTAATTCTTTAGATTGTTTCGAATACGTTAGGACTTATACGAGCCTGATGCAAGCTCCATTTTGACAACTTCAATTTTTGCTCCAGCGCACCGTGTCTCATTTAGGTCTAGAACAGACTACTTTTGAGCCTATTAAATTATACTCGAGAAAACTGTTCACTTTGTTCTCATTGCAATGTAGTAGTAACTGTGTTTGCATTTATTTTTAAGATGAATTATTTCCTTCTTAGTGGAACCAATGGGGAAACCGAGTTCGATTGCAAAAATACAATTTTAAAGCTGAGGCGCTAACAAAATTAGTGGCACAGCTTGTCGATTCGAATGAATCCGGCTTCTTTATTTGGTAATAAGCCCATTTAATTCTAAATAATCGTTAACTGTTAGATAAATTCTAGTCATTAACATTTCATTATATACATTTTTTTGCAAAACTAATAAAAAGTGATTTAACACTTTATTTCCCTTGATGTTCATTTAAAAATAAGATATCTAGATGAGTTCCCTGCTGAAAAGTAGTTTGATTGATATATTCTACAAAATAATATCGACCCTGAAACACTTCACTATACATATATGTATGTACATATGTATGTATATCATGACGATTGTTAAGAATATAATTGGAGATTTAAATAACTTTTTTTTTCTTATAATATCATAAATAAGTACGTAAGTTTTTATAATTAATGTTTGTAAAATAACAAATTTGTGATGTTTTGAAATAACACCTGATTACTGAAGAATTGAACTCAGAGAAATCTAGAAATATAAAATAATTTGGTTAGTGGTTTTGTGTGCTAATTTAGAGAGAGCGCTGTAATATATAAATTGCTTATGCAAAATAAAAAATAAATGCGTCAACTTTCCCTAAATTGTATAATTTTTGTGGCTGACAGAAGATTTAAAATTAAATCCTCATAGTGTAAATACAACACAATTAATTAGTTGTAAGAATTGAAAAGCGTTTAGAAAACGTTTAAGAAAAAATCAACTCATTTTATGTATATATGAAAAGGGTATATAAATATAGACATCGGCGTAATAGTAAAGAAAATAAAACCTCGAATACAACCGTAGAATTAATTTTGGAAAAGCGCATTTACTAATTTACTCGTAGTTGTTGATATAAACTAACAACTTCCAGTAAAATTCATCTAGACTCCTTCATCTTCTGGTTCCTCTGCATTATTTCATATTTAAATTAACATTTTTGGTATTTTGGATGAGGCTTTAATGTATTTGGAGAATTTAAAAAATAAGGAAAATAACCACTGTAAAAAAGATCACTAATCAATTAAATATTCTCAATCTAGAATCGAAGTGGCGAAAGTAGCAGTGGTCTTGGTACGCCTGGAACTCGGACGAGTAGTGTTTTACCAGATTTGCTTAGTCAAGCATCGCCTGCAACTCCTCCACGCCATGATAAATCATCAAGCGAAGAGGTGAGTCCCCTTTTTACTTCTGCATTTATTTACATTTACTTCAGGACCGGTTGGAAACTTCTAAACCAAACATTGCATTCACGAAACATTTGATCGGACAGTCATAAGGCTTTTTTATTAAACTTCTCAAAAATAATAACAGCAACTGGACATTTGTTTTGTGTGACTAATAAATTTGCTTGGTTGGAGTTAAACAATTCTCTGTAGAATTTACTTATCGCAAGTCTATCGACTGCGGAGCATTTAAAACAACTCAACGTTTTAATTTATGAAAGAAAAATATATAAAAAAGCATATTTTTACGAAGTTGTTACAAATATTCATTATCTCTTGTGTTTTGTCTTTCCGCGACGTTTGAGCTGATGGCCACTCAACGGATTTGAATTGAATAAAATATGAAAGCGTAGAAAATAGTAAGTATTATTCACAACGCACATTTGTACTCTTAAAGGACTCGTTTATGTATGGAATTAGGTTCTATACGTATTGCTACTTTTTGTTTTTGTTTCTTCTTATTTTTGTTGATGGAATTCGTAGATAATTCACTCTCGAAGCAGCATTATTAAAATTTTAAAATTTGGCACATGCAAGCAATATTCTCTGATTGCAGATTTTATGCAACTAACGTGCATCAATTGGCAATGTTCATGAAATAGGTCTTGATTTAATTAAATTAAAAAAAATATGTATGTAAAGAAACTTTAATTTTCTATCTTTCGTGATACATACATAATATGTATCAGAGCAATTTTAAAGAAAATTTAAACTCTACAATGTGGATTTTAGTCATATCTAATATTCTTCAAAAAAATATAAGATCACTTTATGTGGCCCTAAAGATTATTAGCAAAAAGGAAATTTTAATTTTGTAAAAATCACTCCAGTGTCCAATTTTTCATTTTTTGACGGTTGATAACTAATTTGGTATTTGGATTGTTCATTTGCTAATAAATTAAAATTACATACATATATTATTTAACATTTTCAGGGGTTCATTACTGTGGAGTTAGTAAACATTCATAACGATTAAAAAAAAGAATTTTTCCTACTAAACCTTAAAACAACACACGAAATTGAAGCAAGAAACCAGAATTGATACATTATTATTATGGTATACTATCTATTTAAGAAGTTATATTATACTAAACATACAATTTTATTATTTAAAACAAGTTACATTATGTTCTCGACGCCGGAAACTTGATGTCGTTATTTCGGAATATTTTCAAAAAAGTGGTCGAAAAAATTGACAATTGTGTAAATGTGAACATTTCATAGTCTTTTAGGGTTGCAGGAACACATATACACTCATCGAAAGTATTAAAGGATAATTCAAAAAATGCACAAATTGTTCAAATTTTTGAACAATTATAACTTCCCGACACACACTGCTGTCTCGCTGTTAATCACCAAAAAGCTTTTATAAAATGACGTCATTTTGAAATTGGTATAGTCTTCAAATATCGTTGTATAATTGATTAAAAAAAATTTTGTTTCTTCTTTAAAACTTAAGCCCCGATCCCAATGTATCCGCACCGTTCCGATCCGACCAGCTGTCAAAGTTAAAATTCGATGGTTGCTTAGGAAATATATGGCTGCTCGGAAAGGTGGTCCCAATGGCACGTACGGATCGGATCGGTACGGAAGAGTTGGTTAACTTTCAACTTTTGCGGATTGCTACGGAAAGCATAACCTCACAAAAAATTTAAATTGGCACAATTTAATGATTTTTAGTGCTCCGAGTGGACGCAGGACGGTTAAGTAAAAAACAATGAATTTAGAAGAATTTATCGAGGTTATCCGAAGACATCCAGAATTGTATGACAAAAAAAAATAAAAATCATATGAATACTAACTTCATGCTTCTTTGCCTTTTTAGTTTTTTATATTCTTGATATAGCTTGTATAGCTCACAAAACAATTTAAAATATTTCAACAGCTTATTTCTTTCCATTTTGATACTAACAAAATTGTCAAATTTCGGAAGCATTGGAACCAGGCTTCTCAACGGATCGGTGCGGATCGGACGGATCGGAACGGTGCGGATACATTGGGATCGGGGCTTTAATCACAATTTCAAATAAATTGGTCTTTCGATCTCGATCTTGCGTAGAGAAATTTTGAAAAAAACTATGATCCTTTCCAACTTTACACTGGTTCAAACCTTAAATCACATATTGTAGTCTGATTAAACTAACTGAACACATATTGCCATATCTAAAACTTCAAACCTATTTATGAACATTGCGAAAATTATAAGAATTCAATCATTCAGACATCGAAAAGATACAGATATCTTACCTTTCGTGTCACAATAAACTGCTACTGCTTCATTCTAGAAAACTACAATATTTCATTTCATTTCCTTCAAGTAATATCACTTAGATTTTCTTTTTGGTACTTGATTTCCATAGGGCGTCTGGGAAAGACTAATCACATTTAATTTCCTTTACAATACTAATATTTTCGAAATTTAATTTTATTTATTTTTTATGTTAAGTACCGAGCAAATGAATATTCCCCGAAACTTTTAATAAAAATAAAAAAATTAATATTTAATTAGTCCAGTTAAATTTTAATATACATATATATATTTTCTAATTTATACTACAAGCGGAATATTTATTTGCAGAGCTTCAATTTATAGCATGTCGCACGAATACACTGTTCTTATAAAATATCAATGACTAATTTAAAAAATTTTTGAAATATTTTCAGTATCGAGCGGCTGTTAGCTCAGTGCATTCCACACCTTCCAAATCTTTTATAGCAAACTCCTCTCCCCAATCCACCGTGTCATCGTCTTCATCGAGACATAACAGTCCTAATCAATCGATTTGCAAAAATAAATCAAGTAGTAGTATTAATAATAATAAATCGTCTACTCCTCCCTCGCTACCCCCACACGCGTACGCGTTGCAACAGAAGCAAAGAAGTTTTCTTACATTCGGTTTTGGAGCTGGATCTGGTGGTTCTGGGCCTTCTCGCCGTGAAAGTCACGTCAACGTTAACGTAACACCAACTTCGCATGATGCAGCCAGTGATACTCCAGAAATTCGGAAATATAAGAAACGATTCCATTCTGAGATCCTTTGTGCTGCTCTCTGGGGAGTTAATCTCCTCATAGGAACGGAAAATGGTCTTATGCTTTTAGATAGATCAGGACAGGGGAAGGTAATCATTCGAGGTTATGAAAATCTAGTTTAATAACATATACATATCTAAAATTGAATAGGTCTATCAACTTATATCCCGGAGGAGATTCCAGCAAATGGAGGTTCTCGAAGGTCAAAACATCTTAGTTACGATATCGGGAAAAAAGAATCGAGTGCGCGTGTATTACTTATCTTGGCTTAAGTCAAAAATACTTAGAACTGATGGTCTCTCAGATGTAAGAAACCGAAAACATTTGACAACACTTCTAGTAATTTAAAATCATTTATATATTTTTTTCAACAGCAAGTGGAGCGTAGAAATGGCTGGATTAATGTCGGAGATCTGCAAGGCGCGGTGCATTTCAAAATAGTTAAATATGAACGAATTAAATTTCTTGTGATCGCATTAAAAGACTCTATCGAAATATATGCATGGGCTCCGAAACCGTACCATAAATTCATGGCTTTTAAGGTAATCTACTTGGAAATAATTTTAATTAATTCATCAAAAATGTTTTCCAGAACTTTGGTGAGTTAGATCACCGCCCGCTTCTCGTTGATTTAACAATTGAGGATCAATCAAGGTTAAAAGTTATATACGGATCAGCTGAGGGTTTTCATGCCGTTGATTTAGATTCTGCAGAAGTTTATGATATATATCTTCCTAAACATGTAAGTCATCCGGTTAAGTACACTAATATGAAGCAAAGGTCTACCTCCTTTCAGACTCAGGGTGCAATTGTGCCGCACTGTATAGTGGCACTTCCCAACTCAAATGGTATGCAATTACTTCTTTGCTACGACAATGAAGGTGTCTATGTTAACACAGTCGGTCGGGTTTCTAAAAACATAGTTTTACAGGTAAGCTTCAAGGCGTAGTTTTAATAAATTATGTGCATACATATGTACAGCCCCTGTTCATCGAATTAAGACCACTCAGAATTTTCTTGAAATTCATTCTTTTCTTGTTGGTAAAACATGAAGGAAACATAAATATATGTAAGAAAATAAGTGTAGTTTTTGGATAATTGTTTTATTGACTATTAACTAATGAACAACATACTTTAAAAATGGCTTAATACTTAGTAGGACCACCCTTAGCACTAATAACTGCATTTATTCGTTCTGGCATGCTTTCATAGCATCGCTCTATTCTATATCATTTGTTTAATTTCGGGACTATTTTCCCACACTTCTGTAATATTTTGTTTTAAGATAATTGGCGTAGGATCAAACAAATAAACAAATCTCGAATAATGATGAATTTTGAGTTTTTTCGGCCGATTTATATAGTACCACAAACTCACTAAACACGCCCTTAAAGGACAGGTCGAAAATCACCCCGAAAAAGGGGTAAAAGGTGTAAGGTGTTGTAATGTAACTGCGCTCACATTATGTTGGCGCCGCCACTAAGAATACGATAAAATGATTTTGTTTGGAAAAACCCGCATTTTTATTAAGCTACGAGAAATTTCTCAGGAATGATTAAAATTGTGAGTGGTCCTAATTCGATTAACAGGGACTGTAGTCCTCGCAAAATAACTCCTTATTGTTTTTGTGTGTAAAATTCATTTATAATACATATGTATATGCAGGGTGTATACTACTTAGGTAACGCTATACCAATCGATTCCTTGGAGTATCCTGAGCAACCGTTGTTGTTCGTGTAGTTTCATTAATATATAATTCACATTTTTTATAGTTTGATTATGTTTTTATAGACAGCTTGTCCTATTGTTTTACTGATATCTGCATCGCAATAATATTTTTATTATGAAGATTTTGTTGGTAAATCATTAGAGACATAGGCAATAAGCAATTATAAAATTTGTTTATTATCACTCAAGAAAGGTCTGGATATTAACGCTTTATTGTCTTATAAAGTTCTATCATAATCCGTGAGGAGACCTCAAATTCAATCTTAAAAACAACAAAAATAAAGCAGGTGTTGTGGAAAAATACCCAATTTACATGATAATTTTTCAGCCAACCACAGAACAAACATTCTATCAGGAGACCATGTAGAATCGATTGACATACCCCTTTAAGGCAACACTATGTATATAAATAAATATTACTAAATAAAAGAATTTTTGCATCAAAGGACAATGCTAAAAAAAACCCAGGTCCGTCGCAAATGAAATTTATCTCACTATTTTAGTAAAAAATATGGTGTTGAAATATTGTTTGTTTAGAATTATAAAAATAAATGGCTAAATAGTAGATCTTGCTATTTTTTCAGGGGTACTTATTTATACAAGCCTTATGCCTTACCATATGGGGCTATTTTATTGTAAGCCTGTCGTTCTAAAAGTAATGATTGAATGTCCTTCGATAGTGTTCTTGGGATCTGTGCTTTCCATGCCTGTGCCTTTTTTACTTTCAAACGAATTTATTTACGACTACTGTGTTACTTTTGGACTTCAACGTTTTTTTTTTCACAGTGATACATAGTTAGAAGGCCGGAGAGTGATATAGGCTTTTTACCAATAATCTTACAAATGTAAAAGAGTAATTCTGTGTAAGAGGTACTCACATAGTCTTTTTAAATCTTTAACATTTTTTATTACACAACTGTAACTATTCTATGCAACTTTTTGTTAAGACTAAAAAATTATCACTGAAAAACTTAAATAACAATTTCTCATTTTTAGCCATCGATACGTTTGTTTAAGCATTATTACAAATAATCTAAGGTACATTTCTTTTCCGCCGGGCCTGGGTTTTTCTTCCACTATATGAGCATTGTCCTTTGACTCCTTTACCGCTTTTACAAATTATACCAGTCCCAAAAAAATTGAACATTTTAATTTTAATGCATTATAAGGCTTACGAAAGTTATGAATAAACAGTTTTATAATAACATATTAAAGCCTTATACATTGCAGTGGGGTGAAATGCCAACGTCAGTGGCGTACATTGGAACCGGGCAAATCATGGGCTGGGGCAACAAGGCAATCGAGGTAAAATGCGATTTTGAAATCTTGTTCAAGAAAATAAAAATTTTTGTGTCTTTCAGATTCGTTCCGTCGAGACAGGACACTTAGATGGTGTATTCATGCACAAAAAAGCTCAACGTCTAAAGTTCCTTTGCGAAAGGAATGATAAAGTGTTTTTCAGCAGTGCCAAAGGTGCGTCGTCATGTCAGATTTACTTCATGACACTCAATAAGCCGGGGATGGCAAATTGGTAGAAGGCATTCAATTCGAACTTTTAAGCAAATTAATAAGTAATTTATTTAAAGTTTAAATTTAAAGTAACAAGTGAAAGCGAAACCGAACGAGCGCTAGGTAGACGAAAGTTCTTATCGCATAAGAAATGCCACAGAAACATGTAAAAAGCAAAATATCAATTCGGTAAGGATCAAAATGGACTGAAATTAAAACATTACAGAATTGAGTGTAGTTGAGAGTGAATTGGAAACGCTACCGAACTAATTCCTGTGTCATGAATTTTCTTTCAACTTGCTTCGTTGCTGGAATTAAAAATACATTTCCGGAATATTTCTTTTGGACGTCTTGTACGCCTTGTTTTCTGCGTCCTTCTAAGCAAGTAAAGTAATTTCAAGAATCAAATGATGTTTAGCCGTAAGAATAAAAGTATTTTATAAATCATTTTTTTTTTATTATTTTATTTTGATATGTCAATGTTTTCACCGTTTAAAGTTCTTATATTAATGAAACGCCATTTACGTACTAGCTGCAGACAGAATCACACAAAAATATATTCGGGAAATCCAACCTCAACGTTAGGCTTAAGTACAAAAGAAATTTTAGAAAAACTAAATGCTTTTATAAACGATATTATCAATATAGGTGGCCTTTTTTCATTACTCTTCCCAATATTTTGCTGGGACTCAGTATTAAGCCGTGGTACACGTTTTAGGCTGCAAACGATTAACGCCTCCAGCACTTATTTTGTCGTAACGAATTTTGTAAACGAACAAAAGCGCACGGGAAATCGGTCAGCCGCGATATGGCACGTAATTTCATTTTAACGCGTTTAAATCTTTTTTATCTTGATGTTTAGATTTTATTTGTTTTTCTGTTATACTCGTATTTTAGCAAATATTGGCGTTTCCTTTGTTGTTTTCTCTTTATTTTTATTATTCCATAGTTTTTATTTTTAAAGATACTTTGTAGTCGGTCACAAATATACAAAATTATGAAATTCCCAGTCTCTTTTATTTTGGTCCTGTGTTAAGAATTAGCATTATGTAATGCGCTGGCGAAGTTTTTTAAATCACAGGGATACATTACACATGAGAGATGCATAACCAAATGAAATTTATTATTTAGAAGTTTAAATGGGGCCGGTTTTTGAATCCGTTCAAATCAAAAAGAATAGAGCAAAGCCCTATTTGGATAAAAATTTTTGATAAAGTTCCTAAAATGTTCATAAATTCATTTCATTAACTATTAACTTCAATTCATTTTTACGATCGACAGAAATAAAAACGTTTAACGTTATGTGCACAAAAACTAACCGAAATTTAAGTAACTATGAGAATTTCAGCAACTCTATTAAGAACTTTTATCCAAATAGGGGGTTTGCTCTTTTCATTTTGATTCGAACGGATTCAATAGTCGGGTCAAATTTCTTTAGGCTATTTTGGTGTTAAACAAGTAAAAAATTATGTTTACAGATATTTTTTTTCCAAAAATACAAACGCAGAAATCAAAATACTCCATTAGCCCCGAAATGCCACATTGATATGTTTCTGGTGTTTCCATCAAATTTTAAGAAAACCTTAAATTAGAAGTGTTTTCTGATGTAAAATTTTCCCGAAAACTCGAAAGGTATGAACAAATATTTATGCAATTAAAAATTTAAAAATGAAGAATCAATTTGTTCAAATTGTTAACTGGTTTGAAAGTGTGGCACTAGGAGCTAACTACCGGCTTGGAAGCAAAACGTCTACCAATTATAATTTTGTTATAAAAACTTATTCACTCTTCGGTGTGAGAAGGGAGCACCTTGTAGCAGAATATGAACACGCACGCTTGTAACATGTAACGAATGAAGTCAGTAAATTTCTTGATAGATTTTGAGTTTAAATGACAAACACGTTTAAAAACCAAACAGCGAAAAGTGAAAAATTCTTATGTGAATTATCATTTGAAAGGTTGCAATGAGTTCTTTCATTATTTATTTTAAGTGCTAAATCAAAAACAGCTCAGTAATATCTAATTTATATTTCATATTTTTTTTCTCAAGTTAAACTATTCAAAGTTTTATTCAACATAGGGTGGATTCAAAAATGCATAAATTATGACCTGGCTTAAATCATGCGTTCAAAAATGCATTGACAATAACGTACAAGGTAAGGTTCTTCCGCACGCACGTAAAACTTTACTGCTTCTATACTTTTTTGCGTAAACAATTTAACGTTCTTGAATCCACCTGTACACAGTTAACTTTGATTTATTCGATAAATCTATTAAATCTATTACTAACGAAGTACTTATTTCAAGAAAATTATTAGCAAAGACCAATTTAAGCAAATTATATTTGGAAAGCTAACAGAAATGTATTTTTTTGAAAAAAATAAGTAAAGTATGTATGTATGCACATATTGCTACTACTGCTACTTGCTATCCAATGTCGAATCTGAATTTCCTTGTAGCAGGTCCGGTCCATTGTTATGTGTGACTCGACACAAGCTCTGAGATAAAGTTCTTAGGTATACATATATTTAATTGGTAAAAGTCAAAAATTAGCTCGAACATTTGATTTTATACAATGTATATGTTACGGGCAATGTTTATAACGTGGGCATTTTGTAAAATGACTAGGTTTTGTGTAGAATATGAAAATTTTTGGGAAACGTATATGTCATAGGCCATTAGGAAAGTCAGTCCGTTACCTAAAAGCATAAACTATGCACTTTTCGCGCGCAGGCAAGCACGCATTAGTGGAGTATATCATATTTTTAAAATATAAACTCAACAACTTGTCTGCTACAAAAAACGTAACAAAAGAAGGGTTCGATTTTTACAATTGTATTTAGACAAATATTCTGTGTAAAAATCAATTTCCGAAAATTATTATATGTATAATATTTACGCTGAAGTTCACTTTCGAGTTTCCAAATAGAACAAGCTTTCATGAAATGCCAAGATAGTAGAATTATAATTTTTTTTTTGATTATTCTGTTTTTGTATTATAGATTTCAGGTAAGATTTTTAAGAATTCTCTGCCTATCCATTATTGAACGTGATATCTATACTTAATAAATAACCTACATGAAAACTAATAAAGGTTACGTTGCGCCCATAAACGCTTTTAATATATTCTTGCAGAATTGATACACTTCTATTGAATTATCAACCATCACGTCGACACATCCACTATTTCGAAAATATCATAATCATCTGAGAAGCTTCTTTAATGCAGCTCTCGAAATATTTGTTCTCGACACTCCAATTTGTCTGTGAACATTTTAAAATGTTCTCCTTGGAAACTGCAAAAATTGTGCATTAGAAGATATCTAATTTCTGAATCTTTTGTATCTATAAAGGTCTTGCGCAAGAGTAACTAAAACGATTTAAAAGGTCCATCTCGTTAACATTTTTGTTTTCCAAAAAATTAATAAATCGAAGTACTACACAACAAATACACATGCGCGCTCATTGCATATTAAAAATAAAATAATCAATTTTTAAGATCGAAACCTTTATAACAAAATAGGCGTTTGTAGGTAAAAGTAAAGAAAAGCTAAATGAAAACCGTTTTAAATACTAAACAGAATAGTATGCGTATTTTTCTACATCTAAGGCGAAATAAAAAGAAATTGAAAAAAAAAGAATTTTTTATATATCCCAGAAAGATAAATATCATGTTAATAATAAACTATATGAACTTATAAAACTAAATTATGAAATTTTCGCGGGGTTGAACGATTATGAACGAGAACTTTATATAATTAAGCCGTTTTTTAGAAGATAGATATTAAGTGGTAATAAAATTTATACATCAGAATGATCAAATAAAAGCATTCGATTGCACCGTGTTTTCATCTATTTCACATTTCTATTCATTTTAGCAGTTTTCAAGTGCACTTTTGTAAATTGTTAAATCATGTCCCTATTTTAATTATTTTATGTTTATTTTTATTGGAATGAAGAACGACTATACGTTGCTTTACTTATATATGTTATGGACCAAGTGATTAATGAGGGCATTATTTATAACGTCAAAATAATTCGATTGGGTTTTTCTAATGGAATTTATTTGAACACTTTGAACGACGAAATTAATTAAAGTCAAATGTAATTCAAATGAATTTCGTAAAAATTTTGCAAGTTTGTTAAGAAAGATTTACTAAAAAGGGCTTTCCTAGGCTCCTTTGGATTCGATTATGAAGTTCATTTTAAGTTTTATAATCATAGGTCAGAGTCAGAGCATCTACAAAACGAAGAAATTTTATGTTATTTGTGTTTTAAATTTTGATTTAATGTCGGAAATAAGAATAATAGTAATAAAACGTGTCTTTTTATTACTCTGCCCAATCGGTGATAGACATTATGTGTAATGCCCGGGCAATTTAATTATGTATTTCAATAGTTATAATCACATTGCCCTTTAATATTGGACATTTTTCAAAATGCCTGGGCATTATGTATAATGTCCAATTAATCACTTGGTCCATAACATTACATGGATTACTTTCTCATTCCTTCAGGTGGGGCTATTTGGGACACTTTGAATTACATCATTCGGTGTCTACTTATTTACATCGACACAATTACTAATGTTAACTCAGTACTTCAACAGAGTAATGAGTAAAATATGGTTTAATTTAGACACCATTTGGGACTATTATTTTGATACGTAGCTTATGAAACAAAACTTTGGTACCTTAATTACTGTATATTTAGAAATGGAAATATTACATTAGTATGCTAACCGCATGTAATAATATTGCCCGACTAACATTTTGGTCAGGCAAGCCCTAATATGATTCGAGCCGGATCAGGGTGTGCTAGGGCAGCCGTATAGGGTATTTCACATGCGGTTCGTTACAATTTAATTATTTGTTTTTTAACTGTAATTAAACATAATAGTGCGAAATTTGAATCGGCATAATTTACCAAAAAAGATATGAGTCTAGGCTAAAAATTGTCTCCTTTTTTAATATTTTCATCCGTCAATCCGTCGAGAACTTGAAAGCTTGACGTTTGGCGGATTCTATGGGGCAGCCCTTTTAACAGGCCAGTCTCATGTACATACATATATGTCAGTGGTCCCAACATCAGCAACAGGGACGATAAAAAAGAGCAGGACGTAAGCGTGCCCGCAAATATCTACGTTTTTACCGGCGGGCGCCAGCGCAGCACACAGTCACAGCACTGAAAATGCGTGGAGTTGAAAATATATATACTCGTATATACATATATTATATACATAATATATGTATGTACATATATATTCGACAAAAGTTTTGTAGTTATATTTTGGAAATATACAAGTATCTTTTAGTTGATTTTGAGGAAGCAATTAGGATTAGGAAAAAAAAAACCTTGCCAACTTAATGTAATTTTATTACATTTTGAAACATATCTTGGAATACAATTTTATTATTAATTTATTTAAGTACTCAGTCCCTCAAAGTGGTGAAATAAACTTGGTAGATTTGAAATACTCGTACATATTTAAATGGAGTATTCTAATTTCGAATGTTCGAAAGGATAAAGGTACACATAACGAAGAGAATTTAAGCGCTTATTCATTTCATTCGTTTAATTAGAATTTGAGTTATTGGGTCTACAAATTTTCAAAAGGCGATTTTTCAGGAAATGCGCTTAAAGTTTCAGTACTCCATGGTTTGGCCCGCAAAAGTTTGGCTATACAATTCTTCCAATTTTCAAGATTTTTTCACTTTATTTTGGGAAATTATTCAGAAAGGTTCACATATTATTGAAAACAACAATTTTTTTAAACTCCAAGTGGGAACACCTCCTTAAATCGATCGATCTTTTATTCGGCTGTATCGTCGATTCTGTTTCATTCTGAAGTGAGCAATCTCTACTGCTATTATCCACCTCCCTCCTCACTAGTTCTTGAGTCCTTTACAACAAATGTTCGATCACGTCAATGAGGTATGTGATAAAAAATTAACAATCCTTTTTCTGGAGACTTTGGCAAAAGTTTTTCAATATCTAGTGATGTGAAGAAATTAGCTCTGTTCGTTGACTGATCTAGATCAGATCAGAAAAGATCAAGAGATATGCGCTCGATGAGAAGCGTAATTTTGGAAAACTGTATAAAAAACCTCATGATGATGATGATTTTAAATCCCCTTTTCTACGATGTGAGGTAAGTAGTTGGTCTGGTTTTTTAAGGAGATTAGGCATAAGAGTTATGGAATTTGTTTATTTCATACCATAAATCTAGATAAGGATTTAGGCTTTCATTTGACCCATGTTATGTGCACTTTTCAGGTTGCATTATTTTTTAATTCAATTTTCAAATACCCTCAAAATACGTTAAGGATTAGATTAGCTATCATTAAACAAATCAAAAAAATACATCTCATACAAAAGACACAAAAAAAATTGAATTTTGTAGACTAGTGAATCACTTCTATAAATCCACTGTGGCAATAGATCCACTATGGCATCATGGATTGTTGCGATCAAACTTTTTTTCATATATAATTTTTGTTTTGATTCAGCACTCATTGAAAAAATTTGTCATACATAAATTAATTCAAATTTTGCAACCGTAGGCATATCACATTCTGTGAATCTATTTACAATATCCCGATGTAATAGACCATATCTATATATTGAAAAGAGGAAATAATTCTTCTAATAAGAAGAAACCTAAATCGGAAGTGTAAGATAATCGGAAAAATTGCCCAGATCAATTAAAATAATGTTTTAATTTCAAGATTGCGGCTCCCCCAAAACCAAATAAGAAGGTATTGGTTGTGGACAGCTCTGGTGAGAAACACAACTCACATGAGCGTTGACGAAGTCCAATCTATTGATATTCTAAAAGTTATTAAAATGGAAGAAGCTAGTGTAAAAAGAAAAATATCATTGGAATTATCCACAGGGTAATATCAAGCTCATAAGAATTATTTAATTTGTTTTTCAAAATTATCACTATAAATTCAAAGACGGAAATGAGGAACATTTGGAAGATGTCCCAATAAAAGTAAGTGGTATATAAAAATGCATGTATGTAGTCAAAACATTTCCTTCTTCCTAGGTGAAAAAAGACACCTCTGGTAAGACGTGTCCACATTGCCATGGACCTAAAATGATTGAATTATCCCATTTAAATCTTCGCAAAACGGAGAGTACGGCTACCCAAACGGAAGATATAAGTATAACTTCAAACGCAGATCGTCAATTGGTAGCTGTGCGTAAAAGTTCCACCCGAATAAATTCTCAGGATAATGAGGCACCCGAACAAACTTCTTATTCGGCTGCTAGTGATGGAAACGGCCAAGAATGAACTGAATCGACAAAGAAGCCCCAGGACCAGGGTTTATAAACAGGGTAAATGCCTTCAATACAAAATTTCGAAATATTTAAACAAATATTTGAACATTTTTAAATTTTAGTTACTGGAAACAGGATCGTGGTAGCAGCCTTGTTCGTTTTGTTTGTTGCGATGTTATTTTGGATTTTTTCTAATAGTTTCTTAAACATATTTTCTACTTATGTGTTTCGTCCGATTATCAATTACCTCCCAAACTTGCCAATATATTTAACCAAAATTTCAACTTTGGATAATTCCCTTTTACGTGCCTTTGTGAAGCAGACAAAGTCACGTAAAAGGGAGTTAACAAAAGTTGAAATTTAAGTTAAATATATTGATCTTTTTAGATACATCAGAGACCGCTTCACGAGATAAGGTAATTTTAAAGTAATTTTATGTTGTTAATATCAAAGTTTTTCTATTTTCAGAAACTTCATTAAAATTTTAATGGGAGCAGGTGTACAACGGGGCTTCCGATACGATTTGAATAAAATTTTGCAGACACCTTCTGTTCCTGCTAAAACGGAAGGATCTGAAGAAATTTTGCGGCGGTCGGCATTAATTATTTCTGGAGATTCCGTCTGCACGTATTCTTCACGTCTCTTTGGTTTTTTACTAGCAATCGAAAGATTCAAAGATGAACTTAAACTATGTCTGCTGCCATCACTACCAGCCGAATAAGAAGTTTGTTCGGGTGGCTCATCCTGAGAATTTATTCGGGTTGAACTTTTACGCACAGCTACCAACTGACGATCTGCGGTTGAAGTTATAATACTTACTATATCTTCCGTTTGGCTAGCCGTACTCTCCGTTTTGCGAAGATTTAAATGGGATAATTCAATCATTTTGTCTTATATTTTATTTAGAATATGTATATTTTTATATAATTAATAATAACAATAATTTATTCATGCATGCCTAGTCTCGCATCCCCCTTAAAGAGTTGCTGTCATGCATAAAATATTACACACGGGAATCTGCAAACTGTTTTCCTGAACCAGGTCAAGTTTCGCGACGCTTCGACATCATTCGCCATATTTATATGTGTAGTGTTTAGGATTCCGTAGCCAAATGGCAAAAAACGGAACCCTTATGGATTCGCCATGTCGTGTCTGTCTGTCCGTCCGTATGTCACAGCCACTTTTTTCCGAAACTATAAGAACTATACTGTTGAAACTTGGTAAGTAGATGTATTCTGTGAACCGCATTAAGATTTTCACACAAAAATAGAAAAAAAACAATAAATTTTGGGGGTTCCCCATACTTAGAACTGAAACTCTAAACATTTTTTTTCATCAAACCCATACGTGTGGGGTATCTATGGATAGGAGGTTTCTAATATCATTTTTTTCTAAACTGAATAGTTTGCGCGAGAGACTTCCAAAGTGGTAAAATGTGTCCCCCCCCCCCCCCCCCCCTGTAACTTCTAAAACAAGAGAATGATAAAACTAAAAAAAATATATGATGTACATTACCAAACTTCCACCGAAAATTGGTTTGAACGAAATCTAGTAAGTAGTTTTTTTTTAATACGTCATAATGCTACGGAACCCTTCATGGGCGAGTCCGACTCGCACTTGGCCGCTTTTTTTAAGTAAACGCAGAGAAGAACATAACCTAAAGATTTTTTTCCTCTTCCTACTTTGTAAGATGGGGGGGTTGGTGCCTTAATTTTATTTTTTTTCCAAAAATTTTAATACATACATACAATACATAACTTTGTAGTGTACAATACACCGCTAAACTTAACTTACGAAACAAAATCTTCAAATCGGCCCTTCCCCCCTAAAATCGCGATTGAAAATTTGGAGGAGGTCAACCTAGAAAATGCATTATAAGTTCTTTCAGAGACATCTTAGGATACTGGTTGATAACGCATTAGAAAGCTGAGCCTACAGCATATAAACAATTTCCGCTAAATTTGTCTCAATGTTATTGTTTTGCTCATATCAGGTCTCTATAGAAATTAAATGCAGCTAAAGTTACCAGCCCTTTTAGGTAGATTTCATATGAAATATGACCTATTGCAGTCTACGTGGTGAAAAGATTTCGGAATCTGCATGCCGCATGATTCGCTATATACACACAGAGGGTATTTTGTTAAGGTCAATCGATTCTACGTGGTCTCCCAATCAAATAGGAAATTTTGAGGTGTAGTAAAAAAATCCCCAATTCACACGAAGTCTTCTAAGTAACCTCACGCATCGAATTTCACAATAACAAACGATAATCAAGAGACCATGTAGAATCAATTGACATACCCTTGTTCAGACCTTAGCAAAACAACCTGAATAAAATTCCGTTTCAAGCTCCAAAAATAACATTCGACGTACCTGTAAACACATTCGGGGGAAAAAATCAAACTTTTTTTTTTCAAACTTTTTCATTTACTTAATAAAGATTTCATTCATTGATTACAAAGATAATCGGAAAAGATGATTTAATTCCCCCTCTGTTTTAGTAATTGTTCGATTACTTTGTACTTGTACATTGCGAATTGCTCTTCGCGTTTAGCCCTCTGATCACTGCGTTGAGCTCTTTCCTGTAGGAATTTCAGGATATTCTGATGAAAAAGCATACTCTCTGTTTTAATTTCTCGCAATTCGTGTAGAATATCAGCATTTGTTTTTTCAGCCTGCTGACCACATATTGCAGAAATATCTACAAATAACAATAAATAAATAGTAAAAATAAATTCTTTTAAATTACCTGAACCCAATTCAAGTGATCCCATATCATCTTTCTCTGTTTTTGTTCTTTCAAATGAGTTTTTCGTGTTCTCTTCTTTAATTCTATTTCCGGTTTTACTAAGAAATTATTAATTAAATTAATTATTAAAACGTTTTATTGAAGGAAACCATAAGTAAAAAGTAATGCCGTTCATTCAAAATCGATTAAAGCCAATTGTAAACACAAACAAAATATTATATATAATAATAATAATTTAATTTAAAGAATAAAGGCGCCTAGGTGAAGGAATTTTTAAGAGGGACTCTACGGAATTGCAAAGTATTTTTATTTTACAAATGAGCCGCTAATTTGGAATGTGGTACAAGTCCACAATGTCATAAGATCGATTTTGGACTTGACCACGTTCAAAATAAGCGGCTAAAATAATAAACTGGCTATTATTTTACTATTCTTTCACTTTATTCAAAACGTTCCGGAAATTTAAATCAATTACAGAATTCCTTTATAATTTAAATGCATAATACTCCTATTTTTATTTTAACGCCGTCCTTGTTCAAGAGCTCCTGAAATTTGTGGTAGGGTAATACACCGAACTTACGCGGTAGGTGGGACCGATCGAAAACCGCGTAAGTCGGGGTATTACTGTATTACATGAATGATTGGAGTGAGCCTTGCAAATTTCTTCATTCTGTCTAGCACCCCTAAAAAGTGGTACAAACACGTACACTACTTATACACTTTTCAGCACTTTTTTATATTCATGTTCTAAATCCAAGGTCAGAAAATAAGGTCACTATGTAAAAAAAACCTTTGAGAATTCGCTATGTAAATATCATTAAATTTTAAAGTGCATATACCGCACATTACTTCATTGCCATCTCGGCAGCGTACGAAAGTAATTCTGTTTCTGTACTGAGCTAATGATAACAATATAATTTAAGTTAATCTAGCTAGATTATCACAATTGATACATTTTGGGCTTGTCCTAATAGTTATGACAGTTTGTGACGCCCAGCAAACAAGCTGAACTTGTTTTACAATTAAATGAAGTCAATTTGAATGTAATTACCTTTGGGCTAAAGTGATCTTATTCCTGTCGGGTCTCCTCAGACTGAGCGTGTAATGGAGAATTTGTTTCATTGAAAAGTGGTAGCCTCTTGCCCTTAAACGCTCGGCGATTAGTGGGCAAATCTTGCCAATGTCGAAATTTTCGCTTGAGTAATAATCAGGACCGAGTTCTGCTATCGACGCCAATAAAATCTCCCTGGGCTCCCTCATTCTAAACGACAAAGCTGGCGCCGACGTATTCCAATTATTGACCCCCTGACCCACCTGTTGAGACATCAACGGCTGCATATTGTCATAATCTGCAAATTTGCATTTTTTTGTTTTTCCTGGTCACTACGATTACCTTAAAAATGAAAAGAGCAAATCGACTTACCACTCGGGCGTCTTAAACACACCGGTCGGGGATATGGGTGTTTTTTTGCGTTTCTTAAAATTCGTTCCATATTAATTAACAGCACCAAAAAAGCCACTAAGATCGCGATTTGCAAAATCGGGTTGAAATAAAATCTCTTCAATATTTAATAAATCCGAAAGCGTGCGAAACGTGAACGATGGAGTCAAATATCCACCAGGACCTTACCATAGCTGCGTTTTTTTAACGTGTCGGTTAGTTCGTTTTCCATCCTGGTGACGGGGATTTTTCAGAAATTTCCCACTTTTAGAATGTTGCAAGCTTCACGGCATAGAAATATAAACTAAGTTTATATGTATTTCTATGCGGCGTCAGTGAAATAATGGCGGTGAAACGATGCTGTTCAGAGTCATCTCAATCCATTCCTTTGATGATTGAGGAACCCTTCAAGAAGATCCGGCTAAGCTCGCAAAAGCGTGGCTTCGATGGAAGTTTGTGTGCGCTTGCGGTGTCCCTGGACAAGGCGATTACCAGCACCGAAGTTCTACAGATATTAATTCGAATGTCGGAAAATCTAAAAGATGATGAGAGCGATTTAATCGAGATCATGCGAAAATTGTCTGAAATCTTCAGAGAGGAGTACGAGACTCCCATTCGCGTGAAAATTCTGTCCTTATACGCTGAGTTCGGCAGTGGCTTATCCGTTGAAGGTTCTTTCCTGGTGGATGAAATTTTAAGTCTGTTGAAGCTGGAAAGTTCGACTAAAGTTATTTCCCAAGGACTGCGTAGTTTGTACCAAATTGGGATGCTGCAGTGTCTGCCCACGACGCATGTAGCTAGAATTGTGTTCTATGCAAAAAATCAACTCAGATCGCATAGCCACAACGTCCAGCGTTATGGACTTCTTATTCTTGGGGCCTTCTCCAGTTTTGACGACGCCGAAGAGGGGACTCTAGAACTTGTGGGACGGTACACAGATTCGCAGGATGCGAGAGTTCGCGCTCAGGCCTTCCGGTCCATTCTGTCTCTGGGGGATCGTGGGGTACCACTGCTAACTAATTTGTATAACCGCGCTGTTGCTGCTCTGAATGACGATTACGAGTGCGTGCGGAAGGAGGCCCTCCAGCTGGTTTATAAGCTCGGAATCAAACATCCCGACCACATGATAAACGTTCAAGACACAGAGTCAGCCATGCGGCTAATTGATGCCGCTTTTGTAAAGGTGTGCTCTGCCCTTTGCGATTTATCTATGCAGGTTCGCACACAAGCGGCAGAGCTGCTCGGAGGAATGTCCCAAGTTGGGCCTGAATTTCTCCATCAAACTTTGGACAAAAAATTAATGAGCAACTTGAGAAGAAAAGAAAGTCTTCACAAAAGGAATTTAGACAATTTCACAAGTGGCGAATGGTCAACTGGAAAAATGTGGGCAGACGATGCCCCAAAGGAGAAAGTTGAATCCAGCTCTGTTTCCTTGATCGCATCAGGAGCGTGTGGGGCTCTAGTGCATGGACTGGAAGATGAATTTTTAGAGGTTCGAACAGCATCAGTTGATTCTATGTGTCGTCTTGCCCTGTCAAACTCATCTTTTGCAATATCTTGCTTGGATTTTCTTGTTGACATGTTCAACGACGAAATTGAAAGCGTAAGACTAAGGGCTATTTTCAGTCTGACGTCGATATCCCGTCATATAATTCTACGGGAAGATCAGCTAGAAATCATGTTGAGTTCACTAGAAGATTATTCCGTTGAGGTTCGAGAGGGTCTTCATTTAATGTTGGGTGCATGTAAAGTTTCGACGCAGGCCTGTCTCATGCTGGTCGTCCAGAAAGTGTTGGATGTCCTATCTAAGTATCCACAGGACAAATTATCAGCTTATAGGTGTATGCAAAAAGTTGGTCAGAAGCATCCGGAGCTTTGTATGTCTCTTACACCGCAGTTACTGCAGGATCATCCTTTTTACGACAGTGCAGAGAAGGATGTAGAAGATCCATCTTACACATGCCTTCTTATTATGTTGTTCAATGCAGCAGAGCACATAGCCCCCATGCTGAGCCTCTTGCCAGATACAACGATTAAACACTACGCCTATTTACGAGATACGATGCCTAATTTGGTACCACATTTACCAATTGGAGGATGCTCTCTACCATTAACACTTACCGGCTCTACTGGCTCGCGACAATTTTTGGAAACAATTTTAAGTAACATACAGGCTACCTATTCGGCGCCTAAAGCAAGATCGGCACTCCTCAAGGCAGCTCAACATAATCTGAATCGTTTAGCCGAAATTGATCCACATATGTCGGGAACAGCCAATTTTACGGTTACTTTTCTGGCGGCTCAGCTTCTTATCGAGCAGCTACAAACGTGCACCCACCCTCAGCACAGCAGAACACCTTCCAAGGAGTCTCTCAGCCAGCTGACGACAAACTGCTTAAAACTGCAGAACATTTTCTCTGGCCTAACACTGCACGATCTATTGCTTGTAAAGCAGATCAGTTTACGCGCAAGTGCTCTTCACTTAGTTCTGATCGTTAAGGATCGCTCGCAAAGTGCATTGGGTCCTTGTCAACTTCTACTTCATAAAGCTTCAGATACGAGCAACTTCCTTCATCAATATTTGGACATGGTACCTGATGAATTTACAACATCCATTTTGACGCAACTGGCCAATCTTAGTGATCCTAAACCTGGTCGTGTGTTCCGAGAAATTTTACCAATAGTTCAGAATGCTCCCCCCAATGTTACCCCTCGGATAAATGTTAATATTAAAATGTGCATTGCAAGGATATTGGAGCCAGGACTCAGTGCAGCAACAGATGACATTTTAAAAGTTACAGCTGGACTTATTGCGGCTCTACCATTTGTTGCAGAGTTAGAAAACCTCCTTGAAACACAGAGACAACATTTACGCTTGAAGATTAAGTACCCTGATCAGAACGTGCACACCGTTGTGCCACGAATGAGAGACTTGAAGAGGATTATGACCGAAAAGGGTGAAGAAGAAAATAACTGGCGACTGCGTACCACCGTACTTTTATCTCACGGTGTCTGGACAGAGGCATCTCATGTCGAAATCACTTTGTGTCTGTCTGTTCGGCCGGGAACTGAATTAGAACTTTGCAAGCCAGTCAAAGTTCTTTTTGCTCCAAAACCCGTTAGGCGAGGGATATAAAAATCTGATTTTGTAAATATGTAATAATAAATAATAATAAATGTAAATAATAATAAATGAAGGAAAATTTATAAAAATGAAACATTCCCCCCTGATAGGTAGAATAAATATTTTCCAGGAAATTTCGCGCTATTTTGTTAAGTACACCGTATTGTAAAAAAAAAAGTTTTTTTTAAATTCATTAGGATTTTTCTAATTTAGTTGTCCACGTGTATGTACATATGTACATACATTTATCATATATGACATTAAGCATTTAAAGACAACACACATATGTATGCTCGAATCAAATTTTAATACAAAAACTGAAGTACTACCTCTTAATAAGCAGAAAAACCTTCAAACTTTAATCTACTTTGAATAAGGTTTTACAGTAAGATTAAGGAGCAGCTTCCTGACCGATGCACTGCCACCCCAACGACTACATGCATATAAACAATTTCCGCTAAATTTTTCTCAATGTTATTGTTTTGCTCATATCAGGTTTCTATAGAAATTAAATGCAGCTAAAGTTACCAGCCCTTTTAGGTAGATTTCATATGAAATATGACCTATTGCAGTCTACGTGGTGAAAAGATTTCGGAATCTGCATGACGCATGATTCGCTATATACATACAGAGGGTATTTTGTTAAGGTCAATCGATTCTACGTGGTCTCCCAATCAAATAGGAAATTTTGAGGTGTAGTCAAAAAATCCCCAATTCACACGAGTCCTCTAAGTAACCTCACGCATCGAATTTCACAATAACAAACGATAATCAAGAGACCATGTAAAATCAATTGACATACCCTTGTTCAGACCTTAGCAAAACACCCTGAATAAAATTCCGTTTCAAGCTCCAAAAATAACATTCGACGTACCTGTAAACACATTCGGGGGAAAAAATCAAGAAGATCCAGGAGCTTCAATTTTCAAACTTTTTGATTTACTTTTAATAAAGATATTTACTGATTTCAAAGTTAATCGGAAAAGATTATTTAATAACCCCTTTGTTATAGTAATTGTTCCATTAGTACGCACTCGTACATTGCGAATTTCTCTTTGCGTTGAGCCGTCTCATCCCTGCGTTGAGCTCTTTCCTGTAGGAATTTCAGGATATTTTGATGAAAAAGCATACTCTCTGTTTTAATTTCTCGCAATTCGTGTAGAATATCAGCATTTGTTTTTTCAGCCCGCTGACCACATATTGCAGAAATATCTACAAATAACAATAAATAAATAGTAAAAATAAATTCTTTTAAATTACCTGAACCCAATTCAAGTGATCCCATATCATCTCTCTCTGTTTTTGTTCTTTCAAATGAGTTTTTCGTGTTCTCCTCTTTAATTCTATTTCCGGTTTTACTAAGAAATTATTAATTAAATTGATTATTAAAACGTTTTATTGAAGGAAACCATAAGTAAAAAGTAATGCCGTTCATTCAAAATCGATTAAAGCCAATTGTAAACACAAACAAAATATTATATATAATAATAATAATTTAATTTAAAGAATAAAGGCGCCTAGGTGAAGGAATTTTTAAGAGGGACTCTACGGAATTGCAAAGTATTTTAATTTTATAAATGAGCCGCTAATTTGGAATGTGGTACAAGTCCACAATGTCATAAGATCGATTTTGGACTTGACCACGTTCAAAATAAGCGGCTAAAATAATAAACTGGCTATTATTTTACTAATCTTTCACTTTATTCAAAACGTTCCGGAAATTTAATTCAATTACAGAATTCCTTTATAATTTAAATGCATAATACTCCTATTTTTATTTTAACGCCGTCCTTGTTCAAGAGCTCCTGAAATTTGTGGTAGGGTAATACACCGAACTTACGCGGTAGGTGGGACCGATCGAAAACCGCGTAAGTCGGGGTATTACTGTATTACATGAATGATTGGAGTGAGCCTTGCAAATTTCTTCATTCCGTCTAGCACCCCTAAAAAGTGGTACAAACACGTACACTACTTATACACTTTTCAGCACTTTTTTATATTCATGTTCTAAATCCAAGGTCAGAAAATAAGGTCACTATGTAAAAAAACCTTTGAGAATTCGCTATGTAAATATCATTAAATTTTAAAGTGCATATACCGTACATTACTTCATTGCCATCTTGGCAGCGTACGAAAGTAATTCTGTTTCTGTACTGAGCTAATGATAACAATATAATTTAAGTTAATCTAGATTATCAGAATTGATACATTTTGGGCTTGTCCTAATAGTTATGACAGTTTGTGACGCCCAGCAAACAAGCTGAACTTGTTTTACAATTAAATGAAGTCAATTTGAATGTAATTACCTTTGGGCTAAAGTGATCTTATTCCTGTCGGGTCTCCTCAGACTGAGCGTGTAATGGAGAATTTGTTTCATTGAAAAGTGGTAGCCTCTTGCCCTTAAACGCTCGGCGATTAGTGGGCAAATCTTGCCAATGTCGAAATTTTCGCTTGAGTAATAATCAGGACCGAGTTCTGCTATCGACGCCAATAAAATCTCCCTGGGCTCCCTCATTCTAAACGACAAAGCTGGCGCCGACGTATTCCAATTATTGACCCCTTGACCCACCTGTTGAGACATCAACGGCTGCATATTGTCATAATCTGCAAATTTGCATTTTTTTGTTTTTCTGGTCACTACGATTACCTTAAAAATGAAAAGAGCAAATCGACTTACCACTCGGGCGTCTTAAACACACCGGTCGGGGATATGGGTGTTTTTTTGCGTTTCTTAAAATTCGTTCCATATTAATTAACAGCACCAAAAAAGCCACTAAGATCGTGATTTGCAAAAGCGGGTTGAAATGAAATCTCTTCAATATTTAATAAATCCGAAAGCGTGCGAAACGTGAACGATCGAGTCAAATATCCACCAGGACCTTACCATAGCTACGTTTTTTTAACGTGTCGGTTAGTTCGTTTTCCATCCTGGTGACGGGGATATTTCAGAAATTTCCCACTTTTAGAATGTTGCAAGCATAGAAATATAAACTAAGTTTACATATATTTCTATGGTTGCAAGCTTTACGTCAACAGGAGAAATGTCAATTTAAATTTGATATTTTAAAATAAATGAAGGATTATAAAAATGAAACATAGGCGAAGATTTGAGAGGTACCAAGAGTGGCAAACGTACCATCCATTGTTAAAGTTTATATTCAGCATAAAAAAAAGCAATGAGTGAATTTAAGCAATGTAAAAATAGCAACCCTTTTTGTAATTAAAATTGTCGTTTTTATGTTTAATATACAAATATGTATGTATTTCCGCAATTAAAAAGGGGAAACGGATAATTACTTCTACGTTTAATTGATTGTCTTACTTCATATGGGCCTTTCCACACGAGTATTCTTGAGCGTGTTGCCAACCGGTTTTCTGGGCAAGTGGCAAAAGAGAAGAGCTCTCCTCTTTTGCCACTTGCCCAGAAAACCGGTTGGCAGCACGCTCAAGAATACTCCTGTGGAAAGGCCCTATGACATTTCCAAATTAATTGTGACGCAGTTATCCCCACCATGGCAACTTTTCAGAAAAAAAAATTTACCCGTTAGTCGAAAAGAGAGCTTGTTCCAGGTTCCAAATTTTCATTTAAATTGCCTAATAAGCAAGAAGGACGGCAGCAGTCACAAATGCCGACAAACACTATGAAACAAGAGTTCACCTATTACTTTGCGCTCCGGCGTTTCATTGGGTTTTTATGTCATTGTGTTGGTGGCGACCCGGCCGTGCTTTTCAGATGGGAAATGCCGAAATTCCAATGCCTCCCTCACACATTGAAGGGGTTCACATATAAGTTTGTTTACGGTTTTTCACCATGGGTTTTTCTTATGCGCTCCGAAGGCGAATGCTAAATCAAATGTGATTGTATGCCGGCGCGCAGCGGTAATCCGTTGGGGCTATTTGGGACACTTTGAATTACATCATTCGGTGTCTACTTATTTACATCGATACAATTACTAATGTTAATTCAGTACTTCAACAGAGTAATGAGTAAAATATGGTTTAATTTAGACACCATTTGGGACTATTATTTTGATACGTAGCTTATGAAACAAAACTTTGGTACCTTAATTACCGTATATTTAGAAATGGAAATATTACATTAGTATGCTAACCGCATGTAATAATATTGCCCGACTAACATTTTGGTCAGGCAAGCCCTAATATGATTCGAGCCCGATCAGGGTGGGCTAGGGCAGCCGTATAGGGTATTTCACATGCAGTTCGTTACAATTTAATTATTTGTTTTTTAACTGCGATTAAACATAATAGTGCGAAATTTTAACTGGATTCATTTACCAAGAAGATGTGAGCCTAGGCTAAAAATGGTCTCCTTTTTCAATATTTTCTTCCGTCTATCCATCGAAAACTTGAAAGCTTGATGTATGACGGATTCTACGGGGGCAGCCCTTTAGCAGTCCAGTATCTATGTATGTATGTATATGTCAGTGGTCCCAACATCAGCAACAGGAACGATAAAAAAAGAGCAGGACACGCGTTAACGTGCCCCGTTTTCAACGGCGCGCGCAGCATACAGTCACAGCACTGAAAATGCGAGGAGTTGAAAATTTTTTATTACGCTCAAATTTCACACACAAATCAACGTTGTTTTCTATTCAGTTGCGTCTGCGCGCTGTGTGTGCTCCATAATTGCTACTTTGGTGCTTTCGGAAATCAAAATTATTGAAAAATGTCGGTCAAAGAAGAGTGCGCGCATTTAACTAGTGATAGTGAGGAAAACGATTTAAATCTGCTTGCTATTTTATTAGCCGGGAAAAATATAGCAAACAAGTTGTTGATTACGCTAACAAAACGCGACAGTCGTTACTATCGATGTCGTTTCTTCGAAGAAATTGTAAACACTTACAGTGAATTTGAATTTTTACGAAATGTACGAATTTGCTGGGTATTGTGCGACACCCTCTCAGAGATGTTAAAATTCTCAGAACAATATAACAAAATTAATTCTTTTTATGCATGCTCCGAAAAGAATTTACTGGCAGCATTTTTGTGGTTTGCTGGCCACGAAGATTGCATACTATTGTAAAATTGGCGCAACAATTTCATTTTCCCGCAACGGCAGGGAATATAATCCTTCAGTATATCTCTAAATTCTTAAACAGTCTCAATCCGGCAGTAATCGAATAGCCGTCTGAGGAAAAAATGAAAGAAACTACATAGTTCCTTTTATGAAACCCAATTAAGATTTCCCAAAATTATTGGTAAGTGATTTTTACTAAAAAGAAGTAGTTTTCACCAAAAAAAAAAGGACTTGCGTGTACTTAAAAGCTGTGTGCGATGAGAGCAGAAAGTTTATTTCAATTTTTGTGGGCGATCCCGGCACTGAACCCAACAAGTGGATATTCGAAAACTCACACATACACCCAATTTTAAGGTCAATTTGTGTAGGTAAGCATTTTTAAGATAATAATTATGTTGAAACGGTCAAAAAATCGTTTTTTTCTCCCAAATATGTCTTTAGTTCTTTCCGAGCAAGTTTGCCTACTACGCTACTACTTACATTTAACTTTGGTTGAAAAAATAATAATTTTTGAGTTTTTTCATTAAAACCACACTTTTAAATTTAACCGCTTACTAAAAATGTGATTTTTAATTTCCCATTTGGAAATTATTCTTACATAAAAAGAAATTTCGCATTTATCGAAAAATAAAGATAAAAATATTTTGAGATTTTTTTTCTAAATATGTATATTTAATTTAATGCTAGTTCTTTATTTTCATTATTAGTATATCTCAAAGAATCATTTTTGGAGAACATACATGTGTAATTTATTCGCATCAACAAATTTTACGAAAACTAATTATTTTACGATATAGTAGTAAAGCACTATTATTGATAAAAAAATCTCGATATACGTCAACCCGTGGCCATGCCCGACGGTAGATTGATCCGAACCGAACAGACCAAGTGCTACCCATTAATACTTTTTTAGGATTTCAAGGAGTGTGTATGAAATGCAAAACACATGCACCATAAAATGGATCGTCTCGGACAAGGATCATAAAATTATATACCTGGGAAAAGGATCTCTCCTGACAAATAATAATTAAGAAGGATCCGTGCATTACTTATGCAAGAACTCTCGAAAACAAAGTTATAAAACATCTGCAGCTCATCCGAGCTGCGCAAAATAAAACAGTTGTGCTACAGCACAAAGGGTAATTAGTTAGGTGAGGATCATTAGAAGGGATTAGAGGGTACATTCATACAATCTTTCGTCTATCTTTTACTTGCCGGCGCCAAAATCTAAACCTAACCCACTAGCACTTCCACACATGGTAAACACTTGTGCTGTCGATACGACTGACCCACAGCCACGGGAAGACAACAAGTCTTAATATGTCTTTTCCGAGCCAGGACGGGCTTTTTCCTGTTTCGCTCGCTACAGTAGTAATATTCGACAAAACTTTTGTAGTTTTATTTTGGAAATATGTTAAGTATAGTCCGGGAGCCAGCGACAGGTTTCTCTTACCAATTCCCTCCCGGCTGAAATGCTCATGAAATGCTTGAGAGAGTCGTACCTTGTAGCATTGTGACTGTCAGCTGCCGCACTATCTGTGGGATAGCCAACGGTAGCCTCCCACGCACGTAAAAAAAGATAATATTTTTAGTCATCTCCTCCCGATTGAAAACTTGTCAAACGATAGTTATTAACATACCTTTACAGACAAAAAAAGTCAGCTGGCTGTATGGTGGTGGATTTTACGTCAGCTGATCACGTGAACTTGACGAAATGAAATATAAATTTAGTGCGTTCTTTCCTAGCAGCCGGCGAAGCAAGTCACCAAAGACAGGCGCTCTTGGGCATCACAGTTTCTAAAATTGAAAGGAAAAATAAAATTAAATATTCTGGTGTTTTCTGAGTACCTCGTGTTTGTTATATATAGTTATATATATAAATAGAGATAACTACTCGAATTCTCCGAGTCAGCATCCAAAATTCTGTAACCGTTAAAAAAGCTTTGGCGTTATCGGCGCGAGCCCAGCTTGCTAGTGATAACTCGTGCACTTTGATTTTGGAGCTGACCCAGTGAAGAGAGTTAAGTAAAGTGGAGCCTTGTCTAAGTACTTAAAAATACCTTGTGAATATTATATTATAAATTAAGTGAATTAATGAAGTGAAGTGGATTAATAAAGAACTAACTACTAAAGCCCGCAATACTTTTATTTATAACAATCTGGCGACGAGGATAAAAACAATTTTTGCGTTTTCAGTGGATCACGTGCAAAAAATTCAATCATGAGTAGGTTAGTTGGCTCTATTGAACCATTTGTCCCAGGTGGGAATTTCAAAGCTTACGAGGACCGCCTAAAGCAGTTTTTTTTAATAAATGACATTAAAGAGGAGGCAAAAACTCCCTTATTTATTACCATTATGGGAGCAGAAATGTATGATCTCCTTATGTCCCTAACGGTACCTAACCTCCCAAGTGCAAAACCGTTTGATGAGCTAATCAAATTGTTAAAGGAACATTTAAGTCCCAGAGAAAACAAACGAGCCGAACGTTATAAATTTAACAAAGCGTGTCAAGGTGATCAAGAACCAATTAGTGAATATATTGTGAGACTAAAGGCATTATCCCAAACATGCCGTTTTGGTGATTTTGTGGAAAACATTGACGATAAAAGTAATAATAATAGTTTAAGTACAATCAAATTAAAAATCCTAGACGATGCATTAGCCGATCGTTTCATAATTGGATTGCGGAACGAAAAGATCCAACAATCATTATTAAATGACGACTCATTAACCTTCGAACAATATTGTCAGAAGGCTATAAATATGGAACTCTCGGAGAAAAGTTCAAAGTCCATCCAGCCCATGCCACAATATACCGTCCAAAAAAAGCCCTCCAGTTTCCAACACTCTCATGGTCATGGTCAGCCCAAAGCAAAGTCAGCTAACAGTCAAGGTCAAAAAACGCATCAGAAGTCGAATATCAGTCAACCCTGCCGTCGCTGCGGCCGAAAACACGACGAGCGAAAATGTCCAGCCGTCAACTGGGAATGTTTCATCTGCAAGAAGAAGGGGCATACATCGAAGGTTTGCACCCAAAGCCGGGTAAAATCAATTAAGAAGGTCAACAGTGTCAACGATGTCCTCCTGTGCCAAATTCAAATAGAGGATCAAGAAGTCGAAATGGAAGTCGATACCGGAGCCTGCACTAGTATAATAAGCAAGGAAGAATATTGTCAAAAATTTTCTAATATTAAATTACACGAAATACAAATTAATCTCACCTCATTTACAGGTCATGAGTTGAAAGTAGTAGGAAGTATGAAAACCCGAGTGAGTCTTGGAAGTAGTCGCAGTAAACAGGAAGTCATAGTCGTTGATTCCGGTAAATATTTCCGTCCACTTTTGGGAAGAGATATTTTAGATGCCTTGATTCCACAATGGAGAGTTTTTTTTAAATCCGCGGGACGTCAGGAAATCGTGAGTAATGAAATTCAATTTGTGAATAGTCAAAAAAATATAGTCGAGGAAATATCACGTCAATTTCCCAACATTTCGGCAAAAACATTAATTAGTCCCATAAGGGGTTTTGTGGCGGAGATAGTTTTAAAACCCGGAAGTACACCAATTTTTCACAAAGCGTACAGTGTCCCTTATCGGTTACGTGAACAAGTGGAGCGGGAATTAGATAGAATGTGTGCCGAAAATATAATTGAGCCTGTTAAGCATAGTTCGTGGGCAAGCCCGATTGTGGTGGTGCCAAAAGCTAATGGCGAAATAAGACTTTGTGTAGATTGCAAAGCTACTATTAATAAATACGTCGAAACAGAACATTACCCTTTACCAAAAATAGAAGATATTTTTGCGTCCTTGAGTAATTGCAACGTTTATTCAGTCATTGATTTAAAAGGGGCCTATCAACAACTCTTATTATCAGAAAAGTCTCAAGAGCTTCTGACTATTAACACCATAAAAGGATTATACATGTTTAAACGGCTTGCGTTTGGTGTATCTAGCGCACCAGCAATTTTCCAGCAGGTAATGGATAAAATCGTATCGAAATTTCAAAAAGTATTTTGTTATCTGGATGACATAATAATAGGCGCTGAAAATTTAGAGTCGGGTAAAACACTACTTTATGAAGTTTTAAAGGAGCTCGAATCGTATAATGTACGTATCAATCTTGAGAAGTGTAAATTTTTAGAGCCGTCTGTAACGTATCTAGGCCATATTATTAGTGGAAATCAAATTCGCCCAACTCAAGATAAAGTCAAGGCCATTCTGGAGGCCCCTCCCCCAAAAAATTTGTCTCAACTCCAGTCTTATTTAGGACTCTTAAATTACTACAGTCGCTTCCTCCCGAACCTGTCGGAGCATTTATCTCCATTGTACAATCTGTTACAAAAGAATGTTAGTTATAATTGGACCACTAGATGTCAAGCTGCCTTTGAAAAAAGTAAATATTTAATTGTACATAACAATATGCTTGAAATCTTTGATCCAAGTAAACCCATCGTGGTCGCGACTGATGCCAGCCCATATGGCATCGGGGCAGTGTTGTCGCATATAATCGATGGAATAGAAAAGCCGGTACTTTTTGCATCAAGTACCCTTTCGTCGGCGGAAAAAAATTATTCGCAGCTACACCGCGAAGCATTAGCAGTGATCTTTGCTGTAAAAAAATTTCACAACTATTTGTATGGTAAAGAATTTACGATCTACACAGATCACCAAGCGCTTAGAGAAATTTTTCACCCTTCCAAAGGAACTCCCCCTGTAGCTGCCGCACGCCTACAAAGGTGGGCTATTTTTTTGTCCATGTACCAATATAAAATTATTTATCGCCGCGCTGCCGATATGAGACATGCTGATGCCTTATCGCGACTACCTCTGAACGAGGCAACCTGTGTTGAAAACCTACAAATAAATTGTTTAGATGAAAAAGAGCTGTCGTTTATTGATTTTAAAAAAGTAAAGGAAGAAACAAAAAAGTGTCCAATTGTTTCAAGCGTCTATGACTATCTCAGCAGCGGGTGGCCAAAGGAAATTTCCGATAGGTTTAAACCATATTATTTAAAACGCAGCAGTCTGAGTATAGAAAATGGGTGTGTGTACTACGGTAACCGCCTTATAGTCCCAGTCAAGTTAAGAGGTCTCATACTAAAAAAGTTACATGACAGCCACGTCGGTATTGTAAAAATGAAGATGTTAGGTAGGTCATATGTCTGGTGGCCTTCGTTCGATGAAGATATACAAAACTGGACAAATAATTGTAACATATGTCAACAAACGAAAAGGGTTCCAAAAGAAAATTGCGATAGTCATTGGATCCCTGCCGAGTATCCCTTTGAAAGAATACACTTAGATTTTTTTCATTTTAAGGGGAAGCAATTTTTAATAATAGTCGATGCCTATAGTCGATACTGCGATGTTAAAGCAATTAAATCAATAACCTTAGTAAATCTAGTCGAGAAACTCAATGAATTATTTTGTATTTTCGGTTATCCAGGCACAATTGTAACCGATAACGGACCACCGTTCAATGCACATGCGTTTTCAAATTTCTGTGAAGCAAAAAAAATTAAGTTACTGAAAATACCGCCACATCACCCACAATCCAATGGCCTCGCGGAGAGGTACGTTCAAACTGTTAAAAACACTCTGTATAAATTGTCTCTAGAAAACCGAAGTAAGTTTACTTTAGAGA
Source organism: Machimus atricapillus (assembly GCA_933228815.1). Lineage (NCBI taxonomy): Eukaryota > Metazoa > Arthropoda > Insecta > Diptera > Asilidae > Machimus > Machimus atricapillus. The sequence continues at coordinate 33,659,877 of OW121784.1, forward strand.
AACAAATTGAAAAATTCTTAATTAATCAGAGGAATACCCCGTCTACCGTTACTTCCAAGACTCCAGCGGAATTGGTTTTCAACTTTAAACCTAAAATAGAATTAGATTGTTTAAAGGAACCTAATAAAAATACTTGTACTTCAAACCAAAATGAAACTAAACCTCAAAATGTTACAGAAGAGGGAAAAGAGAGAACACAACATAACAATGAAGAAAAAGTTGCTAGAAATAAGGAGAGTAAAAATTATGTAAATTATAAAAAGGGAGAGGAAGTGTATTATAGGAATCATTTCAAGACATCCATTCGGTGGATACCGGCCAAAATAGAAAAAGTAATCAGTAATCTTACATATATCATTAATGTTAATGGGAACTATAGGTTTGTTCATCAAAACCAATTAAGGCGACGTTCCGCATCCGATAAATTCTGGGAGGCCGACTTAAGACCTGCGACTTGTGAATCGCACCATAAGCCTACTGTTAATCCTGAAAAAACTAGTTGCAAAACCAAAAGTCCCGAAACACAACCACAGGTCTTAAGGCGGTCCAAGAGAGCAACCAAACGTCCTCAGCGTTATGGAATTATTCCGCGCAAGAAATATTAAACTCCTTTTTGTTGCTAATGTAAAATTAAGAAGGGGAAAGATGTTATATATAGTTATATATATAAATAGAGATAACTACTCGAATTCTCCGAGTCAGCATCCAAAATTCTGTAACCGTTAAAAAAGCTTTGGCGTTATCGGCGCGAGCCCAGCTTGCTAGTGATAACTCGTGCACTTTGATTTTGGAGCTGACCCAGTGAAGAGAGTTAAGTAAAGTGGAGCCTTGTCTAAGTACTTAAAAATACCTTGTGAATATTATATTATAAATTAAGTGAATTAATGAAGTGAAGTGGATTAATAAAGAACTAACTACTAAAGCCCGCAATACTTTTATTTATAACAGTGTTGAGGCTCTGTGTTTTAGAGTAAATTGTATTTTGTTTTTGACGTAAAGGTGTTTTTTTATTACACCTATAAAACTTTTTGTGCTTATTCAAGGTATGTAAGTGAGCGCGGACCGCGGTATTTTATTGGATGGTTTTTTCCTAGTTTTAGCAGCGAACATTTTTCTGAGACAGTACTACGGAAGACTAGCGTGCCTTAAGTAACGGTAAAGTGATTACGGTACATTCAGGGTTTTTTGTATCAACTTAGAGTGTGATTGTGATTTGGAGTTTTAGGTTGGCACGTGGTGCCTTTTTTATTTTCGTTTTCCCGTTGAGTAATTTTTTTAAGCAAATAATTTTTCCGGATTTTTTTAAATTGTTTTTCCTTCCTTATTGTTTGAATAGCGGACAAATCTATTTACTGTTGTTTTTCCATCCTAGTTTAATTAACTGGATTAAGTAATTAAAGTGCTTTTGCCTTATGTAAGTATTTTCATTGTTATTGAGGAAAATTTTGTTTAAAGTCTATTATAATTCCTTTTTGAGTTCTTAAGTATACTAAATTTTTGTGCGGAAGTTAAAACCTTTTTTGTAATGGGAGGATCGAAGAGAAACTTAAATAATAAATCTTACAGCATTGACAAGGTTGAGAAAATGTCAGGTAAAGGACCATCTACCAAAAAACTAAAAATGGTGGTAGAGGAAAAGTTATTAGATGATTTGTGTGAGGATGAGGCGGGAGGTGAGATTGCAGAGGGACGGAGGACGATGAGACTGCAAAGTATCAATAAAGTAATTTTTGGTGATTCGGGTGAGACTGATGGGGGGGGGTGTGGAGTCCTCAGATGTGATGGGGGATTCCAGTGATGATGGTGATTTGGTTGTGGCCAGTGGTGGTGGTGAGGATGGGGAGGTTCACCGAAATTCTGACAAGGATGATTACCTGGTTTCATTCAGGTATGATGAAGAATCAAAAAGTTGCTACAAGGTGATGGTGTCCAGGGTCCTTGGGGAAGGAGGAGAGAGGAGAGGTATAAACCTTCTGACGCTGGGGAGGTTGATTGTCGATAAGTTTAGGGAAGAGGTACTGTCGATTGAGAGGGTTGCTTTGGACACGTGTGTTGTTGAGTTTGATGGTGCGGAGGTTGCCAATTCCTTTGTTGAGAATCATGGTTTAGACAAGACGTATAGGGCATACATTCCTCTGAGTGCGGTTGCCTTGGCGGGGGTTGTCAATGGAGTGGATGTGGAATTGTCGGTGAGTGAGATAAAGGGGATGATTGAGGGAAGAAACTCGGATGTGAGGATTGCTAGGATTTTCAGAGAATATAGGTACATCAGGGAGGGTTGCGAGGTGAGGAGGATTCCAACGGAAAGATTGAAAATTTACTTTTTTGGAGATTGTCTTCCTGAAGCGATGTTTATTGGGTTCACACGGTTCAGGATTCGTAAGTTTATTCCCAAACCCTTACGGTGCTTCAAGTGTCAGAGGTATGCGCACATGGCAAAGTCTTGTAAAAGGAAAAATGAAACTTGTTCTTCCTGCGGTGAGGAACATGTAAGAACTGATGAAGGATGTGATAAACCTTTGAAGTGTGTTAACTGTGGCGGAGAACACAGATCTGTTGACCTGGACTGTCCTGCCAGGATCAGAGAAGGAAAAGTCAATTCTCTAATGGTCATGAAGGCGATCTCCAGAAGAGAAGCCAGAAAAATGGTTAAAGCTGAATCGTTCAGTGGGCCGGAATCAGTGGGTGAAAGTACAGAGGTGTGTGGGGAGGCGGAATTAGGGGTGAGTAATTTCAATTTAAGTGATGTGCACAGCATCACAAGGGAAGGTGAAAACAAAAATTCAGTTGACTCAGGAGCTAGCAGATGTGTGGATTACTTGAAGGTCAAGACCTTGACACAACTTAATGAGAAATTGGTAGAGGTCACAAGACAGATAATAGAACTCTTACGAGAAAATTCAAAAAAATCTCATAATGAGATTATCAGACTTTTGATTGCTCTAATCAAATCATCAAAAAACATCATGACGGTTGATGTTCCATACAACTCCTCAAGATCTGTATGAAGATCCTTCAAATTAATAGTCAAAGTGTCAAATCAATTAGAGATGAGTTAGAAATGTTTATTAACAAAAGACAGATCAAATGCCTGTTGATTAGTGAGACCTGGCTCCTACCGTCAGAGCAGGTCTCACTACAAGGCTTTTCACTTCACAGAGAGGATAGGACAGATGGTAATGGTGGGACAGCTATCGCTGTTTCTAAAGAGTTAAACGCAATCAAATTGCCGGTAGGTGATGGAGTCAACACGACTATGATTTCTATCATGGCAAAGGGCCACAAACTTTCGCTGGTTTCTGTGTACATTAAACCCAGTGTGGATTTTTCCATATTTAAGAAGGAAGTTGACACCATTTGGTGGTAAAGTACTTATCGGTGGAGATTTCAACGCTCGTAATGTTGAATGGGGTGATAGTATCACCAATAGAAAAGGGGAGATATTAAAACAAATAGCTACAGATTACGGCTTTCGCTGCATAAATAATGGAGATTACACTTGTGTCTCTAGAAATATAAATCCTTCTAGAAGTGTTCTAGACTTGACTTTTGTTAACTTCAATGACATAAAGGTTACTTGGAACACGTTGAGTGTTTCGTTTGGAGGTAGCCCTCACCTGCCAATCTTGCTACACCTGGATGTCCCTTTGTTCTCCCCAAGGAAAAAAATTATAGCTGGCAGGCTCCTTGTTGATCGGCTGAGGGACCTTGTCATTGATGGTGAGGAGGAAAGCGGCATAGTTGATAAAATTAAAGAAGTAATTAAAAAATCTACTTTCATAACCAGTATAAAAAAGAATAAATGTGTGCCTAAGAAGTGGTGGAACAGAGAGATTGATAGGTTATACAGACTGAAAAGCAATGCTCTGGCCTGTTTTAATAAGTCAGGTAATGTTAAATTTCTGATAGAGCACAATAGACTCAATGTAGAGTTCAGGAGGCGAGTCAAGGAGGAGAAAAGAAAGGACTGGGATGTGTTCATAGGGGAGCTTGGTGCTAGGGGAGACGTGAAAAATTTTTGGAAATTGGTGGGGAGACTCAAGGGTAAGAGTGATAGTAGCCCAATCTTTACCGACAGAAATAAAGTAGGTGAATTCTTGGAGTTTGTTGTCAGTAAAACTAAGAATCCGTCCTTGTTACCCAGACTCAATGATCCAGCTAACCGGAAAGGTATAAATCTGTCTGTTAATGTGCTTGAAGAAATATTGCGTTCCAAGTCTAACTCGGCCCCTGGGACTGATTCTATTTCCTTTCACATGCTTAAGAATCTGTCCTTGTCAGCCAAATCGGCCTTAGTCAAGTGGCTAAATAATATCTTTATGTCTGGGGTGATTCCGGAGGAATGGCTACTGATTAAGGTTGTACCTATCTTAAAGCCAGGTAGAGATGCCAACATCGTTGGAAACTATAGACCAATTGCTCTAATAAATGTACTTTTGAAGGTGATAAATATGTGTATCAAAAAAATCTTGGTGGATAAGATGGAGAGCAAGAATGTGTTACCCAAAAATTCCTTCGCATATAGAAAAGGTAGATCTGCCACAATGTGTTTAGAAATTATCAACCAAAGGATTGCTGCTCTTAAAAGGGAGTATAAGTATGTAGGTGTAATATGTGTAGACATTGACAGTGCCTACGACAGGGTGGACCTTGGCAAGTTGTATCTCAAGATGCTTAGTTGTGAGATCCCTCTCAATCATATAAACTGGATAATGGATTTTTTTAAAAATAGACGTCTCACAATGTGTGGTTTAAGTTTTCAAACGGTTAGCGGCATGCCTCAGGGTAGTGCTCTGAGCCCTGTATTATTCAATCTATATACAGCTTCTATTCATGATGAAATGGCTGGTGGTGCTGAGCTGTTTCAGTTTGCTGACGACTTCCTGTTTCTGGCCGGTGGAAACAGTATGAGTGAAATTCGTGGCAAGTTTCAGGACGCCATGGATGCTTTTACTCGGTCTGTTGGGGGGCTCGGCATGGAAGTCAATGTGAATAAATCTAATTGTTTGCTCTTTGGAACGAAAAAAGTGTGTGAGGTTTTTGTCGGTGACAGCGCAATCCGGAATGTTAATGTTCTGAGGTTTCTGGGTTGGTCTTTCTGAAAGAGCATGAGCAGCTCGGTTCATTATGCGGAGGCCCTGAAAATTGCAGACAGTAACGCCAGAGTGGTTAGGTTGATTGGAGCTGTTAAATTTGGTTTGAATCCCAGAAATGGATTACTTCTGTTTAAAACTCTTATAAGGTTCAAAATAGAATACTCCAGAACGCTTTCTTATAGGGAATCCAGGGCAATTGATAGAAAGATTTTAACAGTGTCCAATAGACACATTAGGAGTAGTTTGGGTCTTACCCATAGTACTCCTAATTGGGTTTTATATGTCCTTGCTAATGAACTTCCCCCGAGGTGGAGAGCGGAGCTGATAGTGGCAAAAGATTTGTTGAGGTTGTGTCGATTTTTTCCTGAGGTTGTGGAAAGTTCGGATAGGGGGTGGGTCAACACCCCTCTGGAGTTGTGTTGGGTCAAATACAGGGAGCTTTTTCAGCTGGTGAAATATGGGGAGAATGTTGATGTACCTTGTGGTTTTTTTGTTGTTGATGTCGACTTTTTAAGTGGCTTGGGTTGCAAGGCGAGGGTGAGTGCTGAGGTGGTTGAGAAGATCATGTTGATGAAGAGAGAAGAGTTGCCAGGTGATGTCACTGTTGTTGCTACTGATGCGTCTGTTGCCTGTGGTGCGGTGGGTTTGGGGGTTGTCATCCCGGAAAGGGAAGTGGCTTTGAGATATAGGTTGGTGTGGGAAATGTCTACTCTGTCGGCGGAGCTATTAGCAATCAAAAAGTGCATGGAATGTGCATATCATTTGGGAGTTAAAAAAATCTTAATTATGACGGACAGCCTAAATAGCTGTTTAGCTATTAAAGAAATGAAGATGACAAATTTCATTGTTTCTGATATTTATAGTCTGGCTGGCAATTTTGAATGGGTGAAATTTTTATGGGTACCGTCCCATAGAGGCATTAAGGAGAACTGTATGGCTGACGCTGAGGCTGATAGAGCCAGAAGGGATGGTGAGATGCTGACAACCTGTTTGACAGCAGAAGACATTTTCCTTAATATCAAAAATAGAGTTTGGAGAGAGTGGAAGGCCGAGGTGGATGAGATTAGTAAAGTTAAGGGCAGGTTTTTCGCATCTGCCCACCCTGGGATTGGCACTAGGCCTTGGTTTTTGAACATCAGCTTCCCCATAGAGTTGTAAGAAAAATCAATAGAATAATTTCGGGACATTCGTATGCTAAAAAGCATCTGGCAAAGTGGAGGCGTGCGTCTGACGAGCTGTGTGAGTTGTGTGGATCTGTTGAAGATGAGGAGCATTTGATCTTAAGATGCACTAAATTTGATGATGTCAGGGTGAAGTATTCATCCCTTCTGGACAAACCATCATTGATTGAGGCTCTTTCTCCCCTCACTGAGGTTGTGATTGACCATCTAGGTCGTTTTCTTTGTGAAGCTAATGTTGAGATTTGATGTGGTCTCGTTGTGTTTGGTCCATGATTGTTCACTTGTACATCTTTGCCCTCCTCGTCCAGTTTTTGGTCCGACTTTTTGTTACACAAAGATGTTATCACATATTTTCAATATGTTAAAATCATAAATAGGTCCGTTCTTGGTTTTAGTTCATTTATACGACGTTAAACGCCATCCATCAATATAGTGTAAACCGCGCTCACTTATTATTAATTTTAGCTTGTTGACTATCAGTAGCTCTTATCTCACCTTATAATCTTGTTGATTGATTTTTCTTATTTTGTTCTATCATTGCTGTGATGCTCATATAAGCTTGTGGTGAGTGAAGCGAGGGCTGGGGACCCGATTTGGTCCTGAGAGAACGGAGACTCTGGGCTGCATATGCCACCAACAAATTCCATCAGCTGGAGAGACGCTCGTTCCTGAAGAGATCAGTGGTCAATGTGGCTTATACTGCCGTGACCAAAAATTCACCTTGTGTGAGGCCTGTGTGGCAAATTAAAACAACAACAACAACATAAATTCAGTGATTTCCTCCCGCATGAAACTTTGTCAGAAGATAGTTTATATAATATTTTGAAGAAATAAACCCGTCAGCTGGCTGTATATCGGGGGAAAGATTGTCAGCTGATGGAGAAAAGGGTATGGTGCAAGAAACAGAGGTGTGTGAATTCCGCACCCCCTTTTATGAGTTTTGGAATTTTTTTTCTGTATTCGTTTGTCCACCAAGTTTTTTCATTTGTCCACCCTTAGTTTCAAAATGGCGGCCAAAAAACGTTTTGTGCGAATTTTTCACTAGGTAATGCCCTAAAATTGCAAAAAAACAATTTTAAACCACATAGGTCGTTTCTCCACGATTGTCCACCAATTTTTTTCGTTTGCCCACCCTTAGTTTCAAAATGACGAAGTTGAAAAGCTTAATGTTTTAAATGCCGCTGCACAGATTCTACATGAAAATTTACCCATACATAAAATACATCATATAAAGTTACCTGTTCAAATTACGACCAAACATTTAAAAGAAGGTGAATGTGATATACCGCAAACATTGATAAATTTCTATAAAAAGGTGATATGTGGTGTAAACTACCAAAGAAGGAAAAATAAAAAAACAGCAAGATTAGCTAAATCGTTTTCTGAAGAGCTCATTTATGCTGTTTCTAATGGCCAAATAAAATCATCAAAACAAATGTGCCTTGGGATGACTTTAAAAAGTGTGACCATTTTAGAAAGATACATATGTGCAATCTGAGCCACCGAAAGATACGGATGTCATGGTATACGATGGATATTTCATCTGATGAAAGACGTGTCGGTCAACTTTGAAAATATTTCAAAGAAAGTGCTGCAAACCACATGTGCGAGTAGAGCAAAAACCATTGTAATCAAGAGATATGCGCTCGATGAGAAATGTTTTCACTTTTTTCTGATCTAAACTGATCTGCTTCGCGTTCGCTGAGCCTGATGTAGAATAAATTATGCATATTAATTGGATACAAATCTCGCTTTGTACACATATTATCTACTGCTTATGAATATGTTTTATTTTATTATCAAGGCTATCGCATATTGGGTGATTCCACCTATCCGTGCATGGAGTGCTTGTTGATGCCGTACAACTACACCGTGCAGCTGACCGAGGCTCAGCAGACCTACAACGTGAAGCTGGCTGCATATAGAGAATTCAGCGTTGAAAAGACTTTCGAGTTACTGAAAAAACGTTTCCCACAACTGAACTGTTGCAAATTTACAGATACGAAACAATTGTGCAACTTTGTAGCGGCCTGCTGTGTCCTCCATAACCTTTCAAGGGAGAACGATTTTAAAGAGTTTGAAATAGAAATGGACATTGATGGAGCCGAAAAGAATATTCGAGATCGGGTTTGCCATGAAATACAGTCATGTTGCAATATTACCAACTAAGCTGTTATTAAATATGACTTTTTTACGGATGTACACGCTCAATAAATATTATTAATAAAGCTAACTTCGAATAGGTTTTTCAATTGTTCTGGTACAAAGTCAATATGCAGTATTTTGTATTTAGTTCAACTCTGAATGTGATTAGAGAAGTCAAAACGAGAGATTTATAAAAATCATTTGCTAATTTGCACGTCCGTCTTTTCCAATAGCTCAGTATCAGCTCAATCTTGTGCCATTTTCCATTGCCATTCCTTCAGTACATAATATATCATTTGTAATATAGTATCATTATAAGAATATGAGCGGGGAGAAAATGCCATGATGCATAATACAATCATGAACAAATAATTAGTAACACTCTTCGCTTTGTTGTATTCTTTGCTCAAATTAAACGGCAATGTAGTTGTAGTAGAAGCTACTGTTATTTGTATTCGAAATTTTTTAAAGTACTATTATTAAATAAGTAGATTTTTATTTTTCAACAGTCATTTTTAGGGTTCCGTACCCCAAAAGGAAAAACGGAACCCTTATAGGATCATTTCGTTGTCTGGTTGTCTGTCTGTCAAGGCAGGGAATCAAAACCTATAGGGTACTTCCCGTTGACCTAGGATCATGAAATTTGGCAAGAAGCAAGGTCTCACAGCACAAGTCAAAAATCCGAAAATCGTTAATTTGTAGTTACATCTCATAAAAAAAATATTTTACGGAACCCTCGGTGCGCGAGACAGACTCGCACTTGACCGGTTTTTATCGTTTTAGTTAACAAATGGAAAAATCAATTTTGATTGTTCGGTAAAAATGGACAATGGTTTATGGTGCTGCGAACCATTTCAAAAGACACAGGACAGTAGAACAAGTCCCGTTTAAAAAGAGACCTCTTTAAACTTGTCTCCTAAAAGATCGTGTGATCATCAAGGTTTATTCTCGAAAATCGTCTACTGTCACCAAAAATTAAGAATCGTTAGGAGGATGGTCGAGACTGAGCTACATACATATACATATGTCCAAGTAATCAAAAAAAGAACAGTGAAGAGCATGTCGGAATATGCTTGCGTTAGTTTCATATCTACATACTTCAAAGAATAAAATACGAATTGTAATATTCTAAATAATTTAATAGTAATGCCTTTATGCGTACATACACACCTAAATGCATCCTTGCGCATACTCGTACAAACGCGCACGCGGTTATTTCCGGGATATCTTGGCCGACACAAACCTAATCGAAACTGGGCACTTAGGAATTGAATACTTATTTAAAAAGCCGGGCGTAATTTTGAAAAACTGTATAAAAAACCTCATAGTGATTTTAAATTCCCCTTTCCACGATATCCCACTCGGTGAGGTAAATAACGTTTTTTTTATACATACTTTGTTGCATGGGGGACTGGTCTTAATTTTATTTTTTTTCCAAAAATTTAAATACATACGTAACTTTGCAGTGTAAAACACACGGCCAAACTTACGAAACAATAACTCCTTCGAGACAATTTTATTGATATTTTTGAGTGGATTCTACGTGGTCAATCAAACCGCAATAGGAAATTTTCAAGAGGTGTAGTAAAAAAATCCCCAATTCACACGAAGTCTTCTAAGTAACCTCACGCATCGAATTTCACAATAACAAACGATAATCAAGAGACCTGTAGAATCAATCGACATACCCTTGTTCAGACCTTAGCAAAACACCCTGAATAAAACTCCGTTTCAAGCTCCAAAAATAACATTCGACGTACCTGTGAACACATTCGGGGGAAAAAATCAAGAAAATCCAGGAGCTTCAATTTTCAAACTTTTTGATTTACTTTCAATAAAAATTCAATTCGTTGATTACAGGGTTGTAGTAGTAATTGTTCGATTACTTTTTACTCGTACATTACGAATTGCTCTTCGCGTTTAGCCCTCTCTGCGTTGAGCTTTTTCCTGTAGGAATTTCAGGACATTTTGACGAAAATCCATTCTCTCCTTGAACATTTTTCGCAATTCGTGTAGAATATCAGCATTTGTTTTTTCAGCCTGCTGACCACATATTGCAGAATTTCTACAAATAAAAATAAATAAATAGTAAAAATAAATACATCTTTTAAATTACCTGAACCCAATTCAAGTGATCCCATATCTGTTTTTGATCTTTCAAATGAGTTTTTCATGTTTTCTCCTTTAATTGTATTTCCGGTTTTACTAAGAAATTATTAATTAAATTAATTAAGAATTAAGAAATTATTAATTAAATTGATTATTAAAACGTTTTATTGAAGGAAACCATAAGTAAAAAGTTATGCCGTTCATTCAAAATCGATTAAAGCCAATTGTAAACACAAACAAAATATTATATGTATATAATAATAATAATAATTTAATTTAAAGAATAAAGGCGCCAAGGTGAAGGAATTTTTAATAGGGACTACGGAATTGCAAAGTATTTTAATTTTATAAATGAGCCGCTAATTTCAATAGCGGTCCAAATCCAAAACGTCATAAGATCGATTTTGGACTTGACCACATTCAAAATAAGCGGCTAAAATAATAAACTGGCTATTATTTTACTATTCTTTCACTTTATTCAAAACGATCCGGAAAATTAAATCAATTACAGAATTCCTTTATAATTTAAATGCATAATACTCCTTCTATTTTTATTTTAACGCCGTCCTTTTTCAAGAGCTCCTGAAATTTGTGGTACGGTAATACACCGAACTTACGCGGTAGGTGGGACCGATCGAAAACCGCGTAAGTCGGGGTATTACTGTATTACATGAATGATTGGAGTGAGTCCTGCAAATTTCTTCATTCCTTCTAGCTTGCAAAGAGAAAGTTTAGAGCACCCTTAAAATGTGGTACAAACACGTACACTACTTATACACTTTTCAGCACTTATATTCATGTTCTAAATCTAAGGTCAAAAAGTAGGCAGATTAAGGTCACTATGTAAAAAAAAATCGTTTTTTACGATTTTTTTCTGAAAAGAAGTTTTCTTTGACAAATACAAGAAGTATTAATAAATGCAATGGTAATTTTTAGCTTTATTTCGGTATTTTTCATTCTTTAAAATATTGATTTACACTGCTCCTGTAGACGGTTTCCTGGAGGTCCTTCAAAAAAAGGTGTCTAACGGTGAGCAAGATATCTCCGGTTTGGATTATCGTAAATAAACAAGAAAAGTTAATTTAAAAAACCAAAAAACCCGACTGACTGTAAAAAAGAACTAAAAATTTTGAAGTTCCTGTCAAAATGGTAGCATAAAAGTGTTATAATATATATATATTTGGAATCGGCTATTTATTAGCTTTCATTTGATTCCTAAATTGTTATAATAAAAAAAAAATTTGATTCCCCCTCAATTTTTTTTTTGCGGACCTCATTTTTAAATATTATACTCTATGTCACTCCTCCAATTGAGACGAATCTAATGACACCTCACTCTTCAAAATCGGTCAAGCCGTTTAGGCTACAGGAGGTCACAATGAAACGGGAACGGACATACATACACGCGAAAAACATTACCCTCCTTCTGGGTCAGTCGGGTAAAAAAAACCAGAAGATTCTATGTTAGTGGAGAGATAAATCTAGGTATTGATCGAAGGAATAGACGAAATTTTCCTTTTTGAACAAAATGGCAGCTCCGAAATGAAAAAGTTCCGATTTTCGACCAAAATTTTTTAGTTAAATTGTTTAATAAAATAGAAATAATTATCGGAAATCTTATTTCTTCGACCAATCCCTGAAGAATATATCTGAGAAGGTTGTTTTAAAATTTCAGACCGATCGGTTGAGCCGTTTTTGAGAAATCGTGCTCACCGACTTTGAAAACACCGTTTTGAGAAAAACGCATTTAAAGTTTCAAAAAACCTTTACACATCGTTAAATTTTTCTTACAAATACGCGTGTATCTCCAAGAATATTTGCCGGATCGATTTGAAATTTTCAGAGAATATACTCAAATATATGTACATTCCGAAAATGCAATAAAAAAATCAATTTTTTGAAATTTCTAACTGCGTATTACCATAGACAAATAAATATAAAGATTACCCACTTCGAACAAGCAAAACGCGACCAAAAATTCTGAGAGCTCCACAGCGATGCCTCCACATGTGCGACGGTATCCGTCGAGTTCGACGCAGGGGAAGTCTCACTTGTTCGGCGCGCTGTGCTTATCTTGTGGGCATGCGATGCGGTGCACGGCGCGGGCGAATGCTGAGAAAGGAGCAGAAAAGTAAGGCAATTGAGTGTGCCTTTGATTGCATGCTAAACCTCCTGCTGCCTCCTGCCCGCTCCCTGTATCTCGTATACATATTTCTCAATTCACAAAGCTGTGAGAGCACTGCCCCTTTTTCAATTTTCTAATGTTCTACGCAAAGGGCTTGTATAACGTGAAGCGTGAGGGAGTTGAATATTTCTAGGAATCCTCTGAGTTGCGTGCTCTGCTCAATGAAAAAAGGACACTGATTCATGAGATTTGAACTATCTAGTGAAACTCAAATTTTTTGTTTTATTTTCATTGTTTGAAAGAATTATTTAAAAAAGAATTTCGATTGTGATGCACCGGCCCTTACACATGATGGATCAAGTGGAGGCAAATTTAGGCGTCAATCAACAATACGAAATTGACAGCTTTTTATACAATTTTAGTTTTTCATATCTACTTAATATTTTGTACTCCTTAACGATTTCTGTACTTCAAGCTAATAATCCTCATATTAAAATAATTAAATCATCGATTTCGGAAATTGCGTTCGTTTTCTAATCTCAACTCAATCACTAGCTCCAAACATTAAAGTAGAAAATCGATATTTTTCTTGTAAAGTATTGGAAGAGTGCTGCAAAAGTAAAGAATTACCAGTTCCATCTTAAACTTAAAATTTTTTACTGCAAACTTTATATCTCTAATCAAATTTTATATTTCATTGGATGGAACTATTTTTTCTTAAATACTTAGTTTTGATGGAAATATTGACGATTCCCATTTCATTGGGCAATTTGGCCAGCAGACAATACAAGGAAATTCTTCGTGCTCCTCTAATATCAAATAATTTCATACTTCCCTTTTCCAACCCCATTCCTTTGTTTGTTTATTGCTTCCACCATATGCTCAAGCAAGGCAGCAGGTAGCGTGCAATCGTACGCACACTCAATTGCCTTATTTTTCTGCTCCTTTCTCGGCATTCGCCGTGCATCGCATCGCATGCCCACAAGATAAGCACAGCGCGCCGAACAAGTGAGACTTCCCCTGCGTTGAACTCGACGGATGCCCTCGCGCATGTGGAGGCATCGCTGTGGAGCTCTCAGAATTTTTGGTCGCGTTTTGCTTGTTCGAAGTGGGTAATCTTTATATTTATTTGTCTATGGTATTACCCCTTAAGATTAAAAAATTTGTATAGCCCAGATGACTTTTATGAATTTAACTTTGGCGAAATTTTAGTTCTTGAGGTTAAAATTGCTGAAGAAAAAAACCCAAGCCAACTAGATCGAATACTAATATGAAGGGGACTACGCAAACTAAAAATATTCATTTGATAAAAAGAATACGGCGCTCATGCAATGATTAATCACATTCAACGCAGTTAGAAATCAAACCTTTGAATTACACAATGTAGAATCAAAAATTTTAAATAAATTAAGAAATCTTACCTTCTCTTCCCATTCTTCTTCCATTTCCTCTTCCTCGAACTGGGCCTGCTCGTCATTGAAACTGTGGCTCAACGAGTTTTCCGTTTATAGTTGGAAATGATATTTCCGGCAGTGGCAACCTATGAGGATTAAACTGTTCCACTAAGTCCCGCAGCAAATTAGAGATCTCTTCTCTTTTCCGCGTGACTACAATTGTTTCAAACCAATTAACGAGTTGTTTTGTGGGTAAGTGATAATCTCGTATTGGGTCCTTGAAGAATTGTTCAACATATTGAAGCAGATACACACCACAATCAGTGAAGTTATTTTGTTGCGGAACTTTTACACAGTGCCCTGGCATTGTAAGTTTAGTAAAGACTGTTGAGTCGTCCCGTACCTTGAGCTTATATTCACACGTTAAATAATCTCTTAGGGTGGCCACCACGCGACTCCGAGATGCACCAGGCAATGAATCGAAGATAAGAATACACGGTTGTTTGATTCGACGATGTTCCTCAAAGGTATTGGGTGGAGTTCCACTTACCGAGTCGCTATCTTCACTCTTTAAAGCACTTTCATCACCTTCAGCCTCATCTCTTTCACTTTCTCCATCATCTCCAACACAAACACACTCTAGATCCCTTTTGGACAAGGGCGTTATCGTTGTATTGTCGATTTGCAGAGATATCTTTCGCTCTGCGTGCGTCTCTGTAAAAATAATTTATCAATTTAAACGGGAAAACTTTCAAAAATTTATTTGACCTACTTTTCTTTTTAGCGATGGTCTGTGGTAAAACTGGTTCTAGGGTCTCGTAGTCAACAGGGCCCCAGAGTTTAGGGAAGCAGATAATTGCTAAGAACCAATGAGACTGCTCGTTGATTGGAATCAAAATAAACTCTTTTTCGAATATGTTTACATTTTTAGTCCAGTTTTTCACGCGTGCATGTCTTTTCTGCGAAGCAGTCGTTTTTGCATCCTTCTCGGACTGACGTTGTCGCGTTGTCATTGTAGTTAAGCGTTTGTAGAAAAACGAACTAAATATGTGCGTATTCTGCCTCTGCTCATCACTTAGATCGTGTAAATGTAAATATTTTAAGTAAAAGTCAATTATAACATCATTCAAGTATTGGTCGATGGCCAAGCACATATAGTCTTCTGTGTTTATCGACATTCCACCCTTTCCTTGGGGATATATCAGAATCTGCCGAATGTTTTCCGCTTCTACTTTTGGAATGCTTCCGCCACTGTAACATGTGTTGTGATATTGATGCAGAATAATAAAAAATAAAAAAATATTAGACATACCTAGCATCAGCCTTAATAAGCTTATCCTTAGCACATGATCGCAATAACAGTTCGTTGGCGTCATTCAATGATATTTCCTCCAAGATTTGAAATGCGAAAATTGATTTTATCACAGATTTAAAATGATTCCGAAAATCGTCTGGCATAGAGTCCAGCAGCAGAACAATTCTTTTATATGGTTCACTCCGGTCGGTGGGGTTGTAATATGGAGCTGAAAAAGGAGAAACTTGTTAGCACACATCCAGTCAACAGAAAAGAAGTCCTACTTTCTCCATTTATAGTTTTCGGTTTCATTTCTAGGCTTTCTCTCACGTAAACACCACAGCGTGGTAAAGTGGAAATAAATAGTACTGTTAAGGTTTTCGGGAAATGAGCTATCACCTTGACGATCTCGTTTGCCGGGATGTTAAGGACTACGTTCTCACTAGAATTGTTACAGTTTGGCGCCACTATCCGCATGCCCTTGGGCGTAAATAAAACCTTCAAAACAAGTAATAAATGTATTTGGAAAATTCGCACTTTTACACATTCCTTCTTACCTCTTCTTTGGTCTCATAGCGGAGAGTACCAATTCTAATTACTTTGCAGTTTATTGAAATAAACAATTTGTCTGTGTTGTTGCCAATATCACCAATATTTTCCCGAACTTTGTCTGGAAAGAATGAAACGTAAATTGTGGGTGTTCCTTACTCTAAATTTACTTAACATGTATGCCACTGGATTCTCACTTTCTTCATTACAGTAATGCCCAATTTCACAGTGCGAGCTTAAGTTTCCGCTCAGCTAAGCGCGAGGCGAAACTTAAGTGACGGCTTAAGTATTTTCGGGGAACAAGTGAAGAACTTTCCCTCCTCTCCGATTTGGATGAAATTTTGCAGGGACCTTCCGGATGGTGCGAAACGGAAGAATCTGCAAGAATTTTTTGGCTTTCGGGTCTAGTTTCCGAAATATTTAACTTTTAATTTTGACATTTCCAACTTTCAATTGCAAAATTTCGTCCAAATCGGAGAGGAGGGAAAGATCTTCACTTTAGCCACAAACTTAGAATACTGACCCATTTTGCAAGTGCGCGATGCCGAAAAATAAAACTTCCACCCCTTTTAGGGTAAATTACTACCCTAAAACGAGATTTTTAACAACTTAAAAGGTTATGTTCTTCCCTGCGTTTACTTAAAAGAAACTACATATATAAATATGGCGAATGATGTCGAAGCGGCGCGAAGCTTGACCTGGTTCAGGAAAACAGATTAGAGTTGCCATGTGTACTATTTTATACATGACAGCAACTCTTAGGAGGAGGGGCAGGAGGGGCCGTAGAAAAAAAAAACAACGGGTGGTACTCCGGGAATCGAATTTAGTTTTAAAACTGTATCTTTTAATTACACAATTTAAAGTTAGTGAGTTTAACGGAATTACTTAATCACAGGAAATTATTTAATATTCAAAGATTGTGCGTTGGGTGTGTTTATTATATTGATTAACTTTTTAGCTTTTTATTAACTATACACCTTAATTTTAATTAATTTCCTTCTTAAACGCTGGCGTTTTGGTGGATTTAAAACAAAAGTCGGAATTACTTAAGGGTATCTTGGCACTGGCAACTACTTTTTTTTTAAATGCCTGAAGTGGTCTGGTCTGGATGATATTTGTAACAAATTTCATTCTCGTGCATGCTCATTTTGTTAAAAAAAATTAAAATTCACACATCCCAGAGGCAACTGCTGCGCTGTTGTCTAGATCAGTAGATAATTTTATATTGATTTGAAAGTTATTAACGGTTTTCCTGAATAAGGGTTTAAAATTTGCATCTCGTCTGTATGAAAATAATAATTATCCTAATGTTAGTGAGTCAAACGAGATAGCTCAGAAATGTATAGGTGTATTAAACTTCTATAGTTTAGTACAAATCGATATATATGTACAATAAGGCGAATAAAGATTTGAAAATCTGAAAAAAAAAATCTGACAGCAACTCTTTAAGGGGATGCGAGACTAGTCATGCATGAATAAATTATTGTTATTATTAATTATATAAAAACATGTAAATAAAATATAAGACAAAATGATTGAATTATCCCATTTAAATCTTCGCAAAACGGAGAGTACGGCTACCCAAACGGAAGATATAAGTATTGGCAAGTTGGCACGTCAAATGCTTTTACAACTTTTCAGGTTCTTCAGGCAATTAATACACAACAGCTTTAGTTTATTCACAGCTTTATTATTTAGTATCAGGTTTAATATTACACAAAATCCAGCGAATCGAATAGAATATTCCGCGTTGTCGAGGCCACTGCGTAGCAGGCGAAAGATGATCAGCGTCTGATCTGGCGAAACGATGATGAGCTTCTGTGTGTCGATCAGCGTCTGATGAAGGCAGAGCGAAGAGTGAGATCATCCTGCTGACAAGTCGCTTTTTGGCGGAAAAAGGAGAAAAAAGGCGCGCTGTCGGCTGACATCCCGGAGCCACGCATTGTTAGCATGACATGCAGGCACTACATATAGAAATGGACCACTCGTCCCATACAAAGTGCCTATGAAGCGATGGTGCACTTTCTCGCTCCCTCTTGCTCACACCATTAACGGATTTTGAGCAGTCAGCTGTGGGTCCAATTATCAATTACATCCCAAACTTGCAAATATATTTAACCAAAATTTCCACTTTTGTTAACTCCTTTTTACGCGCCTTTGTCTGCTTCACAAAGGGACGTAAAAGGGAGTTAACAAAAGTTGAAATTTTGGTTAAATATATTGGAAGTTTGGAGGTAATTGATAATCGGACGAAACACATAAGTAGAAAATATGTTTAAGAAACTATTAGAAAAAATCCAAAATAACATCGCAACAAACAGAACGACCAAGGCTGCTATCACGTTCCTGTTTCCAGTAACTAAAATTTAAAAATGTTCAAATATTTGTTTAAATATTTCGAAATTTTGTATTGAAGGCCTTTACCCTGTTTATATACCCTGGTCCAGGGGCTTCTTTGTCGATTCAGTTCATTCTTGGCCGTTTCCATCACTAGCAGCAGAATAATAAGTTTGTTCGGGTGGCTCATTATCCTGATAATTTATTCGGGCTGAACTTTTACGCACAGCTACCAATTGACGACCTGCGTTTGAAGTTATAATACTTATATCTTCCGTTTGGGTAGCCGTACTCTCCGTTTTGGGAAGATTTAAATGGGATAATTCAATCATCTTAGGTCCATGGCAATATGGACACGTCTTACCAGAGGTGTCTTTTTTCACCTAGGAAGAAGGAAATGTTTTGACTACATACCATACATGCATTTTTATATACCACTTACTTTTATTGGGACATCTTCCAAATGTTCCTCATTTCAGTCTTTTTTTATCGTTCCTGAATTTATAATGATAATTTTGAGAAACAAATTAAATAATTCTTATGAGCTTGATATTATCCTGTGGATAATTCTAATGATATTTTTTTTCTTCCATTTTAATAACTTTTAGAGTTTCAATAGATTGGACTTCGTCAACGCTCATGTGAGTTGTATGTTTCTCACCAGAGCTGTCCACAACTAATACCTTGTTATTTGGATTTGGGGGAGCCGCAATTCTGAAATTAAAACATTATTTTAATTGATCTGGTCAATTTTTCCGATTATCTTACACTTCCGATTTAGGTTTCTTCTTATTAGAAGAATTATTGCCTCTTTTCAATATATAGATATGGTCTATTAAATCGGGATATTGTAAATAGATACACAGAATGTGATATGCCTACGGTTGCAAAATTTGAATTAATTTATGTATGACAAATTTTTTCAATGAGTGCTGAATCAAAACAAAAATTATATATGAAAAAAAGTTTGATCACAACAAGCCATGATGCCATAGTGGATCTATTGCCACAGTGGATTTATAGAAGCGATTCACTAGTCTACAAAATTCAATTTTGTTTGTGTCCTTTGTATGAGATGTATTTTTTGATTTGTTTAATGATAGCTAATCTAATCCTTAACGTATTTTGAGGGTATTTGAAAATTGAATTAAAAAATAATGCAACCTGAAAAGTGCTCATAACATTGGTCAAATGAAAGCCTAAAGCCGGGATCCCAATGTATCCGCATCGTTCCGATCCGTCCGATCCGCACCGCTCCGTTGAGAAGCCTGGTTCCAATGGTTCCGAAATTTGACAATTTTGTTAGTATCAAAATGGAAAGAAGTAAGCTGTTGAAATATTTTAAATTGTTTTGTGAGCTATACAAGATATAACAGGAAATTAAAAACCAAAAAAGGCAAAGAAGCATGAAGTTAGTATTCATATAATTTTTATGTTTTTTGTCATGCAATTCTGGATGTCTTCGGATATCCTCGATAAATTCTTCTAAATTCAGTTTTTTTTACTTATCTGTCCTGCGTCCACTCGGAGCACTAAAAATCATTAAATTGTGCCAATTTAAATTTTTTGTGAGGTTATGCTTTCCGTAGCAATCCGAAAAAGTTGAAAGTTAAGGCCCGAACACATAAGTTCCGATCCGATCCGCTCACTTCCGACGAGCTGTCAAAGTTGAACATACGGCGTGCTATGTAAGTGGACACAATGGGCGGAACGGAGCGGATCGGAGCGGACAATGTTGAGCAAATTTCAACTTTTGTCGGAAGAACGACGGAACTCATAACTTCACAAATGAATGTGTTTATGTTGAACAAGCGATTAATTGACGGGAATTTTCACATTTTAATAAGTGCAATGGAAGAGGAATTTTTTATTGAAGAAGTGGCTATCACCACACTTTTAAATATATCAGATTGCTTCAAACGATGTTTCGGATCGGATCGGACGCATTGTAATCACTTGTCCCACGGGTCGGAAAGGAGCGAATCGGAAGTGAGCGGATCGGATCGGATCGGAACTTATGTGTTCCGGCCTTTAACCAACTCTTCCGCTCCGATCCGATCCTTAAGTGCCATTGGAACCACCTTTCCGAGCTGCCATATAAGTTTTAAGCTACCATAGAATTTTAACTTTGACAGCTTAGAGGATCGGAACGGTGCGGATACATTGGGATCCCGGCTTATATCCTTATCTAGATTTATGGTATGAAGTACACAAATTCCATACCTCTTATGCCTAATCTCCATAAAAAACCAGACCAACTACCCAAACCAAAAATATCCGCAGCTCTGTCATTCGCATTTCAATTTCATCACCTATCTCGCTCATTTTGGTCCTCACCCGCTAGCTTTTTCCTCTGTGTGAGTTAAACCATTTTGAGTTGCCACATGCAATTCAGCGCATCAGTACTTGGAAAGTTGCAAATGTCAAAAAGAAATTGATGTTAAATCGGTTGTTGTGTTTTGCCGGTAAAGAGTGCCAAATATTTGTGTTATAATAATTATATTTTTATTACAAAATGCCCTTTTATTGGACCGGTAAGTGAAGCAGTGGGTAGTGAAATTTTGTACAAACATTCATATCTTCCTTAAAGTGACGAATATGCTAAAATTTTTCCGCGGAAACTATTACTTTATGAAGTAGAGCTGTCAATCACTAACACAAATATGAATGTCTTATATCTTTATTGAATTCCGCACTCGCGTAAGCATGCCTATAGTCAAAGAATATTGAACCTTGTTACAAAGAATGTTCACTCTAATTCTGCGACGCAATTTACCCCCACCATGGACAATTTTCAGAAAATTACAACAACAAAATGCCCATTAGTCGAAAAGAAAAATTCGCCGTGTTTGTTCCAAGTCCGAATCCCCATTTAAATCGCCTAATAATGAACAAGGACGGCAATAGGGATAAGTGCGGCAAACATCATGAAGCGAGAGTTCACCTATTACGGAGCGCTCCTGCTCAAGCATTGCATTTTGTGAGACTGTGTTGGTGCGAGGGCGCCCGTGTTTTTGGAATAGGAACAGGCAAAACGAAACTGCCGGACCCACACATTGAAGGGGTACACGGATTCGGTTGTTTACGTTTTTTCACCATAGGATTTCTTAGGCGCTCCTGCTCAGTACAGGAAGCAAATGCGCTTGTATGGTGAGGTGCTCTTGCGATCGGTTTGACAGGGTGCTTCTTTTGGTTGGATTTTCATATTTCCTCTGCAAATCCTGACACCCTGTACCACTGTACCGATTTCTTCAGATTCCAAGCCCCGCCTCTGAATTTTTCTTCTCTCTTCGACCAAAGTGCTTAAGCAGTGTATCATCCTCTAGAAAAATCGTGGGGTTGGGAGGAATAACGGTACCAAGGTCACAAAAACTGAAAATCTAAATTGCAGGAGTGAACAGTCTTTGTAACGAAGGTTCCATAGTCTTTGCTATAGTCTCGCATCAAACGCGGACTTAGTGCACTCATTTAGCGCTGAAGTCCGCCTAGTCTCGCATTACCCAATAGTGTGAGCAAGATGGAACGAAGAGTGCACCATTTTGATGTAGGCGTTTTTGATCCATTTGTATATATGTCAGTGGTTTTCTCAAGTAAAGCCGTTCCGTGTTAGCTTATTTTTCTATGGTAGTTCCGTTCCATTTATTTTCTTTTATTTTACTATTCATAGATGTCAGCCTTCCAGTCTGTCAACTAAACTTCAAAACATTCAGTTTTGCCTGCATGCGGCTTTTAGTGAACGCGTACAGTTTTTTACGTAAGTTCCGCAGGATGAGCATTTTTACTCAGACCCGCAATCCCATAACAGGAAAAGATGAATGGGTCAGTCAGAGCGAGGACTACGACTATCATCAGGAGGTGGCGCGAGCCGCTTTCGGGGATATGCTGCACGACTGGGAGCGGAATCAAAAGTACTACAAGGCCCTGAGGAAGGCAGTGAACTCTTTTCACCAAAACGGGAAGGAGGCACATGTTTTGGATATAGGCACTGGGACGGGCATCTTGTCTATGATGGCTGTAAAAGCGGGCGCCGATTCTGTCACTGCTTGCGAGGCTTTCATGCCCATGGCGAACTGTGCGGACAGAATCATAAAGGCAAACGGAATGGGGGACAGGATAAAATTGGTGAGGAAGCGATCCCAGGACTTATCAGTTGGCGAAAAGGGAGACTTGCGGCGCCTCGCCAACGTTCTAGTCACGGAGGTCTTCGACACCGAACTGATAGGCGAGGGAGCCATCAGTGTATTCAATCACGCCAAGAAGTGCCTGCTCACCGAAGACGCGATAGTCATTCCGAGCTTTGCCACAGTTTACGTCCAAGTGGTCGAAAGTCCTCTGGTGTACGCTTGGAATAGACAGAAAATTATAGCCGACTTGGACGGTGGCATTCTGCTGCAGCCTCCAAAGGAAATGGACGATTGCTGTGGCGAAGCTGCTGTCCATGATATCCAGTTGAGTCAGTTGGATGAGAACCATTTCAAGAATTTAACTGAACCCACCCCTGTATTCGATTTTGACTGGTGCACAAAGAAACCCACCCCTAATGATCGTAAGGAGGTAAGAAAAATGTTAGTAAAACGTAATGGGGTAGCTCAAGTAGTGTTTTTTTGGTGGGAACTTAAAATGGATATGGATGGTGATATTATTTTAAGCTGTGCACCATCTTGGGCTCACCCTGACTTTAAAACGCTAGCTGTCGTCCATGATGGCAAAACGCCCATTCAAAACGTTGTTCCCTGGAGAGACCACTGGATGCAAGCAGTTTATTACTTGCCAAAAACTCTGAATGTATTCGAGGGTCAAGAAGTTACAATTAGTTGTTATCATGATGAGTACTCGTTTTGGTTCGTCGCTGGCCGCGAAAATGAAAACGTTCCCAGGATATCGTGCAAATGTGAAATTCACAACACGTATCCGCGCACTCGAATAGGACAAGTCAACAACAGCATCCGGAACAAGAAGTTTATCGGTATCTTCGAAGACTTCTTTAACTCAAATTCCAAGGTACTTTCTCTAAGTTGTGGATCTCTGCTATGTTTATGCCCAACTCAAATGGGGGCAGGATCGGTTACAGTTCTGGAGGAACATAGTTCTTGTGCCCGCATTCTAGGCGCTCATATTAAGTATAATAATCTGAGTTCTAAAGTAAATTTGGTCTCTAGCATCGAAGAAGCGGGGGACTTATCGCAGATTACTCATGTAATAGCAGAACCGTATTTCATCTCATCGATCCTACCATGGGATAATTTTTACTTTGGAACAGTTCTAACCAAAATCAGAGATAAATTGAGGAAAGATGTGGAGATTTTACCAGTAGGTGCGACCATTTATGCTATGCCTGTGGAATTTCTCGATTTACATAAAATAAAGGCTCCTCTTGGAATTTGCGAAGGTTTTGACCTCTCTATTTTTGATAAGTTTATTGAAGTTAGTTTTAAAAATTAGAACTTCTGTGGTTATATGTAATTCTGATTTTTTTTAGAAGTCGTCAGAACTTGCTGATGCAACAGTGGACGCACAACCGCTTTGGGAATATCCTTGCAAAGCAGCTGCGCCTCCTCAGGATATTTTATCAGTTGATTTCAGGAAATTTGATGAGAGGAAACATAACACAGGAGCAATTCAAATTGAGAAGTAAGTTCATTTCATAGTTTTCGAAATGTAGACCAGAAGTTTATAAAGCTACAATTTCGTGAAAGATTTTAAAGAATCGAATTTAGTTATAAAACTGTATCTTTTAATTACACAATTTAAAGTTAGTGAGTTTAACGGAATTATTTAATCACAGGAAATTATTTAATATTCAAAGATTGTGCGTTGGGTGTGTTTATTATATTGATTAACTTTTTAGCTTTTTATTAACTATACACCTTAATTTTAATTAATTTCCTTCTTAAACGCTGGCGTTTTGGTGGATTTAAAAACAAAAGTCGGAATTACTTAAGGGTATCTTTGCACTGGCAGCTACTTTTTTTTTAAATGCATGAAGTGGTCTGGTCTGGATGATATTTGTAACAAATTTCATTCTCGTGGATGCTCATTGTAATACGGATTTTTTATTTTGTTAAAAAAAATTAAAATTCACACATCCCAGAGGCAACTGCTGCGCTGTTGTCTAGATCAGTAGATAATTTTATATTGATTTGAAAGTTATTAACGGTTTTCCTGAATAAGGGTTTAAAATTTGCATCTCGTCTGTATGAAAATAATAATTATCCTAATGTTAGTGAGTCAAACGAGATAGCTCAGAAATGTATAGGTGTATTAAACTTCCATAGTTTAGTACAAATCGATATATATGTATGTACAGGAAGGCGAATAAAGATTTGAAAATCTGAAAGAAAAAAAAATCTGACAGCAACTCTTTAAGGGGATGCGAGACTAGGCATGCATGAATAAATTATTGTTATTATTAGGATTATATAAAAACATACATATTGTAAATAAAATATAAGACAAAATGATTGAATTATCCCATTTAAATCTTCGCAAAACGGAGAGTACGGCCACCCAAACGGAAGATATAAGTATTGGCAAGTTGGCACGGCAAATGCTTTTACAGCTTTTCAGGTTCTTCAGGCAATTAATACACAACAGCTTTAGTTTATTCACAGCTTTATTATTTAGTATCAGGTTTAATATTACACAAAATCCAGCGAATCGAATAGAATATTCCGCGTTGTCGAGGCCACTGCGTAGCAGGCGAAAGATCATCAGCGTCTGATCTGGCGAAACGATGATGAGCTTCTGTGTGTCGATCAGCGTCTGATGAAGGCAGAGCGAAGAGTGAGATCATCCTGCTGACAAGTCGCTTTTTGGCGGAAAAAGGAGAAAAAAGGCGCGCTGTCGGCTGACATCCCGGAGCCACGAAGAAAGGGCGCACTGTTAGCATGACATGCAGGCACTACATATAGAAATGGACCACTCGTCCCATACAAAGTGCCTATGAAGCGATGGTGCACTTTCTCGCTCCCTCTTGCTCACACCATTAACGGATTTTGAGCAGTCAGCTGTGGGTCCGATTATCAATTACTTCCCAAACTTGCCAATATATTTAACCAAAATTTCAACTTTTGTAAACTCCCTTTTACGTGACTTTGTCTGCTTCACAAAGGCACGTAAAAGGGAATTATCAAAAGTGGAAATTTTGGTTAAATATATTGGCAAGTTTGGGAGGAATTGATACTCGGACGAAACACAAGTAGAAAATATGTTTAAGAAACCATTAGAAAAAATCCACAATAACATCGCAACAAACAGAACGACCAAGGCTGCTATCACGTTCCTGTTTCCAGTAACTAAAATTTAAAAATGTTCAAATATTTGTTTAAATATTTCGAAATTTTGTATTGAAGGCCTTTACCCTGTTTATATACCCTGGTCCAGGGGCTTCTTTGTCGATTCAGTTCATTCTTGGCCGTTTCCATCACTAGCAGCAGAATAATAAGTTTGTTCGGGTGGCTCATTATCCTGATAATTTATTCGGGCTGAACTTTTACGCACAGCTACCAATTGACGACCTGCGTTTGAAGTTATAATACTTATATCTTCCGTTTGGGTAGCCGTACTCTCCGTTTTGGGAAGATTTAAATGGGATAATTCAATCATCTTAGGTCCATGGCAATATGGACACGTCTTACCAGAGGTGTCTTTTTTCACCTAGGAAGAAGGAAATGTTTTGACTACATACCATACATGCATTTTTATATACCACTTACTTTTATTGGGACATCTTCCAAATGTTCCTCATTTCAGTCTTTTTTATCGTTCCTGAATTTATAATGATAATTTTGAGAAACAAATTAAATAATTCTTATGAGCTTGATATTATCCTGTGGATAATTCTAATGATATTTTTTTTCTTCCATTTTAATAACTTTTAGAGTTTCAATAGATTGGACTTCGTCAACGCTTATGTGAGTTGTATGTTTCTCACCAGAGCTGTCCACAACTAATACCTTCTTATTTGGATTTGGGGGAGCCGCAATTCTGAAATTAAAACATTATTTTAATTGATCTGGGCAATTTTTCCGATTATCTTACACTTCCGATTTAGGTTTCTTCTTATTAGAAGAATTATTTCCTCTTCTCAATATATAGATATGGTCTATTAAATCGGGATATTGTAAATAGATACACAGAATGTGATATGCCTACGGTTGCAAAATTTGAATTAATTTATGTATGACAAATTTTTTCAATGAGTGCTGAATCAAAACAAAAATTATTATATGAAAAAAAGTTTGATCACAACAAGCCATGATGCCATAGTGGATCTATTGCCACAGTGGATTTATAGAAGCGATTCACTAGTCTACAAAATTCAATTTTTTTTTTGTGTCCTTTGTATGAGATGTATTTTTTGATTTGTTTAATGATAGCTAATCTAATCCTTAACGTATTTTGAGGGTATTTGAAAATTGAATTAAAAAATAATGCAACCTGAAAAGTGCTCATAACATGGGTCAAATGAAAGCCTAAAGCCGGGATCCCAATGTATCCGCACCGTTCCGATCCGTCCGATCCGCACCGCTCCGTTGAGAAGCCTGGTTCCAATGCTTCCGAAATTTGACAATTTTGTTAGTATCAAAATGGAAAGAAGTAAGCTGTTGAAATATTTTAAATTGTTTTGTGAGCTATACAAGATATAACAAGAATATAAAAAACTAAAATTTTTATTTTTTTTGTCATACAATTCTGGATGTCTTCGGATATCCTTGATAAATTCTTCTAAATTCATTTTTTTTTACTTAACCGTCCTGCGTCCACTCGGAGCCCTAAAAATCATTAAATTAAATTAAAATAACAGCAACAGGGATTATTAGGAAACTGTATTTCCCTGTTTTCTAAAACTTTTAATGTTGCTAAAAATAGCGAACTAATTAAGTAAAAATTAAAAATTTTGGGAAGAAATTTCTTATGTTTTGGCTATTAGAAAAAAAATGCGTTAAAATGTAAAACGCTTATGTTACATGTTTATGTTTTCAATAGCTGGTTTAAATTTGAAAGCAATCGACCAAGTCGTTCTGGAGATACGATGAACAAATGTTGTTTCGAGAAAAATGCGTTTAAAATTTTACACCCCTATTATGGATTGTAAGTCGAACGAAAAAGGTGGCGAACCGTACGATTTGGTAGTACGATTAGCGAGTTGCTAACATCGGATTGGTCTCAAAAGTCGAATCTCAATATTACAGGCGAACGTTTTTAATTTTGGAGGAGCGTATTACGATTGCCGAATATTCGAATATTCGCTAAAATCTCACTCCTTATGTCTACAGACAATTACTCGACTGCCAGAAGGAGGGCTATATTTTTCGAGTGTATGTGTGTATGTATGTATGTACGCTCTGTAGCCTAAACGGCTTGATGGATTTTAGCTTGAGATGTGTCGTTAAGTTCGTCTTAATTGTGAGAGTGACAGTGGGTACATCAAAATTATAAAAATTATAGTGACCGATTTTTGGCGCCATGTTATGTAATCAAAAATTTTTTTTTTCCTCAAACCTATCGAGTGGGGTATCAAAATAAAGGGTTTTACAAGTGGCTTACAAAAATATGTACAACTTATATGTTTAAATGTAATTTGGAATGAGAAATGCTAAAAAACAACAAAATATTCAACTTTAAAAATGAATTATATTAAAAATCCGGCTCAAATCTTCCCAATACGGTTAGAGTCGCTATGTTCCGCATTAGAATTTATTATTTGTTTTATGTGTGTATCGATCATGAAACTAATTCAATGGTGTAGCTATTCAATATAACTTAACAGAATTCTAGACCAATGGACTTGTTTTTTTCTTTTCAGTTTTTATTTAAAGTTCATTTTTTACGCAGTCGGGTTTTTTTGATTTGTGACTGAAAGTACTTACTCTTGTGGCAGGAAGTAGGTTGGCAATCTCAAAAAAATTCCTTTAAAAAAGTAGTAGGCTTTACTTTTCAGATGTGAAGATGAGTTCGGATTCGGTGTGTAATCGTTTCTAAATCTAGTTTTCGCAACAATCCGTTGAGCTCTTTTGTTAAAAAAATTCAAAAATGGCAATTTTCGTGTTATGATTTAAACTTATTCTCGTTATTGCATCCATTTTGCATTATTCGATTCGTCGTTTTACAATAGGTTTGAATTACAGTAGTTCTGAACTTTTCTATGAGCGTATGGAAATAAGTAGGTTATGCATCTTATTGCACAACATTTCAAAGCATATTTTGTATTCTTTTTCAGCGAAAACCCATGCAACGGAGTGGCACTTTGGGTTGATTGGAAGTTAACAGATAGAAGCCCAAAACATTTTGTTTCCACCGGACCTCAAACACCAATTACGGTAGGAGAGTGGGTGCATTGGGATATGAACACTAAGCAAGGAGTTCACTTATTTTCTCATCCAAAACCTTGTAGTCGTGCAATAAATTGGCAGTGTTCATTTAATCCAACTAGTGGCGAAATATCATTTCGGTTTGCAAGAGATTAATATAAACTTAAACATTCTTTGTTAAATTATAGATAATTTGCACAGTGCAAACAACATGTTTTCAAATAGTTAAACAGCATTCAAACTCGATTTTAAAATTTGTTAATATAATTTGTTAATATTTCTTAATTCATAGTTTATAAAATAGTTTTAATCTATAGCCATAATTTTCCACAAATTGTAATTTATATTGAATACGACTAAGGCACTTATCGCTGAATAAAATCAAAATTGTACAAACGTTTTATTTATTATTGGCTTTCTGCCCGCTGCTTCGTCCGTGGATTTCGAAAGAGAAATGGAATAGTGATAAAATTAAACGTTTACATTGAAGACCGTCATTTCAAAAGTTACAAACGTGTGATTTGGAAGATTGACTTAGTTTGAAATGAAGTAGCTATGTTTTAGGGTTATAGGAAATCAACCCTTAACTAATACTAATTTTCATGGTTTTAACTTTAGAAATTACGGAACTCTCAAACTTTCATCCCTTATTTTAGGAGATAGTTTTCTGAAAACGCAAAAACACGTCATTTTTAATTTCCAACCAAAAGACAATATTAATTTTCATTGGTTTAACTACAAAAGTAACGGACCTCACATACAAACTTTCATATCCTATTTTACCCACTTAAGGAATATATTTCCAAAAATTTTGATATACATATGTCTTTCTTAATTTTGAACTAAAAAGCCAAATACTGTTTTTCATGGATTTATCTTCATAAATAAATGACTTTCATACAAACTTATAGCCCCTGTAGGTCACAACTGGGTCAAGTCGGGATTTTTATGTTTGTGAATATTTATAAGAAAATGTAGGCAGATGCACTTCTGTTCAGGGATTGCCCTTAGAGCAAAAACTTCCTGTGGAAACGTCTCCAGAAAAGATATGTATGTAGGTTTCTGTTCGTGGCTTTGAACTAAAATCGTAGTCTTTTATTTGTGTTGGTTGATTATATTTGGCTCATTTTGATATATTCGTTCAAATTGAAACCCTATTTGAAAAGTTCGCAACATAAATCAAAATTTACTGAATTTTATCGAAATATTATTTTTTGACAGATTTTCCCATTTTAATGGGGTTTCCAAAATATGCATTTATTTTGGTTATCATATTCAAATTAGTCATTTTATATAATATTATTTGAAAATGAAAATTTTATTTAAGAAAATGATTTCTTTTTTAAAAATTCAGAGGGATATGAGGGATATGATATTTAGAATAAATTTTTTTTTTTGTAATATGACTTAATAAAACAAATTTTTCAAAAGTAACTTGAAAGCTACCCATTTCCCAACAGAGCTACAGAAAAAAAAATTTTCTACCAATATGGATTTCCAATTTTATTTTGGAAAATTAATTTCTTAAGTATTCATAAGCATGTATATGTATTAATTATCTTTTTTAATGATGGTGTTACTTTAGCTGTGTTTTTTTCATGATCTGATCTGGATCTCGAATTTCGCGTTGAATTGAATATTTTAAACTGTAATCTAGAGCAAAATTTTTAAACTTGGCAAAAAATTCATCACATTGCAATGATTTTAGCCCATCCAAACTTCAAGTCATGAATTGAAAATTTTATTGGATCTAGTTTTTGACGCAAATTGGTTCTAAGTCAATGCAATGTGATGCTCTTTTCACAAAAGTAAAAAGATTTGTTACGAGTCATATTTGCAAATTCCAATTCAATACAAAATTTGCCGCGAAATCTGATCCGGATCAGATCATGAAAAAAACATAGCTTGTCATTAAGAATTTTATAGAAAATTAAAGTGTTAGTTTTGTTTAAAACTTTTTATTAGCTTTTCATAGTAGGTACGAGACGATTATTACAAAGAAATATATATTATTACTACATAAAACAAAATTAGTGTTGAAACATTCAAGATTAAAATGTTGGTAAACAGCGTCAGCATTCGAAATTACCAAAGCGTTAAAACCCAGACAACACGGTCAGGGATAAAAACATACTGCAAATGTTTATCACATTTTTTTGAAACAGAGAGAAATATCGACACAAGTGATACAATAAAATTTTTGCCTATTGTAAAATTACTTAGATAACGTTGATAAGAATAAAAGTTGAACAAAAATATTTTTACTGTATGCAAATATGTATATAAATGCGTATTGCGACAACAAATTCTATTTGTTCAAGTACCTAAAAAATCTCCGTTATGGTGCCATTAATGATGATAATAGTATAGAATAATAATAGTTACAATTATGTACATAAATGCAAATAGTTTGATGGATATGGGCACATGACACAATGAAATAAATAAGAATTAAAGCAAAGTCTCAAAGTGTTCAAATAAAAATTGGCTTTCCCACTTCTAAAAATAAATAAATGAAAAATAAAATTAAAAAAGTTTAAAAAATTCAAGATCATTTTGTATCATAGAATATAAGATTTTTGTCTTTTTTTTAATAATTTACTTTGTTTATTTTATTATTTATTCGAAAACCATCAGTTTAGTTCAAGCTGCAGAGGCATGAAACTGATCATCATCTGGTCTGGTGTTAGTAAAGCTAGCCAAACCGTCGCATTCAAAATAATTATACAGTAATTTTATTAGTTATTGTTTAGTGAGATGGGTATTAAAAAATTCAGTGCTTATTACCATGCAAACATATACGATTCACGAGTTGGAAATGGCCGTAGTTAATCCTGGACTTAGAAATATGAAACAGGGGCACTTTCCGTAGGTTGTGAGGATTAGCATTAGGTCTAGGGTTTAACAAGGTTCTCAAAGAAGGAGAATCTATAATGCCTATAACCAGCTCGAGTGTAGTAGTATGCAATTTAATAGCGTTCTTTTTGCGATAAATTCTATTATACTATAATTATTATTTTTTAAAGTCAAGAAGTTTTTAAGATCAAGAATGGCCTCAATACATCCATGAGAAATATAAACCCTTTTTGGAGATTAGTTTTGTTTATGTTTAGCAAAATCGTTTACTATTCACTAAAAAATGGTTTTTTTTGTTCAGAGCTTGTGTCTAAAGCAGGGTCCGAAAATAATCATTATTTTGAAATTTAAAACAAAACAATCAACTTTATATTAACCTTCAATCAATTATTTCATTTGTATTCTTTGTTAGATTCAATTACACTTTGCATGAAAGACAAAATTTTTACTTTTCAGTTATTTTTATTTTCAATCAGTTGATAATGATTACGAAGTCATTTTTATTTTTCGATCAGTTGGTAATGGATACGAACTAATTTTTCGATCGCTCGATAACGATTATCAAGGAATTTTTATTTTTCCGACGCTCGTTAGCGATCAAGTAATAATTATGATAAATAATAATTAGAAACAGTTTTTAACCGGCGTAAAAAAAGATTTATGCCGAATGATTGTTTCTTTTTAATTTCCGCTCCTTAAAGGAAAGAAAATAACGAAATGAGTTAAATTTAGAACAATCATAATATAAAAATTACTTGATAATCGTTATCGAGCGATCGAAAACCATAAATTACTTCGTAATCATTATCAACCGATCGAAAAATAAAACTTTATTCCTAATCATTTAGGAGTTTCGGCTCGGCGTTGTTCAATCAGTCAGGACATGTTATTTTTTATGTATAGATTATTATTATTGTTATTTAGGGCATCTCCAAGGAGAAATTGGGATGTTGTTGTACGTATCCTTTCAGCATTTATTCCTGTACATAGTTGGATTCTTCACAGTCCTGCACTACGACAAAAATAGTTTTCTGGAATTACCTAGGGGAATTTCAGTAACTGTGAGATCGACAAAACAGGTAGGCTGTGATTTTTTAGTAAATTTGTTTTGTCGATAGAAATTCCATCGGTCTCGCCAGTTTTCATTTTATTTTGGAGTGTTTAACGTTAATAGCGCATAATTGTTCGGTGCTTTAAAATGGCAAATAATTCGGTTATTACTTTGGAGAAACCAATGCCACATTTGGGCTTGGCAGACTGGAATGGACGTATGACGCAACTCAGGAATGTTGCTGATGCTCGTCGACAAGAGGCTTTCGATTTGAGGCATTCTTCACGGACGCTTCGCAATGAAACAAGAATTCAAGCAGATTGGAATACTTATCATACCAATACTGCTCTTTCGGACCGGTAAATATTTTGCGTATTTCAGAGATCTTATTGTATTTAAACTGTATAAAAGGGTTGGAGATTTGAATCGTTGGCGAACGACTGTAGCTGCAATCCTTGAACGCATTGAGAAAGAAATGGCTTTGTTACGCGAAGAAAAGGCTGCCACTGAACGCGAGTTGGAGGCAATGGTGACACCAGTTCTAATAGTTTCAGAGTGCCTCACCCAAAGAGATGGTCGTTTGGGGGCTGAACTAACATACGACGAAGGCGATACAGAGCTAAAAAAGGAACTTTGCGTCATTGAAAATAATAATCGACTTTTAAGGGATCAATGCCAGGTTGCATGGGATAAACTAAATCGCTTGGAAGAAGTTAAGTTTAAGCTCGGCTTGGAAGTTGGAAATAAGAAAGAAGCTGAAGAGATCGATTTTTCGCAGTTGGATTTGAATAGGTTCAGCGCTAACATCACTTTTAAACCAGATGCCCTGAGGATACCGAAAAAGTATATAATTGTTTGAAGTCTAAGTCGCATAACAATTTCCATTACTTTTGCAGCTCCTGCACTTTTGAGGCTTGGCTTGAGCATACTAAACGAATGAAGCAACTCGCTGAGAATGAACTCGCCGATACTTTTGCTATTAGGGAATCCCTTTTTGTCTGTCGTGAAAAGGCTAACAATGTTTTAAAAGCTCAGCAAGACAGAACTGAACATGCTTTGAGGAAGAGAATTTTCGAAATTCAGAGAGTTAGGAATGAATTGGAGTGGCAAAAAATGAAGGTTGGTTAAAACATGAAATAATTTTTATTAAAATTATTCTGGGCCGTTTTGATATTTATTTCGCTATTGCAAAATGGTGGTAGTCGTATTTCTATCAGATTGCAGTTTCAAGCAAAGTTTGGTTTATTAAAAAGTCGGACAAGTGCGTGTAGAACTCGCAGTCTGATGGTTCCTTAAATTTGAATTATAGAAAAAAAAGTCTTTCCATTTTGATTAGATATACAGGGTGATGTTTTTTGTGATACCTGATTATCAAATTAATTTTTTTAATTTCTTCTTTATTGACATTTAGTTTGGGCTTGCAAAATTTGTTCTGTTACTTCTGAATACGGGTCGAAACATGCAAAACATCTTGCCGGTAAGGCTGATTTTCGGAACCATTTGATGGTACCACAAATAAAATTCAAGTACCACAAAAAATCACCCTGTATATAGATAGTTAAGCTAAAATCACATTACTTAGTGACATTACTTAAGTTATGTCGTTTATGGTTGATCCTTTATGGTCAGCGAATCGAGCGTTCGCCTTGAGTAAAACTCACTGAGAAATTAATGCAGCTCTCGTATGACGAAAGGTAAACGTTTTCACTCCACTAAATGGAATCGGAAGTATCTAGTCACAGAAAATTGTTTTCGTCTGGTTTTTACATAAGGTATGAGAACATTCGCCAATTGTAGGGCGATGCTTGAATTTGCCAGAAATTAGAAATTTTTCTGTAAAATTGAAAGATAATATTAACTAAAAATTTCTCTTTTTATAGATGAAGGACGAAATGGAAAAATGCATTTGTGAGATTAAAACCCTCGAAGAAGCTCTACGAGACAAAACTGATGCATTGAAATTAGCTGAGAGTCGTTTAGAGAATCGCGCACAACGTTCAGGTATGGAACTTTGTTTGGACGAGCCTTACGAGAAACTGTGCAGCGAAGTAATTCAACTTCGCCGCATTAGGAAAACATTAAGTGATAAAATTGACTGTGCTAAGACGACTTACACTGCGCTAGAAGATCATGCCTTAAAAATTGATAATGATTTATCCAACAAACAACATGCATTGATGGTGGATATTCGTGGACTAGATATGCGTGCGAAGTTGAAGACTGGGCAATTTGTCGAATGCAAAGGTGCTTCTGAACAAACCGACAGAAATATTAAACTTACCAAAATGGAGGACGAAATTCCCCCTACATAAGTTTGATTTCATTATACCTACTGGTAGTAAAATTCTACAAAATTTGTTTGATGTATTATCTACTGTATTAATAATAATTCGCTTATATTAAGTTTTTTCGCCTTGTCCTATGTCAATGAGAGTAAATTGTCAATAATAAAAATGCTAAAATCGATGTGACCAATTAATACCACTTTTTCCACAGTTTATTATTATTTATATAATTCACTCCTGTAGGACAAAAAATTGATACTATTTACTTTTCAATAAAGTTTTAAAAGTATTCGTGCGATTGATCGTTTTATTTGGTCCTATCTAGGTATTCCGACAGTCAGGGGCCTTATTCATGAATTCGAGTCGAACAAGGAAACGAGATTTTGAGTTTCGATCGAACAACAATTTGGTATTCACGTATTCGTTCGACTGTTCGAGTCTCAAGTTGGGGGTGCCCTAAGAAATTCGTTTCGTTAAGTTATTTTTGTGCTGTCATTTGATTTGAAAAATCAAATTGACATTGGTGTAGCATTATCGGAGAAATAATTAACAATTATTTATATGTTTTAAAATGTTAACTGCTGCATTTTTCGAAAGCTCCAGTAGTGATAGTGAGCAGGAGGAGCAAAGAATATTAAGAAAACAAATAACGAGACGCTTCAAATCCTTTGGAACTGCCTGTAAATATGTAGGTATAAATTCTATATTCAAAGAGATTGGCACACTAATAGGAGTTTTATTATTTTTAGATTCAAAGGATTATTCCGTCTCTCAAAACACTCGTTTCGCTATGTCTTAGACGAAATATCATGCGATTTGAAATATAATTCAAGGTCCTCTTCGGCTCCACCAATGTTCAGACTATCAGCGCGTTTATACCGTGTACCATAACCAGTAATGTCACTGAATCTAGTCACGGCATATGTATACACTTGGCAAATAACCAAATATGACCCTACTTTTGGTTTCGTCAAAAAAAGGTTACACCGTTTTTGGTTATCGGCATACATATACACATGGCCCACTTTTTTCCTGACAGAATGGCAAAATCTGACAGAACTGTTGATTTTTTGTTAATTGACGTCGGTATAAACGCGCTCTATGTGCCTTGCTGAGATTTTTGGCTGAAGGTGCATACCAAAAAGGAGTGGGACAAGATTTCAACATTGGAATGTCTCAAACGACTGTATCAAGGACTATTATAGATACCCTTGGTGTAATGGAAAGAAAATTATGTTATAAGTGGATAAAATTCCCTGCAGAAGAAGCAGAAGAAAACGAGTGCAAACAACATTTTTATCAAAATTTAGAATTTCCTGGGGTAGTCGGCATTGTAGATGGCACTCATGTAAATATAATAAGACCTTCTGAAAATGAAAGCAATTTCTACAACAGGAAGGGAAGGGGAACCACAGTATAAATGTTATGGTGGTATGGTAAGTAACTTATGTTTTGCAATTGATTTCAAAACAATTATTAAAATTTTATTTTAGATTTGTAACAATAAAAAGGAAATTATAGCTGTAAATTCTTCATATGGGGGTGCGTGCCATGACTCATTTATATGGAGTTTATGCCGAGTAAGGTAATTATTAGAAGCTAACTGGAGAGAGGGAATGTAAATTCTATAGCAATTTAATAAGAAATCATAAAATGTATTTCTTCCTTAATTTAGGAGACTCCGGATACCCATTGGAGCCTTGGCTAATCACGCCTTTTAGGGCTACGGAAGCAGGATCTCGGGAGGCTAGATTTAATCAAATTCACAGCAAATCCCGCTGTTTGAAAGAAAGAACAATAGGTTTGCTGAAAATGAAGTTTCGTTGCCTTTTAAGTGCAAGAGAACTGCACTACAAATCACAGCAAGCAATGGTTTCATATTGTTCTCGAGTAGTATTTATTTTTCCCCAATTTAAATTATTAAATTTACGTATTACTTTATAAATAAATTGATTATTAAATTTATAATTATAGATCACTTACTTTTTATTGCACAAAATCTTAAAAACCAACCAGTAATGAACGGATACGGCACATACATATGTACATAAATATCACCGAATGTTTTTTCGACAGACATCGAGTGCCATTTTGATGAGTATCGAATTCATGAATACCACGAAGTACGATTCGAGTCAAATTTTTAACGAATCGAATTCATGAATAAGGCCCATGCTTTCTAAAGAAACTTCGAACATCATTGTTGTATGATTATTAATTCAGGAGATACTTGATTTCAAAGTAAAAAGACCTTACTTTTGCTTTAAAAGTTGATAACGTGGATTAAAAATATTAAATATGTATGTATTTAAGCGAAAAGAACAAGCTTTCGAATGTTTCCATTTATTTCATGTAAACAAATTTTTCGACCAGATACATACACACTCTCAAAGTTTATAAAAAGGTAAGAAAATTTTTCGAACTCTTCTAATATTTAACACAGAGGAGGGGATGATACAACTTTATATTCGTAAACTAGAAAATACAAGTTTTCAAAAATGCATAATCAGCATTCAATGAAGTAAATCTTCGTAAAGAATCTATACCTTCAATTCATTAAATAATAATTTGTTGATGATTTCCAAATGACGGATATTTGTGGTGAAATCTGTGATTTCACTAAGTAGGTGTCAGAGAAACGTCGAGATCGAATATACCTTGTATTTGTATTTCTATTCCTATACCGTGGGCGACCATTACCAGTTTGGCGTGCAATTGGCTTGGACAATTGAGATTAACGCATTTTGAGTTTAGACATGGAGACCGACCATCTTATACCATCTTGATTTGCTTCAATCTCCTACATATAATATAAATATAAACATTTTCATTAAAAAATAAAGGCACACACACATAACAGTCTTCATGTTTCTAGGAATGTTCACAGCAACTGTTCCTTTCTATTAGTTAGTTTTCTCTCCAGTTTCTGTCGCTAATTTGGATTTCACCGAAGTTTCTTCTGTGGTTGTCAACTTATATTTTCATCTTATTATTATTCAGTTCTTTTTTTAACTTCAGGTTTTCCTCCTCAATACTTAATTTCTTCTTCTCCAATTCCAACTTTTCCCTTTCAACCGCTAATTTTTCTACTCCAAGCTTATAAATTTTTTTAAGCCATTTTGAGTTCTCTTTTGTTGCAGAACTAACTGAAGGAAGTTGATATTTGTTTACGGAATTCTTTCTTGAAGTTTGCTTTAGAATTTAAATTTGGAATTGACTACAACTTTTTTTTATTACATACGTTTTCTTTTCCTATTTTCTCGAGGTAAATCTATATATTTTCTCCCTCGCTGGTTCTATGCTTGACCGCAGATTTACATTTTGCCCCAGAAGTTTTTTTGGTTCTTCTAACAGTTGCTCTTCATTTATAAATATATAAATTGTTGCTGCTTCTGCTTGCCTAATTTGTATTATGTCAATCACTCTTCACTATTGCCGATAAATTTTTTTGATCTGTTTCGAAATCCACATTTATTTAAAAAAACATCGTAATTTTAACTCCTTGTTATACCTATATATTACAAGAGTATACCGTGTTATATTACGGTCGACTATATAATTTTAATTAATGCTGGTGGTTGAAATGTATTTTATTGTGCAATTATCACATTTTTTAGTTTCGCCTTCAAAAAATTAACACGATATTTACTACTGTGCTACTTACTGAATTAAGGGATGCAGTCAACGCCTAAAATTAAGAAAAGTGGATTCTAATATTGAAATATTTTTAAATATTACATACTTATACACTTGTAACAGTAACAAAAGTTAGAAAAACTGACAATACTTATAATACAAAATTAGATACAATGAAAAAACAATTTTTTTTTTGAGATTAAATACTTTATTTTGTGTGAAGATGCAAATAAAACAGTTTTAAGTAAAGTGAATTGAGTGAAAAACTACATCACTTTTCAATTATGTCTCGTAAAGCTCCAAAAATCATGACGGTGAAGGATATCCCGAGAATAGCGTAGACTGTATAGCATCTCTAGCAGTCCATATGCAATTGCTGTCATAACAGCGAATAAGCACTAAAAGAAGCATAATTTTGCCGCGGTGCAGAAATTTTCATTTTTAAGTATTCATAAAACGTAATCCCAAGTTGACGAATTCAAAGTACCAACCGACGGTCGACGTCTGCCTCGCCATCTCCTCGACTCTTCTGGGGTATGTCCTCTTATACCATTTGATATTTCAGTTATTTTGGGTTCGGGTTCTGGTTCTGCTTACGCTCAACTTTGCCCATAAATCATGCATAACCTCTAGAGCCAAAATAACTATACTTGCAGCAACGCCAAAGATAAGTATAAAAACTGCTGACATAAATGTCTGCATGCCGACCTAGAAGAGAGAAGAATTTTTGCTCGACCAGGACATAGTAACTGTGGGAT
Source organism: Machimus atricapillus (assembly GCA_933228815.1). NCBI lineage: Eukaryota > Metazoa > Arthropoda > Insecta > Diptera > Asilidae > Machimus > Machimus atricapillus. Next base: position 33,699,006 of record OW121784.1, read on the forward strand.
AACTATGCATGGAGAGGTATCTTTCATTTTTAAATGGGCTCGAGATGAACTCAAGATACATCAAGCTTGCTAAAGAGCAATTGAGCCCCGTTCCTGTGCTTACCCTTAAATCATTTGGTTGAATTTGCTTAACACAACGTGGTTTCTGTGAATGCCAAACTCTTCTCTGTCGATCCATTAAACCAGTCTCGAAGGTACGCCGTAACCTAGTAGGAAAGAGGGAATACATAAAGCTCCGTCTCCACTAGTAGCCAGGATGCACGAGGTGTGCACAAAAGTATACGAGAGATTGCACGAGTGCCGTCTAAGATATCTCCCATGGGTTAGTGCTAATGTTTTCCGAAAGTGCTGAGGGATGGGAAAATCATGAAGGCATGCAACCATAAATCGTATATTTCTACTATTTTCCCCCCATCATATGAACATGTAGCTACGTTGCGACTATATTATAATAAATGGCTACATATACGTGAGTGTATCCACAATGGCAAAATATGGTGAAGGTGCAATCCCCAAAACGTAAAGGCTCCAACTGCACATTGCATACAAACTTGCTGTGGGACTTACCCGTAAGTAATCACTTTCCTCAGTGGTGAACCTTTTTGTACGATGTTAACCATCTTTTCGGGTGGAAATAGTTGAATTTCGGTTAGCTCGCATATTTCTTTCTCTGTAAATGCCTCTGTTATTATTTTATACACTGTGCCCACATCCACATGAAAGGCATATCCTTTTATAGCCAAGTAAAATTTTCTCCCCCAAAAAGTGTGTTCATGATGGGCGGTCGGTGAATGCGGTCAACCATTCCAGAGATCCATCCAAAAGGAAAGCACCATATCATTTCAGAAATAAATTCAAATGCACCGAGAATGAAAAAGACATATTTAATTAACGTTGCAAGGCCACTTCGGTCGTCTGATGGAGAATACAGACAATGCTGCTCACATCCTTAGAAGAAGAGTCTTGTAAAAGATATGTATATTATATATAGGATTATGGCAATAACGAGAACAAAGATGGTGAATGATCTTCGAGCTACTTCAAATTTAATTAGCCCTCCTATTTTTTGTTTTTATAACCATGGTATATAATATCCTGTTGAACGTTCGTTCGTCGTTCCAGATTTAATTAACTGAACAATTATGGAATTTACCAGGATACATAAAATCACATTAAACGGATTGGAGTATTTGTTTAATCTTTAGGAATTTTAAAAAGCAAAACATGCTTTTCATAAAAACCTCCACTTATTCTTGTGTATGATTTTTAACTGCAATTGTTGAAAGCCTCGTGTTTGTCACAGAAACCTTTTTAAAAGCGTTTTTTGCATAAGTATCATATTAACATTTTTCTCCAGAAATTGTTTTGTTTTGAATAAAATGGTTTTATTCTTTTCATTTTTTTAGGTTCTATATCGTACTGAACCCCAACAACTCATTATTTATAGCCTCTATCTTTTCCTGTTTTTTCCTTTTCAGTATAGTATAAGCAATTGCCATCAAATCTGGTTTGCAATCTTTGCATTGAAAAATGCATGAAAAATGTATTTCAAACAGAGGTTGCATTTACTTTGTTTATAATAATAATTGTGATTCGGGAAACGATGAGTCTGATTAAAATAAAATTGATATGCCAAAAAATGTCACATAAGTTACTAGATTGTAATTACATATGTATGTATAATGTTGTTTTTGTGTTACGTTTAAAAAAATACCTTTTGTTTTTCATGAAAAATACTTTGTTTTGTTATAAAGACTGTTTTAATATTATGAATCATAAAATTATGACTTTTTATTTTCGGAATAAATATAAACTTTTGCATTTCATTAAATCAAATATATAGTTATTATTTCATAAAACCTTTTTAAAATTAAAATTAAATACCGGACCTTTTTGCCTCCTTGCTGTTCCTTTTTACCTCTACTACGGGGCAAAAAGAGACAGACGACAAGGTCTAGAAAAGTGGTAAAATTACTTATTTCTATTATGATAATTCAACTAAAAATTGAGGTAAGCATGGTCAGATAACTGTTTGTCTGATTAGTGTTTTACATTTTGATGTAGTACCTAGGCTCGGTTTTCGCAGTATAATTCGAAATAGTCAAATTGGACCTTTAAGCCCCGCTCTACCCTACCAATACATGATCATATACATTACATGTTGTTTTTATTCTGAAAGAGTACTTATTACACATTAATTTCACGAAATTGATTTCAGGAAAATTAAAAAAAATTTTGTATTTTAATTTGCAAATATTTTATGAAATGTCAATTTTGAATTTGGATTAATTTTTTGTTCTACGAAAGCAATAAGGGTGCAATTAAAGAAAAAAATGGTATGTAATGTATTTTTGAATCCTTAATTTTATGTTTTAGTGCAGATAAGTTTTGTGATGGTCTGCAAAGCATATTGACTATGGCCTAGTGGGGCCTGCCATAGTTTGTTACAAAAAAATACAAAACAGAAAGCGGAGATTCCCGGTCTATTATGGGTTCTAAAATTTGACCATAATGTTTCTCTTACGAATGCATTCAAAATTTAAATTTTTTTGTTTAATTTTTGCAGTTTTGTAACAATAAGTCGCGGAAGGGCCTGTTTTTTGCCAACCCAGTTACATCCTATATTTACTAGTTTTGCCACTGCCTGTTTCTATTATTATTATTATATTTGGGTAGGGCTACCTATATAGCGGGCCCTGCGACCAAACGGTCTTTTGTGCCAAAGCCCCGTTAAGTGGAGTAGACAACCCACCCCTAAGGAAAACCAGAAGGTCACCTAAAGAAGAATTTCGGACCCCATCTGAGCTTAAGAATTCCTTATCTAAAGTCCTTTTTCTAATATGCGCAAGAGCCGGACAGTCCCACAAGATGTGAGCTGTAGTTTCCTCGTCTCCTAGACATATTCGGCAATCTGTTTGAGCTGACAGACCTACTTTATAAAGGAGCATTTTTCTCACATAGGACTTGTTTTTACCCATTCATTCACTACAGTTTTGGCTGGAGACCAGCCAATGCTATGTAGGGTACAGGGCCTTGATACCTATTTGATGACCTCTCTTTGACCAGTTCATCAGCGACCTCATTTTTCCCAACGCGCGCCGGAGCGACCCGGTACGGGTACCCAAACGGGTATGACTCTGTTAGAGGCAGCCAAACGCTGCAGAGATTTAAAGCCACTTTTTGACGAGTTTTGAGTGAAAGCTCCATGAAGAGAGCGTTCTGATTGCCGCTTGGCTATCAGAGAGTATGTTGATTGTTGCGCCTTTAAGTCCTTTATTAAGGCTCATGCCTGAGTATCAGATAATCTGCTATCTTAATATTGTCTTTGTCAATTAGTGTTCTTAGAAATTTACGAGGGTGCAAAAATTGAGCACTTTCGTCAAATTATTATTAATGAACTGCTTCCCACACTATTACTCTAATGAACCCTCTCCAGAAGAACTCTAATCAGATTTTAACAATCATCCAGTTCTTTCTCAATTAAAAGGGGAAGGCGGATGGCGGGAGCGGCAATTACAATTAAGCTTACTTCATCGCTTGCGCCTAAGTCGCACCGGTTGCGATGGCGAACGGAAAGTTGGAAATTCAATGGGATCAATGTGAGGACCCTCTGACTGAAGTTGAACGAGTAACACGCTCCATCGAGACCCAACGGTGGCAACGCCAAGTGGATGACTAGAGCACTACACAAAAACACTTGACCCTAACGAGTTTGATTAAAAACGGTGCAATAAGCCCTGAAAGTCTATTTCGACGCGGCAGCTTCCGTTTGCCTAAGAGAGCAAGGACTCGGCTCCTTCCTCTCTGCTTATATTTGATTTCCGACAGTTATCAATTATGGATGAAATCACACCAAAAAAGCAAAGAAGCTCGAAAGGAAAGTTTATGACTGAGCCGTCGCAGGCCAGGTACGAGAAAGAGTACTTACCGCCAGCTTTCATTAATTTCAAACCCTCTTCCGGGCTACACCAGCTTGATGAACGATTTTTCGTTGTCTTTCGCCAGGTGGTGGAAGCAGACGTCGAGGACAGAACGAAAAGCTTATTCTTGATGCTGCCCTGGGTGTTGTTCTCGTTTCTTCCAACGCCAGCTGTGGCCATATCTTCGGGATGGGGACCCACTTTCCTCCAGAAGAGCTCAATCGCATCCGGATCAGTTGTTCGCTTTTGATATTGAAATATTTCGTCTCTTGTGAAACTTTTTATTCCAAGTCAAAGTATTTGGAAATAATTATGCCCGTGCCCCACCAAAACCCCCTCAAATATTCATGCGGTTGGAGAAGTCAGAAGGTTGGAAGGGGTTGAGACGGAGGGTGGGAGGGAGGGTTCTGAACGTTTTTCCTTCAGACTGTATACATTTGTGCATCTCTTTGAGATCCAAGGGATCTGCATCAACGTGTACAAGCCGGGGATGAAAATATTTCCAATTCGTTAGGACTCAAAGGGTAAAGGTGGGTCTGTGCACGCGCGGGGATCTATGATATTGGAAAGGAAACGAATTCACAAAAGCTTGGGTATCTCTGCACTCCTACATTTTTTTTCAATTGACTACCAATTTTGTTATCCCATGTTTGCTAAGAACAAACTTTCGATGTTTTTGTGCTCACCTGAAAGTAGTCTCTGTTGTATACTATGTCCTCTATAGCTACGCGTAATGAACTATCGATTAGATCCCGTAGGGTTTTTATCGTTTTTGGTCTTTCCATCAGGAGCGTTCCAACTATGCTCGCCGAGTAGAACTGATTTATACAAAACGAAAGCAGCAGCGTCGAGAATATTATGCACCGTCCGGAGAGCAACGTTGCATGCAGGGGCGTACCTTACAATATATGTATATGTATACGTTAATAAAAATAACTTTTAAAGAAGATTGAAAGGAAATTTGTTTCCAACTTTTCAACCTTGTTGACTTGCAAACGCTTAATGCTTTTGAACACAAAACCTGAAATTGATAGCACAAGCACTTTTTCGTTTCTCTTGAAACTCTTTCCCCCGGAATATATTGATATGCATTGTTCAGGAAAAATTAAACTTTGCAAAATATACGGCACCACACAAGCAGAACTTGTAGAGAAATGGATAGGAATACTGCTATGAGGTTTCGTACCAAATTAAAAACAAATATTTTTATATTGAAAAGCAAGAGCAAAGCAAATGGTAACAGATTTCCAAGTTTTTTCAGTAAATTATAAAATTTATTTGTAAACAACAGAGAAATGAAATTTTATGTTGCCGGACAATATAACTTTTTAATTTTTGCATTCGAAATCTAAAAAAACACTGCTATGGGAAAAATCAAATATTCACCCAAAATATTATTATAACTTGGATGTCTTAAGTTTGAAATAGTATAATTTATAGCTATATTAAGGGTGCTTGCTTATAAGCAGTCAACAAATAAATTTTTTGCCTTTTGACCATATTGTGTTGTGCAAAATTATAAGTGATGTAACTAATTCAAACTATTTTCTAAGGCACATTTCAAAGATTCGTGACAATTTGTAGGCCTTAGGTACCTACTCTCTGGTCAATTTATTTTGTAAAATACATAAATGTATATTCAAATAACATCTGTATGAGCCAATCGTTTTATTTGCAGACCATTACTCCTGTAAGCTGTACTAATTACATATGTACATACATATATGAAAAATCCATCTCGGTAAAAATGGCTGAAAATTGCTTATAATTAATAAGCTATAACCTCCTGATGAAATCTTGTACGGCTGTTTGGATGTGTTGGCATGGTTATGAAATAAAATATTTTGTAACAAGAGTAGGTACCTCATTTACTGTGGGGGTGAATTTGTTTTATATGTCTACCATATATTCAAATTATAAACAAATTGAAGAAATAAATAAGCTTTAATCGAATACAGCATAGAAAGATCGATGAACTTCATATGTATGTATGTAGGTAGGTACATTTATTAAAATTTAACATATTTAAAGCAAGTAGTAAAAATAATAGGGGGTGTATAATATACTGATTATATTATTTATGTGCTAGCAAATGGTAGATAGTAATTTTTTTTAGTAGGTAGTATTTAAGGTATTTGGAATTAGAACAATCAAAAAATAAAAATTAATTCTTAATCATTATTGAGCGACCGAAAAATAAAAATTGCTTGATAATCGTTAACGACTAATCGAATAATAAAAATTACTTCGTGATCGTTATCGAAAAGTAAAAATTACCTCATAATACTGACATATGTATAACTAGCTGACCCGTGCCCACTTCGCAGGGCGTCAACCATTTTTACTTGTGATGAAATTATCTTGTGTGGTTCTTAGTACTGAGTATTTAGGATTTATTTTATGTTTATTTTATTTCTTGTTGGCTACATTCATCCTATTGACAAATGATGCATCTTGTAAAAGTTTGCCAAGCGATCCATTTTTACGTATGGAACATACTGACTGTTGTTCCAAAATCGGGGAACAAAGCGCGAGCTCGCGAAGAATATGCGAAACGGCTTCATTCTTAACGTTCGCACCCGTCGCGGCTTTCGCACGCGGGCTTTACAGAGTAGTCCGATTTTGATGACTCTTTTTTTATTACATATAGCTGGGTTAGCCGGTTTCACCCGGTATATTATAAGTACTACTTAATTAAAGATCCTTGAAATGTTCGACTTTCGTAAAAAATTTTATGACTTATGGTCGCTATATTGGGTCCGCCATTTTGAATTTCCAAATTTTAATAGTAGATTCGAAATTAGTGATATCAAAATACCCATAGTACTAAATTTCACTTAAATTCGTTGAAGTTCGAAAATTGTTGGACGCCATATTGGATTCGCCATCTTGAATTTCCAAATTTCGAGCTTAAATTCGCAATTAGCACCTCCAAAATCCCGCAGACACTAATTTTCATGGCAATATCACTTAATATTTAAAATTTTTGGCCGCCATCTTGGGTCCGCCATTTTGAAACCCGCGAGTAAAAAGTATCCTAAATTTTAAGTCGGGATATGTAGTGCCTTCACTTAAAAAATGAAAATAATGGGACCAAATTTTAAGGCGTGATTGAGTAACAAACATATTGGGTCCGCCATTTTGAATTTCCAAATTTTGTTAGTAGATTCGAAATTAGTGGTATCAAAATACCCGTAATACTAAATTTCACTTAAATTCGTTGAAGTTTGAAAATTGTTGGTCGCCATATTGGATCCGCCATCTTGAATTTCCTAATTTCGAGCATAGATTCGCAATCAGGAGATCCGAAAACCCCCGAATACTAATTTTCATACCAATCCTTTGATATTTACAATTTTTGACCGCCATCTTGGGTTCGCCATTTTGAAACCCCCGAATAAAAAATAGCCTATGTCACCCGGGGATAGTGTAGCTTCCCAACGGTGAAAGAATTTTTCAAATCGGTCCAGTAGTTGCGGAGCCTATTCATTACAAACATACACACATACAAACAAAAATACAAATCCTTCCTCTTTATAATATTAGTGTAGATAACTACACCAATTTATAATTTTTATTTAGCCGAACAAAAAAACTTATTATTTCAAATATTATTGAATCTATGTACATAGTAAATCTTTTTAAATGAAATGATTGATTTGAGCTTGGTATAAAGTGGTAATTTTTTTGTTTTAAATTTATTAAATAATCATTACATGAGGTCCCGGACCCGGGTCATTACCTCAATCGAGTTTGGAAATTCAAACCATTGCTCAAAAGGAAGAGGCTCTGTGTTGTTCTGTGGGGGACAGCGGGGTCAGTGGGTAAGTGGCAGACACTGAATAATTAATATATTAACGGTAACACCAGATATTTTATAAACACAAATATACACAAGCATGACCGTTTACTTAGACGACTTCAAAATTTCTTGAAGGTAAGAAAAAAAAATTGTGTAAAACTTTAAGGCGATTAGAGAATAATAACTATGCCACCGAGCAAACGAAATTTAACAAGTAAAGTGCATGTGATTTCTTAATATTTTTTTTTTGAAGAAATTGTAACCTTGCGAAAAATGATCGAATTTAGCTTTATCAAAACGCATTTTGAAGATGATACTTTCTAGGATTTGAGTCGTTTATCAAACAATTTGTACCGCTTTTTATTACTCCGTGTAATATTAAAGAAAAGGGAGAAAATTCCTTAATTTTATATAAGTATAAACCAAAAACGTATCGCAATTGGAAAGTCCGATATTTTAAATTATGCATAAGAAAGTATCAGCTTTAAAATGAGTTTTAAGTTTTAAGCGGTGAATACATTCGGTACGGTCGTGAGTTGTGAGAATCTTATCAGTTTCAATTCCCTTGAAAGCAACATAATTCTTAGAAGTCTGAACACAATCGATGCGCTAGTAAGAAAAAATGTCGAGATTGAGCCAAAGTCAAACTCTGCGGTATGCGTTCATAACTTGGCATGAAAAGTGCATTTTTCAGTAGTCAAAAAGCACTCGTTGCGGAAGGAGGTTTTGGCATTTTACTGCGATAGATGACTTAAATAAGAAACTGGTAGAAAAGGTGTAAACCTATAACTAAGTTTTTTTATGATTTTCTCAAAACTCTTGACCCCGTCGAATGTATTTTACCCTTTAATCATACCAAGCTTGGAAACGCAGCTTCCTAATACGAACTTACTTACATACATATGTATGTACATCTTGTATATTTTGGATTACGATTTTAAGCGTGAAAGACCGTTTTTAATTGACTCTTCGAACAAACGGTAATTAGAATACTATGTTTTTAACAAAGCTGTTGTGCCAATAATTACAACGATTCCTCTGGTGACAGACATTTTATTAACCACTTTACTTTATGCGGTTTATAAGTTCAAAGAAAGTAAAGCTACTTCTGCATAAACTCTGCCTGTGTTTCTAATTTTATTAACTTTATATTTATTTGTATTGTTATTGTTAAGGGTCCGATTTTTCAAATTGAAAATTTTGACATATCTCTACGTTTTGAAGTGGTTAGAGCTCGGAATCCATCGTTTTTAGAAAGTGTCTGTATGTACGTGATCTTTTTTCATCTCGCATATTTCGTGAACACAGGCCCACAAAAAAAAATATAAATAAATAAAGTAGAGGTCCGTAAGTTCGAGCATGATATTCTTATGTTAACTTGTGGCGCTGATCATGAATATGCTATTAAACAAATTCGTAGACTCCCAAATTTTAAAATTATGGCTTAAAAACGGGAAAAATGGCCCTCAATCTAAAAATCCCTAAAAAAACCAGCATTCCTTTTTAGTGATTTTTGAAGGAAATAAAATCTCAATAGATTAGGGAGTAAAATCAACTATTAGTTATTAATGTGTGGGGAAACAAGAACAGAATGAGATAAGAATTAATGTCCACCAATAGGGTTGTTTCTCCAAAAAATTAGAAACCAAAAATTTTGAATTTTTAATAATAGCTGGAAAATGTTTGTAGTTATGGTGATTTGTGCAGGAAATAAGGTGTTATTTATAGGTTAAGAAGAAAATCCACTAGTGAGGGTTGTATGGGGGAATTTCCACCAAAAATAAAAACTCGTCAAAATATTAAGAATATCTGAAAAACGTCCCTAGCGCGGAAAAGTCTTGGAGTACTTATTCCTTTTTCTTTGGTACCTACCTTTTGACACGTATACATACATATTACCAAGTAGAAACGTTTTTCAGATATTTTTAGAATTTTTAATTATGTATTTGTTTTTAATTTTTGGGGGAAACTATCCTCTATTGAAAGGATGATTTACCTACAACCCTAGTAGTGGACATTACTTCATATCCCATTAAGTTCTTATTTCCTGACAAATCATCAACTAGGAATAATTTCCAGTTATTTTTAAAATTTTTTATTAATTTGTTTTAATTTTTAAGGTAGGTTCCTTCTATTGAGGGGATGGTGTACAATTAATAGTATATTTTAATTCCTAACCTATTGAAACCTTACTTCCTATGCAAATCACCAAACTGGTGTTTTTAGGGATCTTTAGTTGAAGACTTTGAGAGTTTACAATGTTTGTTAATGCCGGATTCGTGATCAGCGCACAATTTTACATAAGAATATCATTATTCGATATTCGATATCCGGACCAATTTCATTCAACGCACAATTTAATAATGAACACCTGATGAGGTTTGCAAAAAATTTGATTGATTTTTTTTAAAGATAAAAACTATTAAAAAATTGTTGTGAAATTTTGTCGTTCAATACGTGCAAAATAAAAGAATTTAATTAATACAGATGTCTTAAGTAAATAAGTCGCTAGTTTTCAGGTAATTATACCAAATGGAAAGTAGGCAGTGTGGGTGGATCAGTTGCACCCACCCTCATATTTTTCCGTCTTGTTATTAAAGCGCATTTCGAAGACTATTTTCTTGTGGAATTAGAACAACTGTTGATTCGCTATAATATAATACAGAAGGTGTCGCACATCCGCGCTACATTAAAACTTACCTTGCTGGCACAGGGATCCAATAAAGAAGAGAATACAGTCCTGTAGAAAACTACTTGTTGTCTGCGAATCTTTATTGAAATTCCAACGAGACAAATGGCTCCATTCCTTCTGAGTGCCTTTAGACCGATTACGTCTTTCGTTCCCTACGTGCAGCTCATCACCAGGCAGGTCCTCGTCACCCGGCATAACACCTGGAGGCCACGATACCTGTGCCTGAGTGGTTTGCTCCCCTGGCTGAGGGGCTCCGGAGATCATGCTATTATTTCGAGATCTATTGTAATTCATTTTTCCAAAAGCACTGATGGAACTCCAATATTCTTGAATCGAAAGTTTTGATTTATGGTGTGAAAAACTTCTTTTGAAGCTCCAATGGGAAGTATCCTCCAGGAACTCCCTAAAAGTTTTTACTTTCGAAACAGTTTTTACAGTTGCCACTCCGCTTTCGGTTCGATGTCGATTATTTTTCGTCCCCCAATCCACCCCTGCCGCTCCAATAGTACCTTCCGCTTCAGTGGTCGTAGCAAGAAACGTTTTCCCTTTCGGCGCCTTCGAAGAAATCTTTCCTGCCAGACCGAGACCACCTCCACCTGGTCTGGGGCTAAAGACAACGGCGTGTTTCGGAATTTTCTCAATTGATTTGTTACAGTGCCGCCCTGGAAGAACGAGTGGGCACAATAAATTGGAATTTCAGAGGAAAAAGTTAAATGGTTCGCACTAATGAATGAGGAGAAGAATAAACTGAGAGGAAACAACTGGTAGCACGAACGGCATGGCGGCAGAGGCGCATGCTACCGACGGAAGAACTTCACCTGGTAGCGAGGTGCAATACATCAATTAGTGCAGCCGCAGGATTCTAAAGTGGAGTAATTAATTACCTGTTTCGTCTAGCACATTTCGCTCGGTACTCCTCGCTTTCCACAGAAGAATGATAATGACCAGTCCAAATATCGCTACGGACATCCAGACACTGTCCGAGAAGGGCCGGAGGAAAATCACACCTCCTACACTGCTCTGATCAGGGTGGCGAAATATGAAGCAAGGTCTGTGGAGAAGACAGGTGCTGTTAATATGTCCTTTATAAATAGAGGTAACAGTTGGAAATTCGCGCATTCTGCACAACTTTCTGTAATCAATTATTTGACTTTCGCGTAAGTGATGCAGAATGCAGCCATCCATCAGTTCATAAATGAGCTGCCAGATTTTTAGCAGAACGACGAAAGTTTAAATAAACAAATGAATTTTTAAAGTAATAGTTTCAGTTTTTAATTAGATTGAAAGAATGGCCTCACTGCAGAATTTTTGTTATAAAGTGGCGGTCACGTAATTAGGGACTGTTATTACGGGAAGCTTGGAGATCTGATATAACACGTAATGCCCAATTTATGTGAAAATAATGAAACTCAGAACATTTCTTGCACATGCAATAACATTAATGAAACCCATTTATTCAACTACGTAATAAATATCAATATTAAGGAACAAAAAAGCATTTCGCTGTTTTTAGCAACTCAACTAATTAAGGACATTTCGAAAAATCCAATCAAACCCCTAAAAACTAAAGATAATATATTTATTTTGTAGTAAATATATAACGTTTGGCTTGTACTATTTCTGCACATCGTTTAGGCATTGATTCAATTAAATTTATAATGCGGCTGTCACAAAAGAATAGTCTTTTTCAACGACCCGCTCTAATTATCCCTTAGAACCAAAATGAAAGATGAGAATATTCTCTTTCATTTGGGATGATTGGTTTTCATTCTTTCTCATTCTTTTTTGGTAATTGAAAACTCTCATTTTCATTCTCTTCTAGCGAATGGAATGTATTCACTAATTCTCTGCAGGACCAGGAATAATTCTTTCCCTAATCAAATATATATGGAATGGATGTATGTAAATGATAAAAAGATATTTTTTACATTCGCAAATGAATTTTTTCGAACCCTAGAAAGCACTGCATATTCCAACTTAACATATGTATAGGCTATTTTTTGTTCGCGTGCTTCAAAAAGACGAACCCAAGATGGCGGCCAAAAATTGAAAATTTCAAGGAATTGCCATTAAAATTGGTATTTGAAGATCTAGATTGCAAATCTAGTTTGGAAGTTTAAAATTCAAGATGGTGAATCAAATAAGTAAAATATGTAAACTTTTTAATGTAATTGAATTGAAAGGAAAATTACTGACACTAATTTCGAATCTACTACCAAAATTTGGAAATTCAAAATGGCGACTATAATTTTTGGAATTGTACAAATTTAAGTGAAATTTCGCACTCACTAAGGTATGACTGATTTCCAAAACTTGTATAGGTGAATATCAACTAGAAAACTTTTTGTTTGTTTGGATGTTTGTTGCTCGCCGATTGATTTGACATTTTTTATTTTTTATCTGAAGGTAGGTACTATATCTTTCAATATAACATATAGACTATTTTCATGGAAAAAAATTATGGTTTTCAAAATGGGGGCCTCAAGATGGCGGCCAAAAATTGCAAATTTCAATAGATTACCCCAAATATTGGAATTTTGGGTGATGATAATTGCGAATCCGCTTTTAAAATATAAAAATCAAGATAGTGGGTGATACTGGTGAAAGTAGTATCATGAAAAAATGAATTAGAATTGTTGATTACCTACTTATAATAATTTATTATTTAACATTGACATGTGTAACGAAATATATACATAGGTAGACGTTAATATTTACATAGAATGATTAATAATCAACATAAGGTTTGTTGCAGTCTTCCAAAAAGGGTAAAAAAAAAAGTATACCCTTATTTTGTTATGTTACATTTAACAGTGGAAACGAATAAGTATAGAATAGATTATGAACCCTCCGGATATCGACCGTGAAGGTAGAATGAGTTTTGGACGGTGTTATTGTCCACAGATTTTCTGCTAATCTTCTTAATCTGGAATGAAGTACCAAAAAATTGAGAATTTTAGAAGTATTTAACTAATTGTAAGTATAGTATTATATTTATAATACACTGGGTGAAGCCGTGTGACTTAGCTATGTACAAGATTGGAAAACGGAAAATAATGCGAAATCTCATTTGATAACTTATTCGAGTTATCATACCCTCATAGTGTCAATCGTTCTTTATAGACGAAACGATTTTTCTCACAGTAGGTATGCCGCGATAAAAACATTTATACAAAGAAAGCAAAGCAAAAATTTATCGTTGTGTCGGGTGTCGGATTAAAGAATCCTCAAACAATACATTTGCATAATTAATCACTGGCGGATAATAAATTTTAGCTAAAATCGATTTTCCTAGTATATCAATCAACAGAACGTAAGGGCACTGTCAAGGTAAGGACAGGTACAAATTAACAGGTTAATTACCTGGCCTTCCAAGTTGTGGCGGTGGAATCAATCACTTTCGCCCTCTCTGTGCGGTAGAATATGGGAGAACCACCAATGTCCACTTCCTTACGGATCAGGGCTCCTATCATACCGTCGTAGGTGTTGTTTTTCAGGTACCCCCAGGAGTTGGTGCGATACAGTCGGAAACTTCAGATACGAAGAAGAACTTATGTAGCTTCAGAATTTAAACTTGCAGTTTAACGGCTTTACCTGAAGTTGAACATGTCCCTAACGTGCGATAGCATTGCAAAGTTGAAGCGATGCATAGAGTCGAGGTGAGTGTCCCGACGGCTTCTCAGGTAATCCTCAAGCAATCCGGAAAACTTGTTGGTCACCTGTGACGGGTTGAATGAAAGCAATCCGTGCAAGATAGTAAACAAAGTTTTCCAAACCAATGGAAAGTTTTTTGTAGCACGAAATCATGGCACTCACCCATGGGAAATCAAGGCAACCACTTACCACAATCATGCAGCGAATAGGAACATTTTTCATGTCCATTCTTCGGACAATTGTGGTCTTTCTGCTGAACCAATCGTACATTTGCAGACCATTACATTGCGAAAATCTTCCAACTTCGGTTACGTTCAATTTACCTCCGAATTGCCATCCTGGACTCCTACAATGAGGCCATAATTTATTCGGGGAATGTTATTCCATGGATCTAAATTTTCGGGTGTAGATTTACTACAGCAACTGCAAAATTGCTTGACTTTGATATTATTTCTGGTAAGCTCCGGGGATTTCCCCAGGGCTGCTTTCTTACCACCAAAATACATGTGGATGCGACGTGTTTTTGGCACAGGAAGATTATACATTCGGGCAATGCTGCCATCCTCCTCCTGCAGGGATTAATATGTTCGACTAAATCGTTTATTCAAGTGGAGTCGTGCATGGATAGTTACAGCTCTGGAATATTCAGAGTTCTTCAAAGCGGATGAAGGATGAAGAATTTGGAGTCCAATGCAGTTGGCTCCTTGATATAATCCCCAAAGTTTTCGATAGAACCCGTGGCGCATCTAAAGGTTTTAGGAATTCTTATACATTTCCATCAGACGAATTCACTTTTATTATGCAAATTTCCGCATTTCAGAAGTTATAAACGTTTTTTGATACTATAAAAACTTTCTGCTTTCGCATATTTGTACAAACATTATACACATGTAATGCGCAATTTCAATTCATTTGTGTTATGTAGGTAATATTATCAATATTAAGGAACATAATAGTAACTGCAACCCTCAAAATAGGCTGTAAGCTTTCGTTGTTACTTAAGTTTATTAAATCATACCTGCATTAACATAGCGCCGACAAAAATTGCATGACATTTTATTGCTATAAAACATTTTATACATGTAAAAAAAATCGACTTTTGTCGCATTCAAGTTAAGAATAATCATTTTTATTTTATTTTGGACAGCAGGTGTGCTGTGCATTTGTAATTGATTAGTTTTCGTTTCTGTATATTTTCAACATTCACATCTTTCTTAGTCCGTTACCAGATTCCGGAGAATACATTACTAATTAATTAAAAAAAGCGTCCTAAAGAAATTTTCACTTAAAAAACTCGATCGCACAGCTTTTGTAAACATAGAGATTTCGAATTTTTCTAGTTTACTCTTTTTCAACACTTGCGTCTTGAATTTTTGTGTATCTATTATTTACTTATACCGCTCATAATTGGCCGCATAACTCAACGTATTTGTTTAAAGATCAATGGTGTAGTTATTTACAAATTTTAAATAGTATGTTGTAGATTTTATTGGTTTTATTTTACACCCAGCGCCATCCATCGGCCGCCACGACCGCCGCCCGGTGAAATAGAATTTATTTATGCAAGATAAAGGTATACGTTTTTAATTTTGTTTGTACTGTAGTTACAACAATGTGATGTATGGAGGAAAAGTAGTGTTCAATGGCTTTCCAACACTTCTATTTACAATAAACAGCAGCAAAATTATTTTATATACCGAATTTTTTAAAACTTTGAAGTGATGCCCCAACCTTGCGCTCAACCTAGATTGTGCTCCAATGTTTTTTTTTGTGTCATTTTTATCTTGATCATGTATGAAATGCGCTCTAGAGAGGATCCAAATTTCATTATGCATAGTGGCATAGCGGCATAGCATACCCCCTATAACGCCGTACTCTTATACCACGGTTTTAAACGTGGTTGAAATTCGCTTCTTTAGATTCCATTACATAGTTACACAAGTCGACCTAATAAAAGCGTAATAATAAAGGCATATTGCAGTAAGTATGTATTTTATGTTATTTATGTTAAATGAGACGAAATTTGGTTCGATAATTCCAATACAGTCCTGGAAAGAAGTCCCCATAGATTTCCTATGGAGTTAAAATTCAGACATTTGCCGGCCAATCTAAACCGTCAACATTTCTTTCTTTAAAAAAAATCTGTTATAACTCTTACACTGTGGACGGCCGCATTGTTTCGTTGGACAATTGAGTTGTGACAGCTTCTTCCAAAATACCGCTATTTAGCAGTTCAACGTATATATTTGGATTCATTAAAAGGATCGAGCTGGACTTCGGCAGACTATTTACTTCGAAATATTTGTTGCTTGCTTCGAAGTGTATTTGTTAAAATTTCAATTAAACTATGAGGTCAAAATTTTTTTAAAAACGAAATCGGTAAATTTGAATGGAAAAAAAACAATTCCATTAAATACTTGCTTATGAAAAATATAATTTAAAATAAGTCAATGTGGATCTCTTTAATTGAAACACGATGTCAAGTAGAACTCGACAGTGGAACGTAAATTGTTAATAAATTTTGCCCAAATGAGATCAAGTATACACTCACCCTTGCGATGCATACATTTTTAACGAAAATAGACTTAGTATCAAGTTTCATGATATCCTGCATTCGGTACCTGCAATTTTTCTACCTAAACGCAATTACACTACACTCAAACCCACGTTAGTGCCCCATATTTTATATCTTCAAATCACTGCTGTTTCTTTTCAAGTAGATTAGATTACTTAGATGATATTTATTTGCTACACCAGGCGAAAACTTTTATTTATCTGCAAAGAGAAAACGCGGAAATATATGAGCCAATTCTCGATTTTAAGCAGAGTTGAGATTTTCATAGGAGACAGCAAAGAGATGGGGACTCAATGACAAACGTGGGTTCGTTAAGGAAGGAAATTTGATGAAACCTCTATATCAGAATTTACGGAAGCAAATCGCTCAAATTTGTATTCTGCACTGACTGACTTAAACGATGAAACGAACTGCACTGCCTGAAAAATCGGGTCAATTTAATTTAGACTCATCCCGGATGTAGGTACCTATGTATATCCTTTCACTTTTGGGGAAATAAATCAAACTAGAAAAAAGTACTCTACTCTTATGTGGAACGAAAATTTTCCTGGAAATTGAAAAATAGCCGACTACGGGTAAAACAGGGACTTCAAGCACTTTTTGAAATTAATTTGGCCTTGCATAGGGAAAGATAGAGAGGGAAGCACACAGGGACTAGGCTAGAAAATTTCTTGTCCGGTAGAACTTGAAAACATTTTATACGAAAAAAGCGATAAAATCGCTCGAAGTGGTGCACGTCATCAGCACCGAAGCACGGTTATCAGGGATAACATCAAAAAACACTTTCACAAAAGCACCATACCAGCTGAAATACCTTTTGCCCAACCAACTCTTTTCAGCTCGGTTTCTATTCATTTCTGATGCTATGAAAGGTAAAAAACCAGAAAAGCGCCCAGACTTCCTCTATGAACACATTCCTGGGGGCCAGGTATGTGCGATTACTTCTACCTTTACCTGTCCTCATCCTTTGCCACCTTAAAAAACACACATAATTCCTTCTTTCCATGTCCTCGTACGTTTAGGGGTCCATCGACCGAGTGGGACCCTCACCAAAAAGAAACGGAAGCCGATGGTATGTTAAGACAAATTGAATCTCCGGGCCCATACCCTGAAATTTTCCGGAGGTGGCTCTAACACTTACCACACATCGAACAGTAAGTAATCCACCTGATCCTGATCCAGATCGATTCTCCCGGCGAGTGTTACCTCCGTATTCATATTAATGTCGAGCTCGGCAAGGAACTCAATAATCGGTGGATTCGATCCGACCTTTCGTCCCATTCCCCCTCGACTAACGCTATAATCCTCCATCAAAAGCCAGTGATACGAGGAGTTGAAGAGGCCCTTGTCAGATGCCTATAAACATTATATGTTACATAGGGGAATAAAAAATTGTCTTCATTGCTGGGATAGGGAGCAGGTTCATCGAAAGGATTCTATCGCGGGGCATGGGCGAAAGTTTATTTTTGTGATTACTACTACCATATACCCACCAGTTGGAGAATCCGCAGACTACTGTTGCCGCAGGATAAGTCTAGGACAATAACTTGGCGGAAGTCTTCATTCCGCAGCATCCCCTCCGCGGTGGAAGCTGCCGTAGCTGAGTTAAAAGGACCATCAGAGAGGGCCGATGCTTCTTCGATTGGCGCAACTTTGATTAAAACACCGCCGGCAAGGACCAAACTGTGCAGCGTTTTTACTGCGTCAACAGTGGTGGGTAAAGGACCTCGCCGGGTTGTTTGCTTTCGGCTTGTAATTTTATAGCCAGTCTTGTGGCAAGACAGTAAACTTAATCTGGAGATTTGCTTGTAGTTGATGGCGAATTCATAAATTAACCGTTCACGAGCACTATTCTGTTCGGATAATCCCCGGGTGGGTGTGCCGACCCAAGTCAAAATTAATGTTGATAATAAAATTAACGAGAACATCGTCGTCGGCGTGTCCTTTCCTTTTTCTGCCTATCTATAGCTGCTTGGGTTAGAAACACTAGCAGCGCTGCGTTCTTCGAGACCCGGCGACTATCCTTTCGAATGCAATCTTAAAGACTACGCCAGGACCTTGTCTTTTATACTGTTCAGTTCCCCCTCGGCCTAATCCCTCCCTCGACCAATGCATACGTACGTAGGTCTGTGAGTAAGGATATGAACCTTGTCGTTTTCGCCGTCCAGTCAGTTGTCATCATCCTTGTGAGCTCTCGTTTTTGCTAACATGTTTTGTTTTTCTCATTCATTCTTCAGAAAGAAGGAAGCCTTTCCTGCTGCTTCTGCTGTCAGCGAAACCTGCAAGTTTCCCTCCTAATTTCTTTACCGGCCGGATAGTCCCGCATGTGACGTAATTTTTCATTTTGATGGATTGATACGTAATTTCTTATGTAAATTGTTTTGTTTTCAGAAATGTGTCACATACTCGACAGGATCATTTTTCATTTTTCATTATTGATAAGACAAGTGACGTGTGCTATGTATGACTGTGCTCAACAGGGGAAACAAGTGGTCGGGTTGCGACACACGCTGAAAATTTGAGATAGGTACAAATACAACTGACAAAACGAGGGGACACTCTAAAATCATTTGAAATCAACCCAACATTTTTAAGTCGTATGCCTATCGAAAAGAGACAGCACCGCAATTGATTGGCGCAGTATTTTTTTTTAATATCTTTCTCAATTCCTTCTCTTTAAATGCTCCCGTGCAGGGAAGCCAAAAGGATCTAAGCTCATACAGCCATGAACGTGATTAAAATGCTTTCATTTAATTGGTTAATAAGCGTTTTGTACGGAGAAATTATGTGCCTGCCTTAACGGCAACTTAAACACATAATTTTTTTTGGGCACATCTAAATAATTAAACAAACATTTCTGACCAATAGCTATTTTCACGTTAAGGATTAGCTATCATTTCAAGGGCTCTATTGCGAATATCGTATTTTCTGCGAAAAAAGGAGCTTACGAAAGCCCTTTTTGGGCAAAAATTCCTTAATAAAGTTCCTAAAATTCTCATTAATTCATTTCAGTAGCCTTTGAATTCAATTAATTTTTTCGTTCAAAGTGATTAAAATAAGTCGATTAGAAAAATCAAATCCAGCCCAGGGTTGACTAGGCACATAATTAACACGAATTTCTCATTTATATTGTGAAATTTGATGCGTGAGGTTGGCTTAGCAGATTTCGTGTGAATTTGGGATTTTATTTTGGCTACACCTGGTGCTGAACCAGCCAAATTCGCGTACGTACGGTTTATTTTTTTTTCTGAGAAAGACCACTAAACAAAAGCTTTTTCTCAGAAAATATTTCAATTTTCCTATTAAAAAAGAACCGGTAGAACGAAGCGCCAAAGTCAAATTTTGGACGTTGTTCAGCCCTTAACGAGAAACACCCTGTAGAAAAATGTTTTTTTATAAGCATGGATTTTTTTAAAGTACACATATATGTATGTATATAGAACCGAAGTTGATATTTCATTCGGGAAAAAGTTATGCCAAAAACCAGGCTTGATTTGTTCTTTATGTAATAGATACATATACTACTGTAAATGATAAATACACACTTTAGAAGTCAATGTGGGTTAGTATATGAGTGGGTTTGTGAAAAAAACCAATAGTCCATTGTTGAGTACCATGAGCTTTGAATTCAAAATAATTAATTTGTGTTTGATTAAAATTAATCTTTTGGAGAGGCATTTCCTGATAAGTATTCATTGTGATGAATTAAAAGCCTTTTAATTGCGATCCTTACTTGCGTAATTCGTTCCGAAAATAAACTGATTTATTTTTACGCCGGTAAAACTATACATTTATGTATTACTAATAAATTAATTTAACATGTCTTTATTCGATAAAAATCAATTGAATATTCAAAACTAAGCATTAAAACGATAGTGTCATAGGGGGATGCGAGACTAGGCATGCTTGCGCGAGTGTGGAACGAGTTTGTTGGTGAGGGGGGAAGTGACGCTTTGCGGGGGGATGAGCACTTCACCGGTCTATTTTTCCGCGGAACGCACTAATACAAATGTAATAGAGCTGTCAATCACTAACACAAATATGAATATCTTAGATATATCTTTATTGAATTCCGCATTCGCTCAGGCATGCCTAGTCTCGCATCAAACGCGGACTTAGTGCACTCATTCAGCGCTGAAGTCCGCCTAGTCTCGCATTACCCATAGATTCAATAAAACCTGAAAAAAATGTCAAAGTTTGAACCGCCATATCTCAGTCAATTTTCATTAAAAAAAATGTACAACCCGTCATTTTGTAGGAAATTTTATCCCTAGCTCTGCTCAGAAAAAAGTTATTTGCATAAAAGTAAAAAAAAAAAAATTGAATTTTTTGGATTTTTTTGTTAAAGTTTTTTTTAATATATTTTGAACTAAAAATTTTTTTTTCATTTTTTAAAGAAGCCATTTCGATATAAAATCATGTTCTCTACAAAATTTGTCATATAAAAATATCCCAAATTTTGCTTCGTTTTCGAGATATACTCAAAAAACCAAAAGCATTGCATTTCCCCCCGTATATATAACTTTCACCCCTCTAATTTAATAGCACTCCGCGGTTTTTTCATCCTTAATAACCAATTGAACGATTCATAAAATAAAAACCCATCAACGTTGTAGTTCCTTTCTACCCTGCTTTTTAGGTCATAATCAATAGCCTATTTTTAATTATATATATTTTATATGTCGAAACATATTAAATGTAAAATAATTTTATTTTATTAGTAATTCAAACGTAGACAATTTCTATCTGTTTCCCAACAAACTAAATATTTCATTTTCTTCCTCCTCTGTCTAAGACACCACGAGCCGCTACTGGTATGGATGTATTTATGATGTACATATGTATAAAATATAGTGCAGAAAGGGTATTTAGTTAAGGTCTGAACAGGGGTATGCCAATCGATTCATTATGGTCGACTGATTTACGTCTGTTCGGAGACTCGAGACTCAAAAACAAAGATTCTTCACACCTTAAATCGCAATTGAAAATTTGGAGGACCAGAAAACGCTTTACCTACAAGTTCTTTGAGAAACCTAATAGAATTTTGGTTGATATTGCGATGGAAATGTAAGCCTTCAAGCGATACCTTGTACGACCCAATTCCCGTAAATCTTCGGAAATTGCAATTTCAATGCTCAAAATATCATGAGAAAAGAAGAAAAGGATTGCATATTTATTTATGTATTTATTTATTTAGCACTTCAAAATTCAAACGTATAAGTATAGAAAAGAGATTTTCCTTTTAATCTTCTTAATCTGCGTGAGGTACCAAATTTGAACATTTTAGAAGTTAGTATTTATCTAAGTAGTATTTTTGATACACTAAGTGAAACCGGGTTGTTCAGCTAGCATTCCATTGCGAACTATTCGAAATATCGAAGCGAATCGAATTCTATTCGATTCGGAAGTCGAACCGAATATTCAATATTTCGAATTATTCTAAACGAATCGATTAATTCGAAATATCTTCAAATAACAATATTAATAATAAAACCTTAATTCCGACATGTTTTTTCAGATTCAAACCAGCATAAAAGTTGTTAATGGTAAGGACCATAAGATCAGCCCATATTTTTTATGGTCAGGTTTCAGACACAATGAAACGTTAAAAATTTTACCAAATAAGTTCTGGATTTAGTTCATGGCTCTTAACATTGTAGGTATCTGTATTATTTTAAAATTTTTAGTAAATAAATTGTCTTCTCAACCAGTGTCTTATTGATATTTTTGCAAAAGAATCTAAATTAATATACCTAATTGGTGATATTTCATAAATTTGTTTTCTGTAATAAAAAAAAAAATTAATATGAAAAAAAATTTGTAGGTAATTGTTTTTTGTTTTTATATTTTTGCAATCGAATGGCTCGAAATAAGTAGTATTTAATTAATGTTAAAATGACTTACTTTATTAGTTTGCTCAATTTACCTTTTCAGAGTGACTTATTTTAAAATTGATTTGGTGACGTTTTATTGCCATATTATGTTCATGGGTGTTGTAAACGTCTTTTAAGCAATTCGGCCGTCAATTGTCGTTACGTCTGCTTGTGCTGCTACTTTTAGTCTTATGCTTGCGTAAGGGTGCTATACCAAAACTGGCTGTCGTTGCTCCCCTCGTCCTCAGGTATCAACTTTTATGCCACCCCTTACCTTCACATTTCAATATCGCACCTCCAGGTTTCGGTGCGCGACGCGGCGGCGAGCTTACAAACATCAAGAATGCTCGGGCGGACGGGCGGCGTCGCGGCGTTCGTTGTAATTTCCGAGGAACATGGCTTCGAACGCAGCCAAGCCAGAGCGTCGGAAACATTCCAAGGAAGGGTTTCTGCCCGACAGCAATGAATGGAAGGTATGTCACCTCCTGCTGCTCCTGATGGCGTTTATGTGTGTGCTCACCCGAAAATATGTTTTAGGGAAATTATTGATGATTGTTTGAGTGCTTTGGGGAATTTGCGGTTTCCGCACGCTTAAATTCACGCTTTCCGCCCTGCCACCCCTTTGCACGGAGCTTACAACCTGATTAATGTGTCAAAGTGTTCCTAAGGGACGCGGCCATTCGCCTGTTCGTCACGACAACTGCATAGCCCTGTCTTCCTCCTTCCGGAATAGAGATGTTACTTTGCTGGCAACCAGGTGTTCCAATGAATTATTTCACTTACGCTTGTAATTCAGTTAATTACTTCGGATCTGCTAAGTGCTGTTAATCACGGTTTTCATCCTTATCTCCTTTAAACACACCTCCCGTCCTGGCGCAATATTTTGAGCACACATCCGCCTATTCTATTCAAATTCACCTGAAACCCCAAACAATTCCTTTCAAATTGGGAATGCGTTGAAGAATATTGCACACAATGCTGCTAAGCATGAAACGGGATTGCTAATTAAACTACGTCATGAGTGTAAATGTTGCATTTTCGAAGCGAACTATGTATGAACTTCATTTCTTGCGACGTGTCATACTTATTTAATTAACAACAGAAATCAAAACTATTCAAAAGAAGCACATAAACTTGATTGGCATACATATTATGCAGGTGGCTAAACGAGTTATGTTAAAAAAAAAGTGTTAAAATAATAACAAATTATTTTTTAAAGGATAATACTAAATATTATTTATGTAAGACCCTTGAGAATATATTTACCTATAATAAGACTATTTGGCCGGGTTATTAAGGTGAATAGTCGCATAAAACAAAACCAGCCCAAGCGCGCGAAAAAATTTTGAACTTATGATTGTGGTTATTGCTGGTTATTTAACCAGTACATTTCATAAGTCATTAGTTATGTATGATTTACCTCCTAGAACCTCCTTGTTTTAAATCGAGGCACCTTGATATAACATAAGCAGGTAACGCCTTAGGTATGAATATTGCTTCAATGAAAACATAACATTAATTTGATTCAAAACACAGGATGCATTCCTAAGAAATAATTGAGAACTCCGACGATCTGGCCAGCAAAAATAAGAACCTAAACACTCCTCAGGAAACAGTTCTTTCCGTTCCTTGTCGGGTCAGACTATATTCAGTTAAATAGCACCCTGCATTTGTGAATATTTTACAACGGAATTTACCGAAATTATACCTTAAAAAAAGAGGTTAGGCTTACCGCCAAATTGTACTGTAGAATTACATTAAAAGAAAACATTATTTAAACGCAAATACACCGTAGTATAAACGTAAACATTTCACAAATGCCCCGTGTTATTTCTATGTATATAAGCTGATATAAGCAATACGAAATTTATCGAATTATACCATATTTCACCATGTAGGTAGTCAAGTCCTCTAGGATTCTTGTTTTTATAAAATATAAAACCCGGAAAAGAATGCATTAGAGGGATAGAGCGCTCCATCAATCTTTAATAATTTGAATTGTTTTAATTATTTATGTATTTTTTTTGTTGTTAAAATTCTTGTATTCTCGAACAGAGACTTGAATATTCCAAGCTGAAATAAATAAATCTCCAGAGATTCCTCTCGATTATTTTGTTTTTTCTTTGTAGCTTGCATTAAACGAAATATGTACAAATATATAAATAAGCTTATGTTTAGATAATGCATGTTTTCCTCTCAGGGAATATTCGAATCGAATTATTAATGACCATCGATGAAAAGAGGTCTGTGTAGCCTCCAGAATTTGTAGTCGCTAGAAAGTTCTGGAAGTTGTTGATGCGGAGCTCTAACAATTTGTGAGCCACAGTTGACTTGACACGATAGAGGCCAAATTTATCAATCAATTTTGATGAAACCTCGCCCTGCACCGATTTTTAAGCTCTCAAAATTGAAGTTATTCAGAAGTTGTAAAAAAAAACATTGATAATGATTGGGATATCACTATTCAAATCATAATGATATAGAAGGCTTTAACAAATGTTTTCCTTTTATTAAGATTCTTTATATGAAGGAATATCTACTCATTTGTCAGTAAATCAATTTCTCAGGATTTTTATGAACTAGCACAATAATAAACAATTTATTATTTAACCGACGTTTAGGATAACTAAAAAAAATTTAAGTAAAATAGATAAGTAAATGACACACACAATCGATAATATTTATACACAATTTCATCGAGCATGTACAAAGTAACAAGCCTTGCAAAAAAATAAAAATATATGTATTTATTAACCTTATCCATAAGGCAAAGTTTCCATCTCAAGATCTCCGATTTTGATGAAACTTGGTAGAAATATTACTGAAATTTGGTCTTTTCGGGTAACCCCTCCTCCGAAATTCTAAAATCAGGCATTTTCGCGTATCTTTGTGACGCATTTAAGATCGCACTAGATATAATAAAGTAAAATATTAGTCAATGTACGCCCTAACAGTATAAAACATAATCAGACTATTACTCTCACAGATTTTAATGCTTCAAATCGTTGCCAAAATGTATATGTTACATGCCTTATTTCCACTATGAGTTCTCCTCTTAAGTTTTAAATTTCAGAAGTGGACCGATCACCACCATTCAACCGCGGTTAAGAAATATGAATAATATTGGGTCCAAATCACTTTGATGTAATTTACGTAGCCCATACATATATATATATATAGGTATATCCCCACCCGCTTGATCGATTCCTCCAATTACAAACTTTCCAATATTCGTGGTTTTAACCTTAGAAATGGTAAAACTCTCATACAAACTTCCATCCCTTAATTTACCAACTTTTTAAAATGTTCTCTAATAAATTAATTTAACTTAATTTGTGTCCTAGATTTACATTATGAAGGAGATATTCACGATAAACTGTTTTTCGAAAACACCTTTGACCTGGCATAAAATTTGTAGAGATGCACGGATCGATGTGGTTCTTACAGTTTTATTCACAGCAAAAAGAAGCTGTCAACAAAATCCAGCTTCCCGGAAATTTGTCCTAAGTTGGGTCGTTATTTTGTCCAAGTGAGTGAGTTAGTGGGTAAAAATCGTATTGCGGGTTTAATTTATTAATAAATATAATATGCAGGTAGTTTAGTAGGTATAGCTTCAGCGTAGAAAGTTAAATTAGTTAAAATTCACATGATGATGTTCGTGTTGAAGTAAAACCTTTTGTTGTTTGTGGAGACCATCCCTTAATTGGAAAGTTTGTAAATATCATGTTAATTTGGGGATATTCTGATTTTTGGTATAATTTATTACATATTCTGACTCAATTGTTGTCACGTCGAATATAATTATTTGAAATAGGACAGGGAAAGTAAAAGAACTAAAGGAAAAGTCGCAGTTTAGCATATTAAATATATATTTATTTATATTTCACCAGTGATATAATACAATTTGCTATTGTAACCATTCATTATTAGTTGGATTCATCAATTTTAATAAACAGTTATTGTTATGTTAGGTTACAAGTACATATTTTTGGATTATTACACATAAATGTACAATAGAAAACTTAAAAAATCACGTAACGTCCAAAAGAACGTGGGTGAACAGCAGGTATATGTAATTACAATTCATTTTTAGCTTTATTGTTAAAATTAATTGCTTCTTTTATCCTCTATATCATAATTAAACTCAAGAATATTGCGAATTGTATTTACAGTGATTGATTCCTCTACAAAAATTGCCACAAATTTTGCATAACTGCAACGTTCCTGTAGCTCTTGCCCTATGAGTAGTGGTAGCTCTAGTGATTAATAATTATTTTATTTTATTTTACTTTGGCATCGGAATTAATTTTTACAAAGTGAATTAAAACATTGAAAACTCCTTTGAAATATTGCAGCAACTTCCTGGATGATTGATTTATTGATGTGGGCTGGCGCAGTTCGTGCTATTTATGTCTCCGCTTTATGGGGATGTTAATATGATAATAGGCTTGCGGGAGATCAATGGGTCTAGATTATGCGACAGGATATTATGGTGATATGTGTAATTATCTTCTGATATTGTGATATCGGCAGTTCAATTTGCGCCCTTAAGTCATTATTAAAACAAAGTACTTTACTGTCCCGACAATGCTTATTATCTCCGTCTTAATTATGGGCCTCTGTCAACTGAGTCAATTACTTGTTTGTGAAATCTCTGAAATTTCCATTAGAGAACAGAAGCATAAAAATGATTAATCTACAGCTTATTTGGTGCCATCTACAAGATCACACTAATGCGCAAAAACTTATTCAATTCTTTTTAAACGCAAAACTTTCTTGTCATATTCATTCAATTCACGGACTTACCAGAATGGGAAGACAGGAATAAAAAGTTTAATTCAAGTTTTTCGCTTTGCTATCCTAATGTATGTCTCCGAGGAATGAAGTTTGCTTAAACCGTTCCTGGCCGACATCAGTCCAAACGCGGTTTCTTATGCCGTTCCCGACTAACTTAAAAATTTCCTTTTTACATTTTTCCCCCTTTTTCATTTAACTCATCCGCAAAGATTAATTTTCAGATGAATTTCACTCTAGAGGTCCTCATGCTGCATCCTAGCCAGAGGCTAGCCTTCGCCGAAGGTAAAATATTTCTACCCTATCCCGGCTGCAAATGCAAATGCTGTCAGTTATTCCATGCAGTTCATTTCAAGTAATTCTTCTCCATTCTCCCACTGTTCTATCCAATTAGAAGTGAATTTAACTACGTAGAATTTTCTCTGTTTATTCGAAAATGTCACCATTTCCGCTAGATTAGTTTTTATTTGACAAAACAGTTTTAGGTTCTTAATTTATAAAAAGGGGTTACTATAAAATGCGTTTAATCAGCTTGATAGTTTTTGGTTTTACGCAAAGCTAAACCTTTTTAGTAATCGTCCAGTTTGCCGAAATCTATGCTGCACTGTGTACACATACATACATATATACGCCACCAACTACACAAATGGGTTAAAATGGGTAAATGATTAATGAACTGCTTCGTTGATACTTCGTTTTTTACTTTTAAAAAGTATCACAGAATGATGAGCTCTTTGCCGTGGATGTTTACAATATCGGACAAGCTGATACTTTAACATGTAAAAAAAAATTAACTATTGTCTTAGGAATTGAAGAAACCTATTTCTGGTTTTTAATTAGTTCACTGCAGTAAAAATTCTTCTTCACTTTGGAGTTGCAATTACCGTACAACTTTTTTTTTGTAATTTTAACTCTTTGTGAGTATTTTGTGTAAACATCGATTCAGCGTCTAATGTGAAACATTTATTCCCTTTCAAGTTGACTGTAGCTGTTTAAAATATTGCTTTTTGCATTAGCAATACAGCGCTTATCTTTTCTGATCCTCATTTCTTGTTTTACCTATAACATATCCTTCGGGGCTGCTCAGAAAGTTCATCACTACGAAATCCAAGTCTTGCTCCTTGATACATATACATACATATGTTATATTCCCATTTTCCTGCTCACTAACATAATTCCGCGCGACATTTTATAACTTTTTCTGTATAGCCAAATTATTAATATTATTTAATACCATAAGCTGGAATAATCGAATTCCTCTCTAAGAACACACAATATCGAATAACTAAAAAAGTTGTGCTAATGTTCAAATCTCGGTAACGTTAACGCAACACAATTTCTGGATCGCTATGATAGGTATAAGTGCTTATTTTATGAAGTACTGTATTTTCCGATTTTTTTAAGTATGCACTCGCTTAATTCGTGGTTTTTTCTGGGTGTGTATTATTTTGATTTTCCTATTGATTTCGCACAAAACATACCAAACAAAATTAACCGACAAATTCCCTTAGCTGGTGCTAACTTTACTGGGCCCCTACTGTGATAGAATCGCGTTATGAACGTTGAGATATCTTTTTACCGTGTTTGTTCCGCCATCTGATTTTATTTCATTTATTGCTGACATAGGTAATTGCAATTATTTTCTGCACTAAATTAATCTGTTCTGCTCTGTGTTGTCTAGAGTGTTTGTGCACAGGCGTAGGGTCGATGGTTACCGCTTTACAATAAATCCTGCTACATATACTGTGGGTAGTTATCACAAACCATTTCTTTAATTCGGCTAAAGTTATGCAAAGCTTCGGCTGAAGATAGTGTTGACTATTATAATGTGGCCTTGGCAGCCATTTCGTTTTTCATTGTTGACTATATTTTTCGCAATTTCTTTTGGTTATTTTCCTACTACACTACTACGGCTAACGATATCTTATGCGGTGGTTTCACGTGGAACGTTTTTTATTCTAGTTGCATAAAACGTGGCACTCGAGATGCTACTTCGAAATTTACTGTAACAGCTTGCAATAAATGCCTTGATATTAAACCGTGCCATGTACTGTGGATCGTAAAAACCATTCATAAAGTCTTGAATAATTGTATCAGTTTTCTTCTCATTTATCTAGTATTCAATTTTTGTCAGACGATATTAATACTACGCACATTAAAATAGACAATCCTTTAAACCTTCTAACTACTACCTAATAACTTCAACACATTGTCATTATACTTGATAAATCGCATCAGATATCTTCAAGGTATCCCTAATGACTTCTACAATGGAGGATCTACATACATTAATTTTAAACTTTAACTCTGCATCTTCATCAACGACGCCGAAAATCTCGCAAGCATTGCCTGTTATGAATGATTTGCGTCATAAACTAAAATACGTAAAAAACAATATTACGGATCTATCTTCAACCGCCATCAAGAATACTGACATTATAAGTAACAGCACTTCGGATTTGAGGATCTTGATAAGCTTGAAACTTAATCAAAACAATAATAACGACCTCATTGTAAAAAAAAATTACTACTGGTTTGCCACTTATATACCTATCGCCGCGACGGAAAGGTCTCTAACACAATTGCGCCGAGGAATCCAGCCAAATACATATAAGAAAAAGTGTTGGACTTCTGGACAGCAAACCTTAACCTTAGAAACTTCCGAAGAAGTAAAATCGTCTGAGGTTTGTCAGCAGCAATGGTCAACAGAAACAAGGAGTACCATCAACTATCAACAATATCTAGTATATTGTGCAATAAGGGCGGAAAGTAGAAGCGAGTGTGTTTGGCTGCTTTCCGAAAAATCAAATTCTGCGCAAAATATACCGCATTACACACTGTCGTAATGCAAAGATCTTCGACTCAACGAATGCATTGCAGGTGTTAAACAGTCAGTTTAATTTGGTGTTTAGAAACAATGGGCATTTTACGGTTACTATCACTCACTACAACGACTGGTTTTGTAAAGTGCCAAACTGTGCAGCGAGCATATTTTGACTGCATTCCCTGCTTATTTTCGACGCAAAGGATACCGTCGTACTGCATTACGGAATGGAATACTTTGTCACTGTTTTGATCTTCGACGTTAAGAAACTCATGTCCATTACAGTGCTGCGGTATTGCCGCGTTTCGGAAAGCAGCCTTTAGCTGCCAGCGTGCATAATCGGCTACTACATATGCACTAAAGACAGTTGTGCTTCCTCGATATATCTGTATGTCCTGATTTAATCCTGAAAATATATCAGACGAAGTCATGCGTCACATAATCTACAAGTATGGAAGCTTTGAATCCATTTCTTGTGTGCGCATCGACAAGTCACGAAATGATAAAAGCTCTTTTTCTGCCTTTCCTTCGAAAGGCATCGATGGCAAGCGGCAATTTCGAAGGTTTTAGTCCTGCCCGTGGTCATAATCGTTGCTTTTTTCGATCAATTCCCTCATATATTTTCGCTGTTATTATCTCCATATTCGTACGTATAATTTTATACGCTTTATACAATCCTTAGTACAAAAAGTTACTGTTCCACTACTTGAAATTGAAAATCTCAGGAAGTGCAACCAACCAACAATTTTAATGCTTGGTAGTACGAAAGGGGGAAAGTAATCTTTTTTTTATTGAGGGTGGCAAAAAATTTCCAAGCAAACGATGTTAAATATAATCCGCATACATTTTTCTCCTGGATATTAATATGAAGTTCTGCATAAAGATACCAAAGTAATGAAGAAAATTTCATTAATATACATGTATGTACGTATGTGTGAGCACTATGCAGGACAGACGAGTGCAGCATAAATTTCCGTAGCAAAACTATTAACATTTTATTTCGGTGACATGCTTATAAACTAGAGTTTCAAAACATATACTAATGTTTTAAGTAGATTTTAGCCATAAAAACATCCTTAAGCTTTCTTTTCTTACTAATTAACACAGATAAATATTATATTATAAATCGTTTCTTAGTATATGAATTCATGTAATTTGGCAAGCCTTCAGAGGTATGAGAATTCTCGATATTCGATCACATTTGTATACGCTCATCATTTTGAACGGTTCTAAATTTAAATAACAAGTAATGAATAAATAGGTGCCATTTAAGAAATTTGAGTTGAACTGTAAAATATAAATTATAGTGTTAAAGTATATTTGCAAAGGTACGAGGTACCGAAACATCATCCATCTGAAAGCTTTTCCAAATTCAAGCTTAAACATAACCAGTCTGTAATATTTTCGTTTTAGAGTTATGAGCATTTTGTTACAATTTTTACATATCAACAAGAACAAGTAAAAAATATAAAAATAATAATTAAAGTCTTTATAGGATATAAATTCTTTCACCTTAGGTAGTACGCTTTAAAAATATTCGTCCAATTCCAATTTACAACTGCTGTTGAAATCGCAGGAGCAAAGTCTGCAGTAAAAAGTTACGATAAAAAATTATTAATTCAATAGAAAACAATAGTTGTGTCGTTTCTTTGTCTATGCTATTTATTTTTCGCTTAACTCTAGTCTCCTCACTTGTAAAATACTTCTATTCACTTTTATACAGAATGGTAGCGAACTAATCACGTAGGCGAGTTTTATAACTTCAGTAAAGCTGAAATTATCACTAATAGAAAAAATTTGTTGCTAAGTTTGCAGCCAGAGTAGCCTGGACCACCTGAAATCAGAAAGAGGACAAAGGGGAAACATTTATTACCATTACTAGATGAATTCATGGATTCAGTTTTTATGGTTATGTTTTATAGCACTTACCTCCCGAATGGCCATATTCCTTCGGTGGATAATCGGTGTAGAAAATGCTCTGCCCTATGGCGACAATTCCTTTGCGGTCAATAGGTCCGCTCCCAGATGATGTTAATCCGGAGCCCGCAGAAATTGATTGCGAGCTGCCATGGTTCTCAGACCGCATGGGAAACACAACTTCTGGCTGAACAACTCGTGGGGTTTCGTTGCGTGGGATGATATCTGGAAGTAGGAACGCAAACAGGTTTCAAACTTTAGCCTTTCATGGGCCTGATTTATGCGGAATTTATTGTTTGGCTTGGGAGCATTTCAGATTTATTAGCCTTCTGCCTTGTCCGCAGCTGCAGAACAGCTGTAGATGTTTTTAATTTGTTAAAAATTGTTACCAAGAAGTTACTCATTGCTAAAACAATATTATATCCCAATTAGGTTTCAAACGCCAGCCCGTTTTGATTTTTGTATTTAGGAAAGTCCACGTAGACGTTGAAATAATGGTCTCTACTTTAATTCCTTAAAAAGAACAAGAAGAAGAAGAAGAACAATTTTTCTTGCCTCTTACTCTATTTATACTATTTAAAAAAAAAAAAAAAAAATAGATCAAATGAAAAATCTTATTAAATTCAAATTATTTTTTGTCCTTAAGAAAAACACTTTCGAATTTTCAGGTTATTTGTAGATTGATTAAACACAAATTATGCAAAATATTCATTATAGCTATTTTGAAATTGTAAAAACTCTTTACAAAATCATATCATGAGTGAAATGATAGCCTCAAGTTGAAAATGAATCTAAAGTTTATATTTAAAAAAGGAAAAAAATCACAAAACTATTAGGTATGTAATAAATTTCTTTTCCAAAATCTTTTGGTGGAATTTCATTTTAATGATATAACAAACGGATCCACAAAATTTCATAGAAATTAAAAATGGTCGAGCCCAACAGTTTAAATTTGAAATGGAAACACCCGTATTTCGGGATATATTCGGTGATAGGATGGTATTCAAAATTCTAACAAGTACTTACGATCTATGTATCTACATATAAGTTGACATTTCATTGAATTCAAATATACAATAAAAATATAGAGATTATGTTTGGACATGGTTGGGAAGGACATGGATATTTAGATCTCCTCAAAATATTTGTAACTTTTTTCATCCTTTTTCGCATTTCTGCAGATAATCAGCCGTACTGCAATTATCTATTTAGGTACATAGTATGTGAAAGTGAAAGCATAGACAAACTAGATATCTTTAGTTTATCTATGGTTTTGCTATTTGTATTAGTACTGAGCATATAACTGTTATATGCTTAGTGCTATTAGTTAGGACTGAATCTTCAACTTTAGTTATTAGATTTACAAGAAATTCTTTTAGTTCAGCGTTAGTTATGGTGTCACCCACTTTGTTATTAATTATTATATTGGTTATTTATTAAAATAATTTTAGATGTTGTTAATTTGCGAATATAAGCGAAGTAGAAACGTGTCTGCACACAATCGCAGTACTTTCTGCTTATATTATATTAATTCTATTTAAGCAATTATTATAATTTATTCTGCGATTTGCAAAGAACTTTGCTTTATAAATAAATGGGGGAATAGACAGTAGAAGCACTTAGGAGTATCAATTCAAATTTCCTCAGAATTGTTTGCGTACGAATTTCAAAAGCAAACAAGCGTGTCTCAGTCAACAAATAAATATTGCGCAAAATAAACAAAGGTTGTATTAAGAAAATATTTCCTTTATTTAAGGAAAAGCCGAATATGTTTTTTATTACAAAAAATAATCATAATATGCCTGGGGAGTTACATACCTAGACTTTTTCAGATCACATCGTGGGAAGCAAGCATGCCGCTCTGTCCTAGAGCAAGCCGCAAAGTTAAATAATCAAGACGGAAAAGGGTCGGAAGGAAAATATCTCCGCTCACCTATGCACTTAGCCACGAAAGCATTAAAATCATCGGATCCCTCCAGTTTACCTTTATTCAACTTCCTGGAAAGGACTCGTCTCCCATTTCTTTCTGTAACGTCGCGACGGCGGCGCTACCTCACAATTGTTATCCTGAATTATACGAAATCGAAGCAGATTTTCACTGAGAAACAACCTCACATATAATACCGTCGACATTTATTGAAGTTTGGCTAACTTGCGTGAAGGGACGTCGATAAAAGTTATAGAAAGGTTATGTCCCACAGGAAATGTCGTTTATGCGAACCCTGGGCGTACATAAAAAATTGTGCCTGATAACTTACGGGGAAGTGCCCCTTGAAGGCATTAAGTCGTTCAATCTATAAGAAATGGCAGCACGGAAAAGTTAAATCTTCCGTAAAAATGCGTCATAGAATGACACATCAGCTACTTTGGAGGACTTATCGAAATTAATCAACCCCTTTCCTCCCCCCGTCGTCGGTCAGATGAAAGCCACTGCCCCCGTCCATTACTTCTGCCGTGTTGGATTTTCTCACCGGGGGAGTTTCGTTTCATGCCTGACCGGACTGGCAGCGTAAACATTTGTCTTAAAATGTGGCTGCCTTGGTGCAAATCAAGGATTCCGGGAATTTCAGGAATTTTTTATTTGGTCAAGGTTTGACACAGCACTTTCTCGCCGGGTGCCGGGTTGCTTTCCTCCTTTATTTATTTATATAACCCGCCCCCCTCGGTCAGCTTTTTGAAAAGGTATTGGGAGGGGGTAAAGTGGACAAAAGTTTTAAGCTGTCGAGATCCGGTGCATCCTGTGCGGAATTTCAAGTACTGTTACAAGGATATACTCATAAAATCTTTTCATGCAGGATTAAACTGTTAACTTACTTTCTTTGGGCTCAGCCACAGCATGTGTTATCTGCTTCGATGGAGATGACGGTAGCGGAATTTCTGAAAACAGAGAAAAAAAAACAAATTTACTTAAGAAGCTTAGGGTACTTTCGAAGGGTAAGAAATCCTCCCAGGAATCTGAAAATAAAAGCGATAAAAATATACTCAGCCATTTCCATGAGGTGCCGCCATGCTGCACGATCGCCAGGCAGTAAGGGTGGAAAATACATGGCAGCCCGAACAGGAGCAAGTATTTAGGATTACACCCAAAGAGTTTTACTGAAATTCTAAACCAAAAGCGTAGCAGCGATTTAGTTCATTTGTGAACTTAAAGACAAGCGACTTAAGGGATTATTTCGCTCAACCGATTCCGAAATTGATTCCAGCCCTAATCAAAGAACGATATAAAACAACCGCCCGAGGCAATGGGGCTGTTCTTTAGTTAACAGCAGGTAAGCCACTGCGATATAATCAATACCAGTTTTCCACGTCTCCTTTTTCTTGTACTCTTTAGGACCGGAGTTGGGCGATACACATTCCATAGGCATTTGATATTATATAGCCTCGTTTTAAACCCTGGGCTTCAAAATATCTTTCCATTTATCAATTTAAATTTAGTTTAACATTTTTTTATTTAACTGTTTATTGTAACTTTTATTGTCCGCAATAAAGATTAAGATTCTATTTGATGTTTTTGCACCGCATAATTGGATAGCTTGAAGCAGAAGTGATCTAAGTGAGAGGTAACACCATTTCTTCAGTTAATTATGTATATCAAATTTATTTTAAAACATCATATTAATAGAATTAACTGAAGAAATGAACAAAAATCATTTGGATAATTTCTTCTCTAAGCTTTAAAATTGTTGATTGCCAAGAAGGAGCATAGAGCACGGCATTAAAGATCGGGAACGGGGTCAGGAAACTTTCCTATAATTACTGCATTTCAAAACACTACTAATATTGGCCGAGGATCTCGATGGAATAACAACTTCTCCGAATTTTCGATGGCGAATGTGAAATTTATTCTTTGTGTGCCCCACTTATGAACTAAATGAAAGAACAAACAATTTTTATCATTTACAATTATTTCACGATCAGCATAGAAACAACCGCAATGACGTGTTCTCGTAATAACTGGAGAGTTGGAAGATTACTAAAAGCGGTCAATAGCATGTCCGAACATGCTTGTGTAGGGTTCTGCAGCTCACTACAAACGACAAAATACGAATTTTATAATGCTAAGTAAAATAATAATGTATATATGTATACATACATTCATACACCCATGCATATATATATATATAATCATATACAGGGTGTCCGGTAAATGAAGGATAATCCTGCAACTGCGATGAGGGTAGACCATGTCCTACTATATGCTAGAATTTTAGTTTAGTAAAAGTCCTACGGTTTTCGAGATATTAATTTTTTTATTTTTTTTTTTGAAAAAACCATCCACATTCAGTTTTTGTCACGCCATTTCCACAAATTATAATTTTTTACAGTCAATTTTTTTTACAGTATTAACGGATAATATGTGTCATCTAAAACAGTATTTCGTTTTTACCTTAAATGTTGCAAAATACTCCAAAAAAAATTGTAATGAAAAATTTCCATACAAAAAAAAATGTACTATGTAAGTGAACCGTATCAATCACTTTAAAAAGTTGCTTGATAAATGCCAATTTTAAAATGCTAAATTGATTCACATTTCTCTTTTAATTTTTTTTATGTTAATTTAAATTGATGAAGGTAACCATTTCAAGGACAACCATTTCAAGGACGAAAAAATAGACTAAATAAACTGAATGTGGATGGTTTTTTCAAAAAAAAAATAAAAAAATTAATATCTCGAAAACCGTAGGACTTTTACTAAACTAAAATTCTAGCATATAGTAGGACATGGTCTACCCTCATCGCAGTTGCAGGATTATCCTTCATTTACCGGACACCCTGTATGTATATATTTTCACGTATCTACACACACACGCGACCACGGTTTTCCCGAAGAGCTGTTTTAAGTCCAAAAAATTAAACATAAACAATTTGACTCAACTAATTCGTGTCATTTTTAAAAAGTAATTTCAGTACACAAACATATGTCCTAGTATTATAGGTTTTTTCAGATTTTTCCATTTTTGCGATCTAAGTGATCTTCGCCGACCAAAACCAATTGAAAATTGCCAATTTGGAGTAGAATATTTCAAAATCGTGGCATAATTTTCAAAAACGGTTTAAGAAACCATATAATGGTTTTAAATTCCCTCTTTGACCATACTCCCCTTTGCATGTAGGAGAGAAGCCTTAATTTTTTTGGTCCGAAAATCTTAGGACGTATCCTTGTAGATGGGTATAATTATTTATATATGTACCAAACTTCAGTGCTATAGTCTTAATAGTCTAAATAAAATGACTAGGACATAAGTGACGAAACTATAAGGGTTCTTTGTTTGGCTACGGATCCTTAAAAATCCTTGTGGCAACAGTTTAAATGACAAAAATTCCGAGCGGAAGCACAGAAGCTCGCTGGACGAACTGCAAACCGCGAGATAAAATTGGATCTGATTGGAAAAGTACGTATGGCGGCTAAAGAGTGAAAGAACATTATGCTGTTGTTTTACAAATATGTTTTGGACATTAAAAATTGTAGCTCTTTCTAAACGAAACATCCTACCCCAGTTGAGATTATACTCGTAGTTCAGCAGGTACAAAATCATGAACGAAGGAAAATTGCTTGGGCAGTTCATAAAAAAATTAAAGTAGCTTTTATTGATCAAATGAAATATATTGCAAATTTGTCGTATTGTTCAGTTTTTATGCCGCCTAAGTTAATTTACTTCGAAATTCAGTAATTTAAACATTAAAAACTGAAATACATATACATATGTAGGTAGCAAAAGTCATCAAGGAACGTGTCTGTAACTTCTAATTCGAAAACAAAAGCAACCCGTAAGTAAAGAAAAAAAATATTTTTACGCTTTTAACTTTCTTAGATGCTTTATTTATTGTTTTAAAAAACTATAGGTGTCAGTTGACTGAAAATGATTAATACCTACGATGATTGCATTAATTCGCCAGTGAGTTCGACTTATGGCGAATATTCGATTCGCTAACCATAATAACGCCCATAAAATTTTTAATTTATAATGCCATTGACGAAATGTCTTCACTGATAGATGTAAATATGATTGCGATTTACATGGTTTTCATATCGAAAGTTTAAGTTTTACATAGGTTCATGCTTTTTTATTAGATGATGCAGATTACTCCGACATAATTTTGGGTGAGTAGGAGATAGCAAAGACAATATTCCAGCATACGACAAACAGAGAAATGAAAAATACGACATGAAACAAGCACAGTGTTCCTTTAATAAAATGTAAACATTTCAAATTTCTGCTCATCTTTTAAAAAATCGCAAATTTTTCCTTTCTCTTCCACTGTCATGTTTTCTTTTTCCTTTTTTGGTTTTATCATACATTCATCCATTGAATATAGGGATGACTATAGAAAAATCGAACTGAAAGGAGGAGGGTCACTAAGGCGCCCTCTGAAAATTGTTTAAAATGCATGGAATTCATTATTTAGACCCACTCAAACAATATTAAGTCAATTGTAGAGGTTAAACGGATACACTCCACCCACCTTCACCCCCAAATAACCCCCTTTTTATAAGTTATCGTTCTACACAAAATAGTCTAGTTTTGAATTACTATTTTATTACTAATTAGCTCATGCCTAAATATTGTATTCATTGAGATTTACGAAGTTATATAAAAATGGTTTGGCCCCCTTAAGGTTGCTTTTCTTGCTTTGGCTGGCATCGACTCCAAAAATAACTGATTAGATATTGTACCTATACATCAATAATTTTGTATATTGTCCTTTAATGCTCTTTTCTTAAAGTGATAAGAAATATTATTTTTAACTTTTTAGTTTAAGTTTATACATACATATAGGCAAAGTTTTGAAGTCGAATTTTATTTTTTTGTAAAAATTATTTTATTTTTCAATATTTAGTGGAAAGTAACTGTACCTTGTTTGTTTTTGGTATGGGTAGACTTTCTAAACGCGTTGTTCAAATGAGACAACGCCGCGCTGGCCGTTTGGAGGAAACTAGTGACGACAGGGATCATCGTTAAAAAAAAGTTCCGTTCGTCCGTATGTCACAGTCATTTTATTCGGAGATAATTAAGACTATAAAACGGAAATTTGTTGGTACACGCATAGATAAAATATAAAGATGTGTATGTATTAAAATTTTTGGAAAATTGTTAAGGCTTCCTCCCCTACATCCAATGAATGAATGAACAAAAAAAATCGTTACTTACCCCACCAAATGGGACATCGTTGAAAAGGAAATTTCAAAGCATTATGAGGTTTCTTAAAGCGTTTTTCAGAAGTATCCCCCCGTTTTTGAAATATTCCAATTCAAATTGGCCATTTTCCATTGGGTGTGTGTCGGCCGAGATATCCCCTGAACGCAATTTCAGAAAAATACACGCGCACGTGTATGTGTATGCACAAATATGTGTTTGCGTATGTATGTATGCATGCATGTGTGTATCTATGTATATAATACATATATTATTATATTTTATTTAGCATTTATTATTTATGTTTTATCGCTTGTAATCATGCTACGCCCTACACAAGCATGTCCCAACATGATCTTTACTGTTTTTTTTTTAAGTCGCTTAAAAAGGGAGGCAAACATATCGCGATGACATTTTACTAGCAATAAGCTTATAATGCATGAACGCATGGTACGAGTATGATAGTCATCGGCCCTCTTAGAGTTTATGAGTTCATAAACAACTTGAGGGTCTGCAATACATATATGTCTTAAGCGGCCCATACACGGTACGACTAGTCCGCAGACTGAGTCGTAAAATTCAGTTTGATGTACTGCCACACACGTTCGGACTGAGCAATCAGACTCATCTAATATTTTTGAGTAGTGCGAAGCCAACAGTTAGAAAGTGAACAATATGGATAGAAAAATGATTTTGTGTTTATCTATAATTAAAATACCTACTTTAACTGCAAGGCACGTCCGCTCTCTACAACATTTCGCACAAGAATGCAAAAGACGAAAAACAAATGAAATGTTAAAAAGTCCGTCAGACTCCTCCACACATACGATAAGACTAGCCTGGTGGACTGCAAGCTCCTCCCCCAAAAATCAAAATTTTTTGATTTTAGCGGACTATTCTGCGACTGTCAAATGAGTCCGTCAGACAGAACTACACACGATAAGACTGCACTTCAGACTTGACTCAGTCCGCGGACTAGTCATACCGTGTATGGGCCGCTTTAATTCTTTAAATTATATTTATGTATGGCTTAATTATAAATTATAAGACTGAAAAGTGTTAAAAAATCAGGCATAGAATAATGGGAGATTGACACTAATACAACTATGCGATAACAACGCGGAAAATTCTATGGAAGCCAACCAATGAGAAAGTTCATCAATATTCGCCTTTCTGAAATTAAACGAATAATTAATGAAGAGAGAATGAGCGTCATTCCAAGAATTATTGCAATAAACAACCTGAAGA
Source organism: Machimus atricapillus (assembly GCA_933228815.1). Lineage (NCBI taxonomy): Eukaryota > Metazoa > Arthropoda > Insecta > Diptera > Asilidae > Machimus > Machimus atricapillus. The sequence goes on from OW121784.1 coordinate 33,739,441, forward strand.
GGTATCCAACAAGGATGATATAATTTTGCTAAAGCGAAAATGGAACTCAGAAAATAAAATTCTTTTATCGTAAGACTGTTAGCGGGTCATAATAAAAAATTGCAGAGTTTGGGAAAGGGGGAGGTGGACTTTCACCTGGCTATATGTTCTATTTCCTTGTAGACAGTATATTTCTTAATCGATTTTGATTAAACTTAGCTAACATATTCTCCATCGCAATATCTCAGCTATTTTCGCAAACGCGGTCAATTGGGTGGAACAATAGCATTACATTCCCTTATGCAAAATTAATTTTTACCACATAGAAATCTATACACTTCTTCCTTTCTAGCTGCCGCTTTTCAAATCAGGATTAATTAAAACATAGATCTCTTAAACATGTATTTAATAGGTATAGCAGAGACAGTTACACTAGCAAGATTAAATATCATTTCTAAACGTAGGTATAACTAAGTCCTCAGGAATTATCCGAATTATACATATTCTCTGAGAAACAATCTAAGGGTATCAAATCAGATGAAAATATCTACAAATTTTAGGCCTTCAAGCATATTTTAGATCCAATTTCGTTCACCTTTGTTACCTTTGTTCACCTTTGTTATCTGCTCACGAGTATAGCATCAGCAGCAACAAAATTGTAATAGACATAAGCAAAATTACGTTGAGAATTCCTGTGGGGCTGCAGTCTGGTCAATCAGTTTTAAATTCTATTACTCCGCATCGAATAAAATCGCTTGTCTTTAAAAGTACTCTTACGTTGAAATAAAATTTAGTTTTTTTATTAAAATAATGGGTCGCATAGTTAACTCGCGCCGGATGGTCACACAATTACCTGAGTTTCGTACTTGAAACTTCAAACGTGTTTCTTAAATAATTTTTTTTAAATTTTTTCATGAAATAATTCAAAAACTAATAAATGAATAATTGTTTATGTATGTTCTTTGCTATACTTCCCTCTTTGGTTAGAATCAGAACACTATTTGAATCGATATATGTAAATATTTTTTAGATATTTTTCATCCCCCTCCAACGATTAAAAAAAATTGAAAAAAACACTTTGTTTTTGAACAAGCCCGAGGTTTTTGTTTTTTTTACTAATATTTCTTAATCAACCTTGTACGTACCACTTTCGACTAATATCTATGCGCAAATATTAATTTTAACAACGTTTTTTTCGTTTAAAGTAAATAAATATGGCCTAAATACAACAAATTGAAAAACATATTTTTTTGGTAAACAAAAATCCTAAAAATTTTCAATTTTTCTTCTTATAGTATAGACACACTATTTGGTTAACCACGCTCCTTCTTGGTTTATCGCGAAATCAACTCAAATCAGGTAGTTTCGACTTGGTTCCCCATACATGTGAAATGGTTAGAAACCATGAAAAATTTGCTTGGTTTCGGCGCTAACTAAGCACTTTCCAATAAACAAACTTCAAATCTTTGGAAATGTTCCAGCCATTCCAATGATTATTTGTCATTAGGATGTAAAAATTTCAAAAAAATTATATAACATTATTAATTCTTCTTTTAATAATAACGATTGGAAGAATTTCACGCACTTTCATTTCAAAACAACAAAATTCACACTTCAATTCTGGCTGACATATATTGTATGTCAAAGTTAATCATCTTGCCTACGTGTGTCACTATTTTTGGTTTAGATGTTGGTTAACTGGAATAGTTGGTTACCAAGCTAAAGTCTGTCTATAGTATTAGTGTAACAAATATATCGTAGCTAGTTACAAAATGTTTGAAACTATTATGTCAAAAGGTTAAAGGGTTATAGCCATTTTTCGACTATAAGATATTTGTACGAACGCACCCCACGTGTGGGGTACTTTCGTACAGCAGGCGGGGTACTTTCATACAGGGTAATTAAAAAGCCTAAAACTCATTAACTTTTACTAAATCACAAAGAATATCTATTTATCATAAAACTAACTTAAATAATATTTCATTTGACTCATACTTAATAAATTGTTTTTGAGGAAAGTACCAAAAAAATAAAATCGTTTACCCTTAGTTTACTTATTGATAATTCTAAACTTGACTATCAACCTATATGAGATCTTTACAATCATTAGGTATGTCTTCTATATACGAATGTGCCCGAGACCTTGCATAAAATTTAATTACAACTTTACCTATATAAATACTTATATGTAGTATGAGAAATATTACAATTAAAGCTCAAAATAAACAATGTTAGCATTAATTCATTATCATTATTCATTAACTATTTTGTCAAAAACATAAAAAGTCTACTTACAATTACGAACTAAACTTTAGTAAAAAATTTAGTCACCGGTCGCGGAAAAACGTTACGTCTTGTCAGCCGACACATCGTGGCGCGACCGGCGCGAAGTTCCGTTAGTAACATGGTTGCCGGTATGCCTATGCACAGAAGCAAAGGCGTGTTTATGTGCCGTTTAGTTTTTTTGTTAAACTCACTGTACGCATGTGTGTGACCACTTTCGCCTGTATTGAATAAAGCGTTTTCCAAACTTCTTTCGCAGGTCTCTAGTACTATTCGCCGAACAGTTTCTTGTCCAAGTTTGTAGGACCACGCCAGGTATTTTATCGGTACTCCTTGAGACAAGTGACTGAAAACATTATATTTACATTATATGTATTTATCCATGAGATGAGAAACTTCTTACGACAAAGTGATTGCTAGCCGACATTCCGGTGATATAGCCTTCCTTAGGTATAGCCTTTTTCTCCACATTTGTCTTAAGCATGTCCAGGAGCATATTAAATATTTCTTTATGCATCCTGCAGTGCTTGAAAAATTGCTGCGGATCATTGTCCTTCATTTGTCTGAATTGAGTAACGAAAAAACCATTTTGTTCCGGTCTCTATTAATTATTCTAACACTACTAAGATTTGCCGAAAGTTTCAGAAAATTAACGAAAGATTGGTTAAGGCCATTATAGTTGTCAGTGTGACACTTCATGCTGTCGTAAGAAATCTTAAGCTATCTTAAAGCGTCTTAAGACCATTATAGTTCAGGCTAATTGCTTTACGTCTTAAGACTACTTTGTTAAAAAAAATTCGCTAAATCACTGAGTTTGTTTACACAGGACGATGACGATGTTTAGAAGGCGATAATGGCTTTCGAGAACCGAAACTCGCAGCTTTTGTTTACACGAGGCGATCATTTTATCGCATACGAGTTTTCGCTGCTCGCGTGCGAGGAATTCTCCTTGTGTAAATGAGGCTTTAGTTTTTAATCTTTCGCACATAGAGATGATATGGCAAAGTTTATGTAATTATTTAGTGCAAAATCAAAATATTATTAATGAAGCATTTTTTTAAAGAATAAAATCGAATATTTCATTGATAATAATCAACATTTGTTGTGATTTTTACATACTTACTCAATAAAATAACTGTTAAAAGTGACAAATGAGAGGGAATTGTGAACTTCAATTTTACTTTGAGAAAACTGACATAAGAATAATTTGCTTCATTAGTAACTAAGCAAAATCAAGTAATTCAATTGTTGTGGATCTATCCATAAAACTTCTAACCGATTAAAAGTACATACCTATTTCAAATAAAAACTGACATATGTACATATGTACATAGAATCGAAATAATTTCCAAGAATGAATCATCTACAATCTAAAATACTTAAGAGCATTGATTCCTCAGTGTGTCATTAATAAATTCTGAAACTAAGAGTTTTGCCAATTTTCTGATTTGCTTACTCAAGACAAAAATTTTCAGTATTCCAGACAAAGATTTGCTTCTCCGTCTCTCAAGGAGCATGTACGGGCAATATGAAATTTTCTAAGTCCAGAAAATTCGGAAAACTTGAGTATACTCTATTGAAAAACCCAGGCATATATGTACATAGGTATACATATGGGAGACTCCGGAATACACTAAGGCACTCAGGAAGACTATGAATGCCCTTGGAATATGCTAAGAATAACTTGGAATATTAAATAATTTTATCTATCATCTACACAATTTACCAGTGGTATTAAGGGGGATGGAAAGTGACATTGATGAGTATATCTTCTTGATATCATTTCCTCAAATACCTGTTAACAATGGAGATGAATTATTGTAAAATATTTCACATTTGACTTTTTTAATAAATTAATTTTTAAATCAACCTACTTACATACATAATTAAATTGATAAGCAATTAAAATATAAAAACATTCTTTTTTCTAAGCTACTTGAAACAAAACAAAAATATCTCCATAGTAACTCAATTTCCTACATAAACAGTTTCTTTTGCAGCGTGAACTACACAACAGAACACAAACACATACACACGAATTGAAAGTTACAGTTCTGTTTTTATGTACCTAAATGCGAAGAATTAAATTACTTTTCAATTAATTTTTTCATTCGAAGTGGGCAAAGTAATTCGGTAGAAAGAGCCGATCAAATTATCTTGTCTTTAATGCGAAAAAACTAGTGAAAAAATTAAAAAAAAAAAAAAATAGAACCGACTCCAAAAAATCCCAAGCCCTAAAAAGTATAAAATAATTATATTAAAAGTCCTCTGCTAATACTCTCAACATTAAATTACAAGACTTTCCTAGACTTTTGAAGGAGGTGTGAAAACCTGACTGATTTTATTATTAATCCACTATTAATCCAACACTAACTAAATAATGAATGCAATCAGTTTGTCTGGATTAATTGGATTAATATCAGTCAGGTTTTCACACCGACTTCAAAAGTCTAGGAAAGTCTTGGTATTTAATGTTGAAAGTAGTAGCAGAGGACTTTTAATATGTATAATTATTTTATACTTTTAATTTTTTGGAGTCGGTTCTATTTTTTTTTAAATTTTTTATTTCATTCTTTTTAGTGTAATATTTTTTTAGTAAATTTATTTTGGTCTGCCATTTTGAATCCTCGCAATCGGGCACCGAATGTACAACCAAATACCCTCAAATAGTCAAATAGTCATTTTGTTTATGAGTCCCAGACATTTATCATTTTTATTTCGATTTACCTCTCTATTGTGGCGTCCTTTTGTCCCTCAGGGTTTTCATACATACATACATATCATTGTGGCCCCGGAGAATCTTAGACTATACAACAAAAAAATATTACACTAAAAAGAATGAAACACCGCAATTTTTTTTTTTTAATATATTTCGTTTTTATCAGGGCTGTATGTATTACCTATGTATCAAATTTCAGCATGATCGGTTACTTGTTTTTTATTTGTAAAGCGGCCTTCTTAGAATCCGCCATCTTGGTTTTTTAGTATTTGTTAGTCAATCCCTTATAATGTAATGATACATATCCTGTCAGAAAAATAATCTTCAAAATCGATCCATAATTGTTGAAGTTATCGCGTCATGAAGTGAGTGAAAATCAATAAAATTAAGTCATCCCCTAATTTTCCACCCTTACAAGTGGAATATTTTAATGAAATTTAAATAGGACCACCCGTGAGGCAGAACCTATCCATTAGAAAAAGAATACATACATATGTACATATGTGAATTTTTTCGGTTTTGCTTCTGGAAGTTGTTGCAATCTCAGCAGTATTCACTAGGCCTCTTTATCAGGACAAATTACATTGGTGGGTGTTAAAATCCGTAACTTTATTTCTATGGATTTATAAAACTCAATGAGAAATCAGCACAAGTAATGTTAACAGTCTTTTATTATTGTTGGAAGATTACTTGCGAATTTCGCCTTGGCAGAAATCTAGCCGAACCTAAAAATCTGTCAAGGGCTAACGATTCATCTTAAATCGAGAGCATTAACAGCGAGCCGAACAACTCCAGAGTTAGATTGGTTTGAGCAAAGATTCTCACGCATTAGACCAAAATCGCGGCTCCCCCGTGAGCTTTCTTTGCCATCGAGGACTGTTATGTGTGAAAGTCTGGTTCATGTAATTACTCACTGCCAAAGACAATGAGGATCAGAAAATTAATGCAGAACCGATTGCAGGCAGACGTCTTTGTCAATCTTTCCATGGTATTGCACATCCCGGCTCGAGATGAGAACCAGCATTTCAATATAGGTAAGTGGGATAGAATAGAGGCCAAGTATTTAAATAATTATCATTATTTTTGCGATATTTGGAATTCAAAATTTCTTGACCTAATGTCAAATTTCCTTCAAGGAATATGTGCTTATTTTCCTTGACCCCTTTTCTTGGCAACAGCATACCGGGCTTTAACTGGAATAGTTGGTTACCAGGCTAAAGTCTGTCTATAGTATTATGTAAACAATTAAAGTGTCAGTCATATGCGATACTATCTGTATGTTGTTTGTTTTTTCTTTTTTTAGTAATCAGATACTCATGAAGGTCTAGCAGGAGCACTGAACACTGAATTAAAATTTATACCCATATCAACCCCTTTATATTTTGAGAAAATAAACCAATATTACCTACAATTATGCCAATTTTGAGTCAACAACTTTATCCAAAAATACATCAGGTTTAAGGTTTGAATATTGAATGTGTTATTTGAAGCGAAGAGAGCAAAATGGAAACAACACAACAACAGACTTTCACCAAGAAAATTGCAATTTAAAATTTGGGGAGGAGGAACCTAGAAAATAAATTATGTTCTTTCAGATAGGATAATATAAGATTTAGTTAATATGTAAGAATAGTTTTCGTTTTATTAATTAACTCTCATTGGGTTTCTTTTAATTTGTTTTCTCCCAAAAATAAATAACATTATCTTAAATTTTTCTTCCATACAAAAATATTATAGATGAATGACTGTACATTCTAGCACTAAGTTAATTAATTGTATTGTATACACCCATATACCTACTAAATTTACAGTGAGTTGAATTGAATCAGTTATTTCAAAAACATCATGGGATTATTGATTAACAGCGTGTTAGAAAGCTGAGGCTTCAAGCTCAATGATACCTTTCTTACGACCCAATCTGTCAACGAATAAGCGAGAGAGGCCCTTTGAAGATAAAGCCTAAGGAAACGCTGTAAAAGCCCTGTACATGAGCGTAGTAAAAATGCGGGTGCTCATAGAAAGAGAGGCACTCATTGAACAAGCGAGACGGAAGAAGCGGGCACCCGCTGAATGAACTGTCAAATGTGTTTTTGGCTTGATATAACTTGTGGTTTAGTTAGTATCATCAATCAATCAGTATTAAACGATTGTGAAAAACATTGCGAGCAAGTGCAGAAGACTTAAAATTTGGTGCATTCTAACTTTGATATGTTGGAACTAAAAGGTTATGTGACGTCACAGTGTTGGGGTGCCCCTTTAAAAGACGGCGTTAAAAAACAATTTTCGGAGGGGTTTATGCACAAAAAATTAAAGATTGTTCAATTTGTGAATAAAGTGATATTAAACTAACAAAAGCATTATACTGAAAATGCACTTTATTAATTATTAAATTTCAAATTTAGATTCTCTGTAAGATCTTTTGTTTACCCCCCTTACAGAATGTGTTTTTTTCTCGCCTCCACTGCTCGACTAACACAAAACTTGTCTTTACTAACACTAGTCGGATTTTAGTACGCTCCTAAAGTGATATCGCGTTTTCTTAGGCTTTATCTTCAAAGGAGAGGTCGCGTCAAACTTCGAAAAAGCCAATTTTTGAGTTTGGCGCTTCGTGCTGCTGATTTTTTGTATGGGAAATTTGACATTTTTAATAGAAAAATCATCCTTGTCTTGTGGCCTTTCTCCGAAAAAAACCGCACTCGATTTTGATATCGTTTTCTGAAATTATTTGTGCTAGATCATCTGATTAAATCGCTGATCCAATGCAGGAGAAGAAGCCTCTGCCTTGCAATGCCACTGTAGCATAAATAAACCTCTCTTCACCATGCGCATCGATGAATTGCCGTTATGCAAATGCGAAAAAGAGGAAATAATAATAAATCTATGCACTTCAACGCGGACGCGGGACATACAAAATCTAACGTTTCTCAAAATATTGATCCTTGTTAGACGAACTAAACGTCTTAGGGCTTAGGTAGGCCAACAAGATTAACGATGATTGATCTTCCTAAGAGGTATGTACAAAGGACCACAGGGTCTAAATGTTAGGTCGCAATGTCCGCTACTATAAATCTATACATGTATGGTCATTTAATATTTGAGAGTAATTGCAGATAGTTTATAGATCTGGTTAAAAGAATTTAAATATCTCAACTTCAACTATAATAAAATATGAGTATAAAAATATAAAGTATGAATTTGTATTGTAGTTAATAAAACAAATATTTTTATATGCTTGGAAATATTGGTTCAAGTTTATGCCTACCAAAATTTTCTTCATATTTCAAAATTTACGAAAAAAAAGTGGATTTTAATTGATGTCGATCAGTTGATGAATCAGTCAAGACAGATAGAAAAACATTTACAAAATGTTATTAAATATTTAATTTCAAATATAATGAGTAAATATGCACATACATAAAGTATGTACCTAATGTACATACATATATCTCGTTAAATAGTAAAATTTCGATTTGTATAGTTTCATTATGCACTTTCTTCTTTTGAAACCGAAAAGTAAAAATTGTTGTAGTTCTTTATAACGGTGCAGCACACAAAAAGTGCAAACTCAAATGCACTGGTATAAACTGCCGAAATTGCAATCGTCTACGTCAGCAGCAGGCAAAGACGAACAAGAACTGTTCAAATATCAATCAGATGCTTTAAAGCAAGTCATACTGAGAGTTTGGAAATTTTAACTTATGATTTTTTAACGAAGCTGGCAACTGTTACACGACAGCAAAATGAAAATCTCTGAGAGATTTTGCTCCATCACATATTCACATGCATCCAACCCTATAAATTTTGCATAGCGAGTTCCTCCCGAAAGAAGTAAAAGTTCTAAGCTATGAAGGATGCACAGAATGCCGAAATACGTACGTTCAGTCTTATTCGCAGTATGAGGACATGTGGCGGTGGGCGGGTGCAGCTTTTATTTGGCTTGGCTGAACCATGTCCTCACTAAAGTTGCATTTTCAATAAACTTCTCGCTACTCTCTGGGCGGAGTTCAGCTCCAATCTATACCACAGTGAAAATATAAATATTCCTTGGAGAGTAAGTAACTTTGAAATTTTTTAGCACTGCGCCAGACGCTTACATATATAAATATTCGAAAAACAGAAAAAGTTTGGGTCAACAAACTTACCATAAACCCGTATCGATCCTTCGGTTTCGCCCAGTGAATTTTTTGATATGCATCGATAGTTGCCGAAGTCTCCGCTCTGTAAATTTTTTATCGTCAGCTTCATGTGTGCCCTGTAAGGATAACAAGGAAGTGTCTGAGAAAAGAAAACAATTGGAAAAGTGAAGTGTAGCGACTACACAAGGTAGTCGAATATAGTTGAAGATTCAAGCGTCCGTCAGAAACACTTGGGTTTCAAAGTAAGTACGATATATAAAATTTTTATTCCCTGCTGGATCGATTGAGATATTTTAAAATATAGTAGACACACATGGCCCATGGGCATGACTAACTATTGCATGTGGCAACGTAGTGTTCTCTCAATAATCAATCCATATCCATGTGCTATATATGTATATGCAATATGTACAATTCTAAAAATTAAATTTATATTTTCGCGAATATTCGTTCGGAGACCGTGAAGAAACAAATCCACAAATAATTTTATCATTTTATTTAAAGTGTTGGAGGTCTCCTTGCACTAGTTAACCATGTTAGTGAGATGTTAGGTGGAAGTCTTAGCGGTCATAATGTTTTAGCATTTCATTGATTCATACTCATCAATATTTCGTAATAAATATATGTATATGTAAATGCCGATGTTTTCAATTTTTCTAATTATGAAAATTTTAATCCTAACAGCTTAAACCTGCATGGTATGAAACTAAAACATCATACCGAGAATCCGCTTACCTCTTATTTATGCAGAGGGTTCCCATATTTTACCTAATGTCAAAATTAGTGGGATGAAGGATCTGACCTAGAGAAATTTTCATGGTATGCACGTCATCATTTTATTTTTATCTTCTGATCTACATACATAAGCAACGATATTCAACTTACGCTAAAAACTACTATCCTAATGTAATTTCCAAAAATATGTTAATCTACCACTACAGGTGCCTGAAGGCGTTTTTGGAAATAGTTTTACGTAAAAATTCCCTTAAAACCGATTGTGTGTTTGTATTAAATCAGATGGTATTTTTAAATAATAAAAAATGCAGTTAATTAAAGGAATTTAAAAAACAATAACACAAAATTATTTGGGAAATCAATTTGGAGAATTCGACTGTGTATCGCAAAGTTAAACAATTGTTAAACTCACTTAAGAAATTTAAAATAAAAATTAACCAAAAAAGTTATTCACATTTACCATTCTTTATTTTACTATAAAAATAAATGATGTAGGCTGTTTCCACAATCAATATGTCGGAATGTCGCATCGGTAACTGCATTTGGATTGGATCGTGTAGATAGCAAGCACTTGATTGAGTGATCAGTTTATTTTTACGTAGTTCAAAAACATTACGGAAAATTAAAATTCAAAAAGCAATATCATATTATGCATTAATTAAATTCATACATATGTACAATGTACATATGTAAAATATATGAGCCCTTTTACACCAAATATTATTTGTCATGGGAGCCCAAAGAGAATTATTATTTTAATAAAAACAACTTTTTTAAGGATAATTAGGATTTGGATCCACAGAGCCTATAAATTCTAGTTCGTTGAAGGCACTGAAATAGGTAAAATGCTGGGAAGTGCGAAATGAACCTATCATTATTATTATTGTTATTCGAAGGACATTAGCATGTGCGTTCCGAGTACAAAACATTAACAAATGTGAAATCATATATACCTACATCTTTTTCTTTAGAGGAAAGAGAGTTCGATGTGATTATGGTGATACATATGAAAAAACTAAATAAATAAATAAATAAATAAATACGAATTTGGTATCATATAAGTAAATAATCATCTTAAATTGCAAATATCTTTTGCAACATTATTAAATAGTTGCTTGCGCGTACCTTGTGATTAAGGCATATATGTACATATATACCAACAAAACTATCACTCACAATTACGCAATATGGCCCTGGTCCATCACTTACCTGTACGAATTCTCTGTATATTCGGTTTTGAATTTCTTGCTCGGTAGCACCATCACAGAATTGTAGACCCAATAAATGATTGCCCTGAAATTGGAAAATCATACGGCTTCAGAGTAAGTTCGCTTCAAGTTCTATTTGTATTCAACCCAATTTGTTACGTAATATAATTAAAATCAGATTTTGCATAACCTCCACTCCAATGCTTTATATCTTATTTGAGGGATTGATTTATGTAGGTTGAGAGTTCGGGATTTAATTTCAAACATATTTCGCTACCTATATGTATGTATGTATATGGGTTTTTGAAGCAATTATTTATTTTATAAATTAATTTAATTTGGTAACTCATAATTCTTGCTACTATTAAGTTCGTCAAACAGGAATTTTTCTATATATAAGTATGTACATACAAAGCTGCACAACTCTAGATTGAAGTAGGTTGGCTAAAAAATAAATGTACCTACATATTTTTGTTTCAACTCGAAAATGCATAGGTTTGAATTAAATGCAAGGTTGAATGTAAAAATTACGACGTTTATAGACTTTAAACTGTAACTTTTAAACTACTAGTAAAATCTATAGAATTCCGCAAAGTCTTAAACCACTATTTCATTCCAAAAAGAGATAGTTAAAAGACTCTTTTCAGTATATAAAAAGATATAGTGTAGAATGTAGATATATTGAAATTAAAGTGTAAATAGATTTCGGATCCAATATACAGAATGTAAAGGATGTTGAGCCGCAAGGGCACATGTGGAGTAAATTACCAAAAAGTGGAATTTGAACTTCATTGAATTTTCAATTTCTCCCAGAAACTGTATGGCTTTGATCTGTAATTTAAGTTTTCATTCCTAGCAATGAATTTGAGTAAATACTGAATATGTGAGAACCGGGAGGAGGTCTTTGCATTTAACGAAAAACTTTCCAAGTTTAAGACAGCTAGGCGAGCGGAAAAATTGTACTTACTTGGGATGTGCTTCCGTGTGGCAGTCAATAGTGACATCTGTACCAGCTGGCGCTCCAACAAGTTGATTGGGTACCCATATCATCGGGGAAACTGTTTGAAAATAAGACGACACAAACTTATTATGATACCCTTGGAGATAGCTCCGCATATCGACCCATCTTCATTGTACATGTGAGTAGTAAAGCACGTGCAGAAAATTCCAGGGGGAAGCATACAAATTCACGGGCATTCACAGCAATAGATGTCATGCACAGAAGATGAGAAGAAATATGGAGCCTGAAGCGAAAAAATAATATAAAAAATTATTCAACTCACACTCGACATCCAGAATAATCCTTTTGGACACAGATGGAGGAACACCATTTGTCGCTATACAGAGGTACGCCCCCATTTCATTTCGGCTAACTTTTGTGAGGGGCAGTACCTCCCCGTCGTAGACCATAACTATTGGATTAAGCCCGTCATATGACCAAATGCGAACGGAAAAGATAAATAGCTTGAGTTAGTTTTGTACATTCGGATCAAAGGAGGGCATGTGTCACTCCAACGGCACTTGCCATTACCTTTCTTTTTCTTCTCGACAGTTATGGCTTCACCGTCTTCACGTCTCCAAATTATCTTTGGTGCAGGAAAACCATCTGCTCGACATGTCATGTTAATATTTTGGTTCTCCCTGACGGCCACTGAGGACGGCGTACTCTCGATGTCCAAGATGTTGGGAGGAACTTGACAGTATCAAATAAAATTTCAATATTTTAGCTAGCTCCTGACATCTGTCATGAAATTTAATTGAGAAGAGGCTTAGCTTAGTACCCTTACCAACAACTTGAAGGTAACCCACTTGACTAATCATGGGATTCGTGTTGACTTGGCACATGTAGTACCCTCGGTCATCTTGCTGGGCTTGGCTTACGTGCAGAAGCCATGTGTTTGCGTTGTCGTACGTTATGCTATACCGGGGTATTCTTGAAATGACATGACGGTGAATTGTTAAAATCATTTGCCTGTCGATGTGGATCCATGCTACCTGAAAGCAGATATGCAAGACTATGTATAAAAATTAAATCACAAATTGATTCCAATTCTGTCAATCAGTTACTTTCTCTAAAATAAAGTTAAATATAAAATTCCTTCTCTTACAGGAGCACTATTTTAAAAATGAAGTAGTAATGCAAAAAATTCCATCTATTTTTGCTATGTTTTGAATAGGAAGTGAGTTTAAGGGCGATGAATGCCTAGTTAGACTTATGACTATGATCTAAAAGATCAGTTCAAGTTCAAATTAAGAAAATCAATTAAGATTATAATAGCCACGTTTTTTACATCCAAATAACGTTCTGAATCAACAAGAAATGAAAACAACAAATCGGATCAGCACTTAGCTAGTTTGAGAAGTTGGAAGACCTGTTCTCGTGAAATCAAAACAAAAGTCTGTTGCCGAATCAAATTGATTTTTGTTATATCGCAGTTAATTTATCCGCTGACGAATACCATTTTTGTGACATCAAAACTCTAAAACTATATACCTTTTGTTTAAAAGTTGAATGTAACATTTTATGAATTACGCAAGGTCCGGTAGTCTAACGCGGTAATGCACTACCGAAATGTTTATTTCATTTATTATTATACTTTCGAAAGGACATGTAACGTTAAAATTTTCAATTAATATAATCTTCATATGTATGCTCCAACCACCAGATTTTGTAATCATGCCATCGAATATCCATGGTTAGAGCCCGAATGCTATAAAGTAAGAGACCCTTATTATCATCTTCTTAAACGCGACGTAAAACTACGCCTCAATTTGCACTAAAAAGGTTATACCCACCCAAACTCGAGCAGCACCTTTCGACAACACAAAGTGTTACACGAAGACAAGTCGAGTTGGTTTATTATCCTTATTATTCTTCTATGTGCATCCACTTCATTTTGCAACTTCCAGCAAGATTACAGAATTATAATTACATGCTCATTACCCGCCAGGAATCACTCGGATAATTTGTTTTCTCCCCAAAAACCTCTAAGTTACCGGAGAGAGCGATCCTTGTTAGGGAAACGAGATCCTTGAAATGAATGTGTCATCTCAAGCTCATTATAATTACTATTTCAGCATCATTAAAAGTTGTGGTGTGTCACAATTTAGAGAATGGGAAATGGCAAACTTTGCGAGAATTACAAGCACTCTATGGAAATGGTAGCCCTCATAGAAGCGAGAGCAATTACTGGGCTACACTAGCGTTTCCGTCTGAACACTCATTTCATGTGACGACTGCTAGTAATAGAAATATGTGGGAGCTCTATGTTTATGAGAGGGCCCCGTATGAAAGACACTAATGCCGCTCCAGGGTTTCACTTCTCTACAAAGGGTTTATTTTGACATCTTCCCTACATATCCATAAAAATATCATGCGTGACAAATGGTAACGAGGGGGAAAAGGTCAAGCGAAGCGACCCGTGCTGAAAACTGATCAAGATAATTATGAAAATTTTCAGTTTGAAAAGAATACACCTGAAATCTGGGTTATGAGGACGCATTCAAGGTTAGGATATTTAGAAAATATTGAAAATAAATGCAAGAACTTAATGCAACCTTTTTGCATTTTCTTTTTCATGTTTGCAAGGAAACTCTCGGAAGTGTGTATGTCTCTTGATTTTATTCTCCTTTTCCAAATTTTTTACATATATGTACATAAAGCATGTATTATATGTATGTATACAGGGTGCCCCACAAAGTAGTGCCAAGCGGAAATCCGGGGGTACGGTACCCCAGGGGTACCCGAATCATCCCCATTGACATAATGTTATGCTATTATACCTTTAGTATAAGTTATGATGTTTTCTTCATGACTTTTTACCAAACTTACGTACCTACTTGTTACCTAAATATTTTTGGTCATAGGGACTTGAATAATTGAGATAAGTTTTGATATTTTCTACCAATTTATCTGAATAATATGCCTAACCAATGCAAACAAATTTTATTTCATAGCAAGTACCATTGCGCCAAGAATCTTTTATGAATTTAAAAAAGTTGACCACATAAAATTTATCTTTTACCCTGAAAATCTTATTGAGCTGTCTTTATATGCTGTCAATGGTTTGGTCATGCTGAGCACATTGCTTGATTGTTTGCTTTTTGTATAATAGCTCGAGATAAAAAAATCAATTGGGTTCCATTCTGGAGACCGTGAGGTGAGGCCCACGCAATGGGGACGCTTTGCTTTCAAATTTTCGACTAAAATGAGCCCTGACATGGTGTGTCATCGTTTTGAAATCTAAGTCGAGAATTTGAAGTCATAGATGAATGAAGAATGTACTTCCAGAAATAAATTTAGTTAATCCTGTTTATTTATACAAATGAATTTAAACTTATATAAATGAATTCACAAAGCACGTTGAAAATTAAATGTAATACACACCACACTTCGGTTTAAGGAAAGCAATCACACTATTAAATAATATTTTTACTAAACTGGTGAACCTACTAAATTTTAGCACATCATGTACCTACTTTACAATTATTTACCTAATGGTACAAATAAAACCATTAAGTTGGAGAACATTTAAATTTTTCATAATTTCAACATGGCTTATACACATGTTCCTAGCTCGGGTAAGCTCAGGTTGTTGATCACCATGACCATGGGGCGTTTAAACGCGGTTTGAGATGTAAACAAAAGCGTAAAATTTCCTTTTCCTAAAAAAACCTCGGCCAGGGTAGACTACCTCGGTTAAAAAGGGATTAATTAGGCATACCTACATATATGATTACATGAAAAAGACATCTTAAAAATAATTTATTTGTTCATAAATTCTGAATTTCCTTCATAGCTTTTCGCTTTCTTTTTCACGAACTGTAAAGTAAAATGAAGCTTAGTTCCTTAAATTTCTAGAGCAAAAGTAGAGTTCCTTCTACGCGCAGAAATGATGTAGTTTCGATTACATACAGAAACCTTTCTAAAGTTCCATAAAATGCGAAATTGTAGAAAGCCAAAAATCACCGGCCGAAGACGGCTTGCAGATGCACGTTGGTTTAATTGCTCAACTAAGCCCAAATAACACCAACAATATATGTATGTATATGTATAAAACGAAATGAAGCAATAACTTTATTGTGAAAAATAATGTCAACAATTTGTATGCTATTTATTGGGGATCTTCGCTAGTTATCTGCTGTTCAACACTATTTCCAATAAAATTCTGGGAAGCCATGCCCCCAAGCGCCAAAAGTGAAAGACAAACAAAAAGGGATGTGCTCGCCACACGAAAAGGGAAATAAAAATTGTCCATGTGTACCGACAACAAGCAATTCCATTTCGCTCCTCATATGTTCTTTTCTTTAAAATCCTTGTGGTGAGGTATTCCATTGCAGCCCACCATAACGTATGCAAGACAGTCTCCCAGTGTGACTTCGCCGCCACCCTGTTTCTCGTTACGTTGCTACTTATGGCGCTGCCGGGCGGCGCGTTGTGGAGTGAGAGAACTTTAGCATAAAATATTCAAATCTTTTATTTCCGTAATGTTTTCTTCCTGTTTGATATCCCTTTATTCTCTAAACATAGATCTACGAGTGTGCGGGAGTACATTTTTCTTGCCGGCTATATTCCCAGCACTTCTCGTCGACCCATGTGAAAAATACCGTCTATGTGAGTCGTCGGCGTGGGACTTAGGATGTTACTTTAAGAATTAAGGATTCAGATGTAAGCAGCCGCACGGTAAAATCGCAATTTGTCACACAGGTTTGTTCTACATCTTCCAGGAGAATTCCCTGGACAAACAGCGGATAGCCGGGCAAGCCAATTGGTCCAGTGGTATACTTTTTTTCGAAATATTCTGTATCAGTTCGGGGGCATCCGGCAGTTTTGTAATAAACTAGCTCCAGCAATAGAACCATTACTTCTGGCAGAACGTGATCTGTTTGCTAAGAGGTCCTGCTTTCCAACTTGAGGATCTGCAGTCCTAGTCGACGTAGATCAAGGTCTGTAACATGTTAACGTACAGGGTATCGGAGCGTATTTTGTGCCTGGCGCGCCCCTAGAAACCGATGTGAACTTGTGAGCGCATGAATGGAAATTTACATAAGCAACTTATTTTAGTAATTGAAATTTGTTGCTCGGTAATTTACAACAGTTTTCTTGTTCTTTAGGTCGTTATACGTATCGTTGAGCAATTGATGGCATTAATCCTAAAAGGTAAACTCCATCAAATCGAAATAAATTTGTAAAATTGTGCAAGCTAAAACAATTTTGTAGTGAGTAGAGGTTAAAACAGGAGGTGTCTTAAAATAATATTTTAATTATTTTTCGGTAAATTTATCTGAAAATTCCAAAACTGAATACTTATTACTCAATTTCTAGCACACTATCAGAAAACGCTGGTTTTTCACTACCTCTTACAGTTATTTCCTTTAATTATAACGAATTAATTGACGTCGTAATCATATATCTCTATTTCCAGTGATGACGCTGCAAGTATTGAAAATTGCATAACTTTAAATGAAAAACTATGTGAAATAATTTAAACATTCATCGATTGGAAATACACATGCGATGAGTACAATTTATTAGTTTTTAAATATACATATGTACCTATATTTTACAATGTTTAAAGTTGGAAGTTGTTATAATAGTGGATCTTGCTCATTCCGATAGCATGGAAATTCCAAACTTGATGGTGGATTTTACAAAGGCACAATCACAGTTTTTAAAAATGATAATAAAGCAAAAAAAGAAAAGGAAACATCAATAACGTACATGAGTTTATAAGTATTTGAATAAGAAGCTATGAAATTGAAATCCCACCAAAAACATGTAAAAAACTGGCCAAATTCTCGTCAGGACTGTGTGCTTTATTAAAATAAATAAATACTGAAATGTAGACATTGTGCACAGAAAAAAATTGATTGAATTGATAACAGACAAAACTTGGCAAGTTTTAAGAGTCTCAATATTGGCTCCGTAGTTTAATGAAAACTTGCCAAATTTGGTCTGTAAAATCAATTCCCATACAATATTCTTCTTTGTTTATCAAAAGATTGCTAATAATGTCCAGGCAAGGGAATTGGCATAATTTCTACATTTCAGTTAATAACGTTCCCATTGAAAGGTATTGTAAAGGGTCAAATTTTTTTCAGACAACAAACGTTTTTATTTAACTTTAGATAGTTGTATGTTGTATCTATGTACATAGGTCAAATCTTGCTACACATTTTATGCTTCGATCTTACTAAACTTTTCACACATACTTAACTTCGATGATAACATGATGATGTTTGTATGTGGATTCCACCCACGCATTAAAAGAGCTTCCTAAAAAAATATTAAATTTTTTGAATTTAAACAAAGTATACTTTTGGCGGGATATCTTCATCCTACTTGTAAGATTGAGAATAGGCACCGTGTATACAGAAAACAATAAAAAAATCTACACTCGAAGAAAATACGCATACCTAACTAAGATATATGTGTTTTGTAGATGCTTTTCCCTTTTATCGAAGATAATTCCAAATTCGAACAGCTCAATGAAAGTTTTCTTTGGTGTGGAAGGGAATTTATCATTCATATTCAATAGCGTTCCGTTTTTGTTTTTCACTCGATATCGATTTGTAAATGATTTCGAATTCAAGTTTTACTTTATGATAGTTTGTTACCAAATTTGTCAAATTTAACAGTTCAAAGTCCTAGAAGTTATTATACCTAAGTACTTTTCTGTTTCTTTAATATTGAAATATTCCAAGTACCTAAAACTTTCTCGAAATGTATGAAGTAAAAACAATGAAATTTTAAGGAAGCTCTGTCGCTACTAAAAATGCTGAAATCATTTACAGCAACAATTTGTGAATTAACTTCGTTGCTTTTTTGACCGTTCTGAGCATTCTCCGCGCAAAAATTTGACCTGAGACAGCACTAAAAGTGCTTCTTTTGGAGGAAGGTGTCGCGGTCGCTTGCTGGCAGCCATATTTCAAGCATTAAACGAGCATAAAAATCCACTTGGAGGAAACATCACCATAATTTAGTCGGTTTGCATTATTTCAGGTGCCGGAATTAAATTACCCGGGAACCGACAAGCTCAGTCAAAGAGGTGCCGGTAATCCACGCCAGCTTACAGGAAGGAAGTTTTACGCAAAACACGATGACACCAGCTAAGTGCCAGCGGCAAATACAAAGAAATGCCATGCCGGAGACAACCTAAAACGCAGAAAAGAACTCCATACCTAAGAAAAATTGCACAGTTTGGGGCGGGGGTGTTTTGTTGAAATGGGCCAAAACAGTTCTGGAAGTTTCGCTAGGTACCGAAAGGGGGCTGGTGGTCCGCAAGAGAAGTAGAATCTCGCTTAAATGTGTAATGCTAAGGTATTTATATACGCGTAGCGAACAACTTACCTACTGAACGTAGGTACCTAAGTACCAACGTAAAAGGTGGCATCACAAGACGTTAAAGGAATGACGGCAGAAACCGAACAGAGGCAGCAGAAGCGTGCTTCGTTCCCTCTAAAGTGGTTTAGATTCCTTGGGGAGTGACGTAGCCCATCAAAAGCGTGAGTTGAAAAAACACATAAAATGTAAATTTTCTAAATGACTTACTTCAACACAACAGAAGAGCCCTTTGCACGGGAAGCGCCATTGAAAAACATACCCGCTTTGGTTTATGAAGTCATTCAAATGAATGCAAGAAAAAGTGCCCGCGCGCCGCCTTGGAGCAAGGGATGCCAACCCTAGAGGTCCCTGCGCCTTTGGGTGGCGGGTGGCGGACACCTCCTACAACAGGACCACTTTAATTTTAATCACACTGTCGACGGTTTAGCTGTTTTTCCAGGTCACTTCTGTGCTGGGCACAGCGCTGCTTGATTAAGACAGGAATTTCGGCTATTTTAAGGAATATATATAGCAGGAAGCTAAACAATTAAAAAGCACTTTGTCACAACTTAAAACATTTCGAAAGGAATTTTAACTTGCTCGCAAGAAGTTGTCGTCATCCTCGAACTCTTTCAGTGAAACGTTTTAAGTAAGGCATTTCAACTTTCGGGGGATGGAATCATTTTGAATTTACTCCTTCATGAGGGGCAAAAACACTTTAACCGATCCAAGAAAATTGAAGTCGTTCCCACTCTTCATAAGAATCCCTGTATGAGCCTTAAACGAAAAAGTTTCTCTCACACAATATTCACCAGACTTTCGAAGACCTGTGAAAACACAAACCTGCAGTCATTTCCGCTTTACATAAATAAACTCTGCGAAGTTTGCTTTTAAGATTATACAATTTCCTAACAACTCTGAAATAGGTATGTCATATGGAATTAAAGCTGAAGCTGAAGAGTTTCGCTCCTTCTCGTCTTATTAAGCGGAGAGATGGAGGTAGTTTTTTATAAAAGGGATTAGTACTTAGAGTATAAGTGAGAATAATGTTGTCATATGAAATAAGATCAAACATTAAGAGGCCCTTTCAAAATCGCCGAGATTGAATTTTGTTTTCATCAATTTTCGAAAGAATGCTTTGTACAAAAAGTATGTTATAATTTAAGAATGTTCAGGCTAAAATTTTTATTTCTAGGTATATGTTACTTATAGGACCCAAGCTAGTAAACATTGTTAAAATTAGGAGCAAAACTTTAATCTCTATGGGCCTGTATAACTTTCAAATCACAAATTAATAAGTCGCTATTGTTTTGATTTTCAATAAGATGGCATATACATAGACCTAATTATTACAGTATCTTCTTACTACTAAAAATTTTTTTGTTATACTGTTTTAACATGTTATAGAATTTCATTATTATTGTTATGTGTTTTAATTAAGTATCGAAAGCCGAATCGTAAAATGTTTGCTTTATTATATTAAGCTCTTAAATTAATTTGTTATTATAAAAATGGAGAAAATTATTTATTTGTTACAAATGTTTCAGGCAATGTATGTAATACAGTCAGTGCAGGTTGTTATGCCATTTTGCTCCTCTTGTAGCTGTTAGGCTGTGAAATTTGTTCATGTATGAAATGTATGAAATTATACACGAGATGACCCGCTTTTGTCTCCTACTTGACGATTTTATAGAATAGGAATCTTTGAAAGTTTTAATTTTAAAGTTTTCTTTGTTATGTTAATATCATTCCTCTTGACCTGTTCAAACATATAAATCCCAATTATACGGCCAATGTTATAACTAAAATTAATAAATATTTTTACCTTTGACACATTTACAAAAATATTAGCAAATTTTTGCCCTAGCAATAGAAGCACTATCGACTATAGGTACCTAACGATATTTGAAAATGAAAACTATTGAAATTTCGTTTCTATATGTAGGTATGTATGTGAATGCGACCGTAAGCTTTTTTCTTTTTCTTATATTGTATAAGGAGAATTCAGTTATACACAAATTAGCAGCTTTTGTTCTCGGTTTAAGTTCAAGTTTATTTTGATGAGGTTTATGTTAAATATAAATCAAAGGATTATGTTTGATTATACAGCGTGTTTCATATAGCATATACATATCAAAATAAGTGGGATGAAATATCTGACCTATTCAAATGATGATCTATATGGGGGAATTCCACTGTTTGGTAGTTATCTTTTGATCTACTAAAGCAGCGACATCGATCTCATGTCGAAAATCGTCTTCCCATTATCTTTTCCAAAAATGCCAAAAGTAAGAGCAAAGTACATAATATGCTTATTTATTTTTTTTGTAAGGATTTTTGTCATATTTATTTTCGTGTTACGCCGGAGAAATTTTGTTGCATATTTTTATTAGTAATTTAATTTTTTGTGGAGGTATGAAAAATCTCAGGCATTTTCAGTTATTGAGGCATACTTGAAAATAAACATATACATAACATAACTATATATTTTTAAAAGATTAACAATTCATCTGCCTCCACTTGCCTCTGAGCTTCTTACATAGAAAGCCCCTATTTGTTTGAAGGCACAATCATAGCACGATCTACAGACTAAATTGAAACTTTAATTTTAGGTATACTTTCGGGAAATATTTCCTTCTCACGGACGTATTTTTTAGAGATTTGGAGTTCCGAAAGTGAAAATGTTAAAAAATAAAAAAAACAGTAACATTTGTTAAAGGCTTCAATAATTTTTTTGCTAAAGTAATCTGAATTTCTCAATGAAATGTAATGTGTTGAATTGAAAAGAAGTTATGTGGAGTGCATATACAGGACGTACAGATGAATCCAGTGCCCGGGCCATAATGCAGTCGTCCTAGAAAAGATTTTTTGGATCTTAGTAAGCAGTCAAAACGCAGACGATTGGCGGAATTATCTCAAGTAAACGATTCTGCTGTGAATGCGCTAATCAATACTTAGGCGACCGACACAAACACAATCGAAAATGGCTACTTTGAAGTCGAATATTTCGAAAATCGGGGAATTATTTGGAAAAATGGTTTAAGAAACGTCATAATGATTTTAAATTCCCTTTTGAACGATACCCGACTCAATGGGGTAAGAAAAGATTTTTTGTTCATTCCCATTTTGCATGTAGGGGAAGCCTTAAATTTGTTTTTCGAAAAGTCTTATTAGGCTGCGAATAAAATGACTGTGAGATATGGACGGATGGACATGGTGAAACTATAAAGGTCCTTGCTTTGCTAAGAAACCTTAAAAATGAATGGAGCTGATGTAAAAGTAGTTGCATGAAGGGTAACCGCAACAGAGTCAGAGATTAGAATACTGTGCCTTAATTTAAAGTGTTGCAGTTATGCCCCAAAGGTATGACATTTAATCCAGCTGGTGTTCCTGTGAAAACCTAACGCACAGGACGTTTGACAAGTCCCTTTGACACTTTTAAAAGGATGCGCTTAGCGGTTGATTTCTATTTAAGCGAAACTGTTTACGGAAACATTTACTCCGTCGAATCTAGTAAAAGACTTCACAAAATTACGTGAAAGCGCTATTCAGAAATTCGCTTTTGTGTTATCTGCCCTGCGGAATACCACCAGACGACTCCTTTACTCTTAAACTCTTTTGACAATTTTTTCTCTATCTTAGGTAAAGCGTAAAGGGAGTGCCTGGTGAACTCAAATGTTGATGAAACGAGTTTGTTTCGTCAGCAGCCCTAGCGAACTGAGTTTCTTCTTCCAAGATACTAAAACTGTCGTCCTCACCACGACTTTTCGATGCAATCTGGACGTATAACATTTGATTCTGTACGTTTGTAAAATCTGTCTCTGCCTGCCTTACTCCAGGGGCACACTATAAAGTTAAGGGAGGACTGTGGCAAATGGGTTCTATTCAGGCATCCCTTTTGGAAGTTTGCTGGAAAATGCTAATGCACATAAGACGCAATTTATTTTCTGAAGGTGCGATGACATGCAGAGAAAGTATCTGATGCATATGTCTGCTTACGGAGTTAAGGATCCAACCTGCAGGTTGATTCAGACGCCAACTACTGCCGCAAATAATCCTTCCTGTTGTGCATGACTTTAGTTAACTCAATCCCAAAATCCCTGGCATCTCTCATGCAAATGGGGGTCAAGTCTTCGGAGTGCAGTGTTATGTAAATTTTGCTGCACCATTTTATGTTACTGTGTTACAAGCAATTTGAACACGATATATTGTTGCTGTCCTTAAAATACATCAGGGAGTAGGTTCGTAGGGTCGATTTTATGCATGAAAATATCTATCACTTTTGAGTGAACGACAGTGTCAGCTAAGTCAACCAGTTTCAACGTTCCTTGTTGGCTTTGTGCGACCTCCGTCAATTCATTGACATGAACAACCTTTCAGTTGTCAAACACATCCAGTACGAGTGCTTAATGAATAATTCAGAATAAAATCAGCACTAATGTTGGAAAAATTCCTGGACTATAGTACTCGTAGCCAAACGTTTGACCACCCTCGTGACATTCCTACTCCAGTTGACATACCTCCCCCTTGCACTTGACATGCTATGCTCGGCCTGTGGCCATATGCAGCATTGATCCATGTAGGGAAATGTGAATATCTATTCGAGTGCCGACCCTAAAATTTTGGTGGTAGAACATATTGACATTTCGAAAACTTTCTTAATTCATTTCGAGAACAAAGTTCGGCTAGTTTGCAGTGTCTCCAAATTAAACCCACATTCTCAGGGACTCAGTTCACAGAGCGACCTTGTACTGGTTACACGCTTCACAATCGTCCAAGCAAATAAACATAGAGTAGAATGTTCCCCAATATTTGCGGGGACAACAGGAAGTTCCCTACTGTATGCACAGTATCAAAGGATAATGACAAACTTTCTCACCTTATATGTACCAAGATGCTCCACGACGCAAGGCAGATTGGCGTCTCTCCCCACCGCAACGGTTACATTTGGGATGGGTTGCGCGAAACGTGGCTCGTCCATCATTACTGAAACGTGAACAAAATTTCGATTAGATTACCTGCGGTAATTGAATTTAAAAAAAAAAAAAGAATTGCTTTTATACATTATTTACGCTCTCGTCGTATCAATACGTGTGCAAAGACATTTCGTCTTCCGCTAATCATTTAGAGTGAGTGTCGCATCGGACGACCAAACGAAGCGAAGATATTTGTAGAAGGGATTGTTGATAAGCACATTACAAACTTCAACTTTCTGGAAGCAATTAAAATTCCAAGCGTATAGTACATCGACAACGGCAACCCTGAGACTGACATAATTAAACTTCAACAAAGAATTTCCTGCCTGTTTGGTTAAATTATCTGTCCTTTATCGAGGTCTCTTTCTTCACTTGAGCGGGATTAAGATCCTTGTTAGGCTCATAATACCCAAGATCCATATTATTGCTAGAAGGATACATTATTTCAGAGAACCCTATATCGCTGGTTAACAAAATCCCTTCTACGGCACGGCGGCGGCGTTTTAAACGGTATGCCTAGGCGGTTTACTAACCATGGTAAAATTTTAGATTCTGGAGAATTCAAATTGTGGCAACAATTTTTATCTGAACTGGATATCGGTGGTACTCATTTAAAATACTGTTGCACAAATAAATAACAATAATCAATCTATATCTATATATACATACATATTCTATATAAAACAAAGTCGGGTTAGTTAGACCACTTATAACTAAAGAACGGCTGGACCGATTTTTATGATCTTTGATTTGTTGGATTCGTCTCCGCCTGGAGTAGCAGAATAACTATTAAAATATCCAAAAAAGAATTTATGAAGAAAATTCATTTTCTCATACATTTTGTATGGAACCGCTTTTTTGATGATATCTCGAGAACGCCTCGACCGATTTGGATGATTTTTTTTCGTTTTGTTCGTCTCAATAAAGGGGTGTCTTAAAAGAAAAGAAAATTCGGAAAAATCAAAAGGAAAAGCACAAAAAATAGTATATCGGAAAAGCACAATAGCTACTTTGATTAGATTATAACACTTTGAATGCAACAATTTTAGTCAAAGTAACACTTTGAATGCAAAAAATTTAAGTCAAAGTTTACTGAGATCATTTTACGACAGAAGTTTTATATACAGAATTTCAATTCAAAAGAAAAGGAGTGTAGAGCGGTGCGTTTTGATAAAAGCGTATAAAGGTTACCGGTCGATTTGTTTGTTTTGTGCGAGTGTTATTAATAAACTTATTGTGCGAGTATTATTATTTTAATGTTGTCTGTGATTTGTGTTAAAGAAAGCATATATGTAAAGAAACTTCAGCTGGCAGCAAACATGAGAGTTGCTTTGCTGAACGATCCATCTGGTCAAGATTTTTCCAAGCAATTGCTGACTATCGGATTAAATAAATAAATAAAGTATTCCCGAACATCATTGCTAACCACAAAAATTACGAATGGTTGAGTGAGCGAGCAATTTTAGCGGCTAAGAATAAAGATGTGGATGACTTAAACTTTGTAATTCAGAATCAAATCGTTGGTCTTCTGCATTCATTCAAATCTATTGACTGTGTAACAAACGAAGACGAAGCCACCAACTATCCAACTGAATTTTTAAACTCCTTGGATGTGCCTGGCTTACCACCAGCCACCACTGCTTCGAAAACTAAACCAACCAAAACTATGCAGTGGAACGCGTTTGGTGATAAGAAAACTGATGAGCAATGTGATTCACGCGACGATACTCAAAGGAACATTCAAAGGTGAGGAAGTTCTCATGCCGAGGATTCCGATGATCCCAACTGATATGCACTTTGAATTTAAACGAATTCAATTTCCGATTCGTCTTGCATTCGCCATAACGATTAACAAATCACAAGGCCAATCCTTGAGTGTTTGTGGTCTGAATTTAGAAAATGCATGTTTTTCTCATGGTCAGTTGTACGTGGCATGTTCACGTGTCGGCAAACCATCCGCTTTATTTGTTCTTGCGCCTGATAACAAAACAAAAAATGTCGTATATCACAAGGTGCTTCACTGAAGAGAATCAGCCCAAGTGTAAACCATGCAGCAAACAAATTCATTACTTCATCAAAGCAAATGTCTTGCCGACAAGCCATTGAAGTATACATATGTGATTTTTGTATTTTTATTTTCTTTATATGTATATACATATTATCCTAATATCCTAATTATCCTAATTGATTGATTGGCGGTACGAAGTTTGCCGGGTCAGGTAGTAGTTTAAATAAAAAGAAAAGTAATAAAAAATAACATAAGAACAAACTTGCCAAATTTTTATATAAATACATTCATATATGGCAAAACATTGCACACCCATATGTAGCGGTAGATGTGGAGAGATATTAGTAAACTATGTATTTGTTTTCATTTTTTATTTCTATGTATGTATATAAGTTAGTTTTTTTTTTATTTATGATGAATTGTAAACAAAAGAGTATGAAATGACAGTTCTTCCCCACACATACATACAGAATATATGTACATATATTCTTACATAGATATAGTACTTGCTGGTCCCAGACCAGGCACGTTGAGGAGACACATTTGAAGAAGAAGCAAGGAAGAAGATCAATTGAACACAGCTGATGAGAGTTGAATAAAAGAAAACTTCTGGCTATTTTGTATTGTTTAGTTTGTAGTTTTCGTTGCAGATACAAACATACATATGTCATTGAATTTTTTGCAATAATTTGGGTTAAAAAGCCCCTGCGTCTAAATTTTTTTACTAACTTGTTTTTTGAGAAGATAATCTGCATACATACATGTTGAAATTATACTTTTTCAATATGTAATTTCTTTAGCGTAGTGTAGGTATGTGTTGAAAATATTGAATAATTTTTATTGTAATTATTAAATAATGTCCAAAAATAATTGAATAATAATTATTTACAAATAAAATGTGTACAAATACATCAACAAAAATTGTAATCAAAATAAGCTCTATTACTGTATCAGAGAAATTGTTTACTTTTTTAATATAATTTATGATCGTTTCAAGGCTGCAAATTCTCACAAATCACCGCCAATATGTGAGCAAGAAAACAAGGTTTGCTTTATTTGTTCGTGGAATTTACGCCGTAGCACGTGCATTAGCATACACGCAACAGTGGCGTTATCGAGAGACACAAATTGCACGAAGCGCAGTAGCATTATCATCCCAACTCGTTCGGAGAGGTGGGCATTCATTTAAAACCAACGAACATTAAGCGTCCTTATCAAAATTTATGCAAAAACTTTCCACTCTCTGCAAAAATTTTCTTGCTTCGTGGTCGAAAAGAAAATTCAATTTTCAGGACCTTTCCAAAAAAAAACTGCAGTGCCACAGAGCACTCTTTTTGCATGACACTACTTAACTCCATTTAGGAGTTTTGGTCAATGTTCTTTGGAAAAGCATGCCCACTTTCATTTTACACTCAGTTCACACAAAATACCTTAGGCGAATTTTTGGCCTGCATCCAAATCGACCCATTTGTTGCCACTATCTACGGAGAAACACAAACTGAAGACAATCAGAACAAATGTGAGGCCAAGTTGATACCACCAGGACCTTCGTTGCTCAAGAGGCGAGACGGTGGCTGGGACCCGCCAGGAAAATGCTGAGATACTTTAAAGAAGGCATCACCCTTCCTTTTTGGACCATTTACTAATAAAAAGCAGAAGAAATATGTTTCCTTAATTTCAGTTAACTTTTTAATGGACTCAGAATGAAGGCTCACTGCACCGAGTGCTTTTCCACTCACAAGGGGGCCATTTTGATGGGGCGCGAAACAAGCTTTAAGCAGTAGCGGAGTCTAATAATTAGAGGGTCCTGCTGAGGTTCAAAAAGGGTAGCGGGGCAACTCTGGGAATTACCTGGATAAAACGAGGAATGGGTACACTTTTTTCGTAATTGATTTACTCTGATAGTAAGAGGGCGGATCGCGTCGGGTCAAAGGCTACGTCATGAAGGGCACAAAATAACGCCATACTGTATATTTAATGAGCCAATTACACTCAGGTGTGGGGAAAATGCAAATCTAAAAATTAAAGAGCACTTAGGCTGCTTGAATACTTGCTGAGTCTAGGATCACAAGGGGTTCGGAAAAAGAAGCAGTTGGTGTTGAAGTTAATTTGAAAATTGGAAAATATCAGAACTTTTGTTACATTTACTGATTTATCTAAAATAGGTTATATTATTAAAATCTTTTGTACCGTTACTAAAATTTTTATACTGTTATTCACATGAACCTAATAAAGTTATAGGCTCCGCTTAGTAACAAATTAAATTTGCATGTACCTACCAAATTTTGTATCTAAGATTTCCGCTTTCTGCAATGATTATACTTAGAGGAGTTATTTCACCCGGATTTCTACTTTTTCTTTTATGAAATAATATGTATCACTGCGAGCATTGAGCGTGCTAGCCTGAATTTATAGCCCCCACGTCTTCCGGATCCAATAAATTCGAAACTGAAAGCTGCTGAAAGTGAGCAAATGCATATTTATATTCTTTCATCATTATCGATTTATATCCATAATTAGGAGGAAGGCAGTGCGGCGAATACTACTTTATTTGCCATTGATTTTTAATCAACTTAGCTTTTCTTTTAACATAAAATAGTTTAATGTGTCAAAATATTTACTTTTGAAGAATCTATTTTGAAAACAACAAGATCGTCTTAAAAATTTATATTCAATTACAAAATATGAAATAAAAGTATTATAACTAATATATTTATACTTAGAAGACAAAAAACAAAAATAAATTTAGAAGAGCAAATAAGAAAAAAACAAACAAACAAAAATAGGAATGAAATCAACAAAACTAACTTCTCTAAGTCTCCTTTCCAGCATTTGCACCTGTCGTTGGGTCATTTGCGCCTGCTCTTAGAAAATCTTTCGCATTTCAAAATCCAATGTTGGAAAAAGCTTTTATATCAAATAACCCTGACATGACCACAATTTCATATTTGATCGAATATCCTTTGCCTGAAAATGTAAGTGATATAGCGGGATGTCATGTTCAATGTTACAAAAATTTTGTGACGGTAATGAAAAAGCCTCCCATGCACGTAAAAAAGATAATATTTTTAATCATCACCTCCCGATTGAAAACTTGTCAAACGATAGTTATTAACATATTTTTATAGAAAAATAAGTCAGCTGGCTGTAAGGTGGTGGATTTTATGTAAGCTGATCACATGAACTTGACGAAATGAAATATAAATTCAATGATTTCCTCTCGCATGAAACTGTGTCATGCCCGCTCCAGGCACGCGCCGTAAAAGGCCGAGAACAGGCGAGAATGCGAGTGTGGAGAGGTTTCACGGCTCTTCTCGGAGCTCACAGCTGTTCTCGCCTGTTCTCGCCTTGGTCCCCGATTCGGGTGGATAATTCTCAGCTTCACGGCGTGAAAGTAGGCTGTGAAGTTGGGCACAGGCCGCATTTGGCACGCTTTTATTGACAACAACAGCTGCCGCAGCTGATGTTTCGTCATCGCTTTGCGCGAACACAACTTGAGTGTGGCGAGGCGTTCCTGTCCGCGACTTCTCGCGGTGGTCACGGTGTGTGTTCGGGGCGCGACGTCCACGATTGTCCACCAATTTTTTTCGTTTGTCCACCCTTAGTTTCAAAATGGCGGCCAAAAAACGTTTTGTGCGAATTTTTCACTAGGTAATGCCCTAAAATTGCAAAAAAAACCATTTTAAACCACATAGGTCGTTTGTCCACGATTGTCCACCAATTTTTTTCGTTTGTCCACCCTTAGTTTCAAAATGGCGAGTTGAAGAGCTTAATGTTTTAAATACCGCTGCACAGATTCTAAATGAAGAAATACATAAAATATATCAGAGAAAGTTATCTGTCCAAATTACGACCAAACATTTAAAAGAAGATGAATGTGATATACCGCAAATATTGATAAATTTCTATACAAAGGTGATTTCTGGTGTAAACTATCGAAAAAGGAAAAATAAAAAAACAGCAAGGTTAGCTAAATCGTTTTCTGAAGATCTCATTTATGCTGTTTCTAATGGCCGAATAAAATCATCAAAACAAATGTGTCTTGGAATGACTTTAAAAAGTTTGACTATTTTAGAAAGATATGTGCAATCTGAGCCACCGAAAGATACGGATGCCATGGTATACGATGGATATTTCATATTACCTACATCTGATGAAAGATGTGCCGGTCAATTTTGGAAATATTTCAAAGAAAGTGCTGCAAACCATATGTGCGAGTAGAGCAAGAATCATTGTAGTAGCCTTTGATCGATACATTTTTCCATCTAGCAAAGACACTGAACACAAACTACGAGGCATGCAGCAAACCGACTTTCGTATCGATGGCTCTGACTACATAAGTGCGACGAAAAGACTTTTCAAATGAGCTGAAAAATACGAATTTTAAAGAAGCACAGTTTTTGATTCAACGTTGGAGAGAAGATTAAATGGCACCGTATATTAATAATAAAATTATTGCCAGGTATGTAATCCTTAGACATTGGCTACTTTTTTATTTTCTTATTAAAACGTATTAAGAATAGGGATTTTTCTCCCAACAGTTTCTTGCACCACACCGACTTCCATGCAGACTTGATTATTTTTTGATAATTTACCAATATTAGCTAACATTATAATTAACACGTCGGTGTCGGAACAATGATTGGAAACATTTGCATCAAAGTCTGGTTGACAAATGTGGAAGATCATCTTCGTACTTTTTCTTTCTTAATGTTATTGCAAATATCGGTAGGTACTGTTTACATCAGCATATGATTTCTCTGCAATTACTTCACTTTCCAAGTTATTTACAATTATAGATTCAAATCCAGAAATAAAACACGCAACCCTGTCGCCCTCATTGATGTGCTCAATCTCACACAGTTAGACTGTGCCTACACTAGGCCCGAACCGAACCGAACCGAACCGAACCGACCGAACCGAACCGAAATATTCGGATCCGAAATCATGCCTACACTGCAACCGATCCGATCAAATAGAATTTAACAAAAAGCCATCAGTACAAGTTGAGATCGCGAAGAAGTTCAAGCTTTTACATAGCGTTAATTACGTTCACAGTTTATAAATCATCCACAAGCGTCAGGAATCCTCGAAGAAGAAGAGGAGGAGTGTCTGCACAGTCTATCAAAATTAGAAGTGGAAGAGTTCGAGGATATAAAGTCGGGGTACCGCATAAAATTTTACTTTGACGACAATGGCTTTTTCGAAAATAAAGTCTTGACAAAAGAATTTCACTTGAGCACTAACAGTAAGTTGCTCGAACAAATCACACATGCGTGAGGCTGTTAACGCACGTAGGGGGAATACGCAATGAAACGGACACTACAGATATCTTAAAAAATTCTGAACAAATATTCATGTCCTTTCGTTGTTGGCAACACTGATGACCATAGATAAACCCACAATAACGACAGATTCCGGCAGCCATTATTTCGTTTACTTCTTCGCACGTTGTTGCAGTGCATGAGTTTTGTAAAAAATATCGTATATTTGCAAACTGATTTAAACTTCGATAATAACTTAAGCTACAATTGTGATGGTTGTATTTGTTGTCACATATTCTCAAGAAGATACGGAACGGTGAGTTATAATCTTACCTATACATACTTAATGTTGTACCAAAATGTTTGACTTATTTAAATATTGTATTGTATTGTATTGTGTAAAAGCAAAGAATTTGTGAAACATGGGGTATTCATGTGGCTCAAAGAGTATGGCATTGGTTCCTTTCAAGACACCCATTGTCCTATTCAATGCTACCTGTGTTTTGAAACGGACATAAGTGAGTTAAAAACAATCATAATATTTCTTACAATAAATTTAATTTTCATAAAATATGGTGTATGAATAATTATACAATATTATCTCCGAATTCCTTAAGGTCAGTTAACGAGTTCCTAAGTTTTTAACTACAGTTTGTAATAATACTTCAAAGTTAAACACCCGTTCCTGGCGGATCTCCCCTACGCACGCAACGCACGCGTTGGTTGCACTGATATATAGAACTAGACTGCTAATCTAAGACAAAATCACCACAAAATTGAAACCATTTTGTGACATATGATTCGCTATCTCTTTCCCCCTTCCGGCCCCCAGGCCCATATGCTAGACAAAGTAGAATATGTTTTTATATATCTAGCTCCTCTTCCGGCCCCGAGCTGCTCAAGTATTAATAAATGCTCAAAATGTAGGGCAAAAGGAAAGGAGCGGTTTTGTGACAATTTATATTTATGCATTTTCTTAATTTTAACATGTACTGCAAATAATTTAATAGTTTTTTTTATCACACTTGCTTCCGAAGCCAGGTTTGCACCTCCACTCCAGTCCAGTCCAGATCTATATGTCAGTGGTTGGCTTTGTCACCAGCTGTAGGCATTCCAAGGGACGGATCCGGGTTTGTTAATCTCGCAAATCTTCGGAAAATTGCATTTATAATAGAAAAAAAGAAACGGACTTATTGATATTATGGGGATTTGAAGCAAATAACATTTAGGTTTTTTAATACGCTTTTATTAGGTCGACCTGTATGTTACTATATGTAATGCAATCTAAGGAACCAAATTCAACCATTTTTAATTGTTGTGTCATCATGAAACTTTACCATTGTGTGTAGTTCTGAGAACAACCCAATAATAAGGGTGTTTATTTAATTGTCTGCTACTTGTGGGAAGAAAACAGTAAAAGCTTACGGGGAAGACACTATCTGGATATACTTTAAACATATGACTTTTCAAAAATGTCGACTCATACGGTGTAAGCAAATTCATATGTCTCCTATGATCAGACATTTAAAATATCATATGACTTTTTCACAATTAGGATTGATTCTAAATTGTTATGCGAAGTCATATGACTTTTTAGACGATCACGGTTCGGAAGGAAGTTTTGTTGTAAAAATGGAGAGGAATTCGAAGAAAAGAAGGTAAATATAATTATTATCTTAATTAAAAGCGTCAGGAATCCTCGAAGAATAAGAGGAGGAGTGTCTGCACAGTCTATCGAAATTAGAAGTGGAAGAGTTCGAGGATATAAAATCGGGGTACCGCATAAAATTTTACTTTGACGACAATGGCTTTTCCGAAAATAAAGTCTTGACAAAAGAATTTCACTTGAGCACTAACAGTAAGTTGCTCGAACAAATCACACATGCGTGAGGCTGTTAACGCACGTAGGGGGAATACGCAATGAAACGGACGCGTTATGAAACGGACACTACAGATATCTTAAAAAATTCTGAACAAATATTCATGTCTTTTCGTTGTTGGCAGCACTGATGACCATAGATAAACCCACAATAACGACAGATTCCGGCAGCCATTATTTCGTTTACTTTTTCGCACGTTGTTGAAGTGCATGAGTTTTGTAAAAAATATCGTATATTTGCAAACTGATTTAAACTTCGATAATAACTTAAGCTACAATTGTGATGGTTGTATTTGTTGTCACATATTCTCAAGAAGATACGGAACGGTGAGTTATAATCTTATCTATACATACTTAATTATTTGGAATTTGGTTAAAATGTTTTTAGGTTAGATTCGCAATGAATCGGACAGGTACCGTCGCGTTGAAACAGACTAAGATGTTGAGAGTCTAATTATTTTATGTTGTTTTTTTTTTCTTTTTGTAATTTTTAATTTTATGATCTCAGTTTGAGTTGTACCAAAGTGTTTGACTTATTTAAATAAGTGTTATTGTGTAAAAAAATTGATACCTACTATATTGTTACCAAATTGAAACTAAGACTAAGAAGTTGAGATTCTAATTATTTTGTGTTGTTGTTTTTTTGTAATTGTTTATATTATGATCTCAGTTTATGTTGTACCAAAATGTTGACTTATTTAAATATTGTATTGTATTGTATTGTGTAAAAGCAAAGAATTTGTGAAACATTGAGTATTCATGTGGCTCAAAGAGTATGGCATTGGTTCCTTTCAAGACACCCATTGTCCTATTCAATGCTACCTGTGTTATGAAACGGGTTATGAAACGGGTTATGAAACGGACATAAGTGAGTTAAAAACAATTATAATATTTCTAACAATAAATTTAATTTTCATAAAATATGGTGCATGAATAATTATACAATTTTATATCCGAATTCCTTAAGGACAGTTAACGAGTCCCTAAGTTTTTAACTACAGTTTATAATAATACTTCAAAGTTACATCCGTTCCTGACGGATCTCCCCTACGCACGCAACGCACGCGTTGGTTGCACTAATATATATGTAGAAATGGAATGCTAATCTAAGACAAAATCGCACCACAAAATTGAAACCATTTTTTGACCTATGATTCGCTATCTCTTTCCCCCTTCCGGCCCCCAGGCCCATATGCAAGACAAAGTAGAATATGTTTTTATGTATCTATTAGCTCTTGCGTTTTTCCGGCCCCGAGCTGCGCAATGTCGGAAGTATTATTAATAAATTCTCAAAATGTAGGGCAAAAGGAAAGGCGCGGTTTTGTGACAATTTATATTTATGCATTTTCTTAATTTTAACATGTACATACCTACTGCAAATAATTTAATAGTTTTTTTTATCACACTTGCTTCCGAAGCCAGGTTTGCACCTCCACTCCAGTCCAGTCCAGATCTATATGTCAGTGGTTGGCTTTGTCACCAGCTGAAGGCATTCCAAGGGACGGATCCGGGTTTGTTAATATCGCAAATCTTCGGAAAATTGCATTTATAATAGAAAAAAAAGAAACGGACTTATTGGTATTATGGGGATTTGAAGCAAATAACATTTAGGTTTTTTAATACGCTTTTATTAGGTCGACCTGTATGTTACTATGTAATGCAATCTAAGGAACCGAATTCAACCATTTTTAATTGTTGTGTCATCATGAAACTCGAGTCATACGGTGTAAGCAAATTCATATGTTTCCTATGATCAGACATTTAAAATATCATATGACTTTTTCACAATTAGAATTGATTCTAAATTGTTATGCGAAGTCATATGACTTTTTAGACGATTACGTTTCGGAAGGAAGTTTTGTTGTAAAAATGGAGAGGGAATTCGAAGAAAAGAAGGTAGATATAATTATTATCTTAATTAAAATGTGTGTGGTCCAACTTTTTTCAATAATTAAGAAAATGTTTCTTTTTGCATTCTTGTATAATTTTGAAAAGAATCTAAATCTTCAAACTGCACTTCATTTAATATATGCGTAAGTTGTGTTATGTCACGACCAGAATTTCTCATCAAAAGCCACTTTCTACTCCACTTGACCTTTTTGCATTTTTATTTTTAATTATTTCTGTATTACTACTCAAATAGGTATAAACAACAAACACAAGAATGCTATGATTCCAACATGCTATGATACGTAATATTATAGTATAGTCATTTGGTCTCCAGAGCAATTGCGGATAAAATAGGTAAATTATAAAGAAGTGTTATACAATAATAAAAGGTTTGAATAAAATGACGCTATTTTTTTAATTAATCAATTTAATTACTATTTAGTTGATTACAATAAAATCACCGTTTCTTATAAATTTAGAGCCTCCGATGTGAAGTTTTTATTTTTCCTTCAGACTACTGTGATTTCCCACTATTGCTGTGATTGCTGAATTTAGCCGAGTAGGGAAATCACAGTAGTTCGTCTTGATGACGTCACTGTGGCTGAATCTCGACGCCACAACTATTTTACGGGAAGCTTTAAAATAATTAATTTTTTCGTTTTAGTTACTTGTTACTATCTTCGATTTTTCGAAGGGTTCATTAAAATACGTCAATAATCTTTTTTTGTTGAACTCCAGTAATTACTTTTCTGAGTGTAGGTATTTGTGTTAACTCAGTAAATCCATTCAGGGCATTCATTATTAGTTATT
Organism: Machimus atricapillus; assembly: GCA_933228815.1. Classification (NCBI taxonomy): domain Eukaryota; kingdom Metazoa; phylum Arthropoda; class Insecta; order Diptera; family Asilidae; genus Machimus; species Machimus atricapillus. The sequence goes on from OW121784.1 coordinate 33,775,651, forward strand.
TGTTATAGTTGAGTGATTTCATTATAAATAGTAAACATTGTATTTTGTGTTGGTAATCAAAGCGGCGCTAATTCATTTTGCAAAATGCAGACAAAGTTCCTGCAAGCATAATAACTTGGAAATGTAAATCGTCTGGTAGTTGCCGCTCGCCCATGTCACAGATGCATTTCCACTTCATTAATGCTCTATGGCGAGCTCTGGGTCGATAACACTAAACTCAAAAAGCATTATATATACTAAATATACATACAATAGCCTAGAGCAGGACTAAAATTCAGGAAGTTTCTTCTAATTTCATATTCTGAGCATTTCTGATAATAGTCTTGCCAGCACAGAGTGTATTGCATGCCAGCTAAATGCTTCAAAAAATTATTATTAATAAAATTAAATAGAAGTTGGTGAACTTGAAGCCAACAGCAAAAGAAAATAAAAATGGTTTCTCTGGGAGCTTTATTATTAATTGTGGAAAGGTGCTCGTTGTGAAAGCACGCCGGGAGCAATCTTCCCTATTTTTTTTTTGTTTTTTAATTTTAAAAGGTAGTGTCAAGTCTTTTATAGTTTTATTTACATATTTCCTTAAATTGTGTGAAGTAGGAAAAGATAGGCGAGTAGCTTGGTATTAGAGAAAGTGGTCTAGTACGACCACAACCAGTAATTTGCAAGAAAAAGGGACAGCCAACACGGGCTGCGGTAGAATAATTGAAAACCCAGAGGAATTTAACCCAACTTATTGGGCCGCCTTCTGTAAAATATTAAACGTGGCCTGGGTCCAAACGTCTAATTATCGGAAGAACTTCGCAGAGAGTTTGTAATTAATCAGATATGCAGCACACCACAAAGCCGAGTCTATCCGAGAGCCTATTACGTGTTAATCCGTTTCGTCCTGTGCATAAACATGGGCTCTCTAGAGACAATCGGTTGAAACAGTCTTGCCAATAAATTGACATCCCGGACAGGCTATTCATATCAAGAGTATCTGGCAGCCATTCATCTAATGAGCTGAAGGGCAATAAATATGAGATACATCCCCTGACACAACACGGACACGATGACGATGAAGGGCCAGCCACAGCTACAGCGGCAGTATAGCAAGGACAGCCCAAAAGATACCCAACAAACAGTCCCAACAATATGAGTTGTATCAAATAATAACGTCATTTGTTATTGTGGGCGGCCTGTGCAAGGGTCAACTACGCCAAGAAATTCGGGACCCACACGGCCGGGATGATAACTCGGATGTAGACTGCTCCCAACACAAAATGGCATGCGGTACGTGACCCAAATTAAAACCGTTCCCAGTATTGTTTCACTTTTGTCTGACTTGCTTTGGACTTGTGTATTTCTTGGCTTTCGTGTTTATAATTTAGTGCTCACATTTGGGCCATAAATAATTCTGGGCCGGGTGCCGAGGGACAAGATGTACAAAAAATAAGCGACAAAAAAATGGCCGGGGATGCTCCTCAAATTGACGCTTGTAAGAAATTACTGCAGTTTTATGTTACTTTTACACATGATCTCCAAGGAAATAAACTGTCTGTACCGCTCCAGAAAAGGATACGCTAAGTCAGGAATAATTACCCAAAGGAACAGAGGAGTTAACGCAGCGCTGTAAATTCATCTTGTTGCCCATTACTCCCCTGGTCGAGCTCTGTTGTAATGAGAAGGTTTGTATAAGAAGAAAATTTATCGCTTGGCTTTCGCCGTTTTTAAGACTCATTAAATTTATTCCCACAATTGTTGGAGAATTATCTTCTTCCGTGCAGTCATATGATTTTTCGGTTTGATTTCTACTCGCGTTCGATGCTGTGATTCGCTTTCTTGTTGACGCGGAACAATTATTTTTGAAATCGATACTACGTGACCAAATATGGAGGTCGGCCTCCATTTAAATATTATTTAAAATATTTATTTTTTTAAATTTGTTTTATAGTTTTATTTCAACTTTTATTGTTATTTTTAAATTGTTTTAGTTTATTATTTACATAATATTCAATAAATTAATTTATTCGTAAAATTGAAACTTTATTTAATTTTAATTCGACCTTCGCTTCTAAATGACAAACCGAAACTGAATTTTTTACTATTTTTTTCTAAAAACAAAACGATAGCCTACTACAATTTTTACAAAATAAGCACAGCCTGCTTTCACACAACACACATCAAGTACCGCCACACTGCTCCCCTCCCATAGGTCACCAATAATGGAGGTCGGTCTCCATTTAAATTTTATTTAAAATATTTATTTTTTTAAATTTGTTTTATAGTTTTATTTCTACTTTTATTATTATTTTTAAATTGTTTTACTTTATTATTTACATAATATTCAATTAATAAATTTATTTTTAAAATTGAAACTTTATTTAATTTTAATTCGACCTTCGCTTCTAAATGACAAACCGAAACTGAATTTTTTACATTAATTTTTTCTAAAAACAAAACGACGGCCTACTACAATTTTTACAAAATAATCACAGCCTGCTTTCACACAACACACATCAGGTACCCGCGCATGTTGAATCCCCTTGAGATTATAAATTGAAAAGTGTTATGGAGCTGGTCTCCATAGTAATTACTAAATATAATTTATTTTATATTTTGAGATTATTATTTACTAACGAATTTATATTTATTGTTAACGAATAATTATTTATTGTTATTGCTTTAATTTATTGATTGATTTTTCGTTATTATTCATTTACATAATTAAAGTGAATTGTGAAAGTTTCTTAATAAACTGACACACATATGTATGTAAAAATATTTTATTTTCTTGCTACTTTTGAACCACTTGAGTGAATTTTATATAAAATCGAACATTGAATATTCCGACTGCCTGTCGCCACAGGATGATTACAATTTATATATATTTTTTTTTAGTTCAAAATAATTCCATATCTCAAATATTTGTATGATTAATTTGCAAAGATTATTTTCGAAGAGAATTTTTTCTTTGCAAAAATAATTCCTGAACATTACCAAAAAATTAAAAATATCGACTTGTAGAATATGATAGTAAATAGCTAGCCATACACGCGTGCAAGCAATCTTGTGCATCTTTCCTCCCGGAAATCTCGTGGAATTGTGTGGCGGGTGCTAAAATGCTCGTTCGCAACACACGATACACTCTTTCCGAACGGAAACCTACAATGCATTGCATTATTTTTTCATTCAATATTCAAATACACTCAAAAACCGATTTTTTTTAGTTTTCATCCTCTTTTTCTCAAAAACGTGACGTGATGACGAAGACAAAAGAATTTCACGTTAAGGATTAGCTATCATTAAACAAATCAAAAAATACATCTCATACAAAGGACACAACAAAAATTGAATTTTGTAAACTAGTGTTATTTAAATACGGTATGACAAACAGGCAAAAAATAGCAATTGTGTCTGCTTTTATGTATTTAGCCAGTGTGAAAATGACTAAAAAGAAGGCTAGTACATTTTTGTTTTTATATTCCGGACTTTTAACTTTCCACAAACTATTACAATTAGCAAATTTCAGCAGGCGGTCTTATCGGTTGACAGCAGCGCGAGATTTTGTGAATTTTAATAAATTTAATAGCTTTTTAATTAATTTACATTAAAATAGTGGATTTCGAGTGTGTTTGGTTTACGGTTTTTCGTTTTTAGCGTATAGTGCCTAGTTCCATTTAGTTAGAGTAGCTTTAAACCCGAGTACGATGAGCAACACCAGCCCGGGTGAGGTGAGCGACTTGGCGGGACCCTCTCGTTCTGATCGTCAACGGAGTGCAGCCACAGTGAGCTCGCAGCACATATTTCAGTGGCAGAGTAACGAGCACCCAACGGCAAATGCAATGTCTCCACCTAGTGCAGAAGCTCGCAAGCGCAAGTATAACTTGGCGCATCAAGGACCGTTCAACGTGTTCATTAGGGAAGCCAGCTCTAAACTGAAACCGGTTGCAATGGCCATCTCAATCAATAAAAAATTCAAATCGGTCGTTCTAATAAAACCAAGCAGAGATCGCATCAAAGTGGTCTTTACTGACTGTGAGGAAGCTAATGCCATGTTATGCGATTCAACATTTGCCAACTATCATGTGTATATCCCAGCTGAATCCACAGAAATATGCGGTGTAGTCAACTACAGCGACATTGGCGACTGCAATGACATCAACGATATAGTGTCAAACGGTAAGGGCAGATTTGCAAGCGGATTCCTCCCTGATACAGAAGTCCTGGAAGTGAAACATTTGTACAGGAAAGCTGATCCAGACTCTGATGAACTTATTCCGACAAATTCAATTAAGGTTACATTCTCCGGTCAGATCCTGCCAAAATACTTGGCCATAGGAAACTTACTCGTTACAGTTCGCGCATTCGTTCACAAGCCTATGTTTTGCGAAACTTGCCAAAATTTCGGGCATACTAACAAATTTTGCAAGCGTAAGCCAAAATGTGCGCACTGCTTATCAGATCACCTGTCTAGGGACTGCCCAACCCCAAACGAGCTATGTCCGTACTGTCTCTCGAGGCATGCGGAGGGAAAGCCCAACTGTGCCTTCTTCCGCGAAGTGAACGATGGCTTCAAGGTGAAACAGGCGAACCGTAGGCGCTCCCGAAAGGCCCAAGCTGTAGCGGCAGCTCAACAAAAGACTGCATTCGGTCGTCAAATGGTAGACGATATAAATTTCCCAACTCTAGGCAATCGATTTGCGCCGCTCGCAAAGGCATTTCCAATCGAGCAGCCACCGGCAGCACCACCGCTCAGTGGCCCTCAACATTCACAAAGACACCAGAGCAACACTCCGCTTCCTCCAACCAACCCATACGCTCGTTTCACGCAATCGACTAAGCGCCGCCTACCTCATCTGTATCCGAGTAACGCCGCAAAGAGGTCGAAGCCCATTATCGATCAACGAGTTCTGTCTCAAAGTAACAATATACCCGCTGCTTCCCCTCGCACCTTCTCCAGTGTAGCAGTGAGAGCAGAAAAAACGACCCCTGTCGGCCCAGAGACCCAAACGCCAGCATATCTAGTGTCTTTAAAACAGGCCATCTCAGCTGTAGTAGAAAAGTCCAGCCTCCCACATATTTGGAAAACTCTCATAGCTAGCATTATGGATCCTCTGCTACAGGCTATACAAGCACAAATCCCAGCGATCATCAGCGCCCTCGCTAACTCACAATAATTTACCCTTAATGGCTAACGAACTAAAAATCTTGCAGTGGAATTGTCGCAGCATTCGCAGCAAATTAGATGACCTGATGTTACTAGTTCATGAACACAATCCTGATGTGATAGCTCTGTCCGAGACGTGGCTTAAAGAAACTTCGAACTGCAACATTCGCGGCTATTCAATCGCTAGACAGGATCGTCAAGACGGTTTCGGTGGGGTTCTCATAGCATGCAGAAACGACATCATCGCAGCTCGGTTAAACCTCAATACTTCGCTGGAATGCGCAGCCTGCTCGATCCAATTCGCGAACAGAAATTTAACAATCGTCAGCATGTACATCAGTCCATCGTCGATAATTAGCTTGGCTACTCTGACAAATTTATTTGACCAACTCCCGCAGCCGATGCTGATGCTGGGTGACCTTAACGCGCATAATCATCAATGGGGCTCAAGCTACGACGATCAAAGGTCCCAAACGCTAATAGACGCATTTGACGACTATGACCTGACGACGCTTAATTCGGGGCAGTTCACCCATATTGCTTGCCCACCGTCGCCTTGTAGCTGCATTGACCTAAGTGTATGCTCCTCGAATATTGCTCTTGACTGCAACTGGAGAGTCTTAGACCACACACATGGTAGCGACCATTTACCGATCATCGTGACTTTCAGCAGATTCAGCCCACCACTGTCGAGTATCCACCAATCACCACTCAACCTTTCCAAAGGTATTAATTGGAGTATATATGCAGAGACGGTTTCTCAAGCATTACGAACGGCCTGCGAACAAACTTCATGCCATCCGTTGGAAGCCAGATACCAAGCCTTCACCGAAGCGATTATCGAAAGCGCACAAGTTGCTCTTCCGCACCGACGAAACGAGCAAGTAGCATCCAGGCGTACCGATAGGAAACCGAAACCTTGGTGGAATGACGAACTCTCTACACTGTTCCGTGACAAAAAAACAGCGTTCGATAACTTCAAACGGATTGGGGGCCGAACAGAGTTTCTTGAGTACAACCGAATTCAGGCAAAATTCAGGCTGGTAAAAAATAAGGCAAAACAATGCAAATGGAAAGAGTTCTGCTCGTCTTTCAACAAAGATACACCCATCTCAACACTGTTTTCACTGGCACGGCGGTTCAGAAACAAGTCAACCCCCTATAGAGCACTTAGCACAGGAGGGTGGATCAGTGATTTCGCCCAGAAATTAGCCCCTCCATATGTCATCAACCGCCGCAACCCTGAGACTCTGGCTGGAGCGGTGACGCTTTTCGATCATCCACTTTCACAGGATGAACTGAACTGCGCTCTTCGAGCGTGCAACAACTCTGCCCCTGGTCTGGATAAAATTCCGTTCGCACTTTTGAAAAATTTACCAGCGGAAGCAAAGTTATTGCTTCTGAGTATCCTGAACGACATATGGCGCTCAGAAGACATACCTAAATCCTGGTACAAATGCAAGGTCATTGCTATCCTCAAACCGGAAAAAGATGCGAACGCAGCCTCCTCGTACAGACCGATTTGCCTTCTCTCGTGCATGCGCAAACTGCTAGAAAAGATGCTAAACTCCCGCCTAGATTACTGGATGGAATCAAATTGCATCAGTGCCAAATCTCAATTTGGTTTTAAAAAAGGTTTCGGAACCCTTGACTGCATATCAATTCTGGCGACAGATCTGGATACAATTCTCGCCCGTAAACATTCCAGCCTTGCAGTATTTATGGACATCTCGTCAGCGTATGACGATGTGCAGATCGATACTTTATGTGATATAATGGTAAACCTAAAGGTCCCATCAAAAGCTGTTTCGCTTATTTATAAGCTATTTCACAAGCGCCATCTCCACTTTTACGTCAACAACAGGGAAGTAGACTTCCGTATTGGCTATAAGGGCTTGGCCCAAGGCTCATCTCTTTCCCCGCTACTTTATAACATCTACACAATCAATGTAGAGCGTCAAATCCCGGCGAATATTAAGATTCTACAGTATGCAGACGATGTCGTAATTTATTCATCTAGCCGAGACCCTAACTCGCTAACAGATGGTACCCAAAGCGCTCTTAACTTATTAGACGCCGAATACAAACGCCTTGGACTGGAGATCTCGCATGCAAAATCGGAATTCGTTGTCTTCTCACGAAAACATAATCTACCACCTATCGTCCTAAGAGTGGGCGAAGCGCAACTACAACGCTCTACCAGTTTTAAGTACCTGGGTGTGGAGTTTGATGCCAAATGCACATGGAAGCTCCACTCTGAACGGATTATCATGAAGTGCCAGAAAAGAATCAACTTTTTGCGTACGATCTCCGGTTACTCTTGGGGAGCCCACCCAAGCTCTATGCTTGTGCTGTACAAGTCCACCATCAGGTCAATTATAGAATATGGTTCGTTCGCATTCCAAACGATGGCAAAAACTCATGCCACAAAAATTAGCCGCATCCAATGGAGAGCCCTACGTATCTGTCTAGGACTAAGGTCATCGACCCATACGGGCACATTGGAAGTTCAGGCCGGGATGATCCCAATTGATATACGATGGCGTAAACTTGCGGATAAGCACATATTGAAGTCGTTTGCAGGCCCTAGCAAACGGCTCCGCTCCAGCCTGTTGTCCCTCAAAGAGCGATTCCCGCTGCACAAACGGTCGGTGATGATACCGGACTGCACGGCGGCCATAAATCAATCCGACAAGTTCCCGTGCTATTCGTATCCTTTCTTTAGCATTATACACAGGCCACACGTATCCTGGCACTTGCGGGACGAACTGAAGAAACTGAAAGACCCTCCGAACGAAGTAATCTTATCGCTTTTCAATCAGATGCTGGACAAGTTTTCCCCACAGGAATGTATATACACGGACGGATCTCAGACAGCCTCGGGAACTGGAGCCGCCTTCTATGCCAATGATGAGTCATTCTACATGACAAAAATTTCGGAGCCTGCATCAGTGTTTCTAGGGGAACTCATCGCGATCTCAAAGGCAGTAGAAAGCATAGGCGTTAAATATTGTGGCCGCTATTTGATCGCCTCAGACAGTATGTCTGCCCTGGAGGCACTCTCCAATTCCTGGTTCTCGACCCAAACAGTAGACCTAATATACCACGTCCGACACGGACTCTACGGTCTTAAATGTCGAGGTTTTTCAGTCTCACTGGTTTGGGTCCCGGCCCACAAAGGAATTCCCGGCAATGAAGCTGCAGATAATCTGGCAAAAAGAGCGATCCTCGAATCTGATCAATCCTCCGACTACACTACATGGCTCAATTACATCCCCGAATTGAGCAAATCGTATTTACGCATTTGGCAAGAAAGGTGGACGCAAGGCGATCTAGGTCGCTTCTTCTACAGCATCTCACCCCAAATAACCGACCAACAGCCGTGGTTCCAGAAATTTGAGGGTCAACTCAACAGGGCTGAGTTGCAGTCCATCTGTCGTATTGCTGCAAACCACTATGGGCTAAACAATCATCTGAATCGTTTTGAGATTGTCGATTCTCCGCAGTGCCCAGTCTGCAATGCTTATGAGACGCCGGACCACGTACTCTTCATCTGCCCCAGATTAGCAGGCAATAGGAGCGAGCTATCTACGACGTTACTTGCAAAAGGATTTCGGCCTCCTTTCAACATTAGGGATATCATTGCCACCTCCACATCGGCAGACATACCTCGGGCGGTCCATAAATCCCTCTACAGCAGCAACATCAAAATTTAAAAAAAAAAAAAAAAAAATGAGAATGGTTTACTTCATTTCAGATTTCCTGCCCCATTATGTAAAAACAAAAGGCAATAAAAAAAAAAAAAAAAAGAAAAAAAAAAAAAAAAAAAAAAAAAAAAAAAAAAAAAAAAAACTTTCCACAATGCCACATGTTTTTTATAAATGGCTATGGAAATTAATTAGGAATTCCTTTGGCAAAATCCTCAAATCTGCCGTAACTTAACCATTAAACCTGTCGTCGCATGGAGGCGTTTTGCAACTGCCGAACGAAGGAAAGCAGCAGGGAATGCTCGCACACGCAATTGGAAGTGTGTGGCTCTCAGAAGGATAAACTGCGGGGAAATCGTGTATGGCTAGCAAATACAATGCATCCTCTCCTCTGCATTCTTAGGAGGCAGAAAATTAAAATATCTAGCTTGTGATTGCGATGCTTAAACAGTGACTCTTTTATATTTCAATCACCAGAAAAAAAATTAAAATTTTTCAAGTCTTAAATTGCAAGTCAATCAAATTAATGTACATATAATATATTTCTATGAATTTATGTTATAACTATTTAAAAATGAAATCCAATTTACGTTCTTTAATAATTCTACAGACATTATACTCTTGTCTTCATAATAATTTTGAGGTTCGAGGTCTCTAGAATAAATTCCTAGAAAGAAATAATATTAAAATATAAAGGACCCCACACAAAATGTATGGAAAAGGCCTTTCGGTGAAATGAGCTGAAATTTTGGGAGTAAGTAATTTTTGTGATGCTGATCAAAAGTCCCAATGGGCTGAAAGCTCCACAATGGCTACTTTTTGATTTATAGCGGGTTGAAGTTGCGAAAAATTGACAATGGGTCCACCTAGAAAATGCTTAATAAGTTCTTTCAGAGACATCCTACAATACTGGTTGATAACGCATTGGAAAGCTGAGTCCTCAGGCTTTACAACGATACCACCCACGGCCAAAGTCGCTAACAAAAAAGCGTGAGAGACCGCGTCAAACTACGAAAATGGCGATTTCAAAGCCCAAAATTTGACCTTGATCCTTCATTCTTCCGGTTTTTTGTATGGGAAGATCGAAACTTTTTTCGAGAAAAAGCTTCCCTGTCATCTAGCCTTTCTCAAGAAAAAAACCGCACTCGAATACGACGGCGCGTTCCGAAGTTATTCGTCTTCGATGGTTCAGCCCTACGGAGCAGATGCTCGATGTGACGTCACTTTGCAATTGGACTTCATTGCGGATAGTGGGTTTTGTTGTTGTATTAATTATTATAACACAAATAACTTCGGAACGCGCCGTCGGATTCGAGTGCGGTTTTTTTCCTGAGAAAGGCTAGATGACAGGGAAAAAATTGACAATGGGTCCACCTAGATAATGCTTAATAAGTCCTTTCAGAGACATCCTACAATACTGGTTGATAACGCATTGGAAAGCTGAGCCTTCAGCAATGAAGTCCAATTGGAAAGTGACGTCACATCGAGCATCTGCTCCGTAGGACTCAAACATCGAAGACGAATAAATTCGAAGCGCGCCGTCGGATTAGAGTGAGGTTTTTTTCTGAGAAAGGCCCCCTAAAAATTTTTTGATCTTCCCATACAAAAAACCGGCAAAACGAAGGGTCAAGGTCAAAATTTGGGCTTTGAAATTGGCATTTTCGAAGTTTGACGCGGTCTCTCCCGCTTTTTTGTTAGCGGATTGTTCCGTGGGTGGTATCGTTGGAAAGCCTGAAGGCTCAGCTTTCCAATGCGTTATTAACCAGGATGTCTTTGAAAGAACTTATTAAGCATTATCTAGGTGGACCCATTGTCAATTTTTCGCAAATTCAACCCGCTATAAATGAAAAAGTAGCCATTGTGGAGCTTTCAGCCCATTGGTACTTTTGATCAGCATCACAAAAACTACTTACTCCCAAAATTTCAGCTCATTTCACCGAAAGGCCTTTTCCATACATTTTGTGCGGGGTCCTTTATATAAAAAATAATAATTTTATTTAAATTTAAACTTTATTTTAAAAATAAAATTGTGTAATGTCAAAAAGTAATTAATAATTTTCTTGCAAAACTTCAAGTTTTTTTAAATCAATGTTTCTAACAAATTAATTAAAAAAGACCTCACATACCAGCGTCGTTCCAGAAAAAGTTTATCAGAGCACAAAATTAATCAGTTTATTTAAGCTTGGAACATTTAATTCAATAAATTCTGGAAAGACCCATGCTACACTTCAAACTCATAAGTTAGTAGGTATTTCTGACGGTCGTTAAAGAATTCAAAGAGAGTTAACATTTTTGGTTACAATTTTTAAAATTATTCTGGCGAAGCAAAAACGTGAATGGGCTTATAAAAGTTTTTGTAATTAAAAATGCTTTCGACGTCGCGTCGTATGCCAAAATGAATGGGATAAAAAATCTGACTTAGACAAACCAACTAACTATTATGAACAAAGTAGACGGGTTTTAGCCCATACAAAATAAACCCAGACTCAGCGTAAAAGAGAATTTTCTCAGATTATCGTTGGTAATGACTAATGAATTGTCCCCGTTCTGGATGGTGACAATTTTATACAATAGGATCTAACCCAAAAGATAAACATTTTAAAATAAAACAGCTATTTTAAAATTGACCGGTGTGTGCATTTAAACAATAGAAAACTTATAGAATAATGACAACCTTTTCCACTTTTCCCCAAAAATCATGAGAATTGCCCAAACTTAAACAATTTTTTTTTGAAAACTACAAAAAATAAAGAACTACATATTTTAATCATCACATTAAATTAATATTTTTAATTTGAAAACTTTAAAATATTTAATATCTCTATTTTTTATTTTGAATTTAGTTATACAGGACCCGTTTTATTCAAGGTTCTTGATTGGATTGATTTTTATTAAAAACAAAATTTGACAACTAAAATACATACGCCTTCTTTTCAAATGATAAAAGTCTTTTTTAAAGTAAATACGTAAGCTACTATAATGAAAGCGGAATGAACTCCCACATTAAGAATAGAGTATAAAACAAAGCGATTTTATCCAGCCTGAACAAAAAAAAAGTAACACTTTAGTCACTGATATCGAATATAAAAATATTTTTTATCTATAATTTTTATTTCTAGTTCAATTATACAGGACCCGTTTTATTGAAAGTTTTTGTTTTGATAGATATTTAAAAACAAATTTTGACACCTAAAATACATACGCCTTCTTCTCAAACGATAAAAAATCTTTTTTAAATACATAACCTGCTATGATGAAATCGGAATTAAGCTTCACATTAAGAATATAGTAAAAAACACAGTGAAAAATATTAGCACTTTAGCCACTGATATCGAATATAAAATCTATTTAGAATTGCAATAGGTACTCATTACCACCGATAATGTGAGGTATGTTTTTGCTTTTTTGTGCTGGGTCTGTGTTACATTTGACCAGTGTCCTATTTAATGTGATCAGTCATATAACCAGCAACCAGGGAAATCATTATAACATTTTTCGTTTGTAACTATACAAATAATTGACCTGCCGGGTTTTATTAAACCTTCACTGTTGGTTATGCCAGAAATGAAATCATCTTTAAAAGAGGAAAAACAATAATAATAAAATAACACATCACCGAGTTCTGTCGTTTCATAGAAACCATGTCACGATAACAACAAAGAGCGATTGTATTGCCCAATTAACCTGAACGTAACCCAATACTTTTTGAGAATTATTTTAATGAATTTTCGTTTGCTATTTTATCCACGAGAAGAGTTCTCTGCAGAACGAATTGTTATATTTGGTAATTCGTTAATGATTTTCAGGGAATTGATTGCGACTGAAGTCAAAAAATTTACCTTCAGTGACTTCGTCATTTTATTTCAATTGCGTTTTCAATTACTACATACGTGTAATAATTTGGTAGCTTGACTCATTTTTCAGGTAAATTTATTTTAAAGAGTGGTTAACAGCAATTAAAGGAAACAGATGCAACACACATATTGGATTTAAGCAATTTATTGGTTTAAATGTGAATCTTTCATTAGAACCTACTTGATAACTACGATTTTCGTATTCCTTATGAAAATATGTATTAGTGACAGATAAATCGTTACTGCGTTGTTTTATGGCTTTGCGGGAATCCAACTTTTAAGGACTTAAGGGAGTGTTTAAATTTAGATTAATACGCAATCCCTGCTGAGTTAGTTTTGCTTAAAATTAGATGAATCCTTCTTTACTGCCTTGAGAGTACATCTTGCCGAGTTGTAAATACATATATTTGCATTGGTACTAAGTGCATATAATATTCTTACCAGATTTGGCTGGCAAAGGGCGCGACTTGCCTTCGCTTAAACTTTAAAGCGACATTTTTACATTTAATAACTTACTAAAAATAAAAGTTTAAATTAATTAAAATAACTTACTAAAAATAAAAGTTTATAAGGAGGCTGGAGGCAAACCTCCTTATGCTTAAACTAGTTCTACGATCCCTGGTTCGATCCCCAACCATATCCAAGTTTGTATTTATAGATAGGCTAGTTGTAGTATAATATAGGTTTTAGCCTAGGGGCTGGAATGCGGAGCCCTGTTTAAAGATAGGCTAAAATACTACAAAATTTGTTGATCCGTGGTACGAACCATCTTTAATCATAAAAAATGTCGGCACAGTTATTTTGTAGACGCAAACAAACTTAGATTATTTGATGCTTTTATTTTAAGTTTGCTGGTTTCGGAACCAACTTTATTGAATTACCTACCTTGCTTGTTTGTTAGATTAAAATTTTGCATATACAGGGTGTTTCATTAAGGTCTGCACGGGGTTACATTGATTCTTACATGGTCGTTTGATCAACTTTTGTTTGCGAATGGCCATTCAAACTTCAAATCGTCAAACAGATAAATTTTAGGATTAAACTTTTGACGCAAAGTGGGTATAAATCCTACAAGGCAATTTGATTTTATTTTCCCGAAATAAAAAATTTATTGATATGGTTCATAAATTTCAATTCAGTGCAAAATTTCCTGCAACACCTTGAACCAAATCCGATGTTGAAAGAACATACTCGTATCTAATAACACTCTTATAAGCAAATTCTCTAATTTCTAAAATTATGTAATAGAGTATAGCAGTTTCGCAATTGCGGAATATAGTCTCTGCTGAATGAATACATTCTTTTATAGTAATTATACACGGTGCTGCACAAATTAATACAATGTGTTGTATGTAAATTTGTAAAGTTAAAATTTTAGTTTTTAGAGTGAAAGACGAATAGACTAATAATGAAGTGTACATACACATATGTACATATACTTTTATCTCAATATAAATAGCCGCTGAATGCCATAAACTTTTAGCTATTAGCTTTTTATTATTATAAAATTTATTCATTTATTTATTTATTTATTCCGTCTAATGCTAGGTGCAACAAGAACAGAGAATCTCTTACAAATGTATCTACCTAAAACGGTTAACATGCTAATATAACGAAATATAACATATGTATATACATATATCCTACAAATACCAAATTCTAGCGTTGCAGCTAAAGGCTAAGATTAAAGTATAATAATAATGTTTTCAAAATACCTAATCAGTTAGAAAACTTTAAAAATATAGTCTCCTATAAATATCTGACCAAAAAACAATTTTAAGATGCTGGGATGGCCCACACTCGTTGTGAACGTAACATCTGAGGCCGAAACTTGTATGCTAAGGATTAAGGCTCATCCTTGAGAGGAAAATTATGAACTTCGTCCTTTCTATAATAGCTACTCTTCCCTGAAGTATAACATACTATTTACTATAATCGTTTTTGAAGAGCCCTTCACTTCGGAAAAAGTTCCATTCCGCCGTCGCTGTAAGCGGATTTATCGTACCTATTTGCAATAACTGAGGGCTTAAGACTGCATCGATAGCTCCATCTGGTGGTATTTGCGCTCCGTTCGAAAATGATGAATTACAAATTTTTCAAGAAATTTTTTCTTCTGGCATGCATGCATCACTTCTGATTACCATAGCAGCGAATTTAATCATAGTGAACTAGGAATCCTTGATTTAATTAAGAGTGGCTGGTCGATTCTTCAATTAACCCTCTTAAGCAAATGCAGGACCGGATCGACTGAAACTTTTAGTTACGGACAGTGAGTAAGCGTTCCGCTTCGTCTGGGAAACAGCCTAAAATCAATTTCCCAGACCGAGTGTCGAACGAAATCTCAGAGATCTTCGCGTTAATATTTAATTCTTTTAGTTAGGGCATTACCTGGTGAGGGGCTAGTTTGCCCATAACTTAACATCACGGCCCGAGGATCCCAGAGCTGCTGAAGCTTTCGTGGAAGCCGAAAGGGCGCTTGTGCGGGGGCTCTATCGAGGATGTGTTCCTTATATCAAAGTCAGCGCAAAGTCCTTGGATTATATATAACCGCATTTGGATCTACTAATACACTTTGCGCTGGGACGAGATGGAGAGGGGCCGTTAAGGATAAGCCCGCACACACAATTAAATATTTATACTCCAATCTACTTTTACTGATACGTTTTTAGGAATTTATGCGCGTAATAAATATAAAGGAAAAGATCCACCTAAAGAAGGATGTGGACGACATTAAGCCGCTGTACCTTCAATTCTTCACGCGAAAGCCATCATCTAACGTACCGTGCCGAGACTTTTGGCGCATAATGCGAAAAGGGTGCATGCTTTCGTTTGTACGGCGGTTGGATATTCGTTGATGACTTCTTTTAACCCTAAGAGAGGGGACGGAATGCATGGCAGCTGTGTCGGCGGTTGGCTTTTCTGCAAATTCAACACTTTTCTCATCGTGACTTCCGCATCGCTGCCGTAAACTGTTTTGACGTCTCCATAAAATAAACAAAAAAAAAAGACTAACATCCCCTGGTCGTGCTTGGCAGAGATAGTAGCATAAATGTTAAGTGGCGATGAATTCTGCTTCCCTTGAACTTTTTCCCCCCCAGCAGTCGATGAGAATTGTATTGAGGGAACTCCTTTCCGTCCTGACTCCCTTCGAATAAGAAGCTTCGGGACTCTTAAAGAAAAGTTTCGATTTGGCGGGAACGAAGAAACTTATTAAGCCACTATGTGTCTACCAAGTAGCGTGCTTCGTTGGTAATCATTCATCACTGTCACTAGGCCCGCACGGATCCATAACACCGCCCATAATTTTATTTATTTTGTCTGTTCATTGCTTTTATTCACTTTTAATGCAATGTGGCTTTAACTGTGACTACATTTATATTTTTCAGTTAAACTCTTTTAAAAATTCTTCAGCCAAAAAAGATAATAGCCTAATTTAAAAAAACATAATACGAAGATTCCATAACCCATCGACTCCATCGTAGTGAGTGGCTGGAAGAAATTATTTGATTTGTTTACGTTTATGAACATTCTAAATTTTGTTCAATCAGTTGATAAAGAAAGAATCGATCTTAGACTATTTTAGTTCAACTTTTTCGTAAAAAAAATCGCGTGAACTTGAGACGGCCAGAAACAAAAATACACCTTCCAAAAAAAGGAAAGTTTCCATCATGTTACTACTTACGAATAAACAAATAATATAATCGAAAAACTTTGTAAAGGTGGTTATATTATTATAGAACATTGAGACATTTTGAGCCTTTCAAGCACTACAATAGAAAATAGAATCAAAATAATATCGTATAAGGTCCTGAACAGCTAATACTGAACAGTCAGTTTGGCATTACGGTATGACATGACATGAGGTATGAAATACACAAAAACACATAGATGGTGTTTTTCTAAGGTCTAAACAGTGTTATGCCAATCGATTTTGGATGGTCTCCTGATCAACGTTTGCTCGGAGACCCCTAACCTCCTAAAATCGGTACATCATTGCAATTGAAATTTGGAGAAGGTGAACCTAGAAAATGCTATAGGCTTTCAGAGACATCTTAGGATTTTGGTTGATGGCGCGCTGGTAAGCTGAGCCCAATCTGTCATGACAACCAACAAACGAGAGTTTTTGTTTTATATTTTATAACAAATAAATAATATACAAAAAAATCATCTGAATTCAATTAATACCTACCACAAAAATTATCCACTTTAAATAAAATAAATGATTTCATTGTAATTAGTTAACTTAAAATCCTCCACTTCGAGTAAAATTAATAATTTAAATCCAAAAGTGTTTCATTGATATCTCAAATTCTCGGTTGCCAAGCAAGATCCGCGCTTTTGGCTGCTTCTGTAAAACAAATATATTTTAAGGGTTTCTATATACATATGTTTAGGAGTCGACCAGTAATGGCGGTCGGCCTCCATTTAACTTTTATTTTAAATTTTGGTTTGAATCAATTAATTTCTTTATTATTTTATTTAAATAACTTTATTTAATTATTTCATTTTAGTTTATTTTATTTAAATTATATAATAAAATTTAGAAATAATTTATTTTTATTATTTAGCTTTAATTAAACTTTCTTGCATAAATGCCAAACCGAAACTGAATTTTTTCCATTAATATTTTCTAACAAAACGACAGGCCTACTACAATTTGTACAAAATAATCACAGCCTGCCTACACACAACACACATCAGGTACCGCCACATATGTGCATATATGTATATGTTCGATAATAAGTGTTACCGAATAGGTATGTAGGTGTTAAATAGTTTGTATGTTTTAATTGCAATTTTATTCTATGGGCTGGCCGTCCAATTAAATTTTAAAATTAAATCACTTTCAAAAAACAAGAATTCGTTAATTTTAGATGAAGAAGAGCAGCAAGAAATGAGATGTTGAGAGTTGGCAATCAACAAGAGTAGTGTGCTGAACCAATTGTGTTCTTAGTATAGTTTTATTTAAAATAACTTTTAATTGCAATAGTAATAATAAGCACGTATCTAATTCTTTATTTTTTCTTTTATAAAATTGCAATTTCTCCCTTAAAACTTCATACTCAAGGAGGCAACGAAGAGATATTTTGCCCTCCATTTCAAATTTTCTAATAGTCTCGATGTTTTTATTAACCGACTTAAAAAAAAAGGAGGTTCTCAATTCGACTGTATGTTTTTGTATGTTTGTTACGTGATCATTCCGCCAATTATGAATTGATTTTGATAATTCTTTTTTTGTTTGGTAGGTCATACTTCAGAGGTGGTCCTATAAAAATTTTATCGCAATTGATTCAGCGCTTTTTGAGAAAATCAACAAAAAACAAAATGTATACACAGATAATGTTTTGGTTTGTGGTTCTTTGTTGCATAGTCTAAGATTCTCCGGTGGTACAATGATATGTATGTATGAAAACCCTGTGGGACAAAGGGCGCCACAACAGAGAGGTAAATCGAAATAAAAATGATAAATGTCTGGGGCTCATAAGCAAAATGACTAAGTATTTGACTATTTGAGGGTATTTGGTTGTACATTCGGTGCCCGATTGCGAGGATTCAAAATGGCGGAGCAAAAAAATGTACTAAAAAATACATATTAGGTACACTAAAAAGAACGAAATAAAAAAATTTAAAAAAAAAATAGAACCAGTCAGGTTTTCACACCGACTTTCAAAGTCTAGGAAAGTTTTGGTATTTAGTGTTGAAAGTAGTAGCAGAGTACTTTTAATATAATTATTTTATACTTGTTAGGGCTTGGGATTTTTTCAGTCGGTTCTATTTTTTTATTTGCAACAGAATTTGATTTCTGTGGGTGCAATGGTGTTTGAAAAAAGGGGGACAGGTACCTATAAAACCGAGTAAATTTATCATATTTCTCATCTTAATGTCTCATTTTTTAAACATACATGATTTATGCTATCAATTTTTGACGTGTTGTATACATACTAATATGTCTTCATTTTTTTCGATTGACAAGATAACTCTTTCCTCGTTGTCTTTGAAAATATTAACTGATTTCGTTGCTTCTGCCTTCGTATATCAGTAGAGTGCAAAAGGATATTAAGCAAAAGTACTCTCTATTTGTAGGACAAAAAAAAACCAACTTGCAGTAATGTTAGTAGAATTAATACCGAATATTTTTCCGTATTATGTAATTTGGATCTTCCAGTAGAGTAAGAGATGCTGCATGAGGGAACCTCATATGGCATGGCTATGCCCAAAAGAAGTGCCAACCATTTTATTCCCAAAGAACTGTGGAAATTGACCCACACAGCTTTAAGCCTCCATTAAAACTTCAGGCAGCCAGATGTAAGCAGCACTCAGCAAAGGCGTAATAAAATCAAATATTAATAGGTCGCAGCATTAAACTCAAGAAGAAACAACATTCCGGGCGATATACCTACCAGGTCCCAACAATGCACGCTGACAGAGCAGTATATCTGAGGCCGTTAACACAATGCTGTGCCCTTTAATAATTAATTTTGGGTGGTCTTTTTTACCAGCGGAATCACCATTAAACCATCATTGATTGCCACATATATGTCCCTTGTCCATTTCGCCCTTTTATTTAAAGCTATCCGGAAGTAGGCATTAGCACCGCGATCGATCCCACCCGCCCTTTCAGGATCAAGACGATTAATGGCCAAATTTATTAGTTTGCTGGATAAATATTATTATTGTTAACACTCGCCGGACACCCGAAAGGACGAGCAGCCGGGGCAAACGTTGTTCGGGGCAGCGATAACAATAGAGTTCACGGCTCCTGCGATGATCGATGGCGATATAAAACGGAGACAGAGCCAGAGGGCCTCCGATAGCTAGTCAGACATGCAACGCAGAAGGGCAAGGCAACAACGGCTACACGAATCGATTGAGTTGGTATCGATAAAAATTTTACTTATACTTAATTTATGACCAATAAACGTGCAGTTTTCAGGAATTGAACCCCATTCTCTTAAGAGCAATTACCAACCATTGTAATTAGAGTCAGTTTTGAAAGCAGTTTTAGCTTTATGGCTAAATATTTCATCCCCCAAACCCCTGGAGCATTGTTTATTAAGAGATATCGTTTGAAAGCTAAAAATACTTACACAGATATATTTTAAGTGGGCAAAAAATTTCACACTAGTGCCTCAGCGAATAAAAACATGAACAAAACACTTACATATAACCAATAACAGTTGCAAATACATATATGTTAACATATCCATATGTACATATATTTATGTCAAAAACTAAATGGCCAAATGACAGCAAATTATATACAACATCACCTCATTACTACACTGAGGAAAATGTTTATGGGTGTGGGGGCAATAAAATCGTCTTAATATCAATAATTTTTGCTTGGTGGCGTCCACCCACACATTAAAAGCGTTACCTAAATTTTTTTTCACTTCTTACAGGAAGAAAAATAATGAGATGAGCTTTATTTCGTATAATCAAAAAATAAAAATTAATTTTAATCATTATCGAGCGATCGAATAGAGTTTTTTTGATAATCGTTATCGAGCGACTGAAAATTGAAAATTATCTCATAATCGTTATTATCCAATTTATAATTTTTAATTTGCGGAAAAAAAATTAAAGGTTTTATTTCAAATATTATTGAATTGAAGTAAAATTACAAATGAAATAATTGATTTTAGCGTGGTATATCTAATATAATGATTTTTTTTTTTGTAAATTTCAGAAATAATCTTTATTTTCGGTTCCTCGTTAAAATCCCTTAAGTTATTTTATTGTTTTTTTTGTCATGTTTCAAATTAGGTGGAAAGACTTTGGTTAGATTTTTTGGTGTATATAGAATCTTATTGAAATGTTCAGACTTAAATTTTTCGTCCACTCTTGATGTTTTTCGCTGTAACGCATTTGGACAGACTATAAACGAGATTTAGAATTTCGTGTATTTTCAATTTCAATTTTCAGAAATATATCATTTATGAATCTATCAAATAATTATCTGATAGTATATTTATCATTTACCTAGCTGATAGAAATTTTACAAGAGTGTGTTCATATTTTGCTATAAGGTGCTCATTCTTTACTTTAATGCTATACATATACATACATACTTTGACAGACTTCAGCAGTTGAACTAGATCCTGACGTCAGAGTGACGTAACCCATGAAAAAGTCGGATTTAAACTAGTTCTCTACTTTACTCTAAGCGCCAATAGCGTAAAAATGGCTTTCTAAAGACATGCATATTTCGGTTTGGCAATTTGAAGTTTGTGAACTGTAAATTTCATGAGAAAGGAAATACATTTAAAGGATATGGAAAAATCACCAAATAAAAGGTACCTAATTATGATTTATCTTTTTTGACATTCCTTAACACTAGAACGACGGACATATGTAACCCTCCTAGAACGACGGCAGCGGTCAAAATGACCGCTGTAATTATGCTAAAGGCTTTCAATGCAATTACAGGTGTTGATAGCAAAATAATCGATTTACAAAGGTCGTAGAAAGGCTATATTTATTAAAAATGTTGTTACAATAAAACTTTTGTCTTATATTTAGACTACTAAATAGATACAACAAAAGCAATTCTCAACTGGCCCAGGATAAAATTTCCTTCATCAGTCAAAATGACCGCCGCCGCCGCTGTTAGTTATTACTATGAATAACTTTGGAATAAATAAAAGGAAAGAAACAATATTTGTGTAAATGTTCTCTACTGATATGTAGGAAAATTCAAAAATATTGCAACTTTCTATTAAAGCATTTTTCTAGATAGTACGATAGTTCAAAACTCATTAGCGGTCAAATTGACCGCTTCCGTCGTTCTAGGTATAACATATGAATAACTTTGGAATAAATAAAAATAAAAAAACAGTATTTTGTCTAAATGTTCTTCATTGATATTTAGGAAAAGTCAGAAATTTGCAACCGCCTAAAATAACTTTTGTAGATAGTACGATAGTTAAAAACTCGCTAGCGGTCAAATTGACCGCTTCCGTCGTTCTAGTGTTAAACGTACTGAAGTGTGCTATTTGGAAAATGTAAAAACAGCAAACTTTGAAGGCTGTAGGCTACAAGAAGGGATATTAATTTTTTTTAATATTTTAGGAAACAAATGCGCTTTAAATGGACGGATGCATTAGAGAGAGATTGCTGGAGTCTTGGACAGACAATATCATAAACTTGAGGAAAGAAAAGCATTATAGCCATATTTATATGAATATATACATATGTAGTAAAACAGAAACGCATCGGGTGCTATTGTGAAGGTGAACTAAATCACCGCCAAAATCAAAACTTTGACTAGGAAATAACGGTAAGTTATTATTGTTAGTGTATTTATATAATAATATAGCTTTACGTGCAACAATTCTAGAGAAGAAAAGGCGAAAGTTGGAATCAACGGACGTTCTCCTTCACTATGGCCCCTGTATGAACAAGTGCATCAGATTGGGTCCTCTTTCATCCAATAATTTGGATGTAGAGGAGAGCATGCTACCATCTACTTCGACTACAACTCCAGAAGACAGCTTAACTCCTTCTCCAGTAACTTTTCGCCGGTAGCTCCATCGCCGGTCAAAGAACAATCAACCCCTTCACAAGGAAGCAGCAGGAAAAGGAATTTTCAATACGTGCTCCTTGATGAATTTACTAGATGAAATCAGAGATTATAAAATACCAAGATGTAGCATCCAGTGGTTCAGAATGTTCGCACTTTTCAAATGCTATGGGACGTACCAGTAGGTACCACAACATGTTGAAAAGTACCTTAGAAACATTTTGCAACCTCAGCGACATTATCCAGAATTGGTCGAGCGCCGCAACAGCAGAGCAGTGGAAAGATGTAGGGAAAGGGGACTTTAGAAAAGGCGCGGAAAGCGGCGTGAATGAAAGGCAAGCAAAAGTGAGATGTTGCAAAGCCCTCATACGAATGAGGCTGCTCTTCGGACGAACTGGAGAATGTATGCGCCACCGACTAGCCCGAATCGAATCACTTTGGCTTTGCGGGATACGAGACTGTGTGCGAAGGGCTCTGCTATAATCTGTTGCCATTTCTGGTTTAGCGATTGAGCAGTTTAGAGGCGAATAGCGAACTTTGCGATTTTTAAAATATAATTGGTAGTTTTTTGTAGCCGTTTTTTATAAATTTTATATTTTATAAACTTTTTGAACTTGATTGTTTTTTTTAAATGCTTTTCTTTACTTCACACTTTTGGGTCAAACCTTTGGACGTTAATTTGACTGCCTTTCCTTCAATGAAAATGAATGAAATTTTGCAGGCATACGTATTTCCCGAGATAAGCCAAAGTAAAGTGATTCGATTCGTGCTAGTCGGTGGCGCATACATTCTCCAGTTCGTCCGAAGAGCAGCCTCATTCGTATGAGGGCTTTGCAACATCTCACTTTTGCTTGCCTTTCATTCACGCCGCTTTCCGCGCCTTTTCTAAAGTCCCCTTTCCCTACATCTTTCCACTGCTCTGCTGCGGCGCTCGACCAATTCTGGAAAATGTCGCTGAGGTTGCAAAATGTTTCTAAGGTACTTTTCAACATGTTGTGGTACCTACTGGTACGTCCCATAGCATTTGAAAAGTGCGAACATTCTGAACCACTGGATGCTACATCTTGGTATTTTATAATCTCTGATGAAATGCAATCTCTGAGGAACTTGCGGAGCAGGGTAACGCACTGCTAAAAAAAATCGTTGAGTAGTAAAATTATTTTTTATTGAAATATCATCTCCATTTGGGCACTTAAATTACAAATTGCCGTAAGGATTGTATTTGCGGTAACATCGTTATACCGTTGTTCGTGTATTAGGTTGATTTCTACTTGGATAATTATGTATAACTTTTTGGTTCCAATTTCGTTAATTAGGATCATTCAGTTCGTTGAATAAGTATATGTAGGTATGTATTGCAGCAAGTTTTTATTATTTTGTTAACATTTGGGATTGCAGTTTCAAATCCCCTGCCGATTTTGCGGAATCTCGCCTTTAAGTACCACAAAGCATTTTCTATAACTCGTCATGAGACCTGTTAACAGAGCAACTAAACCGGTTCAAAATTGAATAGGTACTAATTGAACCGGTTCCCAAATGTTAATCGTGAAGACTGAAGAGTATGAAAAAGAGCACCGGATTGAACGTGTTAATTATGCTTAGAACATAGCCATAAGGAAGTGCTGAAACGTATACACACAGTGTACGTGAGCGTACCATTTTTTGGGGGTGCTCTGAAGAAAGAGAGAACAATTTATTAGTTCATTTTTTTTTTTAAATAATAACTTGTTTTTAAAAAAATTTTTTTTACTTTTAATTTATTTTTAT
This sequence comes from Machimus atricapillus, assembly GCA_933228815.1. Taxonomy (NCBI): domain Eukaryota; kingdom Metazoa; phylum Arthropoda; class Insecta; order Diptera; family Asilidae; genus Machimus; species Machimus atricapillus. The sequence goes on from OW121784.1 coordinate 33,799,648, forward strand.
TTTAGTACAATTAAGTACTAGTTTTATTTTACTACAATTAAGTACATTTGCTGTTATACTACTACACGTTGGAACTTTGGTTGAGCCCTATCGTCAAATCTGTTTTTGTTAATATACATATATGATTTGAGTAATACTGTCTAAAGTGCTTTAACGTTAGATGAATATTTAAACTTAGTAGGTATTAAGTTGAAGATTTTCAATTCTTACTCCAACTATTTTTTCATGAGATAATTCATGAGAATCGCAGAACCACCTCAGATGTCAGCACTTAAACAAATCAGTAAGCCCTTGAGGGGGCAGTAAAAACTTACCTTAAGCCACTTAAGTTTGCATAATGAGGCCAACACATGTTCATCGAAAAAGGAACGTCTGAATCTACTTAAATATGCAATGAAAAGGAACCTTCAAACGGCGCGGCGAACGAAACCAACTGTTGTTACACATATAAGCATTTCCATTCGTATTGTTCGCAAGGCTCGGTACACCTCTTTTGATACTGAAGGAATAATAGATGTATTTGGATACCGGGGACATATGTTGTCTGCACCGTAAGCGGTCCTGGCGTGAATAAATTTCCACCCATCACGTCGTAATACACACCATATCTAGCCCGGATGGGAGTGTTAAAGTATTGACTTTCCTCAACGCTTCCCGCATATATCATCATCGTCAATAACAGAAAACAGGAAAAGGACAAAATTGCCATGAAAAGATGCTTCCAATAGACATTCCGGCAGAATTGGCAGCATCGGAGAAACTACTTAGAATACAGGAAGTTTGGAACCCTCCGTTTCGAACAAGCGGGGACTCGACTTTACTGGCACGGGAAAAGTCGGGACAGGCATGGGGATCTGCGAATAAATTTGAATTGGATAAATAATTTATAAAGTTGGCAAAACGACTCTTATATTCATATTACATGGTACTACAGAGAATTTCCGTTGGATTTACTCCCCAGCGAGCAGTCAGGCGGATTATTTGCATGAGGATTACTTAAACCGATATTTCACCTCGCTTTTGACTCTTAACTCACTGGGTCGCTCAGATGTCTGTTAATCTTTCATTTTCTACACAATATCAATCGAGTGGGTTCGAACAGCGCGGCATCGGATATCTGAAATATATCGATTGCCTTACTTTGTTCAAACTTTGCGCAGAGGTCGTTAAAAGGCACTTTAGTAGAAAGCATAAATGTTTCTAGTTTGCCGGTACTCCTCCATGGGGATGGTTTATGTTAAACACTGGCTTTTGTAGCGATTTTTCGCATTACTGATTTCCTAAATGACTTCGCTTTGAAAATGTTCAGCTCATGAATTATGTTAATGCTAAGTGGGTTGGATGCTGAATCAATTTCGGATTGAAAAACACCACCAGAATTTCATTGCTTCGGTGAATTGTACAATTATACAATAATGCTCATAATTTAGCAGTTAGGGCAGTTGAATGTGCATAATTATTGCATCAGTCGATGCTTTAAATTATCACTGAATCCGAATTAATACGAATCTGCGATATTTCTAATAAAATAAACTGTCGGATGTGCCCTCAAGTGAAATTCGTTATTTCAATTGCTTTTTGAAAGCAATTTGTTCATTGCATCAATATTAATAGAGTAAAAGCTTTACAGCAAACCCGCTAATGCTTCAACACAGATAAATAATTAAATTTATCTGCGGTTTCAGTTTGTGCGACAAAAGTACTCTTTTCGTATGCAAATAATTCCTAGATTAATTTAATGGTGTAGTAAAGATTGTGTCATGAAATGAAGAGTAGATAAGATTATCTACATTGTTCTATGCACATTTCTATTACCCCATTGTAAGTTTAACTTGTTTCTATATAGGAAGTCGTTAAGAATCTTCCCAAAGGCTACATGTGATTTCAGAATTACGTATAATGTTTCTAGTCTAGTCTGTTAACTAAAATGATGATACTCTGTTTCGCAAGATGTAAATATTATATTTACATTATTTTTTGAATCAAAAAATACCAGCAATGTGTCATTTAAATCTTCGACGTGAAAATATTTGGTAATTTTATCCCTTGAGATGGACAAATTTAAACTAACATAAATAGATGTTCTAATTTTAGCTCATCAGTATGTCATTTACTTATTTATGGCAACTGTTTAAGTGAGTCGGGTTTGTCGTAACTAGCGATGAAAAAATGATTTAGCAAAGATTGTTCGAAAGTTTGTTTTTCCGGTAAAATTTATTGTGCGTAACTTTTGGCCGAGCATTTATCAGAATCATCGATCAAGTATCGTATTCTCGAAATATAGCTCCTTGTGCTTAGGGGGAAAGTATTTCCAGTCCATAGAGTCCATAAAAAAATCGGGGAAAGCACTCAAAGTCATCCCTTTAATTGCCTATGAGAACTGTATAGAAGATTGAGAAAGGCGTTGGCACATGTGTATCGGCTCTAATGGACATTATTTTGAAGGGGCTAATAAAGATTTGGCAGCGAATTTGGAAATATCTGTTTTATTAATCAACTCCCGATCCTTTCTTACCATAGGGTTTGTCATTTCTTTCTGGCAAATTTTCACTCTACCACTTCAGCGACAAAATTTTTAAATTAGGAATAAGCTTTAGTGCTTTGTTCGATATAATGACTTCCATGCACTCTGCAAATTAATTTCAAATTAGGGTACAAAAGCAAGTTCGAACGAATACTTTGGGCCACTCCTAATTATGATAATAACTATCATTATGACACCATAAACCTGTCAATATGATGTTAACATAACTTTGACACCACTGTGATTTCAAGCAAGAGTAAAGCACCATCATTATGCGCAAATTATCGTGCGTTCGATTCATTGATGACACCAAGTTTTCTAACCGTTGTTTCTTTGCTTTACTCAAAATAGACATATTCATAAGTGAAATTGTTGGACGAAATATGATTCACAACGACTGTTAACTAATGTGATTGTTTCGTCTCGAAACGTAATTTGCATCGCCCACCGAAAACTAAAAATGATGATCGCAACGCGCACTAAACATAAACAAATGAAACTCAAGGTTAAGGTGCAACTTCACACAGGAGTTGCAGCAATGCAAATTTAACCGTGCACGTACGTGTTACCGTAGAAAAATATAGTCTTTATTTTTCCATGGTGTTACGAATGCGAAACAAGAAGAAAATCATTGCAATGTGCAATAATCTTACACGTACGTACTGCAGGCATAACGCAAGTAGTATGTTACCGCATCGAAAGGACCTAGAGCTAGAGGTCACTTCTGCCTATAAAAAGGTCGCGCCGGGCGTAGGATGGTCATTAGCTTTTGGGCTATTACCGAGGCTAATCTTTGGGTAATAACCAACACTTTTTGGAAAAAAACTAACCAGCGACTTAACTTCTGGACTTAGAAGAATTTCGATTTCGGATTACAACCGATTGAAATTGTTCTAAGTATTTCTTATCGTTATTCGTGTTATAATAATTAATAAAACAACAAAACCCACTATACGCAATGAAGTCCAATTGGAAAGTGACGTCACATTGAGCATCTACTCCTTAGGGCTGAACCACTTGAACACGAATAACTTCGGAACGCGCCGTCGGATTCGAGTGCGGTTTTTTTCCTGAGGAAGGCCATATGACAGGGTAGCTTTTTCTCAAAAAAAGTTTCGATCTTCCCATACAAAAAATCGGCAGAATGAAGGGTCAAGGTCAAATTTTCGAAATTTGACGGGGTCGCCCCCGCTTGTTTGTTGACGGGTTGAGTCGTGGGTGATATCTGTCGAAAGCTTGAAGACTCAAATTTCTAATGCGTTATCAGCCAGTATCCTAGAATTTCTCTGAAAGAACTGTCAGACGATCTGGCAATTCCACAACTTAACGAATGCCTCCATGATAACGCGGCCAGGGATACAAAAGGCACTGCGAAAACCGTGACCCAACGAGAAAGACGTGCGCCGCGCGAGCTCCGTAAAAACCGTGTATAGGACTCGAATAAACGATTTATTAATGATTAACTAACTCTTTCAATTTCCACGCCCAATTCCATCCTTGACAATATTCAGAAAGCGGGATTTCGAGAGAGTGTTTTAAAAGTGGTAATCTGTTGGCTTGCGTGGGAGAATTAATATTTTTCGATTGGGCGCATGTGCCGCGAAAAAGAGCCGGGAAAAGCGTGCAGTTGTTTCGAAAAGCCGTGTCGCAGTTGCAGAAGTGAAAATATGTAGTATCAAACTATCGTAAACGAAAAAAAAAACAAAGTAAAACCGAGCCGAAAACAAAAAAAATCGATAACCGAAAAATAAAAACGCCGTGCCGAAAGCCGAAAAGCAAAACCGAAAACGCAAAATACCGATAACCGCAAAAGAAAAACGCCGCGCCGAAAACCGAAAACGCAAAATACCGAGAAACGCAAAAGAAAAACGCCGCGCCGAAAACCGAAAACGCAAAATACCGAGAAACGCAAAAGAAAAACGCCGTGCCGATAACCTAAAAAGCAAAACCGAAAACTCAAAATATCGATTGGGAAAAAGAAACGCAGTGCCGATAACCGAAAAAGAAAAGAAAAACGGGAAAAGTACCAAGAACCGAAAGTACCGATAACCGAAAAAGGGAAAAACGAGAAAAACCGAGAAAACGTTAATTTGTGTGTGTGTAAAGAAAATGGTACACGTTAAAATTGACAAATTAAGAGTGCGCGAACTAAAGGAAGAATTAAAAAAGTGTGGCATCCCTACAGTAGGGAGAAGAGACGAGTTGATTTTTAGGCTCTCCGAACATTTGGGAAGTGAGGAGATCGAAATGGAGCTGGAGGAGCTACAGGCGGCAAACATGGATGAGGTCGAGTTGTTGCGGGCGGAGGTTGCGAAGTTGACTGGATTGGTCCAGGTATTAGCGGAGAAACTACAAACACCGGTAAGCCAAAACATTGTTGATTTTATTGTACCGTCGGCTGCACAAGAACAACCGAATATCGGGGAAGGCGAGCATTCAGCGACATCTGCGGATGCGATAATTGATGTGGCAGGAGGAGGGGTTGATTCCTCGGTACCCTCTGGTGGACAGTCGCGAATGGTAAGAGCGGAGGGAACGAATGCGGGGAACGCTGATTGTAATTTACGAACTGTCGGTGCTGGCTGTCATTGTCCCACATCTCGCGCATCGGCAGGTGATTTTGCCTCACTGACGTCACTGCATAGGATTCGAGATATTATCGAGATTTTGCCCGAGTTTGACCCACTTAGAGAATCTTCGTTGAATTCGATGCAGTTTGTCAATCGAATTAATCAGCTGATCGGGGCTTATAAGTGGAACGAGGGGGCGATTCTTTTTGCTGTACAAGCAAAGCTAAAGGGTCCAGCTAAGTTGTGGATAGACAGCGTACCGGTAATATTCAGCGATTGGAATATTTTCGTGGGAGAGTTTTTGCGTGCTTTTCCCTGTGTGAGCACCGATGCGGATATACACATTGAAATGATGAGCGCTACACGTCGATCGGGCGAAACGGTCGAGCAGTATTTTTATAGAATGTGTGCTGGCGGCGCTCGAGGAGGATTATCGGACGCTTCAATAATTAAATATTTTCGAAGGGGTGTTGGGCATATTGGCCTTCAGCATGCGCTTGCTGTTGGAAATTTCGTAACGACAAACGAGCTTTTAATTTCAATCAAACGATTCTTTGAGAACACCGATACAAAGAAATATGAGGAAGGATCTCAGCGTTTGAATAATTTCAGGAATAAAGCTGCTCAGCAGGCGGGAACGAGTAATTCGGTCACGTCGGGTTCAACGGTCGCAAGAGTTAAAACCGAACCCGTATGTTACAATTGTTTTGAGCCGGGACATTTGTCACTTCGGTGCCCGAAGCCACAGCGTAGAGCTCGGTGTGCGAAATGTTTGAGATCCGGTCACGAGGAAAAAGATTGCGCCTTAAATAAAAAGCCTATTGTTCCGGCGGGTGAACGAAACGTTCGACGGATTGAATCATTATCCAATCTCAGGGACATCATAACGAAAACTATTTCTATAGATAATAATAAAACGTCTGCGTTGATTGATAGTGGGAGTGAGTGCTCACTCGTGAGGCGTTCATTTTTGTCACTTTTAAAAACACCTGAAACACCAACGGAAAAATCATTGAAGGGGTTCGGTGGATCCATTACGTTGGCAACGACAAAAATTGGGTGCGTTTTGGAGATGGATGAGCAGAAGCTACCGGTTGAGTTATTTGTGGTCGAGGATCACCTGATACCGGAAAATGTTTTGATTGGCATCAATGTGTTGGGCGACGGGAGCGTGCGCTTGGTGATTGAGTCGGGGCAATGTCATCTTGAGGGTGTTAAAAGAGAAAACGGGAGAGTGGGCTCAAATTTGCTTCCGGAGGAGAAAAACGAATTACATGCCATCATACAGGAGTTTCCGGAATGCTTTGCTGAAAATTTAATGCAGCTGGGAAAATGTAGTATCGGGCAAATGCAAATACAACTCAATTCGGGGAAACCGGTTAATCTTCCTCCCTATAGACTTCCATTCGCGAAAAGAGAGAAGGTTCGAGAAATTGTAGCGGAGTTGCAGTCGGCCGGAATTATTCGAAAGAGTCAATCGCCTTATTCTTCACCCATCGTATTGGTTGGCAAATCGAATGGAGAACATCGATTGTGCGTGGACTACCGCTCTTTGAATACGATAACCATAAAGGAGCCTTTCCCTATGCCGATTGTTGAGGATCAGTTGGCGCTACTGGCTGGACATAACTACTTCACAACTCTCGATTTGATGGCCGGGTATCATCAGATCCCTATCGAGGAGAACTCGCGACAGTGCACCGCATTTAGCACACATGAGGGACACTATGAATTTAATTTTATGCCGTTCGGATTGGTTAATGCGCCTGGAGTATTTCAGCGAGTCATGAATGGGTTGTCTGACCGAATGGGACCAGGAGAGATAGTGCTGTATCTGGACGATGTCATAATTCCCAGCAAGGATGTACCCGAGGGACTTCGGAAGTTGCGTCGATTTTTGGAGATTTGTCGTCAGGTCGGTTTGACTCTGAGACCATCGAAATGCACGTTTCTCGCGGAGGAGATCACATTTTTGGGACACCGAGTGAGCGCAGCGGGAGTGGTACCTGGAAATATTAAGACGGTAGCCATCCGAGATTTTCCTGTACCCACAGATGTAAATGCTGTTCGACGTTATCTGGGGCTTACTGGGTTCTTCCGGAAATTCGTGCAGGATTATTCCATGATTTCGAGACCGTTAACAAGACTCCTTAGAGCGGGTGTACGGTTTGAATGGCGGAGCGAGCAGCAGCAGTCGTTCGAGAGACTCAAAGCTGTGTTGTGTGGTGCACCGGTTCTTACTCTTTATGAGCCGTGTCGTGAACATGAGGTGCATACTGACGCAAGCTCCTCAGGTTTGGCCGGGGTGCTCTTGCAGAAGGATGCAGACAACGTTTGGAAGCCGGTGGCCTACTACAGCCGTCATTGCACTGAAGCAGAACAACACTATCACAGCTATGAATTGGAGGTGTTAGCAGTGGTGGAGACCCTCGATCGATTTAGAATTTACCTGTTGGGAAAGCATTTCCGAGTCATTACTGACTGTGCCGCAATTAGTACCACAAAAGATAAAAAGCCGTTAATTCCTCGTATTGCCCGTTGGTTTCTTAGATTACAGGAATATGACTGTGAGATCGTTCATCGACCTGGATCGCGATTGCTTCATGTGGACGCCCTAAGTAGAGCGCCAGCCGAGCCCGCAAAAGTACTCGAACCGGTCGCGTCTAATATTTTACGGGTCGAAATCGATAATACCGACTGGATAGTGAGTATGCAGCAACAGGATCCAAAACTGACACGAATAATGAGGACTTTGCGAGAAGAGGTAGCGGATGAACAGGCTGCGCAGTTCAGACAGGAATATTCGTTGCAAAACAATCGTCTGTTTAGAAGAGTTCAGGAGGGACGTCGATTGGCGATTCCATCTGCTGTTCGTTGGCGAATCGTCAAGTTTTGTCATGATGATGCCGGACACTTTGGATTAGAGAAAACTATTCAGCGAATCCAAAAGGATTTTTGGTTCCCTCGCATTAGGAAATATGTTAAGGACTATATAGCTTCCTGTATTAATTGCTGCTATAATAAAAAGACCGCTGGTAAGACCGAGGCAAGACTATACGGTGGTGAAATTGTGCCAATACCGTTCCGCGTGTTGCATTTGGACCACCTTGGACCTTTCCCGCGTAGTCGTCGTGGATTTTTCTATATACTTGCCATATCTGATCCTTTTAGTAAATATCTTGTGGTTAAGCCGGTACGAAATACAAAAACACAACCGGTACTTAATTCTCTGAATGAATTAACGTCATACTTTGGACTTCCTGTCAAGATTATTACAGACCGAGGAACCGCTTTCACTTCGAAAGCTTTCAGCGATTATTGCCATGCCTATGGAATACAACACGTTAAAACTGCAGTGCGTACACCACGTGCTAACGGCCAAGTAGAGAGGGCCAACCAGCTTATTCTCAACTTTTTGCGAACCACCGTGGAGGACCGTACAAAATGGGACGAGGAGTTGCAAACATTGCAATGGTCGATCAACTCACAAAGAAATGCAACTACCGGATTTACACCAAATGAGATCGTTTTTGACTTTGATTTGCGAGACCGAACCCGAAATAAATTATTACAGGCTTTACAAGATGACTCTGAAGAGAAAGAATTAACGACCGATCATGTGAATAGGCGCGAGCAGGCGGCTAACCGAATTGTCGAAGAAAGGGAAAAATGGAAGGAGAGGTTTGACAAACGTCATAAGTCACCGCATTGCTATAAAAGGGGAGACTTGGTAGTGGTGGCTTCCGTGCCAACCGCTACAGGTGAATCACATAAACTTGAACCGCGCTATCGAGGTCCCTATATCATCACTAAAACGCTTGGAAGAGATCGTTACATCGTCGAAGATGTAGAGGCTCATCCGAGAAGACAACGCCGTTTCCGTTCGATTTTCGCTGCTGATAACATGAAGCCTTGGTGTCAATTGTGTCCGGAACTGGATGCTGAGGAAGATGACGAAACCGCCGATGAAGACCTACCGGACGAAAATATAATCCCATTGAGGGAGGCCGGGGCGGCTCCCATATCAGGAAGGGCCGAACTGTCAGACGATCTGGCAATTCCACAACTTAACGAATGCCTCCATGATAACGCGGCCAGGGATACAAAAGGCACTGCGAAAACCGTGACCCAACGAGAAAGACGTGCGCCGCGCGAGCTCCGTAAAAACCGTGTATAGGACTCGAATAAACGATTTATTAATGATTAACTAACTCTTTCAATTTCCACGCCCAATTCCATCCTTGACAGAACTTACAAGGCATGTTCTAGGTTGACCTCCTCCAAATTTTCAATCGCGATTTTAGGGAGGAAGGACCAATTTTAAGGGGGAGATGTCCGGACAAACGTTGACCAGGAATCGATAGAATCGATTGGCATACCCCTGTTCAGACCTTAGCAAAACGCCCTGTACCTATATAGGTATGTATGTATAGGTAATATGTATACATATGTATATGTGTCCCTAGAACTTAAATTTATTTTGTACCTACTTTTTAGTTCCCATTTCTGAATAACAGCTTGTCTTTAAAAAGTTTTTTTTTTTACTTTTTTTAACGGTCAGTTCAACTTTTGGAAATTGTTTGCACTCAAAATTTGCTTTTTAAGTTGTAATAGTAAAAAATTAACTGCATATAGATTTATTTACTGCGTGGCTGCGTGAAAATGAACAGAGTCCTCATGCCGCAAAAAGTCAGGTTATGTTTTTTGTTTTCAAAGTATGAAAATTTATTTAATGGACAAATCTGTAGGCAACCCGTAGTTAAATTTCTAACACCCCAGTGAGGGGGCGGAGTCGAGCGATTGGCAAAAACGGACATTAAATCGAAGAGCTTATTGGATTACCGAATAAATATTTGCGTCTGCATCATAAATTACGTAGAATCGCATCAAAATAATAAATTGCTACCGATTCATGGTTTCAATTTTCTCTGAGGCTTTGATCATAATAGAGCGCAACGATGCCATCATAATAATAGCTCCCCTGATAGGCTTTACCATAAAATTTATAACTGCGCTACCCGAAACATTCACAGGGGCCTGTTAAACTATAACGAACATCGATCCAATAAATATTTCGTGTTTAAATAAGTGACATCGCTAAGACTATAATACATCGACTTCATTACCGTGCGGCGAGCGGGATATGTTGACAACAATGGGTGCAGATGTTCGGAAGGGTCTGCCGGGACCGAGCATTGGACCCGATTCATGGACTTAGCTGCCGGAGTGCTAAAACGCCGGGCTATTCACCGGGGTCTATATCCATTAACATAACATGAGAATGGCACTAAATTTCCGGTGTTTAATCAACAAAATCAAATTAAGGTCAACGAGGAAAACAAGCAAAACAGGTCACTTACCATGAGTAACGAGTGTAGCTAGGTAAATCATGAAGAGAACCTTCCTGTGTGTAAAGCGGTACGGCAGCAGGTTGAGCGCTATCAAGATGAGCTTAACGGTGTTAAGGATGATCATGCTGCTTGATTATTTTTGCTGCTTTCCGACTGCAAAAAAAAAATTCCTTCTAAAAGTTATCGGGGTTGCGGTAGTCAACAGATGCCGGTCGAGCTGTGGGGGTTTCGCTTTCCATTAGCCTGTAGAAAATTTGCTGCCTACCCACATGTGCACTCAGCAGAATGTGCCGAGGCTAAAACACTTTCCTGGTTACAAACCATATCAATGTTCTGGCACCCTCGGCGGCGACCTTTGTGCAAAAAAATATATCAAAATTATGAAATTACAGAATCAAACATCGGAAAGCACAATTTCACTGGGTGCACTTTAATTCAACTTTTCGGGTTCGCTGGGTGGGTACGTTTCAACTTAGTTCGTACATGGCACACGGTCGTAGCGACTGTATAAAAGGGGCGGCAGGGCTGCGATCCAGCACACCATCCACTTGAGCGAACTCTTTTAAAAATTTAAGTTTCCAATTTCCATGAGCTGCAATAAAACAGACGATAAAGCAAGCGAGCTCGCACACACACGCAGCCGCAAAAACACATTCGCATATTTAATCACGACTATTTTGCAACAATAGCTCAGTAGTTGGGGCCATTGCAAAGGCTCCCGAGGATAACAAACTGCATTCACCCTGCTCCCTACAAAAGGTGGGCCCGTGGTGCAACCAACTGCGGGGAGGTTTGGGACCCATCGGTACGAACGTTGTAAAGGAGTTGCTATCTGTTTTCGGGAGTAAGCTTCAGCACTTTCTTAACTTTGGATTTCGGAGGCGGGGTTCGAGTGCCCGGGACATGCAACCGTCGCACCTCGCAAGGGGATCAGATCACACCCATCTGCCACAGAGCTCGACTGGCATTTGAGATCTTTGCACCCACCGAACTTTTGGAACGTCTGCGCTGCACACGGTGCATTTAAACTCCTCGTCATTTGGGACATGCCACATAACTAATGCATGTTTATTTAGCAAAGTACATCGAATGGAAGCCCGGGACTGCTAAAGTTTTGCCACTGTCAGTTGACCTGGCCTCCGGCAGCGAAAATATGAGTTTTGTTTGTTCTCACTCTTTGCCAGATTTCTCCGCCAAATTAACAAATTTTCTGCATAGCGGGCAAATAGCTGAAAATTAACGTAAATAAATTCAAAGACCCCATCCTAGCAAGAAATTATATGGTGTCCCTATTGGCATCATTATTTTTTCGCCATCAGGGGGCAGAACGAGAAAGAACTGCGATACTATTTAAAGAGTAGAGTGTGATAAAAAAAAAGGAAAAGAAAGAAAAAAAGAAACATATCTATGTACATCCCACTCAAATATGCAATAAGTGTGTTTCGAAATTGGAGCGCAAAGATTACCCCGTCAAATTTTAAAGGGTCACCTTAATCAGGGATTAAATACCTAATTTCTCGCTTTTTGATGCTGTAATATAAGATTAGCACAATCATTTGAAATTGAGAAAAAGTTACGCTCACTGTGCGGAATAAAATATAACAAGTTGTACATTTTTTAAATTAATAAATAATGAATAACCACTTTTCCTTTTATAAAACACAAGTTAGCTCCTGACAAAATTGAGAAAATTTACAAAAAAGCAAAAATAAATTTTCATTGTAAGCTTTTTCAAACTTTCTTTTAACGCATGCATACATTTATGGAGTGGCGGTGTGTGTGATAGCAAGCGGTGCTGAATTTTGTAAAATCGCAGTATAGCCCTGACAGGGAATGTTTTTGTTTTAAAAAATGAAAGTCAGTTTAGAAAATGATTTCAACCTAAAAGTTGTGCAGATTAAAATATTAATTTCAAATAGTTTCAATATAGGATTCCGATTGCAATTATTAGGGCCTATCCGAATCCAAGTCTATATCTATGTCTTCGTCTCGTTATAACAGTTCGTGACGTCACACCGAGCTAAGCTCGCTGTTCGAATTCCTGTCTATGGCTGTGAGCTGTGAGCTTAGCTACGTAGTATAACAGTTAAGTCAATTGCTTAGCTTGATGAGCGAGTCAAGGCTCCCGTTGGCTTCGTGAAGTAGACAACGTGCAATTGGTTGTGAATAAGGAATTTTTTAAGAAAAATTAAATATGTCAGGTACAAAATGTAAGTAAAATGAATTGCAATTGTTATATACATGTTCTGAGAACAATGTTTTTATTGCAGAGACTAAAGAAAACGTTTTAAAATTAATTGAACTGCGAGGGAGAAAATTCAAAAATCTGTTCAAAGGAAAAACGTTTAATAACAAAGCTGCTTGGGAGTAAGGTTTATCGAAATACATATATAGTTATTTTTGAAAATTAATTTTTTATGTTTACAGTACCGTTAAAGAAGAATTAAACATAAATTTGGATGAAAAAAGCATATCTAAAAAATGGTTTAATTTAGTACCTACAAAAATACAAGGTAATAAGAAAGTCTTTTGAAATATTTCTAGAAATAAAATGATTTTATAGACTTTAAAGGATCCACCAAGCGGTATTTCACCTGAAGGCGGAGAAGATGCTCCACTAACGTGGCCTTACTGTAATTCGATGGACGAGGTCCTTCGAGATAACCACACAATTCAACCGCCGCCCGTTGGTGATCTCCTCTTCGGTGGAGTCTTCATCCCAAACAACAAGTTGCTCATCCGACAGCTCCCCAATAAATTGTTCAACTCCACAACCGGGACCAAGTAGGAGCAGGTCTCGAAAACGTACCGCAGTGGAGGAACAAAAAAAAATTAAAAAATGAAAAAAATTTTGTTGGAGCAGAACAATAAGATGCTAAAGCTCCTAAATAATTTTGTCGTTTCGACGGTTGGAGAGGGACTGGACACGGAACTCGAAGTTTCATTGGCTAGGTTAAGCAGCGACAGCGAGTGAAATCTACAAAAATTTCTTTAATGAATTCTGTTTTAGTTTCGTTTTTGAGCAAATATAGTTTATTTTGTTTATTATTTAAAAAATATGTACAATTCTTTGAAATGTTTGATACATAAAAATATTTTTATCTGTAATTAGTTTGCTCTCCTTTCATTTATCATTCTTCGCAAAGTTGGTCTCTAAAGCGGCTTGCTGATTGTTCATCAGGATTATCATTAGATTCCAGACGGACTGAAGGCTTTCCTCGAATATCGTCGAATATATCCCCGTTGGTATTGCAAATATTCTGCAATGCACAGCAACTGCAATAACCTTCACTGCTTTGCGTAATTTAAGATCAACTGGTCTGTCTCCAAACAAATACCGCCATCTATTCTTTAAATCGCCTATACATCTTTCCACTACACTCCTACCTAAACTATGATGTTTGTTTATTGAAAAGTTTTTACTCCATCCATTCAAGGTTTTCCACAAAATATCTAAACGATCTTAAGCGCATTCTTATGTTAAAGACACACATCTGGTATCGGTACCTGGTATTCGTATACCACGTAGTATACCATATGTGTATCACTCAATACCACCTAGATACCAGCGAAAATTCGTGGTATACCACGAACGAACCTATAGTATTGAAACTTGATAATTTTTGCTGGTATCCCTGTACACAAACCTGGTATATGTACATTTTTACTGATATCAGCGCCATAGCTTTGCAGTAGAAAGTAAAATAATTACTTTTGTGACAGTTGCGATTTGATGTTTAAAAAATGGAAAACGCGAAATATAGCAGAAAAAGAAAAATACTCTCGAATACGGAGACAGAGAGGTTTATTGATGTGTGGAAGGAACACATTAGTGATTTGCGTGGCCAAAAAAAGAATGGACATGTTTTGCAGAGAATGGTGGAGGAATTAGAATCAAAATATGGGATTATTCTGTCCGTGGGTTAAGCAAGAAATAGAATAAATAACTTGACAAAGAGATTCCGGTAATTATTATAAAAGATTTATCATCTCTACTATAATTTGACATCAACATTGCTTTTAAGCAAGGAGAAACAAGCAATGGGGAAATCTGGCGGAACTTTGGCGGTGCGACCTTTGGGGGCTTCGCGACCTCCGCAACTATATCTTTCTCCAATTTTTCCCACCGTTCTCCGGTTTCTTTGGCTAAAGTTATTTCGACTTTCGATGGCGAGGCCTTGTAGGACGATTGAGCCGGATCTATCGACCGAAATAGGTCCAGATGAAGGGCGTAGTTGTCCGCAGTCATTACAACGCTCTCTCGGTCGATTGTGACTTTGTAATTCTTTTCGGTGGCATTTTTCAGCAGCACGGTTATCACTACTTTGGAATCGGATTGATACCAATCGTGTCTGACCGACATCGTTTAATTTATTTGAGAATTTCCAAACAAAGAGACTTTTGCGATGAAAACACTTTTCCTTATTTAGATGACAGTTAGCAAGATTTTTTTGTTTCTAGAAGCTGCCACCTCGGGATGGTTCAAAAACTGAATATGTACATATATTTATTTTGGAAAAGATATAATTTCCCATGAAAGCAAATCTTGTTTTTTTATTGAAGTCATCATAAAAGGTACTTACATACTTGGGTTAATTTTTGGTTCTAAGTTTTATATTTATTATTGTATAAGGTAGTAAGTAGTATAAAAGGAATTACGTGCATGCTTTCTTGAGGACTGTGCCGTTTTATAAAAGACCTATTTAATTAAATTAAAATTAAAATTAAATATACAAAGCCATAATTCTTTGATTCTATTTAAACTAAATTCGGAGATCACTGTGCAATTGATAGTGGTTCAGTGTGAGGTATCAGGGGTGAACCAAATACAAAAAGCGGTAATATCGGCTGCATTTTATTTCTTGAGTGGTTAAGATTTTCTATAAAACACAATAAATGCATAAATAAAATGAAATGATTTTACTTTTAATTGCCAATGTTCGTAATTGAATACTCCTTCTTTCTGAAGCTTCAATTAGCAACAAACTATTGTCATAAATCAAAAATAACTCATCCATTATTTCACTAGTTCATTTTTTAAAACTTCAGTGTGAAAATATCAAACTATACCACGAAGGCATGTGTGTCATGGGGTCCTATACCACGTAGTATAGCTCACTTGATAGTATCAATACCTGGTACCGATACCAAATGTGTGTCTATAGTAGGTGTTTTTTGCAAGCATTTTCATCTCCGCACAAAATCCTAGTTACTTCGAAAGAAATTGCTGACGGACAATAATTTACTGGGACCTGTAGAAATTAGTGAAATTCGTTATTGTTATTAGCACTTAAATTTTTTCCTACAGAATTTTCAAGCACTTCATCCTCATTAAGGCCAGTCCAAATTGTGTTGCTGTACAACCAAAAGCGGCTCACGACTTGCATAACAAACATGTTTGCATTCATATTTTCTTGTACTCTTCCTCCCATTATTAATTTATATTTTGAACGCTACACTTTTGTCCTCCACTTAGGCACAGGCAAATAACTTAGGTTAGGTTAACTTCAAACGTCAAATATCAAGCTAAGCAAACCAATTCGGTAGTAGTAATGTTATTAAAGTTCTGTTACACTTCTGAATAACTATATTGCTTTCTAAAAATATGAAAAAAAAACATCAACAAACGAACTTCGAAATTAGTGACAATATAATTAGTATAAACCTAACTAAACAAACTTAAACCTGACTGATATTAGGTGTGTTCCATGGGGCTGTGTAAAGTAGTCCCAAATACTTCCACCTACACTCAACTACCCCAGCTCTTGTTGGCGAGTAGATGATCTAAGTAGTTACGCCACATTTTTCCACTAGGTGGTTTGTGATGCAAAGTAGTTTTGGAATGTCCAAAAGTTGCAGTTTGACATTTATATGACAAAGAGAAATAGTTTGAAATTTAAATCTTTATGAATGTTGACAGTCAATCTAATTAAATATTAAGTTTATTACTAAAAGGAACTGGTTTGTATTTAAAAACAGTTAATATGAACATGGAACACGTAAGAATTGATAATTTACTGAAATAGTTAAGAAACAATTATTGCAATACACCCGACAGCGCATTAAAAATGTCACAATTTGGGGTTTTGTTTTACTCCTGACAAGCAAGTTGCGTTCCATCGGGGAAGTACTTGGCAGTACTTTACACAGTCCGATGGAACACAGTTAACAAACTGATTGTCTTATAATGAAATTTTTTTCTTTTGTTCGCTTACAAGTCAAAGCAGAAAGGTACTGTGATCTATTTTTAGTTTAGAAAGCCTACGACAATTATTTATTTGTTTCTAACTAGACTAGACTTTTGTTTTTCATATTTATCCTGCAACGTCTAGACAGTACCCCCTTTCCAGCGATGGTGTAGCTGAGCGAAACTATAATAATTTGCTTTGATTGAAAGACTTTAACGGTGTCCTAAAAATTGTACCGTTTTTGTCTTTTGGCTGTTTTTATGGTAGGAAACTGTCAAAGCAGATTTTCTAAAATGTTGATTTTAAAGGACGCTGGTCGTCTTTGCTCATCGTCAGTCGATTATAGTAAGGCAATACCTACAACCTTTGGATGGGGGAAGGGGACAGATAATATTCAAGTGGGAGATTTCGATGTGGGGTTCCATTGAGAACGAAAAAAAATTTGAGACTTAAAAATATTATCCTAAGAAGAATGAAACAAAAAAACTTCTAAAAAAAAAATAGAACCGACTCCAAGAAATCCCAAGCGCTAAAAAGTATAAAGTAAATATATTAAAAGTCTTCTGCTACTACTTTCAACATTAAAAACCAATACTTTCCTAGACGTTTGAAGTCGGTGTGAAAATTTGATTGATATTAATCCAATACTAAATAATTTAGGCAATCAGTTTGTCTGGATTAATTCGATTAATATCAGTCAGATTTTCACACCATTACAATTAAGGCTACTGCTTTATTTCTCTTCCTCTTTGCTTTAGATGCATTCATTTCATTATGAGAAATTCAGTAATAGGTTGTATAATTTAAGCTGTGAGTGAGTATATGTATATAATAATAATAATAATAACAATGTCAAAGAGTACAATAAGACAAAATTTTTTCATAGTACTACTAAATGGCATACAAGAACAATAAATCATAAATGAAAAACAAAAAGGGGCTAAAGAGAGAAAACAAGGAAGTAAGTGGCAAAAGTAGAGGAGAAAAAAGAAAAGAAAAGAAATATGGAAAGCAAAAGGAAAGCAAACTAAAATTAAGTGAAATTAGGAGTTACCCAGTGCATGCGCGAAGTGACAAGGGATGTAGAGGGATCGCCTACATATGCATATGTATGTGTATATGCACGCAGCTCAATTGGTATAAGCCATGACGACCGTATAAGCGTGCCCAACCCTTCATAAGCCTTAACTATAATGGCGTTAAGGCGCCTTAAGACTCTTCGTTCAATTTCCTTTAGATTGGTTAAGTTTCTATGTCAAATCTTAACGAATCTTAAGCTCAACTATAATTGCCTTACCACCTTAATACGTCTTTGTCAAAAAATCCGCCCTGACAGCTTCTCAGTAAAAGTTATTAATGTGATGATCTATATGAGCTAAATCACTGAGAAGTTCCATTTTTTGAAGCAAATAAAATCAAATCTTTGCTATATTCAATACGCTAGTAAAGTATCTCCACTAGCGCCACCTACAGGTTTTTCCGCGCAAAACTTCTAATGCAAGCCATGTGCTCAGTCAATGGAAACAAACGCAAAAAAACGAGTTAGTGGAACGCAAAAAAACGAGTGAGTGCGACGTCGGTGCTGCGTCCCTCTTTGCGATAGTGATAGTGAGAAAGACAAAACCTTGCATTTTTATTGATTTGCATTAGAAGTTTTGCTTGGCGGGACTCACAGGTGGCGCGGTTGTCGTTGATGAGAGATACTTTACTAGCGTATACCATCAAATATATCATGAGTAAGGACGCGATTGGCAAATTTGTAATTTATACGGACTCTATCAGCGCGTTTATACCGTGTACCATAACCAGTAATGTCACCGAAGCTAGTCACGGCATATACACTTGCCAAATAACCAAATATGGCCCAACTTTTGGTTACGGCATTGGTTATCGGCATATACACATGGCCCACTTTTTTCCTGACAGAATGGCAAAATCTGACAGGACTGTTGATTTTTTGTTAATTGACTTTTATTATTCCTGACCTGTTGGATTTCCACGAGTGTTTTAGACGAGTGAATTTGTGCAATTTTTTAAAAGTTTTGGTCGCATTCGAGACAGTAAAAGAAAAAACAAACGACAAATCGGGGAGCTACAAAAGGCATCTCATTTTCAAGGCTCCCTGCTGCAAGTCTGGCTGGTTACACCGGTGGTGCATCGCAAAGCTGGCCATAACCACAGGGTACTTCTTCAAGTGTCCGCTCTGCAACAACACGAACCTCTTCAGAGACCACTTTCAACGGAGGAGCATCAGCCAATTAATCTGTGCTACAATATTACACTACGTTTGATTCTATCACACCAAGGACTACCTGGAAATGAGACGAATCTGACAAGTTAGCGACAAACTCAGCGATACACCACCAGTCTAAACTAACCCATCGTGAAGCAATTAAATTCATTCGTGCCAAAGTCCTGCAATACTGGAATCAGTATTGGCAACAGTTTGTATCAACATCTCTTCACCAAGTACGCAACAATATTTTCGACAAGTGTCCAAAGCTTTCTAGACGAGACCATTGTGTAATCTCGAGACTTCGTATCGGTCACACCAACTTTAGCCACATCCACCTCATTCTAAAAACAAATCCTGATACCTGTCTTCGATGCAACTGCAGATTCACCGTCTGTCATTTGTTACTAGAAGGTGATCAATACCACCAAGAGGTTCACAACCAACCTTTCCAGCAGCCTGACCTGAGTGCTATGTTGAATAGCATCTACGGCTGCAACCGAACAATTAAGTTCCTCAAAACAACGGGAATATACCGAAATATTTGAAGTAATGTAATGTGATGGTCGCTAATAACCATATGTGGCGACTCCCATTAGTAGGACACAAGTGATTTTTGGTCGTAGTAACTTTTTTAAAAATTAGTTGTTTTGGTTTTGAGTGGAAATAATCAGTTTTCGTCGAGAATTCAAGACCAAAAGTTGCGAATCAAGACAAATAAATTTTAAAAATAAAAATAATAAAACCAAAATAATGTAAGTGGAAATAATAAATTGTTTAATACCATGTTGCCATCTCCCAAAATCTCGGGTTTGTTTGAGATTTCGCGAAATCCATGACAATCTACAGCTATGGAAATGTAATTAAGACCACCTTAAATTTATCTGAATATACGCAGATTTTTGAATGGATTTTTTGATTTTTTTTTTTGTAAACCACTTTTTCTACCGTCGGGACCCAACCTACTTATTGTTTCGTCAATCCAAACGTTAAATTTCCACTGGTTGACTGTCCAGGTCAAATGAGATCGAGCAAATGTGAACCGCATTTTACGCTGCTTCGATGTAATAAAAGGCTTCTTTCTGGAAACACGGCCGTACAGTCCAATTTCGATTAAACGGTTTCTAATGGTTCGTGGTGTTATCTGGACTCCGAATTCAGCCGAAATTTCCCGATGAATATCAGCGGAGCTGTTTCGAGGGTCGTTTTTTGACAAAAGTGCAATTTTTCGGTCAACTCGCACTGTTGTTTTTCGTGGTCTAGCTTTTCGCGCAACGTTGTCCGTCGTATTATTATTCCAAAAATATTTTAGTGCTTTTATGACCATCGTTTTTGACCGATTCATTTGAGTTGCAATTTGTCTATATGACAGGCCAGCTTCTTTGAGTGCAACAATCGCCTTTCGTTCTGCTGGTGAGCAACTCTTAGCTCTCCTCATGTTTGTTTTTCTTTCTAACGAGTAAAAAGTATTCTAAGACACTGTTGACACTCAATCAAAGCTGAATTTACCAAATATACCAAAACTTTTTAGAATTATTTTAAAGATGACGTCCCTAAAACTTCATGGTCTTAATTATATTTCCGAAGGAATATTTTAAATAATCCACAAGACAACTAAATTGTATACTCCATAAGCACGTGTTTAATACAAACTGAACTAAAATTGATGATCGTTATCAGAACAAACAAATGCCAACTCAAAAATAACGGTAGAATGTCTACAAACAGCAAAGAATGAGTTATAGCTATAATTATGTATGGGGTCCTAATTATACTTCCATAGTGAGGCTTATCGTAGTAAACGTGCGTTTCACGAAACGTACCGTTTAAACGTTTCACTTCACCTTAAACGCGCATCATAGAAACCGCGTGAATATACTCATATGCGAAACGTTTCGAAATCAGCTGAGATTTGTCAAAAATTTCAAATTAACGATTTCTGATTTTTGCTGAAGCATTTAAGTGAAAGTTTCGTTTTGGTTATTTACGTTTTGAACATATTTAATCAGTTTTTAATTAATTATTATGGACTCGGTAAGTATATATATGATAGATGACCTGGCCAGTGAACATGAGAATCAAAGAGCTATCCGACAAAATTTAAGATGTACTGCAGGGGATATTTTTGAAATGGATGAAATAAAGTAAATAGAGAAGTAAATTAATAAAACCATGTTATTTATCTCTGGAAATATACTTTTAGCTTCGTGAAAAACTTTCGCTTAAATAAATCTGCGTTTAAATATGTGCTTGAAGAATTAAAAGAAAGTTTCCCAAAACCAATAAAATCTACTTCATTATCCCCAAAAATCAAACTAGCTGCAACTCTACGATTTTTGGCGCAAGGAAGTTATCAGCAAAGCGTAGGAAATGAAATAAATATAGCGCAGTCAACGTTTTCTGAAGTATTTTCCTCAATGTTGAACATACTAGAGGAAAAATTGTGTGCAAAATGGATCAATATAAACCTAACGGAATCAGAAAAAATTGCAGCGAAACAACATTTTTATGGAAAATGTGGCATTCCTGGTGTTGTTATGTGTATAGATGGTACACATATTAAAATAGTGCAACCCAAGAATAATAAACACCTTTATTACAATAGGAAAGGATTTTACAGTATGAATGCAATGATGGTAAGTGTTTGTGGTTTATTAACATAGAATATTTGAAAAAAAAAACCAAATTTTGCAGATTTGCGATCATAGGCAGCGCATAAGGTTTGTTGATGGGCGATATCAAGGAGCTAATCATGACTCTCATGTATGGAATATAAGCAATGCTAGGCAGTATTTCAAAAATCTATATGATTGTGGTGATAAGCATACCAGAATTTTAGGTAAGCATCTTTAGTCTTAAAAATGTTTTTCCAAATCTTCTCATATCCTCACTTTGTGGCTTTTAGTTTTACTAATTTTATAAAATGTATATAGGTGACAGTGGATACGCATTAGAACCCTGGCTATTAACTCCATTTCGCAATGCATCTGAAGGTACAGTGGAAAGAATATTTAATAGAAAACATTCTACAGGAAGAAATATAGTAGAAAGAAGTATTGGGCTACTAAAAAATCGCTTTCGATGTCTACACCAAATGCGTGCTCTTCATTACGATCCATCAAAGGTTGTGCAGATAATTAATGTATGCTGTGCTCTGCACAATATATGCCTTCATTACGGCATCTCAACAGAAGAGTTCGTACTGGAAGAAAGTTCATCATCAATAGAAGAATCAAATGACGTGCCTAGCATTTCTTCTTATCACGAAGAGGCTGTGGAAATTAGAAGACGTATCGCAAACTCGTTTCGTTGATTAATTTAAAAAACAAAATATTTCATTTTATATGTTTATTTGAAAAAATAAATACATATATTTTATTAAACAAAAGAAAACTACTATAAATCCAGAAAGGCCTCTATGGCGAAATTAAAAAAACTAAAACCGTTTTAAAAACAACAATATGCCTCCACGGCACGGCGAAATTAAACGTCTCCTTTCATATCCATTTTAAGAATTTCTAACTCAAGAATTTTTTTTTTCAGTTCCAACTTTTCCCGAGTTAAACTTTCCATTTGTATATTGTGCCGGTGATTTTCTTTAGCGGTGTCTTCTTCAATTTTAAGTCTTTTTTTTTGGATTTCGTTATTTTCCTCTAATGCTTTATATACTCTTCTAAACTTAGAAGACATATCCTCCTGTTTTTCCACAATAGCATTAAGGTTTTTTCCTAATTGGTCGCATAGAGTTTGCTGAATTCCTATTTGTTTTTCGAGTAATGCGCTCATTGTCGTTGGATGTTCAGTCGACTTTTTACTTCGTTTTTTTGGTGCTTCCGTTGTTGTTTCATGACTATTAATTTCCTCGATGTCTTCTTCTTCATTTCTTCTTACATTTAATTTGGACGATGTTCCGGCAACGCCAGGTATAGCGTTACTTTGCTCGATATCTTCATTTCTGCTTACATTTAATTTGGACGATGTTGCAGTAACGCCAGTTATAACTTCATTTAAGCCAAAAGATGTTCCAGTAATGCCAGTTATAGTTTCATTCAATTTTAATAAAGCTGCAACATCTTCTTCAAGTGTACTCAACTTTATTTGTTTATTGGGCCCACCACCAGTTGAATTGGCTTCCCTTTTATTATGAGACAATTTCTTTTTTACAAACGATTTGTAATCTGTCCACACCTAAATTTAACAAGAATATACATATGGATATGTGTATTAAAGTATGCATTAAAATGCGTAAATATATAATCTAAAACGTAACTCTTACCTTTCTCCATTCTTTGGCAGTCCTATCTGGTGGACCTAAACTATTCAATTCAACAGTAAGCTTCTCCCAGAAACTAAAAGTATCACTTGGTGCTTCTGTTGTAAATCCTTGAGCAATTTCAGGATTGCTTTTTAAAATTCTTACCAAATGATGGTACTGCTCCTGATTTGTTACTTTTTTCCTTTGTGGAATTAACAATTTAACAATTGATTTATTTATTTAAATTGTGTACTTACATGCTTCCCTTTTAATTCACTTTTAATTCACTTTTAATTCGCAAAACAACCAACTGCCGCTAACAAAACTTGACGTTTGAAAAATATTCTACCAAATGTGGCCGCACGTTTTGAACGATACTTATAAAATTATTTTCGAAAAGAGCGTTTGTCAGTTTCTATGGTTACGTTTATAACGATACGAAAATTGTACGTTTAACGTTTCTTCCGCGTTTACGTTTTGCACGATAAGCCCCAGTATTAGATTTCCCATACAAATAGCCGATTTTGAAATGTTGAGATTTCGGGAGAATCTCAATCAAAATCTACTAAATTCATTGTGGCATCCCCAAAAAGTTTATTCAGCACTATTCAGCAGACGTTAAAATTTATGACTGTCATTTCATTTACTCATTCAAAATGGAAAAAGTGGTGGCAAAAAAACGAAAATATAAGAAAAGAATAGTGGAGCTTAAGTGAGGAGTAAGTGCTAGTGGCTGTGTGGACAGACAAAATTCATGAACTGCGTGGACAAAAAAAAGGGCATATTTATGCCGAAATGGCAGAAGACATGAAAGTGAGGAATTGTTCCTTCACACCAGAAGAAATTCGTGTGAAGATATACAATCTGACCAACCGCTATCGGTAAGTAGTAATATTTTATTGTGAAATGTTTTAATTACAAATCAGGCTATTGTTTAGATCAGAAAAAAGAAAAGTTGGACCGTCTGGAGGATATCCGTTCGACTGGCCCCTGTACACAGCAGTAAAAGAAATAATTGGCGGCTTCAAAATAAATAATATATTGAATATCAGGCTGAAGAAAGCATTGCGGCCGGTAAAAGAAAAATGTCAAAGTGGTTTTCGTAATTTATTTTTAATTACATATTTGTATCTACTTATGTAATAATGCAATAAATGAGATGCTATTTTCACGAGCTGGCGGTACAGCCCTTCTCTCCTCTCAATCAGTGCCGCTGATTTTGGTATGGCGAGGTTCGATCACAAGTCCGATTCCGAATTGTACCTTTTTGCTCGAACATTAACATTAACTTTTCATGCATAAAAACTTTTTGAAAATAATTAAAATATGACACTTGAAATAACAAATGTCAAATGAAATCGCGCTATCAGATGGAAACACTTTTAAATCTCTTATTCTAAATCTCGAGATTTTCGGGAGATAAAAACATAGTATAATAATATATATAATAATAATATATAATAATATATAATAAAAGTTCAATCGTTTTAATTTAAAATAAAAGTTTAAATAGAGGCCGACCTCCATACATATGTAGCAGTTCCATGGCGACCTTAAATAAATAATTAAAAAATCAAATCACGGCCACCTTAATTCTGCCAAACGTCACTTTTTATATGATTCCTTAAGACATGACGAAAGTTTCGGAAAGGTAACGAAAGATTGGTTAAGGCCATTATAGTTACCAGTATGACACTTCATGCTCTCCACAAAATTTGAAGCTATCTTAAGGTGCCTTAAGGTCATTCCGCATCTGGCAATTTCTACTTCTTGCTTGGTACGACGAACGAATCGGATCACAACGCGCACACTACCTTTTTACTAATTAAAGGTAAAGTGAATAATTGTGTTTTGAACAACTCAAATTCGCTTTTTACATCTCAGAAGTGGGATCGACTCCTAAATCTAAAAGTAGGTCTTTAGTGATTCAGCGAGATTACATACTCGTTGCGAGTTAGTGTGATCAACCTAACCTTATTCTGAGGAAGACGAGACGAGTGATCGTGGTGATCTCTATACGCCCGTGACAAAATCAAAGGAAGCCCTATTCGACGAAGGAATTCAGGATGGCTGCCCCATTACCTAGCACGCCAAACAACGAGAAAAACCCTCAGATGAGCCTCCATTCCGGATCGGGGGACCAGTGAAGGGATGCAATCGCACCGTGTTGGATGGATTACGAATTATGGCAGAAGGATCTAGGGAATGGGATACGTATATGTATGTATGAAGAACATCCAATGCAGCATAAACTCTACATCAAATCAAACAACGAAACGCACACCTCACGAAATCTATTCGGATTTCAGCCACGGGACCCGTTCCAAAATAAGGTTCTCCACGCGCTCCACGACACTGCCTCGAAAAGGCAAATTACAAGAAATTATAAGAAATTCGACATAACGCTTCGGAGAATATTGTCGAAGCACAACAAATCCACCAACGATGTTACGATCGTAAGCGTAATTTTCCCCGAAACTATCAATTCAATGATCTGGTATTGATTATTGGACCAGCCTCAATCAATTTTACAGATGCATATACATATGTACATATATTAGTTTTGGACCACAGTCCTTAATCTTAGTTAATATTCTTTGTAATTTTAAAAATTTAGAAAGGAGAATTCAGAAATGCATTATATAAACCAAATATACTCTAAATGTAAGTATGTTATGTACTTAGACAGCGCAGAGCCTAAACTGGTGGTTCTAGGAACATGCAATTTTGCACAGGAGTTCGAGTTAGTAATAACTCATTAAAAATAAAAAAATCATATTTTCAGATATGTATAAAACAAAACAGTATAATGACAGGCAAAAAAGCTTGAGACGAACAGGATTCACCAAGAATCGCTCCCCTGTTATCAAATAATTTTTTTATCCTTGATAATCGTTACGATGTGTACAAACATGCTTTTTGTTTTTTTGATAAAAATTATTTAAAATTGAAATTTCTTGGACAACTTCATCAAATGAAATTAAATCGCTAAAAAAATTTGTTTTTAATCACGTCACGTTAAATCAAATTCGCGTATAAACAAAATTAGGTGTAATCGTATTTTTAGTTTCGAAACTACATAAAAGCTACAGCTACTAAGTTCAGAAAACGTAATTTGCAAGTATGTAAATCAAGGAACACAATAGCCTATGAACTTCAGCATGAATATAATATTAAATATTAAGCAAAGAAATTATATTTCCTTTTTCGAGATTTTAAGGATAATAAAAAATAAATTTGAGTTGGAGCACATTTCCTCACTCTTTGTAAGCGCATAACGGCCCAACAAACTTAAAAGAGTCCTGAGGGCATGGAAAAATGTCCAGACGCATCTGAAGACAGCGAAAAAAATAAAAAAATAAAAAAATAAAAAAAATAATGTAGGGTAAAGTTTCGATGAGAGGAACAGTCGCTACCTTCGGCTAAAAGTTGTTCTTTCCAGTCCAGCAAACTGCTCTTAGAAATGGAGCACGGGCAAAATGATGCAGTGAAACGGATAATTATTATTGCAGCGATACAGTTAACTGTAGGACATAAGAAAACAACGGCTGCTGAAAGGGGTGTCCGCAAACAGTTTGTAATGCACATAATATAACTCCCAAGAAAGGCTTGGCTTGTTTCTGTTTCTGTTTCTGCTGGAACAGCCAACGTTCGCTTCTATCCCGGATTTCATTTGCAATCCTTCTTGGTTCGCTTTGTAGTCGGGCAAATGATTACAGAGGAAATGAAATTGGAAGTGTAAAACGAGGTTAGCGATTCTACCAGAGTCGTCCTTAGCCGCTTTTGTACGATAGCCGACTTGTTTGACAATTAAGAGAGTAATGAATTCATGAGAATAACAAAACCCAGTTTCTTATAAATTTAACTGATCCAAATAAACTTTCAACAAGACACTCGCGTGCAACAGTTGGCAGAGATTTATGTGCGATTGCAAGTGTCATAATGTTACGAGGATTGCTTTCTCAAGGGCTATGGAATAAGGGTCTCATTTGTGAGAAATTACTTCAGTTGTTTAAAACGTTGACATATTTCTGCGCTAGAGAGAGAAAGTTTTAATGGTTATGCAATTAAGCATAAATCAGGCAACTCCCTCCAATTTGCATTTAACGATATTTAAGTTTTCGAGTTGGAGCACTTCAAAATCAAAATATATATTTACGTACATTGCGTTTCATACAATATTTTTAGGTAATAGGCAGATTGGCCTAGAGCTGGGTAAATTCAATTACATTATAATTACAATTCCAATTCCTTTGAATTGTAACTTCAATTTGTAATTGATATGATAAGTTCTTTGGTATTGGACTTTAAAAAGGTTTCAGTTCCAGTAAAAGGAATTGTAATTGTTAATTGATGATGACTAACTGCTAAGTAATGGACTTGAATTACTTGGCAATTCTATTATGAGGAATTGTACTTCTAATTTGGGAGGAATTGAATCATGATTGGAATCAAGATTGTCAAAATGAATTTGAAAATATAAAGTTTGAATAGTTGATAAGTACTGTGTTTGACCTTTTCGATTCAAAAAAGCAAGAGAATAGCGGCAGTTTTATCTTACGTTAAAAACTAAAAGGGAGTTTATTATGTAATTGGGCACAGTATCAAATTATGAAAGAAATTATTAACAGTTTTACCAAGATGGACTAGCTATAAAAAAGTTCTAAAAATATTTTTTCGGCAAGGATCAGTTCTTTATACGGACAAGGCGATAAAAAAAATCTTACATCCGTATGCTGCTGCAGCAGCGAAACTTCAGGGATGGTCTATGAAGTTTTCTGTGCTTAATTAGCAGATAGTGCATACACTTCCAACTGCAATGAAAAAGGCAAATGCTGACAATTTAATTTATATGTAGATATATTGCATATTAAATATGTAATGTATATAAGTAGGTACCTATACATATAGGTACTGCACAAAAATGATTAAAATGAGCACTGCCGCCGAATGCATGCTTCAAAATAATTCATTAAAATAATTTTTCTCAATGTTTCAAAATTGAATAATATATGATATATGTATGTACCTACATTTTGTATTATTATTTTAGAAATGACTATTTTGTAGATGCCATTTGTACGATTTTAATTAATAAGTGACTAGGTTATTGTCAAAATAGTGCTGCTCTTAATAAGGGTAGATTCCAAGGCTCCTAATAAGTAATACTGGTAATATTGTATCTGCAGTAAAATTTTATCAAGAATATTTGTAGATATATTTCATTAATATTAACCCGTTCAACCCGGAGTGTACCACCGGTGTTCCACAGGCATTGCTTTCATCTGGCGGCTTGAAAGACGAAACAGCTTTTCAACTTATGGCAGCATGGACCACAGCCGACCGATCGTGAAGACTGAAGAGTATGAAAAAGAACGCCAGACTGAATGTGTCAAATGTAATTTGCCTAAGAAATATTTAATAATTAAACCAGATTATTTTATGAAAATCGAAAAAAATATGTATATAGTAAAGTTGTTGTCTTTTCGAAAGCACTTTTCACCGTTTTTGAGGAACTTCATTCAAAATGTCTCCCAAAGTACCAAATCATATTTAACACGTTGACGCTCACTTTGAGTTCGGTAAGTGCTTTCAAACGCTCACTTCTTTTTTTTTTGTCCATTAATTTATTCGTTGTATAGGGCTGCTATAGACGTCGTGTGCATCTACGAGCACACGCACTGGACGTACGTGTATAGACGTCATATACGTCAACGTGTTAATGATCCCAATGGTCAGAATTTCAACTGGGAATAGCTGTAAACAAAAGGAAAAGTGTTGTGAAAGATCTCTATGTGTTGAACATGTTGATCTACAATGATATTTTTGAAATTTGAAATTTAAGTCAGTATTGGGGAAACTAACTTCATGCAACCGATAAAATTTGTTTGCACGTTCTACGGTTCTAAGATGAAGGAAAGGTTCCCACGAAATTTCTTCAAAATACGTGACGAGATATTAAACTCCATTTAAGCGTTAATTATGTATGTATATTGTATACCTATCCAACTTTTGGCAAAAATAAGTGTATTGAAAATAGTAAGTTGTTTTGAACAATTACTTCGAGCAAGGTGATTGAAAGTTTGAAAGTTAAGAGGTTCAAGAAATTGTACCTTATATATTGAACAATTTAATGGACTTCGTTTATATCTTTACTCCGCAAAACTATTCGTTCAGCAAAATATTTTAGAAGACATAAACCAACTTCTGTCGAAGAAAGCTGTGAAGTTTTCATTAAATTAAATAAAGTTCGAATATGTAGGTATCTGTGTAATAGCAGATCGTATAAGCAAGTATCTCCCTGCAGCTCTTAAAAGCTTTCTAAAATTACAGATATGCTAAACTTTCTTAACTTGCTCTCCATTGTCATTGTTCGTTTCTCTACTCGTTTAGTGCGCCCCAATTTGCTTCTTGAGGAATCTGATGAGTGCAAATTTGAAGTCCGTTGTTCTAAACATCACACTTTATGGCTAAAAAGTATTAAGTTGCAGCCCTTTAGAGTAACAACACCCTTTTGTTATTGTTCTATAAAACTCCTATTACAGTTATCGCACAACAGAAAACACTTCGGATTTTATTCATTAAATTAAGAAGCTAGCTCCCACGCTATAACAACATAGCATCTTAAAAATTATGCTTAATTTATGTATGCGAAGACTTTATGAATCCTAAACTGCGCAAATTATGAAAGTGTTGCTTAGGTAAAACAATTACATGCACCATTTACGCTTTATAAGCTGGGTAATTACCAAAGTGGTAAAGTGAGTCATTTTTGTATTCATAAAATTTTTTCAAAAGCAATGAAAAAAAATATGAAAGTTATATGTAATAAAGTAATATTGAAACTTAAATAATTTCTGGGGAAACACTAATTTAATTTTTGTTGCACTTTCATTCCTTCCACAGTAAAATTATACTTTTACATAAAACATCAGTTTGAATATAACTGAGATATTGTCATGAATAACATTTTATAACCAACTTTAATTAAAATAGATTAAGAAATATACGGTATAAATAAAAATAAATTGAAATAGCCAGGTAAAAGTCCCGCTCCTCTTCCTCAAACCCCATAATATGGCCTACATAGATATCTAGCCAATAAATTCATAGGTAAAGTTGGATCAAAATCCATTTAAAAATACGGCAGCTATCGCGGCTAAAAAAATCAGTTTTGGAAGCTGTTGTAGTGCCTTGCCCCTTTGACTGATCACCAACTGAATAAAATGATTACAAGATATTAGCTGGAGGCCCCTGGACGAATCTGTGAAATGAAGTAGATTTCCCAAAATGATGTACATATAAATCCATCCACGCACATACATATGTATGTACTATAGGTTGTTACCCGTTTTAAACAGTTCTATTAGATTTTCAAAATGACAAGTAACCTTCTTCGAAATGATTGACTTATGAGGCCATTATTCTCAGCTAGAGACGCGGAAATAGTCTTATTTTTACTCATATTTTGCACTGTTTTCAAATTTTAATTTACCGCTTAAATTCTTTTATTTCCTTCGTACATTTTACAGCCCATTTAACATAATTTTACTGCTTAATTAGATTTTCGCGCATTCGTTTCTTTTAAGATACTAATTCCAAGTCATTTTTCAAAGTAAAAACGCCATAGGTAGTTAATGGCTCTATCAGTAACGCACTAAACTTTCTAAGCTTATGCGATTTCCATCAAAATTGATACTTGGGGGTTTTGGGCAATACTGATTTCAATCCGGCTATCAGAATTTGCGAATTAAAGATGGCGGACTGTAAAACTTTACAGCTTATACGATTTCCTCTAAAATTGGTAACTGGGGGTCTTCGGAGTTGCTGATTTCTAAACGACTATCAGAATTTACGAATTTAAGACGTCGGACTGTGGGGAGGGGGGTACTTGGGGGTTTTCAGAGTCTTTTCGAACTTAAATCGTGGACAGTTAAATTTAGGCCATGTGCCAGTTTGGCTTTACTTGTACTTTTATATTACGCATCATTTTTATAAAATTTGAGGGATTTTAAATGAAAATTAGCGTAAAGATAAATTGGTGACATTAATTTCTATTTAGGTATGGAAATTTATTAATTCAAGAATCTACTAAAGCGGCCACACGTTTTCTAATTGAAAGGATTTCAATGAAAATTATTACTAAGGGTATTTTACAAGATCTATTTATTAATTTACTATCAAAACTTCGAGCCGATTCGATTGTTTTTAAACCATTTCTATAAAAACGAAATAAAGGTTCTTCGCCGTTCGTATATGAATAAAGCATTAAAAGAATAGAGTTGTTGATTTAATATCCAGTAACTTAATGAGGGACCGAAAATAACTGGTATTTTTTAAAAAAGCTTTGAGAAACTGTCACAGTAGAATAAAATAAAGTAAACCAAATTATTGCGTATATGATGCCCTTTCTGTTCTGGGAAACTTCAAAATTTAGTTTTTTTTGTTTTGTTTAAAAAACGGCGTTCAAAACTGTGAATTGTTAGTTACATACATACATAAGTATTTTCATTTGAAGTAAAGAAAAACAACTTCAGAAGCTTCATAATATTTTCTAGCTACAATAAAAAGCTAGTTTGCCTTTTTATATTTTCGAACCAGAAATAAACAAGTTGTGAAGCTCGTTATATTTTTAAAAATCGATTTAAAGTTTTCGAACTGAACTTTTCAGGCAATGGTCTTCAAATGTTACATAAAGCACCTGTATAACTAGGGAAAATTTTGACCAATGATATTCTTGTTCTTATGTCTTGCTCGCAGTTTGGAAATTACTTTTGTCTTGTACTTTTAAATCTTAAAATCGATTTTTCTCGAAAATGAAGGCGAAGCTCGTCTTATTATTGAGGGCAGGCTACCTACCCTGCAATATGGATACTATATAAAAATTAAAGGATTCCGTTATTTCGTTGTCGCCTTGGTAACATTTTCCAGTGGCGTTGTGTGTGTTATGCCTTATTCTTATTAAGTTGGTACTGAATTTCCGTTTTTCTAATCTTAATTCCTAATTGCTTCCTCAGAATCAACAATTGCGCCAAATAAAAAATGTATGTATGGTATATATTTAATAAAATA
This sequence comes from Machimus atricapillus, assembly GCA_933228815.1. Taxonomy (NCBI): domain Eukaryota; kingdom Metazoa; phylum Arthropoda; class Insecta; order Diptera; family Asilidae; genus Machimus; species Machimus atricapillus. The sequence continues at coordinate 33,831,841 of OW121784.1, forward strand.
TTACGAAATATGTATAAATACAAAATGTTTGTTGAACACCTCGTAAAAGCGAACAAATTGCTTCTCAAATATTTCTTCGAAATACCTATAAATATTAACAATAATATAAATACTTAACATAATAAAACAATAATTTAAAATTTAAGCATGTGAATATGTAGGTACATACATATCCAACCGGAGATATGTAAATATGAATAATAACTTTTAAATGAGACACTGACGGGGCCGGAGCGTAATTAAGTGGGCGTGGAATATTTAAATTATTAATACAAAATTTCTTTCTTTAAAAAGTTGCTGCTTAAAATCATGAATTAAAATCATTACTTCTGAGTTCTGATTTCGAATTTAGGGTTCTCCCGCTTTTCCTAGAATTTGATTTGCCGATGCCGACAGCCAAAGGCACGTCGACGCATATTCGATACACCATACACCACGACGCATGAGTCCATAACAAAAACATTGCACGGTCGAACTTTTCTGCGTTGCTGCTGGCTGGTGCAGCATCGCAGAGTGGACCCTTCGTTATGGAGTAAGGCAACAGAACTTGTTGATCACACTTCTGATGTTAGAAGCGGACAATCTTTATATTTATTTGTCCATGGTACCTACGAGACACGAATATGCCTAATTTTTAACGAAATCAAAGTCAAAACATTGCAATGCAATAATAGCTGCGTTTTTTTAATCCGAGTTTGCAGGGTCTGGTTCAGGGTGAAATGAAAAAAACGATCCAGGTTAATTACCCAAGGATTTTGGTTTATTAAGGTTGGTATGCCTGTCTAACGTCAGCTTAAAAAAGGCTACCAATATACACCATCCTGGGAACGTTGGTTTTCGCTTGATTACCAAACCTATAGTACTTGGATGGAGGACAGCATGAAAAGGAAAGTGTTCATTTACATCGCCAATATGGCAACACATCAAAAAATAACAAATTAGATGAATACTAAGCATTATTTATATATTTCGCACTTTTCATTTAGTGATTATTTGCTATTTTTCCAGTGGGACGAAAATTGCTCTAAGACGAATGCTCCCCACAACATAAAATCAAAATAGTTCTATATGTGCCTCTGCTGGAATATTTTCAAACTAATCATACAGCTCTATAACCCAGAGCCCGATAAATATCTGGGTTTCATGTTGTTCTTGTATTTCTCTGTTAAAGCAGTAAACTAGACCCTGAACCAGATAAAAAAACGCAGCTAATAAGGCTTAATGTTGCACAAACATATGTATTTAGCTTTCCACAACCTTGTAAAAGAGATAGAGATATTCTTGCAGGAACAAGGTCATTAATGTTTTAATGGGTGAAAATTTGTTGCCGAAGGTACAGTTAATTAATTTTTTGCCTTCACACATGCTTTGTGGAATATAAATTAATTTGAAATAAAGTGGTCAGCAAAGTTTTCTTGTGCCCTTAGTTTGCTCCCAAGGTCCTAAGTGGTTCAAACTTTGTTGTTCTTGTTCCCCAGAAACTTCAATGTGCACACAGGCGGGCCCCATTAAAAACTTAAGGTGAAGGCACATTACGGATTTTGGCAAATTCCATGCCTGCAGAGAGGCGTTCATGTGTTTATGGTTCCCACTGATTAATTTATTGTGTTTTGCTGGTTAAGTTTCTGGGTCAACAGAAATAAATGGTCGGCAGTTATGGCTCTGCAAATTTGCTTTATGATTATCATTAAGTCATTGAAGAAGAACCCTGTTGGGGCTTTTACTTATCTTTAAAAGTATCTCTCTCAGCCCTAAACTGGTCTAAAATTGCTTCTGTTCTGCAACTATTTCATTTTTAGTTGTTTTTGGACATCATTTAAAGGCGATATCTCTACTTGCATGTGCCTCCTATGAATTGCTTAATGGTACCTAAATATTAGCGTTTTAATTATAGAACATTGGTTAGGTTTACTTTTTGCTTAGTTAGAATAAAATAAAAATCAACCAGAGTGATTTGTAACTTGTAATTTATAGAGGAATCAAGTACCTAGTTCAGGATTTTTAATATGCTTATATTTTTCTATTTTATCTTCTCACATTTAACAATTAGAACAATCCTGTAAGAATTCCAAAAATTAGCCGCATGTCTTGCTAACATGTGTAGCTACTTATGTACACTCATCAAAAGTATTAAAGGATATAGATAAGTTTGGTATAGATATTAAAAAATAAAAATAATAATTTTTAATTTTTCTTTCGTTTAAACAACTTTTTATTTTAATTTTTGGATAAAATAATGCATTCACTAGAAAGATAGAATAAGTAAGAGACGAAGTTGCATTCGAAATCTTGGTTGCTACAGAGAAATTATTCTGTCAGTTCAAATCAGCGCAAACATTTTTTTTTGTAGTTTGCCAAAGATTTGAATCTCCAAGAAGATCATCCTTTTTTAAGAATGAATACCTACTTAAGAATTGAGTTTCGTGAAGGAATTCCTGCTGCTATTTCAAATTCTTTAAATTAAAAGGAAATGTTTGTTGGAATCTTACAGTTAATATTACTAAAATCATTAAGTAGATATGTAAAAAGCGTAACATAATTTTTCTACTTTTTGACTGTAATTTTTCAATATTAAAGCTGTCAGCCTAGTTTCAATAGAATTTTTTCTCTAGATTGCAAAACATTGTAAACAGTTGCAACAAAATATGATAAACTCTAATACGATTTTTTGTAAAATTAGTTGCAGTTGGAATAAGTTTATAAAAGATAAAACGATAAACGATTTCACTTGATTTTAGTTTCATATCATAGAATAATTTTTGCAAAAATCTCCAACGAATTTAGATGATTTGTTAATGAAACAAGTAATTAAAAATTTAAATGAACCCCAACGCCGATACAAAAAACCCTATTTCTAATCAATCGGACCTGTGAAAGTTGGTAAAACCCTTTTGTCAAGTAGGAAATGTCAAATGAACTGATGATCTTCAAACGCTTGAACAGATCTTCACAAATTGTAGCTAAGAACCATCTTGATCACGTCTGCTTTCAAACAGAAAAAAACCGCATCAAAATCGGTCCATTCGTTTAGGAGCTACGATACCACAGACAGACACACAGACACGTCAAACTTATAACACCCCTCTTTTTGCGTCGGGGGTTAAAAACTAATGAAATGAATTCAAAGCTACTTGATTCTTTTCCATTTTTTAAAAAGTATAAAAAATGACGTATTAATTCGACCACCAATTAAAATAGCTAAATAGGGAAGTAAATATGCTGTAGGTTACATTGCTCCCCTGCCAGTCGTACGATAATAATGAAAGAGAAAAAGTAAATAGAGGACTGCACAATTAAAGATGTTACTGATAATTATTGTTGTTGAAGTTGATACTTGATTATTAAATTAATTGGCTGATTGAAGTGAGGCTGTAGGGTCGCAGCGGATTGATTTCGTGGCAGTAGCGTCGCCAGGAGTTGATCTTGTGGCATTAAGGTCGCTAAAAGAGTTAATCTTGTTTTAGAAGAAGGTATGAGCCAATGCAAATATCTCGAGGTCGGAGAAGTTATTAACAGAACGTATTATTTTTGATGTACACCAGTTAATTTAATGTAATCATTGTTATTAATTTCTTCAGTTTTTTTTGTTGTTGTTTGCGTTAAGCGAAAATAAATAAATAAATTTCTTCCAAGGCCAATCCATTGACCATAAAGTGTGCCTGTCGGGGTCACTTATTGGAGAGGTGTTGAAAACTTGTAATCGTATTTATCCTCGTGTTTTGTTGATTTCTTTCTTATTCGTCAGATCACTTGAAAAGTTATTCTCCTTTAACTTAAGCCTTTTTTTAACTTTTCGATCTATTTAGCTGTTAATTCTTTTTATATTACATATTTATTAATCTATCAGAAAAAAAACGTATATTAATATTTGAGACACATATTTTATTTTAAGCAACTCTTTGGTTGAAAGTGACAAATGAGGCTTGAGATGACAAAATTATTCATTTCTTAAAACAAAATCAGTGACCATTCTACTACTACTGCTGCAAAAGTTGACATATTTACAATTCTGTACAGTACAATTTCAAAGACATCTATCAACACCTACAAGCCAATTTCCAGTTACCATAGCACCTGCCAAAATAAACTACGTCGGCAAATATTTGCCTTTACACATAGGAAAAGTTAACGTACACAAAGGTTCACGTCCACGATAAGGAAAAACTTGTGATGGAAATGGAAGATGAAATTAAAAACGATTACCACCAGGTTACCAGTTTTGGAGTTTGTCTCCATATTAATAACTCAATAAAATATTATTTACTTTATTTATTTTTTAGATTGATATTCAGTAAGGAAATTATTTTATAATTATTAATTTTTATTGCTTTAATACTTTAATTTATTAATTGATACTCAGTTATTACTCAATTATATTTAGTGAAAGTTTCTTTATAAAATGATTTAGAGAAACTTGTTTGGTTACATTTATAAAAACCAAAACTTGAGTTGCTTGATTAAATTTCTTTAAATCTAGCAGGGGATATTTTACAAAATTATCTGTCGCAAAAAGATAACCCAAAAATGTAAAATTTGCTCAAATTTTAATTATCCAAAATCTTTTTGTTTATGATTCTGCAGTTCGTGCAAGGTGCCCCAAGAACTGAGACATATCCCGTGATGAATTGGCTGAACTAAAAATCGCAAATTTGTGAATCCTTGAATAACATCAATATCTCTTATAGGAAGAAGGCTCATTATTTTCCATCTACGTCAATAGGATTATAAATTTAAGGTTTCCATTAATAAAAAGAAATTCAACAACAGGATAAAATCAGAAAATATTAATTTAAAAAAAATAACATATTTTTACAACAAAAGAAAGACTTTAAAAGAAAAGTAAATTAAGAATGTCAAATCCACACATTTTTCATTTACTTAGAAATGATTAGAGAATATACCTACTACTAGAATGATTAATATTTTTGAAGTACCTACATTACAATGTTAGTATGACAGAATGATGGTAGGATATTAAACAATGATTTAATATAATATTGAGAAATATGTTTTCATTTTGCTTTTATAGTTTTCTTAAGTTCGTCTTTGAAATATCCACCAATTGTATACACACGTTTTTCGATAACACTCCTCAAACATTTTCATATGTATCTAAGTCGGGAGAACACGCTCACCATTGCAAAACTTCGATGGCTTTTGAAGAAAACCACTGTTTCTCTACTTTTGCAGTATGGACTGCGGCATTGTCGTGTTGGAAAAAGAAATTTTCTTATCCAATGGCTTCCCCAAATTCCGCAATTTATTCTTACAACAAGTCGGTGTACACTCTAGCGTCCATTCCATAATTTAAAGAAACATCTTGTTTAAAACCTCAACACACTTTACCAGCCATAGACTATATCTAAATTGGTTACGTCAGGTACTTCATTAACTGCGCTTATCATTGTATCGTAGCAAAATATTATTTACCATGCAAACTTGAGTCATTCTAACGGTATTTTTTTTAAATAAATGGTTTGACAACGATTTTACCATGATACTGTCAAAAATTCAAGAATATATTGTTTTAAAAGATACAATGGAAATAATACAATGCATTTTGTCGCGGAGTGTATGCATTCCCGGAAGGTAGGTTTGGTTTCATTAAAGTTTTAGAATTTTCTTAAATTTTTTACTGTTTTAAATTAACTGAATTTGAGAACTACATGTAATCTTTATTTAAAACTATAGCTGACCCGGTGAACTTCGTACCAATTGATTTGATTGCAACTCTTCGTAAGAGATTGTGAATCCCAATCAACCTTCCAACTCCAATTCATTGAGATCGGTAATATTGGCCGCACTGTGTACGGTTTGAATTTCGTTTGGTGATTACATGACTCAGCCTTGCTCGGGCAATACTAATCTATTATCAGTATGCAAAAGTTTCAGCCGTTCACATTTACATATGTATATAGGTGTCTCCTTTTATGAATTTCGTAAACATTGGTATTTATATTCTTATTGTTTTTCTTTTAACATTTAGCAATAATATTCTGTGACATTTATTTTTTTTTTTGCCAAAGTTGCGTGTCTTTTTATACCGTAAAAAATGTTGAAATTTGAGCCAAAAAACCGACATTTGCGAGAAATTCTTCTTTTCCGTTTTAGTATTAAAAAGCTGGTGCGAAAGCTCATAGAATGCTTGTGGACGCTTATGATGAATTTTCTCCTTCGGCGAACGAACATGTAGAGAATGATTTCAATGCTTTAAAAGTGGGTATTTCAACGTTGAAGATCATACGCGATCCGGAAAGAAAAAATAATTCGAAGATGTCAACACGACAATTCAATCTTCACAAATCAATCAAGGACCCATTGGAATCGGTCAAATGAAAACTTCCACCCCACCCGCCTTATTCACCGGATATAGCTCCGTCGGACTTTTCGATCAATGAGTAGGTTTGGCAGATCATCGCTTTGCTTCTTTCGAAAGTTGTAAAAAACGGATCGACGATTGGATCGCTTTAACAAATGAAGAATTCTTTCTCAAGGGAATCCATGCTTTGCCTGATAGGTGGGCAAAGATTTTAACAGCCGAAGGACAACACTTTAATTGATGGTATATTTCATTTTGGTCTATATAAATGAGTTTTTTAAGTAAAAAAACAGCGGAAACTTTTGCATAATCCCAATATACCTACACTACATAATATAAAAATAAATGTCTGTTTGTAAAGCGACACTAAAACTCCTATGCCAGGATCTAAAGTACCTAACTGAGTATTGCCCCGCCCATATGTTCTGTATTTCGATAAAAATTAAATCTAAAAGAGCTTGTAAAACTACTTTTCTTTTGAATTGAAACTCCGCATAAAACTCCTGTTGTAAAAACATCTCAGTAAACTTCAACTTTAATTTTTTGCATTCAAAGTGTTATAATTTAATCGATGAAGGTATTGTGAAGTTTTTCGATTTATTATTTTTTGGGCTTTTCCTTTAGGTTTTCCGAATTTTATTTTTTCATAAACCACCCCTGTATTGAGGCGAAAAAAACAAAAAAGTAATCATCCAAATCGGTCGAGCCGTTCTCGAGCACTGATTTTATAGATTACAAATTAATCTGTAAGTGCCAGAAAGCCTTTTAATAGTCCGAAATATGGTTCATTTACGTTACTATGATAATAAGGCTGCTACACCATCCTGCAACTTGGTAATTTATTTATTTAAACAATAAGCTGTAGCTAAAAGTCCAGACTCAACTAATTCATAAGAAAAGATTCATAAAAAAAACGATAAATGATTTTTTTCGATGGAAATTATGAGTATCTAAAATTTATTACTTTATATAAAATTTTGCCTTAGTAGACAGCACCATTTTCTGGGCATTTAGACGACTGGAGAACACTGCCACAATTTTTTAGTAAAAGAATAAAACTATTTTATGTGTGAAGTTGTATACTGGAGTTTTTGTTTTATCTTTCTTTGAAGCGATGAATGTCGCATGTTCTACCCAAATTTATAAATGTTGTTCCTAACATAAACATGTGATTTGTTTATTATGGAAGTATGCTATAAGTAATTGTTAACCCATGACGAACTAGTTAAGCGAAACTATTTACATTTAATATTGCAATTTTAAAATGTTTCCGAAAATTTATCCCACTAGTCACAGTTGTAAAAAGTGCGGAGTTTGTCTTTTTGAGTTTACATACATATGTACATACATATATGTCCTATACCAGAATTGATTAAATTTTTTAGTGAAATGTCCCACCAGTTAAATAAGAACTTTCTGAATAATTAACTTATTAGCTTACTTAAATTTAACATATTTGAAATAACTCTAAATATTTAATAATTTAGAGGTAAATAATATATACATTTTGTTCACAAGAGAGTAAAATCATTGAACAAGTAAAACTCATAATCGACTAAGCCACAGTTTTGTATACTCGTACATTTTGAAATTATAGAAATTATTCATGCTTTAATTTTAATGTAAATCTTATTGAAAATGTGGAAATGAAAACTATAAAAGATAAAAATATAGAATAAAACTCATGTCCACGATCCGGATAGTATTCAAATATGTAGAAAGGATACTTACTACTTTTAAGAGTAAAATTGCTGCATTTTTCAGAAATATATAACCACTTGAAAAAATAAATCACAATTAAGATTTTAATTCATAATTAAACTTTTAAAAAAAGTAATGATTTCCATAGATATACGTAATGGCTGCTTCAAATAAGCTTTAAACTTCTTTTGGCAAAATGACTGAGGAGTATCACTCCACACGCCTGATTACCTAAAAATTTTCAGATTTACTGGAATCTGATATTCTACGAATTATAAATAACTAGAAAGAAATACCCTTCTTATGATTCAAAAGTCACTATAGTGGTAAGAAGAAAATTCATATTAGATATTTTTTGCATTTTACAATCGGTATCTATTCAGGAGCGTCCTCTGCCACATAAGGAGTTAGACCGCCATTATTAAATTTAAATTACTGCAACGAATTGATCTTATATATTATTTCTACTGTCAACATCCCTTTTCCTCCACTAATACTTTACCAAATTTAATACATATACCAAACACCAAATGATGCGTTTTCGTTTCTTCTTCTGACATCGCATACTCACTTGGAATTAAAATGCGCTATTTGTTTTAAATTTGCGATTAAATAAAAATAAAAGTCCTGAATAAACCTGAAAATTCATTTCAGATACCTTTGCTTTTGCTTTTCCACAAAAACTTCATAGGTAATACATACTTCGATTGGATTATAATACTTTGAATGAAAAAAATTAAAGTTAAAATTTAATGAAATGATTTTATAACAATTTTAATATGTAGTTTTATACGGAAATTCAATTCAAAAGAAAAAGAGTTTTACAAGCGCTTTTCGATTTTATTTCACTCGGAACCTACATTAGCCAGTTTTCGATAGCGATTTCAACGACGAATTCGACTACGTTTTCGAATTCGAATTCGTTTTCAATAAGTGCTTACATAATTTACATTCAATCAATATCAAAAATTTCGTGACCATTTCAAGAGAGTGTTGTCCTTAAAAGAAAAAATAATTCATTTTTGAATTTTACAAATCTTTTTTTAATTTATAAAAATGTTTTCGTCTTGAAATACAAAAAAAAAAGAACCTCGAAATTTTCAGGATATTTTGAGATTGATTAAAAATAAACATTTGGGTCCGCCATATTAAAATTTTCAGCTTTGATAGTAAATTTTAAATCGGCAACGTCATATTTTTATTAAAGTTTTGCTTTATTTTAAGAATAGTTATACCCGGGCAACGGCGGATATGGGTCAGCTTTAATTAAGTATATGATAATATATCTGCTAATTCCAAAAAATTTTCAAAAGTTTCCACTGTCTGCGATTTTCTCCGTATTACTGAACGTTTCTTCCAGTTTGCACGATTAGATTAAATTGATTCGCGAAGTTGTATAGGTATTGATGAATGTTTTTCCTTTTTTTAAAAATGAAGATGACAATGGGTATCGGTATGGTCAAACAAAATGAATCGTTAATGAGGTAATCTTCGTGTGCGCCACTAAACTAAAAAAGTGGTAGGTACACCGGACAACGCCCGGGGCGAAATTTCGCCCGGGTGCACTGGTATAAATACATATATTATACTTCAGAATTCGTTGGCCATATCAAGTCCAGAATAATTTAAAACCCCAAGTTTACGTACTTTTAAGTAGATAATATTAACAATAGTGCCACCATTCCACCAAAATTTTTACTCCCTGTGGAAGTTAATTAAATGTTTCGCATGGACGCTGGTTACAACATTTCATTAAAGACAATCTTCAAAGTCTTCATAGTATGTATAATTTCACTTATAATCTAGCCCAAATGTATTTACGAAAATTATATATACAAATTTGCAGTTTGGCAGAGAGTAGGTAAACAATCAGAGATCTCATAAATTATGCTTGACGGTTTTCAGAAGTGTAATTTTTGTGTAAATTTCGACCAGCCGAGCAAATTTTGCAATTTTAATTTTTGCATCTGGCGTGGAGTTTTTAGAAGCGAACGAGCAAGTGGTAATACCTCTCTCTCCTCCGGTCGGCCCGACTCACAGTGGTTTTGTTTAGATAAATGGATATTTATGTATTATATACATATACAAAACGGACAGACTTACAGCAGTCGAATAAATCAAATACAGCAGAATCAGACGGCTGGCATCAAAAAGCGAAATTAATTTAGTGTATATGTAGATATTAATAATTAAGGAATACTTTTGCCTGATGAGAGCTGTTAGCGCCCAGCATCTGGCGCCGCGAGGAAGAAATTAAGCGCCGAGTCCGGATAGAGTCATGAATTCATAACAAATACATTCCGCTGATCCTGCAGTAACTAACCCTTTCGTAAAGTGCCGTCTGGAGGAGTCGTATCTTTGAGCACCAAAAGGCTAAAACCATAAATTCCCATCATGCTAGAAAGTACTCCCTTAATGAAAACGTGGACTTTTCCAGAGTGGCATCCTGGTAGGAGCATTCCGGGTGGTGCCCGCTCTTCCAACTCGCAATGGGATGATTCACTCGTTCCTCCTAATTCAGTTAAAATATTCCTTCTTCGAACGAACATGTTCTGAAATTAAACTCCCACCGAGATTAACTCCTGTAGCATCGGAGCGTTGGATGGGAAATCATCCCAAGCCAAATTTAAATTTTAATTAATGTATAAATAATTTCGGACGCAAGGATGAAGGATGGTATAATCGCAAACGATCCCCCAATGCTTTAATGACCCTTGAGTGGTCAACAATAATAATTTGACACACTTAGTGCCAGCAAGGACTGCCCTTGCCGGTATAATAGAAAATTGCGCCCCTAATAAATCCCTGGGAGTCAGAAACTTGTGTCTGCAATATACCCACATTTACAAGAATTAAATTCCATCGTTAGGTGAATGTGCAAAGATGTCCCGGGCGAGGAGTGGGTTTGAGAAGCAGATTACCAAACAAAGTTTATATTTTCTTTGATGCTATTATACATTATACACTCAATGATCAAGGTCTCATTCTAGAATTTGCATGCAGAAACAGAGCTCCTTTTGTTAAAGAAAAAAAAAAGTGCAACGAACGAAGCAGGGTGTGCAATCTGTATCCGATCCATCCATTAATCCTTAATGCAATTTAAATATGCATCACCTTGTCCTAATCAGTATACTTCACTTCACATTCACTTAGAGCGCTGCACTCTGAACTCCCGCTGATCCTTTTGGGACCTTTTTATGTAATAATTTTCACCAACGTAATCAATTTAAAATCCACCAAAATGCGGTTAACACTAACGAGCGATTAATTAATTCTTCACACCCGATTTGAGCAACAAGAACGCAACACTTCATTTACTGGAATTTAGACACTGATAACCGGACACCGCAGGGGTTGAGCGTGATAAAACGCGTCTATTTCCGGCGCCTTTTTATTAACAACTGGGAAACATTGACTTGGACAATTTCGACTATCAAAAAAAGAATAACAAAGTGCCTTCACGCCGGACCGGCGCTTATCGTTCTATGGAAAGAGTTCGAACTGAACAACAACGCGAATGTTTTCAAATGTATCTTAAGGATAACTTTCGGGTGACAACAGTTCTCCGCTGGCCGAAAGCTCCCGGCACAGCTAAGGAATGGGAAGGATTTTCGAAGTTGGAGTAGAGGCGTTTGGTGCGCATGTCCTTCCGTGTCACGTGGATATTCGCCACTTTTTGCATCACAATGAATCCTTACTACGGCACATTGTTATCGGATGAATGCTTTATTACACAATTACTGACGAGGACTCATTGTGCGGCTGAGTGTTTTGCTAATGTCGTTGAATAAATAAGTAACGTCTTTCCGAGGCTGACTGATTCCACCTCTCAAGGTTTCAAGTGGAGGCGCCCCTCTCCCACATTTGGAACTTGCAAGAGTTCGGCTAAGTTTTGGATATTTTTCTTATCTTCAGTTAGATAATGAGTTTCTGGTCTAGACTGCAAGAAATTTCTTAGGTATTGCAAAATTATATTTCAAAAGATAAATCGTTTCTAGTGTCGGATAATTGAACTTGTAAAAAGCTAGCTGAACTAACATCAGCAAGAACTCTATATTATTATGGCAAGTTAGATATCGTAGTTTTGAAGAATGTTAATAACTTAGTAAGAAAATCGTTGACAGCTATTTTTCTTCTTATATGTACTTATGTTTTATTGATAGTTTCAAATTCAAATTAGCTTTTAGTTTTTACACTTTATTACAAAGCATTTTGAGACGAAATGAATGAGACGCACATTCTCGACCACTGCTAAGCGGACAGTTGTTATAAAAAGGTAATAAGAGAGAGTCCTATAATTCTGGCAATTCTCAGTGACCGGTCAAAAGCCAAAGTCGAATCACAAGATCACGGCGATTAAGCCCCGTTTACACTGGCGAGTTTACAAGCTAAAAGCGGGGCTTTTTTACACGCAGCTCGTAAACTCGCCTAGTGTACACGACGCACTCGCTCTAAAGCTGCTTTTAAAAACGCTGTGGAAAAAGCTGACTCCGCCGGCGACTTCGCACGCCACTAGCCGGCTTTTGAGCGAGCGGGATTGTAAAGTAGCCAAGTGTACACACAGTAGCTTGTGCACTAGCGACTGACTGGCCTTTAAGATGTCGGAGGAATTGGTTCTAGCGGGAGTTGCAGTGCAAAAAACACATGTTTCTACACGCCAGCTACTTGGCTTCTGAGCTAGTGGAAATTTTCGTGTGTACACGACAAGAAGCGAATTCGCCGACTCGCCGGCTTCTTTACTCGCCGGCTTGTAGCTTGTAAACTCGCCAGTGTAAACGGGGCTTTAATGATTAAGCTTGTGACTTGTGATCGGCCATAAAGCCCCGTTTACACTGGGCGAGTTTACAAGCTAGAAGCCGGCTTTTTTACACGCAGCTCGTAAACTCGCCTAGTGTACACGACGCACTCGCTCTAAAGCTGCTTTTAAAAACGCTGTGGAAAAAGCTGACTCCGCCGGCGACTTCGCACGCCACTAGCCGGCTTTTGAGCGAGCTGGATTGTAAACTAGCCAAGTGTACACACAGTAGCTTGTGCAAGCGACTGACTGGCCTTCAAGATTTCGGAGGAACACATGTTTCTACACTCCAGCTACTTGGCTTCTGAGCTAGTGGAAAGTTTCGTGTGTACACGACAACAAGCGCATTCGCCGACTCTCCGGCTTCTTACTCGCCGGCTTGTAGCTTGTAAACTCGCCCAGTGTAAACGGGGCTTTCACACTAAAAATATGAAGCTGGGTGTGACTGGTCCATGCACACTGCCAACTTCCAATTTGGTCTCTCTGAAAATTAGAGACCAATCTACTTAAGATGTCTCTATTAAATATATTCTTTTATTCCGTAAGTGTTGAACGAAAAACACTTTACTTACAATAATTTATTGGTAGTTTTCTTGTTTAAAAAAAAACCCAATTTAATTTTTTTGCAAACCTTAATCAGGTGTTCATTACGTAATTGTGCGTCAAATAGAATTGGTCTGGAGGCGATAATATTATTTGTTCTCGAGGTAATTGAGACGAAAAACATTATGCAAAAATTTTTAGTACCTAGTGGTTTGCTAAAAATAACACCCAGTTCAACATATTTTGCGAACCCTATCAAGTGTTTATTATGTAATTTAGTATCGAATGGAATTGGTCCTGAGTTGATATCATTGTTTATTCTCGAAATATGCGAGACGAAAAAGGCTCATAAACGTACAATCCTAAGTACATATACAAATGTATGTACATACGTACACGCAGACATCTTTCTTAAAACGTTGTGTTCCAACTCTAGGGACCCCAAAACGTGGAGATGTGTTATGTCAAAATTTTCAATTCGAAAAACCGGACCCATGACACTTTTCCATAAAATACCCCATATGTAATATGAATTTCCGTCATACTGACATCAGTCCGAGGACTGAGGAGGGTTGTCGCAGATTTTACGTCACCTGTGGTGTAAACCGTTTTATGTAGGTGGTTGTATCTCACAGAAACCAGGATCCCGAAGCTCGCAGGGATCTTAAATAATTTTGTGTAAGCTGCGATCTGATCAACATCAAGTAAAGTACTCTCTTCCTTCTATTTCGTGTTTCTTATTTAAACCCTCGGAAACCACGTCAACTAGCATATTTCAGTTAAAAAAGTCCTATCTCTATGAACTTTTTAAATTCAACATAGCAAGTTTTGTACACTGTGTAAACCATACATAAACAGAAATAAAAGTAAGCAAGGTCTATGAAAAAAACCGACGAAAACTGAAAGAATTCCTGGTTAACAACTGGCTTAATGAGGTAAGTTAACACAGGGGTTTGGCTAAGTTGTAACATGTGTGTGTGTTTAAAAGGAGGTAAATGTAAGTGTTTTTCTAAGGAAGTAAATATAAATTTTTCTTTAATTGAAATGTTACTATTGACTATAGATATTAAAAGAACAAATTGTTTTATAATCTAATCCGAGAAAGAATTATGACAACAATTATGACTTACCTACATTGTATTGGAGCTCTCCTCCAGTGTAAGCTTCATGTGACCATCCCTTGCATTCAAACAGATCTCATTCGATTGCTATTGGCAAAGTTCTCCAATCAACACAAGCAAAACCAATTGTTTTCTACATCATTGTTCTACTTTGCAGTCATATTAGCAGACCACGTTTCTGTTGTAGCAAAACCACCGCTGGAATTAACCGCCCCGTAGTCGCCATGTTACGTGCTTATTTTTCTACCTTCGCGCGACGCAAAATATGCCAAGAAAAATTAGACACATACCGAACTTCTTAAACTTATCTAGAAATCATCGGGAGCTATTTTACATCACGTCACTTCAGCACGATGAGCTTCACACATTACAGCACTATCACCTCGCTTCACTTCAGCGTGACGGTGTCGTATCACACAAAACACTACACCCGTCACTATCATTCCATTTCCCTACGTTTTCGTTGGCACACTAATACACGATCACACATGATTCCGGAGCTACATACATATATGTATATAGTTACCTACTCTCCTAGTCTTTTCTAAGCCCACATATTGGCCCAACGCCTAAACGCCAGGATACGCACGTTCCTGGAAAAGGATGGTAGATTAAGTACATATGTGTATTGCATCTTGGGACGTTATGTTTTAAAGAATAGTCAAGAATAGTAATTTGTAAGATATAGCTTTGGTTAGGGCAAAGTAGCCGTAAAACAATGCCTAGAAAAAGAATTGTGTGCAAGGTTCCCTAACTTTTGTTTTTGATTCCGGTGAGACACATTCAGAGTTAAATCGTATTTATCCTAAAAGTACTAAATAGTAAAGTAAAGGAAAATATTTTACTGAATGCTAGTATAATAGTTATAATTTTTAAATTATTGCTGCAAATAATTTGTAATTGCATGTTTGTATAAACATAATCTTTTAAGTATTGTTTCTTTAATCGAGTTTAATAGTAAAGTAGTAAAAGTCAAACGGAGTGGTCCAACAAGAAATTTCGTCATGTAAGTACACCAAATCCGCCAAACGAAAACCGCGTTTAGCAACAATTTACTATCTAACATTTTTTTTATGCTACCAAGCTGCTCACTTTGCTCCATAGAAAAGAAACGAAAGAGGATAATTAATTTAAAAAAAAAATTAAATAAAAATAGTTACCTAAAAATCTCTAATATGCAGACGGCGGGCGGCTTATAGCATTTACAAATGAGGCTTCTTCGTTTCGTTTAGACCAATTGCCCCAAACGTCAACTTGTCCACTCATTGCGCCGGGCAGTTTCGGCTGAGTTTTCGTGAAGTGCAGATCGCGCGCGCGGAACACAATGTTGCACCACGCGGAGACCACGTTTTTTTTGGGTGCGTGCCCGTTCGCTTTATCGCCGAGTTTAGCCGCCTGTGTTTTTTTTGTAGAGTTGGCTCCTGGTGGCCAAGCCGAAGTTTTATTTGTTTAATTCGAAAGTGTCGCAGGTACGTCGGCCGCGCCGGAGTGTAAAATTGAAGTGTTAACGCGGCCGCGGATTACGGTTTTAAAGGAAAAAATTAGTAAACAAAAATCTCACCATCACCTCATCGTCCGGAGGACCAGCCTGCAGCAAAACAGTTTAGTGCTCTATTTATTATTATTATTTTTTTTATTTCGTTGTGGTTTGAATTGGTTTTTTAGGGCTCCGTAGCTAAACAAAGAACACATAGTTTCGACATGTCCGTCTGTCCGTCCGTCCTTACGTCACAGTCATTTTATTTACAGACTATTGCAAAGATATGCATCAAGATTTTGAAAAAAATATGCATATACATATGTACATATATAATGTATTTAAAGCTACCTCGCCTACATGCCAAGTGGGGATGGAAAAAAAACATTTTGACTTACCCCAACGAGTGGGGTATTGTTGAAAATGGAATTTAAAATCATAATGAGGCTTCTTAAACCTTCTTCTTCAAAATTCTGCTCCATATATGAAATATTCGACTTCAAAATGGCCATTTTCGCGATTAGGTTTGTGTCGACCAAGAACGCATTTTGGGAAAAATTTGAAAAAAATCTAAAATATACTAGCACATAACGTACATACGAGGTCTGTTCAAAAAGTATCGCGAATTTTGTGTTTTTTCAAAAAGTATTTATTTATTCATGAATATCTATTTTGTCCCCTTCAAAGTAATTCCCATCAGATATTATACACTTGTGCCAACGTTTTTTCCAATCCTCAAAGCACTTCAAAAAATCATTTTTGGTGATCTTGTTCAGCTCCTTCTTCGATGCCGTCTTTATCGCCTCAATCGTGGCGTAGCGTCGTCCTTGCATGGGCCTTTTCAGTTTTGGGAACAAGAAAAAGTCATAGGGGGCCAGGCCTGGGGAATACGGTGGCTGCGGCATCATTAGTGTGTTGTTTTTGGCCAAAAATTCGCGCAAAAGCAACGATGTGTGAGCAGGGACGTTATCATGGTGCAAAAGCCAATTGTTGTTCTTCCACAAATCCGGGCTTTTCTGGCGGATTGCTTCGCGCAAATTGCGCATAACTCGCAGGTAATATTCCTTATTGACCGTTTTACCCTGTGGCAAGAACTCATGATGCACCACGCCCCTGCAATCAAAAAAAACTGTAAGCAAGACCTTCACATTCGACCGAACTTGGCGCTTTTTTGGGTCTTGGCTCGTGCGACAGCTTTCATTGGGATGATTAAGCTTTGGCTTCACGTCATAACCATAAACCCATGATTCGTCACCAGTTATGACCCTCTGGAGCAAATTTGAGTCGTCGCGGACAGAGTCCAACAGCTCCTTAGCAATGTTAATGCGACGCTGTTTTTGGTCGAAATTGAGCAAAAATAGGCAAAAATCGAAGATGAGCCAAAACCCGTCCAAGCAAAATAGCTATCAAAAATTAACTGAACATTCAAAATAGCCGAGCTTATCAGCATAAGTGAGGGACATGAGTACCAACATAACGCCACGAAAAAATCGCAAATCGAATATACGTAGCCCTAGGAAATTCAAAATTCGCGATACTTTTTGAACAGACCTCGTATATTGAAATTACTTTTAAAAATAACATGACTTACTTGAGTCAAATAGTTTACTAGATATAGCGCGACCAAATTATGCTTCTTTGGACTCAAACAACTGTTCGGGAGAAAAACGTACGTGTTTGTATGTGTATATACATATGTATATGCATGTGCCTATGTGGGTATGTATACAAATATTATTACTTTATTTAGCATAGTTTGTAGTCACGGAACCTTAGAAAAGCATGCTTTTAAGCTTTTAACCGCTTTTTTTCTTTTATTTTTGATTTGTCTTATTGTTCCCCCTTTTTTTTCCCCGTGAAAGTTTATAATTGTATTTTAGTACAATCCTTGTACATTTTTTTGCCGCAATAAAATTTATAATGACTAAAAGTCCAAAATTTCCTTCTCTGGATTTCTGGTGCAATCGGCATTCAATAAAAAATCAAAAAATCACGTGGCGCTCGAAAATTTTAGATTTATGTACAGCCCTTTTCTCCTGAACTCTTCAAATTGCGTGCCAGAGAAGTACCTACGCAACAATCCATAGATGGAAATGATCTTTCTAGCATTTGAGCGCCTGCAATAAAAAAAAAAAAAAACAATATCATGCTATGAAAATTGAATAGGCAATACATATTAGCAATAATCTTACAATAGCACTAAAATTATTCGTATCAAATACATAATAAGCTATCTAAATATTACTCAACATTTTATTATTATTATAATTAGGGGGTGGGCTACCCATATGGTGGGTAGGCAGTCTTTTGTGTGAACTCCTAATTAGTGTAATACTCATTGAGTTTTCTTTACGTACGACTTTCTGTTTACTTTAACAATAAAAACCGAAAATAATCATCATACATGAATAAACTCAGATTCCACCTGTAACCATAAGTATCGTATGATTTACATATGTATAATGTTTATATGTCATCTTTGAAATATACATTATATATATCATGTCCTATTGTAAAAAAAAATTATTAATGAAATAAAAATGTAGGAGATATCACATGTTATCTTGTTGAGAAAAATGAATGTTTTTAAAGTGTTCGTACACAGGCATATATGTAGGTACCATGAAAAGGTATTTTCGTTATTCTAAGCAAGACGCTGTTTATGAATGTTTTTAACGTGAAAATATCACGAACAAACTTTCTAACAAATACGTATCATTCGATTGAGATAACAAAAACAGTTCAATGAAATATAACATATGAATGCAAAACAATGATACTGCTGCGACGATTGCAAATGCATACCTATAAATTTTTACTGATAAATTTTGTCGACAAATTCAAGCATTTGGAGTCGAAATAGCGCTAAAGGCGTTCTTGGGTGTGATATCGCGATTTGCACGTTACCTTTAACCCAGAGCGTTCAATTTTCATTTTAAAACATGAAAATCTGCCATCAAACATCGCTTAAACTGCTAGAGCAATAAATTTAACATTTGTACACCATGTTTTGCGTTTTTATTTATGATCCATGTGTCGTTCTCTGCTAGGAGAGTGGGTTGAATGGTAGGCGGAATACTCCACATTTTGTATCTAATACATATGCTGCCTACAGTATTCTTTCCTTTGGCTTCGGTTCCCTATAACCGGTATGGATATGAGGTCACGTAATACATAAATTGGGATACGGCCCTGTACGAAAGGTACTTATCCTGAGAAGTGGGAAGAATTTTTAAGAATGTTCTGCTCCCGTGCGCATCGTTTGGGTTAAAGGAGCAGGATGATGCGTATAAAATGATTGAGGTTCCGTGCCCGATACCATGTGGCAACGGTGATGGATTACGCTTACTTTCAGAACTTTTCAGTTCTGACTTTTAAAAATATGAAACACATTTTTTGTCAACTCCTGTAAAAATATTAATTCTTCTTTATCAATATAAACGCCTAAAATCTTTTAGGTAGAATTCCGAGCGCTTCTGGTGACAAAACCATTTGTAACCATCATCTTGAGGTAATTTAATCTGGGGAACGGAATCTTTTCGTAAACATATTAGAATTACCCACCAACTAAAGTTTTATTGACTCACTGAGCGTTTGAAGTTTGCCCTAAGTACCTTAGTCGGCAGATATTCCCCTTGAATTTTCATTTCATCTAAATGAACTCGTTCCTGTTACTTAGCTCCACTATTTCCGTACTCATCACCATCCATCCAGACTTCCCTCCCTTTGATTGTACGAGTATTAGTTGCCCGTGGAAGTGCTGCTGCTGAAGGAGGAACAGGAAACGTTTATTCCATAATAAAACTTTTCATGCGCAAGCAATCACGGATTTGTTGGAATTATCACGATTATAATTAATTTGCGAAGATCTTTTTTGACAAGTCTCTACAAGTCCTCGGGGAATTTTCACAAATTCCTAAAACCTATATGTGCGCACCAACACAAACTATTTATGTATACATACATAGAGTTCATGATTTGAAAGCTTCGTTTTGTAGAGTGAAGTTCTTTATAAAATACTCTCGAGGATTGATTCGTTTCACATAAATTAAAATTGAAATTTTTAAGAACGGAAAGTAATCAAATTCAACGAAGTAGTGGAAAAGCTGATTAGTTAGAGCTAAAGGATATTGCTGCACAGCACTCTGCAGAGTAAATGAAAGAGCATTAATCTTAGATATACTTCTCGCAAAAACTTCTTGCATAAGTAGAGTTCGGGTAGTTCGTTAATTCAAAGGTTAACTATTCGTCGTGTAACTTGCTTCATAGCAAATATTTTTTTGTTGACACTAGCACGATTACAATCCCCTTGAAGAAGATTGTACCGAATTTAAAATGAGGGAACACATAAAAACAGGAAATTTACATAATGACCCAAGTGAATTTCATTTCCATGCTAATTTCCTAACTTTGCTCTTCGCTGATACCGTGCTAATGGCGATAGGAACAGAAAAAGAGAAAGAGACTTAAGAATAAAATGAACAGCGACGCTAGAGCGCTCTGAAAAAATAAATAAGAAATTTAGCTAAATTCTCGAGCGAAACAGAGTTGACATCAGGACCAAATGAATTCATCACAAATAATGTCAGTAGGGAAAAAGAACACCATTTAGACTGCAGAATTTCCCGCGAAATACACAAACAGTTGCTCAGTGGTGGCTCACGTAAGATCAATTTGGATGACATGCCGTAGGTATTTTACTTTACCATTTCATAAAATTATTTAAGGGATTTTTCTTCTATTGAATACGACGTTTTATATACGAAAAAGCATCGCATTTGTGAAGCATCCAAACTTATTATACTCGTACCTTAACCGATTTAAAGTCGCGGAAGACATTGCCTCGCTTAATTTTCTCGTCATCAGAAATGTTGTGCTCAATTTTTTCCTTCACAAGTTTGCTTACATAATTTCAAGTGTCACTCCAGAGTTTCGGCCTTAAAACACTTATTAAAACCGATTTGGAGTCCAAATTTTACCTTTTTAGGCGTCAAGAAAGGTAAGACCGACGGTCGTCCTTAAGACTAAAGAAATTTCTACCTTCGCCAGTCGCAAAATAAGATTGATTCACCCGCTGTTAAGAGGGTCAGACGATAGGAAATTGTTTGGTGTTCCTAATGATGACTCTGCAAATGACGGAGTCAGTGATTAATGAATAATTCAAATATGAAGTGATTTATTGCTTCTAGCTGCTATTGTAAACGCGACGTGTTGTACTCGAGATATTGCCGGCCAATATATCTCGTAGGCAACTGCCCTTGGCTAACTCTGATGATATGCATGAAATATTATTCGAAAATTTTTCGAATGGAAGCTGGTGTACATGCTCAAGTTAAGTCAGGTAATAGAATTGGCAACTTTGAAATTAAACATAACCGTTCGTGAATGCTATCAGTAGTTGATTATAGCATAGTATAATACTATACCTTGATGGGAATAAATGGTTATAGTATGACAAGGGCAAACACCAATAAAATTATATAGGTTAAAATTGAATTACTATTTCCCTTATAAGAAAATCTTTCTCTTGAAATGTTCTAGGGGATTCTTAATATTGATTGAAATTAAATTACGTAAAGACTTCAACGCCCATCCCCACCCAAGTTTCCAATTCCAATGATAATGTCACTCAAGAGATTGTGCGCAACATGCCCAAAAAAATTCATATCAACCAAACGTTGATCAGGAGACCATGTAGAATCGATAGGCATAACCCTGTTCAGACCTTAACACCCTGTATAACTTGTGGCCTAATATACACATGTTTAACGTACGAATTTTTGTCCACAAATTGTATCTTCAACTAATAAAATTGCAGAAACGGCTCGACCGATTTGGATGATTCCTGTTTTTGTTTTGTTTGTCTCGATACAGGGGTGGTTTGAAAGAAAAGAAAATTCGGAAACACCTAAAGGTGAAAACCCAATGTACGCGCCAGACGCTTTGACAACTTCTGCTGCTTTTGCCGCCTTTGACAGCTAAAATTGAATGCACGGTTTGTAAGGCAGCAAGACCCAGTGACAACGCGTCCGACGCGCCTCGAAGTAGAAAGTTGGCATACTTTCAAGTTTCAACTTTTAAGCCGCGATCCCAATGTATCCGCACCGTTCCGATCCGTCCGATCCGCACCGATCCGTTGAAAAGCCTGGTTCCAATGTTTCCGAAGTTTGACATTTCTGTTAGTGTCAAAATGGAAATAAGTGAGCTGCTGAAATTATTTGATTTGTTTTGTGAGCTAATCAAGATATATAAAGAATATAAAAAACTAAAAAGGCAAAGACGCATGAGGCGCTGGTGGGTTCGTCCAACTAATCTGACAAGAAATGAATTGGGTTTTTTTAATGCAAGTTTTTTGCCAATGAAGAATATCGATCCCGAGGTTTTCTTTCAGCACACCCGTATGACGAGAAATGTCTATGATATTCTCCTTAATCTAGTAGAGCAAAATTTGACAAAAAAGTCTATACGTTGGCCTAAAAACTTCGAGTGCAGACTTGCTCTTACTTTATCGTAAGCATTTTTCATATAAGACAAAATACATGTTTTATTTATGTAATTATACCTTTTAGATATTTCTCTCAAGGAGTATCTCCAAGGTTTTTGGCGTCGAGTTATAAAATGGGGAGAACAACAGTCCGACGAATAATTTTAGAAACTTGCGATGTACTCTGGAATGTTCTTTCGATATATGTTTCGAAACCGAGCTCTATAGATTACGAATTAATTGCCAAAGAGTTTGAAGCAAAATGGAATTTGCCCCACTGCATTGGGGCTATTGATGGGAAGCATATAAATATTCAAGCGCCGCCCAATAGTGGGTCGAGTTTCTTCAATTATAAAAAGGATTTCAGCATTGTTTTGTTGGCGGTATGCGACGCAAATTATACCTTTACCGATATTTGTGTAGGTGCATATGGCAGCCAAAGTGATGGTGGTAAGTTGAAAATATACGTTATTATATACATATATGATAAATTTTTCAAAGGTATCTTACAAGACTCCAACTTTGGAAAGCAATTATTTGAGGGAAAATTGCCAATTCCAAAAGAGAAAAATTTACCAGACAGCATCAGGATATGTCCCTATTTCTTTGTTGGTGATGCAGCATTTCCACTCCGGACTAACTTGATGAGGCCATACCCAGGAAAAGCTTTGTGTGAATCAAAAGAAATTTTTAATTATCGGCTGTCCAGAGCTCGAAGGATAATCGAAAATAGCTTCGGAATTTTAGTTTCTAGATGGAGAATTTTGAAGAACACTCTTAACCTGTATCCGGAAAATGCCGAACGAGTGGTACTAGCTGCAGTAGCCTTGCATAACTTCATAAAGCTCAACGACACTGAGAGTAGGTACATTCCGCCGAACTTCATTGATCGGGAAGATAGCGAGCATAATATACATATGGGTGAGTGGCGAAATGAAGTAGAAAGTCTACCACCAGCTCGACTTGGATCCAATAATGCAACACGATCGGCCTTCAATTAGCGGGATAATTTAGCTGATTATTTTGTCAATGAAGGAGCTGTTCCTTTCCAATATCGTGCAAATAGGAATAGGTTATGAAAATGAAATACAAATTAAAAATGTTTATATATCAAAATGAAATATATATTATTTTTTATAATCCTAACTCATTCGCACTATTTTTAACAGCTTCCGTCGCCTTCATCAATATTTCAATTTTAAATTTACACTTCTCATCTTCACTCATTAGCTTCATTTTTTTCTCTATTGATTTGAGAAATAAGCTATCTTCATTTTCCTCGTTACTTTGTTTAAGTTTTTCTGAAAATGCAGCAAGAGTTTCCATTATAGCTTTGTCCACCTGCTCGTCTGTCTCACGACCTTTTCTACGTTTCGCCGAATTAAATGTGCTGCTGGGCAACGAGGAATCGAGGGTGGCAGCGTCCAAATTAATAGCAGTTGCAGACAATGCAGACGCAGACCGGTCGTCTGGCTCACATGTTGAACATTCAGGAACAAACTCCTCTTCTACATTACATCCGCTGCTCAGATTTTCTTTCATTCTGCAATTAATTATATTTAAATATACAAAACCGTTTTTAAAAATTATTTTACTCACCGTCGTGGCTTAATACTCTCGTTTAAAAAGGTTAGTAAGGGGAAGAGCTCCCACATATCGCCTTCTTTGGCAGCGGAGCCAGATGGAGCCTCCATCTTTTTCTTTTCCCTCACGTACTTACCTCTAAGAGAGAACCATTTTTTTTCGCTATAACAAAATTTATTAACTTATATTTTCGTTATTCAAAACATTTTTAAACATTACCATCTACTTGGTATCTTTCTCCTAATTCTTTCCATATTTTCTCCTTCTCATTCTGATTCATGTAATTTTTGTTATTTTTTTCATACAGTTCCGGAGGTCTTCTAATATCGTCTATAAATTGCTCTACATTCATTTTCACTTATCAACTTATCAAACTGTCCACTCGGAGCACAACAAATCATTAAACTGTCATAATAAAATGTTTTGTGAGGTTATGCGTTCCGTAGCAATCCGCAAAAGTTGAAAGTTAACCAACTCTTCCGTACCGATCCGATCCGTACGTGCCATTGGGACCAGCTTTCCGAGCGGCCATATATTTCCTAAGCAATCATCGAATTTTAACTTTAACAGCTGGACGGATCGGAACGGTGCGGATACATTGGGATCGCGGCTTTAGATGCGTTTGCCGCTTTGACAGTTGACGTTGTCAAAGTAAATCAAAGCGTCTGGTGCGTATATTGGGTTTCCACCTTAATGAAAAAGCTCAAAAAAAAAAATCTAAAAACAGCACACAATGTTTAACTGAGATGATTTTACGACGGAAGTTTTATACGGAATTTCAATTCAAAAGTAGAGTAGTTTTAGAGCAGGTGGATATACATACATATAATTTAAAATTGTTTTTTCATAAAAAATTAATGGATTTTTAGGTAAGATTTAGTTAAAGTGAATATAATTAAGTACATTTTGCGACGATAACTTTGATCAGCCATTGTTTTTTAGCGATATTCGATTAGTTTTGATACACGAGGATTTCAAGATTGTAATGTTCTCAGTGAATAAGTAACAAGGTAATTTCGACAGATTTGGTTCGTGTACACGCGTGATTGTGAAAACAATTCCGTGTCGTTTTACAGTTCCCATTACAATGCCAAAGGGAGGACGAGCTGACGTAGGTCGTCGCAGTCAGTCAAATACACGTGCGAACTGCACTGATGACCAGCGCGCGACGGATAGTGAAAATAGTCCTTTTGGCATGTCCCATTTACGTTTGAGAGCGACTCTTTTAGATTTCATTTCAATCGGAATACAGAACATATGGGCAATAATTACTTTAGATCCTGGCATGGGAGTTTTAGTGTCGCTTTACAAACAGACATTCATTTTTATATTTTGTATATTTGGAGTATGCAAAAATTTCTGCCGTTTTTTTACTTGAAAAACTCATTTATTAATAGACCAAAATGAAATTACCATCAATTAAAGTATTATCCTTCGGTTGCTACAACCTTTGCCCACCTATCAGGCAAAGCATGGATTCCCTTGAAAAAGAATTCTTCATTTTTAGAACCGATCCAATTTTTATAACTTTCGAAAGAAGTAAAGCGGTGATCATTGGTCGAAAAAGGTAATAGTCCGACGGAGCTATGTACATATATCCGGTGAATAAGGCGGGTGGGGTAGAAGTTCTCATTGGAGCGATTCCAATGGGTCCTTGACTGATTGGTGAAGATGTGGTCTTGAATTGTCGTGTTGACATCTTCGAATTCTTTTTTCCTTCCGGATTGCGTATCATCTTCAACGTGGAAATTACCACTTTTAAACCATTGACCATTTTCTACGTGTTCGTTCTGAAAGAGCAAATTCACCATAGGCGTCCACAAGTATTCTATGAGTTTCTGCAGCAGTTTTTTTAATATCAAAGCGGAAAAGAGTGTAACTTTTTTGGCTCGAATTTCGATATTTTGAACGGTATAAAAAGACATGCAAGTATCGCAAAACCAAAAAAAATAAACAAAAATTCACAGATTATAATTGCCAAATTTTATAATAACAGAAAAATGAACCGAGAATATAAACACCAATGTTTGCGAAATTCATAAAAGGAGACACCTAAATGTGAACGACAGAAACTTTTGCATACTGATAATAGATTAGTATTTCCTGTGCAAGGCCGAGTCGTTTAATCACTAAACGAAACTCAAACCGTACACAGTGCGGCCAATATAACCGATCTCAATGAATTGGAGTTGGAAGGTTGATTGGGATTCATAATCTCTTATAAAGAGGTGCAATCAAATCAATTTCAGGTGGTATGAAGTTTACCGGGTTAGCTAGTTTTTTCATTAGTATGCAACTCCTTAAGTGAATACAAATCTGGAAATACTTATTGTGTAGACAATGTACATAGTATATGTATATGATACTTCTTTCTAATCATAATTTAAATAAATAAACTATTGCTTTAATCAAAATGAAAGTTGACCAAATTAATTATACTAATGCTTTTTGAATGGGGTCATAAGATACACTAGATATAACAATTTTTTTTTTTAAATTTTCTTCACCAGGAACTCTCATCTTTCAGAAAAAGGAAAAATTAACTCAAACAATTTTCTCAAAGCATCCACTTATATTTTGCGGTTAAAGTTGCGGAAATCGTATCACAGCCACCACCATCCTCCTTTCGTCAAGTGCACTTTAATGCATATTTTGTGGGAACGCATGAATGCACCGAGTGTGCACATGTGGAGTGGCAATGTTTTAAAACGAAAATTTTCTCATTTGACATCTATGAATGCACTTTCCAGCGAATTTAAGTGGCAATTTCCATCATAAACATTTTCTTTCGGACCGCTAGACTTTATGTTTGTGGAACCTGAGAAATACTTACGAAGTTGAAGAGGGCAGTCAAAAACTTTTCGTACTTTGGCATCATTACATTGAGCCTTATTTCCACAGCTGTTTGTTTTCCTTTATTTTCACAGTGACTATGCTTATACTCTTCTCGTTCACTTTTGTTTGGAGACTTAACCCAAAATTTTGTTTACCTATTGACTTTTCTTTTCATAAAAGTTCTGATTAAGTTGATATTATAACAACAAGTCTTTTCCTCAGTTTATGCTCGTTGTAAGTTTTTGAACGTTGAAGTGAATAAGGATGTCAATAACTGAAGCCGTCATGTTAAAAAGGCATTCCGTATTTCTTTGGATTTGAAATTATTCACTATGGTCACGTGTTTGGATCA
Source organism: Machimus atricapillus (assembly GCA_933228815.1). Lineage (NCBI taxonomy): Eukaryota > Metazoa > Arthropoda > Insecta > Diptera > Asilidae > Machimus > Machimus atricapillus. The sequence continues at coordinate 33,859,052 of OW121784.1, forward strand.
AACATACACTTGTACTGTTATTTACAATAACTAGTAAGATTTTATTTATTAATCGCTTAATACAATCTACTGAGTTGACAAGCAATAAGTTGACTTAAAGTTAGAATAAATTAAAATAAAAATTAAAAATTCGAGACGGAGAATGGAAAAGGCCAAATTTAGGAGGGACTGTTAAGGTCATTCCTGAGAGACGACTTACTCAGGTGTAAGTCAAAAGAAGAAAGGGAGTTGGCTTTCCGAAGCATTCGGGTGAGAAAGATTGATTGAGTAATCCGTGTTAATCTGGTATGTATCATATATACTATTAGATTAGGATTAGATTATAAAATGGGCAAAACTCATTTTTCTAAAAAGATCCATATCAAAGATTCTCACAGTCTCTTCTTTAGTTATGTCTTTATATTGTTAAATGGTAGGTTAATAAAAAAAAAAAAAAACGGGACCTCTATGTGGATTGATAACGGCATGACAGAGTCAGGTCTTCTGTTCAGGATTATTAAGAATCAGCTCAAGGCTCTATTGCAAATTGTGGGACTCAGTCTAAGGAAATGTGTGAACCATTCCGATTCTTTACAAGATTTTCCAAGGTGGAGTTGAGTTTTCTTGTTAAGGATCATCGACACATAAAGAAACTTGGATTAATTAACATGGCTACACAAATATGATTCCTTATTTTCGAAATTTAAAAGCTGTGATAATAAAAATATTTGCAATTTACTATCAAACTTGAAATTTTTGATATGCCGGATTTAGTTTTTGACATATAATTTACTTTCAATCAATCCGAAAATACTCTGAAATTTACAAGAGGGTGTTATTTATTATTTCCATAGAAACAATTTTAAAACGTGAAAAAAATATATACGGTTCCAAAATTGATTAATTTTACCCTTAAGAAAAACATTATCTTTAAATGTTCAGGGAATTTTGAATATTCATTGGAAGAAAATTACGTAAACACTCCAAATTCCATGCATAGACTACATATGCCACGAAAGTGGTTATGTGCAACATGCCCGTAGCATTTCATCTCAATTGGGTAAATACTTTTTGCGTGGCATACCATAAGCATCACCCAGCAACATTTCCAACTCCTCTCCTCTCACCTATATTTACCAATTACAACTTATTGCCTGTGCCACTCAGAAGCTCATGCTACACGTGTAAAATTCCATCTCGAATTTGCGGACCCAATTTGGAGACAGTACTTTAATGAAAAATTGTGTAAAAATAATTTAGTAACATTCATTGCAAATCTACTATTAAAATTAGTGAATTCAAAATGCCGGATCCAATATAGCAACCACAATTTTAAGAACTTACAGGATTTAAGAAAAGGCTTTCATGTAGTACGTAGTAAGGATTTCCCATATTTGCCTAAAGACCAATTGACCTTAGTTTTTCAGAAATCTTTAGATCTTGCCTAGGTATTCATTTCTAGAATAGGTTCATTAATAGAACTTAGTGAACAAAATTAGAATATACAATATTTCTATTCCCCATAGTTTATTTTATGTTTTACTTCCATATGCATGTATGGCTCCCATTCGCCATTGCATTCAATTGTTAAAAATGAACTTATGGAAGAAAAAATGCAAAACTACTTTCCACCTGGAGGAGAAGTTATGGCACTTTAGTGCATTTAGTATAAAGTACATATTAACACATTCTCCTGATGAAAATTGCAGTGCCATTTGCACAACCACCTCGCTCGATGCGCCCTATCGCTATGTTTCTGGGCTGCAGTGCAGCTACCTTTTGCCTTTTTCAGCGAAAGTTTTGCAGGTTTATCATTTGCATATGTGGCATCTGCATTTCGCTGAAATCTAAAGCAATTGTTGGTGACAGTTCAGTGTGACGACGAAGAAGTTATTTTGTATAACCCACAGGGGTTTCTTTTAAAGAATATGGTTACTCTCGGCGCACACACTTTGTCAGAGCCAAATGTTAATTTCAAAGAAAATTTTAGTCGCGAGAAAAAACAGCGTTAGTGTCTTCGGGATAATTTGCTTTTAATTCAGTTTTTGGTATATGCTTTTTCACAAGTACTATATTTGAGTTCATCATTTGAGATATGCGAAGAGTGTAGGTATTTGAAAATGGGTAGGTGGAGAGGGATTGTTCTGAGAAATCAGATAGGGGAATAGAAATGAATGGGGACTATTACCTAAAATTTAAACGTCTTCGCCAATCCGGGTCCTCGCATGCGCCCATATTTTGATGAGTTGTTTGTTTTGCCACATCTCATACAAGCCTATTTGACATACATACCTATTTGTTTTGATTTGTCACCTTAAAAAAATGATCTTTACTTATTTTTAATTGCCTTTGTTTTATACAGGGTGTTTCATATAGCGGATTATAAAAATGTTATGTATTTAAATGCGACATCAAAACAACTTTTCCCTAAAAAAAATCTTTCATCTTCGTTCCGTCTTCAATAAGTTTTATATCAAAAGTAACAGGGCCAAGGAAGCATCTGCACAAAATTTTTTTTAGTTCAAATTTCTCAAGTAAAATTAATTATTCTTCTACTGAGCACTGAGCAATTCGTGGATTTCCGCGTGGAAAAAGTTTTCACCCTAAAATTTATTAGATATGTCCCAATATTCTAAAATCATATTTTAATGGACTGCATGAATCTAAAACTGTCTAATGAAATAAAAATACGATACCGATCAACTAAATCTCATTTCGGTTCCTATAAATTAAAGCTGAGTGATAAGCTATCAGCAAAAAATTTTGTGCAGATATATTGTTAACATCAGAAGGGAATATTGTGGTCATCGATCACATCATATCGCACTTATGTTCAATTATATGTCAATAATACGTCAGGTAAACGAATCAAATAAACCTAAAAATCGTTGGTTCTTTTGGCCATTTCTTTCGTAGTTTCCAAATGCCTGGGGGGCAAGTTGAGGTTGATGAAGGAAGTGAGAGAATTCTGTGACACAGAGACATATCTCAATGTATATCTAGTACATAAACATAACAACTTATATATGTATACATACAGCCGGGGATTCGAAGAGAAGGTGTCGAGACCAGCAGGAAGCCAAAACAACACATCCCACCTATTGTTGGGGCGTTTTCGGGTTCAATCAACAAATCGCTACTGAAGTGGGTCTGTTTTGTAGTCAGAATTCTCGGCCAAGGAGCCGGCAATGAGGGTGATTTACGGATCATTTTATTGGGTCGGAGGAATCAAGTGATATCAATCACATTACATGTAACTGATTTTGACTGTTATTGCACCTTAAGTATTTGATTTCGTCTGAAATGATAGTCTCTTTGGGATCGGTGCAGACGTTCAACCAGACCCTGTATGCGGAATTCAGAGGATTAGCCTAGATCTACGTGGGTGTTCACCCAACATGTTCCTTAAGAACAACTAGCTTAGTTTGCATAGGAAATGTGCGGTGCATTCAATATTCAAAGTACTCGTATCCTTCAAACCCGGCCTCCTGAGAAGCTCAACGAACGCCGCCAGTATCTAGGCGCCCTCTTTATCTCGCGTTGTGTGCCACCCTCATCGACCCAGGATAAAATTCGGTACAAGTATTCAAGTTAGAACATTTGGCTCCTCTCCGGTATTTTGATTTCCATTGAATATGGATCAGCTTTTGGCTGGCAAAGCAGCTTCCCAGATTGCATACATCGATGGGAATTCTATCTTAAAATTCTGAACGTTGAGGACATTACGTTTCAAGCTTAATCTACGATATCTACGCTGCGCCGCATTCAAGTGAGCCAGTACGGGATTTTGAAAACCAAAGCGGATGAAATAAAAATATATGTACATATGTGCTTTACATCAAAAAGCAGTTTCTTTTTTTTTGGGCGCCCTAAAACAGAACGGTCGGGCGTCACGATGACACAGCTGGATGCCATAAAATAGAAAAGCACTTTGTAACATGTGCAAACTGATGGATGCTTTATTTTTATGGAAAACGTTATATGCATGTTAAAAGTCTTCCAGTATTGGCTGCTTTCGATGCCTCTCTTCAAAAGAGTGCTGCTGGTGACACTTTCTACTTTGATCCCCTCCAAAATCTATTCCAAGCGTTTTAACAAATTTCCATTCGAATAACATTAAGCATTAAGGTATAGAATCAGTCAAGGTTTTCAACTAAATTTTGTTTTCATTGCAGTCGATTTCGTAATAATTGGCTGCACTAATAGAACTTATACAATACATAGTGAAATTTATGCCCATTTACGAAGTTTTGTTAACAATTGACTTATCATTTTTTGATGAATGTTATTCTATTTTCCAGTCAAATATTTAATCTGAACTATACAAATATTTAATAATCAAATGAAGTTATTGGTTTTCGGGATTATATGGGTTTCAAAGGCTAAAAAAAGCATATTTTCTTTAATTTTTGTTTAATATAATAAATGAAATATTTTATTCAAACATTTCAACATATCAAAGATAAACATTTGACAAATATTTTGCGAAATTGTCATTTCAAAAGTTTGAAAATTCAGCCGTTGGGACCTCATTTCCTGTGACCCCTCAGAATTGGCGTTGTCAGAATAACTCATGATATGTTCAACCACAGACTGTATAACTATCAGACTATTCATGTGGCTGAAATCGAGAAAAATTTTCAAGTCCCAAAGATGCAAACATTGGCTTGTGCTTTCCAATGAGACTTCCACGCACAAGCAATCGGCGAACAGCGCGCTTCAGTCGCAGAGCCTGTGCTGTGGAATTGGAATTTGGAAAGGTTCCTTTTCCTTTCCCTTTTATCCCTTGCAGTAGGTCGGGGCTTGTTGGGTTGCGCTGAGGTGAAACGTGAGGGGGATTCATTTGAATTTTTCTAGGAATCCTCTGAGTTGCGTGCTCTGCTCAACTCAATGAGTGAAATCTTCAAGGGATTTTTGGTGGCTAGGTGTTTTTGACTAATTTTAAACCATTATTTAAAAAAAAAACTTTTAGGAATCGTTTTGGATGTAAGTTTGCAAAGGGTTAATTCAATTAATATAGATTTTTATCAGCTTAAAGAATATATATGTTTAAAATTATGTCTGCAAAAATTCGTGCATTGTGGTGAAACATATTTTTCTACAAAGGAATAAAATAAGTTAAACTTCTAAAGGGAGTCTGAAAACCTTAAATTATATTTAAAGTCGTCGTAGAATGTTTATGTGAGAATGTGTAGAATGTTTATGTGAGTTCAATCGAATATCTTTTAATTTTAACTTTTATTGCTTAAGAATACAATATTTTGAATTTGCGGAGTTCACAGATTTACTTTTGGCCAACCACGTACAGTTTTTCCTTAAAAGAACTAAGATTATAAAGTTGAATATCTGTATTTTATGTTGATACCAAGCATCGTGTTCCTGAAACCACTCGGGGAAATCTTTTTTAGTCCTCTATGCATTTGTCAATATGTAATTGTCTTTTTTATATTTGAGATATGTAAATATTTCTCAAAAATTTGTTCATATATGTACATTGAAAAACCGTTTACATATATCAAAAAAATAATCTGTGGTGGCTGAAGTGCACAAGTAAGAGTTTTACTTCCATAATCTTTACTTATAATCATGAATTCTGAAGGTAATTCAAGTTTTTCTGAAGAATGTTCACCATTTTTGCTTACAAACTTCACAATTTAATTTTTTTGATGTTTTGAAAATAGCATAACCTAAAAAGTATAGCTTCGCTGCATCGGAAACTCTATTTTTGTTGTAAATATGGTATCTATCCAGATTTGCCTCAATCAATTTCTCTAGTATAATGACCTTCTCATTTTTTCATTTAGAGGTATTATTTCAAAATGTCCAATTTCACTGACTAGATCATTTTCGATTGAACACACAACATTTGTTTGTATTCACATCTAAGAGCAGATCGTCATCATCCTCACAATTTTTTCCACTGCATTTCATTTTGGTAATTTTTGCAGACGTAAGCCTAGCTACCGATATGTTAAATATTGCAGACGGATTTCTATTGTTACCATTTTTAGCTCTGATAAGTGCAAAAAAGTTTTCAATGAGATCTTGGTTGAATCTTGAAGTGAAAATAAACGTTAAGAAGAAGAATCCTCTTTGAAAATGGTTTCAGATAAAAGTATCCAAAACGATTCCTAAAAGTTATTTTTTTTAAATAATTGTTTAAAATTAGTCAAAAACACCTAACCACCAAAAATCCCTTGAAGATTTCATTCATTGAGTTGAGCAGAGCACGCAACTCAGAGGATTCCAAGAAAAATTCAAATGAATCCCCCTCACGTTTCACCTCAGCGCAACCCCACAAGCCCCACATAGTCCAAGCACAGACAATACAGATGTCCAACGCTTACGAGCGAACGTGATGTATGAAATGAAATCAACTGCAGAAGAGCTTTTTGAACTTTGCCAGCAGCAATGCACAGCAACGCAACGTTCATGTGTCATGCGGCAAGCAGTTAAGTTCTCTCAGAGGCAAAGCGCCGCGTTCTCAACGTTATCAACGCACGCACAACTGCTGGCTGTGGGTGGTGTGGGAAGAGAAAGAATTTATAGGATTCTTTCGTATATTCGGTCGTCTTACTTGGGCTTGCCGCTTATTTCATTTTCATTCTGATAAATAAATAAGGTTCTTAAGGATGTTCCCAAAAAAACCAATTTTCTTACGATTCTTTTGAAACTTTAAATACACATACTTATAAGTGTCCTTTATACGTAGAAATTTTTTTCGTGCGGTAGTAAATTTCTAAATATTGACTATTAAAATTTGCATATTTAACATGGGAACCCTATCCCGATCGATGTTAAAGCGAATGTTTTATTAAATAACACTAGTAATTTTCTTACAATTGTTTTAAAAAACTCATAACTATTAATTAAATATATAACGAATATCTTCCTGTAAAAATCACTATGACAAGCGGTATTGGTTTTGTTATAAAAATATTAAAAATGAGCTAATTTTAGATGATTTTCACTTCTCGTGAAGTGAGAGATGGCGACTTGGCCAGATCTGCAAAACGACGCAATGAAATCATTTTTGTAGTTCTGAGCATGTGAGCGGAGGCGAAAGAGTGTAGGTACTGCTGTACTGCTCATTGGGAACGTCCTTAAGTCGACGCGTATATTTGTTTTTTTTATGTATCTTCGCGCATAACTTTTTACAGAGTAGCCTGATTTTGATGATTCTTTTTTGATGAATAGGGTATAATTCGAAGTTTTTCCCATTAAAATTTGAAAACAAAATTCTATCCCTAAAGATATAAAAATAAACTGTTGAAGTCATGTCATTATTTGATTATGATAAAAATTAATTATTCGTAACTGATTTTAATTTTCTACGCGTATTAACTGCTACAGTTTTTTCCCATTTACAATTTTTTCTAAGAAGAGTAGTTATCATAAAATTCAGTAAATTAATTCGGTGATTATAGCAAGGGTTTTCTTCATTAAACCATGTGGAATCAAATGACTGTGTATAATCAACACATTTTTTACTTATAAGTTTTCTAATGCCTTTTAAGTGGGAATTTGCTTTAAAAACTTGAGAGAAGACATTTATTTGTTGTTTGAATAAGTTGTAAAATCGGTCTGAAGGGATGATTAGTTTTTGTTCATCTGGATTATTTTCAAATTGCTTCAATTTAATCAATATATTATTTAAATTCAAAGTGACGTCAGATTCTGTTTGTATCATATTAACAATACAATTTTCGCATGGTTCATCATGGTTGCGAATAGTTTTTAAGATGCAATACCCTGCAAAATAGGCAGTTGCTACATCTGTTGCACTGACATCTTCTATAACAATAAGGGAAGGGAGTTCTCCTTCCTCTTCCACGGGCACGTAGTTTGAGATGGAATTAAAAACTGCATCCCAATCAATTTGAAGGTTATCTTCTTTATCGTCTTCACAATTGGAGAATCTTGATGAAAACAGCAGTCTAATCGAAATGATTTTTGCAAATAATTGTGAAAATTCAAATAGATTTGGATTGCTCTTATTACAGTTCCGAGATCGAACAATAGAAAAAAAATTTTCTAGAGGATCTTGATTAAATTTTTGAGCATGGATTTTGTCAATATTGTTATGAGCATTAAACAATAATTCCGAAATTTTCATAAACGAAGTTATGGATAAAACAAGTCCCTTGCAACAAAATGTGTGGTCTTTCCCATCAGTAGCGGATTTAATATTTAATACATATGATTTCATATTTTCTAAAAAGATCAGTTCTTTAGAGTTTCTGTTTTCAGGTGGCTTTCCGTTTAACAAATCGAAAAGCTTATTCAATTTTTCTATAAATATTGCAGTTGAAAGTGCAACATCCTTAAGACTTTCAGGATATTTATCAAGTGCAATTAGGGCTTTTATTCCGGAAGCAACACTATGACTAAATATTTGCACCGCCAGACGGACACTCATTTTTTGAAAGTTCGTTGGATAAATGTGCGCAGAAGACAACTTAGGGCACATTTTAACTGTTTTGTCCTTTTCAAAATTAAAAAGAAAAACAAGAATTTCCCAGCTAATAACGCCATCAAGGGTACATAAATTTTCTTTTATTAAATTATTCCTGAAGCTTTTAAATAAATGCGGAACATCGTACAAACAAAACACTTCTTTATTTTTGTAAGTAAATAATGGATTTTCAAAAGAAATATTTTGGGAACTTAAGAACTTTCTATTTGTAGGTCCTTGATCACATACTACACCAATTGGATTAAGTTCAAGTTTTTCGCAAATATCAAGGCATTTTTTCACTTCTTTCTCTAAACAATCAGCGGGTATAGATCCAGGGCATGCTACATAATACAATACCTGTGAAAATTTTCCACAAATGCTTCTAAGCATAAATACACAAACTGATTTTGCAAGAACATTATATTTGCTATCTCCATAATCAACATATCCATATATCTCATCCTTGTACTTATCGTAAGTTAAAAATTCCTGAATACTCATTTCATCGTGAATAATCAGAACATTTTTTTCATGTGGACTTAGATTTAGAACTTGTTTATGAATTTCTGTTAGTACAGAAGGGTTGCATCCAGGTGGGAGACTTTTAATTTTTATCCAATTATACAAACTTGAAGTTGACGGTAGACGAAAATTAAGATTTTCTCGAAGAAAATTGTATCCTGCCGAAGACCGAAAGAATATAGATTGACAAAGCCACTTTTCCTTTTCATTGTATTTGGATTCATTTCGCACATTCAGAATCATTTTTGAAAATGTTTTAGAATTGTCGGTGCCGTGGTGGCATCTATTATACTTTCTAAGGATATACTTGATTTAATTTTTGCAACTTCAAGTTGTTTTTTTGATTTAAAGATCTTATTTTTTAAAATATAGTTATTTTTTATTATTGTCTTATTCTTTTGCTTTAAAGCCATTAATTCATTTTTTAACTTATTTGTGAGCTTTATGTAATATTTAATTTTTTTAAAATTTTTTAAACATTCTTTACAAAGGCATCTTTCTGGAACAGTATCACTCATATTAGAAGGCTGTAAGGTTTCTAATATACGAGATGCCCTATTTAATTCTTCAGGACTGAAGTCATCAGTATCAGTATCGAAAGTAGTGTTATCAAATTCCATAGGAGGACCATTTCCATCATCCCTTAGAAATAAAGTAGGAACGGCATTTGCTTTTAAGTATTTTTTTCCAATAAAACTACCATTAAAATGAAGACTACAAATTAAAGGTGCCTTAAAAACAGAAACAATTCCGCATAATTCATTGCCTAATGCCTTCATCCAATTATTATACTTCTCCGTCCCCTGCTTCGGAAAACGGAAAAATCGTCTTCCCGCAAACAAATCAGTAACCCTTGCTTGACAGCAAGGAATTACACATTTTGCCTTTTTCCACGGCATTTTATTTAAATAATCTATTTAAATAATCAAAAATCAATGCCAGTAAAACAAAAAACAAAATAGAATAGCAATTCCTTTCAATCTATGTAAGTATATTTCTATCAAAAACACGCAGGGTATAAAAACGCAGTATTCCTTCGAGCAAATCTCACATCAGAATGAAAATGAAATAAGCGGCAAGCCCCGGCCACGGTGCCACGGCAGGAAAGCCGGGGGAAGTACCTTTCCTAGAATTCCCACTGAGCCTGGCAGCCTGCGCCTGGCTCACTGCTTGTAGCGGCGGCGCGGCGTTCTCATACACATTTCATCGCACCCCATCTCGAATGCGTGATTAGCTAGCTGATTGCTGCTAGGAAGTGCGTTGCTGCGCTGTAGCGGCGGCGAATGCGTTGCCGGAGCCGCTAGAGCCAAAGCTCCGGCCGCTAGAGCTCATTTCTGTGTGCATCAATTTTCAGCATTGCCGCTGGACATCTGGGTTATTTGTCTGTGGTCCAAGGAATAAAAGGGAAAGGAAAAGGAACCTTTCCAAATTCCAATTCCACAGCACAGGCTCTGCGACTGAAGCGCGCTGTTCGCCGATTGCTTGTGCGTGGAAGTCTCATTGGAAAGCACAAGCCAATGTTTGCATCTTTGGGACTTGAAAATTTTTCTCGATTTCAGCCACATGAATAGTCTGATAGTTATACCATAGACAAATAACACATAGATTTCCATTCTGGGCCTAAAGCTCAATCCATTGAGCTTTCAATTTGGTAGCCTGATGTCGCCTGATCTTACTAACACATCCCTAACGTTGCTCGATATATCATTTCGGGAGAGAGAGAGAATTGTTCCTTTAGCTCGGCACGCGGGCAGCATGGTTTCTATGGCGCGGGCGGCAGCGCGGCGCGGCGGCGACATACTCTTCCTCTTCTCTCGAGTTTTAGCCGTCCATCAGCTGTTGTTCTGCGTAAGAGGCTTGTGGGACTGCTCTAACGCTAACGTGAGGCGTGAGGGAGTTGAATTTTTCTAGGAATCCTCTGAGTTGCGTGATCTGCTCAACCAATGAATGAAATCTTCAAGGGAAAAAGACACACGAATAGATTCATGAGGTTTGAATTATCTAATGAAATTCCGAATTTTTGTTTTGTAGGTGTTTTTCATTGACTTAAAAAATTCGTTTAAAAAAATAGTTTCTACAATTTTTTCGTTTTTAATTTCAATCTACTAAAGATGCATTTTGGATTGATTAAAAGGAATTAATTAAATTTATTACTTGCTTACAAGCTTGAAGTACAAAAGTCCCTAATATTAGGCGAAAAAGATTACAAAATATAAAGTAGATATGAAAAACTATAAAATTATATAAAAAGCTGTCAATTTCGCAGCGTTGATTGACGCCTACAATTTGCCTCCACTTGATCCATCATAATCGAAATTCTTTTTTAAGTCATTCTTTAGTTTTAAATGAAAATCACCTAAAACAAAAAATTGCAGTTTCACTAGATAATTCAAATCTCATGAATCAGTGTCCTTGTTTCATTGAGCAGAGCACGCAACTAAGAGGATTCCTAGAAAAATTCAACTCCCTCCGCTTCACGTTAGGGCAGTCCCACAAGCCCTTTGCGCAGAACAACAGAAATTTGAAAAAGATGCAGTGTTTTCTCACAGCTTTGTGAATTGAGAAATTCTAAAATTATCTCACGCACACAAACTTAAAGGAAGTTGAACTGGTTGAGCTTTCCTCTCAGATTTATTTTCATAGGAACAATTTTTTGTATGAGAATGGATATCTATCTATTATTTGTCTATGGTTATACAGTCTGTGGTTCAACCAAAATAAAAAAAAATATGGTTGTTAGTATAGGTACATACATACATATGTATATCTCGTGCTTGGTCGAAGGGAAAAAAAATTAAAATTTGAATTTTTGGCAGAGTTGTTTACAAAAAGCTACTAATTTTAATATAATTTGCACCTTTTAAAATTAGTGCTATTAAAAAAAAAAACTTTCGTTCAAGCACTAGTTAGTCTTATATTGAAGAAGTGTGGAAAATTTGAACAAGATCAGTTCATTATTTTTGGAGAATTCATGTCAACCAACTTAAAAAAAACAAGTTTTGAGAAAAACGCGGTGAAAGTTTTCTTCAGTTCCAGTCCGACCTGGCCTAATGAGAGGAACTTATAAACATATTGCAATTACTAATGGTTTTATGGGAATTTCCACCACTGTATCTCCTAGACGTTTACTCCAATTGACTTAAAATTTTGGGAAAATATTTTAGGCAGTATTTTACAAGGCAATAAAAAAAATCTAGTTTTGGAAAATATCAAACCTATGTAACACCCCTTAATAAATTTTATTCGATTGATCAAGTAAGTTGAAATTTGAAAATACATTGCTTCAATAAGTCAATGTTTCACTCAAAAAAAAAAAAATACATTGTATGTATATGCCCTCATTACTTATAATTATTCATGTGTGGAATCTATCGGTAGTGGTAAGTGGTTTCCGCAGAGACCATTTTATTACGTAGAATTCTTTTAGATTTAAGTACCTACCGAAATACTTTCTTATAATATGTTAATGTAGTAAATTACTGTAGTATTGATAAATTACTTATTAGACTGTGGCGGTACCTGATGTGTGTTGTGTCAAGAAGGCTGTGATTGTTTTGTGATCATTTTAGTAGGCCTGTCATTTGTTTTTTGAAAAAGAACATTAATTTTCAAAGTTCAGTTTCGGTTTGGCATTTATGCAAGAAAGTTTAATCAAAGCTAAATAATAAAAATAAATTATTTCTAAATTTTATTAAATAATTTAAATTAAATAAATTAAAATGAAATCATTAAATAAAGTTATTTAAATAAACTAATAAAGAAATTAATTCAAACCAAAATTTAAAATAAAATTTACTTTACTTTATTTACATTACTGGTCGACTCCTAAAAGAGTATGATCGTATGTATGTAGTTGTTTCAAAAATGTGAAAGTAATTTTAATTAAATAAACATATTGAACCAAAAAGAAAATATCTTATTTAAATAAAATAATACGGTTAAAAAAATACATAAATATGTATTTAAAAATATATTATAAGAACGCCAAAAAAATGGGTTTTAATTGGAATTCAAGAACCGTATAAACTGTATAAATTAATAATAAAAAACTATAGAATACTATATTTAAATTTCAGTATTTCTATCTATAGAGTATTAAAAAAGAAACAGAAGAAATGATACATTAGATCTTAAATATTAAATATGGGACCAGCACAACCTCCTATAACTTGCGAACCCGAAGGGCCTAAGGACATTTTATTTTTTGCTCACAACCGAATTTTTTCATCTTCACTTCACAGCGATGCCAGAGAGAAAGACAGAGACAGAGATGTCTAAATTATCAGTCGTCTGTACTTGAATGGGAATCCCCTATGACGTCACTATTTCCAACACACACCCACAAACTACTGATAAGAAACCCAAGGTCAAACTTGAATGGAATTCCCTATGACGTCACTATTTCCAACACGCACACTACTGATAAGAAAATCACAAGGGCATCCCAAGGACAACAAACTACTGATAAGAAAACCAAGTTCAGGGGCATGTCGGGCCAAACCGTCCTAATACCTACTGACGATGATAACCAATTCTGTTACCACGCGCTTGCAAAAAACACATCTTTTGTGACCTTATGAAAAGTTCAAAATATCCACCAATTTTTTTCGATGTAGGAACTTTTAAAAATGGAAATAATAACTATTTTAATTTTTTTAAATATGCCATAATAACTACAATAACAATAAAACTTCAGCTAAAAGAAATCTCTTCTGCAACAGCACCAGAAGAAGTAGGTACAAGCATCATCCTTTGCAAAATCTTCGTTACATAAAATTTCTATTGCTGGAGTAAGACATTCAGCCCCCAATGTATAAAAAAGACCTTTCGGGGCCAGCCAGAAGGAAGAGGTCGATTTCAATGTGGAAACAATGATTTTTGCACAAGGGAATGTAATGCTGAATTCCCCACCTCCTTCATCGATTCACCCCATTTGCGAACATAGCTAAGATATTGCCATGGAGAATATGTAAGCCAGGTTTAATCAAAATAGATTATGAAATAACGGTCTACAAGGAAATATATTAGGTATATTATATAGCCAGGTGAAAGTCTCCTTCCCCTACCCGAATCCCCGCATTTTTTAATATGATCCAGCCAGTCAATTAATACGCGGAAATTTCACTGGGTTTTAAATAGAATTTAAATCATGATCTGTGATTATATGATTTTTTCCCAGTCCAGAACAATATTTCTTCGGGAAGATGCATTGGCGATTAACGTTTTCTTTAAGATTCAGAAGAAAAACTGGAAATGTTGAGTAAGTGAAAAGGCAAGTAACTTTATTACAGTAATCATAAAGATTATGACGAAAGAATTCCACTGAATTCCAAGAATTCCACGTTATATTACGAATTTTGCTGCCTCCAATTTATTTATTTATGCACGCAAAGTTATTTCAAATATTTTATTTTCATGTGTTTTCTTTTTTGAAACTTAAATATATTGTTAACCTTGGCCCCGTCAGTTATGCGTCCTGGGCCAAGTAGTGCGCGCAAGGCGGAAAGAAGGAAACGATGAAAACTCGAGCTGATTCTGTCGAACCCTTCACTTGCTAGCCGGGCAGAAGACAGAAGTGCACCCACACAGAATCGGCACGGGCCGCGGCCAAAGCTTTCGGCTGTGCACGCCACAGTAGCTGGGATGCAGAGTGCTGTGTGTGAGTGGCAGGCGATTACCCCTCCTACTATGTTGAGGGGGTTATGTCGAGTTATGCTCAACAGCTGTTCGGCGCGGAGCGAGGTTATGTGGGGCCGGTGTCAAGGTCACCCGACAGGTGATCTTGGGCAATAGCGAATATCAGGCTCGATATAATCGCACAGGCTTTCACCTGTAATGCAATTTTCAGCACGGATGGACTTGGAAGGGGCGGCTGCGATCGGACGGGACCTTGGTCGTCTGCGGGTCGAAGGGGCAATCAAAGGGCGAAATCAATCAGGTACGCTATAGCTAGCCCAACGAACCAAACGAACTCTAATCAATTTTACTTTCAGATGTCGCGCGGGGATCGCTAATCTCGAGCTTTCCTTTCAGGCAACGGGTACTCACCATGAGAAGGTCCCACCTGGCCACAATCTGAGCTGAATCCGAGCTCGGGGACGGTAAGTAAATTCCGATAATCCGGGTCGTTCTCCTTTAACTAGAACACCACATACACTTCACGCACTTCGAGAGTTACCTCCGAGTGTTTTCAATAATCTTTCTTTTTTCCTTTTCACAGGATCACTTTCTTTAGCTTCACCGCTGTCACACTTCGACCAAGAGAGAGTTTACGCCAGATCATAAGAAGGACGGAATGGCCATCCTCGATCTTCCGGCAATTTTTGACCAGTTCTTCGCCCTTCTCCCTTGCCAATTTGAGTGGTAAGTTCTACCTGCAGGCAATTTAATTGGGCCTAATAATTTATTATTTTACAGGCTGGCTTCGTAACAATATGTTAGTGTACCCTAAAGAACAGGGTCAAATTGCAAATTGTTGCGCAGGGCACGTCGAACCTTTGAATTTTAATCTATATACATAGATATATAAAAATGAGTGCAGTGCGTTTGGCTCGCAAAAACTCGAGAACGGCTCGACCGATTTGTTTTGTTTTGTTTGTCTCAATTCAGGGGTGGTTTAAAAGGTAAGAAAATTAGGAAAAACCTAAAGGAAAAGCTAAATAAAAAAGTAAGAAATCGAAAAACAGCACAAAACATACTTGGATTATATTATAACATTTTGAATGCAAAAAATTTTAATCAAAGTAACACTTTCAATTCAAAAAATTTATGTGAAAGTTTACTGAGATGATTTTTCGCCCGAAGTTTTATACGGAATTTCAATCAAAAAAGAAAAGTAGTTTTAAAGCAGGTGGAAAAATTGATTTTCATAAAAAATAGTGAATTTTGAGGTAAGATTTGGTTTTAGCGAAATAAGTTGCATTTTGCAAACAATAACTTTGATCAGCCATTGTTTTTTAGCGATACTCGATTAGGTAATCTCGATAGATTTCGTTCGTCCTCTGATTTCAACATTTTTAAAGGTATATAAAAGCTTCTTAACCAAAAATTAAACCTACCAAAAAGGAACTGAAAAGTGCAATATAAAATAAACCTTTTTAGTCTGAATAATTGAGGTCCTAAACTAATGTAAGTAACTAATTTTTAGTCGGCGCCAAACAAACAAAAAATTTTTCCTTTGGCACCAACCCAAAATTAGTTGCTTACATTAGTTTAGGCTCAGTTATTCAGACTAAAAAGGTTTACTTTATTTTTCACATTTCAGTTTCTTTTTTCGTTCGTTTAATTTTTTGTTAAAAGGCTGTTATTTACCCCTAAAGGTGGAATTTTGTTTTCAAAAATTCATGGGACCAACTTCGAGGTATACCCTATGCAATCAATAATAAAAAGAATCATCAAAATCGGATCATTCTGTAAAGCCCGCTCTACACTTAGACCGCGGATCGCGGACGAAAGCCACGACGGGCGCGAACGTTAAGAGTGGAGCCGCTTCGCATATTCTTGGCAGGCTTGCGCTTTGTTCCCCGATTTTGGTCAGTTTTTGGTACCGCTTAAAAGGGACCGCGAAGCGCAAACGTAACTTTACATTGAAACTATGTACAGTGAATCATTGCGAGTGTGAAGTCATGGTTATAATCACGTCGCGCAGTCGCGGCAAGTTTCCGCCACGCAAATCGCGCCGCGATCCGCGGGCTAAGCGTAGAACGGACTTAAAAGTTATGCATGAAGATGCATAAAAAAAAAACAAAGATACACGTCGAATTGAGAACCTCCTCCTTTTTTCGTCGGTTAAAAAGACACGCAAGTCTCGCAAAAAAAAAAATTTCACAGAATATTATTGCCAAATGTTAAAAGACAAAAATTTAAAGAATATAAATACCAATGTTTGCGAAATTCAGAAAAGGAGACACCTAAATGTGAACGCCGGAAACTTTTGCATACCCTAATATATTCGGCACGGCCCAAAACCAAAACGACCAACGAGAATCAACCCGAACACAGTGCGGCCAATATCGCCGATCTCAGTGCATTGGAGTTGGAAGGTTGATTGGGACTCATAATCTCTTATGAAGAGTTACAATCAAATCAATTTTGGGTAGTACAAAGATACAAAGTTCACCGGGCCAGCTAGTTATTTTATAAATACAAGTAAGTGCTAAGAGGTCTGTGGTGGGGGATTTTACTAAAGGAATGTTTGGAGCTTGTGCAAATTTAAGACTTATAGACATTTTGGTACAAGTTTTAGGGAACTAATTACGATCTAATCACTCCAATTGTCACTTTACCAAACCGTTCAACTACTTCATTCATCTTTGTAATTAAAGTATAACAAAAAGTACTTACTCGCTGACCTAAAATGTTTCAAGTTAAGATCAAGATTTACGCGCGCCTCCCGATTAGTATTCCGTTCGTACTCGTTAAATGCTAAGCAGTTTTATGAGTTCAGATTAAATAGATTTTCCGGATTTGCTGCTTATCGCCGACAAAAGCTAAATTTGTGAGCTAATGGCACTGTAGCGCGACGCCTCGTAAGAACGATTAATATATAAAGTCACGCCTTTATTCTTTTTAGACGTCCGAATCCCTCAACAGCCCTCAATACTTAATCATTGCGAAGAGCCCCCAACTGCAGAAATATATCGTGATTCACATAATTCTTAATTAATGTCACCCCAGAGATCATACCTTTCGGGTATTTCGTTTTTCCATGATTTCCTTCTGACCTGGTGCTTTTTTATATTTTTGTAGCGTTTAGCAAAGAAACTGACGACTTGCTAGAGTAAATGGAAGAAAGTTTTTCGTTTGCTTTTTATATTTGTCTCTACCCCCTCGGTTGGTTTCCCTCTATTGTATATTTGGCGTTTAGCGTTATCTCTTGATGAGTATATTTGGGCTGATGGCAAGATTATTTTGATTGTGGGATGGGCCGAGTTTCTTTTCATTTTGCTGACCAATCCTCGCTGGTTTTTATGAGCACTTTTTATCACAGCGTAATGAATCCTGATGACAAAATAAAATGAACAGCGATTATGATTTGTTTCTTTAATGAGGTCGACTTTAAAAGGTCTTTCTGTTGCTTTCATGAAATGGAATTAATTTGGTTTTAATTAAGATTTTCATTTGCGCAGCAGACTACTTTCCCTGCAGCAGTTTTTAATTATGTATGTAAAATGTATAAAATGTATAAATATATATATAGGTATACTATACATATATTGTGCCTGCACCAATAAAATACTTTATGAGCTTACGTTATATAGGTAATATTATATAGGTATGTATTTTATACATTTGACATACAAAATTATAAACTGCTGCGAGGCTAACTGACAGTGATTTAATTTGATCATTTTAATAAATATGTACATAGATATACATACATACATGCTTACAGTAATTATAGAAATGTTTCCCATTTTTAAACTTCTGTTTTTAGTGATAAGTTGTCGGATTTATGCATGAGAGTGTTGTCCGAATTCCGAAGTTTATAGGCGCATGCCTGTCTAGCTCGCAATGCTGTACATTATTAGTGGTTTTTCAGTACCAAATTGCCTAGAAAAAAACAAGGCAAAAACAACCAACGAAGACTTATACTAAAGTCTAAAGGGGAAAAAGTATATGTACTTATTATGAAAAATGAATGAAAACTTTAGTTTATTCTTACAAATCTCTGCTCAAAATAATACCAATAACTTAATTTCTTAACATGTGTACAACCGTAATGCAACACTTGTTCCATTTACTTGAAAAATTAAAAAAAGTCGCTTCTGGCCTATGTTACGCATGTTAAGCTCTGGCCAGGAACCGCCATATTGGATCGTGACGTCACGATGTCAAATCCCAATAGTATAGACACACTATTTGGTTAACCACGCTCCTTCTTGGTTTATCGCGAAATCAACTCAAATCAGGTGGTTTCAACTTGGTTCCCCATACATGTGAAATGGTTAGAAACCAAGAAAAATTTGCTTGGTTTCGGCGCTAACTAAGCACTTTCTAAGCACTAAGCACACTTCAAATCTTTGGAAATGTTCTAACCATTCCAATGATTATTTGAGGAGCGTCGGAACAAAAACCGCTAAATCCCTTTTGTGTTTTTGTTGGGAAATTGTAAAAATATAGCCACGCTCATGGTTTTCTAATTTGGGATTGAACGAAATTTATCAATTTATTGATGTTGGAATCACTGTTTGGAAACCTGAATTCTACATTCGTGTGCACGGTATTTGTTGAGATATTAAAAAAACAAAAATGGATATATCGGTTTTTGACCAAACCAACTGGATATATCGGTTTTTGATGAAACACTGCAGGATATATCGGTATTTCATGCTAAAAAGCGGCTGAATATCTCAGTGTTACTAAGGATTTAACGGTCTTTGTTCCGATCGTCATCTTCATTTGGTACGATTGACGGATTTATCGGTTTTTGTTCAGATCCGGGTATTTCTCGGAAGGATTTGGAGGGGATTTATCAGTTTTCGACCAGTTTACATTGACGATAAAGAAAGATATGTAGGAAAACAACCAATTGAGATCATTAACAAAAAAAAAGTGAAAATGGGATTTAACGGTTTTTGTTCCGACGCTCCTCGTTTGTCATTAGGATATAAAAATTTCAAAAAAATTATATAACATTATTAATCTTCTTTTAATAATGACGATTGGAAGAATTTCACCTTGCACTTTCATTTCAAAACAACAAAATTCACACTTCAATTCTGGCTGCCTTATGTTGTATGTCAAAGTTAATCATCTCGCCTACGTGTGTCACTATTTTTGGTTTAGATGTTGGTTAACTGGAATAGTTGGTTACCAAGCTAAAGTCTGTCTATAGTATTAAGCAAGAAAATCGTCAGCAAAGTGAACGCGTTAATTAACAATATACATATGTAGAATTTATGCTGTTGAATTCAGTACAGAAGTGAAAAGAAACAAATTTACGTTCTACGAGATGCCTGACTCTGAGGAATTTCCGGTTTGTATGTATATATCGTTATTTTTTTACTTTTCCATCCCTTAATTATTTCATTGATTTTTATTTCTAAAAGTCAACAAATAAACATTAATTCATAATCATTATCGAGTGATCAAAAATTATAACTGCTTCATAATCGTTGTAGAGCCATGGAAAATTAAAAATTACTGCATAATCGTTCTCGAGCAATCCAAAAATAAAAATTACTTTATAATCGTTATTATCCAATTTATAATTTTTATTTAGCCGAAACAAATTAAACATTTTAAGTATTTTAAATATTATTGAATTTAAGTAAAGATACAAATTAAGTAATTAATTTAAGCTTGGTATACAAGCAATAGTAGTTTTGTTTAAAATTTCAGAAGTAATTCTAATTTTCGGTCCCTGCTTTAAAAATAATAATACGATATCATTTCAGGAAAGAAGGGGCAAAATCTGGGCTTTTTTTGTTGTTCTAAAGAAGGCCTTTGATTTGGTTCCATACGAGACCTTTCCTTTAAATTGATAAATATATATACTATCTTTGTCTACTAGCCAACACATAGTACAGTACAGCCAGCCTAAAGTGCAAACGCTCTGTCTGACTCTTGTCCGTAAATTCAAATTTATTTGCAAATTTTCTCAGGTTTTCATTATGTAAATAATTGTCGAATGCAATAGGTCCGGAGTCGATTTCTTTATTGTTTATAAGATAGTACATATGCGAAACGATAAAAAGCTCACGTACGTACGCACGCACGTACAAATCTCTTTTTAAAAAATAGATATGCATATTTGCGATTCAAATCTGCCGGCTTTGCCACATAAGAAAGTTCGGTCACTATCAAAGTTAGGCTTTGTGATTTAAATCACGTATCTAAATAATTCAGTACAAAATGAAAGATTTTAAGATGCATATTTTTCATTTTATGCGTGGGAGAAACTCACATTGAGTTTCCTCATTGAATTTAGTGAACTAGCTAAGTGCTTTGTAATCCGAAAATTCTCTCCCGCCTTAATTAAAAGCGGCCAGCAAAGTGAAACCCGTACTAAGCATTATCCCGGCTTTCGTCTGATATGACAAATTAAAGTCTTTACCACTTAATTGAAAAGAGTTGCGCTAAAAAAGGATTGAACTGGATTAAGTCCGGTAATTGCGACTCAAATCAACGTCCTACGACGGTGTACCTCTAATTGAACCTAATCCTCAGAGATTAGAAGGATTTTAGAACTTGTCAATTAGAAGATTGTAACCGACAAAGTAAAAACGCTCTAGCTGTGCAAAATTTATTTTTCTACTTTTCGAATGAAATCCACCTTCGCTAATTCCCTTTTAATATTATCAAACAGGTGTCTGCAAACTCTGGTACAAAGTGGCACATATTAGTCGGAGTACTCAGAATTTAATTACTCACTGATACTTTAAATATTTACATTTAGTCGGTTTGACTTGCTTTCATCGTCTGGGTTGAGTAAATAGTTGGATTACAAACTAATCAGTCAAAGCAATCATAGACGACTCCTGATCTGATACCCCGCATACCTTAGACCCTTCAGCCATCTCGAGTTGCATCCTGCATTCAGGGCGAAAGTCCCAGGACAGTCCAAAGAACTCGTCGACGAAATTCTAAACCTTCCGAGGATGCAATCAAAAAATTTCAAAAACGAGTGGAAATGGAAAAGTTAGCAGCGGGCGATGGAGGAGCACCGATGGACGGGGACGCGACGCCGCCGTTGTCTAGATAGTTTCCATCCTTTCAGGGGAAGAAGTTCTTTTGCCGGAGCTCTATTTCGCTGTAACAGTCTTAATGAATGGAAATTGTAATGAAGTAACAGTTGTTTGCAGACAACATTTGGGTTGCAAATTACTTCGGATGAGTCATGGGTGAATGATCCTTCCCCGTGGCTCTTTCCGCCCTTACTGTGCTTGGGTATTATGAGATTAAAGTTGTGGTGGAATATCTCTATGACATTATTTGCTTTCCCACTTATATTGAAATTTAGCACAAGTGAACAGGCACGATAATAGTTGCAGGATATTCGGCGAATGAGGTGATTTCATGGTAATGGTAAAACTTTGGTTTGTAAAGGGATGAAAATTATTTAAATGACGCCGGCATTTACAGCGGGTTCGTATATGTATATATTGCGAAATGTATGTACAAATATTTCCTCGGAAACTTTTCTAAGAATTTAGAAATAAGGCGTCTCTTTTAAAAGAGAAATGTTTTATTTTATATGTACATATGTATGTACTTATATTGTATGTATTTTAAGCTTAATACTTTAACGAACGTGGGGTGTTGCTATATATGTAAATAAAATAATTAATTACATATATGTATGTATATCGTTGTTTTTAAGACTATCTACTCTTTATGTTACTAATTTTATGTAAACAAAATTTTAATAATTCTTTTTTGTGTGATCTTTAGGGAAACGAACAATATGGACAATATGTAAACGAATTTTGCACTCGTTACAATTATTATATAGGTACTAGCTTTTGCCCACGACTTCGTACACATCACGCAAAAACTACTGTACCAGTTGCCTAAAAATAAAATTAACACATTTTCCACCTTTCCTCAATTTTCATCATCATTTTTTCCCTCCATGTCTCTCGAACATAAACAACGATCTCTGGCCCACCGTTGCCGATGCCACATAGACGGCGTCGTCGTTGTTTCGATATCTTTTTGAAAAACTCTCAAAAATTCCAAGTTTTTCGAATCAATGTCTTTGTATGTCCTTCTATTCTCCTCTCTTCTATTCGATTCTATGGCTACATAGATATTTGCAATTTTATTAAAAAACTTCGAATTTCTTGTAAACATTGCTGAAATAACTCCCTCTAAATAGAAGATATGCAAGCTTTATTGAACTGAGAAAAAGAAATTTACTTTCCAGTTCTTCAGTCCAAAACTTTGAAAAGTGGGATGAATTATAAAAACTAAAATTCGTGTTATCTACGAAATCAATTATGTATTTACAACTATACGGGATTGAACTGTAAACTGCCTTTGAAAGTTTTGATTATATACTTCGAAAATCGTACTACGCATTCAATTTTCGTAGCTCGCTCCAGTTTGTTACTTTTGTATAGAAATAAAAAGTCGGAACATTTTTAAATTATCGAGAAAAATTTAATGTTATATAAATGAAGTATACATATATGATATTTTATGTTATTAAATATAAATAAGAAATTAAAACCTAAAAATTTATAATGCCTTCTCGAAAATGGTCTAACCAAAGAGCTTACATATATTTATAATTGAAAAAGTGCCAGTTGTTCAGCTTGAGACTTCTTATTGTATTCTAAGTTCTTTGGTATAACTTTTTGTCGGCTTCTGCTCAAGCCAAACGAGCACGAATGCGATCTTAGAGTGTTTCAATAATGTCCTTCAATAGTCCTTCAATAGTGTCGCAATTGTTTTGTTCTAAATAATAAATGAAAATCAATGAGGGTAAACACATACTTGAAGATTATATATATTAATAAAACCCAAAACTATTCATGCCGTAATATGTATGTAATGGAATTACTATAAAAAAAACAAATCAGAAATATTAATCTATTTTTATGTTCAAAAGAGTATGATCATCTAAGAATCATTCAGGGACTCACATAGCTCTATGCTAAGTTTGGTGCTAAATTATCTATATCGGAGCAATGAATGATCCCTTGATCTTGATTTATTAATCAAGTGTCTTTACATGTTACACATTTTTCCATCTCAGTGTATACGCATTCACCAATACTGTTTACGTGTTTAGCAATTGGTCTCACAGAAGAAGACAGCTTACCTCTGTGCGGGGTAATAAATATATTTGTGCTAGAATAGACGCCAGCTTGCATTTTCAGGAAAGCACATCACTTAGTTCAAAGGGAAAGGGCAAAGCTCATCAATTGATTAGATATTTTATTGTATTCAGCTCTGGCTTAATAGGCGCTACACATGATTGCATATCTACTGGGTTGGGAATTTCGCTTGATATGATATTAAGTGAAACGGGCTCATGATGCGAATTGGTTATCAAATCTCAAAAACGAAATCCCTTGGGCCTATCTATTCAAATATCTGTATGACTGCACAAATCGATTTGCATACCATAACCAAGTAATCCAATCCTGCTGACGTTATCCAAATGATACATATACATGCATACGCACATATACATATGTATGCACCGGTGAAGGCACTAGGTCCGACGAACAATAAGCAGGAGCTGGGAAATTTATAAGCGATGAATTTCTACTATATCTCACTATAATGTGAATTTGTATTAAATGACACAACACCTATCAAGTTATCCAAACGAAAAGTTTCTCCATTTTCCTTACTTTACAGAAATCGAAATTAATTTATTGACAAATTATGTTGTTCTAATTGTAACAACATGATTTGTCAATAAATTAATTTCGATTCTGAATCAATTTAGCATTCATGTCGGTATAATATAGGATCGAGATTAAGCTCAAATAAGAAGAATTTGGCGCAAGCATTAAAAAACTTCTCATCAGTTGGTACATTTAGTGGCAGATTTCTACTCGCGGAATTTCCTCAAATACGTGCATATTTTGGAATTAAGTGTCAAACTAGTTGGTTCAGAAGTTTCTTATATTAAGGTGTAATAATTTCACAAATGATACAAATTGACACCATAACATGACAAAATTTGTTTTCGCCTCTACATTATAATTCGTTTCAGAAGCCATTGCAATTAATTCTATATTTTAAAGTAAATTATTGCAACAATGCAATTCGAATTCGCCTTGTCACATAAGGATAAAATCGTGTTGAGTGTCTTTATTTTCAAGAATCTTTCAGTTCTTTTAGTGCAAGGGCTTTCCCCAAATCTTCATCAAAATACCAATATACGCAGGAAATTAGAGGAAAACACATATTGATCAGGAAACCATGTAGAATTGTTGAAATGTTTATTTATTCTTGTTTACAAAAATAGTCTATACTAAGGATATTTTTGTGGCTTAAAGATGTTGCAATGTAGAAAGGTTTCTCTTCTTAATCCGTACCCTTTACTCTATAAGGGCAATAAAGTTAGGCTGCGAAATTTTGTTCTTCTGGAAGTTGTTAATAGGGCAATAAAACATGTGTTCTAGTTAGGTAAACCGTAAAAAGGACAATTAATGTTTTCATGAGTTTTAGTTAGGTAGGATTTGGCGATTGTAACAAAGCAAGCTGTGAAATAAAAAGTGGAAATCATAGCAGGCCACTAGATGAAGTTTTTTGTTTTTAAAAATTAGATAATATTAGTTTTCGGATTGACTTCGGAATATAAAGTTCTAATGTAAAAATTAATAACAAAATAATTGTAACAACCTAAAATCAAATATCATATAAATAATAAACTAAAACAATTTAAAAAGAATAATAAAAGTGTAAATAAAAGTTAAAATTATAAATCATTTTAATTTAAATAAAATTTAAATGGAGGCCGACCTCCATTACTGGTCGACCCCTAAAGAAAAATATTTAAATTAGTCTTTCATATATTTATTTTCCTAAGCGGAAAGATCGTGTCCGCCTTCAAAGCGTTCGATCCAAAATGGTGAATGAAAATGTTTTAAAATTGAAATATTCCTTAATCTTTTATTTAAATTAACCTTTGTCATACCCCCGTTCAGACCGTAACACCCTGTATAATAGATATAGCAAACACTGCACGGGTGTACCAAAGAAAAAAACCCCACCGAAGCGGGTTGTCCTCAGCTAGTTTAATATACTTAATACCTAAGAACTTTTATTGTTTATTCGTGTGGAATAGTAATTAAAGTATGTAATTATGTATATTTCTTAAATTAATCGTTAATTTTGAAATTAGTATATGTAAGTACATTTTTTTAAAAATTCACATGTTATGATTTAATTAAAGAAATTGTACAAATGACACGTTAAAAATATGGATTTATACACTTTCAAGAACAACGGATCAAAATTAAAAATGTTGTCGAGCCACACTCAACATTGCATTTTCTTTAATGTTGATTGTGATTCGACGTTAGACCATATTATATTCAAAAAAATGTATTTTTCTTGAAAACAAATGTGTTTTCCTCTTTATCTATACATAAAATACACAAGAAAAGGAATGTTTTTGAAGCTAGGCAAAAATATAAAAATTTTATATAGAATTTACTTTCTTTAAAGTAGACAGCTATTATTTTGCACATTGCTCTTGTTTATATGTTCATAGGTACATACATATATCGTTGAGCAGTGGGATGTAAAATTGGGATTAGCGCCCACACGGAGATCAAAAGCATGAGTGAAAGAAATTTAAATATTTATTTGTCCGTAAAATGTAAATAAAAATAAAACTTTGTTGTGCCAACTTTCGATTTGACTGAGATTTAAGAACTCCGCCTTGGAGCTGTTTATTGTATCCAGAAAATGCTAAATTTAAAGGAATATCAGTAGATAATTCCACTTTTTTATGCACTGTGATGTTGTACGTGCTGGCATATTTCGGTGTAATGCCAAATTTTATGTGCCAATTTGTTATCATTGTCTGATCCCTAAGGAAATAAGAGTACCATCCTGCAGACCTGCAAATGATTTGCTGAAAATATTTGAGCAGTGTTCCACATGTGCTGGCAGGGCAGTAACAAAATCGCGCGTCATTGTGAAGGGCATTACCTTCAATTTATTCACGGCTGTGAGCGAAGAAGACAAAATTATACGATTGCTGAAGGATTACCCCGCTATCTGGAAGAATATACACCCCCAGAGGAGCATTACATTGAAATCGAGATTTTATCATTTCTATGCATACAAAGGAGCCAACAATGTGACTTTTTAGTGTAAATCTCTTTTTAGAGTTATTGTGCTCCTGATGATAGTATATTCCCGAAGGTAGAAGTAGAGAGATCCACGATGTGCAGACAAAACCGTTCCCATGTCATTCGCCCTCACTTCTTTTTATCTTCGGTGAGTATCTTATCGTCGCGTTTGCTATGCACGGTGCGTACAAGGTTAAGTGATGAGCTTTATGATGTTTGCCTAGAGGAAAAACATCTCTTTTTACGCTCACCTCAAAATATTTTGGGGTGCCTGCACGGCTCCTGCGCTGGGTAGCGTTCTCATTAAAATAGCTATTCAGTGTCGAAAAACGGGTAATTTACTGAAGGTAGAAGGGCCGCTGTAGGAGAACATACTCAATCAAGGAAACTTATAGTGTACATATATTTTGCTATAGACCTTCCTCAAATATGCAAATAGGGCGATTTAAAGGTCACAGTATCTTAAGAACGGAGCTCTTAGAGATGCCTCGTTTTCGCTCCAAAAACGTAGTCGTGATGATTTAATAGGTCAACCCGGGATCCACTTACATACCTACTACATTTTAAATTTCTAAGCATGTGTTGCCCCCTCATTTGGCAGAGCGGTTCCGGTGTATCTGCAACCACCCCACGGAAGCTCTTTCGATTCGTTCCTACGCTCGATTTACTCCCATCAATCAACTAAGCTGGAGGGTGCTTAACCCTAAAGAACTCACTGGTGTAAAATATGCTTAATAAATTCCCTCATTAACGATAACGCTATATCTGGCCTTATCAATATCCCTCCGCCCTATAGGTAAATTCGCAACGGTTTCCGATCTGTTAATATCCGGTTTCCATCAGCTTTTACATATTTTATTGATGGCGGTATAATGAGTTTCAATCTGGTTGATAGCTCTGTCTTTGATCCCTGATCGTTAGTAAATGAAAAATAATTTTACGTTTTTTTTTACGCATTTTGCTATCACTGTTCGGATGCAGTAGAAACATTTGCCGTCTAAGAGTCAATATTATGTTTTTATAAGGACGCGCATCTTGTTATAAATTGTAATTAAGTTGAATTGCGGAAACAGCTGACATTTCGCTTTTCCGCTAAACCACCTCAAAGGATTTATTTAATTTTTACTCACGATGGAACGAGGAGGTGTGTGCCTCTGGTGTAAGAGGTGTATGTGTTTGTTGTTACTAACTTTAATGCGGTTTTATGAAAACGTTTGGTATGACTTTAGATCAGATTTTTAGATAGTATTCATCGCCACAGATCAGGCAGCTCTGTAATGTACGTTAAATTGTTTAAAGCAACACAGAATTGTCGGAAAATACGCCAGAAACATGGAGTAGATACTCGATTGTCTCATCTTGATAAGTATCAGTGAAATAAAATTAATTAGTGTTCTCATATATGTATTTTTATAGGCTTTCAATCATTATAGGAATTGTAATTTCTCACTTGTAATAATAGTATAAGATCCGGCTGCAAGATTACTTCGTTCATCGAGTTTTTAATCAAAATCTAATTTTTACATATATTTATGAATGGGGGAATTTATTTTTGCCGGGATGCCTATCAAGATGTGGCCGCTAGTATTTTTAATTAAAATAATATTGACTGACTTTTCGGGAAGAAACTTCGTTCACTTAGTTTTTAAATAAAATATACCCCAATTCATACCCAGATATGTAAAAAGCTTAAATAGTTTGGGGTGCCATTGCGCAATTGGCCGCAACCTTAGGGCTGCCAGGTGTAAACAGGTGAAAATCTTCGTTCATAGGGTATCCTCTCAAGTTATATATCAAATTAAAGCTTCTGTTTTTCTGTTCACGATAGAATAGGGGTGCCTATGTCAAAGTAGCCGCAAATTGGGGTTGCCAGCTGTTAAAGATTTGGAGGAATTAACCTAGAAAATGCGTTATAAGTTATTTCAGAGACATCCTAGGATACTGGTTTTGATAACGCATTAGAAAGCTAAGCCTTCAAGCTTTCCAACGATATCACCCAGGATTCAATCGGCCCACAAACAAGCGGGAGAGACCCCGTCAAATTTCGAAAATTGCAATTTTGAAACCCAAAATTTGACCTTGACCCTTCATTCTGCCGGTTTTTTGTGTAGGACGATCGAATCTTTTTCTGAGAAAAACCTTTCCTGTCATGTGGCCTTTCTCAGGAAAAAAACCGCACTCGAATCCAATGGCGCGTTCCGAAGTTATTAATTAAGAAAACCCACTATCCGCAATGAAGTCCAATTGAAATCACATTGAGCCTCTGCTCCGTAGGGTTGAGAAAATATTATTTGAGTTTTCTACAAGGAGTTACAAATTAATTAAATATTCATACAGAAAATACGACAGCCTCTTTTAGGTGTATACAAATTAAACAAAACATTGAAAAAACGATTAAATAATTAATAAAACCTATATTAGATTTTCGTGCCATTTATTCGAAATCTGATTCATCGCTGCTCTCACTTTCATCACTACAAATATGAGAATCATCTTTATTATCAAAACATTTGTTCGCGGAATTGCATAGCACACTCTCAACTTGCATTGGCGTTGAGTCTCCTAGGAACTACGTTGGTTTTAGAAAACTATCTAAAATTCAGCCATTATAATCCGCGCTAAACTTAATACAATCTGGCTTAGTGGCATTTAGCCACATCGAATTAACAAAGATCGTCCGCAACAATTTTTGTTTTAAAGATTCCCAGCATGGTAGAATATGAGTCGAGTCGCTACCTTTAATTTTTTTCATAAATTTTTCATTGTTTATTTTTTTAGCATACATTTTGTTAAACATAGTAAATCTTGTAGCATTTACACTTTGACAATTTGCGTAAACTCTTGGACTATTTTAATTTAATTTAATTATTAATTTAATTTAATTAATTTAATTTTAATTCTGTTTCCTTTTAAGCATCGATCCAGCTACAGAAAAATAGCACCTAATTCCATTTTACGGAATACCTACTATATAAAATCGTCATAAATTAGTAATTTTGACTTATTTTGTTTTCAATTTACTAAATAAGAAAAATAACTAGTTTTGTGGGAGTTATATAGGTACAGTGTAGCGCATCTCAAAATGGAATTATTTTCTTTCTATAGCTGGGTTGCTCCACGTTGAAAAATATGGGGGTTTCGAGTTGATTGCGGAGCTTTAGCAAACGTCGGCGCCTATTAAATACTCCTGGTGGGAGTTAGTGTCACACCCTATGATAATCGGTATATTCTTCCTAGTGCTGTGAAATCGATCACCTCTTTGAGCTCTTTTGGGTGTACTTTCAATTTCCGCCCTACTATGGGATGTACTTTTATTTTCCAAACCTCCAGAGGACGTATACTCTTGATACCTCCCGGGGTAATAAACCGTTGTTTGCGCCGTTTAGAGCATTTTAGAGCCTCCCAAGCAATTTGAACCACTTCCGTTTTTGCCGGGTCTTCGTTATCACAGATTATTACATGCAGGTGATCATTTGTTGCTGGCACAACGATGTCTTGCATAATTTGGATCCTTGGCGGTTGGGTTGGTCCCGGAGGAGATGGGGAAGTGTCGTCAATGATAATTAATAGTCTCTATTTCTTCGCTGCGGGCTGGAGACGGTGGAGGGAAATCTTCGACGGTGATTATGTCGACGATCTCCCTGTTTAGGTTTAAGGAATTAAACCTCCGCTGCAAGTGATCCACTGCCGGTTCAAATAGGTTTTCAATATTTCACCACGGAGTAAGCGGTCTACTAACTTCGCGCACTGTTCCATTTTACGACTGGTAAAGTTCATTGCCCGTGAAGGGCTTATATACTAGGGTCATGACCTTCAAGAGGTTGAATGATTGCTAATGAGTAGGCAAAAGAGCGACCTTTTTTATAGGCCGTTTGAATGTCCCCGAGTTATTCCTAACGGTTACCACGTCCACTCGCACATATTGACTCCTGCATGAGTTTCTATAATTCGACCGGGAATCCACCAGCACGATGAAAGTTTGGATTCTTTTAACAGCACCATATCTCCGACAGTTATGTTTTTTGAAGGGGATTTCCACTTAGGTTTGGTTTGGAGCGAATTTAAATATGTTTGGACCATTGATCCCAAAAACTCCGTTGTAATTGCTGCAGATGATTCCATCTAGGAATTGACGACACTTATTTTGTAGGTGTTTCGGGTATGCTGTTTAATGCTGCCCCAATTAAGAAATGACCAGGTGTTAAGACAAAAATATCGTTTGGATCCTCGGAAATAGCACATAAGGGCCGTGAATCTAGGCAAGCCTCAATTTGAGAAAGCACCGTTACGAGCTCTTCTTATGTGAGGAGGGCATTTTGCAAGATGCGTTGTAGGTGAAATTTGATTGATTTTACGCCTGCCTCCCACAACCCACCAAAATGAGGCACAGAAGGAAGATTAAAGTGCCATTGAATGCCTTCGTGGGTAAGTTTTCGGCAGCAGTTCCTGTGGCGTCTTGTAACGCCGTTTTAAATTCCTCTTGTAAAAGCTTTTTTGCCCCAATGAAATTAGTGCCGCAATCAGAGTAAATATCCGTGTCTGGATTCTTACCTTTTTTTTTATATAATTCCAGTCGATTTTTATTTTTGTCGACGCCATTTTCGTAGTTTACAGAATTTTTTTTTTTTGTTTTTGACAAACCACTCGATAATATAATCCTCTTGTGGAGTTCGAGAATAAAATAAAACTCTACTTTAACTTGTATGTAATCTTTTATTAAGTTTGTTGGGAGGACAATTTTAGGTTGTGATTGTGACTTGACTTATCGTTGTTCCGGACAATGTGAAAATTTTAATCGGCATAATTGAGCAAAGCCTTCTTTATGAAACAAAAAACTAATTTGATGCAACTAGCCGAAAATATGCAAAGTGCTTTTTCTCTAACGCCACCAGTGACATCTGTTGGCATTGTGAAGCACCTCGATTATGGTCGCCACAGTACTCCCTCCGCAGTGACTTCGTAGAAGTCACGTAATATAGTTGGCAAGTTTCTTCGGAAAATGGACTTTTCGACCTGAACGGGTTATATTTGTTGACTGTGTTGTTTCTGGGCTGGTAGAATTGGTAGAATCCGGCTTCAAAGAGTTGTTTTCGGTTGGTATAGCTGGAACTGTAGGGTCATCAGATGCCAGGAGATATGCCGGCTTGAGGCGGTCGATTGATATTACTGTATCACGGCCTCGAACTCGTACAGTATAATATTTAGCTGTCCAACCGATAACCGGAAATGGTCCTTCATATGGCGGTTGTAGTGCTGCTTTTAGGGTGTCTCTTCTGATAAAAACATTAGATGATTGCGCGAGGTCTCTGTGAACGAACGTAGGGCGGGTGCCATGACGTGCGACCGGTCTAGGGTGTAGAGATCTGAAATGAGCTCTAAGCTTGTTAGCGAAATTATCTGGTGTAATTATTGAAGAGGAAGGTGAGAGAAACTCCCCAGGCAGGCGAATGGACTGTCCAAAGACCATTTCTGCTGCTGTAGCATTGATATCCTCCTTGAATGCCGCTCTGATTCCCATCAAAACAACAGGAAGTATGTCTGTCCAGCCTTCTGTCTCATGGCACACGAGAGCAGCCTTCAGTTGCCGATGTAAGCGCTCCACCATTCCGTTGGCCGGCGGGTGGTAGGCCGTAGTGCGGAGATGGTTGATGCTGAAAAATTGTGATAGAGATCTGAAGAGGTCGGATGTAAACTGGCGTCCTTGGTCCGATGTGATTCGCAGAGGAACGCCAAATTTCGAAATCCAACCGCTGAAGAGTTTTCTAGCGACCGTGTTAGGCTCGATGTTGGTGAGAGGAAACGCTTCAGGCCATCTAGAAAAACGATCTACCACCGTTAGGCAATACCTGTAACCACGGGATATTGGGAGTGGTCCGATCAAATCGACGTGGATGTGTTTGAACCTGCTCGAAGGTGTTGAAAAATCTCCTAATGGTGAAACAGTGTGCCTCGAAACTTTGGTGCGCTGGCAAGGAATGCAGGCTTGTGCCCATGTGATGCAGTCTTTCCTTAATGACGGCCAGGTGAACTTGCTCGCCACCAGTTTTGCAGATGCTCTGGGGCCTGAGTGGCTTAAGCAGTGTAGGCTGTCAAAAACTTTCTTTCGAAGACCTGTTGGCACAAAAGGTTTGGAAACTCCAGTGGAGACGTCACAGTAAAGGTCAGGTCCATTGGGAAGGGATGTTTTTCCAAGTTTTGGGTTCGGATTGTTGCGTAGTAAATCTCTTAGTTCTACTTCGTCCATTTGGGAGGTAGCCAATTCGCTGAAGTCTACAGTAGCAGCGACAGCCTCCACTCTGGAGAGCATGTCAGCAACTATGTTGTCAGAACCGGGAACGTGCTGTATATCTGTTGTGAACTGTGATATGTAGTCCAAATGGTTAAATTGACGTGGAGTACACTTTTCTGGCTTCTGTTTAAAAGCAAAAACAAGTGGATTGTGGTCTGTGAAGATAGCAAACCGTCGTGCCTCGATCATGAATCGAAAATATTTCACCGCCGAGTACACGGCGAGGAGTTCGCGATCATATGTACTATATTTACGCTGGGCGGTGTTAAAACATTTAGTAAAATACGCAAGTGGTTGCCACTCTGTATTAGATTTCTGCTGAAGGACTGCTCCCATTGCCGTATCTGAAGCATCGGTAAAAAGCCAAAACAGTGAAGTGTCTGGATGAACCAGCAGTGTTGCCTTAGCTAAGGCATTCTTTAGAGATGAAAATGCTGATTCCAAATCTGGGGTCCATGAGATAGGCTTTTTTTCGTTTGTTGTTGATTTTGGGCCTTTGAGATATTCGTTCAAAGGTGCCTGGAGTTCAGCGGATCTCGGAATGAATCGTCTGTAATAATTAAGAGATCCAAGGAATCTTCTCATCTGTTTAACTGTAGATGGTGATGGACAATCCAGAATTGCCTGAACACGTTCAGATGGTGGACGGATTCCTTTGGTAGAAATGGTAAAACCAAGAAAGTTCAACTGGCTTTTTCCGAACTCGCATTTGGCCACATTAATTACTACAAGCGTTGAAAAAGTTGTCGTAGATGCTTCAAGTGTTGGTCCTCATCTTGTTATGCCACAAGAATGTCATCCAAGTACGGGAAACAGAAATCCAAACCAGCAGTAACCTCGTCGATAAAACGCTGGAATGTTTGAGCTGCGTTCGTAAGGCCGAAGGTCATGAAAGGAAATTCATAAAGGCCAAAGGGTGTAATGACTGCGGTTTTTTCAATGTCAGCAGGTGCTCTGACTAGATCTATTTTTGAAAAAATCTTTTTTCCAGCGAGGTTGGCACTGCAGTCCTGAATATTCCGTGGAGGATATTTGTCTGGGATTGTTCTATCATTTAAGGGTCTATAATCCCCGCAAGGCCGCCATCCTCCATCCTTTTTCGACACTAAGTGAAGTGGGGATGACCATGGGCTCTTGGATCTTCTAGCGATGCCCATTTTAATCATCGTTTCGAATTCTTGATGAGCGATCTTCAGTTTGTCTGGAGCTAGCCTTCTAGCTTTGCAGCTGATTGGTGGACCGGGTTTGGTGGTAATGTGGTGCATGGTATTATGCTTAATTTCTTTGAATGCACCATCGGGTCTGGTTAGAATGGGGAGTTCTTTCAAAACCTGTGCGAATTTGCTGTCGTCTGACACTGATTTTATCTGTACAGTAGGTACGCCAACTGTGCAAAAACCCGAAGCTGAAAGGCTCGTAGTAGCGTCTCGAAGTACATGATTCCGAATGTCAACCAGCAAATTAAAATGATTTAAAAAATCGGCTCCGATGATGGGAGTATCAACATCAGCCACAACAAATCTCCATGTAAAGTCTCGCCGAAGTCCCAAATTAACCGAGAGGTGTATAAATCCGTAGGTTGAGATTGTAGTGCCGTTAGCTGCGTATAAAGAATAGTTGGTCTTATTCTTCCAGGCATTAGCAAAACGTCGAGGATATGTACTCATATCCGCCCCTGTGTCAACCAGAAATCGCACCTTCGAAGTTAAGTCCGTAATGAATAGGCGGCTTGACTTGCAGGAATCACTGACCGCCACTAGTGATCCGCCGCAGCATTTCCCGAATTGAATTTGCAGGGTTTTCTGCAAGATCGTGCTTGCGCCCCGAATTTGTTGTGATACCAACATATGTGCTGTGTATCGTTATGGGCTTTATTCCGACTATTGGAATGTTGCCTAGGGCGAGATGCGGATCGGGATCGTTTATCACGCATGAGTTGTGATACTTGGCGTGTTAAAGCAGCTACCTGCTCGGTTAGTTGGCTAATTGCTGAGTGGGAAACAACCTGTGCTTGTTGTCTCGACTGTGCTCGCTCGTCACTTTGTTGACGTGTAAGCTGAGCCACTTGATGCCGTGGCACCAGATCGAAAACAGTGTCAGCCAATTCGCCAAGCCGTTCGAGGGTTGCATCATCAGACTGAGTAGCAATTACAGTCTGAATGTGCGCAGGAACGCGACTTATCCATAAGGTGCGCACAAATTCCTTGGCCACCATATCGCGGGCCAGTCGCTGCAACTCTCGCAGGAACTGGGAAGGCTTCCTATCCCCTAACTGTTCCTCTTCCAACATTTGCTTGATGTCGCGATTAGGTGTGGCGGACAAACGACTAATTAAACGCTCTTTAATTAGTGTGTAGGGTTTTTCAGAGGGAAGGTAATCTCTGTCGACGACATCCTGCACCTCCCTAAGCTGTTCCCATTCGAGGTTTGCTAAAATATGCCGGAATTTTTTTACCTCTTGCGTAATTCCGGCTAAGGCAAATTAATTTTCCATTTGCCTAAACCACATAGTTGGGCTATGGATCCAAAATTTCATAGGCCGAACGGAGACCGTCTGAATATTTTGAAGCTGAACTTCACGAACCTGTTCTATGTGGGAATCCCGCGGTGGACAATTTGTGCCTCCTTGATGGTCGGTGCCGGCGGTTCGCTGATTTTCCAGATGATCCTGCTCCATGTTTTCGTCAGCTGCTTTTGCCCAGGCTTTTTCAGAATCCGTTAAAGATGTGCTCGTCTCGAGCGTCGGGGTCACCAATGTGGAGTTCCAGAATAAAATAAAACTCTACTTTAACTTGTATGTAATCTTTTATTAAGTTTGTTGGGAGGACAATTTTAGGTTGTGACTTGATTTATCGTTGTTCCGGAAAATGTGAAAATTTTAATCGGCAGAATTGAGCAAAGCCTTCCTTATGAAACAAAAAACTAATTTGATGCAACTAGCCGAAAATATGCAAAGTGCTTTTTCTCTAACGCCACCAGTGACATCTGTTGGAATTATGAAGTACCTCGATTATGGTCGCCACACTCTTATAAAAATAAATTATAAATTGTAAGTGATAAATTCGGGGAACGAAAAAATATATTTCACAAGAATTTTGTTTTTCTTTTACACAGGTCACTGAGTAATCAAAATGACTAGGCGATCTTCGAGAATTTGGTAGTAGAAAAACTCCGTAGATTGGTCTTTTCCATAGTCCTTTTTGAATAAGTCGATCAAAGATACGAATTGAACCAACTTATTACCAAGACTAGGTTCTAAATCATCCTTGTACACTTTCACCAATGCCTCTGCTGCAGCGTGATAATTTTCAGCATCCATCTTCTCGATGTGATTGAAATCCAAATCTCGAACGTACTGCTTCATATGCACGCAATTTTTCGGTGAGAGAAACACATAGCTGGTCGACCAATGGGATAAAGCCGTATACTTTCACTCTGTCTTTCGGTGATAGATTTGCGTCTTTTGCTTTCATGTAATCGAGCGGTTTCAACCTCACATTTCTTGTTCTGGTGCGTGATTGTACGTATTGGTCAATATGAGAAATTTTTTTGGCTGCTTCCTCGTGTTTATCAAAATCGTTTCGTTTGGTTTCAACGAATGATTTCAATGATTCTAATGCACGCATTGCAGATTCCAGAATCATTTTCGAGTTCTGCAACATTTTGTTTGTAGCGTTGAATCGCTCCAAGATGTCGTTCCAAAAGATTACAAATAGAGCGGTTTCGAGACCACTCATTTTTTGTAAAAGGTGCGATGCTTCATTCCTCACCATGTCTTTTGGCTCCTTATCGGAAGATATGCTGGTTAAAGCACCTTCGATTTTCGAATAACCGTCGACAATGGCTTTTGTAGCTTCAGCTCGACAAGACCAACGAGTGTCGCTTAGCTTTTTCCGCTTTTTTTCTCCGATAATTTCTCAATCAGAATTCGGTATCGGTTTGTTCTTGATGTGAAAAAAGTATATAAATTCTCAACGAAATCAAAGAAGGATTGGTTCGTACTCGGCTAGCAATTCCAAAATTCCCAGGAAATTTCCAATTTCTCGGTGAGCCAACAATTTCATTGTCACCTTGCAAGGCTAATCCGCGTTCAGCAATGAGTTTGATAGTACTAACGATGATTCTGAGGATTTTTCGCCAATACTGGATTTGTTGTGCTTCTTGTATCGCTAAAGCAAGTCTCTTTCCTCATCTGTTTCTAGACAGCGCGTGATTTCGTGGCAGATGGAGTCAGCAGACAAACGTGATCTTCTTTCTTGATTTGACTCTAGAGACCGTGAGATTTCGTGACGGTTGCAGTCATCAGCTAAACGCTTTTCTCGTTCGGAATTCGTCTTTGCAGATCGGGAAATCTCGTAGCGTCTCCGATCTGAGCTTAATCGAATCTCACGTTCTTCCCGAGTTTCCGCAATTCGTGCTTCAGCGTGGCGAGACCGGTCTGCACTCAATCGACTTTCACGTTGTACGCCACTCTCTACAGATCGTGACGTGGCGTTACGGTGTCTATTATCATTAAGACGCGATTCACGTTCAGAAGGTCTCCTGAGACCGATACGCGGCACTTCTAGAACAATGCGATGCTAAACGCTCTTCTCGCTCCGGTTGACTTTCTGTCAATCTTCTCAATCGAGCTCGTTTGGCTTGAGCATAAGCCGCCGATAGGTTAGACCGTTTTCGGGAAGTTATTATAAAATTTAAGTATTTAACACAGTAGGAAAGTAGGAAGGTGGGTCACCCTTCGTACACTTTTTACATTTTTATTTTTTACTCAATGATTAATTGTCAACATTATTTAGTTTATGCACCTTAGTGTAACAAATATATAGAAGCTAGTTACAAAAAAGTCTAGCCATTCTAGCTGTACAATGCGGTCGTGGTTGAGGATCAGGGAGCATCATGGCGATGTCACTGATATACAAAGTGTGCATGTCTGCTATATCAGGGAAAAATAATGACCATGATGATCCCGATTTCTTCCGAAGATAAGAGACTCAGCTCTGTACGCGAGTAATGACTGAGGACTTTTCCGACGTAATAAATAACAGACGTTTTCTTTTCAAACTTTACCAAAATATAGCAATTATCTTTGATTTTCTTTGGTGTCACATCAAAATATGTATTGGTATTATTTATTGTTATTTATTTATTTCTGGTGTATAATCAACAATCAAAAGAAAAAAGTCTTATGCCGATTGCTAAGAACTACTTAAACATATAAGAAAAGCATAGCGGCTAATACTATTACATAACTAGTGTACAAATTAAGATTAAGCTAGTTAGAACTAGGAACTAGTTTACATACAAAATTGCATCCAAGACTGCATTCCCCCAAAATGATGCCCGCCCACACCCGACAGCCCGCATAATAGAGACAGGTAAAATGAGACTCACGGTGGTGGAATGCACGGACAGCCAGGCAAACAAGCGAACCATCATAGCTGACTAGATAAGTGGCTTAAACAGTTATTTTTGAAGGAAGCAGCACACTTAAGTGAGGCAGGCAGGCTATTCCATAATCGGGCAGCTCTCAAAATAAAGAAAAACTCCATGAGCTTCGATGTGTGGGAAGGAATCAGAAGGCTTCTAACACGAGACGAGCGGAGGTAAGTAAACTGTTGGTACAGATAAACAGGGGAACACTGCATAAGGATCTTGCGAGCCAAGAGTAGAACCCTTAAGGCCTTCACACACCAACGCGAAACCGCGGGAGCGGGAGCGGGAACGAAATTCGCGCGGGACTCGAAACTATGGCGGGATATGGGAGCACTCGCACTGACGCGTCATTTCCCGTAGCGAACGCGGGATTGCAGCGTTTCATTTTTGGTTCGCAGCATGCAGCGTTTTTCCCGTCATTCGCGTAGTTCCCGCAGAATATTGCATAGACAAATTTTTTAAGAACGACGGGACAGATTCGTTCCCGCTTCGTTGGGTGTGAATGCATCATAATTTCCCGCTCCCGCTGAGTCCCGCCAAAATTCGTTCCCGCTCCCGCTCCCGCGGTTTCGCGTTGGTCTGTGAAGGCCTTTAATTTAAAGAAGACCTCCAGCGAACTACCCAGAAAACGGCGAACATAAGGAGAGACATGATCCCGAGCTTTCAGGTTATATATAAATCTGATAGAAGTATTAAAACAAACTCTAACACAGTCCATCTCTCCTCCTACGCACCCAGCAAAAATTTCACAGCCATACATAAAAAGAGGAAGAATAAGAGTCCTGATAAGAGTCACCCGCAGTGAAAACGGGAGAAAATTTTTAACAGAGTATATGTAGGCTCCGCATTGCTAAGAATACTCGCTGCCTTAAGAGGGAGAAATGGTCACTCCAACTTAGCGTATCGTTTATCACCACTCCAAGATTCTTTGCCGCACTGACGTAGGGAATGACTCTGTTGTCAAGGATAATGCTACTCATGAGGTGTTTTACCGGGATCCTGTAGATTGCTAACGTCTGGGACTTATCCGGATTTAGCATTAGCTTGTTCAAGGCAGCCCAGCCAGATAAGGGAGCGAGGTCCTGGTTAATCAGCGAAACAGTATTATTTAGGTATTCTAAACGTGACGAGTACAAGATCTGAACGTCGTCTGCGTACATATGGACCATTCCGGTACTAATACTACCAGGCAGATCATTGATATAAAGGCTGAAGAGTAGCGGTCCGAGCACAGACGCCTGAGGGACTCCGCAGCTAACTGAGCATCTTTCGGAAGACTGAACGCATGGTAACATATTGTGATCTGTCAGTCAGATAGGAGAAGATCATATTACAAGCAGAAGACGAGAAGGCAAAGAATCTTTTCAGCTTAAGACACAGGATGGAATAGTCAATACTGTCAAATGCCTTACTAAAATCCAGCAACAGTAACCTTTTTTTCATCAATATTACAACGAACAGACTCAGTAACATCAAGGAGTGCCGTAGTGGTACTATGTGACTCCCGGAAACCTGATTGTCTTACATAAAGTAAGGAATTTCTCGCCAAGTAATCAGAAACCTGCTTCCTAACTAAGACCTCCCATACTTTGGACAGGGTCGGCAAGATACTAATCGGGCGATAATCGCTCACAGCCTTGGCCTCACTCTTCTTAGCTATAGGGCGGATTTTGGAACATTTCCAAGCTGACGGAAAAGTTGAAGTAGTGATAATAGTATTGAAGACGTGCAGAAAATGCGGACTAATAAGGGGCCATATGAGCTTGATAAACTTAATAGGGATATCGTCGTGACCGACTGTATTAGACCTTATAGAGAACGGAGCCAAACCAAGTTCTTCCTCAGAAAAATTATTAAACGAAAAAGAGTTCTCTGATTCCGGCCATTCAGCATCAGTCCGACAGTCAGTGGGTCTAGATTGAATAGACGAAAAAAAGGCGTTAAATTCATCCGGGCTCAGATAACTACAATCAACATCATCCACCCCGTTTACCCCGAGATCATTAACCTTCCGCCATAACTGCTTAATGGGTAGGTCGCGGCCAAAATATTTCACACCGTAATCCCTTTTAGCATCCCTAATCATTCTTTTCACCCTATTCCTCAGCACACAATATGATTTCCAACGGTGGGTAGTTCGGGACTCCATGTAAGCTCTAATCGCACAGTCACGTAAACACGCGGCATCCCGAATTGCAGCATTATACCAGGGATTTTCTGCACGACTAGGGACCCAAGACTGAACTGGCACATGCTTGTTGAAAAGTTGTAATAATAGGGAATTAAGTACATTAAGCTGGGCATTAATATCCTTGGTGTAATAGATTGCACTAAAATCTAACTCAGAGGTATCAGTTAAGAGATTGTTTAAGTCAACGGCATTATAATTACGGTAGGAGAATGTGACCGGCACCCGACGATGCCGGACATCGAGCGACAAGTAGATGAAGGCATGCTTAGAGATACCCGGAACCCAAAACTGATCACTATACACTACAGAGGATTTATCCCCTACAACAAAAAAATCAAGAAGAAATGAACTGCCGTTTGCAACATCAAAGTGGGTTGGCAAACCGTTATTGACGCGGTCAGTTCCATGCCTATCGAAATAAAGATTAGTCGATCTTAGTACTATCATCAGCATCTTCATCGATTTCTAAATCAACCGGAGTCGTTGAGCTTTCCCGCAAGCTTATTTGCGATCCTTCAAATTCCTCTGAATCTTCATCGCTTTCCATTTTCTTAGCTTTCTTTTTATTTTGTCTTGAATTAAGTTCCAGCAAACTACGTTTCATTGCTTTTGATCTGGCTTTCCTTTCCTCTTCTTTCTGTCTACATCTCTCTTCTAGTTCCTTTTTTTCAGGTGTATCTAAGTATATCCGAGATTTACCTGTTTTTCTTCCTTTATTGGTTTTTCTATTTCTAAAAGCTACATATATGTAGGATAAGGTCTTATGACTTCTGGTGTTATGGGAATGTTAGTACTTGGTTCAGGTTGAGTCTCAGCCACAGATGTGGAAGGTTCGCAAGTTCCGGTAACAATGTCTTGTCGATTTTGGAGCAAGGAAGGTGACCGCTCACGAGAATCAATAGAAGACAGTAGCGATATCAGTCGATGGCACGCAGTTGGAAGGTTGCGGTTCTAGAGCGACAGAACTTGTTTCCGGGTTAGGTGGCACATTTTCAGAATTATTTGAACCATACACATCAATGGGAGCGAAATCTTCATCGCTGATGGCCATTTCATTAAACGCCCATATACCTGGCTTTTCAAATCCACTTGTAATATTTAGTGCTGTAAAAGATTCGAAATGTGCAAGTTTTACCAGTTTAGGAATATTGTAAATGGCGACTGGTTTTGTCTGTATTCGATATATGCCAATTATTGAACGCTATTTTCAACTTTGACTTAAATGGCCCAAACACTCCAACGTCTAATGGTTGCCCGCGATGGCTTGTGTGGAGGGGAAAGACTCAAAAATTATGCTATTATCTCGAGCATACATTATAGCCTGTAAGCTGATGTGGCTTTCGTCATGATCACATAACATTAAAATCGGATGATCTTTAGAGCTCAGTGTGTGTTTCTGAATGTGCTTTAATACTGAAACGAATATGTCAGCATTTATCCATCCACTCCTATTTGCAGCTTCGATGCTTCCTTCAGGCGCACGTTCAAGAAAATGGTCTTTGTAGTGCACACGTGGAAATACAAATAGCGGTGGGATAGTATTTCCCCTTGCAGAGATAATAGCACCAAAAGTTACCAGTTCGCCTTTTTCCCCTAACACGATTTGCCCTACTTGTTTCTGTGATTTATTAGCCAAAACTTTAGGAGTGTCTTAAACAGTAGACACACCGGACTCATCAAAGTTAAATATCCTGCCGGCATTAAAATTATGTCCCTGTAACACTTCAATAAAATTATTATAGAACTCTTTAACTGCAGTCTTATTAAAAGCGAATGATCGTGCAGCGATGGTCTTTTCTGGCTTTCGCAAACTGAGATTTGAATTTTGTTCCCGGCATTTACGCATCCACTCTAAGCCTGCCATTTGATGTTCGTCCCATTTCGCTGGATATTTTAAATTCAACGCTTTCGCGTATTCGTAGGCAAGTTTCCGAATTTGTATTGTCGTTACCCCGTAATCCATCTTGCAGCAATTAGTAATGTAGTCATTTAAGCGCGCTTCTTCTTCCACGGAGAAGACTTGTAGACTCGTGAATTTGGATTGAAAAGTTCGCGAGGGTCTATCATCATTAGAGCCATCTTTAAATTTCTTGACTGACGCTCTTATTATCCATTTGGTCAACGCGAAGCTGGATTCTGAGTCTATTGACAAATTAGAAGAATCGGTCGAACATTCACGATTGCCATCATGGGAAGAATGTTCTAAAGTTTTGAACAAGCGCTGTCAGTTTCTGGAAGGTAGGGACAACAGATCGGAATGTAAAGCTGAATCGTCCCCGTCGCAACCCGTTCGAAAGAAGAAAGGCTCATCTTCTCCTACAGTGTTAACTGCCGCTAAGTCTGCCTGCCCTATTTGCGAGGGAGTTGACCACTTCATATATGTGTCCGAGGTTTTTAGAACTGCCTGTACTGGCTAGATTCAAACAAATAAAAGACAAGGGTCTTTGCATCAACTGCCTTTCCGCGGGCCATAGCGTGAAGAGGTGTCCGTCTTCAAAATGCAAAGTCTGTTCTCT
This sequence comes from Machimus atricapillus, assembly GCA_933228815.1. Lineage (NCBI taxonomy): Eukaryota > Metazoa > Arthropoda > Insecta > Diptera > Asilidae > Machimus > Machimus atricapillus. Next base: position 33,902,208 of record OW121784.1, read on the forward strand.
GTCGTGCTAGCGGAATAATGTGGATCATTCAGCCAGCTCTGCATGTGAAAGAGTATCAAAGTCAAATCAAAATGGTCAGCGTTCGCTTCCGTCAGAAAATTCTTTAACCACCTCGCTTGTCTCTAATGAGTCAGTCAAGAGCCAAGTTTTTCTAGCCTCTGCCGTGGTGAAGGTGAGGGACAAAGCGGGTCAATATTATTTCGCTCGAGCACTACTTGACTCCGCTTCGCAACTGAATTTTATTTCGGAGGACTTAGCTCAGACTCTCCAATTGCCTCGCTCAAAGGCGGAACTGACTGTGAATGGCATTGGGAATTCGTCGTCGTCACTTCGTTGGTCGACTCAGGTCGACGTTAAATCCAGGACTAGCGATTACGAAGCGGACTTGTCATGCTACGTTCTTCCGCACATTACCGGATTGCAACCAGAACGACGTGTAGAGACGGCCGGCTGGCAGTTGCCCCTCAATATTCAGTTGGCGGACCCACAATTTTATAAACCTCAGCGAATCGACTTGCTCATCGGGGCGGATGTCTTCTTTCATCTCTTGTGTGTAGGCTAGATAAGATTGAAGGATAATTTACCTATCCTACAGAAGACAGTGTTCGGTTGGATTGTCTCTGGTCGATATTTGCGATCTCCTTCAACCTTTTCCACGTTGACTAGCCAGGCGCTTGTGATGCAAAAAACCGACGTAGGTGACGCAGCTGAGGAATTAGGACTCAATCAATTGGTTCAAAAATTTTGGGAGGAGGAAGGTATCCCTGAATCCCCTGCGAAGCTGAATGAAGATCACTCACTCACAGTGTGAAACGGAGTTCGAGCGATGGACTCGTCGTTTACCTGACGGCCGGTTCATGGTTAAGTTGCCTTTCCGACAGTTCCCAGTAACCTTTCCTGGCACCTTGGACATAGCTCGTCGTCGATTCTACAATCTGGAACGGAAATTGGGGAGAGATGCCGCATTGAAAAGTGGATATTCCGAGTTCCTCAAGGAATATCTCAGCGCTGGTCATATGGAATCAATCGATATTGAAACACTTCCTCAGGCATACTATTTTATGCCACATAGTTGTGTTTTACGACCGGATAGCTCCACTACTAAATTACGCCTCGTCTTCGATGCTTCTTGTCGCGCGGCCTCTGGTAAGTCGCTGAATGATATGCTACTAGTTGGACCTAATATTCAAGATGACCTCTTTTCGATCTTAAGCCGATTTCGCTGTTACCGCTTTGCTTTAACTGCCGACATTACTGCTATGTATAGGCAGGTTTTGGTGTACCCAGAGGACAGCCTCTTTCAGTTAATTCTATGGCGCGAGTCCCATGCTGATGTTTTACAAGCCTTTCGGTTGAAAACTGTGACGTATGGTACGGCACCAGCTTCGTTTCTTGCAACCAGTTGTTTGCGAAGATTGGCCGAAGATTTTCGTTCCAAGCTCCCAAGAGCTTCCGAAATAGTGCGTAGAGATTTTTACATGGACGACCTACTCACTGGAGCAGACTGCCAGAATGAGCTATACCAAATTCGTAAGGAGGTTGATTTAATCGTAAAATCTGGTCAATTTATACTACGAAAATGGTATTCCAACGATATGGAGCTTCTGTCGCAGATTCCGGAAACTGAGCGCGAAAAAACATTGGGAATCAACGACTGCGAGGTTGTCAAGACTCTTGGGATAATATGGGAACCCACAGCCGATGAATTCCGATTTCATTATACTACCAGCGAAAATTCGTCTTCCAGCGTAACAAAAAGAACTATACTTTCGGATGTCACAAGGCTATTCGACTCTTTGGGGCTCGTTAATCCCGTCGTAGTGCGGGCAAAAATATTTCTGCAAGAGCTTTGGTCACTCAAGCTGGACTGGGACGAATCGCTTCCTCAAGACTTAGACTTTCGTTGGCGCCGGTTCAAATCACAGCTCAATGCTCTCAACCATTTGAGAATTCCACGGAGGATACTTGGCGGGGGGAGACCATTCACGGTGGCTCTTCATGGGTTTACTGACGCCTCTACTCGTGCTTTCGGCTGCTGTATATATGTTCTTTCTATTGACGAAACGGACAATGTGTCAGCAAGTTTGGTAGCGGCTAAATCGAAGGTCCTAAGGTCAGAACTCCTCGGTCTGTGGCGTGCTTGGAGCTTTGTGCAGCGTTGTTACTAGCCAGGCTATTTGAAAAGGTGCGTCGCAATTTCCCCAAACCCCTTATCGAGCAATATTTATAGACTAATTCAGAAATCGTTTTGGACTGGTTATCCGCTCATGTTTCGGATTGGAAGGTTTATGTCGCAAACCGTGTCTCGGAGATTCAGAGGCTAACAGAGGGTGCTTCCTGGCGATTCGTGCATTCAGCAGCGAACCCCGCGGACATCGTGTCACGAGGAATCCCTGCCGAGGAGTTGGCTGGTTCTGTTTGGTTTTCTGGACCTGAATTCCTGCGCCTACCTAAAGGAAATTGGCCTCCTCAAAGAGATCGACATCTAAATCTCGACGACATACCTGAAAGGAGAAAAGTTAAATCTGTCCTGGTCGGTACTGAATCGAAATCCTTCCTGCTATCAGTTTACTCTGTCAGCGACTTTATAAAAAATTGCTGTTGTTTTGCTTATAGTATGCGTTTTGTCGACAGGATTAAGTCCAAGTATTCATCATTACCGCTAATTGGAGGCGAATTATCTGCAACGGAGATAGAAATGTCTTTCATGCGCCTGGTTTGGTGCATCCAGCAGGAAGCCTTCTCTGAGGAAATTGACGATCTCGAAAAGGGAAAAGAAATATTAGGTAGAAGCATGCTGAAGAAGTTAAATCCTTTCCTAGAGGTGTTCCCTGCTCTGCAATTAAAGTTGTTGAGAGTAGGGGGCAGATTAAGGTTCGCTCAGGTACCTGTAAGTGCCCGATTTCCAGTGTTGTTACCGCGGAAAAACGCCTTCATCGAATCTTACGTACGATACCTGCATCTTAAAAATTTTCATGCCGGCCCCCAGGCGATAGTGTCGATAATTCGTGAAAAATTCTGGATTATTAACGCCCGTGACTACGTTCGAAAAATCGTTCGAAGTTGTATACATTGTTTTCGTTACCGCCCTAGACTGGCACAGCAGATTATGGGAGATTTACCTAAAGAGCGAGTGGATCCGGCTCCTCCATTTACTTACAGTGGTGTGGATTTCTGTGGACCAGTGCTGACCACTCACCGAAGTCGAGGAAGAGCTCCTTTCAAATCTTACATCGCAATTTTCGTCTGCTTTGTGACTAAAGCAGTTCACATAGAAGTTGTCTCGGATCTGATTTCGGAGGCCTTTATCGCAGCACTCAAGCGATTTGTGAGAAGCAGGAATTTGTGCAGACACCTCTATTGCGACAATGCAACGAATTTCGTTGGTGCACGGCGACTCTTGCAAGAATTTCGGGACGCTTTTTTCGAGCAAAATACTCAGAGGCACATATTGTCTTGGTGCAGCAACAATTTCATCGAATTCCATCCAACCCCCCCAAAGCGCCGCATTTCGGAGGGCTTTGGGAAGCGGCGGTGAAATCCGCCAAGGGTCACCTCTTCCGAACGTTAAGAGGTTCGGTCCTCACATTTGAGGAACTTACTACAGTGATGGTACAAATCGAAGGCGTCTTAAATTCACGTCCTATCACACCGCTTTCCACTGACCCTAACGATTTTGAAGCTTTAACCCCCTTCCATTTTTTAAACCAAGCGCCTTTCAACAATATTGTTGAACCACCTTATATGAGATCAAAGGACTCAGCTATATTCACAGGTGAGGTGGCGACGTGTTACCGCTCTTAATCAATATTTTCGGTGGTCTAAGGAGTATTTGCACCAGCTTCAACATAGATGCAATTGGACTTACAAATACACCGAGATTTAACCTGGCGCGCTGGTTTTGATTCATCAAGACGAACTTCCAGCTTACAAGTGGATGTTGGGACGAGTTGTTAATGCCATCCCCGGTCCCGACGGCAACATACGAGTTTTAGACATCAAGACTCCTCATGGCACCATTAGACGAGCATTGCATAAGGTGGCCCCTATTCCTAAGGACAACCAATAATGTAGTTGAAACGATGCTCTTCCGTTTCACGGGAGGCGGGATGTTGAACAACTTTAAATCTCCATGTAAACGTATTAACTTGCTAAATTGTATTTTGTCATATTTGGAAATCGAAGCAGGCCATTAGGGTCTGACAGCTGAAAATTACTATAAAAAGGGCACTTGTTTTTGTAAATTCCTTTTTCGTTAGCTGGATGTTAATAAACAACACGTTGTCGTTACACAATTAAAATTTCTTTTATTTAATTGTGCAAATCGGTTGCAAAAAAGCTTGCGACCTCAAGAGACTCTTCATCCACTTCTTGGGTTCGCGTACCCTTGTTTTATATTTCCGCACCATGATTATGCAATCAAATATTAATTAATTAATTAATTAATTTTATTTCCTAAAAATCGAAATTTTATATATTGGTGGTAAATAAAATCTAAAGGGGAGCATTCGTACGCGTACGAATGTGCCCCTGGAGGTAGTACTGTCCGAATGTGCCCCAGATCTTGCACAAAATTAAATTACAACTTTACCTATATAAATTCTAATTTATTATTTTTTTGCTATTGTACTGAAATATGGCATACAAATACAATTATGTATTAGTATTATAACCTCAAATATTATGCTATAGATATGGAAATATCTAAAGAAAAGTAATGTCTTTGAGGTTTATGAAATAAAAATACAATTATTAGTATTATAACCTCAAATATTATGCTATAGTCTTTGAGGTTATAATGCGAATGTTACCTTTATGAAAAAATAAATAATTATATTATGCTATAAGAAAAACTACCTAGCAATAGGGTCGCCTTTTTGAACACTGTTCTTTTTTGTAATTTCTGTTTATCTTTGCGTGTAGTCCAGTCATTACGTCGGAAAAAACGAGTTAAAAATTCATGTGAACCGAGAAGGCTAAATTTTGGATATTACTTGGGGGTGGCCTAGAAAAGCTTAACTTCAAATTGTCGACCAAGATTTCCTATGTGCATTTTCCGCCATCTTGAAAAAAGGGTTAAATTCATTTTTTTTACAATAACTCGGTTCTCCGTTGAGATACGAAAATTTTGATGCAATAATTTTGTTGCTTTTTTTACGGTCTACAATTAAGGTCATCTACATTTTTCGCCAATAATCAACTTGGCTTTGATTGATTTAAAATAGCTATCAGACGGATAAACTTATTCGCTCCTTAAATCTCCAGATAGGATTGTTATTCTTTAGTAAATTTTCACAAATAGAGTGAAAAATGATTTTTCCTCACGGCAAAGTTGATTATTTATCTAAAGAATAAAGTTATGAACCGATCTCAAAACTGGTCCTTAGTTGCGTTTTCTTTAAATTTTCATTAATTGTTACATAATTTACTTATCCACAAAACCATCTACTCGACAACTTTTCTGTTCTACAACTTTAACGATATCTTTCAAGTCATCCCGAGTAAGGTCTGGAGCAATTTTTAGAAAAATAGGTACATTGTTGTTGGTGGGGAGGCTATTTCGAGCTTTTATAATTCCACATAGAAAATTCTATCTGGATTTTGGGTTGCACGGTTGAGGAAGAGGAGTTATCGAGCCGACTTTTACAAAACCAAATCCAATTCTTTCGAGTGCTTCAACAGCCTCCCCTTGAACCTATTCATCAATTAAATTCGCTAATTGGCAGATCGAATGACAAGTAAGTTACGGGCTAGTTTATCCACTGGCTAACGCTACTCGAAGATGGTGAAATTCGTACGTTTAGTTACCGGTGACTTTAACTGGCGGTTAGCCTACTTGACACTTTACTTGTAGTTTGTGAAAGAGGCCCTTAACCTTTTACAATATTATTCAGATGCAACCCTCCAAGTGCCTTGTACTTAAAGGCAGCTGCTGGCCTTTGTTTTCCTAAGATAACGACAATCTTAGCTATATGTGCAAAAATATTATAACTTTGTTAGTGAGATGTATTAAATTTTTTCTATTAAACGGACAGAATACATATTGCAAACTCTATGCCCATTTTTTCCGCTTTAAAATGACTTTAAGAAACTGTCATCTTCTCTCATCTACTTCGAAGAATTTCCTTTTGAGAAGTAATTGCCTAAGACATTAATATTTGGCAAACAGAAATTAGATTTTAAAATATTGCGTTAAAACTGCCTGAGGAATAATTTTTCCACATCAAGTGATCTTAATACAAAACCAGCTAAATCTCCAAAGGAAAACTTTTTAATAGCTTCTTTCAGTGAGAAAAGGCAAGAGCGAAATTTATTTTCACAAGCTCGTTAGATTGTAAAATTTATTATCGCAGCCCCAAAATCTGTAGAATATTTTTGGATGTTTGAGCGCTTTTTCCACTTGCTCTGAACGCACTTTTTACCCTCGACGAGATTTATAGCAACCAGCCATGCAGAGCGTTATGGAAAAGGAAAGTTCTCTCCGCCTCCTCGTTCTGCTTCCTGGGCCGAAGATAACTGATAATGAATTGTCATTTCTTATCATTCAATCCATTAAATATGAGCCGAGTAAACTTTTGCTTTAATTATGTGAACTATTAATAGGTATAACAATCGCAAAATTTCAGTAGGTTGGATGATACCACTGTTATTAACTAATAAAAAAAATATTTGGCACTGCACGTGTAAGATAGTTTTAAAAGTCATGAAAAATTGTTGAAAGATTATATCTTCGATATTACAATCAAGATGTCCAATTTTTTTTTACCTTAGAATATACACATAAGGAAGTGTTGAGACGTATAAACATGTGCCACTTTTTGAGTGTGCTCTGAAGAAAGAGAGAGGTAAATTAAGCAAACGATGAGAATAAGAAAAAGCCTTATACCATGTTTCCATCTCCCTAAAATCTCGGGATTTTGTGAGATTTCGCGAAATCCATATGAAAATCTATTGGATTTCCCATACAAGTAGCCGATTTTGAAATCTTGAGATTTCGAGAGAATCTCAATCAAAATCTACTAAATTCGTTTTGGCATCCCCAAAAAGTTATTCACCACTATTCAACAGGTGTCAAAATTGACAAATTTATGACTGTCGATTTCTTCTACTTTTATTACACACAAATTAAAATTTATTCACTATGTCCAAATGTTGGCTAACAAGAGTTTGTTGATATTTAATCACTTTAACATTCACTTTTTTAGCACAAAAACTTTTTGGAAATAATGAAAACATGACACTTGACATATCAAATATCAAATGAAATCACGTTACTAGATGGAAACACTTTTAAATCTCGTATTCAAAATCTCGAGATTTTGGGGAGATGGAAACATGGCATTAGGAGCATTTCTAAACACTGTCGAAATAAAGGTGAAAACCCAATGTACGCGCGCCACGCTTTGACAACTTCTGCCACTTTTGTCGCGTTCTGTCAAATTGAACGCTTTCTTTGCGGCAAGAGCCAGTGTACGCTTTGCATTCTTTTCAGATTGTTTGACGGACGGCGGTGTTTTTTTTTGGCGGAAAAAATAATAAATATTCAGAGCGTCTTTAAAGTTAAAATGGATACGGACAGTGTCATGGAAATTGTGGAATTAATCGACATAGTGTTATTAGTGACAATAATATTTGAAATGTTCAACGAGCTACACCAGCTGCACACAAGAAAGTGCTGGGTGAGGGAGTTGTTTGTAGACCGCAAAACGGAAGGATTTTTTGAAAAAAATTGTATGCGGTTGAAAGTGAAAAATCCGGAAATATTTAAAAAACTAACACGGATGCAAAGTAACAAATTTGATTTGCTTGTCAATTTGCTCAAAGAAGGACTCTACAAAAATTCTATCCGCATGCCAATATCTCCGGAATGCAGGGTATTTTTTTTTTAACTCTCATGTAAGTATTAAGTGTAATAAATAATATAATGGCATTATAAAGATTTAAAATATTTCTCAGATACCTAGCTCATGGGGAAAGCAAGCAGTATCTGTCCGCTACGTTTAAAATGGGCATTTCAACGGTGAGGCGCATAACTTTAGAGTCGTGCAAATTAATTTGGGATTGTTTAAGCCAAATATACGTTTCACCGTTAAATAAAAATGAATGGGAGAGAATAGCAGCTGATTTTAACAGCATGTGGAATTTGCCGAACTGTGCTGGTGCCATAGATGGGAAGCATATAAACCTGAGGTAAATTAGTTAGTTAGTCGGTGGGCTTTTCCGTCATGGATTGATTTTTAAATTTATCATAATTATAACGTTCTTGATTTTAATTATTCTATTTTCAGGTGTCCACCAAATTCCGGATCTACGTATTTCAATTACAAAGGCACTTTTAGTATAGTGCTCCTAGCCGTTTGTGACGCCAATTATACTTTCACGCTTGTGGACATTGGCGCATACTGTTCCCAAAGTGGAGGTATCTTGCAGGCATCAACATTTGGCAAGCGTTTACTCGACGGAATCCTCGATTTACCTGATCCACAGCCACTGGAAGAAAATATGGAACTGTTTCCATACTACTTCGTGGGAGATGCTGCTTTCCCTTTGAAAAGGAATATTATGAGACCATATCCAGGGGGCTTATTCCTGAAACCATTCGAATAAATCCGTGCACGAAAATTTTCGTGTGCTCCTTTTCGAGTGATTATGTTTTGGCGTATTCCTGAATCTAATCGAATTCGTTTGGATATATTTCCACCACATTCGAATGTGGTGAAATATTTGGTAGTACGTATTTGTCAAATCTCAGAAATATTTCCATTTCACATTTTGTGAAAAAGTTCTAATTTAATATTTTTCGAGAAATGACTGGATTAGACGAACTTTCCTTATTGTTGGCTACCGCGAGTGTCGAACAAGCTGAAATAATGAGTGAAGTGAGTAATAGTGGAACGCGGGAAAATCGTGATTGTTTTGATTTGCCCGATCAAAAATTTTTAAAACTATTTCGTGTTAATAAGACAATGGCAGAAGAATTCATTAACCGATTGAATCCCTATATGGTCCAACCCACTAGAGATTCTGCTCTAACCATTGAAACAAAGGTAATAGTTTGGAGATAAAATATTTATAAGCTTATCATCATTTTCACTGATTTCTAGGTCTTAGCTGCTTTAACATTCTTTGCTTCAGGGAGTTATGAACTGAGTATTGCTGAAGATAGAAAAATTTGCATAAGCCTTCCATTAGTCGCAGCGTGCATGAAGTAATAAATGCGGTGCACGCCAGCAAATTTTTCCAGGACTTGGTGCATTTTCCAAGTACAATGGAAGAATTGCAACAGATAAGGGAAAATTTTCATTCCAATTACAATTTTCGCGGGATTGTTGGCTGCATCGATTGCACCCATGTAGCTATTGTAGCTGCTTCAAAAGATGTTCCCATGTATCCAGAACACGTTTACGTCAATCGAAAAGGATACCATTCATTAAATGTTCAGTTGGTAAGCGATCTATTGCAATGCATATGTCCAGTTCTAATTAGTTTATTTTTAGATTTGTGATGATAAATTAAAAATTCGACATATGAACGCACGTTTCCCTGGGTCGACACATGACAATTTTATATGGAAAAATTGCAATGTTTTCCCTTTAATGCAACAGCTTTATCAGAGATATCCTGGCCAGTACTTTTTCTTAGGTAGGATAACTGTTGTGTAAGCTCAAACCATATCCACATGTTCTTTTCACAGGCGATTCAGGATATTCTTTAAGACTATGGATGATGACACCAATTGGTAATCCTTTAGGAGATGCAGAAGAAGGGTACAATGATTGCCACATGTCTGCGAGAAGCACCATAAAGCGTGTAAATGGAGTGCTAAAAAGTCGTTTCCCATGTCTTTTGAAACATAGAGTGCTACACTATGCTCCAAATATAGCATCTAAAATAGTTAACACATGTTGTGCTCTGCATAATATGTGCATTGAGTATAATCTCCCTAATGTTGACCTTGAAGATGAAGAACATGAAGAAGGCGCTTCCCTGGATGAACCGGAGGATTTATTGGAAAATAATGAATTGTTGCAGGGTAGACATATCAGAAATCGCATTGTCAGAAATTATTTTACTTAAATAAAATTTATTTCTTTTCAAAATTAATTATTTTTATTCAAGAAAGAAAAATCTTTTTTTATACTAAATAAGAAGACGAAATTTGTTCTAATGCACTAGCAGTGCGTTCATTCGCGGCAGCACTCCGTTCCTGTGCAACAGCCTTTTTTTCTTCGGTTAATATGTACTTTACGCTCCAAAAGAGCTAGTTTTTTTTCATAAAACTCTTTTTTTATATTTAATTTCTCTTTAGAGATTGCAGCTATACTATTAGCACTTTCAATTGTATTCTGCAGCCGGGCGATTCCGATACGTGGCCGTTTTCGTGGTAAAATATTGGAAATCGTATATATATGTACTCATATATCTGATTTCAATATATGTATATGTAGTTACCACGTTCGCCCATTTGTGCCGGTCGTTTTATACCCCCCTGGGACTTGCTGACCGCTGGCGTATCACTTGATAGTTCAACGGGCTCCACCTCAACCACACGCTCAACATTCACTCCATCATCCTCAATTAGTGCGAAACCACCTTCCTCTGTTGGTAATTACTAATTCCTGTAAAAGTTCGTTATCACTGAATTTTTATCTATATGTTAATCAATAAACTATTCTTACAAAGCGAAAAGGAGTCTCTAGTACATCTTGGTGACCGAATATAATTGCATCACCAATTAACTCCTTTAGGTGCTTTATTTTCTAAGGGAGTCAAGGTTGCTAATATTGACGGACTTCCACCAGTTGCACTCGAATGTTTTTTTATCGAGGCCGCTTTCGCCTTAACAGCACTTTTAAGGTCTTGCCAAGTCTGAAATAATAGTAATATTAATTAAAAAAGCACCATTTTTTCAATGCTGCAATACTAACTTTTCTCCATGCTTTTGCATCCTTTCGTGCTCCCGGTGTTGCATTCAATTTGATTGCCAATTCCTCCCACAATTCCATCGCTTTTTTGTAAGTGAAAGTAGCATCAAACTTCCAACTACATAATTTTGAATGACTTTCCATAAAGGAAATAAGTAATTCCTTTTGGCCCTTAGTAATATGAGCTGATTTATTACAGCTTGCGGCACTTTTCATTTTCGATCTATACACAATTAATATTTTTATCAAATTAAATAAGTAATTAAAAATATATATTATATATTTTTAGTAAAATTTTAATGAAACACTAAAAATATGCTTTTAAACTCTAAAAATAGTTTATCTTGATTAATAACTATAACCATTACTTCTTACATTTTTAACTGCGAGTTTAACAAATAGTTCACCACCTGACGTTTTTTACAATTTTCGACTGCTCAGAACCACTCGAAAATTTCCGACTACTTTTCATACGAGAAAATTCGTGCACGGATTTCGGGAATACGCCTCAACGTAAAACCATTCGAATGTGGTGAACTTTCGCACACGGATTTATTCGAATGGTTTCAGGAATAGGCCCCAGGTCTTATATTGGATGACCTCGAGCAACATTTCAACAAGAGGTTGTCCAGAGCACGAGGGACAATAGAAAATACGTTCGGTATATTAAAGGCTCGTTGGAGAATACTGCGGCAGCCACTAGAGTTGAACGACAAATCTGCAGAAACAATTGTGCAAGCTACGGTGGTACTCTACAATTTTCTGAAAATGACTGATGGCTCGTATTGCCCACCAAATTACGGTGACTCCATCGTGAACGACACAATTGCTGAAGGCCTTTGGAGACAGGAAGTCCGTCCACTGCAATCATGTCGACATGTCTCTTCTAACAATGCAGCAAGAACAGCATTTCAACTTAGAGATAAATTAAAAGAATATGTACTTACATGAAAAAAGAATTTAAAAGAATTGCCAATGTTTCAAAAAAAATATGTTTTATTACTCATAATACTCATTAAATTTAACGTGTACATAATTTAAAATCTCCCTCTTGAACTTCCCTTTGTTTTCGGGCTTTATTTGCTTTAGGTAAGATTCTATTGTTTTTAAAAAATTTGCATCTTCTTTTTCTTCGGTCTTCTCAAGTTTCTTTTCAATTACCTCGTTGACCGTATCCATCATCCGAGAAAACCGCTGCATAGTACTCTCGTATGCACTTCTCTTCCGCTTCGAGGTCGATGGAGTTGATGAGATGGTGTCATCCTCAGCTAATTCCCTATACTCAGAGGGCGTAGACATTAATGCATCACTGCTCCCTTCGCTAACAAAAATGGATGTGCTCGGACCTTGTGCTTGGAATTCTGACGCCTGGACCACTAGAGCTGAAGAAGATGAAGCAGCTGGAGAAGATGAAGCAGTTTCCTCGCCACCTGAAGGCCGGAAGCTCGTTTCAGTGCAAAAACATTGCAACATTGTTTATATCTCTTTATGCCAATAAATAATATGTAACAATTACCTTCTTGGTGTAACATGATCTTTTAAAAAAATCATCTGTTGATAAAAGGTCCATTCACTCCTTTGGTGGTCAACCGCTTCATTTCCGGAGGGAATATATTGCGCTGCAGATTCCTTCACAAAGCGGTCCCTCAAACTTTTCCACCGCTTACCCGGGGGTTACACGCAAGGGCGGATCCAGAATTTTTTTCTGGGAGGGGCACAAGGGTCAGACGGGCAAAAATAATCAACAATAACTAACTGTTAAAAATAAACTTGTAGTATTTATATAAAGGTTTATTAAAGTATGAAAATTTAGGAGTCGTCCAGTAATGGAGGTCGGCCTCCATTTAAATTTTATTTTAAACTATTTGACACACATAACCTCAAAAGTGTTTTTTATTCAAAATTACTTATAATGATCGATAATTCAAGTGAAAATATATGTAATCATATTAATTAAGTGTATGTATAGCTCGCTAATACACTCAAGCTCGATCTTCAAAAGTCCATAATTTTGGAGAAATAAGGCAAAGGACATCATCCGATTTTCATACATTTTTGGTCCAAATATGAAAGTGCCGACCAGAAAAAAAAATGTATATTCTGGTAGAACTTGTCCATCTGAGCATTTATTATTATGGCACCAAAGCTGTCTGTAGGACCATTGCCCTAGGTTTTATATGAGTTTAAAAAATCTGTCTTTTCATGCATTTTCAATTAAATGATCTGACCTTTTTACACCTTTTAGTGCTGTTTTAACATCATTTTGTGCATCTGTTGTGCCTTAGAATATTCCTAAGTCCGTTTTTAAATTGAGGTTGTTGTTAAAAAGTAAAAGAAAAAAAATATAGTTTATGTAATATTATGTTTTTTAAAAATTATCATTGTTTTACAGTTTTATACGTAAATGTAATATTAATTACAATCTAAACAATTAAGTCGTCATCATCTGGTAAAACGAATTCCTTTGTTTTGGCTCAGCTTTAACCTTTTTTGGATCTGTCATTCATTATCATTAAATTCCAGAAAAAATAAGCTCTGTCTTAACGATCACGTCGTATTTTAGTTAGAAAATCCCCAAAAAGTGATTTTCTATGCACAGAATCGGTATAGGTTAGAACCATTGGTGCTATTAATGTTCAAAATGTCATGTTACGGCAAAACATCACTTGTTTTTAACCGACTTAAAAAAAAAGGAGGTTCTCAGTTTGACCTGTATGTATGTATGTATGTTTGTCCACGATTATCTCGCGGTTGTCTGAACCGATTTTGATGCGGTTTTCAGAAAAGTATTTGTTACACTTAAGAGAAGGTATGTATTTTACTAAAAAATATTACACTAAAAATAATGAAATAAAAATTTTTTTTAAAAAAAAAAAGAACCGACTCCAAAAAATCCCAAGCCCTAAAAAGTATAAAATAATTATATTAAAAGTCCTCTGCTACTACTTTCAACATTAAATACCAAGACTTTCCTAGACTTTTGAAGGCGGTGTGAAAACCTGACTGATATCGAATACTAACTAAATAATTAATGCAATCAGTTTGTCTGGATTAATTGGATTAATATCAGTCAGGTTTTCACACCGCCTTCAAAAGTCTAATTCAATCCCTTTCCCTGTATCGGCTGTATCTGCAACTGCATCGTCGGTTTTTTGTTTTTTGGAAAGAAAAGCGCACTTATGCTCTTTTGTCTTTTCCTGTCTTTGTCACTCATTATATATGTCTGTAGGTACACACAGTAATATCACTTGTTACTCGCTAAAACTACACTGAACTAAGTAGTAGGCTACTACAAAAAAAAGTTTATTTTAGTTTACGTAATTATAACAAGCGCATGAGAAAAAAACTCGGCTGCTCGACTGAACCCGTCTGGGGGGGGCACGTGCCCCTGTGCCCCCCCCCTAAATCCGCCCTAGGTTACACGAGTCGTTAGAGCTGACAATGACACTGACACTGACTCGTGTAAACGCGCACTGTCTGTCTTTTTTTGCTGACCCGTCATTTGTGACCGGTCAATAATCTGGTCACTACTGACTAGACATTATCTGTCACCGGCACGTTTGTTTTTGCTGTCGCCAGTGAATGGAAATGAAAAGTTTTGCTGTCACAAGTGAAATGGAAATGAAAAGGTAACCAAAGGTAAAATAATTTCTGTTTTTTTAATATTTAATCGTTTTTTTAGGGAGGAAATGGCGCGCAGATTAACGAGGAAAGAAATAATGAAATTAATTGAATTGTACGAGATGAATCCCTGTTTATGGGATATCACAAATAATTCGTACAGAAGGACCGACATTAAAAAAAAAATATGGATTGAAATTGCCAATGAAGTGGCAATGGACGTTGAACAAGTAAAAAAAAAGTGAAATCTCTCCGAGCAACTTATTCAGAAGAAAAACGAAAAATTAATAAACGGAAGTCTGGGCAAGGGACGGAGGATGCCTATTATGTATTATCAAATTTGTTCTGGTATGACAAGATGAAATTTCTAGATCACGTTATCAACAGTAGGACCACAACAAGCAATATTCAAGAAAAACAGGTAAGTTAAGTCAAAGTGTTCATATTTATTTTAATTTTTTCCCATTGGAAAGCTACATTTCCAGCCTTGGTACAATATAATGCAATTTCGTCCCTAATTTGATTGGCGTACTTGTACCGCAAAGTATTATTTTGTCCGCATATATTTTCAACTGTTTTGGGAAGCTCATCGGGTTGAAGATCATTTGGTACTCGTGAAGGTTTTGTTGTTACGCTTAATTAATTATGTAAAACGCAACAACATTTGATGATCCAACCAGTTGTCTCCAGTTTTGTTTCTATTGGCCGGTGTAAAATCCGAAACCTGGATGCCATTCTGCCGAATGCCGCTTCTACAGTTAACCTTGCTCGGCTCAGCCTATAATTAAAAATTTCTTGTACTGTAGATAATTCCCCACATCTGCTATAAGGCTTCATAAGATTGTTATCGAGAGCGAATGCATCATCATCAATAATAAAATATGGTATTAGTGATGTCTGGTTTGTTAATTCTTTTGGGGGAGGAAAACAAGATTGCCTTGATTTGATGATATACGTGAATAACTTTGATGATGAAAACACGCCAGCATCTGAGGACCTTCCATTTGACCCAACATCAATGTAGAGAAATTTACAATGTGCGTCTACCAACGCTAGCAAAATTATACTGTGATATCCTTTGTAGTTGAAGAACATTGAACCAGCATTGTTTGGTTGCTTTATACGGATGTGCTTGCCGTCAAGTGCTTCTAAAGTATGTGGAAATTGCCAGATAGTTTCAAAATCATTGCTGAATTTTTCCCATTCCTCTTGACTTTGCGGAAACTGCAAACAAATATATATATTAAAATTAATTTTCTTATATTTCTCTTTACAGGATGATGTAGACATTTTTAGTGATTATGCTAATGAAAATTACTACCCAACAACAACTACAACTCAACATATACTAACCTAACAACAACCAACAAACCAACGACAACCACAACCCAGTACATTGGCAAAATCATCAGGAAGTGACAAATATTCTGAGGCAATAAAACATGTGTTACAACTTACGTCGGAAGCAACGCAAAGAGAAAATACAAAGAACGAGATTGAAACGTTTTGTCAGTTTGTTAACGCATCTCTCAGGAAGTTACCGGAAGAGGAAGCCTTAGAGCCTTATTGCGAGAGTCGAGTCGTCACTTTATCGATTCGACTTTTTGAAGTCGACTGCAAGAATAATTGGTATTGTGTAAGCTAATCGACTCACGTAAAAGCATTACCAGATTTCATGAAAAATCAGTCAGTAGTTTTCTCTAGCATTGTGAATTATTAGGAGAAAACTTCACCTATTGCGAATTAGTTCTGTCATTTTCTGTCAGGTGCCAATATTGGAAGGTTGTGAGGAAGTTGATTCTGTGACAAATTGTGATCTGTTTTACAGATAAATAAATATATATTGAATTGAATTGAAATATAAATAAATAAAAGACAAGAAAATTTATTAAAAACAAGAAAAATCAGCGATATACTTGACTGTGCCCATTTAATTTTTTTTTTATTTTAAATTTGAAATCCACCCATACCTGAAAAACACACGCTTAGAACTAAGCACTACATTTTATATCTTATTGTACTTACTTTTGACCACTTTTCGGGTGTCTTAAGAGGTGGACCGAGGCTATTCAATTGTGCTGCAAATTTTTTCCAGTGCGGAATCGCTTCGGATTTTCTAATTATTCCTTTGGCTACATTAGGCTGCATTTCCATAAGGTGCACCAGTCTTTCCATTTGGTGCTTATTGCTAAAAGACTTTTTTCTAAAAATGTTTTAAAACATAAAATAATTGGAATTAAAATAGAAAAATTCACTTACGCATTCTCCATTTCTGACTTCCTTACACCAGGAATATTGCAAAAACGTGCAAGTCGACGCCTGTCACACCATCGACTTGAAAAGTCGATTTAATCGAAAAAATTCGTCAATAATCGACTTACGCAATTTGAAATTCTACGATCGACTCTCAGTCGTAGAAATGACGACATTCACAATAAGGCTCTTAGTATTTATGCAGCAGGTGCAAGAGGATTTGTGCAAGAGGCGATTGTGTTTCATTTCACGCAGAGGTAACACCACTTCGAATGATAGATCGTCAACCCCGACCTCATCAAATACTAGCAGTAGCTTCCTAGAACAATATATAGAAACAGAATATTTTTAAATTGAGGACCCTGTTCGAAATGAATCGAAAAGAGCTAACAAAAAAGCCATTTTTGGTTGAAAATTCCATAAAAGAATTCGCTGCTGAAAATTAGAACAGGGGGGCCTAAACTGAAAACACATGGATTTGTAATGAAATTTATTTTAAATTTACCTTGTGATTTTTTTTTGTGATATTTTTTTTGTAAATCATAGATGAAATATAATTTATTTTAATTTATTTTAATAAAATTCTATTTATTTTACGTTAAATTTAGTTGTTTATTTACCTTTAGATATTTTGGTTGTAAAGATTGAAAAGTCGCCTTTAAAACTGTTGGTACGAAGACACTAATTGTTGAAGGTGAAATGCGGGCGAGAAATCGTAGCGATTTGAAATTGTCTCCAGAAGCGAGGAATCTTAACGTAATCGCCAAACGAACTTTCGAACTTATCGATATTCTCATCTCCGTGTCTTCCTTCCCAATTAATGGATGCACCTAAATATTTAAAATATTATACGTTTCAGTCTCAAAATCCAGGTACTTACCATTTCATGTACTTCGCAGAATTTTTCGTTTGTGAGCCTTAAGAAATTCTGGTGGTGTTTGTTGTCATCATAGAGTAAATCTGTTAGCAAATTTGCCTCTATATCAAATTGTTCCCTTCTACAAACAAATGGATTCATCCAATATTTACGTTTGCGTTTGAATCTTTTCTCATCCTCTTCGATGTCCTCTAAAATGTTGAGAAGTAGCAAAGATGCCACCGCAGTACCCGCACTGGCCAACGACATTTTTAAAATGAACTGACGTTCAGTTAATCGAACACACGGCAATCGATGACAGCAGATTTGACATTTTGAAGTCAATACTGACTGTCAGTAGTACTGACACGTGTAACCGCCGGGTAACCCGGTCAGTAGTGCTGACGGAAAGTATTTCAAAATATTTTAACTTGTTTACATTTTCCCCACGGAAGAAATCTCTTTTTACTTAAATACCATTAGTCTCACGAATTCAAGTTATATTTTAAAAAATTGCAAATTTTCATTACTACCGATTATGCCAATAGCAATTTATCGTACTATTACTAAAAAATAATTAAAATTAATTTTCCCGATTTTTCATACAAAATTGTCCAAAAGTACGTCATTTGATGTTCCTTAAAAGCAATATGGCGAAATCGGATTCTCAAGTGAGCATACCTTGTATTCTGTATACTGTGATTACAAGGTATCATTTCAATTTCTAGAATAACGATTTGAAATTTTGAATAGAAGGAACGATAATAAAAGAGCAAGACACAATTAAGATACTTAAGGCCACTCTACACGATGGGCCATCATGCTGGCCCACTAGGATGGGCCAGCGTGTAGAGGGCGTAGTGCTGTCCGATGGCTTATGGCGCGATGGGATGGCGCGGGATGGCAGCGGTATGGGTTTTCAGGCGCCATTTAACGTAGTGGGCCAGCGATCTCGAAAAACGACGAAATCACAGCTGGAGCGCGTTTAAAAACTTAACCATAGTTAACCCCGTGGTTAGCCATAGTTATGCTCTCGAAGCCACTTAACCACAGAGTTATGCTTAACCACCAGGGTATTTTTGAGCGAACCGTAGTTAATTACGCCATGAAAGAAGAAGCATCAAATCTAATTGAGAAGAATTGAGTGGTGCATTTGAAATACAGGTTTATTTTATTCTTGAACGGAATTTGATTTGAGTTTAATAAATAAAATGTGTTGAGATTTTCTCCGTATCGGAACCATTTGATTGAAGATTGTGGTTTTAAACAAAAACAAATAATACTATATTCAAATTTTAATCGGACTAAACTTAAAAGTGATAGAGTTAATACTATCATCGGACAGGACTGAAAATTACTAGTGGTCGAGAATTAATTATTATCGAGCCATGGATTGGAGATCCTGGAGTCAGACAAGACTGTTTAAATCCATTATGATTTTTTTAACAGTTAATATAAACATAAATGAAATATGAAAGCTAAATAAATATACATTAGAATTTTTCTTTAAAGTTTTTCAATGAGTTTTTCCATCGTACTCTTGAACACCTCAGTGGCTTCCCTTACTGTTTCCACTGCTTCCTTTTGGACTTTAGTTTTTTCTCCCCCGTCTTTTTGCCTCTCTCTTTCTCTATGTTCTCTATATTTTTTCCGTTCGGCTAACATTTCATCAAGCAAATTTATTATTGTTTCACTATTACTCCTACTCTCTTCGCTGGTATTGTTGCTGAATCACCAGTGTCTTCTAGAGCTACATGGGATGTTGATGGAATTGCTCTGCGTATACTTGATTCCGCATATGCCACTGGTGTGATGTCATGTTCTGAGCTGAAAATATCGTCAAACCATTCCATGTGTTGAAACTTTGCTGTGCCTGCACTGCTCCTGATTTGGTATTATTATCTTTTACTTTATTATATTTATTTTTCAAATTATTAAATTTATTTTTACACTGGGTGGAATCTTTATTTATGTGGCCATTTTTTTCCATTTCGTTGGATAACAGCTCCCAGACATTGTCATTTTTTAAAGACGTCCTGTCGAATAACAATTTTTTTCTTTATATATTTGAAGTAAACATTTCACTTCATTCTCGTTCCATGATTTCCTTGCACCTAATAAAAAAACGTATTAATTAAAAAGGAATAAGAGTGGGTCTTAAAATGGTTGATAACATGTTACACATCTAAAGCTAAGCTTAAATTTTAATAACATACTTTCTGAAGAATTGGAAATTCGAGAAGTTGATGCTACATCTGACTCGTCGATCAATAAATCCTTACAATTAGTCTCGTCGACTTCGACAGTTTGAAGAGTCCCTGTAATTATTTGCAAAATTTGTAAAACTCTTAAGTTCATATATATTTAATATATTTGATACTCACCATCAGGCATCTCAAGATATAATGCTCCATTTTTCCCTCTTAACAAACTCATTTTTTCACATTCACAGTATTCTTTCAATTTTCAAATTGCACGCAGACAGCTGTCAGATATTTCAAAATAACGTTTCCTTCTTCTTTACGTTTGAATGTGTTTGTTAACCATGAGCTTACCATACACATGGAATATGGTTGAAATTAAACCACGGCATAGTTAACCCGCCGTTGGTGACGCATTGGTCTGTGAGACCGGGTACGGGCACGTTTCGGAGTTTTGGGGCCAACCCGGTGCGTGAGACCGGCGTCACCAACTAAGTAAGTTAAATGGTTGCTCGAGTTGTATGGCTGTTGAAGATGGGTGATTTTAAAATTATACTTTTTTTTTTTGTTGAAGTATTACCATTTATGTTTCTTTACTTTATGTTTAAAATGTCATAAGACTGATTTCATCCTTAAATATTGCGACATTTTTTAGTTTAACAAAATATTGTTAAAATACCTTGAAATTTTAATGCATCCAAAGATATTGTCTAATGAGTAATAAAAGCGATTTGATTAATGAAATACCTATGTTTTATTGACAAAAAAATATCTAATTTTATAACCTTTCCAATGAAAAGAAGCATGAACAATAAATTATAGAAATACTCGTAGTCAAAAACCCCGGTGCGTGAGACCGGGGTCACCAACGATGTAAGTCAATATTCACGTCACCAACGGCGGGTTAACTATGAGTAGTTTATGAACGTCATATCAATGATGGCTTCTTCTATATTTGGCGAAGACACAGCACTCTCTGATACTTCTAGAGGGCTTTTATGAATGGGGGTTCCAAACGAATTCGCTTTTGTTATCCCACTTACTGTTGCCTCAAGTCCCGCTGATTTTGTTACGCCCTGTTAAAAATGTTGAAGGATTTTGCTTATGCGGGCCTCCTCCTGTTTTGTTAAGGCTTGTTTTAAGATAGGATAGTTTTTTTTTTAACCTTATACTTATAAACCGCCCAGACCTAACATTGAATGATAAATTATGTATTAGAATGAAGCCAGAAAATCAGCAAAAACTTACTTTTTTCCATTCATGCACTTGCCTAATTGGCGGTCCTTTTGCATTTAACGAATTTTTTAATCAGCTCCATAAGTTATGGGAGAGGCTCTTCGCATTCGGGGCTAATCAATGGACCTCAACAAGTTATTTGACGTCGCGTCGACCAAATTGGATCCGATTCGAGCTGGAATATGTAATGCTCGAAGCGAAGATACGTAGTGCCAATAATGGTCGAAACTAGTACTTTCTTCAATTTCGAAGATGGATTGAGCTCGCTTCGAAGTACCTAGCTGATGCCATTTTCAATCGAAACGAATAGAAGTGCTTCGAATAGAGATACGGCATTCTCTCCTGATTCGATCAATCGAATGCATTAATTGTTTGAAAATCTTGATACCTTCTTCTTTGTGTATACATCTATTAAGAAAAAATCAATTAACTAAGTCTCTTTCTATAGCCTCTTCGTGTTACAGGACTTGATCTGAATTGTTTTAGTGTTTTAACATTTATCAAGATTAAGACAATTAGGGACGAAAAATCGATGCTAATCAATATCTTATTTATAAAATCAACCCATAGTTAGTATATGGCTAAATATTGGAAGGTATATTGCCTTGCAAAAGATTAGAAGGAACTTTAAGCACCTGCTCAGGTAAACAATACCTGAACGACCACTTAAACAAATCAGACAGACACTAAAGGCGATAGATCTAAAGCACATTTCTATAGCTACGTGTTGTAAAGGGTTTAGGATATACGGAGCTAAATGAGGATAAGAACGACATTTAGCATCGACAATATGTAGGACAAGAAGATTAATGGGTTTTTAGGTCCATTGTAATTGGCAATCGATTTTGTGTTATTGTTCCTACAAACTCCTCCTCTGACGGGACAAATATTTGCCCTGAATGGTTCCCTATACCATGCGACTATCGACTGGAGAAAGCAGATATGTATAAATTTGGCAGAGGATTAATGGTTTATCTGGGCACAGTGAGTGACTGCAAAGTGAATACTTGCAGTGTTGGCTGCTTGGGGTGAATCATTTAAGAACAATCATAAACAAAGACAAACTCATATCTCCGAGCTGATCCTATTGCTGTCTGAATCATGCTCCATTTATATTTAAGTTAATGGAAAATCTGTTTAAAGATGAAACTTACAAATTTTATGTAATAAATCAAAATATATTATATTGTTTACCATTTTACTTAAATTTATATGTATGACACATTTAAAAAAAACAGAATATTTTCGATAAAACTTGAATGCCTCCTAACACAATTTTAATTAAAAGAAGCTAATTAATGGCGAAGGGCACTCTAATAAGTGGAAAAAATATTTTTTACTGTTTTATTCCTGGTTTCCTTTCCTTTAAATTAAGATCTGTTATAGACGGCGCTAGTGAAAAAATTTGGGCCGATGGAATCGTTCCGAAAAATATAGATAGGTACCACGAACAAAAATATATTTTAAACTCATTTTTTTGAAAAACTGTTATTGTTTTTTTTAAATGGCTGGTTCCATAAGTAAAAACCTAAAAAATATAAATTATATACATACATATTGTTACTCAATTAGTTTCCTTCCGGAAAAATGAATGGTCCTATTAACACTAGAACGACGGACATACATATGTAAACCTCCTAGAAAGATGGCAGTGGTCAAAATGACCGCTGTAATTATGCTAAAGGCTTTCATGCAATTACAGGTGTCGATGGCAAAATAATCGATTTACAAAGGTTATAAAAAGGCTATATTAATATAATATGTTGTTACAATAAAACTTTTGTCTTACATTTAGAGTACTATGTAAATAGATACAACAAAAGCCATTCTCAACTGGCCCAGGATAAAATTTCCCTCACCAGTCAAAATGACCGCCGCCGCTGTTCTAGTTATTACTATGAATAACTTTGGAATAAATAAAAGTAAAAAAACAGTATTTGTGTAAATGTTCTCTACTGATATTTAGGAAAATTCAGAAATATTGAAACTTTCTGTGAAAGCATTTTTCTATATAGTACGATAGTTCAAAACTCATTAGCGGTCAAATTGACCGCTTCCGTCGTTCTAGTGTTAAATTGTTGCTGATGTAACTAGCCTAACATTGACACTTAATTTATACTTAAGTAATTTCGCTCTTGTTCTATGTGGATTAGTATCCGATATTCTCTCCTTCGTTCTAGTAGTCCTTCTACTGGGATATGATGATATGGCATTTTTTTAGGTGTAAGTTTATGTTTTTATCGGCTATTAACTTATACGCGTGAATAATAACGCAAAATCAAATAATAAATGTCCAAAAGTAGACATGTTCAAACCTTTAGCGTGGTGTTCCCTCTTAAAAACTTGCGTATATGTATGTGTCTGTAACTTTTAAGCTAGATAAATTTAAAAGAGCAAATTATGTTTTTGTGAGTCATACAAACTGAATAAGCCAAAAAATAAGTAAACATCACATAAGTTTGCAGAATACAGTCGTCTTTACTTAAAGCGTTGCAATATATTAAATCGAATTGTTATATTTAAAGGCCGCTTCACATGATGCAAGTTTACTCGCTGGATTTTCTGCTTGATTTCGCTACTAGGTTTCAAGCGTGCCATGACGCTAGATGTCATGATAGCTGTTGGCTTCACACGATGCGAGCTCCAAAGCTGGATTCCAAAGCTAGGTGGGTTTTGTTGCGTGCACAGTGACAGTTCAGATGTCAACCATGTCAACAGAAATGACTGAGAGTATTATTGCAGAAATAATTAATCGTAGACGAAGTGCAATTATTGCTTTTTTATTAATTTTTGAAAGAAGGCGAAGACGAAAATGTTTAAACAAGCCTATTAGATTATGGAGTCGATCATGGTTATTACGGCGTGACCAGCAAAGTAGTGTTTTGAATATGCTTTTTGATGAACTTGGGTAAAGTTAACCTGGGATAGTTATTTTTTGGTAATATTTAATGAATATATTTGTAGACCAGAAGATCCTGCAAGTTTTACAAATTATACGCGAAGCAAGATGATGTTTGGAGTGAATTATTGTCACTTGTGACGCCACTCATTCAGAAGAGAAATACAGTCATGCGAGAAGCAATATCACCAAGGAACAGGCTATCTGTAACTCTTCGATACCTGGCAACAGGCAATACATTTCAAGATCTTAGTTACTCCAGTCGTATTGCAGCTAACACTATTTCCAAAATTATTCACGAAACTCTTGAAGCCATAATAAGAGTGCTTCAGACTAAAATAATGACTTTTTCATCAACGGTGCAGGAATGGGAATTGGTTGCACATAAGTTTGAAGTAACATGGGATTACCCTCACTGTATAGGTTCGTTAGATGGAAAACATATTAATTTTCGTCCTCCTCGAAATGAAGGATCAAAATACAGATATTACAAAACAGATAGCATCGTGCTTTTAGCTCTTGCTGATGCTGGATACAAATTCTTGTTTATAGATATTGGACGAAATGGTCGTATGCATGATTCAACTGTCTTTCGTACAAGTCCATTAGGTATCAGAATGGATAATAAAACTTTAAATTTGCCCTCTTCATGTGAGCTACCTGGATACAACTACAAGTTGCCATACGTTTTTGTTGGTGATGATGCTTTCAGTTTAAAGGAAAATTTATTAAAACCTTATCCGGATCGAGACTTGACACTAGAAAAAAGAATTTTTAATTATAAGTTACACTGAGAAAAATCGCCCGGTAAATATTACAAGATTGATCGGATTAAAATTATAGTCAAAAATAATGTACATACAAAAAGAATATCATGAATACAACAACTTCATATATTATCAAATGACCACCCCTCTTTAATACTATACTTCTAATCTTGTCAAAAATGAGGAGACTTTTTTGATAAGCTCTTGTAAATAGTAAAATATACATTTTACAAATAAAAGAAATTGCTTACAGATTGAAAATTCTTTCTACAACATCCTGTCTTTAAGTATCAATAACAAGAATTATTGTAAATATCACGAGAATTTCTTGTTGTGTGACAATTTCGAAAATTATGAATATGAAATAACAATATTGTTAACAGTTATTGTACAAATAATATGAATCTTGTTAAAATTTCGACAGAAATTTTCAATTCGAATAGGAATTTAAGCAGAACCATATACATTTTGCAAATGTTTTCAATTGATCAAATTCTTTTCTATCGATCTTATTAGGGTAACAAGATTCTTGTTAATTGATATGCTGACTTCTACATTAGACAAGATTTTGTCATTTTGTGTAGTTCGAAGTGCTTCAAAACGGTAAAGAGTTATTTCATCATTCTTCGGAAAGCCGGTGTGCAGTGCAAGTCGTTTTTAAAGTGGAGAAAAAGTTTGATCTTCATCGTTTTTCGGAAAATCGGCGTGCAGTGCAAGTCATTTGAAAGAACGTAAGTAGTATACTATAATAATTTTATTTCTTCTGATAATTATTTTACTTACTTTACATGTAACGTCAATATAGCCAGAAAAATTCCATCGCTAATACTTTTTTGTAATAATTAGCTTAAGAATATTCACAAAAGTGCTTGCTTCTTGTTTTTGCACATAAATTATTATAATGAAATGTTTTATTTGCACAAAATTCTTTAGCGACTTTTCACTTTTGATTAAACATTTAAAAATTCTTCATGGTTTAAGCACTTATAGCTCGTATTATTGCTGTGATGAAAAGTGTTCACAACAATTTCAAAATATTAATAGTTTTAGAAAGCATTTCAAAAGAAAACATTATTTACCAAGAGATTATAAAGAATTCGAAAACTGTAATCCTAAACAAAGTACTCAATCTGTTTCTCTTGAAAATTCTATAAATTTGACTTCTACCTTTGTATCTCAAGCCACAAGTTCAAGTTCAACAAATTTTCCCTCAAATTTTGATAACACGGCACAAGAAAATGTCTGTTTACCTCCTAGGAGTGATAATATTGCATGGGACATAAATGAAAACCTCAAATATATTCAAAAAAAAGCGGCACAATTATGCCTTCATTTTCACAGTTGTAATAATTTGACATTGAAAAATATTTCGGACATACAAAGCATGATTGTTTGTAACATCATTGAGCCAATTATAACATCGTTACAAATGTTTTTCAAAACAAAGATAACGGATGCAAACCTCTGCGGTGAGATAAAGAGTTTGCTATTGGCTTTTAAAGACCCCTTCCAACTTTGCAAAACGAATTATATTTTAAACAAATGGATGATAAAAGAAGATTACATAAAAAATGTGAAACAGTTCACAATTGCAAATGAAATATCTGAAGTTTTTCAGTGTGGCAGTTTAGTTTATGACGAGAAAATAACAAAAGGTGTACTACTTCCTCTCCGTTTTCAGTTCAGAAAAGTGTTTGAGAGGGATAATAACCTTCTAAAAGCTCTGAAGATAATAGAAAAATTCGAAAGTGATGAAGATGGTTTTTCCAATTTCATTCAAGGAGATCTTTGGAAAGATAAAAAGAAACTCTATGAGGATAAAATAACAATTCCATATTTTCTATACATAGATGAATTTGAAGTGAACAATCCGTTAGGATCGCATGGATGTAATTCCATTGCCAATTTATATTATTCCTTTCCTTGTCTTGAAAAAAGTTGGAAACTGGATTCAATATACCTAGCAGCATCTCTAAAATCTGTACACTTAAAGAACTTTGGAAACGATGCTTGTTTAATGTTTTTAGTTGAAGAACTGAAATACCTGGAGGAAGTGGGTCTTGATATTCAGACATCAGAAGGTATAAAACATGTACATTTTATACTTGGACTTGTTCTTGGAGACAATTTAGGCTTAAATTGTGTACTTAATTTCAGTAAATCATTTTCAGCTAATTATTTCTGTAGGTTTTGTAGAGTTTGTAAAAAAGAAACACAGAAGCTTTGCGAAGAAAATTTCTTACTATTAAGAACAAAGGAAAATTACCAAATCGATGAGAGAAATTCTGATATGGGTATATCACAGAAGTGTATTTTTAATAACCTTAAAACTTTCCATGTAACATCTAATTATGCTGTGGATATAATGCATGACGTATTTGAAGGCATATGTCATTATAATATGTGTCATATTATATTGCATTATGTCAACACTATGAAATATTTCTCTTTGGAGACGTTGAATTTCAGAAAACAAAATTTCAATTACGGAAGTATTGAAATTGATAATTTATCGCCACCAATTAAGTACGAACATCTAACTAAATTTCACTTGAAAATGTCTGCTCGAGAAATGATGACGTTTGTTCATTTGTTTTCCTTAATGGTAGGCGACTTAGTACCTTCTGATGACGATGTTTGGAATTTTTTCATTAACTTTTTGGAAGTTGTAGATATGCTTCTTTGCAGTAGAATTCCCCATTCGTACATAGGTCTACTAAGGGATAAAATAAAAAATCTCAATACGGATTATATCCGTTTCTTTAATGATACTCTAAAACCCAAGCATCATTTCCTAACACACTATCCAACTGTTATTAAAAATTCGGGTCCTCCAAGAAATTTTTGGTGTTTTAGATATGAAGCAAAACACAGAGAATTCAAACAATACGCAAATACAATTACTTCAAGGAGGAATATTTGTTTGACTTTAGCACAAAAAAGTCAACTTAAATTTGCAAACAAACTTTTAAGTCAGGAGGAGAATCATGTTTTGGCTGAATCGAAATATTTAATTGTTGGAAGTATAAATAGATTGGATCCAAACATTCATGTGGGAAACATCTTGCATTATAAGCAAATTCAATATAATGGGACAACATACAAAGAGGGATTTTATTTATCGGACTGTCTGCATCAAGTTCATCTATATAAAATTTCGGAAATAATTGTTGTTGACTCAACTCAGGTTTTCATATACTGCATTGAGATTTGTATATTGGGTTTTATAGAACATTTAAGCTCTTTTGAAATAGATCCAAAAAAAGAAATAAATACACACGTTAAAAGTATAGACAATTTTAGTGGTCCGCCAATCGAAGTGCATATAACTCCGGGAAACAGGAAAATGGTACGACTTAAGGAACGTTTTTGAATATTATCATAAAAGTTATAGATTGTTTCGAAGTATTTTTAAGTTAGATTGCTTCGATTTGGAAAGCGATGACCACATAAAATGCGTTCAAAAATTTACATACACAATCGTTCCGATTTTTAAATAAATACGACTAGTCGTGATCTATACAGTCTCCAAATTAAATTTAGAGTGTGTTTTGTTAGCAAAATCAACGGTTTTTTATATAAAAATTTGATCATGATTTATTATGGTATCAAAAACGAAAACTAAACATTGTTTTTTTGTATTCATTTAATAATTTGATGAATGTTTGAATGTAGTATTCTTATTATCATATGCTATATTCTTTTTTTTCAGAATTAAATTTACAAAATGTCTGAAGAGAGGATTAATAAAAGATTTAGATATGCTCCATCGGAAGGTATTTCTCCGTTGGTTAAATTTAAAAGGCTGGGGCCACTTGCTTCAGTTGCTTCAGAGAGTTCGAAACCGTTTTTAATAGGAAATGAAAAATCTTCTGAAATCCAACTAGTATTGGCCTTACCAGACAATGAAATTGCTCGTTATGTAACTCAGTGTGCATATGATAAAATTGCTGGCAAAATTTGTGAACTTCAGTTATCGAATTCAGATAATAACGATGAGATTAAACATCTAATAGTTTATCTCAAAGAAATTGAGAAATTTATGTATTAATTAAAATATATGTATATACTACAGCTTTATGGACTGGAATAATTTTGGTTTATTTGAAGTGTTTTCTATATTTTCAAGAGTGTAAACTTGTATGTTTTAGGTTTATCTTTCTTTCATTTATTGTAACTGCTTGCAAACTTTATAATGGTATTGAAATCGTGAAATTTTTAAATTAAAAAGACATAACAATCAGTGTAATGTTTTAAATATGGAAGCTGATAGCATTTCAACGAGTCTTTTGTCTTCAAATAATTTTGATGATCAGGATCAGCCCTATGACTCTGAAAGCCAAGCTGCACTGTTACTGAGCTATTCTCCATCAATGACCACAAACACCGTTACTATTTCATTGAGCTCGGAGGAAGAACAAAAGTTCAATGAATTAAAAATTTTGTTACAGAATTGGAATTTAGAAGAATTGCTTGTATATTTTGCTTGTAAGTTTTACAATTTATTTACTAAATATGCCTATGAAATAGTTAAAATTGTTTCTTTTTAGCTCAAAAAATTTTTGTTGAAGAACTGCGACGCTTGAGACCTCATCTCATCCAGCCATTACTAAAAGATTACTCTTTTGGAGTTATCATAAATTTTGATTACAATTTGGCTCAATGGCAGAAATGTCAAGGAATACATCACGCAGACACCGCTCAATCTGAACAGTTGACAAGATCAGCTTCGTCACAGGAAACTGTATGCTCTTCAGTACAATCGTCCACGTCTTCAACAATTCCATTATCACCGAATCCTGAACCTAAGGTACATCTAAGCACAATTTTAAATCAATGCGCTCAAGGCAGAATGATATATAAGTTCTTCGAAGAAAGCAACTCACTTAATGATGTCAATCGAAATATC
This sequence comes from Machimus atricapillus, assembly GCA_933228815.1. NCBI lineage: Eukaryota > Metazoa > Arthropoda > Insecta > Diptera > Asilidae > Machimus > Machimus atricapillus. Next base: position 33,931,875 of record OW121784.1, read on the forward strand.
CTAATTGAAACTATCATCGGATACTTCCTCAGAAATAACTTGGTTATGTCCATTAATCAAATGGAAATGTTAACCGAAGAAATTGTTACAACTTTTACAGGGGAGGACGAAGTAATTTTGACTAATAATTAGAAGTACCTATTACGAATTAATTTAATCTTTCTAGGCATACTATTTCATACGTATAGCAGGAAACAATCCGAAGGGGAAATTGTATAATAAGTACCATAACGCAAAATCCAGAATGCGTCAAGGTGGTCTTCGAAGTAAACTTCTACCAAAAGTAGATAAAGGACCATATTTTACAAAATCACGAGTTTTGGAAGGTACCTATACTAAAGTAAAGCTAATTTTATGTTCAGTAAAACTTTTTTTTCTAACTTTTAAGAAAACGACGAAGCTACTTCTGCAGAGCATCTTCGCAAAATAAAATATGAGCAACTAAAGCCTGATGAATTCTTAGAACACTGGAAAGGTTGCGCTAAGCTACGAATTAATTTTGTTAAAAATTGCTCAACTACGGGTGAAATTTTTAAGTCGTGGCCTCAATATTTTAACCCTGATGGTTTTAAATTGGTAATGAAGAGAAGATGAAAATAGGAAAATTATATAATTTGTTATATTTACAGATTGATTCTGACTTTTGTGAACTCTTTGATGATCCTCATAAGATATTTGACAATATTAATGACTTCTGTGAAAAAATGATGACCATATTCGAAGAAAAAGTGAAGGAACCTAAAAGTCGTTCTCTTTTGGAACGAATTAAAAATCATGGGTCATTAACAGAAAGTACGTATATACTCCCTCTCCTGATTTAACATATAAATTTCTATTATTGTTATACATATAGATGGACGACATGCTGGGATCTTCTTCATCCTACATGCTGTTTTAGTACCTACAGCAAAAACTGTACAGAAGATTGAAGGAAAGAAGATTCTAATTAAGCACACCATTGCTGAATCTCAAAATACATTTTTATTTTGTGCACCGACAATTACCGATCTAGAAGACCACATTAAATTTCTTCAAGAAAAGCGTCAAAATATTCAACCGTTCATTATTGTTGTTGGTGATATTTTGGACCCAGAGGAAATTTTACTTTATTTTGATAAAAAAAAGTACAAATTCTTCAATACTGTAAAAGCCATTGACATTTGTTTCAAAATTTTTCAGTTATTTAATTTAAACTATCCAGAACCTTGTATTGCAGTATGGCTTTTTATACAACATTTTTTTTACAACATCTCCTATAAAAAAGATGTTACATTTACCTCTGTAAAACTATTGGAAAACGCCTTAAAAATAAAATGAAGTTTGATACTTACACGAGCTTTTTCGTTCTTTCCTAAAATTAAAATTTGCCAAAGGTTTTCTGTTTCTTTAGAATACTTTTAAGATAAAAAAACTCATAATTTTGTTATATTCATCGTTTAAAAAAACAAAGAAATTTTTCTTTTCACACTAGCATATATGTGTGGTATGGTTACTTAAGTTCATGTCCTCAAGTTCAGACCTTGCATGCAAAATTTGGTAAGAAAATTGAAAATTTTCTTGGGTACTGCTTTTTACAAAACAAAAAAATTGTAAAATGACAGTTATTAGGTATTGAAGTAACACTTCTTATTATTTTAAAAAGTATTGTAAGTCAACAAGAAGTTTATATTTTTCAATTTCAAGATTTACAAGATTTACAAGATTACGGTTGGGAACACATTGTCTTGTGATCACTTTCCTTGTTGACATAACAATTTTATATTTCAAAATTAACAAGATTATGATTGAAGTCACAACATTTTCAGATCACTTTTCTTATTGACGCAACAGTTTCATTGACAAGATTGTGTCAAATTTTCGAAGTTTTCGAAGTTTTCGAATTTTGAAGCTGGTAATAGTTACAAGACAGAATATACCAATCTTGTTAAAAAGAGGGAAACAATTTTACAAGAAAAAATGTTCCTATCAACAAGATGCTTATCGGACTAATAGTGACAAGCTATCTTTTAAAACTAATAACAATACTTGTGTTATTTATACCGATTTTTCTTTCAGTGTAAGCCGTGCTCGAAGAGTGGTAGAAAACGCCTTTGGTATTCTTGCAAATATGTAGATGGCGAGTTTTACTTTCAACCATACCTCTTGATGCTAAGACAGTGGAAACAATTACTTATGTTTGCGTGCTTCTACATAATTATATACTTTCAAAAAAAAAAATTCCAATCAATGGTATATACCTCAGAACTATCGAAAATTAAATAATTGTAACGTAAGCAGTGACAGAGCACAGCTGCTCGAAGGTCAGCAATGTTTACAACAAAGAAGGTCTAACCGCAGCAGCAATGATGCTCTAGAAATTCGCGATAAATTTTGTGACTATTTTAACCCTAGAAAGATAACCTTATTTTATAGTACAGAAAAGATAAACAGGCGCCTGAGAGGCGCACAGTTTTAAAAACAGATTTGTTTACATATTTAAATAATTATTCGTATTTCTTATAACTTCAATGAATTGTTACATTACTAATAAATAAATAAAACACAAATTTATTTTAATATTTTTAATTATATGAAAATCATGTAGGATTTTATAAATTCTTAACAAAAATATAATTTTCATTTCAGTCTTCTGTAATGTACAAATTTTTAAAAACATAAATAACATTCATAGTAAATACTATGCAACAATTGTCTATAAATATTGTTATTTCAATTAATTTTTTTTATTTGATAAAAAAATAAATTAAAATAACAATATTTATAGACAACTGTTGCAAACATCTTTTTTGTGTTCACCACACACTGTATTTTTACATTTTGTACACGTCATCTTAGACATTCTTTTCTTTCTTGTTGTACATATGGTGTAGTAACGCCGAATTTTTGCCGGAGGTTCCTCATCAGCTTCTTGAGAAACCGGTTGATTGGTTTGTGGCAGTATATTCTCAATATTTTCTCTCAAACGTCTTGGTAAAGTAGCGATTTCCAGTCTAGATTTCATCAACGGTGTAGACAGTTCAGTGCTAAGATTCTTCATATACTCTCTACGGTTCAATGGTTTTTCTCCTTTTGATAAAACATTGTGAGTGTAAATTATATACGAATTGACAAAAGCTATATTCAAAATGCCATAAAACATTGTCATTGGCCATCTGTTAGTCTTCCTAGAACAAGACATCGAAGAACACATCTGATCAAACGTGTCGACGCCGCCTTTAGTCTGGTTGTAAAACATTATGATTTCAGGTTTGCCAGATGTAGAATTTATAACGGCGCCTTCATCGCATGAGGACAACATATACACCATCTTTGAAGGCTTCGGCTTATATGATGCTAGGGTTAAAAGCCCATCGAAACAGAACATAGACGTACCCACTTGTCGAGAACGGGTGTTTTTCAATTCTTCAGGAATTTCCCGTTTATTTGACCTTACCGTGCCCACAATTGTCAATTTGTATGGTTGAAGAAGTAATGACTTTGCGACAGGGATAGACGTGAACCAATTATCACACGTTATATTACGATTGGTGCCATGAATTGGCCGTGATAGCTCCTTCAAGTAATATTCTCCTTGGGGGATACCATTTGTATTTGTAGCTTTTCCAATGTATGGCATAGCACTCATCATATAATTGGTCCCACTATCGCACATCATTGGAATTTTTATACCATACTTATTTGGTTTGTTTGCTATGTACATTCGAAAGGGACATCTACCTCGGAACCCAAGTAATTGTTCATCAATAGTGACATTGCTTCCCGGCGTGTAATTCATTTCGCATTGAGCTATAAACAGATCCCAAACCTTTCGAACTGGAATAAACGGATCTTGCTGACGACGAGCAGGGCGTAGTGTCTTGTCATCCATTCTTACACACCTGACAATAAAATCAAATCGATCTCTGCTCATTACTGCTACATATCTCGTGCCCGTAAATGAATTGTCAAACAACTCAACGGTTGATAAATGATTATCTTTCATTGCAGCACTGAGAGTAAGTATTCCAATGAAGGCTTTGATTTCAGTAGGATTCGTGTCTCTAAATGTTGAACTAGTCATACTATCAGTACGTTTTTTGCATATCTCCACATTTTTTGTCCACTGAACAAGCTCTTGAATGATTTCGTCCGTGATAAATAATTCAAAGCGTAAAAGTGGTTCAAAAATATTTCGGCACATGCGATTAGGACCTCTATTAGACCGAACTATATTGACCACAGATGTCCTTCTACTACTTTGACCTTTAGAAGTAGCCCAAACGTGTCTATTCTTACCTCTGATTACTCTATGAGGCGGAATAACTATGCGGTGGTCATGTCCGGAATTTTCAGGAGGTGTTGAGGTGTCATTCGTCGATGTTGAGGTGTCATTCGTCGATTACTTCATCTATGTACTCGTCTTCAGTATCGCTATGAATATCGTCCTCACTTATGTGGTCCTCTATCTCGCTGTCACTGTCATCATTTGCACTTTCGTCTTGTTCATTCAAAAAATAAACTATTTCACTTTCTGTTAAACCTCTTCTGCTCGCCATGATGTTAAAACGTTTCTAAAAACGAATAAAATTAATAAATAACAATAAACTACTTATAAATTTACCGTACATAGGTAAAACTAAGTAAAAAATGTTAAAAACAAAATCACAAATAAATTCATAAAAGTCACACAGAAGATAAACATGCTCTCGAGCGCAACGCGTAGCCATAACAATAAAACTGTGGTACTTACCGAGCAGCAGCGGTCGTCTCTCGGCAGTGTTGACCGACGACTGAGTTGGTTGGTGAACACAAAACTGTACGCGCATCGGTTAAAAAAATACAGCGATATATCTGTTTCGCGGGCGCCTCCGAGGCGCACGTTATCTTTCTAGGGTTAATACCGCGGGTATTGTTCCCTTCCAATATAACTTAACTTCTATTTAATGAGATTCATAACTTGTAACAAATATGTTATTTGAACACTAATAAAGTTTCTAAATAGCATCTACATATTTGATAACTGTTTTCAATCGAAATTAAATAATAATTTGTTGTATTTGATTTTTCCTTCATAAATTTTATTTGCAACTACATACATATTATTGGGAGACTCTGTTTAATAAAGAAATAAATCCAACACATATATCGTCAAGTAATTTAAAGACTATTAATAATTACAATAACTTATGACTAAGTTTATAACATGTTATAACATCTTAAATAACACTTTGGTTGGCACAACGCTTGTAAGGAGGCGATTAGAATGGCAAGTACAGCAACTGAGTTAAGGAATAGTGAAATTTTCTACAATCGACACCTATTCTCCTGTGCTTCGGAGAGAGGTTCAGTCGGTAAACTGACGAGGACGAAGAATGTTGTTGTCTGATATGTCTAGCTGTAATAAAATATTTATTTTTAATTATCTAAATACTCTTTACAAATTTTAAGAATACTTACTGATGGTCATTAAAACTATTTTTTAGCACGCTGCAAATCTAACGATTTGGCATTCATTACAGTTTGTGAAATGTTGTTCATTACTTCTAACTTCAGTTCTTCATCTTGAAAACTTCGCAGTAGTGCGAACGATAAGAATCCATTGACTGGTGAATCTTCTGATAAAAACCGTGTGTCTTGGCTGTTGTTTATAGTTATTGGCTGTCTTAACGATTCAGCAAGATTATTCACAGCTCCAGAGAAATCATCTTCTGTCGAATCTTGTCTACTCCTTTTTTTAGATCGACGCGGTGGATCACTAGGTTTTCCAGAAGTAGGTAATGTTGATAATAATGGACTGATAGGACTAGGTGTTAAAAATGTACAATTATTATTTTGAGATTGTGAATTCGATGATGTTGATAATGATGGACTGATTGGACCAGGTGTTATAAGTGTACAATTATTTTGTGGAGCATTTACGCTCGTTCCATCTGTACAGAGTTGGAATAGCTCCTGTTGGTCCAACGAGTCTGTACCTTCATTTATCATTTCAGGTACGTACATTTCAGTACCCTAAAAAGTAGAAAAAATTAGTTTTAAACTCAAATGAAACCATAAAAGTGTAAAGAAGCAAAAAATATTTAGCATTTAACTTATCTTGTCACTGATTATTATGTTACTCACGGGACTTTGTGCTGATGTATTCTGAACGTCTTGTTCCAGAGAATTTCGGCTTTTACGAGGTATTATATAGGTGTCCAAAAACAATAGCAAGGAATAATACCACAAGTTGGGTTTGTAAACCTGAAAATATTTTAATAAATAATTAAATACCCTTAATTGCTAATTAGCAAGTAAATGTTAATCCATCAGTGTAAAAGTTTTGTTTATTTATTGCAGGTGTATACCTATTAATGAGTTTATTAAATATAATTTTGAAATGAAAAAAAGTAAACAATTACATCATCAGTGCCAGTCCCACTTTTTAGTGATGCTTTCACTTTTGCATTTTCTATATTAAACTGGTTCCTCATATTCTTAAATTTTTTTGAACATTCGTCCTTGGTTGTTGTTGGCCTTAACCTTACAACTTTTTGGTATATTCGTTCTAAGGCTTCTCCACGAAGATGTTTGTTATGATATGTTGATAAAGTTGATGCATATAAACATTGTTCATCTTTGAAGGCATCAATTAATGCCTCAATTTCTTCCTTAGACCACTTTTCCGATTTTAAACTCATATTTTCTTGCAACAGACACTTCACTTTCAAAATCACTTTCACAATTTCGGACGCTTTGTATGCGCATGTAATAAAATACTGCTTTCCGATTGGTTCTGACTCAAATCCAGCAGAGAATCAAACAAACAAAGTAGCACAGGTTCTATCCGTAGAATCCAGCATGCTTTCAAGCAACAGAGCCCGCAGTGACGTCATTTCCCGTCTCCACAGCCAGCTCAGTTGCCGGTAAAAGTCCCAGCAAGTAATCTAGCAAGGAAACTTGCATCGTGTGAAGCGGCCTTAATACTAGCTTTTGCCCGCGACTTCATACGCATCACGCAAAAGCTACTGTAACCAGTTGCCTATAAAAATAAAATTAACACATTTCCCACCTTTCCCCAATTTTCATCATTTTTTCCCTCTATTTGGTCTCTCGAATATAAACAATGATCTCTGGCCCATCATCGATGCCGATGTCACATATAGTCGGCGTCGTCGCTTTTTCGATATCTTTTTGAAAAACTCTCAAAGAGTCCAAGTTTTTCGAATCAATGTCTTTGTGTGTCCTTCTATTCTATTCTCTTCTATGCGATTCTATGGCTACATAGATTAGTTGTAATCGGTTGAGATCGGTTGGGATAAACCTTTAAAATGATAAACCGCGCCATCTATGATTTGTTTTTTTTGCGTAACAACTATACAGAACGACTGTCTTATCTGTTTATGCCCGAATTATTTTTTTGCTGTTTTACTGAAATTTTTTTGCTATGGCTACATACATATATTAGTTGAGTTGATATATACCTTTAAAATTATAAACAACGCCTTCTATGATTCAAAATCTGTTAATTTAGCATTAAATGACGTGAGTTCAGGGCAATATTTTTAAAACAATCGGAATAAGATATGTAAAGATTAGTCACTTTTATTCTTCATTGAAACGCGTGAGTTGCTGTAATTAAAACAATTAAATCTGTCAATTTCTACATTGCTGTAACACTCCCGTTATCGAAATTATAAGCATCATATAATTTTCCAAGAAAGACTATTCTTATAAAGTTCTATATCATTTGAATACAGGCAGTTTCGAACGCTTTTAGGTATTAATATGAGGAAAACCATAAAAGTATAATTTTTTTCCTTCAATGAAAAAATATGGCTTCTTTTTATTCACTCCAAAGTAGGATCTATTTGTGGCGCCTTTATCACATCAAGTATCTTTATAATCAGTATTTAATAACTGCTGAATGTGATCTTCCAATGCAACTCAAGTTGGCAGCGTAATTTATTGTCTCTTTCCAATTTTGGTTTAACCGTCCTAATATATGAAAAACGTATTTAACTGAATTCGTTTTTTGTATTGCATTAAAGTTATTTTTTTCTGGACATTGCATCAAACAAAAATATGCTTTTACTTATTGATTTTATGCGTTCCCGCAAACTTATTTTTTAACATATCTGTTACAATAGTAATAATAATAATATTTACTGGCTAATTTTTTCTCTTTTCCGTTCGAAATTTTTGTACATCTTCACTTTACACATTTAAGTGAATTTTCTATTATCTTCCGACCTCTGTGATTTTTTGCTGCTATTAAATTTCTTTGGTGAGGCATATACAGTTTGCTATGATACAAAACCAAATATGACGAAGAGCGAATACCCGTAATATTTTTACCTACTTGGCATATGCAAATATTGACGATTCATCTATTTATTACTTAACTAACTTTTACCAAACTCTTGGGAAATTTGTCATAAATTTGAATATGAATGTGATATCTATTTGTGCAATCTGGGCCTCATTGTAAATCTCGGCATAATAAACCCCTTTTCACGACGTCAATACGCCAACATGTGCTCGTTATTTAAACAACAACTGTCTTGCGCCATATCGAACAATATATTCAAAATATATTCGGTAAAATTGATCACCGTCATAAAAAGACATAAAATAGCGAACAATCCCTCACATCGCCACATACTGAAGATAACAATGCCACACGAGAGCATAATACGCCAAAATAAAGGCCTCAAGTGTGTGCAATAATTCTTGGAAGCTATCAGTACGCCGACGATGCCACATTCTCTACTGTAGCAAAGGGTGGCGATGGCGCCTAAGTCGGGGTATTGTTTTCACTCCCCACTGTTCAACACTTGTGTTAAATTTTCACCAATATTCAGATTTTCTTTACCATATTTCACCTGCTCAACTTACAGTGTGTGCTTAATTTAAACACCTTGTTCACGAATGATAAATTGAGACGTTAAAGTAGAGTGTAAGGACACCATACGGCAGCCCTGCAAGAGTTCCCGACATATATTTCAAGTGATGTAACTCAGGGGTATATTATACACCGGAAAAACGGAAAAGAGGGAATATAACTTACAAGGCACTCAAATATTTTGGGAGTTGATTAAATTTGAAATGCAAGCTTTGAACTTTCCGCACATTAAATTAACTTTCTTTTTGTCCATATGTTCACTGTATAGCAGAGGAATGCTGAGCGGGTTAATTTATAATTTGATATTAATTTTGTTTGACGGCGACACAAAAATTAACTGAAAAACTTCAGGTGCTAGCTTAAAAACATATGTATGTGCGTACATTGTATAAAGAAATACTTGAATTTTAAAACTTGATCAATTTCGTTAACATTGGGTTTTCTTTACATACTGATTTTTCCTAACTTTTCAATATTAAAAACCGAAAATAATTTCTGATAGACAACAAATGATGAATTAACTCAGATTCCCGGTCTAACCATAAGTCTTTTACTGTATATAACTGTTTATATATTATCATCTTTGATATACACATTCGTAATGAGGTAACTGAACAAAACACTGTATTTTTTCACTATACTGACACACACATATCTCCACTCTAGGGACCTCAAAAGGTGGAGATCTGTTGAAATTTTCAATACGACAAATCTGACCCAATACAATAAATTCGAAATGGGAAGTTAATAACTATTCAATTTCAATTCATTTTTTTAAATTTAAATTCATTTGTATATGTATTTAATAGAATTAACTAAATTTAGTGCTGGACGTACATTCTTCATTCATCTATGATATTTACCACATAAATAGTCTAGAAAAGTTAGGGAAGTTAATAACAAACTGTGAATATGATTATTAGTTAGAAAATCACTATATGATGTTTACTTAATGACTTTTGGTTGTGTTTCTAGCCTCTCTGATTTTTACGCATAAATTACGAACCGCACCTGTTTGATTGGATGAGCCAAGACCAATTATGGATGTGGGATTACTTTGCTTAAATCACTGACATATAGATAGATACTGGACTGCTAGTCGGTGGATAAAAAGTGAGGCCATTGTGATAAAAACACATTAAATTATTTGAAATATTGTATTAAAATGAAGAAAATAAATAAATATAAGTTGTCACAAAACAGCTCCTTTCATTTTGCCCTACATTTTGAGTATTTATCAAAAATACTTCCGACATTGAGCAGCCCGGGGCCGGAAGAAAGAAAGAGTCAGATATAAAAAAACATGTCCTACTTTGTCTAACATATGCATTTGCATGGGGGAATGAATAAATATCTTGCTCTTTCTTCATTCCCCCATTTCGAACCAAATTTGATCTCACTTTTAAAATGATTTTTTGTACGGGACCAGCAGTCCAGTACTTATATGTCAGTGGCTTAGATCGATCAGCCTGCGCCTAGCTAGTGTATGTAGGCATTGGCAGAGCAAACGTTAAGTGCTCAGAGCAGAAACGTTAGATAGTTAAATATGCCCTGCCAGTTTGATTAAGATTATATGTTAAGGAACCGCGTTCAATGAAGAGCCCTGCAATTATGCTAAGCTAAACCACTGATTTACTTCATGTGAGAAATTCCTCGACCTTGTCATGCTTGATGTGTATGCATGTTTTTGATTGTTTAAGGCCCGTTGAGTCATTCAAGAAATGCTTTGCCTCTTCCTTTTACCATCTCTTAAGAATCCCTCGTAAGTGGCTGTTAGAGGTATCACAGAAGGATTCCGTCCTATGAAGGGCTATTCTGCCCTTTGTTTTGCAAGACCATCACTTATTTCGTTATCTGCATAGCCTTTTCTTCTTCTTTTCAGGAATCCACATGAGGATGACTTCATTATTCCTTGCCAGGATTTGATAGATTGCGCAGACACTCCCGTACAATTTTTGAGTCAATACAGAACTTTTGTTTCTTAGAGCTCATTAATTGTCCGGGAGGATGTACATAGTAGTATTCACGATGCGTCGAAAACGTGGAAGTCGTCGCAAATCGAAAAAAAATAGTTCGACGTCGAAGAACATTTATATGAATTTGACATTTACGTATTCTGCGACAACTTCCACGCCTGAGAGCATGTTTATCGTCGAAAAATCGTAATTCTTCGACTGTCAGCTCAATCAGCTGATTGATTTGTTAGAAGTGAGGTTAAAGATTCGTGAAAATATAAAATAATAAAGCAGAAATAATAGCGCGTTGATGGAGCCAAAAAGTGTGTTAATGGAGCAAAAGCAAAAAAGCGTGTTGATGGAGCAAAAGCAAAAAAGCGTGTTGATGGACAAAAAACTTAGTAATCGTGGGACGCGATGGAGTCCAAAGGACACAACAATTTTATTGGACTATATTATTGAGAAAATAAAAGAAAATCCGGAAAAGTTTCAAGCATGCTTCTATTTTTTAAAACATCTTTTGAAGTAAATTAAAATTTCGTTTGTCGTACAGAAACCAGTTGCCTCTAGCTCTACATTTTAGAATGCTGTGAAGGAAAATAAAGCAATTTTATACCATCATTCTTGGAAAAGTATGCGCGACAAGATGAGAAACTTAAAGATGAAATACAAAGTTGCGATTGATGGGCGAAACAAAACAGGACAAGGGGTGTTGGAATCATCAGGGGAAAAATCTGTGAAAGGTAACGCACTAAAATAAAATAATTTAACAATTAACTTTTCATTTCATTTTAAATCAGATTATATAAACAACATTTGCCCATTCTTTGATGAACTAGACGACATTTTTGAAAGCAGGGCAAATGCAAACATTGACGTTGTTTACGATTCCGAAAGCAATTTTCCGGAGTTGTTACAGGTGGCTAATGATTGTTGCGAGTATGAGTATGTTGTGGCTGAAGGAGGACTTGACAATTTAACCCAAATAGACGAAGGAGTAGCTGAGTGTAGTGCAATTGAAAATGTGCCACATCTTGAACATTTCGCAGATTCTTCAGCTCCAAAAGCCGATGAACTCCCACAAAGCTTCACAACATTCAAAAAGCAGCTTGAAAAGAGCGCAAGGAAACGAAAACAAAATTTCAACACTACCAGTACAGTTTCGTACTTGTCGGATATACAAAAAGAAAGGGTGAATTTTAATAAAATAAAATTAGAGGCGGATCAAAAAACTCAAGAAGAAAAGTTAAAATTAGATTTAAGAAGAATAGAATTCAATGAACAAATTGAAAGAAGGAAAATATGTATTGAAGAAAATAAAGAACAACTTGAAAGCAGGAAAATATGTATTGAAGAAAGAAAAGTAGAAATAGAAGAAAAGAAAGTAGCGTTGGAGAGAGAAAGAATAAAGGAAGAAATGCAGGTTAAATTGAACGAAATAGAAAGCCAAAAGGAAATAAAAACGTTAAGAATTGAAAAAGAAATAGAATTAAAAAAATTTGAAATCCAAATGAAACACAAATATAATAAATCGACGTAGTTTTAAGAAAGAAAGAAAATACGAATTTATAATAAAAAACAACAATGGATGCTGTTTAATTTATTGAATCATTTCTGAACATTAAATCCAATATAGTTATTCTTTTCTATTGTGCAAAACTGTTACCATTCCTATCGTTGTATTTATTTTGAGAATAATCGCTTTCATCACAAACTTGGTTGCTTTCATCATTTTCGAACTCGAGATCGTCATCTGGAATATCCAAAGCAATGTTATGTATGATGCAGCACACTGTTATCCACTGACAAGCATATGTTAATTGATTATTATCGGTTAGTCTTATTTTCAGTTCCCTTAAGCTGGGAAAACGCTTTTTTAACATTCCAAAACAATGTTCCACTCTTACTCTGTAGGAGCTGAATTTTTCATTGAAAGATTTCCTTTTTTCGTTTGTACTTTCATGCGAGTTTCTCTTAAATGGTGTAATTAATGTTGTAGATAATTTATATGCACTATCTCCCACCAACCATTGCATGTCAGAAAAAAAATCATTTGACGGTGTTGACAATGAACAATTTGAATAAATCCGGCTATCATGCACGCTTCCTGGATATCCAGTAACCAGATGACGAATTTTTTTCTTATGGTCGCAAACTATTTGCACTTTCAATGCATATTGTTGTTTTCTTGAAAAATATGATTCGGGATCTCTCGTTGGTTTTTCTCCCAATCTGATTTCAGTGCCATCAACGTATCCAATGCAGAATGGTAATTCATGTAAAGTTTCATCGACAATTGTAAGTCGCTCAGACTTTGAAGGCCAGAACAAGAATTTTCGTTTTGTAATAAAACAGCTTTGAAAACTCGCTTTGTAATTTTTGTGATAGTTCCTCCATCTCCCACACTACTTTTGAAATTAAAGCACCTTCGCCGCTGCTGCCCAAACGATACAGTGAAATAATTAATTGTATGTATTTCAATAGGGATTTGTTTGGTGCTATGAGGCCCATGAAATACTGGATCATATTTAATTTCCTCCATGACTTTCTGAAACTGGAACCAGGTCAATCGTGTGATTTGTTTAAATCGAAACTCATCTAAATGTGGGAGGATGTCACAACAAGTTTTTCGAGATTTTTTAACAAGTCCAGGTTGAAAAGACTCACAATTTCAACCTGGACTTGTTAAAAAATCTCGAAAAACTTGTTGTGACATCCTCCCACATTTAGAGGGTTTCCGAAATACTCCACATGTTATTAAATTTTCAAACAAACTTCCAATAATAAAATCTTCCTCTTCATCGTTCGTTGTCTCTTCAATATAATGAATTAAGAGATTATTAACCGTATTATTAATTAGAGTTTCGATAAAGGTCATGGCTAAAAGGTCATAGACAAAAAACCCAGAATCGCCAGCAACGAAATGTATAAAAATGGGTTCACAATAGTAAACCCATTACATTTTCAAAAAATCAGCCTCCTAAACCATGTAGTATAGAAGTTATTATACTGTATGTAAGTATTGATGTGTGTATTGATTTTTCTTGACTTTTATTTTATCACTATCACATTAATACATATTTTAATATGTATAATTATTAATAATCTTTGTATATTTATGTATATGTGGGATTTGTTGGGGTGTAGAGAAATCACAAATGAACAATTTTAATCCGTTTAATGCAAGGTTCATACAATAATTAGAGAAACGCGGAACAGTAAATATGCACTCACGGCGAAAATACTTCTCAGATAGGAATACAGCGTTTTTAGTCGATAAATAAATTAAATTAAACAGCGTAGCTCAGCTTAGCGAACGACCGATATCCTTAAAGGATCGACTGCAACTGCAAAAACGCAAAGCGAGACTCCATATAAAACAAAAGCGAGACTCCATTTAAAAACAAAAGCGAGACTCCATATAAAACAAAAGCGCGACTCCATTTAAAAACAAAAACGACTGCCATCAGGGAAAAGGCGACTGGGTTTTATAGGTTTCCTTCTTTGTCGAGTTCCCACATATATATTGTATATTCTTCTTCTGTGTGTGTGCATGTGGTGTGTGTGTGTGTGTATGACTGAACAACGTCAAGTTGTGCATATAATATATAAAAAAAAACATGATAAGGTGTTTATATATTTTTTTAATTGTGTTCAATATCCAAACATACAGTATCTAAAAATCTTGCAGGCTGGAGCAAATCCCCTTCATATCTGGCCCAAGCAAGAAAATATACAATGCTAATGATGTGGGCACAACTGCCTCACGTTCGGCGACCATGAATGCAGCTACAACAGTACTCCTTGATACATTGGCCATTGTATAATATGTAGCAGTAATAAGTTTTCGCCATTACATGTCTAGACTTAATTCGGCGTAAGTCAAAAAGTTAAAAAATCCACTTATTAGCAAACGTATGATCAGAATGAGAAGATGAATGTATTAATATAACAACAAATGAAAAATAGAAGTTTAAGCAAATGCTCACTTCGTAATAATATTTTTTATATTTACAGACCCCAAAGAGTTCATAGAACACAATAAGATTTTTCAGAATCTAAAAAATATTTATTATTGTTTCATTAATATAAACTATTTAGTATACAAGGTCGTTTTTGCAGTAAATTATTATATATTTTTGATGTACATATTATGCCTTTAAAAACGGCACATATGAAATTTCTGGCGATTCTGGTTTTTTTTTGCCATCTCTTTTGCGTTTAATGCTCACTCTTGGCATGATTATCAACTTTTTCTTCTAAACAATTCCAAATACAGAAAAAATGGCAAATGCAGTAATGACGTTTATACGTACATAATAAAAATGGCAAATGCACAAATGACGTTTATACGTTCTTCTTCTTATTCGACATCAATTTTGATGATTTCGATAGAGACGGAAAAAGGTCGTTCAGAATCTGGACCTTTTCGACGTTTTCGATCTGCGACGATTTCGACGTCTTCGACACATCGTGAATACTACCATTTATTTATATTGTATAATAGCTCTTCCAAGTCCTGACACTCAATAGTTAGTCTCAGATTCTAAACATTCTCCGAGAATTTTGCACTCTCTGAACATCAGCTGCTGAATTGTAAGACATCACAATAAGCGCTAAGATAAATACATATATCACTTTTTTAAGGAAAATACGGAATATTGAGAAAGTAGAAAATACTTAATTCTGCTATCCTGCGCAGTTAGAAATTAAATCGTAGGCCAAGGAATTACAAATATCAAAAACACTTCAAATAAACAAATTTATTAGGTTGTGAAAGCTCTTTAAAATTCTGATTGCCACAACGGCTGTACTACGCAATTTCCACCGATCATTATTCACTGGATTTGTAGGTTTTAGTAAAATAACAGTTTTTACAGCGGCTATGATTTTTGGTCAGTAGTTTATAGCCACTCCACTATAGTGGCTACTAGTGAAATTAGTAGAATAGGACCCATTATATGTACTACTCAGAGTTATATTAAAAATAAAGGCATAGGTAATTGTTTTTAATGAATTCAAAATAATAAAGATAAAAACAGTAACAATCAACAAAGTAACTTAACGAAATTCACATGGGCTTAAACTCATCCATGATACCATTTATTTAAGGGTTAAGAATTCTTTGTTATTTGAATTTATATTTAATGCTTTGTACTGTTTCGTTCGGGTTGCCAAGCACATACATATGTACCTACTGTTCGAAATGTGAATGTGGCAGGAGTGAGGTTGCAATAACTGTAGTGTAGATGGTCCTGAGATAATCCAACCTAACGATGTCAGTTGGGCTACTGGTGATTTATTAGGTCCTTTAATGATTGGGCCTTTTAGTAATTCGCCATATAAATCAGATCCAATAATTATGTCGATTGGTCCTGGCTTGTAATAGGATGGGTCAGCCAGTGGGGATTCTTGTAAGTGTGGCCATTGCTTTGGATTTGAAGGTTCAAATGGAATTATACCAGTAAGTTTGGGTAGAATTAGTGCATGGATTGTTAATTCAAATAATGACGAAAGATGTGGATTGAGTTGAAGAACTGTGATTCCTCTTGATTTGCTGGTTTTATTATTTATCATGTTCAATGATAGTGAGCCTGCTTGCTGTGGAATTTGAAGCTGCTGAACTAAATTTTCTGTTACTAATGAGATTTCCGAGCCTTGATCTAATAAAACTCGAGCTTGCAGACGGTTCCCATACTTGTTCTTGACATTGATAGTGGCAGTAGGTAAAAGGACTGCTTGCTTTACTGTTGATGAAAACTATGCGTGGTGTGGTTTACCAGCTTCGGTGTATCTTCAGTTGTTGTTGCAGCAGATGTGGCAGGTCCATTAGCTTTGTTGGGTCCAGATAAGTGTATAGTGTATAGTTGCCAACCGTCCTGTTTTCCCAGGACATGTCCTGCTTTTTGTGGTGTCCTGGGCTGTCCTGGATAGTTTTTAAGCATCGTCCTGAGTTTTTAAAGAGTCCTATTAAGCACCTATATTTTAAAATTCGCGCGCCACTACTCTCTCCAATCGTCTTGTCACTGTGCTCGCGCCGCGCGTGTGTAAACGTTGTTCATTCTTTTTAAAACAAAATAGCAACGTGCACACTGGTTGTTGTCTCTTTCGCTCTACTAGTGGTACGCACTAGAGCTCTTTCTTTCTAGCATAGATATAAACATACAGAGCTAAAGTGAGACCTAAGAATTTGTCCTATTACGTTTGCCTAAGTCTTAGACTTGATTATTTTATGATTAAAAACATCATTCCTCGATTTGATTCGGTAATTTAGTAACTAAATTTTAGTTGAACACCTTAATAAAAAACGTGATTTCTATTCGTTGTTTTATTGACCGTGTTTTCAGTGGAATATAACTATAACAATTAGGTACTGTTTTTATACATATATAGTCCTGGCTTCAAACCGAAATGTCCTGGTATTTCTACGTTCAAATCCTGGATTTCAAAGTTTGGAGATGGCAACCCTAGTATAGTGTCGTGTGGTGAGTTTGAGCACATTTTAGGCACCGTGTTGAGGAGCGACACTTTGACACTAAGTGAGATCTTAGGCAGTTGTAACATAGCCGATGTTGATTGATTACATCCCTTCGTTTCATGGTTGTCATCTGTTGGTAACGCGGGCAGCGAGCTAGATAATGTTCCTCACTACAAAGCACACACCTATCCGTTCCGTTAGCACTAGGTTCGCCATTCTGACCAGTAAAGTGGGCACGAGCTGATGGCGGACGCGGATTAAGCGATGGTTTTTCTGAATGTGAATGTTCATACGCCTTTAACGTCTGGATTCTAGTTTCTAAAAATGTTTGAAGCTGCGACCATAATGGTGAACTCTTGGTGGATCCGAGTTCTTGTTCCCATGCTCTTACGGATTCTGAATCCGGTCGTTGGACTGTCAGGAAGACGAGAAATGAATACCAGTAGTCAACTGCTTGTTTTAGCATTCTCAGGGTCCTTATTTCTTGAGTGATTAAATTGTAGAGCTTTCTAGTTCTATTCCACATTCTTTTGAGAGTTTCCGTGTTCCGAATAACGATGCGAGTGAAGAATGGACTAACAATCGTGGGTTCTCATGCCGCAATACTACTAGAGTTTAACCATTAAAGTTAAAAGTTAGCGGCTTTTTCTTGATCGACATACTTCTTCAATAGGGGGTTGTTCCCAGTCTTATCATTAACAGTTAAAAATTCTCTGCTACTAACTCTGTATTCCCGAGTATCTGAGCTGCAGATCCTGTCAGACAATTTTTTAAGTATTGCAGTTTAACTTCTGGTGGGATTGTAGAATCGTTGATTACAACCGACGAAAAGATTCCTTTAAATGATAGCCATTTTGATAGTGTACATACCATCAAACTTAGGTAGTTCCAACCGGGACAATCGTGCACATCGAAACCCTGCTGACATTGAAGCTGGTGACCGATTTGGTGATGATGCTCTGGTACTGGTTTTTTCAGCAAGTTTGTCAGCAAGCGCAGTCAGTCTAATGACAGTGTCCAAATAGCTGTCCCGAGTCTGCTTGAAAAGTTCTTTCTTAAAATATGACCGCCTTTTTAAACCTCTTTCGTCTAAGAAGGTATCAACTTTCGACATTCCGAGGCTGATTGCGGAATGTTTAGTGCTAAACTGTTGCCACTGGTCTCGAAGTTCCTCTAACCATGATGAAATTCCTTGTTGAGAAAGATTATCTTCATTAATGCTGAGGCTTTTTGATTGGACGGTCATGATGAATTCGTGATAAAGTTGTTGTTCGTCTATTCGACGATGAATATGACTCTTCCTCATATTCTACCTTATACCTTTGCACTTTCACTATTAATAATAATAATAATAATAATAAATTTTATTGGTATCAGTACAAAGATCGAGATCTTAAATGTACAAAATCCGGATGGTACAATATTTTTAATGCAAACTAGATAAACAGTTAAAACTAAGAAAAGATAGAAGAGAAAGAAAAGAAAGAAAAAAAAAAAAGAAAAAAAACTAAGCAAGATATACCTATTATTCAACCCATGCCCAAATGTGCAGAAATTAAATCACATCAGAAGATTGAAGCAATTTAAAGAAGGATCCGTTGGACGTCGTTCTCTGGATATTCGGGGGCAGTAGATTCCAATCCCGCACACACTGGACAAAGAAAGAGCGCTCGCCGAAGCTAGATTGGAAATGAGGAATTAGCAAGTTAAGATGCCGAGATGAGTTCAAAAATTGCAGTTCCTCAAAGAGATACGGCGGCTGTTGAACGTGCACCACTTTGTGCAGAAATTTCAGTCTGCGATGCTTCAAATAGGTAAGCAGAGGAAATCCCAGGAATTGAGTGACGTGCTCAGATATGTGACAGTGCCTAGTCAATTTGTAAATGAAGCGGACCACATCGTTGAAGGCTACAGCTAATCTTCTTTTGCATGTCCCGTCTAATGATGGGAAAACCACATTGCCATAACAGAAGTGCGGCATAATGAGAGCTGTAGCCAGCCGTTTGCGAAGGGTTACGGATAGGATGTTCGACCGTACCCACAATTGACGTAAGCAACTATACACTTTACGGAGAATGGAACTAACATGATCACAACAAGTCATTTTGTTATTCAGGACTACTCCAAGGCTCCTAACTGTATTAGCGTAGTCAATGCGCCTAGCATCACATATAACCGGTGGCAGAGAGTCAGCAGGAATTCCATTTCTAGAGATAGCGAGTGCGCTACATTTAGATGGATTTAATACCAAACCATTGAGTACGCTCCAGTCATATATGCGGCCCACGTCATCATTGACACGACATACACAGTCCTCGATCAAGCCTAAGGGACGACTCAAGTAGACCTGCACGTCATCAGCATAAACATGAACAGAAACATCTTTCACCACGTTAGGAAGGTCATTAATATACAGGCAGAAGAGCAGCGGTCCTAAGATCGAGCCCTGCGGCACACCACAACAAATATTTTCAGGAACAGAGGAAGTGTCGCCAACTTTCACAAATTGACTACGTCCACGCAAGTAATCACCCAAAAGCCTAGTTGCAGTAGTCGAAAACAAGAATTGATTTGAGAGTTTACTCAGCAGCTTTAGGTGATCAATTGTGTCAAATGCTTTACTAAAGTCAAGCAGGGTCAAAACAGTAAGCTGGTCCTTATCCAAAGCATTGCGAACATCCGTAGTTACTTTTAACACCGCAGTTTCACAGCTATGATACCTGCGAAAACCAGACTGGCAAGGTGAGAGAAGTTTCATAGCATAGAGATAGTCAATCATCTGCGAGTACAACAGTTTTTCAAATACTTTGCTAAGATAACAAAGCATGCTGATCGGTCTAAAGTCACTAGGGACTGAAGCAGAACGTATCTTGGGGACAGGAATGACCAAAGCTCGCTTCCACCGTACCGGAAACCGGGATGTCGTGATGCAGTGATTGATGATGTGCGTAAGGACTTTGAGAATGCATGGCAGTATCATTTTTAGAAACCGAGGGGACAGCTCATCAGGACCAGTGGCATTTGACTTTATGGACAGCATTGCCAACGACACTTCACATTCAGCAACGCATTGGAAAGTGAATCCCTCACTACAGGAAACTTCTCGAGGTATATCAGTGGATATGGTGGGAGAGCTTTTCACTATGAAAAATTGGTTGAGTTCATTAGGATCAATATCCACAGACGATTCCTCCTTGCCATATATACCCAGCTTCCGTATGTTAGCCCACAATTGTTTCGGTGGTAGGTCAGGGCCTAATTTATCTGCAAAGAAAGAGTTCTTCGCGGACTTTATTAAGTAGTTCACTTTATTGCGAACTTTTTTATATCTTACGTGCAATTCATTAGAGCGAGTGGACTTATATCGCAGAAGGAGAAGGTCTCGCTCAGACATTGCATCGTGTATTTGCCTCGACAACCAGGGACATCTGCCATTACGTACCGTCTTATTGCGAAGAGGGACGTGCAGGTTAAAAAGGTCCATTAACAGATTGTTAAAGATAGTTATCTTATCGTCAACTGAAGGATAACCATATATACTCTCCCAGGGCAATTGAGAACAATCGCGCACTAGTTGTTCAAGATTTACATTTTTATAGTCACGATAAGCGAGAACGGAAGTAGAAGGCGGGGGTTCGAATTGAAAGCTATAAGACAGAAACAGAAAATCATGGTCAAAGTCACTTACAGGGCTAATTTGGTTGTGGAACAGAACCTTATGAGAGTCAGTAGTCAAGATGTAATCTAGCTGCGAGGGATTTGAGGTATTAAAGTAAGTTGGTAAAGAATTTATAACGCTTAGACTAAGAGAATCAGTCATATTTCGCATAACAGTCGTCATAGGACAGCAGCTCAACGCGTTGACATTAAAGTCGCCACAGATGATTACATTATGAGTGCTAAGCACCGCTGAAGATATGCAACTCTGAAGACGAAAAGCAGATTCTTCATTAAAGCTTGAGGGTGGGCAGTAGACACTAATAAGAATACATTTATCATGTTCAGAGGAGAGTTCTATACAAATGAATTCAATTTTATCAAGGCTGTCCGAGGTGCAGACCACCCGAGCCCTCAAAGACTGGCGCACATAAACAGCAACCCCACCACCATTGCGACCTATGCGATCATTCCTAAAAATTTTGTAGTCCGGAAGATTGACTACATTAGAAATAACATTGTCATTGAGCCATGTTTCAGTCACCAGAATAGCGTGCACTCTCGACCCATTGAAAACATCCTGCAATATATGCATCTTGTTACGCAAGCTTCGAGCATTAAAGTAGCACACGTTAAGCCCAACAGTATAGGATGCAAAAATATTCAGAAGCGCTCTCATTCCGTCCAGCGGCGAGAATCCACTACCAGCAACCATGGACAAACGAACTCCAACGGATCCGCAATTCAGGTCTGATCAATGGATGTAGCATGCACATTTGAGGCAGTGGATTGAAAAATAAAGGAAGTAGAGCCATTGAATAATTAATTATGAAAGAAGAAAGAAGAGAAAAAAATAATAATAATAATAAAAACAATATAAAAAGAGAAAAACAAAATAAAACAAAATAATTAAATGCAATGAAAGAATAATAAGAATAATTAAAGATAGAAAGAAAGACTAAATGAAATAAAATAAAAAGAAAAGAGTGTTAGAGAGCGAAAAAAGTAACAGCTAATAACTAATAACTATAGTTAACAAGACCATCTATTGAGCAGTGCCTTCAAGTCCCAGCATTGAAATAGAAGCATCCGGTGCATGCAATGTTGGAGTAGGAGCCGGTGATACCACAGCGTTCGAGGATGAAGCCAGGGTGGGCGACGCAGCAGCCGTCAAAAATGTGCCAGGTCCAAGTAACGCATTTTCAACCTCCATAGTAATATGCTTTAGCGCCTCCACTGAGGGAACGTGGATTGGCGACTCATCAGCATTAACTCGCACAAAGGTCTGTCCATTACGAGTGAAAACAGAGTGAACTTTACCAGTAGTTTTTAATCTGAGCGCGTCCCGGAAAATGCGATGATGGTGTTTCGTAAGGCTTTCGAAAACATTAACGTTGGCATCAGAGGAGAAATTTGGGTGTAACGCTTTCAGTTTGACTCCTATTGTAGTATTAGCAATTCACCCCTTATCCGGCTCGAAGGACCAGAAAATGTTCGAAATGTGAATGTGGCAGGAGTGAGGTTGCAATAACCGAGGTAATGTTTCTTTAACGAAATTCATAACAATGCTGAAAATTGTATGATGACACAAACGGTGCGTCCCTAGGCGGTGAATCTCCGAAAAAGTGTAGTATGACACACACGGTGTGTCCGTAGGCCTTGCAATGAAGGACCATATGAGTTGAGCACCTGAGTTCGCACTTCAACAATCTCGAAACAAATGTAGTATGACACACACGGTGTGTCCCTAGGCCTTGCAGTGAAGGACCATATGGTTTGAATAACCTGAGTTCGCACTTGAAAAATCTCCGAAAAAGTGTATTATGACACATACGGTGTGTCCCTAGGCCTTGCAGTGAAGGACCGTATGTATTTGAGAAATTTGTAAGGTTAAGTCTTTGTCTTCCTAATTCACTATGAACTATCTTAGAAAGCACTGAGTTCGCACTTGAACCACGAGAGAAGTTATTTGATGATCTTGATATTCGCTAATATTTCCGTCTCAATGGGTAAGATGGTAATTTCAAGAAATCAAGACTTAATGAACACTCTTTCTAGAACTCTTCTTTTACTTTTTTGTAGCTTATCAGAAGAAAGAAACAAAACTCGGCAAAGGCTACTTATAAGGCAGATTTTCGTGGGAAAACTTACTCGGCAAAGCCTACTTATAAGGCAGATTTCAGTGGGAAAACTTACACCTGACTTGTACTTATTAATTTAAATGTTAAGAAAAAGATGAAATTCACTGTATTTACTAGCATAAACTTTCCTAGTAACACAGTAACACTTGACGTGTTTTTTTTTATATCATATTTTATACACCTACTAATATAATTTTATTTTTTTCGGAATTAAAAATGGAATAATACTTAAAAATATATTAAAACTCCCAAAAAATTTCATTTAGGTATCCACATTATTGCAAATGTATGAGGAATATTAAGAGTAGATGAATCGTATAAAGTAATTCATTTTCCCAATTAAGTGCTCTCTAACCCTATTTCAATACCATCGTTCGAGTTAAATCAATTGAAATCTATTTGGTCTATCTCTGCATTGCATGATATGTATTATTAGGCTGATGTGGAGAACCTTCTGGGGCTAACATACATATTTATCATTTATTTAAATTACACCCTATTTGTATGACTATATGACAACGGTTCTCTCTTTGATCATAATTCATTTGTAAATTCAATTTCCACCCCAACATTGTTTCTGTCCACTCACAATACCTAATTCCAATTGCTTTAAGTGGATTACTTTAGCTTATGACATGAAAACTAATTTTGAATAATTTAGCACTGCCAATGACAGCTGAGCATTTTAAATTCTTGGCATTGGGAATGAGCTAATGAGAATTCAATGTGATTTTGGGAATGACATTTGTTAATAAGCAGTAAGTATCTAGAACTATGTAGAAAGTCATTTTCAAGCTTTAATTAATTGATTTGGATTTTGTATGTTGTTCTACGGGCAGTACGCATCATATATAGTATACATATGTCCACATGTAAATCTTTGTATAAACATTGTATATTTAATGTTTTGCAAGGGAAACATTTCTATGAGAAAATAAAAATATGTAGGTATGTAGGTAGTAGGTACCTATTTTAAAATATTTACATAAACATATGTACATATTTTTCTAAAAGTAAAAGCGAAAACTTATTGAAGTCATATTCTCGCAGTGACTACAACCATAGAATAATAAAGACAAGAAGTCTCATCTAGAACAACGAAGTGTAACGCTGTTCTAGAACGACGCCTCCTAACTTTACCTCCTAAAGCTTTATCAGATCAAAGTGGTTGTTCACTTTGCTACCCTATGACGCGAAGTGCCGCTTTCAGATGACGAAAAAAGTTTTGAACTAACACGGTGTAAGTGTAGAACAGAGGAGGTAAAGTAACGCTGGTAATGCAAACAACAAGGAAAGAGTTATTCTTTTTTCTTTAAGCTGCGTGCGCTATAGGCCAGTCAATAAAGCCTGTGATGCTCGATAATTAGCGGTAGTTTGATTTTTTGATATGATGTTGGGGAGGTTGAAAAGTAAACCTATAAAATTTTTCAACCCTCTGGGGTGACCGCTAAGGGATGAAAAGGGTGAATAATAAATAATTATCCATCTTATATTAAAGTTTCAACCTTTTTTGTTTACTGCAAAATGAAAAGCAATTTGCCCGCATCGCGCTAAGTAAAATTCCAGACGAAAAGGTCGTGTGGAGGCATTTATGGCAGATGATTGCGGGGACGGCGGGCGGTGAGCGAGAATTCGTGCGAGGCAGCCAGCGAGCGCTTGTGCGCGCGGGGGTTTTTGGTTGCGAGGGGTCGAGGGTGATGCTCGAATTGCGTGGAAGGGAATCGCCGAGTGGCGCGCGCCGTCAGGGGTAAGATGGATCGTATCGATCGGGAGGGTGTGTGCGGCCGCGCCGCTGAGCTGCGTGTCGAGCGAACGAATCCATCTTACCCCTGACGGCGCGCGCCTCTCGGCGATTCCCTTCCACGCAATTCGAGCATCACCCTCGACCCTTAAAAGATTGGGCACCTGAATTGAAGGAAACATCGCTTATATTTGATGAGATGGCCATTAGGCGAGAATTAACATATGACAGCAAATTAGATGAAATCGTATCGTTGGCTTTGTTAATAAAAATGAATTTGCAAAACATATATGTGTTTTTATGGTTCGAGGAATATTCTCAAATTATAAATGCATAATTTCTTATTACCCTACTGATACAACTATTTCTGGAGAAAATCTTTTGAACAAACTTCTGCTCAATATAAGCTATTGTGAAGATATTGGCTTCAATACAAGAAGTATTACGTGCGATCAAGGCTCTAATTAAAAGAAATGCTTTTGTATTTTAAAAGTATTACATTTCAAGGTGACAAACAAGCTTATTGGGTTAGGGGTGTAATCCAAAGCATAAGATCCCTTTTGTTACTAAGCGATAATTTGTTAATGGAATTTCCCAATCATACTTTTATTTTAACATACAAATTTAATATGGATCCAATAGAAAATTTGTTTTCCTAAATACGCAGTAAAGGAGGATTCAATAAAAACCCATCGTTGTATCAAGTTAACCATATTGTAGCACAAATTATGTCGCATAAATTGCTCTGTTCCTCCACTGCTTCAAATTGTGAAGAAACTGTTGATGATTTCTTTATCTCCAATGAAATAATTAATTCATTTACACCAAATGGTGCAGAAATTGCTACTGCAGATTGCACAAACCACGCGGATTTAAGCGAAAATACTTATCAAGAAGAGGAACACCAGGAAAGTTTTCAACTGAATGTATTTGATGAAGATATCACATGTGAAGACCAATCTTTAAGATATTTTGTTGGCTTTATCATTTTTAAATTTTTAAAAAAACAAATAAATTGTAATACTTGTGAAAACATTATGAAAAAATCTGGCGAAGAAATTTCATTTCAAAAAGATTCAGAAACATTTTTGTTTTATAAAAATTATTCCAACCAAAACGATTTTGGCAAATTACAACCACCAACCGATTATTTCTTTGAATTATGTAAATTTCATTTAAAAATTTTTAAAACCGAAATTGTTCAAGCAGGTCAAAAAAATATAAAACAAAAAATTGTAAGTTTGTGCATTTCAGAAGCTAACAATTCTGAATTATATAATAATTGGTTCGCTCCTTGAAAGTGGTTGTTTCGAACATCGAGTTAATGTTCTGAATTATTTTATTATTAGTTTATTAAGGAAGTTTTGTATTTGGGAAACAGCAAAAAACATAAAAACAAACATCTCGCTGCACCCAAAACTACGAATTATCAATGAATAGCAAAATAATTGTTGTTGTTTGCATTACCAGCATTACTAGGTTCAGCTTATATATTCTACGAAGACATGACGCAACCGATTCTCAGTATTTTTCATACAGGGTTACTTCTCCTCTGTTTTACACTTTTTCTCATAGCGCACGCAGCTTAAAGAAAAAAGAATAACTCTTTCCTTGTTGTTTGCATTACCAGCGTTACTTTACCTCCTCTGTTCTACACTTACACCGTGTTAGTTCAAAACTTTTTTCGTCATCTGAAAGCGGCACTTCGCGTCATAGGGTAGCAAAGTGAACAACCACTTTGATCTGATAAAGCTTTAGGAGGTAAAGTTAGGAGGCGTCGTTCTAGAACAGCGTTACACTTCGTTGTTCTAGATGAGACTTCTTGTCTTTATTATTCTATGCTACAACACATCCTTTATTCTCATATTTACTACAATTGAATTATTGCAATTACGTATTTAAAATATTCGACGGGTACGGGTGCAAATTATTACAAATGCAGCAAAACTTCATCAATTATATGTATATGTAAGATTAGTAGCGTAATCTAATCTAATCTAATCCAATCCTTAAAAACAAACAGAGCCTAGATTTTGTCACACACAATTTCTGTGTTAAGCTTCATCTTGGCCTGCTAAGAAATGCTTCTAGTAAAGAGGACACAAACTTTGTTATATACATATGCATAGATTATATAAGTACATGAACATTGAACAGATAGAAGCTCAATTTTTGAAGGAAAAACGTAAGAAGATTTGTGATTTCGTATCCTTGGTTGTACTAAAATACTCTCCGGAAGTATTTAGGGAGCATTTTAGGTTAACTCGTGAAACTGGCCAGGTATTTAGGTATAATGCTTTGAACTTTGAACCTCTATTATTAATAAAACTTAATGCTGGATTAGCATCTAATAGAAAGATTTGCATAATTGCGGATAGCTGTTAATGCTTAGAAGACCGAGAACATGTTTTAAGAAGGCTCTATTGCTTACGCTTTGGACTTTGGTCAAACAAGAGAGTTTTCGTAGAATAACTGGCAGATTCGATAAAAGGAGAATTACGGCACACAGCTTTTTCTCGAGTGTATGTCGTATTTGTTATAATTATCAACAACATTTTATGAAGTGACCAACAGGTTTAGAAGCGGACAATACTGTTGAAGAGTTTAAATCATTAGGGAGATTCCCAAACGTAGTAGAGTATGTTGACGGAACTCACAAATTATAGGGCCAGTAAATGACCACTCATATGATAATAGGAAAGGTGTAAAACCGATTATCTTGCAAGTTATTTGTGATTAAAACTTCAATTTATAGATATGTATGTAGGATATTTTCGTACGCTGACCAGGTTCCGTACATACAGTGGCGGACAGTAAAATATAGGTGTGACATAAAAAAACCATGAAAGTAAGCAACTGAATGTGTTAGTATATGAAAGCATAAACTTTTATTTTTTATAATTTATTAACAATGTTTAACTACAACAAAACTAGATTCTACAAACAAACAATATAAGAAATTCATATACTTTAAAATTATTAACTTGCGTCCACCTTTCGCCGTTCACATTTACGTGTCTCCTTTTATGAATTTCGCAAGCATTGGTATTTATATTCTTGGTATTATTTTTCTTTCAACATTTGGCAATAATATTCTCTATATACCGAAATTGGTCCCATTAAAATTTCAAAATAAAGTTCCACTCCTAGCTGTAAATTAAAGCTTAACATGTTGATATATGTAGGTAGATAAGATGTTCGACAAAAATAATAGAAAAAATAAAGTTAGTAGTTGTGAATTTTTTAAAGAGTATCTTGACAAATTTTCTTTAAATTTGTGGAACGTTATGGAATTAGAATTTACCCGAGAGCAAATTAGGCTTCCAATAGATAAAAAAGGAAGCACTTAAAATTATATGTTTAGGAATTGACGTATTAAGGGAATTCAGCATTTCATGAGTTTCAACGTGAAAAGATTTCGTAACCGTTAGAGCCCCAACAGACTAAAAAGTTTAAATTCTACTGAGACAAATATATTTCACTCTCACGAGCTATTAAAAACTATATTTCCCTCAATAAATTTTTACTTGACCCGAAACTTTTAACAGGTAATAAATTCGGGTAGGCCAACCCTTTTAGTGCATCGATCCATCCGGCTGTTATCTGTGAAGCGAAAAGAACCGCATCGGAAAGGCTGCGTAAGTTTATAAAATTATACGAAACAGATGTTCGTGTCCTTGTTGTAGCCTCGGCGCTTTTTCTAGATGGCTTGCGACCCCTTTGCAACGATAAAAGTGTTTTCTGCTCTTTTATGATTAGCCACCCCGGTGCTTTCCAAATTGCACGCTTCCATACTCCTATGAAATCAAACGTCTTGAGTCTCCTAATAATTATACATAGCTGCTGTCGAATAATAAACCTGAAAAGTGTGCTGTGAACGTTAATTGCTGTCGGAATGAAATGAGGATCTTTTCAAGTTTAACAGTCCAATCATGTTTGCTTTATGACCGTAAATGCTCCTTATAGCAAGTGCAACGGTGAGAGCTTGGCGCGTTGCAAATGTGCTTTTAACGTCGCGTTCTCTTCGCATGCATTTTACTGCTATATTTACCCGAAGCTCCAGGATAAAGTACTGGAACGTGAAAAGTTTCCGCTAAGCCCTGGCAAAGCTCGAAGAACCCCTCGGAGCCGCTCGGGAGACTCCAAGAATGGCTACATTCGTTGAGAGCCCTGCAAAAAGATCGTCGAGCTTTTAACCTTATGGAGAGCCCTCAAAATTTACCTCCATATCACGTAGCGCATAATTTTCTCATGATACGGTTATGAACCCGAGCAGATAAAGTCACTACTTGGGGCCCCGTAATCAAAAATGAAAATGTACGACATGTGGGGTAGGGGGCTACACCACAGGCTGCCAACTATTGGCTTGGTTGCACTGCGGGAAATAAATGTCGGACTATTAGAGATAATTTTGTAATAAGTTTAAAAGTTTAATTGGAGAAGCCGTCGAAGTACGGGCCCCCGTTTGTGGTTTTTCGGTGGGCGCTAAAGTGCCTGCTCGGGTTTGCTGCACGTATTTCAGGTAAAACTGGAAAGTGCACACCTACGAGAAGACTAAAGGTGAATTGGGCCTGGAATCAGGAGTAGCAGGCACAATTTCATCTTTAAATGCAATTCAAGTAGATGTATAAAAACTATGACGAGAGAACTTTTAAATTGAAAAAGGTGTCTCAAAAGTAATCGCGTTTAATTACTAATTGCATTTTTAAGGAAAAACTGACTGAAGTATTCTCATCCAACTGCTTCATATTATTTTAGATGGAGCTTTCGGCGTTTTTCTTGAGTTAAGATATTTGAAGCTAATGGTTTCATAGCAATGCCGGTTTTAGCAATACTGCTTCTCAATTCACATAAATGTGCAAAAAGGAAGGAAAAATCAAATAAAAACGGCAGCGTGTCCTTAGTTCACTTGAAAGAAGTGCAACTTTTTTGGCGATCTCTATTTCTTTATAATTAACTATACGAATGAGTCAGGAGCGTTTGAATAACCGTACTTAAGTTGAAGCGGAACATTTAATTTTTTTAATAATTTTGGTGAAAAATTTGTTTTCTTGGAACCATTTATCGAAGTATTTATGTTTGAAAATTGATTTGATCGCGAGTGATCTTAGCGATGATTCAAGATGTCGGGGGTTTGTTAATTTTGAATTTAATATTGCTTTTCTTGCTTTGATTTCATGCATACGACATAAATTTATTTTCAGGTGAAGTGAGAAAACATTTTAAGACATAAATTATATCTTGGTGACAATACGAAACGATATCAACGAGAAATTCCAGGGACCGATTATAACAGTTATTATTCAAATTTTATATAAAAAATCATTTAGAAGGAGTGGTCCGATTTATAAAACACGTAGCAATATATGATCCGTTGGAAATGTATTTTCCATTAACATGCAAATTTTGAGATTTATAATTTTAACTGTAAAAAATTAAAAGTTAATCGTTATTTTTACTTTTTTTTTATAATCACAGCTTTATAACAATTATCGGCTAACTTTTAATAGCCAGATCAGGAATAAAAGTTATCAGATGATTTTTATTGTTTTAGATCGACAATAAAAGTTATCAGATGATTTTTATTTTTTCAATCAAGAATAAAAGTTATCAAGCGATTTTAATTTTTTTAGATCAGAAATAACAGTTATCAAGTGATTTTAATTTTTTTGATCACGAATAAAAGTTATGATGTGATTTTTATTTTTTAAGATCAAGAATAAAAGGTATCGAATGATTTATATTTATTCAGATTAGGAATAAAAGTTATGAGATGATTTTTATTTTTTTCGATCAGGAATAAAAGTTATTGGATGATTTTTATGTTTTAGGTCAGGAATATAAGTTATCATGCTATATACATTAATTAAAATGATTTTCAAACATTGTTATTTACCTAGTCCTCTATTCAGATTCAGAGCCGTTGATAGGTCTAGTTAAAGGTTACCAAGAAAATGTTCTCTAATAACGGGAAAATAACTCAAATAGATAATACTATATAGGATGATAACTTATATTCCTGACCTAAAACATAAAAATCATCCAATAACTTTTATTCCTGATCGAAAAAAATAAAAATCATCTCATAACTTTTATTCCTAATCTGAATAAATATAAATCATTCGATACCTTTTATTCTTGATCTTAAAAAATAAAAATCACATCATAACTTTTATACGTGATCAAAAAAATTAAAATCACTTGATAACTGTTATTTCTGATCTAAAAAAATTAAAAACGCTTGATAACTTTTATTCTTGATTGAAAAAATAAAAATCACCTGATAACTTTTATTGTCGATCTAAAACAATAAAAATCATCTGATAACTTTTATTCCTGATCTGAATATTAAAAGTTATCCGATAATTGTTATTCCTGATCGAAAAAAATAAATGTCAATTGTTAACTTTTATTAGAATATCGTAACAAAAGAAATCGTCATTATAACAGTTAAATTGTAATTTTTTTTTATTTTACTTATAACCGTTTCGTCCCTGAGAAATTCTTAATATTGAGGGTGAACTATCTGAACGAGTGTCCCTCCCAAGAAGAAGTGAATCGTTCCCAAACACCCATGAGTCCAGGGGCTTCGTCTATAATTTCCGAGGAGACTGATTCGCACCATAAAATCCTCCGCCAGAAATGTTTACGATCGCCGCGATGGTTCAACCATCGTCTTGCTGTTGAAATCGTGCAGGAAGAAAGAGCACCGCAGCCTGCGGTTCCGCCGCAAAAACGTCCAATTAGCGATCGGTTAATGTTAATGCCGCGGGAAAATTCCGGTGAAGAGAGGTCTGAAGTTTCCAATAATAATGTTAGTGAGGGTGAAAATCAAGTGAAGGTCAAGGAGATCACAAGAAAGCTCAACCGGGTGTCATCGGAGGAAGAAGCTAAAGTAATTTCGGCCTCTTCAAAGAAGAAACCTGATGCGGTAAGCCTGGTTTTTTATCACATGCTTTAATAAAATGTTGTAGGTAAGTAGGTACTTAGGTGTATTCATTAGAGCACAAAATAAGCAAAAATTCACAGTTTTTGACGGCAATCACTAGTTTCCGAAATAGTATATGTTTTTTTCTTTTACTATTCAATAAAAATGTCATTAATTTAATAGAACTTAATGTGTGTGTGTACTACCATAAAAATTGAATATATATAAAGACTGGTTTCTCTTAAAAAAATATTATTACAAAAGCGTTTTTTTTCGGCTCCACGACTATACAAAACCAATCGTCTCAGGAACTTATTGTTGACGTAAAGCTAAAGCGTTGTCTAAAAAAAAAACTGGGAGCAGTTTAAAACCACTTCCCCTCTCGGTCGTCAGCTAGCATCGTTTCTGTAAAAGACGCGTAATAGTTTGTAGTTTTATAACAAAGAGAGAACCCTTTAAGTATTGATAAATAAAATCCTCACAATTAAATCACTCCAATTCTGCTATGGCTTTATTTTTATGTAAATGAATTTGGCGACAAAAAGGAGGGGGAACAATAACTTGCCCGGGGTGCCAGAGCCAGTAGTTTCTGTATACATCATAACATCGGAACACAAAATTTATTCGTGTTATTTAAAATAGCGAATTATAAATAATGCTTTTTTATCATTCATGATTTGCCAATAACTGATTAAAAATAAATTATTCGAATAATATATTTATTATATTAATTATTCATATTAAGAGAATTTTTTTTGGAGTGATGCCCCCCTTTGCAAATAATAAAATATGTAAAAAGCTCAGCTTGCAATCTTATACCTATATTAACATTTTTTTTAAATATACGAAATGATTATATCACAATGGTCATTCAACGTTTTTTCTCAAACAATTTTTATCGAATTTCTTCAAGCCCTTGTAAGTAAATAATTGATTGTAATTATAACAAACATGTCTGCATTAAACGATTTAAGCTCTTTTAATTAATATCTTGCTGAAGGTATCCGTCGAAGCTTTTTATCCGATTAAAATATTAATCGAGCAGTACAAGCGTGGGTTTCAGCCTATAAGAATTTGAGCCAACGATTTTAACGAGATTTCCTACCGTTATGACACTTAATTAAATTGAACACCATCTCCGTTACACATATGTACGAATATGTGTTTACTTTCGAAAAAAGTGCTTATAGTTTGTAACTAACTTGTTTTCATGAGATAAAGACACTTTAGCAAAGGTCGTGCAACACAAAACTAATAATAAGTAAACTTACGAGTAAATGTTGGCATCTTCAAAACGAGTACTAAGAATTATGTTCTCTTGGAAATTTCCTGCTAAAGAACTTACGAAGCAAGGACTCTTTCATGTTTAAAATTTTAAAATTTAACTCTCTGCACATGTGGTTAAAATACCTGAGGTGGTGGCTAGACTAAGCTGCGTTAGGGATTTATACTTAATTGCTGTAAAATAACTCGAAGGATATCTTGAAATTCCTTAATGTCATCGACAAAGTAATATTAAAGAGCCATCTGAGGAATTAATTTTAGAGGATAAAACCTGTGCTTTAATGGCAGCAAATTGGAATATACCCACAGTGAGGGAAATTCATTTAGCCACACATATGTATATGTAGGTATGTATGTAATATTTCAAACATTATCACTTAAAACGTAAATTTGGTAACTCTATAATATACCTAACTCAATCACTAAATGTTTCAAAACTACATACTTCTTGTTTTTTTTGACGGAGAAGTTTAGTTGCTATTTATTATCTACAAGGCGGAAGAGTATAAGTTTTGTTTGGGTAGTGTTAATTTTTTCCTAGAAAAATGATTGGCTCGCAGCTATACAGGGTGTTTTGCTAAGGTCTGAACAGGGGTATGCCAATCGATTCTAAATGGTCTCCTGATCAACGTTTGTTCGGATACACCCCCCCCCCCCCCCCCCAATTTTTGGGCTTTGAAATTGCCCTAACCGTTGATCAGGAGACCATTTAGAATCGATTAGCATACCCCTGTTCAAACCTTAGCAAAACACCCTGTATATGTACAGTACCTACATATATTACTCATAATTAAAGTAATTTGAATTCGTCTTGTTTTTGCAAGAAATTATATCTACTTGGTTGATACGTGAAAAACCAAAATTATTTCTGATGAAAAAAAAATGTTAATCTAGCTAGACCGTCTAGATGATTTCAGCTACTATTGGCAAAGTATTGTGAAATGATGGAAGCAAATTTAATCCCATATTTAGTGGATGTGTTTGAAGATCAGCGAGAGAACACAGCTATTCATGTTTCGAAAATTTCGAAAGAAT
Source organism: Machimus atricapillus (assembly GCA_933228815.1). Classification (NCBI taxonomy): domain Eukaryota; kingdom Metazoa; phylum Arthropoda; class Insecta; order Diptera; family Asilidae; genus Machimus; species Machimus atricapillus. Next base: position 33,965,957 of record OW121784.1, read on the forward strand.
GGATTAGAAGAGAAGGAAAAATATTCCTACGAAGGATTGGCCAGCATGCAGCCCAGACTTTAACCACATAGAATCTAAGCCGTATAATGGCCAGAAATATTTACGAAAACGGTCGGTAATATAACGCTGTGCAAGACTTAGAACGAGTGATCTTGGCTAATTGGGAAAAAATAGATTCAAACACTATTGACGGTTTGATAAGGTCGATGTCTAATAGTTTGAATTAGGTAATTCAAAACAATGGTGATACTGAATGATACTTGTAACGATTATTTAAATAGTTTTGTTGTCCATTTGAAGCTAAAAAATCCTGTTTTTTTTCTTTAACAAATTTTAATAATTATTATTGGAAAATAAAATTTAATAGGTTTATAGTATTAAAAACATCACCCGAATTGTTTAGCGTTTGCCAATATTTTTAAAATAATTCAAACGCAACCCTTAAATACATATGTATCTCGATGTATTATGATTTATACAACTTTCAAAAATAAAGGCTCAATTAATTATGACTAAACGGTGCGGTGCGGTGCAGGGGACGGACCGTGTAATTGTAATATCCAACCAAAGAAAGTTTGGTTAAGTGGGCTGACTGTGATTCGTTTAACGCCATCCCTAAGAGTAATTAATAAAAAAGCTTATATTATTTAAATAGTATTTCAGTTAATTATTTGAGTTTTAGTTGCTGTTCAGCTTGTTGATATATTCTGGTTCATCTTGTCATTCAGATTTGCAACGTCTCTAAACATTGAGGAATAGAGATCTGCAGTGTTCTTCATAATAATGGAAAGGTTGTTACTAATAATGAACTAATAAATTAAACCAAATCTGTTTACAAGTTTTGAGTTTTCACAAAGTATGTGCGTGAATTTAATGTATGTAGGTAGGTATAGATCAAAATTCGCTAAATACGACGAAAACAATGATGAGATGCCGAATATTGACTGGAATGAATAGCAAATAATGAATGTATGTATAAATTCTGAATTAAAAACCGAAAGTGCTATTGAAAAGAAGATTATGATGTATTTATTACAATCCAATTTTCCAAATTGAATCTTGAAACTTGAAACTTTCACAGAATTATCCGATAATGCCTACACGGAATTTTACTGGGTATATGTATTATACAGAAGGTAGGAATTAGAAGGAAAGTATTAAATAATTGTATTGATTGTAAACAAGCCTGCACAATCTAATAACGTTATCATTTTTCTTAGTGAATGGCTTATTTTACTTTGAAATTATAAGGAAAGTAATGATTTTGGATCTAAGTTCGTACGCTGAACATAATTTTAAAGTTTGCAAGACGTATGTTGAAGTATTTGATAAGTATTTCCAAGAATAGCTGTAAAGAAAATATAAAAAGCATGACAAACTACTGTAAATTAAGGACTCCATTATGGCTTCACAATTCAAACCCATGTTACGAGTACAAATGTACATAAATACATATAATGGCTAGATTTTTGCTGCTTGTTTTATTAAGAAAGCATTGTGCTTATTGAAACTCTTTCTCCTTTGTTAATATTTTCAGTACAGTAAAAATTGTAGATAAAGTTATCTTTTAGTATATTATGAGATGAAATAACTTAAATAAAAAATTCCTGAATACAAAAAGCAAGTTTGAGCCAACGATTTCAATCAATGTAGCTCTAAACAAATTTATGAAGCCAAACGCAAACTGAATGCGTCTCAGCGCTTCTGGCAATGTTGCTGACAAAGAGTTTTCTATCAGGGGGCCATCAGCTCGTTATAACCAAAAGTTGCGTTCGAGGTCTTTTGCATTGCGAGTTTACATCTACTTGTCAGTTATCTCTGGTTCTGACTCTGGCAAACACTTGAGCACGATTGATTTTAGAATTATCGAATAGATATTCAAGGGGACAACTAAGTCATTTACATTTAGTAATCTCGTAGCGCTAGAAAGCTCGATGTACAAACGGCGCTTCCGTTCACGAGCTTACAGGTTTTAAGGCTGCAAATTTTGCGAAGCCTCCTGCTTTCCCTTCTAAGTAGTTAAATTTTTCAATAAAGTAGGATTTTTATGTATAGCGCTCTTAAGCTGCTCCCCAAAAGGGCAGCCAATCATCCTGTCTTCCCGAGAACTTCTTCAGCTCTGGGTGTTCTTCCTGGAAGGAGGACTTGCATTGAGCAGCGGCAAGTACTCAATTTAAACGCTACTTCAAAAGGGATTTTATTTCAATCGCCTTATCTTCGTACTCCGCTACGGATTCACCCTCCCTTTGAAAATCTTTTGGTTTAATTAAAGGTCTCGCTTCACTATTGGCCTTAACTAAATTTTCATGCGCCACGCGTAATCTCTCTTCGTACGACAAAATCTCTTCTTCATTTTGAATTTGGTCCGATATGTCCAAGGAGTGTTTTGCTCCCGAGTCTAAATGATTTTTGAAAATCTTCTCCCCAGAGTCAACTCGAAAATGTAGCACATCTTTCGAAGCAGATCCGTCATCAAACACGATTTTCTTCAACTTACTTACTGTGCAGCTTCATAAAACTGTTAATATTTTGAGACAGGACAAATGATAAACTCCTTGCAGATCGCGCTGCACTGAAGGCCGAAATAAAACACATATTTGATACCGAGGTCCTTTCACTATAGTTGAGTAGGCTAACCACGTGTAGGTTGTTATATAGACGTTCAGATCGAAAGGTTCGTTTAGTATCAAACAAACACACGATAATTCGATAAATCAGGGAAAAATGTATGTAATTTCACTTGAGATCTATATCTATATGTACCACTCATATGGACAGAGGATTTGCCAAGCCAACAAACTACGAGAACTAATGATCGCGTCTAGAACTTTAGGAGGAAAACAATTAACTATGCAGACTGACTTACACTTCAACATTACACCATGTCACTATACATACAAATGAAATCTTCCATTGAGAGATAAATCTTAATAATTTTTATTATACTGGTATAAAAAATAAAAACAGATCGATAAAAATGTAAAAATAAAATCAACCATTACAAAATTTGTTATACTAAATAACAAGTTTTGTAAAGGTTACATAACAAGGTTTCAAAATTTTATTATTTTTATTAGATTAGAAATCCATAGGTATAATGTTATTTATTTATTTAGTCGGCTAGCATAATAAAATTTATGTATTATTTCATGTATTTTTGAACTTTATTTCTTTCCGTTTAAGGACAAGAATCAATACATTAAATTATAATTTGGGTACCAACGCAAACATAACATACTTGAAGGGGGTGTCATAATATAGACTATAGAGTGTATGATCACCGTCACTCTTACGATTTTTGCACAAAAAACGTCTTATGTCATTCATAATTTGAAGAAAGACCCTCACTAGCCTTGCAGTTGATCACGCAATACAATCTTTTGTTTGCAATAATCCAAAACTATTCTTTAAACTGTCTCGCTTCCTCAACAATTTCTCTTTCTTTAAATCACACCTAAAAGGCGGTACATGCCATACTTTTACACGTTTCAGCACTTTCTAGATGATGAGAACCTCCAATAGTAATTAAGAATTATGCACTCAAACTTACGTCCCGTTTGCCCCGAGCCTCGTTTTGCCACGGTCTCCCCTAAGTTTTATTTTAAAATTCATTGTTTAATTTATCAATTTTATATCTCAATTCCGAATGAAACGATTAAATTGAACATTTAATAGTTTAAGTTGCTTGTAAAGGCCTATTAAACATTTTTATTTTTGCAATCATCCTTAAAGTTATGAAATGATTTATTTATTACATATTGCTTTGGTCATGAATAAAAATTATCAAGTGATTTTTATTTTTCTGATCAACAAATAAAAATCAGCATTGATTTATATTTTTAGTCAACATGAATATAATAATAGCTGTTTTTGGATTTTTAAATTATCAGTCTCTTTACCAATTTACTCCCAATGTAGAAAAATTGAAAGTCTTTATTTTCCATCGAAGATCTATTGTTTTTTATAGATATGTGTACATTATACATATGTGTAATAATATTTTTATTTATTACTGCAACTAGAAATACATACATATGAAATACAGCTTTGTAGTAAGTGTGTTGTATGCTTACATAAATAAGAAGAAAGTAATAAAGAAAAAAGGCATTTCAAAAAAGAGTGGATTTTATTTTTTTTAACCCTGTTCTAACGCGTCTAAAAAAACTATATGTGATCTAGTCTAGGGGTATACTTATATATGTAGGTAATAAGCTTTCAAGACATAACTACCTAATTCAAATTGTGTTCGAAGATAATCGTAGTGAAAAATTGTGTTCGAAGAGATCAGGAGCTGAAATTTTCATAATAATAATACTACACACAAATTACTACCAACATATTGTCAAAATTTCAATTTGATATATTTCGGGGCAATCCTTCTCCCCTTTGCCCTTTGTTATTATGCGGATTCATTTTATTTGGAAAAATTCCATTTAATTTGAAAATATGTACATATATACTTTAATTTTGTTTGAAAATAGGTTTTATATATATATGTACAGTACATAGTTTACGTTGTATAAATAAAGCTTTATTTTATTGACGCATCTTAATTGCTCTAAAAAAAGATAAAATCATATTTAAATCGAAACTATGGAAAGTGGAAAAATTTGCATTTGTGCAACTATTTCCTCCTGAAATAAAACTTTCTAAAAACTGCAATGAGGTGTTTTAATTACTGTTTTTTAAAAAAGGGAAGAAGTTTATTTAAGCTGATTCACAAGAATTTATAAGCTATTAAAGAATTCTTCGTCACAAAAAGCGGTAATTTCACACATAGACCGAAGCTATGTACATAAATACATACTACAATGCAGAGGAATTTGAATATTTTCGAAATAAATCAGAAAAGTGCACTTTGTTGTTGACACTATCTACACATTAAGGACCATAAAGTTGACAAAGCGTTCTGCATCAACTAAAAACTTTGAAATTTACTGAGAGATTACAACTTGCTGTTCACGTCAGCGGTAGGTATGAAAAATAAGAATATTAACAAGAATTACATAGCAGTGAAAATGAAAGAAGAAAAAGAAAGAAGCGCAAGAACTTTCATTTCTGAAGTTTTTCTGCAACATTAATTGCTGATGGTTGCCAACGGCTCCGTCATTTTTCAAGTTTTCCGAGTTCATCACATTCTTGTTGATCTCCAAGGAAATAAGATTTTCTTAAATACCTTGCGAAGCTTCTGAGTGAATTTCTTCATCTAAACAGGAATTTACCTATAATTCATTAATTACATTTCAAACAAAATGTTGGTTATATGTACAGTGACAAAAAAATAAATAGCACACACTATCAATCTATAATATTATACTTCAATGTTATGAGAGATTTATCGGGAGTTGTATGTAGTTGGTAATAAAATAATATTCGTTTAGGTATGTATAATACAACACACAATATGAAAGAGATTCAAATTTGTTATTCTTAAAAATAATAACTAACTAAAAATCACAGCTTTCATTCAGTTTAAACAACAAATCCGAAATGAAAATAACTAAAACTATTACACCTCAACGAATATTATTTAATTACCAAATGCTACTGCTGTGCTTAAATCTTTTATAACAATAAGGGATTAAGGGATAGTTGGTGTGCTATTTATTTCATCCTCATACTTATGTTGCTTATATTGTAGAGAAATTTTACTACCATTACCTACATGTAATCTATGTGTTTCGGAGCAAATTCCAGGATATTTGGAGTTATGCTACGGACTAATCGGTTTGATGCACCATCAATCACAACTTTACTCCTAATGTGAATTAACGAATAAGGTGATAAAAAGTGATAGAAATGGTTTACTTACACCATAATGAATATTCGGAAACGCCCGTAGACACAACTAGAATATGTTAGAGCATAAGACAGCCATTTCCGTTTTTGTTTGAAAAGCGTGGGTCAATTTTGCCATATTTAAAAAAAACTGCGTAGCGATGATCAGTTCCAGGCGCAGAAAATCGTTTTCAAAAATCCTAACATAGGGCGGCCACGATGACATTTTTTCAAGGATGAACAACTGATGAAAGAACTGGGCTGTCAGAAACACACAAGATGTTAAATTTGTTTCAAATCTCTAATGTACCCATGTACTACAGCCGATATTGTTGTCCATAGAGTATCCCAAAAAAATTGTATTATAAACTGATAACTTCTAGATGAGAAAATTGGCTTAAGAGTTTGAGCTACAGAAATTGACAGGATTGAACGCTACTTCTTCTTGAATGTTGATTGATTGTTTGCGTAAATTTGAAATTAAAATTGTCACACTGTGAACATTTTTAATCAAAACCGGCTTTGTCGATGAATGGCTTGAGCATATTATTGCTTCACTTGATTCCGCCATTGAGGTGTCCCCCCATAAATTTCCGCATAAAATTTGATGAATATTTCATGTATTGAAAGTGTCCCAAGGAAATCTCATCATGCTCCGTAATCCGAGCCTTTGTTTGCTTAATTCCTAGTCTTACGGTCGAGAGTATCTAATCACTGTCACGAAATTACGAGCAGAATACTCTTTATAGATTGAAAAACTCGGGCAGAGCCATAAAAAGAAAGCAACAAAGCAGGAGGAAAATATTTTTGCCATTGGCAATAGATTGACATTTCCACCCCCGGTCGAATAAAGAGGGAATTCCGGCAGAAAACGACGAGCATCCCTTGAATGACGGCTGTTAGTGCCACAGGAAACCTCGTGTTGCTCCGCTGCTAGGAATGTAGCCAGGTAAATGGAGCGACGTTATCTTTATTCATTTTTTTTTTCTGGGGGAGGAAGAGATCTCATAAATTGATACAATCGCTAAAAGCATTTCCATTTTTGGATTTTAATTAAATTTTCAGCTCATTGACTTTATCTCATCTCGGGAAGCCGCATTAGATTTGCTAATTTAATGAAATGCCCCAGGGTAAAGAGCGCCGGTACGTAAACTGTGCTAGACCACGGTCGTGATTACGCACGAGGGGCGTTGGGCGTTGCTAGAGCGCCAGTCGAACAATCGAAACACTAAGAGGTCTAGTCAAGACAAATTGTAATAAATACGAACCTAAGCAGTGTCTCTCTGCATAGTAAACCGAAATGATGGCTGTATTTCAAAATAATTGGTCGAGCCGCGGAGGAAGGATGCGATATTTCCGGCCGTTTGCTACAGTTCATTACCGAGTGTAAAAAATGTCGCTTTTTTTGTTCAATTAGAGCGTCCGGCAACGTGGTGAACGCTCCCTTCAGACTTCATCGCTTGATGAATTCATTAAGCTTTGTCCCGTTTTTAAAGTTTCGCCTTCATTGCCCTAAAATCCCTAGAACGACTGATCATTAGCACCATATCGGTACAGAACAACTTCTAGCATTAGCATATAAATGAGATTCACTCAAGTCATTATGATAATTTCTCTGCCTGAATTGTTAAAAATGTTCAACCTTTGATGTAACTCTAGGAGGGGTTTGGGGATTGTTGTTAAGCTAAAGCACCAAAAAGTTGTTTTGGTGAACTGAGGGAGGAACTTTTCTAGGAAAACACTTACTCCCATCAGCCTGGATCAATATTTTGGTTGAACTTCGCCCGATATTTAAACTTCAGATTATCATTTCGGTTAAAGGAAGCTCTAACGGGCTTGCCCCGCATAATAAAATGTATTGAAAATACACACAAGAAATGAATTTTAAACTGGATGTAAATTACTTTTTGCATCTATTTACATTCTCCAGAAGATTGGAGCTGATTCTAGTTGGGGTATTGAGAAAGTTTTTCTTAACAATGAAAAGGCGGCTGAAGTATTCTAATTTTCCACTTCTTTTGGTCAGTATTGAAAAAGTTACTAAGTCCCTAAGTAAGTAAGTAAATCATGATACACACATTTGGTATAAATAAGGGATAGTACGAGTATGCTAAAATATAAGCAAACGTTAAGTAAAGGAAATTTTTTTCAGATGGTGTTTTCCGTTTTACTAATTAAATTTTTAAATCAGAAACTTTATTTTATATAGTTACATATTAATACAATACTAATATACTCGTATAAAGAGAGTATTTCGTAACCGTCCATTTGCCCGATAACATTTTTCCCGACACGAATTGCCGGACAAGTATTTTTCAAGAATTTTCCTTTTTACAAAAATCCTATCGACGAAATAGGGGTATTTACTCTTCAGTGCTTTTGGTCTTGTATTATAGTAAATTCTTGCTACATTGTACTTAAATACAACGTAGAACAGCAAAATGGACGACTGAAGGTCCCTTGTAGCACTCTCTTATGCTCTTATTGTATAGTGTCATCATCATCAAGTTGTTGAATCACGCTATCAAATCGTGGATGACAGTCCTCGATCGGCGAATAAATTATTTGTTATGTCGCGAGTTTTGTTCTAAATTTGTGTCGTGTGGGGTGAGTTTCTTTGTTGAAATTTGCGAGCTTCAACAGGAAGGTGCTTTTAGCTGTTTTATGTGCATTTCAGTGCTAAACGCTTTGTTAAGGTTACTTCTCTTGCCATTTTTATGTAGTATATACAATTATATTGATGAATTGAACTGAATAAATAAATAAAATAATTGTAAATTCTCTTCGTAAATTTTAATAAATTGTGCTTCGTCCAGGCAGCTCTCAAATTTGTATTGTTTTTTCTTAATTTATTATAACTTTCGTGTGTTAGTTGTTAGTTCTTGTCTGTGTTAACTTCAACATGCCTTAAACTCAAAAATTGACTGCTCTTGCAGGGTGGAAAGGTTGAACTTAATAATATTATTGACATGCACAATCTTTTGCGTTCTCGGTAGCTATATTCAGTAACTTTTTTTTATTTCTGATACGCAATTTACCTTTTACCTGTAGTATTTCTAGCTACAAGGAAGTATCGTCGACAATACAAATTTAAATTCAATTTCATAAATTTTTCGTGCCTACCCTTGTGCATTGACTTTCCGGAACCTCTGTCGAATAATATCAACTAAGCCCAACGGACCCACATGATATTCCATTTTAAGGCGATTACTTAACTCATATGGCCGCGATCACTTCTTGATCGATACCAATTGTGCGAGATCAAGTTCCCATTAACTAAAAAAAAAGGCTTCTTACCCGAAGGACAAAGAGAGGTAATAAACGAGCAATGGGAGAAATGTGCGAAAATGATACGGTCCAGGCGAATAAAAGCTCATGGAATCCTCCCTTGTTGGTAGTCCCTAAAGATAAGGGACGTGAAAAAAGACGGAGAGTAGTGGTGGATTTTCGAAAGTTCAACGACAAAACAGTCGGTGATTCTCTACAATGCACTGAATCAATTGCACTACTCCATATATTTTACGACATAAAATTTGGCAGAACAATCTTTTGATTAAGGGCGCTTGAGAGAGCACAATCCCAAAATCTAGGATCAGTATTTGATGTCTGCTGCATTCGCATACAACAATGGTACCAAACTCATCCTAATGAATTCTCACAACGGGAGTTCTGAAGTGGAATCCCTTTAACAACGAGAGTCTCTACTACTTCTACATCAATTACAGAAATTTTACGCAACAGCGTTAAAAAAATATTTTAGCCAGTAAAAATTAATCAAAAGAATAGAACGACCAAGATTCTAATACCCTTGAAAGCGAGCACAGTCGAATGAACGTTCACGAAAAATGATCGTTGTCGTGATATCTGCCACCAAAAATGAAGTTTGAATGACAGTTATGAGAGAATGTAGTTATACTCGTTCTCATTAACGAACTTCCACCTCAGAGAATAACCGCATGAAATCCTGGAAAAACCGCGTTTAATATCGTTCTCGACTTGAATGAAATTCGGTGTGTCTGTCATGCATGCAATGAATGAAAATCCGATTGAACGATCATTCGTCGAACGTTCATTGAACCATGCTCGTCTGTCTAGGGTGCTTGCTTCATTTCATGTGTGGATAAGGTCCTCTTGAAAATCGAAAATAGAAATCATAAACATAAGCTCTCAGAAACAGGTTGACTTGATTCCATGCTTAAATAGATATGCATGGATGTATGAATACTAAATTCATTTGAATTACTGGCAATTTCAAACTAAATAAGTTCCAGTAGTAATTTTGCTAGCAACTGAAATATAAGGAAGCAATTGTTGGTGGTGGGCATAGAATCGCAAACTAAATTTGTTTTATTCTCTGTGTCCTCGGTCGAATCGCTGGTGCGTCTTATTAACTTAAAGTACTAAACATATAAAAGTTAAGCAACTCACCACATAAAAGTACGTTTGACTTGACTTTCTCACCTGACTACAGTGATTTGCCCATCTGCCTTGTGGTTAGGTAGCTTATGAGAAGATTTATGAGGATATCCAAAGCATCTGCTAAAGAAGCTTTTCTTAGGAACCCAACACCGCTATCTCCTTGGTCTTAGAACATAATTAATGGTACGGCATCAAGGGAAGTTATTTCGTCCAAGAGAAGTGATATTTGTTATGCTTAATAGCAAACTTAGGGACTCTTTGTGCTATAATTAAAATTAATTTTGCTTTGGTTTAGCTTACGACTTGGAATCTTTCATGAATTTAAATTCTCCGGGATATCTTGTGGCACCCCATAAAGGCCCTTTTGCAGAGGTGCGAACTATTTGTACCTAATTGATGCTCTTAGGAGAATTTAAATTCAATTTAACTTAAGCAGGTGAAGCTAAATTTAACGCAGAAGGGTATTTATCGGTTGTAAGTGTAAGTTTTCCTTCAAGCATATATAATAAGTTACTTTACTAAATCTTTGTATATAATTCCTGGAAATTATAAAGTAAAATTCCTTTGATTTAAGCAAATACCACAAACAACAGAATCCAATTATGTAGGAAATCAATCCTTTTTTATGTAACATAGTAGATAGAAAATTCATTCCGAAAACTTTTTGAAACAAAATAAAAAGCCTAATAAAAAGCAGTATTGCTTGAGTATGCATTCACAAATAAAATTGTAATTGAAGTACATGTAGGTATAAATGATGTAGGTACTTGACGGATGCTTAACAAATATTTATTTCCTTTGCGGCTTAAAAAATGGCGTGTCCTCTTGTCAACCTGTTCGGCAGAAGAGGTGGGATCTCTTCGCCTCCGCGATGTTAGCAGCTGGAATCAGGATCCTCGGAAATCACAATGCCAAGTTTGAGTCAATCAACAGACACGATAGCCTTTCGTCCATTAATCTGCAACAGGTCTTATCTGATCGGCTGATGACTTGGGTTATCGGGTCATCGGGTCATCGGGTAATCGTAAGGTTGTTGTAAAGGATTGTTTAGGGCATCGTGACAGATAAATAGTTACTCCTTAGTAGCCAGATCCTTAAACACAAATGTTTTCCTTGAGCCATGGTGAGATTCCCGGGTAGGTAGCAATTCAGGAAAATGTTTTCAAAGTCTTTTTATGAATTCTGGAAAACATTCCGCTTGACCACTTGAAGACAAGGCTTAAAGATTGTCCAAACAACATATCGGTTGTCATTCCTCGAATATTTTCCTTCCAGGCTTATCAACTTCTCAACAAAACAAATTGTTGAAAGGGTCCGAGTCCAACAATTCTGTCCTGGCGCATGACTGCAGCTGTAAGTTGATGGTAACTCAACCATGCTGTTATCCGAAGGAAGGTATACTATAGTCCCTAGTTGAGGTTTTCATAGAAAGAATGGGAAATCCGTAATCCACCGCTCAATTAGGTTTTGTATTGTTGCTGTTGGGTTAAATAACTATTTTTATTTGTTAAACTTTTTTTTTTCTTTTGTATATTAAACCACGCAAGGGCATAAGTTACATCAATTCTTACATCTAGAAAAGGTATTAACTTTTTCGCCAGTGCGGACGAGACGAGTTATTTGGGTAAGAGAAGCGTAAGATTTTAGTGCGTGCAAGCTACTGCTATTTTATTTATGTATAGTAGTTATTGTTGTTAGGCTCAGTCCCATATCCTATGCCCTGTGGTTACTGATATTGTGGCCCGGAGTGTTGTGTTTTATAATGTAATTTCCTGAGCGTTACGCACACTTTCCTGTTACCATTAATTTAATTAGATAACGCAATAATAAAGTAAAATTTAATACTGTCAATATGAAACTGGCCCATTGCAATATACATATGTAAATTAAAAAAATCGCTGAAATAGTCGCTTCCCTTTTAAAATTTATGCTAGAATCATAAAAACTTGGCGGTTTTTGATGGATATAGCTAAAATTTAATGATAATTCTACCCAAATACCTACTGCTTTCAAACCTACTTTTGAATATACCTACATACATATACATTAGGAGTTTTAGCACGAATGTCACAATTACGTAATTTGAGGGACTAGGAATGATATGGTAAAAGAAAATATAAATTACAATACAATGATTATCAAATAATTTTTCGATCGCTCGATAACGATTGTCAAGTAATTTTTATTTTTTGATTATTCGAAATAAAACTCATTTCAATATTTTCCTACCTTTTAGGAAGGATAATTAAAAAAACAAAACAGGCATAATTCGGAATGAAAGTCTCTTGTTCTTTAAGTCCGTTCAAAATCTTTTCTTATTATTGTTTATAATAATAATTATTATTATTAATTTCATTTCATTCATTATCTGCTAATGCATTATTGCTAATACCAATAACGATCGTATCGTATTAGTGTATCAATCAAATAAATAAATAAATAAATTATTACTTGGTGAAAAGTTCCTTTTCAAGACGAGTTATGGGTTTCATTTTTTTCACACATCTTCGCATTTATTATCGACCGATCGAAAAATAAAATTTAGCCGTATAAAATTAAACCTTTCATGCAAAGTATTATTAAACCTAACTAAGACTGCAAAAGAAATAATTGATTTTAAATTAATATAAGGTGATGACTTTGTTATGTTCCCATTTACTACTCCTAATTATTCATCATATTTGCTTCCCAACCGCGTTACACGTGCCTATGTCTCACGTTGCTTCATCACCTAATTTCATAAATTTCAACATTAAATTCCTGCTTACTCCGAAATTCCGCTTAGCCAAGTTGATCTAAAATTTCCATCGCCTAATTTCATAAATTCTTGCTTACTCCCAAATTCCGCTTAGCCAAGTTGACCGCTGCGTCCGGCTATCAACTTACGCGCGATTTCGCGATCGTTTTATGTCGCAAGACAAAAAGTGATGTATCAGCTGGTTGACTTCGTTACCTGTGCAATAGTGAGTACCTAAAGTAAGTCAGTCCTGCCTGAACTTCGAAATCAGTTAAACCTCTAAATTGGAATTTAGTATCTGTAAAATTTTGTAAAGTTTTGTGAAAGTAAATAGTTGGGTTGAACATCTAATTTTAAATTTTGTAAAGTTTTGTGAAAGTACATAGTTGGGTTGAACATCTAATTTTGAATTTTGTAAAGTTTTGTGAACGAATTAAATTGTAACAAAATTACATTGTGAAATAAAAGTTTGCGATAAACAGAAGATTTCGTTTGGTGATTTCAAGAATCCCTCGCTGTCTACAGGATTGATTTTGTGTCCTGTAACAACTTTATTGTTTAAAAGATCAGAAATAATGCTTATTTTCTGTCCCTGCCTGGTTTTAATCCTTTAGAAATTTTTATAATTGTACGTTTTACGAAAGCTCGAAATGACGCTCATGTGGTTTTTGATAACATTTGTACTTTTTTATCACTTAACGCCAAATGGAATATTTTCAACAGAATAACAACTAAGCTGACAGTTGTTGTGCTTCGTAAAATTGCCGGTTTAGTCCTGGTAGTGCTGATCACACAAAATAGCGAAATAATTCTCAATTCTTGGAGGTATTGCCCGCGCGTAAGTAAAATCCGGAAAATGTACACAAAAACCTCCGAAAGAAAGAAAAGCTCAACAAAGCAATTTTCGAACGGGAGCAGTTGAAAACCTGTGACACCTTAATCTGGAAAATATGACACAAAACACGTTGAGCTTTTGCAGAAGCCTCTGTTTATGTTCCCACTTGGAGGAAAATCCGAGAGACGTGTGTTTGAGTGCATGTCGTTTGCGTTTTAGGCCTTACCGTGTCCCGGAACACATTCCTGGTATCCTTCTTTCAAATGGGAGACGTGCAATATGTATGAGGTAAGCAGCCCCGCAATATGTACGAACTAAAACATAATAGGATTAGGACAAAACAGCAAATCACTGTTGTGTAAGAAAGGGCAAAATATCGTAAAACATTCGGAAAACCGTCCGCTTTACTATTTCTATACACAAGCTATGTTTTGGCGACATAAAATTTCGTATTGTGATTTATTGCAGAATTTAAGCGGAGGTTAGCTTTGCTTTAAAATTTATTGGAAATTTTTATTGGTATGTATTCTTTGCTGATTCGGATAGAACAAGCCGTTCGTGTTATCTATGTGTGTATGTACATAATCTTGTTTTTTTGTATAATGTATGTATGTCTACCGATAACAATTATCTTACCGACTAGAAGCAGATCAGGTTTAGTGTCATACAAAAATCTATCTACGTCAAAATCTTTATCTACGCCTCAGTGATCCAGCTCACTTTAAAATTAGTTGTCAAATCGACATTCTCAGTTTTGGCTCAGCCGAGAAAAACGGTAAGCAGTAATTTTTTATTTCGATTGTCAATATTGCTTTCAAAAAATTTATAATCAGTGAGTAACGAGTAACGAATATTAATAACGAAAACAATTTTAGGATTTAACTTTTTTTTTAAACATTCTTGCTTTATTTGTATGAATCGGCTTTGACAGAGTTCTAACATACAATTTTGTAAAACTTAAACTAGGGTTAAATAATACCGCTAGATTCTGTATCTAGACAGCTGCGTTCTATTTCCTGTTAGCTATCCATAGTGTCCAGTCTGTTGCATCTGGACGTCCTTTGGCCTGGATGGGTAGCTGTTGACATTATGGTTGGCTACTATTGTTGGCGTGTTTCTTCTTAAGCCCTCTCCTGAAGACCTTATAGACCTGGTAGAGGAGTGATAGTCCCACTTCAACTGTTAAGTTGATCAAAATCAGTACTATGTTTTCTGACCTTGATGTCCTCGGGGTTTATGATTTCTCCCGCGTTGTCTACTCTCTTTGGGTTTATTGGGCCTTTTTTATATTTGTATATTTCGCTTTGCGCAATCAATTGGGTCGTTTTTTGTCAGTCTTGTGAATTTTTTTGCAGTCAGGATGGCTCTGGCTTTTCTGTTAGGGTGTTGTTCTAACCTGGCTAGGTATGCTTTGCTGTACTTGGCAATTACTTCTTCGACCTTTTTAAGTTTTGGAATTTGTTGCGGACGTGGCGTAGTGCTCCAGTTATTGCTTTTATAATTTTTGAATGAATTTAACGAGTGGTGACGAAAAATCACAGCCCGATTTTCAAATTTGTAATACATAAATAAATTTGATAAATAAAAAAAAAAAAAAATTACAAAAATGTGGTAACGTGAGGTATGGCTTATCCTGCCTTACCGTGGCTACAATCACGATTTAGAGACACAGGTAGATTTACCACTGAGCAAATCGAATATAATGCAAATCATTCAAGTCATATTAGAGCACACTTTCGGGTTGTTGAAAAATAGATTTCAAAGGGTACGAAAATTTGAAAATATTGAAGTAAATTTTGTAATTAAAGCTGTAATTGTTGCCTGTATTTTGCATAACTTATGTATTAAAATTGAGGAATAAAACCTACTTAATTAAATCACAATTTTTTTTATTAGGAAACGACTTAAAACACATTATCGCGACGCACGCAAACCTCCGTATTAATCAGCGCCGACACTGCAAAAGATCCATTGCCAGCATACGTGATAGCACGTACTTACCTGAAATGTGCAAAACAATTTAATACATTGTATATGTATCATGAGGCCGCATTTTCACAAGCCATACCCGGTTGCTTACAACGCCAGTTTAGCGGCAGCGAGCGGTGGATCCTCCAAAAGAGCATGGACTGAAAACGAAGAAAACGATTTAGGGAGGAGGGAAGCCCAATATAATGGGAGCAACCTTAATGAACATCTACTGGTACATAGCACAAGAACTAATAATGCGATCGTATCCAGAAGAAAGGCGGAGTCCTACAAGGCAAAGATCTCCTAGTCATAGAGGGACCTAGAGATCAACAGTGATTAATTTGGAGAGAACACCTCGGAAAATCCCGCCAAGTTACGATTGAAGTAGGATCTGCGAGACTTCATTTCCGGCATGGATACGGAGAAACTAGATGGCTCTGCACTAAGAATCAAGAATGAAGCACTAGAAGGTATTCGAAAATATTTCGTCAGGAAGGAATTAAAATAAATCTAAAAAATGTTTCTTCCTGATGACAACCATCACTTTTCTTGGATTTGAAATAACGAAAGGATATATAAAACCGGGACAAGGCAAGATATCTGCAGTCGAAAAATTCGCGACTCCAAAAACTATACGTCAGCAGCTCGTTTCTGTAACTCAGTTGAGAAACTTCTCTATTCTGGTGACGTGAATCGAATTCACCATGCCTAGCTTTATCAGTTGAGTTGATACGTTTCTGTGGAAAATGACGACAAAATGACGTCAAATGGAGAATGCCAGTAGAGATATTCTCTATTTGAAGTTACAGAAACGAGCTGCAGATCAGACAATTTCTGAGCTCAACTGGATACTTCCGACAATTTGTCAAGAATTATGTGATACTTACAAAACATTGACGACTTTGATTAGAAAGTCGATACAGCAATGGACAGATGAGGAAGAAAAACGTTCCAGAAACTTAAGAACATTTTACCACCGATTTCTTCGGTTGCCTATTTCAGTAGGCAAACAAAAGACTTTTAAAGTAAACTTCATTAAAGCCTGATTTACACAAGGAGAATTTCTCGCGCAGGAGTGGCGAAAACTCATTTACGATTATCGCATGCGAGAACTCTCCATGCGATTTTCGTCTGCTATTGTTTTCACTATAACAAAAACTCGTATGATGGTATGATTCAAGCGATACTCGAATGCGAGTGTCATTCGTGAAGATGTCGAAAAACGTTGTTAAATTCGGGACGAAAGATGATTTGAAATTTACTGAGATTTACAGAAATTGTGAGTGCATTTGGAACCCACAACATGCAAAATATAAAAATAGATCCCTAGCATCTCGCAGCTCGCAAACAATTTGAAACAGAGCTTTGACGACTTTGGGCCTAAAGAAATAGTCATTAAAATAAAGAAAAAAGGAGCCAATCAGTACCTACAAGAAATTAAAAAAAAAAAAAAAATTATCCATTGGTACTGGAGCTGAGGTAGATGAAATTTATACCCCAAAACTTCCATGGTTCCAATTGTTGGATTCTTTCATGGGGAATGTGATTGATTATCAATCATTGATACAAGACCAACTTTATCAAATCTGGTAAGGAAGTACAATCATTTAATATAGCAACGTGTAAATGAAAGAACGCAAAACCAAACTGGTATTTCAGTCCGTGATTAAATAACATGGATGGATTTAAAAAAATATCAATAATAATTTTTTGCCTTTTCAATTTGTATGAAGTTAATACCATGTTATTTAGAATCACGGACTGAGTTACCATAATTACGAGATTTGCTTTATTTCAATTACAGGAAGTGAGTGGTTGAAATTCGGTTCCTTAGATTCAATTACATATGTAGTAACATACATATACATAGGTAGACATAATAAGAGCGTAATTAAAAAATTCAATTCAATTCAATTCAATTCAATTCACATTTGGGGAAAATTTAAATAATTAATTATAATTTACTAGGATGTGAACAAACGAAATTAATGGCTGGACAAACATGGACAAACGATGGACAAACGACCCATGTGGTTTAAAATTATTTTTTGCAGCTTGTGGGTGCCAGTGAAAAAATTTGCAAAAAACTTTTTTTGGCCGCCATTTTGAAACTAAGGGTGCACAAACGAAAAAAATTGGTGGATAATCGTGGACAAACGATTGACAAACGAATGCAGAAAAAATATTCCAAAATTCGAAAAAGAAGTTAGCCAACTTCACACATCTTTTTTAAGCCCTACACTTTTCAGATCAGGCTTGTGGTCCTTTACATAAAATGCAAGGAATTATGGATCGTTTTCAATATATATAGATATATAGATATATTGAAAACAATAATGTTACCGTTCGCGCAGAACAAATGCATTTGAGATGGGTTTTACAACAGGACAATGAATATACACCTCAAAGCTCGTGAAAAAGTGGTTCAAAGATAATAATATTCGTGTCATGCAGTGGCCGTCACAGTCATCGTACTTAAACCCCGTCGGAAATTTGTGGGCAATTTTGAACAAAAATCAGAAGCTCTCCTCAAAAGAAACTCTTTTTGAAACATTGAAGAAACAAATAATAATTTAATATCATCTATGCCTTGCAGATGACAGGATGTTGCGAAAAGTAATGGGTACTGGAAAAATACTGAATTAAAATTTATTTTCATCAAGTACCCATAATATAATTAGTTTTCCCCGCCCGTAGATTAATATCGGTGGCTTTTCTTAGAGTTTTTGTTTTGTTTAGTAACAAAAGTGCTTATTACTTATTTCAATTATTACAATAAAATTGATATGTAATACAAATACATATTCCTAAAACGAATTATATTATCCCTGTTGTTGTTGTGTGAAGTTTGACTTTTCAAAAAATAGTTGATACGTGTTTGTTCTTTTTTCGATCCGATGTATAGTTAGGTAGGTACCTACTGTTTGTATGACAAGTTTTTTTCGGCTAATTTTGATTTGTCAGGTAAATGGGACATCCAGCATATGTATGGAGGTAATTTTGATCCATGACATGGCTGCATATCTGAACGTGAAATTTCACGCCCTTTCCGAATTCGAATAGGGTTTTAAGTTGAGTTTGTTATTAATATCAGTAAGTAGTGAATATAGTCAAGCAGGAAACTTAAAAGTAGGGTGGCCATATGGTATTTTTATAGTAGGAGTAGGTATAAATATTGTGAAAATAAATGAGTTAGAAAAAAAGCAATGAAGGGGTTTGACCTAGGCCCTAGGGAAACCCTTGGAAAACATTACAAGTTTCCATTAGAAAAAGATATTATAAATAACCAAACGAAATTGTGAAACAAATCTAATAATTGTAGATAGATACAAAGATACCGAGTAATTTTAGAATAAATGTTTAAACTCAGGAGGTCTTACGAAGAGTAATGGAAAAAGTGCACTTTTATTTCTATTGAGAATACACTACTCCTATATCTGAAAAAGGAATTTGTCTTCAATTTAAATTGACTCGTCTTCCTTTTTATGGAGATGCATACTTCGCGAATTCCTGATGCGGCACTGTACATATGTATGTATGTCCTCAAGAGAGCTGAGTCATCTCTGCCTAGCGCGATTTCGACATAAATGAGGGTTCGCAAAGAATAATCCATTTTGGATATTAGTTTCTGCTTTCAGCGAAATTGTGTTCGCCCTTGGCGGAGAAAGACAAGCGACAGAAAGATGAGTTATGTGTCAGCATCAGCTATGCGGATGTCTGCATAAAGCGATCAAATTTACCAATTTGGAGGACGCTTTAATATTTTATTAAACAGAGAACGACATCATCCATCATAGCGTGTCTGCCTCTGTGACGGCACCCGGCACGTATTAACTTCAACCCTTTCATGGATGGGTTAGTCGTACACGCAAACGTTTGGAAAGAATTGCCACTTCTCAAGATTAGTATCCTCTACAAATTCAGACCCATTTTATGCTTTACGTGACCTTACTACATACATGTGCATCTCATATTCCCTGGAATCCAGGAGTTCGGTACTCTGGCACCGACACCCTGGGCAAGAGGATAAAAAATAAAATAAATCGGAAAAAAACTGTGCACAAGGTGAATAGACATCCCTGCATACACCCAAGCTAGAAACATATGGGCCATAAATAAAATTACAAAAAAGCGGGGAGCGCAAACGTTGAATTTATTGTCGGACCTTTAACTAAAGTTTGATGGTGGATTTTACATATTTCAAAGGCGAAAGAACCTTTGAAATGAGTTTTCAAACACAACTCTTGATTTCTAGATAACTAGGGTATTTTTTCTCTATTACATTCAATAAAATATGCAAAGTTTATAGGGCGACAGCAGTCGCAGTAGTCAAAAAATTTCAATCGAGCTTGAACTAGGAATTTTTGAGATAACCTTTTCCTGAATTGAGTTTAATATTCATGACAAAATAAAGATTTTCCCGGCAATTTTTCACGGGTCCGTAATCTCACTCGTTCTCGTTGGATCTAAAAATCGTCTCAGCTTTTCGTAAAGAAAAAGAACTGAAATTTGAACCTAATTAACCGACTTCCAAAAAAGGAGCAGGTTCTATGTTCGTCTGTATGTATTTTGTTTTTTTTATATGTTCACCAATATTTTCGCCAATTGTGAACCAATATAAAAAATCTTTTTTGTTTGAAAGGGTATACATACCCTTGAGGTGGTCCCATTCAAATTTGAAGGAAAAAAAAACTGAAAAGAAACCCGACTCCAAAGAAAACTTTTAAAAACAAAAATTTGACTATGATATTCGTTTTGTTCTTCCGGAATTTTTTGATTCGATTTTTCCACTGAACCTGTGCATCACGGAATTTTACATTTTTTTCAATATCAAAAAATTACTTTTACCTTACGAATCAAACCCGGAATTCCGAAATGCTTCCACTGGCCGATTTTGCAAATTTGCATTTTCTTAAATTGAGCGGATTTCATACGTTTCCCTCCACTTTTATTGTTGTTCACAATGCACTTCCTATATTCGAGTTTTATCTTCTGTAATTTAAATTTTATTTGATCCTCAACCCTCTTGTAGTTGTAGTGGTTTTTCTTTTAATAATTTATAGACTTCCATGTTCCTAGTTTTGCTATCGTCCAACAATCGCAACACTTTTCTTTTCTTCAATCATTAGGTATATCTAATAATGTATTGACTTCAGCACTACTCCAGTGTGCACCTTTTCTTTTTTCTTGGTCCATTTTGTGAAATTCAAAAACTATCCAAATATATCCAAAATCTTTAAAGATTTCACTTACCCGTTACATGTACTTCCTTGTTAATAATTTAAATTCGTTGAATCAGCTGTTAATATTTTTCAAGGTCAAGCATAGCCAGCTTAAGTCTTTCGGTTTATAAAGAAGATGCGCCCAAAAAAATTGCTTAAGGGTACGTTCATGGTCGAGCGGATTCGCTCCGCGCGTAGCGAATGGAAACAAAGAATCTTGTTTATTTGAGCGAATCCGCTCAACTAAACAAAATTTTTTGTTTCCATTCGCTATGCGCGGAGCGAATCCGCTCGACCATGAACGTACCCTAAGATCGAAAATAGCTTCAGCTATGTCACGTAGCTATTTTATGCCCAAGATACACGGAATGAAGATCGAATGAAGATCCATATGAATGATAATTCAGTCCATGCATGATACACGGTGGATATCTTCAACCATTTAAAATTTATGAGAAATCAGTGTACAAAATTTTCAAAATGTCTGCCAATTATACGAATACAACTACGCACTTGTGTTTTCTTTCGCTGGATCAAGATCAAGATCAGTTTCCTAGCACTAAGTTATAACTGAGATTTTTGATGTACGAAGACGTCTCACAGCTGAAAGCTCATTCAAAAATTCGCTGGTTTCGATAGGTCGACATGGGAAACATTTTGCTGCCATTTACTCCTAATTGAAGGAAGAGTGATGAAGAAGACGGGTTTTGCGCGGAGAAAGGTTGCCATTGTGTGGTTGATGCTATTGAACCGATATCAGATTTTTTTTGTGTGCGCGCGATTATTCGCTGGCTCAAATGAGCTATGAATTTTTGAAGTTGCAACAGGCATTGGAAACTATAAATTTTTGATTAAACTTTGGTTACTTGTAGTTTCACATAAGGAGTACGAATAAATCTTGAATATTTATTCCTATTAAGTAGTAAAGAAAAGAGCATGGCAATGCATGAGCAACTAACTAATAATGTAATTTATGCGAAAAATCATCGAGACAAAGAGTCCTTTATTCACACATCAGTGAACGATTCCTGTTTTTACATGTCGGTGCTGCTTGTAGTTACATACGTGTAGCTGTGGCGGAAAGTAGAAAAGAGTTTCAACTTTCAGCTACAGCTACACATTGTAACGGCTTATATGCATATCTGCTTTTGACAGCTTGTGGCACTACATGCACCACACGCTACAGCTTCATATTCTGCTCCAGCCTTATGGTGGGCCGGCTCGGGGGCGTAGGCGGGTGGTGGTGGCCAGGTGTTTTAATTGCCTGGGTTGCGGCCACCAAAGTCAGGCCCGGAGCGGAGCAGGCCCTGCTTCCGGTGTGGGACAAAATGCCACACAGCGATGGCGTGCGATGTGGAGCCGGTATGTTTCCTCTGCGCGGGGTTGGCGGGAAAGGCCGGTGGTCACAGCCAGATTGCAAGGTCGGCGGAGTGTGGGCTCCTTCCAAGGTGAGGCCACAAATCGGTGATGGTTTTGTCCCTTTAGGGCACCTTAAACAGGAGCAGGACAACCCACGATCTGTTGGCTCAAATTCGTCTCGAGGAAAACGCTGATATCGTTTTGGTCAGCGAACAGTATCGAAACGGAAATGTGCCAACCTGGTATCGGGACGCCCTGGGCACGGCAGCAATTTTGGGTCCCCTTCAGCATTTACGTATATATACGTATAATAATAAAATTAATTAATAAAAATCACCTGTTACTCACTTTAAAACATTTTAATTTTAAATGTCATATTTTGGCCTAATCCACTAATGAAGTTTACAAAATTACCTTTGCATCTTTTTTCTAAATTGGCATGCAGTTTGCGAAAGTTACCAGTAATACGAAGAAATAATGGAATAAATATGCAATATTCTTGGAACTATCTCTTTCCTGGATCAATTGTTGCCTGAATGACCTTTTCGGAAAAGTATTAATATTAGAGCTTCTATTGTTTTACTGTTTCACTTATAAGTTGCTTTAAATTTATGTCTACTAGAAAAATAAAAAAAAAGCTATGTAAAATAAAAATAATATAAAACGCGTTTAATTATACTCCACAAACCTATACTTTATTTTTGTTTAATAAAAAATATTTGCCCGTAAAAAATGCTTAGTATATGGCATTTGGGTACACTTTGGCTCTAAATAAGAAATATGGGTGAATTTAATGTGAATCCCTAATGTTATTAAAAATTTTCAGTTATAACAGACATTTCAATTATATAAAATTGTTCCTTCAGTCATACAGTACTCTGCCAATGCGCTGATTGTGTAAAAGTGCAAATGGCAGTTATAATCTTATCCGTGTTTTGTGGATGAAATTCTTTTGCTGTCATCGACATCACTTTTCGCCAACGAGTCCCTACTTAATATGCCCATAACATTTTCTATTACCCGTCTATTTCTAGACAGCCGCCGCTTCAAGATGTCCTTTTCATTTTCCAATAGAAGTCCTGGATACTCTCCCATCAAATTACTTCGTTACGGGAAAGCGTTATCACCCACGAAGTACAAAAGTGTGATCCTTTCCGAATTTGGTAGGCTTTGTGGTAAAAGAACATTTATAAATTCTTATAAACGAAACATGTCACCATTGTTTTGGGTATACCATACGCACCCACGTCTACAACCTTAAATATGTAATTGGCGTTAGACCATTAGAAACAATCCTGCTAAAATGTCTTTTATAAATATATTATTGTGAGCCCGATTGGGAGGGCATTTTATTTGTATATGTATGGGTTTATGTTTGCCAGCTACACTTCCAATGCAATTGAACATTTGCCATTTATTTTGAAAATCTTTAGGTACAGTATTCCAAGCTGCAGTATTTAACGTGATAATAACTTCTACAAAAGTTCGCAAACTTTTAAGGTGTAATAATTGATCTTGCAGTAGAGATGCCAATCCGGAAACTCCATGAAAGGTAATTTCTGGAAACTCTATATAAATATCTGAAATAAAATTAAACCGAATTGACAAATGTGTATGATGTAACTATTTCCCGAAAAAATACATGTTGCAAAAATCTATTACTGATGTCTTTTTAGATTTGAAGATCTTTCATTGATGCGCAGAGCCCGCAACTCAGAGGATCCTAGAAAAATTCAATCCCCTCTCGCTTCCCACCTCAAGGCCAGCGCCGATGCGTCGCAGCAGCTATTTGGCTGCAGTAGGACTCGGCGAAATCTGCAGCACCGTTTTTGCTGCACATAGGACGTAGCGCTACGTCCTATCGAAATTTTTCGTGGCCACAAAATTTGTTCGGCGTGCGACATCTTTATAGTTATAAAGTCTTTGGTAGTAAGCTTTATTTGTGATACAAGGCCCAATACACCAAAGAGTGCATACCCTACTATATAAATTAAATGCAATTAGTAAGTTGATTCCCTAGTTATTTGTATTTTTAATAACGCTTGGAAATGATCATCTTTGGTTTAGATGTAAAAAATCACTACCTTTAATTTGCTTTGCTCTTAAGACTCATAAATTTGGTGGAATCCAACACCTGCAAGCTCCTTTTTTGCCCCGTTTTAACGGATAGTCGGAACCTATAGCCGTAAAATTGCCAGTGGATAACGACGAAATCCGCATGCTGCAAAATCACTGGTCCTGGAAATGGTCGGAGTTCAGATGCATAGATGCACCTCACCCAACCGGGATCTTCGGTAGCTGCAAACCAAGGGGGAAATTCAATCGGTTCCGAATAGAATCTGATAATAACAGTAAATAGTGGGAAATAAAAGAATAACTTCATATAAAGGCCGGGCGACGAGGGACCGGAGATTTTTATTAAAGTGGAGCTCCCTCTATGCGTTATTTATGACAAAAAAATATCCGAAAACTTGGGCATGCGAATTCATCCCCGCTGGAGCTCAGAGATTTTCGTTTGTTTTGCATGTGTACTCTGTGACATATCTGAAATTTTTTTGACAGATTTTCCCATTTTGCACATCCCCTAGGCATATCCAATGATAAATGACACTCGCTTACGAGAGTTATGAATTTTTAATCACTTTAATATTGGAAAATCATTAAAAGCAACCTATTTTCTCTCCCCCTACCTTTCTTGCGCTTTACCAATAAAAGCTCAAGATAAATAATGAGGAATTGAATTGGAAAACTGAAAATCTCGTCTGCAACCTTTCAGGTAATTCACCCTTCAGCTCTCATCATAAGCAAGGAGGACCCAGATCTGTAGAATAAAACGCTCCACAAAGTCAATTACTTTGTCTATCATCAATGTCCAAAGGGAGAAAAGGAGGGTGTGTGGTCTAGCGTTTCGAGCGCTCAATCTTTCATGAATAATCTCATCTTGACAGCGGATTAAGAGGCCTTGAGTGGCAACCACATGATCAAAGCCCAGTCCGTTCAGTCCGCCCTAAGTGGATTTTTATAAGTCGTTAATGCGTTGCTGGATAATCGCTGCGGACCTGCAGCTTCTATTACCAAGATTTGGCAGTAGATCCCTTAGATATTATCCAGCAATTGCCTACCGTAGAAGGGCAAATAGTTTTTTATTCGACAATCTTTTAAACGAAATGCGAAGTAATCTCTGTAAGCTGCATGCAAATATACATATACACCGCCACTGTATTTTGTTCGTTGTTTTCGCAAAAATACAAAACTTTTATATTTCTAGTTTATAGGTAAGAAATCACACTATTAAAATCAGCCAAACAGTATAAAAACAAAAATGTACAAGAAGAAAGAAAACAAACAACAACATTTTGAAATCTGTTTATTTGTAATTAATCGAATATTGATTTTCTATATCGATTAAAACATTTTGTAGTCCCTTTGCGGACTGGTCTTAAACATCTTAGGATCTAGCACAACATACAAACATTTAAAAATAAACCCGGCACCATAGCCGGTTAACAGGTGTAAGCATTTCTTACGACTTTTTACATTCAATATTTAGTTTCTCACTACAATTTGTTCATCAAGTATGTATACATATACTATATACATATGCATAATCATTCTTCTGTTTCTTTTTCCATTGTTTATCATGACTATTTGTTTACTATTTATTGTATTAAAATGGAGAAAACTAACTTTCATTCAAAAGATATTGAATATAAAAACAATTAAGAATCTCATTACTCAATAGTCATTATGTGGATAATCTGAGACATGTTGTTTTTTACACCGGGCCATTTCACCAGTCTTCTTTATTTATGAAGCGCAATTACCCATAAAAAAATTATACTCGTATGAATTATCAAGATCTGAGTGATAAGGATTTATTACACGCGTCAAGTCAAAGAGGAATGCCACCGAGGAAGTAAAGTGGCAGAGGCGGCTATCCCATCCACTCAAACGAAATCCATTTTCGGCTGGAGCTAATGGGAACATAGTGCAGGTGTGGTAGTAAACACCACTTAAGTGATTAATGCTATCGTCCTTTAGATCATTGCCTTCTTATAAGATTTATAAGCATAATTCCCTATAATACGATAGTACACTTTCGAGATTACAACGAGCACATTACCATTATCAAAATTAATGTGTCCTAGTTCCGACGAGCTTATTGAACTACGAGTATCCTTAAAGGCGACCCAAGTTTTATAAGATACTATTAATTCAGTTTGAGCTAACTCTTCATTGCATAGGATAAAATAAGTTCAGTCTGGATGAAAAGTTTTCATTAATCTGTTGACATCGGACAGTCTCGAAAATCAGGAGAGCCTAATTTTGATGAGCTCTAGCTCAACAACTGCCAACGCGTGCGCCAATCTTAGAAGACTTTAAAGCTGATATGCGACCCTCAATAATTCAAAATGCATTTCGGAGTACTTTAGATTTATTCCAGAGCGAGATTGTATAATTCATCACGTTGCAGCAAAACACCGACTACAGCTGGAATCACTGAGAACCGAGGCTCCTTCTTGTCTCGTGCTTTTATCCCTTGGCTTTTTCTGTTTTTTTCTAAAAGAAAAGCAAAGCTGAGCTCTGGACCGAAAGATAAGAAAATTCATCCTTCCAGAATATTAAATAAAACATCCAATGATGCAGTCACGTTCAACCGTCCGTCTCAGCCCGACTTATATATAATTTCTGCCCCGAGGCAATCTTGTGTATGGGGATGTAGGAGAGTATGAAATTGAGGAAAAAGAAGTAAACTTTCTGGGAAAAAGCACATACAAGAAGACATCTGTTACAAATTGCATTTTGACCTACTTGTTCCCACTAAAAGACAATGTGCAATGTGTAACTCGCTTTTCGGTTTTGGAACTCTTCTCTGCTTTGTCATGGCGTTAATGGTTCCAAATATCCTCAGAATGACTGCTTAATTGAATTTACAAATTGCTGCTTATAGGGATTGAAATTAAATTGACTGCAGATGGTACTCTTTGCTGGCAAATTTCCCAAAAAATGTGTTTACTGGAATTGTCACCAATTGGGGAAATATTTAAAGAACTTTCATATCAACTTCATTTTCCTTTAAATGTACAAATGTTGTCGCTGGTGCAAATTAAGATGTTGAAAACTTCCAATATGGATTACTTGCGGGTACTCCAGAATTTTTCTAGGAATAGCAGCACCAATACAATCATACCTCAACTACCACATCCATTTGAAGTGAATATTTACATACCTGTTGTTAAGCTTCGCTATCTAAAAAAAAAATTCTTTATTTTCTTTATAATTCGAAATCGTATGTCAGCAAAAGGATCTGGAAAATGTCGTTCGAAGACTTTCTGGGAATTTTAATGGTTATAAATTAATAATTTAAGCTGTATTGAATAGTTTATTACCAAAATATGTAAAAAACAGCATTATTTTTCAACCATTATCAATAATAGATATCCTAAGATATAATAAACCGAGAAGAAAACAGATGAAATACAACTTAATAATCCGAAGCGAAGTTACAATTGTCTATCACTATCATCAAAACTTGTCCTCTTAAAGTATGTACCTACCTATTATTTAAAAAAAAAAAAAAAAAATTCAAAAATATCTAATTAAATTGGATTTTTTTGTTTGAAGAGTTATATAACTAGTTAGATACATATATATGCATGTATGCTTTATTGTGTTTCTGGTGCCCAGCAAACTTTCGTCTGCAGGGCCCTGCCCTGTGACATAAAATAAAATAACAAATGTAATAGGGGAGATAAGGACGGGTGAAGTTCCCCCGCGCTGATTATGGTCGTAATATTTTTTTATGGTTACCTACTAATAGCTCTGGTAAACATTTTGCCAAATTTTAATCTCCAATCCCCCTGGAGGGGGAATTAATTTCGAAAATTTCGGAAAACATTAATAACTTGTGAGCGATTTGAATAAAAATTGAATAAGTTATAGATTGAGGTGGTTCGACGAAAAATTGGAGAAGCCGAAAACTTCACATAAATATATTTTATATTTTCCTTGTTTCAATAATTTTTTAACTTCCTTGTATAGTTTTTTGTAATATATGTACATATATTTTTAGCTCTCACCTGCGTGATTTCTAAAAACATAACCTGTCGATTTCCATTTTATTTTCTTGTTTTTTGTTTTTTCAAGATATCGCGGAATTTCAACCCAATCGTTTATATGTAGGTATAACTCTTTCGTGGCACAATGTTACAATGTACATAAAACCTAAAGGAATAATTTGTAAGAAGTCAACAAAATGGAAAACAAGTCTTTTATTGTATTTAATAATAGCACACCATTTCTGAACCTTCATACAAGCATTATTATTTAATTGAGCATTCTAATTTAGTCGCTTGTAGAATCTGATTGGAATGCTCAAAGGTTACAGCTTGGATCGAGGTCCAAACAATTATCATCCATGAAGGGTCGAAGTCAAATTTTGGGCATAAATCAATGCTTACATTTTAGTGTCTTCCCAATCAATTAATTGCCAAAGACACAGCCATATTTGTATACGTATGAATTTGCAATAAATTAATCTCAAACTCCTTAAAAACACAGGCTATTGTTATATCCAGAGGGAAAACTAACACAGCTGAACTCTTGCGAATGATTTGCGGTATCCTTAGGCAGTGGTGAATGTCGTGTAGGGATCTTTCTGCGGCTAAGAAAAGATCGGGTACTCAGTATAATTATACTTGATTAGTTGTTGTGCCGATCGATAGTATTATTATTATTAGTATTTTTGCCTGCATATCTGCGAAAACTGAGCGACAATTTAAAAGGATCTAATACATCTAATTTAAATTTAAGTTTATATCTTTCGTAACTATTTGTAATTTACTTTGTAATATGATCTAAGTCAGCCTTGCTCTTATATAGTAGTCACTGTGATTCTTCTAAATTGTAAAGTAGTATACGTTTAGGGCCTGCCTTTGTACTATACTTTTCTCAACAAATCAAATCAAATCAAATCAAATATGTATATGGAATTTTGGTCGCAAATATAATTTTTTGGAGGAGGCCAGTGTAATATTTATTGTTAGCTTTTATTATTACACGAATTAGCAGATATACTTATAAAATGTTCGTTAAAATGCGATTAAATCTTTCTTTGATGTTAAGAACAATGATCAAAGGTCGTGTTTGACTAAGTTGAAATTAAAAACTGAAACTCCAAAATATCCACCATGGATTTTAATTAAAAGAATTTTCTTGCTTTTCCAACAACCAACAAAGACTTTTAGAACGTAATTAAAAAATGAACAACAGCAGAAATGGTTGTAATTACAGGGAATAAAAACAAAATTACTTTTTGCAATATCATGCTTCTTATTGTCCTTCCTAAGGTAAGGGAAATATGTCAACGAATATTTTAATCCCCCGGGAAGTTTTTTTTAATCATTTTATCCTTTCTAGTTGCCGATGTCTTTCCTTTAATCTTTGGCAAAAAGATGTCAGAATTCCCAGCATGCTATACGTTAAAATCTGCTCGTGGCGCGCCGTAGGAGTAATAAATACCAAGTCCTTCTGGTTCTTCTTAAGTTGAATTTCAGCTGCTGAAATTAAGGAACGAACGAAACTCGAAGAAAATTTCTAGTCAGTACAATAAACCTCCACTTAGTTAGGGCATGGAGAGGGCCCGATGGAAATTTAATCAATGAAATGGCCAGTAAACTGCCGCTGGTACAATTCACGTTAGTTGAATTACAAGCACGGGCCTCAGTTTATTTTTAATTATAGAAACAGAGGATAATTGGAAATAAAATTGCAAGAACAAATACCTGAATTAAAATGGAAAAATAAGTCCTGCCGAGTGTTGGTTTTGCAGAGAATTGATTTTTAAGTCCTCAGCATACTGACGAAGGGGTGTGTATCGATTAACTTCGATATCAGTACGGATTCGAATGAGGGATCCTGGTTCAATTTCGAAAGAAGAACCTGTATTGGATTAAAAACTAAGAGACTGAAAGGGTCGCTGTTGTTCTTGGGCAATCGCTCTTTCGTTTTTCTAATATTTTGCTGGTGAGATTTCTTTTAATTATTTTCCCTTCTAAACAATTTTTAAGTTATTTTTCTGACAAAAAGTTTTGCACAAAATGTGAAGTTCAATCTAAAAAATATTAGAAAAGGGAATTTACAAATATGTAGTTGTCTTTTTAACAATTATTGCTTCCATTAAGCGGGAAATACACGACACAACGGTTGTACCGACTTGTGTTGTTAAAATATCGGTCCCACGATTGCATTGAAGCACACACACGGTAAGAATTTCGTGCGATTTTCGTGCAACCAGAATTTTTAGTCATTCGCTTTCCAATCGTTCAATGGCTACGACTGAAGAGAAAATAAAAATTGGTGCAGCAATGATTTCAAATGAAAAAAGAAAAAAAAAAGAAAAAGAAAGTGGGCTAAGGAATGGCTTTTAGAAAGATTATTATTCTCGGACGCGAATCTTGTGAAAAAGTTTAAAATAACGGTACCAGAAGATTATATGTAATAGTATATATAAGTACCACTAAAACGCAAGCCTTTCCGGGTAAAGTTGCTTATTATCCACTGTGTGGCAAAGTAGCCGATTGCGCACGCTGGCAGCAATAAAGGCACGAGCGCCTCATACGTGTCGAAAAAACAATTTACGAATGACGGATGCACAGTTTAATTACATTTTAAAACTTGTGAAGCCGCTAATTACAAAGAAAGATACAACAACCTGTTTGATTTGATTTTGGAATTTTTTTAAATTCTCTACTAAAAGCAGCGCGTAGATGGCAATGCGTTTCCGCACAAAATCTTTGTTTGAAGTTTCCGTTATTTCCTTAAATTTTTCCACAAGCACCATCAAAGCTTCTTCCCTCAGAATTTTATTGCTATATTTCTTTGAATGCACATCCCACAAACACGAAAGAGAACGATATTATTCGATAAATTCTAGCCAAAAATCTTTTTGTTTTATGGAAACCATTTCTACGACTTCATCCCTGTAGATCGAATGAAATTCGCGAAAATAATGAAATCGGTGCAACGGTTGTAGGATTGAAAACAACACACCATACAATTTGCACGCAACCCGCCGCATGGGACCACAAGTTGCGACCGCGCGATATCGGCACAACCGAAAATTTCACGTGCATACACGATACAATCATCGCATGCGACGGCAAATCGGGCCATCGGTCGGTACAACCGTTGTATCGTGTATTTCCCGCTATCTAATATTAGGAGTGAGCAACAAATTTAAGCATTAAGACTTCAACTTAACATAAAGTAACTCTACAAAGTTCTTATAGAGGGTGTTTCGTTTAGGTGTAAAGGGGTATGTCAGTTGATTCTATGTACTTTCATATAAGGTTCTTTTCATCAACTTTTGGATCGGGGACCCCCCTCTAAAATCAGTCTTCAACGCTAAAATGACAATTGAATAATTTTAGGGGATGAGCGCAGAAATTGCTTTATAAGTCTTTCGGAAGACATCATTGGATATTGGTTGATAGCGTGCTAGAAAGCTAAGGATACCTCATATGTCTCAATCCATCAACAAAGAAACGAGGGAGGCCGCGCCAATTTTCCAAATGGCTATTGCAGTGCCCAAAATTTGACTTTGGGCCTTCGTCCTGCCGATTTTTTCCTTCCGTATCTTATGGGCTTAGAAAAAAAATGCACTTGAATCTCTCTTCGCATTCTGAAGTTATTCCTGGTAGAGTGATTCAGCGCCGTGGATTAAGTGTACTACAAACATTTCCATTTCATACGAAATCTCCTAAGCCAACCTCACGCAAGAAATTTCACAATAAAAACGAGAAATTCGATTAATTATGTCATATGTGGCTAGTCAATCCAACGCGGCTAAATCAAGGGTCCAGAGTAAAGCTATTACTACTCAAGTATTTCAGAACTCAAATACTTGAGTATATGAGTACTCGAGTTCAAAAATCCGAGTTTGCGTAAAGAAGTTTTGAGTACCTGAGTACTCAAGTATTTGGTAGAAAAATAATCCGAGAACTCGAGAAAGGAAGTATTTGAGTACTCAATTAAGAAGTATTCGAGTATTACAATTTGGGGTATTCAAGTAGGTAGGTACTTGAGTATTTGAGCCTTGTAGAATTAATGTAATAAGAATTAAGAATGCAAGTTAATAAATTGTAAACTTTATATGTATAATTCATCATATTTATTAGTCAGAGAAAACAATATCTTTATTTTGGAAAAGAAATTCAAGCATATTAACATGATCAGGATGTAAGCAACTACGACTGAGGCTTGCTATGTTTCCAGCTGTAGAAAATACTCTTTCAGATGTACATACATAGCACAGGTTGCCGGTATGTTAAGGAAATTTCTTGCAAGAGAAACAACATCAGGAAGTGCAGTTTCTTGGCAGGCAGATCACTTTTTAACTGAAACGGTATTCCGATAGAGAATGAAATAGTTTAATAGCCATTAACCGTGTGCTAATATAAGCACTACATGTTAAATAATGCATGCCATGCCACTCAAGTACTTGAATACATACTCCTAAACTCTAATACTCGAACACTCCTTAATGAGTAGGTACTCAAATACTTCCTTACTCGAGTTCTCGGATAATTTTTCTACCAAGTAGGTACTTATGCACTCAGGTACTTTCTTTACTCAAACTCGGTCCAAGCCACTATGAGTCCTTGAATACTCCAACTTGAAGAACTCAAATACTCAATTATCCGAGTCATTCTTAGAGGCCTAGTCCTAGGCTCACCAGTATTACTTACATCGGGAATTTTAATTTTCCTTCTTCTAATTTTAGTTAAAAGAATTTACTTGTTGGCTTACATACATACATATATGAAAACTTTATTGAACCTCTTCTTTTTCTTTCCTTAAAAGTGGTTGTAAGACTATATGTACATCTTCTCATATTTTAATATATAGGACTCAAGGAATTTGCTTTGTTAACAACAATTATCCTGATTCTTTTCTAGGTAAGTGAATTCTACTTGATACCTTAAGAATATGGGACCATCTGGATGGATCAGGTTCATACAGATTATTTTATCTATTAATTCTTTATACTCTGGCTCATATCAAAAGAACAGTTGCCCTGGCCAGTATTTTTGCTGAGGCAAGATAATTTACATAACTCGCGCGCGGTTTTTCCCGAGTAGTTGTTTGGGTCCAAATGCGCATAACTTTTTCGACTATATCTCTTAAACTTAAATTATTCGAGTATAATAAGTCGTGTTATTTTTAAAAGCAATCCAGTCCATGTGCTAGTATTCTAAAGTTTTTCAGATTTTTCCGAAATTGCGTAATTGCATAATTTTTAAAAACGTGGACGGTCGAAATGGTCCACCGGCATAAAACAAATATTTTCGAAAAAAATTATCAAAATTTTACATCCTTGGGAACTGACTGTTATATGGTCGTTTTTGTCATAAATGTTCTCCCGTAACTCCGTCTTCAGTCTTAGTTTACTTATTTACTTACTTACTGTTACTCCTCTGTATTTAATTTTTCAGCATTCATCACTTATTTATTTATTTTTATAAGTCTACAGGCATTAAATTCTTATAAACTAAAAGAAGAAGAAATTGTATGACTTCTTAATTTATGTATGTGTTGAAGCATTATAATGTGAAGGGGAAACCCGTCCAAAACCAAATACGGGGAAAAATCGTACAGCATTGTAATTTCCCTTAATAATGGAAATATTCCAACATACATAAGTGCGGCCTATGTATTGCCACCATTCGCAACTATTGCCACTGAATTCGTGCATCCCGAAAAGTTGAGGCATTTACTTTGCTTTTCGATAATTTAATTTTCGAGTTGATCAAGTTTCAATAATCCGCAGAAAAAGTGAAATGTTAAATAATTAAAAGTACTTGTACTTTCTTAATAATTAGGTACGTATATCTTACCGGACAATTTAAATTCCGCTTGTGGAAGTGAATGAGAGTGTGTAATGGATGTCTCGGGGCGTAACCGTATACTATGGGGTAAAACCAGCCCATATACGATTTTGATTCTGAATCTTTTGAAATAACATATTGTTAATTTAATTTGCAGGATTACAAATAAGTATGCCGCGTAAAAATTGGAAAAATTAGAGGTTTTGTTTTACCATTTTATTTTACTTAAGAACTAAAATTATTGAAACAATTTATGTTATGTATACATATACATATGTATATGCTATATTCTTTATTAAAGACTGAAATAAAATTTATGATTATAAACCACTTTTTTATTTTTAATAACCAAGTCAAAGAGGCATAACACTAATAGATATATGGTTTTGGCAGGTCTCCCGTACTTCAATCTGGCACCAATTAGTTTCAAAACTATATTCGTCGAAAAGCAATTATATCAGTTTTAACCATTCTTGTTTTTTAACAAATTAAAACGCCAGTAAGTACTTGGTTTGGCTCTACATCGAAAATTTTAAACAATACTTGTAAATCTTAAAAATCTTTCAAAACTAGTTCTTGGAGGACGGCCGCCCCCACAACTCTCGTGAAGAACGCCGAATTGCTCCATAGCAGGGAACAAGCGGGTGTTCAATAAAAAAAAAAAGTTGTCTTGTACAGTTACAGCACTAAATCTGAGAGGGTAAAGTCATCATGACCCAAATACCGTTAACCCACAATATCCCTGCACAATGAGTGGGTTTTATAAGTAGCCTCAAAATCACGAAAATATCTTGAAACTTTCCAAAGTTTCCCGACCATATCCGAAAATTTATGATGCAGATAATTGCTTTTCTCCCTCTGTGGTATATCTGCGGAGCGCCAAACTCGGAGTTATTAGTAGTCAGGTTTTAAACTATCGGAAATTATCAGCGAAGGGTGGGTGTGGGTGCATTCACTTATGGGTTGAGTTCATTATTAACCGTCCTGCGTAATAAATTCGGTACCCATCCATGTACTGGCTAAAGCTGTACCCCGTCTGGCCGGACTTGAGCCGACATACATTGGCAACAAAAAAAAAAAGAAAAAATCGATGAATATCATCCCACCGAAATCATGGTTGCCATCGTTCTTCGCATTAATCACTTTAAATTTGGTCACCTATCGGTGCCGGCCTAATGCAGCGTTTTACAAATCGAGCCTCGGCCCAGTCTTTGATTGCTATTCATCTCCGCAACATTTTGGCATGGCCAGGGCCAGAGGTTTCAGCGAGTGAATGTGCAGAGGAGGAGCAGCCCCGGGATGTTCGCTATGTACATTAAGTGTTATGTATTACGTTACAATATTTAGTAATAAAGATTACAAACTGCAGGAACGTGCAGCGAGTAGCAAAGTCCCCTGCTACCTAGACAACAGTGCAGACCGACTTTAACCGCTTAAAGGGCACCTGATATGCTTGCCGTTCACATCACGTATGAGATGATACTTCTGAAGGATAGCGTTATGGAGTCAAGTGGATAAAATAAATTATCCAAGCTTTCACCATCAAAGCAGGGAATTTTAAGATATGTTGCAAAAACGATGTGCTCATCGGTTACGGCTTATGGACGGTAAACGAAAGGATCAAAGGCCCGATACGCCTACAGTTGGAGCAAAGGTGGCAGAATTTTTTTTTTTTTCAGCAAGTTGTTTTCTTTTCTGCATGACTAGAAGTAATCTTATTACTCCCTGTAGCAAAGCTTTCAAACCGAGGCAATAAAGGTATCAATTTTTTTGGATTGCCGTTGTAACAGAGGGGTTAATGTGCATTAAGCTCCTCCATGTATTTAATATGAAGGAGGCATTTATATATGTATACATACATATCTCTAACATTTACGTAACCAACTCTTCCCATTTAATGTTTGTGGATAATGAGCCTTTGAAAGAATGAAATTAAATGAAATTAAAGTCTAGGTACCTACTTTATGAAACTGGATTGTTTAAAACCCAAAAAAGTAAGAGGCTATTTGTCTACCTGCGGAATCTAGGCAGGAGCGAGATAGTTAGATTTCTGTCAAATTTGCTCTCAATTTTACTAATTTCTTTATTTCAGTGATAACATCCTTTTATTTTTGACATTTCTACTGGTAGGTATATTTTAATCAGTTTTATACATACTAGGATTAATTAGTCTCATTGAGCTTTGTTTTAAAGTCAGGTATTTCGTTCTCCTATTGAATAACTATACGAAAATTATAACATTTATTGGAATCATTTTTCTGAGTATTGTTAAGAAATCCGTTATGGGGCTAGTTGAGGAGTGTTTGATGGAGTTAATTGAGCATTATTTTATTAAGGAAGGAAGAACTTTTAATTTTATTTTTGTTGTTGGCCACTTTTTCTTAACTTTTGATCTCTTACTTATTGGAAAAGATGGAGATATCTCTTTTCAGCTCAATTGTCTATACACCAATGTAAGATATCATGTTTATAAAATGGATTAATAAGACCTGCTCAATCTACACCTCCCTATATATACATATATGTATATTATATCTACTTTTCAACCTGGTAGAAATCATTAAAGTTGTTGAAATATTAAAAAACTGCGTATAGGTCTCGCAATCCTCGACATAAGTGAAACTTCATAGACATAGCCGAAAAAGGGAAAATTGAGGTTATATTGTCATATCGACTAACTCCTTTATTTGTCCGTCTCGATGTTGCTTTCTTTCTAACCAAGTTTACTCGAACCAAGTTTTAGCGTCTACAGGCCGCTTAAGAAGTCCTTTAAATTTTGAGCTATCTTGCTTTCCCTTCGGGATATGGCGATGTTTCTAATATTTTTAAGGTCATGATGTCATAAAACCATTTCGAAGTAACATGTGCACGACTGCATTGATTTCCTTAGTATGCTATAATTTTTTCGAAATGTTGTACCCTGGAGCACTTTCAAAAACATAACTTCCATTTCGGAAGATACAAGTTCCCAGACATTGTAAAACGTATTAATTAATAAAAAAAAAAAAAAAATCAGCGAGTCTTAATGTAGTCGCCAGTGATGTGTAACATCTAACCTCGGTAACGAATAAAATGGATGGTTGATAAAATGTTACACATCAAAAGTTAAGTTTCAATTTTAATAATAAGTATATGTACGTTCAGAAGAATTAGAATTTCTACAAATTTATGGTAAATCTGACTCCTCCATCAATATATCGCCATAATTTGTCTCATCTACTTCTACGTCTCTGTAATTATTTGTAATATTTTTAAAACTCTTAAGTCTATATTTAATTTATTTGGTTTTTACCATCAGATATCTTAACGCAGAACTCGCCATTATTTTCCTTTAAAAACCCATATTTTCAGTTGTTATTTCACTATTTACAAAACCTTTAAACTAAAAATTCACGTAAAGACAGCTGTCAGATAGATCACAAATGTCTTCCTCTTCTTTATGTTTAAATGTGTTTGTTAACCATGAGCTTATCATACTCAAGGAGTATGGTTAAAATTAAACTACGGCATAGTTAACTATAAGTAGTTTATGAACGACAAATAGTTATTCTCGTGGTTATGGCGTGGTTAACCTCCGAGTTTTTGAGCTACATATATTAACCATAATTAACTATGGTTAGCTATAGTTACGGTTTTTGAACGCGCTCTGATCTTGTTGAGATATGTGTATTCGAAATGCGGAAAATTGAGGTTATATTGCTATATCGCCTAACCTGTTTTTTTAGGAAGCTCCTATAAATTTTGAATTCTTAGTATATATATATGTATTTTCATACATATATGGTATATACATATAAGTGCATATACTCGTACATATGTCACACGCGAGTAAAAGCAAACATCACCCGAATTGGCGGCCGACAAATTTTCGTTGCATCTGTTTTACTCACCATTCTAAAGTGCTGTATACGTGGCTATAGAAGTTTCACTTAAAAAAAAAGATTCGCGTAATTTGAAAGTATTTGATGAATGTGCAAAACTCTCAATCTTGTATACCAAGAAATTTATTCATCTGAACCATTTTAATGTGAATTGTGGCAATAAAAATGATCAAATAATCCGTCCGTAAATCCTCAAGAAGTTGTAATCTAGATTCCTCCAGCAAGAAGTATATCGTATATTAGATGGCGATATAAAAACTGTATCTAACACAAAGCTTCATATTCTACGACTAATCCCGTTAACATTTGTCTGTTTCCCTAAGATACTATATCATAATATTCCGCTGGTAAACCCTACGACCTGGAAGGCAGTTTGTTTAAGGACCCTCTTCAAGACGAAAATATGATACGCAAGGAACGTTCACACTGTCATGATTTATTCTGCCTCATAAGTTTGGGGATATAAACACACCGCCGAGATGACATATGTTTTTATTATCTGGGGTCATTTACGTGTCCCTTTGGGACTTGACTGTAGGACCTTTAGCACGCTCCAATAGTTACCTCGTCCCTAGAGCAGACTGCTCTGGCCCAAAAGTACTAGCTAAGCATAATTAACACGCAGAGGATTTTTGGTCGAGCCTCCAAATAAGCTCCTCGTAACTATCGAGAAGCAAATAAATTGAATTAGTTGACATTTTGCGGGTAGATAGGCTTAATTGAGTTACTTTCATTATTTACCGGCCTGTCGCTCTTAGGGCATCTGTAGTTCCGCCGTGATTCACAGAGTGGCTAGAGAATATTAGCTCAATAATAATTCTGGAATATGGAGAACAGCGATATGAACATTCGAAGCGACATTCAGGAACAATTGAATCGTTTATAGTAATTTTGCTAGGCTACGATTAAATAATATAGATGAATGAACTAAGATTCTGGCACTAATTATAAGATTCTTATTGTATAAATGATTTGTACCATATCCTTGAAATATATCTATCTATCTATCTATCTGAATCGCGTATAGGTTTCATATTTTCTGGTTGTATTCGTTAAAGTACGTTTACTGCAAAAAAGAACTAAAAATTTTGAAGTTCCTGTCAAGGTGGTAGCATAAAAGTATTATAATTGTATATATATTTGGAATTGACTATTTATTAGCTTTCATTTGATTCCTATTATATATTGTTGTAGTAAAAAAAAATTTTTTTTATTCTCCCTCAATTTTTTTTTTTGCTGACCCCATATTTAAATATTGTACGATCATACCCTTTGTCACTCCTACAGTTGAGACGAATCTAATGACATCTCACTCTTCAAAATTGGTCAAGCCGTTTAGGATACAGGAGGTCACAATGAAACTGACATACATACACGCGAAAAAAATGACCATCCTTCTGGGCCAGTCAGGTAAAAAGGGCACGTTCGCGATTTATTTCCTAGATTTGGTTAAAGTATCCACATGTCCAGGACTTGTGCCTTTCAATAGTAAAATCGCTTGTAGTTAAATACTTTTATTTTTAGAAATAACTCGTGGACTTTTTATTAACGTGAAGAATAAGCATTCTGCTTTTCACTTTTGATGTATATTTTCGTGTGAGATATATTTTTTAAAACATGCCCTAAGCATTTCAAGCCTATAAGAGGACTCAACTTCGCGTGCTGGTTTAAACAATTTCTATTAATCGCGTCCTGTGAATTTTTTAAGGTATTTTATTTATTACAACGATCATTATGTCATGAAAATACTAGGTATTAGTATTATTTTATATTAATTACTTATAGTAAATTGAAATGATCGCGCGGCAGCAAATATTCCGTGCATTTAACAGTTTTTTTTTGCGTTTTTATCGAAACTACGCTTTTCAAACTGGTGTATAAGATATCAAGATCTACTCAACCGATTTTGATTAAATTACACACATGTGTATATTTTTTATTATATTATAAACATGTAGCATAAGAGTTTTTTGATTGGTTTACACGTTCATTTATTAATTTTTAAATCTCAAAAGTTCCATATACAGCAGAATTTTGTAAAAAACAGTAAAAACTGACAAATTTTTAATATCAGTCACTTTAGACCCTACAAATTTTCAACAAAACCAAAATCCGTGAAGTGGCTTCAAAGTAAATTATAGCAGCAACGGCGGTTCCTGTGCCTTATACCGTGCTGTGCCTGTTGAATCTTTTTTCACACAATTGGTAAGGTTATATGTGCAGCGTAATCACAGAAAACATGGATCGTATACAATTTCAAATCGAACAAAAATTCTACACGAAGAGAAATTCATTGAGGAATTTGGAAGACATAAAATCAAAGACCATATAAACTAAGAGAGAGAGAGCTAGTGCGAGCCAAAGACTATGGATTTTCTGCGTCCTTTGAAAATGAATTAAATATACCAATGGTAGTTAGACCTCGAGATGTACATATACATACATATATCTGCATATGACAAATACAAAAGAAGTAAATTTGCATAGCTGAAAATAAATTTAACACTTATTTTGGAAACATTTAAGGCCGACGAAAGTGGAGCACTGAATTTCCTGTTCATATAAATAATTCCGTTTGCTCTGGTGACAGAGAATGTCAAACAAACGAGTAGGCATTTTAAAGAATACGCTGATCGGGAGGATCAAATAAAAGAAGGTAACGTTGGATTTATATGCAAAGAGCGAGAAAAGATTATATCTGAAATACCAGTAGGGTCTAGTTTGTTATTAGAAAATATGGTGCTATCGCCCCGCTCCGCAAAGATGTTATTGGTCATAAGGTACTATTCTCTTGCATTTTCGGCTACTTCAAAAAACTCGAGTAAGTAAATAACATGAACTTGGCGAAAGTGATAGAAAAGAAATTTCAAGTTTAAACAACAAGAAAAGCTCTCTTTTGCAGAAAACTGCAGAAACTGAAAAATTATTGCGAAAATTTGATCCGGTCTAGAATATTTAATGGGTCCCGACTGTTAAAGTCGCTATGTTCCGCATTAGAATTTATTATTTGTTTTATGTGTGT
Source organism: Machimus atricapillus (assembly GCA_933228815.1). Taxonomy (NCBI): domain Eukaryota; kingdom Metazoa; phylum Arthropoda; class Insecta; order Diptera; family Asilidae; genus Machimus; species Machimus atricapillus. The sequence continues at coordinate 34,007,069 of OW121784.1, forward strand.
ATCGATCATGAAACTACTCAATGGTGTAGTTTATTCAATATTATATTACTTAACAGAATTCTAGGCTACTAGGACTTGTTTTTTTTCTTTTCAGTTTTATTTAAAGTACATTTTTTACACAGTCGGGTTTTTTGATTTTTTAAATTTACTTTTTTTTTAGTGTTCTTTTTTTTTGACATTTACTTCCTTTCATAATTACTTTGTGATAATTTTTAATTTTTATTTTCTTTGCCAAAAAACTTATTTTTTGAATAGAAAAATTGTAAACAAACGATTGAGTGCATCGACCGGTGTCGAAAGATCGCAAAAGCTATACCTACACGCTCAAATAAATGCATAACTAATGAAGTTTATGTTGTAACTTATTTTTCAAAAAGTCAAATGTTTATACAGACATTCGAGTATATTCAAAGAATTTGTCAGGAAATCTTCTTAAATCATGGTACAAATGATGAAATTCCCCTAGAACGGATCGCTTTTTATTCATGGGATGTACCCCATACTACCTATTTTTCTTAAAAAAAACGTTCCACCGTAAGTACAGGCTACTGCTGTACATTTGTCTTGTCATGGTGAAAATTTTCAACTGAAATCAAAATCGCTGATTGCAGCTCATCTTAAAAACGTCCAGCCTTAACAAGACTTCGCTGAAAAATGAGGCTACGTACAGATTACACGCTCAAGAAATCAAAACAGTTTGGTTGCAAAATAATCGCAAGCTACACGCAATAAATCGCGCCCGCGCTCGTTTTGTGGCCGTTCAAGGGAGAGTTAAGGTAAAGACTTTATAACTATAAAGATGTCGCACGCCGAACAAATTCTGTGGCCACGAAAAATTTCGATAGGTCGTAGCGCTACGACCTAAATATGTGCAGCAAAAAGGTGCTGCAGATTTCGCCGAGTCCTACTGCAGCCAAATAGCTGCTGCGGCGGCGCTGGCCCTGCGGTTGGCTTGTTTGCTTCACTGCTGTTCTGCGCAAGGGGCTTGTGGGTCTGTTCTGCCGGGAAACGAGAGGAGATTGAATTTTTCTAGGAATCCTCTGAGTTGCGGGCTCTTCGCAATCAATGAATGAAATATCTTCAAGGGAAGCAGAAAATGAATTGATCAGCAATGTGAGTTATGAACAACTGAGAATTGATTATTCAAATATTCTTCAAGAAAATTTAATTGATGATTTAAATATTGATATTGAGCTTCTTTCAACAGAAACAAGAACAGATTTTGACGTGTCCTTCTGAGACATTATTAAGCTTTAACAACTACATATATGAATTTAATTAACTCTTTCTAATCAATCAAAAATAAATCTTTAGTAAATCGAAATTTAAAAAAAAAATATCTATCATTATTGTTTCAATAATTCCTTAAGACAATGAAAAAAACCTAAAACAAAAAAAAAATCTGAATTTCATTAGATTATAATTCAAACCCATGAATCTGCTCGTGTGCCCTTCCTAGAAAAATTCAATCCCCTCTCGTTTCCCGGCAGAACAGACCCACAAGCCCCTTGCGCAGAACAGCAGTGAAGCAAACAAGCCAACCGCAGGGCCAGCGCCGCCGCAGCAGCTATTTGGCTGCAGTAGGACTCGGCGAAATCTGCAGCACCTTTTTGCTGCACATATTTAGGTCGTAGCGCTACGACCTATCGAAATTTTTCGTGGCCACAGAATTTGTTCGGCGTGCGTCATCTTTATAGTTATAAAGTCTTTGGTTAAGGCTTTAGATTTCTTCTGTAAAAATCGCTCGCGCGCTCTGTCCGTGGCCGAGGCCTTAGGGTTTCATCGGAAACGTCTTTTACTTGACTACATATACAATCAAATCTTTCGTCAAATCTTTCAATCTTCAATCGTCAATCAAATCTTTCATCATCAAATCAATCAGCTTGATTTCTGGTAAGTGTACAGATCGTAACATGGCAGAAGACCAAGGATATATTCAAAGGGCTGAAGCTCATGTGAAAGCTGCACTGAAAATTAGTTAAGAATCCAGTTGGACAAAGAAAGACGGGAACAATTGTGTGGCGGGGGTGGCGGGGGTGGCCTGTGTGGCTACTAGTGCGCTCATTAAAGCCGACGTCATTGGGGCTTTGTAGTTTAAATTTAAATTCTGTCAGCTTTTGTCTTGAGAAGGAATAGAATCATAAAAAATAAAAATTAAAATATCTTACTATTTATAATTCAATTCATTGAAAGTTTTATTTAAAAAATAATGAAAAATATATAGCAACTTTGGAAAATAAATAAATAAAAAAAATAAATATGGAATAAAACTACTTTTATCCTCCATACAAGTAACGGCCTGATCATTAAAAATGCGATATGCTTTGGTCCTTTTTTCAATTTCCAAATCCTTGGAGAAATTGCGCCGATAAATGATGCAGCACGCAAGGAAGAATTTTAAAAACTAATTTTTGTTTTATTACCTATACGGTGGTACGGACGTTTGTTATTATTATACACAAGATATTGTTTAACAATGTTTATAAAGCGGATGACACTTAACTAGATATCTAAAGTATATGGAAATTAAATTACAGTTTTTACAATTTTTGTTACAATTGCATTTCTCTAAATAAATTTGTTTTCGTTTACTAAAATATTTTGCGAACAAATATTAAACATTTTATAATTTAAGCTACTAATATAAAAATTTTCTAAAAGTATGGTGTACTTTTACAATTTTTTTTTTCTATACATATATACATATGTACATATATATATTCTCTTCTCTCTTGTATACTTTTAGTGTTAATGCAAGAAATCCGTCATATCGAGCGTGTTTAATCTCGAGAGGAAGGAAAGCTACAGAAATCTTCTTGCAACACTTGTCCCAAACTTGTACAACACCGTCGAAAATCACAGTAGACGCAGATCAACGCAAATGTTAGATAAGAGGCCCACCACCTCTGATAAAATTGATCTGGCCTCAAATAGGGCCAAACCAAAGTCCGAAACTTTCATAAATCTGGACGACGATGACGACAAGCCCCAGCGATCCATAAGGAGGTCATTGATTTAGTTCATGACGACACCGAGATCATTTTTGTCTGCCAGAAAGTCGATATGAAGAAATTGGTACATCGCCATTATCCCCGTCGTCATCGTCGTCCAGATTGATGAGAGGTACGGACTTTGGTTTGGCCCTATTCAAGGGTCTGGGTCCACCATTTTATCTTACTACTACTACTACTTTCTTAATAAAATAAACTGTAAGAAAACTAAAAGTAGATGACATTCAACAAATCTCAACGAACACATAAAAATAATCTCATATAACCTAACTTTCCGAGTGGATGAAAGAGGAACTATAGATTACACTGTGAAAGTGTATACACACTTCATTTGCATGCTTCCTATACCCTGTGATGAGATGCACTTTCAAATTTTCCATCAAATGTGCTTATCTCATTCGCGGTTAGTTTGCAAAGGGCAAACTTGCTTTTCCACTCGGCGCTTATAATCAATTTTTGAATGATATTACATACTTCAAAGAGGGAATTTAATTTTGGAAGTATTCCCTCTGAACCTTTCCCCTTAACTGGCTTCAGTACACTTACATAGTTTACCTTATTATCGAGGCATCACGATTTTACTTTTAAGTCAAACACAATACTTAATTGCTTTGTTGTGTGTTATACAAAAAGTATTATTGCGAAAAGAAAAATAAATAGTTTTGCTATTCAATATGCTCTTAATATGTAAACTACGCATCCCCAAAACAAAAGAAAAAAGTTCTAATCCGTAAATTCGAATATTATATTCTTATGTAAAATTGTGCCCTGATCCCGAATCTGGCGTTATAAAATTCGTAGACCCTCAAATTTTTGAATTATTACCCAAAAATAGGAACAATGGCCCCCAACCTAAAAATCCGAAATACAAACTAAACGCGGAATGGGTGTAAGAAGGTCAAGTGTACACTTTTCCTAAATGTTTTCGAATCTATTGTGTTAGTAGTGGTTGGCCTTAAAGGCGTAAATATGTATGTAGAAATAATAAGAGTGACATTTAAAAAATATATGAAAGGTTGAATTTCCTAGAAAGGCATAATTCAAAAATAAAAATAAAGACTGTAGATGAAACAATTTCGTAAAAAATTTTAGCCTAAATTTATGTACATATATTTCAAAGTGCCTATTATTGAGACAGATGTTAGGGAGTAGTTCGGTACAGTCAATGAAGCTTGTTATAGGCTTGGTGGAGACAGAATTTTTCGGCTACATCACCACCACGTCACGACACAATGCTAGGGTCTGGACGTTAATCAATTTGAACTGATGAGAAAGAGTATAAAGTTATCAAAGCCGCGCAATGCGAAGCAAAGCAACCTACGCTGAACAGATCCAATCCCATTTGTAGCCTCTGCTCACCCGCAGTAGGCTAACCCGTCATCGCGCCCCTTTCCCTGGGATCCAGCCAGAAGCCTCAGTTGCACACACCCGATCCCCTCGACCGTTAATACACGACACCTTCGTCTTCTTCTCTCAAAAACCTCCGCGACATTCTTCTTCTTGTGTGACCGCAACGCCTCTGATTGCTCCCAGGCACGATGACGGGCTGCCCTAAAGATCGTTGCAATAGATGGCAGTAGGTTTGCTTTATTTCAACGGCCACAGGGAATTTCTGTGTATTTCGCCTAATTTTCCAGCTTACAGCTCGGCCATCAGACCATCACTGTCCACAGTGAACATTCAATGACATGGTGCACCATTCATCATCATCAATTCCACCCGAAAAGGGCACTTCATATCTCACGCCTCCAACTGAGACAACCGGGCTTAGCGCCCTTTACTACTTTTCTGCAATTTGACAGAAAACTTACCCTTATTATACTCCTGGTACTTTCCGAGTATCTCGACCGGCATTCGGAGATGGGGGGTGGAAAGTAGGCCGAACTTCTCCTTTAGATTGACGACGAACAGCTTATTATAATTATTAAGATGTCTATAATATGAACACTGAGTAGTCTGTATTGTACACGTTATTTAGCTTTCTTGTTTCTTAAGTTAGACATTTCATACAACTTATACATAATTAAATTCTTAATTCATAATTTGAAACTATTCTGCAATTCACAGATTATAATTCATATAGTAGCATACCCAAACACATACACATACATGCACATCCACCATTTTCCTTTTTTTTTTTTTCTAAATACCAAGAACCAACTCCTCGTCCTCCTCTTCCATCTCCTCACAACCCTCCTCGACCGCCTGCAACTCATCAAGCTGGCACCACAGCTTCATTCTATCCGCCGCCGACGTCGATTTGAACGGACGATTAGAAATTTGTATTCCTGGTGGATCAGTAATTATATATCGATCCTTACCCAAGACTTCATCTACAATATATGGCCCCTTGTACTTCGGCAAATGTTTCCTTGGTTGTCCTGTAGCCACATGATCACTTTTAATTAAAATCATATCCCCTTTGTTATAATGGTATGGTGGTTTTCGTTTTTGATTTTCACGATTGGCTTAATTTTCCCTATTTTTATTTATTCGTTTCGCAACTTTTTCCCTTAAATTTTCAAGTGAAGGTCCTTCTCTCTCATTTCAAATTTCCCCATGTATAATAGCCGTCAGATCATTACATAAAAATTTCCTTGGCTCATAACCCAATAATAATTTAAGAGGAGATTGCCCAGTTACTTTATGTGGTAAAGAATTTAATCCCCATTGTATGTTATTTAAACAAGCATCCCAATCACGGCCATCTTCTCTAGTGGTTGAGGACGCTATCGCCTGGGAAATGGTTCGAAAGTAACGTTCGATTTGCCCGTTACCTCTTGGCGTTTGAACGGCAATTTTCCGATGCTCAATGTGGTTTGCTTTACAATATTCTTCAAAAGCTTTGGATGTAAAACTACTCCCCCTGTCTGAGACAATGCTTGCTGGTGACCCAACAAATTGTGATAACTCTTCAAGAGTTCTTATTACATAAGTTGTGTTGGTTCCCCGAACGGGACGCAAAATAATGAATTTTGTAAAAGCATCAACAATTCCCAATAAATGTACATTTCCCGTGCTACTCCGCGGATATGGTCCCAAATGATCTATATGAATTAAATTGAAGGGCAGAGGCTTTGTTTCAAAAACGTTTAATTGGTAGCGCGACTCATCTTTCCCTCTTTTGTTATATGCACAACTTACACAATTATCAATAAATTTCCTCACGAAACCATTAAGATGAGGAAACCAATAAGTTTTTTGTATATGTTTTACAGTGCGTTCTAACCCTAAATGGCCCAGGCCATCATGAGACGTTTTAACAACATACCACCTTATTCCCTTTGGTACAACAAATTTTAACCCTTGATCGGTTTTATAATATAGCCGACCTTCCTTCAACTCATATCTTGGACTCAGCTGTTTATATCTTTTGTGTTTTCTATCGATAAGAACTTCTATGATATCTTTTAACTCCTTATCCTGCCTTTGTAATGAAACAACCCATTCCGTTGGTGACAAGGTTATAACCATAACGTCTTCCCCTGCTACCTCTACTTCATTGCCGATGGTTTGTGCTGTTCGACTTAAGGCGTCCACATGTTGCATTTTTGATCCCGGCCTGTGTTCCAGCTCAAAGTCATACTGCTGTATTTTCAACCACCATCTAGCGATCCTCGGTATTATTTCTTTCTTGGCCTGCGTAGCTTTTAATGAAGAACAGTCTGTAATTATTTTAAAATGTTTTCCCATAAGATAATATCTGAACCGTTCCTCTCTACTACCGCCAGGGCTTCCAATTCGTAGCTATGAAACTTTTCTTCATTAGCGGTTGTCCTGCGACTGAAATAAGAGACTACTTGATTCCGACCGTCCGGCGTTAGCTGCATGAGAATGCCCGCGAGTCCCTTCGCACAAGCATGCGTATGCAACTCGTGTTTTGCATTAGGGTCATATAATATGAGAATAGGTCTTTCTGATAGTTTATTTTTTAGTTTTTCAAATGCTTCCCCCTGAACTTCAGTCCACTTGAATTCCGCATCCTTTTTTAGTAGGTTGCTCAATGGGGATGCTATCTGAGCATAATTTCGAATAAACCTCCTAAAGTATCCCGTGAATCCCAGAAACTGTCTGGTTTCTTTTAAATTTTTCGGTTGCGGGTAATTATGAATAATCTCTGACTTCGATTTTCCCGGCTTAATTCCACAATTACTTACTTCGTGACCTAAATAATTAATAGTGGTGTGAAAGAACGAACATTTTTTTAAATTTAGTGATAAGTTGGCTTCCCTTAATACAATTAAAACTTTTTCCAGTATTTCCAGCGCTTCGTAAATAGTTGAAGCCGCTATCACCCAGTCATCCATATAAAATAGAACTTTTGGATTTTGTATTCTTTGTGAAACTTTATTCATTAAATTCATGAATACGGCCGGTGCATTGGCAAGACCAAAGGGCATACGTTTAAATTGATAATGCCCTCTTGGCGTGACGAACGCGGTATATTCCTTAGAATTGTCACATATTGGAATTTGGTAATAACCGTTTGCTAAGTCCAACGCGATAAAAACCTTTCCACCCGCCAGTTTGTTTAAAGTTTCTTCAATATTGGGCGTCGGAAAATGTTCTTTTTTTGTAATGGCATTTAATTCTCTGTAATCAATACACATACGGTGGTTTCCATCCTTCTTTCTCACTAATATAGTTGGGCTAGCGTACTCCGAATGTGACTCTTCTATAATTTCATTCCTTAAAAGTTCGTCAATCATTTTTTGTAATTCTTCTTCCAGATGATATGGCACTCGGTATGGTTTGTAACGTATGCTTTTCCGCTCTTTGAGCTCTATACTCATTTTAATCCAGTGCGTTTTTCCTAAATCATCGATATCTTTTGCGACCGCACTCCTATACTTATGAAGGAGGGCAAGCAGTTTCATGGTGATGTCTTGAGTAGCCAATTCTCCAACATTTAAGTCAGACATTTCAATAGTTTTCGTAATTATCTTAACTTGTTTTTCTACTTGGTCGTCCCTATTTGTTTTGTATATATTTTCAGCATGTTCATTCAAGTTGCAACGCGTGTCTTTTAAAATTTCCAATTTTCCCCAACTTTTGACAACGAGAATTCCTGGTCTATTCAAAAGATCCTGACCCAGAATCATTGGTGCATCCTGCATTTCATCCGAGACTATGGCGATTTCAACTTCTTCCTCAATTTCTCCCACTTGTACCCTTTTTTTAATTTGGCCTAAAGCCCTACAAACCCCTCCACCAAAACCTTTCAACGTCACCCTACGGCTACCCTTTTCCACTGGCCATCCCTTCAATCCGCAATCGCCTGCGCGAATAGTCGAACATTCACTGCCCAAATCGACAAATGCTCTTAATTCCTTTCCCTCTGTAATCGCTACCTGGTAGAGCTCGCTGCTCTCCTTGCTGAGCATTCTAATTCGTTGAACGTTGTCCTTTCTTTTTCCTTGGTTATAATTTATGTTATTTCTCCCCACGTTACACTGATTTGCCTTATGTCCTGCTTGCCCGCATCTGAAACACCTAATAAAACTTTCTCTATTTGAACCCGTATTTCTAACCCGTCCTCCCGGTTCACCCGTCTTCAACACAGGTTCAATTCGGGGAGTATACGGAATTTTCTGCACAAGTGCGTCTCCAACAACACTCCGCGCCCGCTCCTGCTCCATAATTCCCTCATACCTTTTAATTTGGCCAAGCAATTCCACCGGGTCCACAGAATTACTCGCGGTTAAAATATTTATCAAACTTCTATCCCCGAGGCCTGAAATAATATACTTTGCTATTGAGCAATCTGCTAGTCCACCCCGACGACCTAAGGCTAATACCTCATAGAGATATAATTCAATCGGCTCTCCCGGCCGACGTTTTCGACTCAGTAGTTTAGCGTGTACTGATGCCTCGTCCAAACCCTCAGGGAATCCCGAAACAAAATCTAATTTAAATTTCGACCAAGTATCATCCTCAACCAACCGATCTTGACTCCAAAATTGTGCTGCACCTCCCAGTCTTAGAGATGCATAGAGGAGGGTGCACCTGTCATCCCAACCGTAGATGGTCTTTAATCTTTCGACGCACGCAACCCAGCCGGCAGCACTAAGGGAGCCTAATTTACCCGGATTAAATTCAGGAAGGATGCCAGAAATTTCCGCAACTCCCATACGGTACGCACCCGAACTACTCTCTTTTCCCGTTCGCGCATGCCCTACCGGATCAGACACGTCCCGGGACGAACTTGCAACAGAAGAAGTCGAGGAATCTGTGAGGCTACCCTTCGGAGCTCTAACCATTGTTTGAGGAGGGCCCTCTCGCTTCCTCCTTACACTCATTTTATTATTATTATTTTTTTCTATTTATTTTTATTTATTTTACTTTATTTTATATATTTTTTCAAAAGGGAAACAGCAACGCACAAGCATGTATATTTACAGATCTAGTTACTTAATTCCTTCAATCCAATGTTTTTCTTTTTTTTTTAAAAAAGATTAAACTTAAACCTATCCACTTAGCTGTGTCTCCTCCTGATGCTCCTGATGCCACCCACTCCGAAGCCGGTCCAACAGTTGAATCACCTTCAATGCTATGGCTCGGAACCAACTTTTCTTCGCACTATTATTATGCTTTATTTTTTTTTCCCACTTTCTTATTGTTTTTTTTTTCTCACAAAACCAAACTCAGGACTTTTACTTTTTTTTTGAGATGCGACTGCTCCGCTCCACTATTCACCGAAGTATGCTTCATGTCTCGACCAACAGCAGCCAAGCCACCGAAATATTACGTCATCTGCAAGTATTTCCTTATTTGGGCATAAGGATCCTCCTGACGCGATTGGGCTAAGCTCGTGCCGCATTCAGGTCGATACACAGTCACTCTTTTGTGCGCACGAATCATCCCACTTCTGAGAATGTAGCCTCTGCTCACCCGCAGTAGGCTAACCCGTCATCGCGCCCCTTTCCCTGGGATCCAGCCAGAAGCCTCAGTTGCACACACCCGATCCCCTCGACCGTTAATACACGACACCTTCTTCTTCTTCTCTCAAAAACCTCCGCGACATTCTTCTTCTTGTGTGACCGCAACGCCTCTGATTGCTCCCAGGCACGATGACGGGCTGCCCTAAAGATCGTTGCAATAGATGGCAGTAGGTTTGCTTTATTTCAACGGCCACAGGGAATTTCTGTGTATTTCGCCTAATTTTCCAGCTTACACATTAATGAGTCCTTTTCTGCTAATGTTATAGCCACTGGCTATTTTTGTATAGCCACTACGATTGCCACTTTTGTCCGATTTTGTATTCCACTAAAGAAAGTGGATTTCAAAAGTGACTAGCATAGCCATCTTTGGTAGTGCTCGGCACCGTCAATAAATCGAAAAAAATATTTTTCTTTAATTTTTTGATTTCAAAGATTCTTGAAGCATTTTTCAGAATGAAAAGGTGAAACACTTTTGATTTTAAGATTTTATACAAAATTTTCTAGGAATGTGAAAAACATCGTTGCGGCAAAATGCCAATTTTCGAAGTTTTTAAAGTTAAATATCTCAGGAAGTGCAAGTGAGCGGCAATTTTTTGGCATATTTGCCAATTTTGACTCCAAATCAACACTCCTAAAAAATTTCAACAAAATCCGTGTGAAGATCTTAAACACAATCTGTTCCAAATTTCAGTTTTTGGAGTTGCCGACACGAATTTAAAGTCGATTCAAATCTCATTTTCGATCCGACATTGTTAAGCGATCAGGCAATACGATGGCCATAAATTCGCTTCGGACAAAAAGTGTTACCCCCGAAAAACGAATAAAATGTGTGCATCTAAATGAGCTGACCTCTAACTCGGTCTATACAGAGGCTCCTCAAAATACAGATAATACGAAAAAAAACATTGTGTGGTTTTATGAAACTACGATGCAAGTGAAACTTTTTTCGGATCGTAGGCATTTCACTGAAAATTTTCGGAAATTTATACCATTGACACACTAGACCGTCATTAGGACGAAAAGTGTCTTTATGACGAAAACGGTAATGACGCCGTGACACATTATACCTTTTCATCATTAGTTCTGTGAGTAGACGATTTTCGTGAGTGTCAAAAGTGAAAAGTGTCAAAGTGAAAAGAATTTGTGAATTTTTAAGTTAATTGTTTCTTTTTGTGTCGAATATGGATGATATTAATGTTACAAGCATGCTGTTGCATTATTTTGAATTATCTCGTCGGAGAAAAACTGCGATACGAGCATTAATGAAAAAAAGGGAAGAGCACCTTGCACAGGCTTTATGGAATCTTCGAAGGAGGAACTTGATAATAAGCGTCCTCCTGAGGAAGAATTTGAATAGATCTATTTGGAAAATGGTAAGTGAACATGTAACGTACCGTGTTCTGACACTAAGACACCTGTTTTTAGGACAGAAATAGTAGATTCTGGGAAGTCTCTTTGATAAACGGACCAGAAAAATTCAAAGAGGATTATAGAATGTTTCCAGAAACCTTTGACCTTCTATGTGAGCACTTAAAGGGTTTGGAAAAGCAAAATACGATTTTCCGGGAAGCTATTCCTCTAAGAAAAAGGATAGCAATCGCAATGTATGCACTGGGCTCATCCGCAGAGTACCGAAGCATTGCAAATTTGTTTGGTGTCGGCCGAACAACTGTGGGAGAAATTGTACTGGAATTTTGCTCCGAAGTATGGCGAGTTATGCGGGGGCAATATATGAACTTTTATAGTTCCTTGGACCAAAACAAAATTGAGACCTGCGTGCGCGGATTCGAAGCATTAGGATTTCCCCAGTGTTGCGGGGCTATAGGTACTCATAATTTGTTGCCAAGGGATATTTCAGAGAAACACTTATGGTCTTGTTTTTTCCACAGATGGATGCCACATAGAAATATCACCACCTAAAGAAGAAGCATATGATTACTACAACTTTAAAGGGTGGCATTCGGTTGTCCTTTTAGCTGCCGTAGATTATAGGTAATGGTGATATTGTAGGTAAAGATTCAATAATAAAGCAGTTTTTTTCATGCCAGGTACTGCTTCAGTTATATAAATGTGGGAACACCAGGACGTGTAAGAGACTCTTACGTCTTTGAAACGTCCAAACTACATGATGTACTCTGTCAAAACCCGATATTTAAGAGCAATTCGAAAAATTTCGGCTCTTGCAATGTGCCAGTTCTGTTGATCGGAGACTCCGGGTTTGCTTTAAGCAATCTGCTTATGAAACCTTATCCAGAATCAGATGAGCTGACAGAGAGACAACAATACTATAATTATAAACTCTCGTCGGCACGCAGCGACTTTTCGTCCTAATGACGGTCTAGTGTGTCAATGGTTTTATTCGATTTAGGGTATTAAAATCGCGTTTTTCATCTTAACTTAATAATTGGAAAATGGGAATGATAATGGGAAATCAATAGTAGACAAGATATTCAACTATAAATTTTAATTTCAATCTGCGTATTAGAGTACGGAATACATCTATATAAATAAAAATGAATCGCCAAATGCGTTGTTAAGCGCAAAACTCGAGAACGGCTCAACCAATTCAGCTAATTTTTTTTGTCATATTTTCCTTAAGGCACAAGGAAGGTTCTTATGGAGAGAAAAAACATAAAAATTGCTTGGAAAATAGTAAAAACAGCACTTTTTTTTCCCGCCAATATCACAGCACAGAACACAATCCAGAACCACATTCGGGAACCAATTATAATACCTAATTCAGAGACACACTCCTGACGTCATCTAGGACACAATCCAACCCATACCAACGCTCCGGATAATCCCTGATAACTTCAGAGACGTTCGTGGAACGTGTCATCCATTATTTCTTCTGAGCGTGGCATTTTCTTGGTTGTGTGTTTATTTGTTCAGTGCAGTGTAATTACATTTAGACCCATGCCGCCAATACGTGGGCGCAACAATTTGGGTCGAAGAAATCGAAATTCTACAAACCAAGCTAATTTTCAATCTAATCGGACTGCACAACAACGTGAAGAGCGAAATGAAATTGAAAGGATTAGGATATTACAATCACGTGCAACGCGTCGTCTTCAAACTGCTTTCAGTTATTCACGAGCGGCTTTCAGTTACAATGTTTTAATTGACTACAGTTCCTACCAATGCGTTGCTATTGGATCTATGAATTCAGTTTGCCCTTATCGTAAGGCATTCAAATACAAAATTGAAGCAGATGGATTGTGTTGCGCAAATGGCAAAGTGAAATTAGAGCCATTGGTTCCACCACCAGAACCAGAGCCATTGTACTCATTGGTTTCAGGAACTGGAACGGATTCCATACATTTCCTTACAAACATACAAAAATATAACAACTGCTTCCAAATGACTTCTTTTGGGGCAACAAATATAATTCGTGACAATTTCATGCCAACTTTTAAGGTAACAAGACTTACTTTGTTTATTTCTTTTTGAATTTTTGGGTACACCCTATAACTTTTCTGATTGATTTGCAAATACAAGGCCAAATATATCACAAAGCAGGTTCGTTGTTGCCGGTGTCAGATGGCGACTAAAAATTCCTGCAAATTTATTTCATGGGAAATACAACAGAAGAAATTGATCAGCGTTGTGCAAATAACAGATCAGTGAGGAGGTCTATTGTAGAACAATTACAAACTTTGTTTCATCAACACAATCAGTTGATTACATTGTTTAAAACTGCACTGGATCACATGCCATCTGATAATCATAAAATTGTAATCAGAGCTGATAAAACTCCTGTAGGAGAACATGCAAGACGTTTCAATGCACCAACAATAGATGAAGTTGCCATTGTAATGGTTGGAGAAAATCGGGAAGGCCGTGATATAGTTTTACATCGCCGAAATGATCAGTTACAGCGTGTGTATGAAACACATCGCTTATATGACGCGTTCCAATATCCAATTTTATTTTGGAAAGGTGAAGATGGTTATCATTTCTCAATCAAGATAAATCCCAATACAGCTACCTAATTAGAAGTTTGGTTTACCAATGGGATTTTGTATCACCTATGTATTATATGTGTCATTGGATTGTACAAACTGTTTGTTAACAATTATCTGGTGACATGTGCATGTTGAATGAATGTCATTAGAACATATTTTATTACAGGTGCTGAAACTAATAAAAAGTTAGTTCAATGAACTATTACTCTTATCGCCTGATGATTCGTGAAAATGAAGACAATCACATCTTGAAATGTAGGCGATTATTTCATCAATATGCTGTTGATATGTATGTCAAAATAGAAACAGAGCGATTGACATTTATTAGGTTGAACCACGCCAAACTAAGTTCTGAAGAGTATATTCACCTTCGAGATGCGATTACTACTGATGGAATGGAAATGCAAACAATGTCGGCCGGATGACAATTCTTCCAGCAACATATATTGGAAGTCCTCGGCACATGCATGAATACGCTCAAGATGCCATGACATATGTTCGTCATTATGGCACCGCAGATTTGTTTATCACATTCACATGCAATCCAAAGTGGATAGAAATCAAACAGGAGTTATTCCCTGGCCAATCACCCATTGACCGCCATGATATTACTGCAAGAGTCTTCCGACAAAAGTTGAAATCTTTAATGGATTCAATTGTGAAACACAGTGTGTTTGGTGAGACGCGCTGCTGGATGTATTCTGTGGAGTGGCAGAAACGTGGGTTACCTCATGCACATATCTTGGTTTGGTTGATTGAGAAAATAAGACCAAATGAAGTTGATAAAATCATATCTGCTGAAATTCCTGATGTACAAGTAGATCCAGGCTTGCATGAAGTTGTTATCAAAAACATGATTCATGGTCCATGTGGAACTCTTAATCCAAATTCACCATGTATGCTGGATGGTAAATGTTCGAAACGGTATCCACGGGCATTAGTAGCAGAAACAATTACCGGGAATGATGGTTATCCGCTGTATCGTCGCCGATCAACTGCAGATAATGGAAGATCAACAGTTGTAAAAGTAAATCAACAAGATATCGAAATTGATGATCGTTGGATTGTTCCCTATTCACCAATCCTATCAAAGACTTTAAAGGCGCACATCAATGTTGAATCTTGCCATTCCGTCAAATCTATAAAATACATTTGCAAATATGTAACAAAAGGAAGTGATATGGCTGTGATTGGAGTTGGTGCTGAGAATTCCATTGATGAAGTTACCCAATACCAAATGGGCCGCTATATTAGCAGTAATGAAGAAATTTGGCGCATTTTTTCTTTTCCTATCCATGAAAGATACCCTACTGTAGTGCACTTAGCAGTCCACTTAGAAAACGGTCAAAGAGTATATTTTACAGCACAGAATGTATTACAATGAGCTATTCAACCACCATCTACAACCTTGACGAGTTTTTTCGATATGTGTCAGAATGATGATTTTGCCCGAACACTGCTATACTCAGAAATGCCAAAATATTATACTTGGAATCAATCCTCAAAAAAATTTCAACGACGGAAACAAGGAAAA
Organism: Machimus atricapillus; assembly: GCA_933228815.1. Taxonomy (NCBI): domain Eukaryota; kingdom Metazoa; phylum Arthropoda; class Insecta; order Diptera; family Asilidae; genus Machimus; species Machimus atricapillus. The sequence continues at coordinate 34,022,520 of OW121784.1, forward strand.
CCAGTTCCAGGTTACCCCAATGTATGCAATTGGTCGAATTTATTCAGTCCATCCAAGCAATGATGAGTGTTTCTATTTGCGATTACTGTTAGTCAATGTTCAAGGCCCAACATCATTCCAACATTTACGAACTGTTAATGGTGAATTATGTGGCTCTTACAGAGAAGCCTGTCAGTGTTTGCAACTGTTAGAAAATGATTCTCATTGGGATCAAACTTTATATGATGCTGTAATTTCTTCAAAACCTCATCAAATATGAACATTGTTTTCTATAATTATATCGACATGCTTCCCGTCAAAACCAATTGATTTATGGATCAAATACAAAAATGATATGTGTGACGATATCTTGCATCAAATGAGCAATAGAACAGGAAATGTACATTTACAATTCACAGGAAATTTACAACGAGGCATTGATAAGAATTGAAGACATGTGCTTGATGATGTCAAACAAAGTGTTATCTCAATTAGCCATGGCCGCGCCTAATCGCCCAATGCACGACGCTTTTAATCAAGAGCTGAAACGTGAACAACTGTATGATCTCGATGCTTTAAGGGAATCAGTTCGAATAAATGTTCCGCTGTTGAACCAACAACAAAAGTATGTCTTTAGTTCACTTATGAAAGTTGTAAATGATGGAATTGGAGGAATTTATTTTTTGGACGCTCCGGGTGGTACAGGAAAGACTTTTTTTATTTCATTGATTTTAGCAACAATTCGCTCACACAATAAAATTGCACTCGCACTTGCTTCATCTGGTATTGCAGCCACATTGTTGGAAGGCGGTCCAACAGCCCATTCAGCGCTAAAATTACCATTGAATATTCAAAGCAACGAAACTCCGACCTGCAACATTTCGAAGAACTCAGCAATGGCAAAGGTTTTGCAGCAATGTAAGTTGATAGGGTTGGTGAGGAAATCTCGAAACATTTAATTTCGAACACAAAATCCCGAAAGCAAAATACATAAAAGAAAAATCTTTAAGCAGATAATGCCGAAAGAGCAAAATCCCGAAAAAGGAAATACCGAAAATTATCGAAAAAGCCGAAAATACTTCAAAGTTGTTACTCAATTCGCGCGCGCGAATTGAGTAACAACAACTTTGAAGTATTTTCGGCTTTTTCGACTATTATTCAATCAGGCTTGATTCAGTTTAAATTTAAGTCCTGAGTATATCATCTCTATTATCGACTAACGCGCCAGCCTCAGTTTTTAACGATAGAAGTAATCATATTGCAGGAAATTTTGCAATAAATAAATTTTGAATTAGCTAATATTGATACCATTTTTAAATTTAAAAAAATATTGTTTAAGTCTTAAATTTGCTTTTGAAAAACAACATGCGTCTCCGTCCGTTGGTCTGTACGTACGTACGTATGTGTGATTACACGCTACAGGTCGCAAATTCTTGACCGATTTTCCTGATTTTTGTTTGTATCTGTTCGAAATGTATCAGAATAGATCTCTAATGATTATAAAAAGGATTCCCCTCATAGTTCAGTTATTATAAACAATTATGTAAACAAACTCGCCGATTCCCGTGCGACTCGCCTATTTTGCCTTTCAATGGGCTTGAAAAATTTTGTGAAAATATGTTTTTGTTAAATTTTAAATGAAAACGTTGGCGTAGGGAGTCCAGCAGCTCGTTTCTGTAACTCAGTTGAGAAACTTCTCTATTCTGGTGACGTGAATCGAATTCACCATGCCTAGCTTTATCAGTTGAGTTGATGCGTTTCTGTGGAAAATGACGACAAAATGACGTCAAATGGAGAATGCCAGTAGAGATATTCTCTATTTGAAGTTACAGAAACGAGCTGCAGGTAGGGACCAGTGAAAGGCCTCCGGAGTATCTTTTCAATAAAAGAAAGTTTTAGAAAATGCGTTTTGTAGTTTAGTCGGAATTTGGCAAATAATTTTTAAAGGAAGGGTTTGCTTTGGATTTTTTTTGAGGGGTAAGGGAGTAACGGAAAAATTTGGGCCAAGGAATAATGGGGAAGGTGTGGGAAATAATGAGTTTTTGCACCAAAAACAGGTGAGATAAGTGGGTGATTATCTCAGCTCTCGCACATAGAACTATTTTAATTTTTTAATATATGTTGTCAAATGACATTTTCTAGGGTGTGCACTTTTGGTTTTACCAACGATTTATCAATTTTAACGTCTGGTTAATAGTGCTGAATAAACTTTTTGGGGATGCCACAATGAGTTTAGTAGATTTTGATTGAAGATTTTCTCAAAATCTCAAGATTTCAAAATCAGATTTGTATGGGAAATCTAGTAGATTGTCATATAGATTTCACGAAATCTCACAAAATCCCGAGATTTTGGGGAGATGGAAACATGATATAAATTGTGCCAGTAAATGTTGAAAAATCCCTCACAAATACAAATGTTTACACACAACTAAATAATAATTAAATTTTCGCGAACCAATTTTCATTATATCTCGCTCAATTTTTTGATTTTGTATAAAAAAGCCTAGCACAAATCCACTAGAAAATTATTATATGTATATGTTGAGTAATCAACTGTGCTAAAATAGGAAAGAATCGGCTCAGCAACCCGCTCGTCAAAGTAATGTACATATCATCTCAGCAACCGGCTCCTTTGGAAAATATGTCAGTTAATGTCAGTTAATAGGCTTTTGTTTTTTCTTGTTCCTGAATTCATTCTTCGCTTTTAACTAAACCTATGCATTTGTGTTTTTGTCTTAATAAAAGTTTCTTCGTCTAGTCTAACTTTGTGTTTGCGTCTCTCTTCGTCTAATCTAACTTTGTGTTTGCTTCTCTCACCTAACCGGAATTATGAGTATTCACGCTACAGTATAAAAGATCCAGCACACAACTATTGTAGCAAAAGATTTTAATTCGGTTTTCGTGCTATTACTTTTGTCTAGTTTGCGTTTTTGTTTTTTTTTTCAAAACAAAGTAATTTAAAGTGAAGTATATTATGCAGTGAATTGCATTTATCGGGGTTGCGCTATATTCGTTCGAATATGAGAATTTTTGTACGGGACCAGCAGTTCAGTATCTACATACTATATGTCAGTGGATTCCACTCAAGAAATGTTGAAAAATGTTTTGTCCACTCAAAAATGTAACTACACTTGCAAAGTGAAGCTTGAATGGAAAATTTTTCCAGGTATAAATTTACATTTATCGAGTGTAACTCGACACCTTCACTGAAAAAGTGTATAAGTGGACCCCCATTTTCGTAATCAATGTCCCAACAAACCTCAATAACAACACCCATACTGTTCCAAGATGGAGTAGCTGGAATAAGAGTGACACACATTGAATACAGAAATAAATTAAAAATGTACTATACAAAAACTAAATTACGTGAATATTAATTGAATGTTATAAGTAAAATACGAACTTTTAGAACGGCGATATCTTAGGAATGGTGAGTCGTACCAAAAAAAGTGTCTGAACAATTTTTGTAGAGAATTGTATGATCTACAACTTTTGTCTGACCTATTTTTACGATAAAACTTACCGTTTCCGAAAAAAATGGAAAAAACCTGAATTTTTAACGTTTGACCTTGGATAAAATTTTTTGCAGATGTAGGATCGAAGGGGATTTTTGACATTTCATTTGTAATAGTATATTTAACGTCTCCACCAATTTTTAGCTCTATGCGAATTTTGGCTAAGTTAAATGTCTATTTTGACTGGACTAGAAACAATAAAGATATGACTTAAAAATACAAGACAGATCCTGAAGGGATCTGTTCAAAAATGAAGTCCCGCGATGATATACATATTGGCCCTTATTCCGGTTGTCACCTTACTTCAGTGACACACCTCACTGTCATGTCACCTCACTTCGCATTAGGTATTCTCGTTGTCGCGTGACGTGAGGAACAAATGAAGTGAAACATCCCAATAGAAGTCACTTACAGTGACAACGGGAATACGAATAACGAATCCGCAGACTACGGCAGATGGCATGTGAGTTGACAACTGGAATAAGACCCCACATTTTTTCCATTATTGGCCCTAGGCCCTCAAACTGTTTTTTATTAGTTATCTTAGTTATCTAATTAAAAATAATAAGAGTCTGTAATATTATTTCTATTAGAAAACCGTTTCATTTTCGTTTTCTCGCTCTCCATGACTTTTGTCACCGATCTTTTGATACCGACTAAAATTGTCACTTCGTGACGATGTAAGCAATGTAAGCGTAAGCAATCGGCTACGCACCGAACGAGTTGTACATTCTATTTTGCCACACAAGTGAGTTATGTGATTTGTGGGAAGGAGGGGCTCTGGGCGGGTGAAACGGGCGGTGTGGGGGGTGGTGCCCCCACTAGTGAAAAGAACTACAATTTTTTGAAATTTAAAAAATTGAATTTATATTTACCTAAAAAAATAATTACATATTCTTGTATTTAAAAAAAATGGAAAATTAATTATTTTTGTGTTTTGTTTTTATGATTATCGAAAAATATGAACAATTATGAAAAAGGAAATCGATATTTTTTTCATCACCTTCGACTACATACTCTGAGTTTATTGTGTTATTTTCAGTTGGATCAGATTTGTAAATTTTTACATTTTCACTCTGATCGTCGTCATCATGCATCCTTCTGTTTTCATTTGGTGGATTATCTTCATTCACGGATATATCTTTGACATCTTCTGGTGGTATTGATTTGCTTTTCTGATGTTAGTAATGTTTTCCATGATTTTGTGGATCATTTTTTCTTTATTTTTGAATGAGTCCTCAAAATAGTCCTCCTCAACTACGGAGTTCGATTTCCACCCTCCGTGCCTTTTCATTTAAAGCATATCGGCGCCTGAATCTGCTAAAACTGTGGCAGATGTCCCCCGAAATGTGTGGCCAGTATATGAGTTGCGATCTTCTAAATTAAAATACGCTGCCACCATTTTCGGCATATTGCTAAACGTATTTATTCCAATCACTTGATTCATGCATTTTCAGTTTCGATAATTAAAAAAAAAACCGATCAGTATCGACTTTAGCTGGCCTCAAATCAGCATACTTTCTTATAAATGTGATAGCATGGAAACGCCTCAAGAGTGATTGGTATGGAAATCTCTCGTGCGGGAAGTACCTTCCCTATTGCTGAGAGTCTGGTGCTTCCTCGATCAGACGCCGCTGTTTTAGGTCTACAAGCAAGCCAAAATGACTAAAGGCCGGAACACATAAGTTCCGATCCGATCCGATCCGCTCACTTCCGATTCGCTCCTTTCCGACCCGTGGGACAAGTGATTACAATGCGTCCGATCCGATCCGAACCGTCGTTTGACGCAATCTGATATTTTTGAAAGGGTGGTGATAGCCACTTCTTCAATAAAAAATTCCTGTTCCATTGCACTTATTAAAATATGAAAATTCCCGTCAATTAATCGCTTGTTCAACATAAACACATTCATTTGTGAGGTTATGTGTTCCGTCGTTCCGAAAAAGTTGAAATTTGCTCAACATTGTCCGCTCCGATCCGCTCCGTTCCGCTCATTGTGTCCACTTACATAGCACGACGTATGTTCAACTTTGATAGCTCGTCGGAAGTGAGCGGATCGGATCGGATCGGAACTTATGTGTTCGGGCCTTAAGGAAGTCGGCTCCGATATCCTGTGGCGTCGAAGTGAGTGACACTGGCTCAGTGACATATGTCAGTGCACGCCGCCTACTTTTCAGCTGTCACAATCCTTTCCGAACAAAGTGTAGAGTAGAGCAACTCAATTCGAACACACTATTAGGGCGGAAAAAAGTGCCAAGTGCAAGTGCAGTCCGAATAATAAGTGAGAAGTGCAAGTGCGTGGGAATTCGAAACCGGCCTAAATAGACATTTGGACTCGCTTGAAGCTTGAAGGTTTTCTCATCCAATATCGGGTCATCAATGTAAGAAAATTTTGTTCGTTCGACATCGAGTGTCGCTTCTTATCATATTAAGGGTCTTAGCCTTAAGTGCTTCGTGATTTTTCAAGAATCAATTCCTTGCCAATTCAATTCATTGGGTAATTCGAGACTAGGCGCACTTCCGCGCTGAATGAGTGCGCTAAGTGCGCATTTGATGCGAGACTAGGCATGCTTACGCGAGTGCTGAATTCAATAGAGATATAAGATATATTTGTGTTAGTGATAATAAAATCTAAATTATTTCCTCCTCGTGATTTCAACTCAAATCGATTTTGACAAATAGAACTGTCAATCACTAAGACAGTTCTATTTGTCAAAATCGATTTGAGTTTAAATCAGGAGGAGGAAATAATTAAGATTTTATTATTTGCAAGTGCAGCAGCTATGCTATTAGCAGCTACAAAACAAACAAAAAATAATTTGGTAAAGAAGTGGAGAAAATCCCGTCCGGAACGAAGCAGCTTTCAATTCATAATTGCTGGGTTCCATTGTGCCTGGCCAAGTACTTGCGAGTAGATGTTCAATGGAACACAGCTTTATGAAAATATGAAAACCTCCTAGCGAAAAAAATCGCGTAACTACTTGTGAAATTTCTACTCAACTACCTCCAGCCAAGAGCATGTGTAGTTCGTGCCACTTGAAAGTACTTGCGAGTACTTGGCCAGGCCCAATGGAACGCAGCATATGAAAGAATTATGCCCAAATGATGGAAGTGTTCGCAATTTCCGAAGAATGTATGATGACTGTTTAAATTAAATTTTACAGTAGAATTGATATTCGGAAACAGAATACGAAATTACGTATGGCTTTACCTCCAGATGAAAAATTAGCTGTTGCCCTGAGAATTTTAGCTACTGGAGAATCATTCCAAAGCCTGAATTTGCAAACCAAGTCGTAAAATCGCTTTATTTCTGAAAGTGTTATGGAAGATTGCGATGCTATCTACAGCAATATACGGGGTACCTACATATTTAAAGTTAAGTAATTTCAAAATATTTTTTATTCATTTTTAATTTATAAATCAAAAATCAACACAACGGAACGCATCTACCGTATAAAAAGAGAATGGGGTGTACTAATAATTTGATTCGTCGTTGGAAATGTCGGTAATGTCATCTTGTAAATATTCTGCATCCAATGGAGAAATAGGAGATAGCAGTGTTGTCCTCAGAACAATGTTGCTTAAGGACATCAATTCGCAACACTTTAATTTTGTTAGCATTTGGTTTTTGAGGAGTGCTTGTAAAAATCCTTGAGGATGCCGTTTGAGGAGACACATACGAAGACAAACTGGCTGAAGATGCAGTTGTCATATTGCTACGATCCAGCCTATCTTTTCTGATACCCTCTTGCACTGTTTGCAATATTGTCCACGTTGTTTTCTCATAATTTTTTTCAAGTTTGACAACTTTCAGCAAAGTGGACAAATATCTACAAAAAGCATCATCTTTATTTTTTGACTGTTGTCTTCTTTTCACAAATTTTTCCGCAATGTCTTTGGCATATCCAAATCCATATGCGAATGCCTTCATTGCAGTTGGGCCCAGATTTTTATTTATGTTGGGAGAACTCTGAAAAAAACGAAACATTTGTTTATTTGTAAATATGTTGTTATTTTTTTTATTATTATAAATATATTGTTTTTTAATATACTCAGTATTATTTTTAAAATGAAAATTTTACTAATCTCATTGTCTTAGTTTCCAGATACACAACAAGATTGGATTAGAATTTCTGACAAATTTTCCCTTAAATTGCAGTTTCCGCATTGTTTGGGTGCTTTAGATGGAAAGCACATTGCTTTCACAACGCCAAAAAAAGATGGAGCGGTTTATTATAATTATAAAGGATTTAGTCGCATTGTACTTCCTACTTGCCCTTGCACACACAGACTGCAAATTCAGTTATATAGACATTGGATGCAATGGACGAATAAGTGATGGAGGCGTATTAAACAGGTCGAATTTGATGGCAGTAATAAGACAAGGACAAACACACTTTCCATCAGGTTCAATTGTGGGAAACAATCGAATGCTCCCCTACGTGATTGTGGCAGATGACGCTTTTGCATTACAAAAGCACACTAGGAAGCCATATCCTTATAACTCGACTGAAGAGGGAAAGAAAAGATCATGGTTTAAGCCATGCTCGTCAGTGCATAGAACGTCCTTTTGGCATTATATCCGCTCGTTTCCGTGTTTTAAAATCAACCATTCAATTAGGCGCCTCAAAGGTTAAACAAATTGTTCAATGTTGCTGCGTCCCCCACAATTTCTTAATTGAGAAAAGCACCTGGTATTGGTAGCAAGTCCATGAACAAATTTAATTTAAGTAACGTGATGAAAATTTGTCGTCTTCCACAGGAAATTTTAATAGATTTGGTCAGAAGGCAAAAGCCATTCGCGAAACTTTTGCAGAATATTTCACAAATGAAGGCAGTGTGCCTTGGCAAATACACTTACCTCTGATAGCCGCGTTTTCTCCCCAAATTCTGCACTGCTACTTTCCTCATCTTCTTCCAGAATACCTCCTCCACAGGCATTTTCGCAAAAATCAATCTAAAATAAATCATGGAAATAAGTTATAAATAAATATAATATATATTTACACAAAGAAGGTTGATTTTTTTTACTTACCTTATTCAACGCAATATTTGAGGTCCCGCCAGCATTTCGGCTCGGCATTATCAGCTAAGAAACGCAGTTAGTACAGTCATTTGGTTCTAAAAATAGAGGTTACCTGGGAAGTTCTCCGAGAGTTTTGAAAATTGGTAATTTTATAAATTTCGATGTGGCCTTTCCGAATTTCAACTTTGCCACCTCGTATTTTTGCCGCTCGCAAAATATTGGAAAAATGGCGTGTAAAAGCAGTTTTTTGACAATATCTCTTTTCCGACTCATTTCACGATAAAAACATTTATATACAAAATGAAAGTAGAGAAAATTGCCTACAATTTGTGTAATTACATATTTTTTCGTAAAATCAATAGTTTTGGCGTACGAGCGCCGCAAATATATTTTCAAAAAAGCCAAACGATTTTTTTTTATTCTATTAACAATTTGTCTACTGCAGTTTCCGAGGATAATCTTAGAAGGAAGTCATATACTGTACTCGCATACTTTCAGCTGTCGTAATAAAATTAATTATTTCCTAGGCCCGCCGATTGCTTCGACATGCGGCCTGAATCTGTAATGCTCTTAATGAAGTAAGGCTCGTGTGGTTAGTTCGTTTTAAGCCACTCTAGCTTGAACATTAAATAAAATACTTTAACATAAGCAATAGAAATACCTTCGCATCCTGAGGATTGTTAATACCTAATTTAGTCCCAATAGAATCATATAAGAAGCTTTCACACAAATGGAATTTCCCAGCGAATTTTCAAAATAAATATTGTCACTCAGTTCTCAGATGAATAAGGCGAAAGCTTCCTGATTCACTCTGCCAATCCAATTTAGTTACCATAAAAATCTGACACTTGGGGATGCGTTATCACGAATACCAATTTTCTGTTTTCAGGCTCACAGTATTAGGATATGCAGGATATTCGTTTCGAATCGAGTTAGGTTGCCTTCTGGGATAGAGGAGATAGAGTAGATTATGTGTCCTGATGGTATAAACTGAAAATCTTATACAACGATGTGAAAAGTTTCATAGCTAAGAAGAGCTCGGACAATATTTTTGCAGAAAATAGCAAATTGAAATTTCCCCATCACAAAAAAAAATCACATGAATAAAATAAATATGAATTGATTTAAAATGTTCCTCATTTTGTTAAACATTTCCTAAAACAATTACTTTTAACACTTTGATGATAAACATATGTATATAATATTAAATAATATAATAATATAATATGGCAGAAATTAGAACAACGAAAATATTTGAAAAACACTTTTCTATACAATAAAAAAAATATATCTCAAATTTTGACCAAAACAATTTTTTTCCTTTGATCAGTCACAACGTGTGTTTGCCAAATATTATATTGGAATATTATTTTACTTTCATTCTAGTATGTTTCATGTGTTCATGTTTAATGATAACAAGGGAATAGTTTTTATTTTCGAATAATTTTTGCGAGTAATTACTTTCACCAGTGCAAGCAATGCCTGTATGCAGTCGGTTCGACTAATTGTTATTTGCATAATGCAAAAAACTTTTTATAATTTTGTTTAGCTTCCATTTATGACTGCATGAAAATGCGTCTGTCTCTTTTAGTTCCCTAATTAGGATTTTTTTTTAAATAGCGTTATTTTTGAACCAACAATCTTGCCTACTTATGAAGGTATAACACATCAAACAAAGCGATTTTAATCAGTCCCTGTTTTCGATAATCATTATTTGTAAAATAAAAAACAAAAAAGTAATGACTTGACATTTATTAACCTAAAATAAATTTTCCATTTGTAGGCTCTTCGGGTAATATTTACTTTTCGATCGGTGGATAATAATTACGAAGTAATTTTTATTTTGCGATCGGTTAATAACGATCAAGTTATAATTAATAATTATAAATAATAATAAGACACGTTTTATTACCAACTTAGGAAAAGGAGATCATTCCGAAGTATGCCTATGTTTTAGTTTTTTAATTTTCACTACTTAAAAAAAGAAAAATATTGAACAATCAAAATATACAAATCACTTGATAATCATTATCAACTGATCAATAAATAAAAATTATTTAGCAGTCATTATTTTGTAATTAATTTTTTTTTAATCATATTGTTTACAGTCCCTGATTTAAAACCACTTTTCATATGTGGTAGTTACTTAATCAGTTACAACGCAGAATTCTAGAGCTCCACTTATACTTTACACTATATTCAGCCAATTCAGCAATTTCAGTGGTTGGTCTCTGCATTATAATATATATGTATATAGTCGAAATATTTTATAGCTATTATATCGCACTTAAGAAGTTTTTAATTTTGTCGAATAAGTGTATCAGCCCATCTAATGTGCTCGTGTAATTTGCCTCCAGAAACACTTAAGCTATTATGCGATTTTGAATAGAAGAAACTTTTCACATAAAATATTACGTAAACTTTTCGCTGTGTACCCCGCCAGGCGGTGCTGTCGGGAAAATTCTTTTTTAATTTCCTTGTTTTTCAGTGTACACATTTTTATGCTCACATCATACTTGGGCGGCCCTCCCCGAATGTATTTTCCGTCATTTTTCTTCTTGACGTGGAGTCTTTACAGTCTGAAAAGTTATAAAACTTTGATAAAACGAAATATGGGGAAACAAGACGAAAAAGTGTAGCGGAGCACGATGACGAGCAGCGATCTCTAAAAATAGTGCGCTGCCGGAGCATTTGCAGGGCTGCAAAGCAAACTACGGCACGAATTATATTCAGCGGGATAACGCTGTAATGAGATTATTCCTGGAGCTTATTGTGATGCATCCTGGCTGGAATTTAATGATTTCGTTCTCTGCAACTTAATGGACTAAAATATTTCTTTCTTCATCGTTGGTCATGTCGGCATGTGCATGCTCATGCTGCCACATTGTAGCGCAGACAAATAAATTAACTTGCTTAGGTCACTTATAATGTAAAGTAACTTAATTAACGGCTATACTGTGGGGAAAACGTGCATTACACGTGCGGTGGATTAGTGAAGAGATCAATTAATGCCCAAATTACCGACCCGATTTACCCAAAGCACAAATTCATTGAAAATTTTGCTTTATTAAGGTAATTGTTATTTTAACAGCGCTGTATAAAAATCAATGCTTCGTTTTACACAGTTAAAAAAATATGTAGATACACATAAATTAAAAAAACAAAAGCCATGGTCAAAATAACCAGAATCTTAGATTAAAAAGGTGCCAATCAATAAAATTGGTTCTTTTAACTTCCAAAAATAGTTACTGGCCCTTATTGTGAATATCTTCAAATGAACGAACGAACGTGCAATCGAAGTGTTGGTATTATGAATAACGATTGCGACCGTTGTGTTCGATTGCAGTCGTTTCCTTCATTCGAGTGCATTTTTTGTGACGAACGTCAAATTTTTCATTCCTTTACGACGAGTTTCGAAAAGACAAAGGCAGCAATGTAAGCATTTAAATAATTTATTGTATCGAATTTAAAAATTAAGAGAGATTATTTTAGTAGACAACTCAGTAATAAACACCAAATAGAAAAATTGGTACAAATAATGAAGGAAAATCCTGATATAGCAAGGGGACTGTATAAGAAGTCGCAAATTTCTCAACAATGGGAGAAATATGCAGCAGAACTAAATAGTTTGGGTCCTCCTAGCAAATCTGGGGAGAAATGGTTGAAAGTAAATTGTTAATTTTATTTATAGTTTAAATGTATTCATTTATTTTGTGTATAGGTATGGACTGATTTAAAATTTAATATTAAGAAAAAAATGTTGCATAACAAAAAGGAGTTCAAAGCGACTGGTGGTGGACCTAATACCCTGTTTCAATTTACGCCGATCGAAGAGGATGTAATAAATCTTTTAAATTTAAAGCTTTCAACGAATCCGCCAGGAAAAGAGTTCGGTATAGAAAATAACAAAGAAAATGACTCCAACAACTGTGCTGGTGGCAGTTACATAAGAAGTGATAGTTTCAATGAAAGCGAATTAAATGTTTCAACTAATAGCACTGCCACAGCAGATGTTAGTGTTAATAATAGTGTTATTATTTTTGATACTGCTCTTTCTGAAAATGTCTCTGCCGATCCCGAATTTTCTTATACATATGCGTCTATTGATGCTGTAGGTAATGTAACCAGCAGCGATCTGCCTAACACAACAAATAGCCGTAGAGTAAGAAGAAATGTTCAACGATCTCAGTCTCAGACTAGTGATATCAATTCGCAAAAAATTCAACTTTTGCAGAATCAAACAACATCACAAGAAAAATTCCATGATAATATGATTAAAGAAATTAAAGAGTATGTGAAAGGAATTCATGAATTTGAAAAGAAAAATTATTATCTAAAAAAGGACATTTATAAATTGAAAAAGGAAAAACTACAAATTTATAAAGAAGAAGTGAAAAACAAAAGCAAAGATCGAATCTTGAAACTTCAATTAAAACAAGAAATATTAGAATTAAGCAAAGCTAAAGAAAATTTGGCCCAAACAAATATTATTTAAATAATAGAAATAAACTTAAGTTTATTTCAACACAATCTTTATTTCTGTACATTGAAGAACTGAATTACTTTTTGAAATAATTGAGCCTTGTTATTTTTTATATTTATTTGTTTTTTATGTTTATGTTAGTATGAATAAAAATATTTTGAATGATTCTATATATATTTATTTATATAATACTTAATTTAATTTTTTCTAGCACTAGACATGTTTACACCTACATATAATTAAAGAGCATTCATAATTCTTCCACGAACAGTCTCACCTTCTTGATATGCTAACATGTTTATATTAGCGTCTATTAAATTGTCCATTGTGTTGCTTTCATTATCTGTTTCAATAAACTCCTCCACATTGTTATGCGAGTCTACTTTGTATTTTATACAAATATTATGTAAAGCTACACATACATTAACTATTTTGGTAGCTCTTTCTGGAGAATAATGAAGTTCTCTTGCGCCTAACAAACACCTAAATCTATTTTTAAGAACTCCAATAGTTCTCTCCACTATTATTCTTGCTTGGGTGTGGTGTCTATTAAAACGAGCCTCCAAAGAATTTTCTTCCGTATTACGAAACGGTGTTATAAGATATGGCGCAAGCGGATATCCTGCATCACCTTGCAATGAAATGTATGTAACTATCGTTAATAATTGGAATATAGTATAATTACCGAGAAGCCACGTATTTCGCTCTCCACGTTCATAGTTTTCCTCTAATCGTCTCTTTACGGCAGAAGTGTTCCATACCAAGGAGTCGTGTGTTGAACCAGGGTGCCTTGCATCCACATATCGAATCATTTGATTGTGGTCACAAATCTGAAATAGAAAGAATAAGTTACTAATTTTTAAGGTTCTAAAGCTTTTTCATTAATTTTTTTGAATTATTACTTACAATCATAACATTTAAGCTTGTGAACCCCTTTCTGTTGAAGTAAATGTGCTGTACACTTTTTTTTGGTGATATTATTTTAATATGTGTTCCGTCCACTGCTCCAATTGTACCTGGAATTCGACTCTTTTCATAAAAAAATAGTTTCGCTCTATTTGCTTCTTCCGCAGTATAGGTGAAATTAATCCATTTTGGGCATAAATATTGTTCAATTATTTCAATCATTTCTGTGAGGACCAAAGATGTTGTTGACTGTGCTAACCCCAGGTTAAAATCACTTCCTACACTGCTTTGATATGAGCCTTGAGCGCAGAATCTCAAAAGACAGGCCAATTTTATAACGTTCGGAATGCATGTTGATCGAACAGATGGCCTTAATTTCGGTTCAATCTCATTAAGGAGATAAGAAAATACTTCCTTCGTAACGCGAAACGTTTGAACAAAACTATCGAAAATTATTATTATTATTATTACATATATCAAAAAAAGAAAATTAAATTACCGAAAATCATCCATCTCTAAGGGGTTAGAAGAGTCCCGCAAATGTCTCCTTTTACGAAGAGTTTCCAAAATTCGTACTGAACTCTCATCTTCACTGCTCGAATCCGAAAAAAACAGCTCCACTGAAGTCATTTTAATTTCACAACTATTTTCAATCACTAACTTTTGACGGACAAATTTTTTGAATATAAAATTTTGACATATACAAATCAATTGCAGTAGTTTGCTAGCGCGCCGTAAAGTTATTGTGAATCATTTTTATGGCAACACCAAAAACTCGCTTCGATTGTGTTACACAATACCACAAACAGCTACAATCGAATAGCCAAACGTGAATCGATCGAATGACGAATCGATAACTGCAATAGGCACCACTATCTCCTGATTTGATACGATTTTGAAAAAGAAAATTATTCATTATTTATTTCTTGATTAACTTAAAATTTAATCGTTAACTAACATTTGTGTTATTTAATATTACTTCTTGTGCAAGGTACATAAACATTTTTCGTTCTAAGATGACTATTTAAATGGTAGGGGCGACTTTTTGTGGTTTTTTTAATTTAGCGTGTGTTGTATTGCTCGATATTTTGTGAATTAATACTCAATTACCTACTTACAAAAGTATCAAGTAAAAGAGCACATTTTCAAAAGACACCGAGAAAGTGCTCGTTCTAAGTACCCTAATTCCTCCACTTTGTAATGTGTCCCCGGCTAACACTTAATAATTGTAAACAAAAAAAACAAACGTTGAGGTACTACGGGACATCCCGACGAAACAGGAAGCCGCCGAGCAGCGAAGCACACTACTAGACAGCGCATCATCCAGCAGGGAAGCGTCGCGCCGCCTCAAGGGATATCAGCCGCGCGTCTGGACACATCAAAATTTCTGCCTCCACACGTGGAATTGCAGTAATTGGACAAACAGAAGCTAGCAGCTAAGTTATAGCTTTAAGTAGAATCTTTAGTAGCTTAAGTGTTCCTAAGCAGTGAGAGTTTATGGTGGCCACCCATATGTAGAGTAGATTAAAACGGAAGATTGAATTTATAAAAAAAAGATTAGCTATCTCGTGTCTTATTAATAACCCCGGGAACACATTACATTTTGGGGGCTCGTCCGGGATCTGAACCCCCGGACCTCCCTGCAGATGAAGTTACAGCCCCAAATTGTGCATTTAACACCCATCTACGACGCTACTTGCAAAAGGATTTCGGCCCCCTTTCTACATTAGGGATACCATTGCCACCTCCACATCAGCAGACATACCTCGAGCGGTCCATAAAACCCTCTACAGTAGCAACATCAAAATTTAAAAATTGATAATGGTTTACTTACCTTCAGATTTGCTGCCCCATTATGTAAAACAAAAGGCAATAAAAAAAACAAAAAACACCCACATCAATTCCTGCAACGTTGTCCCTTGCTCCCTCTCAAACGATATCGACAACGCAAGGTTATCAGCAGGATCAGAATACCTAGAATCAGATATTTACTGCTGGTGGGATCGATGCATCAAGATCGACAAATGAACAAGAGATTATTTTTACGACTTCCACAAATGCACTGCAAAGTCATCATCAAACGGGCGGAATAACAATTCAACAGGTGCCGCAGCAGATCACGACTGCAACTTCAACTACAATGCCAAAGTTGCAGATCACGACAATACCCACGTCGCGTCGGTGGCAACATCTCAACTGCAGACGCAGAAGAGCCAACAGAACACGAGTGCAATAACCTTTCAGAGAATTACTCCACAGAGCATGAAGGTAAAAATGGATAACTCTGCTGTAGCTAAGGTTTTGACCCAACAGCAGGTCAAGCCCCAAATTCAGCAGCAACAACAGATTTAGACTGTACCAACCTCGATTGCTAACACGGCGGTAAAATGTGAGAATCTTCCACTCCTGGAGTGCTCCACTTGTGGGAGAGGTTTTAAAAAAAAGAAAACCTCGCACAGCACATGAAGCTGCATGCTGGATTGAGACCTTTCAAATGCACCGAACCCGGTTGTGATAACACTTTTAGCCGAAAGGATCACCTCATGAGGATTATCGTTTCCCACACGGGTAAAAAAATGTTCAGTTGTGATCTTTGCCAGAAGCTCTTCTCACGCAAGGACAATCGCAACAAACACAAAAGAACTCACATTGAGAGTGGGAATGCCTATTAGTTTTAAATGAGAGATATTACTCTCAATTTTATGGTAATTAGTTAGACTTTTGAAAATCGACGAGAAAAACGTTTTATTGTTGTTTTGTTCTGATATTGCAAATAATACACACAATTCTGTAAGACTAACTTTATTGCTTGAGGACATTTACACGACTGACTGCTGACAAAGCCATCAAGTCTTTTTAGAACACCCAGGGTGTTGCCAGTACACAACATCTCCTCCCTTGCCTTTCTAAGAAACAAAATACATACATAGTTCAAATAGTATAGATACTGTTATCAACAAAATTAATACTGAAGACGTTCTGGAGCCCTTCTTGGGCGTGAAGACCGACGCAACAGAAACTCTGGTTCGACTATCTCCTCCCTGGCAGGTGAAGACTGCAATTCCCGATGTTGGTCCACCACCGGAGCAGCGTCACAAGGTACTGCATCCTCCATATTATTATGTAAAATGGGGTCGTCAGCCCTGTCCGCCGCTGACTCCGCTGTCGCTGAGGGCTGAACAAAGGACGAAGACTCAGCAGAAGAGAAACCAGTTCCCCCGCCTCGAATGTGACTGCCGCAGATGGTCTCATCTGATGCCGATGTGCCATACGCACCTTGTTGTTGTTGTTCACCAAGTATCTCATATTGCTTAAAGGTTGCAAAACCGTAGCCGACTCCCAAACATCACGAAATCGTACCCAAACAGATTGACCCACTGAGAACAGTTTAGCACATGAAAAATTGTTACTCGAATTACCTGTCGGCCGGGTTTGAAAATCTCCAATAGTGGGCTGAACCAACTTTAACAGTGTTCAGGGACTTTGTTTCAACATGCACTCCGCAGGACTCAAGCCCGTGGAAGGACTTGGTGTTGTTCGGTAAGATAGTAGAAACGATGAAATATGACGCTCCAGGTCCCGGATGGAGCACCGTGACTGATGAAGTGTTTTTTTGAAATTCCTTTTGACCACTTGGACATAACGCTCCGCCGTTCCATTTGCTTTTGGATAATACGGGGGTATCTGCATCACGTCTACCCCATTTCCTTTGAGAAAATTGACAAACTTTGTTCAAGAGAACGGAGGACCGTTATCCACCACTATCTGTTTTGGGAGACCAAACGTGGCAAATGTGTTGCAAAACTTCACTATGACATCATCGGCTGACGTCGCGTGCATTAGATAGATCTCCAACCACTTAGAAGTAGAGTCGACGATCAAAAGAAACGTTCGTCCGTCATAGTGAAGAAAATCCGCATGAACTCGAGACCACGCTGTGCTCCATTTAGGCCACCCAGTATAGCACTCCTCCTGATTGTTGGCATTCCTTACCCTTTGACATGGAATGCATTCATCCACCAGACACTATCTCGGCATCCATGCCAGGCCACCATACCAGTGATCTTGCCAAAAGCTTCATTTTGATGATACCCGGATGATGTTTATGCAACAAACCCAAAATGTGGTGACGCAATGAAGATGGAACTACCACCCGAATACCCCACACAAGACACTCCTTCTCGATTGATAGTTCATTTCTTCGCATAAAATATGGTTTAAGTGCCTCATCTCCAATACTGTCAGGCCATCCGGTTTTTGTGAGCCATAATGCCTTACTAAGAATAGGATCCTTTTTCGTGATTCTAGCCACCTCCTCGAAAGAAACCGGAACATTATCCTCCTCGTTAAAAAAACTCACCGAATTCATTAAGGATTCCGACATATCACCTGTTACGGACTCCGGTAGTGGCAGCCGAGACAGGACATCCGGACAATTCATATCCTTACCCTTTTTATATTGAATGTCATATTCATAACCCGATAAAATTAAGGCCCAACGCTGAAGTCTAGAAGCAGCAGTAACACTCACACCTCGTTTTGGATCAAAAATGGCCTTCAAGGGCTGGTGATCGGTGTGCAAAATAATTTTACGACCAAAGAGAAATTTATGAAACTTTCGAACTCCGAAGACTATTGCAAGGGCCACTTTTTTGCAGCTGAGAATAATTGCGCTCCGCTGAGGTCAACGTAGCAGATGCGAATGCTATGGGTAGCTCATCATTCCCAACAATATGGGACAAGACCGCTCCGACGCCCACACCGCTGGCATCCGTAGCCAAGACCAAGGGTTTAGAGGAGTCATAATGCACCAGAAGCCTATCACTGCTCAGCTGTCCTTTTCCTTCTTCAAAAACTTTCTGACATTCCGGAGACCACTTAAAAGGCACGTCCTGACGTAACAACCCATACAAAGGGGCCAAGACTGTAGCCTGCATTGACACAAATTTCCTATAGTAATTCAATACTCCCAGAAATGACTTTACTTGGGATTTAGTTTGGAGCACGGGTGCACTTTGCACAGCCTGCAATTTACCTGGATTTGGCCTAATACCGTGGGAGTTAATAAGATGATTCAACCTCAGACTGGAAAACACTCACTTTTCCGCATTAATTTTGACGTTGTACCTTGCCAAACGATTCAGTACGATATTTAAATTATCTTCGCACTCTTTTTTTGATTTTCCCATCACGATCACATCGTCCAAATAACAAACGGTTCCAGACACCCCTTTCAAAATTTCATCCATAGTGCGTTGAAAAATAGAGGGTGCGCTCTTTACTCCATAAGGCAGACGGTTAAAACGGTACAAACCCACATGGGTGTTGACAGTGAGGAGCTCCCTACATTCCTGATCCACCTCCAGTTGCTGATAAGCTCCCGCCAGCCAAGGAAGCGAATATATCCTCAGCCACTGGAAGCGGATAATGATCCATGACAACTACCCTATTAAGTGAGACCTTGAAATCGACACACAGTCGTACTCCACCTGTCTTTTTTGCCACAATTACCACTGGACTTGCCCATCTACTATATTTCACTGGGGTAATGACTCCGCTGCTCTCCAAGCGTTGCAATTCCACCTCTACCTGTGCCCTAACAGCATATGGAACTGAATATGTTTTGCAGAAAACAGGCGAACAATCCTCTTTTATGACAATCGAAGCTTTGAAATCCTTTATCGGCGCAGAAGATCCCTCAAAAAGACTAGGAAATTTCTGCTTTATGGTCAATAAAAAATCATTTGAACTGAGGGTGTTAACCTCCAAACTATCACCCCCATACTCAAACTCCGTAGGGACACCGAGCACGAAATTTCTCCACCGCGGAACCAAGACCAATTTCGGCCAATCAATAAAAAGTTTTTAGGGCTCGCTATTATAACCAAGTTTAATTTTTTTTGAGTCGAACCCAACCGAACTGACACATGTAGACTACCTAGAATATTTAATCTAGCTCCCGTAATACCCTAGACACACAGCAGTCCTAACAGCCAATTAAGCGTTAATTGGCTATTAAGCAACTGTGTGTCAAGTCACTATTAGCTTAATACCCCCAATATTGACCATAATCGTTAAGCGCTAATGGTCTTCTAAAATTGACCATTAGCGTGTTCGAATTCGAAAAACTACTCGAAACTACTAGATCAAATGATATAATGTAATAGTTTTGACAGTTCTCAATAAGGCAATTGTCACATTTGTTTTGTCATTTTTTGTGATTGTGTGCAATAGCGTGGATGCCGGTATCCAGCCATATTGTAAAGTATTGTTTTATTAAGTAAAAAAAAATCTTCATGGCAAAAAGAAAGCGAAGAAATTGGTGCGACGGGGATGAACTCCGCCTTTTGGAGTTATGGGAGGAAAAAATTGGCGACCTTAGAAAAAGCCGCCGCAATGCCCACATTTACGCAGAAATAGCGAAAGAACTGGAAAACCATACACCGGAGGAAGTCCACACAAAAATTACAAACTTCACGCAAAAATACAGGTAAACATAACATTGAAAAAATTTAGTGTTATTATATTAATTTAATGTATAGGAGCGAAAAAAAAATGTAGGGAAATCGGGAGGATCACCATCGCAATGGAAATATTATGAGCGTGTACACAAGATTTTGGGACAATTTATTTCAAACAATTTGGACTGTATGGATGAAAGTTTTATATTTGTAAGACCATCTAAATATCATTATTTATTATTTGTTTTTTTTATTATTTTCTTTCAATATAATTTTTAGTGTGACGAAGAAACTATTCCCGACATCTCTCTCTCCGGACGACCTCTCCAGTTCACACCTGAACCACTCGAGCTTCCACCTCAACTGTATTGAATAGATCTGCCTCCATCTAGTGAACCAACTTCACCTGGACCAACACCTTCAACATCGTTGTCATCCGCAATAGAAATGCCGTCAACATCTACGACATCTTCACGACCTAAACGAAAAAAATTTAATACATTTACATTCCAGAAGGAAATGTTAGAAATATCAAAAAAAATCAGGAATCTCAAAACAAACAAAATGATTTCTTAAATGGCATAATGAAAAAAACCGTGGATTTAATGGAAAAAAGCGTTGACGACAATAAAGAAATTATATCTCTTTTAAAAGAAACATCACAAGAACAAATAGAAATGGAAAGAAATATTATGAAATGTTTACAACATGTAATTTCAAACGACAAACAGTAAAAATTTTACTTACTGAAATAACAAGTCAAAGCATTTCGTATAGTCTTTGCATCAGGATCATTTTCTCCATGTGTTGATACATGTTGCGGTTGTCTTTGGGATTGGTTATTTTCTCCTGCTTCCAGTTCTTCCACCCAATTGTTCTCCACGTTGTCATTTTCAACTTTAAGGAAGTTGTGTAAGATGCAACAAGCTTTTATTATTGTCGTACTATTTTCTGGTCGGACCTCTAAACCTTTTCCGATTTTTCGGAATCTTGCCTTAAGTTGTCCGAAGGCATTCTCAATCACACGTCGACATTTAGAAAGACGGTAATTAAAATGTTTTTCTTCATGTGATTGAGTGGTACTGTACGGGTAGGGTTTCATAACGTGATTTGATAATCGAAAGGCAGAATCTCCTATTAAAAGAATGGGGACTTTTGTATTTTCTATAACTTCATAATTTTCTTGAAAAGCACGATTCGTTTCATGAAATTTTTTTAATGATGAGTTCTCAAAAATGTACGAATCGTTATTCCTTCCCGGTGCACCAACTTTGATATATGTGAATTCGCATCTGAATTAAGTTAATAATTATAATAATATCATATATTAAAAAGCAATACCTGTACCTATAGTTAGCTGCAGCAAACAAAATTATGGAGTACCATCCCTTAAAGTTATAAAAATCAACGGCTTCATCTTTATGTGGGGATATCTCTATATGGCAACCATCTATAAGAACAAATATAAATAATTATAAGCCCGCGCCATTTATCAAATATTATTTTATTTATATTTACCTATAGCACCGAAGCATTGGGGAAAACCAAGACGTTTGAAGCCACCAACAATATCAACTAATTTTTCTGGAGATGGAGGATATGTATTTAAATACTCTGACTGCAGTATGGTGCATACTGCAGAGCAAAATTCAAGCGCAATCTCCCCTACGGTAGTTCGGCCTACTGAAAATAGGTTTGCAACAGTCCTATATTCACTGGATGACGCCAAAGCATATAGGGCTATTGCAATCCTTTTTTGTAACGGAATGGCTTTTCTTTTGTTGGTGTCCTGTCTTTTTAAGAAATATAACTTTTCACATAATATTTCAAAAGACCGCCGACTCATGCGGAAATTTTCTTTAAATGATGCCCCACTATATGAAGGGACTTCCTCCTCCCAAAAATAACTTTTTCGATCCTAAATAAAATTCAAACTAATAACATCCTTTCAGCTCTATTGATTTAACTTACCAATTTCCATATTCGCCTCCCAATAGGTTTCGATGTTGTAATGTCTAACATGCTATCCCTTCTTATTCTCGTACCCAACTGCAACATTAGGAGGAAATAATATCTTTGCAAATAAATATTACTTTGTAGTCTCTTCATTCAATATATTTTCTTCTTTTGGAGTTGTTTTCTCTTTTTGCAAAGGCCCATTAAAGTTAGAACAATTTTCACTTTGTTTTCAGTATCCATTGTCACTTGCACTTTTGGACATAAAACTGACATTTAAGCATCTGATTTTCGCTAAATGGCGATTGCTGTGTGTACGCACTGCCAATTAGTCCTAATAGTCAATTACTTAATTGGCTATTAAGGACCGCTGTGTGTCTAGGGTATAACGCTCTTGAGATTATCGTACACCTCAACTAATTTATTCGTTCCCTTCGAAAAAGTGTTATACATGACCGACGACATAACTGTGACGCAAGCGCCCGTGTCCACTTCACCATTAATGGCACGACCATTTATTTCTAATGACACCATCAGAGGACTTTGTCTAAAATGTTTTTATTTCGTACTGTATCAGACGACACACACACCCGAGTTGCTCTATTTGACTGGCCTTCAACAATTCCATTAATATTCAAGAGATTATCCTCGGTTTCCTCGACATTAAAATTTTCATCGGACTGTACTCCCTTTACCGTGGCTCGTGGCACCACCACTCCTACAGACTCGCGAAGTGTGTCCCTTTTTGCCGCATTTAAAACAAATCCACTCCACTGCTGGACACTTTGATGCATCGTGCCGTCTGCCACAGCGAAAACACATACTCATTCCGCCGCTCTTACCTTGTATACTTCGTTGGTTGTTCATGGTGTTCGTGTTACCTTTTGTTGTCACTTTCTGATTAAATGTCCGACCAACGGCCGCCACCGCCATATGCGTCGACCCATCTCCCTGCATCACCCTTGCCTATAATGAAGCCACTTCCATACTAATAGCCTTACTGCAGGCCTCCTCAAATGTAATGTTCGCCTCTGCAAGGAGACGCCTCTGCGTTGACTCCGAGCGCAGGCCACAAATAAGACGGTCGCGTAATGCATCGCCCAGAAATGACTTGAACTCACACGTCCGCGCCAACCGCTTCAACTCCACAATATATTCGGATACGGATTCCGACGACTTCTGGTCTCTTTTGTTAAACCGAAAACGCTCCAGCACCACGATTTGTTTTGGGTTATAATGGTCTTTTAGGAGCTGCACACACTGATCGAATGATCTAGAAATCGGAGAATCCGGCACACGCAAACTCTTAAGTACATTATAAGTTTCACCCCCGATGACCGTTACCAGTAATGGGAGTTTTTTTTCTTTCTCTACCACGTTCACTACACACAGCTGTTCAAACCGCTCGAGATATGTAATTATATCATTTTTTGACTCCGTAAACGGCTCCAGATTTCCAATAAGGGCCATAATCCTCGTCGCCAATTGTTTTGTTTTGATATTGCAAATAATACACACAATTCTGTAAGACTAACTTTATTGCTTGAGGACATTTACACGACTGACTGCTGACACAGCCATCAAGTCTTTTTAGAACACCCAGGGTGTTGCCAGTACACAACAATTGTAAGACCCCAAAATAAAATATGGGGTGTTTTAAAAAAAATAAAATAAACCGAAACGTAATAACATACGTTGGTCTGTCAGGATTAGGCGTTGGGCACAACCACGTCAGCACTCACCCTCTAAAAGAAAACAGAAACAATATGTGAGTCCCGGGTAAAACAAAAAATGAAAATCAAATTTCAACTGAAATGAACATAATAATGACCTGAATCAATGAACCGTAATTTCAATTATTTTCTTCAAATACTGGAAATCACATAGATATGGGAGCAAACAGATACGAGTAGTACGCGGAGGCAAACACGTCACACGTACTGATCAATCAAAACGGGGTGTTAAGGCGAACTCGCGAACACCCCTAGAAAATTAGGCGCTGGACACTTTAAAAATCTAAGTGCAAGGGCTAACTCACGAGCACTTAGAATTCACCATTACTGGGGCAGGCAACGGCACAGTACAAGGGCGAACTCACGAGTACTGGCCTAGGCGCAAGGGCTCACTCACGAGCGCCTATCAATCACAATAAAAAGCCCAGCCTTCAGTATGAGTCCAGGCCATCATTTGGCCTGACTCCGGCAAAAAGGCTCCCGATCTACGCATTTCACTGATGTGATAAGTTCACCAATACAATTGAAAACTTCCCGGTTCATTGATTAACAATAGAGTGTACTCCCAATTGATACATAAGATAAAATAAATAAAATACATTTAAAAACAAACAAAGACGAAATAATAAAAATAAAAGACACATCTTCTAAAATACCCGAAAACTCAGTAAGTGAAATTCACTTACTCAATTAAATTTCCTCTTCCAGGTATCCAAATCACACACACTTATGTTCATTTATCTATCACACATATCTAGACACAAGCTTATCGTAGACGGAGTTGACTAGGATGTGCAGAACACCATTTACACAAAGTGATGTCGGTATAACTTCACAACACGACGCAACATTTCAACTATTTTAATCACTTTTTTGATTTCCTTTAGTCCCAGCAACGATCTCTACCACTCCCACCAACTTACAATTTGACACTAGTCGTTTGAAAATTTGAACTAAATATATTATCGACCCAACTGTGAGTTTTACGCAAAGTACCAGTGTAATGTTGTCCGTTTCTCGTAATTAATAGCTTATAAACCGGATGGGAATAAATAAATAAATTTCATAGTACATATAGGCTGCAGATATTTGGAACAAATTTAAAACCTTCACCGATAATAATTCATGAGCAATACCGTGTGGTAATGAGAGAGAATTTGTTTTACTTCGAGCACATATGTTTTTGTCGTTATTCCTCCTTGCTCGCAGTAATATTTGCTTTTTTTTATCCATTTTAATGAAAGCATTTTAAGAATATTTTATATTGTTAAAGTTTTGTTGAAACATTTTCAAGGTCATCTCTTGTAGGATCAATAAATTCTTTGTTACGAAACTAACAAGCAAAGAACTTTTTTATGCAATTTTGCATTTGTATTATCGAACAAGGTAATGAAAGCACTTCACTATTTTTCGAGGAGGGGAAAAACTAATTAACGTGATAACATTTATTTTGAAGTGGAAAACTTCAAAGTCTGCAATGTATGGAAAATTCAATTTTGCTGGTAATTAAATTTTAAACAAAAAATTTTCCACACATACAATTCCAGTTCAAGCAAACTTGCTCCACCCTGCTGTTGTGTTTCCGCCTCAAGCACATTTTACACATTGTGATAAACCTAAGGGAAATATATGTAATTCACTATCGGCGACGGTGCAGCTCCAGTAACCCACCTACTTTCGAATTTTAATGTGCAAGCAGCTCCGCTAAAATATTCACCAGATGAAATGCACTTTCTTGGAATATGGTAACTATACTACGAGGACTGAATTCATTATACATACATATATTTATGTATGTTGGAGCATCCTCGAGCATCTGCTGCTGCCAAAGGGAATGCTGGGACATGTAAGGGAATGCACGTGTAACGCTTAACAGTGACGAGCTCGCTTCTAATAATAGGGGAATGCCGTCATTTATCACGGGTACATGAAAGGGCACGAATTTTGTAAATTCGTAGAACATTTTCGATAGCAAACTCCCAAAACTTTGTATGCTAGACAGACCATCGCTTCAAGAAGTGATATACATATTCTGGAAAAATGAATGGTAATAAAGGAAACAGTTCATAAGCGATTAAGGTTTTTGTGTCCAAATTAGGGCGATTATTTCTTTTCATATACATACATATGTATATGTATAAAAAGTGATGCTTTGTGACACGGCCATAGGATATTTTTACATGATAACATCTGTGAGTTGTGAGAAAAAAGAATACAATGTGCTGAGTCGATTGAAATATCGAGCATTGCGCATATTGTTTTTATCACTAATATCATTATCACCTAACTCGTTATATGTAGTAGGGGAGCCCACGATGCTAAATGGTGATTTACTCGAGCGTCGTGGCACAAACTACCTAATATCAGAGAGAAGTAAAATAATAAGAGATTCCAATGCGAACAAATAAGAAATGTATGAAGAAAATCAACCTAAGTGCGATACCTCCAGGCTGGCCTGGAGACACTCACAAGTTCCACACGGCATGCCCTGTTGGATTACTGTTGGATTACTTGAGCTCTTACAGTTATAAAAATGTGGGAAGTAAAAAATAAAATGTCTAAGTGTGCCATCACTTTTGGTTCTCACGGTATGTATATATGCAGAATCGGAGAGCATATATAGATGCCAGGAGGCAAAAACACACAACGCCTATTGAAAAGTAATCCACACGAGAGAGCTCAAGTAATTGAACAGGGCATCTCGTGTGGAACTTGTGAGTGTCTCCAGGCCAGCCTGGAGGTATCGCGCTTAGGTTGATTTTCTTCATACATTTCTTATTTGTTCGCATTGGAATCTCTTGTTATTTTACTTCTCTCTGCTAATATACAGACGGAACAATCCCGAACAAAATGTGTTATCAATGAAAGCTTTTACTGAGGCACGACATCACGAAGCTCCTGCCAATTTAAGTAAAAAGCTCAAATCTCTCTCGCGATTTCGTTGGTCAGGCAGGCACCGGGCAAAGGGACTTAACTTTAATCCTGCATACATACACAAGATCTGATGCATAAGGACCAAAGAATATCTAGTTTACAAAGAATAGGCACTCTATTTTTGCGGCGCAGTTATCCCCACCACAGCCCATTTTGGGGAAAAAAATCAAAAAATTTTCCCATTAGTTAGAAAGAGAATCTTTCCCTGCTTGTTCCAAGTCCGAATTCCCATTTAAAGTGCCTAATAAAGAATAAGGACGGCGACATTCAAAATCGCCGCACACACAATGACACCAGAGTTCACCTATTACGGTGCGCTCTTGTTTGCATTGTTTTGTCTGGCACTGTGTTGGTGCCGGCTCGGCCGTGCTTCTCAAATAGGAACAGGTAGAAATCGAGTGCCTGCCTCACACATTGAAGGCGTACACAGATTAAGTTTGTTTACGTTTTTTCACCATTCGTTTTCTTATGCGCTCTTGTTTATGCCATTGTATGGTGAGGCGCGCTTGCGATCAGTTTGCTTTCCTTTGACAGGGTGGTTCTTTCGAGTTGAGTTTTGTATATGAATATATTATAATTGACTTGGTTTACTTAAAATCGCATCCAGCTGAGATTAATATGAAATTTTTAATTGCATTGAAATCTATAATCCGCCTCCTATATAACAATTTTACAATTTGCAAAAGTCACTTAAAATTTCCTTTATGCTTATTCATCAAAACTTCACATTTTAAAACAGGCACATCTTTGGATTAATTTTTTTTAATCAAATTGGGTATAAATCAAAGCAATTTTATTTCATTTGTACCACATATAAATTGTTTGATATGGATAACTCCCCAAAAATTTCAATGCAATGCAATCGTTCCTGCTAAATCTGGTCTTGATCCGATTGTAACAAAAACACCACCTATTATTAACTATTATAATAAAAATTTAAAAAATTCTACAATAAATATAAATTTTTTCCGAAATTTCTTAAAGATTTTCTCCTAAAGCCACATTTCCTCGGCACCCTGTGACAATTCTGTACCAATTCCTTCAAGTTCCAAGCTCCGTCACAGCACTTTTCATCTCTCTTCCACCGTAGTGCTTAAGCAACTATCGACTTCTGACAAAATTGTGGGGTTGGGTGGAATAACGGTAGGAAGGTCAAAAAAAGATAAGGAGATAATTGCCGGAGTGCCTATTCTTTGTAAACTAGTTTCCATATTCTTTGATAAGGACAGTGCACGCAACGTAACACAGCCGGCTTAGCGTTGAAAAAGTTCCGAGATGAATTTTCGCTCTCAGAGAAAATAAAAAGCTCGGATGGGTTACGACTCGTAACCCATTTTTGCCTTCGCAACTCAATGTTCGAGTTGTTCCGTCTGTATATTAGGTAGTTTGTGGTCGTGGGGACCTTTTGGATTTCGAAGATTATATGGTAGAAAGAAAAGAAAGTTATATCATGTGTACCCTTTCAGTGGTGGGGGGAGTGACTACAGGCTTTCAAAAATGTAAAAAAAGCAACAATCACATGGAAATACTGGAGCACATCAGATATTGATAGTGTTGTGCACCACGTGTCTCTGATGACGGAGCTATATTAATCTGCCGGTTTGGATGGTAGGGGTGGCGGTAAAGAAGGGTTAAAAATGGGGAAAAAAGTTTACTCGAGCACGTGAGATATTCAGAGGGGATATTAAGTGATCCCGAACGAAGCTCACATTCAAAAGACTAACGATTCGGATGTGACGCAAGTTCGTGGCAACTTTTCTGAAATGCAAAAAAAACGCTATTTTAAAATACTCGAGCGCGTCAGATTTTCATACAAACGGTTCTGCTTGATGTCCTGGTCGTGCTGATCCATAATCTGACGATTATTTGGAGGGATTAAGTGTGACCGTTTGAAAAAAAAATCTTTTTCATTTTTTTTAATCATTGAATGTGGCGAATAAAATGCGTGGAAAATAGCATGCATCCCATCCGCTTTTTTAATTTTCTCGAAAAAAAATTAAATTTATTATTTTACCCAAAATATTAATTAATTTATTATTTATAACTTTACAAAATTCAGAAATAATTATTAAAATAAAATAAAAATGTTAAAACACATTTTTTTTTAATTTTTATCTTCATCCGTGGAATTATCATCATACAGCAAGTCTGGTTCGATTTGGTCATCACTTTCTTTTACAGCTTGCATATCTGTAACAAGAAAATAAGTACTTGACAATATTTTTTTTATTTCATGAAAAGCGTATTTTTGACGTATTGGAAAGTAAATATACCTGAATCTGGAGTATCCCCTAGAATATCTGATGTTATGACTACATCTTGATAGGGTTTTGGTAATTGATCACCAATGAACCAGGTCATTTCCAATTTTCCCTTTACATCTGTCCATCCGTAATCTGTCGATGACATGTCGTTGATGTTTGACTTGTGTGCATTCCTCCACAATCATGCAATATACAGTCCACGAAATGAATTTAAAGGCAAATGGTTTTTTTCTGAAATAAAAATAGAAAAAATGAAGATATTTTGCAATAGTTATAGAACATTCTAATTCAACATTTATTGCAACAATAATTTATAAAGTAAAGATATTCAATTAGTCTTTTTAACAAAATTTATACAAGAAAATAAATTAAAGTTCAAAATATGTTGCGAAATGAAAATAAAGGCAATTCTAAATAACCTATCAGGCATTGATTGCACTAAATTTTTAAGGGTTTCAGGTTCTATTTCCTCCCAAGCAAGTTCAACATCTCGCTTAAGCTCTGAAATGCTACTAAACAAACTGCCTCCCATTGGCATAAGGTTTCCTAACTAAAATTTCCCATAGATTTTATATGGGGTTTAGATCCGGACTTCGAGGGGGCCAGTTTAGTACCTACATTGACATTAATACGCTTGAACCAGTCTTTACAGCTTTAGCAGAGTGCACAGCGGCGTTATCCTGCTGGAAAATAAAGTCTGGTCCAGCGCAATCTTCGGCATATTCATCCGAAGCATATTGTAGCATTTCAGTATATTTTTGGAATTCATTCTTCCTGGAACCCATAATAACGGCATCTTTCCGTGAAAACTAAATGCTCCCCAAACCATTAAACTTCCTTCTCCAAAGTTTCTACTCATTCTCACTTCCTTGTGATCTCGTAAATCATGCCAATAATATTGGCACCCATCTGGTCCATCTAAATTAAATTTTTTTTCATCCGTGAAGATGACCTTCTTCCACATTTCATCCCGCGAGATTTGATCGCGGGCAAATTTTAGTCTAGCCTCCTTGTGGCTGGCAGAAAGCGCTGGTTTCTTCAGACTTAACTGAGGGTTGGACTACTCTGTAAAATCTGCTGCACTCTTCGGGTAGTAACAGGTAATTTCATTTTGTCCCTAATTTGAGAGGCGGATAATTTATTTCTGCGTGCTTAGTTGCAAATTAGATTTTTATCCCGCGCTGTTAATTTCTCTGGACCCCCTTTAGGCTTCTGAGTTCCATATAATGATCCTAATTTTATAAAATTGTCTACAACGGTAGCAGATCGATTTATTTTTTTTTGCAATAGTCCTGTTTGAAAAGCCACATTCCCTGTAAGTTTGTATTTTCACCTTTTCTTCTTCAGTTAAGCGTTTTGCATGACCCATTCTAAAATAACGACGAAATCGCAGTATTAAAGGTGGAAAAAGTTGAATAAAAATATCTAATTTATTTCGTATTTACCTGAATTTGTTTATTTTATGAAAAACAATGAAGTAAAAATACTGCATCAACTGTTAAAATAGACTGCATTTAACTTGATTTCGCCTTTCAGATGCGATTTCACCGAGAACTAAATGTCAACTAACTCAAATTTTTAGAATAATATATTTGAACGAGTTTGTTCATAATTGCGTTTACCGTTACCAATGAATATAAGAAAAAACCAAGTACGCGAAATTGTTAGAAACGCATATGGCAATAATTACTGGGTGCCTTTAAATAAATTTCGTAGACTGTATCTCGTTCTTAATAAGAGCTGCAGTAACTCCGATTGGCATGGTGGCAAGTTACAAGCATCATAATTACGAACGTTCAAGGCTGGGATGTATCTGACAATCTTTTATCTGCCACCTGTACGGCTTAAAAAAGATAGCTGATGTCAACCAAGCTAGAATAGAAATCTTCAATAATACATACAAGGCGTATTATTGAAGATTTCTATTCTAGCTTGGTTGACATCAGCTATATTTTTTTAAGTCGTACAGGTGGCAGATAAAAGATTGCATGAAGTTAAAGCCTTGATCTATATCAGTGATTCTCAACCTTTTTTTTGTCGCGGCAAACTTTTAACGATTTAAAAATTCGGCGGCACACAAAAAAAAAAGATAAATAGTTTATGATAATAATTTTGAATGTGCGAAATAAAATAATATGTACTACAAAAATAACAGTACGTTTATTAAGGGATTAATTACAAGTTAATAATAAGAATAGGTACCTACTTTTAATGCGAAATTTGAGCTTGATGTTTTTTGATAATTTCATTTATATTTGGTCGTAAAAATGACAATGCTACTCTCATATCGTCTTCTACATTTAACAATCTTGATCTTTTTTTAGTTTTAATGTTGGTTAATGCTGAAAATCCGAATTCACACAAATAAGATGTGGAAAATTGTAATAAAATGTTTAAAGCTTTTTTGGCTATCATTGGATAATCGCATCTAATGTTAATCCAAAATGAATTAATTGATTCTTCTGAATGTTTTAAAATTAAATCTCGATTATTGGAAACCAAAATGAGTTCTTCCTCTTCATTCAAAGTTAAGTCAAATACAGAAGTATCCGTTATGAGAAATGGATTACGAACCCAATCAAATTTCTTTATATCTAATTTTGGGAAATAATGAATAATTCTCTCCTCTAATGTTGTCAAATGGTCAATAACAATTATTTCAATAGTTTTATAACAGTCTTTTGGGACTGACTCAAACTTTTCTAAATTGCCTTTCTGAGCTTTATTCTTCCATAAAGTTATTTGTTTTTGGAATCCCACCAGCTTATCGGTTGAGTTTAAGATATTTTCATTAGGGCCTTGTATACTTGAATTTATGTTATTAAAAATACCAAAAATGTCTGATAAGTATGCCAGTTTAGTACACCATATTTTATCTTCCAACAAATGAACAAAATCATAATTTTTATCTTGTTCAAAAAACATTTTCATTTCGTCTTTTAATTCCAGCACACGATATAAAACTTTTCCTCTGGACAACCACCTTACTTCCGTATGCAGTAATAAGGATTCGTACTTGGCTTCCATAGCTTGGCATAATTTACTAAATAAGCGACTTTTTAATGGTCTTGATTTTATATAATTAATCATTTTAACACATTGTTCCAGAACTATTTTCAATTCTGATGGCAAATATTTTGTAACAAGTGCTTCTCGATGCAAAAAACAATGGGTAACTAATATATCCCCATTCAGTTCTTTAACATGTGCTACAAATCCTTTTAGATGTCCAGTCATAGCTGGAGCACCATCTGTACAAATGCCAATACATGACTTCCAAGAAACTTTAATTTCTTCTAAATATGAACTAATTACATTAAAAATATGTTTGCCAGTTGTAAAATCAGGTAACTCCCGACAACATAAAAATTGATTAATTATATCATTTTCGTGAATAAATCTAACAAATGCAATTAATTGAGCTTTTCCTGTAATATCTGTTGTTTCGTCGATTTGTAGAGCAAAATTTGAATTTGCAAGAGTTTTTGCAGTATTTTGCTCAATATTTTGCGACATATCTTTAATTCTGCGATGGATTGTGTCATTCGAAAGTGGTATTTTACAAATATCAATATCTGCTGATCCACCAATCATTATTTTTACAATTTTTCGACAAGCTGGTAATATAATTTCTTCAGCCAAATTGTGAGGTTTTAATTTAACAGCAATCAATTCAGCTATTTCGTAAGAAGCTACTTGAGCCTTTTCAGACACACCGATTTGTTTTTCAAAAACTTTTACTTGCTTGGATTTTGAAGATAAAGACTTTTGAAAGTAGCTTTTATCTTTTGTTGAAAGCGAAGGATGATTAGTCACCAAGTGACGTTGGAGTTTGCTCGGAACCATAGCACTATTTGATAATTTACAACCACATATCACACACTCGGGAACAACTATGTCATTTTCCATTGTAGAGGTAAATCCAAATTTCAAAAAATCATCATTGTATTTCCGATGAATAACGTATTTTTTGGAGCAAGAAGTATCTGTACTTGTACCGGGCGTGGGCTCATTAACTTGGTCGCTAACGTTATCATTATCATTATTATCATCGTTAAGCTTTCTTCTTTTTAACCATTTATCCATTTTCAAAAGGTTCTGTTAAAATAAAAATAATATTGTCGAAACATAAAAAGGCGAATCAAATATTACCTTTAAATACGATTTATTCAAGTTTGAGAATACAATGCAAAGCCAATATGTTTATATAATTTTATAAATTGAAACTGCAAGCAAATAATTTAATAGTAAACTGAATCACATACATTTGCCAATTTTAAAGAAAGAAAATGTGCAGTAACTACTATGCAACGCGTTGGGAATCCCCACTGTCATTTGGCGTTTTTCCTTTTTTGCTCTGAACAGAGCACGAACTGTCAAAAAAAAGCTCTTGTTTCTTTTCTTGCTCAGAGTCTTCGGAGCTTAAAAGTTGTGTTTCTTTTTAAGGTCAGAGCATGCTCAGAGCGTGCTCTACGTGCTCTGCTCAGTCAAATTTGACCGAGCACTTGCAGCAACGAGCAGAGCTTTCAATTTGACGTTAAAAAATGATTGCAGAGCTTGGCTTTTCCGGTGCAGAAGGTATTTAGCAAAATAATTGTAATTAATATTAATCTAGTCTAGTTTATGTTTTAAATTTATTTTAGCATTCCATATAAATGAAAACAGGCAGTGCTCTAACTAAGTGTTTCTTAATCAAATCTGAGCGCTTTGAGTACGCTGTGAACTGAGCGTGCTCGATGTGCTCGAGCTCTGTTCAGAGCGCAGTTCAGATCAAAAAAAGAAAAACGCCTATTAAAACAACCTGTTTTTGTACGTACGTACTAGCACAGACTTTTTAAAACTTATCAGACTATTCATAAAGCTCATCTTGCAGAAAAATTCTAAGTCCCAAGTATGCTCACATCAGGGTATTGCATTCCATTTTTTATTATTTTAGTGCTTCTGAGAAAAAATTGTGCCTGGATGGATTTAATAATATTAACATAATTATTATATCTAAAATTTGGCGGCACACTTTTAGAATTTCGCGGCACACAAAAGTGCCGCGGCACAGTGGTTGAGAATCACTGATCTATATCATAAACCTCTGATCCCAAATCTGCTAATGCCTTTGAAAAATTTCGAACTTCCTGAAAATTTCTAGTGGTCTTTTCTTGCCTCGTCTAAAAAGTTCCGGGTTGAAATCGCAGCCTGTTAATGCATATGAAAAGCTGGTAGCGCTCGCGAAACTATTGGGCCTAGCTTAACAGAGAGAGCGGAAATATCGATATATCGGCGTGCATTACCTACTCCGAGATCTATCCATATTTTCACCGATCTTTGAAGATGTTCCATATTGGCCAACATGATAACAAGAATATTTTTATGAGAGGTTCTGATTGCAACAGTGGAATCTCCTTTTAGCTGACATGCAAGAAATACTGTTTTTGTATCCGCTTCTTCATGATCTGAACATGACAGTTCATGATCGATGGTTCGCGTTACTTTATTATCGGTAACTGAATATACGTAACACAAGTCGTGATTATCTTAAAATTTAGGAAAAGCTGCCATGTTGTAGTCGTTAACATTATTTAGGAATTCCTCAGATTATTCATGTATGAGAGTGAGGGGTGAGGGATAATCATCTTTAAGTCTGGAGTCAACATTAGCAGATATTACGTCTTTCGAGTAATTAAATCTAGCAAGAAATTCCGTCATAATTTTATCATTATTTTCATCTTTCATGAGGCCCAACACTTTGTTTACTAGAGGGATATTCCAAATGTTTTCTGCCGAATAGTCACTAGTATCATAATGAGTATTAGTTTAATACTTTGATACAAGTCAGGAGAAATCACTTCATAAATGAGAGAATCCATATCTGTATAACCAACTGTACAGTTAGATCCAAATTGAGGAAGTATATAATCATAATGGCAATTGTATAATGAAGTTTTAGCCACGTCGAGAATGCACATGCCCACATAAAGTGGTTTGTTAGTAAAAATCTCGGATCTATTGAGTTCTATAGCTACTAAATTTTCATTGAATATAGTGGAGGTTTTAAATTCGGGACTAGAAATGCGAGCTTCAGCTCCATATCGGCCCAACCGTTTCGTTACCAATTTCACATTACTATATTTTCGAAGGTTTTCCATGGTTTTACCAGAGATAACGAATATACATATAGTACAATCCAATAGAAATTTTCCACATCTTGAAATTAAAGTTTCTCAGGCAGAAGAGCTTTCGTTTAAAATTCTCTTCTTATGGGCCATTCTCTTAAGTACGGCTAAATGGCCATCTAGGTGCTGCGGCAAGGCAAACGCCAAAGAGCGGCGCCGCCTTCTCTAACCCGTGTGCGTTGTGTCGAGCACGAGCTGCAGCCAATGCGCATGGTTTATTCATTTCATTATTCTGCGAAAAGCGAGCCTTTGCACTTCCTGGATAAACCAAGCGATAGCGTTTATTTTTTATACTAGGTTTATTGATTGACACACATTTATTGGATACCGACAGAATTTTATTTTAGGTATTCATTACATAGATTTAGGTATATTGAAGTTTTGAATTGGGTTACGGTTTTCATTTTATTTTGGAATATACAATTATTCGGTTTTATTTTGCATTATGCCTTCGATTCGGAAGTGCTGTGTGACTTCCTGTCGGAGTAATTCGCGGAACAATGAAGTGAAGTTTTTTAAATTCCTGAAGTATAATTCCAAGAAATGGAAATGGAAATGGACCAAGATTTGGAATCACTAAATGAGTTACCTAATTTTGACGCAGGTATCAACCTTGAAGATTGGAGAAATTAGAAGAAATTTGACATAACTCCAGCTACGAGAAACTACCAGGTGTATGTTCGCAATGCTACAAAAGACAAAAAAATTTAAAGCTTTATTTATCTTAAGAACAAAAATAAAGAAATTGGAAAACGAACATAAATTAATAAAGAAAAATGATAACAACATGAAAAGGAAAGTTATGGTTGTAGAAAATAAGAAACATACCGTTGATTGTAAAGAGCTTGGTTCAGTTATTAATAGTTCTGATCTTTCATCAGAAGCTAAGACATTTTGCACAATGCTCATAAAAAGGCAAAACTCATATATTTACTAAAGAAGAGCAATTAGTTTCACAAGCCATATTTTTCCAATCCAAAGCCACATGTTACTTTTTGAGGGATAATTTTGGGTTCCATATACCATGCACACGTTCAGTATATAATTGGCTTCCGATAAAAAACTTATAACCTGGTATCCATTACAACATATTGGAAACATTTATGGTTCATGCCAGCAAATTTGATAAAAAAGAAAAAGAAGTTGTTTTAGCTTTTGATGACATGAGCCTGAAACGTACATTAAGCTATAACGACCAAACGGATAACATAAATGTTGAATACTTTGTATGGCAACTGGAAGCAAATTAGAGCACATTGCTTTGCAGAAAAAACGGTCCCCGTGACCGTATTAAAAAACATTACATTTGAAATTATAATGATTTGGTATGAAAAGCAAACAATTAAAAATAATAATAACCAAAAAAAAACATAACGCAATATGACAGTTAAAGAAAACCTAATATTACAATGGAACTTGAACGGATATACATCCAAATTAGAAGAACTTAAACTCTTAGTACAAAAATACGATCCAGTAATATTATGCCTACAAGAAACTAGATTCCACGAAACCTCAGCATATAACCTCAAAAACTATATAATTGTTAGGAAAGATTACAATGAGGGAAGAAACACACTAATATGGCTAAACGAAGGTACACCAACCCACTTCTCAGAAGCAAATGGCATTTTCAGCTGTATAGATCTAACACTAACAAGAGGAAACATACACCAACAAATTACCTGGCAAGTGCACCCTGCAACAGAGTCAATACCAAAAACACCAGCCGAAACGCAAAGACCTCTACTACCATGGTGGAACAAAGAAATCAACTAAAAAAAGAAAAAGAACACTAAAAAACATAAGCAACAAAAAAACACGGAAACCTTAATACAACACAAGAAAGAAAAGGCTGAAGCGAGAAGAATGATAAGAGAAACAAAAAAACGCATACATACCTACATATTGTTACAAATTTCCCTTCGTTATAATTCACACTTGGAGTTTGAAGCGGGTGAATATATGGGGGCCGGTGTTCGGTCCGCGCAAGTGTGAGCGTCTGTGGCAGGGGCACTGGTCTTCAGCCAGAGATCTGGCCAGTGCCCCGGATCGAAACGCCGACCACTTTTGTTTTGAATGCTCGTCTGCCTTGGCAGACGATTGTTACAATTTGACCCGCCAGCCTTTCGGCGGGCCAAATTGTAACAATATATAGAATTTATACAAAATATACTTAAACCTTAGCACACCAAGCGAACTAGCGTGGAACAATATAAGAAAACTAAATGGACAAAAGAAAATAAATAATATGAGCATGCTAATAAAAGAAGGAGAAATGATAACACAAATACGAGAATTTCCCTTTTTCCAACAAATAATCAAAATGTATTTCTTTTTTTAGCGTAGTAGTATTAAGCGGTAACTGATTTTTTTTTCTTTATACTTCAAAATCACAAAAATGTTGTAACATAACTTCTTAGACATACCAATCAAAATGACTGGTATTTTTCGAAATGTAATAGAGTTCTATTTAAAACTCACCTCTTCCCCGAATTTTCTAACGAAACAAAAGTAAGTAAAAGTACCTATTATTTTTGTGAAAGGACCTTGCTTGCAATTATAACAAACTGCAAAAACAATAGACGCATGAAGGAACAAGCTTTCAAATGTTTCCATTTATTCCTTACAAAAAAACATGCCACTCTCAAAGTGCATAACAAATTAATAAATAATTTTTCTAAGGGCCTCTTTCACAATCTACAAGTAAAGTGTCAAGTAGGCTAACCGCCAGTTAAAGTCACCGGTAACTAAACGTACGAATTTCACGATCTTCGAGTAGCGTTAGCCAGTGGATAAACTAGCCCGTAACTTACTTGCCACTCGATCTGCCAATTAGCGAATTTAATTGATGAGTAGGTTAACAAAAACTTCATCGTAATTGGCATTTGTGCATTGTGAACAAGTTATTCTAAAAGAAATTAATAAAAAATGGATTTGTTTGATTTGATTGATCATCAACTAGATGAAATGGAAAATTCCTCGTTGCAAAGAGTTCCACGAATTCGTGTATTTAAAGTGCGTGTTAATTATTTTGCAGACCTAGATGAAACTGATTTTTTTGCAAGATTTCGCCTATCGAAGGATGCAGTGAACCTAGTGCATAATTATATAAAACATCAAATAATTTCTAAAACGCAAAGGTATATGTTCTTATTATTCAAGTGATTTCAAAACTAAATAACCAATCAAATCATAATAAGTAAGTAAGGTACTAAGTTAAAATCGTTGTTTTTCCAGTGTTTTCGTAAGAAAACCTTCTTTTATTCCAGAAATCAAGCTGTTTCATCAAAAACAAGCTTATTGCTGACATTAAGATATCTAGCCACTGGATCCTGGCTGATTTTTGTGGTGTCAGTCCACCAACGGCAAGCCGTATCGTTAAAAAAGTTACTGAGGCTATTGCACAACTACGACCAGTTATAATAAAGTTCCCTGATGACTTAAGTACACTACAAGATGGTTTTTATAAAATTGCAAGATTCCCTAGGGTAATAGCAGCCATTGATTGCACCCATGTTACAATAAAGTCACCAGGTAGGTTTTATTTTTAAATATACATAATTATAGAACTATATATGTAGGTAGTATATCTGAAGAAGAAGATATTATATAATATACCTAATATTTAATACCTTTCATTTCAGGAGGTGACTCCGCTGAAAATTATAGAGACAGGAAGTCAAATTTTTCTATTAATGTTCAAGTGGCTTGTGATAGCCAATTAAAGTGCTTAGACATCGTAGCGAGATGGCCAGGATCTGTTCATGATCAGACAATTTTTAATAATTCATCTTTGAAACAAAGATTTGAAAGTGGACATTTTAGAGATAGCTTTCTTCTTGGTGATAGTGGATATGAGTTACAGCAATATCTTTTAACACCCTTTTTAAACCCATCATCCCCCGCAGAAAATTTATATAACGAATCACATATACGAACAAGGAATACTATTGAAAGATGTTTTGGAGTGTGCAAAAATAGATTTCATGTCCTTAGGCGACAGATAACATTAAAATTAAATCGTGTACAAGCTATAATAGTTGCTTGCTTTGTACTGCATAATATTGCAATTGACACTAAGGAAACGAACTTTGGGGACAACTATGATTCACAAACACTTGGAGAAATTGTAAACCAAAGCTCTGAATTGAATAATGGTGCAAGAAATAGACTGGTACAAGAATACTTTTCACAGTTACTTAATAATACTTAAATAAAACAAATGTTATTAAGTCTATGCATTTAATTCCTTTCTTAATATTTCTAATTTTAATTTGTACTCTTCTTCCTTCCATTTTAGTTCCTTTTCTTTAAATTCCCATTCCTTCTCTTTAAATTCCCATTCCTTCTTTTTTTCCAGAATTTCTGCTTCTAGAAGCTCTTTTTGGAGTTGAACTAGTTCCAATTTACATTGAGTTAGCTCATCAAAACGTGACTTTTTTTCTGTAACTGTAAAGGAAAAAAAATAATGAAATTATGTTCAAAAAGAACTGTACATTTTTATAATCCTACTTAATGCAGTTATATTGTCTTACCAGTTAATGCAGGATGTTTCCTCGATTTTAAATTCTTTCTACTAGTAGCATCCCACTTTTTACTTGTTGAAGTAGTTGGAGTAATGAGACATTTTACTCTCGAAGTATCATGCAATGCTTTGTCTGAAACAAAAAAAAATTGTACATTAATCTGAAAATTAAAAGTAATCAACATTTTATTAAAACATACCATTCACAATAGTCTTTGCTTCTGGATCTGGACGTAAGTTTGCACTAGTGCTCGGCAATATATTATCACACTCATTTGTAAAAATTGTTACCCAGTTTTCTTCTTCATCAAGTAGTAGATTTTCTGTTAAAGAGTAGAGAATCCATTTACAAACAAGTTAAGGAATAAGCATGATATTTTATAATGAATTGTAATTAGTAATAAACAGCCCTTGCTAGACAACATTTATTGCTGATTACCACATTTTAACATTATACGTCGCGTCGGGTACATGGGTACTTACTGCTGTTTTGAGTAGCCTCATTTTCTATCACCTCAGATTCCTCATCTATAGGCAATGATGATTTACTGATAGATTCCTCCTCCACTACAGTGAAATTAATGTCGTCTGTAAAACATTGTGTATTTCAGATAAAGCAGTTCGTTATATTTTAGTAAAAATATCGTTTTCAACAAACTATTAAACATAAGTTACCTTGAGTTTCTTGGGTTTGGGGTAATATATCTGAGTCGAAGATACTTTCTAAGCCGTCGGTGCTTAAGGAGATCATGGCCTTGATTTGTTCCTCCACACTATCCAGTGGAGTTGCAATATTTCTACCACCACCGGTACGATATAGTTCCGAGCGTATTGCAGCCGACTTTTTTCTGACCGTACGTTTCAGGCCCTCATACTTAACCTTCAGTGTTTTAACTGATCTGAATATTCCTCCAGATCGAGCGTTAAACTGCTTTTGAATGCTTTCCCAAGCGGCTTCTTTCTTCTTCCATGTAGAAGCATCGCTTTGTTTATTCTCCAGGACAGTTTGGTATTTTTGTACCAGTGATATTAAAATATCTCTCTCCTGCAAGGAAAAATTCGCACTTCTCTCTCTTTTAACTTTATCCATTGTAAGCTAAGCACTGATTACGCCCGATTGTCTGCGATACTTTTGAAATTGAATCGTTACATTTGACATAAAACTCAACGAATGAACGTTTGATTTGCTACGAAATTCACTTAACGAATAAGTAGTTACTCGAAGCTTTGATTTCGTTTGTGAAACTGAGAGAAAATACTCGGAACCTTTACTTGCCAATTAGCGTTAATCAAAGAGTAACTAATCAACACTTTACTTGTAGGGCAGAGCGGGGTCTGTTGAGCCGCGGGGTCTAGTGCGCCACCTGCAGTATCATGCACACGGTGCGTGATATCTACGAGCGGGTGACATTAGACGAAGCGGGGGGATGAGGGACCCAAGTCACTTTTGTTTTAGTCGCCGGCCGGCGTTTGTTTTGGGTGTGATTGTGGAATATTGCAAATTTGGTGCTGAAAGTAAAAAACATCGCTCCAGTGAATTTTTGGTTTAAAAACTACAAATTTCATTGTACGGCCATCAAGTAAGTGTATTTTGATTTCTACATGATTAATGTTAATGGATTAAGTTTCAAAATAAATTATTTTCAATTGATTTTTAGTTATTTAACATATTAAATGTAATTCGGGGAAGGGGTCATTTGAGCCAAAACAATCGGGGTCGAATTAGCCATGTTCAAGTGACCCCTAGTATGTAGTCACGCTACGCTTGAATATTTCTACACTAATGTTCTTTTCATTTTAGGATGCGAACTTACAAACGGAAAACGGAACGTGGTAATATTAGTAAAGATTTAATAAAACGAGCTGTAGATGAAGTCATCAATGGTACAAGCATCCGTAAAGCGGCTAAAGATAACAAAATAGACAGAACTACACTTTCGAGATATGTTAATAAGTTAAAAGCTGACCCTGACTCTGATGTGTTTAAGGAGTACACAAACGCACGCCAAGTTTTTTCAAATGAACAAGAAAAAATATTAAAAGATTATCTTATAAAAGTTGCATCTATATTTTATGGTTTAACTCCATCAGATGTACGTGGGCTTGCTTATGAATGTGCCGTTAAATATAATCGAAAAATACCTGAGAGTTGGCATACAAATAAATTAGCTGGAAAGGATTGGCTTACCACTTTTCACTTTTGCGCTGAGTCCTATTCAGACAGTCTCCCAGGAGAAGAGTGGGTACAGTGCACTAGTTGCCGAGATTGGGCTCACATTAAGTGCACTTCTGGTGTCACAGTTTATGTTTGCATGAACTGTGACAGTAGTAACTAAACTAATTGTTACTTTTTTTTAACTAGAAGTTTATTTAAGTTTGTTTTTGTTGTTTTATTATGTTTTTGTTCCTATGTTTCATATGTTTTAATGTGCAAAGGTTTGTATAACCCATTGGCTCAAGTGACCCCGTTGGGTGGTTCAATAGACCCCACCTGTGGGGTCTAATGAGCCATATGACTTTTTTTATTATAATGTAAATTTAGTATAGTAAACAAGGTATTTGCCAAAGTTTTTTGATGTCAATATGCAGTCAAGTAAATAAACGACTGATTTAAGAATAACTCTTTTCTTATTTTTTCTTTGAATGGACCTTACGCT
Organism: Machimus atricapillus; assembly: GCA_933228815.1. Classification (NCBI taxonomy): domain Eukaryota; kingdom Metazoa; phylum Arthropoda; class Insecta; order Diptera; family Asilidae; genus Machimus; species Machimus atricapillus. The sequence goes on from OW121784.1 coordinate 34,065,129, forward strand.
GATTTGAACAAAATCCGGATCAAGTGACCCCGCTCTGCCCTACTTGGTGAAAGAGGCCCTAAGACTTCTAGCGTTTATTTCAGATCAATGGGAGATGATAGTTTTAGGGCCTCTTTCACAAACTACAAGTAAAGTGTCCAGTAGGCTAACCGCCAGTTAAAGTCACCGGTAACTAAACGTACGAATTTCACCATCTTTGAGTAGCGTTAGCCAGTGGATAAACTAGCCCGTAACTTACTTGCCAGTCGATCTGCCAATTAGCGAATTTAATTGATGAGTAGGTTAACAAAAACTTCATCGTAGTTTTAATTTGTGCATTATCAAAATGTTATTTTAAAAGAAATTAATAAAAAATGGATTTGTTTGATTTAATTGATCATCCACTAGATGAAATAGAAAATTCTTCGTTGCAAAGAGTTCCACGAATTCGTGTGTTTAAATTCCGTGTTAATTATTTTGCGGACCTAGATGAAACTGATATTTTTGCTAGATTTCGCCTATCGAAGGATGCAGTGAACCAAGTGCATAATAATATAAAACATAAAATAATTTCTAAAACGCAAAGGTATGTTCTTCGGGGCTCCAGAAGGGTTGTTCTTGAGGCGCCGCGTCGGCCGATACAATTACCCGTAATCAGGGGAAACCCCGACCTTTCTCGTTTATTATTTTAGGAGGGTTTTTTCCTACTAAGCACTTTCTGGTGCCCGCAGTTGCTTGCAACTGACAAATTCAGATTGCAACTTGTTTATGTTTTATGATAATACATATTTTAAATCACCGCAACACGTAAATAAGTAGTTAATACGAAATTGTCTGCGATACTTTTGAATTTGAATCGTGACATTTGACATAAAACTCAACGAATTTCACTTAACGAATAAGTAGTTACTCGAAGCTTTGATTTCGTTTGTGAAACTGGCAGAAAATACTCGGAACCTTTACTTGCCAATTAGCGTTAATCAAAGAGTAACTAATCAACACTTTACTTGTAGTTGGTGAAAGAGGCCCTTAAGCTTTTAAAAAAGCTTTGAATTACTAATATTGGATTATTTATCGCGGAGATACATATGTATGTAAAACTGTTTACAAAATTTTAAAACATTTTAAATTTTTGAATTATCCCTTGATTTTTGTGATGACCCACCATCAAATAAACATTTTCTTTCCAATACCTATAAATAAAAACGATGTAAGAAAAAACTGTACTCAATTAATATAACTTGAATGTATTGCAGGCAGGATAAACTGACGCTCATATGCCGCTCGATATCTACATATGAAAATTTTGTGTCATCTAAAGTTTTTATGATGTACATATGTACGTATCTACATAAATGGCAAAGCTATGTATGGATTTAAACTATAATAGTTTTCAAAACACTTATGTCTTCTTTATTAGTGTTCCTAATAAACAAAGAATGCAAGGAAAATCTCCAAAAAGTAAAAAGGTAATTTTTTTGAATAAAAAGTTCAGCAGGTTTAAAACTCACTGCCCCAAAAGAGTCGTAAATAAGAATTTCTCTGGGGCTTAAGTCCATATTTCTCTCAAAAAATGCTGAATCCTTTTAACCCACTTATTCATGGAATTGAAAAAGAATTGCAATCGGGTCACATGTTGTCGACAAACTTGGCGGAAAATTTAAGTGCTGCTCCAGCACATCTCGGCCCAGCGAGTTCAAAGTGTTGCCTCCATGTGACAATAAATGGTTAAGACATATGTGACACAGGGGATGAGAACTTGAATCACTTTGCGGTGTCATGTTGTCCAAGGCAGCTTATCTTGCATTTCGATTCACTGAGCCATGTCGCTGCTGGCGGCCAGTGTGTGTGCGTGCTGTCATGCACGGGAGTGTTGATTAAATTTTATTACTTCACTGAATTCAAGTGTTTTCATTAAATGTAATCAGGCAAAGAAAGGGATTTTCTTTGGTAAGGTGTAGCAAATCCTTACCCAGTTCCCGTTTGACTTGATGATTTCTGACTCTCTTGGCATTTATGCTGAATTGAGATGTTGCTTGCGGTGGAACGAACGGCCGATTGAGCCATGGGATTATATGCATGGATGATTGGTGTATGGCGCTGAGTTTGTACTGCAGTGGTGCACTTCATTGAATCCTTTGTTGGCCTTACATGTACGTACACACGTCACTGCGAATTCAACATATTGGAAATCTGAGATATCATAAAGCGGAGTTATATTACATAACTCGCAGATTCTGCTGACCAAGGTCCCTTTGACATACTGCAATCTCAAATCGAGCTTCACTGTTGACGAATAATAAGGGCGAAATGGGTATACTTCGGACACATCTTAAATTAATGTGGCAATTCCAGGAAATATTAACGGTTAAAATTGAAGCACATCCTGAATAAATCTCTTCGGTCACATGAAGAACACTTACCATTTCCCAGGCTTAAGTCACAGAAGTTGGAAAGACAAGGCGGGTATATTTGACTGTATGAAAAATGACGGGAGAGAATTAAAGAAAACAAATGTTGAATATTATGTGAGCTAAATTTGGGGCAAAAAGTTGCCCGGTCTACTTGTGGTAATCCTTAATAAAACGGCATATGTCACGCCACCGCATTTTTAGCATGTGTTTTGTCATTGCCTCAAGTGTCTTATTCAGGTCCATATGTTCACACATTATCATAAAGAGCAAAGAGGCAGAAGAAATTATGCAAACATACATTATGTTCTGCCCGGTTGAGTATTTATATACTACATTAATCCGCCAGGCTGGGCCACATAAGCTCCGTCTGTGAATGACGCAAACTTTTCCTTGACTATATCTTCAAGTTCTTGAAACGAACTCCAATATCGTTTTGCACTTGTACAGTGCTCTGTTTTCATATCCAACAGACTCTCATATGCGGCTACTTGCTCAGAGACCTATGTATATATGTAAATAGGTATGCTAGAACACCGTTCACTTCTGTAATTACCGCTAATGTTTCGCTATGTTTACAAGTGCTTTCGAACCTTCCGTACTCTTTCCCCATTTTGAGCGAATTCTCTCCGCCAAAAGAAGTAAATTCCTGTGAAATTAATTCAAGTTTTCTACGGTCGAGGCAGCCATTGGTTTCACTTTGGCCTAATCGTGTGTTCAAGGCAGCATAACCGACTTCACCAAGTTTTCTGGTGGTGCCACTCCTACACCACCATGTTTTATTCCAACTCCTTTTTGAAACGATGCCTAAATTTGCGTTTCCTCAAAGCTAATTATCGGGCTGTTAAGCAAATAACAATTTAAGAAGCAAATATGTAACTCAACGTGATAATTATGAATTTGAAATGAGCTCGAACTCGGTTTGCCGCGAGTTCCTTATTATTAATTTGCGAACTGTAATTAACTCGCCACGACAAATCTACAATCCAAGGCAGGTTTTGCGAAAAATTCACATTTCCTGGCGAACATGTATGTATGTATGTATGCTTTAGAAACAAAAATCAATAAGCTTCTTCAAATAAAGAATTTCTCATTACATTTTTGAACAAAATAGAGAAACTCATTTAAAGGATGCTTGTTTTGTCACTTAGGCCCTAAGTCTTAGGGTGTCCTCAGCATTTAAAGTCTTTATTAGAGTTACTTCCTTACATAACTTTAACAGACAAAGGTTTGATATTTCGAAGATAGAAGTGAATTGTAAGACCGGCATTAAGAGCAAGTCCGTATAGCCAAAAGGACGATCGAAGCATTTGAAACTACATTCTACATTCTATACATATGATTTTACTTAGAAAAATATTTACTTTATTTTAGATAAAACACACATTGTGTTATCCACTTTATGCAAACCAAACTGCCGTAACTTTGATTTTATGCTTGGGTTAATTGTTCTAAATAAATAGTGTTTAGGGATAAGGGTTTAACTAAGATTCCATAATCTCGTGGAACACTTATTTGGCTTGGGCTTTAAAATATTCTGTTTGCCTTTTTTTTAAAGTAGAGCTGTAATGTGAATTGACTACTGGGGTGGCTCCGCGATGACCGAAAGTCTTATTCTTGTTTCTCTTGTCAGCTGTTAGGCTGTAGTATCAGCTGCTAGGAATCCAAGAAGAGGTGTACATTGTCATCTCCGAAGCAACGAGGCAAGCTCTATACCAATTAAAACATATCGTTGCTCTCGTTTCGAGGTTTATTTAGAGACTGAGTCTGTGCTCCAACTTCGTCGGTCTATTCGAACAGTATACATATATATGTATAACTGTATAATATAACACATTTGGAGATACCGAACTAGTACAATTTAGGAAATTTCGATAATGTAAAACTATTACATACTTTAAAGAATTCACCACAGAATTGGATTACTCTAGCAAAAAGTTAAAAAATATACAACGATAATCAAGGGGCACAAAGGCAGGTGAAAAATCAGACTACGCACGCACAATCGATCTAATAAGCATATAACATATCCAGCTCCACTTATTGTGCAAGACGCCTACAAGGATGAACACATCTATTTAGAGTATCTATCGTCATCAGAAATCCCAGCCGACTAGCCAGGCAAGCCCAAAGAGTTGTAGATTTTGCTGCCGCAGAAAGAAATTCATCCAAAACTTTGAGACGGGTCATTGGAGTGCATATTGTTGGATAGTTAGTATTATTATATAATAATTATATTATTTTATATTATATTTATCCTATAACTTATTTTTTACAAAATACTTTCTTAACTACATAAAGTAGGTATAAATTTATATTTATATCTTAAATATGTATATTGTCGTTCTCGAACAATATAGAGATTTTTATTCATGGATGCAAAGAAACAGAAGCCTATACGATATTTACACGTCCTTCATCATCTTCAGAGCAAATTTTCTCTGCAAAACAAATGTTTCCGGGTAAAAATAACAAAATAAAGGGAATCACTGTGGAACAAACTACCAAGTACCGTGAAAATGTAAGGGCAATTCTCTGAATTGTCTGGAGAATATCGCAGTTTATAAAAAAATCTCCTTGACTTGATTCGCGTTGTCATTTGTTTCTAGAGCGAGGTACTGCCTCTTCGGTTTGCCTGGCTTGCCTGGCACACCAAGCTGCCTGACATTTATTTATTGCACTCATGAATACATAAAGGATATAAGCAAGAGATTGAGCGATAAATTTTTAATTAGACGCGTGTGCGAGATCATGTATTTCGAGCAAACATATTTTCAGCTATGAAAAATTGGGTCATGTGAAATTGTATGATTTTTGCACACAAGGGCGAGAGGAAGCCCAGGTGCAAACATCTTCTCAGGTACATACATACATACATATATGTAGTATCACACCTCCTGGGAAAATTTTTTACTTAAAAATTTAATTTTGTGGCGAGTTGATTAGCACATCGTGTCCACGTTTGCCCCGATGTAGCTCCATTTTATAAAATAATTTCTCTAATTTTAGGTCACGTTCTGCCAGATACCGCCACCGCAACTCTTTTGTTACAAACAAATTAATCGAAATTTGCTCTTCCGCCGCTAGTCTGCTGGACTTAGAATGAATTTAATTAAATCTGGTCAGATACATGCGTTGCACGTGCAATTATAGAATGGTTAATGGCCGCTATAATGCCGATGAAATTTATTCTCGCCAACAATGGGAAGCCCCTGTTACTTATGGTTAAGTGCATGTGCACACATTGGCACTGGATGATTCGGATACGAATAACCGGGGCTGGAACCGTTTTGGCCGAATAAGTGCAGCGTCCAGTTTCAACACCCGACCACCTACAACAATTGATGTCGGATGGCGTAATTAAGTTGTAAAGCGAAAATAAACATGCTCTTTGGTGACATTTACACGGATGCTGTGTACAACGTTGACATGAACCCTTTTGACTAGCCCGTCCAATTTGGCCATCTATTTGGGTTGACCACTCAACCGTAAGTTGTCCTCACTAATGAATTTTATAAAGCATGACTCAGTTCATGTGTTTACGATAAGCATTGTCGAGATTTTCCGGGGAATTAATACGCCTGTAGCAACTTTGCTTTCGAGCGTTTATTAATTTCGAATAGGTCTTAATGAAAAAGGAAAGGAGGAAATATGACTAAAATTTTACTTATTTTACTTGCCTCTCCTTCCTTCCTTATTATTTCTTGAAGAAATCAGATACCTACATTATTTTTTATTCGCAAGTTATAGCGAGTTCAAACGAGTGCAACAAAATGGTCCAATCTTAAACTTTTTCGGGGAGTGTTTAACTTGTGTCTATATAAATTTGTCAAGGCTGTGGATTTAATTGTAAAATATGTTAAATGGTCATACAAAAGGGGCCAATCCTACATTTTAGTAGGTAGGCAACCATTAACTTCTTGCAATGGGGGGAATTTGAACCTGCTTTTACGAGGTTATAATTTTTCCATTCGGCCGGTTTTTTTAAAAAGACTATCGAATTTTTTCCAAGTGCAAACTTCTTTAGGGGCGCGTTGGGCGATTTTTGGATTGGTAAAATCTTATGAGTTCGCGTCGCCGACATGTTAGGCGACGGTCACACTGATGCAGTATGAAGTATGTAGTATGCAACACGCAGTATTTACTGCAGTTGCATTGCGTAATTCGCTTTACAAAGAAATAGTCGAGAAACGGTCACATCAATGAAGTAGCAGTAAAAACTTCCCAGTATATACTGCGTTCAGCGATCAATGTGGGTTGCATGCAGTGTTTACTTTTGCAGTATGACAAAAGAAGTTGAATTTTCTCTGTGAAACGGCACAATCCAAAACCTTCTTTTCGATTTTCGCATTTGAATCACCATGAAACTACAACTTCTGCTATTGAAGGCATTTTTACCAATGACTGCAATTTAGTGTTGCATTGTTGTATTGCGGCAATTTGAACAACCTCGCAACATACAGTAAGTACTACGTACTGCGTGTTGGATACTACATACTTCATACTGCATCAGTGTGACCGCCGCCTTAATGTTAACAGTATGTATATCCGAGATAAGTATGACGTGTTGCGCTCGGACAACACAACAGTGAAAGTGTAGATTATTATACTTGTATATAATATATATAATACCTACAGGCGCGCGCGTACCGGCCTGTGTAGACAAATTCATTAGAGAGATTGTTGTTAAGGCCGGTATGCTGTTGCCAAGAAATTTCTTGGCCCATACAAAACATGTAATGTACAATAAAACGCTCAAGGAAAATTTTTCCGTTCCGGTTGTCAAAGTGATGCTATTCGCAAGGAATTCGTCAAGAAATAACTTAAGTAGTTCTATTATCAGGCGCTAGTGGCGCGGTATACCAAAAAGGTCAAATTTCCTTCAAGAAATATGTGTCCGAGCATAAATTCCTTCAGATAAAAGTGGCAGTTCGTCTGTAGTTTTTACATAACTGGCAAATTTGAAGTTTTGTGACAGTAATGTTTTGATCGAGTAAAAGTATTTTTCGAATATTTTGATAAAGTGCATTTCAATATATGAAGGTAATTGGAATAACTGAAAACTATAGAATTAACAGGACTCGGTTTTTTTGCAAAGATATGGGGTCCCCGAAGAGTTTTTGTGCATTTCTTATGTTGACGGTCAAGCTGTAAAGTTGGTTTTTACAAGAAAAATGCATATATATTTACTTCAGTTACCATAAGCCTATAGTATGGACAAAAGATATCTTCAGGTCGCGTTGGTTATGAGAGGCAGCCCTTGCCTATACGACGCAACGTTAATTGCCTATTGTATCCATTTTTGAATATACCTTGAAATGATTGATAGCACGAATAACCTAAGTATTGTTGAAAAACTATCACACGAGTTCTTTCATAAGTCCTCAATGCAGCTGCTTCTTTGTTACAGTAGTCTTGCAATTAACTGTCGTCTATTCTTCGGCATCGAATGTGTAAGATGTAAGAGAAATCGATTCGTGATAACTTAATTATTTTATATCTAGTTATGTTTATTCATAAATGTGTGGGATTGTTGGCCATTTTAATTGGCATAATTTTCTCAAAAGGTTAAAGCCTATAGGTTAAAACTGGTCTCGTTTTACAGGCGCGTATTAGCCGTTTATTTTGAAAGTATGGCCTAAGTTAATATGTCATAAAGTCGATTTTACGTTCAAAGAATATAGAATCAGCGCACAAATGTTCGCCTCTTTCCCATCATCGGTGGGAAGCACACGCATAACGCATATTTCCCTCGTATGAGGGACGAATGTCTCCCACAGCCCTCGTCAAACCGCCACACACAGCAAATATTTGTGGAAATAAACGCATACGCGAATGACGAGACAAGTCGGCGCATCACGAAGTTCGGCTGGAAAGGACGAATGACAAAATATTCTTCGTAGAAGCTCCCACACACCTCGTCAAGTGAGACGCATCGTCAAATGTTTGGCGAATGCACGCATTGTGTAGGGCCGGCTTTAGAAGAAACATGCAATCAGCACTAATTGCGTTATTCCTACAAAGATAAAGAATACAATATTATGTTTAATACATTACAAAAACGTAATTCAACGAACCATGTCGTTTTATGTTTAATACGCATCCGTATCTGCTCTAGAATTTCCCATGCACATTGTTTGCTCATTCTGAAGCGAGTATGGAACTCGGAATTATCCCAATAATTGAAGCTTCTTTGGCTGTAAAATCTTCTCAGTCTAGGTACACGCACTAACACGCAATAATATTCTTCATCTCTTTCATCAATAATGTCATCTAAAATTTCTTCCATTATTCCACAAATTATTTCTTTTCACAATTGAACGAATTACATAAATCAATAAGCACACGTTCACTGCGACTGTTCGACAAAGAATGACGTTTCTATCATTTAAACGCTGAGCTATGGCTTAAGTGGCCAAAATCGACAGTTCAAGTTCAAGTCGATTTTGAACCAAGTTCAGCACTTGAACCACCACTGTGAAACACTAAAATTAGTTGAGCAAAAGCTTAAACCTGAACGAAGGCTTAAGCCGACACTGTGAAACCGGGCATTAGTGTTTATTTTTAAAACTCGGCCCAGTTTTTGGTTTTTCTTTTTTCAGTGAGAACATCTTGAGGCTTAAAATATAACTTGGAGATTTAATAAATAAAAGATTAAAAAAACTAGAAAAAACATCAAATAACTGTTAGCTCAAGTACCTACTAGATACTTTTGTTTTCTGTTGGTAACAAAAATTTTAAGTGCAATTCAGATCTTAGCGTGACACCCTATATAAATCATTTTACGATTTATATTATTCGTCACTTAGGATAATGTAACGATGGACGCTATGAATATTTTAGTGCCAGAAAACTCAAGATGCACGATAAAAATGTAGAAAATATTGTTATTTAGACACAGGTAACATAATATTAGATCATTTGTTCGGAAATTTTAACGCTAGATACAACATTTGGTTTTGGTTTGAAACACATGTGAAAGGTATCTATAAGAAGTTGTGGTCGACTTTAGGTAATAGTAGCAAAGTAAATATACTGTAAAAATTTACATAATATTGTAATCTAGAGATTTCTTTTTATAAAAAAAATGTGAAGACGGTTTTTATGACATGAAAGAAAAAATTGAATCCTACAGAGATTTAATTAATAAGGTAAAAAAAGATAAAGAGGATTAATTTATCCACATTTTATTAATAAAAAAGTATAAGGAGGATTATTCCATCCGCCTTCTGAACAAACTGGTAAAAATTGATTTTTGAGGTATGTACATAATGTACATATATCTTTTTGAGTTTAGTCGCGCGGTCGATTTTAAACTCACATAATACGCCCAAAAACAAATTCATTTTCTCCGTATTCATGCGCCTAAACTGCGTGAAACGATCACTGCATCTTGTCTTTTTCCTTACTTTAACGTGCTTTAACTAGGTGGCAGTAGACATCGAGCGACGCAAGGAAGTTTCAGTGAAAAAATAAAGTTTTACCTTAATATTACAATATTTATGAATTCATTTAATTTTGTTTATGGTTTTAAAAATCAAAAACCAAATAAATCTCTAAAAATTATTTAGTGAAATCCTTTAAAAACACTCAGAACTCAGTCGTATTTTAAACTGTAAGTTTAAAAATCATTATTGCATTTAGTTCAGCGTATGACAAACCAAAATACTCATCTATTAAGATCAAATAAATTGGACAATATTAAATTATGCAAAAAATTGCATCCAAATCCACTAAATTAGTATGTAGTTGGTATATACATATAAGGTAACCTGAGACACTTTTCAGTTTAAAATCGTGTACATTTATCCACTCAAACATTAAATTTAAGGAAGAATGAATCGAAATTGCTCCAAATGTTAAACTGTTTCAGTTTTCTCGAAATTTGTCTGTAATATCATTCTGTTGATGAACTTTTCCCCTTTCGACAAAGTTTCAAAGCTTTCGAAATACCCAAAATTGGGGAAGAATTTTCCGAGTGAGCGCATTGTTCGTGATTTTACTTCAGGGTACTGAACTTATATCGTATGCAACTTTTAGAACCTGCTCATTTAGTTGCATTTCAACTGGGAATCACTTGCACCACGTCAAGGAAATTTGGTCAGGTTGGAGAGCTATCGAATGATTATGTGCAACATGTGCGCATGAATCCATTTAATTTTTCATTGAAAACTAAAAGGCGTATACATACCCGGAGACTACCGTAGCTCGGACTAACCAAATTAATTTAATTTATAATAGATCCGCAGATGAAATCAATTTTGAAGCAATTGCTCTACCTGTTATCATCTATGGCTATAAGTCTTTCTTAAATACGAAAGCAAAGTCGTAGTATAAATCATCATTAGGACGGAGATTGCATGTGGAGCTACTACACTTAGGCCGGGAAGGCACGATATCGATCTCAATTGCACAATTAACCTGGAGGAAGTTTGTGTCAAACATCGGGACAGTTTCTCCAATGTTAACCGCACAAGTTCAGGTAACAGGAATGTTTATGTGGAGTCCCTGTCAGGAACTGCTGGTCTTCTTCGAACACCCCACGAAGAGTGTTTGGATAGGAACTCGCCACGTTCCCCGAAATCCCTTTTCTCAAAACCATGAAATTTTCATCCATTAATCCTAAGATAAATTTATGTCTGGACTTCCAGGTTAAATGGCATCGGAATGTTGATGTAGGGTAATGTTGGAGGGTATTCGTTGCGATGGTTTCAGCTATATGTCTACGCTAGTGGAACACCAGTAACAGAAAATCGATTTCCAATAACAATGGACCTAAACAATCATTAATCTTCTTTGCCTACATATTGGCTAGACTCAATATCTCCAGTTCATGTCCCAGTCGTACTAAGCGAGATTAAATTTATCGCTCTAATAGTGGACCATCGCTGGACATTGTCAGATGATTAAAAAGATTTTGTTTTTATTTGGTGAAAGATGTGCACAGAGAGGACTGGTAAATATTTTTGGTTATATAAAAGCCAAATAGCGACACATTAATACTCAACTTAAATCTAAAAATATGTTCTATCCTTTTTGATCGATTTGTTAAAATAAATTTATGGAGCACGAAAAATTGCAAAAAGAGAACAAAACAAAGTTTTTTGCAAAAATAATTTGTTTTATTTATTTTATTATCTTTTATTTTTATTATTATTATTATTTTTTTTTTTAGAGAGAGATCGTGACACCACAGCCCTAACAATAACGTTAAAATAACAACATAATTTTTAATTTCCCAACTGAAGGTTATTGTAATGGGTCGGATTTTTCAAATTGAAAGTTTTGACATTATGTATCTCCAAGTTTCGAGGTCTTTAGAGTTGGAATCCATTGTTTTTAGTTTATCATCTGGTTTTACTCAATCAAAGACTATTATCATCGAAGCCTATATCCTGACTCAACTTACTACTTTAATTAGGTACCTACTCCTATGGAATTACATGCTTCTATTAAGTTCACAATACTTTCAGACAAATCATCTTGCATGTCCTAATTTTATAATTGGGGGCGATAACTTCTTTGAAATCCCATTGAAGAATAATAGCTTAATAGCTCAAAAAACGGCATTCGTTTGGGTTTTAGCAGGTAATCAGGCTAATTCTAATCACGCTGCAATTTCATTACATGCCGACACCGTCGTTAATATTGATGCAACTTTGAAAAAATTCTTAAGACAAAATTATTTTAACAGCATTTTCGGGATAGAAATCGATAGAATTTCTGAGGACACGCCAGCGAGCAACAAGGATTCCAAAAGTATTTTCAATTACTCGTCGTGCTCTAGATAACCTGTAGTTAAATACCTCCTTTTCTATTGGAAGTATGTAATTGTCCTGGATATGGACGCATTATGTTGCATCTCAAAGGAAATGCGCTATCTCATACAAAATAATGTTGCAGCTCCTGGTGAGGATTTGGAAAAATTGAAGCTCGAGGTAGATATATTTTACCAGCAAGAAGTTTTTTTCCAAAATTAGATGCACGAAGAACACCTCCATCACTTTGACTTCCATAGGCGCCGACATCAACAGCCGTAAAAGCGTAATTGGCATCAGACACTTCGAGCAAAACAATGCTGTGATATCCTTTATAATTGAAATATTTACTGCCAAAGTTAGGTGGGCAATGGATTTGGACATGTTTCCCGTCAATACATCCAACACAGTTAGGCATTTGCCATTTATCATTAAACTGTTTTGCTATTGCTTTCCAATCAGTTTCATTGGGTAATGCGAGACTGAGTGCACTAAGTCCGCGTTTGATGCATGCTTACGCGAGTGCGGAATTCAATAAAGATATAAGATATTCATATTTGTGTTAGTGATTGACAGCTCTATTACATTTGTAGAGGTGCGTTCAGCGAAACATAGACCGGTGAAGTGCGCATCCCCCCGCAAAGCGTCACTTTCCCCCTCACAACCAAGCTCGTTCCGCACTCGCGTAAGCATGCCTAGTCTCGCACCCTCCATTCAATTCTGGCATATATAAAGGCATAAGAACTTCCCACAAAACTTCACAAACTTCTAATATAATTTTTCTAACTGTCGACACGTCCATTTTAAAACTTAATGCAAGGTATTTTTTCGAAACTCCTTCGGAAAGATACCTACAAATTTAAATAAATAAACAAGCGAAATATATGTATAACATGCATATTCCTACATTCAAAAGTAAGTGCCAGCCTGCACTCCGGATCTATAGGACGTCTTATAGAGTTCTTTATTAAGCCATCTTTAACCAAACTGAGGAGCAAGTTATATTGCTCTCATCCTCGTTGCTCTAAAAAACAGCTCTAGATCATTATCCCGAATATGTTTAAATGTACTTTCGAAAAATCGAAAGCTATCTCTCGTCCTATAAAGAGGGCGAACCCACCACCGGTGCTCATGGCTAATTTTAGCTTAAATGTATCTGTTTATGCCAATTGATATACGGTAACAAGCTAGTACTTCTACGCGACCACAAGAGGACATGGAAACGGAAATGGACCCTGGAACTACTTTTTTCGAAGAAAGAAATAAGGAACTCTGGAAACTCATGGAATTAACAAGGATAATCTACAAAATTATCTATGACATTAAAAAGAAAGAAGAAATACAAACAATCGACGTTGATAGAACGGATGTTGTCGCGGGAATTTTGTCAACGGTATTTTCATACCTGCGTAAGAAAGCCAATCCTAACCAGGCAACAGGAGCTGAATCCTATGGATCGTACAGTATTAATCAAAACAACAAGACATACACAGTCAAGGAAATCGGCACCGCTTATGAAGCTTTGAAAGTACCTTTTGACTTTAAAATAGCAACCCCCTTGATGAACCTTTTGACTGCCTTCAAATTATCCTTGGATGAAGTACGACTTGGGATGACGAAGGTCACTGGACGCAGGCAGGGGAACAGCACCACCAATCCAACGGAGAATATTACAAGCTATGGCTTGGGAAACGTTCATATTCCGCTATTGCAAGGGATCATGTATCAACCTGAAAGAAAGACTGCACTGCTGGAAGGATTGGGCCCCCTAACGTTGGCTGCCTTGCTTCTCAACGATAAAAAGTTTACAGACAAGATAGAAAGGGCTTTCAAAAGATCAGTTGACATGCTGCCCATGTCCGAACAATTAGCCATCTGTCTCAAAACCTGTGACAAAGCTTCTGCCAGAGGTTTGATGAGAGAATTAGGAGATCTTTTATTGATGACTTCACATCGTTCAACAAGAAGGATGTATTTTAATATTGAATCCATCTGGGCAACACTGAACACTGCTAACATATACAAATTAAATTTTACAAGGTAAGGAAAATATCGCTCACGAACGAAAAAATATAAAGTTCCCTCATTTTTTTCGCTCTCGAACCGAATTTTATTTGTCAACTCGCGAATTTTATTTTTGAGGAGAATTTTATAAATTCCATTCGCTCACCGTTTTGGTACTCAAAAAGTTCGTTCGTGAGAACGAGTGAAAATGAAGAGAATTTAATTTTTCTCTCGAGAGCGAAAAAGAAACCGAAACGAACGGTTCTTTTTCACTCTTTGAGTTGAGTTCATGGCGTATGCGGTAATGGTTAAAAAAACAGCAATTATGGGTCACCGGAAAGTGTTTGATATTTCCAAATATGTTACTTATAATGAAATTTCTAATTCATCGACGTGTTTAGAGTGCAGGATTGATATTGTACAGTGTACAGGGAATATAAAAAGAATTTATGCTACCGTGCATTGGCGCAACATCAACACATTTAACGGAACGTCATGTATAACAAAAATTAGAAAATATTTCTTATAATGAGATTTTCCTTTGATACTAATATTTTACATTATTGGAAAGGGATTTATAATAAAAACCCTGATTTGGGTCGCTTAACAAAAGTAGCTTTAGCTGTTCCAGTAACCCAAATTTCCGTTTAACGGGCATTTAGTGCTCTTTCGACGATTTTAACAAAAATGAGAACAAAATTGTCGAAAGAAATAATTAAAAATATTTTGATTATAAATTTGAACAGCAATTGTAGGTACTGAATAACATATACATATGTAAATATATTGAAACTTTATAATAAGTCATTAATTTATAATAAATATGAATATAAAAATTGTTGAGTAATTTTTATTTCATGTGGTATAATATTTGACTCGAGAATGATTCTTTTACGAATAATTCGCGAGCGAAGAATATACATATGTATTTCATTTCCCTAAAAATAAATTTCGCTCGCGAACGGAGACTTTAAAAAATAAAACTCGTTTTATAAAATTCGCGAGCGAATTCAAAGTAAAATTCTTTGCTTATGATTCGCTCGCGAACGAATTTAATATTTTTGGTTCTCCGTACCCTGAATTTTAATGGAACAGATGGGTTGATATATTACAATAAATATATCACAGTAAGACTTCATAAAATAAGAACTGGTGCAAGCCCAACTATTGTTCGACAGATGATATTCCATACTACTTTCGGGACCAACATCGAAGATTTCGGAATCTTGGAGAAGATTACAGGTGTCCCAGGGTGGGTAACAAGAAAGTCAGCGGATTGATTTCTTCACGAAAAGGAGCACTAAGAACCAGGTCACTTTTAGCCCTACAAAATTCCTCTATATGTTCAAGCTTTTTAAAGCAAATCCTACCAAAATGCTAGAGACGGTCCAGCCAATGATGATAAACGGAATAACTTTTGCAGGGCAAACTACACAACTGCCTTCAGCGAATATCTTCAGACTGGAAGAAACTCAGTAAGTTATGGTACTGATTCCAATTCTTTGGCGTACGCTCACTCATATGCGTCAGGACATTATGAAGAACGTTCCAGAGGAGAAGCGATTAGCTGCTGGTACTACACCCTGGTACAAGTATGATTTCTTGACAGACAGCATCTCAGCAGTGGCCGAAACATTTGTCGAAACATCGTCATACTTCTACACCTAATATGTTTTTGTCCACATTTTTTTAATCTCTAACTATCACTATTCCCTCAATTTACTCAACTACGTCTCGACTCTATTTCCTCAAGATAGGAATCCATCATATTTAAATAAATTATAAAAGTAATGTCGTCTTCATCCATTTTTGACTTGTTTGGAAAACTTCAATTCATTCGATTTGCAAAATGCAATAACAGACAGTTCGATATGAATTGACAGGCGCGCTATTGTAACAGACGCAGCAGCAAGCAATGCGACAACCGTTGCAACAGCAACACGTTTTCCGACAGCGACAGCGACCGCATTGTAACTCGGCCTAAAAGAAGACGTAGACGTTGGTGGGGTTCGTGAGTTGTTAAAAAAACCAGAAAAATTTGGTGATGACCCAAAATTGTTTAATGAAATGTTGTTGCTTGGGGATAATGAACGTTTTCATAATTATACCGGAATGAATCGTGAACAATTTGAATTATTGCTGCATACGGTTGGGCCAAGTTCATCTAAATCTTCAGTAAGGAAACCAATTAGTGAACATTGATGAATTAGTTATTCTGAAATTGATAAATTATTTACAACAACAGATGACAAAAACTTTAAGATAAACCAATGTATCTTTTTTTTGTAAGCTTCATTTTTTCTACACTGCCGCTGAACTAAACAAAAAGACTGAAGAAGTCCAAGCAGCCACGTTCATGAATGCCATGCCGTTGGAAAAGTAGCGGTCAAGTTATTTAACAGCTTTAATTTGGAAGACGATAAAAAGAAGAAATACACCGAAATTGTGAAAGCTTTTGAAGAGTTTTGTGAGCCGAAGACGAACGAAGTATATGCATGTTTTCATTTTCACAACCGGAATCAAGGACTACAGGAGCCCTTCGACAATTGGCTCATGGATCTAAAGAAATTAATCCAAGACTGTGCATTTGAGCTCAGAGAAAATAAAGACAATAAGATGTTGCGGGACCGGGACGGCGGATAAATTTCTGCAAAAGAAGCTACTAGAAACAGAAGGATTAACAGCAGCGAAAGATTGAGATGGCGAGATCGGCAGAAGCTACAAGGAAACAAGTTGTTCAGCGTATTTCCTGAATGGAAATACCAAAATATGTATTATGTAATCTGAAAGATCCAGGAACGTGAATAAGCTACAGACCAAATACGTGCACATTTGGTTTACAATTTCTTTTAATTCAATTAAAAATATTACACTTTTTTACACAAAGTTTTAAATAAATGTGACGAGCCCAGAATACATGTGGCGGTTTCCAAACGAAAAATTAATTATGGGTTTAACCAGAAATATCGCATTTTAATCACGATGACTCAAAAATAGAGCATACCTTGATTGTATGAAGAATTTCTAGGGAAAACCAATTGCACCACAACAATAAAAATACTACACCGAAGCACTATAAAATTCTTCCAATTTTTGTCTATTTGAACAACTATTTTTTTTTATTTTAACTACTACTTGCTGATGAAGTATATCATATGAAAGTCCAACTCGAAGTGCCGTCTCCGCTGTCGCCCGTCCTTCTATACACCAAATTATGGCCGCCCTCGGATAAACCATATGGCCGCCCTTGAATAAACCATATGGCCGCCCTTGAATAAACAATATGGCCGCCCTTGGATAAACCATATGGCCGCCCTTGAATAAAGAATATGGCCGCCCTTGAATAAACAATATGGCCGCCCTTGAATAAACCATATGGCCGCCTTGCATAAACAATATGGCATCCCTCGGACACCAATACCAGGCACTTTTCAGCAGAGTCCTGCTGTTTTTTGGTGTATTCTAGTGGTGTGGTGATTGTATTCCAGTTGTATCCAAAATTATATTAATTTTTTTTTATTTATTAATTTTAACGTTGACTGCGTCAACAGATTTAAAAACATTAAACTAAGAAATTACTGAAGGAAAACGAAAAACAAGGAAAAGAAAAAATGTTGACAGCTGCCTTAAAACAGTTGACCAAATTTATGGGAATATTTTTGTGATTTGACTGTCAGTAAAGCAGTTAAAACTTCAAAAGCTTTTTTCGATGCAATCCGAAATAACATAGACACAGACCTTTTATTATATTAATATGACTTGCGATTTAATTACAAGCCGTGCAAATAGCCACTCAGTAAAAGTAAAATTGTTTTGTGCACTATAATTGGATGTTTATATCCACATACTTCAATTTATAATATGTACATACTTCATACGTTTAAATAACTTCGTGATTTCTGAAATAAAATGGCTATTCCTCGCTGTACTTAATCATAAGATGCTGCTGTTGAATTTTAAATAAATTTGAAACAAAAAACGGAGGAATTCCTGTAAATTTGCCCCTTAAAAAGGCTATTATATTCTTAATTATTTCGAAGAGTTTCCTACTTTGCGGAAGTTAACCACTAGAGAATGCGAATAGAATTACTTCATGCAATGATAAAACTTTGTAAAACCATTAAAATTTAACGTTAATACACGTAAAGATAAAGGCGAGTGCTATATAGCTTAGTCCATCCGAAAGAAAAATTAACCTTACAACGGCTAACTCGAAAAAAGCTCTACTACGCTATAACTTAACTTAAAATTCCATAAAAAAATGTAACGAGATGACTCTGGCAAAGAATAGGAAATTTTCATTTCTCTTGAAATTTCAAAGGCAACAAGGAAGCACTGTGAAAAGAAAGTCCCAGCTATTATCGAAAGATGAAAGCATATTCTTCTCCCAGTCAATGCTACATAGATAGAGGTATGCATGTACAATTTTCTGGATAAAGAACGTGCTGGAAATGATAATATCCTTACTCAAAGTCAAAAACAATTTCTCGTATCAAAAAGTGTTTGCCTTGCGTCTCGTCATGACTTTTATCGGCTGAAACTACGAAGTGCATAATACAGTCTGCCAGTTACTTGCACTTAGATATTTCACATATACTTAGATCCCAGATTAGCAGGGAAGTTAGCATTTTAGATAGGGTTTTCAAGATTTTTATTTCTCAAAGCTTTGAAGAATCACAAATATGTTATGTATATGTACATATTTGAAGTTAATCGGAATTTCAGCAGACAAGTTTTGGCTATTCTTGTGATGGCCAAAGGGATTTTATTTTATACATCAAATATTCAAAACGTGTCTCATTTGATTTGCTTCCTTATAGCTCCGTTTTTTTAATGAACTGTATTTCAGTTCATTAAAAAACCATATAGGGAAATTCTGTTTTAATTGCTTATACTATAGACAGACTTTAGCTTGGTAACCAACTATTCCAGTTAACCAACATCTAAAACAAAAATAGTGACGCACGTAGGCGAGATGGTGAGCTTTGACATACAACATATGTATGTCAGCCAGAATTGAAGTCACATAAGAAATCTGAATCTGAAGAAGTGTCAATTTTGTTGTTTTGAAGTGAAGGTGAAATTCTTCCAATTGTCATTATTAAAAGAAGAATTAATAATGCTATTGCTCATCAAAATCAAATTTTTATATCCTAATGACAAATAAGCATTGGAATGGCTGGAAAATTTCCAAAGATTTGAAGTTTGTTTATTGGAGTTAGTTAGTTAGCGCCGAAACCAAGCAAATTTTTCTTGGTTTCTAACCATTTCACATGTATGGGGAACCAAGTTGAAACCACCTGATTTGAGGGCATGTTGCACCTTTTTGGAAAGGTTATTAGATAGGTAACTTGAAAAATAGCCAAGGATTTGGGGATAGAGGGGCGGTGTTGACCTTTTTGGAAAGGGCTTCGAAATAGTGATTTTTCGAAATCGGTTTGGGGTCGCTGCGATTCGTAGAAAAAAAGATAAAAATACAAGAGCAAGGCAACATCCTGATTTACGAATCACCCTGTAACTGCCGAACGGAGGGAGATACTCCCCCCCCCCCCCCCCCCACCCACCCATACGATTTTTTGCTTGTCTCGGTCGGACCTTTCACCTCCTGCAATATTTCCCTCCCAACTCCGAATACCCTGTATAATTAAAAATCACTCCTATAATTTTTCTCAGCGTCGATCAGAGGAATTAAATGTGATGTACCTATGGAATTTCTTAAATTTCCCAACGAGCTCTGTTGATATCCAAGTACATACAAGTACTCGAAATATGTTTTTTTTTTCGAATTGCAGGATTTCCACAATGCATGGGTGCAAACTAATTGCACTCAAAAAATGAAAACCCCAGGAGGAGAGTTCAGGGGTCGGCACAGGTGTAGGAAGGGATTTTATTCCTTGAATGTGCAAATGAGAATTACTCAAAAACTATGTTCAACATACATAACAAATAAATTATTATTGCCATATTTTTAGGTCATCTGTGATTCTAATTATATTGGTATATACATATACATACATATATGTATGACCCGAGACATCGTTGGCCGTTGGAAAGTCTCAGCACCTGATTCGCGTATATCTGGCGTGAGTTTTCAATTAAAACTACATTAGAAATATTAACACTACTAATGTTAGAAAAAGATAAACTGCTCACATGGCAGCCCGTCGTCGTAGCGTAGTATACAGGTCGCATCCCTGCTGGTTGCACTGGCCATAAGGCAGACTACTCCCGGCAGTTTCTGGAGAAGGAGGTAGTTGGGAAGGCCAAGACCAAGGAAAAAGGGTGCACCCGGCAGCACATGCGGAATGGGATTATGCATGGGGCGCGGCGGGCGGCGGCTTCGCTACTTTCATCGGCAGATTGATAGTCGTGATAGAATTCGTGTAATAGAACACAGCAATTTACGTGGTACGCCATACCTATTAGTTGGAGATGCCGGATACGGGAAATCGAAAGTGCTTCTCACTCCTTTTAAGTTTTCTGTTATATTATCGCCTGTTGAACACCGATATAATACAGCACATATAAAAACTAAAAATGTAATAGAAAAAGTCTTCGGGCAATTAAAGATCTGCTTCAATGGTGTCAATTTGGCTATGGATAAAGTCAGAGATAGTGTAGTAGCACAGATAATATAATTATTTATCTGTGGTAGTAGTAGTAGTCACTGTTTGCCGTCGATGATTACGATATGTAGATGTATGTATGTATTTATTTATTTATTTATCGCAGGTTCCATAGATCGAACGAGAGAGCCCCCTACCTGCTCCACCCGAGGAAGAGGAGGTCTCGAGAGCTCGAAACAGCTGACTGGCTGAAGTAGCCAACTGTTGTATAGTAGTTCTCAAGAGGTCTCGAGTCAACCTCGAACCCGAGAACAACAGGCAGGGCCCGTCGCGTAAGGAATGTGGGAGAAAAATGAAAAAATGTGGAGGGTAGGTATTGGATGGGATAGGATTAGGGATAGGGATCGCTAACTGGGAAGGATCGCGTCGCTTTGCTTTACTTCAGATCGTAGAAAAGAAAAAATTTGTGATTTTTTGCGGTTATAATTTTTAGCTATTCTTGCAGTTATTGTTCAAGTTTTGCATTTACCAAACTAAACTCAAACGTCAACATTTTGAAAAACGAGTGAAGTGCCGTGCTTTGAACAATTTTGTCACGCTAAAGGACACCAGAATGCAATGCATTTGCTTCGCCCTGCTCGTTTTCCCTTGTACTCGTAGTTTCCGTGCAGCTCGCGGAGCCACACACCACCAGACCAGGAGCTTTAGCCCTGGAGATGTTGCCTCCACAAGAAACGATTTACTAAAGAATCGTTGTTCCACGATGGAGTAGCTGGAATAGAAATGACATAAATTGAATACAAAAATAAAATGAAAATGAATTATAAAAACAATGAATTAAATGAATATTAATAAGTAAAATATGAAATAACAAAAACATGAATTCAAATACAAGACCTACCCGTAACAGATCGCGAATGGATCTGTTCAAACTGAAATCCTGCGATGATCAACCAGAGGGTGGCCCCCAAAAATGTAAATACAATGAATTGATCTATTTAAAGTAACTTACCTGAGATCGACGGAAAATAAACATAACACACAATATGAACACTAACAATAACAAATGGCAGAGCACTGCGAACTGTCACCTTCTACGTCTGCCAAAAAAAAGGGGGACTTTTACGGCATTACAGCCTCACGCGGAATTTGGATATCAAGAAATTTCTGGATTTCGTCATTTTTAACCTGTGAATTATTAGAAATTTGGATTTCAAGAAATTTCTGGACTTCGTCATTTTCAACCTGTGAATAATTAGGAATTTGGATTTTAAGAAATTTCTGGACTTCGCCATTCTCAACCTGTGATTTATTCGGAGATTGGATTCAAGAAACTTCTGGACTTTGAATTATTCGGAACCTTTGAATGTAATTTATAATATAGTTCTCGAAAACCAGGGGCGGTGAATGAATAGTTTGAATTCAATGACTTTGTGGTTGAAAAAATTCATACAGGCTAACCCTGGGTATCGAATACCTTTTATTAAATTAAGAATTTAATCTTATAGCTAATATTATATGAGATAATTATTTTTTTGAATAAAATACAGTGAAACCAACAACAAATTTTCAATAGATCCACCTGAGATAATTATAAATAAATCCAGTGCTCCAGCACTGCCCGAAACACCCATCCTCAGGGACAATGGGGAGGAACACCATCACCACATTGCTCAAGTTTGCCTGCTTTGATCTTCAATTGACCAGGACAATAAACTAGGAAAATTTCCGTTTCGATCACTTTCAAAATTTAACAATATTACTCGACCTTAATACTTAATACCGTGCCCACAACACTCAGTGAATAAAACTCACTTTCAATCAGCTACTGCCTACTTTCCTTCCTTCAAATTGTCTTTTAATTCACCACTTCACAATCTCACACTTATAAATTATCTGTTCTCATTTCCTTTTTTTTCAATTGCTCACCCTCGAGCTCGAATGTCACTTAGCAGACTAAAATTTTCTTCGTCGATTTAAGCCTGATTTCCTTCCTTTAATTTAAGCTTGGAAAACAAAAACGATCCCCGGGCTTCATGACATCATCATAAACGACCCTTTCTTTGTTTTCTTAATTATTTTTTCCGAAGTTATAGTAACTGTTCGAAAATTTGTATAATTTTTGCATTTTTTGTATTATATTTCAATATTTTTGATGAGTATGGAACGAGTCAAATGTTAAACTGTCAGAATAGTTTAATTTTGTAATCGTTGAAAAATCAAAAATTATTAAATGTGCAGTGCTGTTGATGGTACTAGAGATATAGCTGATAAGTAACAAGTGTAAAATTATGACAATTTGCGGATATAAACTGGAAAATATGCAAAATTTTGGAGTCGTGAAAATGACATTTCGAAATTTTTAAAGTTAAAAATCTCGAAAAGTATTGCTTTCCGCGGAAACATTTTTGCATATTCGTTCGTTGTGAGCAAGTTTTAGTGTTTCTTCAAAAATTCATCGAAATCCGTGAGGTGACAGACAAGTAAACTTGATCCAAATGTAGTTTAATTACAAAGTAATTAATCACTGAATAATCGCTGTCAAAATAAAACAAATTTTGTATTTCCCGTAGCATTAAATTGACTTGGCTTTATGCGTCCAATGTTTTTGCAGCTCGTTCTGGCCTACTAAAGTTATTTTCACTTTATCGATTACACTACAAGGGGAAAAGTTTTGTTAGCCGCATTAGTTAGTTTTAGCATAAAAAGAACATGTCAATGCATACAATTGCTTAAATACTATATAAAATTAAAAATTAAATAATACTTGTAAATAAAACTAAAGACCTGCATTGTTGCAGCCACGCACTCCGATTCCTTTGTTCAGAAATGGCGTGAAAACCCCCAATATGATTTTGTATCTCTTAACGGGTTTAATTTCCTCCATATATGAACATATGTATATTATCTTTTATAAATAATTTTTTTTTAAATGACCGGTATGCATCTATTTAAATTTAAAGGTTATTTGTTTTATGTTTTGTCCGCTCTTTAGTGATATTCATAGTAGTTCCAAATAGGCGGCTAACAACTTGTAAAAACATGGATATGTCTTTCTCTATGTCAAGGAGTTAAAAGTGAACTTTACAGAAAAACCATAAATAGGTATACCTTATATTTCATTCTGTTATTCTAGCTAAGAAGAAACAAAGCAATAAAAACCTATAGAGTCTGCTAAATAAGAAAGAAGTTTCATTCATCCTTAGAACCCTTATTCTTATATATGTCTGGAAATTAGAAACTTGAGGACAATTGTTCTCCGAGTGCACATCATCAAGAAATGTTCAAGTCCAGAGAAAAGCGCAATGGTTGTGCTTAAGATGAGAGACGCCCAACGTCACGATCTCTGCTGTTTGTTATGCTTCAAGTGTTTAATAGCATAAAAAAGAGGAAGAGAGTAGGAAAATTTTTTAATTAGAAAATTACCCCTTCACTCCCTTCAGACCCTTCGTTTGTCCATGAAATAAAGAAAGTTATTTTCTTGGCTCACCCTTCGCATAAGACGTAGCAAAATTATTAGCGCTTCACAGGTCTTTCTCAGGTAAATCTAATTTACGCGAGGAGTCTTGGGACTAAACATTTTAAGTATTCATTCTAAGCCCCTGGGGCTGACTTTTAAATTGAGACAACTTTTGGATATTGCTGCCCACGCCTTAGGTGTTAACTTGGAAAATATTTCTATTAAGCTGTTAATTTTGAAGATAAATTTTATCGTAGCATTTTTCAAAATGCGATTTGCATAGCGAATTATTTTGTTTAAACTTTTTCGAAACAGTAAACATTGTCTTTATAAGAAACAATTTCTTTTGATGTTGCGCAATTTGTATTCAAAGCACCTGCAAAACGCAAGTGAATTATGTTGTTATTTATTTATTTTTTTTTTTTTTATGAAAAAATAAGCAAAACAAAAATTACCAAGATTGTAAACTAACAATTGGTTTAAATATGAGAAAATAAAAACAACAATTCACTGAATATTTCAATCTATACTTGTTTTTCCAGTGATTGTATAGGCTGTGTTTCTTTATTCACTCTATGGAAGGAAGAGAATGAATGGAATTTTCACAGAATGCACGGTATAGAATGAATGAAGAAACTACTTGGAACACTTTGGAATAAGTGTTTGACATTTATTCGTTCTACCAAGTAAAATTTTTGGAGGAAGGTGGTTGAAATATTTTGAGTGCAATTTTTTTAATTAAATCATCAAATCAGAGTTAAGTTAACAGCTAGGACCAAATAAGGAAGACTATTGTAACGTGTTAAAGAACATAAAGACTAGTTAAGTGTTAAAATTGTGAGAACAGTGAGTGCGCCAGCTTCTTTTAATTCTCTATATAAGTAGAGGCGTGCGTGTTGTTGAGGCACACACTGATGTGCGACATGGTAGACCCACTATAGATTTGGAGAAGCAAATCCTAATAACGCTTGGGTATCTTGCTAATGCCGAATGCTTCCAGTAGGTTTTTTTCACCACATACGTATGTTCAAAACATGTCTAAACTTATACGAGTATTAAACACATAAATGAGAATTGTCCAAGACACGTGAAAGTATAGCCACTAATAAAAATCGAATAGATTCTGGAACAAAAATTTCTTTAGATAGGTATGTATGTATTAATGCAGTACATACCTTCCAATTCCATAATATTTTGTCTCATTTATAGTCGCTGGAATTAAAGGATATTAAATAAAAACTTTTTAACAAAAAAATTAAACCGACGAAAAAAAGAACTGAAAAGTGAAAAATAAAATAAACCTTTTTAGTCTTAATAACTGAACTCCTAAACTAATGTAAGTAACTAATTTTGGGTCAGCGCCAAACTTCTTTGAAGTAATTTAATGATCTTAGTTGATTGTTTGTTTGGCGCCGACTCAAAATTAGTTACTCACATTAGCTTAGGAGCTGAGTTATTAAGACTAAAAAGGTTTATCTTATTTTTCACTTTTCAGTTCTTTTTTTCGCCGGTTTAATTTTTTTGTTAAAAAGCTCTTATTTTTCACTTTTCAGCTTCTTGTTTTTACCCTTAGGGCTAGAATTTTGTTTTCAAATTTTAATGGGACCAACGTCGAGGAATACCCTATCCAATAAAAGAAGAATCATCAAAATCGGACTACACTGTATAAAGTTATGCGCGAATGTACATAAAAAAACAAATATACGCATCGACTTGAGAACCCCCTTCCTTTTTTCGTCGGTACCTCACGATGAACGAGCTTTAGCAGAAATGCAGAGACTGAGAGGTCTAAAGATCATTCATCGTGAGGTTTTTTTTTAATTGTAATTGTAATACACAACTCAGCATTAAAATCTGTGAGTGAAAAAAAAATCACCCCTATTTTCTCACCCTTAGGGTAGGAATTTTTTTTCCAAATTTATATTGGACCAACTTCGAGGTATACCCTATCCAATAAGAAAAGAATTATCAAAATCGGACTACTATGTAAAAAGTTAGGCGTGGTCATACATTACAATCAGTGAGTGAACAATCAATCATCCCCTGTTTTCCTACCCTTATGCCCGGGATACACGAGGTTAGTTTTTCAAAGCTAGGATAGCAAGCTAGACCCTCGGTATACTACCCTGGCTTGGCACATGCTAGTGCTGTTTACACGATGCCAGATAATTTTAAGCCAATACCATTGCAGTGATTTAAAGGTAAACGTCAGTGAAATAAAATGAACTGCACACTAGCCAATCGAATACTAGCTTCGCCGGCTACATCAAGCTAATACACAAGACAGGATAGTAAAATCAGTGGTGGGGCGCTACTAGCTCAAAAAATAGAACCTCATCCTATTAAACTATCCTAGCTTGAGACGCTAGCTTACTAGCTTTCTCACTAGCTTACTAGCTTAGAAATCAAGCTAGTTCTGTTTACACGATGCCAGAACTTGCTATCCTAGCTTGAAAAACTAGCCTCGTGTATCCCGGGCACTAGGGTTGGAATTTTTTTTCTAAATTTATATGGGACCAACTTCGGGGTATACTCTTTCCAATAAAAAAATAATTATCAAAATCGGACTACTCTGTAAAAAGTTATGCGTGGTCATACATAAAAAAAAATATACGCGTCGACTTGAGAACCTCCTCCGTTTTTTCGTCGGTTAAAAATAAATATATCAGTCTTCTCATTACCGAATAAAATTTTGTCGTTTCTCGTTTTATGAGGTCTTCAGAAAGCCTTATTAGCATTTAGAAGAGCCAAACCCAGAACAACAATCATTCAGATCCAGATCACTCATAGGATTGATCACTTTATATTAATTATTTAAGCAACACCCTGTTAATAATTATATTATAAGATAAATTTACTGTATTTTTTATCAAAACTAACTAGCTATTAACTGAACTGGGCTATTTTTTCTAACTTTGTGTTCTATCTATCGATCACAACACAACAACAAGTATACACTGCGGGACACTTGATTACCCTCACTTGAAATTTTCACGTAAGTCCTAAAGTTGTGGGAATATTTCTTGGAAACAATTATCACACTTATTACCTCTTGTTACATGCTACCTGCTGATGGAAATAAAAAATTAAAAAACACGAGAGGTGGAAATTCCAATTTTCAATTTTCGGGCTATTTAAAAGGGGACACTTGATTACCCTCACTAATCTGTTTTAGAAATTCAAAGGGTTAAGGTGCGTCCAAATTAGTCAAAGTGTGTTTTATTTAACTGTCGCTGCTTATTTGCCAGAGTTGGTTAAATTTTTATTGCATTGTAGCAAACATGGGTCGTGGTAAAACGCAGACGAAAGAATAAATGGGCAAAATTCTTGCATTAAAGCAAGAAAATTTTTCAAATAGAGAAATTGCCAAAAAAATTAGACGAGATCCTTCGACAATCAACAACTTCCTCAAAGATCCTGAAAATTACGGAAAAACCGGAAAGCCCGCACTGCAAGAGCCACAACAGCACGAGAGCGTAGGTCCATCTTACGCAAAGTGGCAAATTCTGCATCAACCGTTCGCAAAATAAAGGAAAAAGTCGGAACTTCAGCAAGTGTCCGAACAGTTCGTCGAGTAATTAAACAGTGTCCGCATCTCCGACGGCAAAAACTTCACAAAAAACCACGTTTACTTCAGCGTCATAAAGTTGGCAGATTAGAATTTTGTCGATCTCACTTAAATTGGAAAGAGGAACGGCGCAAGTGATTTTTTCTGATGAGAAAAAATGTAATTTCGATGGGCCTGACGGTTTTTAGCATTACTTGCATGATTTGAGGAAGGAGGAGCTGTTTTTGTCACGTTGTCATACCGCTGTTGGTTCTGTTATGGTATGGCCTGCAATTTCGTATCATGGCGCAATAGATTTAGTGGTTCTAGAAGGTCGGCAGACGTCAACAGACTACATCGAACTCTTAGAAATCCAAGAGTTAATTTTGATGAGATGTTCAATGGTCAACGATGGATATTTCAGCAAGACAACACACCCATCCATACAGTAAGATGTGTAAAACAATGGTTTGCACACAACAATGTACAAGTTCTGGATTGGCCAGCCCTTTCTCCCGACCTTAACATTATCGATATGTTAGAATATAAAAATATGTTAATAGCATATGTATGAATTTTTCCTAATCAATTTTTGAAAGTAATAAGTGACGTGAAAATAAAGTATTAGACCCGCAAAATGTCTATAAGAAAATGAGCCGCGAATTTTACAAGTACAGCGCAAACAGAATTAAAGGGCGTTCCTAGAGCCTGCTTTATCTCGACAGTATGCTGGGTGGTTGTAGTTAATTTGCGCACATAATGTTGTTCTGGAGTTTTCTTTTTTGCGCGATGATGAAGAGCAAACTGAATACCATTACCGAAAATTCGATTGAGATTAATGTGCTCCCTAGTTGCTGTTAGCACTTGGGTACCGACTAAGCGCGAATACGCTTTGAGCAACTTGTGCCGACGAGTAACGAGATAATGGTGTTAATGGTCCTAATGCAAATTGCTGATGAGTAAAATACGTTTCCAGTGGAATTTTGAAAAGCCAACGTCTGGATCAATAAGATTAGCGTTAACGACGTGGCTGATTTGAAGATGCCGAGTGGTTGGCACTCAGGACGCCCCTGGCGTTTAGGCTAATATTTTGCGCAAACATAACGCCTTGTACCAAATTTTAGTTAAGTAGTTACTAACGTGCCATGCTTGCAGTTATATCCCCGTGGAAGGCGAATTGCATTAAGACGTAAAATTGTGTTGTTTTGCACAGAATGTTTCGTTTCCTGGGAATAACTGCCTGCAATGGCTGTTCTACATAATCCTATTGCAGCTGTTATATGAGCAAATGGTACTTTAACTTTTTTTAAATTTCCATGAGCAAACAAAACAGAAACTTTTACACAGTGTCTGAAGCCATTATAACAGCTGTAGCTGTACAACCCCATTCTAAAACTATACCACGCCCTATGTGTTAATAAGTAGATGTCTCCTCTTCGTGTGAATATATTTTGCGGAAGATTTCCCTTTCGTTTTTCGTATAGTATCATATAACAATATGTAGATGTTACCTGTTATGCAAAGTGAATAACCAAATTAAATATTTATAAAAAGTTAACCAAATCGAATTTGATCCCTTTAGGAAGTCATTGGGAATGAAACTTTTATGGTCTGATTGATGGGTGATTGTTACATTCATCTGTTCATCTTAAGTCGTGATTGCGTTAGCATATTATGTAAATGATTAAGAGCTAACGTGATTATCTTAATTAAGCTGCATTTATATAAATGAAAATGTGGGTGGGGTATGCAGCCGAGAGGCTGTAGATTGGGACAGTGGTATTAGACGTATTAAATCGCAATTTCAATACTATCAACAAGAAACAATACTTAAACAACATAGGGGATATGACTGCAAGGATGAACAATATTATTAAGATCGAGAAGAGCTATTTTACCGTGTTCTTGTTTTATGTGACAAGTATTTATACGAAAACATATGAGATAAGAAAACTTTTGTGACTTACTGGTGTGCATAAAGTTAACAGGGATAACAATGGGGATAAAAATATAAGATTAGGTATTACGTAAAAAAGCTAGAATGAAAATATAAAACATATTGAATTATTAAATAACTCTAATAGGAAATGCAGGATACCCCTTGTTACCATGGCTTATTACACTATTTCGAAATGGTGACGTCACCACCCAGAAAATCAGATTCAATAGAAGCCATAGTATAGGCCGTAATATTATAGAGGATAGGTACCTACTATTGGAATGTGAGAAAACTGGCGTCGATGTTGCTCGACAATTACACCATGTTCTGAAAAAGACAAATAAATAAACGTTAGTGCACCACTTTACAATATATAGTGGAGTGTGGGGTAATTGGGTCTATTTAAGGGGGAAGTTTAAAAAAAGACCATCTAATGTTATAGTCATATAATATTTTGGACATTATTCAGTCTTTTATTTACTTGTCTTCCATTTCTTTCAAATAAAAAAAAATTAACATTAAGTTTATTAAATTTAGCATTAACAAAATATTGCCTTCGTTCCCCTTACCCCACATATCGGGTTATGAGAGCCCAAAACTTCCATATGTGTAATGGGAGCCATCACTCTCTAAACAGAACCAAATTATATTACACTAAGGTGGGTCTAATTACGAATTTAAAGTTATTCAAAGTTATTCATATTAAATAATCAACATAACATTATAATCAAAATAAATATATAGCTTAAAGTAAGTAGTTAAATATTGCAAAGACGTGTCCAAAAGGGGTAATGAGAGCCTTAGAGGCCATTACCCGAAAGGTAAACAACTCGGATTAAAAAAATAACGCAAACAAACACACAATTGTACCTATATTAATTAAAAATATAAAAAAAAAGTGCCCTCTGGCTAAATATAGTAGGGTTAAATAAAGTAAAATAGGAATATTCTTGATTCCGACGGAATTCAATTTAATCTTAGCTGGGATCCTATTTTTGAATCCGTCCGAATCGTGTCGGAGAGTTTACCAAAGGAGCGTTGGAATTAAAATTCATAATAAGTTTCTAATTTTTTAACAAATCCATTTCATTTATTTATGATTTGTATTAATTTTTCCATCAAAAGACGATAGACGATAGAAAAATCAATTCGATGATACCTACTAAGACAATGACAATTGAAATTAAAGGTAACCGAATTGAATTTTTTAGAATTTTAGAAACTTTATTAAAGAATTTTAATTCAAAGAAGCTTTTGGAAATTCTTTTTGATTAGAAAGAAAAGATTCAAAAGTGGGACCATAGAGAAATAATACATTATTTCTTTATGCTATTATATAAAATTCAATGTGCTTAGTGACCTTCCTAATAATAAATATTAAATGCCTACATATTTGTTTAACATAAATAAATTCATTATTTCTAATTTAAAGCTGTTTCTCTTTGATTGCATAGATATTATAAAATATAAAGTACTTAACCATTGAAACAGCGCCAGCATTATGCAAAATAAATTCAAATTGATTTGTGGAGAAAATCTTGTCTGAAATTCAATCAGCCATGATAGCAAAATAAATGAAAACCACTAGCGTAAAACATCGTTTTGATGCGTTAATCGGAATTCAATTTCCTTCGGGTGTTCCATGCTCAACTCTCTTATTTCATGTTCGCACATTTAATGAAATTGATGATGCATACGCGCGCCGTATTTAGACTGGATATTCAAGAAAAAACAAATCAATCACCGTGTCTATGCAACAGATGCTGCGAGATATTTATTTTTAATTTATATTTTTCAAAACCTTAATTGTGTCCATCTGTATTTTTAAATAAGACGACTAGTTACATACTTTATTGCTTTTAATGTTTAAATAATAATAAGTCCATTTAGAAGATGTATGAGATCGCTTAAATTACCGTGCGTAATCATTACCAAACTTTAATTCCATAAAAACTCTCATAGAGGCAATCAATATGATTGTCTAAAATCAATAACAAACTCCTAAACTCAATTGTCGCCGGTGCGCCTCAAGAAGTTTGTCTTCAAGCAGCCCGGCAGGTGGCACTTAAGTTGGGTAATACCGAGAGTGACTTTCCCGACCACTTCAGTACTTTGGAAATAGTGGGTGGAGCCTGTAAAAGCGGCCCTTAACAGCTCTTATAAGCTTCTTATTGATATCAGCTAGACTAGGGGCGTGTTCTGACACATTCGCCTATGTTGAACTGAAGAGCATATTGACATGAACACACAAACTTCTGAACACTTGAAAATTATATTCCTGATCAAAGGACTACGATCAAAGTGGGAAACTTTCAGAATCAATGATAATAGTTTTTTGCACAACTCCCGACCCTACCGTACATATGCATAGGCCTTCTCGTGCAACTAAGTGAAAAGAACTTTTCGTCTGAGTGGCCCAAAACAGGAAAAAGATTTATTTGTTAAAGTCATAGGAATATTGGTGTCTGGAAAAAGTAGTGTAAAAGCCTTAGGGGAAACTTTATCTGAATTGTTCAATTTCACTGAGCTCAACTTTAAGGAACTTTTATTATTTTCTATTGTGTTCACAATTAGGTATCAAGGTAATATTTTTGTCAGAGGAATGTTTTGTACCTGCTCAATCACTAACCTCCTGCCTATTTATTCTTTTCATCCAAATCCACTTTAAGTTATGTTTATATGTATAACAGCAGTGCAATGCTGTACAATTTTCGCACGCAGTAAACAGGCCTTTGAGGAGTATATCATATTTTTAACCCTTTGCACTCGACAGGCGCCTAGCACGCACCACAACAATGTATAAATTAAGGTTGGTGAAAGAAAGCTTCGAGTGCAAGGGGTTAAAATACATACATACATATACATATGTACATATGTACTCCCTAAATTCGTGCTTGCCTACGTGCGAAAACTATAGTTCGTTAGCTAAAGCTAAAAGACTAGACTATGCACTTTTCGCGCACAGACAAGCACGCATTTGTGGACTATACATACATATTGAAATAAAAATATGATATGTATTATAGAATATAAAAGGTTTGGGAAATGTATATGTATGTCGTAGGCCATTATGAAAGTCAGTCTGTTAGCTAAAAGCCTAGACTACGCACTTTTCGCACGCGCAAATGCATATTACTTATCTGTGATGATCAGATCTTATACTCTCGGAGAGTCAAGAATTAGTCCATTATGTATGTACACATATAAAACAATTCCATGATTAACAACAAACGCAAGACCAAACGACTGGACCTAAAGGTCAGAAATTTTGACGGTCGGTTTCTTTTGTGAGATAAGTATCCACTAAGAAAGAAATTTACGAAATTCTTCTCCGAAGGTGGTAAAGTAGAGGATGAAAGTTTGTATTAAAAACCTTCATTTTATATGTTAAACCGAGGAAAATTGCCTTTAAGTTGAAATTAAGAGAGACGTATTTCAGAATTTTTCGAAAATTTTCCCTTATGCGGGAGAAAAAAGGGAATGAAAGTTTGTATGAGAGTTCCGTTATTTTTGTAGTTAAATTCATTAAAATTAATATCTAGTCTTTTAGTTGAAAATTAAAAATGACGTGTTTCATCATTTTTGAAAAATCATCCTCTAAGATGTAATATAGGGGATGAAAATTTGTATGGAGTTCCACCATTTCTAAGAGGAAGTCGCGTGCAGAAATTTAGTACATAATAGCTGCGTTTTTTTCACCGGGGCTTGTGACCAGATTAGCGACAAATGAAAAAAACGACTCAGGTTAAAAACCCGGCTTAGTCAACATTTTAAATACGAAATACGCTAGTAAGCTATCTCCACTAGCGCCACCTACAGGTTTTTCCGCGCAAAACTTCAAATCCAAGCCATGTGCTCAGTCAATGGAAACAAACGCAAAAAAACGAGTGAGTGGAACGCAAAAAAAAGAGTGAGTGGACGTCGGTGCTGCGTCCCTCTTTGCGATAGTGATAGTGAGAAAGACAAAACCTTGCATTTTTATTCATTTGCATTAGAAGTTTGCTTGGCGGGACTCACAGGTGGCGCGGTTGTCGTTGATGAGAGATACCTTACTAGCGTATATGGGAACAGCGCCTCTGGTAGAATATTTGGAACTAATCATCTGGGTGTGTGACCGAAACCCTGGTCAGGGACAGGATTTAGTGACTTACATGTAAAACCGCTGATCTGGTCACAAACCCCGGTGAAAAAAACGCAGCTAATATGTACCTACTTACATACATTCGTATTTATGGTATATGACAAAATAATTTAAATAACCGGAAAGTTGAACACAATTCTTATAAAACGTTTTAGTAAATGCTGCAGATTGGAACGTAAAGTTAAGTTGTATGCAATTGTCCTAACTTTACTTCGTTGATTGCAGCCATACTGCTAATGGATACTTACATAAGTGCCAGTAGAAGTCATCTTTATTCACCTTCCGAAGCTGCAGCTTGAACGCTGGCTGGGGATATTCGAACCAAACAAATTTTAAGCTTCTAAGACTAAGCCCTACTGTAGGTACTCCTGCCATTATTACGAAGTCTGTGGAGAAAACTTTTCGCAACAAGCTGAATTCAGCCGAGTGGAGTTTCACTTTTGCAAAATAGAATTAGTTCCACACGAACTAACCAGATCCGACACTGATCGAAATTTCCGAATAGTATTTACTTTCAACTATTGATTTGTTTTGCTTCCAACCCAGCCAACATGAAGTCCAAGGTCTCTTTACAGTAGTGCTACAGGTGGGGGTTAGTTAAGTAATTTCAATACATAAAAATACTTTCAAATTAACTTCGTATGCATATGTTTTGATTTACCTTGTAGCACTTTAGTTGACCCTACAACACCCAATACTTTTTGCTGTGTGCCAAAGTGTCGCATAACTGACAAGCTGTACTCAAGGTTTAATGTAAACGGAACACATCAAGGAAATTTTAATTTAGTTTATCTGTGCAACATAGCAAGACTGCAGGCACTGTAGGATAACAATGGGAATGCTGGAAGCACATACCTTGATGTCTGCTGCTGACGTTAAATCCTTTGAAGGGAGATATGTATTTACACTTGTGCAGACCTCACCGAGTGATTTATTCACAATCGGCTCAATAGTGTCATGAGCCAGTGCAGTAGGTATTATTAACACTAGGCCATCGGGGCTTTGTGCCAGCGTAGTGATTTCTTTAATGGCTGAATAAACTCGATTTGTAGCTCTAATTTACTCTCTGATAAATGAAATTAAACACAAATTTACATCAAAGTATTTGACATTTTTGATGCATTCTTTGTTATTTGCAATAATCTCCTATAATTAATGCTTTTGTTAAGAGGGACCATATCTTTAAAAGTCTTCAAATCATTGGTTAAATTAATGTAATCTTGTTAAAGTACATTCAACAGTACCTATTCTATGAAAATGTGATGAAGATTGGAATATTATTTATGTAGATATACAAACTTTTATACCCTTACTCGCTGACAAATCTTTTAGCCAAACTTTCTTTTTCGTTCTTTTATTTTTATATTGAATTTCTTTTTTACGAATTCTAAAGGTAGTTTTATTGTTTATTACAACTTTGATTAAATATTTAAATTGTAATATTTTCCAAAAATAAACATTTAAGTTTTCAATTCTCACATAAAATTAAACTCATTTTATTCAAACAATACTAACTTTTGTCAATAACACGTCATCAATATTCTGAAAATTCGGCAATTTAACTATTGAAAAACGTTGAATTTAGCTTGCACGTGCACCCAAATCATAAATTATTAAGTGGAAACCATAGTAATAATCATAGAATAATTAAATGGGAACCATAGTAACAATTTTGTTTTCTTTTAAATTTTCTTTCCTTTTCTGTCTGGTCGCGTAGAACAACTCTAATATATTACATATATGCATCGTTTCGCCGTCTCGCTGCACTTCACGTCGCCATTAACCTGGTCATCACTTACCTGAAAAATTAAATTAAGTATACACTATTTCACATATTATTCAAATTTTGTTACCTCCTCTAGGAGAGTTTCGGAGACTTTATATGGGTCGTATAGCACACCCGCGCCACGAAGGAATAAAATTTTGGCAAGATAGACTAATAAAGCACTTTTTTTTTAGATTGTACTCAGGCAATTTGTGTTTGGCGTACCTCCGCAAACCTTCAATGGTATTGCAGAGTGCACCAAAAGATGAATCCTAAAAGTTAACCGAATGTTCAACATTCACTTATTATTGTGCTGCAGGGAAAAATCCATTTTTCCATCAGCGAAATCATACATAGTTGACGCGTCACGATGCTCTACGGGCACTAAGAAAACATCCCCCGTTTGATGGCAAACCCCAGCAAAAATCCATTGCCTTTCAAAGTATCCTCGATAGTACTTTCTCTTCCCAAGCTTCGACTCGTCCACTTTCAAGGTTATATTTGGTCCTTCTATGTAAATGTATGTTAAAATGAAATTCATTCGAAATCAAGCCACTTTGTTTACATATGTATATTTATCAATGGGTTGCTCCCGCCAAGGCGGCACTCGCGGTGAGCCCCCAGACCTTGCTTGTACAATATAATAAAATACCGTAGCAAAATAT
The DNA here is from genome assembly GCA_933228815.1 of Machimus atricapillus. Lineage (NCBI taxonomy): Eukaryota > Metazoa > Arthropoda > Insecta > Diptera > Asilidae > Machimus > Machimus atricapillus. The sequence goes on from OW121784.1 coordinate 34,101,364, forward strand.
AAAAAATAAAAAAATAAAAGTGATCTTGACCGTCGTTGTATATTTCCTTGAACTGGCAATCCCTTTTTGACTGCCTCTCTTTAAAGCCGGCCATACACGTACAGTTTTAACTGTACAGTTAAAACAGTTAAAACTGTACGTGTATCAGTTCAGTTAATCCTTTCAGGTAAAAATTTTGAAATTTTATTTGTCTCAGTTAAACTCGTAAGTTTTAACTGACAGTTATAACGGTACATTTAAAACTGTACGTGTATGGCCGGCTTAAGGCTCTTTTGCATTATCGCTTATGCGCGTGCAGTTTGATTGGATTGCCGCGTCGATGACATTTCCCCGGTTTCGGGCATCGAATTCACTGTTATAAAGGAAATAGGAATTCCTTATAATTTTGAATTTATATAAACATATTTATAAATGTGTAGCTACAGCAAATGCAGATATGTATAATCTGTGATGTACGTATTACTTCTTTCGGTAAAAAAGAGAACAAAATTTTTGAGGCGTTTAAGCAGGTTAGTAACATTGCATCGTAACAGCATACCTATGAATGCCACATTTCTTAATAACATCGTAATATGCACCCATTGAGGTCTTCCCATGATGTCGCGAAAGGGGATGTGCATCACCTTTGTGATAAGAGCCTAATGCGGTTTCTCGTCATCGGGCCCTAAAGCGCAATTTCATTATCATCATTGCTTAGTTTCCAATTTAAATACAGCTTAAAATCCGAGATACACACCAAGCAAAATCATCTTTAGTACGTTTTCGGCAGTTTGTATCTGTTCTGGGACTGTCCATCCTACTCGGCATTTTAAGATTTGAAAGTCAGCTCTCAGGTGAGCAGGCGTTATTACGATTTACATTTGGAACAGTGAAAGTATGAAAAAACTGCTCCGGGATGCTCAGAGATGTCTTCTCGAATAACATTCGGCCATGACATTTGTCTGCTCAGCAAGACATTATGAAAATTTATAGAAAATCCTTTCAGATATTTAGTAAACATTCTGCGTCTTTGGGGATTCTTCAAAAAGCACATTATGCGACAGCCATTCTAATGGATTTATCTAGGTCGTAGCAGGTGTAATAACGATGAACTTTTGCTGACTTATTAATTCAATGAAACGTATGTGTTTTACGGCTTCGAAATCCCATAAATATTTCAAACACGAGACCCGTTCTGTCTTTAACAAATGTTACACCTGGTACCTCTTATGGTTCTAGGTAGTGTCGAACTGTTTTGTAAAATGTATTCACCTAAAGCAGTGGGGCAAGTAAAAAGTTCGATGCAATTTGGTCCGAATAGAGAAAATGCTTTTGGCAAATTGAATACGCTACAGAAAAAATTTAAAAAGAGGGCGAAGCGTGCTCTGCAAGGAAGTCGGAAAATTACCACCGCTGTGCCATCGTGAATGCAACAAACCCCAAGCATTCTTACTCCGCACATTGTTTAGATTGGAGCCCTTGAAGATGTTTTGTTCAAGAAATATTTGCTTGTTTTCCAAATGAAAGTAATATTTATTAAAATGACTGGAGAATTCTGTATTGTTTCCATAAACAATTCAGGAAAAGAGCTGGCTGTGTTGTAAACCATGGAAGAGTAATATTCCAGAGGAAATAAAGAAAAAAGAAGACTGGGATATCCACTCGGGCTTCTTTTTGAGTTTGTAGACATGCCGGACTACCGCAGAATGCAATGGACAGATTATGTACAGCATAGCAGGTATTATGGTCCCTGAAGCGGGTTCGCTGATGCTCCAGATGTTCCTTCTAGAGCTAGGTCTGCGATGGACCTTCCTTCTTGGCTATTGTGCAAATCATATACTGAATGAGCCTTTTGGCTCACAAATGATCAGCTTAAATTATTTGCACGTGAAATTGATGTTCCTTATATTACGTAATACATGGCTGGTCCTGCAAAACTCAAGATATATAAAAATTCTTATAAGAGCCTTTGTTAAACGAAGAAAGAGCATTGTAGTGCTACACCGCCAGTGCGCCCTTTTCCTACTCACCGCATCACGAATTTGGTAAAGCATAGCATATTCAGTTTAATGAATGTAAAATTATAAGTATAACCAAGTATAACTCATCGCATTACATACATAATATGCATGTTTACCGAAATTTCCATATGGAATTAACTAGCTGCGCTATATCTAAAAGGCGAAAAGGTCGTGCAGATAATATTTTAAATAATATATAAAACACCATAAGTTGCAGTCCATAAAGCATCGGGAAATATCCTGCCCTGATACCCTTGAGAGCTGTCAAAAGCAAAATCTTTAATTAAGAGCTGAGAGCAAATGTAATTACCAGTAAAGTAGACTCCGAGTACCCACAACAAGTGGTCGAAGCTTGCACATGAAATTTAAATTTTGAAATATGATGCCTCTGCCTTGTAATTTATTGAAAAACACGTTATTCCTATAATTCGACTCGATAAGGAGCTTAAATGGCGTAATCCGAAAGCTCTTTGGAGCGACACTGGCGCGAGTTTTCATTAACTTGCATCAAAGGTAGTGATTCAAAATAATTAATTGCAATTAGCAATGTAACATAGGTAATTGAAATATTAATGAAACGCTACTTATATGTTAATGGCAATCACTGATAATGTATTCCTTTTTATAAATCTCAGTATTAACATCCACAGATTAAAAGAACATAATGCGAATTGATAAGTGAAGGCTCTTCAAAACCGCCATATTTATCGATTTTGTATTTGGGGAAACAATTCCTCGTATGCAAAAAGCGTTATCTCAGTCTCAAATCTCATTTTTTCTAGCTTTCGCTCAGTTTCGTATGCAAAATAACATGAGACAAATATCAAAGATTACGCTTTGTCTCAGCTTCTGAGACAAGTCTCATTTTCTCATTTTTCGTATGCAAAAAATCCAACCCCGTCTCAGTAAAATGAGATTTATCTTATAAATAATTGAGACTGCATTCCGGCAGGCTCAGGCCGTTTTCGAATTCACATAGATAGATAGATAAGATTTCTCGAACTATTGTTGCAATTTATGCTGAAATGATCATAATTTTTATAAATAAATGACGGATTTTATCCACTTTCAGATTCTGTTAGTTTGGTTTTTTTAGTTTTTTTATTCCTATTAAAAAACCGCTAAACCGATTTTGCTGAAAACTTATTCAGTTCTTAATTAAGCGATTACGCGTCGAATGAGCCTAGTCTCATGTCAATATCATGAGTGGTTCGCAAGATAATCGAGACGAATCAATCCGAACGTACATACGCATATACGAACATACGTACATACACACACACAGACATCACCATAAAAACGTTTGATTCGGATTCTGGTGACCTTGAAACGTGGAGATATGCAAAAACTGGGAATTCACAAAATCGGCCCCATTACGTTAACTTCCTCTGGGAAGTTAATAAAAGTGGAAATAAAACTATAAAACAATAAAAAAATAAATATTTTAAATAACATTTAAATGGAGGCCGACCTCCATAATTCCTAGGTGGAAATAATGAGAATTTTCGATTTTTTTAAGATTTGTTGGCGACCTTGGTTTTCAAATTGGAATAGGAGAAGATATAGGTTTATGTATGGAAGTCATCGACTGCACTCAGATAAGGATAAGCAAGCCAAATCGGCATAGTGATGAATATATCAATAGAAAAGGTAGTTTAAATTTAAAATTATTTCTTTTTTATCTTTGTGAAAAAAATTAAAGGGAACACGGATGTGACAGGTCAAGAAACTGTCGCTTTTTACGAATTTTGTTTCTTAATTACTTACGTATTATAGGATACATGTATGATATTTGTGTAAACATGGTCCATCCATTCTATAATAATTAATTAAGAGCGTGTGCCAACTCAGGCATTCAAAAGTAAATTTGTATGGTAGATTGCTTTTCAGCTTATACTAATTCATTTTCGAAGGTTTGGGTCTTAGGAAAAAAACAGCTCTGAAATTCGCATTTCCTTGACAATCACTTACTTTTCATTTGAATTTCAAATATAGTATTTGTGAAATTAAATGAAAGCGAACAATGAGCAATAAAAGGCTGCTGTGTTTTCAATATCAAATATATACCGAAAAATGTTCGAAAAGGAAAAGTATTCGAAAAGCTGAATTGGCATACGCACTAAATAAGAAATAGGATTCTTAAAAATCTTTTGACGTACTCATGTTTCACGGCTTAATACTACAAATTAAGCTGAGACTGAGCTAAACTATTGAGATTTAGGTTTCGCATACCATATCAAGCTTTGTCTCATAACATTGTCTCACTCTCGTTAGCTTCCTCTCCGTCTCAGATCTCATTCCAGTCCAAGATAAACGAAACAATTTAAAGGCGTTAAAAGAAATATAGTTAAAAATAAAATAACTTTTAATGATTACATAGAATGTTTGAATAATAACAGAGAGAAATCAGTCAGTCAAATTTTAATTTAGAATGTCTGTTTTCCAACCTATGTGTACCTATAGCAGTCTGCATGGTTTGAAAGAGGTAGCCATTTTAAACTGTTAAAATCAAATTCTACACTACATATTGCAAACACAATTTCTTTACAAATACCTAACTCGATCAGAAAAGAAACAAATTGAATGGCTCCGGCACAATATTCATGGATTTCAAATTGGGCGATGGTTGCCTTTCATACCACAAATTTTATACTACTTACAGTCAATCAATTGCTGCCACAGGATTAAATCATTTATGTAAAGGAGACTGAAATGAAAAGCTGGGTTCAACAAAAATTTGGAAATTATTCATCTACATGTATACCTATGTAGTATGACGCGGAAGAAAAAGAATGCCCCTTGAAACAAATGGACCATCTTGTATCATACACCAAGGCCGACGTCTTTTGAAAAAATGTGTTTATATATTAAGGAATTTTTAAAGAAACCAGGTTTTTTAAAACACTTTAAAATTCCTTTGTTTTATACATTATGTACCTATATCTTATCCTAATTTACAATATTTTCTTATAATACTATTTACATTTATCTACATCCATTATGTTGAGATGGACAAAATTGCATTATACTTTTAAAATTCACCGACATTTTAAAAAAAATAGTACTCCGTAAGAAGTGAAAGTGGAACCAGTAGGCTGAGAGAAACAATTTTTTTTAATGTCATGTTTTTTTTTTTAAATAGAAATGACGTTTTGATTATTTCGTGTGGCTGTGTATAAACTTTGGAAAAAATAGTGACCTATCGACAAGCAAATTGCAATCGAAATTCGCAAAGAAGCGTCATTTTGGAAAAGGGTTCTTCAAAGGTTATTTAATTTCGTACTTACGTTAGAAAAGGGTTCTTTGGCTTTCAAAAAACATTGAGACAGCGTAAGTCAGGACGAATACCACGGAAATATTCTGTTCGTTGTAGAGCTTGTCGCTCGATATCTATGATCACATATTGCAGCCAGTTTTGAATAAATTCATTTCTAAAAGTTTGCATTAAGCGTTGGGATCTACTACTTAACCGGGTAGCGATCTGGAACCGTACGCGCATTCAAGGCGCGGTAATCGCCGCATGGACGCCAGCCGTCATTCTTCTTGGGTACCATGTGCAACGGCGAGGACCAAGCACTCTCCGAACGGCGAGCCGTACCCTCCCGGAGCATGGCGTCGAACACCTCCTTGGCTATGCTTAACCGATCTGGTGCGAGTCGTCTTGCACGGTACGATATTGGCGGTCCCGGAGTCGTCCGAATAAAATGCTCGGTGGAGTGATGCACTTCGCGTGGAACTCCAGCTGGCCGAATTAGCTGCGGGAACTTGCTGAGAATGTCAGTGAATGTAGACTGAGGAACAGTAAGTACCCTGACACTGGCATGTGCCGTATTATACGACTGTCCGGGGGCCGAAAGGCCAGTTACGCCATCAACTAGGCGGCGGTGGCGGCAGTCCGGGAGCAAGTTGTAATGCGCCATAAAATCGGATCCTAGGATAGGCAGGGCCACATCAGCGACAACAAAACGCCAGGTAAAGTCACGACGAAGCCCTAGTTTAAGGCTTAAGGGAAGTTCGCCGTAAGTTTTGATGGTTGACTTGTTGGCAGCGCTGAGTTCAAAGACCGTGGTTGCACGACGGTCCTTCAGGAGAGATCGGGGAAAACACGATAGATCGGAGCCGGTATCAACAAGAAATTGCCTTTGGAAGAGCGATCTGTAACGAGAAGGCGGCTCCCTCCAGATCGGCAGCCAGTCGCCGCTGTTAGTGGCTGCCGGATGGGTTTTCCGACTTGTACGAGCATGGAGCAATGCAGTTCCGAGCATTGGTACCAAAACGGCGATGATACCAGCATACACGCTCACAGGATGCGCCGCGATGAGAAAACTCTCGTTTACCTCGAGATCGTGAGCGGTCCCGAACTCTTCGATTAAGTGAAGAATCTCGGCGACCGGGGTGGAGCACTGCAACCATATGAATGAGCTCCTCGATCTTCTGCACCAATTGTTCGCCATTATTAACCGGCTGAGCCGTAACACTTTGAACTGCAACCGGTAGGGCTGATGGCGCACTGACAGCGAACGATGAAGTCGGTGGATTCACCTGCATGATACTGTCCGCAATATCTGCAGTGTCATCTAAGGACAGATTCGGCTTGACCTTCAGGATCTGCTGCACGTTAGACGGCAAACGTTGTAGCCACAGTGTGCGCAGGATGTTCTCGCTAACCGGAGAGGTACCGGCTAGAGAACGGAGGTGCCTGAGAAACTGGGAGGGCTTTCTGTCTCCCAGCTCCTCAGAACTTAGCAGTTGCCGCACTCTTTGCTAATCCGAAAGCGACAGGCGGCGGATAAGCTCTGCTTTGAGCTTAGAATATCGCTCGGTCTGTGGCGGAGGGTTAACGATAATATCAAATACCTCACTAGTCCAACGAAGGTCTAGCTGAGCCACGACGTAATTGTATTTCGTTGCCTCTTGTGTGATGCCGCTGATGGTAAACTTCGGGTTTGTCCGGCCAAAATGGAGGGAGACGAATTGCTGCACGTCGGGGTCACCAATTTAGCGGATTACCGCAAATACAAAACACAAGCTTTCTTGAATATTTGATTTTATTACCAGTTTTCAAGCCGTTCCCGAAACATACTAAACTGTAATGACTGCTCTCTGATAAAATCCTTTTTAGCCAGGCTACTGTGATTTCCACTGCTACTACTGTGATTGCTGAATTCAATCGAGTAGGGAAATAACAGTAGCAGGCCAACTGTGGCTAACTGCTGACGCCACAAAGACATTAAAATGCTTTTGTTTTTATGGTCAAGAAGTGTTTGGTTAGAAAACAAATTAATTAATATTAAAGACATAAAGATGATATCTCTAAAACCTGCTTTACACTATATAACTGTGTCAAATGATTTGTCAAAACAAAAATTTTTGATTTGTCAAATGTCGCTATTCCACAGAAGCCTTCACATTTTCTGTTTACATCAATATGGCAATGTCAGATCGTGAGTAAGAAGAAAATATCAAAAGAAGGAGTGAAAATGGAGGAGGCAGTAATGATTCAGATTCAGATATCTTTATTCGCCTTAAAAAACTTACAAAATAGCTACACAGAATTTAATACTGCATCGAAGAGCTATCACGTTATGCCCTAACCTCAGAAACTGTTGAATGACTATACAAATCAAACCAAATGTCAAATGGTTTTAGAACCGCACCTAAACAACAAAAAGTCATATTACCTCTCAAATGACTAGTCAAATATCAATTGCTGTTATATTCACACTATCTGAGTCTAAATTTGACACGATTGCTTTGACAAATCATTTGACTGAGTCAGATAGTGTAAACAGGCCTTAAAGACATACCAATCATACGAGCGCAGTAATTTATTTTCTCTAATTTTCTTCTTGTTGCTAGTTGGAAGGTTCGCTGTGTCCCGTATGATGTTGAGCGAAATGCACCAAAAAGAACATTTTTTTTAAAACTTCCAATAATGAAACAGGCCTCTGTTAAATCGAACTTACTATCCCATAAATTATTTATTCGAATTTTCCTTTCATCATATCACGAAGGAAAAATACTTCATGGCATTTTTATTTTCTTTTAAAAGCCGCTCCGTTTTAGTGCAATCGTAATGGCGAAATGTCAGTTTCTAAATACTACAACGATCGAAAAACATATTCAAGTCGGAGAAAACTCCAGCTTTTAATAGACAATACTTTTATAATAAAAATGTTTACTTGTTTCAAAAGGTAATTTTATAAGGTTATAAAATCAACCCCATGCCATCTTAAAAAAAATAAGTAAATTAGTAATGTCCGTGAACTCCATCTCCGTTTATTGAACGCATCACAGCAATATGGACGAATGAAGGATGGACAACTTCAAAAGCAAAACGATAGTTTTGGCAGCCATCACACGGAAGGAGGTGAGTATTTGTAAATAATAATTATAAACATTTATTTTTATCAGAAATTATAGAGTAAATACAGTGTAAGAGTTGTAATATAATGTATATATTTAAATCAGGGTATGTACTAAGCCATTCATACATGAAGATGTAATATAATGTACCTATATATTTTATATATTTAAATCATATACTAAGACATTCATAAACGAACTCAATTTCTCAAATAGATCCTAACTACCGCTAAAAGATTAGTCAGTCTGAATCCGGAAGCCAGTCAATAAACTTCTCACACCTTGCATAGCCCATTGCGTTTTATTTTCCAATCCGGTATATAACAAGTGTAAAGTGCGGTGTTGTTTAGTGATTATAGATGTGGGCTTAGGTCCAGAATACTGACTACTGTCAGAATTTAATGAAATTTTGTAGAAAACAGTGGCGAAAATGGAAAAAATTTTGGGCCGAAAGAAAAAAATTTTAAATTTAAATATCGCGGAAAGTAAATGTTTCCGACAAAATTTTTTGCATATTCGCCATTTCCAAGAGTAGAATATATGTTTCTATAAAATTTCATTAAATTCCGAGAGGTACCAGTATTCTAGACCTGATCCCTATTTTTTATTGACTAGGGATATTTAAGGCTTGCACGCCATTTATCAGTTCCAAAACAGATTTATATCAAGGTGATGACCCCACATAAATCCTCGCAGAATATGCGAACACCTCAAGACCCATTGGTTGAAGGCCTCGACCAGCTTCAACAGTAATTTAAACTTACTTTCCATTACAACTTCCCACGACCAAGGGAAATTTCCATCTTCGTTAAACAAAATTAAACCATTGTCAAAATTCCCATGAACATTTTCATTAAGGAAAAAAAAGCACCATTGTTACATAAAGACAGTTTTTGTAAATATGTATTTCAAGGAAACAAAAAAAGGTAGAAGCAAAGTTTTCTTATTAACTTAATAATACAATTACGAAATCTGAGTTCTTTTTAAAGGTTTACAAACCTGTCGTCATTTTAAATGCTGTGTATGTAGGGACATTAAAATAACTCTGATTACTAATCATGCTCCAAACAAATTTACTGCCATCATTTATTTCATCAAAGGCGTTTTTATGCTGTAAAACTCCGACCAAACAATTGTACTCATTACCGATTTTTAAATTACTTTTAACTGCATTAACTAAAGCAGTAGCAACTTGACTAAAACGATATCATGTCTGATTTTGGCCGCGTCCTGTTTTCGTGATGTGATTTTTTTATTATTTCAGTTTTGATTTCAAGCTATTGTCCATCCATAGTACAAAATCATTCATTACAAATGTAGTTGAAAATTTTAGATACATATCTGTTTCCATGTCTGTCATATTAAAATTATTCAAGATGTGTATTGTGTATATAGGTAAAATTCTGAAAATATCACAATTTAATTTAAATTTGAATTAAAGTAAAGCGATTTGAGAATGTTATTTAATCTCCCTCCCCAATGTAACTTTTTCCGTATTTCAACCCATTTAAGAACGCAAATATATTTAATCTTCAAGTACCATTTTAAAGGAAATAAGAAATTTTTATTATATTCTTTTATTAAGTGCCCCTCAAAGTCTGAACAAAAATAGAAGAAATCTGTGTTATATCAGAGAGAAGTTAAATAATAAGTTAGTGAATTATATAACATAGAAAAGACTAATTCAACTAAAATGGTATGGAAGTTAACTGAAAAGCATATCAGGCCAAATACGAGCAGTTGGGAAAAAATGAAAGTTTCGTATGCAGTACAAGTCCTTAGTCATACGTGCAGCGCTGCAATTAAAATAGCATTTGAACTGAATTTTTTCAATTCCAGTGTGGAATCGAATGCTATTTCAACAGCAACGTTGTTTGAACGTATGAATAAATTGTTTGACTGTTTAAATAGCAGAGAATCTTACTCTAAAAACTACTACAAAAGTGCTCTGGAAAGAAATAATATTTCGAGATCATATTTGGAAGAAATGTTAACATATGTTGAAAGACTAACTTTTGAAAAAAAAATCAAACTCATTAGGTTAATGGTCTTCAACAAACAATACGAGCAATTCTTTCTTTGTCTTTAGAACTTTTTGCTGACCATCCAGATAAACAATTCCTATTGACTTATAAAATGAACCAGGATCCAATTGAAAATTTGTTTGCTACAGTTAGAGCGAAAGGTGGACTTAATAGGAATCCATCGTTGTACAATTTTGGGCATATAATAGCAAGAATTATGTCTCATAAAGTTTTGGAAATATCATCACAGAATAGCAATTGTCAGAATGAAAACGAACATTTTCTTTTAGAAACACATCCCCAAGAAAATTATCACAATGAAGTATTAACTGTAAACAAGGATAATTATAATTGTATTTTTCAAGAACAAGAAATTTTAGAGGAATCTGATACTCCTGATTACACAGAATATAATTTTATAAAGAATGATATTTTAGTTGAAGATCCTTCATTGCGATATTTTGTTGGATTTCTTATTTTTAAAATTCTACCCAAAATAGACTGCGAAACTTGCAATGTTAATATGAAAAGATCTGGCGAAATCATATTTTTTCAGAGAAAATCAGAAACATTCCTATTCCACAAAAATTATTCCAATAACTCAGATTTTGGTAAGATATGCGCCCCTACTGACTTATTTTATTTGCTATTTGTAAACATCGTTTAAAAATTTTCAAAAAAATTATTGTTTGATGCTTGCGCTGTTAAAAGAATTAAATAAAGAATAGCTAATGAATGTGTACAAGAGACCAATAAAGTCACAGAGTTTTCATTTTGGTTTTCTTCTGAAAGTTCGTGTAGTAATAACCATAGAAGAATATTAGACTATTTTATACTGATATTAATAAAAAAAATTTTTCTGTGGGAATCGGAGGAATCAGTTCAGTCAAAGAGGCGCGCCACTCCACCCTTTTAAAGTAATCCACACGAGAGAGCTCAAGTAATCCAAAAGGGCATCCCGTGTGGAACTTGTGTGTTTCTCCAGGCTAGCCTGGAGGTATCCCGCTTAGGTTGATTTTCTTGATACATTTTTCAATTTGTTCGCATTGGAATCTCTTGTTATTTAACTTCTCTCTGGTTATATTGAAACAAATACAGAAAGAAAGAAAAAAGACAAATATGTCTGAATATGAAGCTATAAATCCGATTTTCAAAAATTATTTTTTATTTAATTTCCTGTGTGAAATGACTTCACTTTCGCTTAGTATGGAAAACCAAAACGATATTAAATTTCTAAAGGTCGGTATGCTGTTGCCAAGAAAAAGGGTCAAGGAAAATAGGCACATATTCCTTGAACGAAATTGAACAGTAGGTCAAGGAATTTTGATAGCTTATAATTTGTAAAAATTACTGTCACTACAGACGAACTGTCACTTTTCCCTCAAGGAAAGGAATGTACTCGTACACATATTCCTTGAAGGAAATTTGACTTTTTGGTATACAGCGCTACTAGCGCCTGATAGTAGAACTAAGTTATATCTTGACCGATTCCTTGCAAACAGCATACCGCTTCGACAACCGGATCGGAAAAATTTTCCTTGAGTATTCTTGAGCGTTTTTTACATAGGTTTTGTATGGGCCAAGAAATTTCTTGGCAAAAGCATACCGGCCTTAATTTTGAAAAAAATACCATTAAAAATAATTGTTTCAAGCAGCCTACTGGTTCAATTTTCACTTCTTACTGAGCATTTTTTTTTTTAATTTCGATGCGTTTCAAAAGTATGTATAATGATAATGGTGTATGGCAGAAGATATGTATATATTTCATCGATAGGTACATGTGCTTTATTATTTAATAGTATGTACTTCATTTCTTAATAATTTTGTGGTACACTACATTTCCTCAAATTGTTTACCGATATGTATGTATGTAGGAATAAAAAATAGCCTACACAACGATTCAAAATAATTAGGGTATAGTCTTTATTTATTCAATAAGCAATACTAATTAACACAACCGAAAGGAAATTATTACATCACACCGCTCGCACGCAACCATCTACCTCCCAGCAACTTTTTTAACTCACTCCTCATTTTTATTACATCATTCTGACAATTCTCTAAATTTACTTTTAATGTCGCACTAAGTTTTATAACTTGTTTAACATAAATCAAAAAGACAATGAATATTAAACTAATCTCGAATACAATCTTACTTTAAACAAAAATTAATGTTTTATTTAAAAATCTGACATACAGTTCTACATGTATCGATGAATCATTGCTACCATCGCATGAAACGTTAAAATTAAAATTCAGAATGAAAGCATTTGGAAACATAACTTGCAAAAATTCAAAAAAAAAAAAATAGTACATATTTATAAAAATTAATTGGGTCGTCTATTCTATTCTATCAACATAACGACAAAATGTCCTAAAATTCGAATTTTGATTTAAATAAGGTAAATTGCGTTGCGGCCACAAGGATATCTTTTCATCAAAACATTTCTCCAGTATTAATTTCGATCGCTTTATAATGACTACGAAGCAATTTTAATTTTCCGATCGCCTAATAAGGAGTAATTTTTTTTTTTGATCTTTCGAAATAAAATTTCCTTGAAGGAGTGGAAATTTGAAAGGAAAACAATCAGGCATAATTCGGAATAATAAAGCCTATTCTTTTTCTAACTCGGGTAAAAATCATTTTATAAAGGTTTTCTTTATCTCTACATGCATTAAATTATTTTGTACATTTTAATGTAGGACTGAAATGGATTCTGTTAAATTAAAATAGTTTTTGATTATCAAATTTTTTAGTTTTTATCAAAACGGAAAAGAGTTACAATTGAATCTTTTTAAATTTTTTATGCATGACTGACTGACTTATAAAAATAGACTGTCCAAGATAAGTTTATATAACAAGTTGATTCGTTGTTGAATTCGACCTATGTATGTAAATACATACATACATATATGCACCTGTCGAATTTGGTAAAATTGAACAGATTTGCGGTTGCAGGAAATTGTTGAATTGAATTGTTGTTATTGATATTGGTGAAATTGAAACGTTTTGTGGTTGCGGACAAGAACTCTATGCCTTGGTAATGGGTGCAGGGGATTTCCACCGTGGAATTAAGCATCCTGAACTGACCTTCTTATCAGTTGAATGAATTACGTACAGGATGAATGACAATTTCACTTTGAGTTCATAGTCCTTACTGACCTGCAGGGATCATCAATTATAGAGATCTGTTTTATCGATTATATTAAATCATTTTATGCATTTGAATTTATGGCCTATATTGATTCTGTTAGGTTAAAAAAGTTTTAATTGATTAAATTGTTTATTTTAATTTAAAAGGAAAAGAGTTACTAATTGCTGTTTTAGAATATCTTAAAATTCTACAAGAATTTAGTGATAAGCTTTGGTCAAATATAGAGAAGAAAAGACTTTATAGGTCACAAACGAAGCCATCTATAAGGGGAATACTACTGGATGGCGTGCAGATAAGTAGGTACCGTGGTTAAGCAAAAACTCAAATTCTTTCTTTACTATTGTAAGTTTTTCTGGAAAGAAATGACGAACCTTAGAAAGAATAGGTTGACCAACGGTTTTAATTTGGTGTGTGATATGTTTAACGGGTTTTGAAAAACCTGAATCAGTATAGTAGGTATAGTATTTTGCGATGCTCGAATGAACTTTTGGACATTGTCATTGATGCATGATTTACTTAATACAGATAAAGTTATACAGTAGGTCCTGTAAAGAGACGGCCATTTGTAGTTAAGTTGTTAAGTGGATTAATACGAATCCTTTTAGAGAGGTCAAAAATTAATTTATAATGCTATAAAAATGCTGCACCTAAAATTGGTTTCTCAACATCAGCTATTAAAAATTGCCATTGAAATTGTCATCGTGAATCAAAATGCAGAGATCGAATTTTGTTTGCATATGTATGCATTAATTGGGGAAGAATTAGCTGCTGACAATTGTAAACCAGTATGTGTTAATTTAGATGATAACGGAACAGGAAACATAGAAAGGCAACTGCATCAATTAAATAAGATGGTTTTGAGGATTTAGCATAGATATGAAGACGACTGTTAGGGTAGACTATGTTGATATTTTGAATGCTACCAACACCAATCGGGATAACCACAAAGCGAATTATTCCGTTGATTAAATTTGTTTTGGGGACGACTTGGAGAACGACTTCTCGAATAACGCGAATTGTGATGCGAGTAACAGTTTGAAGAACCATCACGATGTTTTAACAATGTAATTTCCCGAGATACATATATCTTCCATTATACCTTGATTTAATTTGACAATTTCGATATTATGTTAGCCAAAATATTATTATTATTGCTATACCTATTGCCTGGGTTATAGCAGTGTGAGCAAAAGCCGAAGATTTGCTGATAACTTCGAACATTTTATCGGTGCAATTAGCAATTCAGTAATTCAGTAATTCATGATACCAAAACTCGTTTAAGAGGTCGTAGATCTTCAACAACAAAATTTTTTGCAACCAGCTCCCTTGCAATCATTGTTGTTTGAATTGTATGGAACTTAGAAAGACTTGTTGCTTTTTTTCATTAAAAAAGTAAGAGTTTATAATAAACAAGATCCAAACTGCTATCGTTGCTTTTGTTAGCTGTTAAATTTAATAACATAATTCGTAAAAGAAAAAGCATGGATGTATTTTTATAGTTTACACAGAGGTAATAATTGACCCTTGTTGTTGAGCAAGGCTTTCAGATATTACCACCGCAAGGGACAAAAGAACGAAAAATCTTCTCTGAACCTGTCGCGACACGAAATCATATTCTATGTGAAAAAATACTCAAAGGATATATCTCCATTGAATGGGATGCTGTCGGATCGTTTCTGTTTGCAGAACATTCATATGTTGTTGCTGATTCCACTTGTAGTAGAAAATTGTCGTCTATTGTTGTAATAAAAAGTCAAACACGCCCTAAAAAGCATTTATTGTCAGGCAGTACTGAACGGCGGCGTTGGGGCAGCTTAACCGGTGAAGAATTTTCATGGGAGTTTGTATGGGCAAAGGAACTTGAAATGGGCAACAACTTGTTTCACTGCAAACATGCACGGAGCATAATACATATAATGCATTCCTTTTGCACAATTATTCGCCATCTCAAAATGCAAACAATTTAAATCCCAACAGTTTATTATAAACAGAAGACGGAAAGCGAAATTCTTTCGAGAAGGATTGAGAGCCGAGGAGCGAAAAATGAAAGCAGAAAAGATAAATTTTCTGCAAAATTGGAATGGACGAGAACCGACAAAGACATTTATTGGATAGGTTCAATGAAGCATGAAATGGGTTTCAATTACAATCCGGTTGTGGCCGCAGATCTGCCACTTCCTCTTTCAATTGCCTCTCAATAAGTACTATCGTATCTTTGATTAGATTGTATATAAAGTGCTGGAGGTAAAGGAAACGTATCGTGTTGGTCGATTCGCTGGGCGCTATACAATTTGGATGACCAGCCAAATAGTTCTTTGTGGCTTAATCGATTGAAATGGCCGTTTATGTCCGTAATGCCATTAGATACGTGATGGACATGCCTCTCTTTTGTACGATGTATTAATTCAAATGCTCAAATGTTCCAGAAAAGAATAATTTCTCGAAAGGCCTGTCACAAGATTAAACGAATTAATAAATCAAATTGGAATACTTCAAAGAAACTCGAAAGAATAGCTGGCTATATGAAAGACGTCATGAAAAAAATAAGTGGGGAAAATGGATAAAATTGAATAGAACTTTCGGAAAATTCCTATTTGCCATCTTGCCGCCATCAAGCCGATCGATTATATTATTCCTCACAATTAAAAAACGAGATAACATGAACATAGTTTTTAGAAAATTAAAGATGTAAAAAAGATGTCCCAAACCAATTTATTATAATATGTAAACTATCTTTCTTTGTGCAGTTTATCGTTCATGTAGGTACAGCAAATCAATTATTGTCACAAGCACGGCTCGTCTTACTCTTTCTTGAATAATTATAAGTCCAGAAGTATCTCCAGTTGTTCGTAGTTTCAGAAAGAAAAGTTAAATAGAAAAATTAATAAATGAACTAAGCAATGGTTTAAAATTCAATCAGCTAAAATTGCACCAGAGTATCAGAACTATCAGTTGCAGCACGACAATCTCTTACTAATTTAAAAGTGGCATATATTTTTTCCCAACTAGTTGAAAAAAACAAATTGTTACAATATAACACTATATTTTTGACATAAATTGAGTTTGAGGTGTCCTTACGAATAGGTATCACAGTCGTTTAATTTATAACAGTTGTAAAAGTTTCATGAAATTGGAATTATAGACACATTTAATAATAAATTTGAACTATTGTAAGAAGAACTGGACGTCTTTAATTAACGTGATTCCTACATGTATATCCCCATGCGCATTCATGCATGTATTACCTGTGCTTATATATTATAATATTTTAAATTGATGAACCGACAAATAGTTTTTAGTACTAATGTTTGAATAATAATTAAAGTAAATTTGTTAGGTTTATGTTATGTTTCGGAGGATGTGCAAAAGGCTTCCATGCGGTATGAATGATGATGTGTATAGATAATTACAAAACTAATGCCATATGTGCCGATTTACAATTGACCATAGAGTGGAGCTGGAGTTGCAAAATAGGACTTTACTCCAACATATTCCCCCTCAACGCTAGCGGCAGTTAAAAAAACAAATTATACATACATGCTTATTTTTGAGATAGTTCAAAGTAATTTTAAATTCAAAACTTGTATGCAGTTATTATGATAATCGGAATTTAACGATTATGTGGGGATGCCTGCTTTCAGTTCCTTGGTGTCTATCTTAATTCAATTTCCCCGTTCTTTATACATACATACATATGTATCCCTGACAAAATGTACTTACTTCAATGTCTAATTGTTTCATCCTGGTTTTCATTAGGTACTATTTATTTTGATATTTTTTTTGTGCATTGAGATCGTCTTAAATATTAGTGCTGGTTGTTAAATAGGCCAAGTATTATCATTTTCTTACAATAGATTTTTAAGAGTAGTTTCTTTGCTGCTTTGGCGAAGCTAAGCGATACTGTTTGTGGTTTTTGTTATACCAAGTAATCAACCCCTTGGCTAAATGAATATTATATATGTGACATTTCCTATCTACCGCGTCCTCCCCAATCCAGATCCGTGAGACACTACTGTTATGCACTTTCCTCAATTGCATAAATTGGCCCCGACTAGCAAGGAGAAAGGGGTGGATTTGTAAGGAGCATCCAAAGGGCGCCACGTGGTTTAGTTTAAATTGGAGGAGTCCACGAACTCCCGTTGGAATATTTAAAAAAAATAAAATTGTTTTCTTGAAAAAGGGAAATTCACAATTTATTTAAGCCAATTAAAATCAAGCAAGGCAGCACACTAATTGTTTAAAATTAATATTCTACTTCTACTAATTCCCGAAATTTGTTAAAATTTAAAATTGGGTAAAAGAAATGGAGGTCGAATAAAATTTTCCGGACTTTCTTTTTTTTTATATGGCGGTCCTGAATTCCCGTAATTCTGACCCAAAATCCCTTGTATCTCCTATGGCAATCTTCTCCTCTTATGTTCTTTACTTCCTCTTCTTACTTCGTTATCTTCCTCTTATCTTCCTTATCTTCACCACTTCTTCAAATATCTTCCTTATCTTCACAACTCCTTCAAATATCTTTCTCATTCTTCACTATTTTTATTACTTCGGGAACACACACCTTCGCTCAATGAAATCTGCTGCCGAACTGATTCCCTTCGCCTACCAAGGATGCTACTTTTATAGTTTTCGTTGCCCAAATCCGAAAATTTCGTTTCGATTCCCAGTTTGCTCCAAATCGTTTCAAATAATTTTATTATTTTTCGATATTATATTCTTAAAATATCTCCAGCTTCTTAGCTATATTTTGATCTAATTATTTATTTTTTCCGTGGTCCACAAGTTGCAAAATTAATTCAGGAAAATTTAATTTTTACAGCTAATATTTAATAACTTTAAATTGTACATATGTATTTTCAAATGTTTATCATTTTGGGGCGAAATTTCGATTGTAGCTTCTTCCTTGGGTTGTGAGTCGTCGGTGTATATGCATCCATCTGTTCGGAAATATGAAGTTCGAGTTTTCTTCTGAGTTGCCGTTAGGGTCCCTTTAGTGGTAATATGGTTGTGTTTTCTTCGGAGTATAGGAAAGAAATCCTGGGTCAGGTAAGTTTATCAAATACTATTTCTCGCATACCGAACTATCCCTGAAAAAGTTATTCTCCAGTATCCCTCTGACCCTCGCTCTATTTATTACATTCTCGCGGTCTCTAGTATGCTTCCAAGCCGTCCTACAAGCTCATTAATCAACATCTAGGTATTACAAAAACCTTCAAATAAATCTAAACCAAATCTTCAATTCCTATCCAAATTCAAGGCCTCATTCAAACTCCTACCAAACTGTTACTCAATTTTTTTATATTCTAGTTCCTAAACGTGTGTGCTTTTATTTTTAACTCAAAATTTGTGTACTTTCTATTGTACTACTTATACCTAATTTCCCTTACTCCTTTTACAAAATACTCAATTTTAACAAAGAAAAACTGTTCAGGTGCGATCTTCCACTGCAACTGCCCTATGTATGGTGGATGCAATTGAGGGTGTTCTTAAAACAGATTTTCCTTGCCAAACCAATTTTCTACAGTGCTGTCTGAAATTATAGGACCAAGCTTTAATTTTGCATATATGGTCTACTCCCAAGCCCATAACTTGTTGATAAGGAGAAGAGGGATGGTGACAACTGGTATATATGAAATCGTTGTGTGTCCTTAATTATTTCATAAATTTTTTTTAAAATTCATGTACTAATTTTAACAAAAATCGTAAAAAACTCAATACAATAGTGTTTAAAATTATAGGACCAATTCTCTCAGCACTTAATATGATGTCTTTGGCCTTTATATACAGGGTGTTTTGCTAAGGTCTGAGCAGGGGTATGCCAATCGATTCTAAATGGTCTCCTGATCAACGTTTCTTCGGACACCCCACCCCCTTAAAATCGGTCCTTCCCCCCCAAAATAGCGGTTGAAAATTTGGAGGGGGTCAACCTAGAAAATGCTTCATCAGTTCTTTCAGAGATATCCTAGAATACTGGTTGATAATGCATTAGAAAGCTGAGCCTTCAAGCTTCCAACGATACCACTCGCGACCCAATCAGTCAACAAACAAGCGGGCGAGACCCCGTCAAATTTCGAAAATGGCAATTTCAAAGCCAACAATTTGACCTTGACCCTTCATTCTGCCGATGTTTTGTATGGGGAGATCGAAACTTTTCTTGAGAAAAAGCTTCCCTGTCATATGGCCTTTCTCAAGAAAACAACCGCACTGGAATCCGACGGCGCGTTCCGAAGTTATTCGTGTTAAGCCGGCCCCACACAATGCGTGCATTCGCCAAACATTTGGCGATGCGTCTCACTTGACGAGGTGTGTGGGAGCTTCTACGAAGAATATTTGTCATTCGTCCTTTCCAGCCGAACTTCGTGATGCGTCGACTTGCCTCGTCATTCGCGTATGCGTTTATTTCCACAAATATTTGCTGTGTGTGGCGGTTTGACGAGGTATGTGGGAGACATTCGTCCCTCGTACGAGGGAAATATGCGTTATGCGTGTGCTTCCCACCGATGATGGGAAAGAGGCGAATATTTGTGCGCTGATTCTATATTCTTTGAACGTAAAATCGACTTTATGACATATTAACTTAGGCCACTTTCAAAATAAACGGCTCATATACTGGACGGCTAATACGCGCCTGTAAAACGAGACCAGTTTTAACCTATAGGCTTTAACCTTTTGAGAAAATTATGCCAATTAAAATGCCCAACAATCCCACACATTTATGAATAAACATAACTAGATAAAAAATAATTAAGTTATCACGAATCGATTTCTCTTACATCTCGCTCATTTTTTAGTTTATTTATAATAAATATAATAACAGCTGATTTTAATTTGGTTTTTGTGCTATTACTGGTGTCTAATTTACGTTTTTTGTTTTTCAAAACAAATCAATTTAATATGAAGAAAAAAGTGTTTTGCAGTGCATTGCATTTATCAGGGTTGTGCCATATTCATTCGAATATTTTATTAAGTTGTCCGCCCATTATATGGGATTCAAAAAATCCTCCACGCAAGATGAGGAACGTAATGGTTCGCAATGCTTCGGCCTTTATTCAAGGATAACATCCACCACCTTCTCTTTCGTTTATCTACCTTTTCAATTGCAATTAATCACTCATTATTACATTAACAATTATTTCGTTTACACTGCCCATTCTGGGATCAAGAAAAAAACTCTGTGCCAAACATTCGGCGAGTGATTTCAAGCAAAAGTTTGACGAATGAACGAGTATTGTAGGAGCAAAGAGTAAACGCAGAAAATGTTCGGCATATGCACTTTGACGAAGAAGACGAAAGTGTGGGAGCTCACACAAGGCGAGGGAAATATTTGGCGAATAAGTAGACGCAGAAATTTTTAAAATGTTTGGCGAATGCACGCATTGTGTGGGGCCGGCTTTACAATAATTGATACAACAACAAAACCCACTATCCGCAATGAAATCCAATTGGAAAGTGTCACATCGAGCATCTGCTCCGTAGGGCTGAACCATCGAAGACGAATAACTTCGGAACGCGCCGTCGGATTCCAGTGCGGTTTTTTTCTTGAGAAAGGCCATATGACAGGGAAGCTTTTTCTCAAGAAAAGTTTCGATCTTCCCATACAAAAATTCGGCAGAATGAAGGGTCAAGGTCAAATTGTTGGCTTTGAAATTGCCATTTTCGAAATTTGACGGGGTCTCCCCTGCTTGTTTGTTGACTGATTGGGTCGCGAGTGATATCGTTGGAAAGCTTGAAGGCTCAGCTTTCTAATGCATTATCAACGAGTATTCTAGGATATATCTGAAAGAACTTATGAAGCATTTTCTAGGTTGACCCCCTCCAAATTTTCAATCGCTATTTTGGGGGGGAAGGACCGATTTTAAGGGGGTGGGGTGACCGAAGAAACGTTGATCAGGAGACCATTTAGAATCGATTGGCATACCCCTGCTCAGACCTTAGCAAAACACCCTGTATATAAAGGCCAAATACATCATATTAAGTGCTGAGAGAATTGGTCCTATAATTTTAAACACTATTGTATTGAGTTTTTTACGATTTTTGTTAAAAGTAGTACATGAATTTTAAAAAAAATTTATGAAATAATTAAGGACACACAACGATTTCATATATACCAGTTGTCACCATCCCTCTTCTCCTTATCAACAAGTTATGGGCTTGGGAGTAGACCATATATGCAAAATTAAAGCTTGGTCCTATAATTTCAGACAGCACTGTATTTCACCATTCATTCCTCTTTAAACCAACTATTCTTCTTTGAGTTGACTAGTCTTCTTTCATATTCACTATTTTCCAGTCTTCAATCTTCTTTAAGCTAACCATTCTTCCTCCATATTTATTCTTTTCCATTCTTCTTAAAGTTAACTATTCTTCTTCCGTATTCTTCTTCTTCACCCAAATATTTTCTATCCCAGGTAAGTGAATCCTGGGTCCTGAAGTCCTCCTTGCCCACGCCAGGCTATTTCAAGAGAAGGAGTAACCTGTGAGAGAAATTCTTTGCAATATCATTCAGTATTTATACTGTATATATTCTTTTTTGAATAAAATAAATTTGTTAATTTGTAACATAACACTACATATACATAGAACTTTATTTCCGGTGTCTGATTTGTAACCCCATTGTAGCTCAAAGATAGCGTATAGCCACTTTCACTATAGTAGGTATACCTCGTGCCGTACAGTATAAAAGTAATATTTTGTTGTCTTATAATTGTTTGCTTTAATTTGACTATTATGAAATGTAAGTGTGAATTACATAAATTTCCTAATCTGAATCAAAAATAATGATTAAATATACATGTAAGCATAAAAGTTTTTCTTTGGAATGTTTTTGTAGATGACAAATAGTGAATCTCGAACTGTATCCAGTCCAGACTGTATGTAAAACCACGTAAACATTTATATTTCACCTGTTGTAGAAAAACATTATATTATAGATAGTTACATACAAATTTGTCTTAGGAGACAAGGTATTCAAATAATTAAAAATTAACGATACCGTACTTTAAACTATAACATCTGATATATTACTCCCGATATCTTCAATACAACTAAAAATATGTATGTATGTACGTATATAAAATTAAGCCGAAAAAAATTTACTTTTGTACATTTAAGACAGCAAGAATCATATGTGTACCTACTACTCAAGCGTTTAAATAAATAACTGATTAACTAGTACACCTAATTGTGTGTCTTTAAAACTCAATCTTTTCTAACTTAGTGTCTTTTGTATTTTCGTGTAAATAACTTGAAATTATGTCTGATTTGTACTTTGGGTAATAAAATGTATAATTCTATTGTACATAGTTAGATGCTAGCGTTTTCAAATTGACCCTTTCGACTAGTGATCCATGAAATGCAATGTACGAGCTGAGAAAAGGTGAGCATCTGTCACACTTAGAATTGTAGCAGTATCTAAACAGATGTTTCCAAATAATTTCATACGAAAAAATATCCTATTGTAAAAAGACGTTTCGATCTTTTTCTGAAAAATTGGGCTATAGACAATGATAAACGCGCATTAGTCGTGTGTCAGTTTTTGTTAAAACTATGATTAAGTATAGAAAATTGCGATGGAATGCCACTTTTCGAAAGTTCCAATAAACATTCCTAAACAACATTTCATCTAAATCAGTGAGATGACCCCAAATTCAATTTATGCCAAAGAAGTAATTCTACTTCCTAAATATATATATTTTCAAGTTCTTTACAATAACTTAATTATATCAGCAATTGTTTCATTGAATTTTTTTTTAAGAACTTGGCAGTTGGGTTTTCGGCTTTCAGAAAAACGTCTAGGTTTCATTTTATGTACATGAGCAGCCCAGAAGACAATGTCAACAAAATCGGAAATGTTTCGAAATATTAATAGATATAATAATTGGAAAGGTCCTTTGCAGAGCAAATTATTTTTCTTGTATAATAAGGCTTGGAACGAAATTGATGGATGATAATTGAGTATTAAAAAAATTGGCCATTCGTAGCTATAAGATGTCCGGTTGTTGAAATCTGCAAAACTTCCAACAGATAAAAGAGGTCAATCCAGTATTTCTCAGAATTCTTCTCGAAAGCCCCAACCGTTCGGGCAGCTCGTCCAATTCAATTTGAATTCAGAGACAAAACAAAAATCAATTAAATTTGGATGCTATAGTAGCAATAGAACCCGACACTCAGAAATAGCCGCCCTGACCACAAATTTATCTTTTGGGAGTTTCTAAATTAACACTCTGTGTCGAGTTCTTATTTGCAGAATATACATTTAGCTCTGCATGTTCCTCGGAGTTCTGACACCGAGCCGCAGACATTGGATATAATTGGGACAAGAGTTCGGTTCTGGGCTTATTGCAGCCATTGTGAATACACAGTATCTCCACGCCCATTGTTAAGATGCTCCGGGCCACTGAAATGCTCAGGGGGTGACATAGAGTTATCCAAAACTTTGCGGTGCACATTTTAAGCGGCTTAAGTTCTTGTTCTGTTATGCGGCCTTTGTTAAAGATATCCGAGTTTTAATGAGGTGGTTGCAGATGAATATACGCCCCCGAGGCCCGAGTCACAGCCGTCATTACTGCTAACTGAAATATCTCTGCCCTTTATCTAGGCCGCTACGTTTCCTATCAGATTACTATTCGAATTTTCTTTGCTGGTGAGTGCATTACACGGAAGCATAGAAAATGTATGCGAATGATGTCTCTTTCACGGGTTGACTAAAGCTTTAAGGTTTCTTAAAGCATCGAAAGTAAAATAACTCCTTAATATTATCTACAGAAGGTGCGCAGAGGATACATAAGTTGTAAAAACAAAGGGTCCTCGATTTGATAGACGACAATTTTGAATACATTACTTTAAGAACATGATGAATAATCCACATTATTCAATGAAGCAGCTCCAAATTTATTGATCGTATAAACATACCTTTGGATTATTAAAATATCAAACGATCATAATAATCACAGTTGCACAGAGTCCCCATTTTAAAATTCCTGTGAATAATGTTTATAATATGTAGTAAAAAACAAAATAAAATTGGTACATACATATATGTATGATGGGGGGCTATGTCTTCAGTGAAAGAACAAAAAGTATCTAAGAAAAAGTGTTTGACCATATGTAAATCTGTTCACTGCAGACAACAAATACCTCATTACATGACAATTTAAATGCCGACTAAACTAAATTTCTCGCATACCTACAGCCTTAATCAAAATTTTACTTAAGTCGGCATTCAGTTACTATTCGCACACACCCTTACTAGCAGTTTTACAAAATATCATGTTTTGATGGGCATAGCGACTGGAACAGTTCAATAAACAAAAGAATTACAAGTAAGTTCTGAAGTGTGCCCTGAAGACCCCTTCGCAAACTCATCTTTCTCGGCCCTACCTGTCAACCGCTAGGTGCTCTTCCCTGGCGGTGTTTAATATTTAGTTATCTTATCTCGTCTAAAGGTGACAAGCGATTGCGTCGATACAACCATATATTAGTTCGCGATTTTGTTTCTACATATATCGCTTGTTACAATGCAAAAATATCTCACATGTTCCTAAAATAAAACAAAATTGCTAGCATTGACATATCCATAAAATTTCATTCTACAATAAATTGTGAGGTACCGCTTACTGCCCTGACTTTAAGATAATAAAAAAAGAAGAACTTATTAAAGGAGGATGCGAGATTAGGCCAGCTTACGCGAGTGCGGAACGAGTTTGAGGGTGAGGGGGGAAGTGACGCCTTGCGCACTTCACCGGTCTATTTTTCCGCGGAACGCACCACCACAAATAAAATAGAGCTGTCAATCACTAAAACAAATATGAATATCTTATATCTTTATTGAATTCTGTAAGCATGCCTAGTCTCGCATCAAACACCGACTTAGTGCACTCATTCAGCTCTGAAGTCCGCCTAGTCTCGCATTACCCAAAGGACTAAAAGATCAAAGTGTTACGGACGTGCACAAGATTTCCAGAATTGAAATTGGGAAACAAGTTGAAACTGAATTAGTTAATTATTTTTTTCGTAGACGCGCACTTCCTACTGTCATTCATTCAAGGTCCATGGAATAATATTGCTTTAAGAGAGAATAACCCCAATCCAATGAGATGTAGGCGGTGGCAAAACTCGGCCATTCGACAAAATTTTGTGAAAAAGATAAAGTTCGCAGTGCTTGCGGTCGAAGTGGAGAACGCAATCGCCAAGATCAATTTTGTGCAAACTGCGATCTAGACTCCAATTCATAAACATTGAAAGATTGCCCCGAATTCAAAAAGCTGAAGGAGGTTCTTCGTATATTAAAACCATAAAACGCGTACGAAACGCGTAAGGAATCCTATACTCATTTCAACAAATTATTCAAAATTTCTCATTCGGTGCAACTCTTATCAACGGAAATTATACTTCAAGAATTGTAAATGTTACTTCGGAAAATAACAAAATCATTACCGCCAGTGCCACAAAAAAAATACCCTGAATAATCAACACACATTCAGCAAGAATATGTATTCCCTTTTGACACGACTACGAACACTACAAAAAAACCGAAACAAACAAAAGCACTGCACTGATAGTTTAGAATGAAAAAAAATAACAAAAATATTTAAATTCTCTCGCACACTATCATACCACCCCACCTATATTCTCCGAAGAAAGTAAACGATTCATTAAACCTTCAAACACTAAAAACGTTCTGACTTCTGTACCTTTAGAAAATAATAGTGTTTGATATCCAAAATTGTCTCAAATAAAACAACTTGAAAACCTTTTAAGCCTCACTCCAAATAGCAAAAGAAAAAAAGCTTTACATTTTATCACACCGCAAAATTATCGAAAAATAAGTGCCTTCGTTAAATCATGAATACTGATAATACCTTATATTAGATGTTGATAGTTTTATTTCAGTGAGCACCTTCTCCTTCCTTTCCGAAAAGAGATCTAAATTATTTTACGTTAACATTTCACTTCGTTCTAATTATGTGTATTATGGCACATAGAAATCTTGAAATTCTTCAGTGGAATATCCAGGGCTTATACAGCAACTTATCATATTTGGAATTATTAATTATTAATGAATTATTAATTAATTAATTATTAATTAATTATTAGTTATTAATATAAACCTGACATTAATTAATTAATTAATTTGTTATTCTATTGTCACCCAGCTGGCATCGATACCATGATATAACAATATATAGTACATACTATGTGTGTGTGCTATGTACGTACATAGGGCTATGTTGCCCGGCTCCCACACTATTTTTATATCGTTTATAATTAGTTATCTACTTACCTACTTATTTACCCATTTTAATTCCTGCCCTAATCAATGCATCATTTTTATTTTGATCGAATCAAATATGAAATCTAAAAAATGACAGGAATTAAGTAGTCTTTGAATTGTAAAGAGATTCATTCGTTTATTGGGCCAGGGGAAGTTCAACGGGTGGTTGGGTCTAGGCCTTGCGGGGGTTCATATCGATCAGAGAGATTTTCGTGTTGTCGGCGCTCCGTTCGGCGGGTTAATATGTATATGGAAAATGTCCGACAATTTGAAAGTGTTCTGACTAGTTTACTTATAAAAGTAATTACATATTACAGACAAGAGTTATGTAGAAAAATTAAAATAAATTTAAATCCTGAATACTGCTATAGTCTTAATATAGTTAGAAGAAGCCAGTCAGATAAGGTTGACATGTAACCTTCAATGTATCAGAATGTAATCCAGGGAAAAGAATGTTAATTAACAAATACTTTTAAGAAAAACAAGAATTGTAAACCAAACTTTTATTTAAAATTGTTTTCATTATATATATTGACAAACGATGTGGACCAGAACCAATATATGCTCTTTCTTACATTAATCTGTCCGAATGTCCATTATCCATATTCACCATAAAATATTTCAACCTCGCTATGATTTTAAAAATAAATGACAACATCTTTGCAAATCCAAACAGGCACAACACACCAAAAAATGTTTTACAAATTACATGCGCAAAATATAGCCTGAAAAACCCAGTAAAAATCCATTAAAATTGTTTATTATATGTACTTAGAAACAAAATTCCTTACCACCTATAAAAATTCTTCCGTTTCGTCAATTCGTCGGTTTTATCTTTAAAGAAGTACTTCCTGATGCCGCTCAAATAATTCTGAAAATAGACCTTCCAGTTTATTGTTGTCATATTAAAAGGGAGTAACTCCCGCTCCCTGGACCCTAGCTGGCTGTCCAATTGGGCAATATTCCGATTAGAGAAATTCCACTCTCGCAAACCGAAGTACGACATCATATCGATGACCTTTGCCATCTTCCTGTAGCCTTTCGAGTATCTGGAAAAGTTTTAATGTGTTGCAAATGTGGCCCACCTCTCATAAATCAAGAATGGACTGGAAACAGCCCTCTTACATCTTTTGCTGTCCAGTGGCCGTGGCAATTAAATCTAAAATATAGCCTGGGATGTTGTGCAGCAAGAACGTTGCTATTCGATGCACCGGCTTCGATGGGACAATAACGTAGGAGAAGTACCTAGGGGTATGCCCAGAAGTCCGGAAAGAAGGGGTGTTAGAAACAAACGAACATAAACCGAGGAGGATGATATGTTCAGATACCAACATAAACAATATACATATATCTTCTGTTTTCAGAAAAATAAAAACGCAAACTTAAAGAGGCGAAACCAATGAGACAAAGGAAAAATAATTGTCGCTTATGGAGGCTTTGAGTTTCACGTAGCCCGGCTGATGTAGTTACATTTTTTATGTATTTGGCTGGAGCTAAACACCGGTTGTCCTCTTTATTTATTGATCCCCATAGACTTACCATAGAGATTTATCAAATGGTTCATGAAATCCCTTGCGCGCCAAGTGCATGTATTCACCCCAGGTTAGATTGTTGCTGTCGAAGATGTAGTTGTAGACAGGTAATTCTGTTTGTTCAAAACGTCGCTCCGTGAACCTGAAATAAATGTTGCCCCTCACATTAAATCAGGCTGAAATTTCTATAGAACCCTCTTAAACTATGATTAATGTAGGGCTACATATCCTATATTTATTTAATTCACATATCGGTATGCATTTTGTGAGTTTCAACAACTAAAAAACTCGTTACTGTTATTTTTATACATTTACCTTCTTGCCACATCCCAACCAACAGCAATCATAGCATTGATGCAATAATCCACTGGAATTAAATTCGCTTTTTTACCCCCATCACCATAAATGCAGCGAATCAGCCCCCTGGCTGACCATGCGCATAATCCTGAAGGGCCATATAAATTGTCCGTCCAGCCAGGACACGGTTCCTTGTAAGTTGAAATAACTGCGGAGGTATAGTTTTACCTCAAATCAAACTTTTAAAGTACCTACCTGCAAAAGCATTTCTTACCTATAGGCGGCCTGAATATCCCAGCTGGAAGGAAAAACGCCCTGTGATTTACCAAATTTTCTGAACACCGTTTTGTCATCGTGTACGTGTTTGGCATTTCTCCAATCAAGCAATGCTGAATTTTCTTCATTGTTCCATCGTTTAAAATTCTAGTAAGCTGAAAAATTAATCAGATTACGAACAATTCCTAGCTTTTACTTATTTTGAAATTTTTGAATTTTTGATTAATGCAATGTGGTATATTCGCAAACCGTGTAGAAATCGCAATGGTAGATGAAGTCCGCATATTAAAAAATTCACAAGTGTGGATAAATTTATAGTATTGGCTACCAATAAAATAGACGCGGAAAGTCAAAAATTAGATAGACTTGGATATGTTACGACGAACAAATTGATGATATTGTCGATGAAATTTAAAAAATAAAATTAAAAAATCCCATTATATACAAATACATTTATACATAAATATATATGTATGTTTAATTTAAATGAGTAAATAAATTTTAAATTACGTTAATTATAAATGTACTTTTTCAAATTCATAATCATAATAGTACTTATATTTTAGGTAAACAACAATTATATTCGTTCATATAACATTTTCTTATTACTAAGTAAAAAACCAAAAAAAAAATTTAGTTTTTTGCATTTTTTTGTTAAAGTTTTTTTTAATATATGTACATAGGTATATGTATTTTGAACTAAAATTTTTTTTTTAATTTTTTTTTAAATTTCGATATAAAATCATCTTTTCTACTTACAAAATTTATCATAAAAAAAAATCCAAAATTTTGCTTCGTTTTTGAGATATACTCAAAAAACCATAAGCGTTGCTTTTCGCCCCCTATCTATAATTTCCACCCCTCTAATTTATAATAGCACTCCGCGGATTTTTCATCCTTAATAACCAATTGAACGATTCATAAAATAAAAACCCATCAACGTTGTAGTTTCTTCGACATAATCAATAGCCTAATGACAAAAATTATGGTATAAATACTAGAGCAGCTTTTAGTATTCGGGATCAGTATTGAGATTACATCAACAATGTCGGCGCAGTATATTGGAAGGACCGTGAAATATTATTGTAACAACATTGTGCAATTATTATAAAATATAATAAAACAACTATTAAATAAATGGCTTGTTATATGTACAATAGAAGCGGTTTAGGCCGTCCGCTGGGTGAAAATGTAATAGACAGGCACGGATAAAATATTATATTTTGGATGTTGTGGGTTCCAAAGGCACTCATAATTCCTATAATTCTTTCTTTCCGAATTTCATAAAGATTTTCGACATGTTCACGAATGGCGGACGATTCTTGTTTGAAAATCAGTAGGTATACAGACCGATTTGTTGGAATCCCGCTTCGACTAATGCGAGTCTAAAAGCAGTTTTTACACATGCCGAAACTCGTATGCATAAACGGTCCTACGAATTCTCGCCTGTCTGCACTGCACTGAGAAAACGTGAATAATCTCGAGAACTATTTTCGACAGTAATAGTTGCATTGATTATTTTTGTAAAATCTATCTATACATATAAAAAAACATATCCTGACTGATTCATCAACGCCGATCCAAAACCGCTTAAGCTAATAACTTTAAATTTGAAAAAGGTTTCTTTGCATGAAAATTTGTCATTTTTGTCGTTAAAGAATAAAGTTTTTGGAAAATTCCCTAAGGGGATGAAAGTATGTATGAGAGTTCCGTCCTTAAAAATGTTAAAACCATGAAAATTGGCGAATTGAAAATATTATTTAGATGCTCCGTATTTTTTCCCTCAGAATCAAAATACGCTATAAAACATGATGGTGAAGAAAGGGTTCGGAAACAGAAAATATTAGGGAGTGGTTGAAAAAATAAAGCTCATGCAGGGCTATGTTTTTTTACCTGCAAAATAGAAAATAGTAGGTAAACGGTGACGATCACATTCTTTCTAAGTTTTCTAAGTTTACTCCCCTACCGGGCGGGGCGGAGGCAGGCGACCCAGCACGCAACGTCACTATAAAAGTTTCGCTTCAAAAACCTGTTTTGCCGGATTCAAGCCAAAATGATGTTTAAATATTTTATCTGGAAAATTTGTTGCATCATTTTCGGTAATAGTTTTCATTTTTCACAACTTTTTCATAGCCTTCATCCTCACTTTCATCGAATAGGTATATAAGACTTGCCTCAGAATAACAAGTTTATCAATTTTAGAATAAATTAAACGTATACTCGAATCAATGTCGCAATGTTTTGACATCTTATAATCAGTTCGCTTAGATGTGTTTCATATGAAAGCCAAACTGGATGATAACACTACACCATACATATGTACAATGTACATACCTTATATGAAGTCCAATATTTTTAAAAATGAAGAAAATTTACATAAACCCACCAGAAATGTATGTCTTTTCAGAACTATAATGAAGGAATTTAATAACAATGTTATTATATTCACTTCACAATAAAACATAATTTTCCACAAATAAAAACAATATATGGATATATAATATATATAAATATATATATAATATATATATTAGCTTAACGCTAATGAATTAACAATAACACTTGGTCAACCCTGCTTTATTTTGAGTCAAAATCGTTAACGTATGTATCCTTGCCAATAGAATACAAAGCAAGTAGGTACTTAACACTGGTTAAAATTTTTCCACCAATCAACATGGAATTCATAACTGGAAATAGGGCAACAAAATAACCCTGTTTTCAAACAACCCTAATTTGTTTCCCTCTCATCGGACTGCGACCTACCTCAGATAAAAATTGTTGCGAAAGACTCAAACCTTACAATCCATTATGGAAAATATGTAGAAAACTCAGCACAGACGGTGGATCATTACAAAAATGGGTTTTTTTTTGTTTTTTCCAATAACCTTGACTTTCCGGCTAAACGAATTTTGGACCAGCAGCATAGATATTTAAGTTCATTTCGTCGAATACCTAAGCCCTGGAAGAGTTCAAAAGGACCAAGTACGACAACGTTCCATGCATGCGGTTATTGCCATTTTTTCGTGAACAAAGTGGCGTATTTGAAACATGTTTACAATAGTAGTAGTAACGGATGTAATTTGAAAATGAGTCTCGGCGTTTGAACAAGCATTTTAACTTCATTGTGCAAACAACAAGTTATAAGTATGTATAGTTTTAAGAAGTTTTTTTAGGTCATGGCCGTCATTTTTTAGATGATTTTCATGGGAAAATTTAGCTGAAGGAACAACACTATGCACCTACCACATGTAATTTAAAATCTTTATATTTGAAACTATAGTTGGTAATTTCTTGCAACTAAATTTCGTGCTTGTACAAAAAAAAACCCAGACTTTATGATATAATATTTTAGCACCATAAAAAGTTCTAAATCGATTCAACCCGACAAAACGTATAAAAATGTCCTTGCAAATACTTAACGGCAATTTCAGAAGACTTAACTGCACTCCGAAAAATAATAATGGATTTGAGGGCTAAGTTTTTCAATATATGTAGTATAAAATACTCTACTTATGGTTACTATAGTTGCGCCATCCCTAAGATAGTGCGAGAATATAGTTCATCGAGCTATACATATATATACATAGCTCTCCTAGAATATAGCTAGAAATTCCTTTCAATGTGCCATTAAGTATGTAAATAAGACTTTTTTTGTGGCATTATACACACTGAGCTCTGTACAAATTTCCACTTTAAAGTGCTTCATAAAACAGTTGGTGCAATTATCGCCAGTAAATTTATTTACCTGAATTATCTTTTCATATCCAATGTCGGCCTCGTATACCCTTTCATTTATGAACTTCCGATTACAATTGGAGTACAAAGTTGAAATGTGTAAAAACGCCTGAAAAGCAAATCGATTGATTAAACGATCAGCCCCAGAGTATCGCAGAGATAAAGTCAATCTATTGTAAAAGTTGGTGTGCTCATCTGTACGCAATTTCACTGTTCTGCGTCCGTGCACTAGGTGTACACATACGCACTTTCGTTTATATGTTATTTCACTGGGCTTGTTTAACTTTTCCGAAATTGTTGCGGGCTCTCCCACTTCCCGTGATGTCCTTACCTTCAAATGTTTCATTTCCATGACCAGATCGAGGATTTTTTTTGTTCCAAGGACGTTTATGGCAACAGCATCGCTCAGTTTTTCATTAAATTTTACTGATGCAACAACATTGAATACAATCTGAAACAAAAGTTTATCAAGTGATGCATATCAAAAATTGCAATATAGAGCTGACTGGAAGGACCATAAGTAGGACGAGCGGCGCGTACCAATAAAATTATGAATAAAACTAAGCAGAGATAACTGTTACCGTGCATATGGGCAGGTATACCACTCCGAGGCGCCCACCTGGATGCGGCTGGGGGTGAGGAAAACTTTTGTGATTGATTTCATGCCCGCAAATATTTGAGCACTGCAAGAGCTTCATTGCAAGCAATTCAGCGCAGTCCGGGAGGAGTACATATACCCAGGTGCACGGGAGGTGGAAAATTGATTTTTTTTTCTTTTTTTTTACTTTCATATACGGATACCTCCACTTCATCGCGCAACGTTGCTCTGTCGTGAGCTGATATATCCAGGTCGATTGCACTAAAGTTTGCATGAATTGGGTACACCTTAGCGAAGAGTTCCGGACAATCGTTGTGTATGCTATCGAATATCTGTAATACATTTGCATTAAAATTTATGTTTATATGAATTTTAATGATGTGCTTTTGTGCAAATAAAGCATGTAGTTTTATTCAAAAGAATCGCTCAGACAGTTTCCTCTCTCGCCTTGTTTTTTTCAATTTTGCCCAATTGGTGCACTGAATGACAATGTTGACATAGCCTCAACTGTTTTAATTAAAAATTTGCCGTATACCAATTATCACAAAAGCTCTCAAAATTCACAACGAAATACTTTGAAAATATAAAATTATACTACTTAAACTTAAGAAAGTAAGGAAATTATATTTATTTTTATTATAATTCTATGCTTACATGGATTTTCTTTTCTTTTGTGTACTTTTATATTAAAGAAAAGCCTAAAATCTAACAACTACTCTAAGTAAAACTTACTACAAATAGATAAATGCTAAAGTATGACTAGATACATATAAAAGAAAACTTAACCATTAACGGACCAATGTCGCCATATAAGCGCCATGGTTCTTTTACTTCTGGGTCGAATGCCGCAAATATGGCGACAAAAATCAATTTATTATTTTTATCAGTCTAATTGCGGTTATATTTATAATTAACGCGATAAGGATTGTGTCAGGTCATTTCTGTAAATTTGTTTCCGCTTGTTATCTGCATTATGTTCCGTTACCTTTTGCCATTTTTGTGTACGTGTACTTTTGTCCTCTTCGCATGCAAATACAATCTTGTTTAAATTTTGAAAAGAAACATGAGCTTTAATACATTTACACTAAAATATAAATATTTTCTTTTTTATAAGTGATATAAAAATTTTGAGTACCAACCTACTACTCAGTTTCTCTTGGTATGAAAAATTACTTGGTTCTAGTGGGAAGTTAACATGAAATACTTCCGGAAGTTAAGGGCTCATATACTAATTTTATTATATATTGAAAACACAGACGGAATAAATAAATAAAATACATATGTAGATAAATAAAATAAAGAAAAAACTAAGAAGTACATAAAACTAATGAAAAGAAAAAGTTTGCAATTAAAAAACAAAATACAAGAAAAAACAAAGTAAGATCAATAATTAAAAATTAAAATTGTACATCTTATGTGTCAGTGCCTCTCAAGTGCTCAACGAGCATCCTTCCGAGAATACTACAACTGCGAGCTCTCTTAAGTGTAACCAAGAAACATATTTCACTTTGTAAGCAATTGCTACTAGGTACAAGCAAATTCGTCACACGAGATGATGTCAAAAATTGAAAATTGTCAAACAAGTATTCAGGTTCAGATTATTTTGACATTTTTTTTATGAAGGAAATTAAGCATTACATATATATTTAACATAACATTTAAATAACACACCAAGGCATTGACGACTTTAAAATCATACTTTCGAACGCTGAAAACAAAACTCATCATTTAGTTAAAAGCTATTGTAAGTGTTCTCATTGCAAGCTGACATCCAAAAAACTTAACTGTGGTTTATGTAAATTTCGCTTAAAATTAGGTATATACATACTAACTCCACTGTTAGCTTAATTTAGATTGAAGTGCAGCTACAAATAGTGTGTTATTCAAATGAAAAAAAATTTGGTAAGACATGAATTATTTGACCACTAAATATGTAATCAAAAAGGCTGACTACTTTTAAACTTTGTAAATTTACCACTTTATAGAGATTTCACTCACTCTACATACATAAATGGAATTAAAAGAAATCTAGTGCGTTACATACACCGCCAGAGTCTAACAAGAGTCCACCCAACAAGTCTAAATCATCCACCATCAATCGCCAAGTCCAATCGCAATTTTGATGATGCAGCGTTACCAATCCGGTTCTGCAATGAATTTTTCCAAAATAGTTGTCCCGCCCAAATGTTTGTTTATTTATTTTGTGTTTGGATCAAACCATATCTCCTGACAACATACTTTTTATTACATAAAAGAATATGAACTATGTGATTTTGATGATTTGAAGAACATAAAATGTAATAAACTTAATTCCAACCGTGAACATTCATTTACAGCATCGTAGAGATGCTGGTTGATTTTGATAATTGGCCTATTCTTTGAAATTTTAACCTACATATCGTCGCTGCGCGTGCAAAAGTAGCTATGTATTTTTTACACACTTTACAGGAGACGCAAAAAACTGATCTTCTCGAAAAATGAGTATTTAAATAATTTATTCTTACTTTGATACATATAACAAATTTACGTAGTTTTAGATTACTTTTGGATAGATAACATTATTAATAATGCCAAATTAAACATAATAGGCAAATTTGACACATAGTTATTTATTTGAGTCGTAAATACAAGCTATGTGCATTTAGAGCACGTAACTACTTTATAATTCTATGGAAACTAAAACGTTCCGTAACTCTGTAAATATTGCGTCTATCGCTTAGCTGTTTTTACAGTATGTGTGTATTGAAACAAGGATTCAAATTTCATAAAAAACCGAAAATGACTAAATAACACATAGCTACTTTTGCACGCGCAGCGACGATATGCAATACGCTTGTTTACGTCCGCGCGAAAAATGCACGATACCAAAGTAAATTATGTTGACGAATCAGTACAGAAGTTTGTGGGACCCTTATTTTATATTTCTGGTGGTACACAGTTCAGATTAAATGCATAAATTTTACTTTCTGTTGTTCAAAAAGCTTTGTACTTAACGTGTTACATAGGGTGGTAATCCAAAAAGCATCATTTTTTTTATGTATTAATGCATCATTCCACATAGTGTCAAATGCTGACTGAATGAAGAGCAGGACAAGTCCAGTGGATTTTTCCCTTAGAACATAAACGAAAGGAAATGCGATATGACTCGTCAAGCGTACCAAAATCACTTATGTGTGAGCTCTCGCGCTTTAGTATTATAAACATCAGTGCAGGCGTAAAAAGAAGGTAAACTTAAAGAGTGCTTCACTGCAATTTCTATATATTTCAAAATTTCATCGTTATTCTCACACTACTCTTATCAGACTTCTTGTAACTCGTTCGGGATTGCAATTGAAATTTATTTAATATCTGAATAATATTAAAATGTTTGGTATACATGTACTCCACTAAAGTTTTTATTTAACGCTGTCTATGAGCAAGAGCACCTCCAAATTAATCAAATTAAACCAAAAATGAAAAATTCGACAGTATTCAGGAATGCTCCTATAGCTTTTCCTCATTCTGTCTGGCTTGGTAAATTTTTCTCTCTTTCTTCAGAGCTCCCCCAAAAAATGGTACGCTCACGTACACTGTGTGTGTACGTTTGTTTCAGCACTTCCTAATGGCTATGCTCTAAGCTTTTTCCTATCAAAATTATTTCTAACATGTTTAGTAATGCCCGTTCTCCAATTGCGAACCAAGACAAATAACACATAGATTTCCATTCTGGCCCTAAAGCTCAATCCATTGAGCTTTCAATTTGGTAGCCTGATGTCGCCTGATCTTACTAACACATCCCTAACGTGGCTCGATACATCATTTAGGGAGAGAGAGAGAATTGTTCGTTTAGCTCAATTTCAAAACTGAAGTATCCTTAAATATGTGATATTCACTTTGAACCAAAATTTTTAGGGAAAAAGAAGTTATACCCAGAGGCTTATCCTACGTTACATTTAAAAAACGAAAGTGAAGATATGGAAGAAAATGACGTATCCTTTACAGAATTAAATCAAGCCTCTAGCTTAATTCCTACAAGCAATTTATATGACGATGAAATTACTTGTACAGACTACCATCGGAGGGAAGAAAATGTTAAATATTACCGAACTGAATACAATAAAATTAAAACCAAATACCAACAACTTTTAATCAAAACAAAAGCCTTAATTAAAACACATAAGCGCAGCAAAAATATAATAACTTCGACAAAAAAGTCAAATCAAATTAATAAAAAGAAATATGACAACCTGAAAAGATCAAATGTAAATTATTTAGTTAATGAAAATAAAACCGCTTCGTTGCACTCTAAAATTTTTTGTAAAATGCTTCTGAAAAAAACAAATATTATACAGAAGAGGAAAAACAATTGTCTCAAGCAATATTTTTCAAATCTAGCTCTGTGTACAGATTTTTAAGACAAAGATTAAATTTCCATCTCAATTTTTTGTATGAGATTGGATATCAATCTATTATTTGTCTATGGTATAAGCCCTTGCCTGTAGTTGTGCCCTGCCAGCTGCGAAAACACAATCGGGCAAATGTTAAATGTGGAAGTTTTTACCACTTTTTGAGCGGAAAAACTTCTCAATTTAACTTTTTATATTTTCCTGAAATTACCGTGCACATTTTTATATGTGCTTTCTGTTATAATTAGTCTACTGATGTTTTGACAACTAGCGGAAAAGCTGCGGCGACGTCACTATTCTGGTACAATATTGTTGCTGAATGCGTGACTATTACTTTGGTTAAACGCACACATTTAAAAAGTTAGCTAGGTTGACCAAAACACGAGCGAGAGAGAAGATGAAACCAATATGAAAATGGAAAGCGATGGAGCGATTTTGGTTGGTTCGTAGTTGGTTGGTTCCCAATTGGAGAACGGGCATAATATTCCTAAATATTGGTTAGATTATTGTGCCCTTCTCTAAAAACCAAAACTGATAATTTGAATTACCTGTTCTCTTCCCAAAAATATACTACCATCTTTTTCATTACGTTTTCTAATATTTTTGCCATGTTACTTATAAAAATTCGCCGATAACCAGATGGATCATCAGCAGCTTTTCCAGGTTTTGAAACTGGGATGACTTTGGTGATTTTCTATGATTCTGGAAAATAATGCTGATGGTAGCAAGAGCTAATTATAAAAATCCGCTCTTTGGAAGTAACTTTAAGACAAGTTAAGCTACATTATGTTATACCATAAAATCCAGAAGGTTTATTGTTTCGGGATAGTTTTAAAATATTCTTAATATGTTTAAGACGAATATACTCGTACATGTCAGGCTCATTACAAGTTTGTAAACTTTGGAACTGTATCATAGATCTTCCAACCAATATTTTATTTGTAAAATCGCCAAGGTTTGCAGCAATATTAAAATTTGATGCAAATTGCTTTGATAGCAATTCAACTTTTTCTTTGCAAGTAATATATGTACATATATTTACTGCATATAGAGGTATGTACCTATGTATCTGCTGTCTTGTAACTTTAGTGCAGCTATAAGACTCCTTTTCTTTTTTATTATATTAGCGACTCTCTAGAATTTTTTTCTACACCTTATAATTATTTACCCAATTTTTTATTTAATTTTATTTTATTTAACTGTGTTAATTCAAATTTGAAAGATGGTAGTCTGTATCGTATCCAACTTCTTGAAACAAAATTTCTTCGGGTAATCGTGTCAAGTATCTGCTTTGATAATTTTTGAGGATTGTAATGCCCGAGAATGCCGAATGCGCGGAGTAGAAGCTTGAATGCAGTCTTTCATAACATTTGTGAAGGACCATACCATAAATTATACTAGAATTTTTAACAGAGGAAAACAACAGTTGATTTAACTTAAGCAACTTCTGCTTAATAAGTTTTTGGTATTGTAACCAATTGGTCGCTTTCAGATAAAGGTTGCTTTCATCTTGTAGGTACATAGATATCTTCGTAATAATATAATTTTCCCGTAGGCGGGTTAATTAAACGGTTTTATTTAGCTCACCCCGTTTGTTTTATTCTTGGGTCAAATTTAGTAATTCAAATTTCACCCTCTTCCTGTCGACCGATTAATCTGAAATTTTGTATACACTTTGGATTTTGGTGACAATACAATTATGTTTATTCATTATTTTATTAATCCCATCAATATGGGTATCAAATGAAAGTGCTCAAGTGCTCAACCAGTAGAATACAATGTACTATATAAATAAAATTAAAATCCAAGATGGCGGCCTCTACAAAATGGCGGATAACTTAGGTTTTATACAAGTAGAATACAATTTACTATGCAAAATTGAAATCTAAGATGGCCGCCGCTACCGTTTAAATGTCGATTACTCGTGGGAACAAAATGGTAAAAAAAATCTAAGATGGCCGCCGCTACCGTTTAAATATATAATTTTTAGACAGTCTATACATTAAAACTGAAATCTAGGTATCTAATTATTTTTTAGTCTTTGGAAGGATTAGGTATGTATTGAGGAGTTAGACTCCAACAAATTGACAGGAAAGAAAACTAGTAAAAATGAGGCACTAAATAGAATGAAAAATATTAGATGAAATAAAAACTCCAACAAATTGACAGGAAAGAAAACTAGTAAAAATGAGGCACTAAATAGAATGAAAAATATTAGATGAAATAAAAACTAAAAACTAGAAAATAAAAAAATAGGTAAAAAAACTTTTTAAGTTAAACGGTTTTATGTTAAACATACATTGCAATGTTTAAGAAAAATGTACTAAAAACCAAAAAATAAAATAGATACAGTCGTGGGAATTATAAACATATGCATAGACTAGACTAAAATATAAAACCGTGGGGCACGTCAATTGTCTACAAATTATCGACTTAATGTGCGATAGAAGAATCGTTTAATTCGTCGTTAGGCAGTTGGCCCGCAGACGGTGAGGAATTTGTAGACAATTGACGTGCCCCACGGTTTTATATTTTAGTCTAGTCTATGCATATGTTTATAATTCCCACGACTGTATCTATTTTATTTTTTGGTTTTTAGTACATTTTTCTTAAACATTGCAATGTATGTTTAACATAAAACCGTTTAACTTAAAAAGTTTTTTTACCTATTTTTTTTTAATATATCTTTTCGTAATTGGTTTTTAGTATAATTGTTGGATGAGCCCCCTGGGAAATACGCACAAATAATTTTTATTGACTCAT
Source organism: Machimus atricapillus (assembly GCA_933228815.1). Lineage (NCBI taxonomy): Eukaryota > Metazoa > Arthropoda > Insecta > Diptera > Asilidae > Machimus > Machimus atricapillus. The sequence goes on from OW121784.1 coordinate 34,141,768, forward strand.
CCATGATTTCCAAACCTACCACTTCAATACCCTTGCACTTCAATGTTGTCATTTATTTGACTTTAAATTTTTTATTTGCGACAATTGCAACTCCTCCAGGTCTAGATTATTCCCTATAAAGTCTACAGCAATTGTAATTGCCGTTATAAAATTTTAAATTGGGCTTTATGCCGGTTTTTGTAGTTAAAGCTACATGTTTGAACTATTCTACAGTTTTGGATATAATTTCTCTAGCGTTTATTAGTAGGTATTTCTTAAGACTATGTATGTCGGGCCATGTGTAGGTCTCCGAGGCTGGCTACAAACGATAAAATGAGAATGATACACTGAGAAAATTTTATATATAGCCTTACTGGCAATAAAATGGTCATCAAATCAATAATTTTTGCAATATAGTAAAATATTGTATAGTAGTTTCGGCATCCCTGAAATATGTATGTATATGAAAGAAGAATGTTGTACAATTTTTGCATCCATAAAGTAGTGGGAGAATATAGTCTTTCGAACTTTAGTGGGTGTTTCTGAACAGGGCTATGCCAAATGATTCTACATGGTTTCCTGATCAACCTTTTTTTGGAGACCCGCAAGCAGAAATCGGTGCTTCAACCCCGAAAATGGCAATGATAAGTTTTTTCAGAAACATCATAAGATGTAGACAAAATGCAATATGTTACAAATCGTTATCAGCCGATTTTCAAACGGTTGTGTGCATCAGGACATTTGAAAGAACGGAAATTCATCGAGGATATTTTATAACATATAGAAACTTTAACAAAACTATATCTACTAGAGTATGTGCATATTCCACCTCTCGTACACTTTGGCCACAGACAAATAACCCAGATGTCCAGCGGCAATGCTGAAAAGTGATGCACACAAAAATGAGCTCTAGCGGCCGGAGCTTTGGCTCTAGCGGCTCCGGCAACGCATTCGCCGCCGCTACAGCGCAGCAACGCACTTCCTAGCGGCAATCAGCTAGCTAACGACGCATTCGAGATGGGGTGCGATGAAATGTGTATGAGAACGCCGCGCCGCCGCTACAAGCAGTGAGCCAGGCGCAGGCTGCCAGGCTCAGTGGAAATTCTAGGAAAGGTACTTCGATGCCGTGATTGCGATTTCTGTTTATTTCATAATCTTCTGAATTGAGATTGAGCTATTTTCGCTGGTATTTTAAAAATTGGAATTGTTTTTGCTAGTTCAATATAACAATATTGTTTCTAGATAAAATGCTTACGAATATTACAAAATTGACTTAACGATTTTGGTTATTTTTAATTTTTAGTATACTTATTCATTTGCGATTTTTCTACTGCTGAATTTAAATTCTTAAAAATTATTGTAAGTAGATCAGTGTAATGCTGTAAAAAAAGTATATAGTCTAAATCTAAATTAATAAAATTCTTTTTGAAACATTTTGAAAAGGGATGAGAATAGCCAAGATATTTTACAGTTTCGACCAAAACGTCATTATTTGATAGTGATAGAAATTATGTATTCGTAACTGTCATCAGTATCAGCATCAAAAGTACTATTATAAGATTCCAAAGGAGGACCATTTCCATAATCCCTTAGAAATAAAGTAAGAAAAGTATTTGTTTTGACTATTTGTTTCCAATAAAACTACTATTAAGATGAAGACTACAAATTAATGTTGCCTTAAAAACAGAAACAATTCCGGACAATTAATTCTCTAATGCCTTCATCCAATTATCATATTTCTCCGTCCCTTGCTTTGGACAACGGAAAAATCGTCTTCCCGGAAACAAATCAGTAACCCTTGTTTGACAGCAGGGAGTTACACATTTTGCCTTTTCCCACGGCATTTTATTTGATATTTAAATAATCTAAAATCAAGTGCTTCAATGCCAATAATACAAAAACAAGTAACAAAAATCAAAGTAGAAAAATAAAAAAATAGCGTCAGAATGAAAATCCCAAGCAAACCGACCGTGTACGAAAGAATCATATGAATTCTTTCTCTCCCCTCCCCACACAACCCACAACCAGTAGTCGTGCGTGCGTTGATAAAATTGAGAACGCGGCGCTTTGCCTCTGAGAGAACTTGAACTGCTTGCCGCATGATACATGAACGTTGCGTTGTTGTGCATCGCAGCTGGCAAAGTTCAAAAAGCTCTTCTGTAGTTTATTTCATTTCATACATCACGGTCGCTCGTAAGCATTGGACATCTGTATTGTCTGTGCTTTGGCTATCTACGAATATTTTGTTTCGAGCCTTCCAATTGCATGTTGTGAAAACTGCGGCTTACCTCATTTCTCGAATTAGTGTTTTATACATATTTCCGCGTCTGAATACGAATTGTAAGAGAAAGCTTAATGTAGCATACAATAATTGTGTCCATTTTGTTTTCTAGCTCCGACAGTATGGTCATTAATACTACTCTTCTTGGTTTATCGATCGACTCACGTTTACTCCGACAGCGCTTAATTTTTCTTCACAAACTTATTTATAAAAGAAGGCCGCAATGATTACAAAATGACCGGTTCTGGAATAGTCTTCCGGTGACCTTGCAACGCACAGGTTCTTCACAGCGTTTCAGCGAGGCGTTAATAATTCATTTGACCTCAATTTCCTAAGCCACTTATTTGTTCCTCTTTGCTAACGTACGTTTACGGTCCTTCTTTCCTCTTCTACCCATCGCTTTCTTATTTTCGTTTGTATGTATTTCCTCCTTTTGTTTTTGTTTGCTTTATTCTTTCTTTCCTTTTCGTTTTCTTCGTTGTTTTCTTTTGATTATTTTCGTTAATTTTCTCTTATATTTTATCATTAATTTTAATTTTTATAGTGTCCTTTTTTTGTTTTAAGTGTTCCATAGCAAAACAGCGATATTTACCTACAGTTTCGTCATGTACGTCCATCCGTCTGTTCGAATGTCACAGTCGAAAAAGTAGAAAATCATACCAGCTACAAGGATATGGAGGTATTAAGATTTTTGAAAAAACAAATTTAATGCTCCGTCCCCTACGTGCAAAGTGTGCATGAATAAAAAACTTTACCTACCCCCGCCGAGTGGGTTATTGTTGAAAAGGAAATTTAATATGTATCAATATGAGGTTTCTAAAACCGTTTTTTAAAATTATGCCCCGTTTTTGAAATGTTTGACTCCAAAGTGGCGATTTTCGATTAGATTTGTTTCGGCCCAAGATATCACCCTGAATACAATTTCAGAAAAATTTGAAGAAATCCAGCATACTAGCACCTGGATTGAAATTACTTTTAAAAATAACACGACTTACTTGAATCAAGTTCAATAAAATTAATTCTTGTTCTTATAGTTTTTCAGTAGTATATATGTAGGTACAAAAGATTGTTTATCTTATTAGATACTCGTACATTACCGCAATAAATTATTTGAATTTGATTTGGTTTGAATGTGTAATCATAAAACAACATTCTACTAATAAATTCTATTTTAACATAAGAAATTACGGTTACTCTAAAACCAAATTGATTTGAATTTGTTGTCTATATTAAATCGAGTCTGATTTAGGCCTAAACAGAATACCCTCCACTTTTGGGTATTACAGTTGAAGTTGTTATTTCTTGTTTATTGTTTTTTTTTAAATTTACACAATTATTTCCTAAAATAATCGAAAGCACCGTCTAGTCTAGACCCTTTCACGCTTAAATGGAGGCCAAAATTACAATGCCTAAAGCAGTGCTCAACAATCAATCCGAACTGAATAAATCAATACTTGCCGACTCTTGGAAAAAGCTTTGCAGCCGTTGATTAACATTCATATTGTCCTTAACACGAATTAGTAGATAAATTCTCCGCAGCTTAAATGTCTTCAATAACTTGTGTATCAGAACTTTTCCAATAAATCCAGTTCCGCCTGTGATTAGAATCGTCGAATTCTGATAGAAGTCGCAGATGGGTGTCGTCGAATGATTTTCACTTGCTTGATCCATGCCGTCCACTTTCTACCAAAGAGGAAAGAGGTGAGGAGGCACAGAAGACCGAACATAAAAATATTACTCCCCCAAAATTAACATAAATTAATGGGAGCGGGCGCACAGTTCACATTATATTTATCCTTTCACTTACTAACATATCAGCAGTAGTCTTCATGCTGGCAGGAAGGTTTTCCGGCGATGTTTGCATAACAAATCAAACACCGAAAACCGGTTAAGTTGCAACGATGATCACCTGACCGCAAGGTGCAAGAGAAATTAAATAGAAATCAGACCGAGAAATGGATAAGGCACGAACTCCGACGCTAATCGCGTGTAGTAGGAAACTAACATACTCGTATGAAAGCGAAACTTCCTTAAAGAGTTACTGACTATCGTGGGAAGCGAACAATGACGATGGTAATTATGCCCGATCAATACTTAAAATTTTCAGTTCCCCTTCATAATATGCAGCAAAGCCACTTTTCCAGCATTAATTTTTAATAGTCCAAGGAGCAGCAACAGTTGAATTCCCAAAGCAGGTCTTAAAGCAGTGAATACTTCAAAAACATCGTAAAGTTACCCCACCGGCCTAACCTTTCATTCTACGAATTCGTTTTTCCGACTATTGTGAATTTATAAGCTAATGTGTCTTTGATAAGAAAATCTGCGGTTCAAGACCAGTAAATTGTCTTTATCATCGGCATCAACCTGGAAACAAAGTTTTTGTCATTGCTCCTTCAATGAAATATTCCTGAAGTGTGGTTTTGGAGAAATTCCGCTTTCTTGAACTTAAGAAAAGCTTCTTCGAAAAAGTTTTGTAATAACAAGAGTCATAAATTTGTTAGCATACAAATAGTCATGGCTATGTGTAGAGCTCGAAAGCTTGAATAGTTCTTAATGGAGACATTTCTTAAGGTAGAAATATATTTATCTATAGTTACGAAAAATATATTGTATGTATATATGTACATACATATGGGCGAACATATATGTATATGAGCCGTTGAGAATCGTAATGGCGTCACTCACTAATTTTTCAAAAATTGACTTAAGAGTACAATCATATCATTTACCCATAACCCTCTTATTAAGATACGATTTTCATATAAAAAGTTGACACGCTACTATGATTCTCAACGACTCATTAATTCATATATTTGCAACCAAACTACAGCAAAGTTAAGCGTCCTGAAATAAAATGCCCCACTACGAATTGTTCTTCTATTATTCTTTATTGAAATTTTAATTTGTTTTCACCCATAAGCGGCTTAAAGGTTTTAATAACACCCCAAACTGCATCTTAAAAAAACTGCTCATACATTAACATATAATAATTGAAATTTTCGAATGGGGCAGAGAAGGGACTAGACAAAGATTTAAGAAATGCAATTTGTGAAAACATTCAATCTAAGACTTTTGCTAGTTTTAGTCCTTTAACTTCATTGTTTCAATATTCAACATCAATATTATTTAACTGATACTATAATATTTCTTCGGGAAATGTGTTGAGAAAGGGGTGTTCGCCTTCTTATAGAGCAACTATTATTTACATATGTACGTACCATTAACGCATTCAATTACACCTGGCATTCTGTAATGCTCCAAGAAATGCTTTTTCATTTTTTATTTCTCTCGATCGATAATTTTAAAACAAATCCATATTGAGCATAAAACTTCTTTCAATACGAAGTATAGCGTCAAATATGCCATGCCAACTTTAAATTCTCAAATGAAAATCGATTTACGTACTGAAAAATTATAATTGTTAATAGCTAAATAGCAAGGTTTATCAAATTGGAAAACTTTCTGTTCACGTTCGTGTGGCACAGTATATTTTTTATGGCATGAATAGCTAAACTTGGAAGAAAAAAGGTTGATGTACCTATATAAAATTGGAAATTATTTCTAAAAAACGACAGCTTATTGGAAATACCTGCTAACTGCTTACATTTGATACGGGTTCCTTTAGTATTTGTTTGAAAAGAACTTTTTTCGAGGTATCGACTTTCCTGTATTTCAAAGAAGTGGCAATATCTCAAAAACCTGAAGTTTTTTACTTATGGCAAATTCGGCTTATTGGTACAGTCATGAGTTGACTCCTCATCCGTTTTTGTTTGGACACTGGATTTTCACATTTTGGTCACCACCGCATAGTTTCAGATCCCCTTGTGCAATGTGGTAGTATGATGCAGCATTAGTTTTTCTCGTAATTTATATTGTAATTAAACCAATTATTTAAATTCAACATTGTATAATGTTAACTACCACAAATTACATTCAAGACCATTTTCTTGAAATATGAAAACAAATTGATATTTTCAAAAATATTTATTGAAATTGAATTTTTTAAACACTTACTACAAAATTCTGTTATTAATAACCTAACTAACTTCATTTAGCAATTATATTCAAAACTTTAGGCTTGATACTTCTAATATTTTTAACATGATTTAAGGAAGAAATAAATATTTCATTGATTTATATCTTGAAGCCCTGATGAGTATTTCTAAGATCTATAATTGAATTGTGCTAAGAATCATATGTATCAAGGCAATTAATTGAAGCCATAAGTTTGCACAATCAACAATTATAAAAGTCTGCTGCCCTCAGTTTTGAAAGCAGTCAGTACAAATTTTCGAGATGGCATCACTTCGTGTACTTTTCGCTAGCTTTGTATTTTGCGCAGTTGTGGTTTCAACTTTCTGTCAGGTACTTTTAAAAATTAGTCTAGTGTGAAAGCCTGAAAAATAACCAAATTTTTTGATTTGTTTGTACATGTTTATTGAGCTTTTCGTACACTGTTAAAAACTAGTTAGCATCAAAATTGTCATCTTAATATATTTTGGTTTCTTTCGGCCAGTTGTTTTGTTCTTTTTCTACAACCTATTTGCGAATAACTCAAATCATAAAAACCTTGTAAATTTCTTCTAATAATATGGATGTGAACAGTGAAATATTATATCCAACCATTATTTACCGTGTTACATGTCATTAACATACATAGTTAAATAGATTGAGAACAATTAGCACCTTAAGGAGGAGAACCTCCGGAACGTCAATTTTAAAAGATACAAAACGCATGGATGATAAGTCCACATCATTTTTCAACAGACGTTGCATTTATAGTCCTCCTAGTTGACCTATACCGGCGTTGCCCGGCCACAGCTATCCCTATAATAAAACTAAACTTTAATAAAAGTAGGTACGTTACAGATTTAAAATTTGTCTCTCAAAAGGTTAAATACGACATGCTCATAAAAGATTCACCATGAACATATCACTACTTAGCATTTCCCCTTCTCTCTCTTCTTTCTTCACCCCCTCCCCCTTTCCAATTGCAATAAAACTACATATATGTCATTTGTGAAATGTTTCGTAATATGCCCATAGAATTTCATCTCAATTGGATAATTATACATTCCTTAATTAAACAGATACTTTCGCTTTATATAGATGCAATATTTTGTAAATTTTTAAAAACTCTTGTTTATGAAATCAACTAGGTAACTCGAAAACTCCCAGGTACCAAAGTTATGTAGAAATCGAGCTTACTTCAAAATTTGAAAGTGCGCCATCTCAAATTTGTAAATTCTTACAGTTTAAAAAAGTCTAGGTATACTAAATACGCGCGTATTCGAGAGCAACGTCGTGTTTGCAGAAAAAATGTGATTTTTCTTCTACATTTCCAAATACCTAATACCTACTACTTAGGTACATATATGTACATATATGTACATATATTATAAAAATCAGTTTCTTCTGCTTTGCGTATTAAATAATTCTGTAAACTTCATTCGAAATGTAAGTAAATATAAGAAAAACACATTTGCAAAAAACGAAATTGCTTTAGAAGAAAGTTTGACAAAAGCTTTATATTCTTGTTTGCGATTACATAATATACGCTTTTCTTATCTCGTTACTTTTATTCTTATTACTGTAAGGCCGAAAATGATTCGGTAAATTGGAGGGAATGCCCCGTAATTGAGAGCGAGCTGAACATCTTTACAACTCAAAAAGTTTCTTCGGTTGTATTTTTGATTTCTCCGCGAATTCTTGTCTCACTCGCATTAAGGCCTGCGCCCATACGATCCAGCGGTCTGCGTTCATGCATCAAGCTTTAAGCTGTTGATGGATCTCGATGCCTGCCGCTGCATGGCAATTCAGAGGTTCGCCCATAAGATCCGTCATCTCACAATGCCACAAATTGTCAATAGTCACAGCACAGCTACAGCACAGCCACAGCACAGCGCAGGAATTTTATTAAAGGAGCAATTTTGAAAATTAAAAGGATAAAAATGGATCTTACTATATTAATTAAATTTCTTTTAATAGGAATTCTGCTATTAGGTGCGTCCAATGTTTCAGGTACACTTTGCCGGGATGTAAACAGTCAGCTGTGAATGCACAACTTTGAACTTGCAAGTTTGAAAGTCCACCCTAGGTTCAAACCGGCTGATGCGTCCCGATGCATGAAAATATTGAGAAATGTTCAATATTTCCATGCGTCGATGCATCGCCATGCATCGCTTATGGGCGAAGCTCCATAAGAAAGCATGGATTTCAATATTTACGTGCAGCAACAGCTTAAAGCTCGATGCATGAACGCAGGCCGCTGGATCGTATGGGCCCAGGCCTTTACGTTTAAATCATTTGATCTGCACGATAACCAGTCGGGAGCAATGTCGCGAACGAAAGTGCTATCGGCTGTGATAAATCTTAGTTTAATTAGTGCTGCAATTTGCCAATATGTTGTGCCGAAGGCTCATTTCGAAGTTTACTATCCAAAAGGATTAGAAGTTTCAATTCCGGCAGAACCAGGAGTTACACTTTTCGCATTTCATGGAAAATTAAACGAAGAAATGGAGGGTTTGGAGGCGGGAATGTGGGCTCGTGATATAGTAACACCTAAAAATGGACGTTTCACATTCCGGGATAAAAATGCAGCATTGAAAATTGGCGACACAATTTACTACTGGACATATGCGATATATGAAGGTCTTGGCTATAGAGAAGATAATGGAGTTTTTACGGTTGAAAAATATTCTAATTACAATGAGTCTCTGCCAACAAGAACACCACCAACAAGAACCTCACCACCTCAGATGCCAGGAAGAACATCACCACCTCAGAAGCCTTGTGAAGAATCAATTAGTACAAAGAATGGATCACCTGTGCAATGCTCAGGAGAACTAATGTTTGAGGAAACATTTGATGGAATGTCTGTTGACGAGAATAAGTGGAAGCAGGAACGCCGGTTCAGCACCAACCCTGATTATGAATTTGTCGCTTATTTGAATAGTAACGACGTCTTATATGTGGGAAATGGACTGTTAAACATTAAACCAGTTGCGACAACAACTATTTACGGCCCAGGTCTACGTAACCGAGAACTGGATTTCGGAGTACACTGCACCGGCGAGCTGGGAACATCAGAGTGTCTCCACAAAGCAAACTCTTATGATATTCTTCACCCTGTCATTTCCGGACAAATCAGCACGAAAGGAAGGTTCAATTTTAAATACGGGAGGGTTCAGATTCGAGCTAAGCTCCCCAGTGCTGAGTGGGTGGTCCCACAAATTTTTCTTAACCCTATTGAAGCTAATTATGGAAAGAATGACTACAATTCCGGGCAAATGCGGGTTGCTTACACTTTAGGCACTAAAACCTGTGAATTACACGGTGGAGTGTTGTTGCACTCAATGGAGCCTTTCCGTTCATTAAAAGTTTGCAAAATGATATGCCCGGAGAATAAGAATTGGTCCAATGATTTTCACGAATACACCCTAGAGTGGAGGGATGACAATATAAAAGTAGATGTTGATGGAGTTACATATTGTGATATCAAACCTGGAGCTGGTTTCCACGAGCTTCGCGTAGACGGAAAATCTCTTCCAAATACTAATTTCTTGAGCAGCGGTTCCCGTTTAGCACCCTTCGATCGCGAATTTTACATAACACTCGGCTATAGTGTTGGGGGTCATAATGATTTTTTGGATTCTGAAACTTTGTGGCCCACAAGTAAACCATGGGTAAATTCTTATCCGAGATCAATGAGTCAGTTCTGGAAAGAATTTGAGCAAAAACATGACTGGCTTTCAAATGGTGGAACTTTCCAAGTGGACTACATTCGGGTGTATTCCGTTTAGTATCTGCCCGTCATTAATTTCAGGAAGAATAAAATTATTAACAGCCGACGCAAAAAGACGAGTGCATAGTTTTTCGTTCCGGCTTTTGTGCTATTTTAGTTTTTCGTCCTTCTTGTAGATAAAAAAGCAACGCTCATTGCAGTTTTCCATAAATAAAATTTGCTAAACTGCATTAAGATCAGTTTGACTCAAATTGTATCACATATTTAACACACCAGCTTATTGTATTTTCGTCTTCATTTACATGCAGTTCTCTTATCTAAAACGAAGTAACATTTAAATGAACTTTATTCTAAGAAATGTTAAATACGAAAAGTATCTGAATTGTATGTAGGTACATATGTTTGTAGCGAGACCGTAAATCCTACAGATAAGAGTAGCCGTGATTCGAGTTTAGTTTAGTTACGTATTGATATACGTACATTACATATGTATATTGATATTGAGTTCTTATCATTTTCCTGTAAAACAACATTCACACAATAAAGATGAAATGTATAATAATCGAATTAACCCAATTGCTTAGTTTTGTTGTAGTCATTTAATTTCATTGCTTTCTTTTGAACATAATAATATAACGTGTGATTAACAGAATAAAATTGTATTTACATTTTGTGTACCATGGAGAATAAACATGTTGTGGGCTTCGAAATAACTTTCGCAAAACATGTGAGGAGTACCTATCTATTCACATTGGCCTAATCAAACTTTATATATGCCGAAAAAAAACCACAATAGTAATTATTTGCATGTCAGGTGTTTTTTTTGTCAATAAAATTATGTTTGCTGGAGATACTACTTATTAGTGCCTATACAGGAAATTTTTTAAAGTATTTTTATTAACAAATTAACAAACAGGGATTGAATTCTTTCTTATCAATAATAAAAATAAATAAGAAATAAAATAAAATACAGGCTATTTTCAGTTAAATTGGACCTGGTGATATAGAATTATGTATATTATGTATTCTAATTTTTTACTTAATAGAAGGGAGCGATAGAGCTTTAAAATCTTTTGTGAATATGAATATGTATGTGTGTATATGTTATGAGCAATGTGGTTAACGTGAGCATGAGTAGAATATTGAATTTTGTGGGTAATGTACTTATAGGTCGTACAGGTCATTACGAAAGTCAGTTCGTTACCTAAAGGTGCTTTTACGCGACATTGTCAGATGACATGTCAGATAAGCCTTCGAATTTGACATGTCATTTAGTGTAGATGCTTTAAAAGTTGTCAGCTGACAGGTCTGAAATTTGTGATTAGAACCGGGGCTATTCGTTCTGACAAGTCAGATGGCATTTTCATATTCAGGCGCATTGATATCGGAAAAGGTAACTGATGGAAGTTTTTATATATATTATGTAAAGGCGAAAGAAATTTCTTTAATAAAAACATTTTAATTTAACATTTTAATTAAAAAAATTTCAATTTAACATTCAAGTCAGATGACTTTGCTTCATAGGTGTAAGCGCGAAAATTATTTCAAAGTGATAAATGTGAGTCAGTTGACAAATTTGACAAATCTGAAACCGACTTGTCATCTGACATTGTCAGATAGTGTAAAAGTACCTTAAGAACCTAAACTGTGCACTTTCACCGGCAGACGTATACACGTATTTTTGGGAGAATACTTATCATATTTTTAAAATGTACACTCCACAAAATGCGTAACATATGTACATATATGTATGTACATTAAAAGTATGAATATATTACTCACAATTGGTATAAAATACATTTAACATATTCTTTGTCTTTGTCTTCGAATAACTAAATAATTATATTAAATTATACATATTAATACCAGATCTGCGACTAATATCCTTTTCCTTTTTTTTTTTGTTTTGGGTTGATGGCGTAAGAATCTAGAAAATATTTATTGATAGGTACAATAACAAATCAAAAATGGCTCAGTCAAAAGCTGGTCGCGTTGAGATGAAATACCGCACATGCACATGTAGAACGAGGAAAACTTGCGATTGCTATAATTATAAAAGAAGATAAAATGCTTGTTTAATAATTCACAGCTCACCTTTACGGATCAATGGGGAAAGCGCGGTAATAGTATTTTGGCAGGAACGAAACATTCTTATGGAGCAGTAGGATGTAAAGGACCTAATGACGCTCTAATGGATATATTTGCCTTTGTTCAAGTAAGTTTGATAATAATGTTGGCCTATTATTTAACTAACGTCTTTTTCTTAGATGCAGGCCCAAAAAATGTCTGAGTGCAATCGTAAATAATAGGAACAATAATATATATACATACATATACATATTGGAAATAATATACATATATATGGAAAAATGAGTAAACTTAAAACATGAAACAATATTGTTTTTTATTTAATAAACACAACATTGTGGCATATATGTACATATTTTGAACTTATTATCATGATCCCCATATTGCTACCATATAAGCGAGCGGGGACCTACCGACCACGGTGAGCTAAGTGGCTAAACTAAATGATTTTTTATGTATTTTTGGTCGCTGAATCCGAATATGAAATTTATTTTGCTCTAAAATAACAGCGTCATTGAGAAAAATCACAGACTGTATAACTATCAGACTATTCATGTGGCTGAAATCGAGAAAAATTTTCAAGTCCCAAAGATGCAAACATTGGCTTGTGCTTTCCAATGAGACTTCCACGCACAAGCAATCGGCGAACAGCGCGCTTCAGTCGCAGAGCCTGGGCTGTGGAATTGGAATTTGGAAAGGTTCCTTTTCCTTTCCCTTTTATCCCTTGCACTAGGTCGGGGCTTGTTGGGCTGCGCTGAGGTGAAACGTGAGGGGGATTCATTTGAATTTTTCTAGGAATCCTCTGAGTCGCGTGCTCTGCTCAACTCAATGAATGAAATCTTTAAGGGATTTTTGGTGGCTAGGTGTTTTTGACTAATTTTAAACAATTATTTAAAAAAAATAACTTTTAGGAATCGTTTTGGATACTTTTATCTGAAACCATTTTCAAAGAGGATTCTTCTTCCTAGCGTTTATTTTCACTTCAAGATTCAACCAAGATCTCATTGAAAACTTTTTTGCACTTATCAGAGCTAAAAATGGTAACAATAGAAATCCGTCTGCAATATTTAACATATCGGTAGCTAGGCTTACGTCTGCAAAAATTACCAAAATGAAATGCAGTGGAAAAAATTGTGAGGATGATGACGATATGCTCTTAGATGTGAATACAAACAAATGTTGTGTGTTCAATCGAAAATGATCTAGTCAGTGAAATTGGACATTTTGAAATAATACCTCTAAATGAAAAAATGAGAAGGTCATTATACTAGAGAAATTGATTGAGGCAAATCTGGATAGATATTTACAACAAAAATAGAGTTTCCGATGCAACGAAGCTATACTTTTTAGGTTATGCTATTTTCAAAACATCAAAAAAAAATTAAATTGTGAAGTTTGTAAGCAAAATATGGTGAAGCATTCTTCAGAAAAACTTGAATTACCTTCAGAATTCATGATTATAAGTAAAGATTATGGAAGTAAAACTCTTACTTGTGCACTTCAGCCACCACAGATTATTTTTTTGATATATGTAAACGGTTTTTCAATGTACATATATGAACAAATTTTTGAGAAATATTTACATATCTCAAATATAAAAAAACAATTACATATTGACAAATGCATAGAGGACTAAAAAAGATTTCCCCGAGTGGTTTCAGGAACACGATGCTTGGTATCAACATAAAATACAGATATTCAACTTTATAATCTTAGTTCTTTTAAGGAAAAACTGTACGTGGTTGGCCAAAAGTAAATCTGTGAACTCCGCAAATTCAAAATATTGTATTCTTAAGCAATAAAAGTTAAAATTAAAAGATATTCGATTGAACTCACATAAACATTCTACACATTCTCACATAAACATTCTACGACGACTTTAAATATAATTTAAGGTTTTCAGACTCCCTTTAGAAGTTTAACTTATTTTATTCCTTTGTATAGAAATCTGTTTCACCACAATGCACGAATTTTTGCAGATATAATTTTAAACATATATATTCTTTAAGCTGATAAAAATCTATATTAATTGAATTAACCCTTTGCAAACTTACATCCAAAACGATTCCTAAAAGTTTTTTTTTTAAATATGTAATTGTTTAAAATTAGTCAAAAACACCTAGCCAACAAAAATCCCTTGAAGATTTCATTCATTGAGTTGAGCAGAGCACGCAACTCAGAGGATTCCTAGAAAAATTCAAATGAATCTCCCTCACGTTTCACCTCAGCGCAACCCCACAAGCTCCAACGACGGGCAAGGGATAAAAGGGAAAGGAAAAGGAACCTTTCCAAATTCCAATTCCACAGCACAGGCTCTGCGACTGCAGCGCGCTGTTCGCCGATTGCTTGTGCGTGGAAGTCTCATTGGAAAGCACAACCCAATGTTTGCATCTTTGGGACTTGAAAATTTTTCTCGATTTCAGCCACATGAATAGTCTGTGGAAAAATGCACTTTTCATGAAAATCACGAAGTACTGATTATTCAGTTTTTTTGTGTTCAACTCGATGTAACTTTTACTGTATTTGCTCTGATGAAATTTTTACAGCGTATTCTCGAAATGGTTTGAAAGAAAACAAGAGGTCAAACGTGCAAAAAAATTTATTACAACCCGAGATATGAATTTTTAAACATTACAAGTACGAAGTTGCGAATGATTGACTTCAAATTGAAATGTTGAGCGACGAAGTTTTGTAATTCGAATTTTAAACTATACAGAACTAAAATATAAGGTACAAAGAAGTTTTTGGCAAAGTTTGAGTATAAAATATCAACTAGGGAAAAAATGGCAAGAGTTTTAAAATTGAAGTACCGAGCGCGCGCTCGCCGCAAGCGCGGCGTAGCAGCCGCCACGCGCGCCGCGCCGGCCGGCGGTGTGGCTCGTCGCACGCGAAGGTATTTATAATTAAAATTAAGATATAAAATTGCTTTAACCCAGTTTATTTACATTTTCAAAACACACACTATCATCTAAATTTTAATAGAATAGATTCAATAGCTTCTCTTATTATTCCAGCAGATTTATGAATAATGTTTTCAGATTTGACTTCACTGCCTTGACACTTACGTTCTTCAAATTCTTGTTTTACTTTGATTAACTTATGCAATATAAACGAGATCGGAATAGCTGCAGAACTTACTAAATCGAGCTAACCATTATAAGAATAAAACCGTAATTTTATCTTCTTCGATTCCATACATTTTAATTTGATGAACGACGATTTTATGTGCATACTGACATCCTCGGGTTGATTACTTTTTAAAAGAACTATTTCCTTTTTGAAAATATTTACCATTTCAGGAAACATAATTACTTCTCCAGAATTCAAATCATCTTCATATTTACCTATGATTTTGTCCACTATTGTTTGGTAATTAATTTTGCTCGGTATATGAGATGAAATTGTTCCAGTTATATTTTCAGTTTGCTTCGACACGAAGTATATCTGATAAACAGCTCAAATGATACCGAGCTTTTTTTCGAATAAATTTCCATTTGTGGAAAGTAAAGTAACTATATTGCTATCATTTTTAAGCGCAGCGTGATATTTTATTTTTTCTTGAACTCGTACACAATTTTTTCCGGAAACTAAAGTTAATTTTTTATTGTTCTTTTTGTCTTCACCCTTTTCACAGAAAAAACATAATTTTTCCCAATCAAACGAATCATTTACCGCACGTACTTTTTTTGACGAGGATAATTCAACGTTTTCCTTCTTCCGTTTTTTATTATTGTTATTCATGTTATTTTTTTACTCACGAATAAAACGAATTGATAACGATAAACCTACTGTTGATCACTAATAATGAACAAAATTCTGCTACAAAAGCATGCATTGACAAGCTACGCAATAAACAAGTCAAAACAAGCAGCGCGCGCTCGGTACTTCAATTTTAAAACTCTTGCCATTTTTTCCCTAGTTGATATTTTATACTCAAACTTTGCCAAAAACTTCTTTGTACTTTATATTTTAGTTCTGTATAGTTTAAAATTAGAATTTCAAAACTTCGTCGCTCAACATTTCAATTTCGCAACTTCGTAGGTACTTGTAATGTTTAAAAATTCATATCTCCGGTTCTAATTAATTTTTTTGCACGTTTGACCTCTTGTTTTCTTTAAAACCATTTCGAGAATACGCTGTGAAAATTTCATCAGAAAAGAGCAAATACAGTAAAGTTACATCGAGTTGAACACAGAAAAACTGAATAATCATTACTTCGCGATTTTCATGAAAAGTGCATTTTTCTCAATGACGCTGTTATTTTAGAGCAAAATAAATTGCATATTCGGATTCAGCGACCAAAAATACATAAAAAAATCATTTAGTTTAGCCACTTAGCTCACCGTGGTCGGTAGGTCCCCTTTTTAAGCGACTTTTCGGCAACCTCCCGCTCGCCTATTAAGCATGGCTGTTGGATATCTGGGTATTATCAAAGAAAAACTAAGCGTAAAGAATTGATTCATGTTGAACAAAAATTTGAATTTAAAATTTCTGGCCATCCATTTTTCGTTCTTGATTCATTGAGTTCTTATAAAAATAAAAAAAGAAAATGTGTGGCTTCGCGATCTTAGCACCTCATTGGTGGAATTTTAAAAAACCATTTATATCATACTAATATTATAAAGAGGAAAGATTTGTATTTTTGTGTGTATGTTTGTAATGAATAAACTCAAAAAGTACTGTGTCGATTTAAAAAATTCTTTCACCATTAGAAAGCTACATTCACCCTGAGTAACATAGGCTATATTTATTGCTAGAAAAGATTAGGGATCCTTACTAAAACTTTAGTAACGTAACCCAAGGTGTAAAAAAAATGCCGACTACTTCGATTAGATTATAACACTTTGAATGCAAAAAATTTAAGTCAAAGTTTACTGAGATCATTTTACGAGAGAATTTTAAAATACGGAATTTCAAGGAGGAGTTGAGGGGGTGTCCGTGGGAGAAGATGAAGGAGAAATTGAAGGGGTGCCCGTGGGAGAAGATGAAGGAGAAGTTGAGGGGGTGTCCGTGGGAGAAGATGAAGGAGGAGTTGAGGGGGTGTCCGTGGGAGAAGATGAAGGAGGTGTTGAGGGGGTGTCCGTGGGAGCCCGCGTGCGAAGCCGGGGCGGGTTGCTAGTCATATATATATAAAGGTCAGGACAAAACACAAAAATTTAACGAAAAACAAAGATTTAACTAAATATATTACACTAAAAAGAATCAAATAAAAAAAACTTTAAAACAAATATAACCGACTCCAAAAAATCCCGAGCCCTAAAAAGTATAAAATATAAAACTTTTTTTTATATCTAACTTTATAAAAAATATTTTAATCCTTTACAATATTTAACCGGGTGTTAACGGAGTTCAATGTGTTTGGCACATCTTATGTTATTATATTAATTTTCCAAGCACAAATTTTTTGCAATAAGACAAGAAGAAAGAATGCAATGATCCTAATTTTCTAATCTATTCGAACAAATATTGAAAAGAGTCTTAATTATATGTATTTTCATGATGTGCACTACATATTTTAAAAAAAAATCTTTAAAAATTTGTTCTTGAGTTTTACAGATTTTGAAATATTCTTCTGTAAAAATAATTAAAGCTCAAAGTCCGTATAGTCCGGGAGCCAGCGACACATTTAGGTCGGTCATTTCCTCCCGTCTGAAATGGTCATGAAATGCTTGAGAGAGTCGTACCATGTGTCGTGACTGTCAGCTGCGCAACCATCGGTGGGATAGCCAACGGTAGCCTCCCACGCACGTAAAAAAAGATAATATTTTTAGTCATCTCCTTCCGATTGAAAACTTGTCAAACTATAGTTATTAACATACTCTTATAGAAAAAAAAAAGTCAGCTGGCTGTATGGTGGTGGATTTTATGTCAGCTGATCACATGAACTTGACGGAATGAAATATAAATTCAGTGATTTCCTCCCGCATAAAACTTTGTCAGGAGTTTAGTTTATATAATATTTTGAAGAAATAAACCCGTCAGCTGGCTGTATATCGGGGGAAAGATTGTCAGCTGATGGAGAAAAGGGTATGGTGCAAGAAAGAGAGGTGTGTGAATTTGGCACCCCCTTTTTCGATTTTTGGAATTTTTTTTCTGCATTCGTTTGTCCATCGTTTGACCAAGATTGTCCACCACTTTTTTCGTTTGTCAAATATATGTATTTATCGCGCTATCTAGACAGATTGCAGACGAAATAATCATGTAATCATATAAAATGGTTAATCGATTTTGTTGATGGTACATACATATTTCATGTGTTGTGTTTTATTTTGGCATTAGAGAAGTATGATTCGAATGTGTATATTATTTGTCAGTAGATAGATATCCTGATTATATCCTGCCTTTTGAGTATTTGGAAACGATGGAAGTTTTCATCAGTTCCAATGACATAGTCTAATCTTTTCCCTTTGAAGGTTCCCATTGTCTGCCCTTGTGACTTATTAATTATTATTGCGAATGCCAAACATATCCGAAATAGAACCCGTTTGAATTGGATTGTATTCTCCAACGATATCATTGGGATACGTGGCAACAGAACGATTTCTCCCTCAAGCTTTCCTTTCAAAATGGTTGCTTCAATAAATTTCCGGTGATCCGTTTGATGACTAAACGTGCATAATCTAGGTGGAACCAACCATACCCATTCACAAAATTTCATTGAAATTGTTAAGATGAATGTCTGTTTATAACGCGACACTAAAACTCCTATGCAAGGATTTAAAGTAATTATTGTCCATATGTTTTGTATTCCGATTGAAATCAAATCGAAAAACACTTGTAAAGCTGCTTTTCTTTTAAATTGAAATTTCGTATATCTAAAGCTCTTATCGTAAAATCATGTCAGTAAACTTTGATTTTAATGTTTTGCATTCACACTGCCTACTATTGAAAGCTTACAAAACTTTAAAATGAAGGGCGACCCCCTGAAAGTTTGTTAGATCTCCTATCGGGTCCAAAACTATCCTATCTTTCAAGCTGGAACCAATCATACCCATTCACAAAATTTGATTGGGCGGTTTCGGAGCTTATCATGTACGAACACAGTGACACGGGATTTTTATATACCTACTTATTTAAGATTAGAATCAGATCTTACAATAACGTGTGCCAGTTTGTACCTAGGCACGTAACTATGCGAAGCTCTTTCAATTATATCCGAATTTAATAATGCCTATTAAATTAAGTATTTAATTAACACGAATCTCTCTATGAAGACACTAAAACACAAAATTTCTCATGTACTATTTTGCTTATACTTGATTATCTTATTTATACTGTTTGCAGAAAAAATGTGATTTTTCTTCTAAATATCTAAGTACTAGTTCTGCCTTGCGTATTAAATAACTCAGTAAACTTCATTCGAAATGTAAGAAAAACACATATTCAAACAACGAAATTGCTTAAGAAGAAAGCCTAAAAAAAACTTGATATTCTTGTTTGCGAATGTGCACATTTCTTATGTCGTTATTTTTATTCTTTCTACTGTAAGGCCGAAAATGAGAGCGAGCTGAACATCTTTACAACTCAAAAAGTTTCTTCAGTTGTAATTTTGATTTCTCCGAGAATATCAAACGAGTTTCCAATTTTCGTCTCACTCGCATTCCGTTTAAATCATTTGATCTGCACGGTAACCAGTCGGGAGCAATGTCGCGAACGAAAGTGCTATCGGCTGTGATAAATCTCAGTTTAATTAGTGCTGCAATTTGCCAATATGTTGTGCCGAAGGCTCATTTCGAAGTTTACTATCCAAAAGGATTAGAAGTTTCAATTCCGGCAGAACCAGGAGTTACACTTTTCGCATTTCATGGAAAATTAAACGAAGAAATGGAGGGTTTGGAGGCGGGAATGTGGGCTCGTGATATAGTAACACCTAAAAATGGACGTTTCACATTCCGGGATAAAAATGCAGCATTGAAAATTGGCGACACAATTTACTACTGGACATATGCGATATATGAAGGTCTTGGCTATAGAGAAGATAATGGAGTTTTTACGGTTGAAAAATATTCTAATGAGTCTCTGCCAACAAGAACACCACCAACAAGAGCACCAACAACAGTACCAACAACAACTTCTACCCGTTTTCCACCTCAGAAGCCTTGTGAAGAATCAATTAGTATAAAGAATGGATCACCTGTGCAATGCTCAGGAGAACTAATGTTTGAGGAAACATTTGATGGAATGTCTGTTGACGAGAATAAGTGGAAGCAGGAACGCCGGTTCAGCACCAACCCTGATTATGAATTTGTCGCTTATTTGAATAGTAACGACGTCTTATATGTGGGAAATGGACTGTTAAACATTAAACCAGTTGCGACAACAACTATTTACGGCCCAGGTCTACGTAACCGAGAACTGGATTTCGGAGTACACTGCACCGGCGAGCTGGGAACATCAGAGTGTCTCCACAAAGCAAACTCTTATGATATTCTTCACCCTGTCATTTCCGGACAAATCAGCACGAAAGGAAGGTTCAATTTTAAATACGGGAGGGTTCAGATTCGAGTTAAGCTCCCCAGTGCTGAGTGGGTGGTCCCACAAATTTTTCTTAACCCTGTTGAAGCTAATTATGGAAAGAATGACTACAATTCCGGGCAAATGCGGGTTGCTTACACTTTAGGCACTAAAACCTGTGAATTACACGGTGGAGTGTTGTTGCACTCAATGGAGCCTTTCCGTTCATTAAAAGTTTGCAAAATGATATGCCCGGAGAATAAGAATTGGTCCAATGATTTTCACGAATACACCCTAGAGTGGAGGGATGACAATATAAAAGTAGATGTTGATGGAGTTACATATTGTGATATCAAACCTGGAGCTGGTTTCCACGAGCTTCGCGTAGACGGAAAATCTCTTCCAAATACTAATTTCTTGAGCAGCGGTTCCCGTTTAGCACCCTTCGATCGCGAATTTTACATAACACTCGGCTATAGTGTTGGGGGTCATAATGATTTTTTGGATTCTGAAACTTTGTGGCCCATAAGTAAACCATGGGTAAATTCTTATCCAAGATCAATGAGTCAGTTCTGGAAAGAATTTGAGCAAAAACATGACTGGCTTTCAAACGGTGGAACTTTCCAAGTGGACTACATTCGGGTGTATTCCGTCTAGTATCTGCCCCAGTCTTTAATTTTAGGAAGAATAAAATTATTTTGTTTTATGCATAATTTGTATGAAATGAAAATATAAATTAATTAAAAGGGATATTTTATTTATTAACTACATTAGGAATAAAATTTTCGGTCTGTTGAGGACTGAAATCAATCTCGTTTTTATAACCTCAATCTATGTTGATACTCTCAATTCGTTTTTCCACTGTATAACATAGAAAAAATTATAGACCAAGATCGCAGAGCCCCCAGACGTTACTTATTTTCTGAGTAACAAAATGTGTGGGATAGGGTAGTGTTAGTATGTGCCGTGAACGTATGCATACCTGCTAACTTGGGCCGACGGCCAATTCGCAGGTATCAGGTCTTAAAGGTACGTAAAAACAGTACTTACTTTTCTTAAATTCTGAGAGCTGAATTTTATATATGTATGTTTTGTAGAATAATGTTCAAAATTAATAATCAACACTGCCAGACACTTCCCGTCGGCGGTAATTTCTGCCAGACGCTTTAAAGCTCGCAAAAAAATAACCGAACTTTACTTGAATATGCAATTTCAAAAAGGGCATACCTATGTCTGAATTTTTAAACTTTTCAGGAAATGAAAAAAACTAATAATTTTTAAAGAATGTATAATGAATTTAAAAAAATTTTTTTGAGTTACATTCTGGAGCCAATTTGCAATCGAATTTACAGAAATATTTTGATGTCAACGTTATTATATAGTATATTTTAGATATTTTAAATTTGTGAGATGTGCCCTTTTCGAAATTTATGATATTGAATTCACATCATTTAAAGGAAAAATCATATAAATTTGGCGAAATTTTAATTTTAAGTATCGCAAATTAAGCATAATACTTCAATTAAAGATAATTAATAGACTTTTTTTTTTAAAAAAAATCTTCTTCTGGAGACTCTTTTGCTTGTAGTTGGCCGTTGCAATATTTCGTCATAAATTTCTGTAAATTCTGTTGGTATATATTGTTTCACTTTTGCAATATCTGCAATTTTTAATTTATTAATAGGTACTTTGTCATTATAAGCTCAATATTCTTGGCTTGGTAAGTTACTGCAAGTGCCTTTTGCTATAGAAAGAACGAAAATTTCCGCAGAGATACTATCTATATAATTTTTTGCGATTACTTCACCAGGTTTTTTAGGATCAAAAACAAACTCATAATAAGCCGATACTTGAAAATTAACTTTTAGATTTTTAGGTACACCTTTTCCGTAACTTCTTACTGATAAAGGTTTAGATTTAAAATTTAGTTGAGCCCATTTCTTGAAATCAATAATATTTTCTGTATTTTCATTTTCAACGTTAAATTTCTTGGTGTTACTGGACTGTACTATAAGATCAATATATTGTTGATGGGTGAGTGAACACACGATCTTCACGTCTGGAAGTTAACGGTTTTATGTTACAATAAATTCGAAAAGGGCACATCTCTTGGAATTGTGACCTTTTCGAAATTATTTCTGTACACGCCATGACGTCGATAGTAGAACAAATACCATAGATGTTCTCTTTTCGAATATAATAGGTAGAGGGAAGCATTTAGAGTTCATTGATTTGAAAAAATGTATTGTGCGAGATGTGCCCTTTTCGAAATTGCATATTCACTTATATTCTGAGTCTTGATTTTTATATAATGATACTCAGGGAACTATTTCAATAATTTTTGTAAACAGCCAGACAAATCGTAGGGGCCAGACATCTCCCAGACACAATTATAATGTCGCTATGAACGCATTTTAATCTTACCTACGAGAAACAAAGAAATATGTGCTGTGACAATTTTTACAGTAGAATTGTGAATATATTGTTTATTATTTATTAGATAGCATAATTTCATTTAATCTTCATCATCATCATCATCATTGAAGTTTGGTAACTCATCATCAAGCTAAGATATGTAATGTAGTTATTATTTTATTTGATTTTAGTGAGGAAGAAATTAAGGATGCTGATGATGATGATCTGGATATTCAATACCAAAATTGGCTTGATGATGAGTTCCCAAACTTCAATGTTGATGATGATGATGAAGATTAAATGTAATTATGCTATATCAATAAATAATAATCAATATATTCACAAATCCACTGTAAACATTGTCACAGCACATATTTCTTTGTTTCTCGTAAGATTAAAATGCGTTCATATAGCGACATTATAATTGTGTCTGGGGGATGTTTGGCCCCTACGATTTGTCTGGCTGTTTACAAAAAGTATTGAAATAGTTCCCTGAGTATCATATGTATGTATATAAAAATCAAGCCTCAGAATATAAGTAAAGTTCGGTTATTTTTTTGCGAGCTTTAAAGCGTCTGGCAGAAATTACCGCCGACGGGAAGTGTCTGGCAGTGTTGATTATTAATTTTGAACATTATTCTACAAAACATATATAAAATTCAGCTCTCAGAATTTAAGAAAAGTAAGTACATACTGTTTTTACGTACCTTTAAGACCTAATACCTGCGATGGCCGCCGGCCCAAGTTAGCAGGTATGCATACGTTCACGGCACATACTAACACTACCCTATCCCACACATTTTGTTACTCAGAAAATAAGTAACGTCTGGGGGCTCTGGGCTCGCACTATATTAGAAACAATTTCAGTTTTATATTTTCATCCGGGTTTTGTGCTATGTTAGTTTTTTGTACTTCTTTTGTAGATAAAAAAGCAATGCTCATCGAGGTTTTCCATGAATAAAATTTGCTTCTTGAACTTCATATAATATTTTTTTAATTTAAAAAACACATCAAATTATAGTTTGTTTCAAATAGGTTAAAAAAAGACGGACAATTTCTTTCAGTGAAATTAATTATATCACATACTTTCACGTTAAACCGAGCAATTATTTTGTTAATAAGACTCTTGTTTTTAGTAAAACTCAAATATTAATAAATGTGATTTTAACGTATGTACATAAATACTTAGTTCCAACAAAATTTACGACTTAGTTTCCTAAACTACATTAAGATCAATTTAACTCAAATTGTATCACATATTTTTAATGTATTTATGTTCATCTTCATTTACAGGCACAAGCAGTTCTCTTATCTGAAACGAAGTAACATTTAAATGAACTTTATTCTTAGAATTGTTAAATAGGAAAATTATCTGAATTGTATGTACAGATGCAGGGAGCCCCTTCATCTTACAGATAAGAGTGGCCTTGACTTTTGAGTTTAGTTTGGTAAGTATTGATATATACATAGATATGTATATTGATATTCTGCAGGTACTTATCATTTTCCTGTAAAACAACATCCAAATTAGGTTGAAATGTATAGTAATCGAATTAACACAATTGCTTATCTTGGTTTTTAATTTTTATTGTAATCATTCCATTGTGTCATATTACTTTCTTTTAACATTCAAATAATTCAATAAAATATAGCGTGTGATGAACCGAGTAAAATATGTATTTAAGTATTATGTAGGTACCATTTAGAATAAATCCCGCAAAACATGTGAGGAGTATTTATTCAAATGGGACTAATCAAACTTTATAAAAACCGAAAAAAAGCGTTGTCGTCACTATATGTATGTATGTGCAGGACTTTTTTTTCAATAAGAATATTTTTGAAGGAGATACTTATTTTTACAGGAAATCTGGGGGCACGGTAGTGTTTCATTTTTTGAGTGAAGACACTACATATTCCGGGCCACCATATAGGTTATTTTTTATTCGCTGTTTTCAAAATGGCGGACCCACAATGGCGGCCAAAAATTGTAAATATCAAGAGATTACCATGAAAATTAGCATTTGGGGATTTTCGGAGCTCCTGATTGTGAATCTACACTCGAAATTTGGAAATTCAAGATGGCAGATCCAATATGGCGTCCAATAATTTTCCAACTTCAACGAATTTAAGTGAAATTTAGTACTATGGGTATTTTGATACCACTAATTTGGAATCTACTATTAAAATTTGGAAACTCAAAATGACGGACCCAATATGACGACCATAAATCATAAAATTGTTTACGAAAGTCGAGCATTTCAAGGATCTTTAATTAATTAGTACTTATAATATACCGGGTGAAACCGGATAGCCTAGCTAGTATTTTATAAAATGAATACAGTCAATCAAAAACAAAAAAATAACTGCTGAACAGTATTTGCAGATGTTAAATAAAGATGAATTAGAAGGAGATCTGACTGCTATATTCGCTAGGCTGAGAAATACTGAGCAGTATTGGAAAAAATCCAGGAACGACGTGAACTGCATGACTCAACATTATGGACCAGCCACTTGGTTCCTCACAATGAGTCCGTCGGAGTGGTTGTGGGACGAGAATACTTACTGGAAGTCAACTCGAGTGAGATGGCCAATAAGACAACAAGTGAATTAGTAGCCCTAGATCCGGTATCCACTTCTCGTTTCATTGATAATAAATTTCATGCAACATTAGATTTTCTCACTTCCGCCAGTAAACCTCTTGGAGAAATAGAGGCGTGAGTATCAGTCTCGTGGAGCCCAACATTTTCATTTGATGTTGTGGGTGAAAGGAGCTGCTGTACGTCATGATTCACCAATTGATGAGGTAGGAGCTTTTATTTCCAAGTATGTTACATGTGAAGTACCTAAAAAAAATCTTGCACCAACTCTTCACCAACTCATAAACATAATAAATATTGTATGAGAAGAAAAAAACAGTGTGTCGATTTGGTTTCCCAGAACATGTTACTGATACTCTTACTATTGGACAGCTGAATCAGTCGCGGCCAGAAAAGCTCTTTATCCAAACAAACGGTTATATAATATTGTACGCAAAAAAGAATCTAAGATGATAAATGATTACAATCCAGCTGTATTACTCGCATGGAACGGCAATATCGATATCCAATATGTAGGTGAAAGAACTGCTATACTAAACTACTACGTCACTAAATAAACAACAAAATCCGAAAAGACACACGCGCTGATTGATTTCGATGACATAAACTCTACAAAGATCATAAGCAGTCGCTTGTTTAACATCGGGCTAAGAATGTTGTCAAATCGCGAGTGCGGTGCATTAGAGGCCAGTGCTCCGTTGTTGGGTATCCCATTGTATGCCACTGATCCCCAGACGACAATTAGGTAGCTAGATGTCTACATGAACCGCAATCGGAGTCAAGTCTAAACAGGAATGACAATGCTGAATCCCGATTCCACAATCATATATTACGAATCGTGGATAGACGATAAATATCCAGCTAGGCCAGTAGAGTTAGAAAATGTAAACTTGTATAATTTCTCTAAGTACGATGTTGAACAAATGCCTGAAAAGTATTATTTTTCGATGCTTTTATTGTTTAAACCATGGCATAACCTACAAAATTTGAAAATGGTATTTGAAACATGCACTGAGGCTTTCAACTTTGCGAAAGATGATATGAAAAATGAACTGAGACATGTAGATTTACGCATTGAATTACAAAATCAGTTATGAAAGGCTTTCGAAATGGTGGAGACTAAATTGGCCAAACTAAAA
This sequence comes from Machimus atricapillus, assembly GCA_933228815.1. Taxonomy (NCBI): domain Eukaryota; kingdom Metazoa; phylum Arthropoda; class Insecta; order Diptera; family Asilidae; genus Machimus; species Machimus atricapillus. The sequence continues at coordinate 34,168,465 of OW121784.1, forward strand.
TGAGGAGATTGAAAATGATGATGAAAAAATAGGTCCTGATAATCCCTTAGATTTTGAGGCGCTTGAAGCGGTTAATGCGATGGATGACTTCAATAATATAAACAATGACGGAGATGAAAATAATTTAGATGAAATGTAATATGGTGACGGAAACTATATAATGTCTAATGAAAGCGAAATTCTTCTTTTATATGTAGTACTGGTGGGACAGGTAAAAGTTTTATTATCAAAATTTTTAAAGAGTGGGTACAAAAACATTTAAATAAAAAAGTAGTTGTAGCCGCTCCAACGGGAATCGCGGCCTTTCATGTTAATGGATTGGCGATTCATAGATTATTTCAATTGCCAGTTGAATACAAACAAACGCCCAAATACAGGCCACTTTCTGATTAGGTTCTCCAAGTTCTGCGGTCGGATTTGAAAGACGTTGTTTTATTTATAATCGATGAAGTATCAATGATATCAAATATCACTTTGTGTTGACGCAATCAACTGTAAAAATTAATAAACAAAATAAATTAATATAAGTTTTCCACACCACTAGAATACACCAAAAAACAGCAGGATTCTGCAGAAAAGTGCCTGGTATCCGAGGGAGGCCATGTTGTTATTCAAGAGGGCCATATGGTTAATTTCAAAAGTGGCTATATTGTTTAGTCAAGAGCGGCCATGTTGTTATTCAAGAGGGCCATATGGTTAATTTCAAGGGTGGTCATATTGTTTATTCGAGGGCGGCCATAATTTGATGTATAAAAGGACAGGCGAGAGCGGAGACGGGCACTTCAAGTTGGACTTTCACACGGTATAATACTTCATGAGAAAGTAATAATTTAAAAATAAAATAGTTGTTCAAATAAATCCAAATTAGAAGAATAATAGTGATTCAGTGTTGTATTGCAATTGGTTTTCCCTAGAGATTGGTCATACAATCAAGGTATGCTCTATTTTTTTAGAGTCATCGTGATTAAAATGCGATATTTCTGGCTAAACCAATAATCAATTTATTAGTTTGTAAGCTGCCACACCATCTGGGCTCGTTATATTTAATTTAAATTTGTATAAAAGGGTGTAAGATAATTAATTGAATTAAAAGAAATTGTAAACCAAATCTGCACGTATTTGTTATGTAACCTATTCACGTTCCTGGATCTTTCATTTTACATATAGGATATTTTAGTATTTCCAATCACGAAATACGCTAAACACTTTGGCTTGTATATACATATGCGTCTGGCAGAAATATTTGATACCATCGATGAAGAAAACGGGTGGTTTAGTAAACGGAATATCGTGGTGCTTGGAGATTTTTTACAGCTCCCACCTGTTAGGGAAAATTATCCTATTATAAAACTGTCGTCTCGAGAAGTTACAAAGCTAATAGGTGCTCTTAATTTTCCAAATCTGTGGGAAGACCTTTTTAAAAACCAGGAGTTAACACAAAACATGCGGCAGTTGAATGATATGAAGTTCGTAGAAATGCTTCTAAGAATAAGAATAGGAATCAATCACTACAGAAGAAGACCGCCGTATATTATCCGAACGTTTAATTACACTGAAATCAGGTTCTAACGAGGGTAGAGTACACGAAATAGCTGAATGTCTCAGTCGGCTTCCTGCAGATATAGTTTGTTTGTTACCGACTAGAAATATGGCTCAGCAACTAAATGATGCCATGTTGCAAGCTATTCCTAATCCGGAAATTGCACTTAAAGGTCGCTGCACACTTACCGGCACGGCACGTAACCGACCCACACCGGCACCTGCCGACAATGCAGAAACCGCCTGCAAGTATTATAGTTATAGTATAATTGAGCGAAGGCGGGTTATGTGTAATGGCGATTTGAGATATTTTGGGCAACGTATTGAGCGACGAAGGCTGCAATGAGGAGGAGAACAATATCTACCATATATTAACAAAGGGTAATAATTATTTAAAGTTTATCTTACCTTTATATTTTTATGTATACTTTTCAGCGTTTCCAAATGACCCGGGAGGTAGCCATTCCATTCGTTTTTGTTGACGGGGTATCGCCAGTAGCCCTAATCCCCGAAAAATATTTATTTACATAGTAAAAAATGTAAAATGTAAAAAATTCAATGTTTGGAAATTTAAATTAAATTACTTCAAAAAAGCTTACATCTTCGTCGAGGGAGGTTTCGCTTACGTTGTCTTCGTTTTGGGATCTCTCTTAACATAATAATTGTTATAAGTGTTTTAAATTCAATGAAACGATCATACACGTACAGATGTTGATGCTTCACCTTGTTCGTAGCTGTTTGGGTCTTCAGTTTGCTGTAGATATAATAATTATAAGTATTAAGTATTATTGGAAATATCAGCACGCGATTTTTACTTCTTCAGCTGTGGATGTTTCTCCTAGTATGTACGGATTGTACAGAAGTACCGCTGCTTTAAAAGACTCCATTGTTGGATCCAACATTTTGGCCTTACAGAAATGGATGAACATAAATTTGGCAAGATAGCTTACGAACATGAGCTTTTGCCGATTGTACTCGGGCAATCTGGCTTTGGTGTGTCGCCAGAGACTTTCGATAGTATTGCTGTGAGTCCCTGTAGCAGATCTTTGAAGTTAACCGAATGGTTAACTTTCAAGTGCCGAAACGACGCTTCATCCAAGCCATCGTACGCTTTCCAGCAATCGCTGATAATCGTACTTTCTGGCAAAATCCACTTTTTTATAAGTGGTATCAGCGTCGCTGCGTTCCGTTACTCAACAGGTACCAGGAATATATCTCCGGTCTCCCGGCATACACCACCAAAGACCCATTGCCCTTCCACGAGGTGGCCCCTGTGGTATTTTCTCTTGCCAAATTTAGATTCGTCAATTTCGACGGTCATGTTTATGTTTTCTCCACCTAAAGTTAAGGAAATAAAAAATTTAAATGTTTATGTAGTCTTATTTTACATAATATTCATACCAATGGGTTTTTCCTGTCTTATGGCATGTTCCACAACGACTTCGTAGCAGAACGAATTCCAATCCACAGCTGCATGTTTCGCTACTCTAACCTGGATTTGTATTGCGTTTAGTTCGACATTGTACGTCCAAAGGTTACAAAAGATGAGAATCTAAAAGTAATTATGTATTGCATTTGTAATATGGAAAAGTATATATATTATATAACATACTTGAGGGAAGGTTAATTTTGATTTCTCAAAGAAGGTGTTTTTACGCAGCGATTTTTTTGCCCTACAAATTGTAGCCTTTTGTTTTTGGACGGAAACTTTTTTGTTTCAAATCCACTCAAATTTGTCCAGCTGTGATGCATTAGGCATTAGCTTCATCAAGCTGTTGCATTTTGGACATTTTAAAATCCCTTCTTTGGCGAGAAGTCCCCATTCTCCCAATTTTTCAATAAGCGCTTTGGGGTCCTGCGCTAAGCTACTGATATCCATAATATTGAATTTCTGAGTCTAGAAAAGATGTATTAGGTGATTTTTTTTTGACTGAAATATTATTAATACCCTCTGTGCCCGATTCTAGAAAAGATGAATTCGGTGATATTTCCCTTATACGAAATCTTGAATTGAATTATATTTTCTTGTACAAAAACGTTTGTCCTGTTCGGAAACTGTTGTTATGTACGAAAACGTTTGTCAGTACGTAAACTGTCGTATTGTCATGTAATTTTAATTTTGATATTAATATATATTAATAAACTCAGCATAAATGCAAGGGAATACATACCATTTTGAGTTAGTACTGTGAATGAAAACTTGGTAAAATCACTGTTTTAAATCAGAACCACAAAATAATTGCACCTGTCACACGTTCAGATAACAACGCAAAGGAATTCAGAGTTCGTTTACTACCGGTTGCTATGGATATTCGATAAGTAAAAAATAACATATTTTCGTTCAATGTCTCTTTCTTGAACGCACCCCCAGCAAATTGGACGAATGAAGGATGGACAACTTGAAAAACCAAACGGTACTTTGGGAATGAAAGCCGGTGCCGCCATATGGAATCAGGTGAGTGATCAAAATAATAATTTTAAATATTTCTTTTTTCCAGCATATATTGATGATAAGGAATAGGTCTAATTGTGTTTGTGGGGTTTTTACACCTGACCTATATATGTAAATAAATATTTTTCGGGGATTAGGGCTACTGGCGATACCTCGTCAACAAAAACGAATGGAATGGCTACCTCCCGGGTCATTTGGAAACGCTGAAAAGTATACATAAAAAAAATATAAAGGTCAGATAAACTTTAAATAATTATTACCCTTTGTTAATATATGGTAGATATTGTTCCCCTCCTCATTACAGCCTTCGTCGCTCAATACGTTGCCCAAAATATCTCAAATCGCCATTACAATACAGAACCCTTCGGTCAATTATACTATAACTATAATACTTGCAGGCGGTTTCTGGGTTTCGTAGCATTCTGAACAAATTAGCGGCCTTATTATGAGAAACGATACTAATCGGCCAACGAAACGAAATCACTTTCGTATTACGAGAAACGATCGTTTCGTTCTTTCAGCATTGCCATGTGGAACTCGAGCTGTTTGTATGAAATGTTACATTTGACGGTTACAAAATTGTCATTTCAATTATATTGGGGGTACTTTTTAAAGAAAAAATTAAAAATGTTAAGTGGAGATTGTTTTTCTCATTTTCGCTGATATGATTTTGACGGCAGTTAATAAGAAATGAAATTTTGAATGCTATTTTTAATTGAAAAGTTGTTTTTTCGTAAGCATAAATATCTTGTGGCTTTTTTCGTATTGTTATTATTCAGTTCTTTTTGTAACTCCAGTTTCTCCTTTTTAATATGTACTTACTTAATTTCTGTTTTTCCAATTCCAGCTTCTCCTTTCCAACAGCTAATTTTTCTTCTTCAACTTTGTAAATTTGTTTAAACCATTTTGAGTTCTCTTTTGTTGAAAAACTAATTGACTCCAAAGAAGTGGACATTTTTTCAAAGAATTCTTGCAGGGGCCTCCGTCTGTCCCCGTAATTTGAGCCCTGTTATTTCTTAATTTTTTTTTATAAAAAATTTGAAATCACTCTATACCTAAAAACCACATATGTACATTTCAATCTACATATAATAATATTAAATTTGCACTTCTATGCACTATTTTATATGTTAAAAATACTTACTGAAATTGCTCTGACATCTTGCTAAAACAGAAACGACGACCAAAATGCCATCGAAGCGAGAAACGATAACGAACATTTCTTTCGGAAAAGACTTCGTTTCTCGTAATACGGATTTGTCAATTTCGTTTCGTTTCTACTTCGTTTCGTTTCTCGTAATAAGGCCCCAGTTATCTTCCTTAAATCACTTTGCGTTATTTGTCTCCATTTTAAAAGCCGCAAAAGCTGATCTTCGGTTATTCCATTTATGAAAGCAAAAGTAACCACCAGCATTCTTGTATGGTACGTTCCTTCCCCGAAAAAAACATTTACAATAAATGCAGGCACTTCATAAAAAGAACAAATATCTAATTTGCTCAGAAGCCGCCTCCGAGCATTCAATTTATTTCCGGTTGCTATGGATATTCAGATAACAACGCAAAGGAATTCAGACTTCGATAAGTAAAAAATAACATATTTTCGTTCAATGTCTCTTTATTGAACGCACCCCCAGCAAATTGGACGAATGAAGGATGGACAACTTTAAAAACCAAACGGCAGTTTGGGAATGAAAGCCGGTGCCGCCATATGGAATCAGGTGAGTGTTCAAAATAATAATTTTAAATATTTCTTTTGTCCAGCAGGAACAGGTCTAATTGTGTTTGTGGTGTTTTTACATAAAGTGCGGTAAAAATAAGAGTGCTAAGAGTGATTTGGTACAAAATAGTGGAAAATATGCAAAAATTGTTCTGGCTGTGAAAACAAATATTTTAAATTTAAATATCTCGGAAACTAAATGTTTCCGGAGGAAAATTTTTGCATATTCGCCACTTCTAAGGGTAGAAGAACCCTTGTACAAAGTGTGGTAAAATTCCGTGAGTGCACCGTAAAATAGACCTTAGCCGCTATATTTCTTCAAAAGAAAGACTTGCAATTTGTTTACGGTAGGTAATTTTTCAAAATAATTTTATTTTTTATTTAATCACATTTAACAACAATAGTAATAGTAGGACTATGCCTAAAAATCACGAAAACTGCTCGATGATTCACTATGATCTTCCTAAGAGCTAGATGTTGAGGTTTGTGGAATACTAGTAATTTCGTATTCAATCTCAGATATGATCGAAAAATTCTGGATTTTGTTCTGTGTTGGTTATATGTTGAAAATTTTTCGACTGTATCTGCCATCGACAAAAAAAATGACTTCAAAGAACTTGTTTCCTTTTTCTGCTCCTCTATCCAATACTTCATCAGAGTAGAGGAAGCAGTCTCACTAGTTTTTGCTTTTTTGCAATATGTATTTAGAAGGCAGAGAATTAATTTCGGAAGAGATGATATTTCCATCCGATTTATTTAAAATAAATTCTTCTGTGCTTTTTTCAACTTGTGTTTCACTTCTATGACGATACTGTTAATATTTATATTTTTATTGAAAACTAGCTGACCCGGTGAACTTCGTTCCACCCAAAATTGATTCAATTGTAACTCTTCATAAGAGATTATGAATCCCAATCAACCTTCCAACTCCAATTCACTGAGATCGGCAATATTGACCGTACTGTGTACGGTTTGATTTTCGTTTGGTCATTTTGGTTTTGGGGCTCTCCTGGGCAATACAAATCTATTACGAGTATGCAGAAGTTTCCGCCGTTCACATTTAGATGTCTCCTTTTATGAATTTGGCAAACATTGGTATATTTATATTCTTGGTATTTTCTTCTATTAACATTTTGCAATAATATTCTGTGAAATTTTCTTTTTTTTTGCGAATGTTGCGTGTCTTTTTAACCGACGAAAAAAGAGGGAGGCGCTCAATTCGACGTATACCTACATTTGTTTTATTGTATATATCTTCGCGCAAAACTTTTTAAGCCCGCTCTACCCTTAGCCCTCGGATCACTGCGCGATTTGCGTGGCGGGGACTTGCCGCGACTGCGCGGCGTGATTATAACCATAACTCCCACACTCTCAATGACTCACTGTAGTTTCAATGTAAAGTCACGTTTGAAGTTCACGGTCCCTTTGACGCGGGACTAAAAACCGACCAAAATCGGGGAACAAATCGAGAGCCTGCGAAGAATATGCCAAACGGCTCCACTCTTGACGCGCGCACCCCGTCGCAGCTTTCGCGCGCGATCCGCGGGCTAAGTGCAGAACGGGCTTTGCGGACTGATCCGATTTTGATGATTCTTTTTTTATTGCATAGGGTACACCTCGAAGTTGGCCCCATGAAAATTTGAAAACCTAGGGGTAATTAAAATCGTTTTAACAAAAATTTAACCGATAAAAAAGGAATAGAAAAGTAAAAAATAAAATAAACCTGTTTAGTCTGAATAACTGAGCCCCAAACGTAACTAATTTTAAGTCGGCGCCAAAGGAAAAATTGTTTGTTTGTTTGGCGCCGACTAAAAATTTGTTACTTACATTAGTTTAAGAGATTATTCAGATTAAGAAGGTTAATTTTATTTTTCACTTTTCAATTCCTTTTTCGTCTGTTTAATTTTTGGTTAAAAAGCTTTTTTATACCTTTAAAAATGTTGAAATGTCGTAAAATCCTCTCAGTAAACTTTGGCTTAAATTTTTTGCGTTGAAAGTGTTACTTTGACTTAAATTTTTTGCATTCAAAGTGTTATAATCTAATCGAAGTAGGTGTAGCGTGAATACTCAAAATTCCGGTTAGGTGAGAGAAGCAAACACTAAATTAGACTAGTAGCCGAATAAACTTTAATAAGAGAAAAATACAACAGCTTAGAGTTAGTTACAAGCGAAGAATCAATTCAGGAACAAAACACAATTAATTAATTGACACATTTTCCAAAGGAGCCGGGTTGCTGAGACGAACGGGTTGCTCAGCCGATTCTTTTCTTTTTTGCACAGTTGATTACTCAACAGTAGGTATTGTTCTATTTTTCGAGTTATTGCTTTCTGAGCTTTTCCTTTAGGGTTTTCGGAATTTTCCAACCTTTTAAACCACCCCTGAATTGAGACGAACAAAACACAAAAAGAATAATCCAAATCGGTCGAGCCGTTCTCGAGTTTTGCGCTTAGTAACACATTTGGCGCTTCATTTGTATACATACTGTTACAGAATTTGCCTTCGTTATAACTCACACTTGGTTTTTGAAGCGGGCGTATATGGGGGCCGGTGTTCGGTCCGCGCAAGTGCGGGCGTCTGTGGCAGGGGCACTGGCCTTCAGCCACACTGAAGAGATCTGGCCAGTGCCCGAGATCGAAACGCCGACCACTTTTTTTGTGTGCTCGTCTGCCTCAGCAGACGAGCAGCGTATTCTCAACAAAAATAGTGTAAAACTCCGTCTCCATATCCCCGTAAACCTGGCTAATTGTAGCGAGGGAAAACTGTTCAGTTTTGTCCGCCAGCCGCTCGGCGGGCAAAATTGTAACAATACATATACATACATACATATATAGATTAATATACTTGTTAGAATTAAAAACAAAACTTCTGTCTTAAACTAAAACTTTATTCATCTACTTTTTTTAAGAGCAAAGTCTTTTATTGCACTATCAATGTCTATAGCATCACACACCTCTTGCTCAATAGACAAGATAGCCAGATTGGTTAGCCTTAAAGTAGTCATTGTTGATCTTAAATAATTTTTGATCAATTTCAATTTTGAAAAACTTCTCTCACAGCTGGCATTGCTTATGGCAATTGTGAGGAATATTCGGAGCATTATTACAATATTGGGCAGAGTATCTTCCAGCTTGGATTTCACAATAAATTTTAATAATTCAAGTGAGTTTACTGTATGGTGTCAAATGACTTCTTCTGGGGTGTGCACTTTTGGTTTTACCAAACCAACGATTAATATTTATTGTGAAATTTTGCCGCCCCCTAAAGGTGCCGCCCCTACTACGCTATGCCACTGGTTTCACTACCAATTTTTCGTTTATGTCTTTACCAAGTCCATTTTCAACGACGATTTGGTTGTCCTTTCTGCCATATATGGTTCCAAAAAAGACATTTCCTCTTCGTACTTATACTTTTTATATGTTGATGCCGCCTGCCCACTTTTGGTTTCCTTTTTCCTTTTCAAAACTCTTCTGTAAGAATCACGTAAACCGGCCCATGTTTTCTTGGAATTGAAAGCTAATTAAATTTTAAAAAAAAGCAATGTTTAATAACAGAGTAGTATAATTAATAATAATAAAGTTGTTTCAGATTTTTAGCGACAGGAGATTCCTTCCAAACCATATCCTTTAACTATCGACTGGGTCATTCTACAGTTTCAATAATAGTAAAACAAGTTTGTAAAGCTATAATCGAAGAAATAATGCCTATTGTTATGCCCAAACCAACAAAAGAGCAATGGGGAAAAATAGCTGAGGAATTTTGGGAAATATGGGATTTCCCAAACTGTATCGGCTCACTGGTTGGGAAGCATGTAGTCATAGTAGCACCTTCCAACAGCGGATCCTTCTTTTATAAAAGAAGACATTTTCTGTTGTTTTACTTGCTTTGGTGGAAGCGCTAATGAAGTAAAAGACAATGAAGCGCAAATTAAATTAAATTAACTTTTAATCAATAACCCCATAATCATCCTTCCTAGGGACGTGTGTGCCCGTTGTCGAACCCAGTGAGGATCAGCGGCTGTGGATGAGAAAAAAGTGTATCCCGCAGAACTAAACATTATTATTATTTTAATAATTTCAGACGTATTAATACAAGATGGATTCAAATGCATTCGACCGAACTTGCCTAGGTGTCGGCTTCCTCACGATCTGCTTGTAAGTTTTATTTTTTATTATTATTTACCTTTTTCGTAAAATACTTTATATTTACAGACAATACCATGTATCATCTTCCTGGGGGAGTGCGAGGGGCTCCCGCCGCCAGGCCCCCAAATGAAAACCCTTTATGAGGGAGTACTTTTGGGGGCCTTGTGTAGGATTTCCTACACAACCATGGACCCCCCTGGTTGTCGTTGTATGGGCTGACAGGCCAGGTTCACCACCTGTAGGGCTGTTGGAAATATTTAAATTTTGTTGAAGTATTAATTAAACACTTTTTTTTTGGCATAAATATTTTAATGACTTATTGAGTACATTTTTCCAATTACTTCGTCGCCTCTGAGGGAGCTGCTGCTGTTGCCACATCCTGCCCTGCAACCAGATAAAAACATAGGTTGAGAACTAAACTCAGTCAAAGAATATGGAACCTTGTTACAAAGAATGTTCACTCTAATTCTGCGACGCAATTTACCCCCACCATGGACAATTTTCAGAAAATTACAACAACAAAATGCCCATTAGTCGAAAAGAAAAATTCGCCGTGTTTGTTCCAAGTCCGAATCCCCATTTAAATCGCCTAATAATGAACAAGGACGGCAATAGGGAGAAGTGCGGCAAACACCATGAAGCGAGAGTTCACCTATTACGGAGCGCTCCTGCTCAAGCATTGCATTTTGTGAGACTGTGTTGGTGCGAGGGCGCCCGTGCTTTTCGAATAGGAACAGGCAAAACGAAACTGCCGGACCCACACATTGAAGGGGTACACGGATTTGGTTGTTTACGTTTTTTCACCATAGGATTTCTTAGGCGCTCCTGCTCAGTACAGGAAGCAAATGCGCTTGTATGGTGAGGCGCTCTTGCGATCGGTTTGACAGGGTGCTTCTTTTGGTTGGATTTTCATATTTCCTCTGCAAATCCTGACACCCTGTAGCACTGTACCGATTTCTTCAGATTCCAAGCCCCGCCTCTGAATTTTTCTTCTCTCTTCGACCAAAGTGCTTAAGCAGTGTATCATCCTCTAGCAAAATCGTGGGGTTGGGAGGAATAACGGTACCAAGGTCACAAAAACTGAAAATCTAAATTGCAGGAGTGAACAGTCTTTGTAACGAAGGTTCCATAGTCTTTGACTCAGTGAGGGATTCACAAACACACTCATACAGAGGTAATTTACACCAAAGATTATCCAGAATAAGATGAAATAAAGATGAAACTCTCTATACTAAGCCAAATCACTATTCCATATGCATTTCCGAAAACTGGGTGAAAATAAATTTCCCCTAAGATAAGGCAGCAAAGCACTACTGCCTACCATTCCTTAGGTAAATTCCCATAAGAGCGAACGAGGCAAAAGTAGGCAACCACTCACTCACTGCTCACCTACAGCGCTTACACTGTAGAGAATAAATGTGTCCACTTTTTTTATATGGAGTTTTACGCGCTTATGCATTATCAATATATGCGTGCGGCATGAGGGCATAGTGTTAGTGCCCACTGCTTGCAATGTGTGATGGAAATGTCAGAATTAAGGCACACACACAGGCCTTAAATACGGATACGCCGATTTTGTTTTTGCTCTTCATGTTATACAACTTAATTGTGTGTGGCTCCAGCGGGCGCGTATAAAGTGCGCTTGATTCTCTCAGAGAAGATTTTTATCCCTTTCTTTGACATGCGAGCTTCTTATTACTAGCTACTTCTCGCAAAATTCTCAATTCTCGCTTGGGTAACGGTACCAAGGTCACTAAAATTTTAGCGAATACGTCATGAGTGTCACATCTTATTCTGGATAGTCTTTGAGCCTTATGGCCCATCGTGTAATGCCGGCTTTACGCCTGTACTGATGTTTCCAATACTCAAGTGCGAGAACTCATACATAAAGGATATGTTTAGATACGCTTGATATAATTCTTATCGCACTTCTTTACGTTCAAGTTCTATAAGGGAATAAGAAGTCCGGGTCCATTCCATTTTAAAATCCATGGAGTGTCTGACTTATGTATATGAGCCGTTGAACCTTTTTTAATAGCTTTTACAATTTTACGTTTAAGCATAAAAAACGAAATTTTTAATTTTAGCTTCTGGGGCTGGGATTTTGCTCTTAAATAACCTGTTTTAGTTAGTAAGTACACAAATGCAAAAAAACCCAACCAAAAAAGCCTTCCTAAGTTTGACCAATTTTACGTTTCAGCTGCAACTAAATATCAATGGGGAAAAAAACGGCATTTTTAATACTTGCTTGTAGTTTTAGGGTTAGGTTTTAGATGTTAAATAACGTGTTTTAATTAGAGTAAATAGGGAAAAGCAAAAAAGTTAATCAATATAGCCTTTTTTAATAGTTTTTACAATTTTACGTTTCAGTTGATATACTAACAATCAATAAGGAAATTTTTAATTTTTGTTTCTAGGACTAGTATTTCGTTGTTAAATAAACAAAAGCAAACGGCGTACTTCATCTGTTGATATGAATATAGCATTTTAACAGAGTGATGGGTAAGTGAATATGACTTTAATCTTAACTCAATTAGTGACTTACACCACTATAATTCTCAACCGTTCATAAATATGTAGTGGACGCCTCTCTGTTTGGCATTGTTTCGAGGTCAGGAGCTGCAGTTTTTCCTTTACTTGGCAGTAGACATAAAATACTAAGAGTGGGACCCCTAATAAAAACCTCGGATGAACAAGAGGAGAGAAAGCTACGCTTATTGAGCAACAAACAAACAACATTTTCGATTTTATATGCATATATAGGGATCATATATGTATGTATGTCCTACATATGCCTTTAATATACAGATTTATGTATTTGTGTACATATGTTACTCCTAAATTTTCTTTCTTCCTCAAATACATTAATATTAATACTGACGAAAAGAAGTGAAAAAGGGCTTAACACTAACCTTAATAGTAATAAATAAATCACAGTTCAAAAATTATTGAACTTAACACTATTCTTATGGTTGTTAACAAAATTGTTAGACAGCAGACAGTACTCCGTCATCTCTAAGTTGTTTTTGTTTGATCGTTCAACTTCTCTATTGTGTTTTGTTGCACTTTTTTTGTTTAAAACACTATTAATGCGTTCTTTATTAACTTTGCCCATGGACCTTGCTGCTGTGCTTGGTTCCACGGGTGCCAAACAAGTACCACTACAATTCCCAGCCTGGACCCACTGCTTACCGGCCAACGCAGTGCAAGCACAATCGGTTGCGATATTCGAGTGGGCCCTCATCCAGAGGACCTTGTTTCCGTCTCCAGACACCTTGTTGTTGTTCATATGCGTTCGCTGCTCCAGGTCCAGGATGGCGTTGTATCCATCAACCGTTTTTGCAATGGCATTACGTTGCTGATGTTGCACTAAAACATTATTTCGCCTGGTCGATGAATTCGTGTAGTTGGATCGCACCGAGCTTGCCCTAGTGAAAACTGACATTGTCCTGTCTACGCTGTCGTGGGCATCAAACTTACAGGAGCAAACGGAAAAACGTTTGTTGAACTCGCGTTTGAATTTTTCCTGAAATTAAATTAAAAGGGAGGTTGTTAGAGCCAGACGGAAACACAATTTGTAAATTGTAAATTGTAAATTTTTGGAACACGCTATAAATCAATTAGAGCCTCACTGAGCTTACAGAAGAGGTACAATAAAAATAAAACGAAGCTCAGCACAAACACAGTCGGGGTAGTTGAAATATAAGATTTTTTCAATACTATATTTAATGTAAATGTAAATAATTACATGACAGTGCGGAATTCGTAACCATAACAACTTACAGCGATGTGATTGTGATTTCTTCTTTCTTGCCACTATTATTATGTTGCTTATCTATCTACTTGTTATAATTATTATTGTTATTATTGCTAATATTTTTATACTTTTTTATACTTTTTTTATTTTTATTTTTTATTTTCTCTCATTACGTATTTAGAATACTTAATTTAAGTTAGAATTTCTCTTTTTCTTTTCTTTTCTTTTTCTTTCTAAGCTTTTTTTTTTATATTCTTAGTCTACTAGCATTATGTTGTTGTTTACCATCTTTGTTAGTGTGCTATCAAAAGAACTGTATTCTTGTGTACACTGATCCCAATGGAATAAATAAATATGAAATATGAAATATGAAGCAATTAAATAACTTATTGTGATTATTTATTTATTAGTCTACAGACTACAACTCCAACAGACAATGATAGATATTAATATATGTAAGTGCATAGAACTAATAATTTTTGCAATAGTCATGATTGAAAATCAAATACCGATTTAGAAGCAGCTCTATCCATCGACAAATCAATATGATTATACAGGGTGTGTGAGAGAGTGAGAGTGAGATGAAAGATCTGACCTAGAAAACAAAAATTTGTATTGCGGGTGGGAAACGGGTTCAAGGCATATCAATCGTTTGGAAGTTACAGGGCGCTTCGTAAAATCCAATTTTTCATTATAAGCACACCACTATTTTATTTGGCGCCCTAGGTCTTCATTGGACTTTTTCCCCATAAGAAAACGGAACGATGAAGGACAAGTGCAACACTAAAGACGAATCAATTAACAAAATTAGTACTGTAAATGAAAATACGGGAGAGGTTAAATCTAATACACCTTGAGCAAGGAGTTAAAAGGATGACAATGTTTTTGTTTGAGATATTTTAGATATATGATACATATTTATGTATCGCCAGCTAAAAAATTATAAAGATTTTTTAATAAATAAGCTCATCAAGTTTAACCTATGTAATTATAAATATCATATTCGTATAAAGAAAAATATTTCAAAAAAGAGCCTTGTTTTGGGTGCGTCATGCAATTTATCCTCTTTACAAAGATAAGTTCTATAAAAATGCTTACGTTGTATATTCCATAGATAAACGGGTTACAGCAGCTGTTGCTCATTGCTAGCCAATCACAGCAAAACCATATAATGTTGATGAAACGGTACTCATTGACATCAGGCCATGTTACATATAAAATGTTGTAAGATTGAAGTGGGAGCCAGCATACTCCAAAAACAACAACGACAATTATTAACATTTTGATGACCTATAAAGTAAATTTTTGATTTATTACTTAATAAAATGTAATTACTGAAAATATTCAACGAAAGTAATGTAATAACCTTCTTCTTGTTCTTCAAAAGCGTTATGTCTCTCGAATCCTGTGCGTTTCCAGGTGTTCTAGATCCCCACAATTTCACTGCCATCTGAATGTAGACGAAGCTTATTACACAAAATGGCACAAGGTACTGAACAAAAACTAAATAATATCTGTAGCTTTGCAGCTGTTCATCGCTCAGATTTACATTTTGGCAAAACGGTCGGGTTATGTTTAATTCAACGCCATCCTCTGTAAAATAATCGTATTCATTTATAACACCAGTTTCTTAACTTTTTGCAAACCTCTTATTCTCTCAGTTATTTGAACAACTCGAAAGGCAATTGCTATTGGCACCGCAAAACATAAAGCAGCAACCCAAATTACGCTAATAATTATCTTAGATATAAATCTTGATGGGCGCGTTCTGAAATAAAATAGAAATTTTGCTTAGTAGAACGTATTCCGAATATGCAAATTTTTTTGAGCGCGTTTACATTTCAAAATAAAAAGTCTTCAAAGAAACATACTGTACATGCCCCCAAAAACTGAAAATTATAGGAAACGATTAAATGATTTTGGTATGTCTGCACCCTTTTCTTATAAATAGTTCTAGAAAATAAATAAATCACGAAAATCGACAAACACGCTCATTTTATTTCCCCGAAATGCAAACAAATATTTATTCAATAGTGGTCTGCCAAATAATGAAAAATAGTTAAATTGTCCTAACTGGGAACACCATAAATTAATTCCTTTAAACAGTAAGAATTTGTGATAAGAGTTACTTGCTGCGTCGTTTTTATGGTATCGACAAACCTGCCCTTTATACCTACTTAATACTTTTGTTGCCGTGCGAATTTTTGAAATTGCTCCAAAAAAATAGAGGTCGTCTTAAACTTTTGCGCACAACTCCAGTTTCACCATGTCACAGTCATTTCATTCAGAGGTTATTAAGACTTTAGCGCTGACATTTGATATACATATGTAGTTAGGTATAGATAATTGAAAATATCTGTTCAAAAGAAGCTACATACATATTTACACTTCTGGTCATTTAACGTTTTTTTACTTATTCCACTTCTAATCTAAGGTCTTACAAAAATCTGTCATTACATTTGATCCAAAGTGCCTTGTTTCTTACTAATAGTAGCCTTACTTTAATTGTGTCCCCATAAAAATGCGCTATTTCCTTGCACTGACTCTGGCGGCTGAACTACGTTTAATATTTTTGATCACAAGTTGCTTTTCCCATATTAGCATGGCTTAATTAGTAAAGTTTGGTTACATTAGAATTTAATAAATAATTTTTATACGTTTTGTAAAACTAAGGTTTAATAAATAAATATTGTATACATTTTGTTAAATTCATCTTTCGTATACTATCCTATACATAATTTGTATAAATACTGATCAAAAGGGACTATTCTTATTTCATTCCCAAAAAATGGGTGGCTATTTCCAAAATATCTGATGAAAAGGTTCTATTTCCGTTTGTGATTGTTTACTATTTTGTTTGTTATTAATAATACTGGAAAAAAAGTTTGCTGCAAATATGAGTATAGCTTTAATAAATAATATTATAGACAAAACAAACACCTGCACATATTAAATAGCGACCACTAAACGTTTTTATCTAGCTATGTACAGCAGCTTGTTTTGAACAGACACTCGTCTAATTATACTCGTTATAAAGATCACCCTAAACCTTAAACGCAACATCAGAAAAATCTGATAAAATTTAGAATACTAGCTCGTACACTGAAATAACTTTTAAAAATAACACGACTTAATATAGTCGAATAGTTCGAGAAATGTAACCGACCAAGTTACGCTTATTTCGATTCTAATGTGTGGGACAAATCCTGCGTTCGTTTGTATTTGTGTGGATGCGTATGGTTGCATAATGCACACACATGCATATACATATATGTACATATATACATTATTATTTTATTTAGCATGTCCCGACATGCTCTTGACCGCTATTTTTATTAGTGAATTCCTTCTAATATAATCAAAAATAACCAATATATGAAATGTTCACTCAAAAAAGAAATCCTGTACTTTGCGTTAAATAAAGGGTTCTAGTTTCATTTAAACTTTATATTTATTGCCATTTCTATCTTACCTCAGAGGATTAATAATGGCCCTGTGACGATCCACTGCTATTGCGGTTAGTGTGAAAACCGAAACATTTACGCTCAACACCTGAACGAAAGGGCAGAAAGCGCACATAAATTCTGGCAAATTCCACCTCTGCAGCAAGGCCGCTTGGAACTGCATAAAAGAAAAGGGAATAAAGGGGTTTAGGAATTGGTTTGCATCCTAGGCAGTGCGGAAATTAAATAGCAAGCAGAATGAATAGCAGGAAGTCACATGTACATAACCAGGAGGACCTGACATTTATTCTGCCCCCCAGTATGTCGATCCGTCCGAATAGGATTTACCCACCTGAAATGGTATGCAAAACATCCCAATGATAACGTCAGCAAACGCTAAATTGGCTATGTACATGTTGGTTACAGTGTGCATCTGTCTTGTTGTTGCCACTATCCAAATCACCAGGGTGTTACCGATGACAGCTATGATGCTGATTCCACCATAAAATATTGATAGGAGGACGACAACCTCCACAGAGGCCTCGTAAAGTTTGGCTAAACGTTCAAAATATGCTCACATTAGTGAATCCGCGTCGCCCCGCTAATGATTATCATATACCATATTCTTCCTCGTCGGGCATTCTTGTGTCCGGCACAATGTCCACCATGGTGGAATTGTACCATGCAATCTCATTTCTCGGTTGGTTGAGTGGTAATATTGCCGTGGAAGAGTCCTCCATTACTGCTCAATTGAGGTAATTGGTCCGCGTTTGCAAGAATTTCGTTGCGCTGATGTGCATTTTCTGAAAGTGGAAAAGAAAAATTTTGCTTAAATTCAAATAAAGTTCTCCAAGAGATTAATATACTCCTAAAGATAATTGGTTTAAAATTAAATAATGAACCATTATTTTTGTATGATAAACTTTTTCCAACATTTAATAGATATTGTTATTAAACAGTCAAAAACAAATACATACATATGTATGTGTTGTATTCAAATAAGCAAATAATTGAAATTTTATTACTATGTTTTGTAATGATGTTAAAACTCGGACATATTTACATACATATGTACCTAAATTACGTTCCATGTTTAGTTAGCTTATTTTATGATGATTTATCAGAATCAATGTTTTTTAAATTTCCTGGATCTTTATATGAATGTATAAATTTTATTTGTGTGAGAAAGCAAGTTTTTCAGATAGAGTAGTTATGATTTTTAATCTATATTTTAATGATTTACCTGTAATAAGTTCAATTGCCAAGGAAATAATTTTGTTTTGTATGAAGTAGCTTAGCAAAGAAATTATGAACATATCCTGTCTTCATGATTTATTTATTTTTACTAAATTTTATTGCTTATTTTCATTTTTTTTTTAAGTGAAAACTTCTTTAGGCGCGTTGAGCGATTGTTGGTATGGGATAAACTTATGGATTCGCATCACCGACATGCTGTGCCACAAATTGTCACTTGTCACAGCACAGCGCGGGAATTTTATTGAAGGAGCAATTTTGAATATTGAAAAGATTACAATGGATCTTCATAAGAAAGCATGGATTTCAATATTTTCATCCGTCAAGAGCTTTAAAATTTGACGTTTGACGGACTCTGCTGGATTGTTTTAAGTTTTCACTTCTGTCGGCAGTCCTCATGACTGCAGACTGCTTGTTTTTTTTCTGTAGCTTTTTGTGTAGTATTTGTGTTTTTTGAACTTCAGAATATTTCGTATAGAAATAAAAATTGGTACAGTATTTAAATACACATCTAATACAAATCAAATGTCAAAAGTCCCCTTCGATCTCATGTCGGTTAAAAATTTTATTCAAAGTCAAAGAGCAGAAAAATCACTTTCTCCGCAAATGTCTCTTAAACGGTAAAAGTTATCACAAAAATAATTCATAACAATTTTGTAGACAATGGGATTCTCTACAAAAAATGTCTCTCTACCTATTTTTTGTCCTACGAATTCATGAGATACCGTGATTTTAAGCGTTTCTCAGACAAAATTTTGATATTCCTATACAAAAGTCAATCAGATGAACATCCAAAATCAAATTGTAGGCATTAAAATTACCGTTGTGGAAGTTTAACCTCTTTCGACTATTTGTTGATGAATTGGATTGCCAGAGGTAGCCTTCGAAAGCTTGAAGATTCAGCTTTTTAAAACGCTAAAAACCATAATCCTACAATGGTTATCAAAGAGCTTATATGTATATAGAGCAAGTGCGGGCAACTCTTTCATAATGAAAAAACGGAGCGACCGCGGGAATGTGTGTTTACATCAAACACAATCGAGGTAACTTTTTGCAGTCAAAACGACCTTGTGGTGAAAGTATCCTAAAAGAAGAGTGCATCAAATCCCCCGCTACTAGATGCAGCCAAACTGTTCTTCGTTATTATCTGCCATCTTTCTCACACACATTATCTTTTGCTTTCATACGAGTGTACGAGTGACATTAAAAACCGGAAATGACCTCGAAAAACCAACAAGACGGATTCTTGCGAGTTTTTACCCTACATATTTTAAGGGAGAAAATGGGACCAATCCAAAACTCCGAAGTACACGTAACCACCTTCTCCCAAGTATGTACACGTAATAAATGCGCTACTGTCTGACCATCTGCCGATTTCTTCTGTACCTGAGACCCCAAATATACACAATTTAAGAAAGTACAATTTTAGTGCTTCTTAATGACTACATACGCCTCAAAGGCTTATGTATACAAATTTTTGAGACAATTTCAATGGTCCTATTAAAGAACCATCTAGAACATCAGTCCTACATTTTTCCCTTCACTCTAAGTGAGCTAAGCTAAACTACCCCGATTCGTCCTAATTTCAACAGCACAACGAAGGCAGTGGGTGCGATATCGATTACCCTAATATAAATATGAGCTCCATCCACAGCATCATATTCCCAACCGGAGGGTCGCAAAAATAATTAAATATTGTTGAGGTTTTAATGAAAACACACAGTTTGGTTTAATAGTTAAGTAATTTTATTTGAAAGAATATTTCGGAGCCCTACAAAAACACGTCTTCTCGATGCAGCGATACAAGGCGAAAGAGAACGTAAAAGCGGCAACATGACACAAGAAAAATAAACGTCAGTACAGTCCTGTATAAAAATTAATGTTTCTTTTTCAACACTTCCCCTGAAACTTTAATTACTTCAAAAAACAAAACAACAGAAACAAAGTCAGCTAATTCAAACAAGTCATTCCCAACATTTTCCGCAATATTTCAAATCGCACGCGTGAAACCGGCTTAGTAAAAATGTCCGCAGCCTGGTACTCTCCAGGTACATGCTCAATCATCAGCCGACCACTCTGAATTTGCTCGCGCACAAAATGGAACCGCACATCTATGTGCTTTGAACGCCTATGAAAACCAGGATTTGCCGCCAACTTTACAGCACTCGAGTTGTCCACACGCAGAACCGGAACAGATTCCAACGGCGCAATCTCTTCAAACAAACGACAAAGCCAGACAACATCCTTTGCCGCCTCACAAGCTGACACATATTCTGCCTCAGTTGTCGATAAAGAGACACTCTGTTGTCTCCGACTGGCCCAACTGATCGCTCCTTCACTGTACTTAAACAGAATTCCACTGACTGAACGTCGAGTAATGCAATCGCCAGCATAATCAGCGTCACTGAAGGCCTCCAGTTCACCTTTTCTCACACCAATTCGGTACAGGATGCCCATTCCAGCTGTTCCCTTGATGTATCTCAAAATTCGCTTTACAAGCATCCAGTGTTTTTCCTCCGGTTTTTCAAGAAACTGTGACACATAATTTACAGCAAAAGCAATATCAGGCCGCGTTGCAACCGCCAGATACATCAAGGAACCCACGGCCGCCCTATATGGAGCCGTTGTTACCACAGTAGTCTGCAATTCATTTGATGACACACACTTCTCAATAGGCGTCGAAACAGGGTTTGAGTCCTTCATTCCATACCTGTTCAAAATACCTTCAGCATATGTTCCCTGGCCAATGAAAATTGAGCCGTCCACATTTCGCTCAATTAATACATTCAAGAAATAACCCACAGGTCCAACCGTTATCTTGAACTCTGCCTTCAGCAAGCACAAAAATTCCTTAATTACGGAATCCTTTGTAGCAGCAACCAGACCGTCATCGACGTACAGTACGACAATCAATTTGTCCCCCTTAATATCACGATAAAATAAGCAAGGATCCGCAGAGCTCTCACACAGCCCAAAACCCAACAGCACATCGACAAACCGCCTGTTCCAGCATCTCGGAGACTGCTTCAAACCGTATAAGCTCCTCCAAAGTCTGCACACACGATTAGTGCCATCATTGTAACCCTCAGGCTGCTCCATATATATCTCCTCGTCAATCACGCCATTCAAAAATGCAGTCTTAACGTCAAACTGTGCTAATTCCAAATGCTCGCTTGCCGCGATACTCAATACAGTTCTAATAGTATCAAACCTGGCCACAGGACTAAACGTTTCGTGATAGTCAACCCCCTCTCGTTGACTGAACCCTCGAACAACCAATCGAGCCTTGTACCTATCTACGTCACCATTCGGTTTCCTTTTGATCCGGTACACCCAGCGATTTGAAATAGCCCTACGTCCCGCAGGTAGCCTGACCAAGGTCCACGTCGAGTTTTCTTCCACAGATGCCATCTCCTCATCCATTGCTGCCATCCAATTTTGTCGTTCAGCCGAGCTAACTGCCTCAGAATAATTTATAGGCTCATCCACCTCACTCAGCATAGCCTCAATCAGGCGCTCAGGCGGCCTAACAGACCTTTTCTCTCGAAGCTGTCTCTCCGGCTCAACCGTAGGCTCAGCCGATACAGAGGACGAATCATCCACAGGCCCTTCTTCACACCCTGAATCCGGAACAAACTGACTCACCTTGATATCCGGTTCCTCCTCGGTCTCCAACGGGAACAACGTCAACAGCCCGGTAGCAGCCTCCATCTCGAACACGACGTTCCTGCTTCTAAGCACACAATTCTCGGATCGCATCCAAACGCGGTAACCGTCCATGTCATCCGAATAACCGACAAACACACCACGTTTTCCCTTAGCGTCCCATTTCTTGCGTTGTCCAGCCGGTACATGTACAAAACATTCCGTACCAAAAACACGAAACCTTTCCAGATGCGCAGTCTTCCCCGAAAACAACTCATACGGAGTCTTACCCTCAACGCCACTTGGTCCGGTCCTATTAAGAATATAAACACTACTATTCACTGCCTCTGCCCACAATGACTTAGGCAGACCCTTTGCTAATAACATCGTACGAGCAAGTTCAACTATTGTTCTATTTGAACGTTCGGCACAACCATTTTGTTCCGGAGTGTATGGGTTAGCGACAACAACCTTTATGCCCTTTGATATCATAAGTTCCTGCACATCCTTATTAATAAACTCACGACCCCCATCACAGTAAAAATACTTTGGCGCTCGACCGCAGTGATTTCCGACAATCTCCAACATTTCCGAAATTTTTCGCGCGGTTTCCGATTTTTCCTTCAGGAAGTACACCATACGAAATCTCGAAAAATCACACGTGAAGCACACGAAATATCTAGCTCCACCCAACGACGCACACTCCATTGGACCGCACAAGTCCGCGTGTATAATCTCACCGGGCTCCTTAGAACGCTGCCGACGAGAACGAAAGCTATTCCGATGTTGCTTCCCCTGAACACAAGCACCACAAAGTTCACTGTCCATTTCAACGCTAATCCCACGTTGCTTCAAAAAATTCTGCACATGTCGCCTGTTTTGATGTGCAAGTCGCTCGTGCCATATTTGTAATGAAGGCCTAGTCACCAGATTAGCCTCCCTTACACAAGACACTTCCGGATGTCCTACACGTATGTTCATTCTAAAAAGTTTACCAACCCGAACACCGCAGGCCTTAACAACACCATCCTTAGAAAATCTACATTCAGTTTTTGAAAAATTGCACTTCAGGCCCTTATCAACCGCGCAAGCAACCGACAATAAATTTCTTCGCGCAGTCGGCACATACAAAACATCATCCATATGGGACTGTACCCATTTCCCATTCACAGCAGCTTCAAATCTAATTGTTCCTTTTCCAACAGCACTCATTGTGGATTTATTTCCAATATTTATGGTTAAGGGCACTGCGAAATTTTGAAACGACGAAAACCATTTACCAACACACGTAATGTGGTCTGTCGCACCAGAGTCTACAATCCAAATGTCAGTTTCATTTTCCGCATTAAAAACCTCGGCTACATAAGCTTGATCACTGGCAACACGGTTTCGCGCACCGACATCATTCGAGCTTCCTTTCGGACAGTTCCTACGAATATGGCCCCTTTCACCACAACCATAACATTTAATATTAAGTTTTTGTTTTTCTTTATTTTTTCTTTCAGCTGCAGGCTCAACAAACCTCTCAACACGTTTACTTTTGTCAACCTCAAAAGCACTGCGCCCGAACTTCCTGTGAGTACTCCTTGCTCCGGCAGCGACCAACGCCACAACTTCGTCCCGCTTCTCACACTTGTCAGAGCGCAATTTCCGCCGACTCTCCTCCGATGTCAAAACCTGAATTAAATTTGATAAATTTTGTTTTTCCTCTGCGCGAGCCCACCAAGCCTGTCGCAGACTCTCATAATCGTCCGGAAGTGTGTCCAGCATTTTCACCATCAAAGATGACTCATCTGGTGCAACATTTAGTTGTTGCATTCTTAGAATTAACCCCTCAAACCTAGCTATATGAGTCACCATATCATCGGACCTATTCCAGACGAAACCGAAAAACTCCGACTGAGTGGCGTGCGCTGCCTGCTTGGTTTGTTGCTCAAACACACTATGCAACTTCAGCCACATCTCCCGAGCAGACTCACAGGTCACCAAAAGCGCCATTACCTTTGAATCCAGTGCCCTTACAATAGCCTGGCTGGCCGCTCGATCCGCCTTGTCCCATTTCCTTAGGGACTCCTCATGTGCCGCCTTTACCTCAGCCTCAGCAGCCGATGCCACTGACTCCGGCCTCTCAATGTCCCCGGTGCACACCTCATAGGCATTTTCGATCCCACGAAGAATACTCCTTACCGCGAACTTCCATATGTGCCAATTTTCAGCGCCCCTCAGCTTCTCAAGTCCCTGGAACTCCATCCCAAGAGAAAGCCTTTTCCCGGACGACAAAAGAAAAAAGACACTCGCAAGACGCCACAACAATGCAATCAAGTCCGTAGTTCACTTAACCACGTTCTGCTACCATGTTGAGGTTTTAATGAAAACACACAGTTTGGTTTAATAGTTAAGTAATTTTATTTGAAAGAATATTTCGGAGCCCTACAAAAACACGTCTTCTCGATGCAGCGATACAAGGCGAAAGAGAACGTAAAAGCGGCAACATGACACAAGAAAAATAAACGTCAGTACAGTCCTGTATAAAAATTAATGTTTCTTTTTCAACAAATATGAACCTGACCTAACGTAATTCCCTTGCTAAAAAAACAAAATAACTTTATTTCATTAGTTTTGAGGAAGCTCTAACGAGTTACAATTTCTCTATTTCATTGACCAATATGGTTCACAATTTTGTGTACTTACAAGAAATATTTCCAATAATACTAAGATGCCATAATCTCCGAAGTAAGTTATATTAGTTTCGGAATTTTCTCAAGGTTTTTTTTAGGGCCAATATCATATTATTTACAATGGTTAACAAATTAAATTTTATTTTGTCTAAAAAAGTGGTACATTATTTCTTTAGATTATGAATTCGTAAATGAAAATGCTCAATTAGCTTCCATAATTAAAAAAAAAAAATTAACAAACACAGATTATCAAGTTGGGACTTACTTGAAAAAGTCTTTACAGATTCATTACAGAAGATTATAAGTAGGGTAGCTTAATTGAAACTCTGAGTCCTAATGAAAGAAAAAAATGTACAACTCATCTCTTTAACCCATTTTGGCGAACTTTTTTGATGAGTTTTTATTCACTATTATCCTGTCAATGTTATAAATGAAAGTTTGTGTGTGTAACTGTTGAAAGAATTTTTAAAAAATTTGGTATGTAGTTTCTTAGGTTCGTGGCCAAACTTGTGCACATAAATAGGGCCTATTCATACTAAAGTTTGCTTATTTGTCGCTCTTTCACCAGGAAAGTATACTTATCCGAAAGATGAAACTTTACACGTGCATACATGAGTTCCGGCACAGGCAATGCTTTGTAATTGGGAAGTGGAGGGGTGAGGAGAGAAGGACAAAATTGTATGAGCATGTTGGCATCACCCCTTGAGCTGACATAGGCTATGCATCGTAATTGTAAAGTGTTAACATAAATTTATGTCCGATCAATAAAAAAATTACCTGAACATTTCAACAGAATGTTTTTCTTAAGCGATTAAATAATTAATATCTGGGTCTTTATTTAACCTTTTTTTTTAGTTATGAAATTTTTAGGGTATTTGATTGACTAAATAAAAATTACGTACAAAGTTGGATCCGCCATACATCAAAATATTCTTTTTTGATAGTACCTAAATAGATAGAAAACGGTATCCATATATTTTTATAAAAGTTTTGCCTTATACGAGGGGAGGTCAAAAAGTCCGCGGAATGAAGAGGAAGGGGTGGAGTTAAAAATTCTCACTGTACACCTCGCTAATGAGGGATTCATCACTAGAATATAAGTTAAATTTCAAGTCTATGATGTTATTCGTTTACGAGTTATCACCCTTCAAACAAGTCAATTCGGAAAACAATCGCAACGATGGAAGAAATTGAACATCGCGCTGTGATAGAATTCCTGCCAAAGCAAGGAAAGTCAGCTCAGACTTTAATGAGCGAAATGGAAGCCGTTTATAGTGATCATTGCCCTAGCAAAACTATGATTTACAAGTGGCATGGTCTATTTAAACATGGTCGAGAGTCGATTGAAGACGATCCCCGCCCTGGACGGCCGATTGAGGCCACCACGTCGAAAATCATCGAAAAAGTCGAAAAATTAATATTAGAAGATGCTCGTTTGAAAAAGAAACATTTATCTGCATTAGTTGGAGTGTCAGATACCACAATTTTAAGAATTTTGCGCGATCATCTTGGCATGATTAAAGTCAGTGCAAGATGGGTACCAAGAATGCTTACGCCGCGCTTCAAAAGCAACAGCGAGTGGACGCGTGTAAGCATTTTTTGGAACTGTGTGGCGACGAACCTAGCCCGATTTTGGAGAAGATTGTTACCGGAGATGAAACCTGGGTTCATCACTTCCAACCTGAGTCCAAACAGGAATCGATGCAATGGCACAAAAAGGGTACACCACCCCCCAAGAAGTTTAAGGTGTCAGAATCGGCCCATTTTGAAGGCAAAGACAAAAAATATTTTTTTGATGGTATCGAGAAATTAATTTCGAGATCTAATAAATGTATTGACCTTATGGAGAATTATATTGAAAAGGAAAAATAACTTTGTATTTTTATTTATTTTACAACCCCTCCATTCCGCGAATTTTTTGACCTCCCCTCGTAAGTATAGCAATAATTGTGCCCGTCAAAGTCGGGTACGGATCAACTATTTAATTATATGATTATTATAATTATATCACTATCAAAATCTCCCACTGATTTCACTACATCAAAACAATGTCCTCCGCCGAATCTGTCCGTTTGCATGTTCGCGTTTTTCTCCGTAATTTTACTGAATGAAGTTTCTTCCGTTTCTGTATATTGATGAATGATTTGTTTAAATTGACGATGATAATGAGTATCGGTCAACTCGGAAAAAAGCAATCGACGATGTGGTAATCTTCGCGTCCGTTGCGTAAACTAAATAATTGTATATACACAATGGAAAAATCAAAAAAGTAAAAGGCTTTTTGTTTTTTTATTCATGCACGGTCACGGCCACGGCCAAACAAAGATTGTGAGGTAGGAGTGCGCAGCCATGTCAACGTTTGCGAGTTACAGGATGATTCGTATAAATTCCAATTTTTCATGTTATGCGTATCACGTTTTTATTTTTATCTTTTGTTCTTCTAAACGCATTAACATCCAACTAAAAATAAAAATCGACTGTCCTAATATCCTTTCCACAAATGTCAAAAATGTTGACCTACCACCACCAGCTGCAAGTATATTCACTTTTGAAACTAGAAAAATTATTTTTATTATTTTTTCTAAAATTCCCTCCCCCCCCCCCCCCAATTTTCTCCTAAATTCATGTTATTAACGCATTTAATTTTTATTTTTATTCAAATGCCCACTTTATTACCAAGAAGGTAGAATCAAATAGGTCAAATAGACATAAAAAAAACTTGTTCCTTGCCCCGTAATTAGAAAACTCGTAAAATAAAAATATTTATGTAGGTAATTAATTTTAATGATTGTACCAGAAAAATCATAAAAAGGTTAATAAAATTTATTTTATTTACTTAATTAGATTGTTTTAGACAACCATACTTGGGTGTATCCTGACGCTTTGTTACGTCTGGTGGAAATTTTGCTACAAAAGAAGGTCAGTGAGAAACAACATTGATCATAATTGAAAATACGATCGATACCTATAGATGTTTTTAAGATGACATAAACTAACAAAGTTCTTAATTTAAAAACAAACTTTTAAAAGCAAGCTTTTATCGGATTCTCCTCTTCGAATCCTTTTAATTCATACCCGTCAAAGGGGTTCTAAAGGAAAAGGTTAACTGCTATCTTGGGCCGTCCACCATATTGGATTTAGAATGACGTCGTTAACAAAAAATTAAATCGACGAAAAAAGACACTGAAAAGTGAAAAATAAAATCATTTTAACAAAAAACTAAACCGACAAAAAAGGAACTGAAACGTGAAAAACAAAATAAACCTTTTTAGTCTGAATAACTGAGCCCTGAACTAATGTAAGTAACTAATTTTGAGTCGTCGCCAAAGGAAAAATTGCTTCTTTGTTTGGTTCCGAGTAAAAATTAGTTTAAGGCTCAGTTATTCAGACCAAATAGTTCTTCTTTTTTTCACTTTTCAGTTCCTTTTTCGTTAAAAAGCTTTTCTATACCGTTAAAAATGTTGAAATTAGGGGACGAACGAAATGTATCGAAATTACCTTGTTATTCTTCACTGAGAACTTTACAATCTTGAAATCCTTGTATATCAAAACTAATCGAGTATCGCTACAAAAAAATGGCTGATCAAAGTAATTGTTTGCAAAATGCAATTAATTTCGCCTTAACCAAATCTTACCTCAAAATCCACTATTTTTTATGAAAATCAATTTTAAATTATTAGTTCACCAGCTCATCTCAGTAAACTTTCACATAAATTTTTTGAATTGAAGGTTAATTGACTAAAATTTTTGCATTCAAAGTGTTATAATGTAATCAAAGTAGCTATTGTGCTATTTTTCGATCTACTATTTTTTGTGCTTTTCCTTTTGGTTTTTCCGAATTTTCTTTTCTTTTAAGACACCCCTTTATTGAGTCAACAAAACAAAAAAAGAATCATCCAAATCGGTCGAGCCATTCTCGAGATATCATCAAAAAAGCGGTTCCATACAAAATGTATGAGAAAATGAATTTTCTTCATAAATTCTTTTTCCGTGAATTTTTCCCATATTTTAATAGTTATTCTGCTATTCGTGGCGGAGACGAATCCAACAAATCAAAGATCATAAAAATCGGTCGAGCCGTTCTTGAGTTATAAATGGTCTAACTAGCCAGACTTTGTTTTAGACATGTACATATACATATATGTAGATGTGGTATATGTTACCCACGTTGAGCAACAAATAATTATCATCGTCAGTCAAATCCCTAAAACAAGGACGAGACGATTCGTAAAACTATTATAGAAGTGTGTTTTCAGCTAAAGTTTGGAAGGTTATTAATCTCTAGAATGAGAATATCCATGTTATCATCTCCCAGTAGAGGAACTACTACAAGGTGATTCCGAGAGAAAATTGGAGATTTGCACTTGGCTTCTAGAATGTGAATCGTAATTCATCAACGATGGTATCCTAAAATTCCACAATTTTCATACCTGGTCAGATACTAACCCATATAAGGCAAGGGCGACATCATTTCAGTATAAATTCAGTGGCAATGTTTGGTCTGATATTACTTAAATCGGTTTCTAATGTACCACAAAAAGTTTTCCACGAATTCAAATTTTTTCTTTATTTGCACATGTTGTATCCACCTTGTTGGAAAGGTTGATGGCAATGCGGAAAAAATAAAAAATTAAGTGTTTATTTACAAGAATTTCAGAGAAAGTTCGAGGAGAAGCTGAGCTTTATAAAATAAACATCAATTTTTCAGTTACGAAAGTGAGTGGCAATTCGAGAAAATTGTTGACATTTTAGAAAGAAATATTAGGATTAATCGATTTTTGACGTGAAATTAATGTCGCTGAGTTGAGTAGGTAGACCAAAAGATGAAAACTAAGTAGTGTCATGCATACCATCACCATGGAAAATTAGAATTTACGAATCACCCTGTAACTCCCAAACGATCGATACCCACTCCCCCCTTCCATACATATTTCTGTCGAAAATTGGAGTTACTGAGCATTTTCATTTGCGATTTCCTAATCTAAAACAAAATCCTATAGATATAATCTAAACATGCAAACAAACTTTGGGAAATAAGTCGGCGTTGACGAGTCCTCTCACGACAGATTTCCCTAATACCCCAAGTGCCTGTTTTCCACCCTCGCAGGTGATAACACTGTCTTTAACTCGCGCGAAGAGCTCAATCACTTATTTTTAATAATTAATTTAACGAACTGGACGCCTCACAAATGTATTTTAATTAATGAAATATAAAAGCAAATCCTAAAACCCTGAAACGTAGGTAAGTAATTTAAAACCAATAGTATAAATGTAGCCAATCACACCTCTATAATTTTTGAAATTACGGACTCCCATACGAACGTTTGATCCCGATTTTACCATTATTCTGTTTTTAAATATTTCAAAACCTACGCGGAAAAAGTCGCGTCGCATAAAAACACAACAACAAAATCATAATACAATTATAAAACTTTTATATGAAAGACTAAAATGTTTATAAAACAATTTTATACCACTTGAGCACACCAGTGGGCCCTATTTCAATTGATAACCTATTGGTAATTGGTTAATATTAATAATAAATGTGCACGCAAAGTCTGCTAAACGACAACCAAAACACATTACAAGTAGGAACCATCAATTACCTGGGGATATATAAATAATATCCATAAGCTCTTCCATTTTATCATTTCCGTTTAAATTCATTCTATCCTGGTCGTAATAAAATATGAGTTCCGTCACCATTCGTCAATACCAATTTTCCGAGCTAATTTCTGTTTAGGATTTGTTCATAAATCACAGAAGTTTTAGCCGATTTTACATCATTCACCTGCGATTCAAATAAATGTTCCAATAGGCCTCTTCATAAATTCAAATTTACTAAAGCAATTTGTAAAATCAGAGGGTAGAAGTACGCGGTAGCAATACTTAACAATTTGAATGGCTTAAATTTTACACAAGGATTAAACGAAGATTCATGGGAAATATATGTACATATTATTATTATACGTAACGTAGCAGCCAAATATGTGAAGCATTTATTCAATATCAGCTGTGAAGAGTTTTACCAGTACGAAAATTCATTTTTGGAACTTTTAGCAACTTTATTAAGAAATTATTGTCTAAAAAGGGTTTTGGTAAGCTCCTTTTCGATCCGATTTGAACGCCTACAAGAATGTCCAGTATTATTATTACTTTTATTATTAGAATTGGGTGGTATAGGTCCGCCTCCTATAAGCAAAGCGACCGAAAGAGATCCTTTGTGCGAACCCTGCATAGTTTATTCCGCACCTGGATTAAGACCTTTATAAAAGGCTATTGTTCCTTATTCAGCTAATGAATTTGAAGGAGTGAACACCGAAAAAAAAGTGTTGTTGCTAGTCAAGTTATTTTTGTGGGTCAAATAAAAATAAAGTATTACTGTTTTGAGCGAAAGAAGCTGTATTAAACTTTTTGGTCAAAAAGACTGGGAAATATTAAAATGGGCAAAAGGAAGTCAAAATAAGTAAGTAAACCAGAAAGCATATACAACTATGGCCGACTAATTATATGCCCGTTCTCCAATGCACAGACCACCCAACCACGAACCAACCAACGAAAATGCTGAATCCCATGTAAAGTATATAAGTCCTTTCTGCCGGCTGTCAAAACATTCTCGGGCAAATGTTTGATGTGGAGGAATTTTATTTTAACCACTTTTGAGCGGAGGAATTGTTCAATATTATACTTATAGTGCTGGGCTGGAAGTATCGCACACAATTTTACAAATGCTTTATGTTATAAATAGTGCAATGATCTTTTGACAGCTGTGACGCTGTCACTTCTAGTAGTACAAAAAGTTTCTGAATAGGTGACTATTCCTCATGGTTAAAACGCACACATGAAAAAGTTAAAAACACGAGCAAAAGGCAAGATGAGGCAAATAAGAATGTGGGACGCGATGGCGCGATTTTGGTTGGTTCGTGGTTGGATGGTCTGTGCATACCCGTTCTATTAGAAACGACGATAACCAATTTTTAAAATGATGAATTGCAATGAAGCAAGTCCTTAAACATTCTTTTACTGTACGGGCTCTGTCTGTTTCGGATCAATATCCTACTGGAATTCCCAAAACTCGGGCAAATGATCCTCAGCATATGGTTCCATCACTTTTGCTAGACTTGCAGATACTGGAGATATTAAGTGGTAGCAATTTATTTCAAAGAAGCAAATGGTTCCTTTTTCGATAGGCGAACAATTAGCCATCGAGAATTGATGTGTTTCTGGGACCTGGGTCGAATTTTACGTTGGACTTCCTCGGTTATTCTTAAAATGTGAGACTGCAGTAAATCCTTTTTTCTTGGAGCACTTTAGTCACTCGCCTATTTCTCTGTACGGATAAGCCCTTAATTTAAAGGGCTATAATCAAAGTTCTTTCGGCTATTGTGCAGTTTTTCGCTTTTGCGATTTTACCAAAAATAATAATTTCACTTTGCAACCTTAATTTAACTTTACATTGCAAAAATAATAATTTAAAAAGTTTTCAAATTAAGAACTCCTTAAGAAGCATTTCTAATTAGGTACTTGGCCACGTTTCTTAAAATGCATTTTGATATATAGTAATTATTATATTGCCCGCGTTCCGACTCGTACTTGGCCGGTTCTTCTTTATTTTAGAATTAACAGCGTGAATCATTTTCCGTTTGTTAAAAAAAAAATAGAAAATTCAGTCTGATGAATAATTGACTATTAAAATAGCTGCCGGTTACAGGGAGTTTAAACAATGATAGACAGTTATGAACAAAACTTGACATTATACTTTATATTTAGGATTAATATTAAATGACTGAACAATGCATCATTATTTGACACAACAAGTAGATTGGAGTTTACTGCGATCAAGAACAACCATTGTCAGCCTTTAGATAATTGTAATTGAATGTTGAAATCATGTGAGACATGACTGCGGTTTCACGCTCAAAAAAACACTAGCGGGAACTTTAATTCCTTTTAAACATGCGGGATTGTCTTTTGCGGTGGAATTAAAGGCATACAAAAAAAAGGACTTACAACTGCGCGGTGTTTCACAAGCCGGTGGTATTGCCGAAAAGGCAGAGTTCTTGCAAGACAGCGGGTTAATGCAGAGTTCTTGAAAAACAGCGGGTTCTCTCTGGTGTAGCAGTGTAAATTGAGCTATAGTTGCATGGGGTTTTTCACACTAAATCACTATCCAACAGGCTTTATAAATAAAGGAAAACTCTTTTAAACAACCAAAAACTCAACTGAGCATTTTTTTCTAACAAGAAAATTACTATGTGTCAGACACAAAACAAAATTACGAATAATTCGAAACAAAAACTTATTAGGCGAAGCCTACTAAAATACAAAGAAAATTTAAGAAACATAGTGTGCATTTGATACGTGAGTTAAAGTAGTCAAAGTAGTTTGAACAAAATAAATGCTTTAATCAATTTTATATAGCACCGATGCATGTGCCCAAAACTTCACATAATCTTTCTTTTTTAAACACAGTCAATGGTAAATTCACGTTGGTACCTAGAGAAACTTATAAACTGGTCAAATGAAGTAGGAAAAGAAAAAGATTTACTAATGGTGATAATTGAATGAAATTATTTGTGCTGAATCTTCAGGTTGAGAATAACAAAAAACAATTTATTGAATTATTTATACTGGTTTGGTAATTTTGTCTGGTATCTTAAGGCCGTTCTCCAATGCACGAACCACCCAACCACGAACGAACCAAAATCGCGCCATCTCGTCCCACATGAATGTGGCGTCATCTTCCCTCTCGCTCGTGTTTTCGTCAACATGGCTAACTTTTTCTTGGTGCGTGTTAACCACATAGTACTAGTTGACCATTCAGCAACGATATTGTACCAGAATAGTGACATCGCCGCAGCTGTTCCGCCGGTTGCCAAAACATCAGTGCACTAATTATAACACGAAGCACTTATAAAAATGTGCACGGTAGTTTCAGGAGAATATTAAAAGTTAAATAGATAAGTTTGTCCGCTTAAAAAGTGGTAAAAACTTCTACATTTAACATTTGCCCGATTGTGTTTTCGCAGCTGACAGGCACAACGACAGGCAAGGGCTTATACTTTACACGGGATTCAGCATTTTCGTTCGGTGGTTCGTGGTTGGGTGGTCCGCGCATTGGAGAACGGCCTTTAAGATCCTGAGTGAAACACTTGACCAGCTTTGCTCCTCATTCTATCTACAGCAAATAGTTTTGAAAGACGATAAGCGTTTCACTTCGACATTGAAAACTAAACTCATCTGCATGACGATTAACTGCCTTGTCGAAGTCAGGAATCCATGTTTGTTTTAACGCTTCTTAATGAATCAGGACATTTTATGTCAATGCATCATTAATCCCTGAGGACGGCGGAGAGGATGAAATGAAAGTCATACAAAAATAATTAATTCTCAGCAATCACATAAAACGAGAGAAAAAAAGGTTTATTTTTAGGATATGTATCTACATACATATATTGATCAAAGTTGTGAGGGAATTACCCTCATGCAATCTGGCTCTTACAGTGGTATGTAGGACGCACTTGCTCATATAATGTCACCACCATTTATCACATTTTTTGATCAACGTAAAATATGTGACAACGCTAATGTGTAACGTTTCTCAAGTGTTGACATTTAGTAACAATACATTCCTCACTTTGTGAAGTTAACATAATTTCCCAAGAGTGTTTTCGTATAAAATATACAAATCATTTAATTTACAAATATTGCACAGTTCCAAGCAAGCAAACAGGAGAAGGATATGCCTATATATTTTCTTATTCAAAACAATAAAATAAAGTCATTCGTATCCTCAAAGGATTTGAGAAATATTATTTCATTCGCAGATTAGTTTTTTTTTCCTTTTGCTCCAAGCTATTGCTTTTTTTGGGAAGGATACAATATGGAATACTAAAAGAATGAATAATGGGTTAATAATATATAAGAGAATTTCACACAATAAATAAGCAAAAAGAAATTGACTTATCAGAAATATGTATGTACATAAATCAAGTTTGTAGAAGCCTTTCACCAATGATTACATTTTATCTACTAATGCATGCACCCCACGTTCCTCGCTTTAAATCT
Source organism: Machimus atricapillus (assembly GCA_933228815.1). NCBI lineage: Eukaryota > Metazoa > Arthropoda > Insecta > Diptera > Asilidae > Machimus > Machimus atricapillus. The sequence continues at coordinate 34,203,161 of OW121784.1, forward strand.
TGCATCTGCATGTATTTGCATTCATATGGCTATTTAAAATTCACAATCGCAATTTTTCTGAACAATCTGTATGGGTTTAGGAATCAGTGTTATTGTATATCTGTATAGTGGGCTACGAGATGTGGTTATATACTTTTTATTCCGTTTTAGCAACGTACTATATTGAAACATGCTATTTTATTTAAGTAATTATGTTTCTTAACATCTGTCCCCTTTAGGTATATTTTATGCAAAATTGTGTCGGTTTCACTCGCTATATCAACTTACAATTAGTTAATTATTATTTTAACATACCCGTTGTCTTCCTTTATGAGATGTACTTGTAGTCCCCTTGTACTGTCATTACTGCTCATCATTAGAAGAATTAGTATTATCTGAAAATTTAGTTGCTCTTTTAATATTGGATACAAAAACATTTTGTGAAGTATATAATTTCATCTTTACATCTGAATTCTCATGTAATTTTTTTTTAATCCATTTCTTCTGTTTTCGATGCAGTTTTTCTATTCAATTTGTCTTTTCTTTTATTCAATTTTTCCTTCAAAGTTGTTAGATTCTCTCGGAATCATTATTATCATGGTGTGATTTGTTTCGTTGTAATTAATTACCTGTGGTTTTTTGATTTTTAGTATGATTATTGACTTTTGTTTATTCTATTTATTTTTCTTGCAAATATCGTTTTACTTGTTCTGATGATCAATTTCGATTTCATGATGTGATGATAGACAATTGGAGTTTTTGGAATTAGAGAATCCAAGCAAGTCGGATATAAAAAAAACCAAACTGAAGTTTAATTTTCTATATCAAAATTGTTATAAAATAAATATTCATAAAATTTCCTTATTTTAATAAGCACAATCTTTTACTGACAACTGGACTCCGACGAGCCCAAAGGGTAAAGTAAATGTAAAAAAAAAGAAAAGAACAAATTAAACATAAACACAAAAGAAAGAACAGAGAAAATTAGATACAGAAGACAAATAAAGTTTTGTTTCACAAAGGTAGAATTTCTAAATGTTTGTAATTATAGGATCCACTTCCCGTTTACATTCTACAGAATCGTGTTCTCTTGCATGAGTTAACACTTTCGCATCTTCTTGCCAATATTAAATGTGTTTCTAAAGTGCAAGTGTAGAATGAATAGCGAAAATGGTTCAACCTGTTTGATACCAACTAAACATTTTTTAATAGATACATTATCTGATGTTTCAATAATTTCAGCACCATCAACTAGAAGACACGCACAGTCAGATTTACAGATATCGTTGGCAAATTTTTCATCAATTAATTTATGTAGGTACATACATATGGTAAAAAACCTCAACATTACAACTTGGATTAAGGCGAAGTTTTCAATGGCCTTTCTTAATAGGATACGTTACGAAACCCAATGAAGGTGCAAAATTTTTGTTTCATCTTTGTTCCATTAGCGATTCTTTGTCAACCTACCTAAAAGAAAAGTTATTGATTCTTTAACCTCTGGATCATCTCACAAATGAATTGGGCTTGCATACTGAGCCTTCCGTGCTATTGAAAAGCAGAAAGTTTAATAATGATAAGAAATTATCTCAAAACATTTTTCTGTTGTAAACATAAGAAACAAAAAATTTGAATTCTTACTTCGGTCAAGAATTTGTCGATCTTCCAATAGTTAATGGAAATCTTATTATACGAGTATATGATACCGAAAAACAATAAAGAGTGAAGAATGAAAAAACCACGCGACAATTATAGACATCTTAAGGTAGTACCAGTGGCTATTCGCTACCAAAATCCTTTTACCGATGATTTTCCCAACATCTTAAAAATTTTAAAGTATTTGTACATTAGATCTTCACCAAGGCTTATCATCAAATTCCTATAGAGCCTTAGGACATTTAAAAAAACGCAACTGGAGCCTTTGAGTTTATTCATATGACTTTTGGCCTATGGAATAAGAGATAAAGTTATCCATTTTCTCATATTTAAAATGTTTTGTTTTTTAAAATAAATAAAGTTTGATTTGACTTCTATTTGAGTTAATTTACTTTTTAATATTTGTAGAATATCAATTTCTTTGATATTTAGTGTCCTCGTTTACAATAAACAAAACGTTACGTGTATTTATTTTCTCTAACAATTCCAGATTGAATTTAAATTCCTTATCCAGGTCTATTAAGATTTCACCTTTCTCCACATACTGAATGTAAAAAAGATCAAAGCGAAAAGGTATCATCAGAGTGATTAAAAGTGATTCGCTAATGAACCCGCTACAATACTCCCCCACACTCAAAACCGATGGTTCGGCAAAGTACTCCTCTGCATGATTCCACCAGCCGAGTTCAAAAATTAAAGATGAAATAAATCTATCTTCTCTGAAGTTTCACTTCTGTCGAAGGTCCCGAAACCCACGCGTCCTTTTTTTATGTTTAGGTTGTAGAATTAAAAATTTAAATCGAGGATGCTACATACTATGGCTTGTAACTATCAGGAGAAATTAATAAACACTGGCTGTTGGATAAATATACAGCCATGAAATTAATTATTAACCGAATCATCATTATAATTCTTTATGTTAAAAGTCGAAAAGCATGATAGTAATGCTTAAAGAACTTGTGTTTTGTCAAAATTTTGAATTTGGGTCCGTTTTTCGTCGCTTTGGTGAAAAATTGCTCATAATTCCACCAAAAAAAATATTAAGCACTATCCTGAACCTAATCCTTCCCCATACAAAAAATTTCTAAATACAACAAAATTTTTTCCCTTCGATTTCCGACTAGCAGACGCTAACCTTTAATCGAGAAGTTTACACGCTATTTTCTAAAATAATAAGGAAAACTTTAAATGAAAAACTTTTTTTTTCCGGACAACTGACCGTTTTTGCGAAAAGCAGAGTTAAAGGCCCGTCCAGTTAGTTCCGCCTCCTTTCGTATTTCAGTTTTTTGGTTCCATATACTGCGCATGCAAGTGTCCACATAGGGGTGGACGGAGACGAACGAAAACGGACGGAGGGGAAAAACGTTGACAAACTTCGAATTTTAAATTAAACAAAACGGTGCTATGTGGACATGACAAAAAAACGGACGAAAACGAAAGAAGAAGAAAAAACGGACGGAAGCATTTCCCCACTCCAACAAAAAAAAAACAAAAAAATAGAGGTTGGTACTTTGTAGCAAAGCTGTCATCAAAAGTAAATAACATGAATAAATATATCGAAAAAGACAACTACATAGCTCTTTTAAAATTTGTTGCCTAGCAGCACAAAAGACAAAATTCGATGTTAAGTGAAACATGTTTCGGGTTTGTCAGAAATCATGCGTTCTTTCCTTCGATTTCAGGTCAGAGTATAAATAGGTGAATGCTTCGTAATGGGAGAAGTAAGACTTCCTTTTAAGTAATATAACTAAACAAACAAATCAGTAGTAAAACCTAAGAAGTTATTTGTTCCGCAGCAGGATTCAGGGATGTAGGGCAGAAGAGAAGCCGCCTGGTGGTACTCGCGTGCGGGCTCCCTGGCCTTGGGACTCAGAACTTGGAATCTCAGCTGACTGATCTCTACTGATATCCTGAGCAGCTCTGTCAACTGCATGTCGTTCAACGTCCTGCTGCACTTTAACTTCAATTTCCTGGCGGGTTTTAACGACAGCCTCGTTCGGGTCAGTTGTATTCATAAAATAATTTAAATTTGAGGAATTTTGCTGGTCGTATCTTGGGCCGTGGCGGATAAGGTTTTATAAAGGTGCGTGTACACTTGCAAACAATATTGCGCAAGTTGATTTCGGCAAGTGAATTTGCAAGTGTACACGCAACTGCAAGATGTTTGCGCAAGACTCTTGCGATATTGCGGAAAGTTTTTGCGGGAGAATTTCTTGCGAGTGTGGACAAGAAAGTTCTTGTTTGCGCTATAGTATTACAGGCGTTGAATCAAGTTGAAAATTATTTCAATCTTGCGCAACATGGAAGGTAAAAAGTATTGGAGCAATTGTGTTTGGAGGGATTCGAAACACATAGCTCAACGAGTGATGCGAATCATGGATGATTTTATATTTTCAATTTTATATTTTTAAAATAAAACAATTAAAATTTCTTAAAAAATCTACTTTTATTATTATGTATTTGTAGCAAGAAACCTGAGACTCAATAGTAGTCTTTCACTTGCTGAAATAGCTGCTCTCATTTTCGTGTCTTTTTCGCGATTAAAGGTGATACACAAATTAATAAATATTCGAAATTCTCTTGGGATCCTCATAAAATTTTTTAGCGAATTAGGATCTTCACTTTTCATCTCTTTGAATAAAAGTTGGTGGAATCCTAAATCTATCCGGCGGCTGATCTAGTTTCTGACCCATTCTTTTCGCTTGCGTGATTTACTTTTAATTTTTTTCTTTAATAATGTAGCCACAACTATAGCAGCAGCACACCTTATTCGTTGGCAAGACATTTTTAAAATGAAATGACTAAATGAAACTTCGAAAGATTGCTGCACAACTTTACGTGTGTACATAGCTGCAAGAACTTGCGGCAAGTAATGTTGCACTAGATTTGAAAAGAGTTTGCAGCAAACAATTTTGCGCAACTTTTATTTAAGTGGAGACACAACTGCAACTATTTCCAGCAATATTTGCGCAATATTGTTTGCAAGTGTACACGCACCTCACGTCGCTCTCTGCGAAAATGTCTGAATGGCCACCAGGTGGTTTTACTACACGGTCGAAGGGACGATTTCGTCCAGTAAAGCCCTAGTTCACTTCGGTGGAGGTCATTATTTTATTGAAGAATACTATTTGAAGATGATAGATTCAAGTTATCATTTAAGCAACATCATAGTCAACTGGATTAATACGTTATTTTTTCATGATTTTTATAAAAGGCCAAAATATGATCTATTATAGTAAATCTATTTTCCTATCGTGTTGACCAATGCAAACGAAAATGTTTTTCTACTGTGCTGAAGCATAAGATTTTTTTTTTTAAACACAAAATTTCGCCAGCGCCATAGACATTCTCGCCGCGTAGAAGAACTCCTCCCGGAACCAAATGGGAAGATATGGGTAGGGGAGAGGGTGGCAAGACGGGGTAGCGGGTAAGACGGGGTAGTGGCTTTAACTCGAGATATAATTGACCAATCACGACCGTATTAGTGCATGATGTTGCGCCGCTATGATGCCCATCTAGAGAGCACATTGACTAATTAGCGAAAGTACGTATTTTTTTGTTTATGCGGAAAAACTGCTTTTTGGCACATTGCTTCTTATTTTTTCATTTCACTTAAGTCGTGTCTGTTGCCTATATATCGTCAGCACAGATGAGGTGTAAAGTTTTTCATATGTGACAAGAATTACGCCAACAGGTAAGAACTTGTTTGATTCTGCATTTTACTTTGTTTTCTTTAAATAATTTGCTAAAGTTCGTTGGGCATGAAGGGGCAAGATGGGATACCCCATACCCCATCTTGCCCCTTCATAGTATGACGCCATAATAATTTAAACTTTTCCATATCTATTGTTGTAGAATGGTGAATAGTTATAAAGGAAAGAACAATAGAGGAGAGTGGTCAGAAATGGCCATGAAAAACGGATGCTTGCTTATTGTTTGTACCCCATCTTGCCCCTTAGAGGTACCTCATCTTGCCCCTTAGAGGTACCCCATCTTGCCCCTTAGGGGTACCCCATCTTGCCCCATAGGGGTACCCCATCTTACCCTACCAGGAGGCATGATGGGGTGATGTGACATTACGCATGTTTTCATTATTTTTCATGTAATTATGTTACGTAAAATTTTTAAAAAATGTTGATTTTCAAAGACTGATTATCAGAGAATATTATGATTATAAAAAAGTCTAGAAAAGAATAACGTTGTTAGTTTTATTGAACTGCAAACGTTAAGGACCCCGTCTTGCCCCCCTTGCCCCTACCTACCGTGGAACAATTCCCTGTTCACGATGATCATGTACTGGCTCAGAAACAGTGCCGGATTAGCCCATAAGCAAATTAAGCAATTGCTTAGGGCATCACGTCTCGGGAGGCACCATAAACAGTACCGAAAAAATATTTGCCAGCACATGAAAGGCAACGCTGTTTGAAAATCCGCGCGTTTAAATTGACTAGAGCAATGAACCGCCTAGAAATTTAGGTTCGTTTTTCATAAACTTCTAACTAGGATAACCGAGTTCTGAACTCGGTCCTAATAAGATCTGAATGTGATAACCCTGTAAGATCCTAGTTAGAAAGGTGACGGCGTAACGCACATTCAACTTCATTCCTTACGAGGAGAGCCTAATTTATGGCACTAATAGGGGCCTTACTCGAAGTAAATCAGGACCTATAGGTTGTAAAATTATTATTAATTTAATTATATTAATTATTATATATTATATTTAAGTTAATTTAATTATTTATATTAGCTGTGATTTTTTCATGATCTGATCTGGATCACGAATTTCGCGTTGAATTGAATATTTTAAACTGTAATCTACAGCAAAATTTTTAAACTTGGCAAAAAATTCATCACATTGCAATGATTTTAGCCCATCCAAACTTCAAGTCATGAACTGAAAAATTTATTGGATCTAGTTTTTGACGCAAATTGGTTATAAGTCAATGCAATTTGATGCTATTTTCACAAAAGTAAAACGTTTTGTTAGGAGTCATTATTAACAAATTCCAATTCAATACAAAATTTGCTGCGAAATATGATTTGGATCAGATAATGAAAAAAACACAGCTATTAGCTGTGTTTTTTTCACATTTGTTCCGGTTCTAGGTTTAACAGGACATTTTGCATTGAATTGAAATTTTAAAGACTGTCACGTACATATATAAAGATTTTAAAATTTGCGAGAGCGCGTCAAATTGCTATGATATTTATGCATACAACCTTCAAACCCTTAACCAGATAAATTTTTGGGTTGCTATTTGACGTAAAATGGGTATAAAATCCAGGCAACTTGATTTTCTTTTTGCCAAGCCAACATTTTTTGATATGTATAACTACTCATAATTTTCAATTCAGAGCAAAATTTCCTGTTAAACCTAGAACCGGAACAAATGTGAAAAAACACAGCTGTTATATACTAGCTGGGTAACCCAACCCGGTTTCACCCGGTGTACAAAATTTGTGTGTGGCCATATTGGATCCGCTATCTTGAATTTCCAGATTGCGGACGTAGATTCACAATAAGGACATCCAAAATCCCCCAAATACCAATTTTGATGGCAATTCCTTGATATTTTTAACTTTTGGCTGCCATCTTCGGTAAACCATTTTGAAACCCGCGAATAAAAAGTAGCCTATATGTTGGGCTGAAATATGTAGTACCTTCACCCAAAAAATGAAAATGATCGGATCCAGCGTTTAGACGTGAAGGGTTACCCGGTTTCAACCGGTGTACAAAAATTTTGGTGGCCATATTGGATCCGCCATCTTGAATTTCTAAATTTTGAATACAGATTTGCACTAAGGACATCCAAAAACCCCCAAATACCAATTTTCAAGCCAATCCCTTGCTATTTTCAATTTTTCACCCAAAAAATGAAAATAATCGGATCCAGCTTTTAAGCGTGATTGAGCGACAAACAAACAAACAAACAAACTTACGATTTTATATGTGTACATATGTATGTATATACAAGATATGGATAAATTTTTAACTTACTAAAATACCCGTTGCCGACAAAATTATGTGCCCGGTCAAACATCAGAATACAGTCAGTATTGAGAAATTTAGTAGACACATATCCACAAGACCTTAATAACGATTTAGAAACCGAAAATCAGCAGTTTCTTTCATACATATGTCATAAATAAAATAAGTTCCAGTGATTTGCCTCGCACAAGTTCACATCAAACTCACGCATAATTGTACAAAAAAATACACGATGATAAAATTGAATCAGCGTTCCCTAATGTGGACACATCCCTGCGTATATTTTTATGCCTGATGGTATCGAACTGCACAGCGGAACGATGTTTTTCGAAATTTAAAATATGTAATAAAAAATAATAATCTCGTTGCAATAAGTACGTTAAAAAATTTTTAAAGACCGATACTAGTTTACTAGTGGATAGGGGGGCCCACAGGCGTGGATTGCTTAGGGCATCAAGTAGTCTTAATCCGGCACTGCTCAGAAAGGTGGTACTGTGGAGGAGAAGCGTCAAAATTTGTACCCAGACAGGTCTTAGAATGAAGTCTGTGAAATATAAGATTAAGGTGAGTTCCAGGTTCCAGCATAAGGCATAAAATTCTCGGTGGTCTTCTTAATTACGACGGCCAGAATGGACGAACTACTGCCTGTACGCAGAGCGCTGAAAAAGTGAAAATGGCCGACGCGTAGTTCGGCTGCAACCCGGGCAATTTTGTGTACTTCAGCTCAATTATACTTATTTGATTTAAATGCATATACAGTATCTGATCTGGTCATTGAATTAGAAACACCACTCATAATTGCGGAATTTCCTAATGTGTCTGCATTTTTATCACCAAAACAAGTTTTATGACCCTCTTTTTCAGGAATCTGCAATCTCGGGGTAGTTTCTAAGAATTTGAACCACTCGAGAAATTTAGTGGTTACTAAATTAAGTACTGGTTAATTTAGTAACCACTAAATTATTACAAATATTTTATTCAACCCTTTCTCGACTCATTTCGTATTTGGATGAGCAAGAGTGAAGTGACCAAGTATTCTTTGGAAAGGTTTTTTTTTTTTGTAAGTGTTTTGGATTAAAATTGTAAGTATGAGGAGCACATATTTGTGAAATAAAAATAATGAAAAATACATTTAATATTGTTTTTCTTTTCATTTTGATTTTTTAAATAAGCTGAGGAACGCGTTTTTACAATGGCGCGTAAGAAAGATATAGTAGAAACGAAAAAGAGTGCTATTGTGGCTTTATTAAAACCTAACAGTTCACCTATAGGGAAATTGCTACAAAAAATGTACCTGTAGCAACCGTGCATAGGGAGGCTACAAAACTTAGGAAAAGTGGGTCTCCTAGAAGGAGTCGACGTCATAACTGTCGTCGAATTCGAAAAACTACAATAAGGGATGATAGGAAAATCCATAATATGGCCTTACAACATCGTAGAGCACCAGCTAAGATAATAGTAGACCACCTTAAGAACGAAGGAATCAACATATACGAAAAAACATTTCGACGACGGATGTACGAACAAAACTTAAAATGTAGGCGTCCGGCAAAAAAGCCGAAACAAACTGTAAAAATGAGGCAACGACGATTTATTTGGGCTCAAACGCACCGTCACTATACCGTTGATGATTGGAATAAGGTAATTTAAAATTTATATATATATAAATATAAGTTATATTTACTTAAAATGCAAGAATTTCCCATAATTCGTTGATGTTTCTAATTCGATGACCAGATACTGTACATTCCAACGCTAACGACTAACGTTGATTCTAAGTACTGCAAACAATTTTCTCTCCGAATATTGTTATTTGCCATTATAGATTTAAATTGAGCAACTTCACTACAAAATAGACAATTTTAAAATTTGTTTCCCTATGCTACTCCTTAGATAATAATATTATAGAGATTATGTGATTTACATTTTATCAAAATCCGTTAAGTATATATCTTGATATATCTTGTACACCAGTTTGTAAAACGTGGTTTCGAGAAAAACCCAAAAGAAAAGAAAGTCGAACGTGAAATGCAAGGAATATTCGATGTCGCGCTCATTTCAATTGCCTGTAATTCTGGTAAAAATTGTAGTTTTGACATGTGGAAATGCCTAAAATATTATTTTTGAAGTGTTCATAGTAAATGTAAGCTACAAAGAACATTTTTTTTATTAACTTTCCATTTGAAAGTTCCTGTACCTAATGGGTCCGATTTTTCGAATTGAAAATTTTAACATACGTTTTAAAGTCCGTAGAATCGGAACCCATCGTTTTGTGAATGATATCTGTGGGTACATTCGTACCTTCATTTGAACGATCGTGAACTTTTTACGTCTTGCATGTTTCGTGAACTAATACTGATACCAACTCCGGACAGATTCCATTCGACACGCATCATATAATTATGAACACCTGATAAGGTTTGCAAAAACTTTGAATTGACTGTTTTTTGTTTTTTAACAAAAGAACTACTAAAACAGGTGGTAAGTAAATTATATATGAAGAATGTATATGTGTGGTAATATTTTATAGGTTTCCGAACGTTTACGAATGCTTTTATTAACCAAAAATGGTTGAAAAATGTGTTCCTTTAATCAGACTCAACACGTTCGAAATATAAAAGAATCAATTTAATAGAAGCGTCTTAAAGTAGATTAGTCTCCAGCTTTCAAGGATACCAAATAGAAAGTTTGCAGCGTGGATAGTCCAAACGTATCCAACCTCTTTATTTTTATTTATTGAAAATATTAAAGTGAAAGAATCCCTTAATCCCATAATGAGATTATATCACAGACTGTATAACTATTTCTAAATTTTTGTTGTAAATATCTATCCAGATTTGCCTCAATCAATTTCTCTAGTATAATGACCTTCTCATTTTTTCATTTAGAGGTATTATTTCAAAATGTTCAATTTCACTGACTAGATCATTTTCGATTGAACACACAACATTTGTTTGTATTCACATCTAAGAGCATATCGTCATCATCCTCACAATTTTTTCCACTGCATTTCATTTTGGTAATTTTTGCAGACGTAAGCCTAGCTACCGATATGTTAAATATTGATGCAGACGGATTTCTATTGTTACCATTTTTAGCTCTGATAAGTGCAAAAAAGTTTTCAATGAGATCTTGGATGAATCTTGAAGTGAAAATAAACGTTAACGAAGAATCCTCTTTGAAAATGGTTTCAGATAAAAGTATCCAAAACCATTCCTAAAAGTTATTTTTTTTAAATAATTGTTTAAAATTAGTCAAAAACACCTAGCCACCAAAAATCCCTTGAAGATTTCATTCATTGAGTTGATAGCAGAGCACGCAACTCAGAGGATTCCTAGAAAAATTCAAATGAATCCCCCTCACGTTTCACCTCAGCAGTCAGCGCAACCCCACAAGCCCCAACGCTGTGCAAGGGATAAAAGGGAAAGGAAAAGGAACCTTTCCAAATTCCAATTCCACAGCACAGGCTCTGCGTTGTTCGCCGATTGCTTGTGCGTGGAAGTCTCATTGGAAAGCACAACCCAATGTTTGCATCTTTGGGACTTGAAAATTTTTCTCGATTTCAGCCACATGAATAGTCTGATAGTTATACAGTCTGTTATTATATAGCTATTTAGGTATGCTATCTAAATATCTGATGATTGAAATGCAAAATTCTTTTATTTTTTCCAATGTCACAGTTATAGGAATAGAATGAATGAGGTATTTGCAACACTATAGATATAGTAAAACTCAAAAAATCATAACTTTGAAACAGTAAAAAACTGGATCCCTATATGTGTGAAAATGAAAATTGTTCCAACGTCGCACTTTTGGCTATGACGGGTATTATTTTAACACCTTTAATATTAGACTAGATCCAAGTCAGATATTGAATGTACCTACAGGCGAATAAAATTTCAATCACGAGTCAACTGCAAATCCTTTTAAGAAAAGCAACTAAACAGTTTCCAAAACCCAATCAAATTTCCGAAATGAAGCGTGAAACGTAAAACCAACCGCAATTATTTGTTTCATCAATGATATCAGCTGAAAGTGAGTCTAAAACAAACGTAATTAATCACTGTCAATCAAGAATTTATTGTTTATGTAAGTATCTTTTAAACCGATTAGTTTCCTTGAAGTATGCCATATAAGAAGCTTTTCGCCTTATATTGTGAACGATAAATTTTCAATTTCTGTTCTTAGATTTATTAATTACTATCCTGTTCAACTGTTTCCATATTTAATTAGAGTGTTATAAAAAATTTTCTCCATGGTCCGTACAAACTGTTTCAAAAAATTCAAAACAACTCACACGTTTCCACAGAGCTCATCGATTTCGTTGCCACCAGATAATTGAATAGTCCCAACTAACTCGTAGAGTCAGCAGTAAATTCGCGAATTAATTAAAGAAACACTTAAATCACCTAAATTCACAAAACACTATCACTTCTTGATCTGCAAAGTGAATTTATCTCAAATCTTAAAACTTTATTTTTCAGTGCATAACTGATATTTATTAAAAATAATTTAGAATCACACACTTTTATGAACAAAAATCAAAGTCTCGTATGGAATTTTATCTATCGCATTTTGGTTACTTTTAAAATTAACGGAAAGCTCCGAATATCTTTTATGGCACAAAATATGAAAATACTGCACGACCGACCTGCCAACCGCGATAACAAGAACTGAACTAAATTCAACGTTTCGATAATCAGGTAATAAGAAAAAGCTGCCTGGATTCGCTAGGTAGAAACTCGCTTGGTTAATTCCTGCTGGTCTTGAAAATAAGAAATTCTGTGCGCCTATCTTTTGTCGCACTTCCTTCGAAAAGCTCTACTAAATTTTGTGCGTAAAGTGCTGAACATCGTATGGTATGTTTTGAGCAACAAGATAAGTATTTTTTGGGAAAGCTTCCACTTCGCGTTTTCTCCCACTTCGTAGTCGCATCCACATCGCTGAGCATTATGGTGGATAGTCACATCATTACGAGAAAATAAAATTGTTGCTCATCTATTTTTTGACAGTTTGTTATTTCTTGAGGGGGAATTTAGTGAGCTTCAGCCTTTGCTTTTAATATAAAGAAAAATTCGACAAAAACTTTAACCGCGTTTTTGTGGAAACGACTCTTTTCAACCTTCTCCCAACGAATAAGTCTAATGAACCGATCAGAAAATGTTTTTTGTTGGTTTCCGTAATCGTAGTGAATGTGGTTGTAAGTATTGTAAGTATTTTTAAGATCGCTAAAATACTATACAACAATTTTTTGACTGCACAGTTACGTCACACCTTGGTTTTTTTTTTTTAATAATAAGCGAATTTAAGGGGTCACCAACCTAACTAAACTACCCATTTTTATTTACTTAGGCTATTTTTATTAAGTACATATTAGGTTTTAACGTTTTTAGTAAAATCTTTCTTTATTGTGTCAGCGTTTTCTGCTGGAACGTCCTTTAGTTGTCTTGTTAAACCTATTCTTTCCCACAAGTGGTAATATTTTGTACATTCTGTTAGATTTTGCTGCACTTTAAGGATTTTCGGAACTCTATGCACCCCAGTCTGAGGCTCTGTTGATGATCATTCATATGTTGCTCTGCGGGTCCAATTTTTGATAGATGTATTTGATATTTTCTGTTATTTGGTTTAATCTTATCCATTCCCTAAGACCTTATTTAATTCTTGTTAATTGTGGTTTTGTCTTTTTCTATTTGTCTGGCCATTGATTAATGATTTCAAAACAGTGAAAACTTCTGTACCATTAATAATTTTTTTCGACTTGGTACAGATTCAACTATTTTGTTGCAAAAGGAAAATGAAATTATTTCTAATTCTTCAAAAATTGCAGTTTTCTAATTTTGGGGACTCGGACTTTATTTTTCAAATAAAGCCGTAGGTGCTCTATGGAATTTAAATCAGGAGACTGGGCATGCGTTTTGATAACTTTTGAATAATTGTATATAGCCTTTCTCATTATCGATTTATATGTAGGTACATATGTGTGAATTGAAATTTCCGACTGTAAAACCTGATTCTCTAGATGGACCCTGAACATGAATGGGATCAACTCCGTCATGACTTTATCAAAGACGTATTTCCTTCAAACTGTGATACAACTCTCCGTATCTATAAACGCTAACATAACTCCTATGCGAAGTCTCTTCAACGTGTTTAACCCGCGAAACACATTAGAGCAAATTACGTTCTTCTTCAGACAGTCTTTTTGCCTTGTGGTTGCCTCAATACAATGGAAACACTTTGTTCCTTTAGCTTTGTCTTTCCACATTGCGCTTTTGTGACCTTTCTGCCCACAATTAAGACAAATCAGTTGCTTTTCTTGACCTCTATCCAATTTATTTATATAAGTATATATATATTTTTTTTGTGTGTTAAATATTGCTTCATACAGGGTGCTTGGATTTTGTGTAGCAAATGCTGTATCATTCGATTCGTTGAGATGACCTAAGCAAACTTTTGTTCATCATCCACTTCCTAAAATCTCTCTTCCCCTTCACAATCAGCCATATCATCATACCCGGTACAAAAACTTCTGGAAAGAGATTCGAAGAAAAAATTGGAGTTTAGAACTTAATTTCTGGAATGCATCATAAATATCAGGGCATTTATAGACTGAATTCGGATGAATCGCAACTCACTAAGGATTTTAGTTTAATTTCTTTAAAATGTTAATTTTTGAACATTTTTTCACAACTAACCTTTTCTTTATTTGGACATGTTGCAGCTTTTTGAAAAGGTAATGAGATGGGCAATTCGAAAAAAGTATAGTATAGTAATGATCAACTTGAACTTTCGCAATATGAAAAACACATTTTCCAGTTTCGAAAGTGAGTGAAACTACACTGGTACCTAAGTGGCAGGTCAAAATTATAGATTTTTTTTCAATGAATTCAATGTCGCTTCGTTAAGTATATCAGAAGGATAAAACTAAAATAATGTTGTGCATACCATGAAAAATTCAAATATCTGAATCCCCCTGTAAATCCCAAACGATTCAGTTGCACCCCGCTCTTTTTTGTCTAGGTGAGATCTTTCATCCCACTTTGTAATTAGACATACGTCTTATTTGATAATTTATTTTGCGATTTCGACCCTCTCACGATTCAAACGACGTCAGGCTTTTGAAAATCTGCACATATCAAATCTATTTCCTTAACAATATTCCACATTCTTATGTTTCCCAAAAATACCAACTTTGCATGTATGTACATTTAGTTAGCGGAAGATTAAATTCATAGCGTTCAAGTCCTAATTTTTTTGCTTCAGCTTATCCATCCTCAGTGATACACCCTCCATAATTCTTTACGAATTTTCATATTATTTTAAATATGGGCTACATCAAAGGCGAGCTGGAAAAGTATGCATGAAGCGATAAGGTAGACAGGTAAGGTACTCTAAGATAATCGGTAGAGCTTTCATGAAGAGCTTAATTCCCCTGTTTGCACTTACATGTTTTTACCTTAAAACAAACTCGATTAAATTAACAGCTGCCTCGTTGAAGTAGGTACATACATATACATATGTATACTTAAAATATGTGAGAAATATTTATGAATAACTCTTTGAGATTTAAGTACCGAAAAATAGCTTTGAAAATAAGAATTTTCTGGATTATATTTATGTCTTTTCATTAAACTTGTTATACACACAAATTTTTAGCATAAATATGTACATATATACAAGTAGGTATACATACATAGATAAAACTTGGGAGTCTGGAGATGTAGAGTTTTTTAGTTTAAGAGGGCCTTAGCAACGAAAGACCTTAAATAGGACGAAAACACTTCATACAATTATAATAGATCGCAATTAAAAGAGGAAAATATACATGAGCTACTTTTTTAATTATGGTATATACACGGAACGTACAAAAATTAAGTTTCCCTATTTTACTAAAGACAAAAAAGGCCATATTAAAAAAATATTTTTATTTTTGCATTCCTCATAAAAACCATTTTTCTGCATAATCACCATTTTTTCTACACATTATTATAGCTGCGGCAAGAACTTTTTTAATCCGGCCTCATAGTCTGCCGCTTCGACCTCCTTCAAAAATCGGTCCGCTTCTATCAAGAAATCAATAGACGAATTTAATTTTTTTTAGCGAAATCCATAATAGTTTGGGTAAGCATGGTTATTTCATTCGAATTTTCAATTTATGGGGAGAAAGAAATATTTTTAATTGTTTAATATTTGGAAAGCTGCAAAAAAAACTTGGCTGATCATAGAACTGTGCACCTAGAAAGATTTTTAAAATTTTAACAGTTTCGAATAAGCGAGCATTCAAAATGAAATAATTTTCATATAAATCTCTAACTTTGATTTGTATGATTTCAAAAATTCAAAACGATTCCATACTATGTAGACGAATCTATTAGAAAGAGGATTAACTCATTTTTTAATGCCTTCCAATGATTTTACCTGATATACATACATACATATATATATTCTTTTTTACCATTCGTTTTCCTGCAGGAATTCGGATAACTAATCAGTCAGACATTGAGACATCCCAAATATACCATTTTTTTTTTGTCTTTTTCGTCAATCATTATTCTGCTATTTTTAAAGATCCTCGCTTTTTAAAGCAAAAGATTACAAACACAGCTTTAGATTATGAATAGGATTTGACGTCACCTTCTTTCACTCTACTGTGGATAAGAATGAGACATTTATTTACGAATAAGTAAGCAAGATGAAACATAAGTCTATCGTACTTTTGTTTTTATTGACTTTACTTTTACAAATCTTATTGCTTGCAATCAAAATGGATTAAATGCGATCTAAACGTAAATAAAACAACATTGCATATTTTCAATTTGCGTTTCTTCGGTTTAATTAGAGATGGAAATCTTCATTTAACATACATACATATGTATGTCAAATAGAGTCACAACACTAAATGGAAAAATAAAAAACCACCGATTGTAAATAGTCACTCAGTTTTTTAATTCTGAGTAATTAGATTGTTTTGTTCGCCGGCTCTGCATGTGCTAGTCAAAGGTTCATATTGTAACGGTTGTTAATCTCTTTAGATTTTTCACAAATGACCGCTTATGCAAAGTCGTATCACGAAGAACAACCTGAAGTTTCACATCAATACAAAAAAAGCGAATATTTAAGTAGAAAATTCGAAGCAAACGCTCAAGAGAAATTTTACTACTTTTGACGATACACTTTGAATTTTTATTAAAAATGTCAATATCTCTACATATGTATAGTATATTTTAATGTTGACCTCGATTTGACTATTTTAAGTATGTTCACTTTTCTTAAAATTTACTTACCTAATGTCAAGGAATGAATATGTAGAGATGGAGGTATTAAATCTTCTATAACTCCTTAGGTCTATCTTTATGTTTTCTTCCATAGTTATTCAATATTCATCTGCGAAGGAATTTTTAATTTTAATATATTTAATGTTATCTAAATTAACAGTATAGTTAGAATTTAGTTATTTATTGTAAAATAAACTTTACAGCGTAAGACTTGAAGAAAAACCTAAGCAGAGTAAAAAGGAAATCAAAATATTACTCTGAATCCTTTTATCCTTCGATTGACAAAGTAAGTGAAATTCGTGGAATTGAAATGATGAGAACAATCCTCATAATACTCCTCCTCCAGTTATCGTAAGCGATGACGATAAATATGTAGACAGAGTCTTAAGTAAATTTGTAATGTTTTCATTCTTGGTATTCCTGTACCCAAATGACGGTTTCTATGAATCCATTGAATGGCGTTCATTTGTATGTTAGAAAGCGGAGGCAAAGCATTATATCGCCCCAATTATGATAATATAGGCCTGACCTTTAAGTCTTGGGGTAATTCATTCTTAATGATTTGCAGGACTTGTGCTGTAAGGTGTCCATCTTGAAGTTAAACCGGTAAAAGAGAAATTATTTGACATGATGAGGAAGACTTGAATAACGTCTTTGAAATGGGTCTTCTTAATAACATTTTCGGTATTTCAAGCGTCGGGGTCGCTGCTAAGTTGAAATATTCGACTATGAGGTCGCCTTTAATATGAAAAACTCGGCAGTGATGTTGTAGCAACTTCCAAAAATAAAGTGCCCATAAGCTCTTACTGTGGCCTGTCGGGGTCACCAATGCAGAGTTGGAGGTATTTAATCTTTTATAACTCCTTAACTTTATGTTTTCTTCCATAGTTATTTAATAATTCATCTGCGAAGGAATTCTTAATTTTTTTATATGATTTTAATAAAATTTAAATTAAGTGTATAATTCGAGTTTAAGTAAGTAGGTATCTATTGTAAGACAAACTTTACAAATATGTAATTAAAATGTCCAATCCAAATTTCTCATAAAACGAAAATGCCTAACATGTATTCTTTTGTTAAATTTGTTTATAATGAGTTTATGTAGAAACAATATTCCTACAATGTACATAACTAACGTATACATATGTATGTACATACACAAAGTAAACATAATATTATTTCCAAATTTGCATATTAATCGGAAACGCTATTTTAAGATATGTATGTTATTGTGAGCATAGACAATTAGTTTCAGGCATCAGTATATGTTTTTATACAGGGTGTTCGGTGGTGGGAGGGAAATATTGCAGGAGGTGAAAGATCAGACCGAGATAAGCAAAAAATCGAATGTGTGGGGGGGTATCTCGCACCGTTCGGCAGTTACAGCGTGATTCGTAAATCAGGATGTTGCCTTTCTCTTGTATTTTTATCTTTTTTTCTACGAATCGCAGCAATCCCAAACCGATCTCAAAAAATCACTATTTGGAAGCCTTTTCCAAAAAGGTTAACACCGCCCCCCCTAACCCCAACCCGATTCGTAGAAAAAAAGATAAAAATACAAGAACAAGGCAACATCGTGATTTACGAATCACCCTGTAACTGCCGAACGGTGCGAGATACCCCCCCCCCCCCCCCCCCCCACCCATACGATTTTGATTTTTTGCTTGTCTCGGTCTGACCTTTCACCTCCTGTAATATTTCCCTCCCACCTCCGAACACCCTGCATATTGTACTATTACAACTATCTCATGTAGGCACTCAGAATTAATGAAAGGAAAGCAAATCAGTTATGGTTTCACATTTCCCTAGAACGTGTCAAAAAAATTAATTGTATTATATTTTATTATTTATTGATTTAAATATGTACGTAGTCTATCCATTATTATTTGCTCTTTACACCATGTTCACGAATTGTCGTTTAATAACTTTGGCTATTGTTTGTGGGAAAATTAGAATCAGAGCTATAAAACAACGAATATTTTTGTACTTGAGTTTGACTACAAGTACGAGTATCAAATGTTCAGATGTTTTGAGATAAGTATGATTATTTTATTCGCGTGGGCAGTTTTTTCGGTACTAAGTAAAATAACTCGGACTCAGCTATAAAGTATGTTATTAGTCGTATCTAACCTATTTCCTTGTACTCGAATACTCGATTATCTTGTAGTGCACGTTATACATACATATGTATATGTACATACATATGTATTATATTGTACAAACATATGTATATTGTATGTATATACATATACCTAGTTGTTTTTGTTAATGAAGAAAACAATTTATAAATAAATTCAAGGTTTTTTTAAATTCTACCGGAAAATTCTTAAACAAATTAATCCTGCCCAGGTGCTATTTGCCTTCAAAAAAATTAATTGTTCATAAATATGTACTGAAAAAGGCCGTCATCTAATTTTTTTCAATAAAAAAGCAAACTGACAGTAAATGCAATACATAAAATACCAAAAGTAGCAATCATATTCGAAAACGAAACGATTTTCATTTTATTTCTTGAATGTGCTGAAATGAAACAACATTAAACATATGTATACATATGTGCAATATTTCGCAGGAAGGCTCATACATTTTAATGAGGTTATTCAAATCATTGTAATGTTTGCTAGCTGAAACTTCATGTTTATTTGAGAAATTAAGATAGTTTTGCATACGTGGAAAGTGGATATAGCTGAATGTGTTAGCATTAGTTACATTTTAAGAGGTCAAGGTAGTTTAAAAGCAGTCAAATTTTATTCTGTCTATCATTTTGATCTTGATTAAGCTACTATTTTCTTTCAGTAAAATAAACATACACAGAGAAGATCAGAAAAAAATTTTACAACAAATACCAAACGTTTCTATGAGGTGTGTTGATCATCGCTCTTTCCGAAACCCCACCTCCCTCTCTCAGCCCTTTAACATTTGAGCGTTTTTTTAGGTGTGTTTACTTAAGCTTAATTGCTGTCAAGGCAATTGTAGGATTATATTATTATGTTTGTATGTACCCTCTATACCTCCTCTAACGATATCCCAAAAACACAATTCGTGCTCTAATATGAAAATTAGGCAAGTCCAAAATTCAAATTTACGAAAATTTTCTCTCAAAATTAAATTTATTCCTACTTTCTGCCAAATTTCACCTCTGAACGACTAACTTTTGCTACAAACATACGGTTCCGTTCCTTAACGACCTTTCAAACAGAAAAGGTCTTCAGTCAATATCTAAAGTCTTTGAAAAATTATTATCATGAGATCATATTGCACCGACTTATTTTCATTCGTGAAATTTGTTGCCGTGTTATTATTATAACAGCCTTACTGGAGGGGGACTGTTGACAAACATTTCATTCATGTGGTGGGCCCAAAAAATTTGTGGGCCCTTTTGAAAGTCCACGAAGCCAAGAAAACATGTAATCACAAAACAATTTGTGTATAATAAATAAATTTACTTTGTAAGGTTCGATTTATTTTCGGTTTGACCGACAGAGGGTAATTTCAAGAATTGGATTTTCTTTACTTTTAACCACCAACGCAAAGGAGTTATTTTTATAAACTTCAAACCTTTGTCTGTTGGTAAGTAGGTATGTAATTATTGGTTGGTTGGCGATTCAACCTGGGCCGAAGTGCAATTAATGCTATATCTGCGCCTGGGGGAAACGAACCACTAGAAGGCCTATACCCCAACCTCCCATTGGCCTCCCTTTTGCCAGTTTTTTAAGGGAGATACTCTTTGTAATTCTGTGGAAACGAGACTGAAAAAAAATTTAAGAAGGGAATTTTAGGGGGCTCAAACTAAAAGAACTAGTTTATAACAATCATCCTACTATATACATATGTTCATATATTTTTATATATTATTCTATCGAACTAAACATATAATAATGTGTACGAAATGTGTATTATACATATATGAATGTATGTATGTATCTCAAAAAGATAAAAGAAGCCTTACTTATTATTATTAGAGAGGAGGTTACCCAATGGCGGGAACTGCGACCAGACGGTCTTTTGTGCCAAACTTACTTAAATTAATGGTAATTTATATTAATATTAAATTACTTAGCTTAACACAGGATGCCATAATGGATGATGGTGGACGGCCGCCGTTGCTGCTGCTTAGTATAATGATAGTGAAGATGATAATGAAGAAATAGTGAACGTCGTGAAAACACTGTTAATTGCTGAGAAAAAATTCAATGAAAAGGAAAGAAGCACGAGGAAATGATGGCGGTGCTGTTATGTTAATTCTTCTTTTTACTCTACAGGAAAAATTAGTTTTTAGAATCCTCTAAACTGTATGCCATATTTGTATGTATGTATGTATACATAGCATAGCAGTTACATATATCATGTTGCAACTTAAGTGACGATATGCAGGGTGTTTTTCTAAGATCTGAACAGAAGTGTGTCAATCAATTCTACATACATGGTTTTCTGATCAACGTTCGGTAGAAAATGACTTTTAAGCTCTTTCAGAGACATCATAGGATATTGATTGATAGTATATTAGAAAGCTGAACCCACAAGCTTTCTACCGATACCTCTTGCGACCCAATTCTTTAACAAAAAAGCGAGAAAGGGTATCTTAAATTTCGAAAATGGCAATTTCAAAGTCCAAAATTTTACCTTGGCCCTTCATTCTTTCGATTTGTTGTAAGCGAAAATTAAAATTTTTTCCAAGAAAAAGCGTCCCTGTCTTCTGGGCTTTCCCAGAAAAGAAACCGCACTCGAATTCTACGTCGCGTTCCGAATAAACTTTCATCAGTAGACCATGTCAATTCGATTGGCATACTCCTATTCAGACCCTAGCAAAACTCCCTGTACAGTTTTTGCAAAAATAATAGGCACAAGTAAAAAATAAATTAACATTCATTCTTGTGACAATTGTCTTTAAAAAACAAAAGGACTATTGCATTCTTTTGTGACACACCTGCCCAATCATTTATTACAGGTAGAGTAGGTCACAATTCAGGCAATGGGTGCACGAAATGTATAGAAAAAGGGCAACGACTTGATAAGAGGCTAATCTATTCTACATTAATGTCGTGTTTAAGGATTGATGATGACTTTAAATGCAAGACTGACAAATATAACCACATTCAGCCATTCTGGAAAATGTACGAATCCTTTAGAAGAAATTAATGTAGGAATGGTGTCAGATGTGATGCACCTTATAGATTCCGATCAAACTGGCATAACGCAGGAACGTTTAAAAGTAATATTTTGTCCTATCGAATAATATTCCAAAATAATTTAGCTGGAAGCCTCGAACTATGGATAAACCCTGCCGATGGAAATCCGTGAAGTCTCGCCAATTCATCTATAGGGATAACAGTATTTCAAAACATCCTCGACAAAGTGTTATATTTAAAATTTTTGTTGATTACATTAAGCATATAGGTTACTTTCCTGCCCAAAAAGCTGTCAAAAAAATGTATTCTGTCTCAAAGAACTATTGCCAATGGTTGTTAAGAATCTCAAATAACTTTATAAAGAGAATCGAGTCAGCTATAATGTGCAGTAGAATACAACTTATCTTTAGAATGTGTAGCAAATTTGAAACTGTTGACCAATTTCCTGGATAGAAATTTAAAAACCATTTGAAGCTTTTAAAGAAAAATATCTTTCAGCCCTATGAAATTTTAGAGCAGCTCTACAAACAAACCATAGAAA
The DNA here is from genome assembly GCA_933228815.1 of Machimus atricapillus. Classification (NCBI taxonomy): domain Eukaryota; kingdom Metazoa; phylum Arthropoda; class Insecta; order Diptera; family Asilidae; genus Machimus; species Machimus atricapillus. Next base: position 34,225,733 of record OW121784.1, read on the forward strand.
AACAATTACTTTAGAGAAAACAGAGTTAACAAACTTCAGGCCAATCGATTCAAAAAGAAGTCTGTGATAAAACTTTTGCCAATAAGGGTATAAGAATTACATTTTGATTTATTTTTCTTGAGTTCTTGCGCACCAAATTATTTTTCCTACTTACATATGAGCACTGATTCCTATTAAGGTTTTGGGATTTGTAAAATATGACAATAAAAAGTAATTTCTAATTGGATCGCGCTTTTTACAAATCGAGTCTACGTTGTTAATGGTTTTTATAAATTCGTTATAGTGTCTGGCTATAAGATGAAATGGTATCCCTAAAGCGAATTAAGTTTAATTATAATGTTGAAATCATTATCATTAGATATTCAATACTGTTATCATCAGTTATGAAGGCAACCAAATGATTAGTTAAATCAATTTGTAAACAAATTTGTTTGTACCAAAACTGAAATATCGAGCGTTAGTGTTATTTTTCCAACGAACAACACTCTATTCGAGTGAAAACATCTTATATTCATTTTCTCTCGAATTATGAGCATAAAATCTGTGTTAATTTGCAAATAAAACTGCAGTTAGCTTTTTTCGGGGATTAAAAGCGCTAAGTAAGCCTCAAATAAAAATTGTCAATACTGGCGGATGATATTCTATATTTGCAGAAGAAATAATTCACGGCCGGCGATAACCACTTCGCGATCGAGCTGAGAGAATGAGATAGCTTTTCTAATCGTTTCATAGTGGTGCAAATTGGATTACTTTTAATGGAGCTGAGCGCGCATATTTACATAGCTGTTAACAAACGACTTACACACATATATGCACGTTATACGTATTTTAGTACTGGAAGTAGAATAAATTTCTAGAGATTAATGTTTGTAAGCTAGATCTGTACATAAATAATTTTAAGTAAATTGCATTTCCGAAATACACCAACTGTACTGAAATTATATGTTTACACTTAAAAAAATGAATAAGACACGCCGTATTTACGGGTAGACTATACTATTTAAGCCTAGCCTAAGCGCCCGCACCACAAAAGAGTTTGCCATTTTTAATTAATTTTGAATAGACTAAAATACAATATAAAATTTTATTATCATAAAAGACATTGGCGCAGTTATTTGAAGGCGAAAACCAATTAGCCAAAAAGTTTATTTGACACTTTTATTTTAAGTCGGATCGTTTGGGAATGACATATAGGTAAAATATGTTATTTGTTATATTCCATATTTAGGTAGATTTAATACAAATACCTACATACTACTTATTGCAGCTTATGCGACAATTTTGGAAAATAAATCAAATTATATCAAGCTTGTAGTTAGAAGTTTTAGACTTAAAATCACCCAAATGTTTAACCATATATATACATATGTATTCCTAAATACGTACATGTATGGAATACTAGTTTGCCCGCTCCGTCGTTGCCCTGTGTACCAATAATTTATTTTACTTATCGACAGTTGCTTTTTTCTTACCACACGGATGTTCATCGTTATCGTCAAAAAAAAAAAAAAATCATCATGTGTGTACATCTTCGTGAATCAATTTATCGTAAGACCCAGAAGAAAATCCATTCAGACGCGGCAGAAGACATTGTTCTGAAAAATGTAGTGACATCAGTAAAATCTTTAAAAAAATTTTACGTATGAGTGGTTATATAACCATATAATTAATAGTTGTCCCGTACCCGACATTTGCCGGGTACAACTATTCTTATATGACGTTGCCGATTTCAAATTTACTATCAAAACTGGAAGTGTTGATATTTTTTTACACAATTTCCGTTCAGAAAATCTGAAAATACCCTAAAAATATCAAAGGGGTGTTTTTGGCTTTTGTAAGAAAGACAACATTTTTATAAGCAAAAAAAATTATAAGATTCAAACATTAATTATTTTTTCCTATAAAAAAAACATTTTTTTCAAATGTTCAGGAAATTTCTCATATTGATTGAACGTAAATTACGTAAACACTTCACCTGTTTGTGTGTTCAAATTTGGCAAAGCTTAGGCAACAGGTTGTGATAAATTTGTACACATAAACGCTAATTTAAATGCCAGAGCAAGCTACTTACTTTATTTCTGCTATTTCAGGCAGCGCTAAATTTTCAGAACTGCGACGCAAGCACATAAGCAGGGCTATAGAACATAATAAGTTAGAAATTAGAAAAAAATTAAAATGAAGTTAAGATCAAAATTAACATTAAAATTAATATCATTAATTTATAATTAATAATAAAATTAAAACAAATCAATTAATAATTAAATCAAGATCACCACTGGAACTATATATTTCTTTGGGATTAAAATACTCTATGCCCTATTCCAGGACTTAAAGTTAGTATACGTATGTGCATATACATATACCAGGTTTCATGAAAATGTATTCTGCCTTTTTAGAGCTAAGTGGCAAAACACAAACTTTCGCATTTATAATATTAAATGGTTTACAAATCTTGCAAGCACGATTGAGTATGAATTTCTTAATTGATTTGGATCAAACTTTATCCACACATTTATTGGGGCAATGGCTCTTATTCTAAAAAAAAGCGAGCAGCAGATAAGTCTCAATTTGAATATAGAAAAACTGAGCTCGATTCCAATTTGAAATCCAGTTTGCTATAAAAAAAAGTCCTCTGAGCTTTTGCTCAGTTTTGAAAATGACTAATGTAAGTATATATTTCTCGACTAATATTTTATCTTTTCTTTTAAAGTTTACAGGTAGAAAATTCTAATTTTTACATGTTATTTTTCAAAAAATCTAGCTTTAGGACAGCATATGATTCGACATAACGACCTACAGATCTCAAATATGGCCCTGATAAGACAATAATTTAATTAATTTATTATTACACAATGATGTGGCTTGTAGCAATATTTAGCTTAAATAGAAAAGCACGGCAAAAATTCCAGGGCATAGATTTTGCATTTTCTACGAAAAACATCTCAATTTGTTAAATTATATCTTAAACTAGCTGACCCGACAGACGTTGTCCTGCTCCCACGGACACCCCCACAATTCCTCCTTAATCTGCTCCCACGGACACCCCCACAACTCCTCCTTCATCTACTCCCACGGACACCCCCACAACTCCTCCTTCATCTTCTCCTACGGACACCCCCTCAACTCCTCCTTCATCTACTCCCACGGACACCCCCACGGTGTAAAAAATGAAAAAAAGTGATTCTGCCCGAGCAGGATTTGAACCCCGAAGCGTTGGATTAAAAGTCCAACGCTCTACCGAATCGACTGAGCTCGTTAACAGTTTTCTGAAATTTTCCGCGCAATTTTCTTAATTTTTTCTGAATCCAAACCATCCAGGGCGCCACCCAAACGCATACAAAAAAATTCATTCAAATCGGTCCAGCCGTTTAGGAGGAGTTCAATGACAACACACGTACAGTAGAATTATATATATACAGATATCTTGAGCTTCCTAGAACCAGTACCTACCTACAACATTTGATATTTAGCGAAAAGGTCAGTGTGTCAAAATATTCCATGAAAAAAACGAAACAATTAAAGGCCTATTCACACTATCCATCAGGCGACCGACAGTCAGCATCACATCAAAATATTTTTCTTTGTATTTTAAATGGTGTAATTCACACTATACGGAACCGACACATCACATCACCAACCATCACCGTCAGGAAAAGTTCGCGAGAATATTTGATGGCAGCAAGCCTACTTTAGCCTTTTGCAGCCGAGAACTAAACTAGAAATTGATGGCTACCTTACGTTAAAATGTGAATCAAATAAAAATTGTCGGACGGTCGTCGGACGACTGATTGTCGGAATCTTGATGGATAGTGTGAATAGGCCTTTAATCGTATTTCTACGTTGTATTCCAAGCTTACTAAGCTAGATTATTACACCTACCTACCTTACCCGGCGGTTACACGAGTCAGTAGTGCTGACGGAAAGTACTGATTTCAAAATGTCAAATCTGTTGACAGCGATTGCGTTGTGTTCGATCAACTGACCGTCAGTTCATGTTAAAAATGTCGTCGGTGACAGATAATGTGTGCAGGTGACAGATAATGTCTAGTCAGTAGTGACCAGATTATTTTCCGATCACAAATGACGGGTCAGCAAAAAATGACAGACAGTGCGCGTTTACACGAGTCAGTGTCAGTGTCATTGTCAGCTCTACTGACTCGTGTAACCGCCGGGTTACAGAACTCTTAATTAAAATAGCGTCCAGGCCGGAACCAAAATCAGTACAGTAGCTTTAACTTTGAATTTTCTATCACCGAATTCTTATACTTCCTTATGGAGTTTCATTCTAAGTCACACAACGAATACAGCAACGTTTACATCGACTTTTGCTTAAACTTCTGCTTTTAGAATTTATAAAGTTGCTGCAAATATTGTAGAGCTGTCAATCTGAAATTAAATCAGGAAACAAATATTGCAAAATTACCAACCTGAAATTAAACTAGAAACCAAAATTTTTCAAATACTTATGTCATTTGATACGATAAATAATAAAGCGGACCACTACTTTAAAAATAAATTATTAAAAAAGAAAACGTGAGGAGACATTTTGTCAAGTTTTCTTCCAAGTCTTAATTGCTGCAATGATTGTGTTATGAATATGCAGCGAAGCCAACTTAGCGACAAAAAAATACTTCAAAGTCGACGTTACTGCACTGATTGTGGTTTCCGCCTTATGCAATTTAAGTTCCACAACTTCTGATTTAATTGGAATATTCCACCATATTGTTTCTACAAATTCAATCGAACTATAAATAAAGGAGAAATCCTTGTTCGACTGAGTAAAACAATTGTAGCTTTTACCTATTGATTTTTTAATCGATGCCTACGCTGCCGTTGTGCGGGGCATCACCAGTTCGTTGGGGCCCTTGGCCACTCGTAGCCAGTAAGCAAAACTCACATTCAAAAACAACACAAAGCATCCCTCATATCCTCTGTTGACTATTTTCATCTCACAATTTATAGTTTCACCTAAGACATGTGCAATTGAAATCTAATTAAAGCACCTCCAGACAGGTGGCGAGCCGTTTGTGTGGTAAGTAGAATTGTCTAATTTACCGAGGTATATCGAACGTTAGTTGGTTATCTTTGCAAGTTTATTATCGGATCAGCCACATAAAAGCCATGCCGAAGTCTTGTTTGCTCGCCAGGTTAGAGCTCAGCTCTAATTGGTTAATAAAATTTCTCAATTTAACTTTCCGAATGGAAAATTATGTTAGTTTTAGACACGGTATTTACCGTACTGATTAATTGCATAATAAAACTTGACTTATCTGGAATCCTATGATGTTTAGCTTTGCATGTACAACTGATGTTATTTATATTTTGTTTTCGCGGAAAAGAAGTAGAAACAATTTCGTATACCTACTTACTCAAATTTAAAATGGAAAAAACAGAAAGAACTTGGGTGCAAGCTTGTAAATAATGCTCTACATCGTGTTTTTGTTTTTCATTTTTGTTTGTTTGTCTACAGTTTTATTATGAATTCTTAAAAATTCTATACGCATGTCTTTTAATTTCATAAAGAAAATGACACAATATCGTAATAATATTTAAAAATAAGAAGAAATCAAATCAATAAAATTAAATTTGATTTTAGTAGTTATTCCTTTAGCTTTGTAATTGTTGAAAATAGTATGTTGTGCGCAGAAAATACATATACTATATATATAAATAGAATTACAAAATCAACATTTTCACCTGAAACAAAATCATTATTTCATTATTAAAAATTTAAAAAAAATAAATCCTGAACAAATTAAGGGATTTTATAACAGATTTTAAGGCAACCTTCCAGGAATATTCATATTAACTATTAAATTAAAAGTATATACAAACAATTACAACATAGTTACTTAAATATTTAAGCTACAATTCCAGAACATGCCATATGTATTTACGTTTTGCCGATTTTGAATTGCCAAAGATGGACCAGCTGAAATTTTCACAGTTTGTGTCGTGTTGTGGCATGAGCAAATTCAAAAAGCTTAATGCCAAGCAGCCTCATCATACAAGAATTCCCTAAAAATTAACAACGCTTTTACAAGTATTTTTTCGGCTATACACTTAGAAATACCGAATGAGACTTTTTATTTTTAATTGCAAATTTATTGAAATCTATAGTTATAAGTAAATAACTAGCTGATGGGTAAAACAGCTGCCAATTTTCGCGGCTAAAGGAGCCACTCTATACTTTAGTGGTACTTTGGTTTTTTATTGGTTTATTCTTTTAAATGAAAACAAATTAATATGGGAATTACTCGAAAAACAACAACTTTTAAACAAGGGCAACACTCGAACATACGATTTTCGAATTGGTGCTTCGCTGGTCTAACCACTTGTTCACTTGCCTTTCGCGCAATTTACTTTCTGATGAGAAATGCGATCAACGGTGTTACATTAGACCATGCTGAATTTGAATTTATCCTCAAACGCACAATATAACTTACATATGTACATGGGAAGGTTTCGGGGTGTCCCATCGATTTTGATTTGAGATTTACACAGAAATGTTGTAGATGACGTCAAAAAATCAGTCTGTTAATTGCCAATTTTATCTTTGGGTTATTGCGTTTGTTATTAGCGAATATGCATTTGCTAGAACACCAGCAGCCTTATATTTAGAAGAGACGTTAGAAAGGAAAGAGACAGGAATATGCATCGTCAAATGAATATAGAAGGAGCTTTTGACAGACAATACATCTCTTGTTTCAATTGAAACAGGCAGCTGTCGAAAAAGGTATCGACTATAGAGCCTCAAATTGTTGCCTGAATCACAGCCGTGTTGAGCTACCGGAAAATCTCGGCAAACCTGGGCGGGGTTGCCGTAATGGCATGGGCCACAAAAGGCTACCCCCAAGGGCAAGGAGGGGTTCTGTCCCCGCTTCTTTGGTCCCTTGTCGTGAACAGCCTTCTCACGTCATGCCATTAGCATTTATTCAAATTTAGAAAGTTGAACCCAGTAACATTTTTTGGTAGATTTCACATCAAATACTATACCTCGAATCTTGTGGACATGATAGAGGCCGTATTTCTTAATCGATTTTGAACAAATTTCCCCTATATGTATGTCTATTCCGCCAATATCTCGGCAAAGTTCGTAAATGGAAGTGTGGCGTTACTTTAATATAATAAACTTTATTTTCTTTCCAGGGATAATAAAAAATAACAAGAAATTTAATATGGGATTAAATGATAAACCCATAGGGGAATCGATGAGGGGAATGGCGACATAGGAACTACGTAAGTTGCATATACATACCTATAATATATTCCAATTCCGAATGGCAAAAAGCAGACTAATGTTTTACATCCACTGAAAAAGAAATATTTTCAAAAAAGATTATGAAGACCTATTAAATAAACGGCCGCTATATGACGGTCCATTGGTAGAAATAGCTACCAGCTGCAATCAGTCCCAGTAGGAAATCCGAATGGCTTGAGTAATGCCGATTGGTAATGTCAATAGCTAACATTACCAATTACAGAATTGATTACTTTTACATGGAGATTTCCCAGAGTGGTAAGTACTCACAAGAGACATTACACGGAAGGGCTTATTTCATTATTGCGAGGTTCTTCCTGAAAACATCGATTACCGGAAAATTGCTTCGAAAGGTTTTCAATCTTATATTTACTATTTAGGTAGGTAGGTACTGGCAATCGCTTCTGCAATTTTTTACTTGTAATTAATATTTCCAGTGATTTCAATTCCACTTGCTTTTAAGCTTTTATGCAATCCAGCTATAGACACAAAGTAGTTTCATTTAAGGAATACTGTACATATATTAAATTCGTCATAAATTATTACTTTTGTCTTGTTTTGAATTATTTGAATTCACTAAATAAGAAAAGTGACTACCTTTGAAAAATATGGCTGCTAATCAGTTGGCGGAAACCTAGCCAACGTGCGCAAAGCAATAACTTATTAAATATTTTCGTACGGTGAAGAAGTATGACAGCAATTTGAACAAATAAACACTTAATTTCATATAAACAACCAGACTTTTCAAACATAGCAAAAAAAAATAGTTTCATTGTTTAAGTTATTTTTGCAGTTGTTTTTTCTTATTTATGTAATCATTTCTATGAATGAATATTTAAAAAGCCCTTTTTATAATATGTATATCGCCTATACATAGTCGGAAATTGTATACATATATCGATCGATCCTTTTTTAGTGATTCGGAAAAGTTATTATATTATAAAGAAAAACGTAAATAATCGAAACAATAATAGTAACTATTAGGTATATAGACATGTATAATACATGTAACATTCACGTGTGAAAGGAATCGAAAACATAATAATAAATAAAAAATTAATAAATTTAAATAAAGAAGTAATGTTTATTTCTAATTTATTCTTTTTTACATCTACTACTAATCAGAACGTCTGAGTTTTATTGTTTTCGATCGGAAATAAAAATTATACGACTTTTATTTTGTCAACCAATATGTAGTTAACTATTGTCATGCGACAAGTGGCACATCAACCGATATGCCTGAGTGAAGTTATTCCATAAGTGTTCAGAATCACGTAAGAAATAAACATGTAAAAAGATATTTTATATAGTACTTACTTACTAAATATGTAAATTTATATTTTCAAAGCTTTTAAAGGCTCTCTTTTACCTCAATATTAAATTTTCTTCAGGTATTCACGCTTTGGTGCAAATAGGCCTTACATCCTTGCATCCGGTGTATCGTAGCATAAATGTGCAATGATACAACAAAAACTCTGAAGAAATGCAATCTATAATACCTTTGCTGTGGACAAGTTTACCGAATTTCAATTTTTATGGAACACATAACCTCAAACCCTGTTAGACCAAATTACGATGACAGATAAACAAACTGAAAAAATCAGTTACGAATTCAAAATGAGCGACGAAGAATTTATTGAGGCTATGAGAAATAAAAAAGAACTATACGATAAGGCAAATAAATTTTATATAGACGTGAAAAGAAAGAACCAAATATGGAAAGAAATTGGGGAGCAATTTAAAATAGATGGTAAAAATGTCAAGAATATAGTAATAACTGAAACGAAATAATGGAATTTTTTCAATTTCCTAGCAAAGAAAAAGTGGACAACATTCAGGGACCGATATGTTCGAGAAAAAGGCAAGAGCAATTTGCCATCTGGGTCTGGAGCTCCACCAATAAAAACATTGTGGCATTTATTTCCCTGTTTGCAATTTTTAGATAATTGCACTCAGCCGAGAAGGTACATACAAATTTGTATTTTTATAGGTATTAATTAATTTAAATTTTGAATGCATTCTACATACATAGGATGAGGGAAAACTCGGAAAACTCATTAGAAGACACTTTAGATGAGGTAAATGACTCCACAGAATCTGTTGTATTAACAGAAAATGATTAAAGTGTCTCTTCGACATCAGCGTCCATTTCGTTGACGATGTCGCCTAGTCGGAAAAGGCGGAAGGATAAAGACGATGTTGTTGGCGAGTTATTAGTAAAGACATTGGAGGAGTTTTCCAATAAACTTCAGTCAATGCCTCCAGAAGACTGGTTCTTTCTGCAGTCGATTAGATGCAAAATGGAAAAAATGAGTTCAGCAGAAAAAAATTTATTCAAAATTGATATGCTAATTAGAGCTGATACGGCGGTTAATACTAGTTCTACATAGATGAAATTAAATTTTTTACATATAATTTTCCGTTCTGTTTAATTGGAAACGCACAGATTCCTCGTTGCAAAGGTAATCTTTGAGTGTAGGTATCTCTTAAATGAAAGGCTGTTCGGGTGGCATTATTACATCCAATTCGTACTGATGTGATATTCGAAATTTCTTCTCTCCAAGTTCTATTATGGCATACATTATTATTATCTTCCCAATCTACAAAGTTGGGAGGTATATATCGTCCTTCTGTATCGTTTAGATTTATGAAATTGTGCAGCGCTACAGTAGCCAACACAATTTTCTCTGCATTGTCAGGTAAAACATGCAGGGTATTTCGAGAACTCTCCACCTGGAAACTAAGATTCCAAAACAATTTTCTATTATCCGCCTTCCTCGTATAGTGTTAAGAAATTATGTATGGTAAAAATTTTATTAACTTACGATAGAGTTACAGCTAGTCGGCATTCGCAGTCTATTGTTAGACGAATCGATGTTTTTGTTAATTCCTCCTTAATAAGATTTAACAGCAACTCGTAAACCTGCTTCGTCATTCTCGTATGAATGAAAAATTCGTCTGGATCTATATCCCTCATTTGCTGGTAGGTTGCCGCAAAATATCCCGATATGTTGCGGTCAATATTAATTGTTCTTATCCACCATCTCCTCCCATTTCTATTACTACGTTTTCTGTATATCATATAGATAATACATATTTGCATAAACATTTCATATAATTCACGAACGTTGTCCATTATGGAATTGAAAGACAAAACTCGCCACAACAAAAATATTGTCAGAACTCTCAAATTACGAAACCGATCGGACTGTTGTGGCCACTTATCCGACTGGTCGAAACGGACGTGACGTGAACGTGACGGGACGGAACGGGTGTTATCTGTTCGGGCCTTTATTTGGTAAATCAGAAAATTCGTGTATGAAAAATCAAAGAAAAGTAGGTAAGTTACTTTTTTTGCATGAATTAGGAAGCAAATGGGTAGGTATACCTACTTACTAAACTTTCGTCCGTCGAGAAGGTAAACACGTCAGAACTATGTAACTGAGCGCAATTGGTAAGTGTAGACGTAATGGGTAAGCAGTTAATATTTTCCACGATCTTTGTTTTTTTGCGATTGGGCGCCAAGTTAAAGTAGTGAATTTTCATGAAACTAGTGATTTTTACTTATTTAGTAAACTAAAAAAAAACCAAAACAAAATAAGACAAAAGTATTAATTTGGTGAGTATAAAGTTGTATAGCGTTCTTTAAAATGGGACTACACACATTCTTTCTAATCTTTTCTTTTCGTTATCTTTCTCGTTTTTTCAAGTGCAAAAACAATTAAAAGTAAAGAACACAACCTTCTTTCCTCCTTGTCATCGAAGACTCGATCCTTTATTGCGCAAAGTGGAGTTATGCGACGTTAAAACCCTCTAAATTATTCAGGCAAATGGAATCTTTTGCTTGTAAAGTACCTCTTACTGCTTACTAAAGTAACCTCTCCTAAAACAATAAACTTATGATGAATAAATTAACAGCATCATCCAAGTCTGTAACATTGCAATCATAGGTTCTCATAAACAAAATTATTTAAAATAGCAAATCAAATTCATGGCTTATCTTATCAGTTAAAGTTTCCGTGACTGAATCCAATCGATCCGGTTCATCGTCCGTCAACACGTAGGTAGTATCACTTTCAACCAACAGACAGAAAATTTATAACAGATCGAGTAAAAGAAATAGAATTCAGACAGTCAAGGCCTATTTGTAGATACAAAACAAATTACAAAAATAAATTTTCGAGATCTCAATCGCAAACCAAATCCGCCTCGAAAAAATTTTAATTTCACAATCGCCATAACGAAAAGGTTAAAAAATAATATTCCTCAGCAATCTTGCTACAAAAACTCAATGCGAAAATACTCCAAAAGAACTAATTTAAGTGGTTTCAACTGCGGCATATCAACTGCACGGATTTTTCCGCCTCTTATTTACCATAGGAAAATCCACTTAGCTAAACTAAGACCTTCCACTGCCTTCAATGAGTTCCTGATGCTTTTCGACAACGACTATAAACGGCCTGAGAGGGAATTGACATTTATCTTATTAAAGAGGTCCTACAGGAAATTAAATTAGAGGATACACGAAGCAAGAGGAATAACGGAAAAACGATAAACTTACCAGACAGGTTTTAAGCTCATTTGAGTGTATGTACCTACCTAAGTGCAAATGGAAAAATATTGTTTTAGTACTATCACAAATACGACGTTAACAACCGCAAGATTCAATAAACAATGCTTAATCGATATTGTATTGTATTCTTTTCAAAATATGCTTAAAAATTATTCTCCTAACTGTACCTCTTTAAGTGAATTTGGCTCATAAGATAACATTTTTTCTCAGAGCAAAAAACGCGCCTTTTGCGTAAGGTCATGACGTTAGGAATCATTGATTAAAAATAAAAAGTTTGTAAATTTATTCTGAGTATACCATAATTTATCAATTTTGCATTTTTTGTGCTCAATACTTTGGTGTAATATTTTTAAAACATTTATTTTAATGATTCTACTATAATTAAGGCAAAGTATGTAACATTTGTGTAAAATTCTCTTGAGAATATTAACGAAATTGTTTTTTCACGAAATTTTGAAAAACAAAACATTCATCAAGGAAGTTACTGCTCGTAAATTAAGTACCTAATGAAGTGCAGTTTTTTTGTGGGAATCAAACAAATAATCAAAGAGTAAGCCTAATGAAATCAATTACTTGGAATTCTTCCGCAAAAGTAAAAATTAAATTAGGTATCGAGTTTGCTTGGGAGTACGAGTAGCATATGTATAAATACATATTTATAAATACAAATGTTTATCCCTCGTAAGGTCAACGTTCCGTTTATCCTTCACAAAAATATGTACATAATTATTTCTGGCCATTCGTAGTAATGGAGTTTTTCAAGCACTCCGTATAATTGAATATTTTTTCGCGCAGTTATGTTGAGGATATTTTTAGAACCTGTGGCTCGTAACGTGATCCAGACAATTTATCCCATTGTCCTTAGCATAAATTTAAAGAAAGCTATTTTTTACATCATTTACATTTTAAATTTAAAGAAAGCTATTTTTTACATCCGACATTTACTTTTTATGTTAATTGCAAGACATTTCAAACAACACGATATGAAAAAGAACACATCGATAGATAGATATATAAATATATAATTTTGATTAACAATTTCCTTAAAATGAAAAAGCTAATATTGGAATATTTTTTAGGAAATCGTTACTTGTGTGCCTAAACATAATATAAAAGAAAAACATGAATACGTCGATATTGGTACATGCTAAAACCCGAGTACGAGATTACCCCGCCAGGGGTGGAGAAGGGACTATATGCATATGTGGTTCAATGTCCACCTCGCATAGCTTAGCACACTTACTGCCATCCAGCAATTGCCCAATCCACATCATTATTATTGCAACTCGCAGTGAATTGTGTATAACAAAAGAAAATATATAAAAAATTTGAAGGCGAAGGGTACTTAGCCTTCTCGATATAAAGAACCCGTTAGCACAACCTTCATTGAGAATCGATGTCCACCAAAACCCAGTACCGATCCCTAATTTTCTGCCCGATCATTTGCTTCAGGTCAGGCTCCAAGACGCCTTCCACTAAAGACCACTTTCTCCGTCTCGTCACTATTTGTTTTTCTTTTCCTCCACTTCGTATCGTACTAACTAAAGAAGAGAGCCGCCACTTCACCTACCGACTTAAATGAATTTTTCATTACCATTTTTATTATTTTTATTTTTACTTTAGGTTACCATACACGAAGGGATTTGCGTGCGAGCAATCATTTTGCCTCTTGGATTAGAAACAATTGCGCGCTCGTGTGTGGTTATGACAGCACGCCATGATTGCGCGAGCACAATCGTCTCATTTTTCCCCACAGTTTATCTCTCTGAGAGCCACACACTTACAATTGCGTGTGTGAGCATTCCCTATAGCTAGGGAGCTGCGGTGGCAATTTAGGTATGTGTATGATTCCATCGTCGTTGATACCAAGACGTAATGTAGTATGGACCTATGTTAACTCGAAAAAATAAATAATTTCGAAATTGTAAAAAAAAAACTGTCAAAAATTATATTATCGTTTCTGTCTATCAATTATATCCATTAAATACATTTTATAGATAGTGAAATTAAAGCTGACAGAAGTCAGGATGGTGGGAGTTTTTATAAAAATAATTATTAAACTGTAAAAAAAATAATTAGTGCTATATCATTCCATCGTCTTTTCAACAATTATTTTTATGTTTTGTAAAGTATTTGTAAATATAAGAAAAAGGTGGCAGACATCTACAACTCTGATTTTAGATGTATAATATAAAAAACAAATATGACATATATTTTATTTCTTTTTGTTTTATTTTTTAATGTATTATTTTAAAAAAAATTATTGTTATACGTTTTATTAATTATCGTTACAATTATTATCAGAATATATACGTATTTATAATATGAACTAGTCATTGCTTTCTACGTCACTTTCATCCAGAATTCTGTTGTTACTGGCGAGATCTGCGCTTTCATCCATTATCTCTCCTTCATCTGAAAATAAACATACATTAAAATCTGAATCTTCATTGAACATAATGTAAGTAAATTAAAAACTACAAAAAAATTACCTGCTTGTCCATCAGTTGATTGCTCATCTACTACTAGCTCCTGAATTATGTCGCTGTATGACGATGGTAACTGCTCTCCTTCAAACCAGTTGAAATTTAAATGATCATTTTTTTGTGTCCAGCCAATTTATTGGATCACAATCTTCCGTTGGATCTTTTAAGTATGACTGCTTTTTACGTATTTCTAATATTTTAAATTTTAACACATTTATTAATTGTCTCTGTGTTAAATAAAATAATACGTTCAACTTTGCTGGTACTGCAAATGGCGCACTTTAATTTTTCCATTTTTCACGAAAAAAACAAGAAGCTATTAAAATTTTCAAACACTGACACGCACGTCTAATCGCATAGATGCTCCAAACTGTATTAAAACGCGCTACATTGTTTGGAGCGTCTAACGTGTTTTGGAGCATCTATATTTCTCTCTGTGACTATAGTAAAATACTTCTGCCTTCGAAAAGACAGTATCGAATTTTCCTGCCTTTTTCATTTTTATGTTTCTCCTAACTAATAGAAATATCAGACTTAAAGGCAGAAACGATGTTATAATTTTTTTTTTTTTTTTTACATTTTTTCAACAATACAGATTATTAATGCAACATCATCATAGTAGCAGAAGTAATTTTTTTTATCTCTTATAATATAATTTCAATAATTATTCTAATCTGCCTGCCGATGAAGTAATTTATTTTTTATATATCATAATAATTAGAAAAAAAATTAATTACTCTAAAACACAGCAGGAAAAACTTCTGCCTATATTTTTTTTATATTAAATACAATTTATTAAGACTATCGACAGAAGCGATAATATCGTTCAGGACACTTATTTTTATTAACATTTTTTGCAAGCTCCTATTTGATATTGCAGCAATTAATGAATGGCAGAAATTGTTTAGAATGATTATTTTACTTAGTACTCTAATATTATGAACCTCTGTCAGACGATGAAATCATATAAAAATTACTGCCACCAGCTCCCTAGCTACTACAGCTTTCCTTTGTTCGGCAGTTGCAATTATTGCAAAAGGACTCCATGCGACGAGAGGTTTATATGGTGCCACTGACATATAGAACTGGACTGCTAATCTAACACAAATACTGTGTTTCCATGCACAGGATTGAGTTTGGGTCGAGTTTTCGTTGAGTTTTAAATCACTGAGTTTAACCAAAGAACGTATAACATAAAGAACTCGCATCAGGCTCAAAACCTAGTCGAAAATCATTCAGCTCGCCGGATGCGAAGGGAAGACGTGAAGGGAAAGCGTGCAAAACCTCAGCAAAGAATCAGAGAAAATTTTGTAGGCCACCGTTCGTGTGGGCATGTAGGCAGCCGCAAGCGAATTTCTTCTCGAGCCGTCGCACTGTGGCTGTTCTACGATTTGCCTGATAACATGATGGGATTCTTGGAAGCGGGAAGGAAATTAGACATCAGCTTAGAAAAAAATTTTTTGATGTTAAGAAATTCAGGTGTTATTCAACATGTACAAATAAGGATGTTAAGGGGTTGTTAAAAAACATTAGGAGCAGCGGCTAATGTTCAGAATGTTATTTTTTAATTTGTTCTGCTATCTAAAAATTAAATTAAATTTAGAATTGAGCCAGAAATTGAAAATTCAAATTTATTTAAATTGATATTCAAAAATTAACAAAACGCGAAAATGTGAAATAATTTTTTAATATGAATATGAATATTTATAATATAAAAATGTCTTGATTGCTTTCAATATGCCGTTTCTCAAACGAAAATGTAATTATCCGTCTAAGCCGATTTCGATAAACGAGGTATTGTTGGACTCGGCCTTAAATTAGTTCGAACTAAAATTTTGTAAACAACAAATTGGAAGCATATATATGTGTAGCAAAAAATCCCGACACTCCTACAGCCGCGCAGAGGCAACAGACCAAAGCAAGGCGCATGCGCATAGGCAACGAAAGCTCTCGGAAAACGAAGGGCGAACGATATTCTGAGTTGGCGCGACAAATGAAATAAATGTAGGCGACTGTAGGGTTCTGCTGGCAGAACCCTAGAAGAAAAATTTCAGCTCAGCTTGGTTGTTCGTGATGCGAGTTCTTTATGTTATACGTTCTTTGGTTTAACCCTGCGCGTTTCCATGTACCTGAGTTAGTTTGATAGCTCTTGGTGGTGTACTCGTATTTCATTGACATTTTTATAAATTTTGTGTTTAAAAATGGATTTAGCAACAAAAATAATGATATTGTGTGCAGTGCATAAAAACATAACTGAAAGTACAGTAAGAGTGATGAACGAATTTCACTATAATCAAAGACCATATAAACTAAAAGATACACAATCAGGAACAAGCACTTCAACGGGCCTGGGACCTGATATCAGGTCCCATAACATGTTGCGGGCAAACTAGCTTTTGGCATCATGTTGCAGTTGAGAGACATATTTGAATCTTTCGCCACAGAGTTTTAGGTGAGAGTGAGAAGTTCCCGTATGGCATTTTCGTTCGTAAAGGAGGAAAAGGCAAGGAAGGAAAGACTTCGCTTCCCTTTGGTATTTGATATCAGATCCCATAACATGTTGCAGTAAAATTTCTTTTCGGCATCATCATAGAGCGAAGCAACATATTAATGTCTGTGCATTCTCAGTGCTGTTACTGGGAGCTACGTCGGTGAAAACGAGATTTATTTGTGTGTGCGCTTACGTCCTGTATGTAGGACGGAGATAGAGTTCTTTGCTTTCGCTTGCTCTTATCATTCTTGGTCCAAAGTATCACCAGAGCGCGAGCCGCGAGAGCCGAAAAGCCAAAACAAGTATACATTTAGAAGGGTGATGACAAATTCCATGAAAAAAACAAGGGGGTGGGAACGAGGATTGAACAGCTGAGAATTGTTTGTGAATTAGCTGCGCGGCGCTTCGAATTTATCTGTGGGGTGGGCGGGTGCTGAGATTGCGTGAATGAATTAAAACTTTGATTACACAGGTCAACACCAAATTTGCAGCCGAATAAATAGTAGGTCATTTCTATATGATTTTTTCCGTAGATTACGAATTCGAAAAGAAAAATACCCAATTTTCTTTCGTTTTCAGAAAAAAAAATTGTAAAAAAGTGAAAAAGTGAATAGGCCGTTTTTTTACCATTTATAAAAAAACATTAAATCTGCAGCTCGTTTCTGTAACTTCAAATAGAGAATATCTGTACTGGCATTCTCCATTTGACGTCATTTTGTCGTCATTTTCCACAGAAACGTATCAACTCAACTGATAAAGCTAGGCATGGTGAATTCGATTCACGTCACCAGAATAGAGAAGTTTCTCAACTGAGTTACAGAAACGAGCTGCTGAGCTGGGTTTGCTCGCGTTCTTCTTGATTCTTGTTTTTTAGCAGCATACGCAGCCGAAAAGGAAGCTTAGCTCAGCTGTCTGCGCCTGGAGAGAAGAGTGCCGATGCCCAGCCGCAGCCGAGTATCATTTTCGCAAGTCGACAAAAATCGAATTCGCTCGAATAATTCGAAGAATTATTCTTGCGTGTTGCCCCCTGGCTCCTCCTCCCTTACCTCACCCACAGGTCGTATAAATATGGGATATGGGTTTATCAGTATGCCGTGTAGGTTTGAATTATCGGTCCGCATGTAGAATGTAGAGGTGGATAATAACTGGTTTAATGAAAAGACCCTTGTTACGAACATCGTAAAAATCTGTTGAATTTTATGCTATTAGTTTTGCTTCGCAAACATTGTTCATGGGAATTACGTAAATCCATCTGCCTCTGCACGTTTAAGTATTTTATCCAAATAATAAGTAAAACGATTTTTTCACTTTTCACTTTTCACTTTTTTACCATTTTTTTTTCTGAAAACGAAAGAAAATTGGGTATTTTTCTTTTCGAATTCGTAATCTATGGAAAAAATCATATAGAAATGACCTACTATTTATTCGGCCACAAATTTGGTGTTGACCTTTGTAATCAGAAGTTTTAATTCATTCACGCAATCTCAGCACCCACCCACCCCACAGATAAATTCGAAGCGCCGCGCAGCTAATTCACAAACAATTCTCAGCTGTTCAATCCTCGTTCCTACCCCCTTAGGGAAGCGAAGTCTTTCCTTCCTTGCCTTTTCCTGCTTTACGAACGAAAATGTCATACGGGAACTTCTCACTCTCACCTAAAACTCTGTGGCGAAAGATTCAAATATGTCTCTCAACTGCAACATGATGCCAAAAGCTAGTTTGCCCGCAACATGTTATGGGACCTGATATCAGGTCCCAGGCCCGTTGAAGTGCTTGTTCCTGGTTGTGTATCTTTTAGTTTATATGGTCTTTGGTTTAACGAAACTTAACTCAACCCTGGTTTCCATGGGACTTTAACTCGGGCTAACCCTGAGTTAACTCTGCATGGAAACACAATAAAAATCTAACCACAAAATTAAAACCACTTTTTGACATATGATTCGCTATCTCTTTCCCCCTTCCGGCCCCCAGGGAAATACATATGTTAGACAAAGTAGAATATGTTTTTATATATCTAACTCTTGCGTTCTTCCGGCCCCAAGCTGCTCAATGTCGGAAGTATTATTAATAAATGCTCAAAGAGACGGCCAAAGGAAAGGAGCTGTTTTATAACAATTTATATTTACATATGTATTTTGTTACTTTTAACATGCATTGCAAATAATTTAATGGTTTTTTATCACACTTGCTTCCGAAGCCAGGTTTGCACCTCCACTCAAAATGGTCTCACTTTTAATCCGCCGATTAGCAGTCCATGTCAGTATATGTATGGTGAAATTAGGGCAGATTTGAGGATTTTGCCAAAGGAATTCCTAATTAATTTCATAGAAAATTATAAAAAACATGGGCATTGTGGAAAGTTAAAAGTTCAGAATATAAAAACAAAAATTTGAAAAATAAGGGCTACGATGAGCTTGTGAAATTTTTTAAAACGTATGATAGTACAGCCAGCAAGGAAACTGTTGCAAAAAAAAAATACAATCTTTGCCTGTCTCCTTCAGAAAGGAACTAAAAAAAAGTATGAAATCGAATCGTAGCTGTGCTGGTGCCGATGAATTACGTGTCATCGTTGTGGTATTACAGTTTATTGGAACTCACAGCAGATCAGGAAAAACCAGCAGACAGCATCGACAATTTAGATGAACAAGAGGATATCTTCGCTACTGCAGATGTGGATTTGGAAATCGATAATAGCACCAAAATCACAGAAGTGGATGAGATTAATGAAACACAGGTAATTAAACCAATTTCTTTTAAAATACTTTTATTTTATATTGAAAAGCAGAATGCTGTACAAAAGAGATTATGCTTTACCACTATTTATCATGTAATCCTGCCATGGTTTGGTTACCTTTACTTGCCCATTATTTAAAAAAAATTTGCATATAATTCACGATTTTCTATGCTTTCATGGTTATAATTCCCACTTATTTGAAGTGGTACAAAATTGTAAGGAATGTCTTTCCTCCAAGACCCATTTTCGTGAATTTCCCGAGTTCTCGGATTCTCAGAATTGAAAGTAAGTGGTGTGACATAATTTGAATATTTCGTTTCAAAAAATTATGCAATACACATTATACATAGCTGCAACAACGTTCTTAATGTTTTTGACAGACATGTTAATAGCAGTATCTATGTAAAATTCTCAACTTCGTTACTATTAGACCAAAGTATTTTCCACCACATCGTTCGTGATAAACGATAGTTAAAAATTCTTCTCTCGTAATTCAAGGTGGCTTGGGCGAATGGTTTCAAAATATTTTTTTTAATGGGAAATGCTTCATCTCCTATTATAACGAAGTTTAGATTTTCGTTCGTTTCAAAATTTTCCGGGAAGTATATTATGCCATCCTCCATTTTCTCACTCAATGAAGACAATTCTAATACACCACGACACCACCATCCGAATTTCTTCCATTTTTGCCGCCGTCTATGTAAATGAGCTCGTAATTAGTATTAACAAGGGCAAGAAGAACAATACTATAAAAAAAATTTATAGTTTTAATGAGGCTCCACTTTTAGCCGGTGCTGTGATTGATATGTGTTTCCCGTCCAAAGCACCGCCACAATTATAGGCATGTTCCATTGCTCCTGAAATCCTTCAGCTACAGTCTGCCATTCTGCCTTTGATTTCGGAAACTGCAAATAAAATTAAATGTTTTACGATTATTTCAAAGCTCACCGAAAAACTGTTCAAGCTCCACAATCAGAAACTCCGAAACCACCGAAAAGGAAGAAAATAGTGGTCAAGAAGATTTTTTCAATGCTTGCACTGAAGCGTCGAAAGAAAATTCAACAAATCGTGCAGAACCAATGGATGAGTATGATCACCTAGGAAGCTACATTGCAAAAAAATTTAAAAAAAATACAAAGTGCAGATCAACGAGTTCTGGCAGAAGGTCTTCTGATGCAAGTAATGCAGAAAGCAACCTTAGGGAAACTTTCCGAAAACACAATTTCTTTTTTTGGGCTTAACTTTTATGTACCTCCAATACACAAATCGAGTTGGATGAAACTTTGCAGGGAAACTAGAGCCGACCGCCGCAAAATTCTTCCAGATTCTTCCGTTTTACACCATCCGGAAGGTCCCTGCAAAATTTCATCCAAATCGGAGAAATTTGTGTATTTTTACTTGTTCCTTTTTTTAAATAAAATTTAAATGTTGTTGAATGAAATAAAAACAAATTAACAAAATACAAACCTTTAGATATTCTCCTTTAAGAACTTGGAAAATTGTTCGACAGGTTTCTGGAATTATCTTTCCCAGCGCCTGTGGGGGAATTGCTGTCGAAAATTTGAGACACTCATATTTGCCAAAAATCTCAGCGTTGCAATAAGCCTCTCTTGTGCTGGAATACTTTGCCTCATAACTGTATTTGCGTCCATTCTTAAATAATTGTACAAATCATGGGGGACTACTGTCGTTCAATTCCCTTAAGAGCCGCATGTCACCAAATTAATTTCTTAATTTTAACCACTTCTTTTGCCAGAATCTCCTAGTCTTCTTTTTAGTCATTTTCACTCTGGCTAAATACATAAGAGCACACACAATTGCTATTTTTTGCCTGTTTGTCATACCGCATTTAAATAATTATATTCCTCAATAAATAAAACGCCGAATTTTAGTGTCAGAAGTAGAGTGTCGTCTCGAACGTTCAAATTTTCAAGAGGACAACACGCCACTCCAGAATACCCAAATTTATATGAAAATGTTAATTTCACGTGAAAGCTCGAAATTATACACTCTTTCCGCTCCGGGAGGAAAGATGCACAAGATTGCTTGCACGCAACTCCCATCGTGTATGGCTAGCTTTTCACCGGTATCGTTCTATCCCGGGCAATCGTGGCAATAAGATCCAATAGCTTACCGCCTTTCGCAATTAAACTATATTTCGGTCAATTGCTTGGGGATCGTCGTAGGTCTATTTTAGTGATGAGCAAAATCAGTCTTGGTCTTGTTCTTGCAAAAAATGCAAGGCCAAGACCATGCCTGTGGAAGCAAGACTAAGATCAAAACTCGACTTGCAAGAACAAGACAAAAATCAAGACGCATATTTTGAATAAGAACAAAAGCCCCCTTTAAACCCTTTAAGCTTTTCAAAACAATATCATACACACTGAAAAATGAAAATATAATATTTCCATTTTTAGGAAACACGTCTTAGTATACACTTTAGAATTTTCAAAAAATCAGTTTTTTTTACTTGCTTTTGTATAACTCACAATGTAAGGCTAACACCCCTATGGAATCACTTTCTTTTTTTCTCTCTGCACGCGTTCGCCTATTCATCCATTTCCATAGAAACTCTCAACGGATTTTTACCATTCGTATTTCTTACGGTTTCCCAGTATGTTGTTTACGCCCACATATAATAATAAAAAAATATGTAAAATTGAATTTTTTTAATAATAGTATATGCTTACGTGAGGGTGCTCCCTCCACGCTGTGTGCGTGAATTCTGAGATATTTTTCAACAACCGTTGAGCATTTCTATGGAAACGGATGAGCTGAAATGACAAACACGTGCTGAGAGTAAAAAAAAATGCGACGCCATAGGGGTGTGAGGGTGCTCCTTCCACTCTGTGTGCGTTGAATTCTGACACATTTTTCAAAATCTGTTGAGCATTTCTGTGGAAACGGATGACGTTAGTTGGTTTTGTGGAAAAAATTACGACTTCGCAAGAGTGGAAGTGGAAAATGCATTCAGTTTAGAAAAAAAAAGGAAATAATGAGATTACTTCAATAACTATAGTTCAGTCAAAAAAACTTTATCATTTTTCCCTATATATTTGGTTTTTTTGTTTGTTTGTTGACTAGTTAAACGGTGTAAGAAGCTGAAAGTCATTTAATCGTTTTACTTACAAGATACTTCGCAAGTACGAGTAAAATAAATTATACAAGATATTTGGGTATGAAAATGCAAGACTGCAAGAATCTTGCAAACAAGACCAAGACTTGATACACAAGAACAAGACCCAAGACCAAGACTAAATCCATTACTGCAAGACCAGGACCAAGACCGAGTGTGCAAGAACAAGAAGAATACCAAGACTGTCTAAGTATTGGTCTTGTTCTTGTTTTGCTCATCACTATCTATTATTAATTTCAATGCTTCATTTTCTGAATATTTATACGATCGAAATTCAGCGGGTCTGCCTAAATTCAAGGCGAATAGAAGAAATGAACTGCAACAATAAAAAATCTATTAATTCCACGAATATCGCGATGGGTTGTGAAAATGCAAAATTTTGATTACAAAAATCAACATTGATCGAATTGAGCCGAATTGTTAAGGTCGATGCTATAAGCCGTTGTGCTGAAATTCTAATTGTTCAGAAGAGTACCTACATTTGCATAGATTACGGCAAAAGGAAAAGGTCCTGCCATTATTTAAGTTAATTTCTGAATTAGAGCGGAATGTTGATAGCATATATTTTATATACAATATACCCCATATTTAATAATCATACTTATTTATATTTTATAAAATTTATTTTGATTTCTGACAATTATTTTTAAACTATTTATTTAGTAATTGAATAAAGACTTATTTGATTTTATGTTTTTAGACAACTCAGTGTTATTTTAAATTGGATAATAAGTAAAGGACTTGTAAAATTCAAATGAATCATTACAGCTTTAACAAGAACAAATTATGTTCAGTTTCTCATGAAATTGATTCAAACCGTCATACATTAACTAATGGCCGACGAATTTCGAAACCATACAATTGACCTTTTGAACGATTATCATTATGGTCTGATAATTATATTTAGATTTTATCAGCAAATGTACACATAGATGCAATAACATTACAAGGCTTAATGTCAGCGTAATTGTCGCAAGTGATGAAACAATCGGAGCTAATTATCGTATTCCGTTTAAGGTAAGAGGCACGGAAGGTATGATAGCCATAGCAGACTACCAAAAACACTCACCTTGTCCCTAATGATGGAATCACAACAAATGTCACAGAATGCTATGTTTAGATTCAGAACAAAAGATTCGAAAAGAAATTCAATAAAATATGGTTAAATGTTAAGAGCCACTGGCAAAGTAAAAACAAAAACCTTCTGAAGCAGAGCGGCTAATCTGCTGAAGCTGAACGAACGGACAGTGGTTGAATGGTTGGTACCTTAGATGGGTCAGATCACCGCTCAAACATCGAGAAAAACAGCAGGAACGACGGAAACAACAATGGCGCACAGAAATCCAGAAAAGACGCGCGTTGATCCGAGAAAAGGCCAAAATGAGATGTGCAAGTTAAAAGCCTCGGCGGAGGCATATATACATACCTACTAAAAAATATACCTTATGCTGTGGAAGCCTTTCGGTTAAAATAATGGTATATGTACTCGTCTTTCTTGTCCCTTTATAGGTGCTCGGGTTCCAAAGAACTACTTTAAATTAAAACAATAATTGATACGAACATCAAAAGAAGTTAGAACGGGTTCAATTTCTGTAAAAGGTATTTTGCGAATCTTTAGGAAGCCGAAAAAGTTTAATAATTGTTTAAAATAATTGTTCAAATTGAAATGATGAAGTTGTTGCAGTTTGGGAGAGGGTCAAGAGTAAAAAATTAAAAACACTAATAAAGAACTGTGTTTAACTAGGAAAAACACTGCCAGATTAAATTTTGAGAAAATTCGATTTATTGCACCATAAATCCAAAGAAAAGCTCTTCTAAATTGCCGCGGTACTTCGCTGCTGACTGTTACTGGGGTACTGAGTACCACTTATCGTTATCGCCGATAACGAGGATGCTGGTAAGTAGTAACGGTCCTTGATACAGATCTGTAGATGATCTTCTTCTCTCATGAAGAAAGCTGATCGATGCGACCAACTGAACTGCGGCTAAGCGGAGCACTCAGAACAATTATCCGAAGAAAATTGCTGAAGTCCAAACAAAAGTAAAAGAATTTTTTTAATACGTACCTTTTGTGCGAATGTTCTTATTAAATCTGGTACTCAAAACGAACGGATTCAGAAATACGAATTCAATTTCGAATCATATTGTAGTTTGGTATTAGATTGGTATTCGAAAAATATTCAGAAATGAGGACCCAGATTAAGTTTAACTTTGACATTTCGGAAAATGATATTTCGTTGCTACAAATTTTCCAAGTAGTTTGGTTGCAAATTGCATAAATAAAACTTAAATTTAGGACACTTTTACCTTTTCATGCTAAGGCATTCTTCAATAATCTTTTAAATCAACAAATTAAAGGTATAAATATCTTCTTCAACTTATCGTCGGTGGCGAAAACGCAATTGTTTTATAAAATGACAAATTGAAGTAAAGTAAAAGTATTCTCAGTTTAATTAAACACTAGGGTAGAAATTGTTTTTATGGATTTACTTGAAACATTTTAAATATCACCCAAAGATTTTAACAGCCTGGAGGAACTGCGTCGAAAAATTATCACTTTGCTTATCCCGTCACTTTTGCTCCTAAATGGACTTTCATACAAAGTATCATCAAAATCTGTGACGAGACCAAACTCAAATTATGCCTATTTTACAACTTTATGAAAATCAATGGCGATGGCCTCGATCTAGATTTTAAAAGCCGTTTGCAAATGGTTCAAAGAAAGAACACTTATGGCGTTTAGGATCTAATACTACAGCCTCTGTCACAAAGTGTTCAGTATATTACAGGCCGAAATTAAAATCCATTCCATTAAAATATTCGCCTTCCAAATCTTACCAGAGAACTGAAAAAATTTATTAAAATAAAACCTATGGCTGCCTTAAACAAAGATACAAAATTCCTAATATTTTTGTTCAATTTAAAAACGATGCGTTGTTAAAATTAACAATTTATAACTGTAGACTACCTACAATTATTCGTTTCATTTGAAATAGCAGCTCACAATTTATTTTGGACAATCTGCAATAAGCTGAAAAATGTTTAAATTGAAAGTAACAACTTTTGCAGTTAAATAATTTTGACTGTAGGGAAGTCAGCGTGAACTTTTTTGGAATTAAATAAGATAATTGTCAAGTCAAATTTAAATAATTCAAATGAGCAATGAACATTTTCAAAATTTAAAGTTGGCCACGTGATGTGTGAAAGTGCGAATTTTGATAAGAGAAGTCAACAAATTTGGTTTGGAGCGCTCATTTTCTTATGAAACCTTTCAATTTGTGACTTACCTATACACGTAAAGTAAAACGTAAGAGTTTAGTTATGATCTGTTTGAGGGAAACAATTCAACTCTTGAGGGAGGTAACTTAAATGTAGAGTAAAATATTACTTCTTCACAGTGTAGCACGTATTTGAAATTCTGTTTCAATTTACTTTTATGTTTTTTCGAGATGAAAAGTATTAATAAATTTCGAAAAATTAATATTTGGGTTTGAATGTTGAATATTGCCTCTAATTAAACCATTAAGAACTCACGTACAGACAGTGTATCCAATTAACCTAAATTAGGACAAGGACAATTTATAAGGACAGCAGGTCCCTCGACCCTTATCAAGTGTGCTATATTTTGCACATTATTAAACATTTGTTGCTTTTAAATAAAAATGGTCTTTCAGTGCTGTCGTATTGATGGTCAAACAAAAGTCTTTAAATAACTGATGATGCCAACATAATGTCGTGTCGGCACCGAAAGACCATTTTCTTGTTTTTGTAAGCAAAACTAAAGAAAATATATTGGCCTTTAATTTAAACCGCAATTAACTATGCCGACTTGTACAGAGTTTCTGAAGGAATTTTTCAATCGTCTCTTATCGCGTCTTCCTGAGTGACATTCTGAATACTTCATGGGAGACGGAGAAGCACGTCTCCCGTTGAAATAATCTGGGATATTAAACATTTTCATTTTAGCTAATCCCAAAAAGGAAAAACAGGATTCGCTTTTTACAACATATCAAGTGTATTCCTCCCGAACAAACAATTTAAAAGTATAGCTGTTGTCGTTTCAGAATTCCATATAAAAATTTTAAACCTTTGTACATACAATTGAATTACATAGTTAGGAAAAATAGAAACAATTCCAACTAGAATTTCTTATTTCTTAAAACTATTATTTCCAAGTAGTGTCTAGTATCGGCATCCGTAAGCTCCTCCTGAAAAATTATAATATTCTGTATGAGAAGTAAACGATGAGATGAGGATACAATGTGCTATTATTTTAAAATCTGAATAGATTTAATGACCATATGTGGTATTTTTATCTGCAAGCAAGAATAAAAAATTGATTTCTTAGCAACCATTAACAGGGTTAAAAGCGATTGCATATATGCAGGCGTTAATAAATTAGCAAGCTAAAATTTCTGGTGTTGGACTTCCACGCTTCCAAAAGGCCTTGAAATCAAATTAGTTAAACATATTCAGCGTTAATTATCAGCTGATAATTATTTTTGTGGCACCGGTTAATAATTATTTTATGGTAGGTAGTAATAAGCTTGCACTATAAGAAAGTTCTTTCTAGATAATAAATAAGTAAGTAAAATATGAAACGATGTTAGCGATAAAGTAGGGGTTATAAAAATCAACATTTAAAGCATACATCAGTCATATCCTCTGTACCCGGACACATAAGGCGGCTGTGATGAGTAACTGTCTCGGTAAAAGCCAAAACGATTTGTTCCTGGATAATAGCCGTAGCCGACATTTCGATTACCATGATATCCAGGATCATAGTAACCATAGTACGATTTTAATCCGCCATTACCTCCATAGCCTCCATATCCGCTGTAGCTACCACCGGATGCGCCGCCGTAGCCACCGCCGTAGCCACTGCCGTAGCCACTGCCGTAACCGCCGCCGTAGGCTCCTCCACCTAACAAGTTGGTTCCGCCGGATGGATAGTATCGTCCTGTATTGCCAGGGTAATATCCCCCACCTGTTTGAGGGTAGTAGCCTCCTCCTACTGATCCAGGGTAATATCCACTGTTTCCTCCTGAATATCCTCCATATCCCCCATAACCTCCATATCCTCCTACAGAACCACCAGATTGGGGGTAGTACCCTGGGGACCCGCCGCCACTCCAGGTAGATGGGTAATATCCACCAGAACTCGTGGATGGGTACCACCCGCTCCCACTTCCATAACCATAATTGGGGCTATACGATCCTCCGTAACCTGAACCATATGATCCACCATAACTCGGTCTGCCGTAACCGGAACTGGGATATTTATTGAATAAACCTCCAAGATCAAACACTATCCAAAAAAAAAAAAAATATTTTAGCACCTACTAGAACTGCAGAAGAAACTTACATTTTCCTGTCGCTGCAGTCTCTAGATCGGTCTCCTCGTTTTTGTTTTTTGTCAAAATTTCATCACCCAGCACATCGTCCAATGCACAAAATATACACTAAAACAAATCAGTGTCAAAATTATGAACATCCGTCTTAAAATGGGCAAAGATCCATCAACTACTAACCGTTACAAGAAGCACCAATGTCTTAGTCATGTCTACGGAAACCGCGAAGCGCAATAAATCGACGGAAGTTTTAAGAACGGAAATGAGGCTCGCTTCGACCGAACTTAGGCACTTAACTCACGGCACAGAGGCAAAATGGCATTAGCTGGATAACGTCTACCCACTTGGAACAATGCTTAAGTTATGAATAATTCCGTTTCCCTCAGTATCTTCAAATTTATACCATACGCTATGTGCTTTTAATGAAAGAGGGAAAAATCTTTCGGCAAAAATTGAATAGACGAAAAGTGAAAAATCGCGCGTAATCGGCCTGCGCCAGAGTAAACACGAGCCGAAGCTGATGGCTGTTGGTGGACCGCGCAGGTGAACAATTGCTTATTTGAATTGCAACGCACACACCCTGGGAAATTCGTATATTTTTTTTCGATTCTGGGCCGGTGTCATAACTTCAGGGTGGGGCTATATGGTTAGCACCTCATAGAAATTCACGAAGAAGCTCGGTTATGCTCGAACAAAAATTAGGCCACTTAGAGATACTTATGTTCAAGGTCTGAAGGTTAGGTAATTGTCGCAAGACACGGATGTGGGGTGATTCAATAAAAAAAGTAAACAGAAGGTTTCAACTTTTGCAAAACAATGCCGCACGAAGTTTACAAATTTAAATTAGACGATCTATTAATGAGTCAATAAACAGTGTAGTTATTATAAACACTTTCTACTATATTAAATATCTATAATACTTACTATTTTAAGTACGTACCTATTATTGTGCTTACGTAATAACTTAACATTTTACAAAACCGTTGGTCTACTAGCGCCTCTGCTAACTAAAGATTCCATGCACATATTGCACATAAGGATATTACATAACAGCAAACTCAAAAATCAATAAGACTTATGTAAATTAACCTGAAAATTTAAGCGAAATGAGCCCTTGGCGTTTTTGGGTTCTGCTGGTAAAGCAACGGGTGAGGGAATTTGAATTAAATAAAGAAATTAAATTAAAAAATCCAAAATCGAGTGTTTAAAAAGCGCATTTTAAAAAATCAAGCTGATAATGCATAAAAAAAATGAGTATGAAAATCTAATATGTACATACATTATGCTCGGCCTAAAACGAATATAAGCCTAAGTTTTGAGAGAGCGACTAGAAGGAGAAAGTATCGTTTGTTCGAAATGCCAATAAAAAATAATAGATGAAGAAATGTCACCCAGGTTGAAATTTTAGTTCCGTTTTGAACCCATAGCTTTCAAGTTCTTTTAAATTTAGTCAACCGCATGAATTTATATTCCACTTTTGAAATTTTAGATCCTCCTTAATTTTTATTTGAACTTTTAGATCCTCGAAATTATCCGGATTGACATTTAAGCCCCGTGTTTTTAATTTCCTTTCTTATTTCTCTCTTGTTAGTTATATACAGGGTGATTGGAAGATGGGTGCAAAGCTTTAAGGCGAAGTAAGTATAGACAATTTAGAACCATTTAAGCCATGGTTGTCTTAGACGAAGTCTGACTATTTTTTTTTTTACCTATTTTTTTGGTTTTTTAGCGAAAATAGCCGAAGTTTACAGTCTACTTCTAATTTATGGGCAAATTACGTGATAAATGTACTCTTTTTTATTTTATTTCATTAAAGTAACGTGTAAGCAATCTAACAAAACATGTTCGAAGCATTTGTGTTATTCGATTTTTTTTTACAGACGTTTAAAGTTCATGAAACAAAATTTAAAATTTAAGAACACTGCTTTTGACCTCATTTATAAAAAAAACAGAGATAGGTTTTTTTGTTCAAACCTTTTTAAAAACATGCTTGATTATCGCTCTTTCTTTTGAGGTATCATTTACGCGGATATCTTACTAGGTATTGAAATTAGGACCTAAAAACCAATTTGAGGGAGAAAATTTAAATTTGAGGTAGAATAAGTAAAGCAACATTTTATTTGAAATTATTTATTGTTGATGTTCAAAATGGCTGCCGCGATTTCTAATACAGGCACGGGCCCGGTTTCTCACCTCCGTTGTAGTTATTTTTAACATCATCTCCAGCTTCATTGTTTCAAATGCTGAATAGATAAAAAAAAAATAGTCAGACTTCGTCTAAGACAACCATGGCTTAAATGGTTCTAAATTGTCTATACTTACTTCGCCTTAAAGCTTTGCACCCATCTTCCAATCACCCTGTATGTATGTATTATAAACAAAAACAATACCGTTCTATTAATACATACAAAAGAAGTTCTTTGAATGAAATTTTTTCTCGAAATACAATGTTACATGTTTTACAATTACACATTATCTTTTTTACCCATGCGTATTCTTAAGATGTAAAAAATTAACCGAACGTTCTAAACACTTAAAACATAAAAATTTGTAAATCTAAATCTAAATTTGTTAAAATAATGAAATAAATGATATAAATATGTAATGCGTTAATGACTTAGAAAAACCTTTCGGCGACAGCCAGACAGAAGAGGTCGATTTCCATGTATTGACCGATTTACCCCATTTTCGACCAGAGTGAAGATATTGCCATAGAAAATGTTAGCCAAGTTTAATCAAAATCAATTAATAAATATACGGTCTACATGGGAATAAATTGAAATATGTAACGAGCTGAAAATCCCTCTAACCTTCCCCAAACCCCAGAATTTCTCTAACATGACTTAGATATCAAGCCAATAAATGCATACGCAAAGTTGGATCAAAATCCATTTAGAAATGCGACAGCTATCGCTGTAACAAAATCTCTTTTATAAACTGACGTAGCCCCTCACACCTTTAACCGATCAACATCTTTTTGTAGCACGACTTAAAACTACATGTTGTCAATAGGTATGTTAAATTTGGTCAATTGCAGTTAAGAAATACGAAAGATATCGGGTCCAAGAAAACGCTGTATCGTCAAAAGCCCATAAAAAGAGATACATGATTTTAATAAACAAGATGGAACGAACGAAGTTACATGGGCACTCGTTGACTTCGCACGATTAGAGATACTCATTTTACAGGCAACGTTAAAAGAGAGTTTTGTTTTATACTGTCTCCGCTGCTGACTAATACAAAAATTGTCCGCACTAACACAAGTCGGACTTTACTACGCTCGGAGAGTGATACCGTTTTTTTTATTTTATCTTCAAAGAACTTACGTAGCCCCCCTATATCCCTACTCCCATGACCAATTCCCTCCCCATGAATAAACTTAAATATTAGCTGCGTTTTTTTAATGACCTGGATCTCCGGATCATTAAAAATCTTCACTGCTTAGTGAAAATTGTCAAACTTGAAGGATAGAAAATTGAAAGTTAAAGAAATTTGTAGAAGCAGTCTATAAAATAATAAATTTAAGTTTATATTTATTTAATGCCTATTTACCTTAGTTTCGTCGTCGGCCATGTCTTACAGCAAAAGGACATTTTTGGCATTTGCTGTGAAATTTGCCGCATTCTAAAAAGAGGGAAATTTCTAAAATTACCCTTAATCTGTGTAGAGATCCGGATAGAAAGCTAGATCTTTCACTTTATATGGGGAGATCTATATAAATCATTAAAAAAACGCAGCTATTATTGTAATGTCGGTTGATTTTTAAATAACTTTTATTATAAGGAGGTACAGTAACAACGCATGAAATTTTAACATTCCAAAACTTCATTATGGATAAAAACAAATTTATTTTCGGGACGACAGACAACGACGTCTGCTTTCGAGTGTCTGTACGTGTTCGGCTTGCGTACTCGGTGAGGTGCCCTCCCTCGCTCCAAACGTAGGTACACTTATGGTAACTGACGTATGTGTTACCTTCCTCTCATATGGGCACTATTACAATGCATGTATTACGTAAAAACTGGAACGCATTGAAAAAATCATTTTAAAAAACTACATGCTTACATTTATCCTCACACTGCAAGTACTGAAGGCCAGAAGGTGAGAATTTTGTGTTGCTTATTTTTATCACGTTCCCTCTTATTGGAATTTACATAATGAATTTTATTTAAGCAATGGTTCTTTGCAGCCTTATCCAAGGGGGATTTCTCTTGATGCTGTTTTAAGAATTGCATATATGATATATATGTATGTATTATGTACATATGTAAGTTAGCTATTTGAGAAGGCATAAAGAGTTTCAATTTTCGTGGCAGGGTAGCTCTGCTTGGGAAACAATTTTGGGAGGGGTCAACTTGGCTCAAAAAATGTTCGAGCAGAATAATTAAAGCAGTAATATTTTTAAAACTTAACAAAAACCTTTAATCCCAAAGGAAGCCATCTATGACTTTGTTTTAGGAAATCTACTGATTATTTTCGAAACGTCTGCCCTTATCTCATTTATAGTAGGTAGTAATCCCTCCGTGGCTTTGTAAAGTAAAAACAGAACCTTAAGATATTCTTCGACTATCCGCCTGAAGTATCTCGGGGTCCCAAAAGTGGCCTCTATTGCAGCGTTTCCAACATGTCCACCTCCACCCACATTTCGGAGTTAAAAACATTTTTCACCGAGTTTTCTATGCGTAGTTATAAGTAGTTGTGATTCTCGACAACTTTCAAAATTGCGTCCGCAGTGAATAAACTCGCCCTGAATCTATGTTGCCTTGGTGCGAGGTTTCCGGGAGCCCAAGTTTAGATTAGACAAGCATTGTATGTAATAAAATAACTTGCGTAACAACATGTCCCGTGTCTGGCAGTAGGGAAAGGGAGCCCAAAGCGGACACCTTAACATGATATTAAAAAGAAAATACTGTCAAAGTCTAGGTCTTACATATTTTCCTGCTGTCAGGTAAATTAATTGCGTGTCGTTATGTATTTACAATTTATCATTTTATATCATACATAGCCCCCAAAAGTTTACCGTACGTTCGATTGAATATGACTAAAATACAGAGAAATAGACCCAAAATAATAATCACATATTGATATTAACTCAACAGACCAACAATAATCCAAATCACGATGTAACATACATATGTCCTTTAATAAATATTTTTTAGATTAAAATGTCGAAAATCACTCCTTGTTGCACAGAAGCTATGCGCTTCATTGCGGGCGGATCAAATGACTATACCATGACATGACGCACTTGGGCAGGACGATGGGAATATCCACGGTGACGGTACAGAGAATACAAGGTATAGTAAAGAAAATTTTGACATCACGCCGACCTATTTTGTATGAGAATTTTTTAGAATTCTAAATAACACGTATACTATATCGCTACTTTGATAATGAAAGGTGAAAAAATTCATTATAAAATAGTGGCTTGTTACTTTCATAGAGTTTCAAGGGCCGAAAGCCCTTAATCTCCAAAAAAATTGATATGAAAAATTGTCACTAAAACCAGTGGTAAAAACCATCCCAGATATATTATAAAATGACATAAAATTATATTTTTTATATAAATAGTTATTTGTGTAAATTGCCACAATATACATATATTTCATTATGTTTTGTAAATTTTGTTCAATTTTTCTTAAAAATAACTGAACTTTTCCTAGTGATTAAATTGTACTAATGCAAAGAATTATATCAAAAGATATTTATGCCACATTAGGCTCCGTATTTTGTCGTATGGACCGAATATATCCGCATCATGAAATCAGAGATGGAATAAATATGTATATATCTTTATTAAGATGTGAATTTTAAATATTTTAACTGCAATATATTTAACTGCATACGTACAGTGATACAAAAGTGCTCTAAGGTTGCGATTTTATGGAAGATGAAGGCCTCTGTTCTTAAAGTTCATTCTCCAGTAAATTTTAACTTCAATGTATTGCCCTATATATGTATATCAGTGTAGGCGGGTAGGCTTTTTAGTTTTTTTCGTACCTAGAAATCCACCACAAAAACTACTATATGTGACAAATAACAATTATATTGGGCGAAAAAAAAAACAGCGAATTTTATTTTACAATTTTTACTTTTTTCCTTAACTTCTTACTTAAATTAATATTACACATATTTCTATTTAAATATTTTATCCTAAAATACATACGGCATTTAAAAAATAATTTCCTAACCCTATCATCTAAATCTACTGTTTTTGCCTTAACTAAGTGCCTTACTATAAAATTTTTAGAAAAATCTAAAGTAGACTTATTTAGATTATGAAAAATTAATTCTAAATGTCTTAATTTATTTACAAAAGAAGTACATATTTGGTTTTTGAAGTCCGCCCTCCGACAATTCATCTACCCAAGTGTGGCTTGTTGATGTTCCGGGATCTTCGGTGCAGTCTTTAAGCTTGAGTTTCTTTATTATGTAGCCGGCTAGATTTTCCAGAGCATCTTCTTTTAACTCGTCAAAATTGATTTCGCTTAGATGGAGTTCTTCCTCATCTGTGTTTAATATTTCCGGTGATTGGTGTTTTGTTACTTTACCTAGCATCTCCGCCGTCGTCATTGGAAGAACCGTATGGAAATCTTCATTGGTACTTTCAGTGTTGCTGAAGCAGCTGACTTGCTGTGATATATCAGAGCGGCCTTAATCAAATAAATATATTTTAATTAAATTACCTAATAAATTAAAGTACCTAATATACAGGATCGCAGTCTATATTAAACTCTAAGGGTGTTGGGTGGTCATGTAAACCACCCTTGGAGCGTATCACACCGAAAAAATGTTCCAGCTCGTCTTGATTTAATCTATTCGTTATAATATACTTGATGTCATATTTTACTTTAAGATATTCATATAATTTGGGCAACGCGATGTTATTTAATAATATCCCTTTTTGAAAGGGAAGATGAGTCCTGTGTTTTAGAATTCTAGCTTTCTGAATTGCGTCGGTCATGTCCGAGAGTATTTTTAATTGCGTTTCCAATGCAAGACCAAATGCCTTAACCCTATTTCTTGAATCAAGGGATGGACATTTAGAATTGAAAACATTGAACCAGTCATTAACCAATTTTATGAAATCACTACAAGCAATAGCATCTGGCAATTTTGTTTTACCCAACTACACGGCCCTTCTTATTGCTTTCGCAACCGAATGTGAAAAGAGTTGTGCTGCTAACTTAACCTTTTGTCTACCGGCTTGGATAACAGTCAGATGCTCCAACGTTACTTTGTGGCAAATTTTAAAGTCGGAACTTTCTAAACCCAAACTTTCCTTGATTGGTTCGGAATCTAAAACTTTACCATTTAAAAGGAGCCCAGTATCTATAAAGTGGTTTCGAATTAATTTCAATAAATGTGGTGTATCCGCAAAGAAAAAAATGTCGTCACCATTATGTTTATAGAATGGATTGCTTTCGTTTATATTTAATTCCCTCCAAAAAGCTTGATTGGTTGGTCCCATATCACAGACAACGGCAACTAAATCAAAAGAAATATTTTTCACGGCAGATTTCTTTGAGTATAGAGGCTGTCATTGCTGTATCGTAATTAAAGTATACTTTGTTTCCAACTCCTAACCAGTCCCCTTAGCATTGCCACTTGACCGTACTTATATGGTGGTAATACAGTGTCGTTTGCCTTATCATACTCATAGCACGACCTTACCTTAACTTCGTCAAAAGATAATACACATATCTTGTCTTTCCCTTCATATTCAGCTTTTGATAAAAGACTAAGAACACTTCCTATAATACCTGGAGTGATCTTTAATTTTGCCGCCCATTTTGTTAACGTCGACGGACTGGGTAGTGGATATTCACGTCTTCGTAATAATCTGTAGCTTCGAGGTCCTGCAGAATACAAAGAGATAGCAGAAGAAATATCGTCAGTATTCCACTTCAACTTTTTATTCGGCTCTCTGATTCTTTTTAATTGTCCACACGTAAACAATTTGTTTACATTAAGTTTTTCGGACTTCGCACGGTTGAGCTCCTTCTGTAATTTTTTGTTTGCAGATTTCGCTTGGCGCAATCGGGCTTCCAAGCTCATTATACGAAGTTCCCTTGCGCACTCAATATCTACTTTAAATTAATAATATTCGGTAAATGATGATTTTGGAAACAAATTCTTTAAAACTTACTCTGTTTGAACTGCTGTGCTAGATTTCTCCTTCATCTGATTCCACTGCTCTAGTTCTCCAGTAGCCACTGCAACCTGTATTTCCTCAGAAGGTAATAACTGGATAGCGACTTCCTCCTTTTCAGATCTGTTAATATAATTATTTGTATTTTTTAATAATAATTATTCAGTACGCGTTATGAAATTGGACTTACTGATTATATGAGCTAACAGCCTGCTCAACTAATTCGCGTTTTAATCTTTTAATCTCCCTTCTTATTCGACCAGGGCTTTTTATAGAAGGAGTTATACCTTCCGTTCCGTTGGCACTGCTCCTTCTTTCAAGTGTCTTTTCAGAAGCGGATAATCGCTATCCTTAAAATGATCAGAGCACATACGAGCAGTTTTTACATTTATATTTTCTTTTTTAGCGCACACTTTTAACCACTCTGCCTTTATTTTCGGGTCTTTGGGGAAAACAAAATATTTAATTGTTTTTCCAGAAGGTTTTTTCGCCTGGTAGTTTTTGCAGTTCCTCGCTGCACACTTCACCATTTTTATTAACCGCAGCTATTTCTTTCACTTAAAAAACTTCTACAAATCGCACAATAACTTACTCCCTTCTGAACACAACTCAACTGACAAGTAAAAAGGTCGGCGTGACGCGCAAGATGGCAGACAGCACTTCATCTTTACTATACCTTGTATTCTCTGTACCGTGGGAATATCCTACTGTCACGCAGAGTGACCTTTTTGGGCCGATTTCCCCCATACCTCCTTCAGGACTTCGCCATTCTAGTCCTGGAGCATTTTTATTCTTTATCGACATCGTGAATTCCAGGAAATTCTCGAGTTGTTCGAAGTCGGATTTGGCTCTCGCCGGATGATTAATTTATTATTAGGCTATAGAGAGTACCTACAATAATCTCAACAACAGTTTTATGTTACTAATTATCTAATTTTGATAATATAATAAGTATTAATTTAATAATAACAAAGGCCAACAACAGTCTTCTCGGCAAGTTATAAATGTGTAATCTTTACTATATTTTATAGACCCCGTCCGCCGAGGCAGACGAGCCCAAGAGGTGGTGGAGCGCTGATCAGATTTCTTCAGTGTGGCTAATGGGCAGTGCCCCTATCATAGATGCCTCGATCCTCGATCATCCGGACCGACTGCCCATCCTCATATCCTCTTGATTAAATTTTCAAGTGCGAATGACAACAAAGAAAAATTTTGAATATATGTATTTTCGCAACATTTACTTTTATATTGAACCGAAATCTGATACATATTACCTTGTGTAGGTACCTATGTAATTCTCTGAAATCGAGAATTCTTCTCTGACCCAAATGACATTGGAAAATAAAAAATTTTTTATTAAGTCTTTGTTGGTTTTTAGTTTCACATAAGAAGGTAGAAAACAACGTGAATATTTATTCCTAATATAATAATATACTATTAATTAATTATTAATTTTAATTTAGGTTTATAATTAGGTATACATACATATGTACATTCACATATATGTATATTTATATTAATTTATTACAAAAGCAAAACTAAATACATATGTATGTATTGAGGAAAATTTTATCGGATTGGTTCTTTATAACGATCCAGTAATAATTAAATATTATAAGTTAAGAATTTATTTTTAAACGACTTAGAAAAACGCAGCTCCCATTCTGAATCGTACCTATGTATATATTTTTATTTATTTTTTTTATTTTCCGTTGCTTAAAGGACTGAATATATTTAAATGAGTTTTATTTGGAACGATAATAAAAATTAATTCTTAATCATAATCGAACAATCCAAGAAATTTTAAAGTAAATTAGTACATATTAATATTCAGGGTGTTTAATGAAGGTCTGAACAGGAGTACCTATGCCAATCGATTCTACATGATCTCCTGAACAAACCTCCCAACTAAAATCGGTCTTTCACCCCTAAAACCGCATTTGAAGATTTGGAGGTGGTGAACACAGAAGATCCTTTATAAGTTCTTTCACAGCGATCGAAGGATTAGAAAGCTGAGTCTTCAGCCTTAGCAAGCGTAATATCTGTTCACCCAAATCAGACAGGTGCACATTGCATCCTCAACAAACAAACGAATATACATATTAATTGCCATCATAAAGATTTAACTACTGGTTTCAAAATACTCTGCGTAGCAATTATGGCGTATTTATAAATTTTCGTGCTTGCTTCGGGCGCGTATGTGCCTGCAAAAGACGTATACTGTTTTAAATTTCTGTATTTGTCTGCATATATATACCTATTTATACTCGACCAAGTAGATACTGGTATACCGTGCTATCTATCTAGTTCTTTCACTAACTAAAATAAGATTATTGCGAGCTAAGTACCTATGTAGGTGTAATCAACGAAAGAAACAAATTCGAAAAGGTTGATAGCTAATGATGTCCATATTGGAAATTGAAAAGAAATAAATAATTAATGTGTTTCGAAATGTTGACGGATTCATCATATTAATCTCAATGCGATATAATAGTAATAAATTAATATAAATGAAGAAATCTTTATCACATATACACCTAGATAATAAGGAAACAATGTTTGTTGTCAACTTCTGTAAATTTAATTTACAGATCTCAAACACCGTTATAACGAGACAACTTACCAAGGGTGTTACTACGCAGTATATTGAAAATCACGTATTACAGGTCTCATCCTATCTAGAGAAAATGGAAAATTACAAATTCGAGAGAGTCATTGTACTGGAAGAAAATACTGAACCCACTTTTGTTATCGATTTCTTCCTGGTCTGCATGACTTTGACGCGGGCCCCCGTAGATTTTCTATAACATACCATTATACCAAGCAAATTGAGTACAGGTGCCTGCTCACCCATTACATTTTATTTTAGGAATGCTTTAATTCTGAATTATTTTTGAACATAAAATATATTTTTGACAAAGATACGCCGTTTTACCCCCAATTGTAAAATTTAACTATCATTCTTGGGGACGCCGTAGTACATTATGTATATATGTATAAGAAATATTGCTGATGGAAGGCTCCGAATTGGGAACAAAAAGAGTATCCCAATAAAAGAAAGAGATTTTTCCTTTGTATTACATAACATATATTAAAGATTTTGCTACCTTTATATTAAACCCGTACCAACAAATTCAAAGGGAAATTTCATGAAAGAATCCCTGACCATTCACCGTAAATGAATTGTAAATGTTTCTAGGCAAGTTTTGCAGAGAAATTATTGAATGAATCGAAGCACGTGCCTTTTTCTTTGTGCTATGCAAACGAATGTAAAGGTAATTTTTCTAAAAATACTCAGAAACCGCGCCAAACTCTCTTGCAAAATGTCTGTTTGCTTCTTAACTAAAACCTCCCTGGTAATAGCTGTCGCGAAGAAAAGGAGTGCTCTATTTACTGATTGGAAGGTTTGTAAGCAAAAGTGATAAGTGGAATGGAATGGTGATGCGGCAATAGCACGCGGATGGAACTTCGTAACTTTTTACTCGCTTTTAGTTATAGTGATGTCGTCAACTGCCTTCATCTCATGTTTACTCAATGAAGCATAACGAACCTGAGTGATAGCATAAAGAGAGAGGCTGGGTTGCAGATACATCGGTGATTTAAATTGAAACTGGGTAGACGGATTGGAACTAGCTTTTCAATTGTGGTCGCACTGCCCAAGGCCCAGAGAATGAACTCGCAGATTGCGACTAATTGCGCCCAAGTCAAGGCCAAATGCAATATTTGCATTGTTTCCTGGCATTAGTTATCCATTGTACTATGAACCTGTTCACGTGCGATTTGTAATTAGATACACAATGGGTTGGAAATTAGATTTGTCTGCTTCCAAAGCAATTTAATTGGGTCCAGTGCGTTTAACTCTCACAAAGGAAGTGAATCATATGAACCTTCAGGGATTTACTCTGGAAAAATAATTAAGTAATTAAATTCGCAGGAATTCACTCATAAAACAAAACGACGAAATGGAATTCAGAAACAATAAGGTTAAAGCAAACTTAATATTATAAGGAAAATGTTCTTTAATCGTTCTGTGGCATTTTAACAAAAAAACAGATGAAGGCGTAAATTTTAAGAGGCTAGGTCTGCGATATTTGTCTGATCACAAAAAAGGTATGTACATACATCGCAATCTAAAAATAAGCGTGCGCCGTAGAAGAAGGACCTCGCATTGGTAATTATGCAAAGAGGTACATGGGCCTGTCCGACTGTTGACGAAACCATGTAGGTACATTATATGCAGTGGCGGTCACATAATTAAGAACACCACTTGGTTTTAATTTATATGTACATAATTGATATATTATTATTCCTATAAAATTCATTATTGAAAATTATTTGTGTCTACTGATAATTATTTGTATCTACTGATAACTAACACTGTAAGTTTACATTTTCAAAAACTTAATAAAATGTTTCCAATAGTTTATATTTATTTACAATATTTCGTACGTCGACAAGTCGATTAAAACCCAAAACCCCAAAAATATTGGCAATTGTGAACCGCAATTAAAGATTCATGGAACATTATTCCCATAGACAAATGTATTCGTTTGATTAACTCAATGGCAGACCGATGCAAACAGGGTTTGCTTCAAAATGGACAAACCACCAAATGCTAATTATAATAATTGTTAAATTTTCTAATATTACTTATTTTTTAAAAGTTGTTCTTAATTAGCTGTCGGCTATAAAATCGTTGTGTGTAAGAAAAAATTGTAATTAAATTTAAATACTAACCATTGGAAACATTTTACCAAGCTTTTGCAAATTTATGCTAACACTGTAATATTTACTATCAATATATAAAATTAATTTTCAATAAAAGCCTTTGAGAATAAAAAATTAGTATGTTACATATACATAAATTAAAACCAAGTGCGGTTTTCTTAATGATGTGACCGTCGTCGGTCGGGTCGTCACTATAGATATTTGTGCAACAATGCACCCCTCTTTCCGTTTTTAGTAAACCCTGGGATCGTTTTTGTTTTCTAAGCCTTTAATAAACGAAGTAATTAGGCTGAAGTCGATAAAGAAAATTTTAATCTGTTAAAAGATATTCAAAGGTGAAGTTGATTTTGAGTTAAAACTGAGTTAGTTAGTGGGTTTAAGTAAAAGAAGTTATTCAATAAGTAACTTAAAACTGACTTAAGTATGTAACTTGGTGAACTCAATTAAAGGGTTTAGCTTTCATTAAATTCAATTAAAGGAGGAATTCAACGAATACATATTTAAAAGTGTCTTGTTATTCACTGTGTTTTATGGGTATGAAAACAATAATAAAACTGAATTATCGAATTGATTTAAGTGGAAATTCCCTAGTTTTTTTACTTGGTCATTTGAGGTCAAAGCAGGCAAATTTGAGCAATATGACGACGGTTTTCCTCTCCATTGTTCCTGAGGTTGAGGGCACCTCCGCAGTTGTTGTGTTTTGTTGGAGTTTATACATGACTTGGCACCTTATTTGTAGAGATGACGTTCCTCTCTGCCCTATTGTTTAAGCACTTGCCTTTGCCCTTGCAGGTTTTCGCCTGTTAGTGATTTTATCCCAGCATGATTTAATTAAAAATTATTATTGTTATATTGCTAGTTGAAAATTCTTGTGTCGTCCTCACGAATGCGTTTTGTCTTGTTTTATTTACAGATACCGGAGGCCCGAAACACCCCCCTGAATTGCAAGATTTTTATAGGTTTCAGGCACATAAACAAGGTACAAGGTATAAGTAATTGGTAAACATAAATTGAATTACATGTATAAAACAATAACCTCGAAAATAATTTGTTTTATTCCAAATATGCATATACATATGTGTATATGTATGTGAAAATACCTGAAAATTTACTTTTTATATAAATTTCTAGCTTATTTTCTTGACTTTTGTACAAAAATATTGAAATCTGAGCGCTAATGGGAAGAAGTGACATTCCACGATAAAAGCACATAATAAAATCCACAAAAACCTTATTAACCTGACAAATCAGTGTGCAGCTCTAAAGCTCCAACCATTGTTAAAGTATTGCTTCAAGCTATTACCCAGCATTGACTAAGAGATCACAAAGCAAATTATTTACGCTAACATTGAGGTCAGCAGTGCTTGAGGCATGAAGAAAAGCTTCCATGCATTTAATTAATCGAACAAGAAAACTGATAAACTGATAGACAGACTGATGAGTACTCCCCCAGACCGATTATACGGAATCGGTCCAACGATTACTTATTGCAATTATCAAATAGCATGAAAAAGTAGAATTAGACAGACCTGTCAGATACCAGTCATATGAATATCATTTGAGCTAAAATGATGATGTCATAAAAGCATTTTGATGCAAGACAATTCAAGGCCAAAGTCAAATTTAATTTTATTTCCGCTTCTTTAACACCATTTGCGCTTAGCTTTATCTGAGTTTTTCTACCTCACTTTTCCGGGAGATTTCTTAGAAGACTTCAAAGATTATATTTGGTAAGCCAATGTAACACTTGCGCGGCGAATTGAATAGAAAATAAAATAACAATAGGACTGTTGAAAGAAAACAACCCAATCGTCCTAAACGAACCAATTTAAAAGAGGATAATATTTTAGTATTGTATACAAATCGTATTAAATTTGTGAACATTACGTCTCTTCCTTTTGAACAGCTTAAAAGCTCTTTTACAATAAATTTTATGAGTACCCTCCCTTCACTACTTTTAAATGATTTTGAAATATTACACTAACGAAATTTCCATGGAATATACAATATTTATTTTATACTTGGCGTGCCTGACCCCTGAACAACTTTATTATATATATAAATATAACTATTGGGATTCAAAAAGAATAGCGTTGAATATATAGTAAGATCCCAGAGCCACAAAAGCTGCTTTATAGAAAAGAATATAAATAAAGTAAAAGATGCAAAATCACGTTTAAAGCGATGGCACCAAGAATATTTCATTAATTGTTTCATACTCAAAATATACTCGTAAGTACATTTCAAATGCTGCGTGAAATAATAACCTTGCATCTCCTTGGTATTTGATCTCAGATCCCGCACATTGTCGAGCGAGGGAACATATTAACATGAATAATTTCTCTCTAAATTCTCAGTGCTCCTCATGTCCTGTAGTGAAATGGAGACAGAGTCCTTTTTGCTTTTGCTTGCTCTTATCTTTCCCACCCCCAGACCAGATACATTAAGGACATCGATTTAATGAGAAGAACAAAAGGGCAGAAGAGGGATTAACCACAGCTGAGAGCTGTTTGGGATTTAAAGGCTCGTGCCCATGCAATATGTCTTCCGGGAAGCTCGAAAACTCTCGACTTATTTGAAGTACGGAAACGAACGGAGAGGGGCGGCCCATAGAATCCGTCATCTGACTTTCTCAATTTGGAAGCAAACACAACGCGGGAACTTTATTGGACAAAGAAGCAATTTGTATTGAAAAGACAACGATTTATATTAATAGATTACTTACATTTAATAAAACCTCTACTTATGCAGAAGCCGATGAATGTTTGGCTTTATTGGAAAGAAGGCGCCGCTTTTGGGTGTGAGGAATATGTACCAGGTATTCAGGCTTGGGCAATTTTTATTTGAAGTAAAATAATACCTAATTATGTATTTAATTTCAAACAAAATGTTATCATGTCATTCAAACTAATTAATTTAAATAAAAAGTTATTTCAATTTAATTTTAAGATGAATTCGTTATTTGAAATAAAATCTGATATAACCATTCTTTTCAAACGATTTTCCTGCTAAAGTAATTATTTTTTAATTAGCTGTGTAAATATTCTTTGCAAATATTTTTCTCTTACCTTCCATTCCCAATTTAAACAACACGATCACTTTGCTGGGATGTAAATAAACAACTGTGAACTTTCAGTGGTCAAAGCTTGAAAGCTCTCTCTGACTGATACACCGCAGTGGACGAAAGTTGAAAAAACTTTATGAGTCATGTTGCATTTAAGAGGACATGACGGGTTCAAATTTTCAAAAAATTGAAATTTGTTTTATGTTGATCTTGCTATAATATACCTCTAAGAACGTAATTTTAATAATATTATTGTATGAAGCAGGCATTGGTATAGGTAAGATTTTTCTCACAAAATGATCAAAAAAAAATTTAAAACCGCGGGAGCGATTAAGAAAAAACCACTCGACCGATCTTTCTGAAATTTTAATATGCTATTGTACACACATTTAGACTCGGGATGAGATACGGAAAGAAAGATTGGTCAAAAAGTTATTGATTTATATGAAGTTTTTGGTGTAAAAAACAGTCGTATTTGGAAAAATGTCCGCCATTTGGTTTATTTTCGGACGGAAATTTGTCCTTGTCCATTTTTCAAACGCTCCAGTGAGCCGCAATCATTCCCACAGTGAATTTTTGATGGTTATTTTTAAAGTTAAAACGGCCAAAAAAACCGACAAACCGATCAAATATATATCAAACAAAATTGTGTTGTGTACTTCAAGAACCAAATAATATAT
Source organism: Machimus atricapillus (assembly GCA_933228815.1). Taxonomy (NCBI): domain Eukaryota; kingdom Metazoa; phylum Arthropoda; class Insecta; order Diptera; family Asilidae; genus Machimus; species Machimus atricapillus. The sequence continues at coordinate 34,270,389 of OW121784.1, forward strand.
ATACAAAGTTTGATGAAGATATCTTTTATGTTCTTTGAAAACATTCCATTTAAAATAAATAAAAATTTAGAAATTTGAACCCTTCATGTCCCCTTAAAAAAACATGTTCTTCAATCGGGCTTTCAACGCAACGCAAATTTTACCGTATTCCATGGGTTCGACCTTTTAGCTGCGCAGCGCTTCGAATATATCTGTGAGGCGGTGGGTTGGTGGTTTCGCAACCTTAATTGACGTTCATCTTGCATAAAGGCCCACGAATTTTCTCCACTGGCACCACCAGGTGTTACGACCGGTGCATGCACAATGGAAATGAAGTGAAGAAAACAACCATATGAATTTAATTAACTCTTTCTAATCAATCAAAAATTAATCTTTAGTAAATTGAAATTTAAAATAGTTCCCAAAAGTTATTGTTTTAATAAAATTTTTTAAATCAATGAAAAACACTTAAACAATAAAAAATTTGAATTTCATTAGAAAATTCAAACCTAATGAATCTGTCCGTGTGCTTTTTTTCCTTGACGATTTGACGATTTCATTCATATTCCATTAGAAAGTCACATTGACCTTGCATTTTGGGTAGGACAAGATTTTTTTTTGTATCTATAAGGAACATTATGATTTATAATTTCCTTTTCAATGATACCTCACAAGATGGGGTAAGTACAGCACCCTCCCCTTTTTCCAGACGGGAGCCGCACATTAGTCGTAACGTTACGTTACGACCTATTCAAATTTTTCGTGCATACAGAATTTTTTCGGCATGCATCATCTTTATTGTTACGTAGTGTTTGGTAACACGCTGTAGGAAGCAATATTATGTGACGACGACACTTTAAATTATGTCCAGATTAATCACCCAATTACACAGCATTAAATAGACTTCAAGTACATTTTATTGAAATTCGCGTATACTACAAAACATTGGGAATTAAAATAAACAAAAACAAAACGGAAACAATTTGCTTTAGGAATTCGTCTTACAGAAATCCTAAGGGCTGTTGGAATCTGAAGACATTTGCAGATGAGAACGGACAACACAATATTTAATGTTAAAAATAATATAAAATATCTGGGAATTAACTTTAATAACTTTTTTCAGCCCAACGACGACGATAAATATGTCCTCTCTAGCTGAAGCTAATAAGGCTCACAGAATCCTGACGACGCCTCTATTAAAAATCCAAATTTTAAGAACCAAAACAAAATTACGAATTTATAAACATAAAACATGATTTCGTCAATTGTTCTACATTTCACAAACACAGATTCAGGGTTTGAAGTTTTTTGAATGACTAATTTTAAGATTGTGTATCGGAAAACATTTTCGAACAAGGAAGCAGAGAAAGCAAATTAACCATGTAAATGGGAAACGGCACATCTAAGCGCGGTTAAAATTTTTAAAGCTCTGCATAAGAGCTTACTGAAATGTTCAGGTAGTTTCTCAAATGTATCCAAGCCCAAGTTTAGGTTTTGTTGCAAAGCTCATAGAATAAGACAGCGCGCCGCAGTTGGACCTATTTGAGCGACCACGCAACACGGCGAAGCGCAAGTGGGTTAAAAAAGCAAATAATTTAAATCAAAGATTATATAAAGTAATAATATATATCTATAATCTTTGGTTGAATGAATTGATCTATGTATTGTTCATGCATGTGCATTCATTCTGGGAAACAGCCGAATATTGATTGGCACAGCTGCTATGACTTAAACCAAAAGGTTTGGTGATCTGCATAAACTCTTCTTGATCTCGTAATTTCGTCGGAGCGATTGGGAATAACATAACTGCAGTTGTATATTATTTTTATGGTATTTAGGATCTTCAATTTCTACTTTAAATCGCAATGGGAAATTTGAATGACTTACATGTTCTTTCAGAGACATCGTAGGCTTCAAGCTTTTTAACGATACCTCTTACTACCAAATCTGTCAACAAATAAAAGAGAGAGGCCGCGTCTATTTTCGAAAATGACAAATTCAGTGCCCAAAATTAGGCTTTGGCTCTTCCTTCTACCGATTTTTTTGTAGGCAAATTGCAGATCTCTTGTCGGATTGAATCATAAGAGGTATCGTAGAAAAGCAATTAGTCTCAGCTTTCTAAATCGCTACCAATATCCTACGATATCTCTGAAAGAACTTGTTAATCATTCTCATTGGTTTACCCCTTCAGTTGCAGTGTCCATGGTGTACGATCTATTTAAGGGTCTTGGAGGAGGGGAGGAGGATCTCCGAACAAACTTTGATCAGGAAACCATCACCCCTATTCTTGATTCCGACGGAATCGAAAAATTTCGAACGAGCTCACATTTGATATCCCGAATTCCGTTCGAGTCCGAAAAAACATTCGAACGGATTTTCAATCATTCCCTATTTCGTTCGGAATGTCAAATCAGTGTAAAATTATTCCGCCAAATCGAAGTTGCGGAACGGTGTGTGTAACCAAATGTAAGTAATTTTATTTTTCTTTGTTATATATGTATACTTATACGCTGACCATTTTGTAATTAGGGCGAAAACAACAAAGAAACAGCAATATGAGCGCTTAGTTCAACTGCTACAAAACAAACCGGATGTATAATATATAAATAATATATAAAATCGATTGCCATACCCCTGTTCAGACCTTAGCAAAACACCCTGTATAATGCACAAAGTCGGCAAAAGTATTGAAGTCAACAAAATCTTTCCATCGGTTAGGCTGAAGTAAGTAATTTCATATGAAATCTATCTAAAAAGTGTTTGTGTTTTTAGTATGTACTATATTTCTTGAGTAAAAATGCCTTAAAGTTAGCGAAAAACATGAAAAAACGAACGTGATAACTACAACTCTGACCCGAAACAAAAAAAAAAAGATACTCAAATAAGGTATTTGTAAAACTACAAGAATTTGGTCGCTAAAATACTTAAAACAAGATATAAAAAGTGTTTATTTTGATTCAATGCCTGCAACCAAATATGTATATACGAGTATATGTATAACAAGAAAAATAAAAAAATGGCAAATGTCCCCTCAAACTAGAAGAATGTATCAATGCATTTTACATACATACATATGTAGGTACATATACATATATGCATTAGAATAAAATTTATAAAATGTTAAATACATAGATAGTGAAAACCTGTTGACTACTTACTTACTTACTAAAAATAATTAGCTCTTGCCTGCCCTGAAAGAAATTTTTGCACATTCTGCGTTCACCCATGCTAGTGAGGATTTACTTCTGTCGTGTTCCGCAAACACGTACTTTCAATTTGTCCTCCTTAAATAGACGAATTATTCCGCTAATGCAATAAATTGTACGTGAAAAGATAAACTAAAACTTTGTCATCAACATTTAAGGTACTGGGGTTCAAGCCATATGGCGAAGTAGAAGAAAATTAAACACATTTTTACATACAATTTTTAAACATATTTATTGAAATAAATCATCACAAAGTCATATAAATAACTTCAATTGTTACTTAAAATCAAATTCTATTGGAAAATTTCATAGTTTTACACTTTGTCATTATTGATAGTGCCTTTACGTTTTATATCATCTATGCTGATTCCGTCTATAACTTACCGTGGCCGCAATTCTTTTGGACAGCTGAGAAGCAATTAGTAAAACGCTAAATTCTTAAATAATTATAATAAAATTTATTTAAACCACAAGGAACAACAGCATTGCCTAAAGATTGATAAGTACAATGAAAGAACACATTACCAAGAAGGACAAGAATACAACAGAGAAAAATGCGAAAATATAGATCTCAAAAGAGGAATTACATACATTCAAGATAGAACCATAACAGTCGATAGTAATGCAATGTTTGCATATGACAAGAAATTAGAAAAAAAATGTGACTATGGGGCGTGCGTAGATTTTCTCCAAGCCTACTGCCGAAAATTTAATAGAGAAAGTAGAAAAAGGTAGGAAAGAACAGCAATGAGCTGCAAGTGGGAACACCGTCGTGCCATTGAGGATGCACAAAACGTTCCCGCCGTCAATTGAAGGATACTTAAAACTAATAAATAAATAAGGCAGAAATGCTAGATGCCAGCCCTACAAAGCCTAGTTTAATGTCTAAACTAGCTTTGCGGTTTTGAGCCGGCAGGATTAGCCTCAAATATGTAAGAGAAAATAAATAAATGAGAATTGTTCGGAATGAATCTTGAGATGAGTAAGGAAAGATTTAAAAATAAGCGGGAAGACTAAGAAGATCATTCTGACCCTGCAGTCGCGTCTTCGTGGCTGAGCTTACGACTTATTTTCTCCACATGGTCTCTGGACGCGTCAGGCTTTTTTTCAGCGTCTTCAGAGCCTTTATTATCGGAACGCTTTGCTGGCTGGCCATGTCCTGGATTACAGGAGCATTGACAATTGCAAGGTCCTGAGCTTTGAAGAGTTGCAGTGCTGGCTTGAAGAAGAGACTGGGCCAATTGCTGATAATTTCCCGCGTTTTGCAAGGAAGACGTGTTTTCGGTGCAAGACGGGAAATATATAACTGGCAAGAAACCAATCACGGCGCCCTGTGGAATATTTTCAGGGGAGTATGTTTGCTGGAATCCTGCTTTTGGCGGGAAAACGGGGATCTGTTGCGGCAATGCGGTCGTTGATGAAGTTTCGCTTAATTTTGATGAATGAGCGGATGCTGCGGCACAAGGACAGTTACCGGCTGAGGGAACATTACCAATTAAGAAAGGGTTGGGAGAATTATTTAAGGGATATTTGGAAATATCAATACTCAACCCGGAATTAGAAGGATTAGTCTGCGCCGGACGGTTAGGGGGAAACACTCCAATTGCTGTTCCTGGTGAACCTGGCTTTGGTAGATTGGAATTAGAGGGTGGTTCAGGGATTGGATAGTATCCGGGGGATGGTATACCTGGTTGATTCGGTCGATTCGGGTAGGATGGCTGACTTGGAGTAAAAGGCTTTGGCTTATCAGGCCTGTAAGAAGCATTGGGGGCGTCTGGCTTTACGGGAAGATAACCGTCTGTTGGTCGATCAGAATCTTGAGGGCGATTGGGGTATCCATCATTTGGATAACCAGGAACTCCTGGTTTGCCTGGAGTTCCTGGTCTGCCGGGTGTGCCTGGAGTTCCTGGGGTTCCTGGTGTTCCAGGACTTTTTGGACCTGGTGGGCCGGGTGGTCCTGGTGGGCCTGGTGGTCCCGACCCTGGCCTGCCAGGGGTACCAGGACCTGGTGGACCTGGAGGACCTTTGTTTCCGGGTGTTCCTGGGCTTGGAGGTCCTGGTGGGCCAGGAACACCTGGATCACCTGGACTGGGACGACTTGGTGGATGTCCTACAATAACACAATTATTATTCATAAGTACGAGCAATATAACAATAAATTAATCTACCTGGGAATGTTCCTGGTGGTCCTGGGGGTCCCGGGGGTCCTGGAGGTCCGGGTGGTCCTCCAGGGCCCTTTGGTCCTCCGGGTCCTCCGGGTCCTCTTGGTCCTCCTGGTCCGCCTGGACCGCCTGGTCCAAATCCTCCACCATTTCCAAAACCACCGCCGCCTCCAAATCCTCCGTCACCTCCGAAGCCTCCTTCTGGTCCAGTCACGTGAAGGTAGGGATTGTCTACGTGGTAATATTTTCCGGATTCGTCTGGAACATATTTCCCAGAATTATACTTGTTTGGATCTACAAAGTAACTATTAACGCTAGGAAATTAAAAAAAAACTAATGTCGCGACCATAAGCCCCAGGGTTGTACTTGCCATCATATGATGGCCTATAATCTTGTCCACTGTTAAATGGTTTATACTGACTACTTCCGCCCGCGGAAGGTTTATACTGTCCGTTGCCTCCATTATACTGACCACTTCCGCCCTCGGAAGGTCTATATTGTCCGTTTCCTCCATTATATTGACCACTTCCGCCCTCGGAAGGTCTATATTGTCCATTTCCTCCTTTATAACTACCACTATTGCCTGTACTACCTGGGGTAAATTGGCCTCCGGTTCCAGATGGCTTATATTGTCCACCTCCTGAACCAAAACCACCACCAGACCCAGGGCTTCCACCACTTTTTGGTCCAGAACCACCTCCAGCACCGAGAGCAGAGTTTCCTCCGGTTGCAGGGGTTCCTGTAAAAAGATAGTCAAACTCGTACGAACAAACTTTTTGTGACATCTCAAGTCATACCTTGGCCTAAGCCAAATCCAGGCCGAACGACAGTCCCAAATCCAGTACTAGCAGAGCCCAACTCGTTTGAACTAGATGACGAGCCTGGTGCTGGTTTTCCTGGGGACGTTTTTCCTGGAGGTCCCGGAGGTCCTGGAGGTCCTGGAGGTCCAAAAGGTCCTCCAGGTCCCGGCAATGTAGATCCTGGAGGTCCAGGTGGGCCTGGTGGTCCCGGAGGTCCTTTTGGTCCGCCGGGTCCAAAGGGTCCACCAGGTCCTGATGGTCCACTTGGTCCATTTGGTCCATTTGGTCCACCTGAGAAAAATATGTACAACGTTATTAAATATAAATTTAAATTTATTTAAATTTTGATGTTCATAAAAATCGACCATTACCTGGTCCAAATCCTCCTGCACCTCCTCCTGAGCCAAATCCTCCATTACCGCCAAATCCTCCACTTCCACCTACGCCACCATTTGGACCACCAATGTGTGTGTAACCTTCGGCTGGTACTGATCCAGGTCCGTTAGGGCCAGTTACGTGAGAATATTGACCTGTATTGTCGGGACGATATGACCCCGAATTATCGCCACCATAGTTACCACTTCCCCCAGCTGCGCCACCCGAGCCTGGCTTTCCACTTCCTGGTGCCGCGGATCCGCTTGAACCTCCTTTTCCTCCTGCTCCAAATCCACCACTACCTCCTGCTCCAGAACCTGGCCCTCCAGAGCCACCAGCTCCATGAGTGGCTCCAGGTCGATTTGCATATAAATGCTCGCTTCCGAGCTGTAAAAACAAAACACAACTTTGAAATAAAAATGTTTGCCGATTTGTCGGAAACTTTTTCCCGATACAGGATTTCGGAACACACTGGAACTACACCCAGTTTTATTATTAATTTTTATTATTATTAAATATTATACATATGTATATTGTTTTCATAAATTCCAGATTCCGCAAAAGCAATTGTCCAAAATACCCACAATAACTAACAATTTTGTTAAGTATGAAGTAAGTATGAAGCAGAAACACCTACTCTTTACTTATCTATTTATATTTTTTAGGGACTAAAAACAATAACTATTTATAAAATTTAAAACAAAAAACAATTATCACTTATATCATACTAAAATCAATTATTTCATTTGTACACCCCATAAGCGACATATGCAGGTTCAGATGCAGAAAAAGTTGAAACTTTTGGTCCTTAACGAATTCATGTTAAAATTTAATTGAAATAATTTGTTATTTAAATTAATTATTTTGAATGACATGAATTAACATTTTATTTGAAATGAAATAATTAGGTTTGTATTATTTTGCTTCAAAGAAAAAATCCTTAAGCCTGAATATCTGGTACATATTGATCGCACCCAAAAGTGTCAACTTCCCTCCAATAACGCCAAATATTCGTAAAGTAAAAAGCAAAAGAAAATCCTAGTCCTAATCTGACGCTGAGTGCTTGAGAGCTTTCGGATTAAATAGAAAGCTCTATTCAAAAATACCAACGAATTATTGACGATAGTCGCGATAATTAATCAAAATAATAAAAGTAAATGTACCACGCAAACGAGGTCGCGGGCATTTCCTAGTTTCAAAATAAAATTTAAAATCAAATATGCTTACATTAACATATCCTCCTCCAGGTAGTTGCACAATGGGAATGTCAGGGCGGACACCACCTTCAAACATACCGCAACCCTTTGGGAAATAAAGTTCTTTCCATGGAATTGTAACTCCTTTGGGTTTAGGTCTATCTTCGAGGTTTTGTAGATCTGTTCCTGGTTGCTCAGGGAAGACCTCGACATCCTGCTGAGGTTCTACAGTCCTGTAGCCGTTGGAATCAGCGACATAATGTACAACTCGAAGTAAATCATCGGGACCAATCCAGCCATAGCAACCATATGTGACCCCATCTGGACCTCGTGTTTCGTGATGAAAATGGCCTGCCACTCCGATATCATATCCATAGTTGTATGCACCTAGAATGATCAAGAAAGATAAAATAGTTGTCTCATAACTAATTATTATTTAAATCTACGCTAACAAAGGCTCGAGCGGCGAGTATGAAGCAAGCAAATAAGAGCTCGATGACTCAATTCAATTGTTCTCGAGCAGTATATGTCAAACAAAAGCAAGATGAAGTACAGGTAAACTCACTCGTGTCAAAGTTCGCGGAATAATACTGAGTATTCTTCGTGCTAGCGTCGTCGATATCCACTAATAGTTCTCGATCGCCTCCTCGTCGTGCATTTGCATGTACCACCAGACAGGCGAGGACCTTAAATAAAAATAAAATTTAATTTCAATAAAACCTCATATATCACTACTTATAAAAGGTGCGGATTTAGAGATGTAATTGGTCGTTTATTAGTAGCAATACTGCGAACGTAATAACGTTGCTCCTTTTTATTCAACTTTGTAAATACCTGAGAATTCTTCAGACTTTTGTTATCGCTTGTACATTATGGCGATCATTAATGTCAAAATTCCCGCGTATTATTAGAATATGCAAACTCCGTCTGCTCTGCACGTCCCGCAGGCTCAAGAAAAATCGTAAATTTTAAAAATCGCAGATTAATAAAATTCCACTCTGCTGTGGGCAGAGATTCTCAGGTGCCTCATAAACTTCTCCTCTTTTTGTATACATTATACTTAAATCGACCGAACTTTGGATCGTTCGATTCAATTTGCATTGCTAATTCCCTGTTGACCTAAGTGATTTAGCCAGTATAAATATATATGCGTGACTAATTAGAAAATCTTAAAATATGATAAAAGGATCAACCTTGAAAGTTTCCAGTGACTCCACGCGTTTTATCTCGTTTTTCTGTAGATTCTGTTTACAAAATCTTAAATTTGTTCAGTCGTTTTTTCATGTTGTTTTTACGATTTTGCGGGAATTGCATGACCTGTTCTTAGAAGTGCCGCAGCCAGAACGCCCAGAAGGGAAAGGGTCCCAGGGCGATAAATAAACTAGGTCTCCTAACCAATATTTTTTTTCATTATCAAATAAAAGTTTCAAAAGTTTCGAATAGGTACTAGTCGGAGGTCTTCCTTTATATTCGTAGATTTTTTTGGTCTGCGACTATTTCTATATAGTGGAAAATCTCCTTTTAAGAAAGTGAAATGATGTAAATTCAACATTTTAGTTGCTATATTCCATGAAATCTGTCTGATAGTGATCATGTAACTTTTGAACGACTCGATCGATTGAGATCATATTCCTACAATATGTATGTATTTGTTTTATTGACACAACTTCCACCGAACTTGGTACTTGGGGATTTTCAGGGTCGCTGATTTCAAACCAACAGTCAGAATTTACGAAATCTTGATTGCTGGAAAATGTAGAGCAGTAACATTTACATATATTTACTATTTATGAATTCAGAAAAAATTCTATGGACATATTGCACTTAACCTCCTAAAGGACATTTGACAATTTTGTAATTGGCAAGGTCATATTTTGAACTAAATATAGCTTTATTATAAGGATATTTGAGCCCGGGCAACGCCCAGAACCAGCCAGCTAATATACTCCTAAAATATCGTACAAGAAACAAGAGGTAACCAATGAATAACTCAATTGGAAGAGCCCAATTCCGTCTTGGTGTTCAATCAGCGCTTTACGCCCTTGTGTCGTAATATGTATGTATGTTTCTATTAAAAAGCTCATGGTGTGGAATTCAGTTATTATTACTCAGTCTACAATAACCGACCGTATATTGCTTCATAACATAAACTTTAATCCGTTTATAATGGCTCTTGTTAATGTGCATGTCACTTACATTTCCGTGATTTAAATACATTAGTCCGATTATTAAGACCGAAATTATTTATTACTACTTGTTTTCACCAAATATTTTATGCCGCTTCTACGACATTCGAAGTATGGCTTGATTGCCCTTGAATTTCGTCATAAACTCCACTGCATTTATTTATCGCCTATTAAAATTTATTACACTTCTTATTCAGGCATGACTAACTAAATGATAACAGCCTGGTATTATCGAAATTTACACATCAATATTTTTATATTAAACATTAATCTTTATATTTACGAAAAAGGCTTCAGGTATGGGGATAAGTTATGAAAAAGTCTATGATATAATTTATAAAAGTAACTTGAAAAAATTTACAAACAAAACGTTGACCTTGACGATATTTCCGTTGAAATTTTAGAAATGTTGTAATATCCTTGAAACAGAGGCTGTTATGACAGCGTAGTAAGTAAAACGTTTTTTCCCAAAAAACCTAAGCAGGACTAACTAAGAAACTATAGCTCACAATTTTTTAAATCGTATTTATACTCTTCCAGAAATACTTATCAATAAAAAAGGATTATAAATGCGAAACAATATACCTCCTATGCTCCATAAAGTAAACCAATATTGAGAAAAAAAATGTAAGAATGCGGAAGCTTGACTTTTTCAGACAAATGTGTAGTGTAAAGATACATGTATATTGTGCATATTTAAATAACTGTAAATTGATGCACGTCACTCCTGTCCTCTCTTGATTTAAAAACCTTGTTAAGTTTCATTGCTCAAATCACAAACATTTCAAAGGTGGTCTCGTCCTTCACAGTATTGCCCGTCTGCCTGGGTAACATTGTGCCGGCCGTCACTGCAAGTAACAACGTCCAATTATTCTCTGCCGTCCATTATTCGATTGTTCAGCGACTAGCTGAGTTAAATGAACTTGTTAAAATATTTTAACAAACTCCGCTGCTTCTCGGCCTTAATTGATTCAACAGATTTCGATGAGTAGTGAAGGTCACCGACGGACGGAGGTTTTTCTTTTGAACTCATGCATCCGTGATAAATTTTATGTCACTGCCCAGATAACATAATCATAACATCATAACATAATCAGTGTGGGGCAAACTTCGAATTCTTGGAAGCTTCTATTTAGACCTTTATTTTTTGTCTTCTTTCCTCTGTAATCACGCAGCATGGGCTCTCTCATTTGCTCTTACGAGAACATCTAAAGTTCGAGGGAGCTATGCGGAATCTATAAAGCCAAGTTTGCCTGTCAATAGGGCGAAGTGATCTGAATCTCTAAATATTTCACATTGAGTCTTAATAATGAGCCTTTCATAATTATACAGACAAATTTTTTTTAATTAAAATAGTACATCAATGTTACATTAAAAGCAAAAATTGTTTTGCCCACTCGAGTTTTCAACCGAATTGTAGATGACGCTTCAATGCGCCACTTCAAAACAAACAAAAATGGAAAACGATGCGAATGATTGCGTCCCCCAGGTTCTTCCGATATTAAAAAAGTTTTTTTTTAAAGTATAGACTTGGATTAACAGAAAAATGTAGGATTTTTCCAAAATTTTAAATTTCAAGAAAATGGCGAAAACAACCGAACATTTTTTCCTAAAATGCTTTAGAACATTAAAAAAAATTTAACTGAAAAAATCCTGCGTTGTTTTCTCTTTTACGAATATAAAAAACAAATCAAAATGGAATGAATAGTTTCCCTGAAATCGAAAACGAATTTAAAGTTTCAGAAGTTGTCGGCAGAGCATTCGAAGACGCGTGCTTAAACTCATGACTGTTCATTAAATATTGTAAATTTCGATATGAGATTTTGGGGAGGTATTCTTAAAAACTTACTAATTATAATTAACTTTTTTTTTAAATTCTTATAGTAAATATACCCCCTTAAGTCAGTTTTGCCTTCAGTTCCGTCTGACCGACTGAATGGACAATTTAGCCTTAGATCATCAGCGGAATGGACTGAAGTGGTTGAATCAGTTTCGCATAGCCCGATGGACTGACCGGATAGTGCGTGGATACAATGAATCCAAACAAACGCTTAAGTAATCCGGCGTGGCAATACAGTTTACGGCCACATAATCCGTTCAAACAATAACGTAAGTATACATAGGTTTCTTTTTGGTCAAGCATCGTAAATGATCGCAAAAATTGAAATCCAATTATCAGGGCAACTTCCAAACTAAAAAATCCAAAACTGATTTTCGCTCATGATTACTGTAAGAAGTTCTCCTTTAGTTCACGAGACTTCATGCCATCATGCATGGGTTTGAATACTTTTGCGAGAGCGTGGTATCCAAGAGTATTAAAGGGAAATATTTAACTTTTTATAAATAGAAAAAACGAAAAACAAAACCAATGAAAAAGGTCACACTGTCTATCGCTTTGGTTTAAAAATACGTTCGCGAAATGGATGAGTATACACATTTGTTCTCATTAGTGCTGGACACAGTAAAATTCTCCCGGTCAAAAAATGTAGCAGAATGTCATATATTGTTTTGCTTAATTGAAATATGTTCAGGAAAGCTCGCAGCGGGAATTGACAAACATGTTTTCCACGAACATATTTCACACAATATGGCGAAGAAGTATGCATGCCGACAATATGTTGCGAGTTGCTGCAGTCAATCAATTAAAAGTTGTTTAATGTAAATAGGTACTTTGTATTAATTACACTTTCTAGTCTGATGGAATTTATAGCAACAGCTCCTGAAAATCATATATATTTGCATTCATATTTTAAAAATGATAATTTATTGGAAATTCAAATTTTTTGTAACCAAATAAATGAAATGAGTTCTCCGCTAACTTAAGTACTCGTATAAGGTATCTAGTAGATACTATCTACATACATATATGCAAATAGTTGGGTAACTAATACTTTCACACGCAATTAAAATCCTTCAGTCTTGAAAGTAGGGCCCATAACTAGTCAATTTACGGCTACCACGATCGGGCAAAACTATTGCCGCTTTTATTGACTCAAGCAAGATAAAACATTGTACAACCATAACAACCTTTAAAGTAAATAATATTCTTATGTCATTAATTAGTTTATATTTAATGGGTAACTCTGTATATTACGCACGCATGTATGTAAATCAAAACAAAATTACGACTTTAAAAATTCTTGTTCTTAAGTCGTTTTTAAATATTTTTAATCAGGATAAAATGTTAATTCACTATAAATTTAAGAGAAAACTAATTGTGACCAATGCCAAGAATCTGCCGTCCATACTGTCTGATTTTTGTATGAATTGTAAAGGCCCCATTGGAAAATTTGGAATAACAAAACTAGTTGTTAATTCTATAATCAAAACATATTTAAATCGAACATGATAGAAATTAAAAAAAGAAAAAACAAAATTATGTAATTTTATCCCCACGTGACATGATTAATAAACACCAAAATTACACTACGATTTAGTCTTTGTTTACCATTTACATTGAAAATTTATATTAGAAATTTATTTTTTATTCCAATGACGAAAACCGCTTTCCTATAGTTAAATATAGTTATAGTAAGTACTATTATCGTCTGTTAAATATCTTGTTTCTTCTTCCTGCAAAAAATCTTCATTAACGTGAGTGAAGTCAGTATAATTTCGAAGGAACCAAAATCAATCTAGATAAACTCGTTGTACATATAAACACATAATTAACCGGTCACTAATGACATTTTCAGATTTATCTGTACAATTTATTCTATCAGCAAGGCCCTCCAAAACAACTTTCGAATTTCGGAAAAAATTCAGCTTTATAGGAATAATATTATTTTTTTATTCAGCTAGCACATTTCTTAGTGAATTCTGATCAAACTTTGATTATATTTATCAGCTATCTAGATCATAATGAAAAATTGCGGCATTTGGAGAAAAGAGGGAGTCTTTACTTCGCTATAACAAACTGAAATTGTTCCCATGTAGACCGATTTTGAAGCTTGGTTAATACAATTCTCCGTGGCAATATCTGGGCTAATTTCGCAAATTAAGTGAATTCGTCAAGGGATAGGCAGTTATGGACTACATGTCCTTACCTCAAAATTTTGACCCTATGAAAGAATACGCAAAATTTAATCAAAAGAATTTAAGAAATATGGGACTTATGCCAACAGAAGAAAGTACATCGCTCGTCGATTTGATTGCGTTTACATTTTCAAACTCGATTGAAGTATTGACCTCAAGAATAGATATGGAAGCAAAGTTTGATCTCTATTCCCTCTCCTTCCCACGGGACAGTTTTGTTCGTCGTTTAATGTGGTCAGAAATGCACCGTTCTCTTCTGGATGCCGCCGAAAGGTCTTCTTTTTTGCAAAGTAAGAATTCAAAACTTATAAAACTTATACTGATGAATTAATAATTAATCCCATTAATATGCACCAGAACAACAAAACTTAAATCAAATATTACAATGATGATGTTTAACAAGCCTTAAATACTTTAGCCTCCTTGGAATTAAGAGGCGCCAAAGATCAGAAAGCAATTAGCCGAATTAAATCTCTCTAAAAACGTAAGTGCATAAAATAAATTATAATTTACTTTCAATTAGTTGACATGTGAGTAGGATTGCAAAAGTGATTTCATCACATCGGCGAAGCAGTTTGGATATTTTAGAACCCAGTCAACCTCCACTCGCCAAGTCCCTTCAAAACCAGTCGTGAACTTTTCGGAGCAAGTCATGCGAACATACATTAGATCTTCTTCAAACGGCATAAATTCCTTTAGCAACTGCACTACTTCATGTTTCCATTTAAGAGTCATAGGTATCTAGAAGACGACCAGTCGGCTACATAAAATCGAAAGTAAAAGTACAGAATGTATTACTTACAAGAAATTGCAACTCCGAGGAGCTATTAAACGTGGGCACTTCAACTAACGACAGCCGTTGCGTGCCGATGGAATTTGCGAGCATCGCATCACCATGATCATCCGCCATGTGTTTACTTAAGATCTTATTCAAACAAGGTCACAAACCTATTCGTACGCACTTCAGCGTTCGGCTTTTACGTAACGTCTTACGTTACGACGGTGAAAAATACGAAGAAGCCGGCAGGTAAACCATCAACCCGATACTGGTTTTCTTCTTTAGCATCTAAAATAAGGCGCCGCACCAAGGCACAACTTTTCTTAAGAGGAGAGAAACATCAGGGCGACAGACAATCATCGATAGATTTTCTTAAAATAACTTAATGCTTCCAGTTAACGCCGCACCACGGAACAAATACTTGTCGGGAGCTCAAGACGGCTCAAAATGATTAATTGAAGGCCGCTCGGGGATCTAAAGGACGCCATTAACTTGAGTCATATATGTATGTATAATGTATATATTACATCATTTTAATAAGATTGCCGTCTGTATGCCAGAGAAAGTAAGTGAATTACTGGCCTGCGAGCAAACAAGTCAATATGCTGACCCAACTTCCCTGTCATGATCTTATCACTCCGACGAGATCAGGCTCGAATCGAATCGGGCATTATTCATGGATCTGGCATTTTTGCGTGGAATTTACCTTCAGTAAGAGCTTCTTAGTCTTTCTCGTTTCATGCGAGTCTCAAGCCTGACAAACCAACTGTCCGAATACAGACAGAGTGGCTGCAATTAATAACGCCTGTCTGGTAGTGTAGTTTTTTTAAGATGGTCTCTTTATGATAATAAATAATTCTCGCACGTGTAAAAGAAATTTGCAAATAAAGTGATTGAAGAAATGCTAATAAGTTGCGAAGATGAGCTTAAATGATTTCTTTTCCGTATCTATTTTTTTTTCTTTTTTTCGTTATGCGTGTACTCTCGTAAATCGATCAAAATGAGAATTTCTGTTTTTTAAATTAGTATAAATTTCAACATGTGCGACTAATCTCCATAATTTGAATTCAAATTTTAATTCAACAAACATTTTTCGTAATTTTGTAACATAACTTAAATATGTTAATACAAATTCAATATTAAGAGGATTTAAGCGTGAATTGTCACGCGCTACTTTTATTTTTATTTTATAAAGTATAAGTGTAAAATATATCTTAAGATACAACAAATGAATTCAGGCGAGCATATGTGACAGCATACTTAGAGAAATTTTCCTATTAACGAATAATTTTACTTCAAGTGGGCAGAAATTAGAAAACATTTTTCAGCTTGTGAGTTACAAACTTTAACTTAAATAAAAGTACTGAATACGAATAGAAACTAATAGTAATAAGTTTGGTATTCTTGCCTAAAAAGAGTGAGAGTATTGATAAGAGGACATACATATTAACAGAAAATTCCAAGTTTTGATACGATTTCTCTGATTTCTCCTTGTCAATTAAAATAATATAATAATTTACCTGAAGCTCTCAGAAATAGACACAATATGTATGTAACACGTCATATAATTCAGCGCCTATGAAAATTATGAAATTTCTGTTCAGTTCATAAAACATTTTATACATACATACATATATATCATGCTCACTTTGAAAAATTCAACCTACATAATTTTTATGCTTCCATATATATCCACTATGCTAAAATACATGCCATGCGTCACAAAGCAGTATATTTTAATCATAATCATGTTTTTCATCACCATATACCATCCCTCGTGGGCACTCCTCGAATTAATTCAACCATTTATTCGCCAACGCGGTAAATGTTTAGAAACTTCTTAGAATTCAGGTGATAAATTTGATTTGACCATCTCATCATATCATAAAATATTAAAAGTAACTTCACAATTTTAGTCAAACGACTGTCTACTTCACTTCCCTTGATGAAATTTTCGCTTCGCGGTTAATTACTTAATATTTCATAAATGTCACCTTTTCCATTGCCGCATTGTTTGTGGAAGACAGATCATCATTATTGATGGTGGCGATGCTATCAGTGCAGGGATTCAAATTTGAATATACATTCCGTCAGCTTGTTCAGTGATGGTGCAGGTTTTTGCAGAGGAGTTTCAGCATTCTGGTTCTTCATTTGAGATCTATTAAGTCATGAAATGAAGATATTCCGCGAGTTGCAATTGAAGATTTGCTCTACACTCGAGACTATGAACTGCGTTAGTTAACCTTTAGAGCTTAAGAATTCAGCGGAAATAGCTAGAATATCTTTGAATGGGTGAAAATGTTGCTCACAGTCACTACTTCTGCTACTATTTATTATTATATAAATATATTCGTTAATGTTCAATCACTTCAGTTTTAATTTCGATTACCTAATATTTACTTCAGTGCACATAAATATTCGAACATAAATTATATAGTTAACAACGCAAATTTTGTGAATATCTGGCTTTAACTCAAATTTAATGGAAGCCTCATACAAATTAATCGTTGCCTGTTGCAGTTTAGATGTAGTATTGATTACTTTTGCCTTCGGGCTATTCAAGTAATATTTATCGTGTTTGTATTAACCGATAACGTCGAAATTTCCCCTTGATAAGTTGTTCAACAGAGCAAATGACGGAAACTTATAGAGATGTGTTAAATTTATAACATTTTTATTTATCCGGTTTAAGGTTATGCTGTACTGAAAGCCAAGGTCTATCACGCTTTTCGAGGTTTAAATAATTCGCTTGCTATTTATTTTTAACAAAAGGTATGTTGCTTTGGCAAGTTTTTAACGCAAATTCAATAAGCTAGTTTCTGGCATGAATAGAAATATTTTGGATTAAAGGCAATATAAATGGCATGCTGAGTAATTTATTAGTTCAAGGAAGACGAAATGTTAAATAAAGTGTTTAAATGGCTGTCTTAAATGAGGTATTTACATATTTCCCTGTTCTTTTAGGAGTGTTTCAAAGAAAGTTATTGAAATACATATATCCTTATTTTTAGATTGGGTTAACAGGTTAATACACACGTTTATGTTGCTTTAATAAAAAAAAAAACTCTTCTCGACTTAAAATGATGCGGCTTTTGTATGCAATATCCTCGAATTCGATCGAATTTTGGCGGAACATTTAGAAGAATAATATATTTAGCTTATATTCAAATATGATATTGAATTGTTTAGTTTTAATAATACCAAGGATTTGTGAAAATTCCCGAGCTTTCAGATAAATCAATCAATAATAAATTTATGTATCAGCATACAAAAAAACTTTAAAAGAAATATAAGGCTCATTTTAGCGACTGCAAACATGTATAGACAGTATTGGGCAAAAGTAAAGCAGCCTCTTGTAAGGTCTAAGGCTTACCGAAATAGTTACAAGAAAAGAACGTTTCTACTTTCTAGTATTGATATATGCATGTACCTACATATGACCTAGTAATAAGAAACATAGGAGTAACAATTCAGCCTCGCAAAAAAAATTATCTCAAATATTTTTTCCAAAATATTTTGACACTCTTCTGCAGTTTTGAACGAAATGAAAATTAGTCATTTAAACATAAGAAAATATACGTTATTAAATGAATACGTTTAATGTAAGCCTTAATTTGAATTAATTATGTAAAATGAAAAATTAAATTAGTCTGCACGTTTTTCTTACAGAGCATTGAACTGATGAAGCAGTTCCAAGGACGCCAAGTTATAATTCACAAATATACTATTCGTACAAACATATTTTGTATTTTTTTTAAACTCTTATGATTTTCCTTACATATTAAATACACACATTATATACGTTTTCCCTAGAAATATACATACAATATACTTACTTATATATAAAGTTATTTAAATATCACGCAAATTACATTAATCAGACAATATCATACAAATCATTTAAGATAGCAAATCAAAGATGCTTTTTTATTAAGCCGGTTTGACTTCCCAAATAAGAAGCGGCTGTCTGTGGTATCAGATCATTACTTAATCCATTGATTTCGATAGCGAATCCCATGACATCTTGGCATTAAAAGAAACAGCAAATCTTACTCCTTTTGTCATTCGGCAGCAGCTTTTCATTTAATTAAATTTCTCAGGCATTTTTTCCCAAGAAAAACATTGAAGTGAGCATTTATATTTTTATTGACGGTTTTATTCTCTTGAATTGAAGACCAATACTGGATTTTTAATAGAATTTAATTAAATCAAGAGTGTCTACTGCGCAAATAAGCCACTTCTTCCAGACGTTCCAAAACTTATAAATGTCAAGGTGTTGAACCCGCAGAGGATTATTTATCATTTTCTTCCTATTTTTATATATTGCACTTTTCCTAGAATATTTTTCGTAGAGTTTTATTTCTCTTATTTTCATCAATATTTGTAAAGTTTGTAAGTTTGTTGAAGACGAAATACAATATGACTGAGAAATTCAACTTGTATGGAAGGAAATGAAAATTGCTACTCAGGGATCTATTACTGAAATGTGCCAATTCAAAAATATTAAATTTCAGCGATTTAAGTTCAAATTTGCTTTTAAAAATTTAGAAATCCATTGATATCTTCACTTGCTAAAATCGTGGTAACAATAAAAATATTTATTTTATGTCTTCCCCCTCAAATTTTTACACACATAAAACATAAAACTTTTTCGACAAGTAAAATAAGCTTTGGTATACACAAAATATAAAAATAAATAAAATTGACAGAAATTAATACTGTTCGTATTGTTTTCCACCCACCTTACATTTTTCATAAATTGATTGCAATTTGCTTTTCGCAAAAAAAGTAAATTCGAGAAGGGCAACACTATATCTATTCTAAATCGCCCATCTTACTTTTTCCAATAAAATACTAGGTATCTCAGAACGCTCGTATAAAACCAAAAACTTTTTTCATATATAAACTCAGCTTTGCTTTTACAAAAAAAAACAAAAATAATAATAAGTAATAGTAAAAAATAAAGTTATTCAATACATAAAATTTATAAATACATTTGAGATATGACTGAAGTGGAATGTATGTAATATTTTATATAATTAAAATTATCGAATTTCACCAAGTTTGGTCCACAGTGGCCGTTATGGGACAATTGGGAGTTATAAAACGAGTCAAAATGAAGAGGTGTAATGTGACTTTCTCCTCTTGTGTATTCAGCAGCAGTCTTTCCCATAGATCACTTTTATATTTCGGAAATTTCAATAAAATCTTAAAGAAGCAAAAAACGTCTGATGTAGCTGTTTTAAATTTTATTTTTCTTATATTCATAAATTGTCGGGCAGAAAGTAAATCAATGATTCATTTCGCATGTGGCTGACAGGAAGAGTAATTTATTCAGATTGAAACGCCCGCACAAATGAAACAGCATAAGGTTTATTGCCGCAGTTTCCAACATTTATGGTAATATTCCGTCAGCAATTGCTAATATAAAAATGTGTGATTGAAGTGTAATTGCTTTCTATTGCCTGGAAATTGAATAATAACTAAGTAAGTTTTAAATTTGTGTAAAATGACGTTTTTCATGTTAAATTGAGTCAAATACTATTATGTTATATTATACCAGAGAGAGAGAGTTGCAATGTCTAAAATTGGTTTTGGCGCAGGCTATAAAAAAATACCAAGGTTTTTACTCTTATAAATCTATAATATTTTGGAATTAAGCTGTTCTGCATCACTTTTTAATTGAAAAATAAAAAACCAATCGTAAGTCGTTGAATTGTTTAATTAAAAATTTTACGGCAAAATTTTACAAATCTCTTCAAGGTTTATTTTGGTGCTCTAAAGTGATACCGCTTTAACAATAGACGACCTTACTAATTCGATATCTTCCTAAAATCAAAACGATTTGCTGGAGGCAAATGAGACAATCTAGGTAACTGAGCAAATCTAAATAGTCATAAAGCAATTTATCAAGGATGAATCCAAGGGTGGCGGGAAAAGACCTGAAAACTTTTATTCACTAGCGTGTATATTCATAATTTTGGGATGAATGCAAGAATACAAGGGTCAGATAGTGCCTATACATCCGTAGATAAACCAATCAGGTCAACTTTACTTGTCATAACATAATGTGGGGTGTTCTTAGATACGACATCAGCATATTTTGTATGTTGCTGGGAGCTTGGGAGAGAATGATGATATCATTTTCTAAATTCGTTCATAAATTGTGTTTTACATACATATAATGCGCGATTTACCTATTCAATTTTAGGCAACTCATGATTTAATTTACATTTTAAATTAGGTTTAACCGTTTTTCATTAAAATTCGATGAACTGTCACACGTGTCGGAAAAGTTTTCAATTTTTATACATTTGTAATTTACGGTAGTAACAAAAGCAATTTATGCACATTATTTTTCGTAATACTTTTTATACATTTTATACATTTGAAATGTTTTTTCAGTATAAAGCAATCTCTGTAATCTCAATTCATTTTCATGCTATAGCACTACATGCATCTATTAATCTTATTGAATGGAATCCCATTTGAATTGGTCATCGTTTTTGACCAAAACTTCCATAAACTTGAAGTGTTACATTTTAATAAACTGACTACCTGAAAATTTTTCAAATTTCATTTAACACTTTTGAACTAATCTTTATGAATTTATTACAATATTAAATACATAGATATACATATAAAGCATATAATACGTATATATGTATATGCAAATAAAACCCATCGACTATAAAAAATGTTTGATCAACTCTTTCTCACTCTGAAACAAGATTTTTCATTTTCTGCGTTCCGCGTCCCTTGACTGACGCTAAATGGTAAAATAAATATTAACTCTAAAACTACCCAGACAAGTCAAATTGACTGGTACTCAATTTGTTCCATGAATTAATTATATTTTTAAAATGACCTCTTAAGATTCATGCCGACACTTATTAAGGTTTAATATTACGACATATTGAAAACCCTTCCTTCCATTTATAATTACAATTTTAAATTTGAAATAATATTACATTAATGCTATAGAAAATAATTAAAATATTAAGTTCACGCGCTGCTAGTTCTGCTATTAAATGCCCTATTAGTCTTGTGAAAGTTATTTGATTAATTAGGTAAAAGTAAATAAACGCACCCTGCATGGAGGACAATTTTCAGAATCGCCTCTAAATTGCAAAATGTAAAATTACTCCACATAAAGTGGTCAAACATTCATGCTGCGCTACACTGATGCACTTTTCAGTGGCAGCACAAAAGGGCATTATTCAAAACTTTAATTAGAGAGACTAATTAAAGCAGTGCAACAAAACCTTTGTACCTTAATGAACTCACTCTTTAGTCATCCTTTAATTTGGTCATTTGGAAGGGATCATTTAAAAAATTTAGAGTTTGATCAAATATGCGCATTTTTGAATAAATTAACAACTCGTCGCCCTTCCGAAATTCGTAATATATTGATGTATTTTTGTTGCATTTAAATTATAAAATTATTTAAATTTTGAGTGAGAGATAATGTTCGCGAGTCGTCACGCTGAGTTAGTTACACCTTTTTTAGTTAATAGCCTAAATAAAATTAATTAAATGAATAAAATGATAAGAAATTACTATCACAATTCTTTCCACCTTTTTTAGATTAATTATCCAATTCGTGAAATAAAATTGAAGTGAAAGTGCAAGTCACTTCCAAGAAAATTAATTTGAATGGTAAATCATCAAACAAAATTTAGGAATAATTCAACTTTGATAACGTCGCTGACGACAAAGACAACGTTGCAAACTACCTTCAAAATATGGAGAGAAACTAATAAGGCTAAAGACCCGGAAATTAAATGTAGCTGTCGTTCACCCAATAACAAAATTTAGTTACTCATCAGTTTTAAGGCAAATCATACTTTCATTGACTTTTCAAGGTATTCCCAGCGTGAGTGATAATTAAGAAAGCAAATATTATGCACAATTGCGGAATCACTTTAAGTCATCCTAAGTGACTATCGATTACATCTTGTATTTTTACAGAGAAATATCTATCGTTTTAAATAATCATCACAATATCACCTAAGTATATATTTAAGGTGACGTTTTTCATGTACTGATATTTAAATTTTTATTTTTTATAATACAAGGAATTATAGTGACGTATGATAAATAGTTTTGTCACCTTTGTAATGTGGGTGTAATAATTTTAATTTGACTGTAAAGGACTTATACTGATAAATTGTTGCGCATGCAACAAAGTCATACTTTCATATGCATATATGCGTATGTACGTATGTACATACGTGCGTACATGCTAACTGCCACCATTGCCAGGGTTACCTACATACATATATTATTTTACTTTATTTCGTCATAATATTTGGGCCTACTGTTGTCTTTGTTAAGTTACCATCACAGAGCGGAGATGGAGAACTATATCACGGAATGATACGTTAGACAAATCGGTTGAACAGTTGAGGCATAAACGAGGAACAAACAAATAAACAAATAAGAAAGAATCACTTACTTTCGCATTTATAATATCAGTAATGACACCAAATGGCAGCTCAAGCTGAATAAATCAATAAATTGCTGCTAGAAAAGTAAAATTAACTTCCTTTTCTTGATAACTCCAGGAAAACCTCTAACTCCTGATCTTTTAATTTTTACTTTATACAAAAATGTATGATAATATATTTTTTTTTGTCTTTTTTATAAAGGATACGGATATAAGAAATCTACAAAAAATTTTAGTTCTGAAAAGGGAAAATATAGCCTTTACGAGCAAATTATTCATTTCAGAAGAAGAAATCAAACATTTGTTTGGAAGCAAATTACACAGGGTGTATTTAATTTATCTATCTACTTGATTTTTCTTCCGCACGTTTCGCTTGAAATCGGAGATCTCTTAAAAGCGCAACTATGAAAGCAAAAAATTTCTTCACTGAATTCTAAGTTACAAAGAGGAATTTGATACTTAACTGTTTGTATAATTATGTGAAGCATTTTTACTGCTTATTTAAGTGTAAAAATTACGATGGACGATACAATTACAGGTGGTTAAACAAACAAAACTTTTTTTTTTTTTTTAAATTTATACCGTTTTTTAAAAAATACTTGTGCTGTTTTGGAAAAGAATTAATATTAATCACATAATTCGTTCTATTTTTCCTGCAATATTTGCAAACCATGATATTTTTAAAGTAAGTTTTACCAAAGAACTTAAACAAGTTTAGAAGTTCTTTGGTTTTACTTATATTTGTCATTTCTCTTTAGTAATTTAATATAGTCGTACATTGAGTACATATAAGCAATATTTAACATATTTTACACCTACTTATCCAATGATTTTTTAAAGACAAAAGCAAAATAATTTTTGGAACACCCTTTCAAATGTGTGGGACACCCCTTTAACATTTTTTAATATATTAACAATATTCAGTTTTGGGAGATTTAGGTATATGAAAATTCGAGCAGAAATTAAGAAAAACTTTATATTTCTATTGCCAAGTCAACGAACAAATTTATAATTCTTTCAGAATTATTCAATCCTTCCAGATCACGCCTCAAGATAAGCATCTGCATAAAAGCGATTCATGCCATTGGCTCTATTCTGAAAAAAATAGCTTTAAAGTTTTTAAAAAATTTTACTATAAAAAGCCGATTGCCATATGTATGTATATATCAGAAATTTTATATGTATAATGGTGACCATGTTTTTATGGAGCATTTTTTTAATATAAAATTAAATATTGATGAAATATGTACATATATGTACATAATATGTAAAGCTTTTTTAAATTTTTAATATTATTAAAGCAATTTGCCTTCAAAAGAACATTATTTCATATGTTCTATATTAAAAGCAAACTGCCACATTAGAATATTTTCTTTTCTTCTGATCCAAGACTACCTTGAACCTTAATATAAGAGCAAGTCTATCATATTTCGTAGTGTAGCCATATTCCGGATCTAGGTAGAAGAAGGAACTATTGTATTTTTTCGATATATAAATAAAAATTTTTTTTCTTTTAAATTTCATATAACACACATACGTTTTATTAAGGTATGTATATTTTTTTCATCATTATTCCTTGTTGAAAAAATAAATGGCAACTAATAGTATCCTATAGTAAATAAATCGATTATATACAATTAATCGAAAGCTGTTTCGTTTTTAATTTGAAGAGAAAAGTCACAGACAGTAGATTATATACCTATAACAGTTTTATGTGCATCATTTACATATATGCCTCAGAATGTCGTAGTTATCTTCGTATCCAAAGAAAAAATACACGTTTTTCAAATTATATAAAATGTCTGAAGATTTAACAATTTTACGTTTAATCATCCATCAATCAAAAATAAATATGTATCACGATTAACCAAAAAATTGATTGAAGAATTTATCTTCAAAATATTTTCCATTTATGCATAGGTACCTTTACTTTATTTCTGTTATGCATATCTTAAATTCGGAATAAGGCTGCATAATTCAGAAACAATAATAGAAAATGTAATTAACACGAAATTCTCTTACAAGGATTAAAATAACCAAATCTGTCTGCATATGTAAATATATGGACAGCACGTAGGTGATTATCATAAATTAGCGATTTGCAAATTTACCTAAATCTTTTTTGGGTTACGATTAATTTTCAATAGGGTCAAATTTTAATCTAAAATCGTTATCATTTACGGTATAGATTTGGCAATCAACTCCCACAATGATTTCATTTTAAAAATATTCGAGTTATGCAGAGATTTCACACAAACAAATATCGCACGGCATTATAATAAAAATTACCACTGCATCACTAATCGAAACAAATGTGTACACCTTCTGGTGTAAATTCAAATTTTGGCCTCAATACGAATCACTTTCGATTTCAGAAAAAATATCAAATTATAAAGATAGCTTCAAAAGCACTCACCATGCACAAAACAGCATGAGTCCCCATATTGAACCACACTTGAATCACAGCCCGAATCGGACCGAAGAGTTTGAAATATATAACCGTTTTTGGCAGAAGTCACTAGGCACAATTATCACTTGAATCCGGGTTGCCGATAACTTAACAGTGTCTTTAAGATAACTTCCAGATTCGCTGCTTTAGTCCAAAATTTGGGCGGTCTATGCTTCAAGTCTCTTCCGTGCTTATCATCAAGGTGTATACAGGATTCAAATATCGAACGACCGTTCCACGCCGGCCGATCTTACCAAACTAAAAGCGATATTTGCGAAAGTATTCAATTTAAGCGTCACAAGCAATCCTCCTCAGCAGACATGTCAAAGTCTTAGATGAAGAAAAAAAAAAGCAACGCATGGCTCCTTGACGATCATCTCTCACCCAATCATCTTCAGAGGTGCCCAAAGCTGGAGACAAATGCTTTTCAGATGAGCTGCTTTTCAGGTAACGTCTTCGCTCGAAGATTACTTTCTTAAGAGCGTCTTGGGCGCTGTGGCACAAAGCTCTTCACATGACACCCGCCCTTGCTCGTCACGGATGTAGATGAGGCACGTAATATTGTTGTGCGTTCATATTTTTTTATTTTTTTTTATTCTTAATTACCTTAGAAGGGACAGGGTTGCTGGAAGTGGCATTCTTCATTCCTGTCTCCTTCAAGGTCGCCTTCAGCGGGACCATGAAGGCCATTAATCGGGCAATGATCATTGAGAAATTTCATTAAAGGGAATTAGGCCGGTTATACGTAAATCCGACAATATACCAGTTACGACGTCAGCTTTCAGCGTGTGATCGTCGGCAGTTTAATTTAAGATTAATATTGCCGGTTCAATTTGAATAAGCCCACCTGGCTGTTCCTATTGTTGGCTAAAAATCAAGATCACCGAATGTGGTATTGTTGAATTCCTACGAGATTATCGGTTGCAGATTTGATTTCTGTCAACGCGATCCATTTCGCCTTTTGCTGACCCAGATAGATACAAGCGCAAATATGACTACATATTATGACTTGATTTCGATTGCAGCTATCGAGAAATACCTTTCTGAATCGCACATGTCGTGAGTGTCTAAAGTTCATGCTCATACTTGATGCCTTCCACCGAAGTCCAATGCTCTAAGAAGTCCACATTATATGCATCGTCTTATAGTACTTCGATTGTACTTGAAAGATATGTAGATAAAAGGTTGAAGCAAACGTCTCATCCGACGCCAACGAGGAAAATCTTAAGCTTTGGGTAGCTCACGCAGGTAGACATCAAATGGGTGTTTGTTCTTAAGCCGCTGGCGCAATGAATTCAAATATTTTCAGCTTCTGTATTCAATTTCATTCCACGCATTTGCATGATTTCTTTCTGAAATATGCAAGATCCGCAAACCTTTTACTCTTGATCACATACAGAGGTTTTGAAATTATCATATTTTGGCCCTGAAATTAATACTCAAAAATGTTTAAGGGATCATGCCATTCGACGGGAAGTAGTTATTGCGATATTTGCAAATTCATTTGCATTTGAGTTATAATATGCCCGGTAAAAAATAGGATAGAGATAAATTTCTATTGTTTATTTAAAAATCATGGTTGCACTAATTGACAGGAGACTAATAACAAGGTAAAGGAAAATATATGAACACATTTATCCGGTTTTATCCTCCAAACTGTTGATTAGTAGGTTTTCGCTTTTGATTAGTATACAAGTTTTTTCACCAAATTTAGATCAACTAAAAGCCAGAAGCAGTTACAAAAGCTTAATTGTATGCATTAACTATAAACTAGAAATATTTCAATATTTCGGGAATGAGTCATTACTAGCAATATGTAGATACATACATATATGTATATTTGCTGGTACAGTTTATACATTTTGTCGCATCTAATAAACTGTAAGAGAATACTCCTTAAATTTTTACAATCAAATGAATCGATGAATTCGAAACATTTTGTTGTAGCCATGAATGGTTTATATATTAGTTTCATATAATTTACTTTGTTTCACGTTCACCTCTGATAAAAACTTTTAAAATTAATAATACGAAAATACTTATACAATGCATATAAAACTCTTTTTATGATCCAATCATATTGAATAGCAAATGTCCTAAAAAGTCAACATTTGTTTTAAATCGACGTAATTTTGTGAAATTTTGGAACCTTCATGCAATCTAATGCCGCGTTGGATTTTAGTTCTTTAAATGATCAATAATATCTGCAGATGAATTGTGCAGCCCAGCCCGCCCAAGATAATCTTCAAGCTGTGAGAACATACGTTTTTTTCATTGTTATTAAACGCTAACAACTGACGCATTCATTTTAAAGCTGATATAAGTCTATTTTTTGAAGATATTTGCATGCATATTAACATTTTACGCACAAAAATCTGAAGGTTCAGGATAACGAAAATTCAAAAGTTTTCAACAACTATATGCAAGTTAAGATTTAACTGGACAAATTGCGAAAATTAACAAATGCCAAAGATCGTTAACCAAGACCGCAGCATGTCAATTCAAAAGAAATCTATGAGTGATGGACCTCAACTCTCTCATATTTTAGTTGTGTTAATTAATTGGTATTTCATTGCCTTTCCATTTATTTTTATTTTGGTTTTATTCTTTGTTTATGTCGCAGCTCGACATGAACCCACCATCTAGAAACAACACAAGTAAATCTCCGTAACATATAAAGCGACATCTGTGTTTCGAGATGACATTACTCATTTGAAAATTTTAATCGCAGCAATCCTTGGCGATTAAATATTTTGAAGTTGTTTGCAGTAGTCATGGCAACATTGCTTAAAATTGAGTATAAAACGAGGCATAAACCAGGAGACAATCTTTCTGATTCTGATAGCCTTTGGTATAGGTCTCCACCATAGCAAAGACTAATTGAATTAGAGTCTAGGCAGGTTTCAACCGCCAGGTAGGTTTCCACCACCGACTTTTCATATAGAGCTTGTAGGTTTCCACCACAAGTTATATATTGATCACATAAAATTCCAAAGTCCGGGGATAGTAAAGTGCAGGTTTCCACCTCATTTTAACATTTCTGGAATTGGAATACTCACATACACACATTGACAATATTTTTTAGATGTTCACCAAAGATTATTGTTAATTATACACTGTTTAGGGACTACAGACAGTGGCGGTATTCACCCCATTCATTACTCAATAATCATTTGATTATTTCATAAATATTTGTTTCTATTTTCAGGTTATAGGAAGAGAAAAATAATTTTATTCTTTTTGTTTCTTTGTTTTTGAATCGTATAGTTGTTTAATTTAATAATGAACTAATTATAATATGTATTTGTTTCTAACTTAATAATAAAAAATATATGTTTAAACGTAAACAAGCGTGTTTAAAGCCGTAGATCCTAGATCCAACCCTTTACAGAACATTTAGATATTGAAATTCATATTACAGTTATAAGAGGCTGTAATATCTCTGGTACAGACAAGACGCTGTAACAGTTTAGTAGATTATTCTTTTTCTATAGTAAGGCGGCAACCTTTGGCACTAACATTACGTAAACATGTCAAGCTAAATTTTATCTCATTGATTTGCAACTCCCATTTTTCATAGAAAGCTAAAACTTCATTCACTATTTCTTATTCTTCAAATCAAACCATCGTATTGCACCCCACGCTTTTAGTACAGACAAATAATATAATAATTACAAACTTACTCTAAGGCCCTTACGGCATAAACAATAGGTAGCAGGCTCAGTGTGTAACGTGTAACGTGTAACGTGTGTCACGTGAAACAAATTCTATTTGTTATAAGTAATAATGGATTGGCTTTCATGTAATATCCTAAAGGATTGAGGTTAATTTCCATGATACTGTACTAAATGCATGTACAAGAAAACGGAAAAATTATTTTTAAGAAAAGCTTTTATTTAAAAGGGGACGTTCACCATATTGGGTTTCGCATTCTACTCGTCAAACACTTTCATTTGATTCCCATATCAAGAGGGTCGTAAAGAAAAAGTTACTCCGCCTTCTTGGAGGCGTCCACCATATTGGATTTAGAAAGGTGCTACGTATCCAATGTATGTTGCATTGTCAAGGGACTTATACATATACGCGTGTAAAAGCCTGTTCGAATAACAGGAAACGGTTCAAAATTAATTTTGAAGATTCCAAGCAGACCTGAAACAAAGTGAGCTAAATCAGTGCTTTTAAATTCCGACGACATATCACGGTTTAAATTTAAAAAATAAATTCCTGTTTTTGACCTAATTTGTTTCATTTGTTTTATTTCCAAACAATTATTTGTGCTTTCTAATTTTAAAAATTTTGAAAGCAGAAAAATTAATTTCAAACAACTTTACCAGGAATTTGTGAAAAAAGTTCAGAACGATAATAAATCAGAACGTTAAATGTCAACGTGTTACCGGATTTTCGTTGCATTAAATGTTTTCCGGACATACTATCATATCACCTACAAATATGTATAAGTAAGCAAATAGATATACAGAAGAAAAGCTGCGAACGCCATAAATATGTCAGGAAATAACGACAATGTTTACACATATTAAAAAAAAAAACTCAAAGCCGTTGTACAGTTGAATTTCGTTGATACATTTTAGATGGTTATTTATTTGTACAAAAAGTAGATATATGTAATTTGTAGCAGGAACAAGAGTTCAATTAAGTCGCATTAATTATTTAGCTTTAAATCATATATACCTATTAAGTGTTAATCCGGATGTTGTTTTTAAGGAAAAGCTAGAAACGTTTTAACTTATTCCTTTTATATAATTCCCAACAAAGCTTTTTCTAAATAGGTACATAATATGTTGTATATTTTTCGCTGCGTAAAAATGTAATTTTTCGAAATTTCAATTCTCTAGAGAAATTATATGTATTGCAAATTGTTTACACTATATTTATCACTTTTGAACTTAAATGAATGATTTTGCAACATATCAGCAAAATCCGTTAGGCTATCTCAAACCCAACTCGTTCCAATTATATTTACATACATACATATGTACATATTTAATTCAGAAAAAAATGTCTATCAACGTTATGTGCGGTATTAACACAATTTAATAAACCACAAACACAAACTAATCAAATAAACGTGTATGGAAATTTGTTTAGAAGTGTAATAGCGCCCTTTATTGCGAACAATTGGACCTTAATTTGCTGGCAATTTTTATAAAAATTTCTCTAATGGATGGATAGGTGTTAGCTCAGCGAAAAATCAATTCAACATTAAAAATCACAAAATTAAGTAGGTTAATTGCTACTAGAATTTAACACATTAGGTACCTACATCATATTAGTATAGTCTCATTTTATTTTTAAATTACAAAAAAACGGATAGCAATATATTTATTAATGGTTCATTTATGAAAGTCGAAATATACATACATATGTACATACATATGTATGTATATGTCCGACAATTAAATAATTGTTTTTTCTTTTGAAATTATTTTAACACCACGGAGACTGAGACTTATAAACTAGAGATTTAAGTATGTAACAAAACAATGTATAATAATATGTAGTTGAATAATATAGTATGTAAATATGTATATATAAAATGCAGGATACATACTCATATATATCTTTATAATGCAGACAAACCCCGTTGACAATAAGTAAACCTACCATAATAATAAGAATATAAAAGCATCATATTGAAGTGTTAAACAGTACCCGATTTATTTTTCTCAAGTCCTTTTGCCTTTAAACGTTCCATTAAGAAATTAGGTAGTTTCTTAATTTTATTTCTTTAATTTATACTTTATAGTTTTAAGTCTTATCTTAAATTCCTCTTTTAGAGGAACTTGAACTTGACTGATTTTTATAGCATAACTAGCTGACCCGACAGGCGTTGCCCTGACAATAACAAACACAACAAAAAAAGAATTAGCGAAATCGGTCCAGCCGTTCACGCGTGGCAAAGTCGGCATATACACCACGGAAACCCCCTCAACTCCTCCTTCATCTACTCCCACGGACACCCCCTCAACTCCTCCTTCATCTTCTCCCACCGACACCCCCTCAACTCCTCCTTCATCTTCTCCCACGGACACCCCCACAACTCCTCCTTCATCTACTCCCACGGAAACCCCCTCAACTACTCCTTCATCTACTCCCACGGACACCCCCTCTACTCCTCCTTCATCTACTCCCACGGACACCCCCACAACTCCTTCTTCATCTACTCCCACGGACACCCCCACAACTCCTCCTTCATCTACTCCCACGGACACCCCCACAATTCCTCCTTCATCTACTCCCACGGACACCCCCTCAACTTCTCTTTCATCTTATCCCACGGACACCCCCTGAACTCCTCCTTCATCTTCTCCCACGGACACCTCCTCAACTCCTCCTTCATCTAATCCCCGGTGTAAAAAATGAAAAAAAGTGATTCTGCCTGAGCAGGATTTGAACCCCGCTCCAACGCTCTACCGAATCGACTGAGCTCGTTAACAGTTTTCTGAAATTTTCCAATTTTCCGCGCAATTTTCTTAATTTTTTGTGAATCTAAACCATCCAGGGCGCCACCCAAACGCATACAAAAAAATTCATTCAAATCGGTCCAGTCGTTTAGGAGGAGTTCAATGACATACACACGTACAGTCGAATTATATATATATAGATAAAATAAATAAATAAACGACTAATTAGCTGGAGAGCATTGATTGAGCGAAGCTACTCTACTCTCGCCCGAAAAATTAGGCTTTCCGATTTCAGCATATTTATGTAGACAAATTTACTACACTTGATGATTTTATTAGGTCTGTTCCACGACAAAGTCGTTAAAAAAAACCTGGGGCGACCCAGGGCGACCCAGGGCGCACCAAGTACTGTCAAAAAAACCCAGGGCGACCCAGGGCGCCCTGGGTTTTAGTTTCTCATGGAACAGCTTCAGAGCGAAAAAGAAGAACAAGAGTGGTTGTCAGTTGCGTTTGTGACTTTGCGCAGAGTTTAGTCGAAGTGAAGTGTTTTTAAAGAAATTAAAGTGTTTTTTGTGGCAATTAGTGAAGTGTTTTAACATCAGGCTTCATCCGCTCGTCGTCGATTCGCAAAGTTGCCGCTGTGTCTGTTCGTTCAATTTCAAACTTAACAGCTCTCTTTCGCTCCAGCATAAAACCCAGGGCTAGTTGGGGCGCCCCAGGTCGCCCTGGGTTTGCTGTCAAATAGTCATGGAACAGCGAGCAAAAAACCCAGGGCGCCCTGGGGCGCCCCAGGTTTGCTGTCAAAATTCTCATGGAACGCTTTCAGTGCACCCTGGGGCGACCTGGGGCGCCCTGGGTCGCCCTGGGTTTTGTCATGGAACAGACCTATTATTAATCTCAGGGAGAAGTTTGATTACTTCGAATCATCCGCCAAAGAAAGAAACCCGGAATCTGACTAGAAGGACCTTCAGTGCAACTGAATGGAAAAGAGAAATTCAAAGGAGAAACCTTTCTTCCCATAATTGATACACTGCACTGAGCGTTCATCTAAAACAGCGATTAAGTTCGTATAAGAACATAGTCAACGTTTTGTTTTTTTTTTCGCTTGAAATCTCTGAATTCCGAAGAATTGAGACAAAGTTGCAAAGAATTTGCTGAAATCTAATATGAAAGACGTTAACGAGAAAGAGTTGGAAATGGAATGTCTGCATTTAACAGAGTGCTTGAAAATTGTTCGTAGTGAAAATGAAGGAACTAATAGTTTTTTTGAAATATATCATCTTGTGAAAGAAAACAAAATTAAAGACACATATCCAAATGTAGTAATCGCATTGAGAATCTTTTTAAGCATGATGGTAACTAACTGCAGTGGGGAACGCTCCTTCTCCAAATTAAAAAGAATAAAAAATAAATTAAGAAGTATGGACAATGCTTCAAGAGAGATTAACCAGTTTGTCGCTGATGTCCATAGAATGTGATATGCTCAAAAATATAGATTTTGAAGAAGTGATTAACGATTTTGCCCATCTCAAATCTAGAAGGGTACCTTCAATCAACATAGATTTTTAAGCACTAACCTGTGAATGCTAAAAAAGTTAGTTTTGTTGATTATATTATATTATCTATTCATTTAATGTGACTGTAAAGAAATAAAAATAAAACTAGAAAATTGCTTATCGGCATTCTTTGTCGATCCTAACAAAATTGTGCTGTCAAGGTCATAGAGGCCCCGATATCCTAATGTGCCCAGGGCCTCCAACAGGTTAAAGACGGCCCTGAATATGATTAACTAAATTTAGGGCTGGAAGTAGGTTCCTCATTCATCTACGATTTTTATAAGTAGTCTAGCAAAGGTACAGTTTTATAATTTTATTATAATATGTATACGATTTTGGAAAAAGTTCATTAATTCTTTCTAAAACCCAGTGAAAGTTTATAACTTAACCTACATATATACAGTCACTCACCGCTTAAATGATGCAAGCTGTTACTAAATCTCATAGTGAACCGAATGGATTTAAAGCAAAGCGGAATAAAAATAAAACAAGAATATTAATTCAATCAGAATATTATGATTTAAAAGTTAAGCACAATAATTTAGAGGTCATTAACAAAAAAAAGTATTCTTCTTGTATACTAACGAAAGTGACATCACAGTTGATTTAATGCAGTGTTGAAACTTTGAAAAGCTATAATAAAATATAATTAAAAATTGTTTTTGTATTTTGTTGGACTTCCATTTTGTTTTGGGATTTCATTTAGTAAATTCAGATTTGATTTCCCCCCACATTTTCTAGGTCATTTTTATTCTTTATAATGCATTTTTTAATTTTTCCTTTTAGAACCGCCCAAATGTGTTCAATTACATTTAAGTACGGTGATTCTGCAGAAGTTTTATCAACATGGGACTAACTATCGATGATCCGACAAATCAGCGGATTTTCCACTATTTTACATTTTTCATAAAAGTGTTTTGCTGAATATATTAAATCTATGTTAGCCAAAGCAGCCAAAGCGTGAAACTCTGAGGTGAAGAGAGTGCCAGGGCAAATTGAATATCATTTTTTAAGATTTCATTTTGAGCAATTTATAACTTGTTAACATGAGTGCGTACACATTGAAATCTGAGGGGAGCACCATAGAGCACGATTGTTTGAATTACAATTTTGAAAAAGAGGAGTTTATTATCCGTACTTAAGGTCGACCGTCTGTTAATAAATGAGTACATGATTTTTATCTGCAAACTTATTTTGTCTGAGGTTACAGTTAGATGCCTAGAAAAGGCCAAGGTTTTGTCCAGGTTAATTCCTAGGTATTCTTACTTGATCAGACCAAGGAATTTCGCGACTGCTTAGCTTCAGGCTAGTATTTGGCAGAAAATGAGATTTTCTCCTTTTAGTAAAAAATATGGCTTGTGTTTTGTTGGAATTTAAATTTTTTGTCCATTTATGAAAATATTCGGAAAGAGTAAAATCCGATTTAGGTTTGCGTGAATGTTTGCGACGTCTTTGAGGGAGCAGAATAGGCAGTGTTGTCAGCAAATATGGAGGATGAGCAGTTTGGTACGACCGGAAATTTAGAAGTACAAATGTTGTAGAGCTCTGAAAAAGCGCATACTAAGGAAATTACGGATCAATGTTATAAGTCTAACAGGAAAAGCAAATTTGATTAATTTATACATATATTAAGGCGTCATGCCATACCGAATCAAATACATGCTGTACATCAAGTATGTGGAATGTGGATTTGTGTTTACATACGTGAAAATTCTGATTAGCACATGCGTGGTGTTTTATGTCCAGCTATATAAAAGTAAAAGTGATTGCTAAATATGCTAAATTTCACTGATTCCATGAAACTCATTATCTCACGGGAGACAATTTTATCGATTATTCATCACTTAAGTATTCTTTTAGCCGCTACCGGAGGCTGAAATTCTGCTAATTTGGCGAACGCACGCCAACAAATGGAGCCAAATGCCGTTAAGCACGTCTGCAGCAAGCGTCGGTCAGGGTCACCATATTTAAACAGAAGCACCAAGAAGAGATCAGGCGAAGAAGCGAAGTAAAAGTGAAGCAGCTGGTGGCACGACAATCCGACAAAAACCTGGAATATCCGCGCCGCAAGTAAGTTTAGGTCTGCGGCTAGGCGGACAGGCTTGGGAGTGCCCAAATTGCTAACGCTGGTGATGATCATATAACCGACACGTCCATTAAAAATTAATGTCGCCCACTAAATCTTGGAACGTGTTTAGCAACTTTTACCATTTAAATACGCATGGGATGCTTTGAGAATTTTTACTAATAAGGGCCTTTTTGGTCGTCATATGCTCTTTGTGACGAATCCAGCTTAAATAAAGAAAAGAAACACGTAATCCTCTCACGTCGCCGAAACATACGAAAACCGCTGAAGACTGCGCAGCAAAATTGCCGCAGATATTCTGTTTCTCGCGACACCATGGGAATATTCAACGGATTTGTATAATAACGATCCAATTAAAACGATGGGAAAGATGTAAATTGGGCAAAATATTGCATTAATAATTTTTTAGTAAAAAAAACAAAGAAAAGAGCTCTCACTGTTTTTCGTGTTGAATGTCAAGGACACATCCGGTTTGTGCAAGAAGTCCACTTTAAATTAATTTCATATTGATCAGAGAAATGTTAAATCAGGCGAACATAAATATTTTTGTTTTTTAATGTAGATCGTGCACCACCGAATTGTTTTTATTGTATAACACCATGTACCCTGTGGACAGTACCATTGAGTCTAAAGTCTGTGTAGTTTGACAGACTGGGCACAGGAGTTTCCAAGAAATGCAAAATCCGGTTCAGTGAAAGGACAACACACTTCTATTGTTTCGTCTTGTTGTAACTTTATACGTCGAAAAAAACGAACCACAATCTGATCAAAATCAGTAGATTGTGTCAGGAGGCGACATTGAACAAACAAAAGGCTACACGTTAACAAGCTGCTTGACTCTCCGTTGACTACTTAAGAACTTGTTATTTCACCTTATAAATTTCGAAAAACAATGGCAATATTTGTAACATATCAATAAATAACAAGCTTGTATTCAAAACCTACTTAATTGAAAAGCATAAGAATAAATTACACATATCTTCTTCCTCCTTTTAAAACAAATTTCTTCAAAAATTTATTTTTCTTCAATTCTTAATTCCTTAAAGCGTACCGGTTACTTGGAATAGTTCTGATCTTTTTATTGTCCAAAACTGTAAGTTTGATAAGCTTTTATGTACTGTTTCCGACTGGATGTAGTCAAGCAGGTAAAAATTGTCAGTCGCTTTAAAACCAGTTTAAACACGTTCTGTGTTCAACATTCATTGGCAATTACTATAACTAAATCAATTTATTTTCAGTCTTTATAATCCTATAAATCTAAAAAACGATCTTCATTTTCAATTCGGACGCTCCAAATTTCGGGTTTTTACAGGAAATGCGAAGCTGCTGTCACTACCTGGGTAAATGCTTAAATTAATTTTATAGATAAACAGCCGTAGCATCTGTCTACTGTTAAAAACAAAAAATGCCGTAAATAATTGCTTTAACGTTACTGTTTCTAAGATGTTTTTGGAAATGATGATTGAAATAAAATTCTTATACCTGAATGACTGGTAATTATTTTTAGATAATTAACAAAATGTTTGCGAAAGCATAAAATGCCAACATCAGGAAATAAAAAATTAATAAGCTAAAACTGTTAAAAAGTATCTAAAATAATTTTGTGACCATAGATGAACTATGAACATTGCACAATTTTGTAAAATTTTGCAACCCCAAGTATTAAAAACTACTATGTAGCTCTGGGTCTACAACACGCTTTTGCTCTTCTCGTATGCCGTTTTAGTTTATGAATAGTGCAGTTTATGGCACGATAGTTTTTATTCGTGTTATAGTCCATCAACAGTAAAATCACTTATGCTAATTTAGAAATTTTATTATCAAAACTTCTAGGTAAACATCAAATTAAATAGATATAAAAAATTATGTGGAACAAGTTAAATTAGGAATAGGCGACCACACGGATTTCAATGAAATTTTACTGGAGCTTTCCCTTTGGCCTAAAACAGAAAGACCTGTAGGAATTGCATGGCGGTCGAAAATAGTGTGCGACATTTTGGAAAAAGTCAAAATTAAAAGTGAAAGTGAAAAAATTCATTAATTTTAGCAATATTCCACTTAAAACCGTTCAATTTCCCTAAACAAAAGAAATAAAGGTATATATTAAGTCAGAAATTGACTTCTAGTTCTGGCATTTTAGAACTAAGGAAACGCATTCGAGATGCAGCTCGGAAGATAACGAAATATGGCCAAGAATAAATCATCAAACGATTTCTTTTTTTTTTTAAATATCCCGTGCCTATGTCGACGTTGAGGATAACCATTTAAAAACATTAAAAACCTTTAATGTGATTTTTTATAAATTCAAATAAAGCAATTTACTTTTGATTTTCATTTTTAATAGGATGCTAAATATACATATGTGTATAGTTATTATTGTACTACATAAATTGGGAATCGATGTTACCGGATCGAAAATGCCAATAATACATATGTATATAAATAATACGGCAGTTCGTTTTTTTACTTAAATAGCATCATCAATTTTTCTAAGTATTTTAAAAAAGTTGTATGTGTAATACCTTTTTAAAATCTATACTACTTATGTACATGCACCAACACCAACTTTAATTGGTCAGTTATACTACAGTCTATGGTTATACCTAATATCTTCGTAGTTTTTACAGCACGAATAGTCAAATTAAAAGAAACAAATGTTGATACACACTAAATTGGAAAAGATCTCTTTTTTGGGGGCTCCTTCGATAATTGTTCGATAAAATAACAATGAAAAAAAGTAAAAACTTGTGGCTACGATACCGATAAAATTACTCGAATTTATGAGTTGCTTTAATTTCAAAGAAGTTCCGTTGTCCCGAAATTCAAAATATTTAAATTGTAACCGTAACTTTGACATTATTGGTATTTAGGAATTTTGGAGATGCTGATTGCGAATTCGCTTTCAAAGTTTAGTAATCAAGATGGTGGACCCCAATATGGTGCCCAAATTTTCCAAGATTCAATTCAATATCTCGATAAAATAAATTAGTATGTTTAATTTAATACCCAATAATTTAATATTCAACATTTATATGCTCGATGAAATGTTTAGGTAGACGATAATTTCCCCATAAGACAAAGATGAAATAGCAAATACAAGAAAAAAATTAATGTACCCTTATTTATTTGCTTAACTCTAAACAATAAAAAGTATAAGTAAGGATATGGAATGGACCCTGGTGTAGCAAAATGAATTTTGGAATGTTTTATATACCATATCCACAAATTTAAGTAATACTTCTAACTTTCTAATGTGGGCTAGCATTTTAGAAATTTTTAACTAAATAATATTTATGATACACGAGTGAAACCGGGTTACTCTCACCTAGTGTGAATGTACATAGACATACTTAATAAAAATGAAAGAAATTCGTATAAAAAAGCATTTCGAAACATTAATTCCTAATATCAATGCTAAATTTTCAAGCAGCATTAGGTAGTATATAATAATAAAATAATTTAAAATAATATCTAATAAATTGATGACATAAAGTCACATTAATTTACATTCAAATCATTCATCCCACATGAAAATTTCATTGCCTTAAACCATTTTGTATATACAAATGCCAATTCTACTCAAAAATTGTCTGTTGACCATTTTTGCCTCCGTTAATAATTTTCGTGACACTTCAGAAATCTATCACTTTTGGGTATCTATGTATTTCTTAACAAAAAAATAATTTGATGGCAATTCATTTACCATGCAATCAAACCCTTGTCGTGCCAAGAAGGTTGAAATGACTGGAGCTATCTATCCACACTCACTTCTGGTAAATATACATATTTGGAAAATGGTGATAGATGTTTCTAAATAAATTGTAGGCTTAATGATTAATGAATATCACCAGAAGCCTTAAATGTCAAAAATCATACATAATTAAATATTTTCGCTGCCAAGTTGGAGGCAGAATTGTGTTCACTGATTTATGAAATTAATTCTAACAAATTTTATTTTTAACAGTGAATATTTGCGACCTTATGGACATACATTTTGTTAATCAATAATAGTAGTTATTGTTTACAAGTATCATAGATACATATTTACAATTTCATTAATGAGTGTTATTATTATGAGTTATAGTTCTAATATAAATCTATTTAATTGATTGATAACGAAAGATTATCTTTTTATATGCTCTAAAAGTTTCTATGTTTTCCCATTCCCTCCTCCGCAAGAATTTAAGCCCTAATAATTTATCATCACGACCGAGTGGAACCAGCTTTGAGGGAAATAAACAGCGCATAGATTGACGACACCAAAACATCCTATACGAGTTCAGTAACTTCTTTTCGATAATTTGGCAAAGTGCTAAATTCCAATTTTGGACCCCTCCCACCTTTCAAAACTCTAGATTTAGATAGTTTTAACAAAAACGGAATGTAAATCCAAGGGTAACTTAATAAAAGTGTCTGAGAATAAACAGAAAGCGAAAAATTGATTTTAATTTATTATCACAGATGAATGCTTGCGGAATTTTGGAATTATATTCACAAATATCAGGCACTCACATTTCAAGGTGAATCCGTGGATGGGTGGGTATCACAGTGCCATTACAAATCTTTTCTATTTTTCAAACTGTCGAAACCATTTTAAATGTCTTTACGAAGTTGAAATAGTAAAAGTGATTAATTGTGGAGCAGCATGAGAGTTATGACTAAGAACCAACCGGGCAGCGGCAATTCATCAAAAGAGTAAAGAAAGTCATGGCATATGGGTAACATTATTGTATCAGGTTTGGTGGCTAGAGTTCGAGATGGCTAGATCAACACTAATCCTACTCTTAAACAAGAATACTACATATTTTCCATGCTATTGACCGCCTAACAGCTTTGTTTTTCTTTCTTCAGAACCATACCTTCAAGATCAGCTCCAGTTTTCGGTGCGTCTCCATTAAAACGGATAATGAATGCTTGAAATTCCTTTTGTACTGTAAGCGCAATTTAGCCCGCATTCGACTTTCAAAAAATATTGAGTCATCTACCGTTGGATATGATTAGTCATTACGATTTATTGAAATTACTTAATCGATAATAAAAAGGCGGACACTGCCGATGAGCTCAACCTTTAGATAACCTCAAACCAACTCGGCTTTCCCAACCCAGACTATTCGTTATTAGAAGGTGCAAGTTTTGCACGCATAAGAATAATTTATGTTTGCAAATTGACATTGGAAATCTGACCGGGCAGCATTTGCATTTCTGGTGGCAATCAATTTGCCGAAAAATAGCCTTGGGCTTTGGTCCCATTGTTTCTCGCGACTTTTGTCATTTAAGTACTCTGCTTTAAATTGCAGTTTTTTTCAGATATAATGATGATAATTAATCAGAATCGTGAATTAAGTCTCAAATTTGTTTGACCTTGAACTAATTTAATCTTGAACCTCATCAAGTTTTTTCTTGTTTTATCTTGTTTCCTATAATAATTGAGAAATTTTTAAATCAAGCTAAACTAGAATAGATATATGTACTGTACATATATACAATAAATACATAGTATTCGTTCTGAAAATTTAAAATTTTACGTCTTTTACTAGGGAAAAAGTAAGGACAAATTTTATATGATCTTTAACATATAATTATATGTTGAACATCATTAAAAGGCCCAACAATTCTTGCTTAGTGCAACTTCAAATTTTGCAGAGATAGGTCCCTAGGTACATAAATTGTTGTTACTTTTAATGCTTAAAGATTCTGAAAAATATATTAAACCTAAAAATAGCATAATTTGCAATAAACAGTTAATGTAATCTATTTAAATATAATATGAGCAAATAAAAAAAATTATAATTAATAGACTTCTCGTAATTTGCAGCCTTGACCACAAGATGGAAATATATGTACCTACATACATATATGGTATACCTATAATTACGAGGTCAGTTTCATAAGTGAAAAGACCAATCAATTGTAAGTTGGTGATGTGAGTGAAGTGTTACGTACTTTGATTTCATTTAAAATACGTTATCGTTTATTTATGAAGAAATTATTTACTGTAGTAAACTGTTGATAATTACTATTCGTTCAATGCTGACCTCAGACATTTTTTCTTAGAATTTTTTAAGTTTTTCAATGCTATTGCTTCAATAGGTATAGGAGTGAAAGATCCATTTTTAGGACATTATTGAAGGCCGTAGGTATCCTCGTATCAGCCGCA
Source organism: Machimus atricapillus (assembly GCA_933228815.1). Lineage (NCBI taxonomy): Eukaryota > Metazoa > Arthropoda > Insecta > Diptera > Asilidae > Machimus > Machimus atricapillus. Next base: position 34,312,225 of record OW121784.1, read on the forward strand.
AATTAAAGATTAAAATTAAATTGATAAAAGTTTATGAGTCTCACTAAAAAAAAGAGTGAGTAGCTTCGAAAACTATTTACATATTTTCGTTAGTACAAAAAAATAGTTGCAAATATTATTATTTGAGTAACATTTGCCATAAAATTAAAAAAAAATATTTTGTTAAAATACTTCAGAACAGTTTCGTTTACAATGAACAAGACAAGAGAAAAATAAAGAATATAGTATATTTTAATAACCTTCTTAGTGATAAGTAAATGTAGTCCCAAGTACTCTCATTCATCATTAAAAATAACTATTAATTCGAAGTTAAATGAAATGATAATATTTTTTTGCATAAATATTTGTTATGATAAGCAAATGCTTAGCTATTTTGAACGACGATAACTATGTCAAAAGAACACCTCTATAAATCCTTATACTCCTCTCACTTGCACTCGCAGGAGCATTGGAAGTTCCTCTGAGCTATCTTAGGATCTCATAGGATCCGAAAGATCCAAGTTTGCCCGGTTCTGCCACATGTGATGCTTATCCAAAAATAATTCCAGAGCTAGTTGGCTGAGCGGTTTTTGATTTTCTTTAAAAATCTGAAAAACATTTAAAAAAAAACTAATTTCAACCATATGTAAGAATCCTTTCTTTTCAAACGAAGCTATAAAAAAGAAAGCAGCTAAAACGAGTAGGAAATATCATATCACTTGTAAAATTGATCACGATGATCAGTTAATTGCTTTGTTTGAGATCAGATATTCAAAAAATTCATATACTATCCTATTCATTTGGGAACTTGTAGAATTATAATTGCTTAATTTCAATGGTTATGAGAATGAGAGTGTGCTTAGCGAGTTTTACCTTTCATGGTTGCTACCACTACCACAACAACTGAAAGGCGTGTTTTTTAATTAAAAATTGGCTTACGACTTCTATGGGACAAGAACTTTTAATCGGACTTATCGATACTGTCATAGAAAAAAAGAATTTGAGAAACTACAAGTTTCTGCTGGTGAAGTAAATACTTTCAATAGAAGAAAACCCAAGAAAAGTAGCGATAACCCACTAAACTATATTTTTTTAAAGTTTTTTAATATGTATTGTTGTTTTTGCTATTTTTTATTTTTCTATGAGAGGATATACCAAATAAACAATCCCAAAAGGGGTCTGCCAAAAAGTGTTGATACGGGTCCCCTCAGAGCTATTTACGCCCACTGATCCAATTATTATAAATTGGTTCTTTTCACGGGAAGTCATGGACAAAAGCTGTACCCAAAAAAATTCCTATGTAAATGCTTCTGTTTTATTACCATTTCTCGTCTTGTAATTGTTCCAGACGAAATAAATTATTATCCTTTATTACATATTTCATTATTTCCATGATTTCGGTTGAAATAAATGTTTACCTCGTAAAATTTATAATGAATAAAGCATTAATTAGTCATTTATAAATAGATTTACTCCCACTTGAAAGATGCTGAAGACCTTTTTGTCAATTAGTCTCAATCAATTCAAGTAGCTCGCTGGAAATGAAAAATTGCATAGTTATTTTATAAGCAAACTGTTAACTCAGTTATTTATTAACACTTGGGGCCGCAATCAATCGTAGTCAGTTGTCTGCAGTAGGTAATAAATTATTTTCTTTCCCTATGGCAATGAACTGCATATACATAAATTCATCACAAAAACTCATTGAATCGTAATGACAATAGTTAACTGACGGGCAAAATTACGTTATTATACTAATGAATCAATTTTCTTTAAATATGAAAAATCAAAAATTATAAATATATACGAGTAATATATATTTTTGTCTTTTGTTATATTATGTACTACACAAAGCTTTTTAGATACTGTCGCTTCCGGCACGACTACCATAGACTCTACTAAGGATGTTATGCAGTGAAAGAACAAAAAGAATCCTGATTTGGACTAATTATTTGCTATTTCACAATAAGATCTTAAATGTTCTTCTTGGTTTTTGTACCATATTTGCATAGTAATAAATCCTTAAACCTATAAACATCGAATATACCAATTTGCTATTAAAACTAATCATCAGTACAGAAAACAACTATAAAAAGAACTACAAGCAATGTACAATCAGACCAAAGTTGATACTACTACATAATATATTAATGTTAATTTTCTGATGGTTTGGCTACAAAGTATAGTCACGACAAACTTCACTTTCGTCCTCTGAACTGCTCATTTAGTAGATTTAAAAAAAACTTTTTCTGAAAAACTAGGCTTAATACTTAATACTAATATATACTTACATAATTCAATTTCATTGTTTGTTTGTACTCTGTTCTCTTTTGATCATTTGTCTATACTTACTTATTGTTTAAACAGGTAAAATGTGACGGACAAATTTTTATTTCTGAATGAAGTTTCTTTAAGATAAATATATAAAGAAGCTGCTCCACGGGAAAGTAAATTTCCAGAAGTCGCTTGCAGAAGTGACTTGAAGAGAATATTCTCCGTGTAAAATCGACTGCAAGAAAACTTCCAGAATTTTTCATGATTCCAGAATTTACTTGCAGAATTCAAATTGCTTCTGTGGAAAAACATTTCATCCAACTTCCAGAATTATTTTCAGCACTTGCCGAGGCTGGGAAGTTTTTCATACATAACTTGCTGCAATTTTTGTGTTGTTCGTTGAAAGTGGAGTATTTGTTGTATGACTTTAGTTTGAGAGTGATAAGAGGGATTGGAGAAACAGAAACATAAATAAATAAAATCACTATTTATGTTTTAATGACCTGGGTTGCAGGTTTTTCCGCGGGAAAGGAAAGGGATAAAAATTTGAGAGAAACTGGAACGAAAATTGAAACACTTCCATATTGTGGCTCTTTATTTACATATTTGCAAATTTACAATACCGGCATCTCATTATAAAATTTAGCTGAAAAGGTTAAAAAACGAGCGAGCCTACGGATTGATGGATGAAAATATTGAAAATAGTTCAATACTTTAATCCGTCAATCCATCGCTTAAGGGCGAAGCTCCATAAGAAAGCATGGATTTCAATCCGTACATCCGCGGAGAGCTTTGAAGCTTGAAGTATGGCGGACTTCCTGTTACGTTACACACTTCCGGCCCATTTCAAATCACTCCCGCAGATTGCAGGAAAGCGAGAGGAAAGATGTCAACATCAAAAAAACAAAATTGTTTTACTTCAGTTCACGCACAATCGGCATGGTTTAGATGAAAAACAAAAACAAAATTGGCGCATCCGTCAGTAACTCACTTGAGGAGAGAATTTGGTAGGAGAAGGTTCTTTGCCAAATTCATAATTGATATGAATATGTCTTATCCCTGGGGTCTATTTGAAAGAATGTACGTCACGAAAATCGTTACCATGACTCATTACTGAGTTTGGGGGCTGGGATCTAGTGTAGGTATGTAGTGGGGGGCGGGAGGGTATGTATGTGTATGTATGTGTTTGTATGTATGTATGTATAAGTTTGAATGTATGTATATACGTATGAATCTATGTATCTTTGTATGAATATAGTGTATATAACGGATCGAAAAAATGCATAAAACCATTTGAATCTTTCGTTTCATTTATTATATAAGACATATTCATGTCTACTGTGCCATCGAGAAGCCATGGCACTTTTTTTTTTTTTTATTTAAAATGAGTAAGGAAGTGGGAATATGGACGCGCGAAAAAACCCAAGTGCTATTTGAAAAAGTGGAGTGCTTTCCAGAGCTTTGGAACACGAAGGTATAGGGGAATCTGCTAATTTTGTAGTTGCATTGATATTTTAAGTTATTTATTTCAAGCACATGAATATAATTAATTCTAAGTTTAAGTTTAAGTTTCCTTTTGTATGTAGCTTGTATTAAGCGCAAAATAAATAAATAAATAAATAAAGACAGAATAAAAAAGCACAATGCAATTATAAGTATTGCAAAAGATTTGAACACGTCTCAGGAGGAAGTGAAAAGGAAAATTCACAATCTGCGGACACAATTTGGCCAGGAACTCAATAAGGCAAAAAATAAAAAGAGTGGTCAAGGCTGCGATGAACTATACCACTGCAAATGGAAATTTTTCAACGCAATGAAATATGTATATGATGTGCTTATACGTGCCCAAGGAGACACAGGATAATTTGGTAAGTAATTAAGCAAGTTTTATATTGAATTCATATTTATTGACAAATTTACAAAATCACGAATTTCAAATTCGCCTTTATTGCCACTCTACTTCGCCCTCCAGTGAAACGAAGTAGTCGGTAAATTCGGTTCGTATAACTTTCGACTGTTGTGAATCCTTAAAGGCCGAAACAATCACATGCAGTGCAGTGCAGTGCAGCGCACTGGAACACTGTCGCAGTGTTTATTTGTGAAACAGAATGCGATAGCACTGCACTGCATAGAGATATGTCAATTTGCATTTGTGTTTGGTGAAGGAAAAGTTAAAATGTTTCGAAAAGATTTAAATCGAAGAAAGTGCATTATGTTGTGTGCTTTAAAAATTTCTAATAATTTGAACTTGTTAACAAACACTAGAAGAAGAATGTGGACTAGGTCTTACTATAGCGAAGACTAACGCAATCGACACGGTTTTTATACAAACATTTTTAAAGTGTTAAAAGAAGAAAATGATGAAGAGTTGAGGAAATCAATAAGGATGGGTGTTTCCCAATTTAATCTGCTGCTACAATTGCTGGAAAGTAGATTAAAACAAAATTCTCAGCGGAAACCAATTGGCCCAGAATGTCGTTTGGTTATAACCTTAACGTGAGTAATGTTTAATATAACTTATACTTTTAATGAGTTACAACTCGGTTTTCCCTATATCAAAGTGGAGGCTAAAGTTTTGCTCATTGTTTATGTATAAGTGGCATTAAATTTAAAACAATTTTCTTAACATACTATTATAGGTATACCTTGCCCAAGAAGCGAACTTCCAAACATTGGCTTGGACATTTAGGATGGGGGCATCAACAGTCCGTGATTTCACTATTTAGTTTTGGAAAGTTGCGAAGCAATATGGGACGAGCTTCATGCCATATATTTAGCACCACCAAATGAAGACGAGTGGAAAAGAATATCTAAGGATTTTTTGGATGCAACAGGTTTACCACACTGTGTTGGCGCTATTGACGGAAAACACATCAGAATCAAATGTCCTCCAAACGCTGGATCTCTATATTTCAATTATAAGAAATTTCACAGCATCGTATTGCTAGCAACATGCGACAGCAATTATTGCTTTACCGCTGTTGATATAGGAGCGTATGGAGGTCAGAGCGATGGCGGTGTATTACAAGCAAGCTCTTTCGGGAAGCATTTGCTGGGAAACACATTGAACTTGCCACCCGATAAGAATTTGCCGAATTCCACAGTTAAAGCACCATATTTTCTTGTGGGAGATGCGGCATTCCCCTTGAAAACAAATCTTATGAGGCCTTACCCTGGGATTTTGCTACCTCCCGATAAAGATATATGTATTTAATAAAGTGTTGTCGAAAGCAAGGGTTAAAATAGAAAACACTTTTGGGATCATGGCAATGCGATGGAGGGTTATTTTAAATTCAATAAATTGTTTTCCGGATAATGCAGAAAAAATTGTGAAAGCTGTAACTGTTCCCCCACAATTTCGTTAAGATGCACGACGGCGAATATTGCCCTCCATCGTTAACAGATACTTTCGATGGCGATGAGAGGGTTGATGGTTTGTGGAGAACAATTATTCAACCGTTGGAAAAATACAAGCATTTCACAAGATACAATGCACCAAGAAATGCTTTCGCAGTTCGTGAAACACTAATGCCCGGTTTCACAGTGAAAGCTTAAGCCTCGAATTTGAGTTAAGCTTCCGCTTAACTATTTTTGGTGTTCCACAGTAGAGGTTTTTCTCTTAAACTGACCTCAAATATTGCTTAACTTAAGCTGCCAAATTTGAGCGCTTAACGCTAAGCCGTAAGGCTTATCTCCGAGAAATGTCAATTTTATGTGAGAAGTGATTGTTTTGGTTGTTGATTCTGTTCCGGCTCGGTTAAATTAATGGAGAGCTATTTCGCTATATCCTATTGGAAAGGATATTTTTCCATAAATGTGCAAACATTATGTAACCCCTCCCTCAAGATTATGGATATTGTTGCAATGTAATAGTGACGCCGAAGCGCTTTACAATGAGTCCCAGATTCGGACCAGGAATTGTGTGGAGAGATCGTATACGGAGTGTGGAAGAGACGTTTTCCTATTTTAGCAACAGGACTACGTTTGAAGCTTCAGACGATCCAAAGTATAATCGTTGCCACAGCTATATTGCATAATATTTGTTGCATGAATAAGGAACTAATTCTACCTCCTCTTGATGATAATATGGAAGCACAAATAAACTTAATGAATAACTACAACAGGCTCCTTGGCAATAGCACATGATGACAATTATTCATCTAGACAAGTTTTGATTAATGATATTATTTCAATAATCTTTTGTCTGAAAATAATGCAGACTATTTGGATAATGAAGATTGTTTATAGAAATTATAAATTGCCAATAATACATTTGAAAAATAAAAGTAAAAATTAACATTTGCTAATAAAATATTGTTTTATATTATATTATTAATCTTATCTGATTTTTAATTATTATCCTTATCTAATTCCTTCTTTAATAATTTACATTTGAGTTCATATTCTGTAAAAAAACAAGAATGACAGGTACAGTGTCCTACAATAATCGCGCTTAATCTTTAAGCTCAGTTTTGTTAAGCGGCATGTAAAAATCATCTGTGAAACGGTATTAATTTAAGCCGAAACTTAAACCAATTTCTGAGGCTTAATTAAGCCAGAGCTTAAACTACAACTGTGGAATCGGGCATAAAAGAATATTTAATAAATAAAATGAATTAAACAAAAATATATTTCCTTATTAAACCTATATGAAAATAAAACATTGCCTCCTTGGCGAAAAAATAACAACATTAAATGCATATTAATTATCACATAACGATATTTCCTCCCTTAAGAGATCTAAAACTATTGTTTGGAATCTTAAAAACGCTACTTGTGGTAGATTCGCCTCCTGTAGCTGAATCGCCAGAGTTTGACAGAAAGTCCTTTGCTGGTTGCTTGTGTATTTTGCTGAGTTAGTTTTTTCATCATATTCATGAGCTGTTCATTTGTGTTAGCAACTAGAACCTCGTTGGCTAGCCTGCGGCGCTTAGATGGTGGTCTTCTAGTTTCTAGCACCTCGCTTGATTGCGTATCACCACTGGTTTCCTCATCTGTTGTGGTTGCTGGTTGCTCCAACATGCTGCTAGAGGTGCCCTCGCCATCGTATAAGAAATCCATCTCGAATTCAACATAATCCCTAGACGTTGATGGCTCTGCGTAATTACTGAATGTGCTGAAAACAAGTATACCGTTAAAGTCGCAAAATTAATATAAATACGGCCATTATATTACTTTTCATTTACAGAACAACAATCATCAAGAAATGATAATTGTTCGGCAAATTTATATTTTGAAGTCCCTCTGTCGCTATTTCCGCTGCCTGATGGAAGCTCTTTTTTCTTCTGCCTATTGTGCCTGTCCTTAATCGTTCTCCATCTGTTCTTCACGGCCTCAGCTATAATATTATTGAAATTTAATATCAAATATTACTACTGCATTAGGGATCAACTTACTTGATTGATTTATAATTTTTCCCAGCTTCTCCCATTTCTTTTCCTTCATTTCCCTATTTTTAAATAGGGGACTACATACTTTTATCATACAACCATTTATTACAACGAACAAATTCAATAATTTTTTCTTCCATTTCGTTTCTGTCGTGTGCCTCAAACCGCACGGATTCAATAATTTTTTCCTCCATTTTTTGAATGCGCGCGCAACCGTCGACTTGCAGTGCTGCAGTGTTTTAGAAAATAGGCAAAATTTTGCAGTGCAGTGCACTGCACTGCATTGCAATACCTCTGATCTGTGTTAGCCCATTTATTAACACTGTTTCTAAGTTTGACAGCACTGCACTGCACTGCACTGTAAGTGATTTTGTTTCAGCCTTAATTCCTCAAGTGGTGCCATACTCCTTTCTGGCATTCCTTCATTTCGCCATGCTCCTCCACTTTCAGCAATATCGAAGGACACATGCGATGCATAACGAGAAATTCTACTTTGCTCTGTCATTAAAAAATTATGCAATGCACAAATTGCCATGACAATTTTCCTTGTTTTCTCGGGATTTAGAACGATAGAGGTTCGCAGTAAAAAAGAAATTTTCTGAAACATTTCTTGCTCTTGAAAGCCGGTAATTGAATACACGGTTTTGCACCGGTTGACCTTTGAAAGGAAATGGTTTCATTATGTATTTTTTAAGAGCGAATGCGTCGTCTGCTATACTATAACATGCGGAATAGGAATGTTTCTACCCGGTAATGCACGAGTAGCTGGTAAATTTAGTGAATTGTTTTCCAGTTTTTCGGCCAATTTGCAATTATTGTAAACTCCCCCAGCAGAAATTCGGCCGTTACATCCAACATCAAAGTATATATGTAACTTTGTAATCAGGTCGAATTAATGCCAGCAAAACAATACTATGTGTACCCTTATAATTAAAGTATACACTTCCTTCTTGTTTTGATGCCTGTATTACCACGTGCTTTCCATCCATAGCACCGATACAATTAGGAAAGTCCCACCTCTTTTCAAAGCAATCGAAAAACGGAAAAAAAGGAAACGGAGGACAACGATATTTTGCTTCAAAATGCTCTTCACATTATGCAGAAACCCTGCGATGAGCACCAAATTTGCCGTGATTATGTTGCTTCAGAACTAAGAAGCTTAAAAAAAGAATCCAGCAGAAAAAAAATTGAAGCAATTTATCCGCGCGTCACTTTTTCAGGTGATTGAGGAAGATGAAACTGATAACAACACTTCAAATATTCAATATAATGTACATTCACCTTTTACGCCTCAAACAACACCTTCTACGTCGTCATTCCAAGGAATATTTGAATTATTTGTCGTTCAGCCTCAAGAAGAATCGGTATCGGAGGTAAATAAGATAAGGGAAAATGTTTATACCCAATTTTTAAGCTATTTTTAGTTCTTAACTAAATTTATTTTCTATCAAAACTACTAACCTTCAAATACTTCGATTTCCGGCAGTCAGATAATTAAAATTACAGTTCCAAAATTATAAAAATGTATGGAGGAAGTATCCGAATTTTATGAATTAGAAGGGATCACATCTGAAGCCGAACTATGGCGCACTTTTTGGATAAATAAGCAGCAGCAGGATTTTGAAAGTATTGGAATAACGGAGTTACTACAAGTAGCAGAATCTTTTTACCCGAAGGTGAAGACAGCCCTAGAAATTTAACTGGCAATGCCATATTCCACTGCTACAATTGAAAGGTCATTCAGCACACTCAGACGCGTAAAAACGTGGCTAAGATCGACTATGGTCGAAAATAGATTAAATGGGCTTTGTATGCTCAGTGTACATAGAAAATTTGTTAACGCTATGGGCGATTCTTTCACGAAAGACCCTCGAAAGTCACTTTTAAATAGCTATTGTATAAATAAAGAATTTATATAAAAAATTCCCTATAGGCTATTGATTATGTCATTTGGTAAGGAACTACAACGTTGATAGGTTTTTATTTTATGAATCGTTCAATTGGTTATTAAGGATGAAAAAACCGCGGAGTGCTATTAAATTAGAGGGGTGGAAATTATATACAGGGATGGGAAATGCAATGCTTTTGGTTTTTTGAGTATACATATCTCGAAAACGAAGTAAAATTTGGGATTTTTTTATATGACAAATTTTGTAGAGAACATGATTTAATATCGAAATGGCTTATTTAAAAAATTGAAAAAAAATTGTTAGTTCACAATATTTAAAAAAAATATATGTATATAAGTATATTTTAATAATGTTTAACTTAAATGAGTAAATAAGTTTTAAATTACGTTAATTATAAATGTACTTTTTCAAATTCATAGTATATTTTAGGTAAACAACAATTATATACGTTCATATAACATTTATGTATTACTAATAAATTAATTGACCATGTCTTTATTCGATAACAATCAATTGCATATTCAAAACTAAGCCTTAAAACGATATTGTCATAGATTCAATAAAAGCCGAAAAAAAATGTCAAAGTTTGAGCGGCCATATCTCAGTCAATTTTCATCAAAAAAAAATGTACAACCCGTCATTTTGTAGGAAATTTTATATACTTGTTTTTCTATGATAGAATGTCTTTCCATATCTCTGCTCAGAAAAAAGTTAATTGCATAAAAGTAAAAAAAAACTTGAATTTTTTGCATTTTTGAAGTGAAAACGTCTTTAGCGGCTTGTGCACTTTTTTGCGATGGGTAAAAAATGTAAAATTCGCGTCAGGACACGTGACCCTGATCGAAAATTCATAAGACGGACAGGGCGCTTGCGCGAGTGTGCGTGTGTGTTTGTACACAGCCTGCTAAGCGCACAACGAAATACAAAACTACTATTGATGCGGTCTTTATTAGACATTTAAATAGATTCGAATCAAAATTGTTCGTTTCTTACTTCAGCTACCATAAACCTATTGTATCAGTTTTAGAGATTGGCGATGATGATGCTGGTAATGATGATGGTGAAAGAGTCGTTGAAATTATGGATGAAAGTTGATTTTTCTGAGAGATAAACTTTTTAATGTTAAATAATTGTAATAGTTCTGAAGTGTTAAATTTTTTATTTAATATAAATTGTCATGTTTGTGTACGATAGCGCAATAAATGAATATTGTATTTTACCACATAAATGATAGTACTTTTATACTGATAAATAAAGCAATTCGTGCGAAATTATTCCCTAACCATAACAAAATATTCAAAAATGCACAACGTTAATGTTCAAGTTTTCACTTCTGCCGGCACTCCCGGAGTACCACCCGTTGTTTTTTTTTGTTAAAGTTTTTTTAATATATTTTGAACTAAAAATTTTTTTTCAATTTTTTAAATAAGTCATTTCGATATAAAATCATGTTCTCTACAAAATCTGTCATATAAAAAAATCCCAAATTTTGCTTCGTTTTCGATATATACTCGAAAAACCAAAAGCATTGCATTTGCCCTCCTGTATATAATTTCCACCCCTCTAATTTAATAGCACTCCGCGGTTTTTTCATCCTTAATAACCAATTGAACGATTCATAAAATAAAAACCCATCAACGTTGTAGTTCCTTTCTACCCTGCTTTTTAGGACATAATCAATAGCCTACTATTTTAATTTATGTTTATTTATTTGACTAGGTGCTTATAAAAAATCTGATTTGCCCCCCCTGGCCCAGAACCTGGGTACGCCCCTGCAAGTTCGTATCCTGTTTTGCAATTTTTGTTCCTACACAACAAATGATCAAAACTCTCATATGACATCTGTTTAAAAAAGAAAGATTTTGTAAAGTTTTGGGCACATGCATCGGTGCTATATAAACTTGATTTAAGCATTTATTTAGTTTTTGTTGAGACTACTTTAATTCACGTATCAAATGCACACTATGTTTCTTAAGTTTTCTTTGTATTTTAGTAGGCTTCGCGTAATAAGTTTCGGTTCGATGGTTTTTTGTTTTTGTGACTGTCACAGAGAAATTTTCTAGTTAGAAAAAGTGCTCAGTTGGGGTTTGGTTTGTTTGATTAAGGACGTTCCCAAGAAAATCAATTTTTTTAGGATTTTTTTTAAACTTTAAATACACATACTTATAAGTGTCCTTTATACGTAGAAACTTTTTTCAATGGCTCTTGCGGGACTAAATTTCGAAATATTGACTATTGAAATTTGCATATTTTACATAGGAACCCTATCCCGATCGATGTTAAAGCGAATGTTTTATTAAATGACAATAGTAATTTGCTTACAATTTTTTTAAAAAATTGATAACTATTAATTAAACATATAATGAATATCTTCCTGTAAAAATCGCTATGGCAAGCGGTATTGGTTCTTTTATAAAACATATTATAAGTGAGCTAAGTGACCTAATTTTCGATGATTTTCACTTCTCGTGAAGTGAGAGACGGCGACTTGGCAGGCGACGCAATGAAATCATTTTTGTAGTTCTGCGCGTGTGAGCGGAGGCGAAAGAGTGTACTGCTGTACTGCTCTTTGGGAACGTCCTTAAAGTATTTTCGTTTATAAATATAGACCGCTTTGTCGTGTGATCAGTGACCACAGCCTGTTGGATAGCGATTGAATGTGATAAACCCCACGCATCTATATCGCAACTTACACTGCTGCACCAGAGAGAGCCCGCTGTTTTGCAAGAACTCTGCCTTTATCGGCAATAACGTCTTTTTTGTATGCCTTTAATTCCACCGCAAAAGACAATCCCGCATGTATAAAAGGAATTAAAGTTCCCGCTAGTGTTTTTTGAGCGTGAAACTGCAGTCATGTCTCACATGAGTTCAACATTAAATTACTAATATTTAAGGGCTGACAGTGGTTGTTCTTGATCGCAGTAAATTCCAGTCTACTTGTTGTGTCAAATAATGATGCATTGTTCAATCATTTAATGTTAATCCTAAATATAAAGTATAATGTCAAGTTTTGTTCATAACTGTCTGTCTTTTGTTTAAAATCCCTGTAACCGGCAGCTATTTTAATAGTCATTTATTCCACAACATCCGTAAAAAATTATTTAATTGATGTGGAACTTCCATATTTAGTTCTTTAGGCGCTGCTCCACGTGCAAGTAAATTTCCAGAAGTCGCTTGCAGAAGTGACTTGGAGAGAATATTCTCCGCGTAAAATCGACTGCAAGAAAACTTCCAGAATTTTTATGATTCCAGAATTTACTTGCAGAATTTAAATTGCTTCTGTGGAAAAACATTGCATCCAACTTCCAGAATTATTTTCAGCACTTGCTGAGGCTGGGAAGTTTTTCGTAACTTGCTGCAATTTTTGAGTTGTTCGTTGAAAATACAAGTGGAGTATTTGCTGTTGGATTTTAGTTTGAGAGTGATAAGAGTGATAGGAGACATGCATAAACATGTTCGACCGTAATAAAATCACTACATATTTATGATTTTAGGTTTTGCAGGTTTGCAGGTTTTTCAACGGGAAACATGGTAAAACAAAGGGATAAAAATTTGAGAGGAATTGGAACGAAAATTGAAACACTTCCATAGGGTGCCTCTTTATTTATTTACAAATTTACAATACCGGCATCTCATTATAAAATTTACCTAAAAATGTTAAAACAAACAAAATTATTGTACTTAAGTTCATAGCAAAACATGCACATTCTTATTTACAAATTAATTTCTGTAATCGTACCATTTTTCCAAATAATTTCTCAAGTTTTAAAACTTCTCTGAGAAAATCAAGCCCTGGTGCCACTTTTACTTATGCGCACAAAATTTTCCTTCGGTTCAGCACAAATAACGACTTCCCGTTGAGAATGCGCCGTGGAAGGAGTTCTGCAAGTAGTTGCAGCAAACAAATTGGAAGAACTGTCAAAAGCTACTTCTAGAGAAGTAATCTTCCGGAAGTTTGCACGTCAGTGGAAACATCCCCGCAAGTACTTCCAGAAGTTACTTGTCCGTGGAGGGTGGAGCAGCGCCTTAATAAATGCAATGCAATCAATAGATCCTGGAGATATGTATAAAGACAACTATCAACTAATATCAGTGACAACTGTGTATTTATACAATTGCATCACGAAAAAATAGAATACTTACTATAGGGGAAATATCTTGTATGTATATTAATAGGCAAAGCCAAAAATTGTGATCCTTTTTTACCTATTTCCCGTGCACCTATGCATATCAAGGACATAATATCAAGCGAAAGGTATTTTTTCATAGATGTGCAGAATATATGTTTTATTCAGGTACATGCATAGGGAAAGGTGTGAAAGCCAGGTTAAGTTTTACCTATATTCCTCAAATAAAAAATCAAGTTAGCCGTGAGGAATAATAATTTCTCCCTCTATTTGTCAAAATTAATCGAAGTAAGTTCGTAAGGTCGCATTTCGACCAAAAGGCGATACTAGTTTTAAGAGATCTATTAAGTTGATTTACAAAATTCGTACACCCAATAGAATGTAATTTCGCTTACTCATTTACACCTAAAAGGAAAAGGAAAAGAATCCATACGATATAAGCTCACTCTTGGAGGTTTGAAAAAGCATTCGTAAGCTAGATAGAAATTTATTGAATTCTGTTACGTCTAGTGACAAGACGTGACCATTTGCTGGACTATTCATCATTCATTAGACAAAGTTGCATTTTTTTGGGATGAATTTGCCATTAGAGTGCCACTTGTCGTCGAAATAGTGGGTATGATGGTTGTGACTAGTTAAGAGTCTATGTGTAGTGACTGCTCTTTTGCTGTACCTATGGGAATACCAAGTTATCTATAATAAGGGTGTTTTATGCTGAGTTTAAAACATACAATTCTATCAAAAATTCGCCTTATTATTGAGACAAACTTTTTTACTGAAAATAAAAATAAAATCACAGAGTAATCTATATAAATAAAAATGAATCGCCAAATGTGTTTTTTAAGCGCAAAACTCGAGAACGGCTCGACCAATTCAACTAATTTTTTTTTCATATTTTCCTTAAGGCACAAGGAAGGTTCTTATGGAGAGAAAAAACATAAAAAGTGCTTGGAAAATAGTAAAAACAACACTTTTCTTTTCCCACCAAAATCACAGAGTAAATTAAACCAACTGTGCAAAAAATTTAAGTCAAAGTAACACTTTCCATGCAAAAAATGTATATCAAAGTTTACTGAGATGATTTTACGACAGAAGTTTTACACGGAATTTCAATTCAAAAGAGTAGTTTTAGAGTATGTGGACCCATAATTTAAAATTGATTTTCATAAAATATAGTGGATTTTGAGGTAAGATTTGGTGAAAGCGAAATTTGCAAACAATTACATTGATCAGTCATTGGTTTTTAGCAATACTCGATTAGTTTTGATTTGAAACACGAGGATTTCAAGATTGTAAAATTCTCAGTGAAGAATAACAAGGTAATTTCGATAGATTTCGTTCGTCCTCTAATTTCAACATTTTTAAAGGTATATAAAAGCTTTATAACCAAATATTAAACCGACAAAAAGGAACTGACAAATGAAAAATAAAATAAACCTTTTTAGTCTGAATAACTGAGCACCTAAACTAATGTAAGTGAGTAATTTTTAATCGGCGCCAAACAAACAAACAATTTTTCCCTTGGCGCCAACACAAAATTAGTTGCTTAAATTAGTTTAGGGCTCAGTTATTCAGACTAAAAAAGTTTACTTTATTTTTCACTTTTCAGTTTTTTTCACTGAGAATTTTACAATCTTGAAATCATCGTGTATCAAATGAAAACTAATCGAGTATCGCTAAAAACCAATGACTGATCAATGTAATTGTTTAAAAATTTCGCTTCAACCAAATCTTACCTCAAAATCCACTATATTTTATGAAAATCAATTTTAAATTATAAATTCACCTACTCTAAAACTACTCTTTTGAATTGAAATTCCGTGTAAAACTTCTGTCGTAACATCATCTCAGTAAACTTTGACATACATTTTTTGCATGGAAAGTGTTACTTTGATTTAAATTTTTTGCATCTAATCTAATCGAAAAAATTTTCTGGATAGGGACACCATAATCACCTAGCGGTATTAAATATACTTTACTTTGTATTCTCATACGTGCTCATACCTACCAAATATACATAAAAAATTTCATAAAAATCGGTCGAGCCGTTTCGGAGGAGTTTGACCACAAACACCGTGAGACGAGATTTTTATATATATGTGTAGATGTATATGCTTATGTTATTAAATTATACCTATATGTAGTCATAACATTAATGTGAATGAATTTATCACTATGAAGAATGACGACAACTGAGTTTTGATAAATAGTTTGATCCCGTATCAGAATATCTCCCAATTGAAAGTAATATACATGCAATGAATTGTCAAGGACCAGATGAGCCCATTTCAGCGGCAATACGCTATTACCATAATCTACCACTGACTATCCGAAACGCCAAAACTATAAATGAATTCAAATCGTTGATAAGCAAAAATGTAAGTATATTAAATTACTCGTAGATCAAATAATAAGAAGAATTAACTAAATTGCCACACTGTGCGCCCTTATAATAGACCAATCTGGCTGGGGAGCATACATATGTAGTCTTTAAAGTGTATAGGTTTTATAAATACATATTGAATTATAAACTTGTAAAAACCAGAAATTATTGAATAAATTATTGTTATTACTAATTATATAAAAATATACATATTGTAAATAAAACATAAGACATTAAAATTTTAATGAAGTTTCTGAAAATAGAAAAACTTTGATATTAACAGATCATAAAATTACTTTAAAATTACCTAATCTCGTGAAGCGGTCTCTGATGTATCTAAAAAGATTGCCAATATATTTAACCAAAATTTCAACTTTTGTTAACTCCCTTTTACGTGCCTTTTTGAAGAAGGGCAAGTTTGGGAGGTAATTGATAATCGGACGAATCACATAAGTAGAAAATATGTTTAAGGAACTATTAGAAAAAATCCAAAATAACATCGCAACAAACAAAACGACCAAGGCTGCTACCACGTTCCTGTTTCCAGTAACTAAAATTTAAAAATTTTCAAATATTTGTTTATATATTTCGAAATTTTGTATTGAAGGCATTTACCCTGTTTATATACCCTGGTCCAGGGGCTTCTCTGTCGATTCAGTTCATTCTTGGCCGTTTTTTTTTGCCGCACGAAGCTTTAAAAGGTTTTGAGCATTAATTATTTCTGGAGATTCCCTCTGAACGTATTCTTCACGTCTCTTTGGTTTTTTACTAGCAATCGAAAGATTCAAAGATGAACTTAAACTATGTCTGCTGCCATCACTAGCAGCCGAATAAGAAGTTTGTTCGGGTGGCTCATTAACCTGATAATTTATTCGGGTTGAACTTTTACGCACAGCTACCAATTGACGATCTGCGTTTGAAGTTATAATACTTACATATATCTTCCGTTTGGGTAGCCGTACTCTCCGTTTTGCGAAGATTTAAATGGGATAATTCAATCATTTTAGGTCCATGGCAATGTGGGCACGTCTTACCAGAGGTGTCTTTTTTCACCTAGGAAGAAGGAAATGTTTTGACTATATACATGCATTTTTATATACCACTTACTTTTATTGGGACATCTTCCAAATGTTCATTTCCGTCTTTTTTATCGTTCCTGAATTTATAGTGATAATTTTGAGAAACAAATTAAATAATTCTTATTTAATTTATAATATTACCCTGTGGATAATTCCATTGATTTTTGTGTTTTTAAGCTAGCTTTTTCCATTTTAACAGCTTCTAGAATATCCATAGATTGGGTTTCGTCAACGCTCATCAAAGTTCTATGTTTTTCCCCAGAAGATTCCACAACCAAAATCTTCTTATTTGGTTTTGGGGGAGCCGCAATTCTGAAATTAAAACATTATTTTAATTGATCTGGGCAATTTTTCCGATTATCTTACACTTCCGATTTAGGTTTCTTCTTATTAGGGTTAAAATCAATAGATTTTGGTGGACGACGAACAACCAAAGAACTATCTGAATTAATATAACGTGGTTGTCTCTTTGCATTAGGATCCCTAAAAGAAGAATTATTTACTCTTTTCAATATATAGATATGGTCTATTACATCGGGATATTGTAAATAGATTCACAGAATGTGATATGCCTACGGTTGCAAAATTTGAATTAATTTATGTATGACAAATTTTTTCAATGAGTGCTGAATCAAAACAAAAATTATATATGAATAAATGTTTAACTTTTTTTCATATATAAAAAAAGTTTAACTTTTTTTCATATATAATTTTTGTTCTGATTCAGCACTCATTGAAAAAATTTGTCATACATAAATTAATTCAAATTTTGCAACCGTAGGCATATCACATTCTGTGAATCTATTTACAATATCCCGATGTAATAGACCATATCTATATATTGAAAAGAGTAAATAATTCTTCTTTTAGGGATCCTAATGCAAAGAGACAACCACGTTATATTAATTCAGATAGTTCTTTGGTTGTTCGTCGTCCACCAAAATCTATTGATTTTAACCCTAATAAGAAGAAACCTAAATCGGAAGTGTAAGATAATCGGAAAAATTGCCCAGATCAATTATGTAAAATAATGTTTTAATTTCAGAATTGCGACTCCCCCAAAACCAAATAAGAAGGTTTTGGTTGTGGAATCTTCTGGGGAAAAACATAGAACTTTGATGAGCGTTGACGAAACCCAATCTATGGATATTCTAGAAGCTGTTAAAATGGAAAAAGCTAGCTTAAAAACACAAATATCAATGGAATTATCCACAGGGTAATATTAAGCAAATAAGAATTATTTAATTTGTTTCTCAAAATTATCACTATAAATTCAGGAACGATAAAAAAGACGGAAATGAACATTTGGAAGATGTCCCAATAAAAGTAAGTGGTATATAAAAATGCATGTATGTAGTCAAAACATTTCCTTCTTCCTAGGTGAAAAAAGACACCTGTGGTAAGACGTGTCCACATTGCCATGTACCTAAAATGATTGAATTATCCCATTTAAATCTTCGCAAAACGGAGAGTACGGCTAGCCAAACGGAAGATATAAGTATTATAACTTCAAACGTAGATCGTCAATTGGTAGCTGTGCGTAAAAGTTCAACCCGAATAAATTATCAGGATAATGAGCCACCCGAACAAACTTCTTATTCGGCTGCTAGTGATGGCAGCAGACATAGTTTAAGTTCATCTTTGAATCTTTCGATTGCTAGTAAATAACCAAGGAGACGTGAAGAATACGTTCAGAGGGAATCTCCAGAAATAATTAATGCTCAAAACCTTTTAGAGCTTCGTGCGGCAAAAAAAAACGGCCAAGAATGAACTGAATCGACAGAGAAGCCCCTGGACCAGGGTATATAAACAGGGTAAATGCCTTCAATACAAAATTTCGAAATATTTAAACAAATATTTGAAAATTTTTAAATTTTAGTTACTGGAAACAGGAACGTGGTAGCAGCCTTGGTCGTTTTGTTTGTTGCGATGTTATTTTGGATTTTTTCTAATAGTTCCTTAAACATATTTTCTACTTATGTGTTTCGTCCGATTATCAATTACCTCCCAAACTTGCCCTTCTTCAAAAAGGCACGTAAAAGGGAGTTAACAAAAGTTGAAATTTTGGTTAAATATATTGGCAATCTTTTTATATACATCAGAGACCGCTTCACGAGATTAGGTAATTTTAAAGTAATTTTATGATCTGTCAATATCAAAGTTTTTCTATTTTCAGAAACTTCATTAAAATTTTAATGTCTTATGTTTTATTTACAATATGTATATTTTTATATAATTAGTAATAACAATAATTTATTCAATAATTTCTGGTTTTTACAAGTTTATAATTCAATATGTATTTATAAAACCTATACACTTTAAAGACTACATATGTATGCTCCCCAGCCAGATTGGTCTATTATAAGGGCGCACAGTGTGGCAATTTAGTTAATTCTTCTTATTATTTGATCTACGAGTAATTTAATATACTTACATTTTTGCTTATCAACGATTTGAATTCATTTATAATTTTGGCGTTTCGGATAGTCAGTGGTAGATTATGGTAATAGCGTATTGCCGATGAAATGGGCTCATCTGGTCCTTGACAATTCATTGTTGATCCTCTTGTTTCGTGCCAATTCATACTACATATACTAGTAGCTAGTAGGTAGGGCTAAGTTTCAGAGTAAACTTCGCTTTATTTAACTTTTTTAGCTGCTCATGGGACGTGGGAGTTTTCGGGGGCTTTTAATGTGAGTGTTGTAAGAGTTATGTTTGCAGAGGAACTACCATTTTTACCATATCTGTTACGGTTTTGCAAAAATCTTAAGTACAGTTTTGCACATCACTATAGGTAATCATCAAATTAATTCTAATTTCTTTTATATCAAAAATAAAATTCAGACTCAAGTTTTACTTTTTTCATTGAAAATTTATTTAATTATTTATTTATTTAATTTTGCTAAAACAACAAATCTTTCTTGAGTTGAGGGACATGTGAATAACATATGGTTGTATTAGTACATAAGAATGTAGGAAATTCACCTCGAAATTTGTATGAGTTTGGAATATTAGTTTTGTTGCAATAATTTGTATTAATCTATCTAATTTTAATTAATTCGTAAATTTTGGATTTTATTGCAATTTCTAATACCATCGTGACAGCAACTTCGTAACTGTTGAGCCTAATTCTAAATTTCGCATGCACAGTTGTGCAACATATTAGGATGCAACGTAAAATCACTCATTAACACATTTCAATCATTTATTTTCCATATCGGCATAAAATGGAATTAATAACCGTAAACTGGTTAATTTTATCTCTAAAATAGTTTGATTGAACCAAATCCGAAATAATTCCCAGGGCAATTTACGGTGAACCTAATTATATTAGAAAGGCTTCAGCATTTCCACTGCGATGAGGAAGCCTGCATAATTAGATTTTACTAATTTTGAGACGGCACAGAGTTGGCTGAAAGTCGCAAACGTCCTTGTCCAGTTAGATCAGTAAAGTCGCTGAAGCTCCGAAAAGTAAATTCGCCACATAGGTAATAAAAAACCACAAACTGATATCTTTCGGATTGCATGACATCAACCCAAGATTAGCATTTTGTTATAAAAGACGCGGGCGCTCTAAAATCTTCTGTGAATGACGTGAACGGCCAAATATGCAACCGGAGATGGTGGCTTTGGAAAGTGATTATAAAAATGAACTGGCATAATTAACGCTTGGCCACAGCAATTAGCTGCGGCGCATTAAACAAAAAATATTAGGATAACTTTAAGGCAGTTTGAATCAGCTTTACATGAATTTTGGGAAAATTATATTTTAACTAGATGATAACTAGATGACCTGGTTCATGAAATCGGATAACAAAACATTAAAAAGGTTTAAATTGATGTTTTTTAAATTTATGTATTAAATAGTCATTCTTTTTAGTTTAAAATGCATCAGCCTTTATGGCAAGATATTGTTCATCGTTATTAATGATTGTTATTTTTTTGGTTAAGTGAATCTTCTTATAAGAAGGTAGACGACGAAAACAGCAACGTTTTCAGTGGCGGAATTGGACGTGGGTTAATACACATGGGCAGCATAGCCCCCTTGGCCCTTCTCTCACTTCCCGTTTCTGTAGAACCGTTGTTTACGTTCAGGTGGCGTAACGAGAACAGATTATAGCTGTCTTTGTAATTATATTTAAATGAATTATGCAAATGACATATGAACATACATACATATGTACTATAAATACTTCATTATGAATTAGGGCCTAATCAAGTAGGACATAAGATTCTGAGTATGACATTTTAGCGAATTAATAACACAGCACATTAATTAGAAATGTTTAATATATTTTGCCAGCTAATGAACAATGAAACTTGTAACCGTAATGGCTGCCGTTCTCGAGAATACTGAAAAATACTAATGGCTGCTTCCTTCTCATGAAAATCTTTTTTAGCTAGGCTACTGTGATTTCCACTACTACTACTGCGATTGCTGAATTTAACCGAGTAGGGAAATCACAGTAGCAGGCCAACTGTGGCTAATTTCTGACGCCACAACATTTTAAGCTTCCAATTCGAAATCACGACAAACATTTAAACACACCCATACCTATAACAGAAATATTCAGCCATAGGGAGCCCTTTACGATTCCAACCAGGAATAACTACCTCCAGATTCTCAAAATATTTTCCATTACAATAGTTTAAGGATGACCTACAGATGACTACGGGATTTCGTGCCGCAACTTTAGTTTAAGGTGGCGTATATGTGAATTATAGAGGCAGAAACAATAATTTTTAAAATGTAACCTCTCTGGTCTGTTACACCTATGTACTCGTATAACTCATGCTGATTAGTGTCCCGGGACAATTTTGCAAAAATCCTAAATATTGACCGTCATTTAACCACACGCCAGGCAACAACAATTGATTGAGTTTTCTTCCGTTATCTAGAACTTTCATTTCATATTTCAGTTATCAAAAACCTATTCCTTCTTTTCTGAGCAACCAAAATGCCAGTAATACCATACTTACTCTAATACATACAGATATTAAAATTAACGGGACTTAATATTTTTATATTTTTACTACTTGAAAATGTAGAAAACATATGAAATGGCCAATCAAATACTAATTAATCAATTGTATTAACTCAATAAGACTTTATGGAGTTAATGGGAGGAAAGCCAATGGAGGCTTATCATTGCTCCATTTTTTTTTTAATAAAACGTTGAGATTATTTTATTATTTTTTTATTATATTTTATTATTTTTTTGTTTTACATATTTTGTTCGCGGGCTTAACTATGCCCGACACTGAACTTGATTGTTAATAAATTTATAAAATGTAATATAGACTTTTTGTTAATACATATATTTTTAGACTTGATCTCTTGATGCCTTTCTTCTTACTACTTTTTTTTAAATTTTTTTATGAAAATCAAAAATTACATTTTGTTTCTACCTACTTTATCACTATATAATTTTCCAAAGGTTAGTCAAATAAAATTTAAAAATCAGAATTCAAAGTGTTTATTTCGAAACCTAACAACGAGTGCGACGATGCCGCTACAACTTGTTAAGTAATACCAGAGAGAAGTAAAATAACAAGAGATTCCAATGCGAACAAATAAGAAATGTATGAAGAAAATCAACCTAAGCGCGATACCTCCAGGCTGGCCTGGAGACACTCACAAGTTCCACACGGAATGCCCTGTTGGATTACTTGAGCTCTCTCGTGTGGATTACTTTTCAATAGGCTTTGTGTGTTTTTGTCTCCTGGCATCTATATATGCTCTCCGATTCTGCGTACATACATACCGTGAGAACCAAAAGTGATGGCACACTTAGACATTTTATTTTTTACTTCCCACATTTTTATGTGTGCCATCACTTTTGGTTCTTACGGTATGTATGTACGCAGAATCGGAGAGCATATATAGATGCCAGGAGACAAAAACACACAACGCCTATTGAAAAGTAATCCACAAGAGAGAGCTCAAGTAATCCAACAGGGCATGCCGTGTGGAACTTGTGGTGTCTCCAGGCCAGCCTGGAGGTATCGCACTTAGGTTGATTTTCTTCATACATTTCTTATTTGTTCGCATTGGAATTTCTTATTATTTTACTTCTCTCTGGTAATACCTACTAAAAGTATCCTCCCTTCCGTCAACATGAAATAAATTATTTTCCCATAACTATATGAGGTTACTGCTCATATGTTAATACATTAGAATTATTCCAAATAAATATAATAAGCGACTTTTCAATTCTAAACAAATCTACCACAAAAAATTCTTCAAAATGACGCCACATGCAAGTATTCAAAATTTCCTGAATACACACACATCATAATCAAAATTTTTTTGAGACTTATCTTTAACCAAAGAACTTCTAAACAACATACAAAATTTTTCATTTTATGAGATGAAGCATCTTGTTGTTTAGAAGTTCTTTGCTTTAACTTAAAAATTGCAAAACAGGGCAGTTTTAACTACGTTATATGCATACTACAACTTCAATTTATGTGTCTAGGTTTTTGAGCGACTTATAATAGACACATCTTAAGTAGATTATTTATTTTTTTATTATTGTTATTAATAAATGTAGGCAAAGAGTACATAAGATTAACAATCTTCTAATGTGAATGTCTACACTCTTAACATAATAAGAAAACAAAATTACGCACGATGTAACGACTTGATAGATATAAATTTATAATACATACCACAGTGGGCCAATCGCAGGTTTACGGTAGCTTTTAAGCTTAGATCAAAGCATAGAGGATGAGACATTCGGAAATTTAGTAGAAACAATTTTCATGACGTGTTGAAGAACCTTCCGTTTCCTGTGCGTGTTCAGTGAAGGCAAAATTATTAGAAGGGGAAGAAGAAAATAAGCAAGGATGGATCTTTTTTTAAAAAATAGGCTATATTTCGAGAGTGGTCCAATTTCAATTTGAAGAAAATATTCCACCGCTAAGGGTGGAGAAGTAGGAGGCCATAATTTTTTTTTTAACGATTTTCCCTTTCATCACTAATTTCCTAAAAATGGCGCTATCTCATTTGAGCAACGCGTTTAGAAAGCCTACCCTAAATATTATTTTTAACTTTTTATTTTAAGTTTATACATAGGTACATATATGTACATATGTACCTATGTACCTACATAGGCAAACTTTTGAAGTCGATGTTTATTTTTTCGTAAAATTTATTTTATTATATAAACAAACACGAAGTTCTTACGAAATTTCACAATGAAAAAATATAAAAATATGTCCACGCAAATATAATGAACTATAGCGAAGCGACAGTTCTCCCCGAGCACTTCGTCCCTGCAGATATGTAATGTGATTTTGTAAATAACCACTAAACTAAAAGCTCAAAGCGATAGGAATTTCTAATTAGTTTTGGAAAGAAAACTATGTTGTTAAATAACTACAAATAATTCGTAAAATAAATTTCTGCATATCACACTTGCGCCACGAAAAAATCAACATTTGACAAGAAAGCATCTATGTATTTTGATTTTATCTCTGTCCCTCTTACGTGAAAAAACATTTTCAAACACGCATTTGACAATAATCCAAGCCCAGATTTTACTGCTCTATATGTGAACAAGATGTAACGAAAATTGCACCATTTTGATATATACATATGTATATTGTATATTTTGTATGGGGCAAGTAAGTTTAGTCCATTTCTGTATGTAAGTGGATACAACCAAACCAAATATTATCTATGTAGTGTAGGTATATAAAGTAATAATAATAATAATTTATATTTTGAATACAACTTATTCCCATTTCCCCGAATTTCCTATTTATAACCTTATTAAATGTATATAGTAGGTACATTTTATATTTCCTTCCCATAACTGTAAAATCTACGAGTAAACAAACATTGCCACGTTCGTTTTATTGCATACGCACATTATACACTGTCCTAACACCATATATTAACATTCAAACGATTAATTAATATGTATTTATAATTAGTTTATTCCCATATTTTTCTTTATTTTATTATTTTTACAATGATGCGAATTTATTTTTATTATTTTTAAAATAAAACTTCTTTTTAAATTGAATTATTGATTAGAGAATTTTATTTTTTAATTCCAATCCTTCTCCAGTCAAATACGATGCTGAATAATAGTTTTGGTTTTTATTTTTTTTACAACGCCTATTGCTATCTACTTTCTCCACCTACTTCAATTTTGAAGAAACAAAGTATGTACTTATATAAAAATCAAGGTGTCGTTTCCGCGAATGATGCCGCTACATATTTAATGCTTTATTGTTAAATATTTCAAATATTTTATTGAACTAATCTCCCTTCGCTTCCAATAAAAAGTTAAAAGTAATTGGGCCAAATAATTCCTTTTAACACACAAAATTGCTTTATCATGAGAAAATGTTATCATCCCCTGCACGATTTCGGCCGTTAACACGAATACAAATCTGCATAGCTCTGTTGGTTCGACGCCAGCTGTGTTTAGTGCACCTGACTAATAATGGTTCACTAGTTAATAAACCATGAAAAGATAAAAATAAGCGGATGGGAATTACCCGGCCATCATTAACGCTCTCTAGTGACTTTGTTTCAGTTTAAATCCCGCCACCATAAATTGGGCCGATTCTCAGTCTATGAATTTATTTCCTCTGCATGCTTAGTCAATTATTTATGGGATATTGAGTGCATACTAATTTCATTGAATTTTGCTGCAAACAGGCAACGGTAGTGCTCCGGGTTTGCTGTAAATGCGCTTGATATTTGACAGAGGTAACCCTTTCTCTAAATTTGCGAACCCCATTTCAGCAGTGGTCGCGTGAATACCCCAAAAACGTATTAAATTATCCGCACTAGTGCCTCATCATCGTTAGGGTTACACTTTAATGTGGTCGAATATTTCTAAAATTTAATCAGGCGAATAAATTATTTCCGAATAATTGGTGTTTGAGAAGGAAACTTAATGATTTCAAATGAAATGTTAATTTTTATAGACGCCTTCGAGAATCGAACATAAATCAATCAGTGGTCGCATAATGCCGCTTGTCGATATTTAAAAGTTGTTTTACCTGAAAATTGGTATAATAAATTCTATTAGAGTTTTCGTTTGTGAAATTTCTATTGAAGAAAAGAAACCGGAAATAACCGTAGCTACATAGTGAGCTGAAAAAAATCGTAAAAACTTTTATTGCTTTCACGTTCTGTATCATTGCGATTACGCATTAAAATAAAATAGTTAAATTGGATTGCGTAAAGGATCAAACTTTAAATATTTATTAGTCCTCCCTCTGTATAAAAGATAAATTTAATCTTTTGATGGGAAATATTATTGATTTTAAGACTTAATTTCACTTTGTGAGAAACATGACACTTAAGTTGTTATTGTATTTTACTGTAAATTTACATTTTGAAAATTCAATGCAGTGACTTACAAATGTAGAATTGATCAAATATAAATTAAGGTCATTTATTCAGCAACCATCAGTAGATATTCTTAAAAAATAATATTTAGCTCATAATTCTAAAATAAGAAAGAGGATATCAAATAAAAACGCAAAATTCCAGATTCTTTAAGTTCTAATAAATTAACAAGTCGTTTGAAAGTTTTGTTGGAAATTCACATATTAAATTGGGTTTCGTTAAACATATTTAAAATTAAAATCAGTTCAGCTGAAGTCCCTGATGTGTCACTTACTGCGCACAATTTATATACTCGTAGAATTGCCAAATAAGTGAATAAACGAGCAAAGAACCTTAGAAATAGAATATTTCATTGATTTAATATTCTTGCCTTATCACACGAAGAAGGTTATCACATCATACACCACAGAAGATGTCCATGATGTAATGCTAATTCGTTGCTTCATATCTAGCTTTTGAATAAATTGTTTTGGTGAATAGATTTCGTTTTTTATGCGATATACCTCGCGAGAACGGACTACTAGAGGCTAGAGGCCTATTAAGGTCAAACGTGTTACAGTTTTGCTTCAGTTTTGTGTTACTTCCCCTCCCAACATTGCCAAAAACAATTACCTTGAAAATTTGGTTGCCATATAGGATCCATACTTATTTTAGATGTTATTTGAAATAACGAATTCATCAAATTTAAGTAATCTAACATCCATCGTTGTCTTTTCAATAAAAATTGCTTCTTTGTCTAATTAAATTCCCGCACTGTGCCTTTTAACAAATTGTCAAAGTCGAGATGTTGGATTCTATTCTGCGTTACGTACTTTAAAAACGTTGAGATTGAGAGTGAGTTCCAAGCGCTTGCTTTCGCTTGACTGACTAAAAGGCCCGAGTCCATAGAAGCCGCCAAATTTGCGTTGCGTGTCGTTACGTTTCAAGTTGAAATATACATATGCTTTCTTATGCAACAGAACCACAGCGACGCATGGGAAAATTTTGACACAGAATATTTGAACATATGTATGTATGTATCTACATACATAAGTAACGCAGCAAAGAACATTTTGGTTTGAGGGCCCTACTCTTAAAGACAGTATAGTAACGCCACTGATAGTCCAAGAAAACTAGCTTTTATGAACTGACCGTATATTTAGAAACAACAATTTTGAAGTTTATTCATGGGGGTTTTGGGGTCGAAGATCACGAATTTCGTAAAATCAAAATCGGAAAAATCGGAGCTGACCTTGAGCATAATTTTCAAGGTTAAAAGATCAAATTTTCAAAATTGAAAAAACAAGTCAAATAATGGTGGTAGGGGTTTTCTGGGTCAGAGATCACGAATTTCGCAAAATCTGACTGATCTAAGTAGACCTTGACTAGTTATTTAAGATCAAAGAGTCGAATTTTCGAAATAAGCCAAGGAGAAGACTAAATTATAGGGATTCGGGAGTTTTGGGTTTGCTGACTATGAGCCCGACAAAGTCTGACCAATCCAAGTTGATCTTCACAAGATATCTAAGGTCAAAGGGTCAAAATATCGAAAAAAAACAAGAAATATCACATAATAATTAATGTGATATGACCTACCCTAGTTTTCCCGATCCTGGCAATGGGTGCGTTGCGTTTCTTTATTCATTCCGAATATTCGGAACGCTTAGAGGGCGTTTCTTTATTCGTTCGGAATATTCCGTTTGTTTCGTTCCATGTTTCTTCATTTATTCGGAATATTCAGAACGTATTCTTCTCAAACTACCTCCAAAGGCGGAATAAACGGAATAATGTCATTTGGACAGTAGTCACAAGACTGAAATAACGCTCAGTGAAGCAAATAAAAGTGTGAGATGGAGGAAATATGCGATATACATAGGTAAGTCGATGCCTTTGTTGGTAATTAACTTGTTAGTTTCTTTAATTTTTTTATATATTTTCTTTTTACCAAGAAATATTTAGTTTTATGAAATATATTTTTATACAGACGTGTTTAAAATTAGTAGTTGTTTTTCGCTACTTCCAATAAAAACACCCTTAAGATTTTTTCTCAAGGAGGAATAGCCGTTCGGCATAAAAACCTCCTAGTTTATTTCAGAACATGTTCATACGAATTTTTCCGAGCAACACGAAACAAAAAGTATACAAAAGACTTTTTTTTAATTTAGCAGTTGTTTGGCAATTCTGTTTCTTTTCAGTTGGGCCTCTGAGTCGTGCCGTTCTGATGCTGGTGTGATCTCGTCATTATTTTCTTCCACGAAGTCAGTTATTTATTTAAATTTTCCGACATCCGGGGTGTGTTTCTTTATTCATTCCAAGGAGAGAACGGAACGAAAGGAATTTTCAAGGAATATACGGTATAGAATGAATAAAGAAACGGATTGGAAACTTTGGAATAAGATTTTGACATTTAAATATTCTTAGTGGCATATTTCGAATTAAGTCAATAACTGTGAGAGCTGGGATCAAGTAAAGAAGAGTATTATAACGTCACGCTTTGGAGCGAAATATTTTAATTACTTTTCACAACTGACACAGAAATATTCCTTTTATTCCACCTCCTGAGACTGGTTAAAAAGAATGCGTTCAGAATATTCCAAAAGCATAAAGGAACGCGGAACAGAATATTCGGAATACTTTATTATGGGTGTGTTTCTTTATTCATTCCATGCAAAGAAGAGAACGAATGGAATTTTCACGGAATATATGGTATGGAATGAATAAAGAAACGACTTGGAAAACTTGGAATAACATTTTGACATTTATATTTGTTGTGGATTGACAGCAGCGTATTCCCTTAATTCCACCTTTTGAGACGGGACAAAAAGAATACGTCCGGAATATTCCGCAGGAGTAAAGAAACGCTGAACGGAATGTTCGGAATACCGTAAACGAATAAAGAAACGCTTATTGAGTGTTCCGAATATTCCGAATGAAAAAAGAAACACACCCTATATGAATAAAGAAACGCTTATTGAGTGTTCCGAATATTCGGAATGAATAAAGAAACACACCCCCGATGTCAGTTATTATTCTGGGTTCGTTTCTTTATTCATTTCATTCCGAATATTCTGTTCTTTCCATTCCTTCCACGGAATGAATAGAGAAACGCACCCAATATGAAAAAATAAACCGCAATAGTGATCGAATACATTTTTTTTTCGTCCCTCCAGTTTAGCTAAGGTTTAACCGTAAAAACTAAAACTATTGTTCTAATTCAATGTGGCAGTACGACCTAATAACAAACAGGTTCAGATCATTGCTTAGCATAGACTTGATTCAAAACATTTATCTGCGCATCTCTCCGACTGTCAGTTTTTAAAGTGTCATCAACTGAAATAAGATTTTGTTGAGGAAATGTCTGTGGAATTCCCTCCGTGTCCACCTTCACTGAAAGGGATCCAGCACTACCTGAAAACGGCACAGGAGCACGATGGCCGGGACCTCGTCGTCAGCTACTGGAGCAGGCTCTACGCCCTGCAAGTCGGCCTCAAATTGTCCTCGCACCAGCCAGAAGAAACGAAGCTGCTGCTAGGTGAGTCTTCCGCGTAATTTGAGAGACTGCGGTGAGTCATACCAAGAATAAAATTGAAATAATTGTAGCTGTTATGGACTGGTTGGAGACCACCAAGAAGGAGCACGCAGAAAATGAGTCCATCACGAACGAGGTCGCTGCCCAGGCGCATCTAGAAAACTATGCTCTGAAATTGTTCTTGTACGCTGACAAACAGGATAGGGAAGGAAACTACGGGAAGTAAGTTCACTCAACACAGTCTTATTTAGAGGCTCTTGCTTAGTGGTTTTTTGTTTATATATTAAGGAATGTTGTCAAGGCCTTCTACTCGAGCGGGATGATCTACGATATCTTACAAACCTTCGGCGAACTCACAGAGGAAGCCGTCCAAAATCGAAAGTACGCGAAGTGGAAAGCGGCTTACATCCACAACTGCCTTAAGAACGGGGAGATTCCGGTACCTGGCCCAATGAAAGAAGACGGCGAGGGGGATGATGATGCTACAAATGAAGAAGAACCTGGTCCATCGGTGGAGTCACCCTCGAATGAGAATGCTGACCAGCCAGCGGAGACAGAATCACCACCCGATGCTCCCCGTGCAGACCTAAATGCCGACGAAGTATTGAGAAACCCCGAGAAGTTGCCCAGTCCTCCAGTAGATGAGGAGAAGCCCGGCGGTTTTGTGCCCTTTGTCCCACCCGACCAGAATAGCCACAACTTCTACATTCCCCCGCAGAACGATGTTAATCTGACCCCCGAACAAATGACAAAAGCACAGAAATATTGCAAATATGCTGGAAGTGCCTTAAATTATGACGATGTCAAGTCAGCTATTGAAAATCTCCAGAAAGCACTGCACCTCCTGCAAACGGGACAAGAGATGTAAAACTAAACTTTCACGTAAATGTTAAAGCCGCTTTCTAAATTTGCGGAATTTTGCGCTTGTTATTACACTGTATCAATTGTGTTACATTAATGCTTAAGTAAGTAACGATAATAAATAATCAAATTGCTAACAAAAACATATATTTTCTTTACATATACGCAAGATTTTGAACAATTTTTCTCTCTAAAAGTGTTTTCAAGTGTGTTCAGTCCGAACAAACGTTGATCAGGAGACCATTTAGAATCGATTGGCATACCCCTGTTCAGACCTTATAGACCAAGAGCCCGCGACGATCAGACCTTCGTTATTTTATAAAAGCTGAAAGTTTCTCTATGTATGTGCCTAATACAGGTAAAAACGATCCCCTACTATGAAGTTTGGAAAACGGTGGGTTTGACAGGTAACTGGTGTCAAAGGTGTGTAAAATTGGACCTAACTTTCGTCATAGTATAAAACCCAGTTTTTATATATTTTATTTGGAATAATATTGGAAATCACGTCGTCCATTGTCAGACACTTTGGACGGTTGTAACCCCCTGTCAGACACCTTTAAATTATGCTAAATTATAATTCTACTTACGTCATAGTATAAAAGCTGAATTTTATATATGTTACTTGAGGAACTATCAAAAGATGTTTTCCCAGCTGTCAGACCGTTTCGATGGTTGCTTCACCTTGTCAGACACATTTAAGTCGGGTTGAAGTTGCGAAAAATTGACAACGGGTCCACCTAGAAAATGCTTAATACGTTCTTTCAGAGACATCCTACAATACTGGTTGATAACGCATTGGAAAGCTGAGCCTTCAGGCTTTCCAACGATACCACCCACGACCCAATCCGCTAACAAAAAAGCGGGAGAGACCGCGTCAAACTTCGAAAATGGCGATTTCAAAGCCCAAAATTTGACCTTGATCCTTCATTCTTCCGATTTTTGGTATGGGAAGATCGAAGCTTTTTTTGAGAAAAAGCTTCCCTGTCACGTAGCCTTTCTCAAGAAAAAAACCGCACTCGAATCTGACGGCGCGTTCTGAAGTTATTCGTGTTACAATAATTAATACAGCAACACCCACTATCCGCAATGAAGTCCAATTGGAATGTGACGTGAAGTCCAAGTCCAAATGAAATGGTGCGTTCCGTCTACTGTGATCTTTCACTGTGCATCATCTGTCGTTTACTCTGTATTTTGTGGTGAACTATTATACGTACAGTACACGTTTTATTATTCATTTTTGCAGTTCATGAAATAAATGTGGTTCTGTTTTAATAAAGTGTTATCATGGGAGACGTATTAATTTGTGTTGTTTGTAAAAAAAGTGATGGCAAAATAATATTGTTTTCTGACCAGACATTAAAAAAATGTAAAACTGTTTTAAAAGCCAGAAATAAACATAACCTCAAATATAAGGACATTATTTTGCCTGATGAATATACAGACGGTGGTTATCACTGGGGATGCTATAAGGTATTCACAGGACTTCCGGACAAATTCAAAACTTTCAAGTTCTGAAAAAAACAGTGAAAAAGAAAAATCAACCTGTGTACCTACAGACAATTTATCTCCAGCCACGCCGTTGATACCTGAGTTGACCATAGACCCATCTCATTTGCAGTCTTCAACAGAATCAACAACAACATCACAATCACAACCAACTTTAATTTCTGAACCAAAAGAACTACAATCTACAACTTTTCCAGAAAATGTTGACATATTTGAACCAGATGTAAGCGACAAGAACGATTCAACTCAGGGCGCAAATATTCTGACCAAAAGTAATGCTAGTATTAATACATAACTATCAAAACTTTTGTGTATTCTGTAATAAAAAAAATAAAAAATTTCGATCGAAAATGCT
The DNA here is from genome assembly GCA_933228815.1 of Machimus atricapillus. Classification (NCBI taxonomy): domain Eukaryota; kingdom Metazoa; phylum Arthropoda; class Insecta; order Diptera; family Asilidae; genus Machimus; species Machimus atricapillus. The sequence continues at coordinate 34,344,973 of OW121784.1, forward strand.
TCCACTTCATAAAGCTGATATAAACCAATTTAAATCTGTTATACTACCCAAAATTGAAGGTCAAGAAGAGTATATTGAATTGTTAAATAAGTTGGAAAATTTCTCTGATCCAAAAATACATTATCATACTGAATGTCGAGTCAATTTTAATAATAAAATATCTCCATCGAAAGAAACATTCAGAGAGTGGCATTATCATCGAGAATATCACCAAATAGTTTTTAATGAAATTAGTAGCATCATCGAGGAAGATGTAATCAAGAAAGGGCGTTGTTATTTATTGGTATATTTACATGAATTATATACTATATTAATTCATTAGATCAAATTTTTAAAGAAAATTCCATAGAAATGAACGTCACTTTTGCAGCACATCACCTTGAGGAAAAAATTATGAAAAAAAAATTTTTAAAAAAAATAGAACCGACTCCAAAAAATCCCAAGCTCTAAAAAGTATAAAATAATTATATTAAAAGTCCTCTGATACTACTTTCAACATTAAATACCAAGACTTTCCTAGACTTTTGAAGTCGGTGTGAAAACCTGACTGATATTAATCCAATTAATCCAGACAAACTGATTGCATTCATTATTTAGTATTGGATTAATATCATAGTCAGGTTTTCACACCGACTTCAAAAGTCTAGGAAAGTCTTGGTATTTAATGTTGAAAGCAGTATCAGAGGACTTTTAATATAATTATTTTATACTTTTTAGAGCTTGGAATTTTTTGGAGTCGGTTCTATTTTTTTAAAAAAATTTTTATTTCATTCTTTTTAGTGTAATATGTTTTAGTAAATTTTTTTTGGTCCGCCATTTTGAATCCTCGCAATCGGGCGCCGAATAACCAAGTACCAAAACCTTATCTGTGTATATATTTTGTTTTTTGTTGATTTTCTCAAGAAGCGCTGAATCAATTTCGATAAAATTTATATGGGACCACCTCTGAAGTATGACCTACCAAACAAAAAAAGAATCATCAAAATCAATTCATAATTGGCGGAATTATCGCGTAACGACATACAAAAAAAAAAAAAAACATACAGTCGAATTGAGAACCTCCTCCGTTTTTTCGTCGGTTAAATATTTTCTGGAGATATTAAATTTTTTACTATTCGTAATAAAAAAATAATAGCGCCCAATTATTTACAAGCAATAGATGAACCAGTATATGAAAATTTACAAACAGTAAATATTTTACAAAAATCTGCATTGATTCTGAGAAAATTAATATTGCAAATTGATCACTGATAGTGGGTGTTGCTGTATTAATTATTGTAACACGAATAACTTCAGAACGCGCCGTCAGATTCGAGTGCGGTTTTTTTCTTGAGAAAGGCTACGTGACAGGGAAGCTTTTTCTCAAAAAAAGTTTCGATCTTCCCATACCAAAAATCGGAAGAATGAAGGATCAAGGTCAAATTTTGGGCTTTGAAATCGCCATTTTCGAAGTTTGACGCGGTCTCTCCCGCTTTTTTGTTAGCGGATTGGGTCGTGGGTGGTATCGTTGGAAAGCCTGAAGGCTCAGCTTTCCAATGCGTTATCAACCAGTATTGTAGGATGTCTCTGAAAGAACGTATTAAGCATTTTCTAGGTGGACCCGTTGTCAATTTTTCGCAACTTCAACCCGACTTAAATGTGTCTGACAAGGTGAAGCAACCATCGAAACGGTCTGACAGCTGGGAAAACATCTTTTGATAGTTCCTCAAGTAACATATATAAAATTCAGCTTTTATACTATGACGTAAGTAGAATTATAATTTAGCATAATTTAAAGGTGTCTGACAGGGGGTTACAACCGTCCAAAGTGTCTGACAATGGACGACGTGATTTCCAATATTATTCCAAATAAAATATATAAAAACTGGGTTTTATACTATGACGAAAGTTAGGTCCAATTTTACACACCTTTGACACCAGTTACCTGTCAAACCCACCGTTTTCCAAACTTCATAGTAGGGGATCGTTTTTACCTGTATTAGGCACATACATAGAGAAACTTTCAGCTTTTATAAAATAACGAAGGTCTGATCGTCGCGGGCTCTTGCTCTATTAGCAAAACACCCTGTATGTGATTAGTGGTTTTTGAAAAGGAAGAATTCATTTTTTTTAATTATATTTCACCAGGGGAAGCTTAACTATTTTTAACACACTTTTATTAGCTTCACCTGTAATTATGTAAAGGAATCTTGGAAGTTAAATTTGACCCACTTCCCGGTTTCCGATTGAGCTGAAATTTTGCATACACGTTTAGTTTTGATAACAATGCATGATTAGCATGTTAATGTCACTTTAAGACTGAAAGGTATAAAATAAAATATTATAATTTAAAAAAACTAAAAAACACACTTTTATCGCGCACTAAAAGTTATAAAATAATTAAATTAAATAAACTTTAATTTGTGACGATATATGCATGTTACCCTTGTCAATATTTTAACTTCATTGTAGGGTTAACGCAAACATATGTATATTTTTTTATTCAATATGTGACGCATGATAGATATGCTATGTAGTTATTAGTAAACTTATCACTTCTTTTATGTCCAATGACTAATTCAAAAAGTGTGGAGCGCTTTGTCTAAATTAATTAAAAGTACACAAGAAAAAAGCGCTCCACACTTTTTGAATTAGTCATTGGACATAAAAGAAGTGATAAGTTTACTAATAACTACATAGCATATCTATCATGCGTCACATATTGAATAAAAAAATATACATATGTTTGCGTTAACCCTACAATGAAGTTAAAATATTGACAAGGGTAACATGCATATATCGTCACAAATAAAAGTTTATTTAATTTAATTATTTTATAACTTTTAGTGCGCGATAAAAGTGTTTTTTAGTTTTTTTAAATTATAATATTTAATTCTCAAATTAAACCAAATAGAGTAGATGAATTTTATCTGTGTTGTGTATCTTCAACTCTCAAACTCTCGTAATGCCACAAAATTGCTTATAAGCACGAAAAGGCACAAAAGAGAAGACGTTTAAAAATTCAAAGGAACCAGATGTTGCGATTAATTTTATTGTTAAAGGTAATTTTGAGTATGAATTACGGTGTCATACTGTAAAAACAATCGGTGATATGTTGGTGGAAAAACCTTTTTTAGCGAAGTTAGAGTGCTATTTAATATTTTATAAGTGTTTTTAAGGAAATGCAGATAAATGTATTTGTCGACATAAATTATATAAATGGGAAATAAAATTCAAGTAAAAAAATTTAATATAGGAGTTTTTTATTAAACGGCCCTAAAAAAAAGAAAATAAAAAATTAATTTTCCAAAGAGATGATATAAAGAAGTAAAATTTTCAAAGTTTAGATAATTTTGGAGCAAAATTGTAATTATTTCCCTCTAGCGAGAAATCAAAATTTTTAATGTTCAAAAAAGTTTAAGAAATGAAAATTTTTAAATATTTAAAAACCAATACTCTGGTTAATTTATTGGAGTTGTTTGCTCTATCTAGACATTCTTGTTGTGGATTTTTGTGCAATGACTTCGACCAAGGGCAGTCGTATCAAATATAACTCGGAAAGTTCGGAACACAGTTATCTACCGAGAGTGGTCACTTATCTACATCCTTATTGATAGGCATGTGTTATTTTATTAAGAAGATGTCACCATATTTTTTAGCTCCATTTCCAGATGCCGGCGATCACTGCAATTTTGTTTTCTTTCTAGCGAATCCGCACATGTTTTGAGGTGCTGAAATCGCCACATTAACGGCAGCTTCCACTAAGTGTGTGGAAGCATGACATCTCTTAAAATATTTCTTTATTGAAAACGGTCCACTATTCAGTTTATTTGATGTACTGGTCCTATTCTTTGACCCGAAAAACAACCCCAAACCATTATGCTGCCTCCACCATATTTAATTGTACCTGGGCAACATTTTGGAACTAACCGTTTATTCTTTGGTCTGCAAACCGAACTCATTCCATTCGAGTCTTTTAGATTAAATTTTTATTTATCAGAAAATAAAACTGTTTTCCACCTTTGTCCAGTTGACCGAACAATTTTAAATAATGCCGGCTCAAGTGGGGTATCAAATGAAACTGTTTCATTTGTATGTACATTCTAAATAGGTTTATTTATTTTTATGCCGTATAGTTTTCGACTTGTGATAAAAAAAGACTAAACAGAAAAGTGAAAAATTTGAAATAATTAAGAGTTGATAGAAGTTTATGTAAATATTGTAGGGAAAATAAAACGATGTTTCTAATTAACTAGCACAGTTTTTTAGAAATCAGTAAAAATTCTCGACCCAAGTTGAAACGAGCTTAAATAAATAGCTGAATGTCATGTATATGATTCCTATAGGAATTTTATATGTAATTCAGCAATTCCAGGTCGTTTCAAATTAGGTCTGACATGACTACCCGCCAGAGTAGCTATTCGCTCCACGGGGGCTCATGTTTTATTATGAACTTAACTAATATAATTTTGTTTGTTTTAACGAAATGGGGAAGACATTATTATATTAGAGAAAGTATTTTAATTCCTTTTTCATTTTCTCTCAAAGTTTTATTCTTTTCTTGCACATGACTGACTTCCTTATTACAATCTACTTCTTGCAAAATCTTCGAGTTCACCTGGGTAACTGTACCAAAATCGAAAATAGTGTTCCTTCTAATTGTACCCATTTTTTGGGGATATCTCTTTGCAAAACTGATTTGAATAAACTGCGAGATAACTACAGAGTTATGCCTAACCACGAAGTATATTTGAATGAATGGTAGTTAACCCCGCCATGGTTATGTTCTAGCAGAAGGAGAAGAAGCATCCGCTGGCTGTGAAATGCAGATCAAGGAGCACAGGACATTCCGCGTAAAATGTGTGTACATGAGTGAAGCAATTTCCTCGCTTCAGAGCTCGAAGGGAACTTTTTTCACATAAGAGAGAAAGGATAGAACGAAAACTGGGATTTTCTTGTCAAACGACAATTTGCCCTAATTTCCGGTTTAAGTTACGAATTATTTGTAATAAATTTACCCAACCAGTTCTGTTTAAAACTAATTAGAAAAATTTATTGTTGTGTGCTCAGTTTTATTTGTGCTTTTAGTTAAATGTTTATTTCAGAAAACCAAGTATTTGCAGTGATGAGATGAAGTGCTCGAAGAAGAACTGCCGCAATAACTGACGATATTTGCGTGGCAAATGATTTTTCAGGGAAGTGAATTATTTAATTATTTATTGCACAAAGTAAACATGGCGCGTAAAATAAACAATTTTTGTGTGATTAAAATGCAGAAATAGCCAAAATTTAATATTTTCGCAGAAAATTCTCCTTCCCTAAAATGGTTCAGAGAATTGCCAAATTTCTCCGGGGCTATCCTAGAGTATGTAGGTGTGAAAAAATTGTTCAGGGTGTCTGTGATTCCCCTGTGTAATAATTTCGGCGGCACTGAGCACACACACAAAACGGATACTATCACTATACTATACTACATATCACGGGAATTGCTTCAACTAAATTTGCTAATAATCTATCTTGTACTCATTGATCTCAGGTTCACATACTCATTTGAGTAAAAATTGTTAAGCTTCATTACCAGTTTTCTGTTCTGCCTTTTCTTTCTCCCATTGTTTTTTAAATACCCTTATTTATTTCGGACAGGATAATCTACTACCTAGTGAAAGTTCAACAAAAATCGGTTTAGCCGTTCAAATAGTCATACAGAGAGACATACATATGTATAAAATGGGAACACAATTATGAGTTTGTCATGTAAAAAATCATAATATCACCATATCACAGTAATTTTGAAATCGCAGACATACGCTTCAATTTTATACATACATTGTTACATAATTAGCTGCTTTTTTTCATCCGGATCACACTCTGAATGAGCAAGAAATGAAAATAACGATCCGGATCAGCACTTCCGAAATAATACAATTTATTTAATTCGTCTTCTTGGGGCGTCCGCCATACTGAATTTAGAACAATATAAAATATAGTATGTATACATATATGTACATATATGTACATAATACATACCTATATAACATTGTTATCAGGTTTACATCATTACAAATTTTACCAAATTTCACTTTTTACCGATAACGGGAACTGGTTCAAAATTGACTTGCAAGATTTGGTCTAAACATAAAAACACGTGAAGTTAAATAAAAGCTTTTAAAAATACTGTATTTTTAAAAATGTTCCAAAAATACCACTCTGTTCCCAGTTTGCTATGGAATTTTAATCCAGTTTGCAAAGAAACAACTGTCTTTACAAGTTTGATAAAATCATTAAATAAAATATAAAAGTTCAGTTTCTTCCCTCCAACATGTCGGAAGATTTATCCAGAAGTGATGATTGTAAAATCCAGGAGTTGGCCAAGAAAGGACAATGGGATGATGTGTTTTCTTTATTAGGAATTGACCCAACTAGCACTATAGAGTTGGGCATATGTAAGGAGTTTTCATAATATATATATTAATTTACTAACTGTCCATTTTACCGAAGCAAATTATGTCGATTGGACTGTGGAGGAAAACTCTCCATACACGAATCAAATACTTAGATTCATCATTAGTCTGATAATCTTATTGGACTGGATGTTCTTCATTTTGCTATGTTGGAATATATGTCGCTATTTATTCTATTATGCGAAATACAATATTATTATATATTATTATGAGAAATACAGTACAGTTCTTTCAAGATTCAAGAGAAAGAACGATAATATAGGAAGTAAGAATGATATTGATGACAAGTCAATCCAGAGAACTGCTGCTTTAGGATGCGGATAAGAAAATATTTAAATCGAGTGTGCTGCTATGTTTCCATTTATTTATTTTTTATGTTATTATTTAATATAAATACATTGTTGTCATAAACTGAGTTGAGAAAATAAAAATATTTGTAATTCCCGAAATTGACGAATTGTTAATGAATACTTTCACACATCCCTGCCCGACGTTGCCCGATATACCAATTATTAACTTACGCAGCTCACGCTGAGATTACCGATGGCTGCTTTTTTAAACGTTTTTATGAAAAACTTTTATTTAACTTGGCTTGTACAGGTCAAATCCTGCAACATTAAAGGACATCATCTGATTTTCATACATTTTTGGTCCAAATATGAAAGTGCCGGCCAGAACAAAAAATGTTATATCCTGTTAGAACTTGTCCATCTGAGCATTTATTATTATGGCACCAAAGCTGTAGGACGGACAGACAGACAGACGGACGGACAGCGGAGTCTTAGTAATAGGGTCCCGTTTTACCCTTTGGGTACGGAACCCTGAAAACTGAATGACATATTTACAATTGACTTTTAATATGGCCTTTTTTCCTTTGGTGTCTCTATTTAACATATGTTAAATCAAGACTCGTATATCTAATAAAACGAAAGATATTTAAAAGGAGATGGGCGTTTTGGTACCTGAAGACTAGTAGCAACCAATAACATTAATTTATATACATATATACAGTTTGAAAGGTCTAATAATGTAGAACAATTGTCGTTATGAGAGATAGTCTCAGATCGCTGTCCCTTCAGAGTTATACATACGTATGTATGTATGTATAACCTTTAACATTTAAGAGTTTTCTTGAATCATATTATTGGCTTTCATGTCATTTTTTTTTCAAATTGTTACAGTTTTAAAAGATACTTATTAATGAGGATAAATAAAATCTAAATGTTTTATAGTGATAAATCAATTCACTGTTCAATCAGAGTGATAAAACCTTTATGTTAAACATCTTTTCAATATGCATCAAAATAAATCATCTTAGTTTATTTTTCCCTGTGTTTGCCTAATTTTTATTTCTTGGTTTATCTTTCTGCTCATTCTTATTTTTACATATAATTACATGATGAATTTGAAAACGTCTAGTATTATTACTTGACTTGGCCTATGGTATATGGTGAATCATGATCCATTGTTTACCACGAAGGATATGATCCGGTGTCTACCAGAGACTGCCAGATTGATTTCTATGTTATATTCTATCATATACATACATATGTATGTAGTTTAACTTGAAATCACGATTTTACGGGTATAATATGGCATAATAATCTCTTTAAATAAATATCCATTAAGACACAACGGTTATTATGCGCAAAGGGTAACTCACGTTTTTATTTTGACGAGATACTAAAATTACATGAAACCTTCAAAAAAATTAAATCGTCAGCGCAGTCAGAGAAGCATTGGCATACGACACGCGTATAACTGATAACTAGCTAACGCATATTGTGTGTATATTTGTTTTTGTAAAATATCTAGATGTTGCCGTAGTTATAATAATAATGATTTACTTGTGGAAAACGCAGTTGACTAAAAAATCATAAGGAATTACTAAAATATATTTTCAAAATTACCTGAGATTTGCGAAATCCACGTGTGCTCCTAAAGTAAATAAGCCAGAGTCTATAATCTTAAAATATGTAATTTTGTGCGTATTTATATTCTAAAAAAATAACTTTAAGGTACAAAATTCAAAAACGCAAATTTTATTAATCCGCAATGTTATCATAAAAATTTACATACTTTATTAAGAAAAACACTGCTGGGTGCAATGGAACTGAAAATTGAAAACATATTTCATGGGCAATGAAAAATAATGGATAAGGGTCGATAGCTCTTAAATCACAATTTTAAAGTATACAATTAATACAATTGTAAAATAATAAATAAATATATCACGAACATAATGACTAGAATTCGTTTATATTTTTCAGTACACCCCTTTAACTAGAAGATTCACACTATTATTACTCCTGTTTGAGACCATTAGTTTGGGCTTGGGCAGCTTCAGCCAGCTCAGCTTCTCTTCTGCTAGTCTGCAAAGAAAATTAGAAACAATGAAAGTTCTAAAAGTAATACAGGAAAGGAAATCAAAATTTAAACAATCTCCCAACTTATGCATTTTAAGGAAATTGACTAGATTAAACTCATTTTCCCGCGCACGGACGATTCAATTAATTAAATTTTGTTATGCTTTTGAGTTTATACTTGTGAACAAAATTCAAGAGGATTGGGAAAATTTATTGAGTAACTGAAGTAAACAAATAGTACTGATGAAACTTTAATAAGTCTCGAATTAATGAAGCTGTAAACACCAATTTCTAGCAATCCTAACTCACTCAGAGTTAGCGGAGTTGTAGTTTGAAAATTATGCTCTTGTTAATATTCGTGTCATCAAGACATCGTTTTAACCAGAAATTCCAGTCATCGATTTTAAGAAACAAATGTTTACAAGTTCTCAATAAGATTTTCATTATATGTATTTAGATTCAAGTTCTCCAAATTAGGAATTCAAATCAGATATCGAATTTTAAAGCAGATTTCGAATGGATTTAATCCCTAAATCAGAATATGAACTAATGTTGAAATCTTAAATATGTACTGTCTGTTATAAACATTTTTAAGCTCATCATAATAAAAACACTACTATAAGGTCTATAATTGGCTTATCATATTACCGACAATAACATATAAAGATTTTATTATTAAATTCAAACAAAATGTTTCCCGACAATGCCGGTTCATGACCAACTAAGTATGTAGTAATTTATAAGAAATTGATGCAGAAGATGGTTATTTATAATAATTCCCGTGTATGGCTTCGAATAAAGATGTCCCCCAAGCTGTGATATGATGTAATAAAATCGGCTAAAGTAAATAACACACTTACAGTTAAAGTGATGCATCCTGTATAACGATGTTTGTAATAAAACTTTATTTCGAATGTACATGAGTTATAAAGTCGATATATTCGGATAGGTTCGTATTCCTTAAAGCAAGATGCAGTGACAATTTTCAAAACATTATAAAAACGGCAATATAAACAGCAATTAAAATAATGTTTATAATAAAATTTAACAAAGTCGCCTTATTTCTTAATTTGTTTTCATTTTCTGCTGTAAACTGTGTATGTGGGTTGCATTCCCGGATGATATTCCACGACCGTGATCGAACATTTCCTAGATTGTGTGTATACTTTGTCCTCGTTGTAATGCTGTAGAAATTTAATTTTTTTTTTAATATGTTCTTGTCATTTATCTTTGTTATCCTTTTATACATATATCGACGCATTGATTAGAGCAGGCGATAAACAGTTTAAAGTTATACGTCTACATATGTTTGTTACACGTATATTTTATTTTGCTAATAGACATAGATGTTATGCAGTTTGTTAGAAACATAAATGCGCATAAAATTCTTATTAAAAAACATTCTACAAGGACAAACATGTTTAAGAAAATTTTAGACTAACAAGTAGTAATTTAGTACCTATCAGTTCAAACCTTTTTTTCACTTGAGATATTTAAATTAAAGGTTGGCGTTGATATTTTTCATATCCCTGTAAAAATTACTCATATGTACATACATGCATGTACTTATGATACATATAAACCAAAGCAACACCTCCATTGGATATGTTAACTTTTGTGTAATAAGTACATAATTTTTTTTATTCAACATTTCACGTTCATTGTACATGAATCAGCTAGTGTTAGCTCTAACTTGTAGTGTTTCAAATCTTAATCTAGTAGTAAGACGTCGTCCTCATCTCAGCAACTGTGTTGCAAAGATCAATACGCATTTCTCGAAAAAAAAAAAATTGATTGAGTCTCTATGAGTAATTAATACGAAATTAAAAATTAATTGTTCGATAAGTGAGACTTATTTAAACAAATAACACTGATCAACATGTTTAAAGTTGGTTTATGCCACGCAACCGGTGATTTCGATAGGACTTTTCCATAGATTATGAATTCGGAAACTGAAATTTGCCATCACGCCACGTTTTTGAGAAATATGGGGTCAAAAATAAAACAAATCGTATTTTAAGCATTTTAGAAGCTTCAGAAAAAATAACTAAATACATAACTAAAATAAAGAACTCGTAATGCAACTCAAAGCTTAAATTTTTATCTCAATGTATGAAATACCACCATTCAATACCTCTTACTAAATATATTTAGGAACTAATTTCTTACGAGAGTGCACTATTTGTGATGTACATTCACTATGAATTGCATTAAATAATCGGTTAAGGAAAAAAAGTAAAATTCATAGAGTATTCTCAAAGACTTTAGATAATGATCCATTTTTTATTTGACCCACATTTCAATATCTTATAAGGAACGGTTATTTTGTAAGGAGTTTTTAAAAATTTGTAAAATACGATATTTTGTACTTCTCAAACCTTCTTTCTCGAAAACATGACGTCCCACTTTCGCTTGTGAAGTCGTAATTAGAAGATAAGATAAAGAGTAGAAATGAAGTATAACTTGTTCGGTGGAAAAACCAGTATAATGACCAGTGTAATTAAATAATCAATTTTTAATCTATCATTGTAACTCTTAGAAACCCAATGAAGGAATTTGTAAAATCGTCAGAGGTTTTTCAATTTTAATATCTAATCTATGTAAATACCCTGGACTATTAAGCCTCGGCTCTAAGGGGAAGACCAATCAACCACGAATCAACCACCACACCCCCAACTCGTTCCAATTTATGTTCCGCCATACCACTCTCTGGTTTTAGGCAACCTAATAAATTTCAAAGGGCACTTGTTTGGGTAAACACATATTTTTGTGACTTTAGAGAAGGACAATTTGCATACAAATATCAAATATGGTATTTGTACATCAGACATTAAAAGAAATTGGCCATTAAAAACGATTAAATACAAGTAATACAATGCTTAATAGAATAATAATATACATACATGTGGAAGTATTCCACATTTTTTCAGGTTTTTTCCGAAGTTGCGTACAGGGTGATATCTTGGTCGACTCATTTTGAACGAGAATATTTCAAAAATTTTGAAGAACGGTTTAAAAAGCGTCATAATGAATTTAAATTCCCTTTTCAGCGATAACCCCTCTTGATGGGGTAAGTAAATTACTTTTTCATCCGCAATTTTCATATAGGGGAGGCAGCCTAAAATTATTTATTATTTAATTTTTCAAAATCTTAAAACATATCTACCAAATTTCAGCGCTATAGTTCTATCTAATAGTCTCTGAATAAAATGACTATGCCATACGGACGGACGGATGGGTATAAAAAAACTACATACATAAGGATTTCTTGTTTTGCTCCGGAACCCTAAAAATGCGCTAAAATATGACAATATGCCATATTTATAAAATTTGTAGAGAAAAGATGGTTTATAATCTTAAATTACCATCAACTCCATCAAATTCGTTTTCGTAATAATTTCGTTTACATCTACATAGAAAATTATTAACATAAAAAGTATCTCAAGGTAACAGATACTTTATTTTCTTATAATTATCGGTGATCATATCAAAATCAACCACCTGTTGAAAAAGTTCCTCATACCGATTTTTATGAGATTTCGGTACAATATGCAGCTGAAAATTTATTACGTAAATCCGTTATTTTGAATTTTCAAAATGGGGTAACAAATTCCTTATCAGTGTAGGTGGCGCCAATATCCTCATTAACAATTTTTGGAATACATTATTTCAATAAAATTTAGACCGCCATTTTTGAATTGCCATCTTGAATTTGCTCATACAATATCTGTATGCATTGGAGCCTAGCAAGCGGCGCGGCGCTTCCACCGACTCAAATCTTCCAATCCACGTTTCTTGGAGACAACTTATTCGAACCGATTTGCATAAAATTTTGAGCGTAAAATTTAACTAATCTTTGGGTTATGCCAAAACAGTAATTTTTAACCCAAAATTCGAAATACACGAGGTTAAAAGTGTAGGATCTGAACGCGGCCTCACACAAGTTATTTTAAATGTTGGCAGACCTGCTAATCTAAAACGTCAACAGCAGGATATGGCCCGTCATCCTCCTTTCCGATTTGAACTCTGGAGCGGGTCACTTCACACTCGAGCTCTCTCTCCTTTTATTTTTTGTAGTTTAATTTATAATATAATTGTTATCATAGATAAAACCATCTTTTACTCACAAACTTAACAACTGGCGACGAGGATGGGATCATGGAGGAGCTCATGAGGAATTTCGGGACTATGCTAACTCAGCAGCAAAAACTCATCGAAGCAGTCGTCTCCACCCAGGAACGAATGCTAAAGGATGCAGCAAGTGGCAAACCAGCCATCTTGAATCATGTGCCGGTCTTCGCGCAGTTTGATAAATCAAAGCATTCATGGGACACGTTTAAGATCCAGCTCGATCAACATTTTAGAGCGTATAACGTTACCCAGCCGGAAGACAAAAAAGCGTTTTTTCTGTCATGGGTGGGCCACGAATTATGTGAGCTACTGCAGAAACTGTTCGATGGAAAAACATTAAACGAGCAAACGTACGACTCGATGACGTCTAAACTATCGGAGCATTTTAAAGAGAGCACCCACATATTGGCCTCGAGATATCAATTCTTTCAAAGTAAACTCCAGGAAGGTCAGAAATACTCAGATTGGATTGCAGAATTGCGGGGCATTGCGAGGAGCTGTAACTTCAAGTGTAACCAGCCAGGTTGCAATAGTTCTTTCGTCGACGATTTAATACGAGATGTGCTAATATTAAACACACCTCACGAGCAGGTGCGTGCAGCAGGGCTTCAAAAAGCCAACCCATCTTTACACGATGTGCAAACAATAGCCGCAACATTCGAAACAACGAAAGTAGCAGTACGCACCATAACGGGAGTTACCGATACTCCTCCAGTTCAAGTTCAGCAGCTTAAGAGTAAGCCCAGCTCTAAAAAAGTAGACGGAAGTGGTCCTCGTGGTAAAAGTGCAATACAAAATGGGTCGTGCCCTCAGTATTTGAAACGTGCTCCTCACAGAAATAAAAAGGCAACTTCGGAGTCAGAAGCAAAGTGCCAAGGTTGCGGGAAAATTCATGCTCGAAAAGATTGCTGGTATAAAAAAGCCAAATGCAGGAGTTGCGGTAAAATTGGGCATATTGCTCGGGTGTGTAGGTCGGAAAGCAGCGAAAAGGTGCAGTGGGTGGAATCCGTATTCACCATGGAGGACGGTAATACTCAAAGCACGATACGGCGTATCGGAAATAAGTACTTCTTATCCCTTAAAGTAAACAGTAACTTCTTGGATTTCCAAATAGATACAGGGGCTACCTGTTCTATGATAGGACTATCGGGCTACAATGCAATCGGAAGACCAACGTGCAAATCAACTTCGAGGGACCTAAGAGGCTATGGAAATCATCAGGTTCCTGTTAAAGGAGTCCTTACAGTTCGTGTGGATTGGAAGGCGCAACAGCTAAATCTGCCATTGCTGGTCACGAATTCTAAGTCGGGAGGTAACATTCTAGGGATGGACTGGTTCGATAAGCTGGGTTATCAGATTCATCATAATGTTAACCAGGTAGGTGATTGTTCCCTGCAGAGAAGTGATCACAATATTAAAAAACTTGTTGATAAAATATTGAGTGCGCATAAAAATGTTTTTGAGGGTAAATTAGGATGTTGCAATAGTTTGCAAGCAAAGCTATATTTAAAGCCAAACGCGCAACCAAAATTTTTTAAGCCGCGCCCAATTCCATTCGCGCAAATGGACTCGGTTAAAAGGGAAATTGAAAGACTAGTCAGTGAGAACATTTTAAAGCCAGTAAATTTTAGTCAATGGGCCGCGCCCATAGTTGTTGTTAATAAGCCCAACGGAAAAGTGCGAATATGCGGCGATTTCAAAGTTACAGTAAATAGTCAAATAGAGACTGATCGTTACCCTCTTCCGCGTATAGAGGAGCTAACCAATAAGCTGAAAGGTGGACAATATTTCTCTAAATTAGATTTGACTGACGCGTATTTCCAAATCGAACTAGATGACGAATCAAAGAAGTTGTTGGTAATCAATACACCGTTCGGTCTATTCGAGTATCAAAGAATGCCTTTTGGAGTTTCTTCCGCACCTGGTATATTTCAGCGCTTAATGGAGCAAGTTACGTCGGGAATTGAAAATACGGCTGTTTACCTTGATGATATAATTATTGCAAGCTCAACTAAAGAGGAGCACTTACAGAATGTAGAGGAGGTTTTGAAGCAGTTGAACCAAAGTGGGTTACGATGTAATCTAAAAAAGAGCAAATTTTTTGAGAACCAAGTAGAATATCTGGGCCATATAATTTCTTCGAACGGAATTAAGCCAACTGCCTCAAAGGTCAAAGCTATCGAACAAATGCCGCATCCAAAAAATCTAAAGGAAACTCAGGCATTTCTTGGAAAAGTTAATTATTACAGTAAGTTCCTTCAAAACTTTTCAGTTCTATGTAAGCCGCTAAATGATTTACGGAAAAAAGGAGTCAAATTTTCATGGAACAAAGACTGTGAAAAGAGTTTCCAATCTTTAAAACAAGAAATTGTCAAAGCAACTTACTTAGTCCATTTTCGAGAGGATTATCCGCTACTATTGGCAACTGATGCATCACCATATGGGATTAGTGCCGTGCTACTGCATAGATATCCGGATAATACTGAACGTCCAATCGCCCATGCATCGAAAACCCTTACAAAAGCACAAATTAACTATAGCCAGCTTGAGAAGGAAGCTCTTGCTATTATCTTTGCAGTGAGAAAATTTCACCAGTTTGTATATGGGAGGAGTTTTGAGCTGATCACTGACCATAAGCCCTTAGTTTCGATTTTTCATCCTCATCGTCAGTTACCAGTCCAGACAGCACAAAGGCTGCAAAGGTGGGCTATTGTACTCATGGCATACAACTATACTATCAAATATAAACCTACGGCTAAACATGGAAATGCCGACGGTCTATCTAGACTGCCACATGGTCCAGATGCGGAATTTGATGAACGCGAAAAGGATGGATCTGAGGTTGTGTGCTTACTCGATGAGGACCTTGGAAATCTACCCATTCTTTATACTGAAATATCGAAGGCTACGCGGGAAGACAAGGTACTAAAATCTATTTTAACATTTGTGCAAGCAGGTTGGCCTGATGAGGGAGCAAAGCTGACGGGAGAATTAAGTAAATATTTTAGGCGGAGATTAGCAATTTCCACACATAAAGGAGTGCTCATGTTGCAATCGGAGTATAACAGAGTTATAATTCCAACGAGATTTAGGCAGCGGATCCTGAAAATGTTGCACGAAGGTCATTGGGGTGTCGTAAGGATGAAGCAGCTTGCGAGACGTTATTGTTGGTGGCCTGGAGTGGATAAGGACATAGAGCAACTAGTGGCAAGTTGCAAGTTATGTCAGGAAAACAGTTCGCATCCAAAGAGAACCTTCAAAAGTTGGCCTGAACCCGACGGACCGTGGGAAAGGATTCACATCGATTTTGCAGGGCCTTTCATGGGATCAACCTATTTAGTTTGCGTCGATGCCTTCTCAAGATTCCCTTTCATTGTCAAAATGAGTTCTACTACTACAGAAGCTACCATACAGGCTTTACAAAGCATATTTGTGATAGAAGGCCTTCCAGTAGCGGTGGTCAGCGATAATGGGCCACAATTTACCAGCGTCGAATTCCACAAGTTCTGTGAATCTAATGGAATTACACATCTCACCACAGCACCTTTTCATCCAGCATCCAACGGGGAAGCAGAGAGGTTTGTACGTTCATTTAAAACTTCGCTAAGGAAAATATGCAGCGGAAATGTGGATAAAGACGACGCTTTGCGACAGTATCTGTTCACATACAGATCATCTCCTACGCCAATTAGTGGAAAATCACCAGCTGAGTTATTGCATGGTCGTCAGCCTAGAAACCGTCTTTCCTTAATAGTACCCCGGAAAGATAGAAACAGAGCGAACCGTAATACAGGCAGCAGTCCGAAGTTCCTTATAAATGATCCTGTTTATGTAAGGAATTTCTCAAGAGGTCCAAGGTGGATCCTAGGTAAAATCATTCAAACCTTAGGGTCGAAAATGTTTGTGATTAAAACCGAGCATCAGATGTTGAAGAGGCATCAAAATCAAATTCGTAACGCCTCTTCTCATTTTTTAGAAACCGAGTCTAGTCCCTATGTGTTGCCCAGCGAGGATAATACCCAGCACACACATCAATCGGGGAAGTCAACAGGTACCCCAGGAAGTTCATTGAGTCCTGAACTCAGCACGCAGGAACCGACATCAAGCTTGGAGGGCAACCAACCAGATGTAGATGGCGAGTACAATCAAGAGACACTACGTCGATCAGAACGACGCCGAAGACCTGTCGACCGTTACAACCCATCAGCGTACCTATAACAAAATAGGGTTGAAGGAGATGTAGGATCTGAACGCGGCCTCACACAAGTTATTTTAAATGTTGGCAGACCTGCTAATCTAAAACGTCAACAGCAGGATATGGCCCGTCATCCTCCTTTCCGATTTGAACTCTGGAGCGGGTCACTTCACACTCGAGCTCTCTCTCCTTTTATTTTTTGTAGTTTAATTTATAATATAATTGTTATCATAGATAAAACCATCTTTTACTCACAAACTTAACAAAAAGTCATAATGATAAGTCTAGAAGCAGAAATTTCTTACGTGTACCCGAGTGCGAGACGCGTGTGCCATCCAAACGACAGTGGATCATGAATACTTAGAAACGCTAGTCTCTATTTGAACTTCTAACAGTTTCTACATATAATCATCATCCCACCATTTAAAAAAATAATATCGCTGCAAGAGTTCTGAATTCTAACAAACTGATACATTTTACGTTCAGCCTGAATAATTTCATATTATTTAAATTTAATATAATTAGAAACGAGATATGACGTCATTAATTGCCGTTTTATTAAGAAGCTGCTTTTTAAGTATACGACTTTGGTAAGCCAATAAAAATAAGCCAGCACATTTCCTCGGAGCAATAATAAAACAATTATTCTATACATAAAAATAACAAAAAGCAGCACTACTCGGTAAAAATAAAAATGTTCAATACAAATGTTTTAATTACCTGGTACCACACAACGAGCCTGCCGGCCAACATAAAGGTAAACACAAGCGCTGGACCAGACCTCTCGAAAGGATCACTAACCATATAA
Source organism: Machimus atricapillus (assembly GCA_933228815.1). NCBI lineage: Eukaryota > Metazoa > Arthropoda > Insecta > Diptera > Asilidae > Machimus > Machimus atricapillus. Next base: position 34,362,913 of record OW121784.1, read on the forward strand.
TGCTGATAAACTCCCAAGAACATAAGTAGCAGAAGTGTTATATTGGCAGTGTTTTTTATCTTATCTAAAAATAGAAAGCATTTAAAAGATATTATGCAAGTGCCGGTACGGCTACAGTTGAGATAATTTTAAAAAAAACGTACGAGATGGAATAGCTGCCATTGCTATGCCGCAAGTTATTTCTAAAATACCAACACATCGCCGGTACCACTTTGATGGTATCTTGAAGTCCAGAAGGGATGACAATGGGAATACTTTCGCATACTTCACGTACTCATTCCGCTGAAAGGAAGAAGACACATGACAGTGATGTAATTTCGTAGTCAAATAATTTTTGCTAGAAATAAACTTTTAAAATTCGATGAATGATGCCACCGCTCAGATATACCTCTGGTGAACTGTACGTACACAATCCTCTTGCCCAACACTTCAGTTCGACGCTAAATATATCGGATGGTCGTGCGATTGAGTGGAGTAGAGCATGTGTTCAATTTATTTATTATTCCAAGAGCTTCTAATGAACTTGAAGAAAATGCATGAATTAGGGAATTTAAATACCATGCATAAAAATGCAAGGGCCTCTTGTAAGAAATTCATGAATGGAACTCTTCGAACTCTGCTTCCCTTCATTCTTATAATGGTATAAAATCGAACGAAAAAATTATTCACTTTGGAATAAAAATCCTTAATGATGATTAAATACTTATAATAGAATTCATTTAGCTGATTTCGACCTGACAAATTTTTGCTGCATGCGCAAACTATTTAAAATTTGAAATCGCACAAGGCTATCTATTTTGGTTACTTTGAAAAAAAAAACTTTTATTTATTATGAGAAGTTCAATCGCACGCAGCTCGATTCGCGAATTTAAAAAATCAATTAATAAAATATTAGCTCGCATACTAAAAAAGTAAACAAAAGTTCCGTCTCAATTTTTTGATGGAAAAACTCAACTCGACCTTAATTTGAAAATCGATTTACTATACAAAAATCGAGTACCTACGAGCTTTTGGTTAGTTTTTTTAGAATATAAACCATTTATAACTTTTATTTTTAAATCTGTTTTGTGATTACTGAAAATAAATTAGTTGGTTTTGATTATTTCATTTAAATAACGTGATATTACATATAGCAAACTACTATCAAACTCCGCTGGCAAATATTCGCCAGTGCAAAAGATTTTCTAGGACTCAGAACAACGCAAGTACATTTCAGCTAAACACCTGATTTAATTAAGAATTTTGCAAGCTCAACCATATCATCCCCGCTGGGTGGGGACAGTATCTCAGTCAGTGAGGGATCACCAGGAAGCGATAAAATCCTGCTGGAATTGTGGACAAGAGTATAGCATCCTGCAAACTACATATGTATATAAATACTGCCGAAGTTACGCTTAAATGTTAGAAACAGTCAGGATGAGGATTAGTAATATTAACAAAGAGAAATTCGCGTTTGATCCCAATCACATGAACAATTTCGAAAACAGGTTTGTCAAAGATAATTTCAGCTATAGGGACAAAGGGAGAGAAAGAATTGTCTTTTCTAGCCAGGATAATTTGAATCTGCGGATACCACATGTCTTGATAGAGGTCAATGTAAAGGGTCAAACAAATTATAAAAACTCTCCTTATACAAAGTTCCTATGTATATGTATACTATAGAATGAAAGGTAGCACTATAGGACAGGTCTGGGATAATCTCTCCTGGAACTACAACTCTTCCACCGGAAACCTCGGTCCTAGACTTCTTCATAACAAAAGAACCATATAGAGGTGCTCTTTTTGAAAACACATTGTGTCGCGCGATAGAACCATTCTCAGATACTTCGCGGTGAGATTCAAATTTAATATTGAATTCCACCGCGAAGTGTCCGAGAATGGTTCTACCGTGCGGCACTACGTGTTTCCAAAAAGAGAGTTTCTAGCGACCTGAAAAGAATATTTCATATAACTTTATATAGAAACAATAGAGAATACAAGGCCCTCTCCACGCAAATAAACAATCTTAGGAGAATTATACAGGACAGCATTTACCTACTTTATTTACAATAAACAATATCACGACCGCCTAAAAACAATTACGCTGGGTCCTAAGGCATTCAAGGAAATTTTTAACATTATTGGTCAAAGAAAGTCTCTAATACAGGTAGGATATTATACTCCTAACCCTAACAATACTGATTAATCACTGCATTAACAACTATTATTTTTCGAAGTACTGGAAAGTTGCGAATGTTATGTGATTTTAAGCCCGTTCAACTCCTTTCGAATGTTGGTAAGAATTTGGAACGCATTGTTGCTGATGGCTTTGATGACTGATTCCGGATTATTAAGTGTGAATTTAAAAGGGACCACTCCACCAAATTACATAGCGACATCACCAATAACTCAAAGCAGGGAAAAATCAGCGATTTTTAACATTTCATTTGTTTTGCGTCTTTTGCATTCTTGTGCGAAATGTTGTAGAGAGCGGACGTGTCTTGAAGTTAAAGTGTTTTAATTATAGATAAACACAAAATCATTTTTCTATCCATATTGTTCACTTTTTCACTGTTGGCTTCGCACTACTCAAAAATATTAGATGAGTCTGATTGCTCAGTCCGAACGTGTGTTGCAGTAACATCGAACTGAATTTTACGACTCAGTCTGCGGACTATAGTCAAAGAATATGGAACCTTGTAACGAAGGTTCCATAGTCTTTGCTATAGTCGTACCGTGTATGGGCCGCTTAAGGAATACACATTGACAATTTAATTAAGGCCAAAACGGACTGTGCCAATACACTTGAAAAAGCAAACAAAGGCATCCTTAATTATATTATTAAACTAAACTGCTTACATATTTATAAGCAGTTAATTAGAACTGTCAAATTGAAATTTTTTAAAAAAAATACTTTAAGGTGATGCATTGGTAAATACTATAAGACTAGGACAAAAAAATATTCCAATAAATTTATCTATGGCTGGAATAACTCCACTGATTAGCTAAATATTGTCTCTGAACCTGAAAATTCTTGAGATTGCTTTATATGGATAACTAGCTGACCCGTGCCCACTTCGCAGGGCGTCAAACATTTTTACTTGTGATGAAATTATCTTGTGTGGTTCTTAGTACTGAGTATTTAGTATTTATTTTATGTTTATTTTATTGCTTAACTTTTCTTTCCGTAAGAACCTTCTACAAAGTATTAGAAAACTTAAAAAAAAAAGATGAATGAAATCGGTAAAGTCGTTCTCAAGTTATGTTACCCGGTGTACAAAATGAAAAAAAGTGATTTTGGCCGAGCAGGAGTTGAACCCTGGACCAATTTTCCGCGCAATTTTCTTAATTTTTTCTTTCTCCTGACAATAAAAAACACAACAAAAAAAGAATTAGCGAAATGGGTCCAGCCGTTCACGCGTGGCAAAGTCGGAATATACACCACGGAAACCCCCTCAACTCCTCCTTCATCTTCTCCCACGGACACCCCCACAACTCCTCCTTCATCTACTCCCACGGACACCCCCACAACTCCTCCTTCATCTACTCCCACGGACACCCCCTCAACTCCTCCTTCATTTACTCCTATGGACACCCCCTCAACTCCTCCTTCATCTTCTCCCACGGACACCCCAACTCCTCCTTCATCTACTCCCACGGACACCCCCACAACTCCTCCTTCATCTACTCCCACGGACACCCCCTCAACTCCTCCTTCATCTTCTCCCACGGACACCTCCTCAACTCCTCCTTCATTTACTCCCATGGACACCCCCTCAACTCCTCCTTCATCTCCTCCCACGGACACCCCAACAACTCCTCCTTCATCTACTCCCACGGACACCCCAACAACTCCTCCTTCATCTACTCCCACGGACACCCCCACAACTCCTCCTTCATCTTCTCCCACGGACACCCCCACAACTCCTCCTTCATCTTCTCCCATGGACACCCCCTCAACTCCTCCTTCATCTACTCCCACGGACACCCCCTCAACTCCTCCTTCATCTACTCCCACGGACACCCCCTCAACTCCTCCTTCATCTACTCCCACGGACACCCCCTCAATTCCTCCTTCATCTTCTCCCACGGACACCTCCTCAATTCCTCCTTCATCTTCTCCCACGGACACCCCCTCAACTCCTCCTTCATCTTCTCCCACGGACACCCCAACAACTCCTCCTTCATCTACTCCCACGGACACCCCCACAACTCCTCCTTCATCTACTCCCACGGACACCCCCTCAACTCCTCCTTCATTTACTCCCATGGACACCCCCTCAACTCCTCCTTCATCTTCTCCCACGGACACCCCAACAACTCCTCCTTCATCTACTCCCACGGACACCCCCACAACTCCTCCTTTATCTACTCCCACGGACACCCCCTCAACTCCTCCTTCATCTACTCCCACGGACACCCCCTCAACTCCTCCTTCATCTACTCCCACGGACACCCCCACAACTCCTCCTTCATCTTCTCCTACGGACACCCCCTCAACTCCTCCTTCATCTACTCCCACGGACACCCCCTCAACTCCTCCTTCATCTACTCCCACGGACACCCCCACAACTCCTTCTTCATCTACTCCCACGGTCACCCCCTCAACTCCTTCTTCATCTACTCCCACGGACACCCCCTCAACTCCTCCTTCATCTACTCCCACGAACACCCCCTCAACTCTCCTTCATCTTCTCCCACGGACACCCCCTCAATTCCCCCTTCATCTTCTCCCACGGACACCCCCTCAACTCCTCCTTCATCTACTCCCACGGACACCCCCACAACTCCTCCTTCATCTACTCCCACGGACACCCCCACAAATAATCATTCAAAGTGTTACTTTGACTACATTTTGTTGCATTCAAAGTGTTATAATCTAATCGAAGTATGTTTTGTGCTGTTTTTCGATTTCTTACTTTTTTATATTATATAATAGATTTTTCCTGAATTTTCTTTGCTATAAACCTCACGGAGCCCGAGACCTTTCCAACGAATGCAAAACCATCGAAATCGGTTCGTGCGTTCTGGAGTTATAGCGTCAGGAAGGAAAACCCGACTTATTTTTATATAATAGATTATTTGATTGACAATAGAATACACGAAAACGCCCTGGTAACTCTGAACGAGTATACTGTGATTCACCCTTTGTCCTAATAAATTGTAGGATTGACGAACTCCTTCAAAATATGAAAAGAATATAATTTTTAAGTTCTATAAGCGTAGATTTCTATCGAGTCAGAATAGAACTTGAGCGCCGGACCAGTAACAAACATACGGCGGCGGGGGAAAGAGTTGGCTCCGAACCGAAGAATGGAAAAATTACCGAATTCTCGCCAGAAATTCATTAATATTTTTGGTGTATATGGAGAAAAACCGCTTGGGGTTTTACTTTGTTAAAACTTTAAGGTCTTTAGCGCCCAAATAACCCGAGTAATTCTATTTATCCTGGAGATGAGATTTTATTCATTCTCCATGATAGATGTTTACAGAGAGATGGGCGAATCCGAGATGCTTTAGAGTTTAGACTTTAGACGATTATTTCGATTGTTCAAACATCTCGATGGTGCTCGATGATTTGCTCAGTCCGAGATGTTTTAGTTGATTGTTTTAGTTTGTACAAACAGCTCAATGATTCTTTAAGATTTTCTCTCGCAGTTGACTTCGATTTGACCATGAATTTGCAGTCGCGAATCAATTGATTATTGAAGTTCTGAAACTGGAGTGCTAATTGATAATATCAATGTACAACTCCGGTTGACTTCAACCGAAAGTCTCACTTAGGTCGAGCCATTTTGATTCTTTATGTTTAAATTATCCTTATATACGAAAAAAAAACCGTTTCATGTAACTCAGTGTGTAATAATTATAATTGGGTAACAATATACATACATATATGGCATATTAATTTGCATGTGTAACAGGAACAATACAACCGTCTTTCGGTTTTTAGTTGTAAGGAATTTTTATAAAAAATTGTATCTACCATTAAAACTACATAATAACAAGTCAAATTGCATAATGTAATAAAAAAGAATGAAAAAAAGAATCTTCTTGATAACAAGTGTGATCAAACAAAATAAACAGTCTCCTCTGCACTGGACCAGCTAGTCAGTTAAATTACCTACATAAATAAATATAATACAATATAATAAAAAATAATGAAAAACAAACAAAACCTTTTAGAGGCCTTTAAGGTAAATCATGCTAATTAAAATGCCCAAAATTCATCCACAATTATGTTTAAACACAACTAAATAGCAAATATGTAATTAAATTTACACGATCCGGTTTCTGTTATATCACGCCCAATTTTTAGTTTTTTCATAAAAATGTCCACGCCACCAATCAACTGGGAATCTCGATCCAAAAGAGATACTTATTTGTTATTAAAAAATTAACTTAAAATATCTTTTTATTAAGTAAAATAATAATTTGTTGAAAATATGAGAAGTAAAACATAATATCAACATAAAAGCGATAAAAAGCGAAAGGAATGGCTGTGTTCAACCAACAATATCTCGGTCAATTTTAAACCAAAACACTTTTACAACCTACCATTTTAAAGGAAATTTTGTCTACTTTTTTTTATATGAAGCAATTCCTATACCTATCTCTGCTCAGAAAAAAGTTATTTGCATAAAAGTAAAAAAAAGAAAAAATTGAATTTTTTGCATTTTTTTGTTAAAGTCTTTTTAATATATTTTGAACTAAAATTTTTTTTTTAATTTTTTAAATAAGCTATTTCGATATAAAATCTTATTCTCTATAATATTTGCCATATAGAAAAATCCAAAATTTTGCTTCGTTTTCGAGCTATACTCAAAAAACCGTAAGGGTTGCATTTCCACCCCTATCTCTAATTTGCACCCTCTAATTTAATAGCACTCCGCGGCTTTTTCATCCTTAATAACCAATTGAACGATTCGTGCAATAAGAACCCTTGAACGTCTTAGTTCCTTTTGACCCTTCTTTTTAGGACATAATCAATAGCCTAAAAAGCGTTTAGTGGCCACTATTTATATTTCCAGGTGTTTTGTTTCAATAACATTATTTATGAAGGCAATATTCATATTTACAGCAAATTTGGCATTTTTTTCATTATTATTAACAAATAAAATAATAAACAATCAAAAACTGAAGTAGCAACTTTTGATCAGTATTTACACAAATGACGCACATACATATAGGATAGTTTATGAAAAATATATTCCACAAAATAAATACAAACATTATTTATTAAACCCTGATTTGACAAAAAATATAAAATCAAATTTTTTTATTAAATTCTAATTTAACAAAATACGTAAAAAATATTATTTATTAAATTCTCACGTAACCTAACTTTACTGATTAAGGGCATGCTAATACTAATAGTTATTTTTATTGTTCCAATCCAACGGTGCTATTTTACATATTAGGCTAATATGTAAAATAGCTCCGTTGGTTTGCTACAATAACAATAACTATTAGTAAGAAACTAGGATCTTAGATTAGAGGTGGAATTAATAAAAAAAAAAAAAAAAACGTTCAATGACCAAAAGTGTATATCCTTTGAATAGACATTCCTCAAATGTTATGCCCTTATACCAGAGCAATCTGTCTGGGTAGCACATCTATAGTATTTTAAAATATATCATCTGTATTATAAATACATACTAATGAATTATAACTTTAGAAATAACCAGATATTACTGAATAAAAGTAATACATAAATTAATCATTATAAGAAAAACGCAGGTCAATCGTAGCGCAGCCGTGCAAAGTGAGGGCAACGACTAGTATGCAATAACTGATTTGATTTCATATTCTTCACTCCTTTTTTTGCGGGAGGAAGTAGGACGAATAATAGAAATGCATCGATCGATGATACAAAATTTTGCCATGTTTTAGATGCAGTTCAAGAATATTGCGACACTCCCGAAGAATACAAATGGGAGTTCTGGTGCCAAAAAACTGATTCAATTGGCCCCTTGGTCACTTGCACCCCGACGAGGAATTTCTTCCGTGGCGAGGGCGGCGATAAATTTCGCTTGCATCTGACTCACAATCAGGAAGAGTTTTGGCAATTGTCATGGCAAAACAAAAACAAACGTCAGGACTCGTTTCGTCCGGGTCGAAGGTTCCGGACCCAGCTCACCCCGTCGGAATTTGGCCCGCGCGCTAATCGGCGGCGGGACCCGGCGCATTGTTTGAACGATAAGCATTCCGCTGCGACGCCGCGCCGCCCCAGGGCTATATTTATTTTTAAATCCTCGCGCTGCCAGCCGCCGCCGAGCGAGCGAGGATTGGCAAACGCAACGCCAACTTATTAATCGATGGCTGAAAATTACAAGAGTGCACTTCTGGCCCAACGGTGTGCATGCCGTTGGAAATTAATGTCCTGACCGGCCGCGGCCGTAGCGGTTCGAAAATAGACCAGAGCGAGTCGATGAAAGTGGGTGGCGAAATTTGCTTACCAGATCCTTGTACAGGTCCTTGCTCAGGTGAGGCGTCAGCTTGAGGGCGCCGACGAAAATGAAGAAGAGCCCCAGCAAAATGGAAAGGCTCTTGAGAACTATCGACGTCGAGGCCATTGGGCGGTTACCCTAGTTAAGCACTTTTCTCTGCACAAAATCCAGCAAATTCTGCATCAACAAAAATACTGTGGCCTAAACACTTTCAAAAGGAGTGGCGGGCAGAAACTCGAGGTGCACTATTACTTTATTTTTTATTTTTATTTATTTTTTATGAAAACTAACTATTCCACTGGTCGAGACGCGAATTTTTCGTTATATAAACATATTATTCGTAGATAATTCCGATTTTCAGTAAAAAGTGTTCGTGTAATACACTTTCTGAAAATTTTATCGAAAAAACCAGAGCTTGAAACCGAACGTTGCCGTCCGCACGCATGAAAAAATCGATTCAGTCGCTGCTTGTCGACTGTGGAACGTCGGACGGATTAAAATTTTACAATAAAAAATTTGTGGAACCCTGAAGTGTGGATCAAAACCACTTCCGTTTTTCGCACAGTTTATATACAAACGAATAAAAAATTTTAAAATTATTTTCCCAATTGTTAAAATACATGAATTGTTCTAGAAAAACAACAAAAATAATTAAAAAATATTTTACACTTTGTGTATTCTCAGTTCTATCGTAGATTCGTTCAAAATGCAATGTATCAATTCCAACTGTTCGAACCACTTTTCACTATGGCACTACTGTTCCTAAACTGCCCTACAAACTCTCCAAAATGCAGTTGTTCCGTTTCCGTGCCGTGTCTCCAAGCTGCGCTTCCAAATCATTCGTTCTCCAGCGTTCAGTGAGTGAGGTTGTGTGCTTAGGTGTCCAGGGAATTCATTCAAAAAAATTAGAAATAAAATAATTTTTGGTGTAAGAGCAGAAGTATCCAATTAAAAGCAATCAATATGTAAGTACTTGAATTTAATGTTCAATTTCGCAAAATTGATAAAATTCTCGTAATATCATTGTGAAACAAGGTCAGAAAAAATTTTGTGATTCCAAGATGGCTGCCATTAATTATCGATTTTTCATTGTTCTTTTTTTTTCTTTTTTTCTTGAACTGGTTACGTAAAATTTTCTTGATATTTTATTGTGTGATAATTAATTAAATTATGGAGAAAAAGTTTTTCGCGAATAAGAAATTTTCTAGCCAAGTGGAAATAAAATTTCAACAGATCGATACAGCTGACGTAATGGTGGACGGACATCTTTAACATGAAAATTTTTTTCTTTAGGTACAGCCGTAATGGAGAACGTCCAGGTGGAAATCGCGGGGGCTATCGCGATGGAGGAAATCGCGGAGGCTCTGGTCGTGGCAGTGGCGGCAGCGGGTATCGAGGCGGCCCGCCCGACCGTCGTGATGCCGGAGGAATGAAGGGCAAGCAGCAGCCTGGCGAACGACTTCGTCGCATTCGCTGGGAAAGTGTCGAGCTGACGCCATTCCGTAAAAATTTCTACGAGCCATGCTCGGCCGTCATGAACCGACCGCAAGATGAAGTGCAACATTATTTATCTCGTAATGAAATTACTCTGAAAGGCAAGGGGATTCCGCCTCCAAGCTTAGAATTTGATGAAGGTGGCTTTCCTGAATACGTCCTGGAAGAGATAAAGAAGCAGGGCTTCAAGGCGCCGACTGCTATCCAGGCCCAAGGTTGGCCAATCGCACTTAGTGGTCGAGACATGGTGGGTATAGCTCAAACGGGATCGGGGAAAACCCTCGCGTATGTACTCCCGGCTGTGGTTCACATAAATCACCAGCCAAGACTACAGCGTGGGGATGGTCCGATCGCTTTGATACTCGCACCCACTCGTGAGCTAGCCCAACAAATTCAGCAAGTGGCTAACGATTTCGGTTCTAGGACTCGCGTAAGTAATACTTGCATTTTTGGAGGCGCTCCAAAGCATTCCCAAGCTAGAGATTTGGAGCGGGGAGTCGAAATCGTTATTGCTACTCCTGGAAGATTGATCGATTTCCTTGAGAAAGGAACCACTAATTTAAAGAGATGTACCTATTTGGTACTTGATGAAGCTGATCGGATGTTGGATATGGGATTCGAGCCACAAATCCGTAAGATTATCGAGCAAATTAGGCCTGACCGTCAAGTCCTTATGTGGTCCGCAACTTGGCCCAAAGAGGTGCGAAATCTAGCTGAAGAATTCCTAGATAATTACATTCAGATTAATATTGGATCTCTTACGCTCTCTGCTAATCATAACATTCTACAAATTGTTGACGTGTGCGAGGAACATGAGAAAGAGTCTAAATTGATTAAGCTACTGACTGAAATCTCATCCGAAAATGAAACTAAAACTATCATTTTTGTTGAGACTAAGAGGCGTGTCGATGATATCACACGCGCAATCTCCAGACAAGGCTGGAGAGCTTGTGCCATCCATGGTGACAAGTCACAACCAGAACGCGATTACGTACTCAATGCATTCCGTACTGGCAGGCAAACGATTTTAGTTGCAACCGATGTTGCAGCTAGAGGATTAGGTAAGGCTTTTAAAGTTTTCAAGAATTATTTAGATTTCCTGGTGATCTACTTAAAAATCTTAATCAAAATTAAGTCAGTCAGATGAGTGGCCGTGAAATCTGTTAGCCGTGGATTATTATTAATTTTTTTTAATTTAAATTAAGCCTAATTTAGAGAAAAATGTACTATCGCATCGCAAGGCAAAACCAACTTTAACGATTCGGTTTTTTTGATATTATTTACTTAAAAATTTTTTAGCACTTGTGTCGAATTGGTTTTGCGTTAAATGCTGAAGTGCGGATTTGATACTTTATCTTTCAAATATGTGTGCTGCGCTGTCGCTTTGAACAGGTAAAGTATGCTAGTGGATACCTTTTAGTTCCTACAGCTGATTTTTAAAGTAATGTAACAATTATCATTTTCATTAGTTTGATAAGTAATCAATAAGCAGGGGCGGCCACGTTTTCTTTGAAAAGTGTTTTGCTTTTTCTGATTTATGGCTTTTCGTTACGAGAATTCCGGCAAGCTTTATAAGTAACGCCTCTATTTACTCTTAGAACGTAACAGTTTTCAGGGCATGACAAATATGTTTGCTCAATTTCAGCGGAGTGATGTCCTTTGCAAGATGATTAGTACTTCAGTAATTCTCTACACTTTAATGAATAAGTCTTCAATCCGTTGAAGCAATTCCGTCTGAATATCGTGTAGATTTGCAATTTTTTCTGTAACAGTATTTGATTACCATAGCTAAAGTACTTTATTACAATAAATCATTTGGATTTCTTTCTACTTTTATTTAGTCTTTTAACTTCTGATCAAAACGAATTTAATTTTAATTTTGTTCATTTTAGAGTTAACAGAGTAACATAACGTACATAGATATGGCCTGAAAAGCACAATTTTTACATATTGTTTGATCTTGCAGTGTTTTGAGCATGATAAAACAAACATATATTTTAGTTCGGATTTAATTGCAAACATAAATCTGCAGATTTTACTTGAAACTGCAGAGAAAACGCAACACTAAACATATGTAATTGATATGCACTTACTAAACCCCCTGATAGCTTGTCTTTAGTGTTGTTTGGAATTTTTTTTCTTCTTGTATCTTAATTGTTTTGCATGTATTGTCTATATTAAAGCTAACTTCTTCTCGTTCTACTAACTCAGAGGAAAAAATTAAACAATTTAAGTCAGAGGGAGAGTATTAGGTAATGTGACCGCCCTGCCTTGTTTTTAGATAATTTAAAGTAATCAGTTATATGGTATCCAGGTCAGGCGAAAGAAAAGTATTACGCACACAGCCAGATAATGCGATATATTACATTTAACAAAGTTTTTCCAGCTTTTGTCCAGTATTCACGCCCTTTAAGAGAATGTATTCTTGCATGAAAGTGTTCTAATTCACAGGTTTACATTACACATGTGTGTGGATGTCTTAAAATTCTGGAGGTCATCAAAGGTAAATTTATAAATTTGGTGAATACTGGAGTCGTAAAGAATTAGATTTAATATTAAAAGGCTTTAAAAATAACGGATTTGGAACACTGAGCGGGATTGAATTTGTCAATTTTATAATGTATATCAACAAGGCATTATGATGATAAGTGTATGTATAATTATCTGTTGAAAAGTAGGCAGATTCTTGGTAAACTTTCGCCATTTACTCTTTGCCGTTAACCGGGAGCAAAGGTAAGTTGGCAGAATCGAGAGAAGAGAGTTAATAACACTATTGGATAAGTTGCATTTTCTTGTGTAAAAGACTAAAAAACGAAAATAGCGTAAAACACAATTGTTGAATAGTTCGTAAGGCAATTTTTACTACTAATTAGCAGTGCATCTTGTTGCTGCTCGACGACGGACACTTTCAACACACCTTTAAATTTGTGTGCAAGCACATCATGGATTTCCATTTCCTGCCAAGGAGAATTTCAATGATTTTCCAGTATCAAAAAAAGTTGTGATGGGCACGCCTTTTCTGAAAATGTTGTGTCCTTTTTATTTTCAGTTCTTTTAAAACAAAACACATCGACCGTAAACTGAAATACACAAAGTGCAACAATCTCTAATTTGGATATTTCCCAACTCCACACACGGTGTCCGGTATGCTCATAAGACATCTTCCCACTGGCATTTATAAGTTCCTGAAGAGGCAAAGTGCGTGCTTACTGTTTTATGAATAATTTCAATATCTTTAGTTCAATTTGATTAAACACGTAATAAAAAAAAATAGCGCATCGTGTCTTGTGAGCTCACACAACCTGGAGGACATGCCGTTTGCCTGCACTGCACTGCATCCACCTCTCTCGTCTAGTGGAATCCGAAATACATGCATTAAATCAAGTGCCTTATAAAAAAAAAAGTGATTAATTTCAATTAAATTCTTCGCAAAAGGCGGAATTTTCTCAGACTCCCGGCCAAATATATTTGACTGACATTAGATTGTGTTAACAAAAATAATCAAAGTGAAATCGCCACTTATTCAACAAAAATGGACTTCGATTTTTTCTTTAATTCATTTGCTATATAAAAATAATTAAATTGTCAATGGATTCAAACTGAGGACGATTTGTTCCTGTAAAATTAGATCTTTGCTAACTTGGATGCACGTAGAATTTTAAGAATTTCTTACAGGGTCGTCCCCAGTCAGGTAAGTTGTGATTTGAAAGCGTAAAGCAAGTCGAGGTCCAAGTTCAAAAAGAAATGTGAGAAAAATCGAAATGAAATTTTTGTTGCCAACTTTGTATTGCCTTTACCCAAAAAATATTGCTGAAAAAACATTTTCAAAATTTAGATGTCGAAGATGTGAAATTCGTAATCAATTATGATTACCCATCAAATTCCGAAGACTATGTTCATCGTATTGGGCGAACTGGTCGTTCCAATAACACTGGAACGGCGTACACCCTGTTCACAGCTTCAAATGCGGCTAAAGCAAATGACTTGGTAAATGTGCTGCGGGAGGCGAACCAGGTTTGTCCAGAAGTAAAATCGTCAAACAATTGTTGGTCAACTGAACTGACTGATGTTTTTTGCAGGTTATCAACCCACGACTTCTAGAAATGGCCAAACTTGGAAGTGGCTATGGAAAAGGCCGCTCACGGTTCCAAAGTCGCGGAGGCGCTGGTAATCGTATGGGCGGTGGTGGACGGGATGCCAGGGGAGGCTACAATGGTGGGCCCCGTCGCGATGATCGTGCTTCAAATGGATATGGCGGTGGCCGTGACTACAGGGCAAATAATTTTAACGGCGGTCGTCCAGAACAAACAAATGGCATGCCATCAAGGGACTACGGCGGGCGTCCACAATCTCGGGATGAATCTGAAGATTCTCGCGGACCAAAACCGCTCCTGTCTACAACAAGATCAAATGGGCAGCCCTCAAGATTCTCATCAACTGAACAAACGAACGGATTCGACAAATTAGGTTCAACCAAATACGGTGCCGGAGATCAAGGACCATCAAATGGATCAAGTTCATATCCCAGCCGGTTCAGCAGCCGACCTCCAATGCAGTCCAGCGGCCCACCAAGCCAGACGGCGCAAAGTTCGTACCCCGGGTCGATTTCAGGTTACTCCTCCTCGTCCGCGTCCAGAACTCCCTCAGCTGCTTCCTACCCCGCACAGTACAATACTTCGAGAGCCGCCAGTTCTATGCCCCCTCAGGTCGCGCACACTGCAGCAGAATACGCCCAGCAGTACGCAGTTGCTGCAGGTTACGCAGTTACGCCCGGTATGTTTGCCTACCCTCCCCCACCTCTACCTGTTAAGAATTAAGTACTTCGGTTTTACTCGTATTAATCTAGATTTAAGGGTTTTAGACTAGAATTTGGGTCATTTTTCGTTATGTGATTTTATCAAGAACACCGTCGAGGAATGAAAATAAGTATTTTAGGTTTTTTTTTTATACTTTGCTGTTTAGTAAAGAATAGAGTCTAACGGAAGGATACAAACGTATTACTGAATGAATTCCCTATTTAATTTAATTTAGAAAAAAGAATAAATTTTATTTATTTGAATAAAACTTGCCTTTTATATTTGGGGAATAAAAAAATTTCATTTTGGTTACTTTTGGGTTCGACTAATTTTTTTTAATGCAAAGCTGTAAAAGTAATTTACTACGAAAATCTAATCGAGGTGTTTTGACGTTATAAACGGAAACTGTATGGAAATCAAAGACAGCTAAGGTGAGTTTGTGGGAGTGGAGAATTTTTATCTAAAAAGAGACAAAAGCACGAGTTTTTAATTGAAATTCCAAAGGGCAATATGTTTTTGGCATCAAGGCTTTCTCTCGTTCCACAAATGGATTACTGAACTATCGCGATGTATTATTCTAATCCGACTTGTAATTCGTTTGCGATTGCAATAATAATTAAATTTTTTATAATGACGCTGGTGTTTTCAGAAACTCATTGGTTTGATGCACCATTAACTTCGATGCAATGTGCATTTTAAGAACAATGTGATTAAAAATGAACACTTCAAAAACGATCCATAAGTAAGTACATATATGGCATGGACGCCTGTAAAGATCCTATTTAATGCCTTCTATGAACAAGAGGACTCTGAAATTAATCAAAGTAAAGCAAAATACGACAGCCTTTTCTCATTCTGTTTCGCTTGTCCAAATTTTCTGTCCTTTAAACCACCCCCAAAAAAATGTTTCTCACCCTTCAGCATTTCCTCGTGTTCATGTTCCAAGTTTTGATCAGTTGAATAAAAAAATTAATTAAAAATATCCTGACGGAATAAGAATCTCTTTGATTTTTTGTTCCCAGATTATATGTTGAGAAATCACATGCATGGCCCGAGCACAAATGTTTTAGAACGGCAAATTGGACTGCAGTTAAATTATAAATTTTTTTCCGAACGAAGTTCCTAATGGAACGTTATATTCAGAGATTTGGCGAAGGGGGCTAGGTGAAAAAAATGTCAGATTTTGTACTTAGTTCTTGCCTTTTTAGGCTATTGATTATGTCATTTGGTAAGAAACTACAACGTTGATGGGTTTTTATTTTATGAATCGTTCAATTGGTTATTAAGGATGAAAAAAGCGCGGAGTGCTATTAAATTAGAGGGGTGGAAATTATATACAGGGTGGGAAATGCAATGCTTTTGGTTTTTTGAGTATATTTCGAAAACTAAGCAAAATTTGGGATTCTTTTATATGACAAATTTTGTAGAGAACATGATTTTATATCGAAATGGCTTATTTAAAAAATTGAAAAAAATTTTTAGTTCAAAATATATTTAAAAAACTTTAACAAAAAAATGCAAAAAATTCAATTTTTTTTTTTTTTTACTTTTATGCAAAAAACTTTTTTCTGAGCAGAGATAGGGAAAGACATTCCATCATAGAAAAACAAGTATATAAAATTTCCTACAAAATGACGGGTTGTACATTTTTTTTTAATGAAAATTGACTGAGATATGTCCGTTCAAACTTTAACATTTTTTTTCGGTTTTTATTGAATCTATTACAATATCGTTTTAATGCTTAGTTTTGAATATGCAATTGATTTTTATCGAATAAAGACATGTTACATTAATTTATTAGTATTACATAAATGTTGTAGTTCCTTTCTACCCTGCTTTTTAGGACATAATCAATAGCCTATTTTTTATATTGCATCTTTTAATATACATACAAGACATTTAACCCTTAACTGCCTCATTAGGGTCGTCTGACACCTCGGCTATAAATGGTTACTATGAATCCTATGAGTAAACTATTATTTTAAAAATTGAAAACATTGCCATGCCTAACGGTGCTCTCTCTATAAAGTAGATACAAGTTTTTTGGGAAAATATAATTCTGAATAAGAGTAAAACATAAAAATTGTCGGAAAATCATAAAAATGACCTATTACTAAAAAAATCAAACAGATTGGGCATCTGGTGCTAAGGGTTAATAGAAAAAAATCATGCATACAAAATGTTTGTTTTCTCCGCTACATTACAACACACAAATCAGAATTTATAGCCATTAAGTCTTGTTAGCTCGCTTGCAAAATCTCAAGTCGATTCTTATTGCAACTTGAAATTGAATTTTTACTTATTGTCACCAAAATAAAAAACATTTACTGTCCTTGCAAGATATCTTTATTGTTATCTATGATCCAAAAACTCAGCATACATATTCCTGCAACCGTGGCATAAACCTTTGAAAGCACAGTTCTCTACACCTTCTAATTGTGCTTTTGTTAATTCCTCCAAATTTTGCAAATCACTTAGCAGTTCTGATGAGGTATTCGATACTAATCTGGAAAACTCTGTTGCAAAAAGAGTTTTGCTGTTGAAGTAATCTAATTTAGAATTGCAGCAAACGCACTTGTCTTCATTTATCGTTAAATTATCCATAGACTCAACTGTTCCATTTAAATCTTCCTTATTAGGAGAACGCACTTTGAGGGCTAATTTATCCCCCGTTCTGAAAACGGTTGAGACCGTAGAGGGGAAATTATTTTGTAGGTTTTCAATAAAAGCTTTCGTTAGATTTTGGAGACTCGCATGTGCGCCGTTTTCATCTCCGAAGGTACGCCTCCCTGGAAATTTTAAACTGGTCAGTCTAACGTATGCCGCAACTTCTTTTGTGCTTAAATCCTTTATGGGGCGAATCATTTTTAAATTCTCATTTCGGTCATCGAGGAAAGATACATCCAAAGCAGAGGATCCACCACGGCCAAGGATCACATCGTTTAGT
This sequence comes from Machimus atricapillus, assembly GCA_933228815.1. NCBI lineage: Eukaryota > Metazoa > Arthropoda > Insecta > Diptera > Asilidae > Machimus > Machimus atricapillus. Next base: position 34,380,579 of record OW121784.1, read on the forward strand.
AATGTAATTGCAAGTGAAGGCGTGATGTCCGGCAGGAGAACAAAGTTGATACCCAACTGCTCGGCGGATCGCTTGATTCGGTTGTACCGTGCTTTTAATAGGAAATCCTGCTGGGAAGTTTGTGTTTTAAAATTGCTCAGATTCTTCTTAAATGATTGCTCAGACTCCACTAACGCCCGGTAATCGTTTAAATCAACAGGACTGCAGTTTGAAGCTAATGATACAGAATACACTTTTAGATCATAGTTAGAAACTATTTCTTTAATCATCTTCAATGTGAAGTCTTCTGAATCATATAAAAATTCTTCGTCTATATATAAAACTCGAGGTATACACCGAAGACGCTTATAATTGTTCTGAGTTACTGCAAAGTGTATCATGTCCAATAGAACTACGCTTTCTGAACTTCCGTCGAGGACTACGAGAACCTCTGCATCTCTGTGAAGAATCTTCGAGGAGCCCAAAGTTGCACGAAATTTGTGGCGAACATTTTCTAGGAAGCAATCTTTGCATTCTGGCTCCTTAAAATCCATTTTTACGACAATCTCATTCTTATTGCATTTTTTACAAATCCCATTTAATATATTATCCTGAGAATCTAATTTGTGTCCCTCCATTGAATGAGCTCCGCCGTCGTCTCCAAAATCATCTTCACCTATGCTGCACATTCTGAATCTGAAAATACATAAATAGATAAAGTTCTTAGTTATGTGCATTGTTATACATGTAAGAATCTATAAGAAAAAACTTGATTTCTGGGTAAAATGGAGAAATTCTAACCAAATTTTGAACTTTATTCTAAGAAAGTTTATATGGCCGTAATATAACGCCCAAATATGAAAATGATAAAATAAATGTTAAAAAATTACACTTAACATCTTCGGTGGTTTGGTTCATTAAGTTCAACACTTCATGATCTAATCAGGAGCGCGTTCAAAAACATAACCATAGTTTACTCAATAAAAAAAATCATTAACAGCGGTTAAGAAATCGGGTAACATAAAAAAAACAAATTGAGAACATCAACCTTTTTTTAAAGTCGAATAAGATTGGGTTAGGACCATTTGGGATTAAAGTCGGGCTCGACCCTAGCTCGTTGAAGTAAATTTTTAGGCCTTCGTGCCACAAAAGGAAAAGCAGAACTCTTATTTTTAAGATCACGTTTATGTCCGTCCGTCCATCTACCGAAATTTTAAATATGCGTAATGTGTAGGTGTTCGCACTTATTCTGAGAGTCAAAAATGAAGTACCATAAATTTTAAGTCAATAAAAGAATAATCGATATTTTGAAAATTTGAACTCAAGTATGCCCACAAGAACAACACAGAAAACAGTACAAACCCTCATTCCTATTAAAATGCAGAAAGTTTGATTAAATTCATTCTACATGAACAGTTATTTTCATGTTTTAATTACATAAATTAAACTAATTTTTATATCTTCCTTCTGGCTTCCTCGATTAGAATTTCCAAAAAACTTAGTTAATATAAGAATTTATAATTGTTAAAAAAGAATTTTAGAAAAAATGTATTTTTTATTAAATCTAAGACTCTTTCGTTCACGAACTATATATTTATGTATATGGAGGAAATATATATATACATAGAATAGTCTTGATACCCCAAGTAAAATTAACTTCTTTTTACCAACATAACTCAGTCAATTTTTTAAAAATTAAAAGATATGATACATGAAAGAAAATGTGGAAGACCCAGAAATGGATTTTTTGAACCAGCTCAGGTGTAACCTCTTAGGAAGTAATTTTATAATCTTATAAAGTACCCTCTTTAATTTGCTCTATTTGTAATAACTGCAACTTTCACAATATATGGCATACCGTAAACAAATTGGAATCACGTTTCCCCGAATATTTCGTTTAGAAAATCCAAAACCAAATCAGCCAAAGGCACCTGCAACACTTTGACATTTACCAAAACTGTCATTTTATTTGTCAATGGAATCATTTATCTACGCCATCTATATTTGAAATTTGGAACTTTCTAATTCCGACGCTACAATTTTCCAATTCCAATACGTACTTCAGTGAATCTGAATACAAACTTTTCTTTTCAGAGAATTTAGAGTTTTAGATGCAAAGCAAACCCTTGTTGATTCTGGCGCACTGCAAACTAAGTCCCGAGATCTTGTACATAAAATTTATTTTACAAATAAAAGAGAGATACATACATACATACTTATACAAAATATATTATTCTGCTGAATGCAAAGCCCTTTCGCCTTGCGAGTGAAACCATTTTAACATCTATGAACAAATCCTTTATCTACTGAACGATCAAATATACATCATCTCGGCCATCGTTGACATTTTCTTGGGTATGTGCACAAATGTCTCGAAATAGCTGGCGAGCTCATCAATTGTAACGTCGCAGCTGGAGGGTGCCGCAATTCTGGCCTGCTGGGCACACGAGGAGCTGGCCCCACCGCTGCTATTATTATTATTATTCTGTTCCAGCAGGCTCCTCTTCACCTGGATCCTCTTCAGCCTCTTGTGGTGCTTTGATTGAGAATCGGACGGCTGCATAGCCGTAAAATGCTGCTGCCTAGCAGAGGTTGCTTCCTTATTGCTACTAGATTCGTTGCTCGTAACTATTTCAATTTCTTCCGCAAGCTTATGAAAATCAGTCAATGTATCCAACCGATTGGAAACGTTTGTGTGCTCTGGCTCTTCCTCCAGCTTTAGTGCTTCCAGATTGGGACAGTCGGACAGCTCCTCCAGCTCCCTGGACCGCGGCTCGTCCCGTCGCTTACGCTTTATATATGTGTGGTAAATACAATTCTGAATTGACTTTAGTATGGGCTCCTTCAGCAGTCTCCCGCTCGACTTTTGCTTGAATGAAGCCTGTTTTATGATCCTGTGCTCAATACTGCCCGTACGGCACGAGCATCTGCATCGATCACCAAATATTTCACGTATTTTTTCATCGTTCTTCCCGTTTGCCAGGTCCCTACATTGAAACGGATTTAATGGGACGTCTTCATCTAGGATTTTCATCGATGATAAATGGACTGGGAAGATTTCGAGTTTCTTCAAAACTTCAGGAAGATCCAAATTGTCCTCCTCACTCATTGTTTACTGACTTCTTATTGTTTTTCGGCAATAACTGAAAATAGATTGTTTTGGAACATAAACCTTGAGTACTTCCTTGTTTCGTTCTGAAGGTGAACTTTACAAACACTCCGGAGTAACCCACAATCCCAACTTACATTCATGCGAACAGAACATCTGTCTAAATGCAGCAGAATGGTTTTTTAGCAGAAGTAGCTTTGAAAATAAATTTAACTTTGTATATCAAAAACTATGAATCATCTAGAAACACAATTCGCAATGACAGTTCTGCTCAGCCATATTTACTTCCAATTCCAAGATGCGAATTTGACAACAAAACGGGATACGGGAAAAGTGGGCTGCGTTCATTCTTTGATTTGATTGCGAGTTTTCCACTGAGATGCACCCTTTTGACAGTTCTCACCTAGGAAGGGCTCAGATATAAGAAGCATATTTCTGTTTATATCTTTCGCATTAGTCCAGATTTTATTTTTAATTGCTTAAATCCAATTCCCCCAAACGTAGTATGAAATCTCAAATAATTTCACCCTGAGAAATTTCTGGAATAACACATTAATCCTCGGCAAAATTTCGAAATGCTTACTTCGGGAGATGCGTTTTAAATCTATAAACAACTGTTTTAAAAACTCAAAAGTTATAATTACAGTATTGTGATGCTTTTTTTCTAATCCCCATTTAGGTTTAATTGCAGTAAAAGGATATAAATACAATTAAATACGAATTAATCAGCCGCATTGCATCATCAAGGGTTTTTGAGCCATTTTCGACGGTAAATCAATCGTAAAATAAGAATTTGCAATATGGGATGCTAAAAGACTAATTGTTATAATTAAATAACAAAATTTCAGCCGAAAACTTAGAAATTGTGTGAAATTCAATTGTATCTCAAAGTGGGGTAATTTCATGTTGCATTCTTTTTAAGGGACTTAAGGTACAAAACGAATTAGAATTTTCGTTGCAATTATTTAATAGTTTTATGTGATTGTAACTGAGTAATGCTCTAAAAATATATTTGACAAAAATTGAAACCTTGACTGCTCAAAATCCGTTGGTTTGATATACATATTTTGTACGGGACTAGTGGTCGATGTATTATTTTTTTAATCTCCAACCACCTTAAATTCCTAACTCAACAATTTTGTTTAGTGAAATTGTTTACTTCTTGAAAGACGAGAGATCCAAATATGAGGCAACTTGGGATCTTTTTTTAAGGCATATTACGTGAAGATCATCATGTAATCAAAGCTTTATTCACTATATACCAACCAAAGTCATACATCTTGAGATTAGCTTACCTTCTTACTTAAATCACATAGTTCTTATTCTGAATTAAATTGGCGAAAACATACACAATTATGGAGGGCAGGAGGATCCAGATGGGGATCATTGTAACATAAATTGAAATTTCCATCGTTTGTTGGTATTCCAGCTTCAGGCAGATCATAACTTGCGCTGCAATTTTAAGCAGAACTCCAGCGATGTACCACTGATAAGAGATCAGAAGTTCCTTTAGGCGGGACAAATTTCTCCATTTGCTTATTATTTTAATCACCACGTAAATAATTAAGAGTGCATCGAATATCCAGAGCGGATTAAAGACCAGAAACCAATTCCAGTGGGTCCGTGGCTCCAATCGCAGACACAGCAAAATGAGGAAAACCAACAGGATGAACCAGGTGAAGAGCGCTCTGTGGACGAGTGTCATGGCTTAAGGTGGGACCTCCAAGAATTCCATTTGATTGCAAATTGAATATCACCAAATGTAGCGTAATCTTAAAATATAGTAATATAATATAATCGACTTTTATTTAATTCTGCATATATCTAACTCACTTCCTGCTTCAGTACTGGAGCACTTTTATTATTATTTACTCACCTGATTTTGCAGCAAAACAGCTGATCAATCTGTCAAATTTATTCACCATCCACCAATCACTGAACTGCAATTTTTGACAAGAAAGAAAAAAGTGTATGTGAAGCTTGTTTTTGGTGATTTTAGTTGTGTCGCAGCATTTTTCAGAGAAGAAATATGTCTTTAGTTGCATATGAGGCCAGCAGTGGCGAGGAAACTGAAAGTGAATCTGAGGAATTACCTTCAACTACGCGAAAATTGACAGAAAATGGGGAGGACAGTGTGAAGCAAAAATCTAAAGGCAAAGGATTGAATTTGCCACCACCGAAAACAAGCGATCCAGCAGATTGCGACGAACAGGAGGAAGAATCGACCACCGACAGAGGACAGATAAGCGATGAGGAGGAGGAGTACTTTCCCAATCCTGATCCTCCTCCAAATGGAAAGAATGGCACTGCACTTGGCCACCTCGAAGCCAACCCCATTCACTTTGGAAAATTGCCGACACCGAAAGTACCAGCTTCAGCTCCCGTTGTGGAGGAGGATGATGAATTTTTGCACAAGAAAGCGATTCCAGCTCAAGTGGAAAAGCCACCAACAGCTCGCGTACCTGTTAAAATCACAATCCCATCCATGGCGGAATTTAAGGACTTGGACAAGGACGATAAGAAAGCGAAATTGCGATTACCCCAGGGACCTTCACTGAAATCCTGCGGTCTATTGAATTTACTCCCTAGACCAAAGAATGAACAGGTGTTCACAAAAACTGAAACTAACGCACCTCCAAAAACCCCTAAACCCACGAAGGCTTCACTTATTCCTGATTCCGTAAAAAATCGCCAAACAAAACCAGTGGCAAAAGCGGTTCGAAACCCTCTTAAGCCGCAGCAGCGAGGTTTTGTTGCAAACAGCGACAGCGAAGGAAGTGACTGTGAAGAAGATTTCTTTTCCTTAAACTCTAAACAGGTCCTTCCACAAGTCAGCGAGAAAGAAATAAACACGATGATAGCACAAAGGGTGGCTAAAATGGCTGAAGCGGCTTCCAAATTTGATGAAATGTTATCTCCGCCGGCTGAAGAGGATGGTGCTATTGAACAGGAAGCTGAGGTGGTTCAGGAGGAAATTTGTTTCGACGAGAAGGCTCTGCACGCTCTTGTCGGGAGCAGTGCAAAGCGCCGAAAGGTTGAAGTTAACATGGTCGAATTGTCCAGTGAACAAGTTCTTCCCAACAAGGATGAGTGGCTCAGATCAGCATTGGCACAGGCTACAACTTATCAGCCGAAGGGGGTCCTTGTCGACGAGGAGCCCGTTCCAGGAACAAGAAAGAAGCACCAGATCACGTACCTCGCACACCAGGCTAAGGCCAACGAACTCGAATTGCAGGCAATGTGGTCGGCTAATAGACATACTAGAAGGCAAACTCAGAGCAAGTACGGATTTTAAGTTTAGTGATAATTTTGTAAAGTAAATAAAATTTAGAAAATAAAGTTTAAACTTCACCTAATTTATACATTTTTAATTCTGGAAATCAATTTAATTAACCGCAGATTTTTCAAAAACTGATAACCATTGTAAATTTTTTTTCGTTTTTAATCAAGTCGTTCCTGAATGTAATTTTTTATTCAATATCATTTTCTTGCAGAGTAGATATGTATCTTAAAATAAATTAAATGTGGATCTTCATTCCATAAGTTGATAGGCCAGAGCGCCTTTAATCCTTAAATACTAAATACATATGTACATATATGGGTCCGTGCGGACCCGAGCCAAAGACTGTTCACTCCTGCAATTTAGATCTTATCTTTTTTGACCTCACATTTTTGTATACGTACACGTCTAATGAGCTACAGCCCCGCTCCCTCTTGCACCCTCCTAATTCAAGAGTGTTCACCGTCCACCGAACAGTGATACAAGAAACATGTCTATTTTTAGTGGTTTCGAGACTTTAGAAAAGAATAATGGAACCGACCATTGAAAAGGATCGAATCAAATCGAAAGGAACTTACTACATAAGCCCTTTGGATAAAAATTCCTAAAATGTTCACTCTATAATTGCCTTTCACTTTAAGGCAAGCACACACCGACGCGGTGACGGTAGAGGCGGTGGTGGCGGTGAGATGCACTTCGAGCGTTCACAGCAAACGCGGTGGCGATGACACAAGCGGTGGCGGTGAGTTGCTGCATGTTGCATTTTCACCGCTACCGCGCCACGGCTGTTGCGATGGTGAAATTCATTTCAGTTGAAAGTGTCATCGCAATGAGTGAAGAACTGATTTCAGCAGTAAAATTAAACAAAATTCTATATGACACGTCACAACCAGAATACAGGAATAATAGAAAAAAAAACAAAATATGGTGCCAAATAGGAATTAACTTTAAACAAAATGGTAAGTAGACAATGCAAAGATGTTTTTATTTATTTGAAAATTAAAATTATTTATTACAATAATTGACAAATCTGTGGCGAATTTCTTCGGCATTGTTTGAAGCGCTTCTCGGCATAAAGGCAGCCACACACTGACGCGGCGACGGTGGCGGTAGAGGCCAAAGACTATGGAACCTACGTTACAAAGACTGTTCACTCCTGCAATTTAGATTTTCAGTTTTTGTGACCTTGGTACCGTTATTCCTCCCAACCCCACGATTTTGCTAGAAGTCGATAGCATGCTCAAGCATTGTGGTGGAAACGAGAGAAACAATGCAGAGGAATTTAGAGAAATTGATACAGAGCTACAGGGTGCCGACTGCCGTGCACTTAAAACTAAAATAAAACGTTCATAAATAAAAAAGTAAACCTGTTTTATAATTGGTCTCTTATTTCAAAATATCAGTTTTAATGCCACTATACATTTCACCACAAAATATTATAATTTTAAAAAGCACAGTCGTAATTTCACAAATTATAAAAAACTTCTCTTAAAACACAATCAGAATTAATCACCCTGTCCTTTGAAGCAAACGGAGTACCGGTGCGAGCCGGCATACAATCGCATTTGATTTAGCATTCGCCTTCGGCCCGCATAAGGAAAACCTATGATGAAAAAACGTAAACAAACTTATATGTGAACCCCTTCAATGTGTGAGGCAGGCATTCGAATTCCGGCATTTCCTATCTGAAAAGCACGGCCGGCTCGCCACCAACACAATGACATGAAAAAGCATTCGCCTCCGGCCCGCAAAGTAATAGGTGAACTCTTGTTTCATAGTGTTTGTCGGCATTTGTGACTGCTGCCGTCTTTCTTGCTTATTAGGCGTTTTAAATGGGAATTCGGACTTGGAACAAACACGGCGAATTTTTCTTTTCGGCTAATGGGCATTTTGTTGTTGTAATTTTCTTAAAATTGTCCATGGTGGGGGTAAATTGCGTCGCAGAAATAGAGTGGACATTCTTTGTAACAAGGTTCAATATTCTTTGGTAGAGGCGGTGGGATGCACCATATTGAAATGAGTTCGAGCGTTCACACCGAACGCGGTAGCGCTGGCGATGACAAAAGCGGTGGCGGTGAGTTGTTGCATGTTGCATTTTCACCGCTACCGCGCCACGGCTGCTGCGATTGCAAAATTCATTTCAGACGAAAGTGTTATCGCAATGAGTGAAGAACTCTTTTCACTTGTCAAATTAAACCAAATTCTATATGATTTGTTGCACCCGGAATACCGGGACGGGGACATTAGAAAAGAATTTTTTTCAAGAATAACTTCAACTGGCGTAGGTTCTGTTATTACCGCGCCACCGTATCGGTGTGTGCTTACCCTCACCGCACCGCCATCATGACCGCTAAGCTTACCGCTATCGCCAACGCCACCGCGTCGGTGTGTGGCTGCCTTAATTCGGTAAATTGTTTAGGGCCGTTCTTGTAGATTCCGAACCATCAAGATTGTTAATTGACTGTGTAGGATCTCTGGGTTTTGTTGTAATCAAAAAATTATGCAAAATGCACGCAGCTTTCACAACAGTTATTTCAGTTTCAATTTTTACTTCGAACGGCCTATGAAATATCCTCCATTTTTGGGTTAAAATTCCAAATGAATTTTCAACAACACGTCTATTTTTACATAAGCTTTTATTAAATTGTTCTTTGGTGGGATCTTCTATAACAAAATGGCCTCATTAAATATGGAGTCAATGCAAAAGCCTCATCTCGAATCAATACACAAGGAGTGAGCTCTGTTTGATTTGGTAAAGGCCTATCTGAAGGCACATTAAACATTCTGTTTGGAAATATTTTTTCCATAGACGATTCTTCGAAAATACCACCATCACTATTTTCTCCATATCCACCTACATCAATGCAGAGAAATTGATACTGAGGCCCAGCAATAGCCATGAGGACAAGGCAAAATTTGTTTAAATAGCAATAATAATTCGAACCGCTCTTTACAGGACATTTCATAGTTACGCGTTTTCGATCTAAGCGTCCAAGAGAGTTTGGAAATTCCCACTTTTCTGCAAATCCATTTACAGCTTCTCATATTTCCTCATAATTTGGGCATATACATACATACATATATATGTAGATTGTAGTCGTTTCAAAATTGCGTCACAGATTAGTTCAAAAATGACACTAACTGTAGAAAAGCCGCATCTTAAACAGTGTCCAATAGTTTTGTAGGAATCCCCAGTAGCTAAAAATCTAAAATAAATATATTTTTAGGTAAGGCTTTAAAAGCAAGATGGAAAAATTTGCGAGACAGTTATGCGAAACATTTGCGGTCTCAAGAAAAGGATACTGGGCAAACATCAGTAGTTCATCATTATAAATCATGGCCATGGGCCCAACAAATGGAATTTTTAAAACCATATATGAAATCCGCGGGTATACATTCAAATGTTCGTTATGATGATGAATCAGAAACTTCATTTAAAAATAGAGATCAACTTTCACCGGATGATGAAAATATGCAACAAACCAGGGAAACAATGCCTTCCATTTCTACTGCAGAAGAATTTTGCCAGCCTGAAGAATCTGTTTTAAACAAAACTTCGCCGTCTTCTTCTAGAAAAAGGAAACAAACAGGAGCAAAACCCTCTCAACCTTCTCCAGTGGAAAAAGTGTTGGCGTATTTTGAAAAAAATACTGCTAAACCGACTGATTGTTATGATGACATTGATCTCATTTGTTTGGGTTATGCCAAAACAATAAAAAAATTTTCCCCGAGACGGCAAGCAGAAATAAAATTCAAAATTGCTCAGATTATAAGGCGAGAAGAATTAAATCATCAGTTGGAGGGAAATAATCCAGCCCCGTAGACCAGAGCCGCTTCTTCTTCTTCAAACTATTCAATGGACTTTTCTTATTCTAATTCTCCGGCATATACAAATTCATCAACAAATACTTCTTCTCAAAATATAGTAGGTACAAAATACGGGAAATTTATTTACAATAAATTGCTCAAATGATTCCATGCAAAGTAATAAATTCCCAGAGATGAAAATTCTCTTTGGTATGTATGACAATTCAATGAGCCTCTTTTCGTAAGTAATTCTCAATCATATGAATTTTCATTATTTAATTTTAACGACTTACGAATGACATTATCTATACTAATATTATAAAGAGGAAAGATTTGTATTTTTGTGTGTATGTTTGTAATGAGTAAACTCAAAAACTACTGTGCCGATTTAAAAAATTCTTTCACCATTAGAAAGCTACATTCACCCTGAGTAACATAGGCTATATTTATTGCTAGAAAAGATTAGGGATCCTTACTAAAACTTTAGTAACGTAACCCAAGGTGTAAAAAAAATGCCGACTACTTCGATTAGATTACAACACTTTGAATGCAAAAAATTTAAGTCAAAGTTTACTGAGATCATTTTACGAGAGAATTTTAAAATACGGAATTTCAAGGAGGAGTTGAGGGGGTGTCCGTGGGAGTAGATGAAGGAGGAGTTGTGGGGGTGTCTATGGGAGTAGATGAAGGAGGAGTTGAGGGGGTGTCCGTGGGAGAAGATGAAGGAGGTGTTGAGGGGGTGTCCGTGGGAGTCCGCGTGCGAAGCCGGGGCGGGTTGCTAGTAATGAATATAATGACCTATTTTGTATAATTAATTTTACCTCGTTGAAGAGATGAAATACTCTGTTTTTTTTTTAATTTATGAATAAAGGTATAATACCACACAAGAATGGTTTTCTCTTATCTTAGTGTAATCGTCAAACGTTCTGCAGGATTTATACTTTCCTGGTAATTTATGTTTTGCTTTTTTATATCTTCTTTAATCAATTCCAAAATCATATTAAAATTATCAAACGTCATTCGAGAATAGGTATAAAATCTTTCTTTATGTTTTCGTAAAATTGGGTGCAAAGCATAAAATTGTCATTCTTCTTCACGCACCAGATTCACTTCATGTTTCCACATTTTTCGTTTTTTCCCAACATAGACAATATAATATGATATACAAAAATACTGATAATTTTCTATTAATAATATAAATACCTAAGCGGCTGTTCCTCCTCCTCTACCAACAGTAACTCTTCTTCAAACTGAACACTCATTTCTTTCAAGAATTTTTTCAAAACTAAACTTACTCATGTTGCATTACCGCGGCACCGCGTCGGTGTGTGCTTGCCTTAAAAATTACCCGAATAAAATTAAACTTTTCAGGCAACGATTATGAAAATTTTAGGAACATTATTCAACAACATTCAATATTATTCATTCATTTAAAATGAATATAATAAAGAAAAGAACGATTAAACAAAATAATTATTTATTATTATCCTCCACTTCAAAGTTTTCCTGATTGTTGCCTATCACCACCTGCTAAAGGTTTATCACGTTCATCCCAAATTGTTACCCCATCGCAAGCACAAATCCTCTTGTAATTTTGAAAAATCGCGGCTGATCGAGCGATGATCCCACAGGCCAACCTGTAAAAGGTTTCTTAATTTAATGTTATACCAGCGACACACTATAAACAAAATTTGGAATTTCGAGCGTATTCAATTAATTGTACAATTGCCTTAAAATTAATATCATATTTATGTCGAAAAATGATGTATTCCCCTAAAGTTTTTAAGAAATTTGGGTTTGATATTCCTGAAATTGAGAATATGTACATGAAATTCTAAATTTCGCTTATAGAGTATAAAGTTAATATTTGTATTATAAATTCTCTAGCATCACCTTTAGTATGAAATTCTTACCTTTTCCCAGTGTTCCCATCAATCAGGGAGCTCTGGCGACCTCCTCTTCCGAAATCGTCAGGCTTTTCGCTCACAGCAACAGACCTTCCAATTATATCCCACACTTCAAGAACTGGGACAATTAATCGAAATTGTGCCCTTCCGTTTTCTTCCGCACGTATGTTGCCCAAGTCGCCTTCATGACGGTCATCTATGTCGTTATCAGGAGCCCCGTGCGGCGAGCCCCCGGGATTGTAATGCCCGCCAATAGAATCACAGCCTTGCGAGAGATCGCCAAATTCATAAACGTGGATTCCGTGTAGTCCTGGCGCTAGTCCATCAATGACACCGTCCACTATGCAACCCGAATTTTGTTCAGTCTTGGAGAACCTCACCACGCCTTTAATGTTATTCCGGTCGTCATTTATAATTGCTACAGCGGATTGGGCTGGAAGTAAAAATGTTTAAAACATCTTAAAGCAAATGCTCAGCCAGAAATACCCCCAAATCCAGAGAGAACTGCCCGCCTTCCTGTTTGTTCGATTCGCTCCTTAATCTCGGACCAGGGCCGGTTTGTTTTGATAAGAACCCGGCCGAGTTCTAGATTAATCTCGACATCACCGAAATCTTTGAGGGCTTTATTTACTTTTTCGGCACATTTTGGTCCAGACAACTGGACTGCGAATTCAAGCTGCAATGGTAGTTAAAAGTTAGCAAGGAATGCTGGAGATTAAAATTTCAGAAAACCTTAGAATCATTCATCACATTCGACGCCAGTGGCGAGACAGAAATGGACTCCTCGTCCCCCATGCAAAAATGTATAAATTACTATTTAGTATTATTTACTATTAATATTATACGACAATGACTTTGAATATACGCTTTATATCTTCAAAGGTTCGGACGTTGGTTTTGAGATACCCTATATAAATGTCAAGTGGCAGAATGGTATAAAATTTGCGCAAAAATACGAGGGTATTTTCGACTGTTTTTTGACCAATTCTTGTGAACAAATCTGTGACGTATTCGGAATTTCATGGTTACCCACACGAACGTTACTTGATCGAGCGGACCAAGATTTTTGAGCAAAAGTAATAATCTCCAAAGGAGATTTATCCTTTAACTTCAGAAGGTCGCGCAGGCAAGTCATTCCGCGTTCAAAACGTAGTACAAAATAACAATTATATTAAACGTAAATATTTACACGACTAGGCCCGAACAGATAACAAATTTTTAATATTTATAAATTAAGCACTCCTTTTCCAACTTTTAATGCGATAACAGAATTCTTATCATACCGAACAGCAAGCACATTTTCTAAAAGTGAGAAAACTTTCTGTAAGGTGATTTCAAAAGGAGGATTAAGCTGTTACAATTTTTTTCCCCGAAAAACGTTTTTTTTAATGAATCTTATACGAAAAAATAAAGTTTACAAAAAGGAAAAAATATGACAGGTTTTTCCTTTGTTGTTTTTTTTTAAATAATTAATAATAGATTTTTTTCATAGCGCAATTCTCAGCTTGATGCTGGAAACATTCGCCCAATTCTATACCTCTCCGGTTTAGAATTAAGGCTCTATGGATCCTTCGTTGCATCTCTTCAAAAAATAAATTAAATATCTTCAAAACTGTTCACACAGCTGGGCACTGGGTATAAAGCAGTTATGAACATATAATGGTTTCCACAAAAAAAAAACTTAATGATACTCCTTACTTAATCATAATATTAATACCACTTTATTCCTTAATATAAAATAAAATTTTGATTAAAGTTTATAGCCATTCCGAATGACCGCCGCCAACTTCACTTTGGTGTGAGAGCAGAGACGTCAACTTGCACCAGCGATTGCAGTTGACCCCTTTTCTACTCAGTGACGTATTTTACGGGAAAAATGGCGCTGGTGAGGAAAGTGGGAGCGTACACCTTTTATTTCTATACTGTGGAACCGCACAATTTCAGCAGCACGGCAGTGCAGCTCTAGCTTTAAGCTACTTGTTGGATTTGTTCGAGACGGGAGGAGGCATGTCAAAGTGATTGTGGGATTTGCGTGATTGAATTTTTGCTCAAACGCTGGATCAGGGGCAGTTGATAACAGAGATCAATTAAATCGCGATTGTTGTGCCGCACTGATAACACTCAAGTGGATTTTTAAGTGTCCGTTGCGCGAAAATCCACTTGTACTGCTTTGTTTATTTTGCACCATTTGGTTTTTATTTGCTTCTTGTGTTAAAAGGAGGGACTTCAAGAGGGTGAGTATTTGGTTTAAAACAATTGTTCTGATAGCACAGTAAGTGAATCCAAACTGTTTTCTTATTTACGCGTCCATGAACATTGATCTGTATGAGATCACGGGATCTGGCTCTCACCTTCTTCTGGGGTTGTGAAAATGAAAATCATCGAAGCATAACAAACTAAAGATAAGTCTAGAAGTGAGTGCCAGAGTCTAGCCTGGAGATGGACTTCCCACCTGCAGTTCTGGTAACCAGAAATATTCGGATAAATTGCACGACTTGTGGAGTACGTGCTGTGGTGCACTTCCAAGCACGGTTTTTGGGAATTCCTCTGCAGATAACAGAGTTAAGTACTTGTCCCGTCCCGTCACTGCTTTTGTCGCTTCAGTTTTCGTTTAACTCGGGCTCAAGAGCAACTTGTTAGGGCATGGTCATGGCCGTAGTATTTAGAGGTGAACTTCCAATCGGACTCGTGGTCAACAGAAATCACGCGTCATGCTAAATAGAAGGGATGGGCTGTGAACCTTGGATTGCCTTAAGCTTAAGCCATTTGCTCCGGGTAGACCTGGTAAATGCGGAGCACTACGACAAAACGGATAGTCTTCGACATTGCAATCAATGATTATGAATTTATGAATATTAGTCGGCAATAGCCAAGTCAAGACTTCCGGTTTTACTTGGAATTGATGAGTGAAGATTTTAAAATACATCTCATTTATCCTTTTTTACAACGGTCTTGGTAACCATTCCTCTTTTCAAAACGTTTAATCTAATATTAACGATCTTCAGTCTTTGTAATTGTCCTTCAAAACAACTGCCCTATTTGGCCTTCATCGACTCTGTCTCGAATTTGCTTCACATTGCGGCCTATACGATTCTGGATTTAGTTCTATAGTTGAGTAAATCCCGTGGTAAAAAAAGGGTCCACCAGAAGTTCAAGTTAAGAGTTTTCATAGTCGATGGTGCACCCATTTAGCCGCTATATTATAAGTCCAAAAATGTTTTTTTAATATATGTACATATTTTGAAAATTATCGCTCCTAAAAATATTTTGTATACAGCTTTTTCGTAGATTATAATAATACTAGCTGGATTACCCGGTCTCACCCGTGCTAGAGTAGTTTTGCTTTTGCGAGGCATTATCGAAAGCAAGAAAAACTGTTATCAAATTGAAGTCGTTGTAGCACAAAATTTAAATATTCACCCACACGTCTGCCCTCACGTGTCTGCTCGTTCCGGTTAATGGGGCCTTTAAAAAGTCATATGACATTTTAAATCTCTGATCAAAGGAGACATATGAATGCGTTTACACTGTATGACTCGTCATTTTTGTTGTTTTTAACAATTCCCATTGTTTTTAATATGCGAAAGTAAAAAAAGTAGCCTATGATCACTGTACCAAATTTCATCAAAATCGGTTAAATGGTGTAGGCGTGAATAGACGTGAAAGCATAGCAGACGGACAGACAGACAAAAAGTAGCCTATGACCTTTTCTATGGTCTAATCTATCGCTGTACGAAATTTCATCAAAATCGGTTAAATGGTGTAGACGTGAATAGACGTGAAAGCGTAGCAGACAGACAGACAGAAAGACAAAAAGTAGCCTATGTCTTTCTCTATGGTCTAATCTATCACTGTACCAAACATCAAAATCGGTTCAGAGGTTTAGGCGTGAAAGTGTCACAGATAGACAGCATTTATAGGTATATTAGTAGGGATTTACAACATTTATTTGTAACTTTGGTTATAACTTTTATAACTCATAAAAAAGTTATAAGGAAAAACTATTAGAAATTTTAGAGATTAATTGCTATTTTTGTTCATAACTTCTTTTCTATATATTTTTTTTTTTTTTTTGAGATAGTTGCTTCTGAGCTCTTTTATAAGAGTATTTCACAAAAAATCATTTGACCTAATTTTTTATATTGATTATGTTTGAAGATTTTATACCTTAAGATTTAAAAAAAGAAAATTTGTTTTCTAGATTTATTATTTAGTACCTTTAGAAATAATTTAAGGGTTTCCACATGTCAAAATTCCATTTATTATCTGAGTTACATTATTACTATTATTAGTTATGAATGAAAGTAATATTTTGCATTTGAGTATTATTTTCTTTTTTGTTTGTAAAACTCATTTCCCTCCCTTCTTGTACTATTAGACCCAAATTGATTGATTTGGGATTCGTCGCTCCACAACATAGTGTAGCATTGTGCTAACTGTTGGTGCACTAATAGAATATAAAAGAATCTTTTTTTGCCAACAGCACTATGCGAGAATCAATAGTTGGACTAGCTTTTTTGGTCTACTTCTTTTTTCTGTTAATGATTCTGTTTTTAATACATTGGTGACAAAAATCATTGATCGCTTGATTGCCTTCGTTCCTCAACTGTTTTACGATGCTACGCTCTTCAGATGAACAATGTTTATTTCGACTCATCTAAAGAAATTTAATTAAAAAGATTGTTTCCAGCTCAGTGATTGACTTGCAGCAAAGAATATGGAACTATGTTACAAATAAATAATTACATAAATAATTAATTTCCGTAGATTACAAATTCATAAACGAAAATGCCCTATGACGTCATATAGGTTTGAAGGCTACAAAAATTCGTATTTTGAACATTTTTAAAAATTCATAATAAAATAACGGATTATTATAGGAGCTTGTAATGTAGTTCAAATAAAAGTTTGAACCTTTAGCTTTTATATTAAAATGCTGAAGTCTTTAAGACTTTCCGAAATATGTACATACTGTCTTAATTTAACTTTTCTGTGTCAACCAATTTCTTCATACAGTTGATAGTGAATGAAAATCACAAATAGCGCACCCTCATGAAAAACTACATACACTTCCCCGTTTAGTAAGAGTTATAGAATTTTTGTATTTCATATCATAAATCTTGCAAAGGATTTAGGCTTTCATTTGAGCCATATTATGAGCACTTTTCCCGTTGCATTATTTTTTAATTCAATTTTCGAGTTTATTTGAATATTTGAAAATACGGTTTGTTTTAGTTTTCATCCAATTTTTCTCAAAAACGTGACGTGATGGAAACAAAAGAATTTCACGTTAAGGATATGCTATCATTAAACAAATCAAAAAAGTACATCTTATACAAGGGACAAAAAAAATTGAATTTTGTAAACTAGTGTTACCTTGAAAGTAATTTAATGTTTCCTGTCGCCAAAAATCTCAACGTAAGTGCTATACGTTCATTTGGAGAGACTGATTGTCCCATATTTGTGGCTTGCTTTTTAATTTTAAATTCAATAATTAATTCACTTTATATACATAGTTCTCTCCACGTTCTTCTTGCTAATGTAGATGCGGCGGCAAGAAATTGCGCAAGTATGCCAGGTAGTAGCTCTAGCAAATTTCTGCTGAAAGTTTTTCTGTTAAGCGTTTTCAGGTGTGTTAACCGCTTGCTCAGTTTCTCTCAGACAAGCTATCGCAAGTCACTTACTCGTGTAAACCCGGCTTTATGTCGACGTTTTAATGTACGTTCCTTAGCCGCCTATGGAAAAATATCCTCTGCCGTTAAGTGCATTAACGATGATGCCGCCGTGCGGACAGCCTCTATCCACTTTTTTTTTCTAACTTCATGCGTGCCAATGGTGATGGCTAATCCCTAATTCCACACCCTCATTTGCGAACTTAGTCGAGAGGCCAAGAAAAATTTTTTATGCGGTCTAAATACATCCCAAGTTCTATATCAAACCCCGCAATTTCCAAATCCTATCCTCACAGACAAAACGTTTCGCCTTGTTAAAAAAACAAAGTTCTAAAAGTCGTATACAATATTTTTTAAATTAGGATAAGTATAATAAGTTAAATATTGTCAACAATTCTAATGAAGTTTAACTTCAATTAGTAAAAGTTGCATTTTTTAAAAAAAAATTTTGGAACTTTTCTTCTAATTTGGCATTATGAAAAATAAAATTTATCCCAAGTATAAGTATAATTAACAATTTTTGCTTAGATCATGGTAATTTTACTAGCATTTCAGGATGGAATGAAAATTAGGAATTTTTTTTTAAAGAGTAATTTTCTCTTCTTAGCCCAGTAAAAATAAGCAAATGAATAAACACTTGCTGGAGAAGTGCATTTAATATTGTGACAATATTTGCCTTGTAATTCGCACTCAGTTTTAATAGAGTTTATATGAGGACTGGTGTTCGGTTCACACGACCATGGCTTCTGTGGCAGGGGCGGTGTGGCCATACAGGAGAATCTTTCTGGTGCTCCAGATTGAAACGCTGACCACTTTTTGAGCTCGTCTCAAAAACAAAACAAAAATGTAAATCCGTCCTTATAGCGCAGTTTACAAGTGAGAGCCAATCGTGCAATTGTAACTATATGTACATATGCATGTCTTAAAGATAACGTTTCTTATGAAGAGTTCAAAGAGTTCTACATATTAAAAATCTGTTAGAGACAGTCATCTTAGTGCCTTTTAGTGGGTTGAAAATGTTTTCTGCGGTTTAATTCAATTCCGTTTAATTTTCTATAGAATTGGTCATTGAAGTTGCAATAATTTAAAAATTTTGATCCAATATTTGGAATTTCAATAACCTAACATTATATACATATATGACTTTTATAGCCAACGAGCTAAAGAATCTAGAAATTGCAAATTTTAAGCAAAAATTACAATACTCAGTATTGGCTAATCAATAGAAAATGAATTCTTGTGTGAAATATTGTTAAAATACAATTTGTTTGTTTCCTTGTGTCTGCTCTGCACCATTAAAAGTTTAAAAAAAAAATGTAAATAAAGGCATTCATAAATTCAATGTTGACTTTTATTTCCATATTTAAATCTGTTTAATCTCGATTTATTACATATAATACACGATCACTATTCAAAAATTGTTGGTTGTATAAAAACCAGTTTCTGTAATAACGTTATGAACAATTAAATTCTTTATCAAATTGGTAATAACTTCATACATACATACATACATACATGCTGCAAATACCATGTTTGAACCGCTTACAAGCTGAACCACATTTAAGTTCTGAGGATTCTTGATTAGGATCATCATGTTTAAGATATATTAAAAAATCACCACTACTCTAGCAAACATTTTGTACATTTTCATTGGGCTATCTGTAAAGAATTGAAATATGAAAAATAATAAAATTTTTTTATATTTTTAAACTGGTCAAAAAAGAGCAAAGATGTTAAAAAAGGATGAAACACCAATGGATCCTAAGCCAAGTGGGTCTACGAGTCATGAAAACGGTTTGTTCTTTGATCCGTACCTAAAAAGTTAATTAAATATTAGAATCCATAGTTAGCTGAACAACATGCTTGCTAAGTTTTCTACCTTGTCCTAGTGTAAATGCATCTTCTTTACGTGAGTGTCTAAAACATTGCAGGCTCCTTTGTGTTACCTTGCTTAAAAAAACTACTTCTAACTTCAGAAACTCACTATCCACTCGCGCATAAAACAAACGATTAAAAGTAGTAATCGCCGTGTTATAGAATGCATGCTTGTGATCCTCAACGCACTATTGTTTCATTTCAACTATTGATCTATTGGAACTAAAATGCCACCTGTCGATCGACCATTGCGATTTTTGAAATTTTAGGGTAGTTAGCATCATGTAAAAATAATCGATTCTGATATTATAAATTATACCTAAAGTGAAAATAAATAATGCTATACTAGTTATTTCAGGAGTTTAAAACATTCGAGACCGGTGACCGTGTACATCATGCATGATTTTACCTGAAGAGCGAGCGACTCAACTCATGTTTGTACACTCACCTTTTGGGTCATATTGAGAAATTGGTACGATCATTCTGTTATCAGACAATAAATTCGGAAAATGATAAGTAAATTCGTGAAATGGTAAGAAGAGTGGAAAAGTTTTATAAAAGTAAATTTGATCAAAACTTAGTTAAATGTGGATAGTCAACAACCGCGATAAACATTGCTGGCTACTGGGACAGATTTGTTTTAAGACGTCGGTCTCGAATGTGTTAGTAATAAAATAAATTTTAAGAAAATTGGCAATACGTTTTTAGAGTTGTGAAAGTAATAAGCATTTTTGCGAGTTTAATATAATTTTAAGAGGAATCAGCTGTTCAGATACTGATCTTATATCAAGGCGGCATTTTAAGTTTTATTATTTCTTCATTGAAAAAGCATTTATTTTTATAAAATTAAAGCAAGATATATATTTTATTTATCTCAGTTCGGACCAAAGTAAGCACATGGTTGACAGGAATTGTAGATGAGGTTCGTCGTAGAAGTCCAGTTAAAATTCAAAAATGCCCTGATGCACACAACAGTGAGTAGATTGTGTCTACCAATGCAAATATTTTGCAGGAGGAAGAAAAAATATTTGGTCAAGAAGGCGCTCAAAAGGATCACATACAAACCGCTTGGGTTAGGCGGTCAATTTTGACAAAATTCAACAGAAGCTGTGATGATTCAAGTACCAACGACATTAACACTGAAGCAGTAGTACCATTTTCGTCTTTGGGGCGTGTAAAAATAAATCAATTTTACGATAAAGTTTTTCTTAATAAAGCACGTTATAATTTACTTAAATCGAAAAAAATGGATAAATCCAACATAATGCTCAAGGATGTCGAAGGTCAGCTGACCTTACCTGCTAGCGGCTGTCGGGATAAGACTCCTAAATTGGGAGCTTTGAAATCTGAAGATAGTTTGGACATGTCGTTTGATAACGATGATCTTCCTTCATTTAGCCGGAAACTTAATCTCGGCGAAATTGGAAAAACGAGTACACTTCATGATCCGGTTGTTGATGATGCGGAAAGTAGTTGCTATACAACATCGCCATCGAAAAATATCCCTTTACGAAATATCGGCCGTAGCTTCAGTGAACAAATCGAAGAGGACGATGAATATATGCTTAACGCAAGATCGAGCAGCTATTCCCATGTGATAAATAATCGAGTCAATAAACATTTAATAAGTGCCAACAACAACAATAATGTTAGCACAAGTCTTCCCAGTTTTTTTGAAAATAAGTCAATATCCCATAATCCGATCATGATGAAATCGATCATATCAGGAGATACACCACTTTCGGAGAGTCCTCGGCGAGGTTATTTTAAGCGGGACAGCTCAGTCCAATCGGATTCAAGTCACTGTTCCAGCGTGGAAAGTTTATTGGAAGCACGAAAACCTGATCCTGAGGCGATTCTTATAAACTTGGGATTTGGGCCAATAGAATCTGAAGACATTTTATCAAAAATACCGAAGAGGTGAGGAAGAATAATAAATGTATTTTTATATTTATTTAAAATAAATCCATACACACTTTTTAGATTCCTGAAACCTTCGCAAGTTCGTGGAATTGATACAGAAGCATTCCTTCGTCGGCAGCAACTAGCAAGTCAACTTCATGATCACAGCGTTCTAGGATACCGAGGACTTTTGGGTAAGTTCCGAATTTTGGTATTGCGAAAGACACAGGGACATTTTGGGAGTTTTTAGATGGATAATGTACAACTTTTACAGATCCTGATAAGGCTTTAATTCTACAAAGATTTCACCCACATAATAAAAGGAATTCTTAAACATTTTCATCTTTTTTACATCCAGCGGGCTAGTAGGTTTTTCGAATTTTTGCTGTTGTGTGTAATGATTTCTTTGACTTCATTGATGTTTGCATTTTTGTTGTTCAAACATTTTCGTTATATCGTTTTATTTTAATAATATATGTACATAAATATTTCAGCAAATGTATAGCTCTTGTCAAATTTTATTTATTTTTCTAAGTAAAGTGCATGTTTATTTTGTAGATGTTGTAGATATTGCCGGGATTAAGATGAAGATAATAGGCATAATTCATTAAAGTATTTCATGCGCCTTTTTGGTGTCTTATTAAAAATGTGAAATATGCTGCGAAACTTAAAATAAAAATATTGCAAGTTAGCTTTCTCAAAATGTTCCATAATTTAATAAATATTTTACATAAATTCAATATTTACTAAAAATTTAGAACTAAATCTTTATAAAACTTCGTAATGTTATTCACATGAAAGCTTATAAATACTTCAATTATTAAAAGCTAATAGGTTGTGGTGCAAAACAAGTGAGGAAGTATTGAAAGGGAATTTTTTGTAGCTTACAAATCTACAAATAATGTATTCGATTATCTCGCCTCACCTCACCCCAGGAAAACTATTTTCCAAGATTCGTTGATTTTGAAACATGCAGCGGAAATAAATTTTAGTACAAGTTTATCATTTGGAAATTTAACGCATGCACTGTTTACTTATACTCAATTTGTGTTTGCTCAACTATTATTTTTTATATTTAACCCATTGGCTGTCAACCGTGTATGCAACTGAGTTTGTCCATTGCTGAATGTAGTCTTGGCAGCGGATGGGTTTAGTACTATCGTTGATAGTTACACAGTGTTTTTGCTCAGACAATTATTTTCTATTGTTAGCTATTGCTCGCACGCTTGAAGTAAATACAGTGATATAATGTTTAATAATTACAATATGACTGTTATTTGCAGGGAATCCTGACATTCCTCCTTCCAGAATCGTTGCTAAGATAATGGAACGATTTGAAATGAACGAGCGCAACAGATGTATTTTGGATATCTCTATGAATAGACCACAATCCGCCCCACCAACCCCAGGACCAAATACTTAACAAAGGCTTTAAAGTACCTAACTAAATAAATATTTATTCACATGTTTTATTCCGGCTATACTTAGTAAGTATGTTTAATTTAAACTATAATATTGATCAACGAGGAAATGATTGGCAAGGCTGAATTTGTATATTTAAAATTATGTGCGCCTTACTATAGGAGTATACTTTATTTTGTGGCATTTATTTAAATTTATTTGAATTCTACAAATTTTTGCTTATAAAAGTGCCATTAAATGATTTTGGCTGTTATAAAAAATTGTATATGTATATAAGTCATTAGCAAGTGTAACCGACAACAATTTAATTTTTTTTTATGATTAATTTTTGTTTTAAGTTGTTCTGAAGTCAAAATGAAAGTTAGCATTTTTTTAGTTATGGCGCACCAGTATGTTCTACTTAAAGATAACATTCAGGAAGAGTAATTTGTATCTAATAGGAGACGCTTAAAAACTTCTGCAAATCACTCTCTTTGAACAATTTTGAGAAGTAGAGTTAATTTTCTTAGTCTGTTCGCTTAATTGCTGCACACATATCGCTTTTTTCAATTATTGCAGTTGATGTAGGGAATTGATTTGTTACTGAAAAATGAAAATTTGAAAAACTATTAGGCTATATTTTAGAAAAAGTGAGCAGTTTAGTATAAAATCGGTTCTGTTTTCGCAATATTGCAACACACTGTTTATTTGTTTTTTAGTTTTTGTTTTTTATTAGGTTTGACCACTTGTTTTAATTGTGCATTTTAGACTTATCTGTTAAAGTTTGTTTACAAATAAATGTACTTATAATTCTTCTAAGCATCATGATCTTTAAAGAAAATATGTTTAGTTAAAAACATAAACACTGAATTCGCATTACTTTCGATATGTACGATTTAATTCGATATTGATATTTCTGGAAATTAGGAATTTGATATATTTTTTCAGAATTTAAAGATGTCGGATTGTGTGCTATGTGTTTGGATGAAATATTGGTATATAATTAAGCCATAAAGCAAAAGGCAATGAAACAAAATTGTGACGTCCTCCAGATTTAATAAAAGATATTTATAGAAGACTAAGATCTGTTTTTGGAATTATAGGACATATAAACATAAGTTGAAATCTTGCACTGTTTGAAGTTAACTTTTCAACTAAATGAATTATATTTATTATTTAAAGATAACTAAATATAGGAGCAATTAAATTCTTCCAATTGTTAAACTACTAATTACCTTTAAAGTTTTATTATCTTATATATTTACAAACATTTTTACCCATTTTTTGTGTTACATTTTTGTAAACAATAAAATACAAATACATATAAGTTTTATTACAGAAATGTGTTTGAACAGATAAATTGAGTATGTAGTTTGTAGGTTTCACTTGGTAAAACGTTTTATATGCGAAAAAGTACAGTAAATAGCTGTAAATAAACTAGGAAATGCATACAAATTGTATAAATACATTAATGTTGAATTTTTATGACTTCTATGCATTATCTAATATTCCCTGCTTATTAGGGATCAAGTTGCAATTTGTTTTTACAAAGGAGATAGAAATCGGAAGGTACAAAATGACTCAGTTAAAATGAAAAACGTTTTAATATTTTAGATCATAAAATATAGGACCGTGTAAACTTCGTGTATGACAATACCAATTTCCTCTCTTCAGTTCGAACACCCATGAAATTGCTTCAACTAAATTATCTAATATCCTATCCTGGAGTGTATGTTCTAAGGTTGTTATTTAAAGAGCTACGAAAATAATCAAAAATCTAAAAATCCTTATAGATGTGTTTGAATAATGTTGAATATCAAGATAAAATACTTCGCTTTCTTAAGAAAATGTTTTATAGCATATTTTCGTTCTGTGTTTTGCAAAGTTTCATTTGATTCAAGATTATAGGCTATTGATTATGTCATATAGAAAGGAACTAAGACGTTCACGGATTTTTATTGTAGGAATCGGTCAATGGGTCAAGAAAAATCCGCGGAGTACTATTAAATTAGAGGGTGGAAATTGGAGATAGGCGAAAATGCACTCTTCAGTTTTTTCAATATATCTCGCAAACGAAGCAAAATTTCGATATACTTTACATGGAAGTTATTGTAGAGAATTGAATTTCCCATCGAAATGGCTTATTTAAAAAAATTTAAAACATTTTTTTTATGCCAAAAATGTTGAAACAAAAAGAAAAAAAACAAGCCAGAATTTCGGGGTGCAATTTTGAAATATGCATTTTTGAAAATCTCAGCCATCTCGAAAGTGTTAATATGTGTCCCGCTAGGCGCTAATGAATTTTTGTTGATAATCTTCAATACTCCACTGTAAGTCCTTTTAAAGTCGTTTCACAAGAGTGTTTATTCCTGAACCCAAAATATGCCGGAAATATACCGACGGAACAATTATTTTGATCATTATTATTTTTATGAACTGTTCAAAGCATTCACCGGAACTCGATGGAAAGTATGCACGTAATAAATTCATCTTGAAATCCTTCTCTATTGTGTTTCAACAACCTAACTTGTTTCTTCATATTCTTTCTTCTGACACAACTCATTTGTATCATTAATTGATTTAATTCTAAGTTATTACTAATTAATTAAATGTCCTATGTTGGTGGACAACAGTTGCGCCACGAAAGGGACGTATAAAATAAAACGAAAAACTATTGCTATTAATTTACATATGTATGTACTTATCCAAATATAAATTACATAATCGCTAGCAGTCATAGAACAGACATACACATGGCTTGTAGTTCGTTTACCAATAATTCAATTATCAATATTATGATATTCCGAACAATACATATATGTGCTATTTGTCAATGTGCATAAGTTAATTTTTGCAGCATTATTAATAAACTAAGTACTTATTTATTTTATATGTTAGTATATTAGAGTTAGCTTAGTCGTAACAAATCACAATAAAGTATTTCGTCAAATCTTAAAGTCGGTAATAACCCTTTAGCAAACAGTGCTAAATGTATTACTTAAGTAGTCTGTATACTATACTATACTATACTATTTGTATACAGACATAACCATGCAGTTTCAAGTAACGTGGCAAAACCTTTTATATGTATTTAGAAGCTTCACAACTGGCCAAGGTGGCCTTAAATTTTTTCACACAACTGTAATTATTTTACGGATTCCTAAAGTCCCACGGAACACAGTTCTGGAACAATTGCTCAAGGAACGTTAAATTTAAAAAAAAAATAAAACCTGAGAGACTTTTATCCATACAAGCCTAAAATATGGAAGAATTTCTAGCGAAATTGTAACAATTTTTCCTTCGGAACCAAATCTATCGTCATTTGCAAATGGTCCGGGACGGGACTCGTATTTTCTGTTGAGTTGAATTTGAATTCAAAAATGTTATACATGTATTATGTTCGAACTGATGGTGAAAAGCCTAGTGAACAAAAAATTAGAATTTCCGGGTAAACATTAGCGAAGATAATTTTCGGATGCGCGCTTTAATTTAGAAAATGCCACGAATATTTTTCCATGTTTAACATATTTACCATAATGCTGAAATCAAAATAAATGTAAAGAAACAAAATTAATACAAGCATTTAACGAAACTGAACTTATGTGTCAAAACTATAATTTTGCCTAAAATAGAAATATAAATTAGCAAATTTATTCATTTTAAATTGTTTATCAAACGGCCCAAACATAAGCAGTCGTAGAGGACGGCTTATTTTAACACGGGCGGATGTCCTCTTTGAAAATGTAATTTTTTTCTTTTACGACATACGTGTTTTTCGAAAATTTTTGACTTGTAGAGAATAGGATACATGAGTGATGAAAGTGAATACATATATGAATAATGCAAGATGATGACTGTGCACAGCAACATCCGAGAGTAAAGAATGATGTCTGTTATGATAGCCTTAAATGACTAGATTTTGAGTTGTACACCATGCATTATTTTGATGTGGCCAATCGCTTATACCTTATACTTAGTATGAAATAAAATACATCATTTGGGTGGGAATATCTTTTAAGAATACGTTTCCGAGACATAACGGAATTATTAAAAAATTAAGTGGTTGTTTAACTCGAAATGCTTTTTATCCCCTATGTAATGTTTTTATAAAGCGGTTTTTATTTGCACTGAATTAAACCATTCCGTATCTCCGGAGAATCAAGTTTTAGGGCTTTCGTATGGAACAATTTTGTGATCAGATTCAAGTACTTTTACTTAGAACTAATATTCGTGGGAAAAATAGGTCTAAAATAGGTAATCTTCTTTATTAAATTCTTAAGAGTACCATTATGAATTTTTAATATTATTAAATCAGTTTTATCAGTCTGATAATTAAATTCGGTAACGGAATCGAATAACGTTAAAGAAAATTTATTGTTTATATTAAATGTCGGGTAATTTTTGATGTTAAAAATTATTTTTAAGACTGTAGTATTGTTTTGTATTTGTAAGGTTGCAAAAATTGCTAATGGCAAATTTGCTTGTTCTTTTAATGTGATAATATATGTATGTATGTGTTTTAAACGACTGTTTTATTTTAGTCATTATGTTTATATTATTAGTTTAATGCATTTAGTAAATTTTATCTACAAAGCTACAATTTTATCTACAAAGCTTTGTAGTAAGCTTCCGTCATCTTTATTAAGATGATGTTATTGGTCGCCACAGATATTGATATAAATACCGGCAATATCGGAGAAGAGTTTATAAAATTTTGAAAATTTGAAATGCATACATATTTCGGAAATTGTTAACGACTGCCGTAACCATTCTATCCAGCATTTGTATCTTAGAAGATGAACTTAAAGAATTGTAAAAAGACTTGTCAAGCGTACTCAAATCCTTTATGTGTGAGTTCTCATACTTTTTAGTAAAGGCGTCAAGGTGAAGGCAATTTTAGGAGCGTCAGTAAAGACGTCAAGGCGAAGGCAATTTTAATAGCGGCTCTACACAATTGCAATGTGTTTGAATTTTATAAATATGTAATGAATTTCCTTATACTTTTACTAATTTTTTATTTTATTCAGAATGTGAAGGAACCTCGCAGTTTTTGTTAGCAAAATGGGTTTCAGTCGATTGGCGATAAACTACGGCCGATAAGCATTTACTCGACGTTAGAACTCATTTTCATTATATTGAACGGGGTTCTATATCCGCGCTTTATATGCAGATATAGAGCACATACACAAATATAAAGTCATACATACCCCCATACATTTTTCAGGGCTACATGACGTGCAAAAGCAACCTTCTCGTGATACACGTCGGCTAAGGAAATGAAAACGACTATGCTTTAATATCGATTGATACATATTTAAAAGAAGGAACCACGAGGTTGAGGTATGAAAAAAAGTCCTTGACAGTTTCCTCATCAACCTGTTTTTCATTTAGGCCAATTATTTTGGGCCGCACCGAGTGCAGATGATTCATGCAGGGACGAACATTCATATTGTGATGGTCATACATAGCTCTGACCTCATATATCCATGCTATTTTTATATAACATATAAAACGTGGATATAGAAACACTCAATATACATATATAATGAAAATTAGTTTTCATCTCCAGTAAACTTCGATCGTCCGTAGGTCTAAAAAGCGAGATATTTGAGATTTTTACTGGCCGTAGGTCCAAAAATCGAGATTTTTGAGACTTGCGGTCCTTATGACCTTTAATCAGGATAACTTGAAGAAGTTTTCCCAAAGTTCCAACCCAATCGACCGAGACCCCTTTTTCCAAAACCAACCAATCAACCATAAAAACCATTTAATGTCTACAGACTTATATATAAAATAATAAATAAAATAAATGAAAAACTTCGTAATATTCTAAAAGATAAATTCTCGTAATTCGACAACATTTCTTCCGAAAACTTAGAAATTATGTAAAATTAATGCAATTCACATTCCTTTTAAGATACTTGAGATGAAAACGAATTATACAATAATTTTCGATGCTATTACTTGATTGATTTATGCCATTAAAACAGAGTGGGAAATGCTCCAAAAATGCATTTGACAATAAAACCGCAGATGGATTTTTCGAAATCCGTTACGGTTGCGAGCAAGAAGGAACGAATAGTGTAGGGCCTTTCCGTTTTTGTTTGTTTCTCCATGGCACTAGTCCATTTAACTTTGATTCGAGAATTCTTAGAATTGTTCTGCGACAGAGGTTGCAGGCAGGACCTCAAATTGTAAATTAGAACTACTTTTTAATCCACGAATGAGCTCAGTTTAATGAGATGGAAATTAAAATTCAAAATCTCAAGATTCGAGTTCGAAACTCTATTACCAACGTCACACATTCGATTTAGGAGTAGAACGAGTTGCGATAACGTACTAAAGCCGCTGTCATTCATGACAACTTGCAGTTTCAAACGTTTGGTTAGAGTTGAATAAAAATAGTATTAAAATGTTTGGCGGAAATGGTGATTTTTCTCTGCCTTTATGGCACAATGGCCCAACACCAGGAGGTCTGTATAATTTTCCGGGAATAAGCCGCTCATCAAATGAATTTTCCCATACTGGATTATATGGAACACAAAGAAGCTCGTTCGTACAACTCCCCAAAATTGTGGTCGCTTGGCTTAATAAATTCTGCTCCACAGGCAGCCGATAACAACTGGAACTTCTGTGGTTGGGATCAAATTCGATGGAGGAGTAATGATTGCCGCCGATAATCTTGTTTCGTATGGGTCCCTCGCCAGGTTCCAGGACATTCAGCGGGTTTTCCCAATTAATGATCGTACAATTATTGGGGCTGGAGGTGACTTTGCAGATTTCCAGTGTATTAAGCGGTACATTGACCAGAAAATCGTCGAGGACATCTGCTATAATGATACCATCATCATGAAGCCGAAGTCCCTCTACAATTGGCTCACTAGAATTTTGTACACGAAGCGCAGCAAGTTTCAGCCTCTCTGGATCGACATGGTTGTAGGTGGTTTGGAAGAAGGCGTCCCTTTTCTGGGTCACGTCGATTTACGTGGACGGTGCTACACCGACGATGTTATTGCAACTGGCTTTGGCAAGCACCTTGCTTTGCCGCTATTACGCGAAAAGCTAGAGGCAAATAAAGGACCAGTGTCTCAGCAAGAAGCTTCACATTTGGTAAATATTTTATATTAACAATACATTTATGTATACAAATATTTGAACGGATTATTATTTATCTTCCCTTTTAGATAAGGAAGTGCATGGAGGTTTTGTACTACAGGGACTGTCGCGCTCTTTCAAAGTACACCGTGGCGGTGTGCACGAAGGATGGGTCTGTCGTGCAGGGACCTATAGATGTTGGCCAGAACTGGGAACTTGCAAAAATGATTGAGGGATACTAAAATAGCTTGATTACTTATCGTCAATAAAATTATCGTTTTGTAAAACATATTTGATGTGTAATTTTTTCATCTGTTCAGCATATTGTTTAAATTAACCTCCTTTTCGTTTATACTAAGGGTGGGACTGCTTGATTGATTTTAAAAATTCGTTCGTTCAATCTTGAGAAATAACTATGATTCTTGCAAAAATGCAATTGTCCTATCTGCACCGACAACATAAAAAGGGGGTACATTAATTTTAGAAAAAAACAATGCAGGTAAATCTGCCGCAACACGATAGATACGTTTCTTGAAAATACCGTGTTGTGGGAAAACAAAACACTTAACAAAAAAACGGATTTGGTTCTAACCGTCTTTTATACTGTAAAATTTTGATGTTTTTAACGAAGTATATTAAATAAAATGCAACATGATATAAAAGCTAATAAGATAAATTAGTTCAAGTTTAATAAATAAAATTAGAATTAAATATCAAGACAGAAAAATATAATGTGAAGCTAACAAATGCAATTCCTCATTGTCATTTATAGTTGGTCTGGACTGGTCATATTTCAAAATGTGAGGTTTCTATCATTAGGAATTGTTTGCTCTTGCTTTGTAAATCTTTATAAATTTTTTGACATGAAGATGAGGAATTTTGATGATTTATTTATTTTGATTTACTATACTCTAAGTGAGTCTAATGAAGAGTTGACGAACAAAATACTTTTGGTCAAAAAAACTTGTTTTTAATACGGCCGTTCAAAGAAGTTCTAAAGAATAGAATCTGTTTTAAATTTTGACTTAATATTCTTAAGGTAGTCTGCAAACAGTTTTACCGTTTCAGAAGCGAGTTTCCGAAAACGCCTTCTACCGGCGTCAGGAAGGCCCAACATTGTTTAAAAGATACGTGTTTATGTTCTTAATATGATATATAATAGTGCCAAAAAAATCTTTTTTTCCATAGGCATAAAAATCATATTTTTCTCACAAAAATATTCTAAAGATACATACATATTTCGTTTTTTCTTAATTCTAAAAAAAGGTCTCCTTAAATCGTACTGAAAGTGTGCTCAAATCGAGTCAGATTTTTGTGATACAATTCCAGTAAAGATGAAATAATTTTAGCACCGGCCCCTCACTCAATTTGCAAGATCCGGCAAAACGGAATTTTTGAGGGAGTTTTCGCATTAGAAAGTGTTGTTTTTTATTGGCTTCAATGTTGATTTTACGCGTCCGAAGACTATTGAGCTCAAGATATCATCGTATATGTACATACATTTTATGCAATCGCTCATTTTTATTGTACTATATTCTATATTCTCCTTCTCTTCAGGGTTTCAATTAATAGCGATAGCAACCTAAAAGGGCTTTTTCGACTTAATAAAACTTGGGTGGTTATTTTACAGAAGATTTTATTTCCAACACTGTAAAAAAATACATTTTTTCTGTCATTAACCGAAGTTTGTCGTTTTCTTCAAAATGAAACTCATGGCAGCTGGATTATCGTTTGGCACCATATGACCTGCTCTATTTACCCAGTACATAGTAAATCTTCCTCCTTTTTTAACATATCCTTCTAAAACTCCTTGTACACCTATTTCTTGTCTGGGTGCATTCGAGTACTGCTTCCACGAGTGCCATCTCAATCGGTCCACCCAATTGATAGTGCCAGGAGTAGCACAGATCAAGTCCAAATGTCCGGAAAACACATTTACGTTTACATCGGTTTTGTTAAGTAGCTCCTCGACTATAGTAACAAAACATGATAATTTTATGTTATTCACGACATATTTCAAATTACTTACCAATATGAACAACTGGTTTCATGAAATCACCAGATAACGCATTAAATACTCGGTTACTCTGCGAGCCCCAGTTAATGCGACTGGAG
The DNA here is from genome assembly GCA_933228815.1 of Machimus atricapillus. NCBI lineage: Eukaryota > Metazoa > Arthropoda > Insecta > Diptera > Asilidae > Machimus > Machimus atricapillus. The sequence continues at coordinate 34,412,721 of OW121784.1, forward strand.
ATATTCAAAGCTTTACTGACTTGAGTTTTCATTAACTGATCTAAAGTTTGACGGCGATTAATTGGTCGGTCGAAGTGAACAAGAGTATCATACATTGCTTCTGCAATTTAAAAAAAAAGATATTTAGTAAAGTTTAAATCTATTGTAAATATTCGTGGACATTACCATCAATATTTTTGGCCAGGGAGCTGTAGAAAGCGTATGATGGTGTTTTTTTCAATATATTATAGAAGTCCACGCCTGCTGATTCGGTAAGCAAAATACGCTGTGTATTACCCCATAGATTTGTAGCTTCTACGAATTTGCCGCTTTTTAGAGCAACTTCTACTCTTTTAGCCCCTTGCTCAATTTTATCATGTCCAGGGTGATCTATAATACCCTAAAAAAATTTAAAATGCGTCTTTAAAATGTTTAATATTTGGTTCGTATTCAGGCTCCCGTCTGTAATTGTAAGCGGATTCTAACGCAACAAATGCTTGTACCTTAATTATGAAAAATATGCTGAGCTACGATATTTACAATTTACGCGAGGTAGAAATGTCGAAAAGTTTTTGTAATTTTCAAATAGATTTCTAACTTCATTTTATCGATTCATTTTTGTAATAACTAAATCAAACATAATCCAAATTTTTAGTGTTAATGCCCGTTTTGTGAAAAAAATATCTAACTATACATGTATAGATTTTAAAAATGATCTAGTAAAACTAATTCCGTTCTTTTAAAAATGAAGCCTTTTTATTTTAGTTATGGAGTTCTTAATTGTCAGATATTTCTCTCACCAATTTATGTGATTAAAGCGACAATAGGATTTAAAAGTATGTCTGATTTATGCCTATATTGTTAATTTGATCAAAAAAGCTTTAAAAGTAAAATGAGTCCCAGTTTTTTTTATGGTAATGATATTTGAAAATTACTAATTTGATTTTAATAAATAGGTGATTTTTTATTTTAAATTTGAATGCAGTATTAGCTTACCATTTGTAGCAATAGAGGAGCCCAAGAGTAAACAGAGTCCATAGGCGAAACCCAGGCATCTCCTAATGCAACAGACTGGAAGTTGCATTCGATTTTCTTAGTTTTAATTGCCCTATCCAATTCTAGTGCAATTTCTGCTGCCATTTTTCCGCCGTAGCTCTCAGAGAAAATGTGGAGCGGGGTTTTCTTGAATTCAGGGTGCTTTCGGTAAAATTGCTTCAAGAATTCTACAAAATCCAGGGCGATCATTTTGTTGTCCGTTGTAAGAAATTGCGGACTATCAACATAACTGAAGCCGGTCCCAACAGGATTGTCAACGAAAATTACATTCATATCCTTGACCCAAGTGTGCTTGCGGGGGACAAGTTCCAAAGTCAATGGCCCTAACTCTTCAAAGTTGCCATAACCTGTTGAAGATGCGCCTGGACCACCCTGCAGCCAAATAGCAATCGGTCGCTCGGTGTAATTAGCCACTGGAGCTGTTGTGTAGTAAAGCCAGTAGAATATGTGTGCTCCATCTCGAACGGTCACATGGCCCCAATCTTGTTCCCCTGGACCAAACCCTTTTTTTCCCTCTACTGCCAATCAAAAAAAATGTATTTATCAGTTTAATTTTAAATTATAGGTGACACTTTCAATGTCAGAAATGTGCGAGTAAAATGAAATTGGTTTATCATATTGAATCGTGACAACTGTACAAGATTCTCTTAATGATAGTGAATCACTCGTAATTCTGAAATTCAAAAGATAGTGATTTGCACAAACAAATTCTCTTTGTGATAAACTTTACAATCACTTAATGGACACGCGAACGTCTTCAAAATTTAATTACCAAGAAAGGAAGTACTCAGTAGGATACAAAACGATAGCAAATTAAAAGGCGACATCTTCAACAATCACTAACTTTGGTGGTTTTAAGCAGGTGCTTTTATACATTTTCGGAGGCTTATCATTCGTACTTACTACAAAGTGGAGCAACCGTCAGCTTTGATAATTATTTTCGCTGAGGAAAATCAATTGAACTTAAAATTTTACACATATGCATTTATATCAAAGAAGATAACTATCTGAAATGATCTAATCTTCTATCGCAAGTTTTGTTACAAAATTAAGAAATTATTGAAAGTAGTGAGAGGTATATGTATAATAACGCACAAATGTTTGGGAATTTTTCATATTATGTATACTATTAATTGAATATAGAAATTGTCTGTGAGATTCATATTCTTGGCCTTCCTTATTTCCATTTGTAGTTTTATGTAACTAAATTGAAAATTGGTTTTGAGTAAAGATTATACAAAACAAATTGAAATTACACATAAAAGTAAGCTCCAAATTTAAAACAAAATTTTGAAAACGTTTATGTCTATTACATTCTCTGATACAAAGATATGTTGTAGATATAATGTACTTAATTAATCAAAATTATTGAAAGTGCCATATTAGCTCTAATTACTTACTTAGTTTTTCCTTTTGAATTCTAAATGTTCAAAAATTGTAAAAATGGCAGCAAATTGAAAACATGTAATCGTATTTATTTTTTACTAGCTGACCCGGTGAACTTGGTTCCACCTGAAATTGACTTGATTGTAACTCTTTATAAAAGATAATGAATCCCAATCAACCTTCCAACTCCAATTCACTGAGATCGGCAATATTGGCTGCACTGTTGTACGGTTTGATTTTCGTTTGGTCGTTTTGGTTTTGGGCCTTACGTATGCAAAAGTTTTCGCCGTTCACATTTAGGTGTCTCTTTTTGTGGATTTCGCAAACATTGGTATTTATATTTTTGGTTTTTTTTTGAACATTCGGCAATAATATTCTGTGAACTTTTTTTTTTGTTTTGCGAAAGTTGCGTTTCACTGTTAAAAATGTTGAAATTAGAGCACGAACGAAATCTATCGAAATTACCTTGTTATTTTGAGAACTTGACAATCTTGAAATACTCGTGTGTGAAAACTAATCGAGTACCGCTAAAAATCAATAGCTGATAAAAGTAATTGTTTGCAAAATGCAATTAATTGCGCTTAAACGAAATCTTACCTCAAAACCACTATTTTTTATGATAATCAATTTTAAATTAATAGGTCCACCTGCTCTAAAACTACTTTTATTTTGAATTGAAATCTACATATATACATATATGTATATAAAAAAAACTGTTTCGACGAGACGAGACGAGAATTGCCTTTTTTTCCAACAAATAAACAAAATGTATTTCTTTTTTTAGCGTAGTAGCACACGCGGGTATCCGTTTCCGTATAAAACTGCCGTCGTAAAACCATCTCAGTTAAACTTTGACTCAAATTTTTTGTATTCAAAGTGTTATAATCTAATCGAAGTTTTTCGGCTTATTATTTGTTGAGCTTTTCCTTTAGGTTTTTCCGACTTTTTCTTTTTGTAGTGAAACATCTATTCACGCGCCTTGGCAGTAAAACCGATTAGTGTGCCGCGACGGCAAACGGCATGACGCACATTATTTATTAAGGAACTTTTTCTCAAAAAAGCTTTTCTAAACTCCTTTCGACTCGATTAGAACGATTCCATATTAAGGTCCAGTACTATCAATTTTGATGTTTCACATCTGCCGTGCGTCCCGTGACGGCCAACTTATTTTTGTTAACCCATCCCTCTATTGGGACGAACAAAACAAAAAAAGAATCATCCAAATTGGTCGAGCCGTTCTCGTGGCTTTGCGCGATTAACGCACGGCATTCATAGAAGAAGGTAGAACTTTAGTCTCCTAATAATAAATAATTTATTATTAAATATCCAAATTAAATCTTTTATTCCAATAGATAGATATTGGTTATACTAGAAGTAGCGTCTGCAAGTTTGCAAGCGGTTGTTAAAGAGATTGAAGAGCGATATTAATGGCTGTATGTTTTTACTTTTCTATCCGGATCTGGTTAAATTTTGCATTGATTTGGATTTTAAAAGCTGTGTATTTGAAGATTTTAACAAATTTGAGATGATTTGTTATGATACTTCAAACCTTGAGCCATGTAAATTCTTGGACTAAATGTTTCATGCAAAGTTGGTACCTATAAGTTCTAGCAATTTTATTTTATTTATGAGAAATTGTTTATATATGTACATAGTATCTAAATATTCATAAAGTTCAATTCAGTGTAAAATTTTATGCTAAACCTGAAGCCAGAACCGATTTGGAAAACAAAAACTGTATATATTATTCCTTAGCATTTTGATTTCAAGCTAATACATACAGGTACCATAGTTTGGTTGTTGGTAACAGTATGACAACAGGGCGAAAAATGATGAAAATAGGGTGAAAAAGAATGAAAACAGAATGAGCAAAATTTAATTAAATATGTATCTATGTGCATGTGTTGTAGAATCCCTGTGATCAACTAGGTATTTCAAATTTTATGTCTGAATTTTGTCCCGAAACTTTTAAACTTTTCAGTTGGTATTGGGTATACGAGTTCTTTATAAATATGGAATGAATATTTGCAAGGATTTATTTTTCCAACACCATCTTTTCTTTTATAAAGTAAGCTTTTATCCATTTGTTATTTTTTGGCACCTTAATATTAACTGCGATTGCGATTAACTGCGGTAGCTAGGGAAGGAAAGGTAAATGTTTATGTACAAAATTCAAACGGCAGAACAACTGTGATTATTGGCTTCCGTATACTTGGCAGCATCTACTTAGTTGTTAGAATTTGTTTCATCTCCGCATCATTATCATTTATCAAAGACAGGTGTGAATTTTCTGCCTCCGACCTTATCTAATGATTCCACATCGTAAAACCATATACCTCAGGCAAACAAACTGAAAGCATTTCATACTTATGCAACTGATATGGGTGCAGGTTACGTTTATTCAAATCTATAGGATTCATCCCGACCAGAAGTTCTGCGTATAAATGTGCAACAAGATAAGCACCGAACACATTCTGCAGAAGCAAGTTGTTGCTCGTTGCACGAGCAGATATCCTAATTTCCTTTGCACTAACGATTTCACTAAAACTGTTACATTCGGGATGGACGGACGGAAAACACAAAGTAAAATCAAGTGAATGCAAGCGAGAATTTCTTGCTGAATCCCATAAGTATCTCAGCGAATATCCGTTCATATTCAGAGGATATGCATGCTAAATAAAAGTTTATTGGACTATGTACCCAAGCTGTTCATACACAGACTCTATATGCAGCAAGATTAGGTACTATGTCTTACGAAAGGATATTTGAAACGAAATGTATATACATATGCATATACAAAGAGGAGCAATTTTGGATACTTCGGAAATTTCTCCTCTTAATTATTTGGTTAAATTGGAAATGAGCATACCAAACTTCTAATTTAAATTGTTCTCGAGTTTTATACAAACTTGAACGAATGAAGGCTTGCAAATAGCGATACTTATTTTGTTCTGTGATGTGGTGTTTATACTTATTATCTTTCTGATTTACAAAAACGGTAGAAACTTATATTATATCCCGTAAAACTAAAATGAAAATATTTTCATTGACTTTGTGCAATGGTAATAACGAAAATACTTTCAATCGCAATTGCCCATATTGCTTAATAAATAATATTTCACTTCATTGGATGCTGTTGCGTTTTAAAACTTTGTAGGAGCGTTCATTTGGAGTCAAAAGTTAGAAATATACAAAAAAATGTTGTCGGTCACTTGTTGGTACATCTCGAGATTTTGAAATTTCACAAACTGACTATTTTTAATCCAGTTTTTTTTTGAAAATTATCACTTGTCAGAGTTTCAAAGTCAAATATTTCAGGAAATATATATAAACAAGCAACAATTTTTGTTTTGCATATCTCTATCTTTTGACTCTGAATAGACATTCCAACAAAGTTCCATCAAAACCCGTGATTAAAATGAATGTGCGTTTGTGTTTAAGATAATAAATACCATGAACATGGCACTAAATTTAAAAATTAATAAGTTATAATTTATGAGATTTTCTTATTAGATAAACAGGTAAATTGTGACAAATTAATATATAATTATCGCGTTAACATTATCACTACTTAATGATGAATTTAGCAAATTAATCCACCCACTGCCCAATAAATGTCGGTAGCCGATTAATTACTCTCGTTGACGCGACCTAATCATAAAAATTTGAAAAATTGCAAGGATTACAGCGTAAATCCGTAATTTGCTCGATCCTTTAATCTACTGAACCTCTGAAAGTGTATGATTGATGAAAAAATTCCAAGAAATAAGTTCGGTGTTGATAATCTTTTGATAGATGAAGCTTCGCACAGAACGGCGACGGGGAACCTAGGATTAATAGCGCTCACCTCAATAAATCAAATTCTTCGAAGATTTTTATGACTTAAATTTATCAGACGATGAAAAAGGACTTTGACGAATTTTTCTAATGAATTAATCAACTCCTGTTGCCGGTGACAAATGGCCTTATTTTCTACACGCTACGAGATTCCTCCAGAAAATATGTTCAGAGGTAGTGTAGTATGATGGTGCTGCAGCAGCGGTTACAATTGGTACTACACGTGTGTATTCCGCGGAAAGCAAAAAAGGTGCACGATAATTTGCAGCTTCATCTTCAGACTCCCAGATCCAGAAACGTGCACGAGTCGGGATTCGGGAACAACTGAAAATCGATAGCGCACACCTTTCGGAAGGGTATTTGCTCTTTAAATAAATAAAACAGTTTATGATAACAACTGCAGGCCAAGTAGTGGGAGCGTCGACTGACTTCTTGCACGCCATGGAGCGCAATAAAAGCGAAAGTCAGTGCGGGAGCGAGCGGCGGGCGCACTTAAAACCACAGTGGCGTCGCATAGAACGCTACGATGTAAATGTAAAATATCTCCACTTTGCCAGTCACTGCGAGGACGTAGCCGGTTGTTAAAATTTCATGGATGTCACACTTAAGGAAATTTGCTACTTCCAGGGATCACATTCAAACGTAGGAGTCCTGTAAACACTTTATTGCGACCAATGGCTGTGCTGCGGGGCGAATTTATTGTTTCCGTTCATCCGTTTCCAGAATTGCTACTGCGATACGGCTAGTGGCCGCCTGGTTTAATGCCTCACATTTAAAGCTTTTTATGGACTCTCGTATTTATGAGGAGCACTCGACAAGTTCACTGAATTGGATTTTCAAAAAAAGGCGGAAAGTAGCAATGGTGTGTAAACGCCGTGTAATCAGATAAATAAAACCAATTAAATTCGCTACTTTCTGCCCGTTGCTGCTGGATTGTCATTTGGGTCACGCTGATTGCTAGGGGTCACAGCTGACTTGTGAAAGACCCCACTAAATAATTCTGCGTAAAATAATCGTTAACCGTTTTATGAAGGTCATCTAGTGGGAAGTAGACACGCTCTTACCTTTGATCAAATTACAATCTTCGCAAATGATGGCCGGGAGGCAGATTTAGGGTTCTTAGGCTTAATTTGATGGTATCTACTTTATTACGCTTAAATTTATAGAGGTATGTACAGGGAGTGATAAAATGAGTATAATGAACACGTTTTTTTCTGATAAAGAAATGCAGGGGATACATAGCTTTGTAAGCTTCAAATTACTATTAATGAAATGAGTAATCACTCAGTAATTTTTGGGAACTAAATAAAATATGAACTTTTTTATTGGAAACCTTAACCGTAATTGATGGTTATTTATGTAGCATATTTTTTATAGTCTTGCAAAACATCGGTTTGGAAGCGGAAAAAGTATCACTACCCAAGCAGCAATTGGCAACCTATTTAGTTTTAATGAGCTGTAATCTTGTTGCTGTATACATTCTCACAATAATGAATTTAGTATTGAAATTCTTAGATATGTTTCAGAACACAGTAGGTATATCTATGTACATATTTGATAGAAGTCATACTAAAAATTTCTATGATTAACCTTTATTTTTCAATAATTTTTTAAAAATGCATAAAATACGGTTTTATGTATGTTTTGACTCTATTTTTCTTAATTGAGTATACATATTTTCATAATCTACGGAAATAATCCTATAAATACATTATATGTATAATATGAAAAATTAAATTTTTTGGTCAGTGTTCTTTGTATCGAATTGCTTGGTAATTCAATATAAGTATACATTGTATATTTATTTATACATAAGCCATGGAGTTTATATACTTTTTTTTATGTTTATTACTGATGTTTGAAGGCAACACAGAATGTTTTTATTTTACCTGTTGATGAAGTTATTTTCAATAGGAACTCAATCAAGAGCAATCAATTTTTTTTTTAATATTGTGCCTCTGAATTTGAGCACAAATTTGGCCATTTTAGGGTAGAACTCGACCGGCGATTTGTTTTAATCGGCGACACAGAATATTCTTTATACCCGAAAATCCTTCGACTGCCAGTTTTGATAAATATCAATGGCATTGTGTTTGGCATTTTGTTTATAAAGGAAGTTCTTTGTAATTTCAGTAGATTAACTAAATGAACTAAAGATGTTCGAATAACACTGAAATAAGGTCTTCTTTTAACAACATTTACCCGATTTCAAATATTTTTGCCTTGTCACTGTTCCTATCCAGTTAGGCCTTTTTCCGGTCACTTAATTTCTTCTGAAGTATTTATTTGCGTTGAGAAATTTCTCTGGAATTTTCTGTTCAGATACTCTTTTCCTAATCGATACACTCAGGTTTCATATTTCACAGTCAATAAAATTTAGAGAGCGTTCTTGGCCAATTTATTTCTACATCAGGGGTTTTAATAACTTTTCATCGAAATGGTGTACCCTTTAAGCTCCCAACAAATAAAGTGGCGAAATGTTTGCCTAGCAAAAAAAAACTCCCTATGAATCAAACTGACAATGTTTAAAATTCAGGGAATTTGTTAATTTATTTGCTACAGCACGATGCTGTGAGGCGCGTTGATCACATGTTCATGGGAGTGCAATTAGCTCTTAACAAGTCGTAGTGTGAAATGTTTGAGCTGCGAAAACACTACGAAATTTAAAATGCCTCACCATTCCGGTAACCGCTTCCCGCTGCCACCCCGAAACTCTACACAGAACGGCGTCGTAACTTTATAACAACTCATAAATAATTTGCAAATATTAAATTGGCTTGTTTACATACTTCTGTTTGCGTGGTATTGACTGCTGATGATGACGCTATAGACAGGTCACAGGTCTGATAGTGTGTAGTAAACCTACCATTTTCCAGTTGCTTCGATTGAGTTATGTTTGTACGAAATTGAATCTATTGGGGATATGTCGGGAATGCATGAGGAGAAATCTTTGGTCATTATTAATTTACATGATTGGCGTTAATTGAAGCAGTCCTGAAATTTAGTTTACTTAATTCTAGGCGGGGCTATCTTTAAAGCATTATCCCAAGTGGTGATTATCTCTCCTGTAACGTCCACGTCCACACATCAACATAATTGACTCATATTAACTCATCGCTTGTAAGGTTATTTGAAAGTGAATTGCCTCCGCAAAAGTGTCACAACATCATATGTCATACAGCGAATGGAAAGATCAATTTATATTGACATCAGATTTTGGCGATAGTGTGATTTCTATGAAAAGCCCCGTAAATAGGCCTCCAAAGCAGTGGGATTTTGATATCATTCATTTATTTCCTGTAGCTTCACATCTAGTCAATAAATCAAATCAACAACAATTTGTAATTTGGAAGCTTACAGTGTATGTGTTATTCGAAACATACACGGCCAGCATCATAAATGCAATCAAAATTTGAATTGACAGAATGAGCTTCTTCAAGAACAAAAACATTACTTTTAATTATTGTTGATATTTGTGGCGGTTGTATGTATGAAAGCAAGCTGTGAAATTTTTGTGGAAATCGTAGCAGGCCACGAGATGAAGTTTAGTTGTTTTCTAAAATAGAAAATATCAGTTTTGGAATTGACTTCGGCCGGTAAAGTTATGTAAAAATAAATAATAAAATAATCAAATTGTAAAAACCAATAATTAAATATAAACGCTTAAAATAGATAAGTTTCAAAAATTTGTAAAAAGTAAAAAGTGAAAATAAAATATAAAGCAAAAATAATAAATTATAAATTATTTTAATTTAAATAAAATTGAAATGGAGGTCGACCTCCTCCAGTACAGGACCTCCACAATATGATATGAGTTGTCTTTACATAAAATAAAAATAAATGATAAAGATCATATGCTTAGACTTCATAATGCTTAAATTATCTAAAACCTCGAACAGAACACGGGTCGGGGATTGACATTTGACTATTTCTTTTGAGTCGGAGTGACCTGTTTGAATGATACCCTTATATTTATAATTACGATCACATAAGTATTTCATGTTTCGCTCTCGAGATGACTAAGAAGGATGTTTAGTGTGATTAAACCAGTATTTGAAGGGAAATCTATCTACATATGTTTAGCCCTGCAAGAGTTAATTTTTGGACATAATTTTTGTATGTTTAAATACATTTTTATATATCACATTTATTAGTATTCATATCATACAATCTGCCATATTTTGAGAACGGAATAAAAAAGATAGAGAAAAACAAAACTAAACACATTTAAGATAACATTGTTAATAAAAATTTATCTTCGATAATTGGCCTTTTAAAGAACCTGCCAAATACTTTCGATGATTGTGACCAATCCGCCAAACTCTTGATGATGCGCACGTCAACTACTTTGAGTGATGCTGTTAAAGTTGTTGCATGTCGTACTACATGACTCGGGGATTCTCCACCACAACTCGATCAGGAAGATCTTATAACTATCTTCTTAATATATTCTTTGATGCTTCATTAAAGGTCTTCCTAGTGGTAGTAAAAAAGGCCTTTAAGCCTTACTTGTTAAACCGGATGTTACTTGTAAATATCTTTGTAGCCTTGACGTCACACAAATTTTCGGACTTTTTGGGAATATTGGCAATAGAAAGAACAGTTGACACCAATCTTTTCGCGATGACTTAATGGCATCAGTGATATCGATTTGGATGCTTGAGATGTTTGCTTAATATTACAGGTTTTGATTACTGATATTGTTTGTATCTAGCCGTCGAGTCCGTATGCCAAGAGCAATAATTCTTGCATTTTGAAGCAAAGAAATCGATTTCGGAATAATTAAACACTAGGTCTGTTCGTTGACAAAACCGTTAAGAAAAACCCGTGGCGCCAAGTTTTGCCACACGGCGCCACACGGGCCCACACGGCATCCCGAGAACTGTCAAAAAAAAACTCGGGGTTCCGTGTGGCGCCGTGTGGCAAAACCTGGCGCCACGGGTTTTGGTGCCTCAACGAACGCAAATTCGTTATTACGGGGCGAAAAAGAAGAAGAAGAGTAGAATTGTCAGTTGCAATTTTGCGCCAAGTAAAGTGTTGCAATTTTGCGCCAAGTAAAGTGTTTAAGCAAAATAAAAGTGGATAAACTAAATAAATACATTCCGTGATTGTTGAAGACGAGTGGAGTGCTTTGAGTGCTATCGCGCTCCTCTGGTTATACCGTGTAAAAACAGAATTGGGTGTATAGCTGAAAGCGGTGCGGATTCATCCAAGAACGGGCTGTATTTGGCGGAAGGGGTTCTTACTTTTCGTTTCAGCGTTCTTTTCGTTTCAGCGAGTAACAAAATGGAATTTTTCGACTTGCTTAGCGAGTTAACGGATGATAGCTGGTTGGAAGACATCAACAGCTCAGACAGCAGTTTCGATAGCGATGAGGCGGATGAGCCTTGCTTGAAAAGAATGAAAAGAACAAGCATTCCAGAATATTTTGAGAACATCGTAACAAAATATTCTGATGAGGAATTCGTTCGTAACTTTCGAATTAATCGTGAGCTGTTTCAAAATCTTGCGATTAAGTTCAAGGAAAGTGCGGTCTTAAAAAAAATGGATCAGATGAAAGCTATAAGTGCCGAGAAACACATAGCTGTGTTTCTATGGTTTGCTGGCCATGAAGCGTGTGCTTACCGGGATTTGTCCGACCGGTTCAACCTTTCTATTTCCACCATTTCCGTCATAATAGAAAGGGTCACATATTATATAAGTCACCTTTGCGACGTTGCTATTAAATGGCCTAGTAGCGAAGAAAAGGAAAAAAGCGCTGAGTGCTTTAAGAGCAAACACGGGTTCCCTAATATAATTGGTATATATTTATTAAAAATTAGAAGAATCAAAACTATAATTACATAAATTTAAGGAGCTATAGATGGGACTCATATCACCATTGATCCGCCTAAGGAAAGCAAAGACGACTATATGGATCGGAAAAATAATTACAGCATCGTACTACAGGCTGTTACAAATGAAGATAGAAAATTTATGGATGTATTCGTCGGGTTCCCTGGTTCTGTTCACGATAGCAGGGTGTACAAAAACTCGGAGATTTATCCGGAATTGGATAGACTTTGTGCAGGTAATTGAACACAACCATAACTTGTAAGACTTTATATTTTATTCAAAAGTCTTTTATCTATCGTAATTCCTAATTTAAATTCAAATTTTATATAATTGTAGGCTATCACATTTATTTATTTATTTACGCTTCATCAACAAACTGATTACTACAAAAAGATATTATAAGTTAGATACATATGTATATACAATGACTTAATAATGTGAGGAAGTTAAGCGACATGGAAGTCAACTAAGTCTAGTCTTAATACATTTTTTGGACACATTAAAGTCGAAGCGATCAAAGCTATCATTGAAGCAACGGGACATAGATGTGATAGGCTCATTGAAACCGTAATTAGTGCGGTGATGGGAAATCCGGAGAAAACCCTTATGTCTCAGAGAGCGAGAGGGAACCGCAATGTTAAACGAAGACAACAAAACCGGAGAATCAATATTACCTTGAAGGCAATCAAAGGCGAAAACAGTTTTGGAGATTTCGCGACGAGGTTCCAAAGAAGCAAGGTTTATCAGTTTTAGGCGAAGTAAATAAGGAGGTAAAATGAGGGGATCATTCCACGGAAGCCCGCGGAGTGCAAATCGGATAAACCGTCGCTGAACAGCTTCAATGCGGTTTATATGAATGGAGTAGAATGGTGCCCAAACAAAACTGGCGTATTCTAAAATAGGTCTAACAAAAGTGCAATATAGCAGCCGAGTAATATAAGGGTCGTTGAACTCCTTGGACCATCTTTTGATGAAGCCCAGAGTAGCATTGGCTTTGTTTGCAATCGCATTAATATGGTCGTCAAAGGTAAAGCGACGATTCAGCCACACTCCCAGGTCCTTGGTTTTATCAAGATGTGACAATTCACAATTGTTAATATTGTAAGCGTAATCCAAAGAGAGCCCTTTCCTTGAGAACGACATTGACGTACACTTACTTACATTGAGGGGGAGACAGTTTGCAGAACACCACTTATAGAAGGCGTCCAAGTCAGAATTTTAAAGGAAGCAGTCGTATGGGGAAGATACAACCCGAAAAATCTTTGCATCGTCAGCGTAACATAGAATGTTCGAGTGTCTTAAGCACCCAGACAAGTCATTTATGTAAATAATGAATAGAAGTGGACCAAGATGGCTACCCTGAGGTACACCAGATGTATTAACTATTTCGTTAGACAAGGATCCACGGAATGATACCCTCTGAGTGCGACCAGTCACGTAAGAACCAACCCAGTTCACAAACAATTGTGGAAACCCGAGCGCAGAAAGCTTGGTGGTTAAGATGTCATGACTAATTCGGTCAAATGCTTTGCTAAAATCTGTAAATATACAGTCAACCTGCTTACCAGCTTCTAGAGCAGACACACAGAAATTCGAGAACTCAAGGAGGTTAGTCGATGTCGAATTGCCTTTTCTAAAACCGTGCTGGAAAGAGCCTAAGAATGGCTTACAATGGAAGTATAAAGCATCATAAATGAGAGCCTCAAATATTTTAGCAGCCGCGCACAATTTTGCAACTGGTTTGTAATTAGATATGTCATTCCTATTACCCTTTTTATGCAAAGGGATAATAAACGAGGATTTCCATGATGCGGGGAAAACACCTGAGGAGATAGATAAGTTAAATAAATAACACAAAACACTAACGAGAGAGTCGAAACATTTTTTAAAAAGAGAGACAGGGATTCCATCAGGACCGCATGAAAAACTATCAGCCAAGCCGGTCAAGTGTCGCAAAACTGCGTTGTTGTCAATAAATAAATACTTCATTCCCAGCGATGTCGCCGGGAAAGTCGTCAATGTATTAAAATCCTTAGAGCTAATATCACAGGTATTAACAACAAAGGCCGTTTTAAAAAAATCAGCGAAAAGATTGGCGATAGTCAGAGGATCGCCGCTCTCTGAGTCTCCGAGCCTCAGCAATGAAGGGTACCCGTCAGTCCCCCGCTTTGAATTAACAAATCTCCAAAACTGTTTAGGCTCAGTCGATAAGACACTCCTCATATTATCAATATAATCAGAGTACGCATTTTCGATACCCGTAATAAATCGATCACGTAAATCGGAATAAATCAGGAAATCCCTCTCACTCCCAGAGACACAGAATCTTTTCCAGGATTTAGTTTTTAGGTTCTTTAGATGTTTTAGCGAGTTATTAAGCCAGGGGGGACCCGAAGAAGCAGTACTCGACCTGCATACAGGGGCGCATAAAGAAAGGCAGGCGAAAAGGTTTTTATAAAAAGCCTCAACCGCAGCATCGATGTCTCGTTCAGAAAGTACAATATTCCAATCACAATTAGATAATAAACTATTTAGTCTAGCTAGAGTAATCAGTCTTCTTAAAATTAAAACAAACATTATTAAGTGCTGGCGTGGAGGTCATCACGGGGTCAAAAGAAAGCGAAACGTGCAGGGCCGGATGATGGGACGACTCAGAAAGCAAGGGAACCAAGCAGCGTTTTACCAGGGTGGAATCAGGAGCCGAGCAAAATACCAGGTCCAGGAATCTTTTAAAATCATTGGCAACACCAGAACACTGTGTCAGCCCAGAAGAAGTCAGGCTGTCGATGAATGAAACGTGAGAAGGCGGAGTCGATGCATATTCGGGCAAAAGTACGTCATCATTTGAAGATGTCCAATTAATGGAAGGCACATCCTAGGCGATTCAGCGTATCCCTGTAGTGGACATCTGTTGACTCCATACAGGGACAATGGACATCTGTCGCCATCAAACATTTATTATAATAAATGTTTGAGCTCCGCGAGGGTGGTAGTGGAGCATAGCTTCGGCATTCTGAAGCAAAGATTAATACCCCAGACAGACGGGCACGAACGAATGAACGTTCTCGAAGAATGATCATTGCCGTGTCGTCTGTCACCAAGAATGAAGTTTGAATGAACATTCGTAACTACATTCTCGTTCTCATCAATGAAGTTCCGGAAACTTCATTCGCAGAGAACGAGCATGGAAATCCAGGAAGAATCAGCTGATTTCCAGTGTCAAAGTGTGAATTGACAACTGCCAGCCAGCCAGTTGAGTTTTAATTCTGTGATCGTGGAGGTGGGGAAGGAGCAGGAAGAGTTGCAATACGTTTAGTAGCTTGCGAACGTTTTCGTAAAGTTGCTATTAATTTCACCGATTCACTCGTGCGCATTTTAAACTCAAAAATTCTCGACTCGAATGAAGTTGGCCGTCTGTCATGCATATAACGAATGAAGATTCGAGAGAACGATCATTCATCGAACGTTCATTCGTCCGTGCCCGTCTGTCTGGGGTATTAGGCAGCTCTACTATTGTAAATTGAGGGGCATAGACAAAATTTGCCACTTCATTAGAGCTTGCTGCGTGCTGCATAACCTGGCCGACACATCGGACTTTGATGTCGAAGAAGCAGAACAAGAACGAGAATCTGATTCAAATCTCAATTCCCCAGACGATAATGGAGCGGGTCGAATAAAGCGCAACGAGATATGCAGGTTGTTATATGCAGCACGCAATCTTCCTCGATCATCGAACTAAGATGTGGTGAGTCTCTTTGGTATTAATTTGCTTTTTAATTGTACATTATGCGTATCATTTTTCAGACCTAGAAATGATGTGCATCACCCCTCAGAATGGACGTCAAAATTGTTTGCTGCTACAAGGACCTAGGAAGGATATCGAGCGGGGGCGCACTCAACCGAGAAAAATAACCGGCTGTACGAGTCAAGGACGGAGGTAATTACCTGGCCCTGAAAGGAAGATATGATCTCATAGCTCAGTGGCTAGGGAGATCGGATTAAGAAGGTATATTTTTTAATAAATCTTTTAGCAGGATATAATGGTTTATAGGCCTCCTGGGGAAGCTGGCCATTTAAAAAAACAGCTAACGCGCCTTTATGCAACACCTCCATGGTGGGGAAAATTGCATGGGATATAAATAATAATAATAATATATCTTTCCCCTTTTCACCAAGAGGTCCATAGCAGCGCAGAGCTATAATCAACATCATGAGGTGTTCATCTCAGCCCAATTTCAACATCATGCTGAATCTACAACCCGGGAATGAAATTAGGACAGCGCAGCGCCAGCAAGTCAACCAAAGTGCCCAGCGACCGGACGTGACTTAGCCAACATCGTAGATCGAGCATACCATCCGAGCAAAAACAATTTTATTTATAATTGAGAAAGTTTGTCAATTTGCCTAAGTTTTATTTGCAATAAAGTAACACATCCACTGTATTCATGTTTTCATTATAGTTTCCTTATCATTTTTCAGAAAGAACACTTTATTGAAGTTTGATTTTTTTACAGCTCCAAGGGACAGTAGACCTGAGTC
Source organism: Machimus atricapillus (assembly GCA_933228815.1). NCBI lineage: Eukaryota > Metazoa > Arthropoda > Insecta > Diptera > Asilidae > Machimus > Machimus atricapillus. The sequence continues at coordinate 34,429,353 of OW121784.1, forward strand.
CTAATAATTGAATAAGATAGAGATTTTAATATTTTTACAATTGCTTTATAACAAAATACTTAAATTACAAAATCTACTCAGACATCATGGGCGTAAGTTGATGTGATGTGGGCACAACATCCTCCAAACTTGCTGACTTCACTGGAACTGCTTCGTCTGGATTCTTTTGCGCTAAAAAATAACAAAAGGACTTCTACGGGTTTACGGTATGAAAATCAGTACTATAAAGTGCAATCTTCCACACCACCATGGAGGTATACACAAAGGCGCGTTAGCTGTTTTTTTTAAATGGCCAGCTTCCCCAGGAGGCCTATAAACCATTATATAATTGTTGTGGTCAGGGCCAAACATTGGCCCCGATTTTTTGTCCTGAAAAACATGAAGCATATACTTTAATTTTCACGCCGCCTATGGCTGGCTAAAAATTCTGCGTTCGGCGGCTCAACCAAAAATTTACGGCGCCCGTTGGCGGGTACCGCAAAAGGGCTGTCTCTCGGACGGCGAACGCAGAGTTTTGTAGCTAAAAATAGCACCAAAACTCGGCGCTCGCAGCTCGAGGGACAGTTAAAGCGAAGAAAAATTGCGGCGCGGGCCTGGCGATCGAGGCAAAATGTGCACCTCGAGCCCGGTCCCACAGAAAATTCACGCGAACGAGAAGCTCGAGCCGGCACCAAAAGTGCACGGTGCACTCGGCCAAAGACTATGGAATCTTCGTTACAACAAGGTTCAATATTCTTTGACTCGGCTGCCTCGAGCCAGGCCCCAGCCACAGCGAGAAGCGTAGCTCGATCCCGTTGGCATCGACTCGCACATCGGCGGTAAGCGCTTGATTGGCTGGCGCGGCGATGTGTGAGTGGATGGCAGCGGGATCGACAACGGCACGCGCTGGAGACACGCGGACGGCCGGCCGGTAGATCTCGAGCGTGGCGTGGATTGTTCGGGGGAGTCGGTCGGAAGCTGTGAAAGGAGTTGGGTCGCGTGAAAAATTAAAGAAGTCAGGGTGCACGAAAGAAAGTTCGGTCGGGAATTAAAATTTGGAAAAAAGGTCGGTGCGAGAGAAAAAGTTGAAGTTGTCGGGAAAGTTAAAAGAACAATAAGCTAAAAGAAAGAAAGTGGAAAATCGCAAACACGGGAGCCGGTAGGAAAAGCTGAAAAAGGAAAGAAGAAGAAATTCCGGGAAATGATTGAGCCGTGCCGAACGGGACCTTAAAAAGAAAATCGATCATAATTTGCGCCCAACTGGATTATCCCAAAAAATTTACTCACCGTGTAGTGCGAGCCTGAAAAATAAGACAAAACCGAAATTAATAACCTTGTGCTGTAAAATTAAACATAGGGATTATAGCTAAGTGACTCAATGTACAGAGCATAACAGAAGTAACAAAAAAAAAAAAAAAAAAACAAAACAAAGAAAAAGTAAAAGAATCCTATGCCAGTTATGTATCTTTAATGTAAGTGTTAGTGCAGTGACTTACTCCATATATGTATATAAACATAATGAATTATATAAGTGCTTAGCTCCATAGATATATATATATATATAGAATACTTATAGATATAAGGTCTGTTCCCTTACTTGCAGGAATTATAATTCCTTATCAGAAAACTGCAGAAAGTCGTTCCTTAACTCGACTTCATGTTTAATTCTTGCTGACGTCACAACTTCCCCTCCTGCAGGAAAATTCAGAATTTTGCAGCAGGTCTGAGTTGCCTTAAATTTCCTGATTGTCAAATACAAATGCCAGTTGTGTAAATTTACGCGCGTTTTTCACTTTCTGAATGTCACTTTACTCATTTTTCAGGAACTTTCAGAAAGTCGTTCGCTAACTCCTACATATCAGCCACAACCACATGAATAAGGAAAATGCAGAAAAATTTTAGCTGCAGAATAAGGGAACGGCATAAATGTAGTTCGGCAGCTGTGGTCCGATTTGGATGAAATCTTGCAGGGACCTTCCGATTGGTCTGAAACTGAAGAATCTGCAAGAATTTTTCTCAGGACGGGTCTAGTTTCCGAAATATTTAACTTTTAATTTTGACATTTTCAACTTTGAAGACGTCAAAATGTCAAAATGAAAAATTTGATTTCCCGCCGAAAAACACCTTGCACCTGCACAATTTCACCCAAATCGGCACATAAGGGCATTCCCCACACATTAGTTCACTTCACAGCACTTTAAAACAATTAAAAACCTGAAAATAAGCTAATTATTAAAAAGTAAACAAAAACCCACTTACCTGTCAATCATTCTCGTATTTTACAGCCGCGCGAAAACAAAAAACAAACAATGTTAACTTATATGAGGCACGTAATATTTATTTTGGTAATATTTTACAAATATAAGATTATAGTTCAGTGGGCAACGGCAAATCTTAAAATTCACGAACGAACATCAGCAGCCACCACACTAGCAGCAGCGACGTCACCAGCAGCATCAAGGCGCCCACCGGTTCAAGTTTGTAAACTCTAATGTATAAGATGAAAAAATTAACAAAATAATAAAATAACAGGTATGTCAACGTCACTTAATTTTTATTTTCTCTGAGTCCTCCTTCTCCGCTCGATTTTAGCCAGCGTGGGTGATGATGATCAGCTTGATGACATGATCTAAAAGTTAATTTTTTTAAGGGACCTCCCCATAATTTTTGAATGGCCAAGGGGAGGTCAAAGGGTGGTTGGGGCATAGGCCAGTGGGGGTTCATTTCGACCAGAACCCCCCCGTCAGAGTCAACCGCAGGCAGTAGCAGGGATTCGGCCTGCACTGTCATTTTCCGCCCCTTATCGCTTTTGTCGTTCCGTCGCGGGAGAAAATTTCGTTGTTGGTGGGCCGTTCCGGGTGGCGCAGCGCGGCCTTTCGGCAAACCCCCCCACACTACCGCATAATGCTAGCCTGCCAGCTCCCGCAGCCGCACACCCCCGGACGAGGAACTTAGCCGGGTCCTCGAGGCACCAACCCGCAACATAATACCTAAAAAAATACTGGTTAAAAACTCAAAATATTTCTGTGCCTATTGTCGGTTACCTTTCCGATCCAGTTAAAAAAAATTAATTCATTTCAAAATTTAAAAAAACCATACCTTTCTACTCAGACCTCCCTAGCCACTGAGCTATGAGGTCATTTCTCCTCTCCAGGGCATGCCGAATTACCTCCGTCCTTTCTTCGTAGAGCCGGTTCTTCTCCCCGTAGAGCCGGTTTCTTTCCTCTTTCAGGCGCATCGCTCTCTCAGCCATCGGCAATTTTCTCCCGCGTCTGTGCAGTCGACTCCGGATGGGGCCAAGTGAAGAGGCTGCGGAAGATCTTCGCACAACAGAGGACGGTCGTGGTGTTGGGGATGGGGATCTCTGCTGCTGCACGGATGTTGTGATGCATGCTGGAGCTGGAGACAGACACTGCTGCGTTGGAATTAAAAGTGCCGAAGGCTCTGGAACCGGACTTCTTGAAGATGGCAACGGCGACAGTGGAGTGGCAAATTCTGCAGGCTCCACAGGACTGAGAGATCTTTCATTGGCTAAATGAAAACATTATGGAAAAATTTAAAAGAGCGATTAATGTTTACAATATAATTTGATTTTTATATAAGTACATATATTAATCTGTTAAATGTTAAAATTTATAAATTGTAAAATAATTAAAATATGAATATTAGAAAAGTCCTACCTTGGTTCTCTTCTTGTCCTTTTAAATGCCTCCCCTTGGATGTAGACCCCAGCAGGCACTTCGGGAAAATATTTGCCCTTTCCTGAAACAAATCTTGAAGTTCCCTGACAAATAAATAAATATTAAATAAGCAATGTTAATATATGAAGATTTTTACTCACGTTTCAAAGGGAACGGTCATCCTGTTGTTCCCAGTTTTGTTATTATGGGCGAGCTTGGCTTTGAAAGCTTTCTCTAGCCCTCTATATTTATTGGCCACCTGGATTGGGGTAAAACAGTAACCCTTCTCTTTCATTGAATTGGAAATCACTTCCATCATCTTTTTTTTTGTTTTCAGTTGCAGAGTCTTTCCCAACTTTGGCCTGTATTCTTTTACGAGGCTTATTAAGAACTTTACAGGTGCCTCGTGCCATTCTGCGCATTCTAAATAAACATTATACAGGGTGTCCGGTAAATGAAGGATAATCCTTCAACTGCGATGAGGGTAGACCATGTCCTACTATATGCTAGAATTTTAGTTAACTAAAAGTCCTACGGTTTTCGAGATATTAATTTTTTTATTTTTTTTTTTGAAAAAACCATCCACATTCAGTTTTTGTCACGCCATTTCCACAAATTATAATTTTTTACAGTCAATTTTTTTTACAGTATTAACGGATAATATGTGTCATCTAAAACAGTATTTCGTTTTTACCTTAAATGTTGCAAAATACTCCAAAAAAAATTGTAATGAAAAATTTCCATACAAAAAAAAATGTACTATGTAAGTGAACCGTACCAATCACTTTAAAAAGTTGCTTGATAAATGCCAATTTTAAAATGCTAAATTGTTTCACATTTCTCTTTTAATTTTTTTTTATGTTAATTTAAATTGATGAAGGTAACCATTTCAAGGACAACCATTTCAAGGACGAAAAAATAGACTAAATAAACTGAATGTGGATGGTTTTTTCAAAAAAAAAAAAAAAATATTAATATCTCGAAAACCGTAGGACTTTTACTAAACTAAAATTCTAGCATATAGTAGGACATGGTCTACCCTCATCGCAGTTGCAGGATTATCCTTCATTTACCGGACACCCTGTATAAAATATGCAACGAAAAATTACAGCAAATTATATACAAACCGTTGTTATTCTGCACAGCATCTGTAGAGTTTGCCTCTCCTTCGCTAAAAAGTTCAGCCTGGACTTTCGGATCTACATTAAGGGAAAATGGCGAAACAAATAAATAGATCATGTTCTTAAACAACAACTATGTAATAAACAATCGTTACTTACCTCTTCGGGCTTCGTTAGCCACTGCAGATGTACAGCGAACTGTAACTGTTTTCCCAGTTGCTGGATCTGTAAGCTCCAATTGTTCATAACAATCCATTTTCCACTTGTTTTCGCTTTTTTTATAACCTAAAATTGAAACTTTTTAATTAAATAAAAAGATTTTGACAGTAAACAAATTTTACGCACCTTTTCCACTTCTCAAAAAAGCCGCGAATGACCCGAACCCGAACCGCACCGCACCGAACCGAACCGGACCGAACCGAACAAACTTATGTATTGTAATGTGTGCGGCTACACTGCAGTCGAACCGGGCCGCGCCGCACCGAACCGAACCGGCCCATTCATTCCTGATTGAATACATCACTGTTTTTTTGCTCATCGAGATTTATTTTTATTGAAGATATCCATATTCACAGATTTTTGAACAATATGAAAAAATAAAATCTAGTAGTAAAATTGAATGTTTAGTAACAAAACCAAATTAGTTTTAGAGAGATTTCAAACCTGGATAATATAATAGTACCAAAACAAAAATAATAGGGAAATGCATTTAACTTATTTATTACTTTAAAATACAATATACAAGTTTTACATTATTTTCATACTTAGTGAGCATTTTTCTTTCATGCTTTATTATTTATTTCTAAATTTATTTGACAAATCAACAAATTTTCAATTCAGTTCAAATTGAATTTCAAAAGCCACGCCAGCCGTTAAATTTTGCCCGAGCCAGCCCCAGCATAAAACTCGGGGCAAAAAACGGCGCCTCGCGGCGCCACAAGTTGGTTGTCAAAATTGTCAACGAACGCTTCGGGGCAAAAACTGGCGCCGCACGGCGCCCCGTGGAACTTCGTGGCATGTCAACGAACAAACCTACTCTAAAAATTTTCTGAAACCCCAAATCAATCATGGGCAACCCTCGATGCCATAAACTCCTCAGTTCACACCAATGCCATATTTCATATTTAATTTGATTTGATTTCTTAAACGTATACCTCCCATTTCTCACGTTAGCAATGGTAGTTGAATTATCCATATTCAGAAAATTATCGCGTTTTAATAACCTCTTCCCAAGGAATGCTGCTAACAGTTCTAGGTTCTGTTCTAGGCAGTTGAAATGAAGCTGCCATTCTGATGTCGACCATTTGCCATTAATAAATTCTTTGCCACAGAAGATAACTCCTGCAAATTGTGCAAACTCTCTAATTGATCTGAGCTAATCTAATCTAATTTAAACTTCTTTTGAATTCTGACTTTTTAGTAAGCTCACCATAAGTTTTTAGATTTTTGTGCAAACGCAAAATGGAAAAGACATGCTTCGTAATTGTCCACTACATATATGAATGGAAATTTTTCAGTTGGCGTTTTGCGATAATTTGTTTACACAAAATATAAGATCTCAACAAATTAAATAAAAATACGACCTTTTTATTTATTTTGTTGTAATTTACATATAATCGACCAATATTATTATTACTCCATTCGTACTGAAGGTTTATCCAAAAAACATAAAGAAAGCTTGCTTGGCCTGTTTCAGCTCAATAGTCACAGTAATAGCCTGGACAAAATGGAATTTTCATGTCCTACAAAGGAAAAAGCGCTGAGAGCCGCCATTTTAAATTCAATAAAAATGCATCACTCTTTCTTAATAAAATTATTTTCCGAAAATCGTAAATTGTTTTTACAAGAAAATGTAATGTCCCTTTAAAGATAATACTTTACCTACTCGTCAATATTTTAATACTCGTAAATCTTTTAAGTACATCCTAATTGAATGTATGTACGTTGTATTCCCATATATGTACATACATATGTATAATATGTAGAATGATCCCTAAAGTTTTATCACCGATCAGGGAGCTGAAATTAACTTACCCGTTGCAGTTGCAATTACAAACACCGTCCTCTCGATTCTGTTCTTCTTTGATGGTCGTATGAACTCACTCTTTGACCTACTGGAAGTGGACACCTCATATAAGTAGAAGTAGTATGGAAAAAATGAGAAAACCAATGGCGGCTTATCATTGCTCCATTTTTAAAATAAAACGTTGAGATTTTAAACAATTCAATAGTTTATTATTTTTAGCTTTATTTGTTTAAGGGCTTAACCATGCCCGTCACTAAACTTGGCTGTTAATATTTTTTATAAAATTTAATATAAGCTTTTGTTAATATGTTAAACTTGATCTCTTTACGACTTTCTTCTAACTAACTTTTTTTACATTTTTCATAAAAAATCAAAAATTACAATTTGTTTCTACCTACCTGATCGCTATACAATTTTCCAAAGGTTAGTCAAATTAAAAATTTTAAATCAGAAATCAAAGTGCTTATTTAGAAATCTAACAACAAGACGATGCCGCTACAGTAGTGACTCTAAATATTGGGTGTAATACATAGTGAATCTAATAATTAATGAACTAATACTCATACTTACTTCTGGAGAAGATTTTATGGACCGCCCGAGGTATGTCTGCGAAGTGAAGGTGGCAATGATATGCCTAATGTTAAACGGGGGCCGAAATCCTTGTGCAAGTAGGGTCGTAGATAGCTCACTCCTATTGCCTGCTAATCTGGGGCAGATGAAGAGTACGTGGTCGGGCGTCTCATAAGCATTGCAGACTGGGCACTGCGGAGAATCGATAATCTGAAATCGATTCAGATGATTTTTTAGCCCGTATGGTTTGAAGCAATACGGAAGATGGACTGTACCTCAGCTCTGTTGAGATGACCATCAAACTTTTGGAAACACGGCTGTTGGTCGATTATTTGAGGTGAGATACTGTAGAAGAAGCGACCTAGATCGCCTTGAGTCCACCTTTCTTACCAATTACGTGAATACGATTTGCACAAGTCGGGGATGTAATTGAGCCATGTGGTGTAGTCGGAGGATTGTTCAGATTCGAGGATCGCTCTTTTTGCCAGACTATCTGTCTCTCTAATCTAAAACAAGACGACGTAACAAACTGAACAAGTCGCAAAATGTTCGGCGAGACGGTATAGGTATCAAAACTACGCGCCCGCCGTTGCCATCGTATCTGCGACAGTCGGCAAATGCCAAAACAAAGGAACGACTCGTCGCGGTCATAAAAATTTAACGTAAATTTTTATCTTGTATATCTCTATTTCATATTTATTATCTTAATGTAATCTTATTACCTTAATACTTCAGAATCATATTTGATATTTCCGTGTACTTTTTTTAAACTATTTATGTATTTAATAATTACAGTGAATTTAAAAAAAAAAAGTATTAACCATAAATATGCCCATATACATACACTGGCGGAAAGACGGTCATTTTCTCTGTTTTTATACATAAAAGGAAAAATAACTCCAATTGTAAATACTTTTGCTATTTATTTTCTTGGTAGTTTGAACACTAGATAAATACACTTTACTAATAAGTAGGTACTGTTGCTTGGCCTAATACCATAAAATATGTATATGAAAAAAATTATACGAAACGTTAAGGTGGCCATATTCGACCCAGGTACCTTATGTATAGCGTCAAATGTTGCATCCATATCATTAAAATATGCGCTATGAACGTTTGATTACATAATTCTCTGTAAATAATATTGAAACAACAATGATTATGACATTCCATAGAATCACATATCTACATACACTCCTGGAAAAAAAAAGTTTGCACTCGTTAAAAATAAAGACCTAATTACTTCATTGGTCCAGGACAGGGAGAATGTAACATAACGGCAATTAAAGTGATAAAACCTGTATCTTTTATCCTTAATGTCTGCATTACCACTTTTATCATTCCAGTTTGAGCATTGAAAGCATTAAGAAGTGTTTAGAGTGCTAAGATAGTTGAAGTGAGTAAAGTGAACTGAACTGCAATGGTAAGACCGCGAAGAATTATAACTTTGAAAAGTTTTTTGCGGTCAAATAGCATATGAAATAGGATATTCAGTGAATTATTAACGAAAAACTGCATAATATCTTCCAAATGCAAATGCTTCCATATGTTTGAATGTATTTTAAAAGTCCTTACATATCAATGTTATTCCCTGCTACTATATTTACTAAATGTTTTAAAGTAATTTTTGATATTTTATACTGTAAAAATAGTAATAAACTGTAAAATTTTTCGATTTTCCGGCACTGCGAACATTGTTTTTCCACGAGTGTATACATACATATGTTGCAATGTGTCTCTTATTCGTCCAATATATATAGTATACTTATATTATACACTACATCATTCACGTATGTTTGCAAACATTGAAAGCATACTTCACAAATGCCCAATTTCACAGTGCGAGCTTAAGTTCTGATCGTCACTTAAGCTCCCACTTAACCATTTTTCGGTTTCACAGTGGGAGTTTAAGTGTAAATTACGGCTTAAGTGGTTACTATATTTAAGTCGCCAAAATTGGCCACTTAAGTCTCGCTTAAGAGATATATTTTGACATTTCGTGTCGAAAATTCAACGAGCAAATAAGTTGTTCTTGAAAATTTAAATAGTGATACGGAAGATTTAATTGATGGAATGATGAAGAGTATTATGAAGTAATTGTTCGAGTTACACGAGTCAAAAGATTCCATACTACAGGAGCAGTAAATGGGGAACTTTTTCGCAACAGGAAAGCTTGCTTCTCTATGAACGTGCAGACGGTATATGATTCGAAGCTCAAAATTATGGACATTGTGGCAAGATGGCCAGGTTCCAGTCATGATTCAACTATCTTTAACAACTCGAGAATTCGGTCTTAGCCCAGTCATATTAGGTAAAAAAAGGGGTCAACCTCGGAATGAAAGATAATAAGCTGTAAATTGGTATAAACCTTTGTTTTGTCGTTCTAAATGTTGTCTCAAAAGTCACAAATGCTATCGTGTCCGCGTTGTAAGTTATTCAAGGTCAAAGGTCACGAAAATCGGTTTTTCGCAATTCTTTCGTTTCCTTTGCGAAATACGTCATTTGAAGTTATTATGAATTTTGAAGATCATAAAATTGTCTATAATTTTCATTTGAAGCATTTTTTCATATCATCAACCATTCTCGAGATATAGCGCATCCTTATATATACAGGGTGTTTTGCTAAGGTCTGAACAGGGGTATGCCAATCGATTCTAAATGGTCTCCTGATCAACGTTTGTTCGGACACCGCCCCCTTAAAATCGATCCTTCCCCCCTAAAATGGCAATTGAAAATTTGGAGGGGTCAACCTAGAGAAAATGCTTTATAAGTTCTTTCATAGACATCCTAGGATACTGGTTGATAACGCATTAGAAAGTTGGACCTTCAAGCTTTCTAACAATCCCACCCACGATCCAATCCGCAAACAAACAAGCGGGGGAGACCCCGTCAAATTTCAAAAATGGCAATTTCAAAGCCCAAAATTTGACCTTGACCCTTCATTCTGCCGGTTCTTTTGTATGCGCTATATCTCGAGAATGGTTGATGATATGAAAAAATGCTTCAAATGAAAATTATAGACAATTTTATGATCTTCAAAATTCATAATAACATCAAATGACGTATTTCGCAAAGGAAACGAAAGAATTACGAAAAACTGATTTTCGAGACCTTTGACCTTGAATAACTTACAACGCGGACACGATAGCATTTGTGACTTTTGAGACAACATTTAGAACGACAAAACAAAGGTTTATACCTATTTACAGCTTATTATCTTTCATTCCGAGGTGAAACCCCTAATATGACTGGGCTATCTCGTTTTGAGCAAGGAGAGTTCGGAAGAAATTGCATAGTGGCTGATGGTGGATACCAGTGTAGAAACAGGAATGCGGTTACATTTAAATACTACAAGAAATGTTTCAATCAACGAATATTTTACGGATCTCTTGCAACAAAATGAAACAGTTTAAAAGAAAAGAAAAATTGTAAATTTGAAATAAATGTACCTATTATTTTAAAGTGAACATATGTATATGTACATTATATATTACATTATTATTATACAGGGTGCGGCATTAAATTCCACTTCAATTTTTTTCCATTTATCAATTTTGGGGTTTACACTAATTTGGTTCGTTTGTTTGGATTCGATGATGGATTTGTACTTCACAACCAAGTTCATTAAAATTGTGATTTCCGCTTGTGTAAAATTAGGACTCCTTCTGCTTCCGTTTATATTATTATTATTCATTTTTTTACCTTTAAAACAATTTTCCCTGAAGAAGTTCGTTAAAAAAAACTTGTTTTTTTGGCAGTAATTTCTCAGAATAATATTTCTGACAACTGCTGAAGCAAACACAGTGTGCTACATAATAGAGCAAAATGCCTAAACTCTCACTCAGCTAAGCGTGAAATAAAAAAGGACTGTGAAACCGAAAATACTTAAGCCGTCACTTAAGTTTCGCCTCGCGCTTAGCTGAGTGGAAACTTAAGCTCGCAAAAGTGTGTCAAAGGGAAGTACGAATATTTATATAATATAAATAGTTTACCAATTTGGAAAACCTCTAAAATGTTGGTAATTATACTCCCTTTAAAAATTGCGGAATAATTCTGAATAGCCGAATCCATAGCTTCATTGTTCGTAATGGGGGGCATAATTGCAAACTGTGCTAGCCTGCCTCTGACTCTCGTGATGGATTCGTTGCATGTTCAATTGACCATCAATCAGGATTTCTCGGTAAATTTATGGCTTTATCCGATTTTGGTGCGATCAATCACCTAAGTTTGGTTGGATGGAATATTACCTGTGGCTGCTAAGATTCATTTAAACAGTTGAAACCAGAAGGAAACTAATTTACTAAGGAAGTGCGTTAATTATATTGTGATTGCACCGTAATTACGTGACGGAAGATAAACCAATTTATTTCGGAGCAAATCCGTTTCGTTATTGATTGCTTGCGGTTTATGCGGTTTGCGAGTAATTTCCCATATATTTAATAAGCCTAGTTTGCACGCTGACGACATTAATACATTAGAGTATTCATTCCAGCTCTAATGTTTAAAATTATATTAATTAAATTGAAATACAATTCACTGCAGCTCAAGGTCGAGTTTTCGAGGACTCTAAATATGTATATAAATGGTATAGTGCTTGACATAATTGACATTTAATTAACCCATCAACCAATTATTTGGAACTGTTTCGACGCACCTTTTTGTTACATTAAAGCAAATAAAAATATTTAATATTTTGATGCAGATCTACTTGCATTTTTTATAGTACTTTTTCATGTATGTCGCGTGTAATTGCATGTTTTACATAGGATGAAAATAATTTAAGGCTTTTATAATGAAATATTATTCCACCTGTACCAGCATCCCGGCTCACCAGAATTGCATGCAGCAAGGAAAACATTAGCTTAGAGTGCTGGCGGAGCCGGTGCCGTGAAAAACTAAGTACACCTATAAATAACAGAATAACAGATTGGAAAGCGAAAACTGGATGAAAAACTTTGCAAATGCAATTTCAACAGTGATAAAAAAATCCAATTTAGGTTGGAAAAGTTTTCTGTTTTGCGGTTTTGGAAATTACATTATAAAGTAGTGGAAAATGGTGAAAATACGAAATGTTTAGAATATTACTCCTACATTTGGCTGAGCTTTTCCTTGTAAAACTGTTTAGCCAGTTGTAGTCTGAGTAAATATGAAATATAATAATTATTACTTTGGATTTACCCGCCGAGCCGTTATTAAGCAAAATCCATTAATGGATCCTTAAGCTTAATTATTATTCATACAGCTTTACCCCGCAATTACATTGTATGAGGAGCTATTCACGTTGGCGTCTAAAAATTTAAAATCTGTTCTTTGGTTTAAATTTATTGTAAGTACGCAAGTAAGTATTAGTTTAGGTGCGCAAGATATTGGTTTTTATATTTAATATACATAAGGTTCCAGTTCTAGTTTTGAATCATAAATAAATAGGAAAGTTAGTATTAAGGGTGTAGGTACATGAGTCCAGCACTCATTTTCAAGGTAAGGTATAGTGGAACATCCTGGCGGGCGCGCGCGCGCTTTGAAGTTTGAGAAATTATTTCATGCCCACTACAATTGTTTCGTAAGAGTTAACAATTGGCGATAAAGTAATTTATAGTACAAAAACATGTAAGAAAGTGTCCAGACCTCATAATTAAGGAGCGCGGTCAGTCAACATGCCGTAAAAGGTGTCGCAAAAATTAGGTCTGTATAAGAGTGTTGCAATGGCTGAAATTTTTTTTACTACCTAATTATTATTATATATAATTAAAGGAAACAACAGTCAGACCTTATTTTAGTACGAAGTGCGCGGCTGCTCGGAGCGCTTGGGAATATACTATTGAGTTTCCTTTTCTTATTAATTAATTTTACTAAATAATAAAAAATTGCATTATAATAAAAATAAAATAAAAATTTTATGTACCTACCTATACATAAACAAATTAGAAAAGCAGTGTGAAAAAAATTCTTTTAATATAAACTTATAAAATTATAAATGAAATTAAATGTATTCGAAAAAATAAAATCAATTTCAATTTCTTAAATTAAATAGGCATCGCTGTCGTTTTCTTCAACATAGTCCCTCTCTGAATTTGGACGTCGATGTTGTCTCGTTGCTCAGATGCAGACTTATAATTTATTTACAAATAATTTATTATTTAAACAAAATATTTGCAAATAACACTAGAGCATTTATATATATAAACATAACCATTTGTATGTACAAGTAAAGATTAAAACTTTAAGGATACCTCCATTTTCTTTTGGTTGAATTACCACTCTCACAAACATTGGTAATTGCTTTCTTTCGAACCAATCAAAATCGTACCGCCCATAAATATATTGTCGATCATTTCCAGTTGCCGATATCTCCGTTAAGATGTGTGGTGACATTCCAGATGGTTCCAAAGAGTTAAGAAACTCTATTGGATAGTTGACAGCTTGTTCCTCATCTACAACTGTGTCAATCGATTTGTACTTGACAACTTCACCGAGTATATGTAGATTCAATTGAATTTGATGGTTTATTTTGTTGACATCATCATTCTTCGGAGCCAAAACGCTCGTTCGCAAAGCCAATTATGATTTTTGAAATCGTTTGTAATATCGGGAACAACTTTCTGCACAACATTTTGAATTGATGACTGCATTTGGCAAAAGTTTGGCGGAAAAGATATTTCGCGTGTAGTCGGATCAATCGGAAGTTTTCCATCGCCCATATCCAAAAGCGGTTTGGCGAATATTTGCGCAGCAGCATCTTGATATAAATGCACACGCATGTAGGATCCACGTTAATTAAAAACGTCTAGTTTTTCTTACAATAACTCAATTTTATTATTTAGTGTGCAGTCTACAATTCCAACTTCATGCAACTTTTTCAACTGAGATAATTAAAACGACTGTCAACGATCGACTGGCTACGGTGATCAATTGGCTACTGTGACCAACTACTGTCTAACTACTGATAACTACCACACTGGCCGAGATATGACCCTTTCAAACATGCATTTAGTTCATCGGCTGGTGTTGATCTTGGAATCACTGGCAAAGTTTGTCGAAAATCACCAGCGAGAAGCAATAGAGCTCCACCCATTGGTCGGTCATTTTCTCCGAAATCTTTGAGTCTACGGTCAAGAGCTTCAAGAGATTTCTTGTGCGCCATAGTGCATTCATCCCATACAATAAGTGAGCTTGTTTTTAATACTGCAGCCATGCCAGAATTTTTACCGATGTTACATGTTGGTGTTTCGGTATGGTTTACATTTAATGGAAGCTTAAGAGCTGAATGCGCTATACGCCCACCATCGAGTAACGTTGATGCGATTCCAGGCGATGCTACAGCTAATGTAATTTCATTTTTCGATTGAATTTCAGCGAGTATCAAATTGAGCAAAATGTTTTTCCAGTTCCTCCAGGTGCGCCAAGGAAAATAATTCCACCACTTTCGTTTGCTACGTGTTGCATAACTTTTTGTAAAACTATTTTTTGATCAGCAGAAGCAGTCAACAGTTGATTCTGAGCATCGACAAAATGGCGCAATTGATCAGAATTATATTACCGTTCACGTACCAAATCTCTGTCGTGAACATTGTTTCGAGCACGTGTCGGTGCTGTTAGTCCAAGTTGGCAAAGAATTTCCTCAAGTAGTATGAGTGCTTCATTGAAAATGTCATCCGAAAACTGGATTTCCACATTCGGATTCGTTCTACGTGGTTGTCTTAGTATATCGCCACTCAAGCTTTCTTTATTCTTTTCCTAACGATTTTTTTTTTGGATCTGAAGGCGCGCAAGTCGTTAAAATAATTGCAAACAGCGTGCGAATTTGTGGCGGAAGACACGTGAGATCTGCTTCTGCCAATGTAGTGTCCCAATGTTGACCGTTTTCAGGTAAGCCGATTCATAACATGCTTCACTGTACGTTTCACATATTCCTTCATTAACCGTTTTCAACAGAGTCGAATGAAGTAATGCTAATTTGGGTGCCGGGACACAGTGATATCCCAGGCAACGAACGAGCTGACGAGCTGGCCAAGCAAGGTCCGTCAGCGACGGTTTTAGGGCCAGAACCTGGCTTGGGCCTTGCGCCCTCCCACTCAGCCCGTCTGATTGAGGAGTGGGCCAGGGGCGAACATAACCGAAGATGTTCAGGAAGACAAGACTGTGAACAGTCAAAAGTATTCCTGAAGCAGAGGAGCCACAAAACCACAAAGTGGCTACTAAATTGTAATAAACAGGACCTAAGCCTTACAGTAAGTCTCTTAACAGGACACTGCAGGCTCAACAAGCACCTTTTTAAGATACGGAAGGTGGAATCACCTTTGTGTGAATGCGGCCTTGAAAACGAGACGGCCATTCATTTCCTAAGTTAATGCCCTCGTTATTTTAGCGAAAGACGAGCGCTACTCGGCGCTAACATAATTGCGACAGACAAGTTGCAAAATATGACGTTATCCGAAATGTTGAAGTTCGCCAAACGAACCAAACGTCTGGCGACTCACGAAGGACGACGACAATAAAACGGGTGGCAGACTTCGCAAACGAGGTAAGTACAATGGACCAAATGGTCTGAGTACAGGGCTCTATGCTCAACCTCTTAAAATCTACATCTACATCTACAACCGTTTTCAAAGCTTGGAATGATGTTGGATCTTTGACTGTGTGAAGCAACATCTCAAATAGAAACATTCAGCGTTATTTGGATGTACAGTATATACTTGACCCAATGCATCAGATGCACGAACACCGGTATATAGTCTTCAACAACAGCGCCTCGCTTTCTCCTGTAAAACATTTTGCTTGTTGTGTTCCAAGTGTAATATTTTGGAACTTCATGATACAGCAATGTTTTCGCAAAATCATCAGCTTGACACAATTAAAAAACAGCCGTAAGTGTTGTATTTTGTGGCCGTGCTGCTCGTTCTTCGGTATTTTCTTCGGTAAAATAAACACGTTGACCGTTTTCTAAATGAACAGCAAGATGTTGAACAGTTGGATATCGTTCGTGAATACTGATACCAAGAATGCGCAAGACAGCTTCATTACTGCTGATGTAACGACCCATCTGAAATTGAGTGATTTCATCGTTTCGGTTTGAAAGTCCAAACACTGCCATGTCACTGCCTTTGTTAACATATTTGCAATGGATTTTACGGAGTTGCAGTATTCCACATTGATATGAGCTTGATATGTTTTTGACAGTATTGGACTGTATGGAACAATCCATCTGTTATCAATAATGTCAATATCAACATTTCTTACTTGAATGGTGGTGGTGAATCCTCCATTTTCTTGCTTTCGTCGTCTGTATTTCGGATATCCATCCTCACCAGTTTGAGTTTCATCAATCAAATCGCGTGGATATCTTTTCGTGCATTTGCCGCGTCTTTCATGCAAGGCGAATTAATATTCAATGCGCCGCATGGGCCGTGATTTATGTTTTTGCAGACAACGTCAAAAAGTATCCGATCTTCTTGTTGATTTGGTAGTTCAACAGATATAACACTGTCAATTTGAGTTGGAACAATTTTTTCTTTCAGCCAAATTAGAATATGAGCGTGCGATAAACCCCGTTTTTGCCATTCAATCGAATACATCCAGCATTGCACTTCGCCGTAAATACGATTTTGTATTATGAGATCCATGAGTTTCATTAGTTTTTGTTTGAAAACTCTAGCTGTCAGATCATGTCTGTGATGCGATGACTGACCAGGCGATAGCAAATCTTTGATTTCCGACCAAGCTGGATTGCATGTAAATGTGATGAAAAGATCTGGTCGCCCGTATCTTCACACATACGTCCAAGCATCTTGAGCATACTCATGCATATGTCTTGGGCTTCCAGTATACGAAGCAGGAAGTATGCACATCTGACCAATGTTGGCAGCGTTTCCATCATTTGCAATTGCATCGCGCAAATGAATATAATCTTCGACACGCAATTTCTTTTGGTTCAAACGAATGTACAGAAGCCGCTCGCTTTCAATTTTGGCGTACATTTCAACAATGAACTGATGAAAGAGTTCACGGCATTTCAAAATGTGATTGGATTGTTGAGCCACTATCATAATATGATATGCATAATAATCCATAGATGAAACCTGTAATACGAATAGTTTTTTTTAATAAATTTTTTCCCATATATAAACAGACAAACTCATTTATATATTTTGGACGATATTTACTTCAAAGTAAAATAACAAACCTTTTTTGTTGTTGCTGCACCAGTGATCGAAAGAAGCTTTTATATAAAAATCCCTTATACTACTCAAACGCAAAATAGTTCGCTTATGTTTTGCATTCTTTCTGCAAAGTCTTGTGAAAAATCCTTCCGGTTTCCCCTAATGCAAACCAAACCATTACTATTAATAAACATATATTTAAATTTATCTGTTGCACCTAATTTTTTACGTTTCGTTGGAATTGATGACTCTCCAGAATCCAGAATGTCTATTATATCTGCCGATGTAATAGTTTCCAAAGTATTGTCAACCCTTAAATCAACTAATTCAGAATTGCAAATGTAGCAAATTTAATATTTAATATTAATATTTTACCTATTGTTGATGTGGACGAAGAAAACAATTCCTCTGTCTGTGGAATCCATTCGATCCAATTTATCGTAGAGGCTTTTTGCAATGCAAATATTTAAAAGACCCTCGGTCTCCGCAAAGACCAGTTTTTTGCTTTTTTTTCGCCATCATATTGAACTCTTACAACACTTCACACAGAAATTGACAGCTTTGGGTATAAAAATAGGTAGGCAGTGTTTACATGAAGAATTTGGCATGCCTGATTTGGCTGGCCACTCTTTCCGAGGGCTGCCAGCCTAAAATGGTTAGGAAGAGTTTACATGGAATATTTGGGTAGTCCACCCAATTTAGGTTGCCCATATGTGTGCATATAAACCCACTCAGAGTTTATCTGCATGACGCTGAAATGGTGTCCATCTCCACCTTGCCAAAACAGTATTGGATATTGAAGAGCAACATACGATCGGTGTGTTTCAGAGACGCGTTGAAAAATTTGTGTTTCGTCTTTGAATTATGGTGTCTCGCCGATCGAATTCCGTTCCAACCATAACGACTGCCACTTCGTTGATCGTCGGAGCGTTAAAGCGTCGTTCATGATCACCGGATGGTGTTTTATCGGCTCTTATAATGACTTTGTAGTCATCTGATGGCATTTGATCCAAGGCGACTTTGAATAGTTTAACCAAATGATTATTTTGGTGAAATAAACATTGCAAATTTGAAATAATTTCACGTCTTTTCCGTTGATAACAGCGCAACGTTGATCAACTTGTTCTTCTTCATCTCCTGTGAAATAAATTTGCAAAAACTTGGAATCTTGATCTGGTGTTGGAAGAAGCGAACCGATTTGGTGATAAACTTGTGCTTGCACTTTGAATGCTGGCGTAGAACCTGTATTACTAACAATGGTTGTAGCTCCGAACGAAGTCATTTGAAAGCTCGAATTGTATTTCCGAATGTTTTCCAAAAAACGCTTGAACAACGCTGCGTTGCCAGAAACGTAGCTTATAAGTGGTTCAGGTGGCTCAACCAGCGGTGACAACTCGACTTTACCATTCGAACAACACATGCCGGGCGTTTCCTTTTGAAATTTTAGTGCGTGACAGTACAAACAAAGAGTGCAGTCTGTTGAGTAATCAGCTCGAATAAAAAAAGAAAGAATCGGCTCAGCAACCCGTTCTTCACAAAAAGAACAAATCGACTCAGCAACCGTTTCCTTATTCTAATGTCAGTCTCTTAACAGATTTTGTTTCTTTTTCCTTAAAATCTTACTTCTTCTGTATAATTAAATCGAGGCAGTTGTGTATCTTGTTTATTCGACTTACTTGTGTTTGCTTTCTCTTCTTTCACCTAGCCGGATTTTTGAGTCAAGTTCACGCTACAATTATTGGTCCTTCGAGGCCGGATAGGTGAGAAGTGAGAGATATTTAAGTCAGTTTTTTGGTTTTTCGCTTGGTGATCAGATTCCGTCGCATTGCGGAACACCCTGGACGTTGTGTTGCGACGGAGATCGTCTGACTTTTTCGCGTGTGAGCAAGTGAAATTGCTAAACCATGTCTGTTCCAGCACCGACCCCTCCTGTCAACCAAAAGCTCGAGCAACGGCTTAGGCTACAGGAGATTCGCTCCACTGCGATAAAAAATATCGCTGCTGAAGGGTAAAGCTGGTTCGTTCGCTTCTCTTAACCGCGCGGCACTCGCCTTCAAGATGGGGGCGCTAGATACGGTTTGGAACTCGTTTGACGCTCTTCACCTTTTCTTACTTGATGGAAAATTCGACGGACTTCTAGACACTGCCTAAGTGAAAGGGGACATGTACATCTTGACGTTCCATCATTATAATGAGCCCAAGGTCGCTCTGTTGGAACGCAAGGAGGAACTTGAAGGTACACGAGACATACCTACAGGTGCCACAATGCTCGAGACTTCATTCACTCAACTGGGAGGTTCGCTGCTGCAGAAGCTTCCAGAGGTTCCGCAACAAAGGGTGTACTTTACAACGGAAAACGTATTACAACGAGTTGAGAGGCCGCCATCCACGACATTGACCAGCTTCTTTGAAATGTGTCAGAATGATGACTTTGCTAGAACACTGCTTTATTCCGAAATGCCACGATATTATACCTGGAATCAATCGTTAAAGAAATTTCTACGACGGAAACAAGGACAGCCAGTTCCAAGTTACCCTCAAGTATTTTCCACCGATGCACTAGGACGTCTTTACACAGTCCATCCCAGCCAAGACGAGTGTTTTTATTTGCGTTTACTGTTAGTCAATGTTCGTGGCCCAACATCTGCGAACTGTTGATGGTGTATTGTGCGGCACATACAGAGAAGCCTGTCAACGTTTGGGATTGCTAGAGGATAACACTCATTGGGACCACACTCTCGAAGATGCTGTGATTTCGTCAAATGCTAAACAAATACGAACATTGTTTTCCATAATTTTGTCTACATGCTTCCCATCAACACCGATTGATTTATGGAACAAATATAAAGATCACATGGCCGAAGATATATTACATTAGAAGCGTATTAGAACATCAAATGGAAATTTGCAAATTAACGAAGAAATGTACAATGAAGCATTAATTTTAATTGAAGACATGTGCTTGATGCTTACCAACAAAGGATTAATACAATTAGGAATGACAAGGCCCAATCGCCCAATGCACGACGCATTTAATCAAGAGTTGAGACGCGAAACCCAATATGATTCCGAGGCATTAAAAGAAACTGTTCTAAGAATCGTTCCCCTTTTAAATGAGCAACAAAAATATGCCTACGATACGGTAATGAAAGTAGTGAACGATGGAACTGGCGGATTTTTTTTCTTAGATGCTCCCGGTGGGGCTGGGAACACGTTTTTAATATCATTGATTTTGGCAACGATTCGATCGCAAAATGGTATCGCACTTGCACTTGCTTCGTCAGGTATTGCAGCTACGTTGTTGGAAGGCGGTCGAACAGCTCATTCTGCACTCAAGTTGCCGTTGAACATGCAAATAAATGAAAAACCAACTTGCAACCTTTCGAGAAATTCTGCGATGGCCAAAGTGTTGCAGCAGAGCAAATTAATAGTTTGGGATAAGTGCACGATGGCACACAAAAAATCTTTGGAAGCATTAGACCGCACGTTGCAAGATTTACGAAAGAACCAAAACCGGTTTGGTGGTGCAATGATTTTATTGGCAGGTGATTTTCGCCAAACACTACCAGTAATACCACGATCAACGCCAGCCGACGAACTTAACGCATGTTTAAAGTCATCCATTTTATGGAAAGACGTTAAAATGCTCAAATTAAATATGAACATGCGAGTCGAATTGCAGAACGACCAAACTGGAGAAGTTTTTTCCAAACAATTGCTCGATATTGGTAATGGCAAAATACCTGTTGACTTATCGTCTGGATACATCATATTTCCTACCAATTTTTGTCACTTTACTGAAACTAAGACCGAACTCATCAAGAAGGTTTTCCCAAACATTGCTCAAAATTACAAAGATCATGTATGGTTGAGCGAAAGAGTTATATTGGCTGCAAAAAACGTTGATGTCAACGAAATGAATTTTCAGATTCAAAATAAGATAGCTGGCGAATTAATGACATACAAATCGATTAATTCCGTTACTAACCAAGATGATGTTGTCAACTATCCAACGGAGTTTTTAAATTCGCTGGAATTGCCTGGATTACCACCTCATAATCTGCAATTAAAAATCGGATCGGTAATCATTATGTTGCGGAATATAAACCAGCCACGTCTTTGTAATGGCACCCGACTTGCGGTGAAGAAATTAATGAACAACGTCATTGAAGCCACAATTTCGAAAGGGAAGTACAAAGGCGAAGACGTTTTGATTCCACGGATTCCTTTGATTCCGAACGACATGCCATTCGACTTTAAACGATTGCAATTACCAGTGCGACTAGCATTTGCAATGTCGATAAATAAATCTCAAGGGCAGTCGCTAAGTGTTTGTGGCATCAATCTTGAAAATCCATGTTTTTCACATGGCCAGTTATATGTCGCCTGTTCCCGTGTCGGAATACCAACAAAACTATTTATATACGCGCAAGAAAAAAAAAAATAAGAATGTTGTATATCATAAAGCATTAGAATAATAAACACTTTTTTTGAAATATTTTTTTTATTAATTATACCAATTCGAATTCAATATTCATAATTAAGACAGGACAACGTCTGTCGGGTCAGCTAGTTTAAAAAATAAAACTCGTTTTATAAAATTCGCGAGCGAATTCAAAATAAAATTCTTTGCTTATGATTCGCTCGCGAGCGAATTTAATATTTTCAGTTCTCCGTACCCTGGAAAGGTCTGGGGTCGGCTGGAGGCAAAATTCTGATCTGTGCAGAGTCAGAAAAGCCAAGAGCCTGCATATGGACGGCAAATAGGTTGGATGTTACCCTGATCCAGCAGCATACGAGCAGGGATAAGGTGTTTATTCTAACAACTTATAAAATAACGAACAACTTAAATTCAGACATGTCTTCCTATCTGCCATACGACGCACCGCAAAGGACATTGTCGGTAGTAGTAGTAGGTGTTACGGTTGATAATAAACTAAATTGGAAGCCACACTTGGATTACAAAACAAGAAAAGTCGTTGCTTCACTGTCGCAATGCAGAGGAGCATTTGGCTTCACTTGGGGCCTGGATCCAATAGTAGCTGTGTTTTTTTCAACGGGATTTGTGACCAGATTTAACAGGAAATTTTGCATTGAATTGAAATTTTAAAGACTGTCACGTATATAAAGATTTTAAAATTTGCGAAAGCGCATCAAATTAGCCATGATATTTACGCATACAACCTTCAAACCCTTAAACCAGATAAATTGTTGGGTTGCTATTTGACGTAAAATGGGTATAAAATCCAGGCAACTTGATTTTATTTTTGTCAAGCCAACATTTTTTGATATGTATAACTACTCATAAATTTCAATTCAATGCAAAATTTCCTGTTAAATCTGGTCACAAATCCCGGTGAAAAAAACACAGCTAGTAATTCATTGGACCTATAAGGCTGTGATACGACCAAGCTTATGTTTGGTGGAACAGAGTGGAATGACACGAAAATTTCCTTGGAAGGATATCAATGGAGAACAAATCCATTTGGTATACGGACGGTTCTGTTATGAACAATTTGGCAGGCATGGGAGTGTTTGGAGAAACAGAAAATACTAGCATCTCCAGGGGCCTTATTATGAAATGCGATACTAACGTGAAATCATTCGAAAATTGGGAAAACCGATCACATAATCCGAATTCGAATCGGTTCAATACGATTGCCATCGCAAATTCATTCGATGACTGCACAGCACTCCGATTTGTCAGTTCGTTTTCGTTTTCGTCTGATGAGTGGTGTGTGCGGTGCGCTACTACTATTACTACTGCACTTTATAATGACCGCACAGTCTCACATACTAACATGAAGTTGTCTGATTTCCCAGAATTGGAAAAAGTTTCAGATTTATAGAGCAATACTCTTACGACAATTCGAATTCGTTGCCAACGAATCCGGTGATCGACAGACTCATTCGTATCGCAATTCAGTTTCTACTCGTATCTGCTTTCGTATCGTATTTCATGATAAGGCCCAGACCTCTTGCGTCCTTTACCACAATCCTTCAGGCAGAAATTCTGGAGACAGCTCTAAGTTCCTATGACGTTTAGGTCAGAGACATCAAACATAAATATGCCATAATCTTCTCAGATAGCCAAGCGACAAGTGACAAAATCCAAATTAATTGGAGAATGTAAGAAAGCGTTACAAAGGATAGCTGAGGCAAATATGTAATGCTAGTATGGATGCCAGGACACAGCGATATCCAAGACAACGAACGAGCAGATGATTTAGCCAAAAAAGGCTCGTCACCGACTGTTGTAGGTCCAGAACCTGGCATAGGCGTTGCGCCCTCCTGCACAGCTCACCTAATTGAGGAGTGGGCCAGGTTCGAACACAACCTAATATGGGTGTGGCGGTACCTGATGTTGCATGTGTGAAAGCAGGCTGTGATTTTTTTGCAAAAATTGTAGGTAGGCCTGTCGTTTTGTTTTTAGATAATATTAATGTAAAAAATTCAGTTTCGGTTTGTCATTTAGAAGTGAAAGTCGAAGTAAAATCTATATATATAAAAATCTCGTTAAATAATAAAAATAAATCAAAATAAATTATTAAAGTTGAATAATTTCTAAATTAATTGAATTGTTTTTGAGCTAGAGTGAGGAAGCTCAATTATGTATTTTAAAATAAAGTTTCAATTTTAAATATAAAAATAAAAAACTTAAAATAAAATTTAAATGGAGGCCGACCTCCATTAGTAGTCGACCTCCATAATGGGCATATGGAGGATTGGCCTCCACATAAACTTTTAGTTAATTAATTAATTTATTTATATTATTTTATTTTATTACTAGCTGACCCGGCAAACTTTGTACCGCCTAACAGTCAATGAATGTAGTGATACCTTTTAGCTAAACTTAATTTTTGATTTTAATTAACGTACCATTGGTCCATTGGACCAATGCGAAAGAAAGGATTGCGAGCTGTAATCAATTGTGCACTCGCACAAAACAAACAAATCGACCGGTAGCCTTTATATGCTTTTTTTAACACAAACCACAGACAACGTTAAACAAAAATAATTTATATACTGACAGGTAGCGGCCGGGTCTGTCGTAAAATTCGTAAAATCATCTCAGTAAACCTTGACTTAAATTTGTTGCATACAAAATGTTATAATTTAATCGAAGTAGGTATTGCGCTGTTTTTCGATTTATTATTTTTTGAGCTCTTCCTTTAAGTTTTTCCGAATTTTCTTTTTTTCGCTAACCACCTCTGTATTGAGACGAAGAAAAAATAAAAGAATCATCCAAATCAGTAAATCCGTTCTCGAGATATCATCAAAAAAGCGGTTCCATACAAAATGTATGAGAAAATGAATTTTCTTCATAAATTTTTTTTCCGTGAATTTTTCCGATATTTTAATAGTTATTCTGCTATTCAGGACGGAGACGAATCCAGCATATCTAAGATCATAAAATTCGGTCCAGCCGTTCTTGAGTTATAAATGGTGTAACTAACCCGACTTTGTTTTATATACATTATGTATGTATGTATATAGATTTAATAAAAATTTGGATTTTGTTATTTATTGTTTTACTATTTTATTTTAATTTAATTTAAATTATTTAACAAAACTTGTTAGTTATTTTATATTTGATCTAATTTAAATTTAAATTTTATAACTTTTCGCCACGAAGTCAAAATGAAAACTAAAACTTTTTAAATTCATTTCCCCCAAAAACAACACAACAAGCCTACAAAAATTTGAATAATTAAACAGTGGCCTACTGGACCGCTACAGGCAGAAAGAGTAGACTGTAAACAATCGAAAGTATTCCTGAAACAGAAGAACCGCAAAATCACAAAGTGGCTACTAAATTGCAAGAAACAAAATCGAACCCTAATAGTAAGTCTCTTAACAGGACATTGCAGGCTTAACACTGCAGGGTTAACAAGCACCTCTTCAAGTTACGGAAGGTGGAATCCCCTTTGTGTGAATGCGGCTTAGAAAACGAAACGGCCATTCATTTTTTAAGTGAATGTCCTCGTTACTTCAACACTTCAACGACAGGAGAGCGCTACTCGGTGCTAATACAATTGCGACAGACAAGTTGCAATATATTACGCTGTCCGATATCTTGAAGTTCGCTAAACGAACCAAACGTCTAGCGAC
Organism: Machimus atricapillus; assembly: GCA_933228815.1. Taxonomy (NCBI): domain Eukaryota; kingdom Metazoa; phylum Arthropoda; class Insecta; order Diptera; family Asilidae; genus Machimus; species Machimus atricapillus. The sequence continues at coordinate 34,454,998 of OW121784.1, forward strand.
TCACGAAGTACAACGACCATAAAACGTATGACAGACTTCGCAAACGAGTTACGTACAATGGACCATATGGTCTGAGTACCGAGCTATTAATCTCAGCCTCTTAAAATCTACATCTATACATCTATTGATGTCATTTTGGATGTTTATTTAAAGAGCAGCCATTCGCTCAAAATACTTCAAAAAGCAATAAAAACGAACTTTTAGATTGCATCTTCAAAATTTATTTAAATGAGTTAAGAACAGAAATAGTAGATACGGCATATTTTATTTCATTTCAAGCAGATTATGGAGGTTGACCGACCAGTTATGGAGGTCGACCTCCATTTTGAATTATAATTTTTAAATTAAAATGGTTTTAATTGTTATTTCTACTTTTATAATTATTTTAAATGTTTTACTTTATTATTTACATAATACATATTTAATTTACACTATATTTATATTAATTGTTTTACTTTAATTGGACCTTCGCTTATAAATGACAAACCGAAAATGAATTTTTTAAATTAATTTTCTTCTTCAAAAACAAAACGACAGGCCTACTAAAATTTTTCACAAAATAAGCACCGCCTGCTAACACACACACCGCCACAAGATGAAACACAGACATTTTCTGCACTTCGCTAATGGTGATAATTATGCGATTGAAAAACAAATTGCCGGTGCAAAGGTTTTTTATTTTTCGATCTGTACGATCGTTCTGCACAAGATGGTTGATGTAATAACGGGCGCTGAAGCAATTCGAAATGAGAAACAAATTAATCTCCCAAACGTTTGAGTTGGCTGAGCGCCGAGGGCTTAAGCTGACTGAAAGTATTTCATTTCGGCGTTATGGGTTCAGTTTAATCATGAAAATCTTGGCTAAAAATAAAACATCCAGAAAGCGCGTCAAACGATAGTTGCCGACCTTTCACAAACCGCCTATTTGAGACTTTATTTTTACAAACCGCCTATTGACTGAAGATTTCCTTTTTACAAACTACGTATTGACTGAAGATTTTCCTCTATATAAAGTTCCTGATGAAATAAACAAGGGAGGATTGAACAAATATTCAACGATTTTATTCCACGCAACACACAAATTAACACACTAGACGATATTAATTAATTGACACGTCGTTAGACAGCATCCTTTGTTTTTTACAAAACAGTGCCTGCCTAGATCGCGTTCAAAGTATCTTCAACAGCCTCTCCTGAACGCGAACGCCTTAAGCCCATCGCCTTGGTGAATTCTTCGTGTTTTGGTTTATGCAGCCCTTTCGTGAAAACATCCGCAACCATATCTCGAGTGCATTTGTATTTTGGCAAAACTTGATTGTCAGCAATCTTCTCTCGTACAAAGTGGTAGCGGACATCAATGTGTTTACTGCGGGCCTGATACATTGCATTGCCTGAAAGACTAATGGCACTTTGATTATCGCAATAGAGCACAATAGGAACATTTTTTAGTTTCGGCCAAAACTCTTCTTCCAGCTGTTTTAACCAAAGAGCTTCTTGTATAGCAGTCGCTAAAGACATATATTCAGCCTCAGTGCTGGATAAGGCTATGGTTTGTTGTTTCTTTGAATTCCAGGATATGGCTGCTCCTTGAAATAGAAACACATATCCAGTGCAGGACCTCCGATCTTCAATATCGTTGGCCCAATCGGCGTCACAGTAACCATGAATATTTTCAACTGGGTTTCTTTTATAGGTCAACTTCATGTGCATTGTCCCTTTTAAATACCTCAACACTCTTTTTATTGCAGTCCAATGTTCATTGGTGGGTTCACTATTATATCTGCTCAAACAATTAACAATATAGGTAATATCTGGTCTGGTTCCTTGTGATAGGTACAGTAGACAACCTATAACTTCTTGATATGGAATATTCTTAAGTATCTCATTTTGGTACTTCGCTCTTCTAAACTTAACATTTGCATCACAAGGCGTTGAAATTGGATTGCAGTTAATCATTTTAAACCGGGTGAGTATCTTTTTCACGTATAATGATTGATCTATGGAAATCTCATTTTTGTTTTTGTCTTGACTGATTCTAAATCCAATACAATGACTTGCTTTGCCCATATCTTTCATAGCAAATTTCTTCTTTAATTTCTCTTTTATCATGACCGATGTTTCTTCATTATTGTAAAAGTACAAGAGGTCATCAACATACACAGCTATAAATAGTATATCATTTTCATTTTTGATACGGTAGTATATGCAGGGATCTACTTGTGAACGAGTCATATCAATTTCTATTAGTGCAGCGTTCAATTTAATGTTCCACTGTCTGCTGGCTTGCTTTAATCCATATAGAGACTTATTTAGTTTGCATACTTTATTATCTTCTTCATAACCAGGTGGAGGTGACATATATATTTCTTCAACAATCTCACCTTGCAAGAAGGCTGTAATCGCATCCATCTGATGTATTTCAAGATTGTATTTTGCTGCTAAGCCAATTAAATATCTGACTGAACAATAGCGAACAACAGGTGCATAAATCTCATGATAATCAATTCCCTTGACTTGCCTGTATCCCTTTATTACCAACCTTGCTTTATAGCGTGTTACATATCCATTCTCATCTGTTTTTCTTTTATAAACCCATCTACAGGGAATGACTTTCCTTCGGTCTGGCAAATCTACTAGTGTCCATGTATTATTCTTTAGCAGGGATTGATATTCCTCATCATTGCTCTTTTCCATTCATTAGCCTTCTCGTCATTAAGAGCTTCTTCATAACTCTGAGGATCACTGTTTAGCAGGCTTATTGTAGACTCACCATGCATACACATAAGAGATGCAGAATCTTCAGTGTGCTCATCAGAACCTTCATGTGTTTCTGCTCGTCGAGGTCTCAGTACTCGATCAAATTCAGGTAAAGATTCTACAGTTTCATCTGGTAGATATGTTTCATCATTAACATTTTCATATGATGACAATGATTCATCTGAAAGATTTATATCACTTTCTTCTTGTCTTTCATGTTCGACAGGTTCTTCGTCTTCCAGAGGTAAGTATACTTCTTTTGTTTTTGTCTTAGTTGCTTTTTCCTTTTCAGATTTATTAACTTCTTTTTTAAGTTCATTATCTACTTTATTTCTTTGTACTGTCGCTTCTAAGAATGTCACATCTCTACTCAATATTACATTTTTGGTTTTCAGATCAATGAATTTGTAGCCCTTGGTACAGTCATTATAACCAACGAAGATTAACTTCCGTGCTTTGGCTTCTAGCTTGGTTCTTTTTTCTTTAGGAATGTGTACCATGGCCTCACAGCCAAAAATTCTCATGTTGCTCAAGTTTGGTTTCTCTCCAGTCCACACTTCTTGTAGTGTTATATATGATAGAGCACGAGTCGGTGAGCGATTAATAATATATGCGGCTGTTGCAACTGCTTCTGCCCAGAATGCATCCTGTAATTTAGCATTCAGAATCATACATTTGGCACGTTCTATCAAAGTTCTGAAGATTTTCCTTGACAAACTTGCCTAAGCTTCTATAGTATGTACCTAGATAGGCTCAACTTCCATATACAATATTTTCCATTTAAATTGCATTTGAAATATTTTACTTGTAAAAGATGTTAAATATTGAGAAAAATTTGGAAGAATGAAAGGATACCAACAATAATTACATAAAATAAAGAAACAAATTTTTGGATTTCATAAGATTATATCGTTTTCAATTAATTTATTTAGGTACTTACGACCGGAATGTTCACTTTTTGTCGGCCATATTTAGTTTTTTTATTTAAAGTTAGTTTATTTAAAAAAAAAAACGTTATGATTTTATTATTTAAATCGTTCACTTTTTGTCGGGGTCACCAATTTAGTAAATTAATTAAATGCAATAAGACACTAACTTTATTTTATAAAATTCATATATTTTATTTGTTCATCAACCACATTTGCTTCCGAGTTCTAAGCTGTTCGAGAAACTACTTGAATAAAATGGCTCCACTGCCAGTAAATTGTTTTTCCGCCAGGCTACTGTGATTTCCACTACTACTGCGATTGTTGAATTTAGCCGAGTAGGGGAATCACAGTAGCAGGCTTGATGCCCAACTGTGGCTAAAGGCCCGAACAGATAACACCCGTTCCGTCCCGTCACGTAAAAATGTCAAAGTTTAACATATGGGACGTACGTGTCGGCACTTATTTCCGTGCTTGCAATTTCTAGATAATTGTATTCAGCCGAGAAGGTACATACAAATTTGTATTTTTATAGGTATTAATTAATTTAAAGTTTGGATGCATTATAGGACGAGGGAAAACTCAATGGAAGAAACTTCAGATGAGGTAAACGAGTCCACGGAATCGTTTATAATAGAGAACGATGAAAGTGTTGGCTCAACATTAGCCTCCAAGATGTCCTCTAACCGGAAAAGGTGGAAGGAGAAGGATAAAGACGATGCTGTTGGCGAGCTTCTAGTGAAGACTTTGGAGCAGTTTTCGAATAAACTTAAGACGGCGAATCCACCAGATGATGAAGACTGGTTCTTTCTTCAGTCAATTAGGTGCAAAATGCAAAAAATGAGTTCAACCGAAAAAAATTTATTTAAAATAGATATGCTTATAAGAGCTGGTACCGCTGTTAATAATAGTTCCCCATAAATTAAATAAAAATTTTTACATTTATTTTACGTTCTGTTTAATTGGAAAGGCACAGATCCTTCGTTGCAAAGGTAATCTTTGAGTGTATCCCTTAAATGAAAGGCTGTTCGGGTGGCATTATTACATCCAATTCGTACCGATGCGATGTTTGAAATTTCTTCTCTCCAAGTTCCATTATGGCATACATTATTATTATCTTCCCAATCAACAAAGTTGGCAGGTATATATTGTCCTTCTGTATCGTTAAGATTTATGAAATTGTGCAGCGCTACAGTAGCCAACACAATTTTCTCTGCATTTTCAGGTATAGTACATGCAGGGCATTTTGTAGAACCCTCCACCTGGAAACTAAGATTCCAAAACAATTTTTTATTATCCGCCTTCCTCGGGATAATCTATAATTGAAGATCTCCTTATCTCGCGATAAGTTTATTCCAGGGTATGGACGCATCAAATTTTCCCGGAGGGGAAATGCAGCATCAGCGACAAAATAATGTGGATAAATTTTATTGCTGTTAGGCAGCTGAGTGTCTCTCGGAATTGGCAGTTCACCTGTCATCAACTGCTTCCCAAAAGTAGATTCCCTAAGGATCCCTGTAAAATTTATTATTATAAATACTAATAGTTTATGTTTGAACTTTATACATACCGCCATCGCTTTGACTACCGTATGCTCCTATACGCTTATTATCAGTAAATGTGTACCGAGCATCACAAACTGCCAGTAAAACAATACTGAAGGTCTTCTTATAATTAAAATAATTTGTTCCAGAATTGGGTGGAGCTCTTATTTCGATATGTTTCCCATCTATTGCCCCTATACAATTTGGCAAATCCCACTTCAATTGGAAATTTTGGGCTATCTGTTTATAATCAACTTCAGTGGGTCTTGCTACATAAACAGGTGAATTATATCTCCATATCACTTCGTAGGTCTCTAATATTATTTCCCTCACTGTGGACTTCCCCATTTTAAAACTCCATGCAAGGAATTTTGGGCTTACACCTTCAAGGTGATATTTATCGCAAGGTGATGGGGTCAGAGATGAAGCATCCACGATGCCAAGCAAAATTTCTGAAAAATCATCCATAACTCGTCGTTGATGATGACCTTACGCTGTGGTATTGAAATTGCAAAATTGCGTTATGGATGATTTTTCAGAAATTTTGCTTGGCATCGTGGATGCTTCATCTCTGACCCCATCACCTTGCGATAAATATCTATAATAACGTATAGTGTTAAGAAATTATGTATGGTGGTAAACATTTTATTAACTTACGATAGAGTTACAGCTAGTCGGCATTCGAAGTCTATTGATGGACGAATCGATGTTTTCGTTAATTCCTGCTTAAGAGGATTTAACAGCAACTCGTAAATCCGTTTCGTCTTTCTCGTATGAATGAAAAATTCATCTGGATCTATGTATATCCCTCATTTGCTGGTAGGTTGCCGCAAAATATCCCGATATGTCGCGGTCAATATTTATTGGTCTTACCCACCATCGCCTCCTATTTCTATTACGACGTTTCTTGTATATTATATAGATGATACATATCTGCATAAACATCTCAAATAATTTACACAAGTTGTCCATTTTCGATTTGAAACACAAAACTCGTTACAACAAAATTATTGTCAGAACTGTCAAATTACGGAACGGATCTTACTGTTGTGGCCACTTATCCAACTGGTCGAAACGGGAACGCGAACGTGGCGGGACGGAACGGGTGCTATCTGTTCGGGCCTTAAGTCCTGACGCCACAACTTCAATGTCAATGCCATCAACTGATCTTTATTTTCCATATACTTATTCATCATTTTGGTTTGAAAATCAAAATTAGCAAAATTTCTTTATTAACAAAGCACTGCATATATGTAACTATATGTATTTCAATTTCATAAGAACACTAGAAATATAAGGACGCAGAACTAATTGTTGCAAGTATAGTTTGATTTTTGTTGCACGCTTGGTTATGAATGTCGGTAGCTTTGAGGATCCCGCAAATTTTTCGTGTTTGCTAAGTGAATAGTTTACTTTAAATCAAAGAAAATTAACTTATTAAACTTTGCTTTCAAGTTCTAAGTCAATAAAAATTTGATATTTATTTTTATTTCGTAAAAAATGGAAATAGTGGTAAAGCGCGCGGCAATTTATATAACAGATTGATGTCGATACTCATAAGTCATTTACAAACTGAACAAAATTTGTGAAAATACAGCTGCTCTATAGGCTAAAAAATCGAAATATGTAATTTAACTAAATGAAAAACTGCACGGACGGAGAAAAAAGGGAAACTACATTTAAAATTTTGCATCCGCTCTGTATGGATAAATTGGGACACAGAGGCAAGTACCAGTTGTGATTCGTACTTTTTATTCCAGAATAATTGGAAACGTTTCCCAAAAAGTGTGCATTTTAAAACGCCTAATCCAATATGCCCACGTCGACTGCAATGGGAGGGTGTCGTTTTAAGGGACACAATGTGGAATACTTTTTTTATTTTGCCTATTAGACACATTGTTTATTTTCATTTCGTTTGCACAGCGTGCAGGTTGATGGACAGGACATTTCCGCCAAAAGAGAAAACAACAAAAGGAACGCAAAATTAACGACCAAAAATATTTTAGCTGTAGACGTTTTGCGCCATTCATCATGGGAAAACTCTGTTATGAATGAATAATTGTTGTGAAGGCGGAAAAAAGAAAAATCGTGACAGCATTTAGCTTTTCTTCGTATTTAAAAAATGATATATTCGTCACATTGTTTGACTTGCAGCTGCCGGTGCTTTCACACAAACATTGCTCTTCTGACGGACTCTCTGATAGCCCAAATTTATGCTGGACATTACTTCGCTTATGATAACCCTGGGAGGGGAATAAAGCACACGTTTTGAGCTTTAAGAACACCCTTTAAAATTACCTTTGTGATTAATTTTTTAAGAGATCTAAACAGTAAAGTCTGCTAAAATAAAACTGGTTGACATTAATTTTGCTCCCAAAATAGGTTATATATTATTTCTATAGTATTTATAAATTATGAATTCACAAACGAAAATGTCCTATAACGTCATGTTTTTGAGAAAAGTTACTTTGAAGAGCTTAGAATTTTGTGACCTTAACATTTCTAAAAATTCGTTACAAAACGACGGATTCTTGTAGGAGCTTTTAATGTACAATTAAAGGAATCAGTAATAAGTCTGTAAATTTTCCGAAATAGATTCCAGTTTTCTCCGTTAACCTATGTATTACTTCACACAATTGGTAATGAATCAAAATAACAAGTAGCGCACTCTTATGAAAAAATATAGTTCCCCAATTAGCTTAGTAAGAGCTATGAAATTGTTGTACTTCAATACCCTGATAGGGATTTAGACTTTTATTTCAACCATGTTACATACATACGACTTGTTTTAGTTTTTACCCGACTGCTCGACAGTAAGGACAGGGTTATGTTTTTCACGTTTATCTGGGTATGTGGTGTTCTTTATACCCTCGAAGAATCCCAACAGCTGGATCGATTTTAATCAATTAAGTTAAGGATAAATATTATATAATGATTGTATACCAGAAAAATTTGAGTTTATGATTCACCTTATAACTCCCAAATGGTTGAGGTCGAGATTCCCTCCTTTCATATAGCTTTTTGTTTTACTAAGTGAGATCTTTCAATCCACTTAATTTGGCGCACTGTATATCATAAAGTCACGAAAATCAAAATAAAACAACACTTTTTAAAATTTCACATAAAAAACTGAAGTAGAAAACTGAAATGAAAGTAAAAAAAAAGCGGAAGAAAAAGAACAAGAAGTCAGATCTTTGAAAGCATCAATATATCAATTTCTCCAAAAATGAAGATGACTGATAAGACAACTTAATTATTAATAAGAGTTAACTAACAAATCAAGAGTCAAATTGCACAATTAATAAGCATTGGTCGTGTAGCTTGGTTGTATAATTGTTTCAAGTATTCTGAGTGAGCTGTTACAACTTAAAAAATGAAAGCAACCGGTGTCTAGAAACATTATAGTGTAAATAAAAGTGTTAATCATTCCTGAAGTTTTTGTTTTAACCTCACGCAGCTCTTCTGCATTAATTTCAAAAGGCTATAATCTAGATTCTAGACAGTTTTTTGGGATGCAATAATTTTCTACAAAATATAACAATGTTGCGCTGGGTGTCAAATTGAAAAGATTCCTAATTAAGAGTGTTGCTACTTTTAATGCTTTTAAATAGGCTTTCTCATAAAATTAGAAGTAATTACAACTGTAGAAGATTTTTCTTACAGATGTAATTCAACGTTTTAATGGATTTAGTTTCACTTCGTTTTGCACAGAACGTTAAAGAATTTACAATCAGCACCATTCTTGACTGCTCTACGAAAAACAGATGCAATTAACCTGAAAGGTATTTCACACTTTTAATTAGAGTCCTTCAATGAACACGTCTCAAACAGTTGGATTAATCTGTATACACAATGAGCAATTATGAAAGCTTTCGTCGTGTAATTGTGACAGCGTTAAAACGGGAATACGTAAAAGTTCAACAGTGAAGGAGATTTCAGATAATTTAAGGGATAAAGACAAAACATATATGTACATATACATATATAGCGTAACATGTTTAAGCCACATAGCTTTCGCTTGTGTCGGATGTTTGAAGCTGGCAACCTATAAACTCAGGGAAAAACAGTTCAATCCCACCTTATTTTTCGGGAAGTTATTTCCTTCCACTGGAAACTTCTTAATTATTCGTGAAAAGTTGAAAATAGCGTTACGACTCATTAATTGTCACAGCACGGTGAATAAGCTCGAAGAAAGTTTCTATAGAAGTTGCACAAAATTGCACTTCCACCAAGTCGGTCCACTTCTGACCTGGAGCGCAAAGTTTAAGCGGACTTTCAACTTTGAAATATTAACAACGTGTGACGGATATTTTTGTAAATATTCAAACGCAGCTGTGCTGTTCATTTGAATGTATGCACATCAATTGGAAAATATTATTGTAAGTGGGGATTTTACATAGATATTGCAAGATAGTGTAGAAATTTGTATGAAGATGTCATTACCATAGCAATGCTTGATAAGTAATTTGTTCTTTTTTTTTCAAAGACGAGGGGGTGGGGGAAAGGTGTTGATCGAATTTTACTTTATAATAAACTGGTTATACAGGGTGTTTTGCTAAGGTCTGAACAGGAGTATGCCAATCGATTCTACATGATCTCCTGATCAACCTTTGCTCGGAATTTTTAAACAGGATAATGCACATGTGCATACAAGTTGTGAAAGTTATTAAGGTTTCAAGATCATGGAATTTGTTCATTAGGTCGACCAAAAACCCCGTGGAGGATATATGGGCTGTTCTTTTCAGGAAGGTTCATGCCCAAAATGAAAAACATTGCAGCGCTTCAATCCTCAATTTTAAAGGCTCGAAACGAAAATCGGGATTCTCTAATTAGGAGTAGTATGCCAAATCGCATTTTTGAGCAGGAATAAAATATAATAATAAGTAATAATAATAATTTATAGTTATTAAAAATTTAATTATAGTTTTAGATTTGAAAATTAAATTATGAACAAATTTTGGTGTCGTACAGAGTTTTATTTTTAGTCGGAAATCAAAATAAAAGAGATAAGATGTTGTGATAGATCCTTTGAAGATGAAACTAACTGGAACCAAAGACCATATAAACTAAAAGATACACAACCAGGAACAAGCACTTCAACGGGCCTGGGACCTGATATCAGGTCCTATAACATGTTGCGGGCAAACTAGCTTTTGGCATCATGTTGCAGTTGAGAGACATATTTGAATCTTTCGCCACAGAGTTTTAGGTGAGAGTGAGAAGTTCCCGTATGACATTTTCGTTCGTAAAGGAGGAAAAGGCAAGGAAGGAAAGACTTCGCTTCCCTTTCGTATTTGATATCAGATCCCATAACATGTTGCAGTAAAATTTCTTTTCGGCATCATCATAGAGCGAAGCAACATATTAATGTCTGTGCATTCTCAGTGCTGTTACTGTGAGCTACGTCGGTGAAAACGAAATTTATTTGTGTGTGCGCTTACGTCCTGTATGTAGGACGGAGAGAGAGTCCTTTGCTTTCGCTTGCTCTTATCATTCTTGGTCCAAAGTATCACCAGAGCGCGAGCCGCGAGAGCCGAAAAGCCAAAACAAGTATACATTTAGAAGAGTGATGACAAATTCCATCAAAAAAACAAGGGGGTGGGAACGAGGATTGAACAGCTGAGAATTGTTTGTGAATTAGCTGCGCGGCGCTTCGAATTTATCTGTGGGGTGGGTGGGTGCTGAGATTGCGTGAATGAATTAAAACTTTGATTACACAGGTCAACACCAAATTTGCAGCCGAATAAATAGTAGGTCATTTCTATATGATTTTTTCCGTAGATTACGAATTCGAACAGAAAAATACCCAACTTTCTTTCGTTTTCAGAAAAAAAAATTGTAAAAAAGTGAAAAAGTGAATAGGCCGTTTTTTTACCATTTATAAAAAAACATTAAATCTGCAGCTCGTTTCTGTAACTTCAAATAGAGAATATCTCTACTGGCATTCTCCATTTGACGTCATTTTGTCGTCATTTTCCACAGAAACGTATCAACTCAACTGATAAAGGTAGGCATGGTGAATTCGATTCACGTCACCAGAATAGAGAAGTTTCTCAACTGAGTTACAGAAACGAGCTGCTGAGTTGGGTTTGCTCGCGTTCTTCTTGATTCTTGTTTTTTAGCAGCATACGCAGCCGAAAAGGAAGCTTAGCTCAGCTGTCTGCGCCTGAAGAGAAGAGTGCCGATGCCCAGCCGCAGCCGAGTATCATTTTCGCAAGTCGACAAAAATCGAATTCGTTCGAATAATTCGAAGAATTATTCTTTCGTGTTGCCCCCTGGCTCCTCCTCCCTTACCTCACCCACAGGTCGCATAAATATGGGATATGGGTTTATCAGTATGCCGTGTAGGTTTGAATTATCGGTCCGAATGTAGAATGTAGGTAGAGGTGGATAATAACTGGTTTAATGAAAACGACCCTTGTTACGAACATCGTAAAAATCTGTTGAATTTTATGCTATGAGTTTTGCTTCGCAAACATTGTTCATGGGAATTACGTAAATCCATCTGCCTCTGCACGTTTAAGTATTTTATCCAAATAATAAGTAAAACGATTTTTTCACTTTTCACTTTTCACTTTTTTACCATTTTTTTTTCTGAAAACGAAAGAAAATTGGGTATTTTTCTTTTCGAATTCGTAATCTACGGAAAAAATCATATAGAAATGACCTACTATTTATTCGGCCACAAATTTGGTGTTGACCTTTGTAATCAGAAGTTTTAATTCATTCACGCAATCTCAGCACCCACCCACCCCACAGATAAATTCGAAGCGCCGCGCAGCTAATTCACAAAAAATGCTCAGCTGTTCAATCCTCGTTCCTACCCCCTTAGGGAAGCGAAGTCTTTCCTTCCTTGCCTTTTCCTCCTTTACGAACGAAAATGTCATACGGGAATTTCTCACTCTCACCCAAAGATTATCCACAATAAGATGCGACACTCGTGACGTATTCGCTAAAATTTTAGTGACCTTGCCACCGCCACCCAAGCGAGAATTGAGAATTTTGCGAGAAGTAGATAGTAATAAGAAGCTCATGTTAAAGGAAGGGATAAAAAACTTCTCTGAGAGAATCAGGCCCACTTTGTACGCGCCCGCTGGAGCCACTCACAATCAAATTGGTTGAGCCGAAAAGCAAAAACAAAATCTGCGTATCCGTATTTAAGGGCCTCTGTGTGCTACCTGCTTCTTCCCCTTTGCAATTCTGTCATTCCATATCAGAACATTGCAACGGAGGGGACTAACACCATGGCACTGGTGGTGCCGCACGCATACATTCACATTGGTTGAATCCGGAAAACTCCATATAAAAAAAGTGGTCACATTTATTCTGTATAGCGTAAGCGCTGTAGGTGAGCAGTTGGTGGTTGCCTACTTTTGCCTCGTTCGCTCTTATGGGAATTTACCTAAGGAATGGTAGGCAGTATTGCTTTGCTGCCTTATCTAAGGCGAAATTTTATTTTCCCCAAGTTTTCGGAAATGCATATGGGATAGTGGTTTTGCTTAGTATAGGAGTGTCGCATCTTATTGTGGATAATCTTTGCTCTCACCTAAAACTCTGTGGCGAAAGATTCAAATATGTCTCTCAACTGCAACATGATGCCAAAAGCTAGTTTGCCCGCAACATGTTATGGGACCTGATATCAGGTCCCAGGCCCGTTGAAGTGCTTGTTCCTGGTTGTGTATCTTTTAGTTTATATGGTCTTTGCTGGAACGGAGCACACGAAAAATTTTTGAGGCAATTTCTTAAAATGTGTCAGTGCAAACTAATACTGAAACAAGAAGCTATAGCAGCAGTAAAAAGAAAATTTTCGGTAGGGGCAGTTACAATAAAGGTCACTTTTTGGAAACCTGTAATAAAAAATTATATGAAATAATATAGTAATAAAACTAGTTCATTATAATAGCATTCTTGATAATGTAATTAAGCAACTTTTCGCGTTAGTATAAAATTTTTTCAGACCTGAAAATTTTCCTTTGCCCCAAAAATTTCTGTGTAGGTTGAACTACGGCACTGATCCAACCTACAAACAAACAAAATGGCAGCCAAAAAACTATAAGAAATATTTTATTTAGAAGAAAAATCATTTTTTCTAACACAAATAAAGGGATATTTCAATGAATAAAACTTCGTACTTAGTTAAATAAACTCTAATCTTACGTGTGGAACGATATGCCGGGCGGACGGCAACGCATTCTATTTTGGCAACTCGGCACTGCACACTTCATTGCGGATTTACGCTGTTTTCTTCACTGATGTTTCTAAATAAAAGTCAATTATAATTGTTACACACTTATCCCAAAAACCATGCACCTCACTTGAACCAAAAACTCGTAGTTTTTAAAAAAACGGCACTTTTTCGCGTTCAAAAAATTATTTCAAAACTAACTGACACTCACCTACAAACAATCTACAGAATTTTGCTAACTGTCAAATACAATTTTTGCCTCATTCACACACAGCACACGTATAGGGCAGTTCCGTTCCAGTTAGTTTCATCTTCAAAGGATAGATCCTAGAGTAAATTCCAGGTAGATTCATGGTAGGAAATAAGTTAATATTATAATCTAGTGTTTTTTGAGAAAAATATAGTAGGTCTGTTTTTGACAGGATTGAAAAAATTGAATCGAGCTGAAAAAAATGTTAGTTCAATTATTGCGAGATTGTCGAAAGGAAGAAACTTTAATAAAATCATGGAAAATAATTTAAACACAAAGTTCCATTGTTAATTTAAAAATAAATTTTAAAGATAAAGAGAATTAGTTCTTCGATCATAATTAATATTAAAATTTGGAGGAATATTTTCAATCCTCCAAAAAATTATTTTTGTAGTATTGGTTCTATAGTTGCGAAACAGTAAGAAAAAAGATTTTGTTAAATTTTTACCTTGGAATTTTAATTGAGGTAAAGCTTCTTTTGATAAATTAAGCTAAATGCTATGTGTAATATTTAATTATATATATAGTGTCATTTATTTGATTTACCCTTAAAATTAACTGAAAATGATAACATTTTTCCTGGTTTACTTTACAGAGTGTATTAAAAAATCTATGTGTTTTGTAGAGCGTTATGCCTTTATTGCAGCATAAGTTTATTTCTTTAACCGACCTCTTTTTACCACTTTAAAAAATTTCTAGGATAAAGAGTTGTGTTTTCCTATTTTTCACATTTATACTAAACTTCTGTTACATACATAGAAGTGATTTCAAAAATATATGTCTCCAAGATACACTGTGAAAGAGAATGCACTTCCTTAGTTCAAACTGCATTTTTTACATTTCATCAACTATGCAAACCTCAATACACTTGGGACAAGGTAGAGGATCCTGGTTTGCTTTAAGAAATTATTGAGGAGGAAATATCAAGTTTCTGAGTGGGCTACCTCAAGCAGCGAAGTGTTCTACGCGACAAAAATACCATAATATACCTTTGGTTCCATCTCGATTCTTGGGTTTTTTCAGTGAAAGTAGTGCCACTGCCGCTGGTTTCATTGGACATTGGACTCATAGTAGGTATTATATGTAGGTACTTTGGTTTTTTGCTTGTAAATATTAATTCCCTTAGGGTTTTCCTGGTACTTCCATTATGTCACGAAAATGTTACTTAAGATTCTTTCTGCTCATATCTCGACCTTGTTGTTGTATTATTATTTAGTTGAATGAAACCGATTTGGCAAAATGGCCTTATTTATATTTGAAGTTTAACTCCTCTATAATTTTTCATCTCTACTAAAATGCTACCTCAAATTGCCAATTGTCAGCAAATTAATAAAATGTTTGCTTTTTGAAATAGAAAAACTTACATAGTATTTTTTAATAAACCCTTTTTCCGAGTTATATTTACATTTGTACTAAAATTGCTCTTGTTTTAAGTCTTAAGGGTTTCCTCCATTTGCCATTTGCTATAAAATTGTATGTATGTGTGACTAATTACTTAATTTAAAAATTTAATTTATTTGAGGGCACCTGCCTACAATAAGAACATTAATATATATGTACAAACATATGTGCATATATTATTATAATTTATTTTATGCAATGATATTGATTCAATCTTGGAAATGTATAAAAAGCCCAACTGAAAGCAATTGTGTTTACAAATTTTATTAATTCTGATGGTTTGTTTGCATGACTGACCAATTTTACAAAAGGAGTACCATGGTGCTTTTATTCTACCAGAAAATGGCATTCTGCCTTCGATTAATGACCCTAACACCGGGGTTGTGTTTAAACTCCAATTATTCAGTAAACTTTTTGGCATCCTTTGTTAGGGCGAGCAGTTGTTTAAAATAAATATTGATTTCCGGTAATTAAAATAAATTTCCTTTTCGCCAGAGTGGTTCATAGGTATAATGTGAATAAGGTTTAACCCGAATTTCCACAGTATGGGGTGTAACCGCGCTTTATTGAGATAAAACGTTCATGGCGTATGACTATGCAATATGTTTATTTTCACGTACATACTCTGAAGACTTTTGGTTGGCTGCCAACAATTTTATAATCCTTAATTTTTTTCGCAAAAATCTTATTCCGTTGTTTCGTTTGTTTCGCCGCATTCACAGCTGGACGAAAATTGTTCTCCCAATTGGCAATTGATTGTATACTTAGATATAGGTACATGTATCGGGTAGAGAACATAATTAGAATCAGTCTAATAACTTTGTCCGTAATTAATTTAATCCTCACTTGTTAGTCGTGGAATACTAATGGTGTGAATTAATTCCAATTTCGTGGCTCATTTTAATAGTGAAATTTAATTAATCATCGGTGGCACCAATATGGAATAATTCATTAAAGATATGTATGTCGATGGAAGTGCAAATTTACACTTTGGTGTCGTTTTAAGGAATCAATGGAAATGTACTACTTACTTATATGTATGTATATATACAAAATTAAATCGATATTCACACTCGGAAACGTAACAAAATATTATTTTATCATTTTCCGTGTTTCAGTTCAGCCATACGATTTTTACGTAACTTTAGTATTAAAGTAATATAAGAACTTCTGAGATGCTTTATATTGATGTTTCTTTCTGACTTTATACATCATATAGGTACTTAATACACATATTATTTGTATCTTCAAAATCAAAAACTTCTAAAGTAGGTAGGTACCAAAAACGGTTGTGTTCACTTCTATTCCTCTTTCATAAGTAAAAGTGTTATTTTTACCTGAACGCTTTTAATGTGTAAAGGGATGTTCAGGTTCAATGATTTCGAATCTGCAATAAAGTTTTTAATTTAAGATGTGAAATTCAAAGGCAATATTTGTTAGTTTCAGTGAACTTAAATTAACATGAGAAGTTTTAATGGTATGTTTAGTAAGGGGTGGGGTAATAGGTAGTAGTTTTGGTACAAATTTAACTTCCCAGAAGTAATGAAGAGAGCTGAAAAATTTATAAGCAGTCAAGTTTAATACTTACTTTTTACCCGACTACCAGTAACAGGATGCCATTTGTATTTACGACATTTCTTAAATTCTCCATCACTACATATAAGGTGGTAAATTTTTACGAGTTGTTCAATAAACCTAAATGGAATACAATTCAGCCCATGCGATTCGATTCATTTTTATTCCCCTCAAGGCGAAAATGGCGGCTGCTGTCTGCCTTTTTCATCGTGTTGCGAGAGCATTTGAATCGCGAAAGCGACGGAATTTAAAGTAACTCCTCGTAAAAAAGTGAGATTTTGTCATTTTTTACAGTATACTTTAAAGGTTTTTTCACTTAAAAATCCTCTGCTGTTAAACTGTGAACTACATAGATATACATAAAAACATATACATATATATGTACTTAGTACTTACATCTAAGCACTAATATTCATCAGAGAAAATTAAAACAGAAAAATTGTCTATAACTTAATGGCGAGGCACGATTTCCATTATCTAATGCTATCAATCACTGTTTAACAAAACGTTCCCTTCCTCGACGGTCGAAAATAAGAAACGGATATAAAATGATACTTTCTAATACGCAGAGACAGAAGCGCACTCTCGAGAAGAGACACATATAGACATACATATTTCCGCGCAAATTATAGAATAGATTGAAAAAGTTTTATAGTTAAAGAACTTAAAATCCATAAAGACTTACTCGCTTCTAGGAAGAAAAATTTCTCGCCCGGATTGTTTCTTAGCCATTAGCCTGATCTTGTACAAAGAAAGCTTTCTTTTTGAAGTAGGAAACAAAAGGATTTTCTTAAAAGTTTTCACATAAAAGTTTTCTTAAATGGTTTTCCGCATGTGTGGAAAATAGTCTTCCGCTTATGTTTCGTCAAAATAAAAAGCAAGATAGGAAGCAAGAAACAAAAGATTTATGTATATAAAAAACTAGCGGGACAAAGTAAACATTTTTGAGGTGCAGGATGAGTAATGAGAAATTTCCTTGACAGAGCCTCCGTAAACAATACAAATCATTCAAAGGGCACCTAGGTCTTATTATGTTTGGCATGCGTGCGGTAGTTCCCATTAAAACATGAGTTTTAATCCGTACTGTGAGAAAATCAAATTCGACTGTAATCAAGTTGGCGCGGAAGGTTCCATTTTTAAAATATGTACTTAAAAATATGTAAAGCGAGGTTATTAAGTGATTCGCATGCACATATGTATGTATGTATTTAGAGTTCCGTGGCCTAGAGGAAGAAACAGTGAATCACTTCCTGTGCAACTACCCTTGATACCTATCCGTAAGTACCGGTACCTCCGGCGAACGAATTATTATCGATGCAATTAATGAAACAGAAAACTTCAAGTTACCGAAGATGATGAGTTTTTTAGCAGAACCAAACGCCTAGTGAGTCATGAAAGATAATAGCAGCGGACCTATAGCGTTAATCCTAAGTCTAATCTAATTGTTTTTAAGGCGGTTAATGAATTTAACTAAATAACTTTTTATACGTTTGCTTCCACGGAACGGAACCCTCCCTACGTGAATTCGACTCGGACTTGGCCGGATGTTTTTTTAAATTCCAAAAAGCTACTTTGAAATTTATTTTCAGGGTTCCGTAGCAAAACAAGGAACACTTTATACATGTGTAGCATCGCTAATTTGTCCGCCGCGCCGGTCACAGTAATTTCATTCAGAGACTATTAGTCATTAGTGCTATTAGCACTATAGCGTGGAACTTTGGTACACGTAGGTAGATAATTGTAACCGCCATAAGGATACTCGTATGAATTAAGATTTTGGGAAAACAATTTAAGGCTACCTCCCTCCACTTTTTATGTATTACGTAGAGTGAGGATGAAACAAAAATGGGGTATATCGTTAAAAAGGGAATTTAAAATCATGAGGTTTCTTTAATATACCTATATATTTTTGAAATATTCGACTCCAAAGTTTCCATGTTTCATTCGATTTGTTACGGCCAATATACCACATTGAACGCAATTTCTGAAAATCTGAAAAAAATCTGAAATACTGGGATACAAAGTGAAATTATCATGATTTACTATAGTCAAATATTTTATTATATGTATGTATAGTCGACCAAGTTATGCTTATTTGGACTCAAGCAACTGTTCGGGAATACCCACGCGCATGTTTGCATGGGACTCTGTGTCTATGTGTCGGTATGCATAAATATTAAATGTATGCTTGTATGTTTGTGTGCATGTATGTACATATTTTGTATATACATTATTATTTTATTTGGCATTCCATTATACGTATTTTATCGTTTGCAGTTAGCTGCGGAACCCTCCTAGACGAAGCATGGTCCGACATGCTTTTGAAGGTCTGTTTTTATTAAAAAGCTTCAATTTGCCAAAAGGTGCAAATAAAATTAGAAAGCTTAAGGGGCGGTAGAACAGTAAAATTAGATAAATTTGATTTATATAAAGACAAAATGACTATATTGAGATATTTTTTAATTTAATGATTTCAAATCCGGCCCCCGAACCCCAGAATACAAAGTAGCGGATCTTAATTGTAAGATAATTTTAATATTAGTTGTACGTAGTTAGCAGGCAAACTTATCTGCATTGTTTTAAGTTTCGATGACATATCATATTAAATTCATCTTAAGCAATAAATGAAAGAGTTTTTCTTCTGGCGCAGTACACTTCTGTTTTTTCTGGAATATATTGTCTTCTCTGGGAAAAAAAGTAATAGTAGTACGTATATCCTACTCATATCTACAGGAGCTGCTCATCAATTACAGCATAGGATTTTCTCCTCAAACACTGATGAAAATGAGGGATAATCTACCCAAGCTGAGTTCATTTGTAATCGAAAGGTTCTTATGAAGGATGAAGCTAAAGAATTTCTGGCTCGTTTTTCCGGAATAACCCTGCGGAAACTGTGGTCTTGTTTAACAGGTAAATATATTTTCTTGCTATCGTCAGACTCTTTTACGGAGAAGGTCAATTTTATGTTACATCTGTTAAAAGCTTTAGGTCTCAGTTGAAAGATGACGTCTTGGAAACTCAGTTCATACATTTTAAAATTAAGCAAGAAGACAAAGTAAAGATTATTCCTGAAAGCCCTTAACTTGATGGATTTTGAAATATGCAGATTATATCATATTGATCATAGAATCGTTTCTTTAAAAAGAATTGCAATTTGTGCAAGCGATAAAAGTCCGCATTATGCAGCCAAAAAATATGTAACGGGCAAAATGAGCGGACGTAACCAAAAGTGTAGCTCAAGGTCGTTATAACATCTATAGTTAAATGCAGATAAACAAATATGTATGTATATGTATTACTACAATATATTATACTTTATATCACATACATTTTAAAAAATGCGTGTTTGTCTGCGCGCGAAAAGTGCGTAGTCCAGGCTATTAGCTAACGGACTGATATTTCTAATGACCTGCGATATATTATGTACATTGCTTAAAAATTGGTCTTCCGAATCTAAGCTCAAAACGTGGAGACATGTGAAAATTTTCAATTCGAAAAATCGGACCCATTACAATAACTTTCACATATGAGAAGTTAACTAGAGCAGCGAATTGTGCTAGTAACTATAATAAGGTAATACATATGGTATATGTAATTCGAAAGGTAAATAATAAACGCGAAAAATAAGAGTTTGATGTTCGTGAAATAAATATTTATTATTTTTTCCAGCTTTTTAATCCTTGAAGATGTAAAACAAAACTTTTTATTATTTAGGGTAATATGTGAAAAGGATCATACGGATCCTTATTCTCTTGATCTTGGGAGAGCATTGACAGCTCTTGATAGCTACCTGAGGAGTTCGTGGGAGCCGAAAGAGCCACGTTAGGGAAACCAACATTTTTGTTTTTTTTTTGTTTTAAAAACTACATGTCACAGTCATACCTGAACCTGACATGGGCGGCACGATCGAACATCGAACGCTAGTCCCCATATTTACTTGACTTGCAAAATCCTGTGTGAGATATATGTAAACAAAGGAAAGTTTTGCAACAATAGGCACATTAATTAATAATTTTATAAAGATATTTCGCAAATTGGAATGAGACATCTCAAATTATTTCTTTGAAAGTATTGTAATTTATAAAACTTTAGCTTGTAAAATCGTCCAAGCCGTCCTATAAAGCAATACATCTATCTAAAAGTTTCTCGTAAGGTTCGTAAAATTGTTGAGCAATTTTGTTACGAAAGTTGGACCCTATGAATGAGAACAGCATGAAATATTTTGTTAGTTTAACTTTTGTTTTACTTCCTTCTATATCAATATAATAATGGAAAACTAACAATTTTCATAATTCACACTCAGCTCAGGAATTTCTCAGTAAAATTCGTTAGTAAATGCACAAACAAAAACAGAACTCCCAAACATTGCCAGCAGCTCAAAGCAGGCCCCGGGAAATATTTACGAAGGTATAAGAGAGCATTGCACATAAAATGTATGGCCAAATAACTGAAGGATGTAATGGAAGCGTTTCCAAGCTACACCTGATGAATATAAGCTTTCAACTTTCCGAGAATATCGTGCTCCACTTTTCCTTTAATTATAATGAAAGCAGACATAATGTCGTTAATCGATAAAGGTGTGAGCTGCGAAAGGCTGCTCTGTTTGCACTTTTTTATTCACTAACTGCTTTGTACCCTTGTTCTTAAAACGAATTAATTAATTTTTTAACACATCCGCATACATATACATATGTATATGTAAATATTTCTTCATATTATATGCCCCAGCTGCTGTTAGCAATGAATTGTGGTAAGATTGCTGCCTTTCGCGTGAAGTATGATTTAATGCTTAAAAAATTTCGAAAATAATGAAACAACAGTGAATTACAAACGCAGTTAAACGAATCTGTGAAAGTTTTACGATGCCGCTAATTGCAGCAAATAGTAACAATAAGAACAACAGAAACTTGTGTAGAAATACTGCGCTGTAATTTTAATTCTTCCCCGCTTCGCATGTGTGGCAAGAGGAAGTTTAAAAATAAACTGGAAATCTTAATTGAGATCCTTTCAATGTACGTTTACAGAGGTAGGTGCTGTGCTGGTGTTTATTTTCTTTAATGAGAGCTGGAATTTATATTTAATTTTCGACTTCATTTACAATAGAGCAATATAAAGTGCAGATCCGATTTCATTCGGTGTATCATAAGTATTATTTGGTTAAAGAGTCCTCAAATTTTCAAGTTCTTATCTAAAATCTGTGGGTATGATAGAGAACTGTGATGCAAAACTCATTACTACGGTCCAAATCTGAAGGATTTTTTACCATATTAAAGAGTATTATAAAGTAAGGATATTCACTTTTTTGTACTTTATGTTTCGTCTCCCTAAACATTTTGCGACACATAAATGGTGTCCAAAAAGCAACGTCCAAATTAAAATAGATAACGGATAAACTTATGATTGTTCGAATAAGGCAAATTTGCTAGCTTTTGAGATAGTGACACTATTTTGGAATTGAGGAAAGTCGTTAACTTCGAGGAATTTTTTCGGTTTGATTGCTATAAACTTTGAAGAGTTTTCTATCAAATGTAAGCAAGTATATTTTTTTAATATGGCTGTAGTATTTCAGAATAAAGAAATCGTTTTCGATTTTATGTCTATTAAACATGTGTCCTCCGCTATTCATTTCATAATAAGTGCAAATATATTGAGCTTGATTGGCTAATTAGTCTAAAAGTTGGCGCATTTTTAAAAGATTGTACACCTAAACCTTTTTTACTTAGGAAAAAAGATATGTATTCTTACTTAAGTAAAATATTCACGGATGTCAGTGTGGGCACCTGCAAGAAACAAAAATAACATCACACGTAAAAGTGACAAGAGGAAAAAGTCAAAAGTTTCAAGGGGAAAGGCCACTCAAAAGGTAAACACATTTCTTTTTATTATTAAATATTTCTTTACTTCAGGTTCGCGAAGTGACTACAGTTGTAGTGCAGTGGGCGCGTGCTGTCCGATTTGCAAATAAAATGTGCAGGTGCGAAGTGATTTTGCGGTAGAAAAGTTGAATTTTGAATTTTGACCAAATGTCAATATATGTAAAATAAAATTAAATATTTCAAAAAGTATAGCTGACCGCCGCAAAATTTCTTCAGATCTTTCCGTTTTAGCACGAACAGAAGGTGTCTACAAAATTTTATTCAAATCGGATCGAAACCGTTGTTGTAAAGCTAAGCCAATAATTTTGTTTTAGGAGCTGGTTTAAAATAGCCAGAGAAAATAATTGCTTTAAAAGTATATTTTTCAGTTCAAAGCTTTGGAATGGAAAAAATCACTATAAACATTTTGTTATTATCATACTATACCAAAAAGGATCCCATTTATCTAAGTAGGTACCCACTGAGCATGACAGTTGCGCAAAACAATTTTCTTTATATTTTCGTAATTTTTTTTATTTTGTTTTTAATAGCCGGCCCCCATTAAGGAAGACACTCAATGAAAAGCACAGTGGTAACAAAATAATCTTCTGGGCATTTCTTGTGGTACCTTACTCGGTGTTATTCTCGTTCTGTCCCGAGGAAAATATCCTCGCAGAGCAAGTGGAAAATTTATTTCACTTAACCCCAGTAATTATTTTGGTAGCTGGGCCTTGGATTTTTTGCTTAATCCTCATATAGTTGGAGGAGATAAGTAATCGTGGACCTTTTCTGCTAATTGGCCTATTTCCTGGTTTCCTTAACGAATTGTGAGCAGTTTTCAGAATTTTAGATGCCAATTTGGCTAGGTGTTGAGCTTCGCGACTTGTTTAGAGTAAAATGTTCTAAAGTGTTAATGGTGGCTGAAAGTAAATCTTGCATGAAGGGGATGGGGCTAGACCCATTTCTTCTAACATTGATTTTTTGTAACTTTATGTCTCGTATTTGGGTTTTGAGCAAACTTTGCTTCTACATTTATTGGCTGGATATTTGGTCATATTAAAATTGGGGGGTTTGAGGAAAGGGTGGAGGCCTTTGTTTCGCCATATATGTATTTAAATTTATTATATCATGTAGATCGTATATTCTTAATCGATTTTGATCAACTCCACATATTCTTCGCTACAGTATCGCGTCTACATTCGCAAGTGGGGAGTATTTGTCAAGAAGAATTTTAGACTAAATTCCTTAATGTGAAACTAACTTAAAACAGAAATTTCTCTGATTTATACATACATACATATGTATGTATATGTACAGTTCAAAACATTATCATAACCAATTAAAATGCAGGTTGCTAGTTCTTTTCTATCCTTTTCTCTATCACATACATACATACATTAAAATGTAATTCTCCGTCTTGGATATAACTACATAGATATACTAGTATGCCCGCTATCGTAAAAAAGTGATTCTAGTTTGTTATTCTTGCAAAAGCGTAATCAGAAATCAGTGGTAAATATGATGTTAATATATGTTTTAGAACAATTCCATCGCAGCCAAAGTAAGGTTCAATTTATATGTAGTTTTATAATGCACTTTTAGTTTTCGTAAAAAATAGTCAGATAAAGTGATCTGAAAGAGTGTTCTTCCTTTCTGGCGATCCTGTTCAGGGTAACGGAACAAACTTCTTAAATTATTGTATTGTCGTCAGTCCTTGATAAGTGTGCAAAGTTTCATTTCAATCTGACGTTTTGAAGTGGGTGAAAAATGAACATCCTGTTCTAAGATTCCATTTACCTACAGGTGAAGCTAATAAAAGCGTTTATACATACATATATATATATATTCATTACAGTAAAATGTCGCAGAATTGAAAATTAATAACTTCAAATTTACCTCGCGGGATATTTACATTGCCGAGCTCCACCAATATGGCGATAAAATAGAAAAATCGATATTGGCAATGAATTTTTGTTATTTGTCTTCCGCTCAAGGATTGTAATTGGCTGCATAAAATAAGTTCGTGTGTACGGTTTTACTTCTTTATTTTATGACCACAGATAAAAATCATCTGACACGCAAAAGCCGAGTTTTGTTTCAATAACTCGGTTGAAACTTTCGTTAAGTAATGGAAGACATGACATTCCTTTAAAAAGAATGAGTTTATTTGTCTTTCTGCCTCAATCTGGCTTATTTACTTTTTTGCTAAAGTTTCTTGTTCTGTGTCAGAGAATTCCAAACTTCATAATCGCAAGAACAATATGGGAAGCTTTATTAAAATCATAAGGAGAGAAAAACAACATGTTTTCGCTTCGTTCTGATCCCTCTTGAAATGACGAGTTGAAAAAAAATGGATCTCATAAAATGCTGTTTATTAAAATTAAATTATGTTTTACAAATGACATATAAAAAAAATAGATGTATCAATAAATCTTAATCTTAGTATCTGTCAAAGCACATTGTAATTTTACTTAACTATTATTTAAAACCTTATTATCCTATAACACTCACATATTGTATAAGACCTATACTTACAAAGAATAAAGTAACCCACTAATCAGTATCATAAAAGTAAGAAAATTGGAAAACAAAATTTAGTTTGCAGAAGACTGAGACGAGGAAATGAGATTATTCTAGTTTTAGCCAATAAATACGTCAATATAACGTTTAATGTTGAAATTAGGCAATTCGGCACTACAATGTAAAGGATTTACTATAAATGCAAAAATTTTACGTGTAAATAACCACCAGCTGACTGGCCACGACATAAAATCACTAATATAATTCGCTTACAGTGACTAAACAAACCGCTATGAAGACGGCCGCGATCGCAACCAAACTTCACTTCGATCCTTCATTCCAGTAGAATATCAACACTTTAGATACGGTAATTCACAATAATGCTACCCTTTGTTCCTAATTCATTGATTTCACAAAATTTCACAGGGAAAATTCATGAGTGAGGAAGCATTTTTTCCTAACGTTAACAGTTAAGACACGTAATGTTTGCTATGTAGTTCTTTATATCCTAATGCTCGTAAGGAATTTAACGAAATGTGAAAAAGAGGAGTCTTTGTGAAGAATGGCAACAAAAGAACTGTTAGAAAATAAAAATAATTGTACGTCAGCCCAATTTCCTATCGTGTCAAACACCTGTTTCTTCTGATCATTATGTCATTTTGCTGCCATTTCCAGGATACGATGAGCCCCCATTAAAGTTAACGCGTGCTGGTCAAAAGTCATATTTTCGAATGTCTGCAGAATACACAGAGAATAAATTTCTGAAAATTGCCAGGGGCATTATATTGATTGAGATACATTGAATTTGTGCTATGCTAAGTCAGCATATAATCTTACCGGAGGCATCAGCAACCCTGACAAAACGGAACTTCTGTAAAAAAGATTAATGTTCTAGCTACACTAACAAGTGAAAAAGGCCTTTGTCAACATAGAAAGGACTCGGCTGGTGCTGCTGGCAACGTGAACTACTTTCTACTTCACATAGTTGTGTTGACACCAGAACAAAAGTGTGCACAAACACAAAAAAAAGCAGAAGTGGAATTTGTCTCTTAGCTGCTCTTTTAAGGCTCTGTAAATAAATTTTTATATGTCCGAAGGCATAAATATTGATTCTGGGCATATCTATCTGTAAATTTCATAAAATGGATTGGCTTTTCACTGGCGAATGTATGTTATTGCAGTTAGTCGGAAGGTTTGTATAGCAATTTTTTAAATACTATACATATTTAATATGTATAAAGTGTTAATATTTCAACAATATATGTATATGTGTACATACACGTACAAAAGTATACTGTCCGATATGAAATTCACTTTTTCAAAAACGCTTTTTTTCCACTTTAAACGAAATACTAATGAATTTATTTTCTAAAGTGGCATTCATTGTATACATTATATTATAAAGAATACATCTACATACGAATACATCTGCATACGAATTTGTTCCTTCGATTGGAAAACGTGGAGTAGCAGCAGACGCCATCTCAACCTTTAAAAGAAGTTACGGAAAAATGCTTCACATTCTAATAAAAGCAATGTGAGTCGCTCTTTCGCACAACATAACGGCACAGTGATAAATATCAAGAACGCGGAAGTTAAGCATGGGAACATCGCCTTTGCTACGAGGATGTGCATTATATGCAAACTGAAGGGTTCGTTTTGCAGGCATAGCACATTCTTTTGACAAATATAAGGACGACACAACGACAGCATCAAGAGCACGAATAAATTTTGCAAAAAGAATTAATGTTACCAGAAACCATAAACGAAGTGGCTTTTTTCTATATGCTTAAAAAACTATATCTTGGGTGTGTTGGGATGCATAAAACACATAAAAACAAAACAAATACCAAATCCGTGCACTTTCATATCTTTTATTTTGCTTAGTGTAATAGATCAACAAGGCGTATGCAAATCATGTTGTCAATCGATTTCGAATCGCAATTACTGTTGCATGGAGGAACAAACGAAAACGGAGAGGAGATTATAACTTGTAAAATTTTCTCGGCGCCCCTATCCAATTCTTCCTGAAAATGTACCGCCATTAAAAAATAAGGTGACACGCGCACATAAACAATCTAACTTGAATTCAACTAACAAGCAGACGTCCAAATAAGGTGATATGCCGTTTTGCACCGTTCCCACAATCAAAAATGCTTATCTCACGTACACGGTTTTTACACGACATAGCCTCTCCGTTTTCGTTTGTTCCTCCATGCATAGTTGGCGTGGAACATTCAAATTTTCTTCGAAATACACATACAGGGTGTTTTGCTAAGGTTTGAATAGGGGTATGCCAATCGATTCTAAATGGTCTCCTGATCAACGTTCAATTCAATACAAAATTTGCTACGAAATCTCATCCGGATCAGATCATCAAAAAAACAGCTATAGTAATTTTGTTCCCTTGGTTACTTAGAACTGGAATTGGTTTACATTTATTTTCAATTATTTTCGTTATTTTCCAGAAGGTATTGAAGAAGCAAACTTCATTTCCTATTTCTATACTGTTCGATCGGTTGTTTGATATGATGGTTAAGTTCATTTAAATCGTTTTTATAGATATGTAATCTGTAACGTACCCACCACCGTCGAATGATATTTCTTTGCACCATCATATTTAAGATATTCGGCGGTAGTTTAACCTCCTTTACAAGGGTAGGAAAGCAGGGACTGAGCCATCTATTCCTTCCTCAATGGATTTGGTAAGAGTGTTCATCGTATAATCAATTTGCTCCGGAACTACTTTTCAAATATTTCGGACATTATCTGTTGTGATCAAGATAATCTGTTTTTTTAGAAATACTGAACTTCTCTAAAAAAATTTTCCATCTCCATTTTTAAATTATCCCTTATGCCTGGTACGGTATAATGAAATTAAAGCTCCTTTGGAGGCTGAAGATACCGAAGAGCAAAAAATGATAAAAGTTCATCCTATACGAGGGAACTTACATTTCGATAAATGCTTTCCAATAATCCCAACCTAGTGTCTAACTCGGAGAAATTCACGGTTCGGTTAGGCGTCTCAATGTATATAGGTTTTCATTTTTGTTTGCTGCATTGCTACTGTTCCTCGCGATATGTGCAACTGACAAATTGACAAATGACAAATGAAACAGGCCTATTCCAAGTTTGGATGCATCTGTTTCAATCGTAATTTGTTTTTGTGGGTCGAATGTCTTAAGTGTTGCAACATTGCTAATAATATCTTTAATGTTCTTCAAACACAAGTCATGCGTCGGAAGCCACTGAAACAAAACTTTGTTTTTTAATCTCGCGTAAAGGACTGGATATTTCAGCTAAATTAGGTACGAACCTAGTTCCTAACATAATTGATCATGCCTAAAAGTTTTTGAAGATCCTTCTTGTATTTCGGTGGATAAATTTTTTGAATCGCTTTTATCCTCTCAGGATCACATGATATCCCTTCTTCCGAGATTATATGACCAAGATATTTTACTTTATTAACGCAGTATTGAACTTTGTCTACATTGAATTTAATATTTAACGCAATTGCTCTCAATAACCTGATCTAAAATTTTATTATGTCCTTCTAAGGTTTCTGCAGCAATTAAGACGTCATCAAAACACATCACTACACCTGGTATATTTTCAAAATTTTTCTCATTTTTGGAACAGTTCTGGGGCTATACTTAAGCCAAAGGGAAGACGCAGAAACTTGTAACAACCAAAGGGCGTTTTGAAGGAACATAATTTACTGGCTTCCTGGCTAAATTTCATTTGCCAATAGCCTTCTTTGAGGTCTAAAGGCCCGTCCAGATAGTTCCGCCTCCTTTCGTTCGTTCGGTTCCGTTCGTTCGCTTCCGTTCGTTTTTTCTTCTTCTTTCGTTTTCGTCCGCTTTTTTGTCATGTCCACATAGCACCGTTTCATTTATTTCGTTTTTTGGATTTTTGACATTTGTCATTCATTGTTTACAATAGGGCCTTTCGGTACGCACGTTCTCAGTGAGACAACTGAGACGAAATATGAGCAACTTTCTCAGTTGTCTCAGTTTGGTTAAACAGCTGATTTTGACACCGCAGAGGTTGTTGATTAAAAAGTGAAAAATGGATAACGAAAAAGCACGTGCAATTGTTTTATTAAGTTTAGGCTGCTCAAAAACTGTCATAACATATAACTGAGACAAGTGAAACACAAAAATTCTATCTCACAGGTCTCAGTTGCCCAAAGGCTGCGTCCGTTTTTGTTGCTCAATG
Organism: Machimus atricapillus; assembly: GCA_933228815.1. Lineage (NCBI taxonomy): Eukaryota > Metazoa > Arthropoda > Insecta > Diptera > Asilidae > Machimus > Machimus atricapillus. The sequence continues at coordinate 34,484,229 of OW121784.1, forward strand.
TGAAAGTGAGACGGTTACAAGAACACGCCGTCTCAGTGAGCCAACTGAGAATATCTCAGTTGTCTCACTGAGAACGTGCGTACCGAAAGGCCCTAATTTAATAGCAATGGAAGTATTGAGTGAGCAACAGCGAATTCGATTGATTCGCTTTTATATTAAAAAAATTAAATTACTGTGGCTGTTGCGGAAACGCAGAAGTGCTGCTAAGGCCGTTTTCGAATTCACATGCACTTGCACTAAAATCTATTTTCTGCACTAAATATTCTCCGAATAGTGCATAGGGCGTTCGAAATCGTAACTAGATTGCCTTGCATTAACACTTTTTTATCTGCCAAAATCGAAGTGTAATCGCGTGTACACTAAAATGGATTTCCATGATAGTATGATCGCTATTTATTTTAAGTCCATGTGAATGACAGTTTCCGAATAAAATTTAGTGCAGTTCAATTCGAACAGCCTACATATTTAGGGCGTAAAAAAGTGCCAAGTGCAAGTGCGGTCGGAAGTGTTATAAGTGCAAGTGCATGTGAATTCGAAAACGGCCTAATACCCCAGACAGACGGGCACGAACGAATGAACGTTCTCGAAGAATGATCATTGCCGTGTCGTCTGTCACCAAGAATGAAGTTTGAATGAACATTCGTAACTACATTCTCGTTCTCATCAATGAAGTTCCGGAAACTTCATTCGCAGAGAACGAGCATGGAAATCCTGGAAGAATCAGCTGATTTCCAGTGTCAAAGTGTGAATTGACAACTGCCAGCCAGCCAGTTGAGTTTTAATTCTGTGATCATGGAGGTGGGGAAGGAGCAGGAAGAGTTGCAATACGTATAGTAGCTTGGGAACGTTTTCGTAAAGTTGCTATTAATTTCACCGATTCACTCGTGCGCATTTTAAACTCAAAAATTCTCGACTCGAATGAAGTTGGCCGTCTGTCATGCATGTAACGAATGAAGATTCGAGAGAACGTTCATTCATCGAACGTTCATTCGTCCGTGCCCGTCTGTCTGGGGTATAAGAGGAGATGGTGAAAGTGAGGTTATGTCCGTCCGTCTAAAATTCGAAGTTTGTCAAAGTTTTTCCTCTCCGTCCGTTTTCGCTCGTCTCCATCCGCCTCTATGTGAACACTTGCATGGGCAGTATATGGAACCAAAAAACTTAAAAAACGTACGGAAGCGAACGAACGAAAGGAGGCGGAACTATCTGGACGGGCCTTTAGACTGTGAAAAAACGTTTCTCATTTAACTTTGCAGCTAGTTGTTCAAATGTAGGTATTGGGTAATTTTCAAATATAATAGCTTTATTAAGTTCTTGTGGATCAATGCAGAGTCTCAATTTTCCGCTCTTTTTTTCAACTATTACTAGGTTAGATACAAAATCAACTGGTTCCGTAACCTTCTCAATAATTTTTCTTTGAACCATATCACTTAATTCATTGCGAACTCTGGTTGTCAATGAAAGCGGTATTCGCCGCGCGGGCTTTATGCTGGTCTCCACATTATTTTTAAGTTTGATTTCAATATTTTCAGCAAAGCAGCCCAATCCCTCAAATAAAACTTTATTATTTTTAATAGTTTTAGTAAGTGATGTCAGCTGAGTAGCACACGTCTTCAAGGCAGTCGTTTTCTTGCCGGTTTTATGCGGTTCTAAATTGTTTAAACGCGCTTCATCGACGTTTCACCGCCGTCACTATTAATCTGCTATCACTGCACGTAACTTGGGCTTGTAACCGCGCAAATTTTGGACTTTCATCCTAATTTTACCATGGGAAAAAAAGCATCTCCTAAGTCGAGTTCAAAAGTAACTGATCACAAGAACACCAACACACCTGTGAAGACGAGAGCAGCAGTAAAGCAACTACAACACCATCAGCAAGGAGCGCCAAACTCTTCAAAAATCCCGGCTAAGAGTTTGACCAGCAGCGCTTCCAACACTTCTCTTGCTTCATCCAGATCTAACGCAATAAGTTCTTCTGATCGATTTAAACTACTGGAGAGAAAATTAGTGAAAACTCTGATCGATGTTATTAACGAAAGAATGAACCACCTTGAGGAACGGCTCTCTTTGAAGATTGAAGAGGCACTTATGGAACCTAGGCGTGAAATTCAGGAATTGTCCAATGAGGTTCAGCAGTTGAAACGCGAACTGGAGGATGCCTGCCACGAACTTAGTGATCTTCGCCAGTTTAATCGACTATCGGATGCCATCATTACTGGGATTCCCCGCTTACCAAATGAGAACCCCGTTGACATCGTTTCGTCCATATCAGCGAAGATCAATCATCAGCTGTCCCCGTATTTCACTGCATTTCGCCCAAAATCCAATCCCAGCAGCCGATCCAAAGGAAAGAGTGTGCCAATTGTTATAAAATTCTCTTCAGTTGCCGAACAGAGAGCATTTATCCGTAAGTTCAAAAGCTCCAAAGGAGTAAAATTGAAAACTCTATACCCTAACTTCTCCTCGGATACCAAAATCAATGTTTTTGAGAGTCTCACGAAGCATCATCATAAAATTTTTCGTGAGGCGCTTAGACTGAAAGGAGCGGGAAAAGTTCACTCTGTGTTCACCAGCAATGGACAAACCTACGTGCGATTGAATGCTAATGACTCGCCAATTTATATCCCTGCGTCGGAGGCACTAAATTCTTTGATGGTGGAAGCTGGAAATACGCTCTCCGAACCCGGCATCTCCTCAATGGCAGCCGGCTCGCCAGCTAAATCTTCGCCATCGAGTACTGCGTGGGCGCCTACACTTACCCCACAATCGCTGGCACTGGATGACCCAACGCCGGCAGCTGAAGGCACTGCGTAACCGACTAGCTTAATTTATTCATAGAAGCTTTGATAAGTACATAGTTAAATTATTTGGTTATTAGTTGACATATTAACTAATTAGTCTTCTTTTCTAATTTCATTAATGTCTCTTCTTCTTTCTTCATTTCTCTATCCGTTGCTTAAATTGTGCGACCTGCACTTGTTGATCAGATTAGAATTATGGTTCCGCTGGATCTCGTGTGTTTATGGTTGCTGATAGTGGATTCTCGCCGCTGGACGGAATGAGAACGCTTTTGAATATTTTTGCATCCCATGCCGAGGGACTTAACGTATGCTACTTCAATGCTCGAAGTTTGCGAAACAAAATGGATATATTGCAAGATATTTTTAATGGGTCTAAGATTCATGCTATTCTAGTTAGTGAAACGTGGCTCAACGACGATATTATTTCTAATGTGGTCAGTTTACCTGACTACAAAATTTTTAGAAATGACCGGATCGGTCGTAATGGTGGTGGAGTTGCTATTTATGTGCACCGGTCTTTGGCGGCTCGACTGGTATGCTCATCGGCTGGTGGTGATAAAATTGAATTTATATGTGTGGAGCTCGGCACGAGACTTGACAAGTGCCTCCTCGTCAGTGTCTATTGTCCCCCCTCAAGTTTTAATGAGGAATCTGCTTCATGTTTCCAAAATTGTCTATCTTCAATGATACTACGGGGGACGGTAACATATTCTACTAATTAAAATACTGGCCGTGCAATTGCCAAGTAATTATAATTATTATAGAAATAAAGATGTGTAATATTGATACGGTCACTATAAATGTTGATAGATAATTGATTAGATAACAATTTATAACAAAGTTGTTGAATAGGTGCTACCATAGACACTAACTAATATAACTGACTTGGTTTTACATAAGATCTCACAACTTTTTACGGCAGAAGCAGAAGAACTGCGTTGCGAGACTTGGCACTTTTTTACATTTTATGTTTTTGATGGGATATACATATGTACATACATATTTTAGCATGAAAAATGATGTTAAGAGTTCCGAGTAGCCTAACAACAAGATATTTTAGTATTATTTGTATGGTTGGTGTCCCTAATCTATAATAATACTTAATCGATGGCGCGTCAGAGCATCTATGATAATAATCGATGGCGTCCCAGAGCCATTAAAAACATAAATTCTGTCTAATATTTTGCATGTAACCGCTTCGTTCGATAAAAACTCCTTCATTTCTTCGCAAGCACTACCTGGAATGGGAGAAGACATTCTCAACCCTCGGCTACAAACGTTGCCTATAAAGGTCAACCGCAAGGGCCCGTTCTACACTGGGTGCATCAACTCGGCGACGGTGCAGCAGAATCACTTTGGTTTCGAACATGCACACAAATTGAATCGTGTGTGCAAATACATTTTTGAGAGACTATTTTGCGAGTGTATGGGTGTTTCGAAAATCATTGCGGAGCCAAAGAGCTAATTTTGGGCAAAGACAAAGCCTTCTATATTACAAGCCATGAAGTGGCCTTTTGCATGTGTGCGTAAGTGGTCTGACAGTTCTTCAGTTGACGGCCATTTCTCATACAAAGCGCGTAAATTCTCGGGGTTCTGCAGTTATTTAAGCAGTTTAAAAAGTGAAATAATCAATTTATCCGGTAAATATTTCTACAGGAGGTGTACAAAAGGATATCAGTTGTAATGGAAGTGAAAAATTGTGAAAAAATTTGTTCGAAATTAAAAAAATCATCTATGAACCGGCAAAAGTGTTAGGTTAGGTGGCGAAGTACTGGGCAATTATTGGCAACTTTATAGTTACATATATTACTATATTTAACGCCATTTAATTGTAAAAAGTATTCTTGCACTTAACAAGAAGATTGTTTAATGGTGCGTAGAGATGTACTTGCAAAAATAATTGCCAAATTTTTGCATTTTGTGGAAATTTCTTGTGAGTGAATTCCCGCCGACTGTGACATAAATAACAAATATACAAATTCCTTTGAAGTATTTTCTTTTTAATTTAAATATATATATGAATTCTAAATTAAAGTGTTTTATTTTTATATAATAATATATGAAATAAATATTTTCAAACTAGCAATGCCTATTCATTTAATTTCCTTTCACCCAAAGCACCTTTCTTCCTTTTGTGCATTGAACGGCTCAAATTTTACTCAGACATTTCAACCCGCCAAATTTTTATTTTCTGACAAATTTTGCAAGTAGACTGCGCAAAGTTAATAAAGTTTCGGAATATGAGAGTAAGCGATTAAAATCCCCAACCATTGCGAAACGTTTTACTAAATGTACCTTTAAAGTAGCGCAAAATGTAGATAAACATAGTTAAATATTATGGGAAATTTGAGTTTGCATTTTGTGTACACTCACAATATGGGACTTTATAGCATTGTTTGCAAATATTACCGAAGTGTATTTGGAAATTATTTGTGAAAACTTAACGAGTTACACATTTTCTTCAGTAAATGCCAATTTTAAACTGCGAATTACCTATAAAATAAAGAAAATATGTTAAATTTAGTCTGAAACTGTCACTGCAGCCGCTGAAACAGCTGAAATCTGTCAGACCACTTTGCCCTATAGATGTGTGCGTGCGCCGGACCACTTCATGGCTTGTAATATCCCAGCGGGAAATTTGGTCAGGCCTTCCTAGGAGATAAATGTGGAAGCAGTTTCTATTGCTTCCAAGTTAATCGCTTGTCCGCTTGGTGGAAGCAGTGCTATGCTTTCCGGTATTCTAGCTTTCCCCACCCTGTTCTAACAACATGAGACTGGACGCTTACATCATTCTCGTTTGAGTTTTTATGCTGTGAAGATCATGAAGTGCAGCAGTTTTTTAAAGCGTCAATTAATATCTCTTTATGTTTATTGAGAATCATGCAAATATTAAAAAAACATTTTTTTCAGTGCCATTTTCACCCCTTTGAAGCTATTTTAAATTTATTTTCCCTAATTTCAATTTCTTCAATTGCTTCCTGTGTCCAATGAAGAGGCATGCATCCCGCGTTGCTTCCCAGGAATCTAGGAGGGAGCACACCAAAAAGCTTTAACTGCTTCCTCCCAAGGACATGCACACGTAAATGTCCTATGAAGTGTCTAATTAAGAGGAATGCATCCATACCTTCCAGGGAATCGGTACAGCATGCATCATGGTATGCTTCCATTTCCCGCTGGGATAGAAGCAAAAACAATATATAGAAATAAGACGTCCCAACAGAGCAAATGTTCAGCGAGATAGCTTTTAGATCAGGGATCCGACTTCAGCGTAGAACTTTCGCTGTAGCCCACATTATTGTATGCTACTGTAGCGCTTCATGAGAGTGGGCAGGACAGACGCAGCAGAAGAGCTCTGAATGATATGTAATCCCGCTGAACTTGAGCAGAAGGGCGTGATGCCTGGCGCTTAAGCTATAGGATATACATACATATATGTACGTACATATATATGTGCTAGCAACGATTTTTTAAATAGTCTTAAGTTAGTTAACCGTGGAAAAAATTATATATCTATTATATATCTACTTTATATTTTGTACTCCATTTTCGCCTAATATTAGGGACTTTTGTACTTCAAGCTTGTAAGCAAGTAATAAATTTAATTAATTCCTTTTAATATGAATCCAAAATGCATCTTTAGCAGATTGAAATTAAAAACAAAAAAAATCTACAAACTTTAAACGAATTTTTGAGTCAATGAAAAACACCTAAATAACACAAAATCGGAATTTCATTAGATAATTCAAACCTCATGAATCTGTCCGTGTGTCTTTTTCCCTTGAAGATTTCATTCATTCATTGAGCAGAGAACGCAACTCAGAAGATTCCTAGAAAAATTCAACTCCCTCGCGCTTCACGTTGGGGTAGGCCCACAAGCTCCTTGCGCAGCGCTACGTTTATTGAAATTTTTCGTGTCCCTGGCTGCCTGATGTAGCGCCCACACCCCACCGCACCAAATATCCCTACCCTTCCCTATCGCAAACAGCTACGAACAGAAAGAACCTCACCGAATTAGCAGATTCTCTTTTATAGCCGAGATATATTATTTCTCTATGGTATATGTAAGTCAAATGGTAAAATCTGACGACACATTAACTTTCCAATCTGAATCTTTAATTTTAAATAAAGATTATTCCGGTTTTGTGCTGCTGTTAAATTCAGCTATCGAAGGATTTTTATTATTTCCTCCTTTAGATCGATTTTGTGAAAATAAATTCTCAATTGGATCTTGATTTAATCTCAATGACAATAAATACGAAATTTCTTTCTCGGATGTAAAAAGATCATTACTTAGAAGAAGAAGTGCATTTACGGAATGCATTAAACCTTCAATGCAATAATTTTTTCCACGGTTAACTAACTTAAGACTATTTAAAAAATCGTTGCTAGCACATACATATGTACGTACATATATGTATATCCTATAGCTTAAGCGCCAGGCATCACGCCCTTCTGCTCAAGTTCAGCGGGATTACATATCATTCAGAGCTCTTCTGCTGCGTCTGTCCTGCCCACTCTCATGAAGCTCTACAGTAGCATACAATAATGTGGGCTACAGCGAAAGTTCTACGCTGAAGTCGGATCCCTGATCTAAAAGCTATCTCGCTGAACATTTGCTCTGTTGGGACGTCTTATTTCTATATATTGTTTTTGATAGAAGGCTTTGGCAAAGAATATGGAACCTTGTTACAAAGAATGTCCACTCTATTTCTGCGACGCAATTTACCCCCACCATGGCCACTTTTCAGAAAAAAAAACAAAAAATTTACCCATAAGTCGAAAAGAGAGCTTGTTCCAGTTCCAAATTCTCATTTAAATTGCCTAATAAGCAAGAAGTACGGCACCAGTCACAAATGCCGACAAACACTATAAAACAAGAGTTCACCTATTACTTTGCGGGCCGGAGGCGAATGCTTTTTCATGTCATTGTCATGTCATTGGTGGCGAGCCGGCCGTGCTTTTCAGATAGGAAATGCCGGAATTCGAATGCCTGCCTCACACATTGAAGGGGTTCACATATAAGTTTGTTTACGTTTTTTCATCATAGGTTTTCCTTATGCGGGCCGAAGGCGAATGCTAAATCAAATGCGATTGTATGCCGGCTCGCACCGGTAATCCGTTTGCTTCAAAGGACAGGGTGATTAGTTCTGATTGTGTTTTAAGAGAAGTTCTTTATAATTTGTGAAATTACGACTGTGCTTTTTAAAATTATAATATTTTGTGGTGAAATGTACATATAGTGACATTAAAACTGATATTTTGAAATAAGAGACCAATTATAAAACAGGTTTACTTTTTTGTTTATGAACGTTTTATTTTAGTTTTAAGTGCACGGCAGTCGGCACCCTGTAGCTCTGTATCAATTTCTCTAAATTCCTCTGCATTGTTTCTCTCGTTTCCACCACAATGTTTGAGCATGCTATCGACTTCTAGCTAAATCGTGGGGTTGGAAGGAATAACGGTACCAAGGTCACAAAAACGGAAAATCTAAATTGCAGGAGTGAACAGTCTTTGTAACGAAGGTTCCATAGTCTTTGTTTTGGGAGACTTTACCTGAATTTAGGAGAAAGAGCTCTCAAGTGAAGCCAAATCGGTTACGGTACAGGATTAAAAGATTAAAAAGGGAATAGCTAAAGGGAGCGGGAGAGATATAGTCAACGCGTCACTGGTATACTCGCTCGGCGACCGTTACATGAGAGAGCATGACGCATCAGTCGCATTCAGTATCGACATAAACACGGTATCCGCCGTGCCAATACGTTTCATTTAATACGTTATTTAATTTTATACGCGTGTGTACATATGTAAATGGACAAATGTTATTACTTTATGAATATAGAACAAAAAAAAAAAAAAATAGTTGTATTTCGTTTTATTAACCTCGCCTTGATGAAGTTTTCACTCCTGTCGTGTGGTGTGAAGCACACACCGTTTTTTTTTCCAGAATTTCACTTTACGAGTTTAGTAGATTTAATAAAAAAAAAAACCTATCTATTGTAAAGTATTTCAAAGCAATTTAAGCGTAGTTTATTTGAAGGTTACTGCAGATTTTAACTTATCGGTTGAGTTATAAGTCATCATACATAAATATATTTGCAGTAACTTTAAAACTCTTTAGGTTGGGGCTTCGGAAAAAGACTTTGATTTCTGAGATAATAAAACGCTTTAACATAACAAAGAATATATTTAATATTAAGAGACAAGATCAAAACAATAAATGCTTACCTATTTTTAATTAATATACCACGCTTATAGCACTATATGTATGTTTCGAAAGGAAACAGAAAAGTTTCTTTTTATACATATACAATACCTACAATTATTATGTGTGGCGGCAGTAGGCCGTCACAACAGTTTTATACACTTAATTTTTTGTTGCTAGTAGGCCTGTCGTTTTGTTTTTGGTGAAAATTATTTTAAAAAGTTTAGTTTTAATTGGATTTCGTGGCTTAAGTTGTAAAATTTAAAATTAAAATAAATAATAAAAATCCAAATTTAATTTAAATTAAATAATAAAAAATAATAAATACATATTAGAAAAATTGTTATTAAATAATTTAAATGGCAATAATAAATGTTAATTAACTTAAACCAAAATAATAAATCGTTTAAATAAAAAAATAAAAGTTTATGTGGAGTCCTTCCTCCATTATGTATTTAGTTTTTTCAATACTTGTTCCATGCTTCCGGTTTTCATTTCTTTAAAAACTCATTAAAGGTGGCCGATATAAATGACTATTAAAATTTCCAAAGCAATTTGGCTTAAGACTGCTAAATTATATTAAAACTAATAAATTTCCTTTCACATTGAGTTTATGGACTAATGTAACAAATGAGTGAAACCAACTCCTTTAAGAATCCTCGTGAAATACCGTTCGTTGCCAAGATAGCCGAGATGACATACTTCCATCAATTATTTCGCTGCAACTCAAAAACAAAACGAAGAAAAACTGCTCAGTTTCCCTTCCGTAATCAATTACAAACCAATTGCAGCGCTCTAGTCAAATACAGGGACAGTGGTAAATTGATGCAATCTCTCCTAAGTATCTGTACAAGTTGACAGAAATCCTCTAAAGCAAGATGAAGTGTTATCTTAAGTTTTAAGACACAATAACAGATGTTGCCTTCGGGACAAAGCTGACTTGACGATATATTGCTTGTGCTTATATCAATTCTGTCCACCTGTGTTATATGGAGCAATTTCTAATAGCCGATAACTTGGGTCACGTAGTATAAAGTGCTGAGGACATTTTTAAAATCTTATACTATAATACCAAGAAAAGAAAAATAGGACATTTGTGAGCCACAAAAAGGATCGGAAAGAGATTAATCGATACTTTAGTTGCTGATGCTGTATTGCTATAAAAATACACACGTTGTTACACACGGTAACAACGCTGCCCAAGACTGAGCACTTAATTTAAGTTATTCGTAGACTTGAATAATGGAAATTGTAACATTTTTCGTCCCTAGGCCGATAGGAGATAAGGAAACTTGGGGAAATCTTTGTTTCTATTAATAATTATATTAAAATTGTTTCCATGCATTAAGTCGCGTTAGTAGACGGTCATCTTTCATTATAAGTGGAAAAAAAGAAAGAGGAGCACTATAATATTATTTAGAGTCTGTAATGATTTTGAACATAAAATATTAATTTAAAAATAACGATCTCTATCAAGTGACAGAAAAATAAAAATTACTTGATAATTGTTATCGAGCTGTCGAAAAATAAAAATTACCTCACAATCGTTATCATCCAATTTATATTTTTAAATCTTTTGTACAAAGGATTTGAGTCTAGTAAGGCTACAAATTAAATAATTGATTTTAACCTATAAGTGCATTTCGCAAATATTATAATAGGACATAGGAATTGGTTTTAAGTTTTTCATTCCTTTCCGATAAATGTTTCATATCACGACATTTGTCAGTATTGCCTCACCCCAAACCAAAAATAAAAGCGGAAAAGAGAATTTCTAGCCTTACTGGTTTTTTACTGAACCATGCCAGTAGTAAAATTATTAGTTGGTCTTTTATCGGAAGTACATATGTACATATACAGGATGTTTCGACGTCTTAACAGGGGTTGCCAATCGTTTCTGGTCTCCTGATCAACGTTTGTTCGGAAGCCCTTCATTCTGGTGATTTGATGTGTGCCAAGATCGAACTTTTTCATGAAAAAAAAAAATTTCCCTCTGATGGCCTTTTTCAGAAAAAAAAACGCAATCGAATCTCACGTCGCGTTCTGAAGTTGTTTGTGCTAGAGTGGTTGAGTGGCATGAGTATCTTTTTTTGTCCTTGGTATGAGGTATAATTTTTTAATTCCAGTAAGAAAAGAAAGAATCTGAGATTAAAACTGGATGACTCCTTGCACGTTGTCTTGATTTTGGTCTTGGTCTTGGTCTTGTTCTTGCAAGTCGAGTCTTGGTCTTGGTCTTGCTTCCGCAGGAGAGATTTCGGGTCAAATCAAACACCGAATTTTTAGTTTTAGTATATCGTTTAATGAAGTTACTTTTTCACAATTAGGTATTACTTTTAATTAGCTCTTGTCATTTCCGATGTCTAACTTCAACTAACTTCTGTTTTAGCTACTTAAGCCGAGCGATCGTGGGAACGGGAAAAAATGGGTGCATGGGAAGAATTTAGCGGTTTCGGGATTTCACTCGAAATCTTAGGAGTCTAACGTTGCAGACGCTACGTAAGTGAAATAAGCGCTGCGCAGAATTTGACTGTTAGGGAAATAGAAGAAAATATGAAATTTGAATATACATATGTATATGTAAGCAATTGGGAAAAGAGTTGAATCAAAGACTTTATAACTAAGATGTCGCACGCCGAACAAATTCTGTGGACACGAAAAATTTCGATAGGTCGTAGCGCTACGACCTATGTGCAGCAAAAAGGTGCTGCAGATTTCGCCGAGTCCCACTGCAGCCAAATAGCTGCTGCGGCGGCGCTGGCCCTGCGGTGGGCTTGTTTGCTTCGCTGCTGTTCTGCGCAAGGGGCTTGTGGGTCTGTTCTACCGGGAAGCGAGAGGGGATGAATTTTTCTAGGAATCCTCTGAGTTGCGGGCTCTTCGCAATCAATGAATGAAATATCCTCAAGGGAAAATGGCACACGAGCAGATTCATAGGTTTGAATTATAATGTAATGAAATTCAGATTTTTTTTGTTTTAAGAATATTGAAGTCATAAAATGGTTTTATAAATTCGTATTTTTATATTATACTGCAATAGGATGTTTTTTTATACAATATGTATATAAAACTAAAATGGAGGGGTTACGAAATGGTTAATTTGTTTCTTATATTATGCAATATTTTTAATAAAATTCGGTACACTTCTTTAGAAAGTGCAATATGTACAAATGTGATCAGTCGTTTGCTTAATATATTATGACTTGCACCGGTCCTAACAACTGATGGTGCAAGTAGAGAAAAATTGAACGCCCCGTGCAGATGAGCGTCAATTAACGTTGCGAAACCGACAGCTTGTTATATAAATTTAGTTTTTCATATCTACTTTACATTTTCACACCTTTTTCGTATACATATGCATAAATTAAAGATTTCTCTACTTTTCTTTAAGCTTTAACAACTATACATATGTATATGAATTTAATTAACTCTTTCTAATCAATCAAATATAAATCTTTAGTAAATCGAAATTTTAACAAAAATATCTAACATTATTGTTTCAATAATTCCTTAAGGCAATGAAAAACACCTAAAACAAAAAAAAATCTGAATTTCATTAGTCAAACCTATGAATCTGCTCGTGTGCCATTTTCCCTTGAGGATATTTCATTCATTGATTCCGAAGAGCCCGCAACTCAAAGGATTCCTAGAAAAATTCAATCCCCTCCCGCTTCGCTGTAGAACAGACCCACAAGCCCCTTGCGCAGAACAGCAGCGAAGCAAACAAGCCCACCGCAGGGCCAGCGCCGCCGCAGCAGCTATTTGGCTGCAGTAGGACTCGGCGAAATCTGCAGCACCTTTTTGCTGCACATAGGTCGTAGCGCTACGTCCTATCGAAATTTTTCGTGTAAACAGAATTTGTTCGGCGTGCGAAATCTTTATAGTTATAAAGTCTTTGGTTGAATGCTTTACTACACTTGGTCTTGCATTTTTTGCAAGAACAAGACCAAACCTGCAAGACCAAGACTGATTTTGCTCATCACTACGTCCTTCGAGCAGAAAGCCGTGTGTCGCTTTAGCTCGTCATTTTCTGCACGGACCTTCTTCAGATCAATGTTAGCCTGGGCTAGCTCTCCTTCTAGCTCACTAATCTGAGACTCAAAAACGATATTTGGTCCACTGAGCTGTTGTTTTGGAGTGCTCTCCTTCTTTTTGTGGAATTTTTCACAGTTGTCGTCACTTTCTGGAGAGGCTGACATAAATTTATCCTCTAGACCAGCTAAGTCTGATCGTGTGTGCTCTGTAAGGGCTTCGTTTTCTGTTATGACATCCTATACTTTCCCCAAAAGATTGGAGAGCAAACGGCCTCCTCGTCATATATCTATAAATTAGAAATATTGTAGGCAACATTTTGTCGGCGTTCTTTTAATTGAAGCCACCTTTCGTTTGCGACAAGATGAACTAATTACATATATGTACAGTCGGAATTTTTGCTAGATTCTTCCGGACATCTTCGAGGTTTTCTAACTGATAAATAACCTTATGCACTTTATAATTACAACAAAACATAAATCATGGATTCGGATAGCTGCGTCGGGCCGAGTATTAGTGTTTTCCTGGCCACTAGCTGAAAAGCGGCAGAACAAGAATCTTATTGAGCATCTGATATGACGTTTCTCGGTAAATTATCGTCGAATCAAGGTATCAAAGGTATAAAGGCAAATATTGCTTCAAGCCGTTCGATCGAAGAAGGTGTTCGCCGGTTCGGCTTATGCAAATGCCCAGATTACAGGGTGTGCAATGAATTATAGTCACAAAAAAATTTGAAAAAAAGAAGTGTTTAAAAAAACGGAACCGGGATCGTTGAAGTCTCGGACTTTTAATATTCTGGTGTTTTCATAAGTTCAGGAAGAAATATAAAGGATTGGCCAAAAATGGAGGGTGAAAACCGGGATGAACAACGGAAACTCCAGGAAATATTCTCCAATGTAGTGACTGCTCCATTTTGAGGGTACTTTCTGTCTTTAGACAGATGCAGATGGACAAATGCAGTCTGTAGATTACTTGATCGATTTTGAATTTGAACGACAGATACGGATGAGTAAATATAGCAGTACAAAACGCAGCAGCCTGTCTAGTTATTATAAGGGTGTAATATTCAAAAGCTAGAGGCATCCCCTACTGTTAATTTTATGGAACCATCAGCCTTGACGCATGTGATGACTGTATCATCATTTGGTTGTTGTTGGTAACCAGAAGAACATAAATATGTACATCATGCAACAACATGCTTGACAGATACAACATACAATACAGAGCAGTCAAGTTATTATAAGAAGATTATTTATAGAGAAGATACAAAATTAAGAGCTCGTGGCCAATATCAATTTTTTAGTGTATTTTTACCATCATTTTACATACATATATGTATGTGTATTCGCTGCATAGAACGGCTACCGATTTACATCCCTATAGTTGCCACAAAATTGTTTTGATTCCGTACAAGTGCAAGTGGCAAATTGTGTGTTGTGTGAAAGAATACAAGCCTGCCTTTTGCTGCGTGAAAGTTAGCCTCCACTAGAATGCAATTTTTCCACGCGATTGGGGACCCTTTGAAAATTTCGACCGTACTACAATACACCTGAATCAATGGCAGCACTGTCCTTTCATGGCAGACAAAAGTTCGTGACGGTTTTTTGCCGTCGTCCGCTGCTTTTATGCTCGTCGCTTTTCACCCTCGCTTTTTTGGATCGGTGCGAACATGTGTAGAGGACTGCAGGCAAACTTTCCTTCTAATGCTGAAATTCATCACATAACGTTCCGCTTGAACGGGAACCAACTCTGTTGGGATTAATTTCAAAGATAGAAGGGCACTACGAATTTGTTTCCGGTGTTTGAACTCACCTGAGATCAACAAGCTGTGGATATTCCCTAATGTTGTCCCTTTCAATCCCTCGCCAACCAAACTTTAGCGAATTTAAATCCCTGGAAAGTGAGCTAATTTTAAAGTTTGTGGGCATGCATGTCTGGAAAGGTTTTAAATATTGAAGGTAGCAGACAAATTGCCTGCAGTGACAGCTTGCAAGCAGGAATTTGAACTTGCTGCAATTTTCAACATTCCCAAAGTGCACATTTCAACATATTTTACGTGTCATATCATATCATCATATTTAATGTATTGTATATGCAGGAGTTGCTGTTCGTAAGAAACTGCATTCTTAATTCAAATTAATTATAAGCAATCTAAATGGAACAGAATGAGTTTGAGGTTTCCTCATGTACTCAAATAAAATTTTGGGGGAACATTACCCTCAGCTCAAGTGATGAATATGCAAAAAAAATTTCTCAATCGCGTTTAGTTTCCAAAGCTTTTCAATTTAAAATTTTAGAAAGGGCATTGGCCGATATATTTTGCATATTAATGTCACAGCACAAAATTTAATATTGCTGCCGAAGAGACCTCTCAAAACGCTTTTTCTTTAATTCACACTTTTTCCTTTATTATTTCCATCGGATTTCCAATATGGACGACATTAGCTGAAAAAGCTCTGATAACTTTTTCATGGCATGTTTTAGTTTGTTGATGCGTATCGAAATATCAGTTAACTTTCTCCCCGCGGCTTCGCTCACGTGTATAACGAAAATAGAAATAGAAACAGAAATGGAGAATATGGCAAACGTTTGTAGTCCGTCATTTCAAAAGTGACAGACGTGTAACTTGGTATTTATATTGGTTTGAAATTATGTATCTTTGTTTCAGGATTTTTTTGAAAATAATCCAATGTCATTTGCAATTTCGTACTAAAAGGAACTCCCATATAAACTTTTATCCCCTATATTAGGTAACCTCTTAAGGTATACATTTTTCAAAAATCCTGAACCACGTCTTTATTAATGTCGAACTTAAAGGCCAAATACCAATTTTTAAAGATTTGTCTTTAAAAATTGAAAATTTTTCTTACATATTTACATCCATTATTTAACCCCTTTAGGAGATGAATCTGGTAAAATCCTACCTACATGGGGGTTTATACATACCTACATCATAAAAGAAATCTATTGTCCAAATTTTATGCAATTATCTTCAGTGAATCAGTCGGGAAATATTTATAAGTCTAGATTGGCGCATAAATTGCAAATAAGCCATCATCAGATGTTATTTATTTTTGAGATTATTATAACAAAATACAAGCGGAGCAGTCCAGAATATGCATTAATTTTAATTACTCTTGCATGGATTCAAAAACATAAGTTATTGCATTTCTCTGATGGAAAGCCATATTTTCTTAACGATAACAAAAATTGAACGGAACAGATATGTAGGCGAGGACGGCGCTGGATCAAGTACGAGTAAATGAAGAACAATAACAGAATAAATGAAAAAATCGGTGGTTGGTTCATCGTAACTGGCACTAATGAATGATCTTTTTCATTCCATCCCCATTCTTTTGGCAACTTTTGATGTCCCATCCACAACTGTATATTTGTAAATCTATACGACTTTCGAACAATTTAGCGAATTTATTTTTACCCTTTTTGTAAAACGCTGAAATCGTATCACATCCAGTTAGTGCATGTGAAAACAAAATATGCTTCTTACACATTTTTAGTGTTGGTTCCAGGCTTTTGTTAAAATAAATTTTTGCGGATATCGTACCTTTGGCTGGTTTAAGAAAATATATTTCTCTATGAGGCTGTGTTAAACCTGTTAATTAAACTAACACATCAATATCTTCAGCAACAACTACAACATTTTCTGATTCAATATTAATTACCGTTTGTATAATTAATGTATCAGCATCGCCTTCTGCTTGACACGAAAAAATATTATTATCTGCTAGTTTCTTCCTTAACATTTCGATTAATCTACTTTTGTTATTGCTGTTTGCGAGGAACTTTTCTTCATCATAAACTTTGATTTTGTTGTTAACAGTCAGTAACGAAACGCCCTTTATCTTTTCTTGTTAATTTCAAATTTTTAAAATTTTGTAAATTTATTTTCTTCATGCCTTTTACGCCTATATTAAAAGCATCGCAACAGTTTACTTTTTCATCACCGGTTATGCCAGTTGCAACCGACATAATGGCATTTGATATTTATGAATGAGATCGAAAATGAAAACGTTGGAGACAATTAATTTACGTGATCACCGCTTTTACAAAAATTTATAATTATTAAAAATTGATGCGTTTGTATTATTTAACGATTTTGTCATTTATTCTGTTTTTTGGAATTTCATTATAGCTGAGCTCTACTAGTTTCGTTATTATTGCTGATACCTTGTCAATTTGTGACTTGGAATTAATTAATGTTTAAACAATAGCCGTATTCAGAAACTAATTCTGGAACGATTGGGTTGATTCCACACTGTTCAGAAATCGGGCGGAACGAGCTTCCATGCTGTTCACAAATCGAAGTTCCGATTCCGGAACGAGGTTCCAATCGTTTCGAATTATTCTTGGATTTAAAGGAATGACACTCTGGTTTGAATGTGTGAGATTAACAATTCGGTAAATAACTGTCAAGTGGCACTTCTAGTTCATTTCAAATTTTTAGACATATCTCTTAATTAATTTTTTTCTGCCCAAAGTCTCTCGCAAATTTCATTACGCTTCTGTAATGCGATATTTCTATCGTTTCGCTCTGCACAATATTCAATTTCTTCTGCTTCAACTTGAGAAGAATCACGTTCTTCTTCAACACCTTCAAAATCACTATCTTCGCTGCCTTGAGATATATCTACATATTTTGCTCCTCTATAAAATTGTGAAGAACGCATGCAGCACTAATAACAGTGGCCATATCTTCAGTTCTATGTCTATATCTAAGTGTTTTAATCTTCTAAAACGACCTTTTAGTAAACCAAACGCGTTTTCTATTACCATTCGCGACGAACTTAATATTTTGTTAAAATATATTTGTTTGGGGTTTAAATGCCCGTTATCGCGTAAAGGTTTCATTAAATATGATGTAAGGGGGTAGGCTGAATCGCCTATAAGATGGTACTGTCGCAGAAGAGTTGATTCTATATGCTAGATAAAAACTTACAAATCCCGCTAGCTTGCCATATTGCTGCATCGTGACAAGCTCCAGGATATCCAACAAATATATTTAAAAAACGTCTTTTACTATCACAAATTGCCTGCATTTTTAAACTATAAATGCCTTTTCTATTAAAGTAGCTTTCTTTATCGGTATATCGGGGGCATGCAATTGAAATGTCTACCCCATCGATAGCGCCTATAATTCCAGGAAATGGCGTAGAACGAGATGCGTTGAACTTTTCTACCACAGAAGAATAATCAGTTGGCCATTTAATAAATACACCCGCTTCCTCTTTAATTAAAATGCAGAATTCCATTAAAATTCTGTGCGCAGTTCCTACTCCAACGCCAAATCTATCCGCAATCCCTCGAAATGATTCCTGGTTCGCCAATGTCCACAAGGACAATAAAATCCTATGGTTTTAGGGGAATATTAGGCCTTCCGTAATTTGAAGTGATTTCTCTAAACCGATGGTACAATATCTCTTCCAGGATTCCAACTCGCTTTCGAGTCATTCGAAAATGGCTCTTGAAAATATCTGGTTGATATGCGTTTATCTGAAAAAATTATAAAACCTCAATGAAGAAATAAATATGTTATAAATAAATATTGCCAATAGATAATATGAATATGAACCATTCACAGGCCAAATCTATTAACTCCAAGCAATTTCCTTCGATTTTATTATACAAAATTTGTTATTATTAGTTATACTTACAGTTGAAATATAATCCAAAACTTTTGGGATCTCCCTCTGAGCGTTGCTTGATCCTGGCTCAACTAATTCCTGTAAATTTTGTACATCTTGCAAGAAATTTTGATTCCTACGGCGGCGAAAGTTCAAAATATCTTTTATAAAATTATCACATTTTTCACTAGAATCACTTGAGTCATTTAAGCACGCTTCACTTGCCTGATTTATGGCTTGCACGCACAACTTAGCAGTTTCGTCCATTATTAATAAATTATATTCACGCAGTTGCTTACCAACGACAATTTTCTTTTTGAATGACAATTGCCTGTGACCGTTACCATTACTTATATAAAAGTGTCAACTGTTCAGAAACTCGCCTCAACCTTGGTGGTTCCAAGTGGTTCCAAGTAGTTCTTCGTTCTGGTTCCGGAATTAGTTTCTGAATACGGCTAATACGGAGGCCTGTTTAATTTGACAACTGATTAAATGTACCTATTGATTAACAGTTTATTAACGTTAAACAACGTTTATAAGTAAGAATTTTTTTTAAACAGCTGTTTAACAATTAGGTATAGTTAAATTTAATCACCGTTTATAGGTAAGGCTGAAAATGTTAATGTGTATCATTTTGGCGACTATGCTTACAAACAAGTGAAATTTTATCATGGGCATTGCTAATGAAACACTTTTAGGATCGAGTTTTTGTAACTCTATAAGGACGGGTACGATGAATTAGTTGATGGAGAAATTCAGTTGATCGCGACGTCAATAGATACCTGGTAGAAAAAATATTATTAATTTTAGAGCTATGTAGACAATAGACATGAATTCAAATTAAAAAGCTTTCAGAGGCAATGTCAGCTCAAAACCTCTTTACATACATACATATTACATATATATTGTATATAGCTACTTACTCAGGAAATTGTTTGAAAACTACTACCTACAATTGGAAGCTCTGAAACTACTGTTTTAGTTTTATTAATTACAAAGAAACAAAGTATTTCTCATGAAACTTTTTTAACTACGAGTACTAATTTTCCAGAAGACATTGCTATTGTCGGTATATGCACACTCCTATTTCTAAAAAACACATTTTTTAAGGGCGAGCATGGGACAGGCAAATACCGTAAACTTTATCCAACGGAGGTACACAGAAAAGCTTTTACTACGAAATTTTTTATTGACGTTCCTTCTAAACTAAATTTAGTTTGCTTTATTGGCCTAATAAATCTTTTTCGTCCACTAATTAAAAGTTTTTATCTCAGCTTGTCAATGGAATGGAGAACATCAATTTACCTATTCGTAGGAACAGAATTTTTATTCATGACATTTGCGTACCTCCTTTAAAGTCCTTAAGCGATTACTGTCATTATTACATTTCAGTATTCAACATCTTATATTCTGAATTTAACATTGAAAGCAATAAAACTACGAGTTACATATCTGGAGGAAATCTCTTTAAAATTATACCCAGAATAACACTAGCAATTTTATTTGTTGAATGATGCAGAGTATATCCCATTCTCACAAACCTCAATGGAAAGAATACGCTTGATGAAATTTAAAAGGGAGCCAAAGGGTTTGAATTAAAAACAACACGTCCAAGCTCTTTATCTTCACTGCTTTGCATGCACCCTTGGTTTCAAAATAAATATTTGTACGTGCTCACATAAGATAGCGATCGTTCTGCAGTTGGACGGCCGCCGAAATATATGAGCGCAAGATTTAAATTTATTGGAAAAAACATTTTATTTATAGCACGCCAGGCCCCATTCTAGACACACCCGAAAAAAGTAATTCAAATCAAGTGGTCAAAAAGTGCCAATCAGCCAAGAAAAGCCGAACTTATCCTTCCCGTCCGATCCTATTCGACAGGGTTGGACTGGGAGCAATTCATCCGACCGATACTGCCTGTGTAACAAATTGGCCCCAATAAATCTAAAATACGTGAAAATCATGTACTCGACACTCAAAATGATAAAGCGAGGAGTCCCGGCAATTTCTCCGAAGGGTAAACACTGTGCTCCCTTACCAGTCTGACAAGGGGAAGGAAAATGGAAACAGGACAGCAGACAAGAACACATATTGACACATAGATGCTTCCTGGACATGATGTATGATGCACTGATTATTCCGCTCAAGGAAAACTCGATATTAGGTTTTTCTTCTTCACTTTCAAACGAAATATTGGAATATTTGTGCGGCATACGGCCCTCAGCATTCGATTTTCACAAATATTTCAATATTTATTGACACGATTTAGATTAAGGCTCCAGCCTGTATCATGAACCACCCATAAAGACCTGAATAAGAATTTTTGTTATCCCTCAGCATGATTCGCTTTTCATAGCTCACTGATTTCCCAGTAACAGGACCGTATAAAAAAGTCCTTTCAAAATAAATATCGACCTGTATATATTACTCCAAAAGTATCATAGACGAGGATCCATTCAAAACTCTTTTGAATATTTGTATTGATTTGCGTTAAATAAGATCTCTGATAAAAGACGACGCAATGAAATGCCATAGTAAATAACAATTTACCCTTGTCTAGAAAGTTACTACCGATTGCAGCATATGATTATAGGACGAAGGTACCTACTTATAACTTACAATATATTTTGGCACAATCGATATGCTAAAACTTTATAAATAAAACATTGGACTTGTTTGATGCTGACATTCTTCACAGAGCGGCTCACCACCGCCAAGGACATAACGTTGACTGGTTGTTTATGGAACAATTTTTGATTTGTGTTGCGGGAATGAATAAATTGTGTTCAAAATAGGCTCGGTGATTTAATTATCTTGTGGTTACACCTTCTCGTCCAATCTCAGCTCTACCATGCAGTCACTAGCGGAAAAGAAAACATCGGTTCGATGGGGACAGTCTTGGTTGGATCGTTTTCATTGAGTTGTCCAATTTTGTCATTAAACCCAAATTTAGTAAATGTCGGGGGCTGTCCTTTTTTCTTTCGAATGTTATCCGTTAATCACAAATTTCAACAATTTTGTAAATTGTAGCAGGTATGACACCATCAGCTGCTAATATATAAAAAAAGGGGGAATTAGTCCATAGGTCATATTTTTCGAGTTAAGTGATGGTATTTTATTAATATTTGTAAGATGAATATCCGCTTAGTTGCATAATATATAAAGAAAGAAAGTTTGTTTAAATGTAAAAGGTAATCTCGGAAACTACTACTCCGATTGGGATGAAATTTTACCTGTGTATTGCGCATGAGCTCATGAGTGCTATAGGCTATATTTTGTAATTGAAGCCAGGCACCTCACAACGGTTCCATCGGCCTATTTGACTGTTGCTTCTTGACCTGTACACATCTCCTGTAATAAAGTGCTTAGTCAAAGTTCCATCATTTTTTATATACGAGTACATATATTACATAAGGAGCCTCCTTATTTGTGAGAGAGTGTAAATTGAGACTTAAACCACAGACAAATAACTATACAGATGTCGCATGCCATGTTAAAAAAGAGGCGCCAGAGCAACATTTCCAATAGCCAAGTAAATCGCCCTCATAGCCAAGTTTGTAGCTAGATTCATAACCAAGTATTCGCAGCGAAGTAAGTTGCTAGGTATTATTGAAAGTTATGTCACTTGATCTGAAGGAACGAAAGAAATGGAAATATACAGATATAGCAACGTTAGAGTAGTTAAAGAACCTATCAGGGAGCTCATAATTGAGGAGCGTCAGAACAAAAACCGATAAATCACATTTTCACTTTTTTTTTTAATGATCTCAATTGGTTGTTTTCCTACATATCTTTCTCTATCGTCAATGTAACCTGGTCGAAAACTGATAAATCCGCTCCAAATCCTTCCGCGAAATACCCGGATCTGAACATAAACCGGTAAATCCGTCAATCGTACCAAATGAAGATGACGATCCGAACAAAAACCGATAAATCCTTAGTATCTTTCATTGTTGACTCTTTTGATTGACCGATATCCTGCAGTGTTTTATCAAAAACCGATATATGCAGTTGGTTTGGTCAAAAACCAACCAACCATATCTCAACAAGTACCGTGCACACGGATGTAGAATTCAGGTTTCCAAACAGTGATTCCAACATCAATAAATTGATAAATTTCGTTAAATCCCAAATTAGGAAACCATGAGCTTGGCTATATTTTTAAAATTTCCCAACAGAAACACAAAAGGGATTTATCGGTTTTTGTTCCGACGCTCCTCTTTATATATGCAACCTTTTGTAATGCTGCGTAAGAAGAAGAAGAATAGTGTCGGGTGTAGTGTGATTGCGTATCACGCAAGGTGCTCGGGTTCAATGGTTCAATCCCTCCTCGCTACATTCGCTAATGGACTTTTTGATTTTTCTACAAACTTTTCACTCTGTTTTTGTGGCGGGCGTTTTGATACCAGCTGGACTCCTTGATAATAATTAAGATTTAACATCTCGAACACGATTAACATGCGCTACAAATCGGAAATATTCTTATCTTACATTATGTCCACAAAGTATTGGCTCAATCTGAATCTCCGAAGAGCTAGAGCTACCTTTTGAGCAATCTATTGTCACAAATAAGCGCATAAACAATATACATATAATGAATACTTTTATTTCGATCATAGTTTCAAAAAAGGAATAATTTTACTTCTGCGGATTAAAATGTGATCAAATACCAGCGAACCATCCCCCCCCCCCGATCGGTTCGCTATTTCTTTATGTTGGCGTGAATAATCCCTTTGCGCATTCTCTTTTCATTTTCCTGGATCAGTGGTATTGATGCAGAACATGATGGAACCATTGCAACATTGAAATTCCCTCACGCCTCATTCAAGCTGGCGCGGCCCACGAACACCTCGCTGCTCTCGTGCTGAAACATTTTCATCCGAACTTGTTTATAACTTCAGAAATAGAAATGCGTTTTCGTTTTCCTTTGCCGAGGCGACATCTGTATAGTTATTTGTCTGTGCTTAAATACTTTTGTTTTTCTCTTCAGAACAATTTTCTTGCCCACAAATCTCCATAAGAACACCAGCAGACTATATCAGCAGAAGCGCTTTTAAGAGACAATCGCGTATTGGTAAGGAAAAATCTCTTAAGTGCCTCCTTCAATTCCGCCACAATTTGTAACCGCAATTGCATAGAAAGGCTTCGATTCAATTAAGCTCGATGTCATGCTTCTCGCCGACCCATAGGTAGGATGCACGGACCTTCTACCTCATATGGTAATTTGTGCGGATAGTCGAGTAATCTGGAAGCATCATTGATCCAAATTTGGGTCTTGGGGTTGGCACACAGTCACGGTGACTGCTAAGAGCTAATTTATTTGGAAGGGTGTGTGTTACGTTACCCTGCCTCAATATGGTATTATATCGACCATCTAGTTAATGAACTCGAGGGCACTCGATAAGGCAGGAGGATAACACTTAGAATTTTTAAAGGTAGAATTAATGAACCCTGCTTCGGTCTCGAGAATCTTAGGGGATGTCTGTAAGTAATAAGTTCGGAAAATACATTTGTTTGTTTGTGGGTCGTTTTATTGAGCTTAGTTATGGTAGACAAACCTTGCCTAAGTGTTAAGCTCAGTAATTGTATGCGAAGCTACGTTTTGTTGACTTGACTGCAGATAAGAGGCAAATTATTGATTGTATTAAATCTGATGTTGGCGCTCTAACAAACATTGAACTTTGCTGCTATCAACATTGCCAATCGTTTCCTCTGTTTATTTTAGTCGTTGAATAAATAATGTCTGAACTAAGATGAGCTTTCAACGAAAGTTAACACTGCATTTAAAAATTGCAACCAATATACGTTAAATTGTTGCAAGTTTTATTAGGCCTTAGTGATTTATGCACTGCAACTTAAGAAAATTAAAATTTTCAATAACTACCTATTTCGCTGGATCTCGTTTCTTTCAATTCCACCCAATTTAATTAATTTGTTTCAATTGAACACAATCGCGGTTGACTGATATTTTACGAAGTTGTTCGTTAGTTTGGTACCTATGTTTTACAAAAACTCCATTCAGAATAGGAAAGAATTTGCTTCTGCTAAGAGATGCCAGTCTAAGGCAAAGTCGCTTAAAGTTTCCATTCCTTAAAGTAAAAGCAGAAGAGAAGCAAAAGTCAGAGCAAGCAGAACTATGAAAATGCTGAGCAAATTCCCGTGGGGAAAGGATAACAAATTACGGAATTGTGGATCGGGTTATTTATTCATGAAGCATACATGATATTATGGTGGAGAGCTGGAAGAAACAAATTTCTCACCCCTTAATAAGTAATGGCAACCTATCTACGTAAGCATTGAAAAATCCTGAGAAACTCCCAAGTAACGCAAAAAAGTGATGGCAGAGAAAGTTTATGATGAATTATACGTTGATAAAACTGGAAAATGATTTTTATTTTTTGGAATGGGTGCCCATCTAAAATGAGGCCAATGAATGCTGCAATAAATGAGTATGGGAGAATTTACGTAACTTAGATGATTTTTAAAAATAACATTTACATTCATATTTCCTCTGTGGACAAATTTTCAGCATAATAGGCCTTAGTTTAAGATTATGAAAATATTTATGTGAGTCGTTCTATGCGAGCAGAAGAATGAAATTTATGTCCACGAAGTAGAAATTGGATAGAAATAATTTAAATCAGTGTTTTAAAGTTTTTAATAAATAAACAATATTTCATTAGTTTTAGTTCCCACTCAAAAACTGGTTCAAAATTGCGTTTTTAATGAAAAAATTCCACTGTAAAACGTGTTTTTGTAATTACTGTGGTTCTCCTATCTACATATGAACACAACAGTGCATGAAATTATTAATTTTGTTTAAAAAAATTATAATTTATTTTGTATTTCTCTAAATCAAACATGTGTAGCTGTTATATTATAAACACAATTCCAGGGTGTGCTATCTTATATTTTACGAGTGGGTGTCCGGCCGGCGCGGCGGGCGGAGGGTGCCTCGTGGAGGCAACAATACTGGACTCCACCCCAGTAATGTCCCCTAGACGGTCCCGGGGTGGAGCTCCTGGACACGGGGTGCGGGGTTTTAGCCGGTAGGCCTGGTCATTCGACCAGGGAGTCCGGCACACGGGTGGCTTCGGTCACCTAGGTGCGCAACTGCATTTCCCCACTCAAAAAAAAAAAAAAAATCTTATATTTTACTTATTTATTACTATTTTCATTTTCTCGTGACGTAATTGGTTGGTATTTTTTTTACATCGAAGAAAATCTGAAACATCAGTTAAATGCTCGAAATGTGTTGCTGTTCTTGGGTTGCAGTTTTCTTGTTAATTTAAATTTAAATTCAACGTTTCGGAATGTCGCACATGTTTATGTTATTCCCATGGGATGTAATATTTAAAAATGATGATAATTCTATTTTATCCCAGTACTAACACCCAACACCCTGTGTAGGGGTGAGATTTTAGGATATCTTTAGGTTAAGTCAGGATAAAATGTGGATCACTGTGCATCTCTACATCCAGCTACTCTGATAGTCGATCGCCTCCAATGCGTTGTCGTACTTCTTTTCTTCGTGCCACGCTATTCATATGATGGCATCTTGTAAAAGTAATTAGGAACTTGAAAATCTGTTACCCTTTGTTGCATCAATAATTGTTATGTCATTTTTCTTCTTCGAAGGAATTCCAATAAGGACTTCAAAAATTGTCCTTTGCACTGAGCTCTGAAACATACATTGATGATTCAAGTTTGTACTTTCGGAAGTCACTTGCACCATTTTTCTTGGAAATCTTCTGACAACTTCTTTAAGGCTTCATTGACGATTTTATTATTTCTCTTCACTTGGCTATTTCGGTGAGGTATCTCTGTTGTATAATTAGTACCTACATGTTTGATGTTTTCTTTAGAACAGGCACCATATCAAAAGATTTATATACGATAATGTGGTTCATCGGTCTGCTTTGTATCTTTACGCGTATTCAAAATGCTGTTGATGTTTCTTTAGGTAACTTCCTTAGTACTTCGTCTTTTGAAAAGGTTTTCTTCGGAAAAACCCAAACATGTTTTGGCAACGCGTGAAAATTGGTTAAGATTTATTGTATTGCTTAAAAGTCTCCGTCGCCTTCAAAAAACCTTCTTGTATTCCAACTTTCCTCTTCGCAAGTAAGTATGCATTTTACCAAAGAAAGTATAACATAAAGAACTTGCAAGGCCCACAAGAAATTTTGTACGGAAATTTTCGACTGGGGTCGCTATATCAGAACCCCAGAGAGACAACTCAGCATTCAGCATATCGTGAGCCAACCCCAGAGAAACCCAGCCGTGTTGCGAGCTGCTTTTCAGCCGTTCAAGTTCTTAGCTCTTTTTGAGTTGTCCCCACACGTATGTGGCTGACTGAATTCCCCAAACACGAACGCTATGGGGTGCGACAAGGGGCTCACAGCAAAATATGTTTGCATGGTTGCAACAGAGATAACAAATATTCGTTATCTCTGATTGCAACTTCGAACGTCGCTACGCAGGCGCTCTCTCATCGTCGCTTTGGCTTGCGTCCTGCGGTTGGGGCGTTCATTGATGAATTTTCGGAGATTATCACAAGAGATCAGTGGGTGAAAAATCACTAAATCACTAATCCCTTATTATACCATCCTGAGGGTTCGAATATTTTCTTCAAATTTTAATGGGAGTATACCCTTTCAAACAAAAAAAAAGATTTTTTTAAATTGGTCCATAATTGGCGAAAATATCGGTGAACATATAAAACAAAAAAATTATATGTACGTAGAGACGAACATAGAACCTCCTCCTTTTTTGGAGTTGGTTAAAAATCATAGTGTCGAAAAATAAAGCTCACAAACTTCTTTGACGAATAAAGAAAATTGGTGATGCTGATACCTGCCTACAAATTTCGACCCAGATTTAAAAACTTCATCAATTCAGGGATCTAATATTTTTTAAACATAAACTCAGGTTCTAGGAATTACAAGTAGCGCAGCTCAGTGAACAACTCAGCTGGTGGGCTGTTGTGAATTTTACCCCCTCATGCACCCGCTCCACCACATAGCACAAGAGAGAATATGTTTCTCAGCAATCTCACTATCGCCGCCCGTCCGCAGAATCGCAGTATTCAGCTCAACACGATATTTCTCCTTTACAAATCCCCTTGCGCCGACCGCACAACGCCTTTCGAAGCGAAAATTTCGTCAAGCGCAGACTTGTACTGGATGCAAGTTCTTTATGTTTATACGTTCTTTGATTTTACATAACTCGCTATAGAGTCTAACTGCTGTACTAATACTGTGATATAGAATTTCTTATTGATGAGCTATTTTGTTTTTTGAATGCCGAAAATTGCGATGAAACACTGTCTCTCACCCCGAATCAAATCTGATCTAATCTAAACATTTGTGGGTGAAATTATCCCTTGTTGCAGGGATGGTTTACAACCCAGGTAGCGGATTTTTTTCCACTGATTCCTTATATCCTAGAGAAATCACCAACTAGAAACGTTTTCCAGATATTTTTAGAATATTAAAGTTATTTTTATTTTTAAGGAAAATTGCCTCCTATACCTATTGCGGGTATGCGGTTACTGCTCTTGAAGCCGGAATGCAAGTCAAATTCAGTTTTACCGACTTTAGTAAAGCGTTTGACAGAATTAATCATAGTATCCATATCTATAAGCTCTCTGTTATTGGTTTTCTTCCTCGAGGAACGACGAAACATCTCCAGAACTGTTTTTGCATTTGACTGCATTCAGGGCTCATTTAATTCTCCGGAACTTTTAAATATTTTTAAAATATCTCCTCCGTCTCGCTTCTTGAGGAATCACGATTTCCTGTTTGTTCCTTATCATAATACGAAAACTAAAACTATGTAGTAATTGATGAATCTGCCTAATTAAATTATTTACAATACAACCCTTAGTATTCGATTTTACTTTTTATCTTGTTGAGACCTTACTACACAAATCACCAAACAGAAACGTTTTTTTACGTTTCTAGACGATAAATCACAAATGTTAAGGTCTAAGAATTTTTTGTATGCCAAATTTGTGATCAACGCAAAATTTTACATAAGAATATTATATTCATCAAACTTACTGATCAGATCTTCTTTTTTTGGGCTATATATTTTGTGTACAACAAAAAAAATATTCATATGTACATACATGTCTATGTACATACATATTTATGTATTTATGTATTTATTATTATTTATGTATTCAGCGAGGGGATGATATATTTGACCTAGATCAGCAAAAATTTGTTTGGCAAGGGGTGTACATGTCAACCGTTTGGAAACTACAGGGTAATTCGTAAATTCCAATTTTTTATGGTATACACATCTCTACTTTCTGTTTTCCTTTTGATCTACTCAATGCAGTGACATCCAACTCACGCCAAAAATCGAATGTCGATTTCAGTTTAAGAACATCCATAGTTAGGTATCGATTGTTTTTTCAACCACAATCGATGTTCTTTCTGATTGGTCCTCTTTTGTAACAAAGTTATTAGTAACAGAGCGTCAGGATAAAACCAGATGCAGCATTCATATAAACAATCCACTTATCGTAAAGAACGCCATGTCCAACAAATTCAGAAGCAGACATTACGCCACGTTACGTTTTTCCTTGAAACTTAGATTTCGTCACTCTACGCGTCCTTCTGATGGCAACCGGTTCGATATCAACAGTGTTGTATCTTGTTATAATAAATATATTGTAAAATAAAACCAAGTAGTTGTTTCTTTAGTAGCTAATCGCTACACAAGTATGGCTGGGGAAGACAAGCTAGTTATGGCAATAAAATAAATTCAGACAAAAATACATGATGGAGTCAGTTTCATTAAAAGACAGAAAAAACATATGAAAAACATTATTTTCATAAGAAAGTCACGTAAAGAAACAAAAGCTGAAAAATAATCCTTATACCGCAGTAAAACAGCTACTTTTGATTACTGAAATTATAACAATCAGCAAATTTTATTGAAACAGAAACAAATGTTTCACCATATTCTTTCTAAAATAATTAAGTAACTAACTAATAACTCAGTTATTTTTGTCTCAGGTCAATATAGAAGTAAGAAAATCTTCAGATGACTTGTCCCATTTCATCTAAAATGGTTTAGATACAGCAACCACCTTATAAAAATGCTCTGCCATGAAAACATTATTATCCCCTCCCATCAATCTGTACCTGAAATCCTCGGAGGCGAGGACAGTCATCGTTTTCTGTCTCATTGGCTTTATCTTGGCAATAAAATAGGGACTGGGGCTAATGTTGCAAGTCATAAAATTTATTGATTTGTAATTTGTCTTATTAACCCTTCGCTAGCCCTGTATTTCGTGTGAAGAAAGGAAGAGCACTTTAATTTGGATAAACGCCAAAAACAGATAATCTCTTAAACTTTTCAGACGAAGTTTATAAGAAAAGTTAAAACGAGTGACTCAACTCCAGCGTGAACTCACGCAGTGATAATAAATGTGGCATGCCCAAATAAAGAAATCTATGTATCCGAATTGGAAGTAAAATATTGCTGGGTCTTTTATTCAGAAACATAGGAGGTGTGAATCTGAAATTTTATTTAGTAGCTACCTGTCCATATAGCGCAACCACAGTTCTGAAATAATGTTTTTTAATTAACCCACAGAAAGAAATCAGTTGTGTTAAAGCGTTTGGAGATTAAAATCCCGAGTCGAGTTTTGCATGAGTGATTACAGGGAAGCCTGAGTGGCTGCTGGGCTCTTAAAATTCGACCGTCGACTTATTTATTCATTTCCCTTCTTCGTGTTGCATATCTAACAGCGGGTATTAAAAAGGGAAGCGGACGCCATAAACCCAGCGACCCGAAAATTACTCAATTTAATTTTTAATTATTATTGGGATCCTAAAATTTTCCGAAGGACAAGGACCGAGCAACGTCTTGCACACTGGTCTGCGTTAATATTCAGGGCCTGGGAATGAGCTCAAAAGCTCCACAAAGGTTGATTTCCGAAAACTTACGTTTACATCGAAATGCTCATAGGGGAAACCCGGGGACGTGCAGAGAAAAGCTAGCCGGTCCTTCCATTCAGGAGTTGAGCTCACTTGTGAGGATGAACTTTTCATTTATGAAAATTCATCAAGTTACGTATGCTGAACAAAATGCTACAGAAGCTTTTTCGAAGATTGGTGTTCACAGGACACCGCTGAGCGAAATTCTCAAACCCTTTGAGTCATTCACAAGACTTACGACAGTGACAAATTAGTTGTAGTCTTTTAAATTACCGTACTGGATTTAATGACGTAATCCTTGTTATATTTCTTGGAATTTATAACCTGCTTGGAATTTAGGGCAATGTTTTTCTGGCTTTTAATTATTTTATGTATGCGTGCTGGTTGGTATTGAAAAGCTTCTTTTTATACAGGGTGTTCGGTGGTGGGAGGGAAATATTGCAGGAGGTGAGAGGTCAGACCGAGACAAGCAAAAATCGTATGGGTGGGGGTATTTCGCACCGTTCGGCAATTACAGGGTGATTCGTAAATCAGGATGTTGCCTTGCTCTTGTATTTTTATCTTTTTATCTACGAATCGCAGTGACCCCAAACCGATCTCAAAAAATCACTATTTCAAAGCCCTTTCCAAAGAGGTCAACACTGCCCCTCTATCCCCAACCCCTTGGCCATAATCACCCCCGGAAGTTGAAAAATTAGCTTTTATTTCACGATTCTTCATTTTTCGCCTCACTTTTCTCTTAAATTCACGTTATTAACATAACTACTTTTTACTTTTTTAAAGTTACCTATCTAATTACCTTTCCAAAAAGGTGCAACATGCCCAGGTATCGGTGTCCGTGGAAGGGGCACTGGTCTTCAGCCACACTGAAGAGATCTGGCTAGTGCCCCGGATCGAAACGCCGACCACTTTTTTTGACTGCTCGTCTGCCTCGGCAGACGAGCCCCGTATTCCCAACAAAATAAGTGTAAGTCCGTCCCTGTATCCAAAAATCGTAGCGAAGGCAAACCGTGCAATTTTGTCCGCCAGCCGCTCGGCGGGCAAAATTGTAACAATGGTGCCAGGTGTGGGGTGTCAGCTCTTCTAGCCGAGGGCGGACCCTCTTGCATCTGGGTCGCCGGCAGCGGCTGCAGCAACGACGTCGGCCTTGCAGCGACCGCGCTTCGCAGCACCACCACGGTATTTCCGTCGCAGCAACTACCATCGTCCGTCTTCCGACGATGCTACGACGGCACCGAGTCCCTTTTGCCGCGGCAAGCAGCTTAATTAGGGTACAATATAACGCAACGTCACTTTTAAACGAAAAGTAAAGAGAACAAAACACTTCTTAAGTTGACTCGATTGCGTTAAATGAAATAAACATTCCGTGCCTTTGTCATCGTACATCTCGTAATTAAAAAAAATAATAAAAATAAAAAGCAAACTTTGTTAGTTACATATTTTTTTATCCCGCCAGTGAGTGTGAACTTTTTCGTGAGTTTTTTTTTATCTGGGGCCCGGTTTATTTTAACTCTGGTGTTTTTTATATTTTTATCGGTTTGCTTTTTAATTTTTTACCTCCAAAACCAACAAGCAACGAAGGCGTGAGGTCTCCAATTGAGTAGACGAACAATTTCAACGCGCGGGTAGTGTTGCTGGGGGGCTCCAGAGGCGAGGTTTCTTCTGTGTAATTTCATGGACAGGAATTTAATAAATTAATCGAAGCACGTCCAGAAATACGAGACTGGAGAATGGGATATCTTGATATCAATCTTATTAAAGAGTTCTCCAAACGTCCTGCATTCTACGACAGGAGCAATTTGCTTTTCAAGGATAAGCATTAGAATCAGCAGGCCTGAAGGGAAATATCCCAGAGGCTTGGATACGATGTACATTACTCAAAGATCGTATGCTGCAACTGCGCAATCTATATAATCTTGAAAAGCGCCGATTGAAAAATCTTCGTCTCGAGCATCCGAATAAGCCATCGATCGCCGTGGCCACTTTTTCAACATTTAAAATTTCTTGACGGGCATATAAAACCACGTCGGTCATACAAGAGCATGATGATTCGCCGCACTTTCGAGGAGACTTTCAAAGACTTCGAGAACTCTTCGATGAAAGCAAGTGATAGGGAGGACTACGACGGCGACGATAAGCAGGTCGAGATTAAATACGAAACAGAGGCTGAATCGGAGGAAGATCGACAGACGTCAAATAATCATGAACATTGCGAGAACCTGGCGGACGAGGATGATGGAAACGGTAACTCCAACTCCTCAAATAATTTCTCCACAACACTTCTTCCATCAACAATGAGCCGTACTGCATGCATCGATAGTTCCCGGTTCAATATCGATTCGAAATATCGAAGCAATGCGGCGCGAATTCAATACTCACAATCCTGATGATTCTCATATGAATCCTCCGAAAAGAAGGAAAATTTCACGATACGAAAAATTTGACGCATTTGGGAAGTTCCTAACAATTTCACTGTGTGATTTGCCAGAACATAGGACACTAATGCTTACTGAAAAATTTACCACCGATGTGGTAAAGGCTTCTCTCGAAACTCACTTTGGGAATCAATTTCTTTCGGAGGGAAATTCAAAAAATTTTCAAAGCCTTGAGACTTCAACTGGTGCACACGGGCCAGCGCCACCGGTTATCCCCTTTGCTGAAGTCCCCACAGCAGTTGTAATTCCTGGAGTACCTCAAGTTGCTGGAGTACACCCAGTTACTGATGAAAGTCTGAAGAACTAATAATTTCATATGAATCATTTTTGCTCCGGAGTAAGATTTTTTACAAAGTGTTTTGAAGTTTCTGCATGATATTTTTAAGTTGTATGTACAAGGTGTCTCAAAAGTAAGTTCACATTTGCTTATCTTATTACGCGAAAGCAACTATTCTGAGGGGCGCGGGGGGTATGTCAGTCGGTAGTCTGGCTCTTGGGAATTTAGTCGCTATGGAGCGTTTCTCTGGTGCGGACCGTGCGTTGTGCGTACGTGAGTTTTACAAAAACGGTAATTCGGCGACTGTAGCGCGTAGAAAATTCTGCAGTATTCGACATATTCGTCACTTAAATGATGCGCCTAGCACTCGACTCATTGCAAAATGGGTTGAGAAGTTTGAAGAGACTGGGTCAACTCTGGAGAAACCAAAATCTGGGCGGCCAAGAACATCAAGAACAGCCGAAAACGTGGACAGTGTTACTCAGTCTATTCGAGATGATCCAAACCTCTCGATTCGGAAGCGTGCTGTTGCTTTAAATGTACCTGCCGAGCTGTCATAGGCAATTTTAGTGCCCGACTAAATGAATGCCGAGAGCGCAACGGTTTACATTTGGACGATGTTATTTTTAAAAAATAAATTCCCAAACAGTGTACTTCAATATAAAATAAACATTTTTTCAATAAAGCTAAGACTTTTCTTTTAAAAAAAGATTTAAATGTGAACCCTGTATATTACAATAAATGTGAAACGAATAAAAGCGCAGATGAAGAAAGACGATGCTGCCACGGTCTTCTGCCGCAAACGACCCCTGTTGGTTCGGACTCGCCGCCGCGTCCAGCTGCACGCTTTGACGGCGCGGCCGCTGCAACCACCCGTCTGCGTAGCTCGTCGTCGCTTTGGGCGACCTTGATGCTGTATGAAGTCGCTCGGATGGAACTTCGAGCTTCTGAGGAGGGAATAATGTTACAAATTTTCCTTCGTTATAATTCACACTTGGAGTTTGAAGCGGGTGAATATATGGGGGCCGGTGTTCGGTCCGCAGAAGTGTGGGCGTCTGTGGCAGGGGCACTGGTCTTCAGCCACATTGAAGAGATCTGCAGCTCGTTTCTGTATCTCAGTTGAGAAACTTCACTATTCTGGTGACGTGAAGCGAATTCACCATGCTTAGCTCTATCAGTTGTTTTGATGCGTTTCTGTGGAAAATGACGTCAAAATGACGTCAAATGGAGAATGCCAGTAGAGATATTCTCTAATTGAAGTTACAGAAACGAGCTGCTGGCCAGTGCCCCGGATCGAAACGCCGACCTCTTTTTTTTGGTTGCTCGTCCGCCTCGGCAGACGAGTCCTGTATTCGCAACAATAGCTGTGTTTTTTTCATGATCTGATCTGGATCCTGAATTTCGCATTGAATTGAATATTTTAAACTGGTCTTCAGCCACACTGAAGAGATCTGGCCAGTGCCCCGGATCGAAACGCCGACCACTTTTGTTTTTGAATGCTCGTCTGCTTCGGCAGATGAGCATTGTATTCTCAACAATATAAGTGTAAATCCGTCCCCATATCCCCATAACCCCGGTGAATTATAACGAGGGAAAACCGTGCAGTTTTGTCCGCCAGCCGCTCGGCAGGCAAAATTGTAACAATACATATGTAAATAATAAGACATAAATGCTTTAATGTAAATTTGTCTTTGAGAATTGCAATAATTTTTATAAATCTTTAATTCGCTCAAAACATCCGGTATGATTACATTGAAATATTCAAAAATTATATGTACATACATCATATAAATATATAATACCTTGGACCGATGGATGAGGTAATTAAAGATTTAGATTTTACGTATGAAAAAATAGAATTTATTTTGAGTCGATGAACTACAGACGTGTGCTCCAGTGGTGTATTAATTAAATCAGCCAGCGCGGCATGTTGCCGGAAGCATATGTAGATGAAATGGGAGCGTCGCTGCGTCCTTGAAGCGTCTGTTAAGTCTTTGAGGTTAAGTATTTCCGTTATAGCACGTATGATCCTTTATGCAGTATCCCTCCAAATTATTATAACCATTTGATAGTTTTTGGTATTTTTTCATTAGTGCCTCCAATACTGCTTTGTTTGAAAAATAGCTGTATACTATTTAAGAATTGTTGAGTTCGTCATTTTTGTTGGTACTTTGGCACAAATACTTTATACATATGTGTAGTTTTGTAAAGAACCGTCGTTATTGAATTTAAAATTAAATTGCGATGAGAAGTCATTCTTCCGGTGGAAATTGGATTGTGAAGATTTTTGAAAAACTTCCTTCTCCGTATATCTTTGCAAATTTCTTCTGGTATATTAATTATTAAATAAGAATGTATGAATTTTATGCTTTTTTGGCGGATGTAAACAAAACACCTTTTTGTATACCACCTTGTAAAATGATACGCGTGAGATCGGTATGTAGTAGTCGAGCTACTGTAGTTCTTAGAGCTAATGTAGTGTTTTATAAATAAAGTTTGATCATGGTAGTTTAAATAAATTGTAGTGGGTTCAGCAAAGTATTTGTTGTGAAAAATATAGGAAAATCTAGTCAGTCTTGTACGAACTTCATTATAGGCTATTGGTTATGTCATATAGTAAGGAACTACAACGTTGATGGGTTTTTATTTTATGAATCGTTCAATTGGTTGTTATAGGGATGAAAAAACCGTGGAGTGCTATTAAATTAGATGGGTGGAAATTATAGATAGGGGTGGAAATGCAACCCTTATGGTTTTTGAGTACTTATATCTCGAAAACGAAGCAAAATTTGGGATTTTTGTATGTATATGACAAATTTTGTAGCGAACATGATTTTATATCGAAATGGCTTATACCATGTTTCCATCTCCCGAAAATCTCGAGATTTAGAATAAACGATTTAATGCCATGTTTCCATCTCCCCAAAATCTCGAGATTTTGAATGAGAGATTTAAAAGTGTTTCCATCTAGTAACGTGATTTCATTTGACATTTGATATGTCAAGTGTCATGTTTTCATTATTTCCAAAAAGTTTTTGTGCTAAAGAAGTGAATGTTAAAGTGATTAAATATCAACAAACTCTTGTTAGCCAACATTTGGACATAGTGAATAAATTTTAATTAGTGTGTAATAGAAGTAGAAGAAATCGACAGTCATAAATTTGTCAATTTTGACGCCTGTTGCATAGTGGTGAATAACTTTTTGGGGATGCCACAACGAATTTAGTAGATTTTGATTGAGATTCTCTCGAAATCTCAAGATTTCAAAATCGGCTACTTGTATGGGCAATCCAATAGATTTTCATATGGATTTCGCGAAATCTCGCAAAATCCCGAGATTTTAGGGAGATGGAAACATGGTATAAAAGTGTTTCCATCTAGTAGCGTGATTTCATTTGATATTTGATATGTCAAGTGTCATGTTTTAATTATTTTCAAAAAGGTTTTGTGCTAATAAAGTTAATGTTAAAATGATTGAATATCAACAAACTCTTGTTAGCCAACATTTGGACATAGTGAATAAATTTAAATTTGTGTGTAATAATAGTAGAAGAAATGACAGTCATAAATTTGTCAATTTTGACGTCTGCTGAATAGTGATGAATAAACTTTTTGGGGATGCCACAACGAATTTAGTAGATTTTGATTGACATTCTCTCGAAATCTCAAGATTTCAAAATCGGCTTCTTGTATGGGAAATCCAATAGATTGTCATATGGATTTCGCGAAATCTGACAAAATCCCGAGATTTTAGGGAGATGGAAACATGGTATTATTTAAATAATTTAAAAAACAATTTTTAGTTCAAAATACATATGTATATTAGGGTGTCCCAAAAAAATTAAAGTTTTTTTTTTTTAACGCATACCCTCTTAATTTGTTTGAATGATGTTGAAACAATTGTAAACCAAATTTGGTGTAGGTAGGATCACGATATCCCGTGCCGACTTGGATCGGAACTTGTCAATGATCCTATACAAAAAGATTTATCTGATTCGGACGAAAACATAATATCTTTGCAAGAAGGATTTGCCAACTCAGATCGAGAGCACTCAACCCGAAAAAACGAAAATATCTATGAGGAAAGACTTCATCACTCCAAAATCAGTAGCGGCGCTAGACAGGTGCCAGTTAATTATGAGAGATTCCGTGTATATTCTTGATATTGATTAATATTAAATAGTAATATGTTTTCGGTATATTAGTGTTTTATTTACTAAACAAACTCGAACTTCTAGAAATCTTCTATACTAAACCCGGAACAAAAATGTATAGTCTATGTTTGGTATCAAGTCGG
Source organism: Machimus atricapillus (assembly GCA_933228815.1). NCBI lineage: Eukaryota > Metazoa > Arthropoda > Insecta > Diptera > Asilidae > Machimus > Machimus atricapillus. Next base: position 34,521,863 of record OW121784.1, read on the forward strand.
CACGGGTTGTCATGATCCAATCGCAATAATATTTATTATTTAAGCTAATAAGGCTGGTTTCTATTCACCAGGAAGGCCTCCCCACTGACCTGACCACACTTCGCGATCTTTTTATTAAATTTCACGTCGAATTTGGCATTTCAGCCGACAAGGTATCTTCTGACCTAACCACTTTCGCTTCCTATGTCAGTTCTCGGCGTATCTCCCACCTCCAAACAGCCCGGAACGATCACAAATCCTATTTTAGTTCCTAACCCAACAGGCTCTTCTTTTCCTTTATCTCCCTCACCCCCAGCCCTCCCCCCGTCTGAACTTGCCCACTCCCCTAGCTGTATTTCCCTTTACTACCAAAATGTCAGAGGTCTGCGTTCCAAAACCGCCTCGGTTTTCCTAAATTCCCTAGTCTTTCCCTACGATATCTTTGCCCTTACCGAAACCAACCTAACTCCTAGTATTTACAACAATGAACTTTTTCCCGCGGATTTTTCTTTCGTCTTTCGTGCCGATGCCTGCGATAACGACCTGACCCCCTCTAACCGCGGTGTACTTCTTGCTGTACATACTCGTTTCGGTGCCAGCCTCCACACTTCTTCTAACTCCTCAAGCTTTAATTTCGTCTGCGTCAAAATCACGGTTACCTGCAAATCCTTGTTCATACTCTGCGCGTACATTCGTCCCTCCCAACCACTCGAGGCCTACATACTTGCGACCGATGCAATCGATTCCATCTTTAATACCCTTGGTCCCAATGACGAAGTTATCGTTCTTGGCGACTTCAATCTCCCCCGCCTAGTATGGCTTCGGTCTGACGACGACCTCTACTTTGTCCCTTCCAACGCCCTCTCCGATAAGGAGACTTTATTTGTCGACCGCCTCTCCGACTCTGGTCTCTGCCAAATTAGTGGCATAAGCAACAATCTTGGCAGACAGCTCGACCTGGTCTTTTCCTCTGACCCTGTTAATACGGCTGTCACTCGAAGCTCTCATCTTCTTTCTACGCTTGACCAGTATCACCCTCCTCTCTTCCTAACTCTTGCCCTCGAGTCCACCCCTCTCCACTCTACTTCGGAGACATCTTTCCACTTCAATTTCCGCGGGGGTGACTTTGGCAAATTAAACTACCTACTTTCCCAATCGTCCCTTCCTTCCCTCACAGCCGTGTCTCAGCTCTCCGTTGTTGATGCCCTCGACGTTTTTTACACCGAACTCTTTGCCTGCCTGGCCCAATCTTTTCCCTATCGACCGCGAAGAGATCATGCCGCCTCCCCCCCATGGTACAACAAAGAACTTCGATCCCTTCGGAATAAGAGAAACAAGCTGTGGCAGGCATACCTACTATCGCGCACTGACCCCGACCTTTCCGAATATCTTGCCGCGGCTTCTCTTTTCTCTGCGCGCAGCGAATCCTCTTATCTCGACTATCTGAGTCGTATGCAGTCTACCCTTATCTCCGATCCCAAGCGTTTTTATCAATTCATCAACATTAAAAGGAAATCTAGTGGCTACCCCTCCACTCTGAAACTTAACGACACTTCTTCCTCCGACCCCCGTTCAATAGCTAATCTCTTTGCTCACCACTTCAGTCAGTCTTTCAGTGAGCATGCCTTCGAGCCCGATGCTAGCTATTTCCATTTCATGGACTCCCGCCCTCAGACCACCCTTGCTTCCATCAATATCGACCCTGCAATGGTTGCTACCGCCATCGCTGCCCTTCCTGATGATCATAACCCTGGCCCTGACGGTATTCCCGCCATCGTACTGAAAGAGTGCGCTCAACACTTGATTGGCCCCCTTTCCTCTATTTTTCAACTCTCTATCTCCCAAGGAGTTTTCCCGGCTAAGTGGAAAGACTCCTTCATCATCCCCATCCATAAAAAGGGCTGTAAGAGTGAGATCTCCAACTACCGCCCTATCGCCAAACTCTCCTGCATACCGAAACTCTTCGAAAGCATCGTCTACGATTGCTTGTTCTTTCACTGCAAACCCATATTTTCCCCGTCCCAGCATGGCTTCCTTAGAGGCCGATCGACCACCACTAACCTTACCGACTTCATCTCCCGAACACTGTGTGCCCTGGAAAACGGCGACGAGGTTGACGTCATCGCCACTGACTTCAGTAAGGCGTTTGATAAAATCTCGCATGAATTAATTCTTTTCAAACTTTACTCCCTTGGCTTCAATCAGCTCTTTACCTCCTGGATGAAGTCTTATCTTGAACACCGCCACTACATGGTCCTTTTCTGCTCCTCTTCCTCCAGCTCTTTCGTGGCTAACTCGGGAGTCCCTCAGGGCAGCCACTTAGGTCCGTTGCTTTTCATTCTGGCCATCAATGACGTCGAGTGCATTATCAAGCACTCGGACCTTTCTATCTACGCCGACGACATGAAAATCTCCAAACGGATATCCTCTACCTCCGACTCCCGACTGCTTCAAGACGACCTAGACAATTTCGGCATTTGGTGCAGAAAAAACTCTCTTGAGCTTAATGTCTCCAAATGCCAATCCATCACTTACTCCCGTAGACGCCCCTCTTCTTCCCCCAGAGTTTATCGTTTATCTAATAATCCTATCTCATCCGTCTCCTCTCTCCGCGACCTAGGTGTCATCTGTGACTGCGAACTTAATTTTCGTGAACACATCGACAGCGTGATCGCTAGGGCCAACTCTGCGCTTGGCTTCGTGAAGCGTTGGTCAAAGGAGTTCCTTAACCCCTACGTTGCCAAATCCCTCTTTATTACCTTCGTTAGGCCTCTCCTTGAATACGCTAGCCAAGTATGGTCCCCATTCCAATCCAGCAGCATCAACAGGATTGAGGCTATCCAACGCAGGTTCCTTCGCTTCGCTCTACGTGATCTTCCCTGGTCCGACCGTTTTAACCTCCCCCCCTATGAAAACCGCCTTTTGCTGATTAACCTGCAGCCCCTGTGGAAGCGGCGGGACCTCGCCGACATTACCTTCATACATCAGCTGCTTATCGGCGAGATTGACTGCCCTTCTCTACTTGAGCGAATCTCCTTCTACACCAATCCCCGCAACCTCCGTTCGGCCCCTCTCTTTCGCCCCGCCTACCACCGTACCAACTACGGTCTTTCTGAGCCCCTCACCCGCATGCTTCGCAAGGCCAACTCCCTTCCTTCCTTTGACTTCCACCTGAGTAAAACATCTCTCAGGCGTAACCTTAATAGCCCCCCCTAACGTTCCTTTCACAGTCTCCTCCCTTAAATTTTTAATTTTTATTTTAATTCTTAATTTATTTTAATCTGTAGCTTGTATTAAGCGAATAAATAAACTTGGTGCTGGAAACTTGGTGCTAGAAAAAAAATAGAGGGTATGCGATTTTATTTTCGAGAAAAAAAAAAACCTTATATCTTGGGACACCCTAATGTATATGTATTAAAAAAATTCCATTTTTTTTTAATGATTATGCAAATAATTTTTTTCTGAGCAGAGATAGGTATAGGCATTGCTTCATAGAATAATTGTTGTTTACCTAAAATATACTTTGAATTTGAAAAAACACATTTATAATTAACGTAATTTAAAATTTATTTACTCATTTAAGTTAAACATTATTAATATACATATATATATTGTATGTATATATATATTGTTAGAAGCCGTGAATATTTCAGAAGAGGAACAACAACAAAAACTGATAAATTCGGATTTTAAAATGACTGTCTTTATTCAATGAATTACAAACCAGAAGTGAAGAATTTTTGAGAAAAACAAAAGTTGTCAAAAAGTGCAATCAATAATTGATTCAAATATTCTCCGCGCGCAAATTTGAACTTGATATTCTCAACACACCCTCCTCAAATTTTGCGCCGGAACTCGTCTTCATTCCCATTTCGTCCATACAGCGGTAATGCAAAGGCCCCGGCAACGGTTTTGTTAGGACATCTGCAGGCATATTTCCAGATGCTACATACTCCAGCATGATCCGCTTCTCTTTTACCACTTGACGCACAAAGTGATACCTCGTAGCAATATGCTTAGTTCTAGAGTGACAAACAGCATTTTCAGCATGGCACTTGGCCCAACGATTATCTGTGCCTACTTTCACGCAAGAAAGTTCCTTCAATTCTATTTCCAGCATTAGATTCCGTAGGTAAACTGCTTCTCTAGACGCTTCGGACAGAGCAACGTATTCTGCTTCGGTTGAGGATATCGCCACTGATTTCTGTTTCATCGAACGCTAAATAGTAGCCGCTCCGCTCAACAAGTAAACATATCCCGTGTGCGAAATTCTGTCGACAACATCATTTGCATGATCAGCGTCGGAAAATCCTCGGATTCCATGTTCGTCCTTTTTATATATGAGACCGAAGTTAGACGTTCCCCGGAAATAACGCAAAATTCGCTTTCCATAGCCGCCCAATGTGACTCGTTCTAACTATCGTTGAATTGAGCCAGTTGATTTACGGTAAAAGCGATGTCGGGCCTTGTAGCTATGGCTAGAAACATCAAGCAACCTATTAATTCTCTATACGGCTTCTCCTTTTTATTTGCCTCGGTTCTAGGTCCACCTTTTTGTAATTTCACCTTCGGATCACTCGGTGTTTTTACTGCCTTAGATTCTTTCATTCCGAATCTCTTTAAAATGTCGTTCGTATTTGCTGAGCGCAATTTCTCCTTTTGATTGATGAATTTCTATTCCCAAACAACAGCTTGCTAGCCCCAAATTTTTAATTTCAAAAGCTTTGGATAATCCAGTCCTGATACTCTCTACCCTACTTTGGTTTCTTGAAATGTGGATATTATATCATCAACATACCCCATCAGAACTGTGAACTCGTTTTTTGTAGTGTCAAACTAGAGGCAGGTTTCGTTGGTCGCTGGTGTTAATCCGAGACCTCGTAGCACCTCATCCAACTTTCTATTCCATTGGCGCCCTGCTTGTCGGAGACCATACAGTGCCTTCTTCAATAGGCACAAGCCCGATGTGCAGGAGCAGGACGACGATTCGTTAGTACTTTCTATCCTCAGTTGTGGGGTTCAGGGGCGAATCCACGCGATCGCCTTTGAAAACTCCCTTACGTCAATTACTGAGATTCAGTTATGGGACAATACCTTTTCCGAAGCAGAATCCCTCGCCAAAGAACTGGAAGCACTTAGCGAAGAATTCAATATCGAGATCATAATTTCTCAAACCGTAGATGATTGCGTATTTGGCGCAGATGTAATCGTTTCAGCCACAATCGCTTCGGAACCATTTCTCCATTGGACCATGATCAAAACGACGGCCCATATCAACGTAATTGAAGATGGCGTAAACCATTACTGCGGGTTGTCCGAGGAACGAACTCTACCTCAACAGCAACGTCTACATCGACAACTGGGCCCATAACCTGTTAGAAGCCGTGGATATTTCAGAAGGGGAACGAAAGATGACGAAAGATTCGAGAATGACCTTATTCTATCTTTCGTTCACTTTCCGAATCTTTCGTCAGGTCTTAAGCGTACGGTCCCGAGCGTACAAATCTTAAGCAATCTTAATCAGCCTTAAGGCCATTATAGTTCGGGCTAAAGCCTGTAGAAAGAATAAATTCTAAAGTGCCGTTTTGGAAAAGTGCAGCCGAGCTAACTACTTACCAAATTACCAGTCGCAGTTAGAGCAGAGAGAGTTGGAATTGAGCCGCCGACGCAGTACCCCCGCAAAGCTGTCATCGTAAAGTTGTGCCCTGAAAAGTTGTCCTGATCTCGAGTGCTGTGCTGACCGATTTCTGCTGTGGAAATCTAAACATAATACTAACTATTAATTAAATTGAATTCGGGAATTGATTTCATACTTACTTGGATTATTATAACTAAAACTAGCAAACGAATTATACACTCGCGCTAGTGAAATAAAATTTACGTGAGCTTACAAATTAAACATTTCTCTTATTTCTACGCATCCAAGAAATATATACCTATATATATATAAATATATATTTGTACATATTTAATAGGATTTCATAATTTTATTTTTTACATTTCATTGACAATATTATCAAAGTGGATATCAATTTCTTCGTCGATTTCTTGAAGAACATCATCTTCTGATACCTTTGTTGCTTGAGCATTATTACAGTTGACTCCTAGAAATTCTTTACAGAATATAGAGCAAGCAATTCCTAATTTTCTGCAACCAAAACGTCCATGACAATCTGTGGTGCATCCGCAAGCTACTTTTTTGAGCAAACACTCTGCCGCAGGAGGTTCGGTCATGCAAATCGGAATTAATCCATAGTTTGATTTTTTCCAACCCCAGTCAAGAGCGTTTAAATTATTACCATTCCACTGCTGCATTTGAAAATATGTCCTTAAACCATGCTGTACAACAGATCCTCCAAAATATTGGGGACCATGGGGACCACTCGTGCTTTCTCTCTCACTCTTGTGTCCCCAATTTTCAAAACTGTGTACATAAAATACTATACCCACACATACAAATACTTATACGTAAATAAATTTTAAATAACGTCAATTATAAATGTACTTTTTCAGATTCATAATATATTTTAGGTAAACAAAAAGGAATTTTTATAATTTAGTAGTTAATTACTTGTTTAAAAAGAAATAAAAATTTTATACGTTCATATAACATTTATTTATTACTAACTAGCTGGGTTACCCGGTTTCACCCGGTATATTATAAGTACTACTTAATTAAAGATCCTTGAAATGCTCGACTTTCGTATAAAATTTTATGATTTATGGTCGCCATATCGGTCCGCCATTTTGAATTTCCAAATTTTAATAGTAGATTTGGAATTAGTGATATCAAAATACCCATAGTACTAAATTTCACTTAAATTCGTTGAAGTTCGAAAATTGTTGGACGCCATATTGAATTCGCCATCTTGAATTTCCAAATTTCGAGCTTACACTCGCAATTAGCACCTCCAAAATCCCGCAAATACTAATTTTCATGGCAATCCCTTAATATTTATAATCTTTGGGCGGCATCTTACCCCTGACGGCGCGCGCCTCTCGACGATTCCCTTCCACGCAATTCGAGCATCACCCTCGACGCCACGCAACCAAAAACCCCCGCGCCCACAAGCGCTCGCTGGCTGCCTCGCACGAATTCTCGCTCACCGCCCGCCGTCCCCGCAACCGTCTGCCCTAAATGCCTCCACACGACCATTTCGTCTGGAATTTTACTTAGCGCGATGCGGGAATATTGCTTTTCATTTTGTAAACACAAAAGGTTGAAACTTTAATACAAGATCGATAATTATTTATTATATGATCCTTCAAAATTTCAACCCCTTCCGACTTTTTTATTCAAAGTTATAAACAAAAAACCTTTTCAACCCTTTTCATCCCTTAGCGGTCACCCCAGAGGGTTGAAAAATTTTATAGGTTTACTTTTCAACCTCCCCAACATCATATCAAAAAATCAAAGTGCCGCTAATTACTCGAGCTTCACAGGCTTTATTGACTGGCCTATTATAGGAATTTTACCTAGTCGAGGATCGAACTTTGAATTTATCAATGCTTCTTTTAATTCTTCATCAGATTTTGGATGAAGATTTAAATTTTTTAGGTTTAGCGCGACTGTGTTTACTTCTTTTCCGGTAGATTGTTCTGGACGAGAAAGAAGATCAGCTACAAAGTGCCTGATTTCCTTTGCGTGAACTGCGAAATATATTCAAGATGTCCACATAGATTAACGAGGACTGCATTCTGTTTTTGAAGTTAGGGCTTTGGTTAAGGATTTATGATCAGTGTAAATTCTGTAAAATCTGTACTTTCAATAAAATATCGGAAATATTATATATTTATTGGGAGATATGTACGTATATATAAGACTTCTCGGTCAAAAGCCAAATACCTTTGCTTAATGTGGGAAAGTTTTTTAGAAAAAAAAAACCATTTTTTCCCAATTTCCTTGATTTAGTAGCTGAAGAACGGCTCGATTTCTTTTTTTTTTCTCTCGGAAAATTTAGGAATAAATCGATTGTAGTAGTTGACAATTCCAAAGCATTGTTGAATTTGGCTGATAGATATCGGAGCCGGAGGAAATACATATATTAATTATGGCTTCGACTCGTTCTTGTATGTAAATGTGAAGTCAGGTCATTCATTCATTCACAATCTCATTAATAAATCTCTGGAAATTCTGACTGGCGTTTCGAAGGCATTCGAGTAAAATCGTATAGTCTGAAAGGAGCAGTACCTAATGTCTGTTTTATACATGGCTTTAGGAGCGATCGTAATATGATGTAAGCCCTTACTAAGGGCCTGTCCGAATCCAAGTTTTCGCCTTGTTCTAACAGTTCGTGACGATACACCGAGATAAGCTCTGTTCAAATTCATGTCTATGATGTGAGTTTAGCTACGGAGTGGAGTATAAAAGTTTAGATTGCTTAGCTAGATGTGCGAGTCAAGGCTTGCGTTGACTTCGTGAGACGCACTGACATTATATATATAGATACTGGACTCCTACTCGGCGGATGAAAAGTGAGACCTTTTTGAGTGGACATGCAAACCTGTCTTATAGGAAGCCCTTGTGATAAAAACACATTAAATTATTTCCAATATTAAGATGAAGAAAATAAATAAATATAACTTGTCACAAAACAGCTCCTTTCATTTTGCCCTACATTTGGAGTATTTATAAAAAATACTTCCGACACCGACCAGCCTGGGGTTGGAAGAACGAAAGAGTCAGATATATAAAAATACATGTTTTGGATGTTTTATGTATTTTATACCTTTTAAAATTATATTATAATAGTTTGTAGTCTAATTAGCATGTAAATGCCAAGTATTTTCATACCTCTGTAGGAATTACTAGATATACTGTTTATTGTAATACGTATGTAATTTTCTTACTGGTTCAAATAAATAAATAAATATTCTATTTTGTCTAACATATGCATTTTGATTTTGTCCTTATGTACCAACATAAGGAAAACAATAGTAATTATTAAAGCACATAGTCCCAAGCTATCCGGTGACCATAAATGTTTACATCTTTGTCTTCTCAAATGGTAGCGATATCTGGTGAGTGTCTCAAAATTCCTAGGAATTTCAGCCTCATTCAGAAACGATTCATAGACGAAAAACACTCATTTCTTCCGGGAACATTTTGTAAAGTTTACATTATTTGTTTACACTTTTGCTTCTGCGAGGAATGTCAAGCGAATCCTTCATTCGGATATTGGAATGAATCTTATTAAGTTGTTCGCCTGCGGGGATCTACTTAGGAGCGAGATAGTTAGATTTCGCCCAAAATTTGATCTCACTTTTAAAATGAGTTTTTGTAAGGGACCAGCAGTCTAGTACTTACATATGTTATATGTCAGTGGTGGCGGCAAATTCTAAGTAAACTAAATAACGTTAAACTAACGGTTTTCATTTGGCGATTTTTTCAAAATTAAAGAAAGATTTACTGACCATTTACTACCATCGCAAAGGAAACAGCGGTTAAGCAACTCTTGGAGTAGAGTTCAGACATCCGTAGCCTGCTCATGGATGAAATTATCCTTGGTTTTAAGTTAACTGAATTTTAAGGCTCGACGGCTGAAATTGAGGAGAATTCGTTGACCTATTGAACATGGACGCAAACTCGAAAATTACGGCTGAGACTTTAAAGAAATGGTTATGGATACACAGATCGTGAAGGTGCATCATGAACTTGTGGGGCAAGTCATTTACCACTCGGGAAGCACCGAGTTCTCTGAGGAGGATTTTGCCGATGCCATTGTATGTAATTTGAAATTATATCGTTAGCAAAATTTCCACCTAACTGGGAACTTTTAGATTGGTTTAGTTTTTTAAAACAACAGAGTAAAGAGTAAAGGACTATGAAGGAACGCGCGAGGAGGACTAAAGCTGAAATAGTGAGTTTTGCATATATTCATATTACCTGATCTATTTTACATATATTATTATTTACATATTACCTGTGACATACCGGGGATCAATGCACAACGCAACTGCTACTTAACTTCGTTTATTCTTAAATTGAGTTCACAGGGAGAGGGCCGGCAACGAACTAACTAGGCGGTACAGAAGTAAGACCGTAGTACCGGTAAGGGCCAACGGTTAACGCGTCCGAATGCTTTCATACACCACATTACCTATGCTATTTTCAGGGAGAAGAATTTAGACCAGAAAACAGTCGTCAGGTCAGAATGTTAACTATGTTCTCTCTCATATCAAAGAGGTACGTCCAGAGGTTTTTAAGATTTAAATGATTCGAGTACATCACTAAGCAAAAATACTATTAAAAAATTCAATTTCCACAAATCAGTCTCAAAATTTAAGAATTACTATATCTTTATTTATTTTTTTTAACTATCTTCATTAATTTTTTTTTGTGACCTTTTCTTTGCAACTCTACAGAGAAAATGATAAAAAAACTATCCCATATTTTCATTTAATCGTTCATCGCACAAACTTTATGATCACAGTCGACAAAACCGTTGCCGGGGCCTTTGCATTACCACTGTATGGACGAAATGCGAATGAAGACGAGTTCCGGCGCAAAATTTGAGGAGGGTGTGTTGAGAATAGCAAATTCAAATTTGCGCGCGGAGAATATTTGAATCAATTATTCATTGCACTTTTTGACAACTTTTGTTTTTCTCACAAATTCTTCACTTCTGGCTTGTAATTCATTGAGTAAAGACAGTCATTTTAAAATCCGAATTTATAAGTTTTTGTTGTTGTTCCTCTTCTGAAATATCCACGGCTTCTAACAGGTTATGGGCCCAGTTGTCGATGTAGACGTTGCTGTTGAGGTAGAGTTCGTTCCTCGGACAACCCGCAGTAATGGTTTACGCCATCTTCAATTACGTTGATATGGGCCGTCGATTTGATCATGTTCCAATGGAGAAATGGTTCCGAAGCGATTGTGGCTGAAACGATTACATCTGCGCCAAATACGCAATCATCTACGGTTTGAGAAATTATGATCTCGATATTGAATTCTTCGCTAAGTGCTTCCAGTTCTTTGGCGAGGGATTCTGCTTCGGAAAAGGTATTGTCCCATAACTGAATCTCAGTAATTGACGTAAGGGAGTTTGCAAAGCCGATCGCGTGGATTCGCCCCTGAACCCCACAACCGAGGATAGAAAGTACTAACGAATCGTCGTCCTGCTCCTGCACATTGGGCTTGTGCCTATTGAAGAAGGCACTGTATGGTCTCCGACAAGCAGGGCGCCAATTGAATAGAAAGTTGGATGAGGTGCTACGAGGTCTCGGATTAACACCACCGACCAACGAAACCTGCCTCTAGTTTGACACTACAAAAAACGAGTTCACAGTTCTGGTGGGGTATGTTGATGATATAATATCCATATTTCCAGAAATCAAAGTAGGGTAGAGAGTATCAGGACTGGATTATCCAAAGCTTTTGAAATTAAAAATTTAGGGCTAGCAAGCTGTTGTTTGGGAATAGAAATTCATCAATCAAAAGGAGAAATTGCGCTAAGCCAGCAAAAGTATACAAACGACATTTTAAAGAGATTCGGAATGGAAGAATCTAAGGCAGTAAAAACACCTAGTGATCCGAAGGTGAAATTACAAAAAGGTGGACCTAGAACCGAGGCAAATAAAAAGGAGAAGCCGTATAGAGAATTAATAGGTTGTTTGATGTTTCTAGCCATAGCTACAAGGCCCGACATCGCTTTTACCGTAAATCAACTGGGTCAATTCAACGATAGTTACAACGAGTCACATTGGGCGGCTATGCAAAGCGAATTTTGCGTTATTTGCGGGGAACGTCTAACTTCGGTCTCATATATAAAAAGGACGAACATGGAATCCGAGGATTTTCCGACGCTGATCATGCAAATGATGTTGTCGACAGAATTTCGCACACGGGATATGTTTACTTGTTGAGCGGAGCGGCTACTATTTAGCGTTCGATGAAACAGAAATCAGTGGCGATATACTCAACCGAAGCAGAATACGTTGCTCTGTCCGAAGCGTCTAGAGAAGCAGTTTTCCTACGGAATCTAATGCTGGAAATAGAATTGAAGGAACTTTCTTGCGTGAAAGTAGGCACAGATAATCGTTGGGCCAAGTGCCATGCTGAAAATGCTGTTTGTCACTCTAGAACTAAGCATATTGCTACTAGGTACCTATCACTTTGTGCGTCAAGTGGTAAAAGAGAAGCAGATCATGCTGGAGTATGTAGCATCTGGAAATGTGCCTGCAGATGTCCTAACAAAACCGTTGCCGGGGCCTTGCATTACCGCTGTATGGACGAAATGGGAATGAAGACGAGTTCCGGCGCAAAATTTGAGGAGGGTGTGTTGAGAATATCAAGTTCAAATTTGCGCGCGGAGAATATTTGAATCAATTATTCATTGCACTTTTTGACAACTTTTGTTTTTCTCAAAAATTCTTCACTTCTGGTTTGTAATTCATTGAGTAAAGACAGTCATTTTAAAATCCGAATTTATCAGTTTTTGTTGTTGTTCCTCTTCTGAAATATCCACGGCTTCTAACAATATATATATACAATATGTGTATATATATTAATAATGTTTAACTTAAATGAGTAAATAAATTTTAAATTACGTTGATTATAAATGTACTTTTTCAAATTCATGGTATATTTTAGGTAAACAACAATTATATACGTGGATATAACATTTATTTATTATTAATAAATTAATCTAACATGTCTTTATTGAATAAAAATCAATTGCATATTCAAAACTAAGCATTACAACGATATTGTCATAGATTCAATAAAAACCGAAAAAAAACGTCAAAGTTTCAACGGCCACATCTGTCAATTTTCATTAAAAAAAAAATGTACATATAACCCGACATATATGTTGTCACGTGTTTGTTATTAAAACTCAACAATCGTAAAATTTAATTGTTTCATTTCACATTATACATATTTATAATTAATTATAATTTTTACCCACGACGGAAGGGATCTGGTATATGCGTTTAGGGTGAGAGGTTGTTTGTGCCAATGTTGCCAATTATCTCCAAAACGGTTTGACCGATTTAGATACGGTTTTCTGTAAAGGGTTTGTGAATCATCGCCGATTGTTCTTAGGTGGATGTTAACCCGCCAGGGGCGCTGCGAAAACGAATGGTGTCCAAAACGGTTTGACCGATTTAGATACGGTTTTCCGTAAAGGGTTTGTGATTCATCGGCGATTGTTCTTAGATAGGTGTTATGGTGTTGTCTCACCAGGGAACGCTGCAGTAAATCTTTTCGCATTTTTCGCTCGTAGGGTTTGATTCGTTGCTAACAGAAGCCACCAACAGATGTACAGATTGTGTTCCTAGAGGTATTACTATGTTAGTAACAGAACAACCAAAAAATTTTGAAAAAACCCACGACGGAAGTAAACGTCGTACCTACTTTTGTAAATGCCACACATTTTCGTGATACCCTGTTCAATTATAAAAATTTCTGAGAATATCATTTCGTAATATTATATAATAATTATTTTTAAATAGGCATTTTTTTTGTATTGGTCTATTTTTTACAATTTTGCCCTCCGAGCGGCTGGCGGACAAAATTGCACGGTTACCTTCGCTACGATTTTAGGATATGGGGACGGACTTACATTAATTTCTGTCGAGGATGTGAAGGCTCATCTGCCGAGGCAGACGAGCACCCAAAAGTGGTCGGCGTTTCGATCCGGGGCACTGGCCAGATCTCTTCAGTGTGGCTGAAGACCAGTGCCCCTGCCAAGGACGCCACGATTGTGCGGACCGAACGCCGCCCTGTTTCCATATTCACTTGATTCAAACTTCAAGTGTGAATCGTAACAAAGGAAAATTTGTAATAATATGTATATTAATTTTCACTTGATATAATTTATTTTAATTATATTCAGATCTACTCCCATTGTTGCGGTCGCAAGCTTTTTTGCAACCGATTTGCACAAATAAATAAAAGAGATTTTAATTGTTTAACGACAACGTGTTGTTTATTCACATCCAGCTAGCGAAAGAGGAATTTTCAAAAACAATTGTTCTTTTTATAGTAATTTTCAGCTAGCAGGCCCTAATGGCCTGCTTCGATTTCCAATAATATGACAAATACAATTTAGCAAGTTAATAGATTCAAAGTTGTTTTATGGCACGGCTCAACACCCATATTCCCACTTTTTTATTCGTGGGAGTTTATTTATAGGAAATATAGATAGGCTAAGGTCACATTTAAATCTGGGTGGGATAAAGTATAAAACTATTTTTATAAACCGATTACTTAGAAAACAAATAATTTTGACAGTTTCAGTATTTCATTAAAATAATCTCCTTATGCAACACTCGCGGTAAAGCTTTTGCTTTTCTTGTTAACCGGAAACATTATTAATTGAGCTGTGCCTCTTATGAGAAGTGTAGTTCACTTAAATACTTTATTGCCGTGTGCTAATTAGATACAAAAATATATTAGGCAAAATTGCTAAGTGCAAATGCTTAAATAAAACGGATGGCAGACTTCGCAAACGAGGGACTTACAATGGACCATATGGTCTGAGTACCGAGCTTCTATGCTCAACCTCTTAAAATCTTCATCTACATTCTTAGTAAATAATTTGAGGCAGTAAACTGTAATAATCTACACGTTTTCTGCGACCAACATTAAAGAAAAATACTCGAAATTGGGTGAGATCTATCCAGTAGGTACGATAATTTTGTTGATATTTGAAAGTACATATCTGAATGATGATAAATTTGTGAGTTTATCTGTAAAAGAAAATGATTAAATTGAGGAATTTCGATGGCCATATTGGATCCGCCATTTTGAATTTCGGAATTTTGTGGGCCGTTCGAGATCAGCATCCCCAAAAACCCCCCTAGTGTCGATTTTCACGGCAATCCCTTTAAGTTAAACATTTTCGGCAGTTACCTTGCAACCGCCATTTTTAAACCATAAACTTTATCAAAATAAAGAGTAGCCTTTATATTGTGGCGGAGTATGTAGAACGTCCAGACAAAAAATGAAAATTATCGCATTAAACGTTTAGGCGTGATTGAGCCACAAACAAACAAATACACTTTCATTTTTATATAGATTGAGTTTTATTTTTTATAAATACATATACGTTAGGCTAAGGGCGCAAATGTGCAGCTTGTTTTGTCATATATACATATATTACTTATTTATTAAATCATGAAACAGATTAAATCATGCCTGCATAGAAAAGATTAATAATGCAGTACTTTGTCCGACGTTATCTTGAGATTCCACCTATAGAATGATTAGTTACTCATTAACAAAATGAATTTAACCTCAGTAAAGCTCTCAGTGCCGAGTTTTGAGTGATTTTACCAAGTTGTTTTATACAATTACACATAAAATTAGTGGATCTCATTATAATATCGGTCCAAAGTGTGGGCAGTTCCCAACAAAACATTCGGCAGGGATGTTTATATACGTAGGTACGCTAATTCGGTTTGTGTCAATAAATCCAGTTATCGGGCAGAGGCGGACTACACTTGCAGTGAAAACATGCATTTCCCGTCCTAATTTGAGATAATAATGTAATTGGATTAGTTGTAATACGATAAATATTGTTTTTGAAGTTATTATCTCGGCCGGTTTTGGCTCCGCAGAGCTGGTCAGCTACTGGCGCCGCTGATGTAGCTGGTGCTACACTTTTGGGTTGAGATCCTGCTGTTGCTGCAGTAAATTGAAATAGGAGTGCCAGTCAGCAAAGCCCGAGCCATTAAATTGTGAAGCACTAAAATATTCATAACTCACATTTGATTATTTTTGCAACCGTTTTACTTATCAGAGATAAATTTATTATTCGTCGGTCTGGCTCCGATTCGACGGATTAGATTTTGCTAATTCGGCAGTTTGTAACCATGCGTTGTTGTTTTTAATTGAAGTAATTTATTGCGATGCACTTATTTGATCACAGATTGAAATAAAGGCACAGTTTCTATTAAACTGTTGTTTTAAATATTATATAAAAGTAATTAAATTCAGCAAATATTTAAACTCCTAGACTTAAATTTGCTTAAATTTGTAATAAATACATATTGCACACAGGCCACCGAGAGCCACTTGCGTGCCAGCCACCGAAACAGCAATATCCTATAGATCTTCGGTTCTTGTTTTAATAGTTTAACATTTGAAATTTATAATAACAAAGTTAAGTTGAGTAGTACAAGAGTACAAGATGTAAATCCGAACCCAAGTACAAATCACGGTACACTACTGCTCTAATACCTGACTTCAGTTGCAATTTGAGGCATTTTTTAATTTTAATTTATAATTAAATTTGCAACAGAAATTATGGAAAATGTATATTTCGTTAATTTTTGAAACACTATAGCTCATAAATAAAATAAGAAGACATTGCATTTTTAACCCCGATGCAAAAAGAGGGGTGTTATAAGTTTGACGTGTCTGTGTGTCTGTCCCTGGCTTCGTAGCTCCTAAACGAATGGACCGATTTTGATGCGGTTTCTTTTGTTTGAAAGCTGACGTGATCGAGATGGTTCTTAGCTACAATTTATTCGCGGGTTTCAAAATGGCGGACCCAAAATGGCGGCCAAAAATTGTAAATATTAAGGGATTGCCATGAAAAGTAGTATTTGGGGGTTTTTGCAGGTGCTAATTGCGAATCTAAACTCGAAATTTCGAAATTCAAGATGGTGAATCCAATATGGCGTCCAACAATTTTCGAACTTCAACGAATTTAAGTGAAATTTAGTACTATATGTATTTTGATACCATTAATTTCCAATCTACTAACAAAATTTGGAAATTCAAAATGGCGGACCCAATATGGCGACTATAAGTCATACAATTTTTTACGAAATTAGGATCCGCGAGTAATTAAAAAAGAATGAAATAAAAATAAAATTAAAAATTTTAAGTAACCCCCGACACAAAAAAAAACTCAAAAGTAAAAAAATAAAATTTTTCTCTCGGCCTTTTAACTTCATTAAAAGAACCTATTAATGTGTTGGTTGGCCCTTTAACTTTAATATAAGTACTTAATTAATATTTTGATCCAATCGTCGTCGCGTTGGGGGACCGCCACGAAATAAATATTTAATTACTATCCACAGATATTAGCGGTCCCCCAACGCGACGACGCTTGGATCAAAATATTAATAAGTATGTACTTATATTAAAGTTAAAGGGCCAACCAACACATTAATAGGTTCTTTTAATGAAGTTAAAAGGCCGAGAGAAAAATTGAATTTTTGACTTTTGAGTTTTTTTTTTGTGTCTGGGGTTACTTAAAATTTTTATATATGTCTTTATATAGTCAAATAAAGCTTGAGTTTGGTTGATATATTTTGAAGACCTTTAACCATTTAATATCTATCTTGCTATGACCGTAGATGTAGATGAAGATTTTAAGAGGTTGAGCATAGAGCTCGGTACTCAGACCATATGGTCTATTTGTACGTACCTCGTTTGCGAAGTCTGCCATCCGTTTTATTGTCGTCGTCCTTCGCGAGTTTGGTTCGTTTGGCGAAATTCAACATTTCGGACAACGCCATATATTTTGCATTTTGAGGACATTCACTTAAGAAATGAATGGCCGTGTCGTTTTCTAGGCCGCATTTACACAGAGGTGATTCCACCCTTCGTAGTTTGAAAACGTGCTTGTTGAGCCTGCAGTGTCCTGTTAAGAGACATACTGTAAGGCTTAGATTTTGTTTGTTGCAATTTAGTAGCCACTTTGTGATTTTGTGGTTCCTCTGTTTCAGGAATACTTTCCATTCTTCACAGTCTAATCTTCCTGCCCATATTCGGTTATGTTCGACCCTGGCCCACTCCTCAATCAGACGGGTTGTATAGGAGGGCGCAATGCCCATGCCAGGTTGTTGACCTACATATAACCGTCGCTGACGAGCCTTGTTTGGCCAGCTCGTCAGCTCGTTCGTTGCCTAGGATATCACAGTGTCCTGGCACCCAGACTAGCATTACTCCATTTGTCTCTGCTATCCTATGCAATGCTTCTTTGCGTTCTCCAATTAATTTGGATTTTGTCACGTAGGAGTCCAGCACTCTCAGTGCAGCCTGTCTACCTGAGAAGATTATGACATGACTGTGTTTGAAGTCTCTGCCCCAGATATCATAGGCACTTAGAGCTATCCCCATAATCTCTGCCCGAAAGATTGTGGTAAAGGACCCGAGAGAGCTGAAGATACTTGTATTTTCTGTTTCTCCGTACACTCCCACGCCTGCCGAATTGTCCATTAGAGACCCGTCTGTATACCAAATGGATTTGTTCTCCATTGGTAGGTAACCTTTGAGTGAAATTTTCATTCCATTCTTCCCTACTTGGGAATACTACCGTGTAGCGTTTATTTAGGGACACTTCCGGAATTTGCCAGTCCGACACCATTTGGAGATTAGGGTTGACCTCCAGAAGTCTCTGTCAAATTGTGGAGTGACCCTTGGTCAGGTTTGTCTTCGTCAATATTTTGTTGTAAAATAGACGGAGCGCTGTTTCCATCACCTCCAGTTTGATGAATATATCTAGAGGAGTCAGAGAAAGTGCAACTTTTAGTGCTGCAGTCGGAGTTGTTCTCATGGCTCCTGTTATTGCCAGACATGCTGTCCTTTGCACTTTGTTTAGTGTTTGTTGGGCGGTGCTATGATCGTTCTTGACGACACAACGAGCTTAGCGCAGTTCAAATTCATGCCTGTGTTGTGAGCTTCGCCACGTAGCATAACTGTTTAGCCAATTGATTAACCTGTATTGCAAATGACAGAATTTAAAGCATATTTATACGTGACTTAAAAAACTGTTCCAATAAATTTGAAATATTTGCTTCGTTCTTATAATTCACCCTTAGAATTTGAACAGACTCAATATGAGATTGCTAGAAACAAATAGGAGACAAAAGTTGTAAATTTTTTCATATGGATGCGGTTATCGATTAGTAATAGTGTGTGTTATTAGAAAAACGTTACTAAAATCGAATGGAACAGTTTTTTGTGTGAAAGGTTTTTGTATGTACACTTAAATATTATGGAAGGTATTTAAGGAGTTCTCAACTGGAGCCAATAGAAAACGATTTTTAATTATTCTTTAAGTGAATTAAATCGGTTAGTAATGATTTTTTTAACTATTTGAGTAGGTACACCTGTATTATTAGTATAAATTGTTAGATCTTCATTAAAATGAGACAAAAGGAGAACAATTTTTCATTTGTCGAATGAAGGTTTTTCTTATCGCCAAATATCGGTGCGACTCAATATCGGCTTAGGAACAGTTGCTAGGCTGCTGAAAAACCACAATAATAATTGTCCTAAGAGTACTGGAGGCAATTATTATTGTTATTATACGACGAGCCCAAAATCAACCTAAGAGGTTCTGATGGGAGACAGTGGGTGTGGAAGAAACGTTCTGGGCCACTGCAAGACCGATTAGTTCAACCAACGATTAAGTTCGGTGGAGGAAATATTATGGTCTGGGGTTGTATGATGGGCACAAAATTGGGTAAACTCCATCGAATTACTAACCGAATGACAGCTGAACAGGATCATTTTTCAACACGATAATGATCCCAAACATACAGCCCGCAAAACCAAACAATGGCTGCGAGAAAATAATTATAAGGTTCTTGACTGGCCACCTCAGTCTCCAGATCTTAATATTATTGAACACGTTTGGTTCATTATTAAAAGAAAACTGAGTAATTTTATGACATCGCCAAAAAGTATGGATGAGCTATGGCAAAAAACACAAAACGTTTGGGAATCGATCACATAAGATGATATTAAAAATATTTGCGAAAGTTTGCTAAGAAGAATAAATAATTGTTTGCAAAATAAAGGAAGTTATACGAAGTATTAATATAAAATCATATGAAATCATATGAAAGGGCCTCATTTGTACATAAATTCTTCATTTTTCACTTCCTATGTTGCATTGTTTTTGACTTCCTATAACTAATATTATCAACACCTGAGATAAAAATAAGCCATTTAGACAGTTAGTCGCATTTCGTACACATCCAAAACACCTTTAAAATTCCTTTTGTTTTATTTCCTCACTAAATTTTTAGTTTTCCTTAATACGTTGTCTTCGCGATTTGTTTGTAGAATTTTTTCCTTCGATTTATATCTGCCTGCCATCTGTTATGTAAGATTTGACAAAGCCACTGATAACAACACCATCCTCGGGAGAAACAACTGCAACATCAACACTAGCATTAGCATCTACATGAAGTCAGTCTAGTTAAGCGTTTTATAACAATCTCAGTTCGCATCAACCTCGGTTTGGGACTTTTTAAAGAGGCTGTCCACAAAGAAATTCTTTCAAAAATTCCTTCTCAACTTCCAGCTGTTATGTCTGGCGAAGGTGCCCTAGCCGTCCCACCGACAAATATTCATCGATCAAAGAACTCAGACAGCGCAGAACGCTTGAACCTCGAGATGTGCGTTTTCAAACCCATCAGGACTGTTCCAACAACCCCAAATAAAAGTTCGAAACTGCCTGCTCTTGAAACTCCAAAAGCCAAAAGGATCATATTAAAGGATCGCAACATTAATCACGATGATGGTCCCACGCGGAATGCTCCATCCCGTCTGCTACTTACATTGGCGTTCGACGATTTACCATGTGGAAATTAACAAGAAATGTCCTAAAATCGTAATCCTCGCAACATCAAAAGTTCTCCAAAGCCTCCACAGTCACATGCCAGCCACCAGCCTAAAGGTTTTTGATCAAGGAGGAGGTTATCACCACCCCACCGGCTGAGTCCCGCAGTAAAGTTAAAACTCTGCAGAATTGACACTCTAAGAATAGGTCTAGCTGTTATTATTAAGAATAAAGTTTAATTGGGCATATTTTAACTTCTATTGTATACTTTACCAATAATACACGGACTACATTCATTTTTTTCCCAGATCGTATGTGGGTTTGAATTATTGTTAACAATTATTTCAATTTGTCAGTGGTCTTACACTGGTGGTTTTTTTTAACTTTATTACTTTTTTTTTCGTTGCCACATCGATTAACTCCAACAGTAACATGAAAATTGTAACATTGCTGACCATTATTTTTTGGCTATTCTTTCTAATTTATTTTAATATACCGTTAGATGAAAGCTATATGTGTATTTATGCATTCTACAATATATATTTGAATTTATATTATAAGGGGAGTTTTAATAAACAATGTTCATTATGTCATCGCATTTCTCAACTTTTTGTTTTATGAAGTTAATCGATTTGTGCACTGAACGGCTCATATCATCCTAAAATGACAATTTTATTTGACCACTTTGACAATGCAGAAATTCTGCATTGGCAAATAAAAGTTGGGGCAAATAACGAGTAAATTTTTGACATGAAGTGGTGTTTTCCTATCTCTTAGACTCAAATGAAATAATTCTAATAGTTGCGATAACCGCAAAACAGCAAAGCTTGCCGGCAAGAACTTGAGTAGTCGAGAGCAGATTGAAATATTCGGGAGTACTTTACTCAGCCCAATGGAACGCAGCTATTATATCTCAGGCCTAATACCAGCGACACGCGGCCGTGTCAAATGATCATTTCCAAATTATACTTAGTAAGCGTCAAATACTACTTAGGAAATCCGGGTGACACACGGCAAGTCGGCAAGTAGCCTTTGTAAACTGTGAAATCAGACTTTTAACGTCAACGTCTACGAAGAGTTTTATTAATAAAAATAAACTATTACGCAATGGATAAAAAGAGGTTTATTAATTTACATAGTAACAAAAATGATTAGAAGGAGGAGGAATATTTTAGACAATATGATAGCTCTAACAGGTGGAAACCTTGGAAAATTCCAGTGCTCTCATCTTTATTTGCCGAAAATGAAGTTCCTAAAAGCTACTTAAGAAATGAGCTTCGAATTGAACCTCAAGGTTCTTAAGTAGCATTTGGAAGGTGACACAAGGTCATAAAATGATAATTTGTAACAAATGATCAGTTTAGCTCGACCGTGTGTCGCTGGTATTATTGAGCTTAATGCCTGCGATACACGAGCACTGCGAAATGAACATTTGGCGAGTTTAATCCCGTCAGATCTTCATTGCGTTCAGGGCTGATACACTCTCACGCTTGAACTTCATTTGGGCCGATGACATTTCCTTTTGACAGCGTGAAGAAGTGAGCGAAATGAATAAGTTTTTTTTTTATATTTTCTATTTATGCAGAGAAAATTAAAACGTATTAGAAAGTTAATACTTTGTTTGTTTTATTTTGAGTTACTGCCCATACGGCAGTGCACCTTATACCGGCGACAAACGGCCATGTCAAATGATTATTTCCAAATTATACTTAAGCGTCAAATACTACTTAGAAATCCGGGTGACACACGGCAAGTCGGCAAGTAGCCTTTGTGAACTGTCAAATCACATTTGACTTTTAACGTCAAGGAAGAGTTTTATGAATAAACGCAATGGATAAAAAGAGGCTTATTAATTTAGTAACAAAAATGATTAGAAGGAGGAGGAATATTTTAAAAAATATTATTTTGAGGAAGAGAAGACGTATGATGCTGCATTTGCTAAAACTTAGCACTCTTGTTAAAATTATGGTGAATTTAAAAGAGAGGAACTCCTGGTGTTTGGTAACAATACAGTTTAAAATGCAGAAAGTAATGAAATAACCGACTTAATAAAATTATAGGAGAGATGCAGTGATTTTTGGGAACGAGAAATTAAAAATTCTAGTGAAAAAACGTTCAAAGAACATTTCGGAATACGAAGGGATTCCTTTCAAATATTGGTTTCCGAATTACAAAATTTGCAGTGCCAAGATACTAATATGAGAAGTGCTATCCCTTTGGAAAAACGGGTCGCTGCTTGTTTGTATGCGTTAAGGTCGTCGGCTGAATACAGGACAGTCAGCAATTAGTTTGGCATCGGCAGAACAACGTTGGGAGAGATGGTCCTGACGTTTTGTGATGAGGTACACAGAGTATTTCAACCGAGATACCTCACAGGATATCCACCAACGCAGCAAAAAATTCAAGAAATAACAGGCGGATTTCGCAATCTTGGATTTCCTCAATGCTATGGAGCAATAGGTAATATTAAAAGAGTGAAGAATTCAAGGCTTGTTATTATTTATTATATCCATAGGTACATAGATGGCTCCCATATTGAAGTCTGTCCACCAAAAGCTGATGCTACAGACTACTATAATTTCAAAGGATGGTACTCAATCATACTTTTTACGGCAGTCGATTATAAGTAAAATTAAAAATAAAGTAATTGGCCATTTATTATATTTATTATATTCTAGGTGTCGATTTACATATATCAATGTGGGGGCTACGGGAAGAAATAACGATTCTGCAATTTTTGAGGCCTCGAAGTTAAAAATGATGCATGAATCATGCCCATTATTTAAAGAAAACAGCATGCAGATTGAAGACGTTACAGTGCCAAATCTCCTAATTGGAGATTCGGCTTTTAAACTGTCTAGGTTTGTTTTAAAACCGTTTCCGTTTAGCGCCAATCAAAGCCCAATGGAAAAAACATTTAACTACAGACTCTCTAAAAGCCGAAGAGTAGTTGAAAATGCGTTTGGGCAATTAAAATCCAGATTTAGGAGAATTGGCAAAGGTCTGGAAGTACATATAAAATAGTCCAAGCCGGTTGTATTCTGCATAATTTTTGCATAGAGCGAGAGATCTACCACTTGAAAATTGGATAGACACGAATACCCCACAAAGTGTCGGACAACAACCACAACATACCACTATACAAAATAGGGATCCAGAAGGATGTCAAATTAGAAATGCGTTGGCTAAAAGATTTAGTAAGTAATAAAACTTATTTATTCAATATGATATTTTTTGCATTATAAATGCTGTGAATAGTGCGATTGGAATTATATTTAAGTGTTATTTTGTTCGTCTTGTCTCACTAAAGATTTCATGATATTTATCCATTCCTTCTCCATATCATGGGATTCTTTCATATATTTCTTTGTTTCTTCGATATCTTCTTTAATGAATTTATTTGTATTTTTTATTTCATCAAGTAATCTGTCATGAATCGTCTTTCTTTTTCTTCCAGCATTTGAAGAAACACCCTCCGTGGCTGATGTCGATGATGTTGACGGGATTGGAGTGGGTGGAATAGGAGATGGTGGAACAGGAGATGGTGGAGTAGGAGATGGTGGAATAGGAGATGGTGGCACGGCATCTTGAGAAGTGGTGAATAGCGGTGAAAAGGGAGAAGAAGAAATAGGCAGATTTTCTGTCGATGAATTTGATGCTGCTGATTTTTCAATTTCATTAAGGAAATCCTGCAAATATTTAAATATTAGTGTATGACAGAGCACTTAATACTTCCTGTTTCAAATAAAATATTTAAAAAAACAGTCTTTGGAATATATAGGTATAGTTACTTACAAAATCGCATGAGATTGTCTCGTGCATGTTATTGTAATTATTTGCAGCAAAATTTCCGATGATTTGATGTACACGCTCATACAATGACCACTCTGAAGGGCTACCACCTGAATTTCCAACAATTTTTTTTTCATTTCTACAAAAATTTATGCGTTATAAATATAACACCAACATTAGATACACGTACCTGTACTTCTGCGATAAATTATTAATCTTTCGCTGAATTGCTTTTGGGGTCACCGATATATCATAAGAATTTTTGAACTCCTCCGTCATCGCCACATATACATACATATGTGAGAGTTTCTTTTCGCCTTCCTGAAGTCGTCAATTTTGGTGCCCCATATGTCTAGAAGGACACTTTCCTCCCTCTCAGACCACTTTCTTTTTTTCTGATCACTCATCTCAATGAGACCATCCAAGTCTTCTTTTGTACACAAGTTATTTTGTTTATTTGATTGTTAACTAAAATTATACAGATTCACTCATTCACAAAAGTCAGATGATTAAAACGACAAGTCCAATTAAAAATTGCCATCTTTGATCAAATAAAACTTGACAATGACAGCTCTAACACCTGGAAACCTTGGAAAATTCCAGTGCTCTCATCTTCATTTGCCGAAAATGAAGTTCCTACAAGCTACTTAAGAGAAATGAGAAATGAGCTTCGAAATGAAACTCAAGGCTCTTAAGTAGCATTTGGAGGGTGACACAAGGTCATAGAAATGATCATTTGCGGAAAAAGATCATTTGACTCGGCTGTGTGTCGCCAGTATTAAGGTGAGAATTTACTCGAGAATATAAAACTCACTGATCAAAGTCAAATACCAATAAATAAAAGATCACACACATGAAAACCAAATATCTATATATCTAAATAATTAGGCAGACACACACACTGCTGATGGTACACTGATAAAAGCTGGCACATATGTACATGGGTGAGTTTACTCATCTTCTCTGAGATCTATGTATTAAGAACTGTTTCAAAATCACGCCTCATGGTCCAACCCAGAGACGACCCGTTACTCAATTTAATAACCGTTATGATACACCGTTTGAAAAATGCACAGCTTTTAGCACGTGGTCTCTAAAATTTTGATTTAAGAGATTTAATGCCCCCAATTATTAATTTCAGGTTGGTAAAAATTTATGAGGCACTGCTATGCCGAAATTGACCTTTTCGTCACTCTGGTCTTTATTGAACACCTTGATAAAGCATAGCAGTTACCTCGTGGTCAAATATTACTTTCCAGTTCTCAAAAAGTTTTTAATAACACATTAATTACAACCAGGTACAACGCATTATTAGAAGAAGGCAGTCAATTTGCCGCAACACTTGGATGTATTGCCTTGTGATTTACACCAAATAAAAAAAAATTAAAACCACTTTTTAGTTCCTCAATACCGTTATCACTTATCCAGTAAACGAACACCAGTAACTAATTAGTCGGATCAACGAAATTCTTATTCAACTAAGAAAATGATCCCTCATTTAAGAAATATCCACACAGAAAATGATACTCAAAAAGACAATTCCCATTAGGAGAATGTTTGTCACTTAAATTAAGATTGGATGGCGAGAGCCATCTCAGATGAACGACATGATCGGTTGATGGCTATGGTGGAACTGAAAGTTAATACTTAAAAAGAGGCAAAATATTCTATTCGCTGACAGTTTGACACTGGAAATCAGCTGATTCTTCCAGGCAGTTTTGGGAGCTTCGTTAAGTACCTTCAGGATGAAGATGTAAATGAAGTTCCGAACTTAATCCGCAGTGATACACGGACTACTGATGAAGATCTCGGCCAAATGTTCATTTCGCAGTTCTGGTGTATCGCAGGCATAAGAGACTATGGCAAACGACACGCCAGTATGCCAGGCGAATTTTCAACTCACTTACGAACAAAGTCAGTAGGCGAATATTTTTGTAAATTTTCTCTAAGCAAACTTTGAATTTTGGAAATTGACAAAAAGAAAAAACAAAATGAGTCCATTCGATATCATCTTTTGTTACTTGCGAACGTATTTTAAATTTTCTTAAAATAAATAAAACTAGTAAAGTAAGAAATCATACTGAAAAATCTTTATTTTTTAAATTATTTCCTTTTAAAGTATTGTGGTTTGTAAATCAGTTAATGAATTATAAATTGCTAACTTCGCCGGGCCACATTTAAGGCCTAATAACAAACTTGATCAGAACGCAATTGTAATCAAAAGAATTGTTATATTCTTAAAATCGTATTGTATCGTCGTCCGCCATAGTAAGATTAATATTTAGATATCAGCCTTGAATTAAAGCCAGATTTTTTTTTTATTGATGGTTAATAATTTAATCTTAGCACGATAGAAAAGGCCAAATTCTTCTTCAACTAACTAACGTGATAGGGAGGTAATGGCCGGGGGATAATGTGGCGTAACTCGCTCACTGAAAAGAAGTTCGAATCAATTGTTATATCAATTTAGCTATCAATTTCAGATATAAATTAAAATGTAAAAAATAATTTAATATATAGATAAAGTAGATTTAAAAATACGAGGTGAAGGGGGTGCGGTTATAACTTTCAAACAGAGATAATTCAAATCAAATGCCTTTCCGCAACGAGTTTCATTGAAAGAATTATTTAGTTTATTAATTTTGTGTCAAAAATGAGCTTTAATATCCTTAGTTCACATATGTATATTTCCTTAAGCTGTCCTACTAGCAGAAATGAAAAATTAAATTTTGACAAAATGTGAGCGCTGAGGTTGGTTAGACCCTTAGCAAGTGTAACTTTGAATAATTTACTTACGTATTTAATTTCAACGTTCGATGAGGTTGAATGAAAGCTGCCTTTTTTAGGTCACGAAACCAAATTTTTTGGTTCTTATTATAATATTCGCTCGCGGAAAACATATATTACGGAGAAAACCCAGTTTTCTGAGGTGTTTCTCTCTAGGGACTAGTGATCAAATTGAGCGGAATAAGAATTGGATTTTGAACATCAAATTTCATGGACCTTTCTTCCCAACAAATCCCCATGTTATCCTCTTATTTTCTCTGTAACAAAACACGTGAATAAGGAGGCGTCGGAATTATGCAAAATATTGGTTCGAACGGTCGTAAAATATAACAAGGTGCTAAGGGTCGTATCTCGAACTTCTGCCACGATTTACATAAGAGGCGGAATTGAGAAATTCCCGAAATTTTACAGCTCAAGCATTATTCTCATTGTTCAGTTCAGTGCTTTCATGCTGTCAATGACAAATTCGTCTTCTAAAATAATCGTTTATCCTTAACTCGCAAGTACGAAGTAGCAGATGGAAGCGGATGCATCCTTCTTCACCTTTTACTGAAAATGAGCTCTCTTCAGAAGAGGTTAGAAGTCCGCTTTCAAAGATGCTTAATGATTTACCACAATTGCTTCAATAGAACTTGTTATTTATAGTGCTCAGATTTATCCATTCAAGAACAGTTTAATTAAAATTTTTTCTTCTGTTTCCATAAGAAGTAGAAAGGCAAATATAGGTCTTTTTATGTAAATATTAAAAAAAATTTCCTGCAATTTAGTCACTTTTCTAGAAAAATTCCGAGAAAAGAAAATATTTTCTCTACTCCACAGATGAAATATTCTCAGCTATCCTAGTTTGTTCTAAATATTTATTCTCATTTTCCCCGGTTTCCATATCAATAAATCTTATTCAAAGGAGCAACAAATTTTGGTTGAAAATCCTTAATAGCCTCAAAATGAGGAAGGAATATTCACAAATACAAACTCAGAAAAATGTTTTGAACAGTGTTACTCTTATAACTCGAAATCTATTCACTCCTAGAGCTTCTCACCTTGGCTTTTCACCTCCTGCTATACCATCGTAATAATCAT
This sequence comes from Machimus atricapillus, assembly GCA_933228815.1. NCBI lineage: Eukaryota > Metazoa > Arthropoda > Insecta > Diptera > Asilidae > Machimus > Machimus atricapillus. The sequence goes on from OW121784.1 coordinate 34,550,032, forward strand.
CATTATGCGAACTCATTTTTCCCTGGTGGTTATCAACCTTAAAAGCCGTCATTTAAAATGTATTTTTCCTCTTTTGGAAAATATTTCTTTCTCTCTGTTCCATAACACAAGTCTTCTAGAAAATTTCCAGTGTTTACAATGTCATCATGCCACAGTGGAGAAACAACCATTGCCTTGCATGTCAACAGATTCGCCACAAAATTTATCGGGGAAAGACGGGTTAATTTCGACTAAACGAAAAAATTTCGCTGTTGCTTGCTCCTGGAACTTCTGCGACTGTTCATTTAGTATTCGTCCTTTGGGCATTAAGTTTGAAGATGAATGATTGCTTTAGGGAGAAACACGTTTATTACGCTTAATTTCTCCATTTTATAGACGTTTCATTCAATTTATCTATTCGTAATTAGAGAGAGACTCAAGACTATAAAATAAAAGTAAGAGAAACTCTAAAAGTGTGCCATAAGAGGGTCATAATGGAACCACAAGTTTACTAAAACTGTAACCGTTGGGTGAGGATATTCTGCTCACTCAGTATAATTCCCACAAACGTAGCAGGCTGAGACGAGAATTTGAGATTTTCGGGGAGTTCAACTTTTTCAACTTTTCCAAATTCACTATTTATACAACTTATGAATTAATTTTTGGTCGCAATACTTCCCTTCCTCACGGACTGAAGAGCCCAAATTCTACTATACATATTATGTTTATATTAGATCACTAGAGTTCAAATTCAAAATTTCCGCCTGTTATGTCTGCCAAAGGTGCCCTTGCCGTCCCACCAACAAATATTCATCGACCGCCGAACCAATACTCAGGCAGCACAGACACCTTGAATCTCGAGATGTGCTTTTTCAAACCCACCAGGACTGCTCCAACAACCCCAAATAAAATATCCAGTCTGTCTGCTCTTCTAACTCCCAAAGTCAGAAGGATCATTTTATACGATCGCAACATTAATCACGATAATGGACGGGAAATGCTCCATCCCGTCTTCTACTTATTATATGTATGTACATCGGTGTTCGACGTTTTACCATGTGAAATTAACAAAAAATGCCCTACAATCATAATCATACTAATTTATACCAGTACTATTTTGCAGATGAAACCTTTCTTGTTTATCCTCTGTTTTCCCCATACAATCTTTAATTCCTATTTCCAAAATACTTTATGACCATTTGACACGGCCGCGTGTCGCTGGTATTAAGTAAACTTTTTCCTGAATTTTTAAAATTCAAAGCCTACTTAGAGACAATTCACAAAAGTATTTCAAAATACGCCTACTGGCGTTGTTCGCAAGTAAATTCAAAATTCGCTTGCCATACTGATGTCGTCCTAGTTTGTTAAGGTGGTGACACAACCAAGCTTTGAGCGCGTTGCGTGCGTCGCAAGTCAGAAAGAGCATATGGGTTCATCTGCTTCGAGTTACAATGGGTTCGCTTCGCATCCAACGCAACGCACGCGACGCGCCACTAGCTTTAGCGCAAAGTTCTAAATTTCAATGCGCCGCGCTCAACTTAACCTCTCTTTTCGTATGTCATTGACAGTGTTGTGAGTTGAAAATGGAATTCGAGGAAAATTTAATTGAAGAAGTGCGCAAACGACAATTTATGTACATATAATAAAAAACTAACTCAGTACAGATTTACTGATGTCAGAGAAAAAGCGTGGCATGAAATAGCAACTGAACTTGGAGCAAAAGGTTTGTTTGAAAAATTTTGAAATTTTACAATGTATGAATATTTTGATTTACAGAGGAAATGTGTAAAACACGGTGGAAGAGCTTGCGGGACCGTTTTTGTAAAGAAAGTAAAAAAAAAGCATCGGGCAGCAGCTGGTGAGGGAAAGAAAGTTGGGAGCATTACCACAAGCTGCTGTTCTTGAAATAGCATGTACTTCCAAGGAAGTATTCGTTTTTGTGATATCAGTTATTTAAAGATTAAATTATATTTTTTAACAGAACATCATCGAATTACAATATTCCAGCCGAGGAAGATGACATCTTTTCACCAGAAGTTGACTATCCTTGCTTAAGTGCCTGTATTACAGAAAATTCCCTTGATCTCAAGAATACCGTTTCATTGCAGCAAGATTATGATTCGGTGATGCCATCGACCTCTACCGCCAACCTCAGCGAAAGCAGGCCATTGACCTCTACAGCCAGCCTCAACGAGAGCAGGCCTTCGTCAAGAAAGAGGAAAAATGCTCCTCAAAGTGCAATTGACGATCGTTTTTCGATGATGCATTTCTTCAATTTTTATCCTCTAAATTCGACCGGTTGCCCGACAATGTACGAGAGGAAATAAAAATGAAAATTATTGAATTGGTGCATGTAAAAATTTTGGAGCATTCGTGAAGAATGCCATATATGTATTTGTTTGTATAAGTTGGTATAAGTTAACTGAACTGTTTTTTTCGGCTGTGAAGAATTCCATATATGTATTTGTTTCTATTAGTTAAATATGCCAAATATTTTGAATTATTAGTTTTATTTCCTCAATAATAAAGATTATATTTTGTGGAAAAACATTTTATTTTATTGGACTTCCTTAGTAAATGAACATTAAAAAAAATGATAGGTAACAGGAATTTAACCTATGTATTATGATATAAATATTCTTTTACAATATTCCTCAAATTAATTGCATTTTTTGAAGCACTATTGCTCGTGGCTATCCTGCATCTTCTCATAGGCTGCACTTCACTTCTCCATAGTCCTTCAATGACTTGGTTTCCTTTGTACCTGTCGGCAATTTCTGAAGGACAGTATGAGCCATCACTCATTTTTATGAAGTTATGAAGTACAACAGTAGCTTTCACAACTTTTTCTGCACATTCTGGAGCCATGTTCATAGTACTCCTTAAAATCCTCCATCTAGCTCTAAGGATGCCAAATGCGTTTTCAATTGTTCAACGAGCTCGTGATAATCGTTTGTTGAAATTTTCCCTTTCTTCATCTAACAATCTGACAGGGTAAGGCCGCATTAAAAATGATTTTAAAGGGAATGCGGCGTCACGCACAAAGTAGTGAAAAAAATTGTTGGTGCTATTCCCTAGGGGCTTATCTGCTGGTAAATCTATAGTTTCCCTCCAAATAGTGCTTTTCCAAATGGTGATTTTACCCCATCACTCTGACTCCCGAAGGCTCCTACATCTACGGCCGTAAAAGTATAATTTGCGTCGCAAACGCCAACCCAGCAAACATTTGGGAGAAAAATTGCCACGGCGAAATCTGGATGATATTGCCAAACTATCCTCAGGTAGAAATGTAGGCGAAAAGGCTGAAATGGTTTCTTCTTTGGTTAGCCAAGGCGAACAATAGATGAAATCATACGAAACTTTTCGTTTATTTTTAATCCGGAAGAAGAGAAGGCAATAGCTGTTTTGCATTTATCACTTAGAAGATATCAATGCGAAATACACTGGACAGCAAATAAACCGGGCCACCTGCTACCTTGGAACTCTGATGCGATTTTCTCAAAAAGTATAAAACTTACAACCATCAAAGTTATACCTACAGAAAGTGCGTTTCATGACGATTAAAATGAATGGAAACTCATTGTGATTAATCAATTTATTAAGTGTTTATTAAGGATTTTACAAAGAAGAGTCGTTTTTCAGTCGTGTTAATCGTTAGTAATCATAAAATGAAAAACAAAAATTAAAGCCACAAACAAAGAAAAAATTTAAAAAAAGTTTTTGTTCAGTATTTGATATTCCCTCCCCTTGCTTGGATAACTGCCAGCATCCTCGTATTCATCGAGCTCACGAGCCTGACGATGAAATCTTGAGGGATTCCATCCCACTCCTCTTCAACCTCTTCAATTGCGATTCGGAGCTCTGGAAGCCTTGTTGGAGCAGGTACCCGGGCTCGAACCCGAAGTTTCAGCTCATCCCATAAGTGTTCTATCGGATTCAAGTCCGGCCTTCGAGCAGGCCAGTCCAGATGATCGTTATATTCAACTTACTGTTCTGCGAAATCGCCGCCTCAACGCAGTTCAAGTCCAACAAAGTCTGCGTAACGAACGCCAAGTGGTCATAAGTTCAGATACCGTCAGAAGGAGACTGGCTGAACAGAACCTAGCTCCAAAAAGAGCTGCAACAGCCCCAGCATTAACGGTAGCCCACCGTCGAGCACGACTTGAGTTTGCTCGAGAACATAGAGATTGGACGCATTACAGATCCTCCTCCATAAGCAACAGTTTCCTCGATGCAACACTGAGAATAGTGTTCTCCAGGGCGACGATATACTCTCTGACGTCGATCACTTCCATGTAGACTTACCCTGGTCTCATCGGTGAAGAGTACATTACCCCCACTGCTCTAGCGTCCAATCCCTATGTTCTCGAGCAAACTCAAGTCGTGCTCGACGGTGGGCTACCGTTAATGCTGGGGCTGTTGCAGCTCTTTTTGGAGCTAGGTTCTGTTCAGCCAGTCTCCTTCTGACGGTATCTGAACTTATGACCACTTGGCGTTCGTTACGCAGACTTTGTTGGACTTGAACTGCGTTGAGGCGGCGATTTCGCAGAACAGTGAGTTGGATATAACGATCATCTGCTGCTGATGTAGCCCTAGGTCTACCCGTACCTGGACGGCGATCGAATGCTCCAGTCTCTAGGTATCGTCTATAAACTCGTTGCACCGAAGATCTGCTGATTCGAAGTCTTCGAGCGACTTCACGTTGCGCAATACCTGCTTGAAGTAGTGCTACAGCTTGAGCTGCTTCCTGAGGTGTCGTATCCATTATTGACTTAAAAAAGTAGCAAAATTGCATGCGTCCGATCAAACGATGGGCAAAAAGTAAAGAAATAACAAAAAATATCCGACCACCCTCATTGTAGATCAAAAGAACGCTAATAGCGAACTCTAGACAAAACAGAGAAAACCGTTAACATTGCGTTTGTTGCTAGGTTACAGTGTGAGTTGATGGTACTTTAGAATAAATTTATAGTCATTTTAATCGTCATGAAACGCACTTTCTGTAGGTATAACTTTGATAGTTGTAAGTTTTATACTTTTTGAGAAAATCGCATCAGAGTTCCAAGGTAGCGGGTGGCCCGGTTTATTTGCTGTCCAGTGTAATTCCGGAGAAAAATCCATGATATATGATTAATATTGAATGCGGAAGAAAATAAGGCAATAGCTGTGATGCTTTTTTCACTTGGAAGATATCAATGCGAAATCATTCCGGCGAAAAATTCAGGACACATGAATGATGTTGCGAAAGGGTGAGATAATTGCATCTTTGTTCTGCGTTGAAGTTGAAGTTGAGTGCCAAAATTATGTGTAACTGAACTAAAGTGAGTGCAATTGGACACTAAGTATATTCGTGTACGAAGTTTTAAAAAGTGAAAAACATTAGAGTTTAAAGTGAGTGCAATTGGACACTGAGAATACATATTTCGGAAAGCTGAACAGCTGTGGAAAACTCAGGATCAGAAGGATATTGTAATTTAATATATCTATATAATTTTCCAATGCGACCGATGCCAGTATTAGTTCAATTATACAAAGGATCTTTCTACACGCCAGTGATCGCGTTAAGAAGCGCGAAAGGAGACTCCAGGGCGACACCTCAACATAAAATTAAGGATTTGTTTTAGATTAGTTCATAAGTTAATACTAGTTATATATTAAATTTAATTAGTGATAACTTTTTGTATTAGTAAAATATTTTTAAGAACAAATAAAATCAATATTATGTGAAAAAATTTGTATTTAATTCATTAACATGAATACATATGTAGAAGGTATTTCCTGAAGGGTAACCTACGGGGAGTTGCTGAAATGAATTTTCTATTATTTTTGAATGCATGCAGGTAAATGTGAAATTGTTTTTAATAAAAGAACATTGAGTATAAAAGTTTTATATGAAGAAAAACAATCTGTAAATCGATTAAATAAAATACAATTTTACATTATCCTGCCTGCATCACAAAATAATAGGTAATTTGTTTCAGCAACTCTCCGTAGGTTACCCTTCAGAAAATACCTTCTTTTCCCTTAATCGCAAATATTTCATTTGGATGATTCTTGGGCAATGCCTCGGGAGGATAAGAAGAAGAAACATCCGGATGAAACACTTTCTTTTCTTCCATTCGATACGACAAAGAATCGTCAGGAAGAAACGATGGCAAGTAGCTCTTACTCATCTTCTTCGTATCGCCAGGAAGAAACGCATTCGTTTCGTCAAGATGTATCGCCTTCGGGGTAACAGTTTCTCCCGGCAGAAGTTAGGAATGCGATACGTAGGCGATATCATCGGCGAAATATTTTATCCTCCAGGTTATACGAAAGCGATTCTTTTTCGTTTCGCCATGTTTGCTGGGAAGAAGCACAATACTGTAGTTGCCCTTGTAGTTGTAAAATTCAGAGCCAGAGTTTCGGGGACAAACTATATTAATATGTTTTCCGTCAACAGCACCAACACAATTATGGAGGTTCCACATTCTTTCAAAATCTTGGTCAATTCCTTCCCATTCGAATTTGTTGGGAGATGAAAGATATACTCCGGATAATTCCTCCCATAGGGCCGTCCACACTAGCCTCATTTTTTGCACCCGGTGTAAGCTTCATTTTTTGCACCCGGAGTCTTTCGAAAAATTCGAATTTCATTTCGAACAAATTCGGAAATCGTCCTCATTTGCCTGCCAGCCAGCAACGAGGCCAGTGCTAAGGCTCGTTGAAGCGATGCTCTGGCCACTGGGTGTACGAACGAGTCAGGTAGAATTTCCCCGGCTTGTTTACGCATGTGTTAATGAATATTTTGCCTCTAGTAGGTTGAAAAATTGGACAGTGCCAGGTCGGGGACAATAAAGAAATTTGGGAATCTCTAAACCGGTCCCGCTTTTGTCTGAGCAAATTGAATTACTTTCTTATTTTAAATAAGAATTTTATTTCAAAATGAAATGTTAATTAAAATAAAATTTAATTTAAATAACTGCTTATTTAAAAATAAAATAAAACTTTAACGAAATAATAATTTATTTCAAATAATATAAAAAAATAATCTTTAATTGTAAAATTATGTTCTTCACACGAAATAAAAGTTTTTATTTGGGTTAATCACGTTGTAAATGCAAACGAAATACAATTTAATTGAAAAGTGTTTGCAGTGGGAAGCAGTTAAAATTGAAATCGTTTTATAAATCATCTTTATTTACAGTACGTAAAACACGCTGTTTAAAACAATCATTCAAGTTACACTGATGGGTACGTACAATGGACCAAACGGTCTGAGTACAGAGCTCTATGCTCAACCTCTTAAAATCTACATCTACATCTACACTGATGGTGTTAATGACAATGTCTCGACAATGTTATCTTCACCGAAATAAAAATCATCGGCCTGTTAATGGGTCCTTATCAGATGATCATTTTGAAGAGCGTGTTTGACTTACTGCAAAAAAGATGATTTATAAATCGATCTCATTTTTCACTGCTAATGCACTTTTCCCATCCAATTGCAAACACTTTTCTGGCAAATTGTATTTGGTTTGTATTTACAATGTGATTAATTCAAATAAGCATTTTATTTAAAAACAAAAATGTTTACAAACTATTGTCACAGAATAAAGACTAGTAATAGCGTATTGCCGATGAAATGGGCTCATATGGTCCTTGACAATTCATTGTTGATCCTCTTGTTTCGTGCCAATTTATACTATACTAGTAGGTAGGGCTAAGTTTCACAGTGGACTTCACTTTATTTAACTTTTTTAACTGCTCATGAGACGTGGGAGTTTTCGGGGGCTTTTAATGTGCGTGTTGTAAGAGTTATGTTTGCAGAGGTTCCAAAAATATATGCGAGCACGTCGCTCGCTCGCTTGCTTACATAAATTTTTTTTAATTACTATTAAGTATTGAGAAGACTATACCAATGCCAATCCTCTTAAGGATTAACTATCAAGTCCACCATATATACGAATAAAAGATTTGATATGAGGCAATATGTGTAAAATAGGCAGATTAACATAGTATACAAGGTATATTTTATAGGATGACTTACATGATTTTTCTATGAGAAATATGCTTGGGAAATAACCTTTACTTTCGTGTAAATATATAAGTATGTATATTACTTTCAATTGGGAGATATGTATTCTGATACGGGATCAAACTATTTATCAAAACTCAGTTGTCGTCATTCCTCATAGTGATAAATTCATTCACATTAATGTTATGACTACATATAGTAGGTATAATTTATCAACATAAGCATATACATCTACATATATATATATAAATCTCGTGTCACGGTGTTTGTGGTCAAACTCCTCCGAAACGCCTCGACCGATTTTTATGAAATTTTTTATGTATATTTGGTAGGTATGAGAATACAAAGTAAAGTATATTTAATACCGCTAGGTGATTAGGGTGTCCCTATCCAGAAAAATTTTTCGATTAGATTATAACACTGAATGCAAAAAATTTAAGTCAAAGTAACACTTTCCATGCAAAAAATGTATGTCAAAGTTTACTGAGATGATTTTATGACAGAAGTTTTACACGGAATTTCGATTCAAAAGAGTAGTTTTAGAGTAGATGAACTTATAATTTAAAATTAATTTTCATAAAATATGGTGGATTTTGAGGTAAGATTTGGTTGAAGCGAAATTTTTAAACAATTACATTGATCAGTCATTGGTTTTTAGCGATACTCGATTAGTTTTGATTTGATACACGAGGATTTGAAGATTGTAAAATTCTCAGTGAAAATAACAAGGTAATTTCGATAGATTTCGTTCGTCCTTTTATTTCAACATTTTTAAAGGTATATAAAAGCTTTTTAACCAAAAGTCAATCCGACAAAAAAGGAACTGAAAAATGAAAAATAAGGTAAACCTTTTTAGTCTGAATAACTGAGCACCTAAACTAATGTAAGTAACTAATTTTTAGTCGGCGCCAAACAAACACAAATTTTTTCCCAGCCAATTTTGTGAACTCTTCGGCGTATGTTTTCCTTAAAGCTATAGTACGCGGAGAATACATTTGTTCATTTTCAATGGTAGCTAATTTTAATGTAATTTTAAGCTCACGGAGACCATTTCTTATTGTAGATAAACAGACTTCGATATGTTTATCTCTTTCTAAATTAGCTCGGATCGCTTTTGCCGGTATTCCAGGATTTCTTTCTACATAATCTTCTATGGCCAATAACACATCCTGCGTCAACTTTTTGGGTTTATTGCCGCCACGTCGATTATTACACAATTCACCATGTCGCTTGTAGGCCTTTATAATACTTTTGGCCGTATTTACATTTATTTTGATTCTGCGAGCTGCATCCGCAATAGTTAAGCCTTCTCCATACGAAGATATGAGAACCTCTTTCGTTTCGCGACTTAGGCGTGAATATTTTCCTCTTGGCTCCCGCCCCGCTGTACTCGCCTATTTTGCTGATTTTGCTGTCGACTTCCAGGTTGTATGTAGGTTGTCTGGATCATTATTGTGATAATTGAGATTGGCTATAAAATTATTATTATATTTACATATTCATATTACTTATTCCTATCTAATCGAGTATATACAATACCTATATATTTTTGAATTACTAACCTCCAGATTCACTATTCTCAGCAGACGATGGATCGTCGAAATACGGGTGGCATTTATCGGAACTACCAGAGCTAAAATCTCTATAACTACTCATATCGCGAAATTGTTTTATTTAAATTAAAAAGAATCAATTTTAGTATCGCTTTACGACTAGAAATGTGTAGTCTATTGCACACACTAAATCCTGTAATTGTATTGGAATGAAGTACCTTAGCCACGACGCTAATTTGCTATTGATAGGCTTTTGTCCCGGCGACAGCTTGCTTGGATTGTATCGAAATAATTTCAAGGAAAATTTTCAAAAGTGTTTATTTTATTTAAAAAAAAAAGGATTTTATTTGGTTCCATATATGAGTTTTAAAAGTTTAAATAAATTTGCGAAAAAGTTAAATTTATTTGCGTTTTGGCTAAATCTATATGTGATTGGTTTAAATATATTTGTGAAGAGGTTGTTGTGATTAAAACGGATCACTCATAATTCATAACCAGTATTTATTTCATAAGATGTATAATCTATTGACAGGCGGAAAAAAGAACAAAAGAGTGTGAACTTGGTGGTGGCTTACTTGATTCATTCCGCTTTTGATATTGACTTCAGTAGTCAAGTAAAGTGAAGTGAAGGCGGCAATTTCAAATTTTTATCAACATTCTATTCGCGTATGGATTAAATATATTTGTGTTAAGATTAAAGTTATTTGCGAATGGGTTAAATCATAGAAAAATAAAGACAAGAAGTTTCATCTAGAACAAATGAAGTGAAACGCTTCGTCGAGGGCAGCACCTCCAGCGATGCCTCCAAAAGCTTCATACTGAAATGATTTCGAAGATTGCATATCTTACTGCGAATTATTTTTGCGTGGCAGGCTAGTCGAGGTCTCTTAAAGCTTCTTACCATTTCTGCGTTAATTTTACGGGTACTTTTATTATCTTTTAAAGCCATGTTAAATGTTTAAATCTTTTAATACTATACTTTTAGAAAAAAAACGAATTTCAGTCTAGAGATTTTTAATAAATCAAATCCCACTGCAGAAGAACTGATGAACAAGGGCATATACTCAACGCCAGCGACTTATTTACTTGTGCGCATGCCTTATGTAGCTCGGGCTGCTCGGATCGACTCAAGCGCTGCACGTATAAGGAATGGGATTTTGACGTATTGAGAAATTTTGCTTTCATAGAACAATTTTTTGTTCTAGATGGGCCTTCTGGGTTAGTCTTTATTCTGTGCTATTACCATAATCTACCACTGACTATCCGAAACACGAAAATTATAAATGAATTCAAATCGTTGATAAGCAAAAATGTAAGTATGTATATTAAATTAGATCAAATAATAAGAATTAACTAAATTGCCACACTGTGCGCCCTTATAATAGCGCAATCTGGCTGGGGAGCGTATGTAGTCTTTAAAGTGTATAGGTTTTATAAATACATATTGAATTATAAACTTGTACAAACCAGAAATTATTAAATAAATTGTTGTTATTATTAATTATATAAAAATATACATATTGTAAATAAGACATAAGACATTAAAATTTTAATGAAGTTTCTGAAAATAGAAAAACTTTGATATTAACAGATCATAAAATTACTTTAAAATTTCCTTATCTCGTGAAGCGGTCTCTGATGTATCTAAAAAGATTGCCAATATATTTAACCAAAATTTCAACTTTTGTTAACTCCCTTTTACGTGCCTTTGTGAAGAAGGGCAAGTTTGGGAGGTAATTGATAATCGGACGAAACACATAAGTAGAAAATATGTTTAAGAAACTATTAGAAAAAATCCAAAATAACATCGCAACCAACAAAACGACCAAGGCTGCTACCACGTTCCTGTTTCCAGTAACTAACATTTAAAAATTTTCAAATATTTGTTTAAATATTTCGAAATTTTGTATTGAAGGCATTTACCCTGTTTATATACCCTGGTCCAGGGGCTTCTTTGTCGATTCAGTTCATTCTTGGCCGTTTTTTTTGCCGCACGAAGCTTTAAAAGGTTTTGAGCATTAATTATTTCTGGAGATTCCCTCTGAACGTATTCTTCACGTCTCCTTGGTTATTTACTAGCAATCGAAAGATTCAAAGATGAACTTAAACTATGTCTGCTGCCATCACTAGCAGCCGAATAAGAAGTTTGTTCGGGTGGCTCATTATCCTGATAATTTATTCGGGTTGAACTTTTACGCACAGCTACCAATTGACGATCTGCGTTTGAAGTTATAATACTTATATCTTCCGTTTGGCTAGCCGTACTCTCCGTTTTGCGAAGATTTAAATGGGATAATTTAATCATTTTAGGTCCATGGCAATGTGGGCACGTCTTACCAGAGGTGTCTTTTTTCACCTAGGAAGAAGGAAATGTTTTGACTACATACATGCATTTTTATATACCACTTACTTTTATTGGGACATCTTCCAAATGTTCCTCATTTCCGTCTTTTTTATCGTTCCTGAATTTATAGTGATAATATTGAGAAACAAATTAAATTCTTATGAGCTTGATATTACCCTGTGGATAATTCCAATGATATTTTTCTTTTTACACTAGCTTTTTCCATTTTAACAGCTTTTAGAATATCCATAGATTGGGTTTCGTCAACGCTCATCAAAGTTCTATGTTTTTCCCCAGAAGATTCCACAACCAAAACCTTCTTATTTGGTTTTGGGGGAGCCGCAATTCTGAAATTAAAACATTATTTTAATTGATCTGGGCAATTTTTTCGAATATCTTTCACTTCCGATTTAGGTTTCTTCTTATTAGGCTTAAAATCAATAGATTTTGGTGGACGGCGAACAACCAAAGAACTATCTGAATTAATATAACGTGGTCTCTTTGCATTAGGATCCCTAAAAGAAGAATTATTTACTCTTGTCAATATATAAATAGATATGGTCTATTACATCGGGATATTGTAAATAGATTCACAGAATGTGATATGCCTACGGTTGCAAAATTTGAATTAATTTATGTATGACAAATTTTTTGCATGAGTGCTGAATCAAAACAAAAATTATATATGAAAAAAGTTAAACTTTTTTTATATATGAAAAAAAGTTAAACTTTTTTTCATATATAATTTTTGTTTTGATTCAGCACTCATTGAAAAAATTTGTCACACATAAATTAATTCAAATTTTGCAACCGTAGGCATATCACATTCTGTGAATCTATTTACAATATCCCGACCCGATGTAATAGACCATATTTATATCTATATATTGAAAAGAGTAAATAATTCTTCTTTTAGGGATCCTAATGCAAAGAGACAACCACGTTATATTAATTCAGATAGTTCTTTGGTTGTTCGTCGTCCACCAAAATCTATTGATTTTAACGCTAATAAGAAGAAACCTAAATCGGAAGTGTAAGATAATCGGAAAAATTGCCCAGATCAATTAAAATAATGTTTTAATTTCAGAATTGCGGCTCCCCCAAAACCAAATAAGAAGGTTTTGGTTGTGGAATCTTCTGGAGAAAAACACAGAACTTTGATGAGCGTTGACGAAACCCAATCTATGGATATTCTAGAAGCTGTTAAAATGGAAAAAGCTAGCTTAAGAACACAAATATCAATGGAATTATCCACAGGGTAATATTAAGCAAATAAGAATTATTTAATTTGTTTCTCAAAATTATCACTATAAATTCAGGAACGATAAAAAAGACGGAAATGAACATTTGGAAGATGTCCCAATAAAAGTAAGTGGTATATAAAAATGCATGTATGTAGTCAAAACATTTCCTTCTTCCTAGGTGAAAAAAGACACCTCTGGTAAGACGTGTCCACATTGCCATGTACCTAAAATGATTGAATTATCCCATTTAAATCTTCGCAAAACGGAGAGTACGGCTACCCAAACGGAAGATATAAGTATTATAACTTCAAACGCAGATCGTCAATTGGTAGCTGTGCGTAAAAGTTCAACCCGAATAAATTATCAGGATAATGAGCCACCCGAACAAACTTCTTATTCGGCTGCTAGTGATGGCAGCAGACATAGCTTAAGTTCATCTTTGAATCTTTCGATTGCTAGTAAAAAACCAAAGACGTGAAGAATACGTTCAGAGGGAATCTCCAGAAATAATTAATGCTCAAAACCTTTTAAAGCTTCGTGCGGCAAAAAAAACGGCCAAGAATGAACTGAATCGACAAAGAAGCCCCTGGACCAGGGTATATAAACAGGGTAAATGCCTTCAATACAAAATTTCGAAATATTTAAACAAATATTTGAAAATTTTTAAATTTTAGCTACTGGAAACAGGAACGTGGTAGCAGCCTTGGTCGTTTTGTTTGTTGCGATGTTATTTTGGATTTTTCCTAATAGTTTCTTAAACATATTTTCTACTTAGGTATGTGTTTCGTCCGATTATCAATTACCTCCCAAACTTGCCCTTCTTCACAAAGGCACGTAAAAGGGAGTTAACAAAAGTTGAAATTTTGGTTAAATATATTGGCAATCTTTTTAGATACATCAGAGACCGCTTCACGAGATAAGGAAATTTTAAAGTAATTTTATGATCTGTTAATATCAAAGTTTTTCTATTTTCAGAAACTTCATTAAAATTTTAATGTGTTATGTTTTATTTACAATATGTATATTTTTATATAATTAGTAATAACAATAATTTATTCAATAATTTATGGTATTTACAAGTTTATAATTCAATATGTATTTATAAAACCTATACACTTTAAAGACTACATATGCTCCCCAGCCAGATTGCTCTATTATAAGGGCGCACAGTGTGGCAATTTATTTAATTCTTCTTATTATTTGATCTAATTTAATATATTTACATTTTTGCTTATCAACGATTTGAATTCATTTATAATTTTGGCGTTTCGGATAGTCAGTGGTAGATTATGGTAATAGCGTATTGCAAATGAAATGGGCTCATCTGGTCCTTGACAATTGTTGATCCTCTTGTTTCGTGCCAATTCATACTATACTAGTAGGTAGGGCCAAGTTTCACAGTGGACTTTACTTTATTTAACTTTTTTAACTGCTCATGGGACGTGGGAGTTTTCGGAGGCTTTTAATGTGCGTTTTGTAAGAGTTATGTTTGCAGAGGTTCCAAAAATATATGCGAGCACGTCGCTCGCTCGCTTGCTTACATGATTTTTTTTAATTACATACTATTGAATATTGAGAAAACTATATCAATGCCAATCCTCTTAAGGATTAACTATCAAGTCCACCAAATATACGAATAAAAGATTTGATATGAGGCAATATGTGTAAAATAGGCAGATTAACATAGTATACAAGGTATATTTTATAGGATGACTTACATGATTTTTAACCGACTTCAAAAAAAGGAGGAGGTTCTCAATTCGACTGTATGTTTTTTTGGTATGTCGTTACGCGATCTTTCCGCCAATTATGAATTGATTTTGATGATTCTTTTTTTGTTTGGTAGGTCATACTTCAGAGGTGGTCACATATAAATTTTATCGGAATTGTTTCAGCGCTTTTTGAGGAAATCAACAAAAAACAAAATATATACACAGATAATGTTTTGGTTTGTGGTTCCCCTTCAGCAAAAGTTTTGATGATTTGATGAGTACTTTCAATCTCTGTTTTTTAACTATCATCACAGAAACATTAGCCAAAAACAAAGAAGATTGTATGTATTTGTAAGGAGCCGTCATGATAATTATTATATACATTAATACCTATTCTTAATAAAGAAAGAAAAAAACGACCTAGTTGTTGGAAAGATTACGCAACCGTATCATTTCTGTTAAAGCTTTCTCATCGTGGGGTCGATTTAAAAGCTTATTTGCATCCAAATCAGATAAGGCAATGCCTTCTAAAGTTTTGACTCGACTGAGAGCTACATAAATCTGTCCTTTTGCAAAATTCTTCTTTCCTAAATCGATTACTGCTTTATCAAGGGTTGTACCCTGAAGTTTGTGGACAGTTACGGCCCAACTTAAGATAAGCGGTAACATTCTGCGTTCGACATCTCCATATCCTCTTTGCGCTTGGAATGTTGTGCAAACAGGTGAGATTGCTACACAACCGTCATTATCTTTTATTCTAAGGCCAACAGTCTCGTCATCAAATTTTATAAGCACAGATTCAGACAACTCGCCTTCCTCCAATTGATCTCTTCGGAGAGCAGGCCATTTAATTTTCTTAACAATGCCCATGGCGCCATTCACGCGCCCAACGGATACGGAAATATTGCGCTTTAACATGACTCGCGATTCGATACCCAACTTTATAATTTGTAAGAAACCACCGCAGTTATTAATATCTTTAGGAATAACATTGTCTGGTGGCTTTCTACCATAGGTTGCCGCCTCGCGAGACTCATCTACTCTACAGCATTTATTGTGTACTTGCGGTGCGTTTTAGCATTTTCAGCGGTCATTTTTTCATTATATGTGTCAACTTGTCTAACAGTAGGGAATATACGGACAGAAACCCCATCAGCAAAATCCCCTGACAAAGGCACGCGCCGCCGCTCATAAAGTAACTCCAGCTGAGCTGTCGTTAATTCACCAATCCGCAAGCTCTCTCTTTCTCTCTGTGACTATAGTAAAATACTTCTGCCTTCGAAAAGACAGTATCGAATTCTTCTGCCTTTTTCATTTTTATGCTTCTCCTAACTAATAGAAATATTAGCCTTAAAAGCAGAAACGATGTTATAATTTTTTTTTTTAAACATTTTTTCAACAATACAGATTATTAATGCAACATCATCATAGTGGCAGAAGTAATTTTTTTTATTTCTTATAATATAATTTCAATAATTATTCTAATCTGCCTGCCGATGAAGTAATTTATTTTTTTATATATCATAATAATTAGAAAAAGAATTAATTACTCTAAAACACAGCTGGAAAAACTTCTGCCACTAGCATTAATATTTTTTTTATATTAAATACCATTTATTAAGACTATCGACAGAAGCGATAATATCGTTCAGGACACTTATTTTTATTAACATTTTTTGCAAGCTCCTATTTGATATTGCAGCAATTAATGAATGGCAGAAATTGTTTAAAATGATTATTTTACTTAGTACTCTAATATTATCAACCTCTGTCAGACGATGAAATCATATAAAAATTACTGCCACCAGCTCCCTAGCTATATGAAGGTGTGGACTTCCGCGATTTTGAAACTCTATTCTATACCAAAAATCCACAACTGGACCACCTAAGCAATCTGGAAAAATACACTTACTTCCTACTAAAAATTGAAAATACAATTAATTTAAAAAAAAACAACAACGGACTTCAAAACTATACATATAAAAAAATAATCTTAATAGATACCTACTCCATTAATCTATCAATATATTTATGAATAAGAAATCGAACGAAAGCTGATAATTGCAAAGAAGCGCATTAAAATTTTTATGCATTTAAACACAACCATCAACGTCGGCTGCCCTCAATTGATTGTACATTCGGTGCCCGCTTCCTAGGATTCAAAATGGCGGACCAAACATGGCGGCCTTTTTTTACTTATCTGCTCCTTAAACCGGCAAGTAGGCCTTTTATTTGTCAGTTAATTTTGACAAATAGAGTGAAAAACAATTTTTCCTCACGGCCAACTTGATTTTTTATGCGCGGAATAAACTTATCTGACGATTGAAAAATTGGCCCTAAATATATGTGAAATTATGTGAAAAAAAGCTTGACAGGTATAAGTTTTGAACACGTGAATCGATTTTGATGATTATTTTTTTTGTTGCATAGTCTAAGATTCTCCGGGGATACAATGATATGTATGTATGAAAACCCTGAGGGACAAAAGGACGCCACAACAGAGAGGTAAATCGAAATAAAAATGATAAATGTCTGGGACTCATAAACAAAATGACTCTTTAACTATTTGAGGGTATTTCGTTGCACATTCGGTGCCCGATTGCCAGGATTCAAAGTGGCAGACCAAAAACATTTTACTAAAAAATATTACACTAAAAAGAATGAAATAAAACATTAAAAAAAAAAAAGAACCGACTCCAAAAAATCCCAAGCCCTAAAAAGTATAAAATAATTATATTAAAAGTCCTCTGCTACTACTTTCAACATTAAATACCAAGACTTTTCTAGACTTTTGAAGGCGGTGTGAAAACCTGACTGATATCGAATACTAACTAAATACATAATTAATGCAATCAGTTTGTTTGGATTAATTGGATTAATATCAGTTCAATTGAATATTACGATTGAATATTGAGAAAACTATATCAATGCCAATCCTCTTAAGGATTAACTATCAAGTCCACCAAATACATATACGAATAAAAGATTTGATATGAGGCAATATGTGTAAAATAGGCAGATTAACATAGTATACAAGGTATATTTTATAGGATGACTTACATGATTTTTCTATGAGAAATATGTTTGGGAAATAACCTTTACTTTCGTGTAAATATATATGTATGTATATTACTTTCAATTGCGAGATATTCTGATACGGGATCAAACTATTTATCAAAACTCAGTTGTCGTCATTCCTCATAGTGATAAATTCATTCACATTAATGTTATGACTATAATTTATCAACATAAGCATATACATACATCTACATCTACATATATATATATATATATATAGTAAAGTATAATTCATATCGCTAGGTGATTAGGGTGTCCCTATCCAGAAAAATATAGTAAAAGAGCTACTAAACACTTCATATACCTACTTCGATTAGATTATAAAACTTTGAATGCAAAAAATTAAAATCAGAGTTTACTGATATGATTTTACGATTGGACTTATACCATGTTTCCATCTCCCTAAAATCTCGGGATTTTGTGAGATTTCGCGAAATCCATATGAAAATCTATTGGATTTCCCATACAAGTAGCCGATTTTGAAATCTTGAGATTTCGAGAGAATCTCAATCAAAATCTACTAAATTCGTTGTGGCATCCCCAAAAAGTTATTCACCACTATACAACAGGCGTCTAAATTGACAAATTTATGACTGTCGATTTCTTTTACTTTTATTACTCACAAATTAAAATTTATTCACTATGTCCAAATGTTGGCTAACAAGAGTTTGTTGATATTTAATCACTTTAACATTCACTTTTTTAGCACAAAAACTTTTTGGAAATAATGAAAACATGACACTTGGCATATCAAATATCAAATGAAATCACGTTACTAGATGGAAACACTTTTAAATCTCGTATTCAAAATCTCGAGATTTTGGGGAGATGGAAACATGGCATTAGGAGTTTTATACGGAATTTCAATTCAATAGAAAAGTGAATAGTTTTACAAGGTTTTTTCGATTTCATTTTTGTTTTTTGTTTTTTTTGATTTGGCATCAAAAAATACCTATAACCCTAAATTTTCACCCTCCTACCCCCACCCTCCCATTATTTAATCGCGATTTTAGTATCCAATATCCAACTAATTTAACCGTCGTTCGTATTTCAAAGAGAACGACATTATTTATGTTGTTGATGGATTTCGTTCGTCCTCTAATTTCAACATTTTTAAAGGTATATAAAAGCTTTTTAACCAAAAATTAAACCGACAAAAAAGGAACTGAAAAATGAAAAATAAAATAAACCTTTTTAGTCTGAATAACTGAGCACCTAAACTAATGTAAGTAACTAATTAAAGTAACGTTTGCGGGAGAAAATGAGTGATTGGCATTTGAAGACGTTGAGGTCAAGGAAGTTCATTGAGCACCATCACGTGAAGAAATTGTTGTGGTCGCTTTGAAGGAGGGAGGGGTCAGATGTGTTGGTGATTTGTTTGAAAATTTTCATGTATCGGCGTAAATTAGGATATCGGAGTGGTTCACCACATTTACATTTACGACATCGTTGATGGCAAATATGAAAAGCAGGGGAACGTGGCGGCTGCCCTGGGGAAGGGGATATGAAGGGAAGTGGCGGTTGTCGAGGTAAGAAATTATCCATGAAATGAGAAGGGGAGGAAAGCTAAGGTAGTTTAATTTGAGAGTGATAATTTTATGGGAGACTAGCTGTCCCGGCGAACTTTGTACCGCCTAACAGTCAACTGAATTTTTAAACTCCTTGGATGTGCCTGGCTTACACGAATCGGAAATTGAATTCGTTTAAACTCAAGGGAAAACCACGTCCATTGGACCAATGCGAACGAAAGGATGCGAGCTGTAATCAATTGTGCAATCGTATAGAAACGCTGCTCGATTCTAATCAACACTTGAAGCATTTCTTATTGCGCGTCGAAGATTATCTCGTTGTTGATCTGTGCGATAAGCTCGACTTTTTCTCATTGCCAACAGAGCCGCGTTAGTATGGCCCGACTTCGTGCTTCTCAAAGCATATAAAAATGCCGTGACCCAGTAGATCTACTCTTTCCTAATAAAGCCGTAATGCAATTAGCTTTGAAAATGCGATCAATTATGTTGTAGACACAATTGCCCAACCCCAACTAGTTCACTATTTGTGGAAAATAATCGTATGACAAAAAAAAAAGATTTCAAGATTTCGTTTTCACTGCTGTATTATGATTCCCAAGTTAACAATGGTATTATAGAATTCCACCCACTTCACTTCTAACAGATTTCAATTCTTTCAGATTTCTCTTGTGTTTCAACCTTCACCTACGGATTCCAAATTCAAAGTTCCTGTTTTCTCATAACAAAATTGAAGCAATTGAACTGCGACTCAGCAAAAGCCTCTTCGATGATATATGTATTTTACACTCTCGCAAAGCCTACTATAACTATTGGTTGTATAGTTTCTTCAAGGTTGACGACGACGACGAAACAAGCTTTGTTGGGAAAGATTAGATCTTCTGGGTCGTGGCATTTTTAATATTATTACTCGCACATTAAGATTTATTAATAACACTCGCACAAAACAAATAAATGGACCAGTAACCTTTATACTTATGCTTTTATCAAAAACGCTCCTGCTCTAACACTACTTTTCTTTTGAATTGAAATTCCGTATTTTAAAATTCTCTCGTAAAATGATCTCAGTAAACTTTGACTAAAATTTTTGCATTCAAAGTGTTATAATCGAATCGAAGTAGCTATTGTGCTATTTTCCGATCTACTATTTTTAGTGCTTTTCCTTTTGGTTTTTCCCAATTTTCCTTCTTTTTAAGACACGTCTTTATTGAGACGAACAAACCAAAAAAAGAATCATCCAAATCGGTGGAGCCGTTCTCGAGAGATCATCAAAAAAGCGGTTCCCTACAAAATGTATGAGAAAATGAATTTTCTTTATAAATTCTTTTTCCGTGAATTTTTCCGATATTTTAATAGTTATTCTGTTAGTCGGGGCGGAGACGAATCCAACAAATCAAAGATCATAAAAATCGGTCGAGCCGTTCTTGAGTTATAAATGGTCTAACTAACCCGACTTTGTTTTATATACAAGATTTTATCGAAAGCTTTACTGAAGTAGTTGGCAATAACGTCTACTTCGGCACCATTCTCCATTGTTGTGAGGATGCGGGAGACGAAGGTGGTCAGGTTGGTAGAAGTAGAACGGCCTTTGAGAAAACCGTGTTGAACGGGGGATATAATGGACTTGCAGTGGAAAAGAAATTGAGTCGTAGCAATATAGTTTAGCAATCGGACGATAGTTAGAAATGTCGCTCTTGCAGCCTTTCTTATGGATTGGGGTGATGTAAGAATCTTTCCAAAGGTCGCTGAAGACACCCTTAGAAAATGAAAGTTGGAAAAGGGCGGTAAGCGGTTGAACAAGGTGGGTGACGCATTTCTTTAAAACAGTGGAGGGTATACTGAGCTGGGGTCAAAATCATCAGCGAGAGCGTTGATTTTGGCCACGACAAGAGAGGGATCGATGGGGACTGTGGCGAGGGAGGTTTGGGGACAGCACTGTGTAAGAAATGGTTTTTTTGCCTGCGTAGAAAATTAGAGTTCGTTTCTGCCTGAAGAGATTGCGTAGGTTAGCGAAACGCATTTAAGTTTCATTTCAAGGCACCTGAGTTAACAACCCAGGGCTGGTTTGCCCGTTGTATACCCTCTACTCTTTGTTTCAAAGCCTGGGAGCTGAGATTCGGCGCCTCGCCTAGCGACGTGGGCAGCCCTTTTTAAGAGTTCGGGTTGGGGGTTTATGAATTGCATGCGAGGCATCAAGCCTGTTTATGCATGAAAATTTCTTAGGTAGTTGTCTGGCTATTCTCCAAGGGCAGCTCATTTTAAGTTGAGCTGGCAGAGAAGGTCTATGGTTTTAATGAAAAATAAAAGTATGGTAATTTAATTATTTGTAGTGCTGTTAAAAAACTGAGTAATTAGTGCGTAATTTGGACGAATAGGTGAGTAATCACTGCGTCATTCTGCTTGAGGTGTTTTATGTGAATTTGTTCTGGTATGTTAGTTGCGTATACGTGTGCTGAGTAGCGTGAATGTTGCATAACCAGGAAAAAGCCTTGTTAGTCCTTTCATTGCGATGCTGATAGTAATTATTTATTTTAACTTTGCAAAGTTGTGGCGACGGAATCGGTGATATTTAAATCTAAATTGTTTTATTCCCGGGGTTGGAAACGTGAGCCCCAGTATGACATCTGAAGGCTGGTATAAGCCGGGCCAGATAGAAGAGCTGGGTGGTTTAACCCGAAATAGTTCTTCAGTTTCTGGGAGATGTCAGGGAGTATGAGAGTCCCGGAATGGCATTCGAAAGATTGGTGTAAACCGGGCCAGATCGAAGATCCTGAGGGTGCGGTGTAATCCAATGGTGTTCCTCATTTTCTGGGGATGTCGGGATGTTTCTCATCCTGCCGTGTATACCTCGTATTTATTTATGGTAATTGATTTGAAAACCATCATTCAACGATTTCGGCGCAGTACATAATTCTTCAAGTTAGGGTGCTCACTGTGAGTTTTTTGTTTGTTTTCAGATCGATTTATTTATGTCGTGGCAGCCTGTGACTGAAGGCATCCTGACAACTTTTGAAAGAAGTATGTATTTATGTTCAAAAAATATATAATATACATTTTGTTTCCTTCCATTGTTTACTTCTTCTTTCTTAATTTTTTTATTTTATTGTGTAACTTCTATTAAAACTGCATGAAAGAAAAGTAATTGGGATCAGGGCCAGAAACATGGTCGCTAAAAGATTTCCTAAAGAAATTAGCAAAGAGGTTTGCAATTATTGTGGGATTAGAAGAAGAAACGTCGTCGAGTTTAAGGACAGTGTCAATTACGTCAATTGCTTGCTCATAGGCGCGAGAGGCTGTGCGGGGCGGATATAGCAGCACAAAATGAACAGAGAGCGGCGGTGGGGGGAAATTTTGATGGAAACCCATTCAAAAGAAGATAAGTTCGAAGAAGAAGATAGATAGATAGATAGGTATATTTCAAGGATAATGTACAAATCATTTATATAATAAGAATCTTATAATTATTGCCAAAAGCTTAGTTCATTTATCTATAATATTTTAATCGTAGCCTAGCAGAATTACTTTTGAATTTAAACTTTAGAGTTTGGGAGAAAATTTGTCTAGTAGAAAAACCTAATGAGACGCATATATGTACATACACTACTTATGTACTATTAGTCCAAGAATTTAAAAGACATCTACTTAAAGCTATTACTACTACAATCCGTTGGGACATAGTGCTAAAATCAATGGATTTTCTGAAAATGAACATTTTTCAAAAAATTTGCTAGCCATCTTATTAATTTTTGCGGTGACCGGTTCTATTTCCGTAATGTCGTGTAATTCCGAGGTGGAGAAGTGCCACGGTAGATTAAGGATGATCTTAAGAATTTCATTTTGTTTAATTTGTAACTTTTTTATATGACAACGCGCACATTGGAACCATATTGGTGCACCATATAGCATGAAGGCCTGAAATACTACTTTATAAATGACAAGTTTATTTTCCAAATCGAGGGTTAACCTCCTATTAATGAATGGATACAATATTTTAATTAAGATCTTAGCTTTATTGGTAACAGAACTTATATGTTTCAGAAAGGTGAGAGAATTATCATGGATAATACCTAAATATTTTACAGAGTCAGTCCAAAGAATATTACAACCGTTTAAATTGATGTTGTAGCTAGGTAAGAAACGCGGATGTCTTCTTCGGGCGAAGAACAAAACTTGTGATTTGTTAATATTAATTTTTATTTTCCATTTATGAAAATAGTTGTGGAGGACCTCTAGGCCTTTCTGTAAATTATTACATGCGTACTGAAGATAGCAGTATCATCAGCAAAGATGGATGAAAGGCAACCTGGTACGCCTGGGAAGTCCGCTGTATACATATACATAAGTTATATAAAATTGGACCCAAGACGGAACCCTATGGAACTCCAGATAAAATATTTGTGGGAGTAGAAGGTTCAGAAGCAATGTATACTTGGAATGTTCTATTATGTATAAAGCTGTATACTAGACGGACTATATAAGCGGGGAAACCAAAACTCATCATTTTATATATAAGTGCATCATGCCAAAGGGCCGTTCCACACTAGCCTCATTTTTGCACCCGGAGTCTTTCGAAAAATTCGAATTTCATTTCGAACAAATTCGGAAATCGTCCTCATTTGCCTGCCAGCCAGCAACGAGGCCAGTGCTAAGGCTCGTTGAAGCGATGCTCTGACCACTAGGTGCATGAACGAGGCAGGTAGAATTTCCCCGGCTTGTTTACGCATGTGTTAATGAATGTTTTGCCTCTAGGAGGTTGAAAAATTGGACAGTGCGAGGTCGGTTTGATCAGAACATCACGGCGAAAGAGAAGGAATATAACAATATAAAAGAAATTATTATTTTTGGAATTTTTAAATATTTCCCTGTTTTTAAATAAACCCGCCAAATAGGGAAATTTGGTGTTTGGCATTACCGATGATTATACACATGATAATGCCACGATAACCACTATGATAACCCAAATGTCAAGGGACTTTACGGGATGGAAAGAACGATGAGATCATTCGGACGCTTGCCTTTGAACCAGACAGTCGCATGAAGGACAGAAATGCTTTAAATTTAAAGTCATTGTTCAAGAAATGCACTTGTCTTTTTGGTTTTGGCGAATAATTGTGCAAGCGGTTATTGATTCGCGAATTTGTATTGAGTTTTGGCAATTGCAGACAACGTTGGACAACCGAGTAAAAGAAAAGGCAAGGATTGGCGGCAAAGTTAGCCAAGAGGGATCATTTTATTTTGTAAAAAAAAAGGGAAACAAAGAAATTCAACAGATTAATATACAAAAAAAAAGGAGAAATTGTCTTGAAAATTAGAGTTAAGAAGGTGAAATTTGTTAATTTATTTTTTTATTGAGAATAAAAAGAGAAAAATTGTGAACTAAAGCCTCGTGCGTTATTCATTTGTCCGCTAAGCGACAGCCACGTGTTTTGTTTTTTTTTTTGTTTTTTCAGCACACCGTAAGAAAACAGGGTACAATAAAGACATTTGGGAATCTCTAAACCGGTCCCGCTTTTGTCTGAGCAAATTGAATTACAGTGGAGCGTCGATTATCCGAACGTCGATCAACCGAACGACCGCTTATCCGAACTACTACGCCCGGTGATTTTTTTAAGCGTTAATTGTACCTAGTACATATCGTCGCTGCGCGTGCAAAAAGCTATGTGTTATTTAGTCATTTTCGGTTTTTTATGAAATTTGAATCCTTGTTTCAATACACACATACTGTAAAAACAGCTAAGCGATAGACGCAATATTTACAGAGTTACGGAACGTTTTAGTTTCCATAGAATTATAAAGTAGTTACGTGCTCTAAATGCACATAGCTTGTATTTACGACTCAAATAAATAACTATATGTGTCAAATTTGCCTATTATGTTTAATTTGGCATTATTAATAATGTTATCTATCCAAAAGTAATGTAAAACTACGTAAATTTGTTATGTGTATCAAAGTAAGAATAAATTATTTAAATACTCATTTTTCGAGAAGATCAGTTTTTTGCGTCTCCTGTAAAGTGTGTAAAAAACACATAGCTACTTTTGCACGCGCAGCGACGATATGTACATGTTTTACTACAAGATTGTCTGCACTTTTTTTGTTTAATTCCTATGTCTTATTAAAGATATAAATGTAAATATGGTTTTCATTTAACTGTACGTAAATATGTATGGCTAAATCAATATACATATAGGTAGTTCGATTATCCGAAAAGACCGGTTTTCCGAACACCCATGTCCCCCAATTAGTTCGGATAATCGACGCTCTACTGTACTTTCTTATTTTAAAAAAGAATTTTATTTCAAAATGAAATGTAAATTAAAATAAAATTTAATTTAAATAACTGCTTGTTTAAAAATGAAATAAAACTTTAACGAAATAATAATTTATTTCAAATAATACAAAAAAATAATATTTAATTGTAAAATCTCATGTTCTTCACACGAAATAAAAAGTTGTATTTGGGTTAATCACGTTGTAAATGCAAACAAAATACAATTTAATTGAAAAGTGTTTGCAATGGGAAGAAGTTAAAATTGAAATCGTTTTATAAATCATCTTTATTTATAGTACGTAAAACACGTTGTTTAAAACAATCATTCAAGTTACACTGATGGGTACGTACAATGAACCAAATGATCTTAGTACAGAGCTCTATGCTAAACCTCTTAAAATCTACATCTACATCTACACTGATGGTGTTAATGACAATGTCTCGACAATGTTATCTTCACCGAAATAAAAATCATCGGCCTGTTAGTGGGTCCTTATCAGATGATCATTTTGAAGAGCGTGTTTCACTTACTGCAAATAAAGATGATTTATAAATCGATTTCATTTTTCACTGCTAATGCACTTTTCCCATCCAATTGCAAACCCTTTTCAGGCATATTGTATTTGGTTTGAATTTACAATGTGATTAATTCAAATAATCATTTTATAAAATAGTTAATTCAACTCTCACTAAATAAAATTTTTTTTCAAATGATTATTTCCGATCTTATTTCAAATATCGAATTCATCATAAATTTGAATTGAAATAATTTCCTAATTTAAATTAATTATTTCATATAACATGCATTAACAATTCATTTGTAATAATTATTTCTTATTTTATTTGAAATAAAAAATGCCCAGGCCTGAAGTACACATATTTTTCCCCGATGGGATTAATTTATTTATCTTTTATATGCACTCCACTAAATTCAGGGAAAACAGATATTTTTTCTGGTAAAAAAAATTTATCTCAGAGTGCTGCGATATCAGCATCAAGTGTTCTTTATTTGGTTCGCGTGCCAAGAGAAAATGTTGGGTTAAAGAATATAGTCTCAAGGCAGCAGGTAGAGATAAGAAGCGAAGGGTACTGGTATGGTTTAACCGATTTGGCTTCACTTGAGAGCTCTTTCTCCTAAATTCAGGTAAAGTCTCCCAAAATCGGCTCTTTCGCTCCGCAACGATTTTCGAAAGACCCATACACTCGCTAAATAGTCTCTCAAAAATGTGTTTGCACGCACGATCCTATTTGTGTGCATGTTCGAAACCAAAGTGAATCCGGTTCAACTGCGCCGATTTTATGCACCCAGTGTGGAACGGCCCGATGACAGTCATTTGATTGTAACTTCGGCAGTATAGAAGAGTCCTGCGTGAATGACAAGGTCGCTTAATTTTCTACTTGTGAGTTGTGTGTTAAACCAAAATGGAAAATAGGTTTGTAAAATCATTAAAATAAATATAAATCAAATTTATATTCTTTCAATTAGAGAAAATAACACTGAAGGAAATAAGTCAAACAAATGATTGTTGGAGTTCTTTTGAATTGAACTATTCTCGAAATGAAACAAACTGTTGCCTAAATACTATTTCTTTAATATTCGTTGAAAACTAATCTTTACAACAAGGAATCTGAACTAAAACTAAACTCTAACAAAATATTCTTAGCTATTTATACATTTCTAACGGAAGGGAAACGAGTTGTAATGGATTTGTTGAGTTCCCGGAAAAAGGGTAATTTTATGAAGGTGATATGTTCCAGGAATGAGGGTATGTTTATGAGGGTAGTTGGAGTTTAAGGATAATTAGGAATTTCCTGCATTTATTGTTTCAAGGAAAAAGGATACAGTTTAAATCTTAGCTAATAGTTAACAGGAATTTAGTTTAATTTTTAGAGGTATGCAACATGATGATGAAATCGTTTTAAAATGTCAATTGGCAGATGCAGTGCAAATCATTTGACGATCAAATGACCAGAATAATTTTGACAAAAGTCGAAGTTCTTGACGATCAAGTGTCATTTCCAAACACGGCCATAGCTACTAAAATCTTCCAGGCTAAATAAAAGCTGCAGAACCTCGTCGGAATAGTATCACCTAATTGGAGCGCAAGCAGAGAAATATTTTCGCTGAATTCTTGTTCTTCCCTATAAGTGGGTTCATCGTTTGAACAGCAATCGGCCTCGGTGGTTTGGTCAATATGTCCGCAAGCTGCTCAGTGCTCGGTACATGTTTGATTGTTACAGTCTTGTCCAAATGCTGCATGATATACATATTTCCGAGGAATTTCAGTATGTGTTTTGCCTTTGTAAATTTTACCTTCATATGTATTATGTAACATATGAATAGTTGACTGATTATCGATATAGGAGGAGTTCTCCTGAGCCAGAAAATTTCGTCAATAGCTGATACTGCTGCTCGATATTCTGCTTCAGCTGTTGATGTAGCAATAAGATGCTGTTTTTGGGTATACCATATGATGGGACCTCCTCTCATTATTAGAATTCCACTAGTCGATTTGGCAGTCACAGGATCTCCTCCGTAGTCAGAATCTGTATAAGCGACGAGCGAATCACTTCCATCAAGGAAAACTCCAAAATTCGAGGAACCTTTTAAGTACTGGAAAACTCGTTTGACCATTTTCCAATGACCGGTCACGGGCTGACTGTTATAGCGATTCAAATAATTTACCGCAAAACAAATATCTGGTCGAGATATTCTGGCCAAGTAAACTTCCCCCTGCTTCACGGTATGGTGTCGTAACTGGTATTATAGTATCGTTGATCAGGTTTTTTTCAATCTGTCATCATTCCCTTTTCCATTGGTGTAGACAAAGGGTTGGAAATATTGAGTTCAAAACGTTCGAGAATCTTGTTGATGTACTTGGGCTGATTGACAAAGATTCCGTTAGACTCAATCCTAATTTTCATTCCAAGATACGAAATTTGACTTTGAATTTGACGTGTATAAGTGATTTCAAATGTTTTATTTATCAAATGTAGGATTTTGTAAATCGCGGCTTCAGTATAACCGGCGATTAGTCCATCGTCTACAAATAGGGTTATCAATATGGTTTTCTTTTCACTGTAGGATATACACGGATCATCATCGGTGTTCACCATTCCAAGTCTTTCTAGATGTGTCGAAATCTTTTCATTCCATTTTCTCGGAGCTCGTTTGAGTCCATATAAACTTTTTTTTAACCTGCAGACTCGACTAGTAACATCTTTGAACCCTTCAGACTGCATCATGTACAAAACCTCCTCCAGATCTCCGTGTAAAAATGCAGTCTTCACATCAAAAGATTTTAACTTCAATTTTTCAGAAGCGGCGTAACTTAGAATTAATCTAATTGAAGCATGACGAGCTACTGGGCTGAAAGTTTCATAGTAATCGATTCCTCACTTTTGTTCAAAACCTCTTACAAACAGTCTGGCTTTCAACCTTCCTCTTGATTTCTCTCTAAGTACCCAGCGACATGTTAGTGGTCTAATTGTTTTCGGACATTCGGCCAGTTCCCAAGTTCCCATATTCATTAATAATTTATACTTTTCCGACATCGCCTGAAACCATCTCTTGTCCTGAAGAGCCTGTGATATTGAGATGTCCTGAACCTCGCCAATCATTACCGTGTTTTCAGTCACATAGTCTGTAAATCTAACTGGTGGTCGTATATTTCCACGATCGCGCAGTCCTTCTCTTCTTGTTTGTTTGCTCTCTTCATCTGTTTCCGCTCTGATTTCTTCCAAAATTTCTGCTTCTTCATTTTCTTTTAAGTTTACTTCAGCCACCTTGTCTTCTTTCATAATTGATTCAATGTCTGTCTGATATGTGTTCCTAGTTTCTTTTCCAAATATGACGTTGTCTGAACTCACAATGTCCCTTTCGTCTGGCAGATATATTCTGTAGCAAGGTGAATTAATATCGTATCCAACGAAGATGCCTTTCTTGGACTTTCTACCAAGTTTGCTTCTCATGATTTTTCAGCACATAGCACTTGCTTCCGAATGCTCTAAGTTTGTTTATATCTATCCGTCTTCCAAACCATAATTCGGCCTCCAATAACCAATCTGGTCCATGAAGCCACATCCTTTCTCCCAGAGCAGTCAATTTATCCTCCTATTCGCTAAATCTTCCTGTTTCGTCATTTACAATAACAACCATATTACCGAGGCTGTCGACTAGATCTTGTTGTGCCTTAAGGTAAATCCTTAGCTGCTTAAGCTCCTCTGTTTGCCGATCCAAATCAGCCATGCTAGGTCCAATATCGGCCATTCTAGAAATTCGATCTTCGGCATTAGTCAGAAACTCTCGCAAATTCTCAATCTTCTCAGCCTGAAAGTCTGCCAAACGTTCTAAAATTCTCGATTGAACGTCCAACGCTTGAAGTCTTAGCGAAACTCTCTGTATAATAAATGTATTGCTTTGTCAATCAAAGTGATGTTTTCCTACTAGCAAAGTTGTAACATATGTATAATGATTCACTTTAACACATAGTGCTGAGTTTTCCGACAACAGATTTATAGGAGGGGAGCCCACGATGCTAAATGGGGATTTAATCGAGCGTCGTGGGGACCTATTGGATTTTGAAGATTATATAGTAGAAATAAAAAAAGGTTATATCATGTGTTCACTTTCAGCGGTGGGGGGAGTGACTACAGGCTTTCAAAAATGTAAAAAAAAACAGTCACATGGAAATACTCGAGCGCGTCAGATATTAATAGTGTATGTATATGCCCCACGTGTCTCTGATGACGGAGGAATATTAATCTGCCGGTTTGAATGGTGGGGATGGCCGTACGAAGGGGTAAAACATAAGAAAAAAAAAAAACGGGTGGTACTCCGGGAGTGCCGGCCGAAGTGAAAACTTGAACATTAACGTTGTGCATTTTTGAATATTTTGGAATGGTTAGGGAATAATTTCGCACGAATTGCTTTATTTATCAGTATAAAAGTACTATCATTTATGTGGTAAAATACAATATTCATTTATTGCGCTATCGTACACAAACATGACAATTTATATTACATAAAAAATTTAACACTTCAGAACTATTACAATTAATTTACATTAAAAAATTTATCTCTCAGAAAAATCAGCTTTCATCCATAATTTCAACGACTCTTTCACCATCATCATTACCAGCATCATCATCGCCAATCTCTAAAACTGATACAATAGGTTTATGGTAGCTGAAGTAAGAAACGAACAATTTTGATTCGAATCTATTTAAATGTCTAATAAAGACCGCATCAATAGTAGTTTTGTATTACGTTGTGCTAAGATTTGCGATCATTTGACATCGTTAAACCAAATTCATTATTTAAAAATTCAATTAATAGTTGTAGCGTGAATACTCAAAATTCCGGTTAGGTGAGAGAAGCAAACACTAAATTAGACTAGTAGCCGAATAAACTTTAATAAGAGAAAAATACAACAGCTTAGAGTTAGTTACAAGCGAAGAATCAATTCAGGAACAAAACACAATTAATTAATTGACACATTTTCCAAAGGAGCCGGGTTGCTGAGACGAACGGGTTGCTCAGCCGATTCTTTTCTTTTTTGCACAGTTGATTACTCAACATTCTCCCCCCCTTTGGCAACAGCGTTGACAAATGAATCTTCAAGAGCGGAGACTGGTAGAACACAAAGTTTAGCGATTGGCCTTGTCAGCGTAGATGTAGCGGTCTTGATAGTTACCACCCTGGTAAGCCCATCCTTGCCAGGATGTAGAGCGAGTACTCGAGCGATAGGCCACTTAGTTGGAGGTAGTCGTTCATCAGTTGGCAGTACCATGGAGCCGACTTTAATCTCATTAGAGGGGTGATGCCATTTTGATATCGACTGGTAGCGATGTAGACACTAAGCGGACCATCTCTTCCAAAAGTGTTCGGTTCTCTGTTGTATAAACTGCCACTTAGAGAGTCTCGTCTCAGCGATCTCACTCAGCGAAGGTGAAGGAAGAGAGGTTAGCGGCTCACCGATAAGAAAATGACCTGGCGTGAGCGCTGCTAGGTCTGCAGGATCTTCAGAAAGCGGTGCCGTCAGTTGAGAGGAGCGTAGCGAGTTGTCCCAGTTCTTTCGATCCCATCTTGAAGAGGCTTTTTTGAGTTGCATCTGCCCCAGCGAAATTGGTACCACAATCACTCTAAAGCGTATGGCAGATGCCTCGACGGCTAGCGAATCTTCTATATGCAGCGATGAAAGCGTCCGAAGAATAGTCGGTAACGACTTCCAAATGCACAGCTGATGTAGCGAAGCACACAAAACTGCAATCCATCCTTTGTGCGTTTTGGAACCACGGCGTTTCCAAGTTTTCAAGGTATGAAGAAAAGCACGTGCAGGCGTTATTCTTGTAGCGGGCAGTTGCCCTATCAGCTGTTGAGCTCGTAACCCTCGGAGGCGAGTGCAAGTGACGCAGCGAAGAATGAATGATCGTACCGGTGCTCGACCACCAATAATCCAGTACGAACGTCTTAGATAAGCGAGTGTCAATTGAGTGCCGCCATGTAGAGTGCGGTGATGAGCGTCAGCTATCAAGAGAGAAGTTAAAGGCGATTCTCGAGGCAAAATAGCGGGGTGCTTCTGTTCAGAATCAAGCAGCGAATGTTTCAAGCGTCCGCCAACTCGTAGTACACCTTGATGATCAAGGAATGGTGTCAGCTTGATTAGATGACTCGATTTAGCGAGCTGATTCCCTTTTGATAGCGTTCTCAACTCCTCAGCGAAAAAAGATTTTTGTGTTATCTTGACGATCAACACTCTAGCGGTTTCCAGGTCAGCGGTAGTCAGCGGTGTGGTCAGCGAAGAGTGTGGTACCTTTTGCAAGCGAGCGATGAAGCGTAAACAGATAGCTAACGTTAGTAGTAGGCGTGGCAGTGAAGAGTAGCGAGTAATAAGTTCCCAGAGAGGATGCTGATCTGTTTCTATAGCGACATTGAAGAAAAGACCTGGTTTTTCTTCAAGGTGAGCGGTAGTTGTAGCGGGAGGATCAAATGTGGGCCATTCTACACAAGTTTGTAATAGCCATGAGGGCCCATGCCACCAGAGTGAATGCTGCTTCAGTTTCAGAGTACAGAGTCCTCGAGAAGCACAATCAGCGGGATTTTGCTTCCCAGCAATGAGCCGCCACTTAGCTGAGGGTTGAAGGTCTTGAATTTTCTGTACTCGATTGCAGACGTACTCCTTCCAACGAGATGGATGACTTCTGATCCATGTAAGAGCGACAGCGGAGTCTGTCCAGAGAACGGTGGGAACGTCACCAAGCTCAAGCGTGGTCTGGACGTAGCGAGTAAGCCTAGAGAGAACTACTGCAGCGTTGAGCTCTAATCTCGGAATAGTGAGATGCTTAAGTGGAGCAACTTGCGTTTTTGCGCACACAAACGAAGTCGTAGAGCTGCCATCAGGAGCGAAGACTTTGAGGAAAACTACTGCAGCCATAGCGAGTTGTGAGGCAGGAGAATTGAGCGGAAGCCTTACTATGTAGCGACCTGAGGCGTCCCTGGAGTGCGTGTTGATGAAGTACTGTTCACACTCTTCATCAGCAGGACTGAGGGGTGGAGCTGCCAAGGTAGGCGTCTCTTCTTGCGACCAAAACTGTGAGAGGAGGTCATGGAGATCCTCCATAGCGAA
Source organism: Machimus atricapillus (assembly GCA_933228815.1). Classification (NCBI taxonomy): domain Eukaryota; kingdom Metazoa; phylum Arthropoda; class Insecta; order Diptera; family Asilidae; genus Machimus; species Machimus atricapillus. The sequence goes on from OW121784.1 coordinate 34,583,385, forward strand.
TGACGGTAGGTGAGCGGATACTGAAACCTTGCAAGTAGCGAGTAAGACAGTCGGTTTAGAGGGGTTACCTGTTATGCCATAAGATGCAGCAATAGCAGTGGTAGTAGCGACAGGACGAGTAGAGCCTGCAGGTAGATCATCAGCGAATGTAACTCTCTTGAGCGAAAAACCACCAGGTGCAGAGGTGGAGCATGTATGTCTCTTGTAAGTGAAACCAGCCGTAGTAGAGGTAGGACTCGTAGCGGAAGATGACGTAACGAGTCAGTGCTGAGGTTGTTTCTCTGGAGCGTCAACAGCGGTTTGGGTAGCGGCAGAAGACATTGAGTCGATGGAAGTGGCTCGCCTGAGAGGAGTCTCACGTAACTGGGAATCACGGAAAGGCCGGTCAGCGTGAATCGAAGTGTGGTGGTGCTCACCACACTTCTGACAAGTGTTCTTGGTTCTGCAGTCAGCGATGCGATGTCTTCCCAAACAATTGAAGCAAAGGCGGTAATGCCTCACTGCCTCGATACGCTCTTCAATAGATTTTGCCCGATAAGTAGGACAAAACAGCACGAAATGCTTCTCGGAACAAATGGCACAACGTCTCGGAGCATCTGTTGCATCAGCGACTGACGAGAGGTTCACGGAAGCGGATGACCTTGAAGAGGTTGACCTTATGGCGGAAGATCGTAAAGCATAAGTTGGCTTAGCTGGGATTTGTCTACGTTCAGATGGTGCAGCAGTGGTGACGTCAATTGTCTCCATGGCCCTAGCTCGACCGGTCTGAAGCTCTGCGTACGACGGCATGGAGTTGGATGATTCCAGCCTGTTTTCCCAGCTCTCCCTCAGTCGATCATCTAGACGGCTGACTGTCAGGTGAACTAGCAATGGGTCCCAGGAAGCGGTGGGAACATTGAGAGCCTGGATAGCGTCCAAGGCCTTCTTATTTGAGCGGAGCAAGTCGTCAAGTGCTTTGGCAGAGCGTGGAGCGATTTTCTCTCGAGCCAGGAGCTTATCCAGATGAGCGAATAACAGGCGGCGTGGATTGTCGTAGCGGGTGACAAGAAGGTCCCACGCGGTAGCGAATGCCTCTCCGGTAATCGGCAGATTAGCGACAACATCAGCGGCTTCCCCCTTCAGTGAAGTTCTTAAATAGTGCATTTTTACGACGGGGGTAACAGCTTCGTTTGTCCCAATAAGCGACGTGAACATTTCATGAAAATGTGTCCACTCCAAGTAGTCGCCACTAAATGTGGGTAGCGGAACTTCTGGAAGCTTCTGCAGCAGCGAACCTCCCAGTTGAGCGAATGAAGTCTCGAGCATTGTGGCACCTGTAGGTATGTCTCGTGTGCCTTCAAGTTCCTCCTTGCGTTCCAACAGAGCGACCTTGGCCTCATTATACTGATTGAACGTCAAGATGTACATGTCCTCTTTCACGTAGGCAGTGTCTAGAAGTCCATCGAATTTTCCATCAAATAACGAAAGGTGAAGAACGTCAAACGAGTTCCATGTCGTGTCTAGCGCCCCCATCTTGAAGGCGAGTGCCGAGCGGTTAAGAGAGGCGAATAAACCAGCCTTACCTTCAGCAGCAATGTTTTTTATCGCAGTGGAGCGAATCTCCTGCAGCCTAAGCCGTTGCTCGAGCTTTTGGTTGACAGGAGGGGTCGGTGCTGGCACAGACATTTTTTAGCAATTTCACTTGCTCACACACGAAAAAAGTCAGATGATCTCCGTCGCAACACAACGTCCAGGGTGTTCCGCAATGCGACGGAATGAGATCCTCAAGCGAAAAACCAAAGAAAACTGCACTTAATTTTCTCTCACCTATCCGGCCTCGAAGGACCAATAAATGTAGCGTGAATACTCAAAATTCCGGTTAGGTGAGAGAAGCAAACACTAAATTAGACTAGTAGCCGAATAAACTTTAATAAGAGAAAAATACAACAGCTTAGAGTTAGTTACAAGCGAAGAATCAATTCAGGAACAAAACACAATTAATTAATTGACACATTTTCCAAAGGAGCCGGGTTGCTGAGACGAACGGGTTGCTCAGCCGATTCTTTTCTTTTTTGCACAGTTGATTACTCAACAATAGTTGATTTTTATCGTCTGCAAAGTTTATGTTGAAATCTCCACTCAAAATCATTGGCAAATCATTACAGCTTTTCCCGTAGTTTCGCGTAGCAGGCTGTGTACAAACACACACGCACACTCGCGCAAGCACCCTGTCCGTCTTACGGTTTTTCGATCAGGGTCACGTGACCTGACGCGAAATTTACATTTTTTACCCATCCCAAAAAAGTGCTCAACGCCGCTAAAGAAGTTTTCACTTCAAAAATTTATTCGAGCGCCTCAGATTTTCAGAAGGGGTGTTAAGTAAACCCTAAAGGAGCTCCCATTTAAAAGACTGACGATTTGGACGCGACCAAACCTGTCTGGTTTTTCAAAATGCAAAAAAAAAATCGTGACATTGAAATACTCGAGCGCGTCAGATTAATATACAGACGGTTCAGCTTGATGTCCTTGTCATACTGACCCATAATCTGACAATTATGTGGAGGAATTTCCTTAATCTGAAGGTGTGAAAAAAAAATTAATTGTTTCTGACGTAAATTTTATAACTTTTTCAAATTTTTTTTGTTCACAAAATACAAATTTCGCACTATTATAATCCATTGTTATAGCACATATAAAACTTATTGCGATTAATTCATTAAACTTTTTTGGAGCACAATAAACTAACCCAAGCGTTGTACACATACAAACTAGAACGTGTCGTCGTGATCAGCTGTGATGGCATCAGAAAGAGTGGACGGAAAGTAGTGGCGGGACGATGCGAGAGAGTAAGAGATAGAGGAAAAGGAGAAGGAAAGAGAGGCGCGGAGTGGGTCATACCAGAGAGAAGTTAAATAACAAGAGATTCCAATGCGAACAAATTGAAAAATGTATCAAGAAAATCAACCTAAGCGCGTCCAGGCTAGCCTGGAGAAACACACAAGTTCCACACGGCATGCCCTTTTGGATTACTTGAGCTGGCTCGTGTGGATTACTTTTCAATAGGCGATGTGTGTTTTTAGCACCTGTTATGTATATGCTCTCCGATTCTGCGTACATACATATGTATGTAAGTTTCTCCAAGGAGCCAGGCCTACTTTTAGCTTTCTACTTACACCTAGAAAAAGCCGCAGTGCATATATGTATATGCCAGGAGGCAAAAACACACAACGCCTATTGAAAAGTAATCCACAAGAGCATGCCGTGTGGAACTTGTGTACTTCTCCAGGCTAGCCTGGAGGTATCGCGCTTAGGTTGATTTTCTTGATATATTTTTCAATTTGTTCGCATTGGAATCTCTTATTATTTAACTTCTCTCTGGTAATTTTTTCAAATTTGTACTTGAAGTAAGTTATTATGTGCACAAAAGTTACTCTGAATGAGTTTAAATTGTCTAATCTCCGATAATTGAGCAGGACTTAAAATTGTTATATGGGACTTATAAGTACCAATACCAGTACTAGTATACTTACAGCCGTATTCATAAAAACTTAAAAGTGACTTATAAAGCCTTTACAATGAAAATGCTTAAAATTTTATTCATAAACATCTAATATCGTTAAAACACGCTTACAACAGCTGAGAAAATTGAGAGAATTTACAGAAAGCTCACACCTACTCTAATCAATCAATTCAAAAAATCCAGGATTTTGACACATTTTTTCAATTTAAGAACGCTAAAACCTACCTTAAACCTATTTTAGTTGTAAAGGGTTTACAGCGAATTTATGAATAATGAATTTAAAATGCCCATTAGTCCTAAAGTGGGTTTTAACTAATGAATGCTTTAAACCAATTTTAAGACATTTTTATGAATACGGCTGTTAGAATTTTTAAGTACAAGTACAAATACTGGTATTTGAAATTTTCTAAGTCCACGTACTGGTACTTGTACTGGTACTGGTACTTGAAATTTTACAGGTCTGCTTCAATCGCTCTTTAATTACAAATAGATAAATTTAATGAAACGCATATAAAATGAAGAATTTAAGCGTAATTTTCCGACTTAAAACGTGTTTCTCCCTAAAGCAATCATTCATCTTCAAACTTAGTGCCCAAAGGACGAATACTAAATGAACAGTCGCAGAAGTTCCATGAGCAAGCAGCAGCGAAATTTTTTCGTTAGTCGAAATTAACCCGTCTTTCCCCGATAAATGTGGCGAAAATTCTGAATTACGCGAATCTTTTGACCTGCAAGGCAATAATTGTTTCGCCATTGTGGCATGACGACATTGTAAACACTGGACATTTTCTAAAGGCCTTCTGTTATGAAACAGAGAGAAAGAAATATTTTCCAAAAGAGGAAAACGACCTGTTAAATGACGGCTTTTAAGGTTGACAACCACCAGGGAAAAATGAGTTCGCATTATGATGGTAATGATGGTGACGATGGTATAGGTCGTATAGGAGGAGGTGAAAAGCCAAGCCAAGGTGAGAAGCTCTGCGACATAGTAAACAATTTCAGGAGTGAATAGATTTCGACTTATAAGAGCAACACTGTTCAAAATACTTTTCTGAGTTTGTACATATTTGTGAATATTCTTTCCTCATTTTGAGGCTATTAAGGATTTTCAACCAAAATTTTGTGCTCCTTGGATTAAGATTTATTGATATGGAAACAGAAGAAAGTGAGAATAAATATTTAGGAAAAACTAGGATAGCTGCGAGTATTATATCAGGTGAGTAGAGAAAAGATTTTCTTTTCTCGGAATTTTTCTAGAAAAGTGACTAAATAGCAGGAACTATTTTTTTTTATATTTACAAAAAAGACCTCTATTTGCCTTTCTACTTCTTATGGCAACAACATTGAAGTGTATTCCGAAGGTCCTAGCTTTGTACATATATATTTGAAAGAAGAGAAAATTTTAATTAAACTGTTCTTGAATGGGTAAATCTGAGCACTATAAATAACAAGTTCTATTGAAACAATTGTGGTAAATGTAAATCATTAAGCATCTTTGAAAGCGGACTTCTAACCTCTTCTGAAGAGAGCTCATTTTCAGTAAAAGGTGGAGAAGGATGCAATCCGCTTTCATCTGCTAGTTCTTCGACTTGCAAGTTAAGGATAAACGATTATTTTAGAAGACGAATTTGCACTGAACTGAATAATGCTTGAGCTGTAAAATTTCGGGAATTTCTCAATTTCGCCTCTTATGTAAATCGTGGTAGAAGTTCGAGATACGACCCTTAGCACCTTGTTATATTGTATACGAATGTTCGAACCAATATTTTGCGTAATTCCGACGCCTTATTCCTTATTCACGTGTTTTGTTACTGAGAAAATAAGAGAATAAATGCCGATTCACACATATCAGGGTCCGGGCCGTGCCAGTACCGTGCCGTGTTCGGTCCGGGCATCCGTGTCAGTCAGTATCATTCACATAGATCCCTGCCGTTTCAGTCACTATTTCGTGTGAGTTAAAAGTGATTAGAGAAAAGTGATCTGCCTTGTGTTGTTTTTATAAAAGTGATTGAAAATATTGAATTTTTCTTTAGAAGAATTAGCTGTTATTGCTCTTCTTCTAGATGAAGATGATAACGAGAAAAAACCAAAAAGAAAGTGGGTTCATTTCATGAAGCCTGGAAAAAAAGAATAATTGGGGCGAATTTGCTACAGTTTTTAAAGAACTTTTGGACGATGAAACCAAATATTATCAGTATTTTCGGATGTCGCAAAATTCATTTTTTATTTTAAGAAATTGTACAAAAATTTGAAGAAGAAGGATATACCTTGGAGGGAATCCATTAAACCTAAAGAGCTTTTAGCTGTTTGTCTAAGATATAGTTATAATTTGTTTAAATTAATCAACAACATAATCACATTAGTTTCTTTAAGAACAAAAATAAAATAATCAATTAATCTTTAAGTACAAAGATCGGTATTTAGCATAACAATAACAATTTTCTTAAAAACAATAACATATTCATGTTTCTTCTATAAGTTAGAAAAAAGTACATATTGCTTTGTGTAAATGATTAAATTTTATGTAAAAAATTCATTCTCAACTGAAGTGGTTTTTCCTCCAGAAGAAGTGTCAGATATGTGCAAATGGACACCATAGCCGTCCCCATAAAGATTTTTTTGGGGGGAAAAATTATAAATTAATATATTGATAGAAATATTACTTCACTTAATACTTTCTTTTTATTGGGTTTTAGGTCCCCGAGCGATGTCCACATGCAGAACAGGTGCCTACAACAATAAATCGTCTGCAAAAGTTGGACCCTCCGCAGTGCCAGCAAAAACTTTACGCCTGTACTGAGTGATGTCTATGTGTGAGTGTTTCTACTCACACATCTTTGAAATGGCTTCACTTTTTTCAGCTCGTGTCCACTCCATATTCGTTCGCTCGTAACGTCAGAAAATTGTGGAATGCGCGAAGTTAGTTGGCATCTGGTATTTTTGTTGAATTTCCAGAATTTGAAGAGAAATTAGTGGAATCAAAGATTATGTAACAAAGTGATGATCTTTATGATTTTTCCGTAGATTGTGGATTCGAAAAGAAAAAATACTCAATTTCCTTTCGTTTTCAATAAAAAAGTGGGACCGTATTTTTACCATTTATAAAAAAACATTTTTGGGAGATTGGAAACTTTCCTCCAAATTTTTATAATAATTAAGGCGAAGGGCAAAAATCTCTTTATTTTTTTAAAATTTATTTTTAAATTAAAAAGACACTTTTTATTTAACTTTTATTTCCCCAGATTTTATTTAGGATGCGTCCTTCTATCAAGCTTGAATTAATTGAACTAATTTTTTCAGCTCGATTCTTTTTTTTTTAATATTCTGTCAAAAAGAGACCTATTCTATTTTTATTAAAAAAAAACTAGGTTACGATATTAATTTATTTCTTACAGTGAATCTACTTAGAATTTGCTCTAGGGTCTATCACAAAATCTTATCTCTTTTAATTCGATTTCCAACTAAAAATATAACTCCTTACGACACACCACATTAAAGGAAAACGATTTATTCTAGGTGCTTAAGAGAAGAGCTAGTAACATATAACTTAAATAAAAGTTTGAATCTTAAGCTATTATATAAACATACAAAAGGCTTCAAAAGCTTTCAATTTGACTTTTTTCCAACAAAAAAATTCGAAATAAAATTATGAACAGTTGTAACTTGTAAGCAGTAACTCAAAAGGTCAAAAATGCAAATGATTTCATTTAAGAAGAAATCTTCCCCAAAAATTTGCTTCATATTGTGACTGTAGCCGCTGATCACCACACACAGCTGAATTTATGTAATTGTTCTTGAACACCCCTTGCCTTTTGCTCCTAGACGAACAAAAATTCTTTGCGCACGAAAGTGTCTATAGTCATACGCGAACTTCTCACTTTCACCTAAATATCTGTGGCGAAAGTTATATGTCTCTCAACTGCAACATGATACTTGATGCCAAAAGCTATTTTTACCGCGTTTGCGTTGAACTTTTTTAGGAGTAACTTCAGCTTTTACCTCAAGATGAGATGAGAAATTTTTAAGAGTAGTCTTTGGTGTTGTTTTCAAAATTTCATTCTGAGCATTTTGATATTGAGATTGAAGAATTTCATCAGCTCTTGGTGCGCAATGTTTTGTTTTAGACGATTCCGGTTGCGGCCAACCGGATTGTGGGTCTTCCTGTATAATAATGCTAAGCTAATTGATTTCGAATTCGTGGATCTAATTTTAATTTGGATATCGAGATGCGAAGCTCTTCCGTAAGTCCGGACACTCCGACACCGGTTAGACCGTTTGCCAGCGAGCCGTCTGTAAACTATACGGAACTATTCCCTGACTATATAATCACGAAAAAGTCTTCCTTCCAAACATCTCTTGATGGGAAAGTAGGGGAGAGCGGGGCTAAAAGTTCCGATTTTTAATTAACCTCAAAAATTGTTACGAATACCTACTTGATTTCAGTATTCATACAATGCGATCAAAATCAACTTACATATCTAACTTTGGTATTAAGACAGTTATTTGGGGCATTTTTTGTGAGCTTTTTTTATTATTAATTTTTTAATGCTTAAAGTCGGAAAGTAACAACTTACCCCGACTTGGGGCAAGTTGTTAACAAGCCGGGGTAAATTGTTACCATATCTGTTAAAGCTATTATTTGTGAAATAAAAAACAATGAATGATAAAAATAAGCCTGTTTAATAAGCAATAATCAACAGTATCGTATGAATCATCAGGCAAACATTTGTATGTTATAACAAGTAACTATAATTTGTACTTAAACAATTATTAACCTTTGTAAAAAATTTGCTAACATTGTGTTTGTCGCCCTGCTGGCACTTGTTGACTCCGGTGCTCTTATTGACAGGTGAGGATTTCTTTTTAAAAAACCAGTCAGCCAGTCTGGGCCAGCTTTTCTATTTTCATGCCAAGATGGTGGAATATTGCGAGCGTTGAATTTCAATACACATTCGTACGCTAACTTTTTGACTTCTGCTGGTAAAAGACCCAAAAAAATTGAAGCACATTTCAACAAATATTCTGCTAACTTATCTTCCTGTTCTTCAGTAAAGACCAATCTTACTATTTTGTAGCCACTAGCGGTATTTTCTACTCCAGATCTTAGCTTTTTGACAAATCTGTATAATGACATATGTATGACAAATATTTAATTCTTTGGCAACAGTTTTTATTTTCCGGCCATCTTTGATAACTGCATCCGCTGCTTTTTGCATCAACTCCTGTGACACAGAACCTCGTGTTGATTTTCGGGTATAATACCAGCGACACACGGCCGAGTCAAATGATCATTTCCAAATTATACTTAAGCGTCAAATACTACTTAAGAAATCCGGGTGACACACGGCAAGTCGGCAAGTAGCCTTTGTGAACTGTGAAATCACATGTGACTTTTAACGTCAAGGAAGAGTTTTATTAATAATAATAAAGTTTAAAATGCAGAAAGTAATGAAATAACCGACTTAATATATGTAGTTATAGGAGAGATACAGTGATTTTTGGGAACGAGAAATTAAAAATGACAGCTCTAACAGGTGGAAACCTTGGAAAATTCCAGTGCTCATCTTCATTTGCCGAAAATGAAGTTCCTACAAGCTACTTAAGAAATGAGCTTAGAAAACTCCAGGCTCTTAAGTAGCATTTTGAGGGTGACATAAGGTCATAGAAACGATCATTTGCGAAAAATGATCATTTGACTCGGCCGTGTGTCGCCGGTATAAGTCCGCATGCGACAAAAGAAGAAAATTACAATATTTTATATTCCATTGTTGGTATAAATGAATTGGGCCAAGTTGTTCCGAGGTCACAACGTGCCCCCGAAAAAAGGAACATCTAGCCCCAAGCACACGTGCTGAAAAAAAAGCAAGATATAGGTTAACTTACGAAAGATACGTAATTTACGAATAGTGTACCGAAACAGTAGATAAATTCTTTAATTAAAACATTGAAACACTAGAGGCTAATTGTTAAAATTCGTGAGATAGACCAAAAATACCAAATACGAAAATATTTACTAACGTGAACCAGCGACGTGCTGGGATCCATCAGTATGTACGAGTATATCTATTACTGTCAATTTTGTTCAGTTTGTCCCAGATCATAGCATATTCATTAAATTGTTTTTGAATTTTTGCAGATCAATAGTTTCTGATTGATGCTCGGTCTCCGCTAGGCCAGCCCTAGATGAGATTATCATTTGGTTGGGGTTTTATATTTCCCATTTTGTTATTTCAGGAGCTGCTACGCTAGAAATATCACTTTCAACACTGTTTTCTTTAATTGTTCTAACTCCAATAAGCAACAGCTCTTCAGGATGTTTATTTGACATATGGTAGCACATTTTCATAATCTCATCATCCTCAAAGTTGCAGAGTATGCAAGAGAATAGACCCATTCTCAAAACTTTTGCAGTTTCCAATATTTTATGAACCATTTTGAAATGCTCAGTCATCAAATCTTTCCTAATATATTTGTGCGTGCACACTGAACAAGACACAGCCTTTAAATTATCTTCCTTTAACTTTTGTATTCTTTTGAAGTAATCGATAACGGTTTTGATATTTCCCTTACAGAGTGGGGGGTAAGTGCAGTAAGTCTGATTTTTCATTAAATTTTACTGCTAGTGGAAATAATATCCACTAAACGTTTAGTGGTAATGCAATTGAACTCACACTACCACTAAACGTTTAGTGGTACTGGAGTAAAATCCCATTGGCATTATAGTGATAGTGAAAATCAAAATGCACTGCATTACTTATTATATATACATATATTTATATAAAACAGAAAAAATCACATGTATGACTATTTAGCAAATTTATTTAGTATAATTGGCTAATAAATTTAGTTCGCTTATTCTATATATTTATATCTAGTAGGGCCGATTCGACCAAACTAGTTTAAGTCTAATACCAAGAATAAATTGGAAAATACTCTAGAGTTAATCGAATTTACGTTCTACCAAGTACTTATCCAGGAATACGTTAGCTAAACCGGAGTATAACGCTATTCTGCCGATTCTGACGGTATAATCACCCTTATTCTCAGATTAAATCTAATAAGGTGAACCTGTCAAAAGATTTCGCGCGCGTGTTTCGTCTCGATAAAAGCTGTTTTGGGTAGTGTTTAGTTTATATAAATATATTACTTTATTTGGACTTTTCGAAGAAAAAAATGTCAAAGCGTTTGAGAGACATGATTGACGATTCCGACAGTGACGAGGAGTATATAAGACCAAGGCGTCCAAGAGTGATTAGAGAAAGGAGCAATTATTTCGAAAGCTATGACGATCATGATTTTAGAGTGAGGTTTCGATTAAGTAAAGCATCTACTTTGTTTCTGTTGTCCAAAATCGAACATACTTTAGAGTATATATCGAATCGGTAAGTATTGTGAACATGGACAACTAAAATATAAGTACATTACAAATGCATTAATTTTTACAGGAACTACTCAATATCACCAATAAACCAATTGCTAGCAACCTTAAGATTCTACGCTACTAACACCCAAACAAGCATTGGCGATTACTGTGGCTTGAGTGCTGGAACTTCAAACAAAATTATTCATCAAGTTAGTACAGCAATAGCTTCATTGCACAAAGAATACATCAAGTTCCCTGAAACACCCGAAGAAATTAAAAGGGAACAAGATGCATTTTATCGCATAGCCCGATTTCCACGAGTAGTGGGTGCTATGGATTGTACACACATTCGCATTGCGTCTCCAGGTAAAAGAACTGGGTTACCGTACAAATTAAATAGCATCCAGATTAAAATTAGATTTATTTTTGTCATTTTGATTTTCTGAAAAGTTAATCGAACGGTTTTTGTTTCAGGTGGCGAAGAAGCAGAATTGTACAGAAATAGAAAGGGTTACTTCTCTGTCAATGTACAAACTATATGTAATGCCAACCTCGAAATAATGGATATAGTAGCAAGGTGGCTAGGACAAGCACATGATAGCACTATTTTTATTAACTGCTATAGGAGATCCAAGTTTGAAGCTGGCCTATGGTGATGCATTTTTGATAGTAGATGGAGGTTATGCCCTGACATCATACATGATGCCTCCCTTAGGAAACCCCCGAACTCAAGTTGAGCAGCTTTATAACGAGTCTCAAATAAGGACACGAAACCCAGTGGAACGGTCATATGGTGTTTTGAAGAGACGGTTCCCTGTACTAGCTATGGGAATGCGTGTCAAATTGGATTAAACCTTGGTTATTATCGTGGCTACTGCTGTTCTGCACAACATTCTGCGCCACCGAGGAGAGGATATTCCTCAAGATGATCCAGACCTGCGACTTCCAGCGCCATGGGAGGAACTTCTAAGAAGTGGGCAAATGGATAATGTAAATCCTCAAGATTCTGTTCGAATTAGTGGAGCCCGAGAAGCATTGATAACCAATTATTTTCAGAGGTTGATATTACAGATTTAAATGGAATCTTGCAAAAATTTCTTTTTTTGTTTCAGTCTGTTGTGAGCAGTTTATGGTTGGCTGGAAACAAATATTGGAATAAAAGAAAAATACGCTTATTTATGTTAACTGTTTTTTTTTCAATCTTAACTCTAACAATAAAATTCTAGTAGCAATTTTTTCTTGCTTTAATTTTTCTTTTTTTTATTTCAAGCTCTATGGCATTGAGCTCCTTCATCACTCTTCTTTCTTCATCTGCCTGCTTTTTCTGAAATTCCAGGGCCTCTATTTTCTTCTTATGTAGTTGCTCTAAGGAAGTTGGGGCTGTGCGACCAGGAATAGGTCGCCTTCTTGAGACCCAGCTCTTTTTTGTTGTTTTTTCAGCTCCATCTCTTTTATTTTCAGCCTGGATCCTTAAAGGCGCAGGAATTGGCCTTTGCAACAATGTGGGAGTGTAATTACCCCAATTCTGAAAAATATGCACACTTGATCAATACAGGATAACATTTTACATTACTATAACTACCATATACTTCATCTTCCTTGTCCAGAAATGCAACATTATTTTCAGCGATTTCATCTTTTGAATTAGGTTCAAAATCATTTTCGAATTGCTTTATCTCCAGTTCTGTAATATGAAAAAAAGTTTGAATGTACTATATTTTACAAACTATAGATGTTACTCAATACTAACCATCTAATATTACATCTGTGATATCCTGAGATCCAGAGGTCTCAACAGTCTCCCTGTCAAAACGATTATGTAAACCATCTGTGACATCCTGAGATGCTGATGCCTCAACATTGTCGCTATCAAAACTATTGTGCAAACCAATAGCACTAGTTTTAATGAGACTAATTATCCGCAAATGGAAAACATCATCCTTCGTTTTCTTCGGAGGTCCACCACCTACAATATAATGGATTAAATACGTTACCATATTAACTTTTTGACAATAAACAAACCTGTTGAGGCCAAACTCATTTTGATTTCTGCTGCATCTTTTCTCGCAGATTTCTTTAAGCTTTCCCACTGGGATCTTAAATTAGTTGCAGACCTGCTGCAGTTGATAGTCCGGGCGTTGTACTTTTCTTCAATTTTCTTCCACTCGGCCAGTTTTTTTTTATAGTGACGCCATCAGTTTTTTTATTTTCCACAACGCTAAAATGTTGCTCCACAAGGTCCAACAATAAATGTTTTTCAGAAGGTAGCCAGTTAGGACTACGCTTTCTTTTTCCATTGTCATTTTCCATAATTTATATTTATATACACACCAAATATATATTCACTTTGAAATTTGAAACAATTTATATTTATATATAACAATTCACCTTTGAATATGAAACTAACTGGAACGGAACACACGAAAAATTTTTGAGGCAATTTCTTAAAATGTGTCTGTGCAAACTAATACTGAAACAAAAAGCCATAGCAGCAGTAAAAAGAAAATTTTCGGTAGGGGCAGTTTGGCGCGCATTTTTAAACTTGAACTTATGACAGAACAACATAAAAGCATTCAGTTTAAGTTTTACAGAATGGGTGTTCTGTTCACACCACCATCTTTTTTTAACACATTCAGGGCCAGCGCCAATATCTGTGTTATTGATTGCGAATTGAAAAATTTCGAATGCGCATTTTTCTTAAACAGGGAGATTTAGAATTTTCTTAGTTACTGTTTTTTTGCAATTGTATTTTTTAAATCTATAGAGTTTCTCTCCATTTATTTAGGTGTAAAACTAATGATATTGAGATTATTTTTATTATAATATATTTTCTGTGCCTGTATAAAAAGATGTATGGACGAGAGTGTTTAATAATAAAATTCTAACGACCGACGTAACGTAACACTTTGCTTTTTTTCGTTGATCAATCGGTCGACCATTCGCCCAGTTACTAGCCTCCCTCTTCCTTTTTTAACCGGGCTTGGGACCGGCTTCGGCGGAATTGCGGCCTAGTAGCCGATATGCTTTTTCGGCTTCGATTTTGCTCCTTTTTAACGTACTACTTACGAAAAATTCTTACGTTATATTTACTTATGAACATAAATTCACATTCCTTTGAATAAAACTAATTTATTTAATTTCTGCCTGATAGACATTTTTTCAGAGGATTTCTTCGCTATAAAGTAATAACGAGTGTTTAAATACTTCTCAATTATTACTTTGATAAGGAGACTGTAGTGTTGTGTAGACGTCATATGTTCACATTCATTTCGGAATAAGTCTTTACCAATACAATACATTTGTACTGAAGAAGAAATTTTTCTAAATAAATTGGCTTGTAGAACACTTCCAGATGTGTAGTGAATTGCTTTTCGAATTTCGGCTTCAACTCTTTTGCATATCAATACCACACTTTCGGAGGGTACTTTTAATAGTCCTCTGCTTTTATAACTAATTAAAGATTGATGCAAAAGTTCGCCTTGCAAAGCTGAAATACATTCGGGACAATGTAGGGATTTCGTTATTTTGAAAACGACAAATCCAGCTATGTATTCAATAACATAGCTTGCATAGCTAGATAATTTTGATGGATCTGTCGCATAACTATGCTCTTCCAAATACTGCGAGTCTAAAATCGACGAATCAAAGGCATCTTCTGAAGTATCTACCATACTAGGTCTTGTTGTGGTATTATTAATTTCTTCCAATGGCATTAAATTACTGGCGTTGAGCACCGCAATGAGTGCTAAAGGGAGACAATTTCCTATTCCACCATCCCTAAGTTGACATCTGAATAACAGCTTTTTGTAAGTTGATGTGAATTGCTTGACCGTTGGATTGTTGTTATAACCTAAGCCCATACGTATTGATCCAAAAAAGAGCTCGATATGATCTTGGTTGATTTTATACAAAGGTATAAAGCTCAATTTATTCGTTCTCACGAACCTTTCGTACAATATGTCAATATTACGTAAACAGGCTATAAGGCCTATAAATCCAACATTTCTAGGCGATTTTATTAAGTGTTGTCCTGAGGGTAGCCTTAATTCTGATAGGTATTTCACAGTGTTTGCACAAAACTCAGTTAAAATTGAAATATTATTTTCACACAAAGCTCTTTTCTTCAATTCGAATTCCGAAACTTTTCGACTGTTCAAAATATCGAAGATTTCGTTGAGAATTCGAATGAAATTTGAGGTAGCTTCGCTTCCAGCAAATTCTCTTAACTCAAGAGTTTCCCTGCAAAAGTCTAAAGCGTCAGCTACTGACTTGCTCAAAGTTTGTACAGCAAGCTTCACTTTCATCTTCTGATTATGAAAATATATATGCGCTTTTCGCAATTTGTTTGCCAAATGAAGTCCTTCTTTTTCTTGTAGGTCCACTAATTTTATTAAGTAGTCCCAATTAACCATGTTTCCCTGATTGTCTACAAGTATTTTCAAATCGGCAAAAGCATTTCGAACCAGTTTAAGCATGTGGCAGGGGTCTGGATGTAATATATATTTTTCTTCGCTATCTTTAAGCTTAAAATATCCTTTGGAGTTTATGTCTCTAACATCGGAACCCAGCAATTTCGCTGTAGTTAAATTTACTGCCGCTCCATCAAAGGTAACCCCAACCACTTCAACGCCAGTTTCTAATAGGCTTTGTAAACATAAGGTCACCATATTAGATTTTTGTTCAGCAATCATACTCGAAATGGGAAAATACGCTAATGGGATCTTCCAAGGCTTATTAATGCAAACTGCTAAAAATACTAAAATCTGGCTAGCTATGATATTTGTATTTCCCCCATCGCCTACAAAACCATGAGACTTTTCGCCGTCCCAGTCTACATGCTGACGAATATGAATTTCGTCAAAGACAAGGTTTACGAAAATTGTCTCCCCGTTTGCCTGTTCTACAGCCTTTTTAATTGCTTCGAAGGATTCTTTCGTGAATCCAGGAGCACAACCAACTTTCTGATACCACTTTCTCAATAATGTTCTACTATGTGGCAAGCAATTATCAAATGTTCTTCGCACAAACTCGTATGCTCTCGGCGACAAGAAATTCAAATTCAAAGCAAATGCTTGTATTTGCAAACTGTAGGACTTACTCATTTTTTTTGATCCACCTTTTAAAAGCTGCCTTTCAAAAATGTGCCTATTTGGACCTACAACCTTTTCCAGGATCTCATTATGGCTTTCACAAATTAAATTTCGTTGCTTTAAAGTGGCACAAATTGTCTTCAAATTTACAACTTTTGTTTGCGATCGCTTATTTTGTTGTTTAAGTCTTTTTAGCATCTTATTCTTTTTGAATAATTTGCTTTGAAGACCATTTATCTTCGATTCTAATTTCTTTATAGTTGAAACTGACGATTCTTGCTGGATGTTAGTATTAGTTCCCTTAATTAAAAATACAACTCAATAAATTCAGTATGTATATACAATGGCGCTCTAAACATTTGCAACGAGAACTGAGTGTTTACAAATGCCTGCAGTATTTCAGTAATAAAGCAGCTTGTACACACTTAGTTCTAGTTGCAAATGTTTTGAGCGCCACGGTACCCATGTGTAGTTGTAGAAAATTGAAGAAAATTGTGTCGGATATGAATTGATCTTGTCTGTAAAATTCCTTCCATAAATGCTTTATTAGACTATACTTAGTATTTAATTGCACCATAATCCCAATGTAAAAATATTAAATGGACAAAAATGAGCATTTATGAACAGAAGAAAATATGTATATCAGTCATAAAATAATTTTTACAATTTGAAAAGAATGCATACTTACAACTGAAATTTTTGTTTGCGAAGGTCTCAATTCTAGTTCACTTCCCAAATTACTGTTGCTGGGTGCGGTTTCAACTCTTTCCTTATGCTGCATTAAATCTGCATCACAGTATGATGCATTCTCCAGCGCCGCAGTAAATTCATAATTAGCAGGAGTATTCTCAACTACTAGAATTTCATCCGTTGGCTAAAATTAATGTACATATAAAAAATAAAATGCAATATGTAAACTTCTGCTATCCTCTTACATTCTCCCTGAAGATTTCATTCGCATCCGTACTATTGGACGCAGCAGCAGTGTCTTCCTGAGGATGAACCGATGAAAACTATTTAAAAAAAAATACATAACATTGATCAAAGGTTCCTTATAGTTGTTTAATACCAGTTTTGAAATTACATGTTCCCTTTCATCAGCTACTAGCTTTAATATTGGAACTGCTTCATTTCTTAGCATCGTTTTTTTTTCAAAACGGATAAGATCACTTTCCAGAAAATTCTCCGAACAGATATACGTATTTTTTGTAATGCTCAAATTCATACGTCCAATTGCACTCATCCATAAGTTACAATAAAGGTCACTTTTTGGAAACCTGTAATAAAAAATTATATGAAATAACATAGTAATAAAACTAGTTTATTATAATAGCATTCTTGATAATGTAATAAGCAACTTTTCGCGTTAGTATAAAATTTTTTCAGACGTGAAAATTTTCCTTTGCCCCAAAAATTTCTGTGTAGGTTGAACTACGGCACTGATCCAACCTACAAACAAACAAAATGGCAGCCAAAAAACTTTAAGAAATATTTTATTTAGAAGAAAAATCATTTTTCTAACACAAATAAAGGAATATTTCAATGAATAAAACTTCGTAGTTAAATAAATTTTATTCTTACGTGTGAAAAGCTATGCCGGGCGGACGGCAACGCATTTAATTTTGGCAAACCGGCACTGCACACTTCATTGCGGATTTACGTTGTTTTCTTCACTGATCTTTCTAAAAAAAAGTCAATTATAATTTCTACACAACTTTTCTTAAAAACCATGCACCTCACTTGAACCAAAAACTGTTAGTTTTGAAAAAAACGGCACTTTTTCGCGTTCACAAAATTATTTGAAAACTAACTGACACCTTTGAAGATGAACTGACACTCAACCTACAAACAAACTACAGAATTTTGCTAACTTTCAAATACAATTTTTGCCTCATTCACATACAGCACACGTATAGGGTAGTTCCGTTCCAGTTAGTTTCATCTTCAAAGCAATTCACACACCAAATATTATATTCACTTTGAAACAAGAGTCACCAAATTTACGCTATAAAAAACTATATAAAATTCTTTAACAAGGTTAATCCCAACTTAAAACTTTGAAATAGGTAGGTACGGAACGCAGACGAAATTGATTTCACCTCGATTTAATTCGTTCAGTCAACATTCGATCATTTTTTGTTTCTAATCTGTCGAGTTACTACACGGGTAATAAAGTAGCCTGGACGAATGTAACAAATTATTCGCAGATTAAAATTTAGGGAGTAAATATATTCCGAGATTAGTTATCTATTATATAAAAATAAGTCGGGTTTTCCTTCCTGACGCTATAACTCCAGAACGCACGAACCGATTTCGATGGTTTTGCATTCGTTGGAAAGGTCTCGGGCTCCGTGAGGTTTATAGCAAAGAAAATTCAGGAAAAATCTATTATATAATATAAAAAAGTAAGAAATCGAAAAACAGCACAAAACATACTTCGATTAGATTATAACACTTTGAATGCAAAAAAATGTAGTCAAAGTAACACTTTGAATGATTATTTGTGGGGGTGTCCGTGGGAGTAGATGAAGGAGGAGTTGTGGGGGTGTCCGTGGGAGTAGATGAAGGAGGAGTTGAGGGGGTGTCCGTGGGAGAAGATGAAGGGGGAATTGAGGGGGTGTCCGTGGGAGAAGATGAAGGAGAGTTGAGGGGGTGTTCGTGGGAGTAGATGAAGGAGGAGTTGAGGGGGTGTCCGTGGGAGTAGATGAAGAAGGAGTTGTTGGGGTGTCCGTGGGAGGAGATGAAGGAGGAGTTTAGGGGGTGTCCATGGGAGTAAATGAAGGAGGAGTTGAGGATGTGTCCGTGGGAGAAGATGAAGGAGGAGTTGAGGGGGTGTCCGTGGGAGTAGATGAAGGAGGAGTTGTGGGGGTGTCCGTGGGAGTAGATGAAGGAGGAGTTGTTGGGGTGTCCGTGGGAGAAGATGAAGGAGGAGTTGAGGGGGTGTCCATAGGAGTAAATGAAGGAGGAGTTGAGGGGGTGTCCGTGGGAGAAGATGAAGGAGGAGTTGAGGGGGTGTCCGTGGGAGTAGATGAAGGAGGAGTTGTGGGGGTGTCCGTGGGAGAAGATGAAGGAGGAGTTGTGGGGGTGTCCGTGGGAGTAGATGAAGGAGGAGTTGTTGGGGTGTCCGTGGGAGGAGATGAAGGAGGAGTTTAGGGGGTGTCCATGGGAGTAAATGAAGGAGGAGTTGAGGAGGTGTCCGTGGGAGAAGATGAAGGAGGAGTTGAGGGGGTGTCCGTGGGAGTAGATGAAGGAGGAGTTGTGGGGGTGTCCGTGGGAGTAGATGAAGGAGGAGTTGTTGGGGTGTCCGTGGGAGAAGATGAAGGAGGAGTTGAGGGGGTGTCCATAGGAGTAAATGAAGGAGGAGTTGAGGGGGTGTCCGTGGGAGAAGATGAAGGAGGAGTTGAGGGGGTGTCCGTGGGAGTAGATGAAGGAGGAGTTGAGGGGGTGTCCGTGGGAGAAGATGAAGGAGGAGTTGTGGGGGTGTCCGTGGGAGTAGATGAAGGAGGAGTTGTTGGGGTGTCCGTGGGAGGAGATGAAGGAGGAGTTTAGGGGGTGTCCATGGGAGTAAATGAAGGAGGAGTTGAGGGGGTGTCCATGGGAGAAGATGAAGGAGGAGTTGTGGGGGTGTCCGTGGGAGAAGATGAAGGAGGAGTTGTGGGGGTGTCCGTGGGAGAAGATGAAGGAGGAGTTGTGGGGGTGTCCGTGGGAGTAGATGAAGGAGGAGTTGTTGGGGTGTCCGTGGGAGGAGATGAAGGAGGAGTTTAGGGGGTGTCCATGGGAGTAAATGAAGGAGGAGTTGAGGAGGTGTCCGTGGGAGAAGATGAAGGAGGAGTTGAGGGGGTGTCCGTGGGAGTAGATGAAGGAGGAGTTGTGGGGGTGTCCGTGGGAGTAGATGAAGGAGGAGTTGTGGGGGTGTCCGTGGGAGAAGATGAAGGAGGAGTTGAGGGGGTTTCCGTGGTGTATATTCCGACTTTGCCACGCGTGAACGGCTGGACCCATTTCGCTAATTCTTTTTTTGTTGTGTTTTTTATTGTCAGGAGAAAGAAAAAATTAAGAAAATTGCGCGGAAAATTGGTCCAGGGTTCAACTCCTGCTCGGCCAAAATCACTTTTTTTCATTTTGTACACCGGGTAACATAACTTGAGAACGACTTTACCGATTTCATTCATCTTTTTTTTTAAGTTTTCTAATACTTTGTAGAAGGTTCTTACGGAAAGAAAAGTTAAGCAATAAAATAAACATAAAATAAATACTAAATACTCAGTACTAAGAACCACACAAGATAATTTCATCACAAGTAAAAATGTTTGACGCCCTGCGAAGTGGGCACGGGTCAGCTAGTTCTTAGATAAATAAGCCAGTCAAATTAGATTTTTTTGCGGAATTAATTCCCAGCAAGCTGAAAATCGTTTTAATCCCTTCATTTGGTCCTAAATGCATGTAATACAAGTTTGCACCCTCCCAGGAGGTGAGCATAACTTTTGGCAGCCATGTAACTGCGAAATTTGCGCTCTTTTTTCAGTTTTTTGCTTGTAGGTCGAAAACGGTACGTCCGACGGAAGATATCATTCCATTCAATATTAAAGAGGGTCAAATTCTGCGTCGAATGAGCATCTAATCTTCAAATTCGGTTCAGTGGTTCAGCCGAAATCACAAGTTAGAAACCGGGAAAATTGATAAAACATGAGTAAAAACATGTTATAGAAATCAAAGTAGACCTTCATGCTCGCATTTTCTTAGATGTCGATGGTGGCATGTCGAACCCCTCTTCATCGGGATCATCTTCAAAGGGACTGTCCTCACCTATTTCTGCTGTCAAACAGAACCTTCTGTTTCTACATGCAATCAGTGGGTGTGATACAACCTCTGTATTCTATCGCCAAGGGAAATTGAAGTTTGTCAATCTCCTTGAAAAGAACACGGCTTTACAGGAGGCTGTCAAGGTTTTCCACCATGCAGATGCTGATCCTGAGGACCTCATTTCAGCAGGTCAACTATTCCTGGCAGCCCTATATTCATCTAAGGCCAATGAGACCTCCTTGGACAAAATCCGCCACGAGATATTCTCAAAGTCCCTCATAAAGCCAAATTTCAATCTGGCCTCTCTACCCCCAACAAATGCAGCCGCCGCCCAACATATTCCGCGGGTCTACCTCCAAATCCAAGGCTGGTATAATAGACCAAAGGATCCTCTCAGCTGGGGTTGAAAGAGGACGGAGCTTGGCCTGCTCCCCATCATGAACACCAAGGATCCAGCTCCAGCTGAAATCGTCAACACAGTGTCCTGCGGATGTAAGAAGGGGTGTACACGGAAGTGCAGCTGCCGGAAAGTAGGTATGAAATGTTCAACAATTTGCCTCAACTGCCACGGCCAGTCCTGTTCGAATTCAGCACCGTTCGAGGATGAGGGTATGTCCCACATGCCGTTCGCCGTAGAAGCAGAAATAGGTGAGGACAGTCCCTTTGAAGATGATCCCGATGAAGAGGGGTTCGACATGCCACCATCGACATCTAAAAAAATGCGAGCATGAAGGTCTGCTTTGATTTCTATAACATGTTTTTACTCATGTTTTATCAATTTTCCCGGTCTCTAACTTGTGATTTCGACTGAACCACTGAACCGAATTTGAAGATTAGATACTCATTCGACGCAGAATTTGACCCTCTTTAATATTGAATGGAATGATATTTTCCGTCGGACGTACCGTTTTCGAGCTACAAGCAAAAAACTGAAAAAAGAGCGCAAATTTCGCAGTTACATGGCTGCCAAAAGTTATGCTCACCTCCTGTGAGGGTGCAAACTTGGATTACATGCATTTAGGACCAAATGAAGGGATTAAAATGATTTCCAGCTTGCTGGGAATTAATTCCGCAAAACGCTTTTTTTGGATCTAATTTGACTGGCCTAAAAAGCATAGTTTGGTCGAATCGGCCCTTAAGCAGCCACATTTATTCCGGGAGTTCCGAGCGGACGAATTCCTTGCTATTCGAGAACCTACTGATTAAAACTACTTCGCTGTCAGGAAATTGTTTTTCCGCCAGGCCACTGTGATTTCCAGGCATGCGGGGGATCCCGGTGACAATGGCATCCGAAAGCCGGCCGGATTGACGAAGATCATTAAGCTCAGCTCTCACATCACTCAGCTCTCGTTTCAAATGCCGGACCTCGTCACTTAATTCCAATACCTCTCGTCTAGTTGATACAAGTACCTCCTCAATTTTCGATGATAAGCTCTCTTCATTTTGGTCCATCCTTTCATTTATTACCGCAGTTAAGGCTTTCACAAGTTTTCTCTCCAGTAATTCAAACCGATCCGTTGAGCTGATGGAGTTTGATCTGGCGGAGGTAAGAGAGGTGTTTGAAGCCGTACTAGTATTTGCCTGTCTCTTAGCCTGCATTTTCAGGGAGTTAGCACTGTTAGCAGCTCCATGCTGCTGCTGTTGAGTTTTGTGTTGTTTAGCCACAGCTCTCGTTTTGATAGGAGTATTGGTGTTGTCACAGTTAGAACTCTTCGAATGCGAGCTAGCCTTCGGAGATGCTTTTTTGCCCATGATGATTATACGGATAATGATCAAAACTACACGAAACCGCAGTTAAAATTTATGTCACGTTGTACTACAAAACTAGCAGCAACAGCGGCAGGGTATGGGAAACAAAATTTCTTATCCGCACTGCTTGAAACCACAAGTAACCGGCAAAAGTGAAGGCAACAGCTCAAAAGACGTGTTACTCCATAGACATCTCAACTACTAAGCCTTACTAAGCAAAATCATCGCATTCTTCGTGCTGCGCTTAATTTGAAGTCGTCTGGGAAGGTTCACTCCTGCTTTACTCGTAATGGTCATATTTTTGTGTGCCTGAATGCGGGTGATTCGCCTATTCTTGTTCAGTCACTACAAGTTTTGGATAGCCTGATGAATGATGCCAGCCCTGATGTCCCCATGTTTTCAACTGAATTGCCTACCCAATCTCCGCTGTTCGATGCTACAGAGTCGTTTAATCCTAGTTTACCATCAGCCGAGTCACCGAATTCTGAAGGCACAGCTCTACAGGCAAGCCCTGTCTAACTTATAATTCTTGGCTTAAGTCTAATTTATTTTACTACGCTTATTTCTATTTTTTCCGACCTTAGATTGTTTTTCTTCTTCTTTCTCTTCATCTTAGTCTTAAAGCTACTTAACATCTTAGTTGTTATTACTACAGGGTGTCTCAAAAGAAAGTTCACATTTAAATCTTTTTTTAAAAGAAAAGTCTTAGCTTTATTGAAAAAATGTTTATTTTATATTGAAGTACACTGTTTGGGAATTTATTTTTTAAAAATAACATCGTCCAAATGTAAACCGTTGCGCTCTCGGCATTCATTTAGTCGGGCACTAAAATTGCCTATGACAGCTCGGCAGGTAGTCTCCGTGCGGCATAATGAAGATCTGTGCACATTTAAAGCAACAGCACGCTTCCGAATCGAGAGGTTTGGATCATCTCGAATAGACTGAGTAACACTGTCCACGTTTTCGGCTGTTCTTGATGTTCTTGGCCGCCCAGATTTTGGTTTCTTCAGAGTTGACCCAGTCTCTTCAAACTTCTCAACCCATTTTGCCGTTTTTGTAAAACTCACGTACGCACAACGCACGGTCCGCACCAGAGAAACGCTCCATAGCGACTAAATTCCCAAGAGCCAGACTACCGACTGACATACCCCCCGCGCCCCTCAGAATAGTTGCTTTCGCGTAATAAGATAAGCAAATGTGAACTTACTTTTGAGACACCTTGTATAATTAGAGCATGTATAACTACAACGCAATGCCTATGAACTCTTGTTTATCTTCTTTATTGGTTTTCCTTTCTGAATTTTCATTTCTATTTAGTGGTGAGTGGTCGTGCTGGTGCGGTGAGGGGATGGTGCTACATGCGGGTGTTTCAGGGTGACTGATCTTTGTGAGCTGAACAGGTTGCGAATTCTTTTAAATGTTTTCTGTGGCAGAACCAGCGGTATGAATATTTGTACCATTAATGCCAGAAGTCTCAGAAATAAGATTTATGAAATTCGTCGCATCTTTGAAGGCTCCAACATCCATGTCATACTTGTTAGTGAGTCATGGCTTTTGGCTCATATTCCATCATCTCTTGTATCTATTGCAGGATATAACCTTTTCCGTAACGATCTTGAAGGTCGTGGAGGTGGAGTTGCAATATATGTTAAGAACTCACTGAGGTCGAGGTTACTTACCAATTCTACCCGCTCTACTTTGGAGTTTGTGACTGTGCTGGTTGACTCTGAGTGTGAGAGATGTGTTGTGGGCTCGGTCTATCGTCCTCCTGGCAATTTCGATGTGCATCATCTTGATGAGTTTTCATCATCACTGAGCAACTTATCTCATGCTTATGAGAACATAGTTATCGGTGGCGATTTTAATATCAATCTCATGAATCATAGCTCTTCTACTGCCAGTTTTCTATATTCGATGCAACTACTGCACCTTACTCCCGTGAACTCTGTTCCTACTTACTACAACTGTACCCATCCTTCTTTGTTGGATGTCCTTTTTGTAACTGACCTAGCTAAAGTCTCTTTCCACAATCAACTTAGTCCCATTTCTTCTTTAGACCATGATATCTTGTTTATGACTTACACTTTCAGCTTCTCGGAATCACTCATAGATCTTACCTTTCGTGACTTTAAAAACCTTGACTTACCGTCACTTCTTGCTGAATGTTATTCCCTCCCTTGGAGTGACATTTACTCTGTGACCTCTATTGACTGTAAGGTACATAAACTGTCCTGCTTCCTTTCGTACTTATTTGATAAGTACGTGCCGCTTACTCACCGGAAACCCCATACTTCCAATTGCCCTTGGTTCAGTAAGCGAATTAGCAAGCTGATCGTCGAACGTGAATTCCTGTATAAAGAGTGGCGACGTTTTCGTAATGAAGAAACGCTTCGATTGTACAGGACCGCTCGCAATAAGGTGACTGCTGAGACTCCTAAAGCCAAGCGCAATTTCCTGAAATCTAAATTAAACACGGATTTGCCGGCGCGTATTTTGTGGAAAAATTTGCGTAACTTTGGTATACATAGGGACAACAAGCACCAGCAGTGCGAGCTCGATCCGAATGACTTGAATAACTACTTTGCTTCACCCCACGACTCGGAGCGAACAGGTAGCTTGCATTTCTCTAATATTCTTCATCATGATGACTGCAGCTCTGATGAATTCCTATTCCGCTGTGTGGATCATGATGAGCTTGTGAGCGCGATTTTTGCCATTAAATCAAATGCTGTGGGTTTGGATGGCGTTGATCCACGTTGTTTTGTCTCTTTCCGACAAAATAAATTAAGATTCCAAAAGGGCATCTGGTTTGTAAAAAGATTTAAAGACTTCGACCTCTTATAGTCGAAGTGAAAGCATAAATAGAAAGGTGTGAAATAAGAACATTTAATTAACTTCAAATATTTCACTTTATTAATGACCTAAAATTAACTACAATTTTATCTTATCTTTACCTTTATATTCTATTATGAAATTCAATTTATTATTGCAGTCAAGTGTTACAATTAAATTTAATTCTACGACAACTAAATAATTTAATTCAAAGATATACAAATTGATCTAATTCAATCATATACAAAATAATTTTGGTGAATTCTAGTTGGTTATAACCCCAAACCGGAATTACTCGAAACCCCAAACGATAAATGTTTACTATTCTTTATTTATGTTCTTTGAAATTGTACGGCTTAATACGCGGAGAACTACTTAGAACTGTTTCAGTAGGTTATAATCCCAAACTGAAACTATTCTGAATTGCAAGTAAATGTACTGACGCGGAAATAATGTCTGTTATAAACCCGAATTGAATAATATGAGGTGATCAAATATCCAGAGCACTTCAACTGGTGATACTCCCAAGTTGAAATGTTTTTAAATACTTAGAAAATTTCAACTGGTGATGTTCCCAAGTTGAAATGTTCCAAATAATATTAAGCGCGAATGTACTTAGAAACTTTCAACTGGTGATATCCCCAAGTTGAAACGCTCTAAATATTATGAAGCAAAAATACTTAGAAAAATTTCAACTGGTGATATTCCAAAATTGAAATGTTTCCAAGTTGATTAATACGAGAAAAATACTTAGAGAAGTTTCAACTGGTGATACTCCCAAGTTGAAACAATTCTAAGTTGATTAACACGAGAAAATCCTTAGAGAAATTTCAACTGGTGATATTCCCAAGTTGAAATAATTCTAAGTCTGACTAACACTAGAAAAATACTTAGAGAAATTTCAACTGGTGATATTCCCAAGTTGAAACAATTCTAAGTCCGATTAAGGCGAGAAAAATACTTAGAGAAATTTCAACTGGTGATACTCCCAAGTTGAAACAATTCTAAGTCCGATTAACACTAGAAAAATACTTAGGGCGTGTGCCAATTCAACTTTTCGAATACTTTTCCTTTTCGAACATTTTTCGGTTATATTTAAAATTGAAAAAAAGCAGCCTTTTATTGCTCATTGTTCGTTTCCATTTAATTTCATAAATGCTATATTTGAAATTCAAATGAAAAGTAAGTAATTGTCAACGAAAAGCGATTTTCAGAGCTGTTTTTTCCTAAGACCCAAACCTT
This sequence comes from Machimus atricapillus, assembly GCA_933228815.1. Lineage (NCBI taxonomy): Eukaryota > Metazoa > Arthropoda > Insecta > Diptera > Asilidae > Machimus > Machimus atricapillus. The sequence goes on from OW121784.1 coordinate 34,609,960, forward strand.
CGAAAATCAATTAGTAAGCTGAAAAGCAATCTCCCATACAAATTTACTTTTGAATAGCTGAGTTGGCACACGCCCTTAGAGAAATTTCAATTGGTGATCTTCCCAAATTGAAATTTTTCTAAGTCCGAAGTATTTAGTTTTTGGAATTTCCAAAAAACTCTTGGTAATTACCCAAAGAAGATTAGCCTCGGTGATTGCCCAAACGCTAATGACCAGTCTGCGTCCAGCGTGGCCCTTTTATAGGCAGTGGTAACCGTTATGTCCTTTATTCCGATCGCCTGCTTCTTGTTCTTCCTTTGCCTTTCGTGGCACGGGCAAAGGTTAAATTTGCTTAGCTCCAACTTCGGAGTGAAGTTGCATTTATTTGCACCTCAACATTGCCTGTCATTTGACAGTTCTCGTGATGTTTACATTTGGTGCGTGCAGCGATCAAATTCTTAGTTTTGTTTCGCGTCGCGGATTTATGTTTCGAGCCGAAACACACGTTTTGTCAAATTATTACTCCCATGCATCTCAAAACACCTACTGCACATAATAAACTGCTGTTTTACTGAGTCCTTCTTCCCTGAAACTTGGAAGATGGCTCTTGTTGTTCCCGTACCCAAGAAAACCTCATCTGTATCAGTATCGGACTTTCGACCTATTAGCATCCTGTGTTTCTCTGCAAAGGTACTGGAAAAGCTAATTGCTCTGCAAATTCAGGAGTTTTTGTCGAATGCTGACTTGTTGAATCCATATCAATCAGGTTTTCGTGCGGGTCATAGTTGCGAGTCAGCTATGCTCAAGGTAACCTCTGATCTTCGGAGGGCGTTGGATGATGGGCATGTTGGGATCATGGTGCTTCTGGACTTTTCGAAGGCTTTTGATAGTGCCGACCATTCGCTTCTTCTTAGGAAGTTATGCAGTTACTTCCATTTCGGTCGCACTGCTGTATCTCTTATCAGTGACTTTCTCTGTAACCGTTATCAGCAGGTCAAAGCTGGTAATTGCTTGTCTAGCCCTATTGTACTGACCAAGGGAGTCCCGCAGGGGTCCATTCTAGGGCCCTTGTTATTTTCACTCTTCATTAATGATTTACCTGATATCTTGGACGATGTTCATGTTCACCTATATGCGGATGATGTACAACTATACTTGTCTCGACCTCTTGGTTTAATTGAGGACTGTGTTGCGAGAATTAATAGTGACATTGATAGAATCAGTGTGTGGTCCCAACAGAACCGACTACTGCTTAATCCTTCTAAGTCACAATGCATTGTATTTCGTACTTTCCCGTCAATGACTACTTCCGACTTGCCAATGGTTATGCTAAATGGCACGGTTCTACCTTTTGTTGATGAAGTTACTAGTCTGGGGGTCAAGCTTAATAGTTCACTTACTTGTTGTCACCATATACAATATGTTATCGGAAAGATTTATGGCAGCTTAAGAACACTTTGGCTATCAGCTGATGTACTGCCTTTTCAAATGAGAATGAAGCTGGTGAAAACCTTACTCATGCCTCATTTTACATATTGTAGTACTGTGTTCCCGAGGCTTGACTCTACTTGCCGGCGGAAAATTAATGTAGCTTTCAACGACTGCATTAGATTTGCTTACTTGCTGCGCAGATCTGAGCACATTTCAAATTACAACACCCCACTTCTGGGATGTGGCATTGAAACTTATCTGAAACGTAGACTGCTGCTCTTTTTATTCAAGTTAATTAAGAAGAAAATGCCTGGCTACTTGTATAAAGAGATACAGTTCTTAGATTCGCGCCGTCATCGACATCTGCTTATTCCAAGATGTTCATCCAACATCTTTGAGGGTTCGTTCCTTGTTCAGGCTTCCCGACTCTGGAACCAGCTACCGCGTGATTTCTGGAGTGCCTCCTCCATCGCCGAGTTCGAGCGCTTACTTCTCACCTACTTGTAAATGGCATGATAGGGGTTTTTTTGGCTTTTGCGTTGTTTGAGTTGATGCTCTTCTACTTGTTATAATTATTATTGTTATTATTGCTAATATTTTAATACTTTTTTATACTTTTTTTTTTATTTTATTTTATTTTCTCTCTTTACGTATTTAGAATACTTAATTTAAGTTAGAATTTCTCTTTTTCTTTTCTTTTCTTTTTCTATCTAAGTTTTTTGTTTTTTTTTTATATTCTTAGTCTACTAGCATTATGTTGTTGTTTACCATCTATGTTAGTGTGCAATCAAAAGAACTGTATTCTTGTGTACACTGATCCCAATGGAATAAATAAATATGAAATATGAAATATGAAATTACTAATTAAAAGAAAAGATCTTAATAAAATAGTGTAATAGGTATAATGGAATAGGGGGGAGGGCTGGTTAGGGGTAGGGGTAGGTATAGGGACTAACAAAAAATAAATATTGTATTTAAGGTTTGAAAAATATTTTTTTGCTATTGGTCCACAATATTTTGATAAAGATTGTATATCCAGAAATTTTGCTTTACTGACTTGTAAAATGTCCTTGTAAGCTTGGTCAGGGAGAGTAAATTCTCCTGAATTAGGGGTGTCTCCACAGGAAGTTGAGTTTACCCTTTTTCTCTTTGCGGACAACGGTTGTTTTTTCCCTGTATCGATATTTTAAAAGCATGAAATCTCGGAGACTATGGATGTTATTGCCCTGTTGTTTTGACAGAACATAGCGACAGGTATAACCATTCAGACTGCATTGAAAGTTGAAAAAAATTAAAAATGTGACAAAAGTTGTTCTTCCCCTGGACCCTTCAAATCCTTCTCAAAACTCGCTGTCTTATTTTTGTATATGCGCATGAGTATCTTTGTTTTAATTTCGCTAGAGTCGCGTTTTCTAAAGAGGGTGGCGCATTCGCACCTCGACCTTTTTTTTATGACTCGCGCAGCGAAGATTCCGTTTTTATGGAAACTCATCCTCTGCATGTTCGGGATAAATTTAGCCTGGATGCGCTGGGGATACACTTGTGTAAGCAAGGATATGGAGAAGAGGGCCGGGCCCTCCAATTAATGCTGTTTTGTTTGAGTCATTCTTTTGAAGAAAAGATAAAAAAAAATATAAACCATTAATCAATCCCAAAACTAGCCTAAATCAAAAAGCGGAAGTCCAGAGTGTAAGAGGAGGAGATTCGGTAACGCGAGAATTAAAAGTCTGTACGTCCGATCGCAACGAGCACTTTATTGGAAGAGAAGTTACAAAATTGATCTTGGCCAGTAAAAGCTTGTTGACCGCAATCTAAAAGAATATTGGTATATGTGTGCGTGAAATGCTTCAAGTGACCGTGGTCATCAGGCTTGCACTTTTACAATTGTAGGAGTGCTTCACTTAAACTAATAGGCCCAATATTATAACGATTTCGCATGCGCATGTACAATAAGCGTAACTTCATTCCAGGGTAAGTAAATCTTTTAATATTTATTTCGATAACGTTTAAAACGTTCCTTTTTCTTTTAGGTAAAACTGTAAAACTACAAGAGTGAAGTACAAAGTCGTCAATAAAATGTCCCTTCAAAAATTTCCAATAATTATAATTTGCCAATCAATCAAAAGCCAGGGTCGTATTAACCCTAGAAGCCTAATCTACGCCTGCGAGGCGTACACGCAATCGAAAATTCTTTGTATTTTTCTAATAGTTGAAGCTAGCCCGTCGTGCTCTTTAGCCAACTCAGTGACCGACGGAAGCTAGCGGTAGGTGCATGTGTCGCTAAGGTCAGTCCCGCCATTTTTGACTTATTGAGGTATACTGCACGTCTGCCAGACGTATGTTTAGGCTTTGTGTAACTTTTTTTGCGATTTTATTTTTGTTAATTTTTCGTCTATTTTTTGTCTATTTTCGGCGTCTTTTCAGATAACAATATGTCACGGTTTAAAAGATTAAACAGTGACGATATTTTGGCAAGACCTGAAATAGGTATATTTTTGTATACAGACTCATTTATATGTGTACGCCTCTGAGGCGTATGTTAAGGCTTTGTGTACCTCAAATAGATGAGGCTTCTAGGGTTAAGTTTCTTCGCAATAAATAGCTGTGAATGCAGTTTTAATTGATAACAGTGTGTTTTATTATTAGTTTATTATCCCAACCTTAAATTTTCTTCAAATAATAGACCTGAAATATGTATATTTTTGCATACAGACTCATTTATATGTTACGCCTCTGAGGCGTATGTTAAGGCTTTGTGTACTTTTCAAATAGATTAGGCTTCTAGGGTTAAAAAATCTTTATTATAATAATAACAAATATTTACAATAAAATCTTCTGAAAAAAATCTTCCGAAATTGCGTGCTTAAACACTTGCGCGCACGCTGCCAATTCAATCAAGAATGAACTCAGAAAATTTCTGAGCTTTTTGCTGTTGGGTCCCATTGCGAACGAAAAATAATTCAAACTGTGCCGACAGGGTTCTAGGGTATTTGGGTCCTCTATCTGTTGTATGCTTAGTGTTAAGTACTACACCCTTGTAAAATTGTCTGCCCTCTGCTACTGTAATTTTTGATTGCAATTTACTCATGCGCAAGTCTATCAAGTAGTCTACTGACTTTATATGTAAATAAGTCCGTCATGTCACACAGAACCGAAGGCTTTTGCTGTGTCAAGGGTTACCTGTAAAAAAGCAATGGCTATATAATCCCGTACATATTTTTTTAATTTTGTAAGCTTCATGTGTGGTGTAAGGACCCTGTCGAAGTTAAAATTGTTTCTATACTATGTGTTGCAATACTTTAATGTTTTTTTTAGTATTACTTCGTAAATTTAACTTATTGAGCTTAAGTAACTACGACAAGCGACATCAGTATGGCAAGCGAATTTTGAATTTGCTTGCGAACAACACCAGTAGGCGAATTTTGAATAACTTTTGTAAATTGTCTCTAAATAGGCTTTGAATTTTAAAAATTGACAAAAAGGATAAACAAAATGAGTCGAATCGATATCATCTTACAGGCCGGACGTGTTTTAAATTTTCTTCAAATACATAAAATACATAAACCTTCTCGATACGGGCCGGGGGCAAATTTAAAAACCGTGTAAAAGTGAAATCGTGTAAATAAAGTAAATAAAGTACCGTATAAATTGGGGGATGGGTGTATAATTAGTTTTAATTTACGGTGAAATAAATGACTGAATTATGCACATTTAAGTTTGTTTTCGATTTTCACGGTTTTCTAGGAAACCTATCTATAGTGTAAATTGGGGGATAGGTGTATTTTCATTTCAAATGATTGAAATGGTGTTCAAAAGGACCTTCAATTTTATAGAGAGTTATAGAGAGAGCCTTAGGAGATTTCAATTTTATGTAGAGAATAAAAATTCTCATATTGTTATAATTCATTTTTATTAATAAACAGGAACAACTGTATATACTTTTGAGAGAAATTTCATTGACAGTTTTAAAAAGAAAACGTTGTTAGCTGACAATTTACTTAAAATTGTTGAAATCAATATCGACTTCTGTTAGAATTTACAACATACGCATTATTAAAATTGGCAAATTTTAATTGTCATAGTACAACTTTTCAAAATCCAGTTCAAATTGTAAATTCAAACAATATTATTTGTTGAATAGCAACACTTCTTATTTACTGACACAAAAGAATTGATAATCAATTACGTTGTGTTGTTGACTTCCCAGAGACCTTTTCTACTTTAAATAACAAACATTGTTAATGGTTTCTTATTTACGTGTAAAACCCGCATACAACACAACTTGGGACAAATATATGAATCGAAGAAAGAAACACAAGAACAATTTTGTCGACGGGAAGTAACAACGTGCGTGATTAATTTTAATAACAACTTTGTATGGTGTTCAATAAAAGTTGTTGTGTGTAAACAAAAAGGGGCAAGATTTAACAAGAAGGATTGTTTAAGTGTTCCTCGTAGTTATTTTAGGAAATGCATTCAGTTTGAGTCAGTCCTGTGAAGTGAAGTGACGCGAAGTAAAATTTGTGATATAAGGGTATACAGAGTATATAAAAAATCTGTTTTGTTACCGAAAGCCGACAAAATATAACATTTATATAAAATCGTTGAAATAGCTATAAGTTCCAAAAAGGAAGTGTATTTAATTGTAGAAAAATAAAAAATAGGAAATTTTGTAAAACATTTCCAATCATATTCAGTGTATGGAAGCAGAGAAGAATTTTTTATTAAAGCCTTTGATTCATGCGATGGCCCACCTATAAATACATACTTACCTAAATCCAAATGGAAGTACATATATAAGACCAAAAATGATTTTCTGAAAATACCTAATATACTTATGTAAAATATAAATTAAAATATATAACATACTTATGTTTAATCTTTCTTGTTTTTATTTTTTATCCAGGAAAACCCAATAACTAATGTATCAGGACTATGAAGATGGTTACATCAGTTGCGTTCCTTTCGTTTACCCAGTAATATACAAAGTTTTGTATTAAACGGAAGCTTAATAACAACTACATCTACATTTTAAATTTTGCGAAAATTGCATCGAATTGACATGATTGTTACACATTCAAACTTCAAATTTTAAACTGAACAATTTTCAGTTTAATTTTTGACTTGCTAAGGGCCTCTTTCACAAACTACAAGTAAAGTGTCAAGTAGGCTAACCGCCAGTTAAAGTCACCGGTAACTAAACGTACGAATTTCACCATCTTTGAGTAGCGTTAGCCAGTGGATAAACTAGCCCGTAACTTACTTGCCAGTCGATCTGCCAATTAGCGTATTTAATTGATGAGTAGGTTAACAAAAACTTCATCGTAGTTTTAATTTGTGCATTATCAAAATGTTATTTTAAAAGAAATTAATAAAAAATGGATTTGTTTGATTTTTTAGGTATCCTTAGTACCTATTTTTATGTTCACAATTAAACAAGAATTCTGGGGGTGTTTTATGGTAATATTTTATTACTTAATGCCGGACAATTAATTTATGACATCTGTTTTATTACATAAAATCTGGAAGTCCGTTAAACAAAATTTTTTAAGGCCTGCTAGGTCATTGTGTAAAATTGATAATGTTTTTGAGACGCAGGATCCTTAGGCAATATACAGTGTCTATTGCCCACAGTGTTGTCGTAGCAGCAGTGCCGCTACATACTCCCCCTCCAGCAAAGCGATCTATGCCTAAAAAATAAAAATAAAACTATGTTTTATTGTCGCCTGTATGAGTGTAAGCTGGTTTAAGACGGTCGATAGATATCGACTTGTTTGTCCCGTTTATGTCAATGACATAATTTTTCCGAAGTCGTTTGATTACGTGATAGGGTCCTGTGTACGGTTGATCAAGAGGTTTGTGTGTATGATCTACCCGGACGAAAACGTAATCAGTGTTCTCGAGCGATGTGGGTACATAAGTCTTTTGCGCGGTAGGTAACCGCGGTTGACTCGCCCGAAGGTTTCGAACGTATGAACGTAACCGTTCAAGAAAATCAGATTGTGTACCTTCTTCCTTAGCAGAGATTGAAATCTCGCTTGGTAGCCTGAGATTCTGCCCATAAACTAATTCTGCGGGTGAACAGCTTAAATCCGCTTTAACTCCTGTTCGAATTCCTAATAAAACAAAGGGCAATTCTTCACTCCAATGTGAAGTGTTGTCTCTTGCTTTTAGGGCAGCTTTGAGAGTCCTGTGGAATCTCTCGACCATCCCGTTTGCTTGTGGATGGTATGCTGTGGTTCTAATACGGTGAGTACCCAGGAGTTTTGTGATTTCTGTGAACAGTTTTGATTCGAATTGTGTACCTTGGTCTGTTGTGATCTCAAGCGGTACTCCGAATCTAGGGACGTATTCTGTCACAAAACGCTTAGCCACTGTGTGTGCAGAAATATCTCTAATGGGATATGCTTCAGGCCATCTTGAAAACCGATCAACGATCGTTAGGATATAAGCATATCCTTGCGATGGCGGTAGAGGTCCCACAATATCCATATGGATATGTTCGAAACGACTGTTCGGCAGATTAAATTGCTCTAATGGCGATTTGATATGTCTGGACACTTTAGATCTCTGACATCCCAAGCATGAACGTGACCACTCGTTGCAGTCTTTATTCATACTTGGCCAAAAATATTTGGAAGTTATCGCATGTCGCGTTGCTCGAGTACCGGGATGCGAAAGATTATGCTCTGAGTCGAAAGCTAATCTTCGCAAAGACTTCGGGATATACGGCCGTGATATTTGCGAGCCTATAGCACACCAGACTTTGTGCGAAGTGAACGGTATTGGCGTTATGGCTAGTTTGTAACTAGAATTGCTTTTAAGCGATTTCACCAATACCTTAAGTTCTTCATCGTCCTTTTGTGTTTCTTCCAGAGTTGGAAGGTCGAATTTAATCGCACTGACCATGTCAGCCGATAGGGGACGTGAAAGATAATCCGCGACCACATTGTCTTTACCAGATATGTGTCTTATATCATTGGTAAATTGTGCTATGTAGTCAAGGTGTCGAGCTTGTCTCGGCGATCTATCAGTCTTTGACGGAATTGCCCTAATCAGGGGTTTATGGTCTGTGAATACAGTGAATTCTCGACCTTCAACAGCATAACGAAAATGTTTAATTGCTGCGTAGATGGCTAATAATTCGCGATCAAACGCAGAGTATTTTTGTTCTGCTGAAGAAAGTTTCTTCGAAAAGAATGCCAGTGGTTGCCACTGATTGTTGTTTAGCTGTGCTAAAACTGCGCCCAGTGCATAATCTGACGCATCGGTTGAAATGCTGTACTTGGCATTCTCAATCGGATGATTGAGCAAAGTTGCTTGTGCCATCGCATTTTTAACCTTTTCAAAGGCTGTCTGGCAGTGCTCAGACCAAGGAATTGTCTTAGAATTCTTTGGTGCCTTTGAGTTGACTAATTCTTTCAACAGTGCGTAAATTGGCGTTAAAATGTCTGCCAGTCTTGGAATAAAACGGTGGTAAAAATTCACCATTCCAAGAAATTTTTGGATTTGTTTGACTGAAGTTGGAGGCGGAAGTTCAGAAATAGCTTTAACTCTGTCTTCCGATGGAAGAATGCCTTGGGCAGTGACCCGATGGCTCAGAAAGTTGATTTCTGGAACTCCGAAAACACATTTTTCCAATTTAATGGTCAATCCAAAATCCTGAAGTCTATTAAGAAGTTGATCCAAGTGGGTCAAATGTTCTTCTTCGTTTTTGCTTGCGATGAGAATATCATCTAAATAAACAAAAACAAAGTCTAGCTCCCTTGTAACTTCATTCATAAATCTCTGAAATGTTTGGGCCGCGTTTCTTAAACCAAACGGCATTCGAGTAAATTCGAATAAACCGAAAGGAGTAATAATTGCAGTCTTGTGGATATCTTCCGGTGCTACCGGAATATTGTGGTAAGCACGTACCAAATCCACTTTTGAAAAAATTTTGCATCCTTGTAGGTGTTGCGAAAAATTTTGGATATGTGGGATAGGGTATCTATCCGGTATCGTGACTGCATTTAAGCGGCGATAATCGCCACATGGTCGCCAATCATGTGAGTCCTTTTTAGGGACCAGATGAAGTGGTGAAGCTGCTGGCGATGAAGATGGTCGACAAATGCCTAATTCGATCATGTGTTCGAACTCTAATTTGGCCACTTTCATTTTCTCGGGATGCAGCCTCCGAGCTGTAGTGAAAGGAACTTGGCCTTGTATCAAAATGTGATGTTGCACATTATGTTTGATCGGCAAGTTGAAGTTTGGTGGCTTCGTAAGCTCTGCATACTTTGTTAGTAGCTGTTTAAACTTCTTGTCGACCATATATTGTGTTTCAACTGATCTCGGTGTAGATTTAAGGTGGGTTTTTACCCAAAGACTAGTTTCCGAATCGATCAGCTGATTATTGTTGAAATCAAGAGCCAGTTTGAATTTTGTTAAAAAATCTGCTCCTAAGATAGGGCTTGTGCAATTTGCAATAATAAAACAGTGCACGAATCTCCGTCTTAGACCAAGATCAAGCTCAAGAATTTTGGTACCGTAAGTACGAATCGTCGTACCGTTAGCTGCTCGTAGCAGAAGATTCGGTGAAGTAGTACGTGTGTGTGCATAGGTAGGGGGTAGTAATGAGACGTTCGCGCCCGAATCGATGAGGAAATAAAGTTTATTTCCGTCGTCTTTTACATACGGTCTTTTATCTGCGTTTTTGCAGTCTACGTTAGACTGTATCGACTCGGGACTTACCTTTAGTTTTTTGAAGTTTTCTTGGAGGAGGTAGGAGTCGGTTGTCTGCGTTCTTTGAAACGCGGGCAGCCATTAACGCAAGCTTTAGCCGAATTTTCGGTGATAGTAGCAGAGGGTCTCTGCTTGCGCCTGCTTTTTTGGTCGCGAGTGCGACCTTGTCCGGTTACCCGGCGTTTGGCTCCGGCTGCGGATTAATTTATTAATCCGCCGAGTTAGATGTAGGACTTGGGTTTCAAGTTGGGCTATACGGTCCTGTGGTCCGCCACGCGTTCCCTCAACTCTGGATACAGAGTTAATAGCGGTAGCCCGAATCCTCGACTTGGGTAATAACTCCCATATTTTGTCTGCTGTTGACAAAACATTGTCGAGGGTGCATTGCGCCTCTATGGGAGTTATCGCCAAGGCTATTTCCTGTGGAAGTCGCCGTTTCCACAAGTCCTTCAGCATAACTGATGTCATACCGTCTCCCGCGAGTCTCTTCAGCGAGGCGTAGAACTCCGTGGGGGATTGATCCCCCATATCCTGCTCGGACAAGAGTTGTTCTAGCCGTTGCTGAGGAGAAAGTCCGTACTTGGTAAGAATAGCATTCTTTAAATCCTCGTACGGTCTCAAACTCGCGGGATTTTTAAACTCGGACGGAAGAACTGCCATAATTTCGGTAGGCAGTGCCACCAAAACATGGAGGACCTTGTCCTCGTTCTTCCTAATGCGGTTGAGCAGGAAATCTAGTTCCGCCTGCTCAAACCAAGTAGCCGGGTAAGCCGTCGAAAATTTCGGCAGCTTGAATCTCGTCGATGACGAGATTACTTCGACACCTACCTCCGGATTCGACAGAATCGATGAATCCTCCGTGACGTTGCTGCTGTCGTGCATGGTGATGTCTTGATTGTTGTGCATTTCACTTGCTGCAAATGTTCTGAAGATCCCACCGGTTCTCGCTCTGCTATCTGTTGTTGTGGTAGTTGCTGTTGCCACTTTTTCGTCCGCAATGAAAATATTTTACCCTCGTCCTTCGTCTTTCCGAAAAACTATTTAAAATTCTTGATTGTTCGTTGTCGGGGTCACCAATTTAGGTATCCTTAGTACCTATTTTTATGTTCACAATTAAACAAGAATTCTGGGGGTGTTTTATGGTAATATTTTATTATTTAATGCCGGACAATTAATTTATGACATCTGTTTTATTACATAAAATCTGCAAGTCCGTTAAACAAAATTTTTTAAGGCCTGCTAGGTCCTTTTGTAAAATTGATAATGTTTTTGAGACGCAGGATCCTTAGGCAATATACAGTGTCTATTGCCCACAGTGTTGTTGTAGCAGCAGTGCCGCTACAATTTAATTGATCATCAACTAGATGAAATAGAAAATTCTTCGTTGCAAAGAGTTCCACGAATCCATGTGTTTAAATTCCGTGTTAATTATTTTGCGGACCTAGATGAAACTGATATTTTTGCTAGATTTCGCCTATCGAAGGATGCAGTGAACCAAGTGCAGAATAATATAAAACATAAAATAAGTTCTAAAACGCGAAGGTATGTTCTTCGGGGCTCCAGAAGGGTTGTTCTTGAGGCGCCGCGTCGGCCGATACAATTACCCGTAATCAGGGGAAACCCCCGACCTTTCTCGTTTATTGTTTTAGGAGGGTTTTTTCCTACTAAGCACTTTCTGGTGCCCGCAGTTGCTTGCAACTGACAAATTCAGATTGCAACTTGTTAATGTTTTATGATAATACATATTTTAAATCACCGCAACACGTAAATAAGTAGTTAATACGAAATTGTCTGCGATACTTTTGAATTTGAATCGTGACATTTGACATAAAACTCAACGAATTTCACTTAACGAATAAGTAGTTAGGTACTCGAAGCTTTGATTTCGTTTGTGAAACTGGCAGAAAATACTCGGAACCTTTACTTTCCAATTAGCGTTAATCAAAGAGTAACTAATCAACACTTTACTTGTAGTTGGTGAAAGAGGCCCTAAGTCATTTGAATTTAATGCATTTTTCAAAAATTTTAAATTTTTGCAGCAGCTGTTAGTAAGCTTCCGCGTAATGCAAAATTTTGTATTATACTGGGTAGACGAAGTGAACACAGCTTATTATTTATACGTTGTTGTCTTACCACAAAAGTTGTTCACTTACAAGAGAAATTGTTGGTTCTCAAAATTAGCCGTTACTCTCCAATTATTGTGGTAGCTCATTTAAGGAAAATTGTTAAAATTAACAACGCACATCGATTAAATTTGCCAATTTAGTTTTTACAATAAAATTGTCCACTAACAATGTTTTGATTAATTTACTTAACACAGATTGTAAAAATTAACAACCCACGTTAATTAAACTTGTCAATTTAGTTTTTGCGAGAAAATTGTTTACCAACAATTCTTTAATGAAGTTATTTAAGACGGATTGTTAAAGTTATTAACGAACGTTTGTTACATTTGTCAATTTAGTTTTTGGGAAAAAATTGTTCATCTACATTTTTTTATTAGTTAAAATAACCAAAAATATTGTTCGAGCATTTTCATATCCTATTCGTTGTTCATTTGTAGTTAAATTTGCCAATGTTTTTCTCTGAGTATATATAATATTGATATCAATATACGGGAGGGGGCATAGTGGGGTACTTAAGACTCAAGCATATACGTACAAGATAAAATATTATGGTTAAACAACAAATTTTTACACAATATCGTGGTTTAACGCATTGCGTATGACTATGGATATATTTTTCTCGATTACGATAAGAATTCTATGATATGTGAATACATAAATATAAAATGGCATTTGCCCCGCTATGCCCCGTATAAGGGAGTAAAGTGGGGTACCTTATGTATGGGGTGGTTAAAATTCGAAAAGAAAAATAGCTTCCAAACGTAATAGCAAAGAACTTAGAATACATAAATGTAAATATAAGCTCTTTGGTAATAGTCTTTATTAACAACAACATTTTCAGATAATATTTCTTTGTGTAATAGTTTTGGTAACTGATATACTATAGTCCCGCCCCTGTATGTTTTATTATTATTATTGCTTCTTGCCGGAATGCATCTTGATAGTTCCGTGATTCTAGGATGCATTTCTGCAAAATGTTATTTCGTGTGGCGGTACCTGATGTTGCATGTGTGAAAGCAGGCTGGGATTATTTTGTAAAAATTGTAGTAGGCCCACTAACATATAAGTACTGGACTGCCGGTCGCGTACAAAAACTCATTTTAAAAGTGAGATCAAATTTGGTTCGAAATGGGGGAATGAAGAAAGAGCGAGATATTTATTCATTCCCCCATGCAAATGCATATGTTAGACAAAGTAGGACATGTTTTTTTATATCTGACTCTTTCTTTCTTCCGGCCCCGGGCTGCTCGGTGTCGGAAGTATTTTTGATAAATACTCAAAATGTAAGGCAAAATGAAAGGCGCTGTTTTGTGACAACTTATATTTATTTATTTTCTTCATTTTAATATAATATTGCAAAGAATTTAATGTGTTTTTATCACAAGGGCTTGCATCTCCACTCCACACAAGGGTTTGCATCTCTACTCAAAATGGTCTCACTTTTTATCCACCAATTAGCAGTCCAAGATCTACCTATATGTCAGTAAGTAGGCCTATCGTTATGTTTTTAGAAAAAATTAATTCAGAATGGAGGTCGACCTCCATAATTGGTCGACCTCTATACTTCGCATAACCTTGTGCGTGATTTCAGCACGCAATAAAATATCCTGCTCGTGTTGTCTAATCGATGTTGTATAACCAGGCCAGAGCTCGACTCTGAAGTTGGGGAAGGAAATCTTAGCAGCTGCATCGAAGAAGTTTCTTCCAACAAGTTGAAGCTTAAGTCCATCCATAGCGCCACGCAAAATCAAATTTAGTACTTGGACAGATTGGCCATCCGTCATCATGATTTGGGATACCACCAAAATATTCTCTGTATACTTTCTGATTAGGGCTTTTCTTTCTTATACGGAATGCTTTCTGATTAGGGCTTTTCTTTCTTATACGGAACATATCTATGTCCGGTGGAAAATCCACACAATATTGATAAATAAATGAACCATTCTGGCTTCTTCAAGCAGCGGAAGTAATTAGTTTGGAATCCAAATTGGTGAAACTAATTTCTGAAAATTCTATGGAACGGAGAAGGAAAGGGCGGTAGGTACCTGAATAAAATATCACAGATTATTTTAAATGCTTATCCTAACCGTTTATTCATTTTTACAAATTCAGGACACTCCTAATTGAACTTAATTCTAAATACGATTACTTAGTTACATTGGGAATGGAGAAATTTCTTTTTTTTATGTGAAACATCTATTGGCGTGCCTTGGCAGTAAAACTGACTAGAATGCAGCGACGGCAAACGGCTAGATGCCAAATTTTCATTAAATCATTTTATTAATCTTTGACTTAAATTATTTTTTCGATAAAAGTGTCAAAATAATACGGAAAGCAACGGTAACTGAAATGAATGAGTAATCAATTTCCGAACTTTATTAATAGTCCAGTCATTTAGGGGTTTCACCTCGGAATGAGAGATAATAAGCTGGAAACTCGTATACACGTTCATTTTGGTGTTCTGGAAACTTGTATCAAAAGTCTCATAAAATCTCGTGTCTGCGTTGTAAGTTATTCAAGGTCAAGTTAACGAAAATCGGTTTTTCGCAATTATTTCGTTTCCTATGCGAAATACGTCATTTGAGGTCATTATGAATTTTGTAGATCATAAAATTGTTTATAATTTTCATTTCAAGCATTTTTTCATATCATCAGCCATTCTCGAGATATAGCGCATCCTTACATATACAGGGTGTTTTGCTAAGGTCTGAACAGAGGTATGCCAATCGATTCTAATAGTATCCTGATCAACGTTTGTTCGGAATCCCCCCCCCCCCCCCTTAAAATCGGTCCTTCCCCCCTAAAATCACGATTGAATATTCAACAAGGGGGTCAACCTAGAGAAAATGCTTTATAAGTTCTTTTGGAGATATCCTAGGATACTGGTTGATAACGCATTAGAAAGTTGAGCCTTCAAGCTTTCCAACGATACCACCCATGATTCAAACCGCCAACAAACAAGTGGGAGAGACCCAGTCAAATTGCGAAAATGGCAATTTCAAAGCCCAAAATTTGATTAGGAGCCCGCTATGCATTCAGATAAAATTTGCTATTAAATTGCAAACAATGAATGACAAATGTCAAAAATCCAAAAAACGAAATAAACGAAACGGTGCTATGTGGACATGACAAAAAAGCGGACGAAAACGAAAGTAGAAGAAAAAATGAACGGAAGCGAACGAACGAAAGGAGACGGAACTATCTGGACGGGCCGTAATTGAGTTTCGAAGGTCAACTTTTCGAATACTTTTCCTTTTCGCACATTTTTCGGTATTTTTAAAATTGAAAACACAGCAGCCTTTTATTTCTCATTGTTCGCTTCCATTTAATTTCACGAATGCTATATTTGAAATTCAAATGAAAAGTATTTGTCAACGAAAAGCGAATTTCAGAGCTGTTTTTTCCTAAGACACAAATCTTCAAAAATCAATTAGTAAGCTGAAAAGCAATCTCCCATACAAATTTACTTTTGAATAGCTGAGTTGGCACACGCCCTGAGTTAAATTTTAAAAACGATCACACATATTAAAATTCAATATGTTAAGGAAAATGCTTCATTTAGCCATGATATTTACGTATCGAAACTTCAAATATCAAATAAATTTTTGGATTAATTTTTTGACGCAAAGTAGGTATAAATCTACGCGATTCGATGAAGAGAACACAGGTACATACATATGAGATCGAAAAAGATCTGAAGCAGTTCAATTCCACAAGCCTATTGCCGCGGAAAAGTGTCACAAGCAAGTGCGGTCTGAACAGTTAGTGAAAAGTACAATTGCATGTGAATTCGAAAACAGATTGAAACAGAAACACAATTTTTAACATTCGACTAGACTACGCTAACTTTATAAAAATTTTGAAAAAAGTCAACCGTAGCGCATAAGTTTCCAGAATCAGTAGCGATTGTAGGTAAATATTTTTGAGTTCGAAATAAGTCTACAACTAATACACTTCAAATAGGAAAGTTTTCGAAGGAAAAAATAATTAACTTTCAATACAAACTTTTTGAATAGCCTCTACCAGAAAAATACTTTTTAGAGCATGGAGAAATTTTGTTCCATTGAAAATGATAAAAATATATAACTCACCTCTTCGCCTTCTTTTACGAAGTTTCCGTATTTTTGCCTTTTAGTTGACGATCCATCGCCTTTGTTTTCATCAGCAACCTGACTTTCTTTAGCCTTCTTAACAGGAACCGCCTGAGGTTCATCTTCAGAACTATCATCAGATGAAACGAATAATTCCTGTTTCCGTTTTTGACCAGCTACGGGTTGCTTCTTAAACACCGGAGCTACAGCTGGCATTTCTTCAGCTTCACTTGAGCTTTCTTCAGCCTTGGCAGCCGCAGATGAAGATTGCTTCTTAGCAGGAGTTTATTTTGCTCTTATGGTTTAGCAGCAGGTTTATGTGGCTCATCATCGCTATCGTCCGACGAGTCTTCACTATCTTTAGCTGCAGGTTTAACTACTTTTGGGGTTTGTTTCACGGGAGTGCCCTTTGCAGCTGCTTTAACAGCTGGAGTCTCTTCCTTACTGCTGCTTTCCTCTGAACTGGATTTTGCTTTCTTTTAATGAGCGGTGTTGGTGGAGCTCTTTTTGCTGGTGGCTTTTTCTCCTCGTCAGAACTGTCTTTAGCTGTGCCCTTGCTAACAGGAGTCTTAGCTTTTCCGTTAATCTTAGCAAAGGAAAACGTAAGTAAATTTAAATACTATCAACTAAGCATCTGGTCATATTCGTCACATTCAGGGTGTTTTGCTAAGGTCTGAACAGAGGTATGCCAATCGATTCTAAATGGTCTCCTGATCAACGTTTGTTCGGAAGTTTAGTGGATTTATTAGCCTAGAAATATTGAGGTGTTCTTTGGGCTTGGGCTGAAGATCAAAAGTGACCCGAAATCTACTCCCCCAATTGAACCTCCTGCTTTTTGTTCTACACATTGCTTTTACAATGTTTTGTAGCCAATAAAATTTATTTTATATTTTTTAATTAATTTGTCAGCCCAAGCCTGCACCACTTATATATAAATATGGGAATATAGTTATTTGAGCAGATTTTTAAATATCCTTTTACATTCATCAGCTAATTGTCCGTGATAGAGCTTCATGTGCTTTTTAAAAACATTTTTAACAAATGATGTTATCAGAAGTAAATTAGTTTCTCATTACGCGATGAAGCACTATAAAACTAACAGTCGCGCACAATAAAACAGAACTTCTGCGATTTGGTCGTACACAATCTGATACAAAAGGAGGAATTTCGGGATTGTATACTACCCCGGTACCCTTATGTTATATGGGCCGGAGCCCAACATGCTCGTTCCTGTAGTAAATTATGTTATCTGTCAAGTATTTTGTACTTTTTGTGGGAGCTCTTCAGTAAATTTCCAATATATCATTACACTTCAATGCACGGCAGGAACAGATGAGCTTTCATTGAGGGTCCAATAGTTTATTGAGTTTCATGCTGTGGTGCAAAGGAAAGTCCTGATGCAGTTCAAAGGATGCCAACCGGATAAATTGCTTTCGTGTTGCAGGTGAAACTAATAGTTGTGGTGATTGCGGGAGAGATTACTGCTTCGGCGATTTTTTCAACTAAAATTGGAAATTGCTTCGTTGTGAGCTTTGTACGTTTCATCAAAGAACGTATAAACATAAAGAACTTGCATCCAGTACAAGTCTGCGCTTGACGAAATTTTCGCTTCGAAAGGCGTTGTGCGGTCGGCGCAAGGGGATTTGTAAAGGAGAAATATCGTGTTGAGCTGAATACTGCGATTCTGCGGACGGGCGGCGATAGTGAGATTGCTGAGAAACATATTCTCTCTTGTGCTATGTGGTGGAGCGGGTGCATGAGGGGGTAAAATTCACAACAGCCCACCAGCTGAGTTGTTCACTGAGCTGCGCTACTTGTAATTCCTAGAACCTGAGTTTATGTTTAAAAAATATTAGATCCCTGAATTGATGAAGTTTTTAAATCTGGGTCGAAATTTGTAGGCAGGTATCAGCATCACCAATTTTCTTTATTCGTCAAAGAAGTTTGTGAGCTTTATTTTTCGACACTATGATTTTTAACCAACTCCAAAAAAGGAGGAGGTTCTATGTTCGTCTCTACGTACATATAATTTTTTTGTTTTATATGTTCACCGATATTTTCGCCAATTATGGACCAATTTAAAAAAATCTTTTTTTTTGTTTGAAAGGGTATACTCCCATTAAAATTTGAAGAAAATATTCGAACCCTCAGGATGGTATAATAAGGGATTAGTGATTTAGTGATTTTTCACCCACTGATCTCTTGTGATAATCTCCGAAAATTCATCAATGAACGCCCCAACCGCAGGACGCAAGCCAAAGCGACGATGAGAGAGCGCCTGCGTAGCGACGTTCGAAGTTGCAATCAGAGATAACGAATATTTGTTATCTCTGTTGCAACCATGCAAACATATTTTGCTGTGAGCCCCTTGTCGCACCCCATAGCGTTCGTGTTTGGGGAATTCAGTCAGCCACATACGTGTGGGGACAACTCAAAAAGAGCTAAGAACTTGAACGGCTGAAAAGCAGCTCGCAACACGGCTGGGTTTCTCTGGGGTTGGCTCACGATATGCTGAATGCTGAGTTGTCTCTCTGGGGTTCTGATATAGCGACCCCAGTCGAAAATTTCCGTACAAAATTTCTTGTGGGCCTTGCAAGTTCTTTATGTTATACTTTCTTTGGTTTCATGAAATAAATACAGAGGAATTGTTATTTCCTCGATAGTCCTACTGGCTTGAATTTCGATCGTTGAAATTAACAATTATCTCCTTGGCCATAGTAGGTAGAATCTAAAGTATGAGTAGGGAACGGAATCGACTGAAATGAAGGAACATAGCTTTCTCCGCTTAACAAGTGGTTTCATTGCCAGTATGGAAATGGAAGGTTAAAAGGATTGAAAGTTTAATATTTATTCCATATTTTATTTTGATTTATTTATTCAAATGTTGATATTTTATTTTATTTATTTTTTAAATAAAACTTTTTCTTTGATAAATTTATTGACAATTGAAATCTTTTTATATTTCTCCGATTACTTTTTCTTCCAAAAGACAAAAGATGAATAATTTTCTATATCACAAACAACACCTACATATTTCGATAGCCTTTCTCCACCTACTTCTATGTAAAATGAACAAGTTATAAAAAAATCAAGGTGTTTTATGTATTTTCCGCTGATGATGCCGCTACAGCAGCAATAAACTCGCTTTTCTCATTAAAAGTTAGAAAGGTATCGAGCGCGGTAAAATGGGCAAGTTAGTAGTACCTATATGGAACACAAACTGAAAACGTTAATTAAAACGAATCCTTTGTTGAGAGACGAGAAAACGTTCTGCAGAAGCGCTGTCTGTCAGCCCTCGTTCTAAATCGGTGCATGCAACTTGGCAGTCCCCATTAAATTAATTTCAAAAATATCTAATTAGCGAACAGTTCTGATAACCAACCGTTGAAAAGCAGTGGTAGTAATTTATATTTCAATATTACTTTCATCAGATTTTAAATTGTACACGAGTTCTTCCTAGGTAATGGAAATTATTAACAGAAATGAGTTCGTGGAATGCAGTGGCGGCTCGTGGAAGTTTTCTTTGGTGGGGCTAACTACTGAAAAGGACGTAAGGTTATTTAATGAACTCATGAAGGTTTCCCATGTACCCAAGAGGTACCACAATCAGAGCGTTGAAGTGTTCGGTTTCCCTAAAAGGAATTTTACATTTCACTCGAAAGTGTTAAAATTAGAAAATACGGAATCTCTTATAGTATACTATAGGAATTTTATTTATTTGTAAAGTTCCTTTTAGGCCTATTTCACTTATAAAAACAAAATACTTTTTCATTTATAATAAATAAATAATAAATAAATTATTATATAATTACTATTTAAGAAAAAAAAGAGACAAACAAACAACAAAACAAAGTGTTATAATAACACATATAAATACGTAAACGGGCGAATTTTTTTCCTCACGCTGTTAAAAATGTGGGAACTCAACTCCCACCTACGATATCAAACTCAAAGACACACTCCGTTTCCATATGCAGAGTTGAAATATTTTATACTCTTTTTCCTTCGGGGCTACACTCATGTTAGCCCCATTCCAATCATCCACTCATTCATTCCATTCATTTTCTTTCGGGGCTACACTCATGTTAGCCCCATTCCACTCATTCATTCCACCCCTCATTTACCTTCGGCTTCGGGGCTACACTCATGTTAGCCCGATTCCACTCATCCACTCCATTCATTTTCTTTAGGGGCTACACTCATGTTAGCCCCAAACTGAGTATTTCACAGCGATCTGTGCACGCAAAATCGGTAATAATGTGTTAGAGGATAGCAGCACACATATTTAAAACCTCTCATTTCGCGGGGCTAGAAAATTTTAGCCCCTCGCGCTTAACACATTGAGCTAGAAGAGAAATAAAACCAAGAGCGTAGCATTTGGCTGTCATCATCACCCCACCGGGCTCAGTGCAGATGAGTGGCACACAACTGAAACCTTCGCTCAGCAGGGCTGATTTAGTTTGAGCCCCGCACGCAAGGAAATGCAACGGAAAAGAAGAGAAAGATATCAGAGAAAAAGACCAAGCAGCTTATTGTTCTCGCTTATTTATTATTCCCTTAACCCTCGACAATTTGTTGGCTTGGGGCTGGATCTCTCTAGCCCTTTCTTATTGTACCTGCATGGAATATACGATGTTCTCTTAATAGCATAGTACAAACTAGCTAAATACAAGAGTTGCTGGCTTCTGTAGCGGAGAAGAAATATTTCTGACTTGAAAATGACTCGATTACAGTCGAGGAAAAAAAAGTCGCTCATTTGAGAAGCAAAATGCATCAACTTTCAATTTGAATTTTCAAGACTAGTTCGTTTGAGAAATTTATGGTGGGGCTAAGCCCCACTAGCCCCTAAGGTAGAGCCGCCCCTGGTGGAATGATTCGATCGATTACCAAGCAGAAACAAACTTACGCCATAAAGGGGTGTTCTCAATTGTCTGGCTGTTTGCTACGTTATTTATTAACTGTGTACAATTTTGGCGCTTTGACATTCTGCTGCTTAAATATAAGCTTCTACTGGTGGTGTTTGTAGAAGCAATGTAAATATTTAATGAAATTTTCTAATTCCTATGGTAAAATTTATTCAAAGTCCTGTACACTCAAAATATTCTAAGTCGGGACGATGCACATTTTTGTAAATCTCAAAGCGTGATTTTAACAACGCCAAAGCTAAGCTTACTGGCTAATTTTTCTACGTATAGTTGCATTTAAAAGCAAACTATTTATATCAGGAATTTATTGCTTCTGTGTGAACTCTGCGAAAAAAAAACCAGGACGAATCTTTACGTGTCTTACTTATGTATATAGCCTTAATTTGCCCTCAAATTTTCATCTCAGCAGCCTTACCAAATGACTATAATGCAGTTTGTCTCATGCTGCGATTTTCTGAGCCATAACAGTTTGTCTGGCTTAATTATTTCAAAATACATTTATCCACATACATGCATACATATGGACATTAACTGAGAGAAATAATCTGTAAAATGGCGAACGGCCGCGATTTCTCGCAAATCCAGCCGTTTCGGGCACCATTAAGGACATCTTCAGGTATCCTTTTCACATGTGCTTTTCCTTTCAATTGGGAAATTAAAGGATGATGGGCACTTTTCTATGAAAGTTCAATGACAATCTCATGTCAATCCTTTATAAGCATTGCTGCTGTTGTAAAAGTTTTGATATCTCTTAAGCCGGCCCCACACAATGCGTGCATTCGCCAAACATTTTAAAAATTTCTGCGTCTACTTATTCGCCAAATATTTCCCTCGCCTTGTGTGAGCTCCCACACTTTCGTCTTCTTCGTCAAAGTGCATATGCCGAATATTTTCTGTGTTCACTCTTTGCTCCCACAATACTCGTTCATTCGTCAAACTTTTGCTTGAAATCACTCGCCGAATGTTTGGCACAGAGTTTTTTTCTTGATCCCAGAATGGCCAGTGTAAACGAAATAATTGCTAATGTAATAATGAGTGATTAATTGCAATTGAAAAGGTAGATAAACGAAAGAGAAGGTGGTGGATGTTATCCTTGAATAAAGGCCGAAGCATTGCGAACCATTACGTTCCTCATCTTGCGTTGAGGATTTTTTGAATCCCATATAATGGGCGGACAACTTAATAAAATATTCGAATGAATATGGCACAACCCCGATAAATGCAATGCACTGCAAAACACCTTTTTCTTCATATTAAATTGATTTGTTTTGAAAAACAAAAAACGTAAATTAGACACCAGTAATAGCACAAAAACCAAATTAAAATCAGCTGTTATCATATTTATTATAAATAAACTAAAAAATGAGCGAGATGTAAGAGAAATCGATTCGTGATAACTTAATTATTTTTTATCTAGTTATGTTTATTCATAAATGTGTGGGATTGTTGGGCATTTTAATTGGCATAATTTTCTCAA
The DNA here is from genome assembly GCA_933228815.1 of Machimus atricapillus. NCBI lineage: Eukaryota > Metazoa > Arthropoda > Insecta > Diptera > Asilidae > Machimus > Machimus atricapillus. The sequence goes on from OW121784.1 coordinate 34,632,713, forward strand.
AAGGTTAAAGCCTATAGGTTAAAACTGGTCTCGTTTTAAAGGCGCATATTAGCCGTCCAGTATATGAGCCGTTTATTTTGAAAGTGGCCTAAGTTAATATGTCATAAAGTCGATTTTACGTTCAAAGAATATAGAATCAGCGCACAAATGTTCGCCTCTTTCCCATCATCGGTGGGAAGCACACGCATAACGCATATTTCCCTCGTACGAGGGACGAATGTCTCCCACATACTTCGTCAAACCGCCACACACAGCAAATATTTGTGGAAATAAACGCATACGCGAATGACGAGGCAAGTCGACGCATCACGAAGTTCGGCTGGAAAGGACGAATGACAAATATTCTTCGTAGGAGCTCCCACACACCTCGTCAAGTGAGACGCATCGTCAAATGTTTGGCGAATGCACGCATTGTGTGGGGCCGGCTTTATACATATAATTAAAACTGATTCGCCGAAATATGTGTACCCGCATAACTTCCGAACGATTGCACCAACTGGATAATTCTTTTTTTGTTGTGTGCGTGATTGTCAGAACAAGGTTTGTATAAAATAGGGAGTATGGGAAATTTGAAAAACGTAAACGTAAAGCTGTTAAAAGTACGTAGGACTTAACGTTTACGTAAGCTGCAGTTAGGGTTTCACAAGTACGCTGAACCAATGTCAAAATAAGCGTAGATAGTAGGCGTCGAAATACCATACGTATGTGCTCACGTATATTTTTAACGTAGTAGACCAGGTGCGAGGCGACTAAACGGACGGTCAAACGTAACAATTACCTATGATGATACCTATGGCCTCTTTTTTAGCATTTTGAATACATTTTCGCAATCCCCGGAGTCACCGCACATCTTCCTTTTCACTTTCTTCAAATGCAAATCGCTAAATATTCCAGATGCATTTGCTGCTTCCTAATTATCCAACATAGCTGCAAACAAAACAAGTTTTAGAAACGCAGCCAAATCTACAGTTTACAGTTTATTTACCATTACAGAAAATGGGGAAGTGGTAAGAAATATTCTTACCAATGATTATTATTATTCTTATGATTACAATAGGTTGCAAAATTATATTAGAATTATAAAAGGAGTTAAATATATTTAAAACATGACTTTACTTTTATATTTAGGATGAGAATGATTTTATGTTGGCAATATGGCCTCGAACATTATTTCTATTTCAATTTTGGTTTTGGCTAAACCTGGACAAAATTTCTTTTTCAAATGCATTTTTGTTTCCATTACCCTCTTTTTAAGCACGCTCATCATATACAAAGGCCGACAAGCCGGTATTCTGTCATTGTTGACCGTAGCCAAGTTTTTACCCTATACTCATGGTGCTGAAGGATCTTTCAATAGTGCACATTGTGCAGGGCTGTGCAAGTGATATATACATATACATATATGTAAGTATCTTCCAAAATCTGGGAAGCTTCTTCCGAAGAAGAATTGAAGGTAACAGGCAGTTATATTTTCGCAAGCTAGGGGGGGAAGCGCCCCACCCTGCCCCACCATGACTAAGCCCATGCCCTCCATGACTAAGAAGACAAAGTTATGGAGGGCATGAGCGTAGTCTCGGTGTTGCTGGGTGGGGCGCTTGCCCCCCCTGGCTTGCGAAAATATAACTGCCTGATACTTTCAATTCTTCTTCGGAAGAAGCTTTCCAGATTTTGGAAGATATTTGTGAGCTTCGTTAAATCATTGGATTTGCCAGGATTACCGCCACACAATTTACAGCTCAAGGTTGGATCGGTGATAATCATGCTACGAAATCTGAATCAGTCGAAATTGTGCCACAGAACAAGACTCGCTGTTAAAAAAATTATGAAAAATTTGATTGAAGCTACTATAATCATAGGAAAGTTCAAAGGCGAGTATGTATACTTATTCCAAGAATATACTAATGCCAATTGACTTTCCTTTTGAATTTAAGCGTGTCCAGTTTCCGGTGCGCCTTGACTTTGCAATGACAATTAATAAATCCCTTGGTCAATCGTTAGAAGTGTGTGGAATAAACCTTGAATTGCCATGTTTTGCGCACGGGCAGTTGTAGGTACGTAGCGTGCTCAAGAGTCGGCAAACCATCGGCGCTATTTGTTTTTTCTCCGGATGGAAAAAGTAAATATATTGTACACCATAAGGCATTACTGTAATTTTATTTCATTACATGGTCGTACTGTAAACGGAAGATTTTTTCATTAGGTACACCACCCGTGCGAAGGCGGGGGGCGGGCAGCTATTTTAAATAAACAAAAAAACTAAAAGCTATCTTTGATCGGAAATAATCTACTCTACAGCATTCCAATTTGTAAATATAATACACCGGGTGAAACCGGGTAATCCAGGTAGTACCTAAACAATAAAGTAAGTAAACGTTATTATGTTTGCAAAAAGTAAAAGTAGTTTAAATAATGGTTTGAACTATCAAAACAAGTAGTCTAATACCCTAGATACACGGACACGGTCGAATGAAGATTTAGCACGGATCATCATCGGTTGTGCCGTGTATCACTATGAATTAAGTTCGGATCTTCATCCGTTCACTTCATTCACGGATGAAGTTCCGACAACGACGACATTCTGAGCAAATGAAGAAGTTGATTTCCAGTGTCAAACTGTCAATGCAAATGAAAATTCAAAAATCGAATTTCAAACTTTAAGTTGTCAATCGGTAATCTTGTGTTTTTAAAAAAAAGGTGTACAAATGGAAAGAAATTTAAGAAATAAAATTCTTTGTGTGGAGGGAATATGTCAATGACATGAGAAGAGCAAAACGAAATAGGAACGTTTATGAAGATATGGCGAGGGCATTGGGCAGAGTCGGTGTGCCTGTTTCATTTTCGGAAGTGCAAAGAAAAGTTAAGAATTTTTCCCAAAGATATAGGTAAGGTTTTTAATTAAATATAATAAATTTGAATTAATCGACATTTATTAATAGAAAGGAAAAAATGGGCATGGACTGTTCAGGGGGCAGCCCATCATGTTGGAAACACTACAAAAGTGTCCACTCAACTATTGGGAGCTTCGCCAGCAACGACAATTCAAAAATACACGAGAGTATTGAGTGGGTAAGATATTGTTTATTATTATTTGTATAAAAATCTCATGAGTTGTTTTATCTCACGCGTATTTAGGATTCATCGAACTCCGAGCCGCTGCCGCATACCTCTTCGCCACCGCAGCGCACCTCTTCGCCACTACCTTCATCGCCGTTAACACCGTCACCACCACCTCCTATAGCGGGGCTGTCAACATCAGGTTCTTCCTCATCGGGTGCTAGAAAAAAGGACACAATTTCGGAAAAATTGTGCGCGAATTGAAAAAACCAAATGAAATGAACTAATTGAAAAAGACATAGAACAAACAGCGGAATACATGAGGGAATCTAAAAAATTGGATAGAGAGTGGATTGAAATAATGAAAGAATTCTTACAGAAGATACCGAAAACATAATTTAGTAACTAATTATTGCGAATATCATTTTTACACGCATCAATATTCGCAATAATTAGTTACTAAATTATGTTTTCGGTATATATCTCAATATCAAAATGAATTAATGTTGTTTGTGCTTTTGATTTTGTAGAGAAATTATTTAATTTATATTATATTACAAAAAATTATTACCGAAATATGTTGATAGAGCGTTCCTTATTTGACTTTCTTCCAAATTTCCATCACCTTGCGTTCTTCTACAAGTTTACTGTCTATTTTGGGTAGGACGAACGTCGCTTTCTTCTAGCCATGATGACAAAACGAAATCTCTCTCCGGTGTGCAGAAATTATGCAAAACACAACAAGCTTGGATAACACGATACGCATTGTTTATATGCACATCCAATCCCTTGCCAATCTTCCGATATCTTGCTTTTGACTGGCCAAAAGCATTTTCTATGACCCTTCTACTCTTCGACAGTTTATAGTTGAATGCTTTTTCTCGGGGACATTGATTCGGGATAAAAGAAAATGGTTTTAATACATATTTTGATAACTTAAAAGCCGAGTCACCAATCAATAAAATTGGAATACTTAGTCCATTGATATCCACATTATTTTCTTGAAAATTCGGTGACCTTTCGTGCATACGTTTTAGGGCGGAGTGTTCAAAAATACTTGAATCATTACTTCGCCCCGTTGCACCCACGTTGATGTATGTAAACTTGCACCTAAAAAACCGTTCATATTAAAATATAGTTATATATGCATATACATATATGTATTTACTTGTGATCTGCAGCAGCAAATAATATAATAGAGTACCAGCCTTTAAAATTATAGTAATCCGTAGCATCGGATTTCGGTGGACGGACCTCTATATGACACCCGTATGCAATTCCATACGAATGTAGAATAATAAAATTAAAATATTACGAAATTAAATGTTTACCAATTGCACCATAGAATTGCGGGAAGCCTAACTCAGTAAACCCAGCAACGATTTCACTTATCTTTTCCTGAGTAAGTGGATACGCATTAAGGTAGTCACTTCTGAGTGCTGAATACACCTCATCGCAAAATTCCAACACGAATTGCCCTACAGACGTCCTGCCGATTCCGAATAAGTTTGCCACAGTTCTATATTCGGCAGACGACCTTAGGGCATACAAACATGCAGCAACACGTTTCTCCAACGGAATAGCTGTTCTCATGTTTGTATCCCTTCTTTTTAAATTCTTAAGTTTTACTACCAATTTGTTGAATGATTCCCTCTTCATTCCGAAATTTTCCTTAAACATAAGCTCTGTAAATTTGGGAAATTCGCATTCCCAAAATTTACTATATCTTTCCTAGAATAATTTGTTAAATACTACCTACATTCTACATATTATATGAAAAGATCTTTTTACTTACAACAGTCCACAAAACTCTATTTCTCATTTCACTCAACAAAATATTAGTTATGTAGTTTATTTCGAGAACACGGTATATTAAACGTTTTCGTTTTTTCATAATTAAGCTTTTCAAGCATTTCGACCTTCTCCTCAAAACTATTAAATTATTAAAACATTGCTTAACTCCGCTGATTGCATCTTGAAGCGTCACGAAATGTCATCGACTCCAATGAAGTTCGCCCGTGTATCATGCATGGAATGAATGAAAATCCGATATCATTCATCGGATCTTCATTCGACCGTGTCCGTGTATCTAAGGTATAACCTTTTATATAACATTCCTTAAAGTGATGAGACAAAAATGTGTTCTCTAATGACGTTTGTTCACATGTAGTTATTATGTCGAAAGTAATTTTACTCTACGCAACGGAGAACATGCCCTTACTTTGCAAGTATCAGCAGGACAGCGATCCTAAACATATTTCCAAATTTGTCAACGATTGGTCTGTGCAAGAGAATGTCTTCATTATGAGTTGGCAAGGTCAGTTTCTTCACATCTAATAAAAAATTTATGGGGAGATTTAAAAAATTGATAGGCAAACAAATCTTTGCGAAGAAGGAGCAATTGGTACGAGATGATATATGTATATTGTATATACATACCTATTTCATTGTCTAGACGATTTTTAGAAATTGATCGGTATATTAAGCTTTGCGGTATATTTTTGATACTTAAAATTTATGTATATGTATGTAGTACCAGAATGAAAAATCTGTATTAGAAAAAATAAAATCAATTTGTTGCGTTTTACTCGGGAAAATGGATAACTTGCATTTGTACCTATTTTATTGTCCAGGTATTGAGTGAACAAGTTAATATACAAACATCTGAAGTATATGTTATCTCACACACAATACGGGGTTAAGCCTAGATATATGTATATGACAGTTTTGTTATTTGTATTTAAAGGCAATCATTAAAAGTCAAGATCGAGGCCTAATTTCGCCAAACTTCTTTATAAATTGCTTGTTCTCTTGAAATGACAATCATTCTTTTCCTTATGCAGATCATTTTGAATGTGAATTTATTTAAAAAGTAAAGGTTAAATAAATGCAATATTTTAATATTTAAACTCCCTACTAGCAGCGCTATTTGCAGTAAGGACGATATCGATGTCCAGTAAATATCCGCTTATTTTGTAAGGTATTTACGGGGTATTCAGCGACCAACATGGGATATATCCGGGATATTTAGAATATCGTGGATATCGATAATCGTCTTTATGTCACAGGTATGTACTATATCGTCACGGCTTTAGCTCAATATAAAGTCTCTGTCCCTAAGTCGTAAATTTCCTTCTTAAACACACTTATAAGCAGATAAAAGCTTTTTGGTATAAAAATGGCTCATTTTACTTGTGCTAATTGCTTTCGGACGAGAGCGTGAGAATTGCCACTTAACCCAACCATCCAACCAACCAACCAACCGTTTTTTAACGCTTCTTAAATAATTATTTGTATCTAACAATAAGTAGCTATCTGTTCTAGATATGTATCCGCAAATAATAAACGGCAGAGGCTAAGTATACCTACTCAAATCAATCACAATTTATTGGTTTGACAGTTTCCCAAAAAAATGTAATAGGTATTTTTATATTCATTTATAAAGTTCGTCCCAAATCACAATACCCTAATCTGCAAAAGTAGAAACCTTAAATATCCCTTCTGACAGTTTTCTTTGAGATTGCTGCTTAGCGTCAGTAAAATTAATATTTTAGAACTAATTAAATCGATTAAAGTAACTTTCCTCAGTACCCTAATTAATTTATGAAGAATTCGCGGTGTCTGGTTCTTGTTGGGCCATCTAAAATAAAACAAAAGGATAATCCAGTGCAAACTTGGTTAGAGCGAATTAATTCACAGCGAAAAGTTGTAACCCTTCTTAGGTTGTCCCTCGTTTAATGAGGAAGAGTCGATTTTCTTCTTTGTGGCACAGGGAAGTAGGTCCTTCCAATACTTTATCTCACGAAAATTCGTTTAAAGCACCCAGGAGTTTGGTACCTACTTTTAGCCCAGAGAAACTCTTTCCACAAAATTTAGAATTCCAATCAGGCAGTAACTTCTTTGGTTGCACTTTGTTGTGGCAATGAATATTCATTGCCCTCCGGGTAGGCACCAATTTACCTTGAGATCCCCTGGCCCATGTTTTATGCAGGCAATTATACGAATTTGAAACAAGGAGCAGCTTAAATTGCAACGTTCCTCCTAATTTTATCCCACACATTGGAGCACATACGGCGAACTATGTTTGACTTCGCTTAATTAACTCATCTCGGCTCGTATGCTGTCGTATAATATTAATTAAAGTTTTTATGTACTACGATGAAGTAATTGAAAAGTTATTGGGTCGATGTAATAGTCTGGTGAGACGCACGTTTTGTAGGACGCATTTAGTTAACGAAACCGAATAACTGACTAGAGGTAGAATACATACTACCGATTTTTTTCCAAATTAAAATTTTAGAAGTTGTTATGAAACTACTATTTCTTAGTTAAATTTGTGACTTTGATTAACTCTTTATACATTCAGCTTAGGACATATTAAACGAAAAGCTGGAGAAAAAACTTACATTGTATTAATTAAGTAAAGAAAAACGCAAATTATTATTATTCTTTATTAATATCGTGACATTCTTAGCTTAATTCAAGAAGGTGGATTTTTAAATCATGGCAATAGCTTGCAAATCAAAGCATCTTCACACTTCACATGCATAATTATAGACAATATAGAGACAATATAGACACCGTGAACAGTGTATGCTCCATGGTGGCCCGTGCGTAGCCCAATGATAACTTTAAATAATTCTCTACGTAGAAAGGAGAAATTTCTAAATGGACATTTTTGTATGACAACATAAGGCAGTGCATATGGAATTAGTTTCTTCCACTCTCTTTGAAACCCTTTCTTGCATCTTTAAAACAATTTGTAGCTAGAAGAGCACTGTATTCGATTCGCACATCTATTCAGATTGTGGTACCTATCATTTTTATTTGAGTTTGGAAAATTTGTCGACACCAAACTGGGTCCGCCATTATGAATTTTCAAGTTTTCATTCGGTGACTTCGATGTCAGAATCTCAAAAAACACTGAAATACCAATTTGCATGACAATCCTTTGAAAATTAATAATTCAATTTTTAATTCAAATAAACCTCCTTCGAGATCATAACAAAGAAAGACGCATTTAAATTTTCTTCAGAGAGGACCCAAATAAGAATTAGAAGATTAAAATCGCCTACTACAATAAGCTCGTCTGTAGGATTGTTGAAAACACTGAAGTAAACGTTTAGTATGAATTATAGCGAAGGGAAATATTGTAACATTATGCTAAAGATTCCTTAAAGAATTAGTAATATCATTTCTAGAAACACTAGAGTTAAGAAAATGCATATAATCAATCCATATCCGCAAAAACTCGAAAACGGCTCAACCGATTTGGATGATTCTTTTTTGTTTTGTTCGTCTCAATTTACGGGTGGTTTAAACGTTAAGAAAATTCGGAAAAACATAAAGGAGAAGCTCAAAAAGTAACAAACCGAAAAACAGCACAAAACCTAATTCGATTAGATTATAACATTTTGAATGCAAAAAAATTTAAGTCACATTTTCAATGCAAAAAATTGAAGTCAATGTTTACTAGGATGGTTTTACGACGGAAGTTTCATACGGAATTTCAATTCAAAAGTAAAGTAGTTTTAGAGCAGGTGGATATATAATTTAAAATTGTTTTTTCATAAAAAAAGTAGTGCATTTTTATGGTAAGATTTATTTAAAGCGAATTTAATTACATTTGGCGACGATCCCTTTGATTGTTTTCCAGCGATATTCAATTAGTTTTGATACACGAGGATTTCGAGGTTGTAATGTTCTCAGTGAAGAATAACATAGGAGTTTTAGTGTCGCATTACAAGCAGACATTCATTTTTATATAAGTTATACATATGTACTATATTGGGAGAATGCAAAAGTTTCTGCCGGTTTTTTACTTGAAAAACTCATTCATTAATAGACCAACATGAAATATACCATTAATTAAAGTATTATCCTTCGGCTGCTATAACCTTTGCCTTCCTATCAGGCAAGGCATGAATTCCCTTGAAAAAGAATTCTTAGTTTTTAGAACCGATCCAATCGTCGATCCATTTTTTACAGCTTTCGAAAGAAGTGAAGCGATGATCTGCCAAACTACTATTAATTGATCAAGAAGTCCGACGGAGCTATATCCAGTGAATAAGGCGGGTAGGGTAGAAGTTCCCATTTGAGCGATTCCAACGTGTCCTTGACTGATTTGTGAAGATGTTGGTCTTGAATTGTCATGTGGACATCTTCAAATTATTAATTTTTTTTCCGGATCGCGTATCATCTTCAACGTTGTAATCACCACTTTTAAACCATTGAAAATATTTTCTACATGTTCGTTCCGAAGGAGCAAATTCACCATAAGCCCGGGGTTCCCATATTCTATGTATGTATGAGTTTCCGCAGCAGTTTTTTTAATATCAAAGCGGAAAAGAAGAGCTTCTCGCAAATCATGCTTTCTTGGCTAGATTTTCAATATTGTTGACGGTATAAAAAGGTATGCAACTTTTGCAAAAAAAAAAAAAAATGCACAGAATATTATTGTTAAATGTTATGATAACAGAAAAAAAGTACCAAGAATATAAATACCAATGTTTTCGAAATTAATAAAAGGAGACACCTAAATGTGAACGGGGGAAACTTTTGCATACTCCTAATAGATTAGTATTGACCGGGCAAGGCTTAAAACCAAAACGACCAAACGAAGCCCAAACCGTACACATGTGCGGCCAATATTGCCGATCTCATATGAATTGGAGTTGGAAGGTTGATTTGGATTTATAATCTCTTATGAAGGGTTACAATCAAATCAATTACAGGTGGTACGAAGTTCACCGGGTCAGCTAGTAAGTAAAGAAATATATAAGCTGAACACACCACAAATGTCATGATAGATAAAGATAACACATTTCAACTCATAGCTGGTGTTTTATCTCAAACACAATAGCCAGATTTCACAGGGAGTGATTAGTTTTATCAGCAAGATTTGCTTTTAATTAAACAAAAAGCATTTTGGGGTCAATTTTATTTTGAATTCTTGAAAACTTTAATTTTTTAAATGCACCACAAAAGGTTTTTCACGAAAAAATTTCCATACTTTTTCTCCATTTGGACATGTGGTACCTTTTTGGAAAAGTATTAAGTTAGGCAATTAGATAAAAATAAAAAATAGGTGTAGTAATCACACGATTTTCGCACAACATTCGGGAAAAAACTAAATTTTAGAAAAAAACAAATTTTTGTTTATCAGTTTCGGAAGTGAGTGTACATACATATACATATACTTGCTGAAGTGATAGGTCAAATAATTTTTGAGCATCACAAAAGATAAAAATCAACTAATAATGTAGGGGAGATGTAGGCAATCAGAGTCAGTTGGCAATGGTGATCACCTTAAAATAACAAAAACCGAACGCAACTCAATGGTACCAATATAACAATACGTTAGCTACACGTCATTCCCGTGCACCGGCAGTCACTCACTCTGTTCGCGCGACGTGCTGGAGAACAACGAACGTGGAAAGATTTCTCGCCATTTTGATCTAATTTTACGAGTTGATAAAACCGAAGGTATGTTTTGAATTACTAAACTTTTATTTCTATACTTGTGATATGTAGTAATCGTGACGTGTTAAACTGATAATCAAAACTCAGATTAATAATATATTATAAACTTTCTCGTCAGGATTAGTTTTTTCTCATTTTCGCCTATGTAGGCAATTAGTCACAACAAATGTCGTGACTCCAATTGCCTGCATGGGCATACATTGTGTAACCTCGATGTAGCAGTGTATTTTTTGTATGCGACATGTGTTGATCACCATTGTCCACATGCTGATTACCATTGCCAACCAATGTCGACAATGCTGATCAAAGCTTTTTTTATTATTTCTATTATGCCAAAATGTATGAACCAAAGTGATTAAAGTTGATTTCAATTAAAAGTTAAATAAGTAAAGTTTATTATAAGAAGATAACAATAAATAGTTGATTAATAGATTTTATTTTATTTCAATTCTTGTTTAAGTGATCCCCATTACCTACATCTCCCCTAACTGTAACTCCCAATTGACATGCCCTATCCTTGACTTTTTTGATTGCCTAGGTCTGATCTTTCATCTCATTCATAAAAAATATATAGTTATATATAACATCCTGTATATGAAATATAGACTTTTTTCCGGTGCAAAACTTTCTTAGGCATTACTTTGCAATAGCCAATTACTGGCCCACTGATTTTGTTGTCGGAAATTGGAAATAACTCAAATTTCAAATTAGTTATATAGAAAGCCGGTAGAGTTTGCTGGCCACGTGGACTTCTCTTTTCGCCCTAAGAAGAATAAATTGAACTCTTTGAGATAAACGTTGGAAAAGCGCAAGGATCCACAAATGGAGGAATAAATTGAAAAAGTTTTGCGCTTTCATGCAGCCCGACTTCTTTGTGGGGTTTTTTGTTGGCAAAAGTACCTGCCCTCATCTGGCCCGGTAATGCCCTCTAACAACAACTTGCGAAGTGCAACCACAATAGGAATCTGAATCGCCAGAAGAAGAAGTTTCTAATCATGGCCGCAAACGCCCGACTTGTGGGCGGTTAAGCGTTTAATTTCCCATTTTTTCCTTCTTTATTAGAATTCGGATTATTTGGTTTCTGGTGAACCAGCAGCGCAGCGAAATGAACTGCTCTGGTGCGACTGCCGAACACCGTGCCGCCTCCGATTTAATTCTGGTAATGCACTAATGCAGTTACTTGCTATTAAGCAAATGTACGAAATAGACTTCCGACGAGATCTAGTGAGCTGATGCAGAAGTTTTCGGGCCTCTTGCCGCACATAATTGCTTTATTTTTACGCGGATTGTGGCAAAGGCACGAAATTACAAAGTAATTTCTCGAAAGAGACTCAGATTATCCATCAGGAGAATCTGTGGCTTTTGGCTCGATTCAATTAATAAAATTGGTTTCCGGAGTAAAAGGATTTTACAAGCTTCAGCTTCACAAAGAAAATAGTAAAAGGGTTATCTTCGTAAAGCTGGATATTATCCTTTCTTTCGTTTTCTTCTTTACGAAAAACTGCTGTTTAATTGGATGTGCCCGTTGGGCTTTTATATCTCGAACACTGAGACTCTTTTTCAATTATTAAATAACTTTTCTGATTTTTCTCTGAAAAATTGCTATGTATAAGGTCAAAATACCGAGAAGAAAAGATTTTGCTAAGATATTGATAACTAATTTTAAAAAAAGCAGGGTTTTTCAAACCGTGTCTGTAACAATTTCCAATAAAGACTTAAAATAGGAAGTAAGTACAAGCAAAAGTTAACTTTAAAAAGACGCTTGCTTTAAGTCTATAATCCGAATAAAACTTTTCGTGGCAGGTTCAGCTCATTGAACTTTATGGATAGCTCAGAACGAAAATCGTTATTTAAATATTTTTCTTCTTTGCTGATTCTTAAAATATTTTATTTTAATTTTTGCTTTAACGGCATTAAAAAACAATATTTTTTTAGATAGCCGACCTCCGTGAAATCTCTATTGGGTTAGGAAGGTGTTAAACCCACCCTTTCCCCTTCCCCATCTTCCTATTGGGTTGGGTTCATTATCTAGACATTTAACCAAAAAGGTTTCAGACGAAAAAAACTCAGAGTAAAAAGGCATCACATTTAATATGTTGTGTATGATTCAAAAAATGGTGAAATATAGTCAACGAAATATAGAATTATTACATTCAATTTCTTCAACTCCTGGATCGTCCACACAAGGGAAAATCATTTATACCTACCGAAGTTCAGTCACATTCCGCAGAATTCACTGAAAAATTGTTTGAACAGTTTACCTGGCAGTCATTGACTTCGGAATTCGCTATGCTTCTTTTCTAACTTCCAGCATGAATTTGAAACAATGCTGAGTTTGTGTCAAGATCTCATTGACATCAACTTTTTAACATTTTTCATTGGCTTTGCAGAGTAAAGGTATAAATTCAATTGCACTTTCATTATTATTAATACATTTATTATCCATGTATTTAATCAATAAACAAAACTCCCCTTGGCCTATTGGCTAACTTCCTTACCAGTCATAATACAATACTATAATAACTAAAATTACAAAATAATGAAGTACACAAACCCTTTTGTGGAAAGACGCAAATGTTATCTCCATAAGACGTAAGACCCGGTTGTTCGAAAGTAGGTACCTACCTTTTGGATTAATTATTAAACTGACGGCTCTCAAAAGAAGCATTGCCTAACTACGCTTCATTAACAAATTAATCACTTAATATTTATATTATTTCTTCCAAGCAGCTCCAATGTTCTAGGTTTGTGTCGATCCTTGAATCAGTTCCACCGCTTTAATAGCCTTGCTAATGTGAATTAAACACGAACTTTAAACGAAAATTATTATAATTAAGAACAAATTGCTGGCAGCGAGATTGCTGATACCGCGGAATAAAATTTTTCGAATAATCTGATAAAATTAATGCATTTAGGTACAATTACGGCCATAATTTACATCCATTAGCCGGGCACTATAAATTAAAAAATTAATATCGGAGCACTTAAATCTCTCGCCGGATTGCATCATTATTATCTTTACAGGAAGGTCGTGTCTTCCATTTCGTCTAAAGGAAATTTAATAACGTTTTGTGTACAATGGTAGCGGAATTATTAATTACCTCACAGTTACCTCACAGTTCGACTAAGAGCTTTCGCCCTCGGTCGAAGATAAACTTCGGTTTGTAGTCAAGCTTACTTGGACGCTTGTGTTCATCTTGATTCTGTCCAAAAGTACGATAACTTGATTAATGTGTCCTTTCTGTGCCTCTTATTTGCTGGATAATCATCCTTATCTATATATTAAAGACCTATCATTTCGTGCCGTCACAAATTACTGAAAGGTTGTCTGACAAACCCTTGTTAATGTTAAATCTATGCGCAATTTTACAGTAGTTTATTAACAATTCAAGTGTTTGGTAGAAAAACAATATTCTAATTTTTTAGATTTATATAAAAGTAGAAAGATTTTTAGACGGGAGTCAAAAAATATGCCCATCATATGTAGGTATGTTTGTATATTTATGTATGTCGACTTTAGACGATTTTATTTGTTTATACTTCAATCTCCCAATCTCAATCAAGCTGGCAACAATAAAGAATTGGTCAAATTGTTGAGGGTCTGTACTTTCTTCTATACTGTTCTTGTGTTATTTTTATAACTGCGTTATTTTTGGGTTTACGATTTGTTATGATTTAAAAGTACCCGTCTGTATGACTAGAGGAAGGGACTTTTCACAGTTTTTTAACCGTTTAAAATTCTAATCAGAATGTAAGGGCGACAACATTTGCGAAACACAAATCTTCACCATAACCTTTCTTGGAATATTTTGATACTGTTTACCTAGTTCTTTGATCAATAACGGGCTAAATATCTGGGTTATAAGAATTTTTATTGTATTTCTATGTGTAAAGTGCTGAACTAGAGTTAGAACTCGATGAAAGAACGCAGCTAATGTTACACAGCTCTTTCCCAAACCCCAAATTTTTGAATATAAACAAGGTAATGTTCCGATAAATGTTTAGGAAAACATTGTTAATTTAGGAAAACGCCACGCCGCTTCATAAATTCGACGGCAACGATTGGTTATAAAATTAAAGCTAACTTTGGTCCTTTTTAGAATAGGTGTTATTCCTTGCTCTTGGCTTAACCACACGATTTTGATATGCGACCAAGAAATCAATGATATATGTACATAGGTATATCTATGTATGTACATATACATGTATAGACCAAATTTGCTATATGGCAATAAAGAAGTGCGAGAAATATCGGGTCCTATTGCTTTTAACAGAATCAATCCTGTAACTTCCCATCCCTTGAACTATTCACTCCATTTGCGAACTCAGTCCTGGTTCAATTATACCAAATTTTACTCATGCCAGAAACCGTCAGTTTTAAGCATTAAAATCACAGAATGCTTGTCATACCCCCAATCTATCATTTGTCGGTATACATATATGTGTTATCTGGGTCACTTGAGATATTATAAAAGTAAGTAAAATCATTTTAAATAAAATACAGAACAGAACCAGATTTCTCCAGTAAATTAAATAAATCTGATACAAATCACATATTTTCACTGATTTCTTCATGTTTAAATTTTGCACTCATAGCAAGACTTTATTTGAGTTTTTCCAACTCAAAGCCGCAACCATAAATATATTTGCGGGGGGAATGAGGACGATTTGGCATGATTTTTAATCTCTTAAAAGGGTTACATCAAATCAATATTCTGGAACTTATTTTTGGTTATATTATTTATATCTTGAATTGGTGTTTTATTTCATCATTTAACAATTTTATTTCAAGACGAATGAATTACCGTAATTATTTTTTTTTTCAAAATTGTTTAATTCAATTATTTCAAATTATTGCCGTTATTTTATTTCAAAATTAATCTTAATATTTCAAATATTTGCTTTCAATGGGGAAGTACATTACTCATTAGCAATTAAAGTCATATCGATTTATAAATCGTATTTATTAAAATGTTTAGCTATTTGGGCTATGTGTGTAATAAGATGTTTTCTAGTCTGCCTTTCCAGATGTGAGAATAATTAATGAATACCCTATAATTAAGCAATTATTTTTAAAATATATATTATATTACACCCTTTCACTTTTTCTTACGCAACAATGTCACCATTGCAAAATTTGGGTGCCTATTTGATTAACACTTCGAAGAGTGTGTTTTACTTGCTGCGCTTAATAAATCTCATTTTCAACCGCTAAAACACTTTTCAGTCAAATTTTATTTCGTTTTTATTTAAGTACAACGTTTTTAATTGATATAAACATTTTATTTCAAATAATTATTTGTATTATTACTATGACATTTTATTTGAAATTATTTATTTCCGATCATATTTCGAATAACGAATTCTTTTTTTCTAACTCAAATTTGTGTAAACCAACATCAACTTAGCAATGCGATGTTTGGATTTGGGCTCATTCAAGTTAAGAGGGTTACTTTAATTCATGTTACTGTTACTGTAACTTCTTTATCATTCGTACCTACATGTGTAATTAATACACATGTATACATACATACATGTAGCCAGTCATAAAACATTTCTAGGGAGGTGAATCATTCAACCATCTTTCCGGGAATTTTACTGTGTGCTAAATTTTTAAAGCCTTGTCTTCCAGTAGTGCAAGTGTACATAGCTGCAGTACATCAGATATATGGCTGAAAAATAATTCAATTTAGTGAGGTCCACCCGGAACATCTTTTTAGTAACTAGAGAAGGTACTAGGTCTTGTAAATTACAGTACCTAATGGCATAAAGCTTTGCCCGCAATTTGCCTAAAAGATCAAAGTTCGGAAATGGGAACTTAAACATGTTGAAGGCTATTAAAATCAGAATGTACGGAGCAATGAATTAGTCAATGAAGTACGGAAATAATTCTTGGGCAGGATTCTGAGTTACTTTCATAATTAAAAGTAAACAATAGCCATACCTTTAGGCCCTTTTAATAAGGGAGGCCGTTTTTGTCATCCAAGTGATGTTTAGTCAAAATTTGTTTGATTCTGTGTTGAAGCAGATTCCACTTTCTTGACCCGAATAACTTGCTAATATTTTGTATTCTTGTATATTCATTTCCGTTTCGATTAAAATATTAAATAGGGTACTTAGTTATTGTATTCACTTACTAAAACACGAGCCGCATTTAAAGCGAGAAAATTTTGCACAATGTTGGTTACATCATTAAATTGCACGATGTTTGTTGCCGCTGGTCGAGTAGAAGAATATTGTGGCTGAAAGGCCGGTCAAAGTTGATGGCGGCTCAAAATTGGGTCAATCATTCCAGGGCGCGTAAATTACCTGGAAAGTTTTCGCATAATATTTATTTTGTGCAATTGTTGTATCAGGTGAACTGCAACAACGATATGTCCAAGGATAAGTATTTTGCATATAAGCCCGCTACACTCTTATATGTACATATGTATACATGTACCTACTTAGATATATACCTATATCCTGCACGATTTTCTGTAGCTGAACTCATTCAATGTCGGCCTGTAGCAAAACTAGGGAACTAGGCGTATTCTTGAAATGAAATCTCATTTCCGTTGAAATTGTTGATCTTGAAAAATTCTACCATTATGTATATTCTCCACTTTCTAAGCGTTTAATTAAAGAAGTTCAAATGAAAAGTTGAGAACTCGTAGACATAAGAAAGCATCTAGAATATTTTAATCTAAAGTCTTTCAATTCAAGGCAAGGCAGTGCGGAGAAAGAGCTCAAACCTAGGCGCTTGAATAAGGTCAAGAAAGTCATTTGAAAGTTTATGAAAATTGTTCGGATTTAGGAAAATTACACTTAACCCATTTATCGGCGAATTGTGGAGTTGTAATGTTTTCCACTTCTCTCAAGGGGATTAGTTTTGCAAATTGCGCATGTAGTACGACGATGGAAAAGCCAAAAGCCCCATGAAGGTCTCCCTCTTAATTGCGTTTTGGCGCGGAACTTGAGCTCGTTGCAGTACATTTTGGAAATATTGTTTAGTCAAGTAAAATTGCGCGAGAGCTATTTATTAGCATAACAAATAATATGAAAACTATTAGCTAGGCCGAAAAGTTATTGCTTAAGTAAAACAATAAACCAAGGTTTTGTTGGAAGAACGACCTCAGGTGTTCTGGGCGTACAATATTTGGTAAGGTTGTTATGCTTAGTGTGTGTTGGGTTGGGAATGAGGTAATATGTAAAATTCAGGCTAAAAGATATGAATAAATTTGCTAGTACATACTAATTTTCCTGCAATTTTTCACACAATTGCTTCTTCAGATGTTTACTTATATGTCGCTGAAATGGAGGCAACATGCAAATATACATATAATGTATGTACATTGTAGGTCTGTTTGTTAACTCGAAAGTTTTTACTCATATGGGTAAAAATTATTAAAAATTAAAAAAAATTAAAAATTAAACAAGATTCTTCAGTGTTTTTGGTAGTTTCATTGAGTACTGTTTCAGTTACGTTACAGCACATTGATATGTTTCTATTTCTTCCGAGTCACTTTCGTCTGTAGAAACTTGTGGAAGTTCAGCATTTGAGCAATTTTCTAAATTAAAACAATTTAAACACAAGTTGACACATTTCAGACCATGTTTTCTACAGACGCATTTTACAGAAGAACAACCCTTTCACAGCTGCAACAAATAGTTTTCAGGAGATGATCGGGTATTAATTTATCATCTGTGATATTCGGCAATGATGCCCTCCGCTGTTTTTTCCAACCCCAATCTGTTGCGATTACTTCGTTTCCAAGCCATGTTTGAAGCTGACAATATGCTCTAAAACAATGCTGTTTTGCTGCCCCTGTTGTTGGAGGTAATTTTTCCAATGTAAAATTTGATTTAAACGTGGCTATCTTATACATGTCAAACCGTAAATCATGCAGAATTAAATCTTGCTTTTTACTGTAAATCCATACTATTAATTTACTGCCATTATCAGCTATCATCTCTTTATCAGTATTGTTTTTGTAAAAGAATCAGCCTATCGCGGAAAATCTGTATTTTGTAGAATTGTTTTTATTGTCATTACTTTTCCTTTTCCTGTAAATCCTGAGGTAGTATCACAACCAGTAAAACAATGAAGCGATGCCAAATACTTTCGTTTCAATGGATCTGTGAAGCTAGACGTATAGAAAGAATCGCGAACATTACCCGTGGATGGTTTGTGAAAGAATATATCCAGATTTTTTTTCATTTAACTGATTTAAGAGTAGGTATTAGCAGATCAACGTCTTGCCCAACAACTATCACAGTGCTATCATTTGTGGCGACTTAAATTGCTGTATTTATTATGAGGGTGTCTGCATCTTCTGCTGCCTGTTTACATAGAAATCCTGCTGGCTGAAACTCTTGCGATAATATTTGTATTCATTTATTTTTATTACATTCATTGGCTAAAAATGTTTCTTGCAAATAGGGCATAATAGTGTGATCTTGAAAATCATTCATATCCGGTACCACCACTGATTTTTGTCGCCGAAGACGTTCTGTCGTTTTTGTGGCAATCGAAGGGACTGTAGAAATCTTATCAACATTAGGATATCCATCAAAGATTATATAACTATTCCCTGCGTCCCTGGGTAATGACTGCGTACATATTCCAGGTATTTTTTTTTATTAATGCAACTGTATCATTTTTTTGCCACACAACTTTATGTAATAAAAAACCCCCATCGACAAACATGCACTTCCGTTTTATTGTACTTTGGCAACTCATTAACGCTCGTGAACAATGTATAAAAGTCTGATTTGACACTTTTTTTAAACCCATTTTCGGTAAACAGAGATAGTGGATATGGAAGAAGTTCAGTTTTGTTGAATCTGACGAAGAAAATTTACAACACTTTGCAAAGAGAGCAAGATTAGAGAAAAATTCATGATGAGGATCATTAATTTGTTTCTGAATAATCGTCGTTAACGTAAATATAATAAAATTATAATGGTTTAGTTAATTAATAACAATTATTAAACGATAGATATGCAAATTACCACGAAAAATGTCATTTTCGCGATTTTTTCAATTTTCCGGTCATTTCTTCCATTACAGTATACCTTTTTTTACCATTTATCGAAAGTAAACGTAAGAACGAGTAGGTAAGCCAAAACAGAACTCCGTAGGAGGCGTTGTTTTAAGAGGAATCTCAGTTAAAAATTTCGCTTTTTTTTTTTAAATTAAATTAACAACAACCTCTAAATATTTCCATCTGAAAAAATTACTGCCTTTTTGCAACACTAAATTGTATCTTCAGTTTCAGCTTCATAGAATTTTTTTTGTCAAAGAAAAAAATTAAAAACCGAAAAACCGGTTTTCCGCCATTTTTGTCGAAAAATTTTGAGGTTAGGGTGAAAATGGTATATACAAAAGTTGTAGATCTTTTTATTTCCTACAACTCCTGTACATACATTTTTCGATAGGATGCACGGTTTAGCCAGAAATCGCGAAAAACTGTTTTAAAAAAAAAAGAAACATAAGCAGTCATGAGGACTGCCGACAGAAGAGAAAAGATAAAACTATGAAAGCTTTTGACGGATGAAAATTTTGAAAAAAGTTCAATATTTTTATCCGTCAATACTTTGAGATACGTCGCTTATAGGCGAAGCTCAATAAGAAAGCATGGATTTCAATATTTTCATCCGTCAAAAGCTTTCATAGTTTTATCTTTTCTCTTCTGTCGGCAGTCCTCATGACTGCTTATGTTTCTTTTTTTTTAATTAAAAAGCAACAAATTTTTTTTTCTACAACTAATAAGCAACAAATTCACTGAACAATGTAGGCATCGTCTCGATGTTCTAAATTCATTTTTTACGAAGGTGTTCTGCTAACTTCAGCTGAACTTAGCAGAACACCCTGTTTTTTAAAAAAATAAAAAGCAACAAATTTTTTTTTCTACAACTAATTAGCAACTATTTAGCAACAAATTCTGAAAGGGTTAGCTTTTCGATTCCTTAAAAGTGTTTGGCTAAGTTAAGGCACATTTAAAAATTGCGTTTTCTTTGTTAGATAGCTTACTTATCATCGCATGTAGTATACATGTCTTTGAGTTTATGGTACAAAATACCACTTATCAATTTTGTCTATATTTCTATTGCAACAAATTCTGAAAATTTCTTTGGAATAATCGAATTAAAAAAATATTCCTTCGACGTATTATTTAACTAATTAATCGAAAACACCGAATGTTTAATGCCATGCCATGGTGAATATTGAATAATACTATACTAGACGATTTAATAACGTAATTCCACCATAGCTCTTTTCACTGATTTACGTTCTCAGTGCTACCTGTATACGAAGAGAATAGACATCCGCCACTGACACCCTCTCGGCTGAACACGTGTTTTGTGCAATGTTCTAGAAAATATCAGAAAACTCTTTCATTTCTACACTATAATTTGTCCTCCAAAGGGTGGTCCATTCAGACAGTAAAAAGTAATTTTCAGAGTTTTTTTTTCTAGATGACCAAACGCTAACCATTGAGAATTTTATCTCTGGGATCGAATGTAATTAAAAAGATAAGCACGCAAGGCGCAAAACAAAAGCTTCAATTAAAGTGAGACGGGATCAAACTTTTTAAGTTTTTTTTTTTGTATGGTCCTATTGTAATAAAGAACTACAAGGAATGTTATCTAGTGAACATTTTGCGAGTCCAATTAAACTTACTTAGTTCTTATAGTTCAGGCTATCGTTTCTGATCCGGAAACTTCAGTAAGGTTCTTTCAAAATCCAAAGAATATATTTTAAACAAACATATTTTCTTTGAATATTGGGGAATTCAAAAAAATAAATATTTCACACGAACAAAACTGCGAAAATCATTTGCTCTTGAATTAGCAACAATTGCAATGGTAGAAAAATGACAATCAGATGTAACTTCTGCTGAAACTCTTAAAATTCAAATGTTGACGACTATGCGGAGTACGACAGGGGAGAAATCAATAAGAGATCCATAGAAGGCAATAAGACTCTGAATTAATTCCCGTTGATCTTTCTAAATAGGGGAAGCTGCCAAGGAAACACACATGCCGACTAAGGCGGCAGTTTCTTTGAATTTGCATTCCTTTTGACACAGAAATTATTTCTACGTCCGCATATTTTTGCATTTTCATGTATTATTCATACGCAAACAATTAGTCAGATGAAAATGGAAATTTCATTCTGTTCACACCCCGTTATGAGTTCTTGGGGTTTTAATTTCGCTCAAATGTATGCAGAAAAAGTAATGTGAAAGTTCTGCTTTAATTACGTTTTTCATCATTCTTCAGGCATTTCTGTGGATGTGATACGGGTCCTCGCGTAAGAAAAGCAGTTTGTCGCATAGCGGATTTTGCCTTGACTTTTTCAAAGTTTCTGCGAAAAGGCCGCTCTTTTCTCGTTTTGAGGTCTGTGCAATCTGCAGATAATTCTTTTTATTCATCTAACCGCTTCCCGTCTGCCTCTATGATAATTATTTTCAATGGCACTAAGTGGAAAATGTGACCGAATCGCTTTCAGCAAGGATGAAGGGGTTTCAAATAAGAAGAATGATGCCGTCATTTAATTAATAGGGTACTTGGAACATAGGATAAATGCATTCATTCATCTTAAAATTGCGGAAACTCTCCTAGCGAGAAATCGTGTTCTGAGAGAAAGGGCCAAATGGTGGAAGAAAATTAATTAAATTGTAGATGAGGAGAAATACAATTAAGTCCTCCTTGGACCTTGCTTATTAATAACAGTCCACAATAATGCTCACTAGCCCGTGAAATTATCAATATTATATATGCATACATAAGAATATTATACATCTACATATGTGCATGTATATTGCGCATCAGAATAAACGAGGCACATACATATTTCAAAGCCGAAAATCGGCATTCGTTAAACAGCAGACTGTAATTTAGCAAAAATACGAACATTTGCGCCGAGTTGTAACTCTATTTCAAGAATCGCACTCTGCAAGAGATACGCTCCCCTAAAAGACGACACTTTTTGGAATCAAGAAAATTGAAAGTGCAGCGAACTGAGCAGAAAAAGGAAGACATAGAAAACTTTAAATTAAAGAACATATTCCGGAACTTTAGATAATTGTCTTTGGAACGCAATGAAAAGTTTACTTTTATTACCACGAGAAAAAAAATATCCTTTAAAATTACCAACTCTTGGCATATTGTTTAGAAGAAAAACCGCAATGCTCGTCTCACGAAGTTACACATAAATGGATTTTGAACACATACATACATTGTATGTATATGAATTTTAGGATGAAAAATTAATTTCTCATATTTTTTTTTATGTACATATAGGAATTAAGCAGAACCAAACAATCCTCCTTATTTTAAAGTGAAACTTCATTATCATCGCCGCAAATTTTTTCGTTCATCTATCGCATGTCGCATTACAGCCGGCCGGTGAGTAGGGTTGCCGCGGGGACGGGGTAAAGTGAAAGGCGCTCGGCAGAGCAGCCAAGGCCAATATGGCAGCGCATCAGCTGACCGTGTAGCATTTATATTCTCACTCATTCGTGCAAGTGCTCCGCGGTATTTGTGTGTTTTGATCAGTGTTTTGATGTAAATGTTGTTGTTCACTTGATCGTGATGGACAACGATACAGCGTTGAAAGCATTTATCATGATTATTGTATTTATTATGTATTCCGTACTGTAATACGCAGATTGAAATTAAAATTTATAGTTGGATATCTTGTCTACTATTGATTTCCCATTATCATTCCCATTTTCCAATTATTTTTTTTTTTTTTTTTTTTTTTGTTGGAGTGGGGAAATGCAGTTGCGCACCTGGGCGACCGTGGCCACTCGTGTGCCGGACTCCCTGGTCGAATGACCAGGCCTACCGGCTAAAACCCCACTCCCCGTCTCCAATTATTAAGTTAAGATGAAAAACGCGATTTTAATACCCTAAATCGAATAATTTTCCGAAAATTTTCAGTTAAATGCCTACGATCCGAAAAAAAGTTTCACTTGCATCGTGGTTTCATAAAACCACACAATGTTTTCTTTGTATAAATGAAAATGAATTCAAAACACTTTCGTTGAGGTTTCAACAACTATTTATATTTCTTACTATAAATTTCCGGGGAATTGCTACAATTGTGGTCGTCGCGGACACAAATCAAGTGAGTGTAGAAATATGCGAAAGGGAAATAGCAAAAACAAAAAAGAAACAGCCAGGACAGTGGCTTTCAATGTGGTCGAAACAGATGACGATCGGGATTCGAACGAATGGTATTTGGACAGCGGAGCCAGCTGTCAGATGTGCAATGACAAAAGAAAATTTATTGAGCGGCATTCGAGTGAACGTTCAGTGATCCAAACAGCGGCAAATGACAGACTCCATGCTTACGGATCAGGAGTGGCCGTGTTAAATTTGCGCGGAGAAAACAATAAGATAGATCAAATAACATTAAAAGGAGTTGTTCTTGCGCCGAAACTTAAACATAATTTAATTTCAGTTCCGAGAATTACAGACAATGGGTATATCGTCGCCTTTAACAATAACTGCGCCAAAATAAAGACCAAGTGTTGTACAGAGCATATAAAAGGCAAAAACTCAATATTGTAGGGACAACAAATACAGAATCTTCGTTATGTGCACAACAGTTCGGTCCTGAAAATTTGCTAAAGTGGCACCAACGTTTTGGGCACCTATGTAAATGTTGGGGATCTTGAGAAATTGAGAAGTAGAAACATGGTATTTGGGCTTGACCTTGAAAGAATTAAAAGATACAGTTAAGTGCGTACTGTGTGAGAGGGGAAAAATAACTCAGTTGCCTTACAAAACGTCCGACACAAGAGAGAATGAGTAACTGGAGACTACATATACATTCGGATATATGTGGGCCTATTAGCGAAGCCTCGCTAGGAGGTGCTAGATACTTCGTCACATTTATTGACGGGGAATCCAGATACATGGATGTGGCCTTTCTTAAAAGGAGAAGTGAAGTACTCGATGCAATCAAAACTTGCAAACAACGAGTCGAGCGAAAACTAGGAAGAAGATAAAACGTTTGCGAACAGACAATGCAAAGGAGTAGGGGAGCGGGGGGCACGTTGTTACAGGGGTAAGAAGTTACACGCGTTTTTTAGGGGGATTTTCAACTGTTTGGTAGACATAATTGGACTCATTTGTTTTCTTATAACATCGTGCATTAGATAAAAACGATCAGTGACCCGCCAAGCTGCTAGGTTGTGTGTATGTGTCTCGATTTCAACCAAGTAAGTAAAAAAATCCGTTACGAAATTTTTGATTCCTGATGTCTATATTTTTTATATTCTCAAAATTTTTAACCTTGAACGTTCATAATATATCTACCTTTAATTTGCAATATTGTTTTTTTTTACTATCGATATCCATTAATGGTGACTTCAATTTATATTAAAAAACGTGCCATGGGGCAGGTAGTTACAATTTGTTGGGGTAAGTTGTTACATGTAATATGGCTGGGCCGGACTGGTTTAAAAGTTTTATGGATAGAAATCCTCAACTATCTCTACGAACACCAGAAGCTACATCTTTGAGTAGAGCAACGTCGTTCAACAGAACCAACGTTAAAGATTTTTTTGACAAACTGCAAGGCTTACTCCAAAAATATGAATTCACTGCTTCGCGCATATGGAACGTTGACGAAACAGGTGTCACGATGGTACAGAAGCCTAAAAAGATACTTGCTCTCTCTCTCTTTTGTTTGTAACGTTTTGAAATAATAAAAAAAATTATTTATCATGGATGATTTTGTTTATTTATCTCGTATAACATCGTGCCCCGAAGATGTAACAACTAGCCCCACATCGGGGGTAATTGTTACAATGGACTTTTTTGGTTAAATTTGCCATTGTGAAAAAATTACATAAATTTTATTAACTTTTAGATTATATTTTAATAGCTGAATAGACATACTAACAATAACAGTAATCAAATGTATAAATTATTTAATAGCTTTTGTCATATTGAGAATTATCTAAAAATTGTAACAACGTGCCCCCCACTCCCCTACCTTTCAAAGGAGTTTTCTGATTATCTGGAGAAACATGGAATTGCCAGACAGTTATCAACTCAATACACCCCACAACAGAACGGCATTGCAGAACGGGCAAATAGGACACTAATGGAGATGGCACGTTGTATGTTGCTGGAGTCAGACTTAACCAAGAGCTTATGGGCTGAAGCAATAAATGCAGCTACTTTAATAAGAAACTGGTGCATCACAAGCATACTAGTAGACAAAATGCCGTTTGAAATTTGGACTGGGAGGAAACCTAGCGTATCTTTCCTCAGGAGCTTCGGTGCAAGAGCAGTAGCTTTGGAAAAAGGTGTGGGAATGTCGAAATTGGATCGTCGAGGGAAAGAATACAAATTAGTTGGTTATTCGAAGGAATCATAAGCCTACCGATTATGGGACCCCGTTACCAAAATAATAACTAAACGCCGGGATGTGAAGTTTTTCGAAGGAATTGATCTCAATAATTATTTATCCAGCCAAAACGAAACAGAAGTCATCGGAGGGAGACATTGAATATCGAATATGAGCCAAGCGTTCCTAAAAATGCTGAAAATTCAATGGACGAAGAAGTAAAAATTAAACTAGAAAACGAAGAAGAAATCGAAGAAGCCAAACAGACAGCAGAAATATTACAGTCGGGACGATCTACAGAAGAAGCCAGTACATCGAAAGAACTTGAAAGTTATCCTGTGAAGCAGAAAGTAGGACGACCAAGGCTGGAACGGACCGGGCAGAGAGGAAGACCCAGGAAAATATACAGTTAAGAATAGGTAAATTTTGCTTATAATCATAATTCTGATGGGTCGATATCATTTAAGGAAGCAATTAATGGGCCTGAAAGGAAAAAATGGGTTGCTGCCATGAATTTGGAATTAGATTCGTTGGCCAAAAATAATACTTGGGAATTGATAGATAAACCAAGAGACAAAAAGATTTTAAGAAATAAATGGGTATTTTGTAAAAAGTACAAAAGCGACGGATCTGTAGATAAATTTAAGGCTAGACTGGTCGTTCGAGGCTGCGAACAACGCGATGGGGTGGATTTTGATGAGGTCTTTCCTCCCGTTGCTGGCTACGAGACAATAGGTACTGTGTTTAGCTATGTGTGCTTTCGGTCGTTATCTTTTTGGAAGACCCAATTTCTGCACACTAGGTCGCAAATTATTTCTTAAATTTAAATTATTGCTTTTCATTGTGGACATTTGATTTTCATCAGGTAGGTACAATGGACCATATGACATAAGAGCTGGGCTTCAATGACCGCCTCCTGAAATCTAAATTCTACTCATCTACAACCAACAAATTCAACAATCATCTACTGCCGCACATCGGCCAATTCAAAAATGCTTAAACATTTTTACTAGTAACCCAGGCAGCATTTTAGACCAACGTAAAAAAAGGAACACAAAATGCGCTACAAGGATCCAAGGATTCTTCGCCAGTTTATACGTTGCGTCTGCAATATCTTCAAATTTCTTCAAGAATTTTTCCCAAACGGAACTCCAAACTTTATCAAACAAAGTGGGATCATCAAAAGAAGACCGAAAATTCCCTCCTATCCAACGGCCTGCAAGGCTGGTAAACCTTAACATATGTACATACTTTTCATCGTAGATTAGTTGCAGAGTTTGAAAGATTTGCGAGGACATGAGAAAACTTCCAGTGAGAGGAACTCTTTAGCGTCCATCTGCAACGTACGGGTATTGTTTTAATTAGAATAGTGCATAAAGTTATTGTGAGTAATTCTATAGGTCGGTATCCCTATTGTTTAATAAAACTTTTATAAAAATATTTAAATTGTTATATTATTTAAAAATTGATATTTCAATTTTCAGTTTTTACTAAACTCATTTTTTATTCTAAAACAACACTACCATATAGTAGGGGAGCCCAAGCGGGGATTTTTGGATTTACTCGAGCGCGACAGAATAACATAAGGGGGAAAGCTTGCACTCTGTTCAGTACCTCCACCATACATGAACCTTTGATATAGCGTCGAACGCCTAGGGCAGCCGATCAGAAAAGTACAAAAAAATCGATCATTAGAAAAACTCGAGCGCGTCAGATTAAGGAATGGTGAGTTCATTACATGCAGAAAAGAATGTATTTCAATAATCTGACGATTTAAGCGTGACGTAAGGAAATGGCAGAGTCACAAAGTTGGAAAAAAAAACGTCACTTGGACATTCTCGAGCGCGGTTGATTTTTCTTCAGTTTGAACGTAAATAATTCAAAGATCACGGGAATATAATAATCTGCCGATTTCCACAAGCCGAAGTAGTTAAAATCATTAATAAAGAACTATGTATTTCCTACTCCGCACCTCTCTTTCCTTCTCACTTTGTCTCTATCTCTTACTCTCTCGCACCGTCCCGCCACTACTTTCCGGCCACTCTTTCTGACGCCATGATGCCATCACAGCTGATCACGACGACACGTTCTTGTTTGTATGTGTACAACGCTTGGGTTAGTTTATTGTGCTCCAAAAAAAGTTTTATGAATTAATCGCAATAAGTTTTATATGTGCTATAGCAATGGATGGATAATAGTGCGAAATGTGTATTTTGTGAACAAAAAAAATTTAGAAAAGTTATAAAATTCACGTCAGAAACAATTAAAAAATGCAAGACAGTGTTAGAGTATCGTCGAATTAAACCGATTCAAAGAAAATTACGCAGTAGTTACTGTAGTACTGGTTCAAGAGTTACGAAAAAAAAATTGAAGAAGTGGAACAACCACCACATCAGCTAGATTTGGTTATTGTAGATGGCTTCTTTTTTTTACATACTTTCAAACAAGTGCCGCGTAGTTTTGGAGATCTGTCAAAGACTTTGCAATGTCTCGCGTCAATAACTCAGCAAGTCGAGTAGCCATTGTATTTGATCGCTACTTCACACCTTCGATCAAAGATTGTGATCATACTCTTCGAGGTAATGCGGATGACCAAGATTTCTACATCTCCGGTCCTCAACAAACTAGACTATCAGACTTTGCGAAAGATTTGAAAAACATAAAGTTCAAAAAAGCGCTTGTCAAGTTTTTTATCGATCATTGGGCTGATCAAGAGATGGCTACGATTATTGGAATCAAAACAATATATCTCAGTCATGATTTGTGTTACGTATATTCTGTTACCGATAATAAAGTAACGCGAAACATCGATCATGAACTGTCATGTCCTGATCATGAATAAGCGAATACAAAAATAATATTTTTTGTATGTCAAATAAAAGAAGGTTCTACTGTTACAATCAGAACCTCTGATACAGGTTGGCCAATATGGAATTTCTTCAAGCATCGGTGAAAATATGGATGGATCTCGGAGTAGGTAATGCACGCCGATATATCGATGTTTCCGCTCTTTCTGTGAAGCTAGGCCCAATAGTTTCACAGGCGCTACCAGCTCTCCATGCGCTAACGGGATGTGATTTTAATCCATCATTTTATAGACGAGGCAAGAAAAAACCTTTTGACATTTTAATGAATTCTGCAATTTTTCAAAAGGCATTTGCAGACTTGGGATCTGCAGATCATAATATTGATGAATTATTTAACACCATGGAATTTTTTGTCTGCCATTTGTATGGTTTAAAAAAAATAGCTGATGTCAATCAAACTAGGATTGTAATTTTTAATAAGATATACAAGGTATCAGATATATCACAGCCCTTCTCGTTGAATGTGCGTAATTTCGATGCTTGTAACTTGCCATCTTGCCAATCTGAGCAGCATTTATTACGAACGAGATATATTGCATACTTGTGGAGGAACGCACACAATCGAATCATAACTGACATAAATGTGAATGGAAAATTGGAGATGAATTGGTTCGTTGGTAATCAACTACCAGAAGCGTATGAAGATGTAGTCATAACACCTGATATTCTAGGAGATACTTCAAATTCAGGTATGTTTTTCTTTCAATACTGTAATAATACATAAAATAAATAAGAAATTATTAAGTATCATAACCATTTCTTGTTGCAGATACGCAAATTGTAGATGAAAACGATGATGAAAACGAACAGAATTTTGAATATGAAGATGATTCCACTGACGATGGAAATTAAAAAAATTTCAGTAATAAAAAAAAAATATTGAAACAAATTTTTTTCAAATGGTCAGATTAAGAAAATTCCTCCACATAATTGTCAGATTATGGGTCAGCATGACAAGGACATCAAGCTGAACCGACTGTATGTTAATCTGACGCGCTCGAGTATTTCAATGTCACGATTTTTTTTGCATTTTGAAAATTCAGCAATGAGGTTTGATCGCGTCCAAATCGTCAGTCTTTGAAATGGGAGCTCCTTTAGGGTCTACTTAACACCCCTTCTGAAGATCTGACGCGCTCGAGTAAATGTTTTTTTTTTTTTTGTACCTCTTCGTACGGCCATCCCCACCATTCAAACCGGCAGATTAATATTCCTCCGTCATCAGAGACATGTGGCGCATATACCTACACTATTAATATCTGACGCGCTCGAGTATTTCCATGTTACTGTTTTTTTTTACATTTTTGAAATCCTGTAGTCACTCCCCCCACCGCTGAAAGTGAAAACATGATATAACCTTTTTTCTTTCTACCATATAATCTTCGAAATCCAATAGGTCCCCACGACGCTGGAGTAACTACAAATTTAGCATCGCAGGCTCCCCTACTAATACGGGCTACTGCGACAAAAGCCAGTTAACTTGATTTTGTACTTTTTACTGTATTCTAAATCTACATGTATTTCAGTTGTTACTGTATTTACAAATAACGATGCAAATACCTACATCTAGTACCTATGTACATAAGTCAATTTTGTCTACAAGCATTTACAATCATGTAATAACAAAATTTAACGAAACATTCGGGAGGGATAAAAATAAATAGTTCGGATTATTTGAGGCCTCCATCACACTCCTCTTGACCAATTTGAATACCTCAGAATGACCTTTGGCTACCTGCCATATTCCAGCGGTAATTGGTTTAACGATTCATTTACGGATCGGTAACTTTGCTGACAATGAACTATTGGCAAATAGGAAAAAGATCGAGATATTAAATACATACATAATGTATATATAATAATAAGTAGTGAAAGTAAAAGTTAAAGAAATAAAGATTGTTATATATGTACATACTTTAATAAGATTATGTATAAATTAAATTATAGTTAAAGGGAAATACGAAACGACGAAACTTCATAAATCTGTGGGTACACGTAATTAATTCCCAAGTTCCGGCAGTCCCCAGTCTCCGCTACTCCCCCACGCGTACGATGATGTCAAACATAAGTATTAGTTGCTTCTATTCAAAACATAAATTAAATTAAAGAACAACAGAGCTTTGTTTTGAAATCGAATAATTAACATTTGTTTAAGGAGCTGGAGCACTCCTTTGAAATGAATTATTTCACTAAACGCTGAGAAGCTACAAAAAACTAATTGAGTCTGCTAGAAGTGAGAGCCAGCAGATTTAATCTGGAAAATCAATAACTAATAAGAGGAAAAACTTATCCAGCTTAATATCTGGCTAGCATTCGTTGAAAACAAAAGCACGCTACTCCGATAATTAATCACCTCGTTATCATTGCCTCATCTGCGCTCGTTCAGTACTTCAGGGAATTCAAATTGTTGATTACATCCTCGAAAGATAATCCAAAGACTTTTGAAGTAATCAGATCGGACAACTTCATTTAACGGGGTTGTCTGCAAGGACAAAAGGTTGGAAATATAAATCTTTAATCGATTTTGCGAACGAGCGTCGGTCGCACAACGGGTTATATAGGTGTCATCAAAATAATATCGGAAAATAAGAAGGACATTGCGCCTCATCTCTTGGCAACGAGCCAATTAATTGGAGCTTCTAGACACCGCAGTGCGAACTGTTAAGAGAATGCTCAGGAAATATTCAACTCAATGTCCGTCGACCGACACAGCGCACTTTTAATTTTTATAATGGAATCTCTGTACTTTCCTATACTAGTTGTTTACGGCAACAGCATTTCCCCGAAATAATTAATAATGAATAATTAATGGCAGATCCCTATACGTGCGCATGCCGGTTATTAAATTATTTTTTCATAAATCAGTTAATTTTGATCTGCTACTCACGCCAACTGGGCGATCGGAGATACTGGCAGTCAGGGAAATGACATGCGAAGCAAAAAATTCCCCTTAAAAAATAAATGAGGGCCTGACATCATCAAGGGCGGCTCATCAGCTTCCCGAATTTCACCCCTATCAGAGAAATTTCCACTTTCAGTCTATTAAACGTCGACAAAGGTTTCATTTTCATTATAAATGTCCGCCTGGTTTTAAAATGTGAATGCCAAATGACAGTAAAAAAAATATCTGAATGATGTGGGTATTAATATCATCCTCACTTTGGCACCGAGGCCGATTTGTTATCCGTTTTTAATTTTCATGTTCGCAATAAAAAGGTCGAGAACGGAAAAATGAATTATAAATCCCTTGCAAACGGTTCTGAAATATAGCAAATGGAGGTTGAGCATTAATCAGCTTTTTCATATTGTGCTTTTTCACAAATTACTCAGACTTGTAGCTCTTTTGTTGAACAAATTTTCGTGGGTAACATTTGCCAACCCTAAGAAGCTCATTTATCCCAAAGAAATTTTAATATCAAACGAGCAAACGATTATTCAATTCTGACGTGTATTTATTTACAAACATCCGCCTTTTGTATAATATAGATAAAAAACTTATAAGAAATTTATTGATGATTTCGGAGTTTTTTATGAATATATCTTTGTGTATATATGTAAGTATATTATATATTTTTCTCATCAAAATCGTGCTCTCATGCTTGAAAAAGACTAACGACTTTTTTAATTCGTTAGGAAGTTATAAAAATGCTACTTTTACTGCATAAGCTGCGTTTATTTCGTGCCTCCAGAACTAAAGGAGATTTTGCTAATATGTGAAATTAAGCATGAATAACCTACAGGAACAAATTAAAGTTTTCTAAAAAAAAACATCAAATTGCAATGACTTCTATTCACTTTTAAGTCAAAAATTAATCTAAAATTTGTTCAGTTCAAGATTTGAAGTATTGCTGAACAAAAATCATGGCAATTTGATGCATTCTTGATGCAAATTGATAATCCTTAAGCCTGTGTTACAATGTGGTCGCTGACGCTGTCGCCGTCGCTGTCGCTAAAGGTGTCAAAAGTTAAAATGTATGCATTTCATTGAACCAAAATACAATGTGATGCTGAGTAGGTCGCTGTCGCGAGTCGCGTCGCGGGAAGTTGGGAACATTTCAACTTCTGGGTGCGCGTCAAGTGACATTTTAGTGCAATTTTAGTGATTTGAACGACTTGAAGTGTATAAGTGATTTTAAAACGATATGATAGGTTAAAAAAACGTATTATTTGAATTTTGCTGGTATAACTAAATGTTTTTCAAGGATAATTTAAATACGTTTTCTTTTCGTTTTTGCTAAATAACAGTACGAAATCGTCAACAAATGGATAATAAACAGAACATCATTCACATTATTCATTCTGGCGATTTATTTCCTGATTTTACTTCGAATTTTATTAAAAATTTGCAAAAAGAAATCCTAAATGAGCAACACCACTGTAACAGAGTATGCAACCATCATTGCAACAAATTTGACAGGGCGACTAGCTCCGCGTCAGCGACCACATTGTAACACAGGCTTTACTCTGGCGAACTATTAATAAATTTCAATTCAATATAAAATTTGGTATTATTCTGCAGACACGAAAAAAACGCAGCTATAGTCGGCCCTCATAAATAATTGAAAGTCAATGATATAGTGCTTTCTCCGCATCAACTTTTCCCAAGTTTATTTCAATGATTTTTCCATCCTCGAAGTTGAAGTTTTTTAACCGATAGCACCTAAACTAATAATATCACAAGCGAAACGCATTTCCTCGTATTTTGTCCACGATTGGTTTTCGCTCTCATTCAAGCTAGTGATTCTACTATCCGGGTCCGGCAGGGTAGGCAACCTTAGCGAGTAAAGTAAGCGTTTTTTTCGGACAGCCGCGCTCACACTGTTAATAAAGGCACATAATCCGCACTTGCCTCTCTCGTCTACGTTCAACAAGAAGTTAATTGACCAGTATTGATATTAAGTTGCAACGTGGTAGGGCATCTTGTTAGGATACTGCAGGCGCCCCTTTTAGTTTCTCATTACTCAAACAATAGGTATCGTATATGTTATATGTAAATATCAGTTCCTAGGGAAATTTTCTAGAGAAAAATTTTTGATAAATTCCTGACTTCCTGCTTAATGCTAAGAAAATGTACTTTTAAGAAGCTAAGAAATATTTATTTGTGCAAAGAATAAGATTTTCGTGGTCTGTTCTTAGGTTAATGTAATTATAATAATAATAAGACTTTGTATATCTCTTGCATTAATATACCACGGAGTATTTAAAACGTACTTTACTCCTTAAATTTGGAAATGATTGTTGTGTGGAAACGCGCAAAAGCGGGCAGGAGTGGAGACAATGCCAGCCTTATCATCATTGGATATCAAAATGCATATTCAAAAGGAAACGCCACTATTCAAGCAAACAAAAGGCCACTTGGTACCTTGGCATATTTAGGATACGGCAGTATATTCCCCATAGAAATGTGAACAAAGAGCAACTTAATGCAACTATGAATGCAATTCCTCATGGAAAAGAAACAAACCCATAGAGAGAGTGCAACGTTTTGTTGCAGAGCACATAAATGTTCCTTTGGAAAAATCGTCGAAACGTGGAGGAAATATTTTCAAGTCATTGAGCACTGATAAAGGCCCAAATAAGTGCATGTACTGTATGGAGAAGTTCCAGCTGTGTTTATCGAAACCATAGAGTTTCTTCAGGTGGGCGCACTTGTGAGGTGCTGAAATTGAATTGGGACTAAGAGATGTGCTCGAAAAGTTGTTTGAGAAAGCACAGGAATTAATCGATGGCTGATAGCAACGAGAAACTTATTTTGTATCAATTTCGACTCACGTAAAACTTTCTAATGATTCGGAAAACTTTATCTGGAACGTTTTTTGGAGTAAATGCTTTCTTTTCATTTTAAGATATATGTATGTATGATTGTGTCTCAGATGTTTTGACATCTCAATAAAATCTTACATAATTTAAGATCAACTTGAGCATGCATGGTTCATTGTTTCTTAATCAGAGGTGACAGAAAATTAAAAAAATTAATTTTCGAGCCCGTCACCAACACTGACTACATATTAAAGAGTTATTTTTATTGGTAATAAATCAAATCAAAACAGAAAATATTATTACATTTAATGACAAAATTTTTGATCATCAGTTTTTCATTTGTTCCGGCTATGAAAGAAATCCGGATAGTTTTGGTCGTCAGGGATAAATTATTCAAATGTATGTATATGTACATACATATATTCATTTTTACATATTTACAGATGATTGGTCCTTCAACGTCTTGATTTATTCTTTTTACAATGGAACTTAACGCGTCATTTGTACATATGTACATATATGTACATACCTACATACATATATTGATATTAGGCTTCAACTGTGGATACAATAGCTACAATGAATTGCTTAGGGAATTCCGATTTCCCTATTCCCGGATAAAACAAACCCGAACTCTGTCTGCGATTATCTAAAGTCGATTAGAAAAATCCAATCGAATTATAATGATGTTGAATTAAACATATAAAACATGTAAAGGTCGCTGCCCGCTTACCGGCACGGCACGACCCGGCACGAAACTACATAAAACATTCTTCTCTGAAAACAAATGGATTCATGCACACATACCGACAACAGCACGACACCGGCCCGACCCCGCAACTGCACTGCCAAATGGGTATCGTTGGAAAGAATTCCGACCGGCATTAGCCGTTCGCTTACGGACTGCTATGACACTATCAGAACAATAGAAACAGCTCAGATAGTGTCGGTATAGGGTGCATGAAATTTGCCGGTGCGGGTCGGTTACGTGTCGTGCCGGTAAGTGTGCACTGTGCAGCGACCTTAAATCGGTTTTTGAGAATACCAATTTTTTTTCCCACTATAATTCGTGCCTTAGGTACTACATACATATGTATACCTACATATGCCTCTCGTTAAAACGTGCTTCAACAGAATTTTCTTGGGTGTTTCGAAAAGGCGTGATTATGAAAGATCATAAAGGATATCCTGTGTCACTTAGATGAGTAGGTAATATAGGTATATAAAAATTGTTAGTTTATCTATATTCTATAACTTCATAACTTACCAGGAAGCCATGTATTTCTGTAGTCTTCTTCCATTATTTATTTTAGTGTAGACGAACACTATACCATTAAGTCGTGAGTGGGCCCTCTAAACTTTGCATTTATTTATCGAATTCTTGATATATCATTAGATACATATTTATTAAAACAATTATATATCTAAAATTTCATAACAAGGGATTTACCTACTTGCAATCATAGCATTTAAACTATAATGCAATCCTTTCCGGTTTAAATATATGTAAATGCTTTGGTTTTCTTCGGTTCTATTTTATTTTTTTTTAAGATTTTTTATCTTTAACACAATCGAGCACACGCGTGACCCTCAAGAACCGTGGTTGACGACTGCAAAAGATGGTGGCTCGACGACAATCGGTACTGCTGTAGGTACTGCCCGATGATAATGGGCATTGCCAGATTAATATATAATAGTAATTAGTGTGAAAGGGCTTTGACCTGTCCTCAGGCCAACTAATGAGTTAATTACGCAGAAATATGTTGTCGTTTATGGGGAAGTAATTAATAAAACAAATTAAATTGTGGTGTTATGCGCGCCTACTGCTGCTTCGCTTTAATTGCTCTTCTTTTCAATTAAGTACCTATATAATGTTATAATTTTAAGGGTAATGCGAGACTAGGCGGACTTCAGCGCTGAATGAGAGCACTAAGCGCGCCTTTGATGCGAGAATGACTAAGCATGCTTACGCGAGTGCGGAATTCAATAAACATAGTATAAGATATATGTATTTGTGTTAGTGATTGTCAGTTGTAACATTTCTATTTGTCAAAATGGATTTGAGTGGCTACATTACATTTTTAGTGGTGCGTTCCGCGGATAATTAGAACGATGAAGTGCGCATTTTCCTACAAAGCATCACTTCCACCTTAACCCACAAATTCATTCCGCACCCGATGTAAGCATGCCTATTCTGGCTTAACCCTAAAGCCTAGCTAGTAAAGTATCTCTCATCAACGACAACTGCGCCACGTGTGAAAACCGCCAAGCAAAACTTCTAATGCCAATCAATAAAAATGCAAGGTTTTGTCTTTCTCACTATCACTATCGCAAAGAGGGACGCAGCACCGACGTCGCACTCACTCGTTTTTTTGCGTTTGTTTCCATTGACTGAGCACATCGCTGTCATTAGAAGATTTGCGCGGAAAAACCTGTAGTTGGCGCTAGTGGAGATACTTTACTAGCGTATACATATTTCACAATTACACTTGTAAATGCGGTCATATATAGCATACTAACTGGTTACCCGGTTTCACCCGGTGTATTATAAGTACAAATTAATTAAAGGCGTATTAGGAAGTTCCTGGAATCTTTGGGTATAATTTTCAAATTTCCGAAAGTAAAAAGTTTTGCCCGCCATATTGGATCCGCCATCTTGAATTTCCAGATTGTGAAAGAAGATTCGCAATAAGGATACCCACAAACCCCCAAATACCAATTTTCATGGCAATCCCTTGATATTTTCAACTTTTTGCAGCCATTTTGAAACCCGCGAATAAAAAGTTGCTTATATGTATATTGGGCCGAAATATGTAGTACCTTCACCCAAAATTTGAAAATGATCGGATCCAGAGTTTAGACGTGAAGTGTTACCCGGTTTCAACCGGTGTACACAAATTTTGGTAGCCATATTGGATCCGCCGTCTTGAGTTTTCCAAATTTTGAATAAAGATAAAAACCTCCAAGTACCAATTTTCAAGCCAATCCTTTGATATTTTCAATTTTTGGCCGCCATATTGGGTCCGCCATTTTGAAAATCGTAAAGAAAAAGTAGCCTATATGTTGGGCCGGAATATGTAGTACCTTCATCCAAAAAATGAAAATGATCGGATCCGGCGCTTAAGCGTGATTGAGCTACAAACAAACAAACAAGCCAACTTTCGATTTTATATACACCGTGGCCTCTTTCGTCCTTCTTCTTGATTTTCTAAAATGTCAGAGGCGGCGTTAAAAATTGTTGATGGCTGTTTTATTTTCAAAAGAAAAACGATTCTTGAAAAGGGAATGGCTCGAGCATATATAATTCCTTTTTTTAGATCACTTTCACTTATAGCCCTATTCTGGCATTGTGACCCGTCACAAGTCACAAGCTCCTGTGATCGTCGATTGTGATGTGTGATGTGTGACTTTCACTGTGACTGAATAGTTGTGAGTAGGTATTCTGAGGACGTCATGACAAGAAAAATCACAATATATTCACCACAGTGTCGCTTTAGTGTGGTGAATAGGATTTATAGTTCAATTTGAAAGTGAATAATGAGCGCGTTTATACCGACGTGACCTGGTAATGACCAAAATTGGTTACATAACCATATTTGGTCACACCCGGGTGGAGATGCCGGCAAGACCAATTTCAAGAAGAAGATTTCAAGAAATAAATTGGTTTCTTCAAAAGACCATCTGGAAATCATATTTATTTATTTTTTTAAATTTTTTCGTCCAAAACATCCGCGGAAATCCAACAGGTCAGGAATAATAAAAGTCAATATTAACAAAAAAGCAACAGTCCTGTCAGATTTTGTTATTCTCTCAGGAAAAAAGTGAGCCAAGTGTATATGCCGATAACCAAAAACGGTGTAACCTATTTTGGACGTAACCAAAAGTTGGGCCATATTTGGTTAGTTGCCAAGTGTATATGCCGTGACTAGATTTGGTGACATTACCGGTTATGGTACACGGTATAAACGCGCTGAATGGCATCCGAATCTGGTAAGTGTACATTTTCTGTTAATAATAGATAATTAATGAGAGATTTTAATAGATCCATCTAAGAAGCAACGCACTTCAGTGCAACAATTGGAGTGCTACATCGAATTGGTCCGCCGGCACCCCGAACTGCAAACTGCGAAAAATGATCCAACAAATCCAAAAAGGATCGAGGATTTGTGGGACCAGGTGTCGGCGGAATTAAACGCATTGAAGGAACCCGTGCGGACACCTAAAAAATGGAAGTAAGTTTTGAAACATGCAAATGTGAAGCAAGGAAATGATTTTGGCATTTCAGAGCTTGAATCACTGGAACAACAGTTGCGGTCTCGTGCTCGCAAAGCAAAGGCGAGGAAAGCGACTGGAGGAGGACCGCCCGAAGAGGAAAAAATGAACTCCTTCTAGTCAAAAGACTTTCGGCGCTATTGCACTTGATGGGCTTCAAGATTTGCCCAGCAGAAGACTTTTGCAGACGCTGTATTAAATGTTTTAAACAAGTTATCAGAAAAATAAAAGACTTTAATTGTAATAACTTATTTTTTTTCTTTTTACAAGCTATTAGTATACTCTTCCCTGATTCGTCGCCCTTCACGGAAAAATTCTGTGGTTTCCAGGGTATTTTCGGCGTTTGATGATTCGAAATGTTGGAGCGAACCTTACATGTGGACAGTTATCATACACGGAAAAAATAACAGCACCAATACACTTTTGGATTGAACTGTGTGGTATCATTTATGATCCTTCTATTGAAGTAAACTTTTACCAATGGAACAAAAAGACTCCCACTGCACAATAAAAATGATTTTAAACTCCATAAACAAATGATAACACCCCAAGGTTTTAAAGATCAAGTTTTGATACCGGTATTCTGGTTAGCAAAAATGTGCGGGGATGTAAGTACATATTTTCAACAAGCGCCTTCTTCTCTTAGAAAAACTAGATATGAAATAAAGTGTAAATATAATGAATCGATAGAAGACTAATACCCGTATTCTGGCAATCATCAGTGACCAGTCACAAGTCTCAAGCGAGTCACAGGAGTCTGGTGAATTCAAGTTTGTGACTTTTTCGTATTCTGAGTGATAAGTCACAGTTTTGCTGTGTCACAAGGACTGTCATAACTGTGATGGTGCTAAGAGCAGGTCACAACAGGTTTGTGAAGTTGAGAGTGTATGTGACAACAACAATGCTTGAAATTATTTTATTATATTTGGTTTTCAGGATTCGAAAAAAACGTGAAAGGTAAGGAAATTATTACTTTCATGTACTTTTTAACTATGCATCATTATATGTACGATTTCCAGATTGCACCGAAGACGATACTTGCAACATTTAAGGGACAAAACAGACCCTTGGCACAAACTACCTAATATCATAGAAAAATAAAGACAAGAAGTTTCATCTAGAACAAATGAAGTGAAACGCTTCGTCGAGGGCTACACCTCCAGCGATGCCTCCAAAAGCTTAATACTGAAATGATTTCGAAGATTGCATATATTACAGCGATTATTTTTTTGCATACCCTTTGACGTTTTTTTATTGCGGTACGGAAAGCCCTTTTTTGTTTTCATTTTTTGTCTAAAAATAACCAACATTCTCTCGAAAAGAATGAGAGTGTGCCTGACGGTGAAATATCTCATCATATGGATTGCATAATCCCGTTTAGGTGTATTTCAAATCTCTAATATCTGAGCTGTTGTTTTCTGCCTGTTGATCTCACTGCTGTTTCGCATTTCGATGTGCATGGTTGTTTGATGAACTGCGTTCTTTTTGGATATTTCGTACAATTTTGTAGATCTTATAGATACAATTAAATAAATAACCTTTAAACCCTTGTTGGTCTTATTATTAATTATTGGAAATATATCATATATATATACGTTTTCAACAAAAAAATTGGATTTTTTAGTTTTATTTTGACGTTCTTGAACTGCTCTTGTCTTTTGTATTAATTAAATTTAATTTAATTTCTTGCACTATAATTGGTTTTGTTTGTGTTTTAACCAAAATGAGTAGTCTTTGGGGTGTGAAATGTGTAGTTAAGACGTGCGGAAAGAGAAAACGGGAGAATGAAGGCTTAAAATTTTTCAAGTTCCCAGAAAGGGACACCGAAAAATTTAATGAATGGGTAGAGGCGTGTCACTTACATGGAAACATGTTTCAGTCAAAAAATGCATATGTTTGTTCTCTCCATTTCACAAGTAATGATGTAGGAATTAAAAGATTGAAAAAAAATGTTGTTCCATCATTAAATATAATTTGTAATGATCACCAAACTTCGAATTTCCCGGAAGGTCACATACCTGTCTTATTTGAAGGAAAAACATATGCAAATATGCTCAAAAAAGATGAATGCTCTTTTGAAGATTTGCGACATGTAGAGCCATTTAATTTCGAACCTTCTGATGAAGATCTTGAAGTTCAAGCAAAATGCAGTTCTTGTTTAAAGAACGAAAAACTAACTTCTTATTATAGATCTAATTATAATAAAATTTTAAAGAAATATAAAACCCTTAAGGATAACGTTAAAAGTACTAGAGTCAAAAAATATTATAATTTAAAAAAACTAAAAAACACACTTTTATCGCGCACTAAAAGGTATAAAATAATTAAATTAAATAAACTTTAATTTGTTACGATATATGCATGTTACCCTTCCCAATATTTTAACTTTATTGTAGGGTTAACGCAAACATATATTTTTTTATTCAATATGTGACGGATGATAGATATGCTAGGTAGTTATTAGTAAACTTATCACTTCTTTTATGTCCAATGAGTAATTCAAAAAGTGTGGAGCGCTTTTTGGTTATGTGTACTTTTAATTAATTTAGACAAAGCGCTCCACACTTTTTGAATTACTCATTGGACATAAAAGAAGTGATAAGTTTACTAATAACTACCTAGCATATCTATCATCCGTCACATATTGAATAAAAAAATATATGTTTGCGTTAACCCTACAATAAAGTTAAAATATTGGGAAGGGTAACATGCATATATCGTAACAAATTAAAGTTTATTTAATTTAATTATTTTATACCTTTTAGTGCGCGATAAAAGTGTGTTTTTTAGTTTTTTTAAATTATAATATTTTTTGACTCTAGTACTTTTAACGTTATCCTTAAGGGTTTTATATTTCTTTAAAATTTTATTATAATTAGATCTATAATAAGAAGTTAGTTTTTCGTTCTTTAAACAAGAACTGCATTTTGCTTGAACTTCAAGATCTTCATCAGAAGGTTCGAAATTAAATGGCTCTACATGTCGCAAATCTTCAAAAGAGCATTCATCTTTTTTGAGCATATTTGCATATGTTTTTCCTTCAAATAAGACAGGTATGTGACCTTCCGGGAAATTCGAAGTTTGGTGATCATTACAAATTATATTTAATGATGGAACAACATTTTTTTTCAATCTTTTAATTCCTACATCATTACTTGTGAAATGGAGAGAACAAACATATGCATTTTTTGACTGAAACATGTTTCCATGTAAGTGACACGCCTCTACCCATTCATTAAATTTTTCGGTGTCCCTTTCTGGGAACTTGAAAAATTTTAAGCCTTCATTCTCCCGTTTTCTCTTTCCGCACGTCTTAACTACACATTTCACACCCCAAAGACTACTCATTTTGGTTAAAACACAAACAAAACCAATTATAGTGCAAGAAATTAAATTAAATTTAATTAATACAAAAGACAAGAGCAGTTCAAGAACGTCAAAATAAAACTAAAAAATCCAATTTTTTTGTTGAAAACGTATATATATATGATATATTTCCAATAATTAATAATAAGACCAACAAGGGTTTAAAGGTTATTTATTTAATTGTATCTATAAGATCTACAAAATTGTACGAAATATCCAAAAAGAACGCAGTTCATCAAACAACCATGCACATCGAAATGCGAAACAGCAGTGAGATCAACAGGCAGAAAACAACAGCTCAGATATTAGAGATTTGAAATACACCTAAACGGGATTATGCAATCCATATGATGAGATATTTCACCGTCAGGCACACTCTCATTCTTTTCGAGAGAATGTTGGTTATTTTTAGACAAAAAATGAAAACAAAAAAGGGCTTTCCGTACCGCAATAAAAAAACGTCAAAGGGTATGCAAAAAAATAATCGCTGTAATATATGCAATCTTCGAAATCATTTCAGTATTAAGCTTTTGGAGGCATCGCTGGAGGTGTAGCCCTCGACGAAGCGTTTCACTTCATTTGTTCTAGATGAAACTTCTTGTCTTTATTTTTCTATGCTAATATACAGACGGAACAAGCCCGAACAAAATGTGTTATCACTGAAAGTTTTTACTGAGGCACGACATCACGAAGCTCCTGCCAACTCAAGTAAAAAGCTCAACTCTCTCTCGCGATTTCGTTGGTCAGGCAGGCGCCGGGCAAAGGGACTTAACTTTAATCCTGCATACATACACAAGATCTGATGCATAAGGACAGTGCACGCAACGCAACACAGCCGGCTTAGCGTTGAAAAAGTTCCGAGATGAATTTTCGCTCTCAGAGAAAATAAAAAGCTCGGATGGGTTACGACTCGTAACCCATTTTTGCCTTCGCAACTCAATGTTCGAGTTGTTCCGTCTGTATATAGGTAGTTTGTGCCCTTGGTGTTTGGACATTTGGTGTTTGGAAATCATCGTTCAGGTGAGCCCAGTATTAGCAGCATTATGTTTTAAAAAATTACCTTCATTTGATTATAGATGTTTACATAAGCACCGAACATTACATTATTGCCATAAGAAATCGGGCTTAATAATTTATGCTTGTGCCATTTTGCACAATATATTACGGGAAAATAGAATTGAAGTTGTTGATGATGATGGATATCAGGATGAAACTGAAAATTTGCATTCATCATTCGAGGAAAACCAGCTGGAATCATCGCAATTCTTTTGCGAGCGTCAACGAGTCAGACAACAGTACATTAATATATTTATATTGTAAAACTTATATGTTTCCAATAGTTGTTATGCGAAAGGAAACAAATTGCTTCGTTTTCTTTGTTATAACTGAATTGTATGCAAGCTTTCTTGTAAGAATTCTTACATGTAGTTCAGCTGTAACCAACGAAGTGAAGCGAATTGTTTCAAGGGCTCAGGCTATACAAGAAAACTAAGTTTTATTTTTTTAATAGGGCCCTATTGCCAATATCCTCATTTCTGGAAATAAAAGGCGATCGTAAGAATCGAAAGGAGCCTACGAAAAACCTTTCTGGGTAAAAATTCCTTAAGGTAGTTGTCTCGCTACAGTCGAGATCAAAAGTTTCAAACTAAGGTAGTTGTCTCGCTACAGTCGAGATCAAAAGTTTCAAGCTAAGCGCAGCGAGAACGCGCATGCTCAGTACATGCAAGGAGATCAAAATTTTTGATGCCGACTGTACAGATACAGACGAAAAGTACATGTACGTCAGCTTTGGTATAACTTTGCAAGATAATTAATAAAAAACGGTACCGCTAGCACCTCTAAACTTTCAGTATGTTATTCTTCATTGTCTAAAGAATCACTGATTAGTTTTTTATCAAAAAGTATAGTATAGGTTAAAAATAGTTTGAGCAAACGCAATTATTTTCATAGCATCCCCATAAGAGCCCGTGTTAATAAGTCAAATTTTCACTTG
The DNA here is from genome assembly GCA_933228815.1 of Machimus atricapillus. Lineage (NCBI taxonomy): Eukaryota > Metazoa > Arthropoda > Insecta > Diptera > Asilidae > Machimus > Machimus atricapillus. Next base: position 34,676,859 of record OW121784.1, read on the forward strand.
CTGCACTTAAGACGAATAAAACAAACAAAATCCATATAATAGAGGACGTAGTTATGCAGGCTCCTGATCGCCAAGATTTATCAAAAGTGACAAGTCTGGCGATCGGAGAGAAGATGTTGATACGTAAATCAGCTTCAACAGCTCTTCAAGGGGAGTCAGAGGGTGGCAGAAGAAAATGTTAAGATGGCAAAGAATGTGGCTGCGGCGGCAGCCTCCTTAAGTAAAGTGATGGATGGAGCCAAGACAATGATGAAAACCTTGGCTCAAACATCCAAGGACAGTTTGGAGGCTCAGAAGCTACGGCTGAGAGAATTAGAGGTTAGAAAGGAAAATTCAATTTATCTTAATCCTACATTATCCTGTGACTCTGGTTGAATGGACAAGTTACTAATTCGACGTCCTTTTGAGTCTTTTGGCATTTTATTAAATGCGTCTCGAAGAGACTACGAAGCGGACGATGGGCCTTCACGTAGGGGCACTGGACCTCTTCGTCGCCAGTGACGGGAACCACGAATGCCATTTCAAATTACCTTTTTTACTGATGCTCAAAAAAAAGCGACTGATAACAGCGAAGAGACAACGGCATACAACAGTTCTCCTTCAGGTTAGGACAGCAACTGACTGACTGACTGACTGACTGACTGACTGACTGCAGTTTATTAATAATAGCATAAAAAAAATTTTTTTTTAATACAATTAAAATTGTAAAGCATCAGGAGCAGTGGCAAAATAAATGGAAAACCTTCCAGAACATTTTTTGCCTTCGAAAGTAAAGGACTGAAAAAAATAGCGGATAAAGGAGAGAATACATCAGGAGCAGTAACAAAATAAATGAAAAACCTTTCAGAACATTTTTTGCATTCGAAAGTAAGAACTGAAAAAAATGGCGGACAAAGGAGAGAATACATCAGGAGCAGTGGCAAAATAAATGAAAAACCTTCCAGAACATTTTTTGCATTCGAAAGTAAGGACTGAAAAAAATGGCGGATAAAGGAGAGAATACATCAGGACCAGACTATGACGATGAATTGATGCAGGAGATAAGGCGCCGAACGCAGGGGAAGAAAGAGAGTATTGGAATCTATGTGGCCATCATGAAGGGACTATTCGGACGGCTTACCGAACCCCTTCCAGAAAGTTCACAATTGCGCTTGGTGATGAGGAATCTTGACCCCTTTTATCAGATGCAGCTAGGCATGTTCCCGGTTAATACCTTTGAAGACCTCGTCGAGAAGGGAAGGAAATTGGAGTGCATCAGGGTGAGGACAGAATCTTTTGTTCCTCCACCCCAAAGGAAAAATAATCTCCTGGAGCCAGACTTGGCCTACGTTGGATCCACCAGCTGTCCAGAGACCGCCGCGACAACAGGAAGTGATCAGCGTGAGCAGCGAGGATATTCCAAACTTATGTGTTCTAATTGTAAAAAACAAGGCCATACTTTCGCTCGATGCCAGGCTCCCAAGAAGTGTTTTGGTTGTGGCAAGCCGGATGTATTCAAAAGGAACTGCCCGAACTGCAGTTCGGGAAACGCCAAGGGGACTCACTAGAGGGCGGCGCAGTGAGTCCTAAAAACCACAATGTTAGTAACCCTAAGGCTGCCGAAAAACAAAACTCACTATCGCACGTCGGTCAAGTTGATCATCTTACGCAAGTGAAGACCAGATGGTGAAGAGCTTGGGCAGGCAGTGGTCCACGAGCTGTTGACTGAGTAGGATCAAAACTCTGTATCTGTACTTTATGAAATATAATAAAAGTCTAATAGGTTATGGGCCCAGGGCACGCTTCCACTGCGCCATAAAGTTTTAAATATGAGCATTCTCAGAATTAGAAGTAGCGTCATAAAAGTAGGGAGCCGGCATGCAGGGTCGAACATGTTTGGTGGCAAGCGGTGTGAGCGTGGAAAACGTGCTGGTTTTTGTTTTTTCTCTTCTGTTCTGTTTTCTGCTGTTCGGCGAAGTTGCTTATGACGCCGGTCGTGCAGAGGGATATGGACATGCGTGTATATGTGTGCGCACGCGTATATATGGAGTTGGGATGTCTGATGAGGGAAATGGTAAATGCTGAAAATATCATTTCACGAAACTTTGTGAGTGCGTGTGTGTGTACATGCGTAAGTGGGGTAAGGTTTGATTTCCCAGAAAATTAGAGGGAGGCAATGAGAGACATAAATTGAATTATTGAGAGTATATACATAGAGAGAAATTTCTTTAAAGACGATAATATAGATTTTTCTTTAACTCAAAACAAAATATTTTTTTTAATTGTTTTTTTTTTCTTCCCTCTTCTTAATAATCTGAACAGCCGATAAATTAATTTGTTCAGAGGAAGATATATATATATTTCAGGGCGGTGGTCGTATGATACTTGATGTACAGTATTGTATGACCGGCTGCCAGAGATGTCAAAGGACTCGGATTGGTGTCCCGTATGGGCGCGTGGCCAACCTCTTCCAACAGGTTTTCATTGTATAAAGAGGTGTGCATGTACGTGGTGGCACTGTCCGAGGACGAGATATCTCGTTTCGAGTTGTGACGAATTGTTGTACGTTTATCACGATTCAGAAGCACGAAGCAAATTTTTTGTTTATAACAACCTTGTGTTAGATGTTTTTGAGGAGGAAACATATACATAGAGTTGGGAAAATGCAATGCATGATAAACACTTTTATGTACATTGTAAATAATAATTTGTTTCAAAATCCTGAAATAGATGGCAGAAAAAGAGGTTCATGGGGAGGATGAAGGTAGAATGGGTCTGGTGGACTACTCAAGCGAGGAAGAGAACTCGGACGTAGATTCGCCAGTCTTAGAGCTAAACAACAGCGAGGATGAGTTTCTGAGAGAAGAGCCCAAAGAGGGTCTGAAGAGTAAAAAGGACCAAAAGGGTGAAGAAAGTAAGTTAAACTCACGGCAAGAGATAAAATAAAAATCTGTCTCTAATTAGTTCTCAAATTTGCCTCTCTGCCAAATGAATTCGAATAATCTAAGAGAGAACTGTACAATTTCATAAGAGGACAGAAGTTGAAGTTAGATGTTAAGATGAAATTAGAAGTAAAGTCTAGAGTAAAAAGGTCTTGTAAAATAGAGTTAGAGAAAATCCAGGTAACAATAACGATGTTTTTAATTTTACAGCTGCACTTTGAAATATCTTTGAAACTGTACCGCAGGGCTAACTGAAATTTCACTACCAAATAAATAATGTTCATTAATTTTAATGGGGTAAAAATGAAGCACAGCGCAAGGTTGTTGAAGGTGAGCGAGTGTTTAAAACGGGACACATTATAAAATGTGGAAAAACAGTGACTGGAAATTCGGTGTTCACGTCTGTGTCATCGTCGTACTTGCAGACGACTCATATAAGGGAGAAACCTCACTTTAATATGTGACATCTTACCTGAGAGGACATAACCTTCTGGTTTAAAATGCACAGAGCACACCCTGCTCCTGTTGCTTACAGAATTAACTTTAAGTGTTATTTGCCATGCCTTCAGTTTATCTATACTTTCTTCCTTTACAGTCGGTTCTTGCTCCATAGTCGACAGATGTATCTACTTTCGGCTGGCTGCGCGTTTCGGAGCAGAGCAGAATAACACCGCGCAAGAAATAACTTAATATTATGAAAAATGAATGAAAACTTTAATTTATTCTTACAAATCACTGCTCAAAATAATACCAATAACTTAATTTCTTAAAATGTGTACAACCGTAATGCAACACTTATTCCATTTACTTGAAAAATTAAAAAAAAAAAAACCCTTCTGGCCTATGTTACGCATGTTAAGCTCTGGCCAGGAACCGCCATATTGGATCGTGACGTCACGATGTCAAATCCCAATAGAGAAAAGGGCGTTCCATTGGCGAACTACACCGGATTACGCCGGCGGCGGCGTACTCTGCATGGCCCAATGGAAAATAGCTAGCATTTTCTCTGACAGTTTGTGAAAAACAGATTTTGTGTGTGCGAAATTATCAATTTACACCCCTATTACGAATTACTAGTCGAACGTGCGTCGTGGGTCGAACTCATTGGCTAATTAATGCAATCGTCGTGTTACAGGAGGTGAACGTTTTCATTCACTGACAATTTTTATTCGTCTGGTGTTGACATAAGGAATGGGATTTTAGGGAACATTCGAATATTCGCCAATCGTAATAGGCTCCCTACAGTGGTGGAAATTCCCATAAAACCATTAGAAAATTAAGCGTATTCATTTGCGATGTTCGGATTTTCGGCTAACGGAAAAACGGAGCTGGCCTGGGTTCCAACGAAAATGAAGTCTGAAAAATATATTGAGCTCTTAGAAGCAGTAATGGTGGAAGAAGCTGAGGATTTGTGTGGTCAGGACTTCATTTTCCAGCAAGATACGCCGCCATTCACGTTTCAAAAAAAGTGAAAGAATGGTTGATTCAACCAAATATTCCAACCATCGATTGGCCGGCGAGAAGTCCTAACCTAAATCCCATAGAAAACTTATGGAGAATCCTTGCAGGACATATTTATGCCAATGGTCGGCAATAAAACACCGTTATGCAGCTGAAATCCGCCATCAAGGAATCATTTCCATTACAGAATGTGTTAAATTAATTGACTCCATGCCGAAACGTATTTTTGCCGTTATTTCGCAACAGGGGTCCCCTACAAAATATTAGAGAGCATTTTTGTTTACTTAGGTACTATTTTTCTTGCATTTTTCTACTTAAATTTATATTGGTTTTATACGAATTTCCACTGAATTCCTACAAAATTTCCATAAATTGTCTTTATATTATTAATAAGAATAAAGTTTTGTTACACAATATTAATAATAAACCCTAAAAAGATATTGAAATAATAAGCTTTATCAAATTGGTTACGCTCTACACAGATAACTTAAGAAAATAGTAGTGGTTTTATAGGAATTTCCACCACTGTATGTTTAAATTCAAAAATCAAAACGTTCGCCTGTATTGTCACCAAATATTTTGATTCACCTTTTGAGGCGAAACAAATGTTCGCGACTCGCTATTCGTAATACCAAATCGTGCGATTCCCCACCTTTTTCGTTCGACTCGCAATTCATAATAGGGGTGTTAATTTTTAAGAGTACGTTCATGGTCGACCGGATTCGCTCCGCGCGTAGCGAATGGAAACAAAAAATTTTGCGAATGGAAACAAAAAATTTTGTTTAGTTGAGCGGATTCGCTCAAATAAACAAAATTTTTTGTTTCCATTCGCTACGCGCGGAGCGAATCCGCTCGACCATGAAAGTACCCTAATTCTGTTAATCAAGTCTTCTGAGGATTTCCTCTGACAGTTTGTGAAGCACAGATTTTGTGGGTGCGAAATTATCAAATTAATTTTTTAATTCTTTTAATCGAGTCTTCTTAGATATTTTTCTGACAGTTTGTAAAAAGCAGATTTTGTTTTCATTCTGGGTTTTTGTTCATGACGTTAAAGTCGGACTTATCAAATTAGAATAAAATATTAAAAATTGTATTTTGTCAGTGAGCCATTTTTGAAAAAATTTGTCTGCATGACAATTTTTGTGAAACGAATGGATTTAAAGCAAAGCGGAATAGATATAGAACAAGAATATTAAATTTCAATCAGTATACATAATTAGCTGCGTTCTTTTCATCCAGTTCTGGGTGTAGTTCAAGCAATTTATATGTAAAGGCTCGCTCTTTTTTTTCTGCCGATAATCTCGCATATATTCCGCTTTTGGCTCTACCTTTCCAGTTTTTAATTTCTCCTCACGTTTCGTCTGCCGGTAATCTCGCATATATTTCGTTAATTAGAACTAAGTCCCCGATGGCATATGTTCGCGGCCCATATCTTTTGGCGTTTTCCCGTTGAACCTGTTTGTTTCTGTTCAGTTCCATATTTTCCGCGGCCCTTTTTCTAAGTTCGCAGTTCTTCTTTGTCATTAATGTCATTGCGCAGCGCAGCCGTTAATTCATTATGGAAAACCCGTTTTGGTTCGTAGCCAAATAACAACTTTTGCGGAGTTTGACCCGTTACACTGTGAGGCAAACAATTCAGTCCCTACTGTATATCTTCTAAATGAGCGTGGCAATCTCGCCGGTCTGTTCGAGCCGTAGTGACAGCTATGGCTGCTAAAATGGTACGGAAGTATCTTTCAATCTGACCATTCGCACGAGGTGTTTGCACTGCGGTCTTTGCGTGCACTGTGTTATTGGTGGAACAGTATTGTTGGATCGAGGTGAACGCTGTACCATAAACAAATAATATCTATCTATCTATCTATGGCTGTACCTCTATCCGAAACAATTTTTGATGGTGATCCAAAAAATTGGGATAATTCCGATAAAATTCTTACAATAAAATTGGTTGATGTAGTTTTTACTGGTCTTAAGATGACAAATTTGGTAAAGGAAACCACGATACCAACCAAATGCATATTTCCCTTGCTACTTCTAGGGTAGGGCCTCAAATGGTCAATATGTATGATATTAAAAAGTATCGGTTCTGTTTGAAAAGAATTTAACTTAAAGTGAGTTTCGTCATTTCGTACAAAACCCCTCATTCCCCGAAACCAATATGTTTTTTTGATATCCGCTAAGGTGCGATCTAGTCCTAAGTGGTCAAACCCGTCGTGAGAAGTTCGCACGATATTACACCGCATCCTTTGGGAACTGCAAATCTTAGACGGTCGGGGGTTTTACAAAACAATTTTTCACCCTTCAGCTCATAAGTCTGATTCATGTGTTTGTGTCTTTTATCTTTTTGATCGGACAGAATTATTTCGTTTAATTCCCAATCTTGTCGTTGGAGAGTGACGACCCAGTCAGTCTCTGGGATTGTCACCACTAAGGCTTCCTTGGTTATTTCTTTGTTAACGATGTCTTCGGATTGGGTGGTCTGAAACAGAGCATCGACGTGAGTCATTCTACTCCCAGCCCTATGCTCCATTTATTTCAAAATCATATTCTTGAATTTTTAACCACCATTTTGCTATCCTTGGTACAATATTTTTTTTCGCTTGCGTTGCTTTAAGCGAAGCACAATCTGTCACTACCTTCTTTGAATTTTTTTCCTATTAGGTAATATTTGAATCTAGTAAGACTTTCTACCAACACCACTACACAGATATCTCGCGATTTTTTATTTCCTGCGCGCGCGTCTTCTGCTCCGGCTACGGCTGCCGCGTTTTCAGGAGCGGCTCCGCCCCTTGCGGCTGCGACGTCGCGTCGTCGGGATCTATATGCAAGTTCCTCATTCGACTCCTCGTTTCCCTCTTCCTCGTTCTCATCGACAGATCCCATGTAATGCTCCGCAACTAGGCTGTATATGCTTCCGTTTTTTTTAATAAAACCATAAAATACTTACCTGTATTACCTGTGCACGCAACAAAACCCACCTAGCTTTGGAATCCAGCTTTGGAGCTCACATCGTGTGAAGCCAACAGCTATCACGACATCTAGCGTCATCGCACGCTTGAAACCTAGCAGCGAAATCAAGCAGGAAGCCTAGCGAGTAAACTTGCATCGTGTGAAGCGGGCTTAAGTTGCCAAAGTCAGTTTTGCTGGTATAATTCTTAGCAAAAATAAGAACTTCTGCAGGACATGTTAGCACCTCATCATTTTTGCGAACAGTGGTTTCACAGCATGCGCATTTTACTCTTTGAAACGTGTTTGCTAAACATTTTGCATTAAATTTTTGCATGCTCACTAACTTCTAATTTATCAATTTTTTGCTCTAATGTTTCGCCCTTAACTTTGCACAAGTTTTTGTTCTTTTCGGATAATGTATAATTTTTAATTAAAAGTTTTTTATTGATCCGCTTTAACTTAGAAACAGTTTTTTCTAGTTTCAGTAATACATTTTTATTGAAATATTTTCTTTTATAAAAATTTAAATGATGAACAAATTCCCGTAACAGAATCGTCACTCGACCTTCTGCGCTTCCTTGGAGGAGATTGCAGATGCCCTAATTCCAAATCATCGTCCTCAGGAGGTTGAATATTTGAATCAGCGAGGTGCAAAGATGGTATAGCCCCCTTCTTCAAATATTAGCGACCTATGCAATGGTCTTCAAAATGACGTTCGCATATAAATAAATTTGTACGAAATGAGACATTGCCTTCAAGACCGCAAATTTCAACCCAAGATTGTTTTGCGGTTGCCTCTTTAGGAAATGAAAAAAATTTGTATTTAGGATTTTCCCTTTTAGAGCTGTAACAACTCTTCACACAGCATTTAAATCCTGATTTTCTCAAATCCTTTGCCATTTTAGAGAAAACCCAAAAAATAAATTTGTCTGCAATACTAAAATACCAAATTCAATTGAACGCAAACCAACTAGCTAGTACAACAGCTCGATTCGATATGATCACATAACTATAAAATGAGCTCCATCCCCATCCCGCCGCATCGCAGCAGGCGCTGTGCCTGCGAGTGCGACGAGCAATGAGAATGTAGCCGCGACTCAATTGCTGAGAGCGTTTCGTATAAACGACTCACAACTACATCCATGGGGTCTCACCTAAAACCCCAGAACATTTTCGAGCTCGGGTTCGGATTGCGACATCTTTGTAATTATATGGTCTTTGTCATTACGATTGTTTATAATTGCTGGGTTCCATTGGGCCTGGCCAAGTACTCGCAAGTACTTCCAAGTGCCACGAACTGCACATGCTCTTGGCTGGAGGTAGTTGAGTAGAAATTTCACAAGTAGTTACGCGTTTTTTTTCCGCTAGGGGGTTTTCATATTTTCATTCCATTGAACATCTACTCCCAAGTACTTTCGAGTACTTTTCCAGGCCTAATGGTGTTATAGTTTACTTATGTTCGATTTATATTAAAACTCCAGACTTACTTCACTTAGTGCAATAACTTTATTCTGCTTAGGTTTACTCCGTGAGTGGCAGAATGAGACTGACTGTGATACAATATATACAATGATTTCTAGCTAGCAAACAATTCCTAAATTCAATGTGATAGTATTTCTATTTCTGTGTACAATTTTTATATATTTAAATTATTTAAACTTCGTATACAACAAATGGAACGCAGCAAATATAATAAAATTTTGAAAATAAAATAAGTGTGAGTTATATAATACTATTTTTCTATTTTATTTATTTATATAATTCCAGTCGATTTTTAATTTTTGTCGACGCCATTTTCGTAGTTTACAGAATTTGTTTTTTGTTTTTGACAAACCACTCGATAATATGATAATCCTCTTATAAAAATAAATTATAAATTGTAAATGATAAATTATCTGAACAGTCAATTCGGGGAACGAAAAAATTTTTCTACATTGTGTTATAGAAATATGGAAAACATTTATCAGTTAATTGTAAATGGTTTTATGGGGTAAAGAGTAACGTATGCGGTTTTATAAGCGAACCATACACTAAATCTGGCACGCTTAAATTATTGTGTTCTAAATAAGTGTAAGCCTGAATTGTATGCATTAAATTCGTATTTAGGCCGCTAAGTTTTAGTTTTGGTAGTGGTTGTTAAAGCTTCCTTTGATTTTAATAACCGCTCTAGATTTACAATAGAGCAAGGTTCATCTAACGAACTTTGTTTTGCAACTAAATCGGCATCGATGACTGGTATTCCATATTCTTTGAAGATTTTCGACACAGAACTTTTTCCGGTCGCTATTCCCCCGGTTACTGTCACAAGAAACAATTTATTTTGCCCTTGAGACCGACTATAAATACTTCACTGACTACAAATCAAAACCACCGAGTGACATAAATGACCACATTTTGCGCAAAGGCAATTGTAATTGTGTTTGTTTCGTTTAATTTTTCAAAGACTAAATAAAGGACGATGGGCAAAAATATGTGGGCTCCAGCCCCACCTACCAACAGACATGGCACTGGTGCCAATTCTTTCATAAACCATCCACGATAAGACTTTACAACTTTTTTAATTTGAATACCATGGAGTTATATTAAAAAACAAAAACAATAAGAACAGCAAGTTTTTATTACAGATCGTCTATTATTACATTATTTAATAATTCTGCTGGTAGATTAAAATCTGTATGCCGACCTATCCCCATGTACCAAATAATTGAAATTATATGTGCACATTGCACAACGCCCAATAGTGCGGTTTCCTGTCAAGCATGTGCAATAACAGTGCGAAATAGCACGTCTGTCGCTAAAATTGCGATCTATTAAAATGTAAGAGTAATATGTCCGTGATCTTACATGTCTTGATTGTACACGTCCTCTGATTAGCCAAGCATTATTTTGTATAATATTGCATCTTGACAAATCGCGTATCTCGTTGTCGCGATATAATTCTATACAGTATATTCCATTACGAATATGTTCCGCACAATATGATTTTGCAAGTTTCAAATGGTAACTTCCCAATGCAATTAAAATGATGTCATCATCATTTAATTGAGGAAACTCTTCGAAATATGGCATATTTGCTTCCATGGCTGCAAAAGTTACTCTTTGTCGCCTCTGTCGCAAGACAGATCGCGGACACATAACACAACGGCGACCAGTTTCCATTAGACTTTTATCGCGTCTGCCGATAGCGGATTCCCATGAAATCCCCATATATTTGATGGAAGTTACCATAGTAATAAATAATTAAATTGCCATGATATGTCAACTGAGATACATTTCAATTTTGTTGATGGGTGGGGACGAATCCGCCCATGGTCCTTTAACAGTGTAAATAGTTGTCGGTTAATAAGTCAGGTAGTTATTGTTTAAGGTCTTAAAACAGTTATTTATTCAAAGGTTCTAGTCGTTTTTTCATTTCTAAATTGCAATTTAGTTATACAAAATGGATGATTTTCGCCGTTGTTGTGCGAGTAAAAATAGCAATCTTGTTGATATTTACGGAAATACGACGATCAGCCTTTGAATGCAGCTGAGAAACTAAAAATATTTCATAATTTTCCGGTGAATATTTCATCCTCACATCTAGAGTTTTTGCTAAAATATTTATCGTAGGTGGAGGGACAGAGTATGCTTTCTAAGAAGATTTGTAATGATTGCTTACTGCATCTTGGGATTGGCTACAATTTCTTCCAAAAATTGATTAGAGCACAATTACGACATTTTAATTAAAAAAACTTAAAAAAAAAAATTGAACCGGCTCCAAAAAATCCCAACTCCTAAAAAGTATAAAATAATTAGCTATATTAAAAGTCCTCTGCTATTACTTTCAACATTAAATAACCAGATTTTCGTAGACTTTTGAAGTCGGTGTGAAAACCTGACTGTATGTAAATAGACAAAAGCAAAAAAACTGAACTAAAATAGCCTTTTTCAGCCATTTTTACAATTTTTCCTTTATGCTGCTATTAAAAAATCATAGAAATCAATAGGCAAAGAAACGAAATTTTTAATTTTTGCCTCTAGGCCTGGGTTATTGATGTTAAATGACGAGTTTAATTATGGTACAATTTACAATTCTTAAACGCAAAGAATTTTAACGATTTTCTACGAAGTTTTTGTTGGCTCTTTGCAGTCGCCGCCTCTTCTTAAAGATTTCGATGTGGGGTCCCATTGCGACCGAAAAATAACTTAAACTATGCCGAGAGGCACTGGCTCTATTAGTTGTATGTTGAGTGGCAGCACTTAATAGATTCGAGATGAATTCTTAATCCTTTTTGATTAATGCTGCGACTTTTTAAATTTTTATGTTCTTATTGCAAATATGAAATCCCACGCTGCAGCATCATTAAAAAAATCCGTGTTTTCGCTTTTTGCATAGGTATTTCTGGACGAGCACCCAGATAATCGTATTATGTGGGATTTCAAATAAACGCGTTAATATTCAAAAATTACTGTATTCGTTTGTTCTATTCGCTTTTAAAAAATACTTTATTATAGCGATATTTTAGTTGGTTATACTTTAATAAATACATTTATACTATGTATCTACGGTACGAAAAGATTAGCTTCTAATAAGTAAAAAAAAAGAGTTTAGAAACTTACATTATTCCATTAAATGGCGGTTTTTTATATTTAATTACACTACATATATGTATGTATGCATATGTACATTATATCTAACATTAGATCTAGTTATTATTTTTAAACAATTATATCGACTTTTCCATGAATCAGTGTATTATCCCTTTCAGACGTCATATTATTTAGCATCACCAGCAAAATACCTATCAAAGGGTTAAAATAACAATGTTTGGTATTTCGGCGTCTGTTTGTTTTAGTTCCGAACTAGAATTAGGGAAAGAAGAAAAGTAGATACTTGTATAGATATGTACATATGTCCTTAATAACGCAGTGAAACTTTCGACACACGTGCGTGTACATAAGTTAATTGATAAAGTTTTGATTGCTTAATAAGCAGAATTTCCATTTTGCGCTGTAATCGTCAGTTCCGTTTCGCATTACGACCCTAATGATGTGCTTAAAATCTTCCCCTCTCCTGGAGAGGAAACCATTTACTCCACGGCCTGTTAAAGTTTGGGTTTGGGCTTGCTCAAAAACGTGAATTATCCCGATAAGTGCTTTTGGTCTTTAATTACATTGCTTCGTCCTCCGAATGGCACCCTTCACTCAATAGGTGCGTGAATTAGAGATTTAGTGGCGGAAATACACCGCCCACAAACCAATCTAATTACCGGCCGCAGGAACTTGGGAGATCAATTGAGTGCCACCATGTGTGTCGTGTATTTTTCGTAAACACGCACCACGATATATTCATTACATTAAGGCTCGCCACGTATCAGATGTATTTTCGCTCAGTAATCATTGCATTTACTTGGCAAGACACGTGCGACAAGATATTCTATAGTAGAATTACGTAATAAACCTGTCGCTATGTATCTTGGAAAAATAATTGAAGTTCACATCATTTTTCAATTCTATTCAAAATAAATTATGAGTCAATGCGGTTATTCCCCTCACGATGATAGTGTGAAGTACATATCCCTACCACCTCTATTTCTACCAACTTCATTTATTATTTTTCAACCTAGCAGTCTTATAACCATCCAAAAAAATATCGTGTACTGAAAATTTAAGGAGCTTCACATCAGGAAGACAGGCTAGCTGGGATTTTTTACTGTCGGCTATAAAATTTCGACCCTCTAGCATACCGAATAAACGACGCACAAAAGGCAGACGTCTAAAAGCCCAGGGGCGGAAAATACCCCGAAAATTGTGTACTTTGCGAGCTCTAAAATTTAAATCAACGTGTATTCCCATCCCACACATTTTGGAAGGACCCCGCCACGTAGCCTAAAATGCATTCACACCGCCCTCTGCCACTTCTAAACGAAAACAGTGCGAACTGGTGAGTTATCAAAGGTTTCTACTAGGAGTATCTTTCCCCCTTTCTCTTTTCCCCAACTTCCTAAGTCACCTATATATTGGCTGTAAAATATTAAATTTTATTCAGCCAGGATACCAGGACCGGCTATATAATGTTCCATTGTTTAAGTATTCCCTTCATGGCTAGATATTTAGATAAAAATTCATACAGAATAAATAAGGAGGGCTCTCGAATTTGCCAGCACAAAAACGGAGCTGATACCCTCAGAATTTCAATTTATATGATGAAAGGAGATAAAAGGAAAAACACAAGCAGCAAACAAAACAACGTCTTGGGAACTGGTAAGACATTTTATGGTTGTGTATTAGGTACAAAGGCGCCCTCGGCTTCTATCTGTAGATAAGATAAAAGTTCAAAACAATAAGTCAGAGAGCTTCAAATGTCAGGTCCTTTCTATTCCTGGAATGTTTTCGAAAGTTTTTTCTGCGAAATTATGGCTGGCCCCAGGCAGCAGTAACTTGATGGTTGCCCCTCATGCTACGATATTATGAGAGATTCCATTGTCTATGTGCTTAATGAAATTCAAAAATTTCCCAAGTACGTATAGGTGATGTCTCGAAAATATATGTAGACTTGCCTAAGAGCACTCGTTTACAGTTGATTTTCAGAGCGAAATTTATCATGTTCCTAAAAAAAAAGAAAAGATAAATGCAATTTTTGTCAATTTTAAATGTAAATTTTCCCTCGGGAACAGCAACGAGTTGTGTGCAGAAATTTTACTCGACCAAATAAACTTATTCAACCAAGAACTATATGTACCTACTTTTAACAATATTATGCTTCTTGGGTCTAGGGATAAACATAAATAAAAAACTATCGTAGTTGACAACAGGGAAAAATGAATATTATCTATTAAAACTGAAGTAAGACAGAGACAAAGAGAATAAGCGTAGTCAGAATTTTATTCAGTGGGATGCATAGTATGTTCCTCAAAAAAAAACACCCAACTCAAAAGAGTTTGCCCGATCAAAAATAAAAATGAATAAGTATAGTATATTAGGTAAAAAATAAAAATAAAATAAATATTGTTACAAGATTTGCCTTTACTTCTGATTCACGTTAAGATTTTGCATCGATTGGATGACTGACGTTTGGTCCGTACGATTGTGACGGCTGCTATATGAACACTTAAGGCCGTTCTCCAATGCACGCACCACCCAACCACGAACGAACCAAAATCACGCCATCTCGTCCCACATGAATGTGGCGTCATCTTCCCTCTCGCTCGTGTTTTGGTCGACCTGGCTAACTTTTTCTTGGTGCGTGTTAACCACATAGTACTAGTTACCCATTCTGTAACGATATGGTACCAGAATAGTGACATCGCTGCAGCTTTTCCGCCGGTTGTAAAAACATCAGTGCACTAATTATAACACGAAACACATAAAAATGTGCACGGTAGTTTCAGGAGAATATTAAAAGTTAAATTGATAAGTTTGTCCGCTTAAAAAGTAGTAAAAACTTCCACATTTAACATTTGCCCGATTTTGTTTTCGCAGCTGGCAGGCACAACTACAGGCAAGGGCTTATACTTTACACGGGATTCAGCATTTTCGTTCGGGGGTTCGTGGTTGGGTGATCCGCGCATTGGAGAACGGCCTTACGCCGCCGTAGCCACACTGATAATATCCGGGTGGCACTCTGAATCGAAACGCAAAAATTTTTTGGGTTTGTCTGCCTGGAGGAGGGATTGGGTAGATTAATGCCTAAACTTATTACTATACCTATTGCTATTTTTAAAGTTGGTGGCGTCCTGGGTCGGGTTCCCATTCCTTCGAGTCGATGGATGGTATGATGGTGGGATCTCTCCGGGTCCAGCCAGTTCCTTGCGACTATTTTGATCATAGCCTTATTTGCCCGATCTTCTATAGGCCAAAAACCGCATTCTGTCCAGATTGCGCGGACCGGGGTCGATTTGAGGGCGCCTGTGGCTGTCCGCAATACTTTATTGGAGCCGATTCGAATTTTTGCTAAATTGGTCAATGAAGTTCTTGCATAAATTGGAAGGTCGTAGTTGCTGACTCCTTTGCATAACACTTTAGCGATTTTTATGGTTGCATGTAGCGGGGCTCCTTTTTTTCCCGCACATATTGCTCTGACAAGGTTGTTAATCTTGTCCAATTTATCCGCAATATTTTTGCAGTGCGCGGTCCATCTAAGGGCATTAGAGAAAGTAAGTCCCAGTATCCTTAGCTCTTTGGAAACCGGGATCTCGTGGTTCGCTATCTCGATGGTTGTCGGGAGGGGAGTGCGACCTCGAGTGAAAATTATAACTTCGCTTTTGTGATGCGGCACGATTGCGCCGATTTCGTGGGCCCAGATGGCGATGGAGGTAGATGCTCTTCTAAGTTGGTCGGTCGGTTGGTCTGCGTCCGTCGTAATAAATATGTTGTCCGCGTAAATGAGTGTTTTCAGCAAAGATTATCCACAACAAGATGCGACACTCATGACGTATTCGCTAAAATTTTAGTGACCTTGCCACCGCCACCCAAGCGAGAATTGAGAATTTTGCGAGAAGTAGATAGTAATAAGAAGCTCATGTCAAAGGAAGGGATAAAAAACTTCTCTGAGAGAATCAGGCCCACTTTGTACGCGCCCGCTGGAGCCACACACAATCGACATGGTTCAGACGAAAAGCAAAAACAAAATCGGCGTATCCGTATTTAAGGGCCTCTGTGTGCTACCTGCCTCTTCCCCTCTTTTAATTCTGACATTCCTATATAAGAACATTGCAAGCGGAGGCCACTAACACCATGGCACCAGCAGCCGGCACCGCATACATATGACTTGGTTCAGTCGTAAAACTCCATATAAAAAAAGTGGTCACATTTATTTTCTATAGCGTAAGCGCTGTAGGTGAGCAGTGGCTTGTTGCCTAATTTTGCCTCGTTCGCTCTTATGGGAATTTACCTAAGGAATGGTAGGCAGTATTGCTTTGCTGCCTTATCTAAGGCGAAATTTTATTTTCCCCAAGTTTTCGGAAATGCATATGGGATAGTGGTTTTGCTTAGTATAGGAGTGTCGCATCTTATTGTGGATAATCTTTGGTTTTCAGTCCGTCTAGTTTTTCGAGTGAGTGAAAGGGCCGAAATGAATACATTAAAACGTGTAGGTGATATTGGAGATCCCTGGGGTAAAATGTTGTTGATAGGGCGTCGCTGTGAGGAGTGTCCATAGACCTTGACTTGTATGGTCCGATAGGACCAGAAACCCCTCATAAGGCTGGTAGATGGTTGGTCAAAACTCCATTTAACCATTTGGTCCATAATAATATCATTTTTGACGCGATCGTACGCCTTCTTGACGTCTACCGCCATAAGATAAACGTCTTTTCGGCGGTTAAGGCTGGACATAATGTCGGCCTCTAGCTCAAGGAGCAGTGAAGTTGTACCGCGATATTTTCTGAAACCGTGTATAGTGTATGGTAACTCGGATTCAATTAAATCTGCCAATCGTCTCGCCAAGATTTTTTCCAGAAGGCGTGACATGCCGGAGATAAGTGAGATTGGGCGAAGGTCTCGTGGGGTCAAGGAATTGTTAGAAGTCGTGCCTCGCTTCCGGATGGGGATTTGAGTGGTGTTTTTCCACACGTGGGGGAAAAAGCATCCCCTAATATGGAATTATAAAGCGCAAGTAGTCTGTCCGTGAAAGCAAGCGGACTTAATCATCTTATAGGTAATTAAGTCATGACACCTGCCAAGCGTTGATCTCAGCTCTTGGAGGGTTATCGTCTTCACTATTGACTTACAGGCCTGTTGTGGAGACGAGGAAGCTGGATAAATCCAACCGTCCCTGTTGGTGATTAGTTCACTCCTAAAGGAGTTGTCCCCCAAATATGTAGACCATTCCCTTCCCAGTTATTCCGCTATTTGGCAAGGGTCAGTGAAATTCTGTCCATTGGACTGAAGGGCCGCGATGGAAATCCCCTGTCGATTCCCCGAAATCCTTCTAACCTTATGCCAAGCCTCCCGGATATTGGAGTCCTGTCCCTGACATAAAGGTTGGGTTACCGGTGTTTAGAATACACAAGTTCCGGTTCTCTAACCACCCTGCAATCCGTCTCCCCCTGCGATCCCATCGCTCCGAGCCCCATAGGGGGCTATGATTATGAAAATATATATGCGCTTTTCGCAATTTGTTTGCCAAATGAAGCCCTTCTTTTTCTTGTAAGTCCACTAATTTTATTAAGTAGTCCCAATTAACATTTTTCCCCTGATTGTCTAGAAGTATTTTCAAATCGCAGAAGCATTTCGAACCAGTTTAAGCATGTGGCAGGAGTCTGGATGTAATATATATTAGCTGTGTTTTTTTCATGATCTGATCCGGATCAGATTTCGCGGCAAATTTTGTATTGAATTGGAATTTGCAAATAATGACTCCTAACAAATCTTTTTACTTTTGTGAAAAGAGCATCACATTGCATTGACTTAGAACCAATTTGCGTCAAAAACTAGATCCAATAAAATTTTCAGTTCATGACTTGAAGTTTGGATGGGCTAAAATCATTGCAATGTGATGAATTTTTTGCCAAGTTTAAAAATTTTGCTCTAGATTACAGTTTAAAATATTCAATTCAACGCGAAATTCGAGATCCAGATCAGATCATGAAAAAAACACAGCTATTGTTCTTCGCTATCTTTAAGCTTAAAATATCCTTTGGAGTTTAGGTATGTCTCTAACATCGGAACCCAGCAATTTCGCTGTAGTTTAATTTACTGCCGCTCCATCAAAGGTAATCCCAACCACTTCAATGCCACTTTCTAATAGACTTTGTAAACATAAGGTCACCATATTAGATTTTTGTTCAGCAATCATACTCGAAATGGGAAAATACGCTAATGGGATTTTCCAAGGCTTATTAATGCAAACTGCTAAAGATACTAAAATCTGGGTAGCTATTATATTCGTATTTCCCCCATTACCTATATCAACAAAACCATGAGTTTTTTGCCGTCCCAGTCTACATGCTGACGAATGTGAATTTCGTCAAAGACAAGGTTTACGAAAATTTTCTCCCCGTTTGCCTTTTCTAAAGCCTTTTTAATTGCTTCGAAAGATTCTTTCGTGAATCCGGGAGCACAACCAACTTTCTCATACACTTCCGTAAGGTTCTGCTATGTGTCAAGCAATTGTCAAATGTTTTCAGTACATATTCATATGCTCTTGGCGACAAGAAATTTAAATTCAGAGCAAATGCTTGGATTTGCAAACTGTAGGACTTACTCAATTTTTTTGATGCACCTCTTAAAAGCTGTCTTTCAAAAATTTGCCTATTAGGACCTACAACCTTTTCCAATACTTCATTTTGGCTTTCGCATATTAAATTTCTATTTTTTAAGGTGGTACAAATTGACTTAAAATTTATTACTCTTGTTTGCGTCCGTATATTTTGTTGTTTCAGTCTTTTCACCAGCTTGTTTTTCTGGAATAATTTTCCTTGAAGAACATTTATCTTCGATTTTAATTTATCTATGATTGCATTCGAAGATTCTTGTTCAGTGTTAATATTAGTGCCCTTAATAAATTACACAACCCCATAAGTTATGCGTATGTAAAAAATTTTAATACCCCTGCGTTAATATAATAAATAATATAAGAAGGTAGGAGTTTTACAAAAAATATTCTTAGGGTATAAAAAAAAGCAAGCATCAACCACCATATATCTATGATACCTATAAATATTAAAACGAACCGAACTTCTAGCTTAGAATTTTTTTATAAGAACAAATCAATTTAAAGAGAAATTGTAGAAAATTGCATCAGCTAGAAATTGATTTTGTCAGTAAAATTAAAGTTCGTTTCATAAATGCGTTTTTGGATTACTTTGTAAATATTTAGCACAACACAATTATAGCTCTAAGGTTTAAATTTATATATGTAAATCAGCATTTATAAGCACAACCGTAACTTTTGTTTGTGAAGCAGTCAGTGTTGACTTACTTCCCAACTTACTATTGCTGGATGCAATTTCACATTCAGAGTATGATGCATTCTCCAAGACCCCAGTAAGTGCATATCTAGTAGGAGGGTTCTCACATACTAAAATTTCATCCGTTGGTTACAATTAATATATGAAAAATAAAATTCATTGCATAAACTTTTGTCATTGGCTGCGTTCCATTGGGCCTGGCCAAGTACTCGCAAGTACTTCCAAGTGTCACGAACTACACATGCTCTTGGCTGGAGGTAGTTGAGTAGAAACTTCACAAGTACTTACGCGATTTTTTCCGCCAGGGGGTTTTCATATTTTCATAATGCTGTGTTCCATTGAACATCTACACTGAAAAAAATGTTTAGAATATTTATTTAAAAAACTGGGCATATCAGCTAATTTTCTTAAGTGTTTTTCAGCCAGCCGAGTCAATTAGCTGCTTCACCTAATTTGAAATAGATGCTTTATGTTGTAGAAATTATCTACTACAATAGCTAGAGTACCTACAAGCTTTAGGTGGAGGATCAATAAAAAGTAGACAAATTTCCTAAAATTTCTAGGCAATTATTCCAAAATATTTAGGCAATTTTACCTTAAATTTTAGATGAATTTTCTTCTATTTTAGATAATTTGTGAATGGCAAAATATCTACAATTATAGGAACTTATCCTATTAATTTTAAGTGAAGTATCGAAAAAAATATCCAAACTTTTTAACTTTTTTAGACAAATATTTCAAAGTATTTAGGTAATTCTTCTTCAACTCTTGGATGAATTATCTGCAATTTTAGATAAATTGCCAATGAGAAATTATTTGCATTATAGGAAATTTACCTGTTAAAAGTAGTGATAAAATGCAAGAAATTTTCCTAAAGTTTTTAGGCAAATATTCGAGAAAATTTAAACAGTTTTTACATTTCTTTTATATGTAGGTACTAGGTGTGTTAAAATAAAAGATTAAAATATATGTATATAATTGTCAAATATATTTCGTTTAAATATACATACACTGAAAATACATGTTTATTAATTTTCTTGTCATACATATGAATATACAAGGAAAATATTGACCATATTCACTAATTTTCGTTTGGAAGGAGAAGATATCATCAAAACACAGAAAAATTCGCTGAAATATTTCAAAATAAAAAAGGAAAATTTTTTATAAATTGTCAAACATTAAATAAGCAATAAAAATGAATTTTCACAAAATTGGTGGTTTTAACCTAAGTACTTTCTCTTTGTTAGGTAACAGAATTTCATTTACAGGCAAATATTTAATATCTTCAAAATTAATAAGCTTATTATGATTTTCAAAACCAGAGATTACATAACAATTGTAATGAGGATCAAAACGTTTTATAAGAGCTTTGTTTCCAATTAAAAAATATCCTTTAACTGTGTGCTTTAAAATATTTTGAATTAAATAAAATATATATATAAATAAATATATATAATATATAAATAATATATATATAAATAATAAATATAAGATATCGTCAAAAAATATATAAAAGTCATCGAAATTTTCTTCATTTTCCCCAATTACTAATATAAGAGGTTGTAATGTTGTTTTACGGGCTAAACTGTCTGCCTTCTTTTGATTTGTGGTAGATAGAATGAAATATTTATCCTGAAATAAATACAAAAATTTAGTTAGGAAATCACTTGATGTTTTACATTCTAAAAGATAACGGAAATTCTTAGTTTTGTGTTATTCTTTTGAATTAAAGTAACGGTAAAAGTTCAAGATAAGCACTGTGTTGTTGCTGTTGAGTTCAGTGCAGCAAATAATTTGATGAGGTGAAGTACTTGTTTTGGGCGTGCAAAATAATAAGCACGGAAGCGAAGATGACATTATTTTCTTCCAGAATATGTATTTCACACTTTTATTGGTAAGCGTACAAAAATATAAATAGCATTGGTACAAAAATGATCTTTTAAAAATTAAATTCAGAGAGAAATGGGGCTTTTTTGTTCAATTAGCAAAATAATGTTTTTAGGTATGCTAGTACTTATTATTTTGCACAGCAGTGTATAATGAATATGGCTCTAAAAACCATATAGAATATATCGTGTACAAAGAGAACTTAAAATTTGAAAACTGAAAACAATCAAAAATTGTATGCGACTTACTGGAATATGAATGATGAATGACCTCTGGCTATCTGCAATAGTCGGCTTCCATTGCTTTATTTTAGATTTAATCGTTTGTGGAACCAAGTAGGCAATCAACAGCAGCAAAAAAGCATAATATAGAGTATCTGTAATAAACTTTCATTATTAAAAAAGAAATTGTGAACGTTAATGGTCTTACCACTTTTTTCGTGGTCGAGTAATTGTATTAATTTTTTATTTGAAGGATCTCGCACTTCTTTTTGAATTATTTGAGAACAGATTTTGTAGAGAGAATCTGACCACTTCGAAAACAGAAGAGAGCTTTTCCCTGGATACAAGTTCTCAAAATCTAGTTCAACCTTGAATTGGAAAAAAAACATTTTTTTTAATTTACTATAATTTTTAATTATTAATAGTACTTTCAACGGAATAGAACGTACCAGTGATGATCCTATTTGCTGTTTTAATATTGGCCATTTTTCCACGATGTTTATTTTCTCATTTTTGATGTCTAAGCAACGTAGGGGAAACGTTGCTTGCCATTTAGACAAAAGTAAATTTTGCGAACCTTTATTATGCATTAACCATTGAAAATCGGCGCGATGGTCTAATAATAATTCGTCATAATCTAGTGGGAAAAAAATCAATAAATTTATACTTATAGAAAATGTCAAAATGTATTTAGAAATTTCGTGATTTAATGAAACTTGCACTGCTATTTTCTTTAAAATCTTTTAAATACAAATTTAAAATATTCTACCTTTTTCGGTTGGTTGGTTGGTTGGTTCAGCACTGGTATCATTTTTTGTTTTTTTTGTATTTCCGTCAAGGTAACCTTCGGCTTTTAGTTTTTTCCTTATAGTGTAGTATTTCTCCCGTAATTTACCTCGATTCTTTGTATCTCCAACATAAGTTTCCTATTGTTAGAATATCTAAATTAGTTATTAAATCATTTACAAAATTAAACAATTACTCACCACTTGTTCCTTCGAAAAAATTTCTTTAATTTTCTGCGCAGCGATCTTATAATCTTGATTTGTTACGCGTTTTCCAGAATTTACCCAGTATTCGCAAATAAGGCTGCAGAGTTTTTGTCGGGAACTTTTTAGAAGAAAGCCGTGTTTTCTGTAATTTTCCGTTATTGATTTTCCCAATAAAGAAGTTTTAAGTATAGCTGATAAATCCTGTATATCAAAACGGTTTTAAAATATATGAATAGAATGAAATGATAAAATGATAATTATTTTTATAAATTTTTATAAAATAGCGTACCAGTGAGAAGTCATTACTTTCTGATATACAACCAGGCGAAGAACAAGTGACACTGCTTCCACAATTTTGTGTCGAAATATTATTCATCCAGTTTTCCAAAGGAAAAGATTTAGTATCTCCTATACATGAAAAGCCCTTAATGAAATATAAAAAAAACATTGTAAAATTGGCGTGATAATAAGAACTTATTAAACTAACTTTTTCACTGCGCCATTCAAATAACTTAGTCCTGAATTTAACGCGTTGGCCGAAATTGTCATCGGGTATTAATCGATTTAGATCCTCGCTGGTTAAGTTTTTTAGCACTTCGTACTCTAATATACCTTTTTCTGAACAAGTTGAGATAATGTAGGAAGTTTACAAGATATTTTTTTTCAAATACCGTAAATTGTAAAGAAATCCTAGCAAAATACTCACTTTTCAAATCTGGAAGGAGGTCGTCAGAAAGCCCCCAACTTTCTAGTAAGTGTTCGGCAGTAACCTCTTCCTCGTAAACCGAAGCCATTATATGGAGAATCAATTTAATTTAAAGAAAAAAACTGATTATTATATAATAATATACTATCAGAAATCTATAATTTATTTTCGTTTAGCTGCGTTTTCGCATATCAATCATAATAGCTGTTTTTTTCACCGGGATTTGTGACCAGATTTAACAGGAAATTTTGCATTGAATTGAAATTTTAAAGACTGTCACGTATATAAAGATTTTAAAATTTGCGAAAGCGCATCAAATTAGCCATGATATTTACGCATACAACCTTCAAACCCTTAAACCAGATAAATTGTAGGGTTGCTATTTGACGTAAAATGGGTATAAAATCCAGGCAACTTGATTTTATTTTTGCCAAGCCAACATTTTTTGATTTGTATAACTACTCATAAATTTCAATTCAATGCAAAATTTCCTGTTAAATCTGGTCACAATCCCGGTGAAAAAAACACAGCTATTAATTTCCTGTTAAATCTGGTCACAAATCCCGGTGAAAAAAACACAGCTAATGTTGCAATGAATAAGCTCATTAAAAATTTCAAACCAAAACGAAATCTCCTTTTGATATGGATAAAAGGAAGAATTTGAATTGAAACTTAATATATAAAGAGAATAATACTGCTACAACTATAAACACGTTTTTCTGAAAATGACTTTTATCGACCTTATGCAAGGCCAGTTTACATTTTGATAGTTACTATTTTTTAACACTACTCGAATAAAAAACAAAGATTTAATAAAATAATGAAAAGCGCATTTAAAAAAATTGGAAACAAATGGCTACGCACACCAATCATGTAGATATTAATTTTTTGTTCGATACTTACCAAAATTACAATGGGAAGATGAAGAGGATGTTTTTTTTTGTATTTTATTTAATCACGGAGATTAATCACTTTGTAAATTTTAAATAAAAATTAAAACACCTGCGCACTGCACTTGCTTGACAATTGCACGAACAACCGAACGACTGCGACTGCGACGACTGAATGGCGTTACACGTATTACGTCATGCAGGCTAAAACCGCCGGAACCTGAGACACAAAATACAACCACAACTATGTACTCATTCACAAAACAATATTGCCGCAAAATATATAATAAATTAATACTCTTATTGAGGTGATTTTGCAATATTTATCGTATGAGTCGTTAGCGTAGAAATTACCCGAATAATTTAATTTTTCCTGGAAATTTAATTCAGCCGCCATAACACTGCGTATAAAATTGTCGAACTGTCAGACCAGACCACTTACACACGCATGCAAAAGGCCAGTTGGCTGTAATATAAAAAGGTTGCTTATCTATCTTGCCTGTATACATATACGTATGTTTTCTGCAATTGACCTACGCGTGTAGGTGAACATCCTATTTCGTTTTCGTAACTCTTTTCGTCTGAACATGAAATGATTTTACATATCCGCTATTTAACAGCCAAAACGATTTAGAGAATCGGCTAAAGTGTTACCACTTGAATAAATTTTATGTGTTACCATTTCAGCTAAGATTAAATCAATATTTCTACATTAAAAAAAAAAAAACAAATTTCAAAAAATTTAATTGAAAGCAAATTTATTTTTATTTGTCTGCCAAGAGTAATTCTAAGTTTATAAATATATATTTTATCTGTAATTTGAGCGTTTTTATTATTATATATTAATATTATTGTAAAATAACTTTTACAATTTGACTGGGACCTGGAATACTCAAATGTTAGATGTTTTACCTAAACTAAGAGTAAATTCTCCAAAAATTTTAGCTGACAAAAGATGTGGATTTATCACCAATTTATTTAAGTCAATTCATATAAATGTTTAGATTTTTCATCTAATTATTTATCACCTATTTCGGAATAGACGATTTTTCGAATTTCGTTTTTTCCTATGTCGGTGTTTCTTCTATAATGTAGATGAATTTTCTTTAACACTGTGTAAATGTAGGCACCTAAACTGATTTAGGTAGTTCATCTAATCACGAATGTGAAATTGCCGAGCAATAGTGGAAAATTTAACTAATTTGTCGGAAATTCATCTAAACTCTTTTCACCAAATCGACGTTAGGCAATTCCTCTAAAATATTTTTTTCAGTGTACTCGCAAGTACTTTCGAGTACTTTGCCAATTTAATTATATGCATTCAGCAACTCGAATTGTTGTTGAGAATGCATTTGGGTTGCTGAAAGGCCGATTTCGGAGACTAAAATTCTTTGAAAGTCCGAATATTGGCTTTATTGCAAACTGCTTTTGGTTATTCATTTCCGCGTTTACCGCACTAAAGGCACAAATAACACCGCACCAAAAAGACAAATAACACCGCACCAAAGATGCCAAAACACAAACAGATGAAACCTGTTGACATTTCAGTTTGAGGTTACGATCTGCCTCCTGTGATAAAAGCTGTGTTCCATTGAACATCTACTCGCAAGTACTTCCGAGTACTTGGCCAGGCCCAATGGGACGCAGCAATTATCTTACATTTTCTCTGAAAGTATTATTTGCACTACTGGACGCAGAAATAAATATATATATATACATATGTATATATATATATATATATATATAAAGAAATAAATAATTACTATCCACAGATATTAGCGGTCCCCCAACGCGACGACGCTTGGATCAAAATATTAATATGTACTTATATTAAAGTTAAAGGGCCAACCAACACATTAATAGGTTCTTTTAATGTAGTTAAAAGGCCGAGAGAAACATTTCATTTTTTTTGCTTTTTATAGTTTTTTTTTTGTGTTGGGCGTTACTTAAAATTTTTAATTTTATTTTAAAACTATGCAATTTTTCATTTATATTACATTTTATGTTAATAACATCAGCAAACATGTAATATTACATTATTCTTCTGATTTTCAACCGACTTCAAAAAAGGAGGAGGTTCTAAATTCATCGGAATCTTTTTTTTTAAGATAAAAAATGGAAATTTGAAATATTTGTGTCAAAAGGCGTTTTTCTTTATTTAGTTCAGAGCAGAACTGTCAAAAAAAAGCTTTTGTTTCTTTTCTTGCTCAGAGTCTTCAGAGCTTAAAATTTGTGTTTCTTTTTAAGCTCAGAGCATTTTCAGAGCGTGCTCTACGTGCTCAGTCAAATTTGACCGAGCACTTGGAGCAACGAGCAGAGCATTCAAATTTGACGTTTAAAATTGATGGCGGAGCTTAGTTTTTCCGGTGCACAAGGTATTTAACAAAATAATTGTAATTAAGTTTAATCTAATTTATGTTTTAACTTTATTTTAGCATTAAAATGGACAAAAAATATGACAATGTTTTTGATTGTCCAGGTCCAGGACAATTACCAGCGCCTGGAAAGTGGTATAAAAAAAACAGCGTACCAGGATATTGCGGCAGCGTTGAATAAAGAATTCAGCACGAATATCTCCTATGAACAGGTAGACTCAAAGTGGAAGGGCCTCAAAAGGACCTACAAAAAAATCAAAGAGGAGAGTCGTACCACGGGGCAGGCAAAGAAATTTTGGGAATACTTCGAAATGATTGATGAAATCCTGTTTAGACCTCCAGAGATAAACCCTCCAGCTGTCCTTTCCACCGAAGACGACGAGGTGCTTGTCGAAGATAATACTTGCAGTCCTCCAAGTTCGTCTTCTGCAAGTCAACTTAGGCCTCCAAGTTCGTCTTTTGCAAGCCAGCTTAGGCAAAGGCGAAAGCGTAGGATGGAAGAACAAGATGCTGTTGAAAGGCGGCACAGGGAAAGGATGGAAGCCACCAACAAATTCCTCGACATTTTACAGCAAATGGTGGATAAAATGTAATGTTCAGCAAGCTGAATCGAGACGATTTTGAACTTAATCGTAATGTGATGTTTTTGTTTTGTTTGTTATGTTTTTTTTATATTAATTCAAAGAAGATGTTTTGTTGAAATAAAAATGTATTTTTCTAAAACAATGAATTTAACATGCTTTCCCTTTTTGAATGCGCCGATTGCATATCGGTGGAAACCGAAACGTCTTCATCAATAATATCTTCAATATTTTCACTATCCTCAACTACAATAAAATCTTCATCCAAGTCATCACTTTGTTATGCAAAATGCACAATGCAATGACATATTTTACAATGGATGCAGGTTTTAGGGAATCAATATAAAATAAGCGCCGGAATCTTCCTTTCAGCAAACCAAAAGCACGCTCAATCGTCACTCTACATTTCGAATGAACGCGGTTAAAAATTGTTTGCTCTTCTCTTAGATGGCCATTGTCCTTATATGGAGTTATTAACCACTGTTTTAGTGGATAGGCAGAATCCCCTAATATATGGCAGTCCTCGGTCACATTGAATTCACCTAAAAAAATATGGGGTCTGCATTCAATTTTGTTTTGAATAAATGATAACTAACCTGAAGTGACTTTATTTATTACTCCAGATCTTGAATAAAACCGGCCTCACCAGCATAGCAATACATAAATTCCATCTTGTGGTTGCATATCCCCTGAAGAAGGATTGAATGAAATCCCTTTCTATTAATATAGGAATTATGAGAGATGATTGGTGCCCGTATTGGTATATGAGACCCATCAATTGATCCAATAATTCCTAAAATTGATGTTTCATAATAATATATTTCAATGAAAAATAACCAAATAATTTGCATACCTCGAAGGCGATATTTAGCTGAATAATAGCTTGATGTTTTTGCAGCTTCTTCAGAAGTGGGCCACTTTACATATCTTTTGCATCTATTTAATTTTATGAGAAGGTCGCAATTACTTGATACAATTCTCCAAACATTGGCTATACAAACACCAAATCTATCTGCAATTGATCTAAGATACATACATAGGTTATCGTAGATGCACAAAATATAAATACATATCATAATTGCATACCTCATAGATTCTTGATTTCCCAGATACCACAGAATTATCATGAGCTGCTTCTCGATTTGAGCAGGTTTTCTTCCTCGTCTGTATTTAAGATTTTGGAGTGCATGTATTTCAGTGCACAATATTTCAAATACATCAGGGCTATTCCGAAAATGTTGTTTGAAGGTTTTATCCGAAAACCTTGTTACAACATCTTCAGCATAATTTTCATTGTTCCGTATTTTTACCTGAATATTTGCCTCATAATCTTCATCATCTCTTGCATCGAATAATAATTCAAAAGCTTCCTTAATAATTATTAATTTTTCCATCTTCTCAACAAATAAATTTCATACGATATGACAACAGGCTGTGCTCTAAGTGTTTCTTAATCAAATCTGAGCGTTCTGAGTACGCTCTGAACTGAGCGCGAGTTACATGCTTACCATGCTTACACCTCGCTTGCTGACACATAAGGCATTCACCTTATCACGTTCCTTTATCAACCTAAATAATGTAGACATAGCATAAGCAATTTTGTAGAACAATCGATCACCTCATGTTATTACCTGAAATGTGCAGACGTAGCGTCAGCACTTTTACGTTATAAGTAACGCCCAAAATTCATGTAATGATCAGTTGTCATTGTACTAGCGTTGTTAACCGAAAGCTAAAATAAATTTGTAAAAGTCGAATTCTCGAATTTTAATTTTTTTTTCAATCAAAAGTTCCTAAGTAACTTAACTGGCGCAGTCGTACGGATTTTTCTCGTGTCGATAATTAATTGATTTCGTACCGACGGTTTATCGGGTTTATGCGAAACGTTAATTAATAATTAATAAATTTCGTACCGACGGTTTATCGGAATTATACGATATATTAATTAAAAGTGTTGTTTCAAACGCTGAGCACGAGAAAGGGAATATTTTCATCGATCAACCCACAACCAACGAAGGCACATCGCTGGAACGAAGTCATCATCAACGACGGAACATCGTTAACTATGTGGCATTTACTGTGGCTGTAAATCGATATTGAATATTCCCAGAAATCCTATGCCTCTTGACAAAAGGAGAAATCCTATCCCTAATCCCTACCCCGTATCTAGAATTTTTAGAAATAGTTTAAGCTTATTTAGAATAAGATCAAGTGAAAATTTAAGTGAGCAAACAAGTGGAAATTTAGAACCTAATCGTGTTGTTTTCAAATCCGCGGAAAATTTATTAGAAGTAGGAAATTCAATTAATAATCAGTTTGAAACCGAAAGTAACAATCATTCTGCAACGATGGCAACAAGTAACGCTAACGAAATAACTGCAATGGATATTTTTAATTCATTGAGAGTTCCTGACGCTATTAAAGATCTACCAAAATTTGACGGCAATTCGCGTTTATTGTTCGATTTTCTTGACAATGTTGACGAGATTCTTGCTTTAATTTCTGTTGTTAATAACACACCCTACGGACAAATATTACTAAGAGCCATACGCAATAAAATCACGGGACCAGCAAACGAGGTACTAAATACGTACGGAACCCCGTTGGATTGGTCTAAAATTAAAGAAAATTTAATTCTCCATTATAGTGATAAGAGAAATGAAACATCTCTTATAAAAGATCTTCACAAGTTAAGACAAGACAATAGTACGCTTGAGAAATTTTATGGTGAAGTCATAGAATTGCATTCTAGTATGACCAACCATGTCAATATTCATGAAAAAGATCCGAGTGTTATCAGTGCAAAAAAGAATCTTTACGCGGAAATGTGTTTAAATACGTTTTTGTCTGGGTTGAGAGAACCTATGGGTTCTATAATTCGAGCCATGAAGCCTTCGTCGTTAGCCGAAGCTTTCGCCTTCTGTGTTAAAGAACAAAACATGTTCTATAATAAAACAGACAATAATAAGCCGATCGTAACTCCAAAACCGCCAAACATTTTACCTCCGAATATGAATAAACCTTACGTCTTACCCCAACCAAGGTTCCAACCTAGACCTCTCCCACAAAATCCTGGACTTCAGAGAGCTAATCAAAACCAACCCTGGCTACAACCCTTGAGATTTCCACAAAACAATATTTTCTCTCAGAACAATAATTTCCCGCAGAATAACAGAGTGGCACAGAATAATAATGTCGGCAATTATTTGACCCAACAAAGATCACAGTTTCCAAACACAATGAACAGACCTAACCCCACTTCTACCCTGCCCAAACCTGAGCCGATGGATATATCAAAGTCCAATGTAAGAGTTCATCAACCTCAACCTCAAAATAGAACACCCTTTCCCTCAAATAACTTTCGATCGACAGGACAACCAAACTTCGGGAATAACGCATTATTCAACGTGACGGAAAATAATCCAGATTCACAGATAAATGATTATACTGTCGATTATGCTCTCCCAGATTTTTACCCTAATGAAGAACCCCTAAATTATGAAAACGAAAGTACTTATAACAATTGCCAAAACGAGCTAGACGACTCAAATTTTCAATTAACCGCCTCAAAAGATCAATCGGATACTTAGATATAAACAAGCATGGTTTTATACTGCCCTATATAAATATTTCATCCCCTTTCGGACGCGATCTAAAATTCTTAATCGACACAGGTGCATCTTCATCTTTTATTAATCCCGAATACGTTCATCCGGATGATCTTAAGGAAACTAAGCCCACCGTAATTACAACAATTTTGAATAAACATACCTTAAATAAGGAGGTAACACTCCCCAATTTTTCCGAATTTGCTCAACCGGGCTATACAAGATTTCTTGTGTTTCAATTCCATAATTACTTCGACGGTCTGCTAGGACTTGATGCTTTAACAGCATTAGGCGCTATGGTCGATCTTGCTAATCATCTATTGATCACTAAAAATGCAACAATACCCTTGCAATTTAAGCCTAATTTCATGTCACAAAAGTATCGCGTTCCTCCTAATTCAAAATTTATTGCTAAACTACCAGTTGATGTACAGGGAGGAAATATTTATGTTAACAAGACAGAAGTCAATCCTCACCTATACATTTCGGAAGGAATTTACCTTGCCGAAAACTGGTATAGTCTGATAGAAGTTACTAACTCCTGTAATAAAGAACAAAACCTCTTTCTCGAACAACCCCTAAAAGTAAAAAAATTTTCCTCCGAAGAATTTATCGAGATAAACAATTTCAATATTACGACCAAGATATCGAACCACCAATTGATGTAATTAACTTACTTCGAACTAACCATTTGAACAAAGAAGAATTTGGAGCACTCTCCAAGGTCTGTAAGGAATTCGAAGATATTTTTTTCAGAGAAGGACAAAATCTGTCTTTCACAAACAAAATTAAACATCAGATCAAGACTACAGATAATTTGCCAATCTACACAAAGTCATACAGGTATACTTATATTCATAAAGAGGAGGTTCAGCGTCAGATAAACGGCATGCTTGAACAAAATATAATCCGGCCTAGTTATTCTCCATGGAGTTCTCCTGTTTGGATTGTCCCAAAAAAACGGGATGCCAGTGGCAAACAAAAATGGAGACTCGTCATAGATTATCGTAAACTAAATGAAAAAACGATAAGCGACAGATATCCCATCCCTAATATCACAGAAATCCTGGATAAATTGGGAAAGCGCATGTACTTTTCCACCTTAGATTTAGCCAGTGGATTTCATCAAATAGAGATGGATCCACAAGACATCGAAAAAACAGCCTTCACAGTGGAAGGAGGGCCTTACGAGTACATCAGAATGCCTTTCGGGTTAAAAAATGCTCCAAGTACATTTCAGAGGGTTATGGACACTGTGCTCAAAGAGTTACAAGGGTCTGTCTGCCTCGTGTATCTGGACGACATTATAGTATATTCCACTTCGTTATAAGAACACATATAAAACCTCAAGAAGGGCTTTAAAAAACTAAGAGACGCTAATTTTAAAGTACAACTAGACAAATCAGAATTTTTGCACAAAGAAATTGAGTTCCTCGGGCACGTAGTAACAACAAACGGAATAAAGCCGAATCCTGCAAAAATTAAAGCTATTAAGGAATTTCCGATCCCTAAATCTCAAAAAGAAATCAAATCCTTTCTTGGCCTCTTGGGATATTATAGGAAATTTATTAAAGATTTCGCGAAATTGACTAAACCCCTGACTCAGTGCCTTAAAAAGGGCAAATCAGTCGAGCTTACCGATCAATATATAAAAACTTTCGAAACTTGCAAAGATCTCCTAGTTAATGATCCTATTCTTCAATACCCAGATTTTTCAAAACCTTTCGTTTTAACAACAGATGCCAGTAATTATGCTCTGGGAGCTGTTCTATTTCAAGGCCCTATCGGATACGATAAGCCAATATGCTTTGCAAGTCGGACCCTCACCGATTCTGAGGTAAACTACTCAACGATCGAAAAAGAACTGTTGGCCATAGTGTGGGCCACCAAATATTTCCGACCCTATTTGTTTGGAAGGAAATTTAAAATAGTCACTGATCATAAACCTTTGACTTGGATCATGAGTTTAAAGGATCCAAATTCCCGATTGGTTCGTTGGAGACTTAAACTTGAGGAATTCGACTATGAAGTAATTTATAAAAAGGGCATTCAGAACTCTAACGCAGACGCTTTAAGTCGTATAAAACTGACAGAGGACAGAGATCCCTCTCACAGGACGGAACTCTTTGTTACAGAAAATGAAACCGTAAATAAAAACACATCCCTAGGAAGTGCCGATGGATCTTCCATTCACTCTGCCCAAGAGAATATGGACGACGGCATACCAATTTCAGAAAGACCTTTGAATGAATTCGCGCTGCAACTTATCTTGGAGAACTCTAACGCAATTCCTAAAGTAATACTAGAAATGCCCTTCAAGAATAAACAGAGAAGAACCATCCGAATAACCGAAATCTCTGAACCTAAAATTATCGAAATCTTAAAGAAACACCTTCCACCTAACCGTTTAACAGCAGTTTACACTAGTGACGATATATTTAAAATTGTTCAAAGTACTTATTCTAAATTTTTCTCCCGGTCCAAAACATTTAAACTAATTAGATGCACCGAGATACTCAAGGACATTGTGGAAAGCGACGAACAAGACAAAATTATTATGGAGTATCATAACAATAACAATCACAGAGGTATTAATGAGAGCTTTCTTCATCTCAAACGAGACATCTTTTTCCCTTTCATGAAAATAAAATTATCAAGGTAATAAACAATTGTGATGTTTGCCAAACATTTAAATATGACAGAGATCCGCCAAAAATTAAGTACACTATTCCAGAAACTCCCGACAGACCATTAGATATCCTCCATATAGATATATATTTTGTAAATTCCCAACAAATTCTCACGGTAATAGATAAATTCTCCAAATTTGCAGCCGCTTACACATTAAGTGCACGAAATAGTCTTTCAATAATTAAACACTTAAAGCATTATATAAGCCTCCACGGCATACCAAAAAAACTTATCGTAGATTGCGGTAGCGAATTTACTTCCACAATTTTTAAAGACTTTTGTAAACAATTTGGCATAGAACTGCACGTTACTTCAATCCATCAAAGTAGTAGTAACGCACCAATTGAAAGACTGCATTCGACCCTTACTGAAATTTACAGAATAATTCACGATAAACTCAAAGACAGAAATCACGAAGAAATCCTTAACGAAACTATCATTACCTATAATAACGCTATTCACTCTTCCACAAATTACACCCCGTACGAAGTCTTTTACGGTAGAACCTATAAATTTAATAAACAGAAACATGAAAATGTCCATGAATATTTGGCTAAACTAAATGAATTTCAAGAAAAAATCTTTCCTACAATAAAATCTCAGCTCGAGCAGAAAGTCGCCAAGAATTTAGGAAAATTAAATAAAAATAGATCAGACCCCGTAGAATTCAGGGAGGGTACTAAAATATATCTCAAGGAAAATAGAAGGAATAAACTAACACGTAGATTCACGAAAAATAAAGTAAAAAGAAATAAACGCGTAACTGTAACCACTGCTGACAACAAAAAATTTCATAAAGCAAAAATTAAGAAAAAACGTAAATTTCAGGACGATACCCTCGATACTGGGACCGACAATAACTACAACACTGGGACAGACAATGGAAATTCAAGACTTGACCAACAGCAAAGGACTCCTTCCGATGCAACTAGGAACAGTTAGAACTGTAAAGGGACATTACAACTTACTACACATTGTACGACTTGACCACTACGGACAAAGTATCGAAAAAATTGCAATCTCATTGGAAACATTCGAAACACTAGACTCATTTGATAATTCTTTGGACTTAATTAAACTGAAATTAAAGGAACTCAAAATTAAATTTAAAACTTTAATGCCGAAATTTAGAAATAAAAGGGGACTCTTTGATGGTTTAGGAACCGTGATTAAAAGTATTACTGGGAACTTGGATGCCAACGATGCAATAGAATTGAATAAGCAAATAGATATAATCCTAAATAATGAGCAGTCAATGACTAAAGAAATAAACCAACAGTCTAAAATAAACCAACGAATGATTGAACGATTTGAAAACATCACCAAGCATATTAATTATCAGCAAACTGTTATTGTAAACTATCTAAATCACACCCAAAGTCAGCTAAGAAACAAGATAATTTCCGAAGAATCAACCATTCGCCATATTCAATTTCTAAATCAGATAAATTTTAATATAGATTTGCTTAACAATCATTTGAGCGGAATTGCAGAAGCGGTAGTATTTGCAAAACTTAACATTATTCCTAAACAAATCTTGAACCAAAACGAATTGTCAGAAATACACTCAATTCTTGTAAATCAAAACATAAAAATTAAATCAGATGAACATATTTATGAACTATTAGAACTTCAGGCATACTATAATGATACAAATATTATTTTCAACATCCAAATTCCTATTTTATCCAACGAAACATACACTTTCTTTCATGTTATACCCCTACCTACCAAAGATAATAAAATAATCCTCACCAAACCATACCTCATCCTAAACCCCCATAATATTCAATATTTCGACAAGAAATGCCCTTTCATAGAAGGAACATACTACTGCCAAGAAGCCACGCACATAGAAGTCACCAACAACTCCCAATGCATCGGAAACTTACTAAACAACAAGCCAGCACATTGCGAGCTACACGAGAAGGAGGAGGTTATGGAAATATTCCAGCCAGAGCCGAACTACATCATCCTGATCAACGTCCCCGAAACAGAAATCTTCACCACCTGTGGCCCAAAGAAACAAAGAATCATAGGATCAGCCCTCATCCATTTCAGCAAATGCAACATAGAAATTAATAGTATAATCTACAGCTCCACAACCAGCACGCATTGGGACGAGATCAACATCATCCCAACGATATTCACCGAGATCAACGCAACAATAGTCAACAACCAAATCCATCTGAAACAATTAGAAACATATCAATTTGCCGAAAAAGGATTTGTGGAACTTCTGAAGCCATATGTTCACCTAGACGACCTGTATAAGACAACAGGGACCTTTGGCATCGCCTCGTTCATCGTAGTCGTCAGCATTCTCATCCTCTTTGCAACATATAGAAGACGATTTCAAGGCGTCATCACACCGAATATACCTACCAACGCTCCTGCCAACGAATCTCCAAGGATCTTCGTCTGGCCCACGCTCACATCTTAGGGGGGAGGAGTTACATGCTTACCATGCTTACACCTCGCTTGCTGACACATAAGGCATTCACCTTATCACGTTCCTTTATCAACCTAAATAATGTAGACATAGCATAAGCAATTTTGTAGAACAATCGATCACCTCATGTTATTACCTGAAATGTGCAGACGTAGCGTCAGCACTTTTACGTTATAAGTAACGCCCAAAATTCATGTAATGATCAGTTGTCATTGTACTAGCGTTGTTAACCGAAAGCTAAAATAAATTTGTAAAAGTCGAATTCTCGAATTTTAATTTTTTTTTCAATCAAAAGTTCCTAAGTAACTCAACTCGCGCTCGATGTGCTCGAGCTCTGTTCAGAGCGCAGTTCAGATCAAAAAACGAAAAATGCCTAAAGGCAACTAAAGTCACATAATGCGGCGAATTATGTAAAAACTTTTTTTTTAAATAATATATTTGTTTTTCTTATTAACGAATTTGTTTAATAAAATCCATTTACAGACATTTACCAGCCAAGGACTCTAGACGGAACTTTGAGCAGTAAGTTGATTTATCAATGAAAAAATT
Organism: Machimus atricapillus; assembly: GCA_933228815.1. NCBI lineage: Eukaryota > Metazoa > Arthropoda > Insecta > Diptera > Asilidae > Machimus > Machimus atricapillus. The sequence goes on from OW121784.1 coordinate 34,713,036, forward strand.
TACTTCATGACAGTCTTGAATACAGTTTTTTTTTTTTTTTGGGGGAGGGAGGTGAAATGCATTTACGCACTTAGGAACTACCCCGTCGTGCCGGACTCCCTTTCGGACTACCGGATAAAACTCCCCCCTTGTCGCATTGGGGAAACTGATGCCAGTCTTGAATACAGTGGAAGAAAGCTAAATAATATAACTTTGCATATGGAAATGTATAAAATTTAAACAACTGATTCTGTTTCTAAAGCAAGAATATAAAATATAATTACAAATCGATTAAAGTTACATTATGAAGGAAACAATATTTAATTTGCGGCGTAATAAACCTACATATACACATATGATAAACGAAGAATGCTGTTTAGGTACTGTAAAAGTGAGACTGGGGAAGACGATTGTTGGTTTTGGTTTGGAAAGGTCGGCATTGTAAAAGGTAACATAAAAAAGGGTTTTCCCTTCAGTTTGCACCCACTAGAATTGCTTTCGAAACACTTACGGCAAGGACTCGGGAAATCACTCAGGCCAAGAACTGAACCTTTCTGGGTCATATTTATTGTTTCGACTGAACAAGAGCAAATGGCACCTAAACTGTGTAATTGCGTCATTCGTAAGCGCAATGCATACTTTATGTGGATGATTCGCCTGGGATTTTCTGCCAAGTTGAAAACTCAAATAAAAATTGAGTTCAATTTTCTTTTCTTCCCTGCGAGTAGTTTTTCAAGTACACTTGGCCAGATGACCTCAGCTGATTCCGTGAATTGCTTTGAATGTTACTTTTAAAAATTTGAAATTTTTAAATACTAAGTATTATTGCGAATTTCAAAGATGATGTGATACAAAACTATATTTATATCATTTTCCCTGCTTGTTTTGTGGGTACCTTTTCATTCTACTAATAAAAGCCAAATATTTGTCAGGCTTAAAGTTTTTGGACGTCAGAAGTTCTTTCTCAACCTCGAAACTGGGACAGGCATAAAGACGAAATCTCGGGAATGGAAAAAAAAGACCTCCAGACGACGACATGGCGTCAGGGCAATCTTGGGAAAGAATTCTCCTTCAATTGTTTGCTTACGTTATTGCTTGTGGAAAGAAAATCTTTTGTTAGCATAAAAATGGCATTCACTCAAAGCTCTCCTGTGCTTTTCAGCCAATTGACATAATAAAAGGAATCGAAGATGTGTGCGAGTTAGCATATGCAGAGTGCAGACGCGGTTCGGTGTTTACTTAGCGGGGCAAAAGGACGTTGGGAAGGAACCTGGCAAATCGAACTACCGATTGGCGCTTCAAATGAAATGGTCCTTCTCTTCCGTCCTTTCTGGAATGACCGCAAGGATGGAGGAACATCATCGGTCGAAAGATGGAAATTTTGTTTAGGTAAGTAAAGACCATAGTCATAAACGGAGCGGAATTTACTATTCTTTAGCCTTCGTATTATCTACAGTCAAGAAGAAGGAAATAAGTTTGAATATGCTAGTAATAACTTAAAACATCAGCTGTGTGGGAGCATCAAGGGTTATAAGAAAAGAAAAAAACAAACGAATGTTCGTCTTCAGCGAAAATATATTTCTAGTAATAACTTTGGAATTCCTAGCAGCACAAACTACCTAATATTATTAGGTAGTTTTGGCTAGCAGTTACACAACGAAGAAATTGTGCTTTAAAACACTTTAACCGATTAGACTTCGAAATTTTTATACACATTTTCTATTGATTTCTTAGAAGGAAATAAGTTTGAATATGCTAGTAATAACTTAAAACATCAGCTGTGTGGGAGCAGCAAGGGTTATAAGAAAAGAAAGTAAACAAACGAATGTTCGTCTTCAGCGAAAATATATTTCTAGTAATAACTTTGGAATTCCTAGCAGCACAAACTACCTAATATTATTAGGTAGTTTTGGCTAGCAGTTACACAACGAAGAAATTGTGCTTTAAAACACTTTAACCGATTAGACTTCGAAATTTTTATACATATTTTCTATTGATTTCTTATTATGTTCAAATTAAAACACAACCTTTAAAAGGGGTATTTCTACTTTTTAGAGAAAAAAGTCGAAGCTTTGTATTTTTTTTTGGAAAACTTTATTATATACCTATCTGTACAACTTTTAACATGGTATAAAGTCATTCTTGAAAAGTATAAAAGAAATTGTTTTTAGCACATTTTTGCATCTGCAGAATCCGCAGAAGTCTACACATCAAAAATGGACTGTCGAACGAGTACAACTGCAGCTCCGCTCCTATTGATCTAAAATTCAAAAATCAAGGACCGTGTTGTTATAAATAGAGTATTCTGTCCGGCAAATAGTTGAACTCCAATGTAAGATACTTATAGAAAATGTAGGTACAATGAAAATCTAGTGGAAGCTCAACCATATTTATTTCATACTTACCTTTTATTTTCCAGCAAAAACTTGAGTAGTTGAGAGCAGAATGAAGTACTCGGGGGAGTACTTTACTCACTCAGCCTAATGGAACAGAGCTATGGTACTTACATATGCACATTTACTTATTTGATTTTTCCCGAAATGCATATATTATTACTACATACTAGGAAACTAGGTATGTTATTACTTCTCGTTATTGAATTTTCTGAATTCAAATTGAGTTTCTGTTGAATTTGAAGATTTTTCGATTATTTTTGATTTGTCATCATTGAATACTGTAAGGTTGAATCTATTGTTGGCGAATCGCCTACCGTGCGATGGATTGGCAAACGGCCAGATTTGCTTCCGTTTGTAACCTCGATATGAGGAACAATTGTAACAATATTGATAATTATTTAAGGAAAAAAAGGTGCTATTATTATTGCAATTCTTGGAGGTTATTATTTGTTAACCTTACATGCAAAATGGGGATGAAAATCAAATCTTTACTTAGCCCACCGAATGAGGTAGGTACCTATCGCTGAAAAGACCAGTCGAAATCACTTTGAGGTTTCTTAAACTGTTTTACAAAATGATGCCCCATTTTTTAAAATATTCGACCCCACATTGGCAATTTTCAGGTTTATGTCAACCAAGATATCATCCTGAACGCAATTTCGGTACAAATTAGTAGCTGAATCGTCATGCACATATTCAGCGAATGCATGCCAGACATTCATAAAAAAACAATTTGCCTCTTTGGAGCCGATCAAATGGGAGATGTTTCCATAGCTTTGGAAATAAAATCTTGTTCAAAACTTTCATTTCACAGGGACGTCTTTCAGTTGTAAGATTTTCATTCAAGTGATTGATTTCTGATTGACTGATTGAAACCCGGAAAAAAAATGTTCAATTGACGAAGAAAGAAAATTGTCCTTTTTGTCTGAAGGCAACTTCATTCTGTTTAGTTTTGTTTTGTTTGAAAGTTTGAGTTCCTTATTTTGGTTGAAATGTAAGACACAGTTTTAATTGTCGTCTTCTCAACTGTCTCATTAAAATAGCCGAATTTTAAATGCCAGTTGAGCTTGTTCTAAATTTTGTGATCATCTGCAATGAAAGTGGCATTCTTAATCTATTTCTGAATATTCGCCTTTTTGTCTTCGTAATAGTAATTTAAATAATAATTTAACGAAATTAAATGAAATAAAATGAGCTTTTCATTCTTACCAAACCAACAGAATTACGAATCTGCTTACTTTGCTCGTAGTAACACAGTTTAAATGGAATTAATGCATTTTTAATGTGGTCGATGCAGCGCCTGAAATTTAATTGCGTTTAATCTCGCCTCAGTCGAGAATATTTTAATTAGAAGCTCTTTACACTGCATTAATGCAGTTGAATGCGGTATAGAGCGTCGAGTGTCTGTTACTTTTTGAATCGCGAAATTCGTGATAAAGCACACATGGACACAACTGAAAGGGCAGCGGGTTTATATTTCGTCCAACGCTACGCAGAACGAACAGTCAAAATTCTGCTGATAGGGTTAAAACGAACGGACTGATGAGGACTCCCAGTGATAATGTCAGACATTCATTAAAATATTTCAACGTCATTTTTGACTTTTTAAATGGCAGTCTTTTATTTTTACCGCGACAGAAGCCCAATGTACGGATGTTCTACCCGTATTGCGTTTCACTGTATGGAGTACATACCTTTTGGCTTTATGAGTCCTGATGTATGTACATATGTAGGGCCACGGGTTATTTTGAACAATTGCTCCGCTTTAAAGGAATATTTACATAATGAAAAACCCGAACGACTACCGGCGGCTTATTCCTTTATGCTGAAAAAATTGCTTATTCAATGAATAATTTCACTGCGGTTCGTCCATTATTTAAATGCCAAATAAATTATAATCAGTTATTTATAAATCTCTTAGTGGGAAACCTTGCTATATGCCCTGAACCTCAACTTGACCCTATACAGATAAGTGTAAAAAAAATGTTTCTTCTCAAATGATAATGTTTTAGTTAAACAAAAGCTACCTTCAAATCATTGTCGTAATTATATTATTATATTAGATATATATGTATATCGTATTATATAGATATATATATATATATATAGGTATATATGTGATCTCGTGTACATAGTAATATTTTTTATTTGCAAAACTTCTTTTGAAAAACTTATATTTAAAAACACTGTATACTCCTTAGCGTTTTGATTAATAAACAGTGTGGATAAAAATTCCCGGAACGGTCAAAGATCTTGAGAAATACACATCAAATTGAAAAAAGAGGAAAACCCATGTCAAATATTTTTTGGAAAACTATTCAATTACACAACACCACCAGGTGGGGGTGACACATATTTTGTATTATTTTTCGTCCGATATGTGTTTCTCGACATATTCGGTCAGCCCGGAACTTTTTGGACACCCGACAACATCCCCCGCACTCCCTGTCATATGTACATTGTAAAACAAAATTTTTAAATAAAACTTTCCTATTTTGTATCACAGAATTCTAATCTTCGATAAAAAATAGAGATTCCATATAACGTTTGAAAGTGACAATAGGTTATTTTAAAATATTGAGCATATACCTACAGGGTGTTCGGAGGTGGGAGGGAAATATTGCAGGAGGTGAAAGGTCAGACCGAGACAAGCAAAAAATCGTATGGGTGGGGGTATCTCGCACCGTTCGGCAGTTACAGGGTGATTCGTAAATCAGGATGTTGCCTTGCTCTTGTATTTTTATCTTCTTTTCTACGAATCGCAGCGACCCCAAACCGATCTCAAAAAATCACTATTTCGAAGCCCTTTCCAAAAAGGTCAACACCGCTCCCCTATCCCCAACCCCTTGGCCACAATCACCCCCGTAAGTTGAAAAATTAGCTTTTTTTTCACGATTTTTCACCTTTCGCCTCACTTTTCTCTGAAATTCACGGTATTAACATAAATACTTTTTTATTTTTTTTTATCTAATTACCTTTCCAAAAAGGTGCAACATGCCCAAAAAACCCGATTTAACAAAAATTAGTGAAGTTATGATAAATGTTGTTCGATTGCAGACGGCAGATATACATAGACCGACAAATAAAATTTTAATAAATTAACATTAATATTTCCAATTTAGTAAATTCATTAATTTGTTCCAAAACCCTGCGTATAACATCTTCAAGTAAATATATTTAAGTTAAATAATAGTTCTTTACAACTGATATCATTGTGATAAAACAAATACGACAGAAAATTTGTTTTTTGTCTCTTGACTGACGTGTTTAAAAAATTGGTCAGTATTGAAAGGTATCCGAAATGATTATTTTTACTTAGAGAATTCAATCAATTCTGATGTTAACCCTTCATATATTCATCGGCTTCGTTAAGATGAAATTGTCAAAATCACATATATTTTAAAAATAGTCCATACTTTGAACCAAATAATCAATAAACGTACCAATTCTTCTACTAAATTGCCTCGTCTATAAGAGCGGCTAATAAAATAGCATATAGTAACTTAAATAGTTTTTCGCAAGAAGCACGCCATATTTTCTTAAAATGCGCTTTTGGCAATGCATCAAATGACGGAAAATGTAAAAATGTTTCCATGATGAGTTTGCTTTACGTGATCTCTGCAAAATTTTAAAGCAAGCATGTTTTCTTTCTGAATATTCATACTCCAAAAAAAAAAAAAACCGCTTGCACGTTGCGCACATTTTTTCTTTCACTAGTGGAGATTTAAAACATTTTCCTCCTTTAAAGTGATTCCAATGAAAATTCCATTACCAGGGATTACTTATAAGCGCAGATATTAGCTTTTGAGTGAAGAATGCTCGTTTCGGGGACTTCTGCTGGCAGACATCTAAAAGTAATTCCGTACTTCGACATTTTCAACTATTTCCTAGGAATCTATTCACTGATCAATAAATATTCGACGTATCATGCGTAAGCGAAATTTTCGCAGAACAGCTTATTCAAAGCCGGAACTTTGTTCACATCCAGAGGCTATTTTGATTAGATTAATACATCTATTTACAATCAATAAAAAAAAGATTTATTTATTTATTTACTAATAAGATACAAATTAATTTGTGTCCTATTCTAACAAAGGCGCACTCGGGTACTGAGCCCATATGGCGCACTATACTAAAACTTAATTCTAACAAATTTATTCCATTTCAATTAATTAATCTGCAGCTAATGCATAAAGAAAAGTACATTCTAGCAATAGATATTCCATTTCCAATTTTTCCAAAAATAACATCTTACACTTTTAAACTTAGATATAACAGTTAAGTACAAAATCAAAAAACAATTCTAGAAGGAGAAAATTTTAGACTTGAGTTCATATGGCTTTTAGTATCCCTAGCTTATTAAGTAGGGTTAGAAGGGGTGTAGGGATAGGGTCCAGGAGGGTGGAGAGGTTGGGAAAATTTCCTCCGCAAAGGCTCCTTGTGGTATTTCATTCAGTCAGAATGTGGCGGATGCTGAGGGCTTTCTGGCATGGCTGGCAACCAGGTTGCGGCGCGCGTACCATTAGATGGGCCTGTGTAAGCCTGGTGTGGCCAGTTCGGACTCGGAAGATCTTGATACCATTGCATCTTGAGAGTTCCCTATTGTAGGATGGCGGGGTTAGAACTCTGTGGTGTTGTGCTAGGAAAGTGTAGTCCTGTTGCCAGGCATCTTCCGCAGCTTGCTTCAATTTCTGTATGAGCGTCCGCCTGATGAAGGAGGTAGCTGGGACCTCCTCTCCTCTTCTCTGACCGTCCGAGGGAATCGGGCCTTGGCTGTAATGTCTGCGACCTCATTTCCCATCCCAGAATGGGCCGGGGTCCAGATCAGTCGAAACGGCGATTGAATGTTGCTAAGGAGAATTTGGCACGCCTTTACCAGTGGCTCATTCTGTAGGCGGTTGGAGATAGCCAAGATTGCTGATTTGGAGTCACTACATATATACTGTGGCCGCTGTGTTCTTCTCCCTGATGTACTCCACAGCTTTCAAGATGGCCATAAGTTCTGCTTCATAACTTGAGGCCTCCGCTGGCAATTTGTAGCTACGAACCGTCGGTGAAAGTGAACTATTTGGGTGGTAGGCTACGATGGCAGCCGCTATATGACTCCCTGAACTCAAACCGTCCGTGTAGACTCTTAGCCAGTCTGGGTGTTTGGCGACATCTTGCGCGTGCTCGGCGCGTCTTTCCTCAAGTGTTGTGTTGCTATTTTCTGCGCGGCCAGTGGCGAAGGTGCAGAGGTTGTTTGGACTGAGTTGTTGGTTCGGAATTTGGGAGAGGATGGAGCTAGGCCTGGGGAGACTTAAGCCTAGAGCTGCTGTTAGTAACAGCGCCTTCTTTAAGACCGGAGTAGTCCGTGGTCGAGTGTTCGTCTGATCCAGGTCCTGCAAGGTTTGATAGTGTGGCCTTCCAGGGTCTAACCAGTTAGTGGCCAGGATCTTGAAGAGGGCTTTGTTGGCCCGGTCCTCGATGGGCATAAGGCCCCCTTCCACCCATAGGGCGCGGTTGGGGGTAGATTTAAGGGCTCCGAAGGCTGTCCTAAGGACTTTGTTGACAGCAGTCTGAATTTTTTTGAAGTTGGCCTGTGTAGTGGAGGCGAGGCGAAGAGTGGTAGTCCGTAACCTGTGTATCCCAAGATCAAAGTTTTGGCTATGTGAGGGGTCGCATGAATAGGAGCTCCACAATTTTTTGCCGAGATAGCTCTGAGGAGGTTATTGAGCTTGTGGACTTTAACCGCAACATTGGAGCAATGTTCTGTCCAGACCATCCGTCGGTCGAAGGTCAGGCCAAATTTTTTTTGGGATGTTCATGGGGTAATTTTCAGGTCACCTATACTTAGTGGGTGTCGTTGCCAGTCTCTTTTTCGGGTGAAGGCGATCAGCTCTGCTTTCTGCTTCGGTACCGTGGCTCCTGTGTTATGACACCAAATGTCAATGGCTGCAAGAGCTCTTCTAAGGCAAGTAGCAGGATCGTTCGAGTCCGTAATGAGCAGTATATTGTCGGCGTAAGCGTATGTTTTTAGTCCGTCAATGTCATTTAGGGTGGGGATTAAGGCGTATAGGAAGGTGTTAAAAAGGGAAGTGGATAAGGGGGTGCCTTGGGGGAGGATATTGTCAATGGGAACGGAGTTGGACACGAAACCATTGACCCTAACCTGTATGCATCTGTTGGAGAGGAAAAAAAAAAGAAAAACAATACCGCAGTTGAGAATTAAAAGAGAGTAGGCAACTCCAAAAGCGAAAATGGAAAAATAAAGTAAAATTACTCCATACATCTATTCTGGGCAACGAAATTACTTGTTGGAGTTCTTTTGAATTGAACTAAATCTCAAATAAAACAAACTGTTGCCTAAATACTATTTTCTTTAATATTCACTGAAATTAATCTTTACAGTGAGGATTCTGAACTAAAACTAAACTTTATCAAAATTATCTTAGCTAGTTATACATTTTTAGTGGAAGGGAAACGAGTTGCATGGATTTGTAAAGTTCCCGGAAAGAGGGTAATTTTATGAAGGTGGTATGACGTTCTGGGAATGAGGGTAGGTTTATGAAGATAGTTGGAGGTTAAGGATATTTGGGAATTTCCTGCAATTATTGTTTCAAGGAAAAAGGGATAGGTACAGTTGTAAATCTTATCTAATAGTTTGCAGGAATTTGGTTAATTTTTAGAGGTATGCAACATACTTCACACAACAACACTAATAGGTATCCTTTAATTCTTATTTCCAATATTTTCCGCCAGAATAATTTTTATATTATAGAATAAGAATGTGCAATATAACTTAATAGTTTTAAGATTCAGTAAAAGTTTTTTCTTTCAATTCTTTTATTTTTCCCCTGCCATTGTTGAATAATAAATAATTATATGTAAATATGTTTTTGCTAGCTTAAAAACTAAATCTCAGATGGGAAAGAACTATGACTCTAACCACTGCACCCACTTTTGCATTGTATTTTATGTATTGGTTTAATAAATTTGTATATAAATAAATATATGTATATGTACCTACATACATATACATATGTATTATAATTGAAATGCATCAAGGAAATAGTGATTAGTAATAGTTATATTGTTAAGTTTATGATTAATGAGGTTTTTGTAAGGAAAACCCGATAAGACAGCTATTAACAACACTGGAATTTGTTCTATTTATTTGACGTTTGCCTAGTCGAGCCCCCATGAGGCAGATGGTGGGATTCCCCATTTCATTCTTATACATGTATTAGGTTTACCTCATAAGACCCTTATGAAAAACTCATAAACTCATTTCAGTATCGCGAGATTTTTTTTTTCATGAGAAATCTTGGGGGAAATCTCTCTATCTGCATGCCCCTCATTTGCCAAATGAGGCATGCCGCCCATAAATTCTAGTCGGTATGTTTAGAGCTGAACAGCCTTTAAAATAATTTATAATCATTGTGTGATAATTTATAATCATTGTGTAATTTCCTATGTAGTTTGAACTACACAGTCAACACAAGCAATATTTTTTTATTTTTGCCCATCAAGCGAAATGAAGCAATAACCAAGTTACTTAATTAATCGCAACATATTATTTATCTGCTTAGTGGTAAGTATTTCTGTTGTAAATTCCGCATGGTGTTCTTAATAAATTTAGTATTCAAAGAAACTTTGAGTATTCCTCTTTTAATTTGACCACCCCAAGTCAAATATACTTTGATTTTGCCGTTTGCTCACTAGATAATATCCCTAAGTGCATATTTTTTCTGTTATTTTATCAGCTGATGAAATGTTTACAACCATGTATAAATATGTATGTAGTTTAAATAAATTCCATTACATTTTAAGACTCTGTCTTCAAGCATCTAAATCTAGAGAACTTTAAAGAATGTCTTAGATTTTTTTTTGCAGATTATGTATACAGGTTGTTTTGCTAAGGTCATGCTAATCGACTCCCCTGATCAACGTTTGTATGGAGACCGCCCCCCTTAAAATCAGTCCTTCCCCCTAAAATCGCAATTAAAAATTTGGAGGGGTCAACCTAGAATCGAATGTGCATAACCCTGTTCAAACCTTAGCAAAACACCCTGAATACTTCACTTTTTCGAGAAAAGGAATCAAGAAATTCTATTGACCAAACTTAAGCACGGTACACACACTCATGGTACCGGGAACGTCCTCGATGTTCCATGTTCGATGATTTAAAACGTCACCGTACCTGGAACGTCATCCACGCTAGACGATGTTTACACCATTAAACTTCATTTGTGTGGATGCGTTTATCGTCTGCTGAATTTGACGACTCGAGATTGAAGTCAAAAGTTCCTGAATATTGGCACATTCAGTTTTTTATTAAAGTTATTCTAAATAGGAACTCAATGTTGCCCACAAAACCCACAAAACCGGAAGTCAATGTGGGAGCTCGTACTGTCTGACAACTGACAATCGTATCCACACAAACGAAGTTAGTGGTGAGCCCACAAGGTACGAGGAAAAATCAAACTGATGTTGCTTTCGCACACGAGGTTATTCCCCGCCCGGTTTGTCGTACGCACTGTCAATTTTCGTGGTACGACCAACATCGTACATCGTACAACGCGACGAAACACGAGCATGTGTACCGTGCTTTAACATGCACATTGACAACATATAGTTTTTTTTGTTTTAAGTAGTGTATCAAAATGATGGAGATCGGTCAGCTATGTAATCAGTTTTTAAAAATGATTTGGTTACTGCGATAAATTCTCAATTTAATTTCGTAATGGATTTTGATCCAAGTTTACCTATGCATTTATTGGCTCTATATCTAGGCCATATTTTAAAAAAATTGCGGGGTTTGGGGATGGGGAGAGGACTTTCATTTCATTATATATTTTAATTTATTTCTATACATACCGTATATTTGTTATCTTGGCTTACATATTCCCCATGCTAACACATCGGCCAAAAGAGTGAGGAATGGTAGTATTACATTATTTAATGTAAGAATCAATTTGACCGCATTGAAATCTAACTCTTTTTTCTGGCTGCTGCCATATTGTTAAGTGATATATTTATTGAAAAGCGAATATTCACCTGACTGTTCCTGATTGCATCAGTAGCCTCGTGGGCATAAATAACTCCAACTATCCTTCGATTTATATAACCCTTCTCACTGTTTTTGGAACAATAATGGCTCTTTCAAAGGCTGTGTTGTAGCTCATTCCAAGAATAACGTCGACCCTGAATCTACGTTCTGGAAAATTTGTGACGCCATATAGAAACAAGAAAGGAGTAGGCCGGAATGTCTTTCTTCGAGCAGCCGAAAATGCAGAGCTCGCAAATCGCCGGGAAAGCACTCGGGATGGGCCATTAAAATTTCGTTCCCTGAAAGACATAAAAGTTTGCCACACTACGAGCAGATCTGGCAGCCACATAAATTTGTTGTTTTTTTTTTTGCGGAAAGTTCACTCTGCGAAATCATGAAGAGTTGATGCCATCAATTTCATTTCAGAATCATGTCGGCACCCGGTACAACCCTTTCATATCCCTTACAACTTTCACTGAAACTTGGAGAGCTTGGATATGACATGCATCATAGTGTCGAATATTACTTGAATATTAATTACATTGTTGTTTTGTTTTGTTTCCAGGAATACTGAAAAATCTTGTTTAAAACACCTACTGCTTCAAGTTGGTCTTTAACGGCCCGAGGATGGTTAAGTAACAACAGTGTGACAGATGTTAAACAAGTCAAACCGACATAGGCTTTGCATTGGACGAAATCAAGCAAAGGCGTGATGCTTACGGTGCAGGATAAGTTTGTGCACTGACCCTAATCTCAACTACTCTTGTTGGCTTGAAAATAGATGTTGGAAAATCTAATACTGCAGCTCTGCGCCAATTGAGCGTCTTCGGCGAGAATAGAAGATTTAAGCCCACTTCGACCTAACCCTATCGTTATTGCAGACAAATAGATTGAAACTCACATCCACACCAGAGGGTCGGGGATTTATCTGTAACACGGCAGCAAAAATTCTCCTCCGTTGCTTCTAGAAGATTTATTGCTAACGATAACACTCCCCGAGATCTCATAAACCTGAGATTTTCGATTTACGAGGGCATCCTGGCAGTCGATGGCCTCCTTGCACCGGCGCGTCTAAGGAACTCTATTTCGAGATATTTACTGGAATGGAACTAATTTTAAAATTATCAAACAAGAGATGATTTCCTTTAATCTCTCCTTGATAGGATTTTAATTAAACAAAAGTTCACTCCAGCGAACGTCGCCCATTTTATAATTAATTAGACCCATAACACTCGGCCGTGGCGTAAATCAACGTCAATTTGAACTTTTCGTCTAATAAGTTTCCAGGAGTTCCCATCTTATTCGTATAATTAATAGTATTTCGAAATTGAATAAAACGCCGTGCACTAGCGATATTTCCCAGTTTTAATATCCTCTGACAGTGACAAACAGCTTCAAATGGGGGAGCTGATCCGGAGTGCCACAGTTCATTGAAACCACTCATCTCCAGGAGCCGCGATGAAAATGCATTTAAAATCGTAGAAGTGAAAGTCCTCATGAGTGATGTATCACAGCCATAGCCGCCAACAATCCGAAGGGTAGAAGATGGAGAAACCCTTACCCACCATGAGCTAAACTCCTTTCCGCCATTATGTACCTACGAGTGCAGCGCAAATATTTTAGTTTTTATTAATGCCAGGCCGGATTATGGCTGATAGCTTCATATTGCCGGCGAGATAATGGGGATGAATGACCAGGGAGCTGGATATCATGCCGAACATGAATTGTTTCGTGAAATTGGATATACGGCTCTTCGGTTGTCGTATGGCCGAGCATCAAAAACACTTTCGAGGGTCATTGAGGGCTGTGCTTATTCATTCGGAATACTTTTATACTGGCTATCAAGTTAACGATTTCAAGGGTTCTTCACGGCTTATAAGGGTGCGTAAAAGTTTTTGTTGAGTTAATGTAATGGCTATGGTATTCGGCACTGGATCTCGAGGGGCATATTTCTGAAAATTACGGCAAGAGATAATATTTACGATCAGTATAATATTTATGCTAAATTCAATTGGAAAAAGTAAAGTAAGTATTATATAAATAATACCATGTGTGAATATCTACTATATGTAATACAAATGATATTTAAAATGGAGGATTTTGGACATATGTTATAATATCATCATTACACAAGTCAGTGTAGAAAAAGCATTTTGAGCGCTGCAACTAATTTTAAGTGACACAAGATATAATCTGTTGGATAGTAATTTAAGTGAGTCATAATAACAACTATATGTACCTAACTTGAATTATTTCAACATTCTATTAGTATAAGTCGAATTTAAAAAAAATGTTTGATATCATTGGGTTTAAATATAAAAGAAAATTGATCACTGTCAGTAACATAATATAATTTCTATATGTACATACATATGTATTCATACATTATTTAGGTAGAACTTTGCTTTTCCTCAACATTTACTATAATTATTAATTAACAGGCTCTGTTGCGTGCAACATCAAAACTTATTATGCTCTTATTTGCACCTAATCCTGAAGCAGTCCTTAATGTATGTAGTACATATAGTACATATATCAAGAAATATTTGAAATTTATTTATTTATTTTTTCATACAACAGTCGATAGACAACAATTTTACAATAATCGATAGACAAGACTGTAAAATCATAAAATATAATAAAAATACTTAAATGTATATACAGAACGAGATTATAGATATTAGCTATTTTTAAACTTATTCTTAATTTGGACTTTATTTACATTAAAATCAAACAATAGTTTTTGTTGTCCAAAGTTATTAGAGAGTTAAGAGGACCAGACCTGCCATAATTGGTTCGTTGAGTCTGGTTTTGTAAAATGACTTTACTTCGGAGAATATAAGGCTTAATGTTAATATATATGAAGTGAAGAAAGCAGTTCAGGACAATTAATTTCACCAATCAACAATTGATGCATAAAGAGTGTACTTGAAATCTCACTTCGGTGCTCCAATGTCTGTAAGCTACGTAAAGCGAATCCAAGGAAATGTTTTTGTACAGCTTCGATTAGGGAAATATGGCACGCATAATAGGGAGACCACACCGCACTAGCATATTCTAGAATAGGTCTAACCAATGCCACGTATAACGACTTTAAAACATAAGGATCACATAATTCCCTAAACCAGCGCCTAATGAAGCCTAAAACCGAATTACTTTTGATGTGAAACATCTAATAGCGCGGTACGGGAGTGAGGTCGACTCTTGGCGTGGCGACACGTCGCCACGTTATAATGTGTTGGATTTTGACAGAAAGCGCGTGCATAGCGCGCTTAGTTTTCCAAGGATCTCAGGAGGACGAGTAGACCTACTACAAGAAGCCTGGGATGAAGGTGTCCGATTTCGATGAAGCTACAGCCGCCGCGAGAGGAAATGGAAAAAAAACCCGAGGGCGGAGATCCAACAGTGTTCAAGTGGGACGGAGACGGCAAGCAGGTTTACGTTTGCAAAAACTTCTCCAACTGGAAAGTGCTCCCCATGGTGAGGAGCCATGGCAATTTTTTGACAATAGTCAACCTCCCCGAGGGTGCTCACCAATGAAAATTTTGCGTAGACGGAGAGCGGCGATATGATCCAAAACTATTGAAAACGACACCAGCAGCAAGAATAATTTATTGTCAGTTTGTGATTCCGATTTTAAAGTCTTCCGGGCGTTGGCTAAAGACATTCTCAGGACAAATGTATGTGTAGCGGTCAGTGGGCCGTCGCCAACGCTTCTTTTTTAGAAATTTAAATTTAATTTTGCTAAACATCCTCGCTTTTTGGTTCATCCTCCCGCACCGTACCTACAATAAAATCTTGGAAGAAGGTCTCTGGGCCGCCAGTTCTTCCGCCATATTTGTTGCAGGTTATACCTACTAATCAAGGACTCGCCCTTGTCCTTCGAGCCAACATTACAATAGCGTAAAATATCGCATGGGTCCGTTATAAATATAAGAAAGTGTAGTAGACTAATCAGTATCTAACCATATTTCGTCAAGTGAAGAAAAACCATACTTTTGTAGATATTTTATTTTAAATACTGATTTTGTCATGATTGTTTTTTTAGATTTATAAGACTATAAATTATTGCTGAACATAAAACTAAATATAACATAGTTAATAAAAACATTTTGTTTTGAAATACATAAATATACCTAAGCTCCATGAAATAAACTATGTGACCATTTTTGCTCGCCAGATTCCGAAATACTTATTTGAGTTATTTATGAATGTGACAATTCAATTGGATATCACATTACATAAGGAGGCATTATTTATGTATGAGTAAATTAGTTATTGCATGAAAATGTAGTTGGTAATAAAAAAAATTAAATTGGTTGTTTAATCCTACATCGGCCGACAATAAAAAACTTACTCGAGTGGTAGATTAAATAAATATTTATCCTGTGCATTTATTATTAATCAGTCAATGATATGTAATTTGGTAAAACGAAAATATTCAATGTATATATAATATTTATAAGAAAAATATTCATTAAATAGGCATGCTAGTACCTCCCATTTTAATGACGGTATGCCCTTTTTAACCGAAATAGAGATCAACTTGTACCAAACGTTAAGGCTAACAATGTATCATTTTACCAGTTAAATATGATAAAGTATAAGTTAGTTTTTGGGCTGCAGAATTAAATTTTTGGTTTGTGAGGTGCATGAACGAGTTTTGCAAAAAACATTCCATATTCTCATAAGTTATCACAATATTATTATGTCAGGGTATTTATCTCAAGTTCCATATATTTAAAAATTTCAACTTCCATTATTTAGGATTTGTGCATTTCCATTTTCTTCCAAATATGTAGATTGGGTGCACAATGGAATTTCTATTCCTTTCTGAATTTCAAACATACATATGTAACCATTTTACTAACAAAACTTAAAGAGACACAAATATACTTAAGGTTTAACAATCTTCACAACTAAGTCAGAATTGGTTTACTGAAAATGGACTATAAGTAGAGTACACATTTTAAATTATATATGTACATAGAATATTCACCTCTGTTGAAACATAAATGTATTTTTCCTTTAAAACTATTGGAACTCGTTTGGGATAATTATAGTTAATGAGGTCATACATATGTTCACATTTAATAAAAACAGAATCCGACTTAATAAATGTAAATTGTGCGGTAGACGCACCAGAAGAACTAGAGAAAATCATAAAAATGTATCCTAATTACACGGCTGAGCAGTCTGAGTGCTCTAATTTGATTTAAAGAACTCACATTCATGTATGAGCAAATGGCTAACTGGCGGAACACCGCTGGGAGGAAACTGCCTCCGTTTTCACGTTCCCGATACATTAGCTTCTCTCTCGGGGATGAAAGGGATTTTCCATTTCACTGCCTCAAACCTATCTTACGTTTTTCTGTGTGCCCAGAGGTTTAGCAATCTTTTATGGTGGAATAGCCAGGAAAGTAAAGTTGATACCTCAATGGGCCCGACAAACTTACGGTGGCGCTTTCCGGGAAGTCATAGTATGTGATGCCGGACAATTGGCCACAAATACCCCTTGTACTGGATGGAATTACTTACCATGTCAATAACACTTTCTCCATAAATAAACTTAGCCCTTGACTGACTCATTTCATTACCTTTGGGAGCTTTTCTTAGCCAACAAAATAATTTTCTTTGCCTAACGAGAAAAGTTTTATGGGGTCACAGCGAGAATGTTAAATTAATATGACACTTATTAGGAAAATCGGATTACTAGCGATATGACGGCTTTTCTTTGCGTCCATTTTCGCAAGAACAAAGAAAACGCATTTATTTATTCACCTAAAAATACTTTATCTATCAAATTTCCTTACATATGTATGTAGGTATTGACTTAGTGCACGTGCCTCAGAAAACCATTTATTCTCGAATTCTTATTGATATGTGTATAAAGAAGAAACCTGACAAATATTACATACGACTCTCAAATTTCAAAAACAGGTAATCTATATATGTACTACAATACATATATAATGTAACACCTACAACTTTCTACTTTTATTTATGACAAACGTGTCCACGAATATAAATAATTTTGGAAAAATGCTTCCAGTAAATGAAGTAGTGACGATTTATGGATTTTCACTTCACCCACTCAATCGAATCGATGTAATGGAAAATTCTTGATTTATCTCTATATTTTTGATTTATAAAGATATTTTGGGAAAACATTTGGGCATATCCAGTATTACAAAATCCATAAGAGGGTATTAGGCTTAACTATAATGGCTTTAAGGCACCTTAAGGCTCTTTGCTGAATTTCCCCAAGAATGCTTAAGTTTCTGAAAAATCTTAATGAATCTTAAGCTCAACTATAATTGGCTTATACCTTAAGACTCCTGTGTTAAAAAATTGGCAGTGACAGCTTATGAGTGAATTTTATGTGCAGAGTGTGAAGCAGTTTAATTAAAAAGTCAGCAAAGGATTTGAATTTTAATGAGGATCACATTGAATTAAGCTAAGAGAACTCTTGTTTATAAGACAAGCAGCACAATCACAAAAGATATGTTGACAATAATTTAAAAAACGCTTGTTGGATAGAAATCGGCAGTAAATTAAGTCGAAGTCGTAAGTAGTCACTTATTAATTGAATTGATGGTGGAAACACCCAAGAGAAACCTTTGGGAAACAATGCAAACCCAAGTCGACGGGAAGTGGTAGAACCATTCCAGTTATTGGATACATATACCCTATGGGATAAGTGACTGAAAAGTTATTAATAAATTTTATATGCATATGAAATAAAGAAATATTAACGACAGTGTTATTTCCAGTCGACATTCTAGAGATATTGGCTTTCTTATTGATTTATTTTCCATGTTGATTTTCAGCATATTTAAAAGCATTTCGAATTTTTCTCAACTCATCCTACAGTATTTAAAAAATTCTGCGGAATCTTCATTTTTAGAAAAGTCCTTTTGAAAAACGATTGTTCTTCGGACACTGCGCTGCTTTTAATTTATCTCGTAGACCAGAAAATTGTCTACTAGAGATGTTCGTAGTATTTCTTCGTAAAAATCGGTTTCACATATTTTAACTTTCCAGTTTTTCAAAACAATACGAAATTCGTAAGTACAGAAGCGTTTTTACTGTTAAGGCGACTACGACTTATTTTAATTCACCTTATTGTAGATTAATTCTTGATTATTGTTAATTAATCGTACAGCTTTTTGTTGAAGTATTAACTATTTTATTTTGTTGTTTTATTTTATTTATTATTTATTTAAAATCTTTATTTTATATTGTACAAGTTTCTTTGTTCAAGCTCTATCAAAACTCGCGACTGACCTTTAAATATGTATGTTTTTTTCGAAACAAATAATGTTCTTGACCTACTACAAATTTTAAACTACCCTGATCAAAATTAATGTATAAAACTATAGTATCTGTGAAAACTTCAATAGCTTGACAACTATATCATTTTTCACACGTACCTACATATAATTTTGCAGTGGTAAAAAAAATGTTTCGTGTTTCGTACACTTCCGCTACACTATTAAGTTAATTAGGATTTAGAAACCGGTTTACCATTATTCGCTAAGTTAAATAAGTGCTCATATGAAAGTTGTGACCAATTCAAATTTTATTAAGGTTTTCTCTCTTCTGGGGTTTTCAAGTTCAATCAAAGCCCGTCCAGTCCACTGAAGGTAAATGTGCTCTGTGATAGTTAGTGTATAAATTTAGAATAGAAATTCTTCCAATAACATTTTTTCACCTTTATCGTTACTCCATAAGGACTTCTTCTAAAGAATAGCATTCTAAAATTCATTGAGTTGCACCTCGCAATCTTCTATGATGTTTTCTCTTTGCGAAGAGGAGTGCGCTTTAAATTCCATTTCAAACTATTTATATCAAAGACTTGCAAAGCAATTTATTCAGCATTTGCATTTTATTGGAATTGTATCGTTTTGAAGGCACCGCTTTAAATCAAAAAGAAGTTTAAGATAAATCAAGGTAGGATGCTCTAAGGTAGTTGCGTTTTAAAATTGAGGTTCGTCCGAATTTTTCAAGCTTCACGGAATCAGTGTATGAATTCTCACCTACTTTGAATAATATTTCTTAACTGCCACTGTAAGTAGTAGCGAAATCAAAATTCTTCACAGCAACTATGCAATTTATATAGGATATAAAAACTGCATTGATTACAGAGAAGCTGTTTTTCCTTTTTGTTTGTAAATATCTTAGTCAGCTTCTTTGGGTAAATTTAAATGAAATTTTATAGTGATATTGGATACTCTGTGGACATTCACTGAATCTAAGCCGTTTGCAGATTGTCTTCACTGTGTACCTATGGAGAAAGTTATTCACAACTTTCACAACATTTTTACAAAAATGCTCAACGGTGGTTTCGGATCCAAAACTTTCTAATAGCTGCTATCCAAGCGAAGACATTTCAAATTTATTAAAACGACTTGGTTCACCGTAGACTAACCTCTCTCCCCATACAGCATTTTCCACTCAAGACAACATTTTGTTTGCATTACCCTCGTGCAGGTAACATAAATATTATTTATATTTGAGTCGAATGCCAATAGAAGAAACAGTTAATTTTATTAACAAGGTCTATTTAAATTAGTACTTCTAATAAATTTGAGAATACCAACAATTTATTTTGGATCGATGCTACACTTCTGAAAACGTTCAGTGTAAAGTTTTTGGGACGTAATTAAAGCGCAGAAGTCTCCAAATCCGCATTTTAATTAGACACCCTTCCCCACCAAATTGTACAAAGGTTTTTCGTTACAAATCTTGCTAATCTTGAAAAATCTAAACATATTGTACCACCACAATTAAATTTTACGTACATACCGGGTAAAAAGAGCAACCAAAGCAAAGGAGAACAGTAATTACAACATTACGTGATTTTATAACGTTCTTCCTCGAAGCATGAAGAGCTTATACAAAATTTTTGGAAAGGAAAATCCTTGATCCGTCTGGATTAACCCTTTTCCGCGACGAGCGGGTATGAAACTGCAAGTGAAAGATAATATTCTCGCCGTAATCGCAAGATTTAGTAGTTTTAATGAGTTGCACTTTAAGGGTTTATGATTGGCAAGAATGTATGATAGGTGCGTTCTCTTGAATGCTCGGTGCCAATGAAGGAAGCGAAAACTGCTGAAGGCATGGCGCTAAAGATAAGACAAACATTGATGTTGGGCATATGCTCTTAATTTTAAGGATTAAAGTTTCTTTACTGCGGGGGATATGTTGGAGTCATGTGAAAGTTCTTAACGGAAAAGCTACTTCGGAGAAATTTTATTGCTTCATCTGAAAAAGCGTTTATGTATGAACCTTTACCAAACTTGATCGGAACATTTAAGATGGTAGCACTGCACTGCAAATAAGTTGGACCGAGGCATTCAATTTTTACTAAATAATTGCTTTCTAAAAAAATGCTCTTTAAATGTTACCCATAGTTCAAAATTGCTACATTTCTAAAACGTATATATGTACTGTATATGTAGAGGGTAGGGTCTTTATAATTAACGGGAAGAATACGAAAATTTGTATGTTCGATTTTATTTTAGCTTAGTTTATTCGGTGAAAGGTAAATAAAGTCAATTCCAAGTTAATTTACAATAATTCAAAGGTAAGTTAATTCAGATCAAAATCAGTTTAACTTAACACTACATAGTCGAAAGCTAAGTTAATTCGAATCGAGTTTAGTTTTAGTTTAACAATTATTTTGTCTTTTCAGCGAGCAGCATCGCGATAACAAAATGCACTTCACAGCTTCGCACACTCGTCCTACACTTCAACTTCACTCAGTTTTACTTTAAGCTAATTTACAATTACAGCTTAGCACAAATCTGCCTTACAGTTCAACTTTAGGTACCTACTCAACTTTGCTTTTCATTCAACAACAAGGAGAAGACCAATTGATTTTAAAAATGGAACGATATTACCAGAAGAGTGTGAAAATATAAGATTAACGGATTCGGAACCGTACTAAAATAGATAGGGGGACTATGGATGAAAACGATAGAATAAATATTTTAGACAAATTTTAAACAACACAAAAAAAATTACAAAAAAAAATTAAATTAAAAATTTAAATGACCGCGACACAAAAAAACTTCTAAAAAGTAAAAAAATGAAATGTGTTGTTTGGTCATTTAACTTTAATATAAGTACCTAGTAATATTTTGATCCAAGCGTCGTCGCGTCGGGGGACTGCTTTTTAGATATACAATGACAACATTATTTATATTATTTATTTACTTAGCATTCCCACCGACGCGATGCTTGGTTAAAACAACAACACTCTATCTCCACATTCACGTAAATAGTTTTCCGGACGAAATACAAAATTGCAATGGAAGGATGTTGCTTGCCAAAATCCGCTAATGCTAATAGGTACCTAAATGACATTTTCGTAAATATTATTAAAAATTTTGGACACCATGGAACCTCGATCATAAACTATCTAACACCTACTCATTGAGACCATTCTAATGAGCCCACAAACGCTAGATCTGATGTAAGTTGCTGAGGGGTTGGGTATCCCGCAGACTATTTGATGCTGCAGCATCAGCTCAAGGTTAACATATCTTGGAAATACCATCGAAGTAATAGTACACCAAATTTCAAATCAATCGGACCTGTGAAAGTTGGTAATACCATTTTGTCAAGTAGGAAATGAACTGATGATCTTCAAACGCCTTCAGATCTTCATTAATTATAGGAAGAACCATTTCGATCACGTCAGCTTTCAAACAGAAAAAAACCCCATCAAAATCGGTTCATTCGTTTGGAAGCTACGATGCCACAGACAGACACACAGACACGCCAAATTTATAACACCGCACTCTTTTTGCGTTGGGGGTTAAAAATAGAACCGACTCCAAAAAATTCCAAGCCCTTAAAAGTATAAAATAATTATATTACTACTACTACTACTACTACTTTCAACATTAAATACCAAGACTTTCCTAGACTTTTGAAGCCGGTGTGAAAACCTGACTGATATTAATCAAATTAATCCAGACAAACTGATTGTCTTAATTATTTAATATTAGATGGCTTCCTTACGCGATGTTCTCCTTAAATTCAACCCATCTTTCTACGGGATATATGCCTTTTGAACTTTTGTATGGGTTTAAGCCCAACATACCTAACTCCCTGCCAGATTCAGATACAGTAGAGCCTCAAAACAACTACGACGATTACATTTACGATTTCAAATTTAAACTTCAACCCGCTTTCGCTGTTGCTAAGGCTAACTTACATAAAGCAAAACAAAAATCAAAAGATTACTACGATCGAAAGTGCCAAGAATCATCCTTCTCTCAGTAGGTGATTTATTTAGTTTTATTAAAAAATGAAGCTAGAAAAGGTAAACTCGATGCCTATTGGCTCGGACCTTACAAGATCACAAAAATCCTCTCTTAAGGAAAACAGTGCTATAAAAATTGGAAGGGCTAATAAGATTCGTCATAACAACCGACTTAAACCATTCTCATCGTAAATAACAAAAAAGAAAAAAAAAAAAACTTTGAAATGATGTATTTTTCGGGTTTGCGTTGACGAAAGCCCGTTATTAAAATAAAAAAAAACAGAACTGTAATCATATTTTTAATTATGTAATAATTTGTATAATCATAATCGTAATCATATCTTTAATTATAAATTAATCTTGTGTATGAAGGCCTCCAATCTAAAATAGTTGTCGTAAATAACATAAGTAAAACAAAAATACAAATATGTATATGCATGTGCTGAGAAAGAATAATTGGTATAACCTTACTATTAAATAGTTAATATTGAGTCAGAGACCTAATCTCTTAAATATTTAATATGTACGGATTAAATGAACTTATGTAACTAGATTAAATGGACTTGTAATTAGATTAAATGAACTTATGTAACTAGACTTGTACCCTATTCTTAAGGGGTGAGGGCGGTTCATTTGAATTTGAATCTAAACCCAGATACCAGGTGTATTCTGGTAATACGGCAACGGGTCCGCCATGTTTGAGTAAGTCTAGTACGTTTCCCGGTCTCTTTTGATCCGGCGCTTGTGACAAGTGGACTTGTGTTTTTTTTTGTCTCTGATTAATCGTCGTGGTACGCGGAGCCATCTCACCGTCACACTAAATTCAATATGGCGGACAACATTTTCTTAACTATAACGGAACGGAAAGGTAAAATTGGTGGAGAGAAGTCTGATGATGGAGCCAAGAAGCAGAAAATGCTAGAGTTCATTTAATGCTGTGAACTATGAGATCCCACCCAAGCCAAGGTGAGAAACGTGCTGAGGGCTGAATGCATGAGAGTGGTAAAAAATGTCATATCGCAAGCGTCACCTCAGGGCACCGCACCGGGCGCAACCCTCTTGTAGTTAGCTTTGCCCCCTTATCGGTCCACTTGGGGGGTCGACCGTTGAATTGTCCGCGATTCGTGGGAATAAAATGAATACAAACAAAATAAAAAAACTTAAACCATTGGAAACAGCAACGCAAAGAAAACTACGATTAGAAAAGAAAAAACAAATGCGCGAAGAAAAAAAACAAAATTGAGTGTAACAGACAGAAAAAGAAAAAAAATACAGTCAAATCTGTACATGAGAAGCGGACAAGTCGATCAAACGGTTTACGAGAGTATGACTCTCAAGCAAGGGCTTCACAAACGGAGAACGAGCGGGCAGCCCGTTTACAGTACTCACGGGAACATAATAAAGCAGGGTACAAAAAGCTACAGTTACTGCTTTTGAGAAAGATATTTACACATTTTGTGATAAAAGATATGTGAAATTTGTACAAAACGGTGCTATCTATGCCAGATCACTCAATGGACTGTGAACATAGAAAATGCGCCTTATTTACCTTATGTTAAAGTAATTTTAAGACTAAAAAGTATAAAACAAAATATTATAGTTTAAAAAAACTAAAAAACACGCATTTATCACGCACTAAAAATTAAAATATAATAATTAAATTAAATAAACTTTTATTTGTTACGATATATGCATGGTTACCCTTGCCAATATTTTAACTTCATTGTAGAGTAAACGCAAACATATATTTTTTTATTCAATACGTGACGGATGATAGATATGCTAGGTAGTTATTAGTAAACTTATAACTTCTTTTATGTCCAATGACTAATTCAAAAAGTGTGGAGCGCTTTGTCAAAATTAATACACATAACCAAAAAGCGTTACACTGAAGCACGTCCTGTTTCGACCAGTCGGATAAGTGGCCACAACAGTCCGTTCCGTTCCGTAATTTGACAGATGTGAAAAGAAAATTTATTCGACTTATCATATAAATCTTTTTTATTTCGCACAGCCTCTAAACACTTTCTTTCATTCTATTTGTAGGAGCGGCTTTTTACGAATTATATTTGTTAAAATTTTATTTTGTTGACGTTTTAGTTACTTGATTCTACTCATCACCTTCATCACCACATTTTAGTAAC
This sequence comes from Machimus atricapillus, assembly GCA_933228815.1. Classification (NCBI taxonomy): domain Eukaryota; kingdom Metazoa; phylum Arthropoda; class Insecta; order Diptera; family Asilidae; genus Machimus; species Machimus atricapillus. Next base: position 34,737,861 of record OW121784.1, read on the forward strand.
TTGCTTCTACTCATCACCATCATCACCATCATCACCACATCGATTGGACTCTATGTCAGGAATTCTTTTTTTTTTCATTGTAAGTACGCCTCTTAGCTTTGTGGTTAATACAGAATACCACCAATGTTAGAAATGAATCATAAAGTAGAATTTACTTTATACCTAGCATATTCAAAGTAACCAACGTTATATACATAGAACTAAGTACATAGTACCACTTTTCCATAAATATATTTTTCTTGGTGCTCGGAAAACTTTCTGTAAGGGCATACATGCTGTTGTGAAAACCAAAATGTCCGCGAACGATGCCAGCGAGCGATCTTCTAAAACTTGAAAATGAACTCATCCTGACCCAATTAGCTAAAAACACGAATTAAGCAATTTGCTTATGTTAACAGCATCATCAGAGCCTGATTGAGTTTAGGCGTGTGCTGCGTATAAATTCTTTTACGTTGCCGTGAACAGGATACATGGGATAATCCACGATAACAATATCAGGGAGAATTTTGAAATTGCCAACATAATGAAATTTTGGTTGTCGCCTTCCCAAATAAATTCAGGCTTCATAGCGTCTAGACGCTTCCATAATTTTTAATTTCCCTTCGAAGGCCTCTCTAGGGACGAAATAAAATGAAGATGAAGTAAGAGCTCGTTTATGAAGGTAATTGCATTTCAATCGAGTTTTCAATTCACTGAGTTCTAAAATTTTCAAATGGTGATTTTTGCGCACAGTTTCGTTTGTTTTCTGAAATTTACATTGCAATATTCAATTTCGCATACACCTCCTGTGGTAAAACAATTTTTCCACGAACAATAATTCTTAGTATTTTTTCTCAATTCAGTAACTGAACTTAAAATTACTTAATGAACCGGCGGAAGCGGTGGCGTCCGAGTAATTCTTGACTTATTCAAATCTTCTGCATCCTGAAAATTCAAATTGAAGAACATAAAATTAATTTCATCTCGCTGGGAACTTTTAATACTCCGGCTAAAGCAGAAGTTGGCAAATTAGCTGAATATAATTTCTCCACTAGAGTTTAAGTTCATAGAGCAAATGTTCCATTTTCTTAAATGTTGAATAGGAATAAATTATGTAGGTACATACAAGGTATAAATTTAATTTTGGGGTCTCTTATCAAACCATGTAAGAACGTTCATTAGGAGTTAATAGTGATAAACATGCAATTTAAATTTTTCTGAGATATTTAACTTCATAGCTTTTTGAAAAGTTATACAGGGTGAGTTTTTCATGGGTGTGGATGTGAAAGTGGCAGTAACTTCGACATTTTGAATGGGTAGGCTGCAATTTTTAATTGCCCACTTGAATTCTACGGGAAAAAATAGGAAACTTCTATCTGAAACGTTTTTAAATTTCGTTACATCAAAGATTTTATAAAGTAAGTATAGGGAGTGAGGGGACAGATGTCCTGCGGTATCAAAATAAGTTTCGGGACAGTCGAATATCCCGAAAAACACACATAGAGGAGAAAGCATGTTTAAATATTAATGAAAAGCTATCCAACTAAATTTGACGTGGAGCATTTAATTTTTTCGAAAAATTTCTAAAAAAAATAGAAACGAGCATCCAGGTCTAACTAATTTTTTAAAAATGCCCTTTTTTATACACTTTCTTTCCTTTTCTTTAATTGTTCGTCTTCGTTCTCAACGAAACATTAATTTGTCTTTGTTCAACGTTGCTAATTTACCACACTCAGTACACTTCACTTCTGCGTTACAGTGATACCGTGATTATTCAACATTTCTAAACTATGTATTTAAAAGGATTAGAACATTGAGCCTTGAAGATATTTCATTCATTGATTGCGCAGAGGCCACAACTCAGGGGATTCCTAGAAAAATTCAATCCCGTCTCGCTGCACGGTAGAACAGACCGACAAGCCTCTTGCCCTTGCGCAGAACAGCTGCGAAGCAAACAAGCCCACCGCAGGGCCAGCGCCGCGCCGCGGCAGCCATTTGGCTGCAGCAGGACTCGGCGAAATCTGCAGCACCGTTTTTGCTGCACATAGGACGTAGCGCTAGGTCCTATCGAAATTTTTCGCGGAAACAGAATTTGTTTGGCGTGCGACATCTTTATAGTTATAAAGTCTTTGAGAATTATACTTCCTTCATAATAAGTTGTCTAAGCCGTTTTCTAAGTATTACACGTAGCTTGCCTTGAAAAATTTCAATGGTGTTTTTTGAAGAAAGTAGGCTACACATCTTAAGTCATTTAGTCATATTCTCTTTGAATTTTAAATGCATATGTACGTTTTCATCCTCTATCTACATATAGTATGGTATCAAAACTGGTCGAGCCGTACTAAGATTTAGTGTTAAACAGTGCCTATTATGTAAAGTACGGGATTGGAGGGATGAATAATGTAAAAAAAATTTGTGCATGTTGGCATTTTGAAATCCAGGCCAATTGTGTCAACCCCTCGAATTGTAACAAATATACCAATTGGTGATTCCAAAGCAACTATTTTTTTTTTGATGAAAAATCAACTGAGGGTATTTTGTATACGGTTGTCCAATTTCAGCAGGACCAATGGTATAATTAACCTGTTGCGACATCGGTTCGTGAAAGCATCCAGAAACTAACTGATTTAACTGAAGTGGTTCAATAATTTGTTCTGGGTTTTCCGAATTGGGGATTTCCATTTCATCAGAAGGCTTCTCATGGCACAATAGAACAACAAAATCAAAGAACTAAAGCCTGTGATCAATTAATGAAATACCGCCTTTAAAGCTGGAATTCCGTTGGCAGTATTTAATACCCATTTTGTTTCGTGCATCGGCAACAGCACTCATAATATATTGCAGGAAAATAGGGCTAATGTAACATTATATGTATATAAATTCATATACAAAAGTGTGTCGTTTGTAAAATTTCGAAATTTAAGAATAGATTCCAATGTGATCGCTTTGAATTGTGCCAAAACACTGGAAGCACCTCCACTCTTCCAACCGTACCTTCTGTATACGAATTTTTGTAATGAGTTTGAATAAATTGATTAGCAATGAAACGAAATTCTTCAACGACTTCTGTTGACGCAATCAACTGTAAATATTAATAAACAAAATAAATTAATATAAGTTTTCCACACCACTAGAATACTCCAAAAAACAGCAGAATTCTGCGGAAAAATGGCCTGGTATCCGAGGGAGGCCATGTTGTTATTCAAGAGGGCCATATGGTTAATTTCAAGGGTGGCCATATTGTTTATTCGAGGGCGGCCATAATTTGATGTATAAAAGGACAGGCGAGAGAGGAGACGGCACTTCAAGTTGGACTCTCACACGGTATAATACTTCGTCAGCAAGTAATAATTTAAAAATAAAATAGTTGTTCAAATAAATTCAAATTAGAAGAATTATAGTGATTCAGTGTTGTATTGCAATTGGTTTTCCCTAGAGATTCGTCATACAATCAAGGTATGCTCTATTTTATTAGAGTCATCGTGATTAAAATGCGATATTTCTGGCTAAACCCATAATCAATGTATTAGTTTGTAAGCTGCCACACCATCTGGGCTTATTATATTTAATTTAAATTTGTATAAAAGGGTGTAAGATAATTGATTGAATTAAAAGAAATTGTAAACCAAATCTGCACGTATTTGTTCTGTAACCTATTCACGTTCCTGGATTTTTCATTTTACATAGGTATAGGATATTTTAGTATTTCCTGAATGGAAATACTAAACAACTTCTTCTAAGGATCTATGGAGTAAATGAGAAAACCGATGGCGGCTTATCATTGCTCCATTTTTAAAATAAAACGTTGAGATTTGAAACAATTCAATAGTTTATTATTTTTAGCTTTATTTGTTGAAGGGCTTAACTATGCCCGTTACTAAACTTGACTGTTAATATTTTTATAAAATTTAATATAAGCTTTTTGTTAATATTTTAAACTTGATCTCTTTACGACTTTCTTCTAACTAACTTTTTTTACATTTTTCATAAAAAATCAAAAATTACAATTTGTTTCTACCTACCTGATCGCTATACAATTTTCCAAAGGTTAGTCAAATTAAAAATTTTAAATCAGAAATCAAAGTGCTTATTTAAGAACCTAACAACAAGTGCGACGATGCCGCTACAGATCTAAATCTCGAATAGGAAAGTGATCCTACTCCATGAACCACGAACAAAAGGTGATCAACCATAGGAAATTTTCTTCGAAACAGTTTTCTACAAATGGAATTTAATGTTTTTTGGAGAATTGTTCCATTAGTGTTCTAATATAATATTTAAAGTTAATTGTTAAGTGATTTTCTAACAATTGTAAACGAAGCCAAACTGAACGGTGATCGTTGGCACCTCTGCTGACAGCGAGCGATTTACTTCCTGTCTGAATTCTATGTCCTCAGCAAATATCCTGGAACGCCCTGTTAGTGAAGAAGACGGCTACGGTCACGTTGGGGCTCTCAGCCGCCCTATATTTCCCGAGTTAAACCCCATTGAAAATTTTATGGGAAATCATAAAAAGGGCTGTGGCCGCGAAAAAACTCTGAAATAAACATTTTCTCTGGGAACTCATCGAGTAAGAATGCTACAACATCTCTTCAGACCAGGGCGCAGCGTTAGTTTACCATGAATATCAGATTTTCGGAATAATTAGGTACCTATATGTTGACTGGGAACTTTTTAAAATGATTTTCTACGACACTACGTTTCTTTTAATCAAAATTATATTAAATTAATTCGTCACTCTTGATTTGTTATGTTTTCCATTAATTTCATTTTATTGTTAAAAAGAGGTAAAAATTACGCAGAAAAAAATCAACTCAACTATAGGTATATGATTTAATAATATGAGCACAAATGTATTATACATATATACTCATGCTCATCTAAAATTAAGCGATATTTTTTTTATTATACAGGTTTTTAATTTTTAGGAACTCATCATGAAGAAATTTATTTTAAAATTCCACAAAATTCTTAAACATTGTTATGATTTTAAAAGCAACTTAATTTTTTGACCCACTACTTACTGCATTCAGTGACTTTTATTGCGGTACGCTTGTCAAAAAAGTAACGATTTCGGAATGGCTCGGCAACGGTTAAGGACAGAACAATCCACCGGCTCGAGTTCAATGTTGGGAAGGTTATTCCCTTAGTCAACATTATAGCTTTGGGAGTGTCGTAAGGCGAGAAGGATTCGGGGAGATGGAAACCCTACCCTAATTAATTAAAAAAATAAGTTCAAAAACTAAAACCCGACCACTAAAAAATCACACTACTGAAAAAAATTAAGTTCCTAAAAGTGTGAAACAAGAAAATATTCTCATGTGAAATTATGTAAAAACTATTCAATATATATTGTCTATTAAATAAACAACGTACACATAATATATTTTAATGTATTTAATACATATTCATAGTGACGTTCAGAGAATAGCCGTGCTATTGCTTCTATGGTAATCGTCGTTTTCTTTGCGTTTGGTTTACGTTTTTTGGTTTTGTTTGTACTTATTTAATTCCCACGAGTAGCAATTTAATTAACAATTTAACGGTCGACCCCCCCAGTGGACCGATAAGGGGGCAAAGCTAACTACAACAGGGTTGCGCCCGGTGCTCTGAGGTGACGCTTGCGATATGACATTTTTTACCACCCTCATACCATTCAGCCCTCAGCACGTTTCTCACCTTGGCTTGGGTGGGATCTCATTGTTCACAGCATTAAATGAAAGCACTTTCTGCTTCTTGGCTCCATCATCACTTCATCAGACTCCTCTTCACCAATTTTACCTTTCCGTTCCGTTCCGTTATAGATAAGAAAATGTTGTCCGCCATATTGAATTTAGTGTGCCGTCATTATATTTTGCGTATTCTTCTCAGCAAACCCTTTTATTTGATAACCATATCATGGGAGTGCATAAAAAATAACTAGTCCGCCATCTTTGGGAGTCCGCCATATTGGTCTTAGAATGACGTCACTTAGCTTACCATGCATTGTCATCCAAATTAAACGTGTACGCAAAAATTCAGCTCAATCGGAAACCGGAATGTGGGTCAAATTTAAATTCCAAGATTCCTTTACATATTTACAGATGAAGCTAATAAAAAAGCATGTTATAGAAACTAAAAAGGTCCCAGTTTGGGTTAAGTACTGAGGATGGCTCAGATTTTTCAATAAATTGGCCCAATTATGCAGGAATCGACAGAATTTTTTCAGCAGAACATGTAATTTCGCCTGTGAAGCTGATTTCGTTTATTCAATTTCCGTATTCAACTTGTTTAAAACTTCTGAATGCAATTCGGTGTGAACAAACGAATTTGATAAGTCAAGCGGCAAAATCTTCTCAAAATAAATATTCTAGTGAGCGATATGCAGACTCCTACTCTTCACTACAATTACCCACATCAGAAGTATATTTTGAAAAGTGTGTGAGAATGGTAACTCTAGGAAAACAGAAAAAAGTAGCGAAGTTTTAGAGTACCTACTTAAATATTTGCGAAAAAAGGATAAGAAGATATTAAATCAAAATAAAATATTGATTAAACTAATGAATAAGAAAGTGGAAATCGACGGCGTTGCAATTAGCGATGTGTCTTCAGGTGATTGAATTGAATTTTGTTTGTTTTAACAAGCTGAGGGTAGAACATACCTTGCATACATAGCGCTCTCTTCTATTTGTTCCGTTTGTTGTTGTTATTTTTTGCTTGAAATAAAGAGTTAAATCGTTTGCAAAATATTTCATTTATTACTTAAAATATTCCATAATTTATCCCTAAAATAACTTCTTCAGAAAATTTTTCTACATCTTCAGAAGTTTCTTTAAAGGCTGGTTCAAATACCTACATCATGATATACAAATGTTATGCATTATAGAGCACGCTGCGATAACATTAGTTGGCTTGGATAAACTCAACTCTGAATTTTTAAAACGCCATCTCTGCTTCATCATTCCAAAAGATCTTTCAATAATATTGCGAGCACTACTATGATGTGCATTGAACTTCTTCTGTTGCCATGTTAAAGGGCAACGACCAATTTTATAAGTCGTTAAAATTTTTATGGAGTTATGGGTGTTTGATTAATGAACACCCATTTATACATATTTGAAAATGTTATATTATTTATTAAGATATTTTTATATATTTTATTTTATATATATTTGGTTTATTTAAATATATTTTTTAAAGACAACTTCTTCTCCCTTGAAACAATAATATTGCTCTGCCTCCTCAAGCGAATAAATTTTTTAAAACAAGTAATGGTGACGACTAGATTTACATAGACAAAATTCTCCTGACTTTCTTTTTACAGATTACACAAAAAATAAAAATTAGCAAGATAACGATAACGTCACCACAGGGGTTAACAGATGTTGTGTACCCGGCATCAGCTAATAGACAATTTAAAAACAAATTTGCTATAGACATATGTACATATACAGTATTTTAATTCGTTTTGATTCTATCAGTTTTGGTTACTTTGGGGAGGAAAGTTTCTATCATAAAACACCATCAACAACATATTATTACCAGGAAAATCAGTGAAAATATTAATAAATTTTCCATTAGCGTCGCACACTGCTGGTAGTTGGATGGAGTAGGTGAGATTCCTAGTAAGGTATTTCTCGTGCAGGTGAACAGGGCATCGGATATTAAAGTATGTCCTGTCTAGAGCTCCTAGAGCCTTGGAAAATATTGTTGATCGCTCTGTATATTTGACTTGTTTGTTGGGATGTTCTGAAGATAAAGTACTTACGGCCGATTGCGGGTAGTTCTTCGGGAGGTGGCAATTTGATGAAGTGAGAAGTGTTATTTGCCAAGATTTTTAAACGTTTCTTGACTACGCCATGGACAGTAGTAAGAGGAATTGTTCTATAACTGAACCCACATCCCAACCAAAATTGAAAAGCTGCAGTTTCAAATTGCACACTCCTTGAACCATGCCCTTTTGAACCAATGAAGTCAGTCACCTAGATGCCTAAAACTCCTATAGGACGCTCGAATATGGGCTCTACATAAATTTTCATCCCCGTTTATAATTGATGTGAATTGAGGATGGTACAAAGGCCTCAGGTGTTCCCTTTTCTGCAAATGAAATATATTTCTAAAGTATTAGAAAATCAACGAATTTCTTCCTTATCTTAATATTGCCTATAAATTTCGTCTCACTGGTCAGAACGTTGGCAATTATTTTTGTAAACAGCGATCATAATATCCATGAAAATCATTTTAGTGTACTCGCGAGGACACTTCGATTTTGACATATAAAAAAGGGTTATTGCAAGGATATCTACAATGATTTCGAATGCCCTACGCATTATTCGAAGTTTTTCGGAGAATACATATTTAGTGTGGAAAATAGATTTTATTGCATGTGCATGTGAATTCGAAAACGGCCGTACTAATAAAAACTAAAATATATGGTTAATTACGTTTTATTGTGAACTTATAAGTATGATAGTTTATTTTCATTTGTAGGTACCTATTATTTCTTTCGCCACTGTACTATACATATGTATATACAAACATATATTTTTTCCTGCCATAGGGGTGCCTATAAGATAATTTGAGGATATGAAAACAGATAGTTAATGTGGATATTCGAATCTGTTAAGTTATATACATATGTATATATACTCGTATATGAAAATTTTCTGTTTAAAAGTAAAACAACAGAACCAATAATATGCTATAAGGAGCATTATATTTTTCCTTTATTTCTGAAAAAGGATGTTACGAGTATATACGCTAAACTAATTCAATTTTTGGAGAAAGTGCAGAAAATTATACAGAGAATATCATTTGTAATTCAAAACTGAAATGACTCTGGGGATATTGTTTCCTCGATCACAATATCCTATTTAGCTTCATGGTCGGACTCAACTGGGATGCTTTGAAATCATGTAAATGACCATATGTTCAAATTACAAGGGATAGGCAATCTCAATAATGTTAAGCGAAAATCAGACGAGATTTTTGACCTTTTTATCTAATGTTCCATCTTAAGAAGGAAGATTTGTTACAATTTTTGGTTTAAGCTTAAGAAAAGCAATTGTTTAACAATTGGCTTTACTTTCAGTAGTCACTAGATCACATTATAGTACCTAGTTAATGACGAACAAAAAAAAAATCTGTTTAAAGTTAAACAATTTGTCAAGTTAAATAGGGCATGTATCGATAAAATTATTGGAAATTATTTTCCGACGCCAATTCGACCACATGTTTTTTTTCTCTGTACATATATCCATGGGAGTATTGGGACGACATTAATGAAAAATCTCAAAAACCCTGTCGGGTGCTACATACCTATTAATTAAAGACTTGCAAAGTGCATTCATTTTATTAGAAAAGTCTCATTCCTCCTAACAAAGCCCTCATAACACAGTAGCTGCAAGGATTATAAATCGACAGACATTCAGCGGAAGACTGAGCTGACGTAGAATCCCCTTCGGGAGAAGCATAAAACAACTTAACTTTGTATATTTGTGTATGCTTTTATTGCTACCACAAACTGATTTTTAGATTAATTTCAATTAATAATGTATCTTTTGCCCAAATTTCAGCTTCATAGATTTTTTGTTGTCAAAGAAAAGAATTAAAAACCGAAAAACCAGTTTTCCCCCATTTTTTCGAAAACTTTTGAGGTTAGGGTAGAAATGGTAAATACAAAAGTTGTAGATCTTTTTATTTCCTATAACTCATACATATAACTTTTTTCGATAGGATGCACAGTTTAGCCAAAAATCGCGAAAAACTGTTCTCAACACATAAAAACCCACCACCTTCCACCCCGGACAACGGTTTTTGGTTCGATTTATTTTTCCCTCTTTTACAAGAGCTTGTTCAACAATATCCCACTATCAGATTGCTGTAACGAATTTTTTTGTTGTTCGAACCCTACTGTTTTAATACTTTGGTGCTATCGCCCTTGCTTGTGCTCGCACCCGTGAAAAAAAAAGAAAATGTATGTAAGTATGAAATGAAAAATATAAATTCATTTGAGTTCTTAGAATTTTGTTCGACGTATTTTCGTTCTCCTGAAAATCCTTGGTCTGCTAACGGTTTGCAATTTTATGGCCCGACTCGGAGCGGGTACGATGGCGTCATGCATACCCTTTTGGCTGAGTGCTAGGTTTCTGCGCGACCTGTGCTGCATAGAAAAGTCTAAAAATAGCTCGAGTCCCAGATGTGCATGCGATTCAGGATGCCTGTAGTACAGTCAATCTGTCGAAAAAAAAATGATAATGGACGAAAAATTACCCTATGGATGAAACTTGGTGAGTCGTTAGAGAATGATGAAAGAAAGCTTACCTAGCGATGGCCACCTGCTACCTGTGACGGTTTTTAAAAAAACTCAAAAATATTTTGAAATGCATTTTTCTTTATGGGAAGATCGAAACTTTTTTTGAGAAAAAGCTTCCCTTTCATGTGGCCTTTCTCAAGAAAAAAACCGCACTCGAATCCGACAGCGCGTTCCGAAGTTATTCGTGTTATAATAATTAACACAACAACAACACCCACTATCCGCAATCAAGTCCAATTGGAAAGTGACATCACATTCTAAGGGTGTTAGTTATCCCGAACTGGGCATGTTTGAGAGGGCTTGTGGCGAATGAGCCTTGATAGTTAATTACGGATCATGTGCATATGATTTAGTTTGAATAGCGGCGGATGTAAAATCCATTAAGGGTTGTGTGTGTGTCTCGAACACTTGTTCTCCCTTATTCGGATTCAACACAGAGGATATGTTTTGTATCGGGGTTGTGTTCCGAATGCCGGTGGTTCTCCCAGATTGGACAACACATCGGTGAGATGTGCTTTGTCTGAGGGTTGTGTTCCGGATTACGGTGGTTCTCCCTGATTGAACGGCATATCGGTGTTCGCACGAATGATCACTGGACTTGGCCGCCAGTGATTCATTTGTATCATGCGCATATAGATAAATTTGATTATCACCAGAATAAGTCCGTTAAGGATTGTGTTCCGTATTAGGGTGGTTCTCCCTTATTCGGAAGGGGAACGGAAGATGTGCTTAGTCCGAGGGTTGTGTTCCGAATGTCGGTGGTTCTCCCAGATTGGACAACACATCGGTGATTCATTTGCCAAATGGTGACGCCTAGTAGAATGTATGCTATGGTTGTGGCATGATTTTTACAGTATTATTTTATCTTCCCATGAGACACATTCGAAGAGATGAAATGCTTATTGGTTGTTTTTATTTTCAGAGGCGAGACTGGTGACTGCATTCTACGCTTGGGAGCCCTAAAGGCCCAATACAAAGCTGACATCAGGAATAGTTTTTCCTTTAAAAAAAATTTTTTTTATATACCCTACACATATGAAGACCATTTGAGAAAGTCCCGATTTTCTTTTCCTAGTATTGTGGTAGGGTTTTTGGTTTGTGATGGTTGCTCGTACGTAATCTAAGCTTGTCTTAAGTCCTCATCCCACATTGCATTGTAAGGGACCTTTTGCCGCTCGAAGATATTATGCAATACACAACGTGTTGCAACTACCATAGGTACCTATATGGCGCACGTCTATATCAATTTGTTTTTGAAGTAAACACCATCTTCCTTTTTTTAACCTGTCAAAAGCGTTCTCCTCTACGATTCTGGCTTTGCTAAAATATACATTTAGAGATTCCTCCTCCACTGTTCTTGTCGCTGCATAGTTCTTCATTTGCCAAGGAAGTAGCCGATATGCCGGATCTCTTATTATATAGGCAGACACTGCGTTGCCTCTTATGATTTCAGATGGCTATACTTAATAATATTTTTAAAGCAATAAAGGTTGATTGATATAATTACATATTTAATAATACCTACCCATTGCAATTGACCACTGCTTTTGTTGCATTTGGGTGGATACTCAAAGAAGGAACACAAACTTATTTGTAAGAGAAAAGGAAAAGATTTATTTTGTACAAGGATAATGTCAATCAGGAAAGGAAAACCAAATTGCAATGAACTAAACTTATAAACGCCTCTTTTGCATATTAGATTTTAGTTGGTACGCTCTCACATATACGGGCGGTATGGTATATTATTTCCAACACGCCCCCTCAAACCGCACGTAAAAGTTCATTAAGTCCAAGTTTGTTTCGACATTTTTCTAGTTAAAGATTTCGTTAATATGTCCGCGATAGTCCAATCGTCCCTTTATCTTGGTATATCTCCATACCCAGACAATATTTTGCTCGTCCAAGGTCCTTGACGTCGAAGTCCTCGAGCAGTTTCTCCTTCAGGTCCATAATACGGCTCATACCTCGTGATGCCACAAGTATGTCATCGACATACACCAATACAAATAATACATTACCACCTTTAGCTTCATGAAATAAGCAGGGCTCATTCTTTGTAGCTTTTAGTCCAAAAATTTCTAGCTTCTCACGCAGTTTCAAATACCATTGGCGGCCAGGCTGCTTTAAACCGTACAGGGTTTTCTTCAATCTGCATAAGTTACCACCGTTGCGTTTGCGTATGCACCTTAGCATTTCCCCAGCCTTAACTCCAACGACAGAAGTTACGCCTTGCTTGGTAATGATTCTCTCCAACATCGAACTCAACATCTCAGGTAACCTCATGTGTACTTTTTCCTCGAGTACCCCATTCAAGTACGCCGTCACAATGTCAAACTGCCAAATTACGAGGTTGTACCTCACTTCGAGAGCTAATAATAATCTCAATGTTTCCAGTCGTGCTACTGGAGCATAAGTTTGATCGTAATATTTCTGGCTATAACCTTTGGCCTCTAGCCTAGCCTTCCGCCTTACTACACGGCCATCAGGGCCGTGTTTATTGGTGAGTATTAAACGGCATCCAATGATGTTACTCTTATCATCATTATTTACTATTTCCCATGTATCATTCTTGACCACACTCGTGATTTCAGATTCGATAGCATCCTTCCATTCCTCAGACGCATCGCTATTTAAAGCTTCTTTGACATTGACCTCAGCCACACCAGCAAATACGTCATCTTCAGGATCCACCTCATCTTCGAGATCTTCAATCTCATTTGTCGCCACGGGTAATGAATGAAATAGTTTTCTTGGCCGTCCTCTGCTTCCAGTACGCAATAAACGAGGTCTACCTCGTCCTCTTACAGCGTTTACCCTCACTTCTGGATTAACTTCACGTTTCTCTTTACCAATCGTGTTTTCTCTAGGAGGGGAAAACTCAACAAATCTTCGACCAGATTCCTCACTGCATTCAGCCCCTCCGGTTGTTGTAAGTAATTCACCAACCTCACCGGCACTTTGCTGAATATTCCTAGCTTCCTCGACGAATTTTACATCGCGGGCTTCAACTATCTGCCTTGAGTTCGACATCCATACACGAAAACCCTTTCTCTCCCTTGGATATCCAACGAATACGCCCTCCTGAGATCTCTGCGCGATTTTATCCTTATTCGGATTTTTATCAAGGACAAGCACTTTCCAAAAATTCTTAAATGATCGACCTTCACCTTGCTTCCAGTCCATGCCTCAAAAGGAATACCACCACGTAGCGCTACGTCCTATCGATATTTTTCGTGGCCGCAGAATTTGTTCGGTGTGCGACATCTTTATAGTTATAAAGTCTTTGCTTATAGGCTTTTTCACTGTGTTATATTTGGGTTTCAGTTCTTCTGATAGTCTCTGGCAAATGTAATGAAATGTCCTTTTGCACATTCGGAAATTTTCAAACATTTCATCAAAGTTTTCCGACTTGAAAATATTTTGCTACCAATCGTCACTTCTCTTCTTCGTCCACAATTTCTTAGCTTTTCGCAAGGAAATAAATTGAAATTTTTAAGAACTAGGTAAAGAGAAACTTTATATTTGAAAAAAAGGTATAATTAAAACTCTATACTAAAACTATGTATTTATTTGCCCCAGAAAATACCTAATGGTATTGTTCCAACTCCCACAGGAATATAACGCACGTCCATGTCAATTCGCTTTTGAAGTAAACGCCATCGAAATCTGGGAACGATGAAATACATTTATGCACCTACATACACATATGTATATCCTCATTTTAAATAGGTACTTAGGCATCAGTTTGGATCAGAATTAAAATTGGAAGACACATTTATCAAAGTTAATAAAGAAAATCACACCAATTTTAGGAGCAATAGGTAGATCTGCTAAGTTAAATTATTTTGTTGCCAGGCTGGTGTATAATGCACATGTACTGGGACATATTAAGGCTGTCTGCGAATAGTGACTAAGTGCCGACTGAACGAAATTTCTGGCATTTAGTCCTCATTCTGCTTACGAATTAATGGCAATCAACGGCTGCTTGTAGCACTAAAGATTTCCACCCTTTCCTGTGAATAAAATCCCTCTAACCATCAGATTCGGGAAGTATTGGGATATATGTAATGTAGGTACAATCTATGGCACCAATCACTTGATGTGTCCTGTCTTCGAAAACCCTTGCAATGTGTTGTACTTCTTCGATGTTTGGTAATTTAATTTTATGACATAGAAGCACTTTGTTCACCTCCTGTGACAGAATTGCAATATACGGTTCACTTCCAGACGGTGCTTTTGTGAACGTCAAATTAGTTACCAATTAATAACGTGATTTTCCACACATGATGTTAATTTATAAAGTGAAATAGATATGTACTCTCTGTAACATGTTATAGGCTTTAGCACTGTTATATTTTGAGTTCAGTTCTGCTATAATAGCTTCTGATAAATATAATTTAATGTCGTTTTACAAATCCAGAAATTTTCAAACTTTTCACCAATCTTTCTGAAGTAAAAATATGATTTCACCAGTGTCCACTTTTCTTCTTCATATTAATATAGTAATTTCTTTATTTTTGGCATGGGGTTGTTAATAAACACTTCCAAAGTACGCCAAATATTGTGACTTTGAAATTGAAATTTTCTTAACAAACCTCTTCGAAATTTGTTTTTTTGGCATCCGCTATAAAAAAACACCGTGTAAACAAACATTTAAAATAGCAAAACGCAAAGCACCAATCAAAAGGGAAAATTTTATACCTGTACAAAAGAACATCCTCAATATTCATTTACACGTTACGCTTTAATACCTCCCTACCATCGATTTCCATAGTCAACAGTATGGAGGCACGGTAGCGCAACGGGCAAACAAAGCAATTATATACATACATCCAAACATGGGCGATTCAATCTATTTTGCAAACAGTGTTCTAATATAAGTGGGAAAAACAACATTTTCGCTCTATCTACATAATAATTTCAGCAACGCCAGTAAACAGAGAATTGCATCTGCATAATCAACGCTGGACATTTCTGTGATTCTTGATGGGAGTAGAAAGCGGGCTGAGCGGGTTGCTGCGCGGGAAAGAGTGGGTTATTGATGTCTGCACATAAAAGGGAAACGAATTTCAGGCAGATTAAATGGAGAAATAAGGACATTTCATAACACTGTCGACTAAGCTATCAGGAAGCATACTGTTCCGCTTTGAATGCTCCTTTCGGCCCCTGTCCCATTCAGATTAAGGGAGCAGTTCGAAAGCAGATTCATCTGATGTTTCAAAAACAATGTCTGCGCTCCTGAATCCGAGAGTCATTAAAATCTTACACCACCGTGGAAAGTAGTTTCTCCTCAACGGAGCATTCAACCGGCAGACGAGCTTATAATTATATACACGCAAAAGTTAAACTAAGAAAATATTTCCCCTGCTGGCTGTGCTTGTAGGTGACAAATAAAAAGAGAAATCCGACCCCGGCAAGACGTTGAAACGAATGCAAATTTGCTTTATAATGAAGTTCTATTCCTGTAGAATTTTCACAGTATACAATCGAAAGTTGGGATGTTTTGAAGTTTCACTTGCTCGTTAAGTAACGTTTTGATATTCAGACGCAGAATAACGTCAGTGCAATTTGTCTGCGCAAAGGCATAAGACTGCTCATTAACTCTAATCGTAGTGTAATTGCAAATTCGAATTATTATTACTTCTTCTTGTCTTGCAGATAATTATTATAACATAATAATTCCACGCCATCTTCGATTTACAGCTACATTTGTGCATTGTCATGCTGTTATTGCTAAGTTGATTGAAATTCAAGAGCTTTAAATATTTATTTATTTATTTATTTAAAGCAGATTCATCAAATACACTGATTACTACATAATACATATTAGCAAACATTAGCAAAGCTGACTCTTTGGTTGAGCTTTTGTTAAATTGAAGTCAATATTGCGATAATGCAAATTAAGGAGGCGAGACATTGACGAAGTCGGCTCATTCAAACCATAATTCGTGTTGTGATGAGGTACAAAAAGGAAGTCGTGAGTCCTCAAGGAGCGAGACGGAACAGATATGTTAAAGAGATTTAAAAGTTCCGGAGAATTGATTGAGCCCTGAATGCAGTCAAATGCAAAAACAGTTCTGGAAATGTTTCGACGTTCCTGGAGGGACTGAAGCGATAAAAGCTTAAAGGTGGTGACACAACCAAACTTTGAGCGCGTTGCGTGCGATGACAAGTCAGAAAGAGCATATGGGTTCATGTGCTTCGAGTTACAATGGGTTCGCATCCAACGCAACGCACGCGACGCGCCACTAGCTTTAGCGCACTGTTCTAAATTTCAACGCGCCGCGTTCAACTTAACCTCTCTTTTCGTATGTCATTGACAGTGTCAGTGTTGTTATTCTTATTTCAAAATGGAATTCCAGGAAAATTTAATAGAAGAAGTGCGGAAACGACAATTTATGTATAACAAAAAACTGACTCAGTACAGATTTACTGATGTCAGAGAAAAAGCGTGGCATGAAATAGCAGCTGTACTTGGAGCAAAAGGTTTTCTTGAAAAATTTTGAAATTTTACAATGTATTTTGATTTACAGTGGAAATGTGTAAAACACGGTGGAAGAGCTTGCGGGACCGTTTTTGCAAAGAAAGTAAAAAAAGCATCGGCCAGCTGCTCTGAGGGAAAGGAAGTTCCATGGGAGCATTACCACAGGCTGCTGTTTTTGAAGGAGCATGTACTCCCAAGGAAGTATTGGTTTTTGTGATATCAGTTATTTAAAGATTATATATTATTTTTTAATAGAACATCATCGAATTACAATATTCCAGCCGAGGAAGATGACATCTTTTCACCAAAAGTTGACTATCCTTGCGTAAGTGCCTGTATTACAGAAAAATGCCTTGATCTCAAAAATACCTTTTCATTGCAGCAAGTTTATGATTCTGTGATGCCATCGACCTCTACCGAAAGACTTAACGAGAGCAGCCAATCGACCTCTACCGCCAACCTCAACGAGAGCAGCCAATCGACCTCTACCGCCAACCTCAGCGAGAGCAGGCCTTCGTCAAGAAAGAGGAAAAATGCTCCTCAAAGTGCAATTGACGATCGTTTTTCCTCTTTCTTGACACGTATGGAGAGCATTACCGAAAAAAGATTCTCGAGGCCAGCAAAAAATGATGATGGATTTCTCCAATTTTTATCCTCTAAATTAGACCGGTTGTCCGACAATGTACGAGAGGAATTAAAAATGAAAATTATCGAATTGGTTCATGAAAAAATTATTGAGCATTCGTGAAGAATGCCATATATGTATTTCTTAGTATAAGGTACCTAACTGAACTGTTTTTTTTCGGCTGTGAGGAATTCCATATATTTATTTGTTTCTATTAGTTTTTTTTTTATATATTTTTAGTTTTTTTTTGCCAAATATTTTGAATTTCTAGTTTTCTTTGCTCAAAAATAAAGATTATTATTATTCCCGACACTAAACCGTAGGTACATCGATTATAGTATTTATCTGCGTCCCAACACAACTTTTTTACTTTCCACACTTTCCAGTTTTTATGCTTTTGTAGATTTCCACAGGTTTTTCACAATATTCCGCACCTTACTATGAGCATTCGGCTCGAAGGACCAATAAAATATATTCAACCAATATGCTATTGATGGGAATTATTGGGATCAAAAAGCAAAAGATTTCGAATTAAGAGTTCAATATATTTATTCTACAGGTTTCGAGTATATACCATGAATGATTTCGAAAAAAGATCAATTTTATTTTTCTCAAAAAACAAACGAATCCTTAAACTTCCCTGACAATTCAAAGTGAACTACATATGAAAAAAAAAACGTTGACATTGCTGACCAAACTCCTGATGATCGAGGACCGATATCTCAGATACATAAGTAAATTTATTTTCCATTGAAATATTTTTCTTTGTGCCATCTCTCCCTATTGGTATGGAATATGGGTAGAACGACGACGAGACACTAATATTTAACTACACTCTGGGTGGAGGTCTTTTACCTAGACTTTATAAGCGGTCCATTTTAATCGCATTGAATCTGTCCAGCGACAATTTCTTAGATTCGCACTCCGTGAACTGCCATATGGTGTGATCCTTTGAACCAACCAACTTATGCTGACCTTCTGGGGCTGATTTCACTGTTGTATTAATATCTTTTGATTTTGAAACATAATTAATTAATAAAAAAAAATAGTAATAATAATAAATAACTGTAACTAACTGTAAAGCTGGATGGTGAAGGGTCTCCGCTAGCAGGGGTAAGCGCATCTCCTAACAAATAGGTCTTCGTATACGTACATTTGTATGAGTTGGAGGTTGTGTGTTTGCCCTCAATCTTTCCTATTTAGTTAAAATATTTTTTTTTAGCATGCTTAAGAAATCTGAACGCTAATAGATCTGTCTGTTAATTCAAAAAATTTTACCCATGCGTAATTTGAATTTACGGTTTGGATCAGGAATATTGGAGATCATCAAGTTACTTGTTCTCAAAGCACCCTCAAAATGATCAAAAGTAGTAAATTCATTCTTTTGATTTATTGTTAACTCATTTGCGACCGGAAACGATAATTCTTTTTATTTCTCAATACGCATTTCAAATCAACCGATGCAAATGTGTTTGTTTACATGGCTACTATACTTATTAGACTACATATTTATATATATAATGTAATATATAAACAAACCGAAAAAGAATTCGAAATGATGCCGTTGCAGTCGAACATAAGAAAATTAGAGAAGCAAGAAAAATATTAGTAAAGATCATTAAAAATTAAAGAAGATGGTACTATCAAAAACAACATTAGTTAGGAGAATGTCATTACAAAAGAAAGTAAATCAATGTCTTTAGTTATTATACTTATTTCTATTATTAAAAATAAAATTTTTCCACATGTTTGAGGCCTAAGGAGAGGAGAAACAGAAGTTGTATAAATTTAGTTTATTTAAACCTATTTTAGAAACTTTGTTATCTCATTGTCTCTTTATCCTGAAAATCTGAAAATGTTACTTAAACTTCCATATCTCTATAATTTTTCCGCAAATAGCAATACCTTAATTGATGACTAGAAGACCTGAAGAAACTTTCAGTAAAATTGCGAAAACAAATAAGAAGCTAAATAGGAACAGACGTTTTTTTTTATTTGTTGTAATGAAAATGTAACAGTGCACGTATTTAATATTATAGGTATATATTTAGAACCTTCTATTGAATTAAATGATATATTTAAGTGAAGAAACAAAAAAACGACCTCTCAGTCCAGTTTTTGCCAACAAAAATATTATTATAGTTAATATTCAGACCAAAACGAACTATGTCTGACTGAATTTTTCTTAAGAATTTATAAAAAATTTTCAAATTAATGTACAACTCAGTCTAGTTTCGGCATTTTCTTATAGCTCCAGACGAAAAAATCTGTCGGGTTCCAGTCTGGGAACTGTGAGTCACGCAATGGGCCCACCGCAACCAATCCATTTGCCTTCAAATTTTCGACATGACAAGACTAAATTAAAATATTTCAACTTTTAAAGTATATATATGCAGGTGAAGCCGTTAAAACCCATCTGCTGTTATGACCACCACAAGAAAACTACGAAAGAAACTTTGTGAAGTGGATAATCCCAACAAACCTGACCGGAAACATGAGAGAAGAACAATTACTTTGGAAGTTCTAAGAAGTTTTTTCATCGCGTTTACTTTTTCCTTCTTATCTTTTAAAATTTAAGAGACGTTAGTAACTTTGAGTCGTACGGCATGCATGGCTTGAAAAAAAAATGTTTGCAATGAACTTGATACCTATGTACACAAAAATACTTATCATCTGTATATTCTTTATATTTACACTAGCTGACCCGGTGAACTTCGTAACACCTAAAATTGATTTGATTGTATATCTTCATAAGGGATTGTGCATCCCAATCAACCATCCGACTCCAATTCATTGAGATCGGCAATATTGGCCGCACTGTGTATGTACGGTTTGATTTTCGTTTGGTCATTTTGGTTTTGGACCTTGCCCGGGCAATACGAATTTATTAGGAGTATGCAAAAGTTTCCGCCGTTCACATTTAGGTGTCTCCTTTTATGAATTTCGCAAACATTGGTATTTATATTCTTGGTATGTTTTCTTTTCACATTTGACAATAATATTCTGTGAAATTTGTTTTTTGCTTTGCGAAAGTTGCGGGTCTTTTTATGCCGTTAAACATGTTGAAATGTTGAATATCTATCGAAATTACCTTTTTATTCTTCACTGAGAACTTTACAATTTTGTAATCCTCGTATATCAAAACTAATCGAGTATCACTAAAAAACAATGGCTGATCAAAGTAATTGTTTGCAACTTCGCTACCAAATCTTACCTCAAAATCCACTATTTTTTATGAAAATCAATTTGAAATTTATTAAATTTCACAAATTCCTGCACAGCTGTCAAACGATAGGTCCAACTCCTCTAAAACTAATTTTCATTTGGAAATGTATTTAGGGCATGTGCCGATTCATCTTTCGAATACTTTTCCTTTTCGAACATTTTTCGGTATATTTAAAACTGAAAACACAGCAGCCTTTTATTGCTCACTGTTCGCTTCCATTTAATTTCACAAATGGTACACACATATATTTGAAATTCAAATGAAAAGTAAGTAATTGTCAACGAAAAGCGAATTTCAGAACTGTTTTTTCCTAAGACCCAAACTTTCGAAAATCAAAGCTGGAAAGCAATCTCACATACAAATTTACTTTTGAATAGGTGAGTTGGCACACGCCCTGAATTTCGCTTTAACCAAATCTAATCTCAAAAATCCATTACTTTTAATGAACAAACAAATTTTAAATTATAGGTTCACCTGCTCTAAAACTACTTTTCTTTTGAATTGAAATTCTGTATAAAACTTCTGTCGTAAAATCACCTCAGTAAACTTTGACTTAAATTTTTTGCATTCAAAGTGTTACTTTGAATACAATTTTTGCATTCAATCTAATCGAAGTATGTAGGTATTGTGCTGTTTTTCGATTTACTATTTTTTGAGCTTTTTCTTTAGGTTTTTCTAAATTTTATTTTTTCGTAAACCACCCCTGTATTGAGACGAACAAAACAAAAAAAGAATCATTAAAATCAGTCAATTCGTTCTCGAGATATCATCAAAAAAGCGGTTGCATACAAAATGTATGAGTAAATGAATTTCCTTCATACATTTTTTTTTCGTGAATTTTTCTGATGTTGTAATATTTATTCTGCTATTCGGGGCGGGAACAAATCCAACAAATCAAAGATCATAAAAATCGGTACAGCCGTTCTTGAGTTATAAATGGTGTCTAACCCGACTCCGTTTTATATACAGGGTGTTCAGTGGTGGGAAGAAAATATTGCAGGAGGTGAAAGGTCAGGCCGAGACAAGCAAAAAAACGTATGGGTGGGGGTGGTGTATCTCGCACCGTTCGGCAGTTACAGGGTGATTCGTAAATCAGGATGTTGCCTTCTATGGGAACCGCTCTTGTATTTTTATCTTTTTTCTTCGCATCGCAGCAACTCCAAACCGATCTCAAAAAATCACTATTTCGAAGCGGTTTCCAAAAAGGTCAACACCGCCCCCCTATCCCCAACCCCTTGGCCTCAATCACACCCGGAAGTTGAAAAAATTAACTTTTATTTCAGGATTTTTCACTTTTCGCCCCACTTTTCTCCGAAATTCACGTTATTAACATACCTACTTTTTATTTTTTTTAAGTTACCTATCTAATTACCTTTCCAAAAAGGTACAACATGCCCAGGTGAAAAAGGATACAACAATTTATTTACAAAAAAGGTAATTAGATAGGTAACTTAAAAAAAATAAAAAGTAGGTATGTTAATAACGTGAATTTCGGAGAAAAGTGGGGCGAAAGGTGAAAAATTGTGAAATAAAAGTTAATTTTTTCAACTTCCGGGTGTGATTTTCACCAAGGAGTTGAGGATAGGGGGGCGGTGTTGACCTTTTTGGAAACGGCTTCGAAATAGTGATTTTTTGAGATCGGTTTGGGGTCGCTGCTATGCGTAGAAAAAAAGATGCTCGGTCTGACCTTTCACCTCCTGCAATATTTCCCTCCCACCTTTGAACACCCTGTATATAGATTACATACACATATCATATTTTTGTATATGTATAATAAAAGAATAGAAAGTTGATTGGCTTGCTTATTTGAATATTTCTTGTTGTTTAGGATACAACCAATATCTCGACTTTCTGTGAGGCTGCTTGACCCAATTGGAAACGCAATTAATTGATAAACATACACATTTCAAGTTTAGGTATGTAGTTAAATAATAACTTACCGAAATAATTCATAACCCACAAATTGCACGAATTCACATCCACCATTCAAAATAAAGGCCGGTTTCGAATTCACATGCAATTGCACTTCTCCCTAACACTTCCGACCGCACTTGCACTTGGAACTTTTTTCCGCCCTAAATAGGTTGTTCGCATTGAACTACACTAAATTTTATTCGGAAACTGTCTTTCACGTCGAGAGATTGGTTGTGTGATTCTTTAACTGTTTTCTAAAAATGTGTGACAAAATTAAATGTAACTATTGTATTTTTATAAACAGCGATCACAATATTCAGAAAATCCACTTTAGTGTACTTGCGAGTAGAAAGATAAGTAAAACGTAAATCTTAACGCACGTATGTTTTATACGTATACATAGTATACTTTGCGCACAGAAATTGAATAGCAAACGTATGTATGTAATAAGATACGTTTAGGAGTTGTCAAATGGACAAAATCACATAGGAATCGACGTATAAAAATCGTTTAATGAACGTTGTTAGAAATTGACATAAAATTTAAAAATACTATACATTTTGTTCGGATGGCTGGCAAGGTGGAACAATTAATTAAAGGATTCACGGATTCACTATAACACTACTTTATTGATCGGATCGAATTATAATTAATACTGCTTCGGAACTGCTGGCCCACGTTGCTGGCTGCTGCTTCGGTCCACAAATGGCAGAAGTGAGGCCGGAGATGTCGATCTGGCGGCTGATGATGGGAAAGTGATCTGCTTCTGCTCTTATCAGCGATCGTGGGTGGTAGCTGCCCAGTGATGAGGCGTCCTTAGTCTCCTCGATCGAAGAGATTACGATGGAATCGCCACTATAGAGATGATCCGGCTGGTCGCATGCTCCATTTTCTCATCCGTGAAGAGGATAATGTGATGCTGTGTAGATGCGGGCGGTGGCAAGGCTCGTTACACTGTTTGCAAGAGTACTAACTGATGCTAGTTAAAGCTCCCATGAACTCGAACACATTTATCTACACGTTTTGCGGTCCCTAGAGTCAGAATGCATTGCTTTTCTGTGTGTGCATGTGTACGTATGTACGTTCGTAACTTTGTAAGGTTTTTTACGTTTCGAATATCTGGAGAACAAATAATGTTATCGACTTCGGATTCCATTTGAACCACAATAACATAATGAATACCTGATAAGGTTTGCAAAATAATAATTTGGCGGTTATTTTTATTTTTTAACCAAAAAAAAAAAAACTACAAAAAAATTGTTGTAGAATGATTTTCGTTCAACACGTGCGAAATAAAAGAATGTAATTAATAGAGGCGTCTTAAGTAGATTAGTTTCTACTTTTCAAGGACACCTAATGGGAAGTTGGTAGTGTGGGTACATTAGACTAAATAGTCTTAGTCTTTATTCTATGGTATTAGTCTCTGGCCTCAAATCTGGAGGAACATCCTTCAAATACATTTGTTGTAGTTTTACTTACACATATGTATAGTGTATACTATATCAAAGAACTAATATACAAATAGATCACATTAAGACGTTGAAAGTAACGAAAGCGAGGATGATTGACAGCGTCTTGACACAACAAAATTTTTTGTTTCAGTTCGCTACGCGCGGAGCGAATCCGCTCGACCATGAAAGTACCCTAATTCTATTAATCAAGTCTTCTGAGGATTTTCTCTGCCAGTTTGTGAAGCACAGATTTTGTGGGTGCGAAATTATCAAATTAATTTTTTAATTCTTTTAATCGAGTCTTCTTAGATATTTTTCTGACAGTTTGTAAAGAGCAGATTTTGTTTTCATTCTGGGTCTTTGTTCCTGACGTTAAAGTCAAACTTATCAAATTAGAATAAAATATTAAAAATTGTATTTTGTCAGTGTAGTTCAGTCATTTGGGCCGAAAAATAGCGGTTACCTGGAAAGTTTTCCGGGAGTTTTGAAAATTTGTAATTTTATAGATTTTGATGTCCTCTTTCCGTATTTGACTTTGCGACCTCGTATTTTTGCCGCTCGCGCCGCCATATTGGAAAAATGGCGCCTAAAAGCAGTTTTTTGACAATATGTTGTGGTCAGGGCCAAACATTGGCCCCGATTCTCTGTCCTGAAAAGCATAAATCATCATTTCTATTTCACGCCGCCTATGGCTGGCGAAAAATTTTATCGTCGGCAGCTCAACCAAAATTTTACGGCGCCCGTTGGCGGGTACCGCAAGGGGGCTGTCTCTCGGACTGCGAACGCAGAGTTTGTAGCTAAAAATAGCACCAAAACTCGGCGCTCGCAGCTCGAGGGACAGCTAAAGCGAAGAAAAATTGCGGCGCGGGCCTGGCGATCGAGGCAAAATGTGTACCTCGAGCCCGGTCCCACAGAAAAATTGCCGCGACCGAGAAGCTCGAGCTGGCGCAAAAGTGCACGGTGCACCCAGCTGCCTCGAGCCAGGCCCCAGCCACAGCGAGAGGCGTAGCTCGATCCCGTTGGCATCGACTCGCACATCGGCGGTAAGCGCTTGATTGGCTGGCGCGGCGATGCGTGAGTGGATGGCAGCGGGATCTGCAACGGCACGCGCTGGAGGCACGCGGACGGCCGGCCGGTAGATCGCGAGCGTGGCGTCGAGTTTTCGAGGAGTCGGCCTGAAGTTTTTGAAG
Source organism: Machimus atricapillus (assembly GCA_933228815.1). Taxonomy (NCBI): domain Eukaryota; kingdom Metazoa; phylum Arthropoda; class Insecta; order Diptera; family Asilidae; genus Machimus; species Machimus atricapillus. The sequence continues at coordinate 34,763,024 of OW121784.1, forward strand.
AGTCTGGACGGAAAAAAGAAAAAGGGAGTCGGCCTGAAGTTTTTGAAGAGTCTGGACGGAAAAAAGAAAAAGGGAGTCGGTCGAGAGTTTGCAAAGAGGTTGGTCGCGGAGAGTTATTGGCGGGATCAAGTAAAAGGAAAGAAAAAAATAAAGTCGGTCGATAAATAGATCCAAAACAATAGTATCGGGAATACAAAAAAATTACAAAAATCGCGGAGTTATAATGCTTAGTTATTCGCGCAGTTATTGTTCGAGTTTTGGACTTGCGAAAATACACTCAAACGAACAGTGGAAAAGGCGAGTGAAGTGGTCGATTCGCGGGTGCCGAAAATGCCAGGAATAATCTGAAATTAAAAGACATAAATCAGTAAATTGTACAAATAAAATAGCTAACTTACCGTTAAGTGTATACTAAGATTCCCGGGTAAAGCATCTGGAAGAAAAAGAGTTAAAATTAGAAATCAGAAGCGATAAGTACTAAGACAGTGTATTGTAAGAGTGAAGGAGAGTACTTACCGTTAAGTCACCGTTAGGCCCCCCCGGCCAAGCCTCAGAACCGAAAAAAGTAGAACTTAGGGGAGTGTAGAACTGAGAAATAAAATTTAAAGAAAACTTATCAAATGGGACATAAAAAGTTTAGTGCACAAATTCAAAACTTACCGTGTAATTCTAAACCTCTGTGAGTGAATTATCAGGTGGTTGTTCAGAAAAACGCTGGTGAACCTGAAAATAAAAGGACCCAAAAAGAATAAAACAATTTATATATTGGAAAATGGACACACCGACACCTCTTCGGGGCCAAATGAAGAGGCAGGGTGTCGGGCGGCGGCATCAGCGTCGGACGTCTCCAGCCTCAGCAGCATCAACTTCAGCAGACAGCAGCATCGTCATCTTCAGCGGTTGCAGCAAGGCGCCCACCGGTAACACTGAAATTGTAAAATGTTTATAATTAAGATGAAATTAATAGAAGCAGGTATGTTTACTTAACTCTAATATTTTTTCTCTGGGTCCTCCTTTTCTTCACTCTTCCAGCCGACGTGGGTATTGTTGATGATCTCGTTGAGATGATCTAAACTTTGATTTTTTTTCAAGGGACCTCCCCAAAATTTTGATTGGCCAAGGGGAGGTCAAAGGGTGGTTGGGGCAAAGGCCAGTGGGGGTTCATTCCGACCCGAACCCCCCGTCAGAGTCAACCACAGGCAGTTGCAGGGATTCGGCCTGCACTGTCCTTTTCCGCCCCTCTCGATTTTTTCGTTCCGTCGCGGGAGAAAATTTCGTTGTTGGTGGGCCGTTCCGGGTGGCGCAGCGCGGCCTTTCGGCAAACCCCCCCACACTACCGCATAATGCTAGCCTGCCAGCTCCCGCAGCCGCACACCCCCGGACGAGGAACTTAGCCGGGTCCTCGAGGCACCAACCCGCAACAAATATGGCGCCCAACGTGGGGCCATCCTAATCCCTTCCTATTGAGCCAAGGGCTCCCAATTTTCAATTACCTTCCCATTCATCCATCGAGGCCCTATTGGTGACTCCCGTGGCTGGGGTCTTCAGGAGGCCTCTTGAGAATTGAGGATGCTGGCTTCATCAGCCAACAAGCCTACTCGAGGTCTCCGGAAGTCTCCATCCTAGGGAGAAACTGGTAGCGGGGGGGCCTTACCAGCAGACCCTGTCGGGCCTGCGTGGCGGAGACGTCCGAAGTCCTCCCCGGAATTGCAGGAGTTGGCTGTTTGGTGTGCCAGCTACCTGACCGGGAGGGTCCTTCGTTCGTTCCCCGCCTCGCAGTCCCTACAGGTGAAACTGGTAAGGCTCCTTCCCTCACCACATCCCATCGTAGGCTGAATGCTCGGTGGCTTGTGGTTGACTCTGGAAGTTAAAATTTCATTTTTTTTTTCCACTTACCTTCATCGATGCTGAAAGAGAGAAGGAGAGGTGGGACCAGAGAAGTTTTTGAAGTCTGTAGTAACTTTGATCGCATTTATTCAAAATATCAATCAAATATAACGTAAAGGAAATTGTAAAATAATAAGAAAAATTTAACAATTATATTAACTTCGTATATATTTGGGAAAGAAAATAAAAATATAAAAATTAAGAAAAATTGACAAAATCTAAAGGCATAAGTAAATAATTGCTGCATATTTGAACTTTCAATAAATTTTACCGAAAATTAGAGTAAGAAAATTTTTGATGTAACACTATTGTATTACCATGATTGTAATTCCTGGGCACTCACGGTACAAAGTATAGATTTTTTTTTGGGTCTTCGACGGTAATTCGGTAATTTCGGATCGCGAACATTAATATCGCCGGCGCGTCGGGTTGTTAATAGCAAAGTAATCGTTTCATTAATTTCCGGGGCACGCGTTTGAAAATAAACATGGCTAAGAACCCCTATCATACGCGACAGTCGGCGCGACGGTTGTTTCCGCCCGGAGAAACTGACGAGACAGTCGGAGAGGGGCAGCGCGAAGATGCTCCTCCCATCGAACAACTTCGTGATGCGGAGATCGAGACGCCCGAGCCTCCTCACCCGTCGCACGCGGCTGACCCGCCCACGGTGACGCAACAGCCCTTAAAAATACCGAAAAGACCGCCTACCACCAGCTTTGGTCCTGACGATTCAGGGTGGGTTCCCACCCAAACATTGCTTGAGAGTCTTACTCAGCAAATTTCGGGGATTGTCAAGAAAGAGGTTGCCAAAGGCTTGAAGGACCTTCGTGAAGAACTCTCCATGGGAACCCCTAAGCCAAGTTTTACTACCTCGGTTCCCTCGACAACCCATCCGGCTCCGCCTTTAGGCAGAGTAGATATACCACCGCCGCTTTACCCCATACCACCACCACCGGTGTTAGATCCTCATGGATCAAATTCCCATCACAAACGATGCAGTAGCCCAATGCGTAATTGGAAGCTGCAGTACGACGGGGACAACAAGAAACTCAGCTTGGAGGAATTCATCTTCCGGGCCGAGTTGTTAACCCATAACACCCTTCGGAGTGATTTTTCGCTCCTAGTCAGGAATTTTCACCTGTTGTTGAGCGACTCGCTCCTTAGTTGGTACTGGACCTTTTTACGGGGCACGCCTACTCCTACCTGGCATCAAATCAAAAATGCCTTAAAAGCTGATTGGGGTGGTCTCACCCTGGACGCAGACATCCACCGGCAGATGCTGGGCAGGCGACAGCAACCTGGCGAAACTTTTGCCATGTATTACCAGGCTTTGATTAGTCTGCGTAATCAACTCAAATTTCCCATGCCCGAACCCGAGTTTGTGCAGAGAGTACGGACGGGATTACTCCCGGATATCCAAGATAAATTATGTCTGCACCGTACAGACACTATCGGTCAGTTGAGGGCTTTAGTAAAGGAAATACAAGCCACGAAAGAACGATCCAGAGCTATGTTGCCGTCGTCTGCTCAACCTCGTGCCCGGGTTGAAGAAATTATGCCTTGGGGTACAGAGCCTGTAGACGTTGTCGAGCCATATGTCGACGCTGTAGGGGTCGTGGCAAAATACCAGCCACCGAAACCCAAATGTTGGAATTGCGATGCCGAAGGGCATTACTATCACGACTGTGACAGGGAGCCAACGGGCTTCTTTTGTTACGGTTGCGGCGGGAAGGGGACAGTCAAACCCCGCTGCCCCAACTGCTCTCAAAAAAACAAGACTCGGGTCGAGAGCAGCAACACCAGCTCTCGACCTCAACGAGCGATCCTGTCAGCTGCGGAGGCGGGCGAGACTCTTCCCTCCCGTCCGCGGCCGTAACTCGAAGCCCTGAGGTTACCTCTCGTCCAGATGAGTTACTTACCTTTTCGGAAAAACCTACTTTACCTGATGTGTCCTTACCACCTAAAGCAAGTGTCGTAGATGTTGTCACTACTGAAGATGTTCTAGAGTCAGACGGTGAAGATGAGACGCCATGCATTACTCCCTGTCGAGCAGTTACGATCCTAGCGAGGCCAGAACAGCCCGCTAAGATTCAGGATACCGTTCAGCTTGTTTACCCTCGTAAACCACTCCATCAGCGGTTAAAGGAGTATCGAGCTGCTCGGGAGAGAATTTTCATGTCGACTCTAACACCCTCAAAATATTCTGAAACCCGGGTACGACAAAGTACAAAACCCAAACGCTCATCAGTACGTTTACGTGCCTTTTGGCGACGCGTTATTTCAAATCGACGTAAATTAGCCACTGCATTCGTGACAGTGCAAAAGGATGTAAGACCTTATGCCGAAGTTCAGATATTGGGAACTAAGTTGACTGGCTTACTAGACACTGGAGCTAGTGTGAGCGTCCTTGGTCAAGGATCTGAAAAATTGTTGTCCGATAAGAAAGTCGATTGGGCAAGATATCGATCCACGATCGAGGTAGCCAACGGGGCCAAGCCCGAAGTACACGGTCATGCTGACCTAGATGTCACTTTTCGTGGTCAAAGCAAGTCACTCCGTTTTTATCTGGTTCCCAGTCTGACACAACCTTTATATTTGGGAGTCGATTTCTGGAAGACTTTTGGTCTAGCGCCAGATGTCCTAGGGTCGTTGGCCTCGTTGGATGCCCCGATCGCGGAATCGATTGATTCCCAACAACATATCCTGCCACCTGCTGAACAACGCAGGCTAGAATACGTCAAATCCCTGTTTCCATCTTTTGCTACCTTGGGTTTAGGAAAAACTAATCTTTTGGAACATGTGATTGATGTCGGTGAAGCCGCCCCGATTAAACAACGTTTTTACCCGGTATCGCCAGCTGTCCAGAAATTGCTGGATGCCGAGCTGAGCCGAATGCGCTCGCTTGGAGTGATCGAGGAGAGCCAGAGCCCGTGGAGCTCCCCAGTGGTACTCGTGCGAAAGCCTGGAAAGGTCAGGCTGTGTTTCGACGCCCGGAAAGTGAACTCAGTGACCAAAAAGGATGCTTATCCTTTGCCACACATTGATGGTATCCTGAGTCGCATTCCGTCGGCTAAATTTATAACCAGCCTCAAGCAGGCTCGTCGTTTTCTTGGCATGGCCGGTTGGTATCGAAAGTTCATTCCAAATTTCGCAGATCTGAGCGCTCCAATTACAGACACGTTGAAAAAATCTAATAAATATACGTGGACTGACGAAGCTCAGGTTGCTTTCGAAGAATTAAAGAAATTACTTACCACCGCTCCATTGCTGTCGAGTCCTGATTTTAATAAACCTTTCATTATTCAGTGCGACGCGAGTAGTCAAGGTGTCGGAGGCGTGCTTTTACAATTAGACGACGAAGGAAAAGAAAAACCAATCGCATATGTTTCTCAGAAGCTCAATTCTGCTCAAAGAAATTATACAGTGACCGAATTAGAATGTCTTGCGGCCATTATAAGTCTTAAAAAATTCCGTGCTTATGTCGAATTAATGCCATTCAAGATCATAACTGATCACGCTAGCCTGCAGTGGCTCATGAATCAAAAAGACCTTAGCGGTCGTCTGGCCCGATGGAGCCTAAAATTACAGGGTTTCAACTTCAGTATTGAACACCGTAAAGGAACAATGAATGTTGTGCCAGACGCCCTGTCACGAATTCACTGCGACCAAATAAATGCTAGCTCTTCAGAAGACCCTGGTCCTGAAATTGATCTTGATTCACCACACTTCCAATCTTCTGAATATATCGAACTTAAAGAACGTATTGAGAAAAATAAAGACCGTTTCCCGGATTTAATAGTTCGTGATGAATACGTTTACATACGAACTCAACCACGGTCAGGTGATCCCGTTCAAGAAGAAGAAGCGTGGAAGTTATGGGTCCCTAGTGCCTTAACTAAAGACGTTATATCTCGAGCTCATGATCCACCTTTAGCAGCTCACGGCGGAATTGGTAAAACCTTAGCAAGACTTCGCAGACATTTCTATTGGCCAGGTATGACAGTTGAGACACGTGAATACATCCTGTCGTGTGACATTTGTAAAGAGGTGAAACCATCTAACACCACCTTAAGACCACCCATGGGCACACAAGTAAAGACCGAACGACCTTGGCAACGAGTTTATCTCGATCTCCTGGGTCCTTATCCTAGAACCAAGAAAGGAAAAGTCTGTATTTTGATCGCTTTAGATCACTTTTCTAAATATCCTCTGCTTCAACCTCTTCGAAAAGCTAGTACCTCTAATATTTGCACTTACGTCGAAGAACAAGTTTTCCATCACTTCGGAGTCCCTGAAACAGTGGTGACTGACAATGGGACATAATTTCGTTCAGCTCAATTTCAGAATCTTTTGAAAAGATATGGCGTGCATCATTTTCGCACTGCGGTATACTCGCCTCAAGCCAACGCCTCTGAGCGTGTAAATCAATCTATTTTGTCTGGCATTCGAGCATACCTAAAAGAGGAGCACACCAAATGGGATGAGAAATTGAGTTGTATTGCCAGTTCATTACGTAGTTCAGTTCACCAAGCCACAAAATTCTCTCCTTATAAAATCCTGTTCGGTAATAACATGATTGAACATGGCTCTGCCTATGCATTATTACGACAACTATCAGGGGTGAATGAACCTATTGATGTGGATACCTCCGACAAACTTCGACTAATTCGTGCACAGGTAAAAGATAATTTAGACAAGGCTTTTGACAGAGGCGCCAAGCAGTACAATCTTCGATCGAAACCCGTAGAGTTCAAGGTAGGACAAGAAGTATTCAGAAGAAACTTCCAGTTGAGTAATTTCGGGAAAGGCTTCAACGCCAAACTTGGAAAGAAGTTCGTCAAATGCCGAGTTAGACCTAGAAAAGGTAATTCACTGTATGAGTTGGAAACCCTTCAAGGCAAGTTGATTGGCACTTTCCATGCCAAAGATATCAAACCGTGACCTTATATCCTACTATGTCCTGTAAATTTAATTATCAATTCTAAAAATATTTTGATTCCGTTATAAATTGGGAAACTCCACCGCGGCAATCCGTAATGGAGCTTCTCCTTCTATCAATATGTTTTTTCGGTAGCCCTAAGAAGGTATCCGACCAGCTTAACTGGTAGCGTTTGAGTGTGTCCTGAAGCCGCCTCTGCTTGATTATGCGGTGGACACACCCCGTTTAAACCCCCTTTCTCCCATCCCAGTTAGCGTTCCTCATCCCTAATCCTATCCTATCCCATACCCCTCCTTTAAATCTTAGTCAGTTTTACTCCCACCTTCTGAGTCAAGAGGCCCGGCCTGCAACCCTCGGGGTTGAGGGTGACCCGGAACCTCTTGAGAACCGAGGATGTTGGCTTCGTCAGCCAGCAAGCCTACTCGGGGTTTCGGGGATCTCTCCACCGCGAGGGAAACAAGTCGGGAGGGGCTTTGCTTGCCCACTCTGCGGAACTGGCATCCGGGAACGTCGGGAGGACTCCCCGGAATTGCAGGGGTTGGCTTTTTGGTGTGCCAGCCACCTGACCGGGAGTTCCCTCCTGTCGTCGCCGGCTGCTGGCCTCTCGCGGAGTGGGTCGGTAAGGCTACCTTTCCTCGGAGATACCATTCCCTCCCATTCGGTGTCGCTGGAGGTCCTCTCCAGCTATTCCTGTGCTCAACCATTTTATCCTTTACGAAAATTCCCGCAGATATGATGGTTTAACCGCCATCATCGCCGAATAAATAACATCACAACTCAACCAATTTTGTCGTATTGATTTTACTAGCCTGATCTATTCTTGCTCTATTTAGATAGTTTTCAATTTTCTGGAAAATCATTCCAATTTTCAATTTTGATTTCACCACCCTTGTCTGCAACCTGCGTGCTTGCCCTTGGGTGGTCTCATGGTCTCATGGTTTCACGGCCTCATGATCTTACGTTTCAATGTATAACGAAAAACTTCGACACATCTCGGCATTGTACAATTCTGACCTTCAGGGTTCATACGTCTCGGCACATCACAGGTCTCTTTCCAATGTGGTAAAACTCGATTTTGCCTGGTTTTCGAACCACAATTTTCCAATGTTTCGAATGACCAAGTAGTGGTCACCGCAGATAATTCTGCTCTATCATCTTAGTTCTTTTTCATTTTGGTAAATTTCAATTCCCTGTTACGCCCAATTTTTACCCCACCCATGTTATCACAACCCTTATAATTGCTTTAGTATTTTCGATTTGAAGTCCTGCACTTCAACTTGTCCCATACCTTAGCAAAGACTGCATTACAAGGGATCTGGCAGGAGATCACCTTTTTGTAGGTTAAGTTTTTTCATCGCAAATTTTATGACAACCCCCACCTCCGGACTCCCGTGAACAGCAGCGCCCTATCGTTGGAGTCTGGAGGGAGTCGGATCCGAAGAACGGATGTTCATCTTGGGTCTGGGATGACCGCGAGGGGTTGGGTTACAGCCACCACCCTTACCATCTGTTTGTTCTGTGAACAACAAGCCTTTAGGTCCTCACGCTTCGGGCTGGTCCGAGATGAGATAGCAGCTCTCTCTTACTGACAGGGAGACCCGCCTCTCATTAGGGCAGGCTCTCTCTGCCAGTACGAGAGAGTGGCCAAGTGGGTGCAGGACCGAGCTGACCTCTCATTAGGGTACAGGGAGGTCCAGCACTGATTTTGGCCGGCTAGCTCAGTCTCGGGCTAGACTCGGGTCGTGGGTCGTACCACATGTTGGGCACCCGCACAAAACCCCTGACCTTTTTTCAGCTCCTTTGAGCTCGGGGGCCGAGCTCAAAGTACCTGATGGTGTTGTGGTCAGGGCCAAACATTGGCCCCGATTCTCTGTCCTGAAAAGCATAAATCATCATTTCTATTTCACGCCGCCTATGGCTGGCGAAAAATTTTATCGTCGGCAGCTCAACCAAAATTTTACGGCGCCCGTTGGCGGGTACCGCAAGGGGGCTGTCTCTCGGACTGCGAACGCAGAGTTTGTAGCTAAAAATAGCACCAAAACTCGGCGCTCGCAGCTCGAGGGACAGCTAAAGCGAAGAAAAATTGCGGCGCGGGCCTGGCGATCGAGGCAAAATGTGTACCTCGAGCCCGGTCCCACAGAAAAATTGCCGCGACCGAGAAGCTCGAGCTGGCGCAAAAGTGCACGGTGCACCCAGCTGCCTCGAGCCAGGCCCCAGCCACAGCGAGAGGCGTAGCTCGATCCCGTTGGCATCGACTCGCACATCGGCGGTAAGCGCCTGATTGGCTGGCGCGGCGATGCGTGAGTGGATGGCAGCGGGATCTGCAACGGCACGCGCTGGAGGCACGCGGACGGCCGGCCGGTAGATCGCGAGCGTGGCGTCGAGTTTTCGAGGAGTCGGCCTGAAGTTTTTGAAGAGTCTGGACGGAAAAAAGAAAAAGGGAGTCGGCCTGAAGTTTTTGAAGAGTCTGGACGGAAAAAAGAAAAAGGGAGTCGGTCGAGAGTTTGCAAAGAGGTTGGTCGCGGAGAGTTATTGGCGGGATCAAGTAAAAGGAAACTGAAAAGTTAAAGAAAAAAATAAAGTCGGTCGATAAATAGATCCAAAACAATAGTATCGGGAATACAAAAAAATTACAAAAATCGCGGAGTTATAATGCTTAGTTATTCGCGCAGTTATTGTTCGAGTTTTGGACTTGCGAAAATACACTCAAACGAACAGTGGAAAAGGCGAGTGAAGTGGCCGATTCGCGGGTGCCGAAAATGCCAGGAATAATCTGAAATTAAAAGACATAAATCAGTAAATTGTACAAATAAAATAGCTAACTTACCGTTAAGTGTATACTAAGATTCCCGGGTAAAGCATCTGGAAGAAAAAGAGTTAAAATTAGAAATCAGAAGCGATAAGAACTAAGACAGTGTATTGTAAGAGTGAAGGAGAGTACTTACCGTTAAGTCACCGTTAGGCCCCCCCGGCCAAGCCTCAGAACCGAAAAAAGTAGAACTTAGGGGAGTGTAGAACTGAGAAATAAAATTTAAAGAAAACTTATCAAATGGGACATAAAAAGTTTAGTGCACAAATTCAAAACTTACCGTGTAATTCTAAACCTCTGTGAGTGAATTATCAGGTGGTTGTTCAGAAAAACGCTGGTGAACCTGAAAATAAAAGGACCCAAAAAGAATAAAACAATTTATATATTGGAAAATGGACACACCGACACCTCTTCGGGGCCAAATGAAGAGGCAGGGTGTCGGGCGGCGGCATCAGCGTCGGACGTCTCCAGCCTCAGCAGCATCAACTTCAGCAGACAGCAGCATCGTCATCTTCAGCGGTTGCAGCAAGGCGCCCACCGGTAACACTGAAATTGTAAAATGTTTATAATTAAGATGAAATTAATAGAAGCAGGTATGTTTACTTAACTCTAATATTTTTTCTCTGGGTCCTCCTTTTCTTCACTCTTCCAGCCGACGTGGGTATTGTTGATGATCTCGTTGAGATGATCTAAACTTTGATTTTTTTTCAAGGGACCTCCCCAAAATTTTGATTGGCCAAGGGGAGGTCAAAGGGTGGTTGGGGCAAAGGCCAGTGGGGGTTCATTCCGACCCGAACCCCCCGTCAGAGTCAACCACAGGCAGTTGCAGGGATTCGGCCTGCACTGTCCTTTTCCGCCCCTCTCGATTTTTTCGTTCCGTCGCGGGAGAAAATTTCGTTGTTGGTGGGCCGTTCCGGGTGGCGCAGCGCGGCCTTTCGGCAAACCCCCCCACACTACCGCATAATGCTAGCCTGCCAGCTCCCGCAGCCGCACACCCCCGGACGAGGAACTTAGCCGGGTCCTCGAGGCACCAACCCGCAACAAATATCTCCTTTCCGACTCATTTTACGATAAAAACAGTTATATACAAAATGAAACTAGAGACAATTACCTACAATTTATGTATCTACCTTTTTTTCATAAAGTCAATAGTTTAGGCCTACGAGCGCCGCAAAGTGTACTCCAACACGCATTTTGGTCAAAAAACTCATTTCCACACCACCTTGATGTAGAGTAAGCGGCGCGTTTTTTTTTTAATGTGGCCATAGTAAGTAAGGCCATAGTAAGTCGGTTTTTCAACGTATAGTATAATATCTATATATCTTGCCAGGGAACTGCACCTTCGTTGTTACAAAATCCACTGTATTCGTCCCGTGGTTGCTTCGCGATATTCAGCGAATTTTTCTTATTGATATTTTCCAATGTTGTCAACTGGAATACTTCCAATCTTGTTTGGCTATATGGTTTCATTAAATTTTGAGACATTGGAAAAGCATCGTCCCCAACAAAAAAGCATGGGAGTTTTCGGGAACTTCCTGGCAACAATGCAGGTGGTGGGATATTTAAAGCATTATTTTTTAATTGTTGTCCAAATGCTGTATTCTGCAGCACACCTCCATCTAATACACGACCATTAGTTCCAACATCAACCATAATGAACTCATAGTTTGCATTTACAACCGCCATCAACACAATACTGAATGTTTTTTTGTAGTTGTAGTAGTATGATACAGAACCAGGAGGTTTCTTTATTTCCATGTGTTTGCCATCTATAGCACCGATTACATGAGGGGCATTCCACTGGCTCTCAAAATCCTTGGCAACTTGTTGCCATTCCTCAACTGTTTGCGGTAACTGAAAATAAAATAAAAACAAATTATTTATCTTTTTAGGAGGATACTACAACTGTTGGAGGGAATCAAGCATCATCTACATTCTATGCAGTTCCGAAGACTAAAGCTAAAAATTTAAAGAGAAACCTTGATGATGACCTTATGGAATTGGCAGCTAATGCCTTCGATACACGAGCACTGCGAAATGAACATCTGGTGAATTCAATCCCGTCAGATCTTCATTTCGTTCAGGGCTGATACACTCTCACGCTTGAACTTCATTTGGGCCGATGAAATTTCAGAGGGACTCACTTTGATTCCAACACTACATAATTCACCCGCCATTGCGTTGTAGACATTTGGTTGCGTTTATATATATAATATAAATTATATATATATAATATTATAAATTTCATTTGTTCGACGGTTTCGACATTTCGCTGACAGTTTGACACTGGAAATCAGCTGATTCTTCCAGGCATTTCCAGTCCCATTCGGCGAGATGTAGTTTTGGGAACTACATTTCGTACCTTCAGGATGAAGATGTAAACGACGTTCCGAACTCAATTCGCAGTGATACACGCACTACTGATGAACATCTCGGCGAGATCTTCATTTCGGAGTGCTCGTGTATCGGTGGTATAACCGTCTTAGAGAGAAACCAGACGAATATCAAAACTGGGCTTTGTCTTGTGCTGCAGATTTAAAGAAAATGGAACCAATGCAACAAATCTTTGCTAAAAATGCTTTTGCTGCCATTATCATGGAAGGACAATTAGGACTTTTACACCGCAATGCAGTAAAAATAAATACTCCAACAGTTACGATAACTCCATCTCCGACATATACCAGATCCACGCCAACTCTAACAAGTTAAAGCGGCAAGCCATCGCCTCATTATTTTATAAACTATTCTCAAGAGCAAAATTCCAAACTTTCATCTGAGCAGCTGCCACATAACCAGGAACAACAGGAAAATGATGCTGATGACGCAAACGAAGATACATTTTCTCGATATATACAGTTTAATAAATAAATGAAAAGATTATAATCTTTACTTACCTTGATAAATTCCTTCAAAACATGTATTATCGCATCGCATGTTTCCATAATTATTAAGGAAAGACTTTGTGGAGAAATAGCACTGTGAAACTTTAAATCTTCCAGAGTATTTCCAGTCGCTAGATACCGTAATGTTATTGAAAGCGGTTGAAAAGGTGGTATTGCATCCCTCATGTTTGTATTTTTTTCTCAATCAATGGCGAGACCAATCCTAGTAGCTTTTCAAACTGTTCCAAGTTCAGTCGGACAAAATTGTTGAAGTCTGCTTCCTCAGTTAACATCAAGTCTTTTAAAAGATTTTCGTGAGTGTATTTCTGCGTTTTCTTGTACCAATCTTTCGACCAGCGACGTGTTCGTTTCCGTTTACGTTTAGCCACAAGCAACAACACTACAGCTGCAGCTAAATCTTGTTCGAACATATTGCTTCGCACGGTGCACACGGGATGAATACTATTCTCCGACTGAACACGAAAACATTGTGCAGTTCGTATTATTGTGCAATATAATTGCTCGTTTGGATTCAGAGCGCCTTTCAATCTTATTGTACAATAAAAGTATTGTACAATGTTATTGTAGGTCTAGGGGCCACCTTAGCCTTCCCAGCTACGTCCTCCTCCCTTAACTGCCGGGAGAAGTCTGCCTTATGATCAATGCAACCGGCAGGGATGCGACAAAGAATATGGAACCTAGTTACCAAAGAATATGGAACCTTATTACAAAGAATGTTCACTCTAATTCTGCGACGCAGTTTACCACCACCATGGCCACTTTTCAGAAAAAAAAACAAAAAAGGACCCCGCACAAAATGTATGGAAATTGGGTCCTGGTCGATTTGGCTGAAAATGGGATATGTTGTAGATTTTGCCTTTCTGATCAAAAGCTCTCATGGGCCCGAAGTAATCCTATGAATAGTTTTAGAGATATGAAGGCACGAAAAGTGTGATATCGGCTGTGGATCCGAATAACCTCTAGCCAGTCATCATTCAATAAAAATCACATGCTAGGAGTGTAATATCTAACCACACGGCAGTGTGTCAGCCAAGTTCCCAAAACAAAAGGGCGACACACCAGCCGTGGGTAATATTACACGAACCATTTCGGGCCATTTTCGACCCCCCCGTAACTTATAATCGAATTGACCTACATACTTCTAGTTAAGAGTGTCTGGTATGACCCTCCTTTAATGACCAAATCTCAAATTTCAATAAATAACCTCTTACCATTCACGAGATAATGACGTCCGAAAACGTCCGAAAATCACTATTTTGGAGACTGACTCACTCACTCATATAAAAGTTAGAGCACTTCCAGGTGACTTAGGAAGTTAAAAATAGGTGTGGAGGATGGTTATTGTACGTACATATAGGAAAAAATCAAAAATCATCAATTTAATGGTTGGTATAGAAGATAACTTTGTAAACGCTTTTAGGTATACCCTAAATAGTGACTGGCGCGGGGACAGGGGTCAGGCTTGATTCGTCTGTGCCTGCCGCTGTGCGAAGCATTTCTGGGATCGGGGCAATTCCTGGGATCGAGCTGGCGTCAAGGAACGCGAACGAGTTCCGGGGTGAGGGTGAGGTTTGATTCGTGTGCTAGTACAGTCAATCTGTCGAAAAAGAAATAGTTCAAATGAAAAAATTACAATATGGGAAAATCTTGTTTTATTCGTTGAAGAATGATGTACTTAAGCTACCTTCGCGATGGGCACGTGCTACTTTGGTGCGCCTTTTTGGAAACTCAAAAAAAGTGCCAAAAAAAATTTTGGAATTTTGGAATGCATTTTTCTCGAAATGTATGCATTTTACAGGAAAATTTTTCAAACAAAAAATGTAGAGGACGTTGCGATCTACAATTAATGTCATTGAAGCAATGCTGTACAGCAAAAAATGCGCACGGTAGGTGGCGCTGAAGTTTCCAAAAAAGGGTTTTTCCACTTTTTCGCCGTAAAAATATTATTTTATCGCAAAAATGTACATGCGAAACTTGTTCCTTACATTATTATCAACAACTTTTATTTAAACAAATTTTTCATACAACTTACCGTTTTGAAGCTGGAGCTCGCAATAGTATGAAAATTCCAATAATACGGTTGCACGCAACATGGCTTTACATTTTACTTGCACGTTTTAATAAAGATTTAATTATTTATATTATTCGTAACATTTTAACAATTTTAATTTGTTATTAACATGTAGTATACATTATTACAGCTATTGAGCAAATGTTAAATAATTTTATTGAACGAAAATGGTTGTAAAATTATTTAGTAGTAATAGTTGTGACTTTTTTTTTTATACAAACAAGATACCAACTTTTAATTGTTATTGTTTAATTGACACTTTGAAAATTTGGAAAAAATGGACGAAGAAAAATTCAGTTGACGTTATTATCTGAGTTTCTTCACTCATTTTCACGGAGCTAAGTTTTGTCATACTCTCCGAAACTACATATCTGAAAAATGTACGGTCCTTAGTGAATAGGGCAGGTGGCCGAATAGTCCCTTTTGTTAGAACTATGCCAACGGCGCCAGAGAAATTCACAGTAGGACCGACGAAATTACCGTTAACAGCACGGTGCTGTATACGCAGCGCTGTATTGCTGTAATAATGTATACTACATGTTAATAACAAATTAAAATTGTTAAAATGTTACGAATAATATAAATAATTAAATCTTTATTAAAACGTGCACGTAAAATGTAAAGCCATGTTGCGTGCAACCGTATTATTGGAATTTTCATAGTATTGCGAGCTCCAGCTTCAAAACGGTAAGTTGTATGAAAAATTTGTTTAAATAAAAGTTGTTGATAATAATGTAAGGAACAAGTTTCGCATGTACATTTTTGCGATAAAATAATATTTTTACGGCGAAAAAGTGGAAAAACCCTTTTTTGGAAACTTCAGCGCCACCTACCGTGCGCATTTTTTGCTGTACAGCATTGCTTCAATGACATTAATTGTAGATCGCAACGTCCTCTACATTTTTTGTTTGAAAAATTTTCCTGTAAAATGCATACATTTCGCGAAAAATGCATTCCAAAATTCCAAAATTTTTTTTGGCACTTTTTTTGAGTTTCCAAAAAGACGCACCAAAGTAGCACGTGCCCATCGCGAAGGTAGCTTAAGTACATCATTCTTCAACGAATAAAACAACATTTACCCATATTGTAATTTTTTCATCACTCCATCGACAGATTGACTGTACTATGCGCCTTTCGCTGTGCAACGCATTTGTAGGATCGGGGCAATTCCTGGGATCGAGCTGGCATCAAAGGCTTGGAATCCACCGACTAAGTGCGACCGGAGGCTGCCGAGTTCCCGGAAATGCGCGCCGACAAATTTTCGTTACATCAGTTCTTACACACTCTGACCGCCTCGCCTGCGCCTCCTGCGATCCCACTTGGTTGCTCGTTGCCCCCACGCCGTCACTTGCGCTCGCTCTACGTGCGGGAGGTGGGGCACCACAGCAATCCACAATCGCGCACAAACGTTGAAAAAAACAGTCCGAGTAAAGAATTTAAGTAATTTAATATCCTATTATTTAAATAAACAGAAGAGGTATACTTGACAAAAAGTAATGATATCTCAACAAATCATAAATGTGAAAGAAAGCCAAGTTCGTAACAGAAAAACTTGCAAGATAAGTACTCGTATAACGGCTTCGCTAATAAAAGAAGTGAGATCTAACTGGATACCAAGTTCTTTCAAAGCTCCTTAAATCATAGCTCTTGTCATGCATAACGTTCTTTAGTTGCTTTAAAAAAAATCTGTTATGTTCTTTGCTACTTAATAGTGCAACTTGGCAAGTTCTGACCCACAAACTTTAATCCTTGCGTTTGAGAACAATTTAGTTCATCGATCTAGTCAATCAAGTATTTGGGTAAGAACTTGCCAAGTTGCACTATTAAGTTTCAAAGTCTTCATCGGAAAAATCATTTTCATCATTTATTCTGGTAGAATTATTTGCAATAGTGCGGAGACTTTCTAAAAAAGCTTGTAACAAATGTCCTTTAATCAAATATGGCCTATAAACAAACCTTAAGCCATTAAGTAAATGATTTAAAATGTACCCCTTGTCATCCAAATGATGCGCACATGATTTTACCCCTTCTGGAATGTAGATATTCTTTTTCACAAAGACGTATGCTTTGCAATCACTGGATAATCTTTGTAGATTTCCAACTCCATTGCAAATAATGCAAGAACTACTCCTAGTTTGGCTTAATACATTCACTCTCAAACATGATGGATCATGCTCTATACTATCAATTTCGTTCATAATGGATTGATTACAGTTAACACAAATTCTAGTATTTGGAGATACATCTAAAGGAGGCATATTATTTTCTTCACGTCTACGTATGCATATTTCTTTAACATCTTCCTTCTCTTCTGTGTCAATTCGCGATAAGACTCTTGGAGGATAACGTCTGTCACATACATAACACGGAATAATGTTTCTAAAAGCCATGATGAAAAAAATCTTATAACATACGCCAATTTTTTTCAGAAGAATAGACTATGGAATAGAGGTCCGCGATTATCCTGAAAAGGACTGTGCGAAAAAAGAGCCAGTGAACACCTACTCCGCTCGACAGCTATCCTTAAATTAATATTAATATAATATAAATAAAAAAAAAATACCAGGCTCTATGTTAATAAATTCTTTTTATTTAGAACCGCTCTATCAGGAATCAGAAAAAACAAAACAAAAATTGTGTAATGCCGGTTGCTTTGCTTTGACGAAACCAAAAGGCTACTTGATAAATAGAGAATTTGACTATATCTAACGCACTAGTAAAATATACTCACAGTATGCTATTCATTAGAATATCTTTTGATTTGACCTTTAAATAACACTGAAATGTACCCAAGTCCAAGATGTCCTTTTAGAAATAAACGGTCCCGAGAGTCGGATTCAGCGACCTCAAAAACATGTATGCCCACTGCTTTAAATACATCACGAGCCTTCTACTCAATTTGATCTTGATATGACCTCTAGATACATTTTAGGAATGAATGATCTTCAGATTCAGATTCAACACCTTTAAAAACATATAAATCCACTGATTGCAACATATTACACTGCTGCTGGTGGGTTACTTATCTGGCCATTATGGGGTCAGACATCACCTGAACAAGTCAGGTATGTCAATTGAGACAGAATGTAGACTTTGTCTAGAGGACGAAGAAACCACAGCTCACATACTGTGTGTGGCGTCAGAAGTTAGCCACAGTTGGCCTGCTACTGTGATTTCCCTACTCGGTTGAATTCAGCAATCGCAGTAGTCGTAGCACTGGCTCGGATTAGAAGTAGGACCTTCGGTAAAGGGTTTCTAAGCCCGGCTGAGGTCCGTAATTCTTCTGAGGGTGACCTTCTGGCTTTCCTTAGGGTAGCGGATCGTCTACTCCACTAACGGGGTTCCGGCACAAAAGACCGTCTGGTCGCAGTGCCCTCCGCTTGGGCGGCCCCACTAATAAATAATAATAATAATAATAACATATTACACTCCTAGCATGTGATTTTTATTGAATGATGACTGGCTAGAGGTTATTCGGATCCACAGCCGATATCACACTTTGGTGCCTTCATATCTCTAAAACTATTCATAGGATCACTTCGGGCCCATGAGAGCTTTTGATCAGAAAGGCAAAATCTACAACATATTCCATTTTCAGCCAAATCGACCGGGACCCAATTTCCATACATTTTGTGCGGGGTCCTTTATCCATAAGTCGAAAAGAGAGCTTGTTCCAGTTCCAAATTCTCATTTATGTAAATTGCCTAATAAGCAAGAAGGACGGCAGCAGTCACAAATGCCGACAAACACTATGAAACAAGAGTTCACCTCCTATTACTTTGCGGGCCGGAGGCAAATGCTTTTTCTTGTCATTGTGTTGGTGGCGAGCCGGCCGTGCTTTTCGGATAGGAAATGCCGAAATTCTAATGCCTCCCTCACACATTGAAGGGGTTCACATATAAGTTTGTTGGCGTTTTTTCATCATAGGTTTTCCTTATGCGGGCCGAAGGCGAATGCTAAATCAAATGCGATTGTATGCCGGCCCGCACCTGTAATCCGTTTGCTTCAAAGGACAGGGTGATTAATTCTGATTGTGTTTTAAGAGAAGTTCTTTATAATTTGTGAAATTACGAGTTTGATTTTTAAAATTATAATATTTTGTGGTGAAATTTATAGTGGCATTAAAACTGATATTTTGAAATAAGAGACCAATTATAAAACAGGTTTATTTATTTTTCAAAACTAACTAGAAATAAAACAGAAGGAATAATTTTCCGTTGTTGCAATATTTTTGTCGACTTTAATTTTGAATAAATGTGAATGAGGTGATCCCTTTTTATATCCAACAGATTTTTGCTCAAGTTATATTTATTGTTTTATTGATTTCGTTTATAGGGACATGATACCAGCCTCTTTTTTTTACTTAACCCATAGAATATAATTTTTGCAGCAGCTTTAAACTAATACTACCTAGTTGCAATATTTATGTCCAACACTGTATATCATGCAGTGTTGAAACTTTAAAAGGTAGGTACATATAATAAAATATAATTAAAAATATGTTTAGTATTTTGTTGCAGCTCCATTTTGTTTTGGGACGATTAGGAATGCATTGTCCAAATGTTTTTTGTAAATTCTGGTGTGCTCCCCCTCCTTCCTCTTGTAATAAACGCATTTTTTAGGTCATTTTTTTCTTTACAGTGTATTTTTTAATTTTTCCTGTTGGTAACGCCCAAATGATTGTATTATCCACTGCATCATTTAATCTGTGACTGTACCTAAATATGTTAGAATATCCAAAACAAAACTGTAAAATCGAGCTTAAACATTCCTTTAACTACTTTTATAACAAATATCTTTAGACATTTTAAAGTTGAAAGCAAAAATAACATCCTAAAGCATTAACATTTTTTCTTTAAGTCAATTAACCCTCTTGAAATCCCTTGAACTGAACTGTATTGGGGACTCCTTTTCTGAGCTATTAACAGATTATTTCAAATGTATAATTTATTACGGGCTTAAGTTAATGAAATGGAAAATCCTTCCTTTAAAATCCCTAAACAAACAGACGAATTTCTTGAAAAGAGGTGGAAAAATCTCTAGCCTTTGAAAAAACGGAATTCTTTTCCAGTTAGCATCCGTTTTGTTTTTATAGGCCTTTGCAAATTAAATTATGCCACAGCCGTCATTGAAGTGAATAATTGAGAGCGATTCTGAGATTCCAATGTCCTCTGGGAGGTGCCGGCATTCACAAAGACTTATGGTGCTTTTTTGATCATCCCTGAAAACATTTAAATTAAGTATGACAGCCAGCCAAGAACATTTGTACAAGTAGTGGTTCGTTTAACTGGCAGAATTTGATTTAGGTAGTTATATTTGATGACAACGTTGAGAAAGTCATGCATTTGAGCACACTGAGTTCTTAAAGAGAAGAACTATACCATAACTTTTAACAACTATGAACCTTAACAATAACACCCTACTAAACTGGCAAATTAAGTAAAAATGTCCCACTAACTAAAAAATCATGCCAACAACGATTTTCGTACTGCGATTAGCATCAGTGGAACGCTTAGGATAATGCAAGACTAGGCGGACTTCAGCGCTGAATGAGTGCACGAAGGGCCTGTCCGAATCCAAGTCTACGTCTTCTTCTTCGTCTTGTTATAACCGTTCGTGACGACACACCGAGCTAAGCTCTGTTGAAATTTATGTCTATGACGTGAATTTAACTACGTAGTATTAGTATAACAGTTTAGATTGTTTAGCTTGATGAGCGAGTCAAGTCTTACGTTGACTTCGTGAGACGGAATGAGAACTGTTATAACAAGACGAAGACGAAGACGTAGGCTTGGATTCGGACAGGCCCCAAGTCTGCGTATGATGCGAGACCAGGCATGCTTACGCGAGTGCGGAATTCAATAAAGATATAAGATATTCATATTTGTGTTAGTGATTGACAGCTCTAATACATTTGTAGTGGTGCGTTCCGCGGAAAAATAGACTGATAAAGTGCTCATCCACCCGCAAAGCGTCACTTCCCCCCTGACCATCAAACTCGTTCCGCACCCGCGTAAGCATGCCTAGTCTCGATTCCCCCTTAGATACGGTTTTATATGCCTAATTTCCATAAAAAACCAGACCAAACACAAATATTTAGCACTCTTTACCGGCAAAACACGACAACCGATTTAAAATCAATTTATTTTTGACTTTGCAACTTTTCGAGTACTAACCTGTACTAAATGCGCTGAATTGCATGTGGCAACTCAAAATGTTTTAACACAGAGGAAAAAGCTAGCGGCTGTTGACCAAAATGAGCGAGATAGGTGATGAAATTGCAATGCGAATGACAGAGCTGCAGATATTTTTGGTTTGGTTAGTTGGTCTGGTTTTGTAAGGAGATTTTTTTTTTTTTTTTTTGTTTTTTTTATGGGAGTGGGGAAATGCCGTTACGCACCTAGGTGACCGAAGCCACCCGTGTGCCGGACTCCCTGGCCACAATGCCAGGCCTACCGGCTAAAACCCCACTCCCCACCTCCAGGAACTCCACCCCGGAACCGTCTAGTAGACATTACTTCGGGGTGGAGTCCTATACATTCGCCCGCACCGAGCGCGCACCACACACTCAGACACATCCATCCGTCCTCACGCACGCAGCCAACACGGACTCCTCCCAGGAGCCATGTTTTTGTCTGTGTGCCTCATCCCTAGCCAGCTGGTGCTCCGGTGCCGGGCACCCGCTTTTGTCAGCTTCTCCAATAATAAATTAATAAATAATTCCACACCCGTAAATAAATAACACACATAAGCCAACAGAGGCTCCTTACGAGCCCCTGTTGTTGTCGTGTTCCTTCTGGCGAAGGATCCCTCTCACGAAAGAGGCAACCCTCCGCCAGAAATCGTCACTCTGCAGCATGACCCCGACTATATTGTCCGGGGTCACGCTGCCCGTCGCCGCCTCCAAATCGGCCCTCTCCGCTCCCCAACGGGCACATTCGAAGAATGTGTGGAGAGCGGAGTCCGATGAGGAGTCGCAGTACGAGCAGTCCGGGCTCGGCACCTTTCCCAAACGGTGGAGAAAGGCCCGGAAATGCCCGTGGCCCGTCAGCATTTGGGTGAGGTAGTAATCCACCTCACCATGCTGACGGTTCAGCCAGGTGTCCAGCTGGGGGATCAACCGAGCTGTCCACCGGCTCCGCGACTCCCCATCCCACCTATCCTGCCAGGACGCCATGGTATGGAGATTAGTCAATAGAATTGCGCTATTAATTTTCTGAGTAGCTTAGTTTACTACTTATGTCAAATGTACGAGTTTTGTTGTGTAAGAAGCTAGAATATTGAAATAAAATGGACAGAAATATCCTACTGGATTTAGAGTTGGACAATATAGAGAGTACATTTATAAAAAATAAATCGTTCTTTCCTTTTTACTTTTCCGAACTTAAAGGGCAAAGGTATCTTTTAGGGTTGCCCGGTTTTTCGTGGTAGTCACTGTATAATATATGTGTTTATAGATATTATTATAATTAAAAGAAATAGATTTACGTGTGCGGCAAATGAAATAAAAAACTTTCTAATAAATTTCAACAAAAATTGTTATTTTTTTTTATGTGCTTCTTATTTGTCACATTCAATGCCCGCTCCAGACTCGCGCCGTGAAGTCGCGCCGCGAATACACGCCGTGAACACTGCGAAACCTCGCGGACAAGAATGCCTCTCCACAATCCAGTTGTGTTCGCGCTTTGAGATGAACGAAACGTCAGCTGCGGCAGCTGTTGCTATCCGTGCATTAGTTTATTTAAACTATGTGCAAATTAAACACGCAAAGCAAATAAAAAAAACCTCAAAGAAACAAGAAGGTGATGGATGACTAGCATTCATCGTAACAGAAGAAGGTACCTAAATATTTTTATTATTTTTTATAAATATATTTTGTTCCCATACCACCGCCGAAAGTTCGAATTTTTGTCCTGTTTTGTGAGAGTAAAATGGCACAATTTTAATTATTTTGTTTTTTTTCAGCTTTACTATGGAAAAACAACTGTCAGAACTAGTCGCAGAACCATGTCGTGAATTTGAAAAGTTCACTAGAATGTCTACAGTTGATTTTGAGTATCTGCTCAGTAAAGTTTCACCTTCTACTAGTAAAATAGATACCCAAGTTCGGGAAGCTATACCATCTAAAGTACGCCTTGCTATCACCTTGAGATTTTTGGGTTCAGGAGATAATTTTGAAAGCCTTTATTTTTTATTTAAAATATCACCTCAACTAATTTCTAATATAATACCTGAAGTTTGTGAAGCCCTGATTGGAGTCCTACAGGAAGAAATTAAGGTAAGCTTGTTCATATCAAATTATTTAGTCAATTGTAATTTATTACAAGTGAAATGTACATCAGAAGGAAGGAATGTTTCATTTACAATAATGTTCGTTTGTAGCAACCGATTCTTGACTATTTATTATAAATTCTTGGCCTGCATTCGAAAGATAGGAGTCGGAGTAGCAAGTCCATTCAGGAGAAGGAGGTTGTTGACATAAAGCTCTAACCAATTTGTTTGAAGCAATGGTAAATTTCGTTCCGATGTTGTTGGCATCTGTAGCTATTTCTCTATTATTTACTGGTTCATCTGGTATGTGAATGACTGCCGTTTCAGAACATGATCGAGAATTTAAACGACGGCGAACTCTTTCATGAAGGCTGTTCAGACTAAGAAGTATTTACAGATTGTGGTCGGCTAAAATTTTCGTAAGAGTTGACATAATTGGATGCAGGTCAAGGTGATGTGATGCCACTAGTAGGAAAAATTTGCGAACGAATGGATTATCGGAGTAAAAATATGCCATCTATTTCATACATGAATTGTAGTCGGTCATTTTCGGACATTTTTCGCAACTTACTGGCTAAGATTTTGCTATATAGTAATACTGTGACTTGAACCAGTTTATATAAGAAGAGTATCGCAGTAGGAGGTCATCATCCACTTCAATTTTAAAAATTGCAGTTGAAGACGGTTTAGCTTCTAGATCCGTAATTTCCTTGATGTGCTTACGCTTAGGCCATTCATCTTCGTTTTGCGTCAACCAAACTGGACCGTGCCACCATGCATTGGTTGATATCAAATCCGTAACTCGTGTCGCCAGTTTTCGTACTTAATGGTGTCTTGGATTTCAACAACCCTGTTCGCTACGTATGTCTTCCAACGTGAAGGGTGTTCTCTAATCCATTGTAAGACGATTGTGGAATCAGTCCAAGCATAAACTGGAATCATGTTCAAATCCATAGTTTCTAATGTTGTTTTTATTAAGGCGGATTTACATTATGATGGCATACAATTTTTGTAGAAAATTAAAGCGAGACGGACTATATTTTACCGAAGATTATTAATGAGTGACACGACCAGCAAATGCCTTCTGCATTTTTTGTCGGCTCTGCATTTATGATTGTGTGCGTGTCTGGAAAATTTTGCATCCATAAAAATTACTTGCCCGTAGTAAATTTTTATAGATGCAGAAACTATTTCATTGCAATTGACAATACCAATTTGATTTTTTTAACTAGTTGGGTAATACTATACTCCATAATTTTATGGAATGTGTCATTGTTGATTGTCACTTCCCTAGAGCATGGAAAGCGAAAAAGGTAAATGACGAAATTTTTCTTAGATAAATTTATCTAATTTATTTATTTATTTTTTACAGTGAAAATATTATCGGATATTTGACAAATATACCCTTTATTGAAATTCTGCCAAAATGAAATGCCGAAGATTGACACAATGCTATAAAAATTGGGCGGCAATGCTATAAAAATTGGGGGGGACTGTACATGTGAGATGATAAAATCATTGCTTCTAACGCATGACAAATTTAATAAGCTATCCTTTTCATATTAGCTGCGTTCGACTGGGCACAGTCTCAGTGAGCCAGCTCACATTAAACCAGCTGTCAAATTGACTGGCTCAGTTCTGGCTCAGTGAGCGCGTCTGGCCCAGAAAAACGGATACTGAAGTGGATTGCCAACCGTTGCATCTAAAAGTAGGCAAATATAGCTATTATACAGGCAGTTGCATTAAAATCTTACCTTGAACAACTACGTTCACTTCCATTTCTCCTGAAAAAACCTTTCAACTCGTAATATCAATATAAAAACTCGAAATGTCACTTTTCAAACGAACTGAGCTGAGCAAGTGAGTACAGAATGAAGTGGCTCAGAAAACTCAGTTCTGGCTCAGAAAACACTAGCGACGCCATGCGGAAAAAAGGAGACATTAGGAGCCAGAAAAACGGTCCATCTCAGTGAGCAACTGAGTAACTGAGTTGGCTCACTGAGGCAGTGCCCAGTCGAACGCAGCTATTTTCTACAAAAATTGTATGCCATCATAATATAAATCCGCCTTTAGCCGTGTAAGAATTGAGCTTGTGGCGGTGGCAACAAAGCAAGCTGTGAAATAAAAGTGGAAATCGTAGCAGGCCACGAGATGAAGTTTTTGTTTTATAAAATAGAAAAGGCTGAAACAGAATCACTTGCAGTGCAGTGCAGTGCAGTGCTGTCAAACTTAGAAACAGTGTAAATAAATGGGGTAACACAGATCAGAGGTATTGCAGTGCAGTGCAGTACACTGCACTGCAAAATTTTGCTTATTTTCTAAAACACTGCAGCACTGCAAGTCGACGGTTGCGCGCGCATTCAAAAAATGGAGGAACAAATAATTGGGTTCCTGTATTTCTTAACAATTTTACATTATTATAAATAGTTAAAGCACTCAAAATAAATAATCTTTTTCGCTTTAAATCTCTTCTAAACATTTTTTCATTTTCTGCTCAAAACACAACTTCAGTTTGACAGATCTCTATGCAGTGCAGTGCTATCGTATTCTGTTTCACAAATAAACACTGCAGCAGTTTTGCAGTGCGCTGCACTGCACTGCACTGCACTGCAAGTAATTCTGTTTCTAGCTAAAATATCAGTTTGGTAATTGATTCCGGCCGGTAAAGATTTAAATTAAAAATTAATAATAAAATAAACCCAAAAATTAATAAACACCTAAAAAAAACAAATTGTAAATAATAATAAAAGTGGAAATAAAATATAAAATAAAAATAATAAATTATTCTAATTTAAATAAAATTTAAATGGGGGCTAGTCCCCCATAATTGGTGACCCCGACAAAGAGCGTACATTTTCCGTCGTGTTAAAAAAATAAATTATATTAAAAAAAATGATGAACAATTAAATAAAAATTAAGCAATTTCGCGAGTGCAGACTTATTCCTTCACGCGAGTGCAGACATATTCCTTCATCAACAGCGCAACACATAAACTAAAAATTGCCTGCACAGGAACGCTGTCGTCCAGCTACATCAAGCCAGGAGGTTTACTCATCATCTCAACAGCCACCAGGAACATTACATAATCAGCTTAAGATCCTCACCGCAACAACCACAGCAAGCAATATTTCATCAACAAGTATATAGAGTTCAACAACAAGATTCATCCCAATTACAACAATATCAGCACCGTTCATCAGGCGATTCACAGCCTCATCATTTATCAGGCGATTCACAGCCTCATCATTTACCAGGCGATTCACAGCCTCACCAACTACCAGGCGATTCACAGCCTCATCATTTACCAGGCGACTCACAGCCTCACCAACTATCAGGCGACTCAAAGCCTCATCAATAAATTATCAGGCGATTTAAAGCCTCATCAATTTGGCGATTCAAAGCCAATTCGCAACTTTCAACTCTTTGGCGCTTCAAAGCCATATTCACAACTATCAACTCTCTTAGCGATTCAAAGCCAATTCTCTAAACCCTCAACTCTATCACTATTCTCCTTTTCCCTTTTTGTATCGTTATCATGCGATAACTGGAAGGGGAGCACTGTGGCGGTGGCAACAAAGCAAGCTGTGAAATAAAATTGGAAATCGTAGCAGGCCACGAGATGAAGTTTTTGTGTTATAAAATTGAAAATATCAGTTTGGTAATTGATTCCGGCCGGTAAAGATTTAAATTAAAAATTAATAATAAAATAAACCCAAAAATTAATAAACACTTAAAATAAACAAATTGTAAATAATAATAAAAGTGGAAATTAAATATAAAATAAAAAAAATAAATTATTCTAATTTAAATAAAATTTAAATGGGGGCTAGTCCCCCATAGAGCTCCATTCAATTCTAGTCGAGGAATGTTGCTCGGTTTAGTGGGTGCCACTCGAGTCTTTGCAGTTAAAAGCATTGAAGTGACTCTTCCGTCTAGTTGTTTTGTCCGTAAATACACTACTGCTGCCATAAGCTCTGGTTGATGCATCACAAAAACCATGTATCTGACATTGTATCGTTGTAGTATATCGTATCCAACGAGGAATTTTTAAACGTGGTTGGTTGTCCAGATCATCTCGAAACTTATTCCATTGTTCATGGATTATGGTTGATACTGGAATATCCCACGCACAACCTGTAATCCACATTGCTTGGATTATTAATTTTGCGACGATTATTATTGCAGCTAGCCAACCGAGTGGATCATATAAGGAAGCTATTTCTGAAACTATGGATCGTTTTGTTGGAGATTCAGAATTTGTTTTTATCGAAATCGTAAAGGTGAAGTAGTCGTCTGATGGAAACCAACAAATTCCTAAAGTTTTTAGGGAAATTTGTTCACCCAAAGTTAATGATTTCTTAAATTCACAATGTTCTGGTGGTAATTCATTCAGTAACTGAAAATCATTACTGACCCACTTCCGCAGAATGAATCCGCCTGATCTCATCATTTCTATTAACTCAGTTTGAAGCTTTTTGGCCTCCTTTATATTGTCTGCTCCTGTTAATAAATCATCAACATAAAAACTTTTGAAGGTTGACGCCGCTGCTAAAGGCCATCTTTCTCTTTCATCTTCGGCTAATTGTTGCAGAGTTCGTATAGCTAAATATGGCGCAGCAGATGTCCCGAATGTGACTGTTTTAAGTTCATGAATAAAATTCAGATGTTAATGTAGAAGGTAAATATGAACGCGTCGCAAATGTTGAAGTTGAGAAGATTGCATTTCTGCAGCACTGATTTCCATTGTTTTATTTAACCACGATTCATTCTGTCTTTCAAATGCTACAGAGTTCCTAGTACTGAGTTGCCACCTTTTCTTGAAATTGATAAAGAATTGTCGAAGTCTTTCTTCGCCAAAAATCTTATTATTATACGTATTTGAAAGTACACGCACAAGGTCTTGATATACTATAATATTATTATCACTGATTATTTTATACAGTTCTCAATACGAAATCTCCATGTTTCTTTGTAGCACTTTTTTGTAAAACAAGCACAAATCACTATATATTTGTAAAACAAGCACAAATCAAAGCACAAATCACTATATATTTGTAAAACAAGCACAAATCAAAGCACAAATCACTATATAATCACTGTATAATACTATTAAAATTTCTCCTGGCTCAAAATTCTCTTATTTTATTAATAATTTTGAATTTGCAAATTATTCAAAGGCGTGTGTTTCCTCTTTTCAATTAAGATAGAGAATGGTGAATACGCAAAATATCTTCCCTTTAAATACCTACGATTCCCGCTACTTTCACCTACCTGCAAATTATGCTTTTAAACACACAAACAATTAAAATTAAAACTGTCCCTTATTTCAGGTAATTATAACAATAAATATTAGGTGTCATAAAAATCAAAGTCAATAATCACCATATGTATTTACCTGGATGTCATAAACACATATTGAATAGGGTGCATATGCAGAGTAAGTCAAAGTCAGTTAAAAACGTCATAAAACGTAATAATATAACTTCTTTAAATATTAATGATGTCATTAATCCTAAAGGTTTAATAGGAAAACTATAATTAATTTTCAAAACAGCCATTATGCAGTCTGAAAACTCATAAAAATCCTGCATAAGTGGAAAATTTGTGTGAAAATACGCAGAAGACAACAAGGTAGACTTTACTTCAAATGCAATTTTCTCCGAAGATCGCAGGTTATCGCAGCCAATTTTTGTTTTAAACGATGCAGGAGGATCTCTAGTTTAATTTGATACCAATGAGAGCACAAACAAATACGAACATTTTTTTAAAAGTTAAAAAGAAATTCAAATTTTAGCGAAAAATCCCGCTTTTTAATTAAAATGCTATTATTAAAAAACTATTTCACGTTCATCATAAGTTATTGGCGTAATAATAGGTCCTCTTATTTAGTAAGTGATTTCATTAATAACAATTTACCCTCCCCATACAAATATCTTCACAATATAACTTTGAAATCATAGAAAATTCGAACATTTTTTTAAAAAATGAGTTGTTCAAATTTTTCTCTGACTTTAGCTATTCTAAACACAAAGAGGGGGGGTAAAATTTAAAAAAAATTATTGCAACAAGGTAGTACATTTTGTTTACTATCGAATGGCATTAAAATTTTTAAAATCTATGACATGACCAAAATTGATTTTTGGTCACCTAAATATCATTCTGGCCTCACCTTCATCCTTTTTCTGTGACATGCTCACAAGGTCTAGATCTAGGGAATGGAAAATGTTAAAAGGCTATTTTTAGGAAAGCTATTACCATTGGGGCAACTCACCTTCGAAGGGTTGGTTGTATAGGAGTGATTCTGGGAGAAAAATTTAATTAAAGAAAACATTTCAAACACATCTATTTTTCTGAATACATAATTGTCAGAATAGTAATTAAAATCATTGGCCTCTTCCGTTTGGCGTATCTTGACTCACGGGCTGTCACAACCACACAATCAATCGATCTGAAAATAAAATAAAAACACACTGTGAGCACTCTCGCCTGGAGAACTCCTAATCAGCGTCGAGATCGTCGTAAAATGATACAAATAATTCTTTGAAAGTGACTAAATGAATACGAGGTATCCAGCGTGATGAGAAAACTGAGGGGACACACCCACCTCATTTAATCCCGGCATCCCCAAGAAAATGAAGAACCATTTTGGGTTACACCACCCGCAAGTTCTTCGATCTGGCTCGGTTTACACCAACCTTTCGAATGCCATATTGGGACTCCCTGACATCTCCCGGAAAATGAGGAACAATCTGGGTTATATGTTCCTCGATCCGGCCCGGCTTAAACCAGCCTTTCAAATGTCACAATGGGACTCTCACGCTCCCCAACATCTCCCGGAAAATGAAGAACCAATTTTGGGTTACACCACCCACAGGTTCCTCGATCCGGCCCGGCTTAAACCAGCCTTTCAGATGTCGTATGGGGCCTCACGATTTTAACTTCAGAAATTAACAATTTAAATTTAAAACCCAACGATCTCGTCGCTATCACTGCGCAGATTTAATAACTACATTTTTCTAAGCATTTTAAACTAATCATGCCATACAAAACTACTCCAAGAAGGACACTCAGTGAACATTCACACAAAACACCACAAGCAGAGTAGCTCAGTGATTACTCACCCTAGTTCCAAAATAATGCCACGCCAATCCCTCAGTTTTTTCTTAGCAGCAATTCGTCGAAATAACTCACTCAAGTTTCTTAGCACTATACTCTTTTTTTAAGGTGATTAAACTACTCAGTTTCTAATACTACTCTTTATAAAACTTATTAAATTAGTCAGTTTCTAACACTACTCTTTATAAAACTTATTAAATTGCGACCCTTTTATTTTTCATTTAAACGATAAATCTTCTCGGCCAGCTCATCGTAAACTGAGCTGCCCTTGGAAAATATCCAGTCTACTACCTAAGACATTTTCATGCATAAACACGCTTGATGCTTCGCATGCAATTTTATGGCACCCTCATAAAGCCCCAACCCGAAATCTCAAAAAGGGCTGCGCACGCCGCTAGGCAAGGCGCCGAATCTCAGCTCTCCGGCTTTGAAACAAAGAGTCGAGGGTATACAACGGGCAAAACAAACCCTTTCTTACAGTTGATTACTTTCGGCAACTCACTAGTTACACTTCGATATTTTGTTGAACTAAAATGAACAACGTATAAAATAAAAAGCCACAAACCTTCGCTTCAAGCTATTTTCTTGTGGGTTGAAGAGACCCAAAAAATTTCGTATTTTTTCAAAACTGCCGCTTGACATGGCGAAGTCGCTGTTTGCTGCGTTCAAATTTCCAGGCATATAATTTTTGTTCGTTCAGGCGAACACTCCACTTTTGCACTTGCACTTGTTGCACAAATTCCCAACTATATTTCTAAATTTCGAACCAAATTTGATCTCACTTTTAAAATTAGTTTTTGTACGGGACCAGCAGTCCAGTACTTACATACATATATGTCAGTGGTCAGTGCACACAACAATCCTTCAGAGTCCGCCATACTTCAAGCTTAAAGCTCATTGTTACGTACCTCCTCTTAAACACACTTCCGTCCCATTTCACGAAATCATTCCCACAGATTGCAGGAAAGCGAAAGGAAAGATGTTACACAACACATCAAAAACTGAGAAAAATGAGTTAACTACGGTTCGTTCAAAAATACCCTGGTGGATAAGCATAACTCTGTGGTTAAGTGGCTTCTATGAGCATAACTATGGCTAACCACGGAGTTATGTCAATGGTTAAGTTTTTGAACGCGCCCCTGATCATTAATATTAAGAAAAATACATAGTTTGTGTGTTCTACTAACGTTGGTAGTGTAGTGGCAACGGAACGGAAGACTGAAAAACATTTAAGTTTTGAGTTTTCATCGTGAGTGATTGGATGCAGTAATAAGTTATTAAAAATGGCTGCAAGAATTGGTCGGTCAGAGGGCGAAATTAAACATGAGGCCGCACAAATACTTAAGAAAATGTGGCTAAATGGTCCCAACGACGAGGACACTCTGCAGGCGTACGTCGAAAAACATAAAATTTCGAAAGCGGTCTCTGAGTTGACGAGTTTCTGCGTCAGAAATGAGCATCCGTTACCGAGCTTTGATTGGGTGGGGCAAACAGGACCACAACACGCTCCGAGGTTTACGATGAAGTGCACTGTGGGCAAGATTGCAAAATATGCCTCCGCTTCAACAAAAAAGGGAGCCAGGCAGTTGGCCGCTCGAAAGGTGTTGGTCATCCAGGAGGAATCAACTAACATGTCCAGGGAAACTGCTTCCGTGCATCAGAAGGCCAAAGAACGCATGAAGCTGAGGCGGGAGAAGATGAAAATGTCAAACGCAAAGAATATACTGGAGACCATCGACATCGATCGACACAATTACTTTAAAAACTTAGCAAAAGATAAAAGGACAAAAGCATATGAAATTACTAACAATGAAGCCATTACGTCCTCCAAGCACAAGGTGGATTTGCTGTTAAAAGCCCTCCAAATTCCTTACAAAGTTCAAGAGGTTCCTGCACTGCGGGGATCTATTTGTCTTATCGAACTGTACTGCGATCTAGATGTAGTCGTTGCGGGTACGATGGATTCTGTTTACGACGAGATGATTGGATATCTACAGGATATGCTGCGCTAAATGATTATAAACTTTAATATTTGTATAATTTTGAATGATGTATATTTTGCATTGACTAATTAAAATTATAAAATTCTTTTTGCTTCAACGACTCTTTTATTTTGAATATTTGATTTCACTTGTAACTAATTTTGAGCTGGCGCCAAAGGAACAATTGTTTGTTTGTGTGGCGACGACTCAAAATTAATTATTTAGATTTGTTAAGCAGTTCATTTTTAAGACTAAAAAGGTATAGGTATTTTATTTTTCACTTTTCTTTTCAGTCTCTGTTTTCGTTGGTTACATTTTTTGTTAAAAAGCTCATTCATCTACCCTTGGGGGTGGAATTTTTTTTCAAATTTGGAGGAACTTCAAGTATACCCCATTCAATAAAAACAGAATCATCGAAATTGGAACAAATACAAAGTTATTGCGTAGTAGATTCGGTTAACAGGTAGAAATTCAGTGGATGAACAATCAGTCCGTATTGTTTTACCCTTAGGGGTGGAGTTTTGTTATTAAATTTTAGTGGGATGGGAACCAACTTCGAGTTACACTCTATGCATTAAAAAACGAATCATCTATTCTGTAAAAAGTATTGCGTGCTCATACATAATAATAATAACAAAATAGTGTCAAAAACTAATAAAATAGGTAAGAAAAAATTTGTAAGTTAAACGGTTTTATTGATGTTGATAATATACTAAAAGCTAAAAAATAATTATAGGTAGGTCCTGGGTACAAGTCATGGCACCACTCTCCTCATCAATCTAGGGCATTGATCAGATTCAAAAATAAAATAGTGGGGCGTGATTACGCTGATATGAGCGGTTGACTGTTGACATGCGCCCCACGATTTCAATCTCTATATATGTATGTATTTAGTAAGTTCAAGCACATCGAATCGCTTAAAAGATGTTATTACAGCAAAAGGGTACGCTTACTAATAAGCATTAGACGAAATAAATATCATGGATTTTTCGAAATCTCAAATTCTATTTTTACCATTTATTCAGCAGCCAGCAAGTATCTATAATACTATCTACACGAAGTATGCATTATCACTTTTGATCAGCCTCTGTATGCAAAAGCTCGAGAAATCTTATCAACAGCACCTCAAGGATCTGAGGTATCGAAAATCGTAGTGAGACCTGGAGGTTTCCATTCCATTTACTCATGCCATTTTTTGGATTAATTGGTCATATTATGCAGGGAGGATCCTAACTGATATGTATGTATATCTCTTTTCTTAGAGCAGTCAACAAAAATTGTAAACAAGAGGAAGAAATGAGTGATCATGTAGAAATTGATGTAGAATTTGATGATGAAAAAAGTAATTTTCTTGCTGTTACAATTTTCATTATATTAATAAAAAATTGTCTCATTAAATTTCCTCGATCGAAATATATCGTGGAGTATTCCTACTGGGGAAACCACGTTAAAAAAAGCGCCAAGAACACTATCTCAGAGGTGGTGCGGAAATGTGTGCATGCATACCTACGGTCTGAAATTGCAATAACTCGAGAACGGTGTTTCGTACGGCAAAAAAGTATTCATACCTTTTTTGTAGAGAATTTCACGAACTACAAACTTTCTCTCGTACATTTTTCCAGTAGCTCTCACCGTTTAAGAGATATACGCAAAAAACTAAAATTTATGACTTTTGACCTCGGATAAAAAACAACGCAAAAGCGGGATCGATGGGGACTCTTGACATACGTAGCATTTGTAATGGCATATTTAAGACCTATACAAAAATTCAGCTTGTTGGGAATTAATGCAAACTGGAATATCTTTTTTGTCTGGACTATTTATACTCGTTTTTCCTACAAACTTTTATACCTAAGAGCCAACTACATACACTGCCCGAAATTCATAGTTTTAGCTTTTGTATTTTGGGGTGGACGTTGATGAGTAACGAGAATTATTTTTACTTAATCCGTACTATTATTGTTACAAATTTAAGACCTACTTCAACAGCTTATTAGGTACCAGTCAGGGCATTTCTTGAACCAGGTTTGCAGACCCTAAAACCTCCCATATTAAGGGGCGAACTGATCAGACTAAACTAAAGAAAATCTGCCTGAACGGATTATGTGGCCATGCACTGTAGCTGCCTCAAATGCAAAATTGTCAAGACGGAGATGCTTTTTGTTACATGGTGATAGTGCTATTCCTTAATGTAACTAAAAAGTGCAACGCATAACCTTCTTCGACTTTAACTGGATGATTTACACTGAGCTTGGTTAGTATAATACTTGGGGGTTTTCGGGATCGTTTATTTCACATCAACTGTCAGAATTTATGAATTCAAGATGGCGGACTGTCAAATTTTAAAGTTCATGCAATTTGCTCCATACTTGGTACTGACACTCTCTCTCTGGCTGCGAAGGAGTTAAGATCGTTGGAAGGAGGCTCCACAAGTGCGTAGTGCTGTGACAAGTTTGTTTTTAAGTTTGTTCTTGGAAAATTCCTCATATAATTATTTTTTGTGTTTTGGAAATAATTAGAATTGATTCCTTTTCAGGATCAATAAAGGTATGTGAGTTTAGCTTTTTTAGGTTGGATGTTGTAAAATTGCTTAGGATTTTGCTGGATTGTTTTTTGTCACGAGGTAGACCCGGAGCAGTCTGAAAGTTCTTGTTAGAATAACTGTAAATAAGTTCATTGTTAATAAGTGGGTAAATTGTTTCTTGTGAGGAATTTAAATTGCAAATTGAGTGAAGTAGGCCAATTTAGTAAGAAATTAAATTAATTAAGTTTTACTTAGGAGGAAGAGAATTAGATTCTCGGATTAAAATGAATACAACTGAGAAAAAGACAAGTGGCTCAAAGCCTGCGGTAAAAAATATAGGAAAGGTTGAAAGACCGATGACCAGGCTGAACACAAAAAAGCCGGAAAAAACAGTGGATGTAAAGGCTGCGGAGGGCAGTCGGAGGAACTCAGCGATGAATCTGTCGGAAGGTGTGGAAACTGTGGAAAAGCGGGGTTCGATATCGGAAGTGAAAGTTTCAGGTGATGGAACTGGGGTCTCCGGTGTGCAGGATGGTGTGGATGAAGGCTTGAGTGTGGGGGAGGAAGAAAGGGGTGCTTGTGAGAGGGATGAATGTTTCTATGAGGAGGGTGATGAGGGTCCTTTTGTGGTCGTTGTGGTTGGGGAGTGTGTGGGGGAGGGGGGGAAGGGGGGAGTGAGCCCTTTGGTGTTGGGGAAATTGTTGGATGATGTGGATGAGGAAATGAAGGAGGATGAAATTCTGGAGCTGCTGAGGAGATGGAACGAGGGACTTGGGGTGAGGAAGGTGTTCAGAGTGATGAGGAGGGTAAGGGAGGAAGGAAGAGTGGTCTCAAGACCCACCAGCAGAATCAAGGTTTTTTTTGGAGGCAGAGTTCTGCCAGAGAGAGTCAAAATGCAGTATACATATTACAGGGTACATAAATTTATTCCGTCTCCGTTGAGGTGTTATAGGTGTCAAAGATTTGGACACTACAGTAGGGAATGCAGAAGCACCAGGGAAATTTGTGTGATTTGTGGTGAGTCACATGAGAATTGTGGTAGGGATTGCAAAAATGCGATTAAATGTGCCAATTGTGGCGGCCCCCATAGGGCTTTTGATGATGTATGTCCGGAAGTAAGGAAAGAAAAAAATATGTTATATAAGATGTCGGTGGAAGGAATGTCCAGGAAGGTGGCGAGACGTGTTGTGAGAAGAGAAGAAAGGAGAATTGAAGACCCTGGAGAATTGAACATTGGTGGAATGCGGGGTGGGGGGTCGGTGGCGCGGGGGGAGGGTGTTTGGGGAGTGAATGATTGTGTGGGGGTGAGTGAGGAGTCAGTGGTTGGTGAGGTTGGGGGAGTGAATGAGTTTGGTGGAATGGAAAAAGAATTGTCCCTTACTCCTCAAATCAAGAGGGTGGCGGAGAAAATAATGGGAAGCGTGAGGGAGGATCCAGAAAATTTGTTGGATACTATCAGTGAGTTACGAAAGAATTAATAGTCAGTATAATTGCAGGATTGGGCGGTCTTCCTGTAAAAAAGAAAATTAGAATAACGGTATGAAGATGTTACAAGTGAATATACAAAGCCTCAAACCTAACATTGATGTAGTTGATGATTTATATTAATAAAAACAAATATGATCTTGTGGTCATGGGAGAGACTTGGCTTCTACCGCCGGAGCGGGTCTCTCTCATGAACTATACTATATGGAGGAAGGACAGAATGGATGGCTACGGAGGTACCGCGATTGCCATTAAAAGAGCGATTAAAGCGAAAAGACTTCATATAGCAAACGTGTTTGACGCTTGTGCAATCAAGACGCTCAATCTACAAAGGAACTCCACTGTCATTGCGATTTATGCAAAGGCTGATGACAGCAATGCGAACTTTAAGAGGTCCTTAGATTCTCTCTTCGGTGAGGCTGTTAGGCACAGGGATGTGTTTGTCATTGGGGATTTTAATGCAAGGCATATTGCCTGGGGTGATTCGATCACCAATCGCAGAGGAGATCTATTACTTAAGATCTCATCTGATTATGGGTTCAGATTTTGCAATACGGGAGAGCCCACGTGCATCTCAAGATGCAGTCTTATGACAAAGAGTGCTATAGATATGGCCTTTACTAACATCAATGATTTGACCATTGATTGGAAAAATGTTGATGTATCGCTTTCGGGCAGTCCTCATCGCCCAATTGTGATAAATATACGAATTGAAAGTCATTCTGGGACTAGGAAAGTCACTTCATCAAAAAAATTGATGAATTCGTTAAAAAACTTGAAAATTGTAGCTGATGAAAAGCAATTGATTATTGAGAAAATTAAGAAGAAGATTGGTGATGCGACAGTCAAGATTGATGATTCGAAGAATAAATACATCCCGAAGAAGTGGTGGAGTAATGAAATGAGTAAACTATTCAGATTAAAGACGGTTGAACTCGCTAGATTCAACAAAACTGGAC
Organism: Machimus atricapillus; assembly: GCA_933228815.1. Taxonomy (NCBI): domain Eukaryota; kingdom Metazoa; phylum Arthropoda; class Insecta; order Diptera; family Asilidae; genus Machimus; species Machimus atricapillus. The sequence goes on from OW121784.1 coordinate 34,799,970, forward strand.
TTGTAAAACATATAATAGAGCACAATAGATTGAATGCGTTATTAAAGAAAAAGATTAGAAGTGCCAAAAGGGAGAATTGGTATAATTTGATTGTGAGTCTAGGTGGAAAAGGTCAGGTAACAAATTTCTGGAATGTAATTAATAGAATCAAGGGAACAAGAACAAGATGTGACAATTTTGAGGAGGAGGATTTTGCGGGAGAGTACTTGGATTATCTGGTTAATAAGGCGGTTGCCCCATCCTACATTCCATGCCTGTTTAATAGTGGTGTTAACCCCGTTTTTGAGTGGTCTGTTGAGGATCTTGAGGAGGTCTTGAGGTGTAAGTCAGGTGGGTCGGCTCCGGGCATTGATGGCATAACATTTGAGATGATAAAGAACTTCTCGGTGGAGGCGAAGGGGGCTCTTCTGAGCTTTTTGACGGAATGTATTGTTGGAGATAATGTGCCTGAAGCTTGGAGAGACATTAGAATTGCACCAATTTTGAAACCGGGGAAAAATCCAAATGAGTTAGACAGCTACAGGCCGATCTCCCTTATCTGTGTTCCAATGAAGATTGCGAACAGTCTGATTAAAAACTTTTTAGTTAACCTGCTGGAAAATGGTAATATATTACCAAGGAAGACGTTTGCTTATAGGAAAGGGAGGTCTGCCTCTACCTGTCTTAGTTTAATAAAGCAGAGAATGTGTGAATTGAAAAAGACAAACAAGTTTGTGGTTATGATGACTGTGGATCTGGAGAGCGCATATGATAGGGTGGATTTGGGCAGTCTTTATACGGTGATGTTGGGGGCGGGAGTGCCATTGATTTTGATTAATTGGATCACTAACTTTTTTAGCAAAAGAAGACTAAAGATAGGTAGATTGAGTGTTGATGCGGTTGGGGGTATTCCACAGGGAAGTGTGCTCAGCCCAGTGTTGTTTAACTTATATAGTTCGCAGCTACATGAGGCGGTGGAAGATGGTGTGGAGCTCTATCAGTTTGCGGATGATTTCTGTTTTATTGCCTCCGGTGGGTCACGGATTGTGGTGAGGGACATGTTGCAGAGAAGTTTGGATGGGTTCGTTTCGTGTGCGGGCAGATTGGGTTTAGTGGTCAATGTGGCCAAGTGTAAAACCTTACTTGTGGGATCTAAAGGAAATATTGGATTGACTATTGATGAGAGACCCATAGAGGCCGTAAGATCCTTAAAATTTTTAGGCTGGACATTTGCAAAAAATTTAAAAAGTAATTGCCATTACAGAGAAGCTCTTGGAGCTATGGAAAAAAATATGAGAGTTCTAAAAATTCTTGCAGGTACAAAGTTTGACATAACTCCAAAAGTAGCCTTGACGCTCTTCAGATCTCTAATTAGAGCGAAGATAGAATATTCCAGGACGCTGTCCTGCAATGAATCGAAAGCCTTGGAAAAGAAAATAGGTACGGTTGTAAACAGAGTCATAAGAAAGTGCCTTGGTCTCACGCACTCGACACCAAATCATGTGTTGTATGCTATATCTGGAGAGATTCCCCCAAATCTTAGGGCGGATATTCTGGCTGTGAAGGATGTGTTTAGGATGTTGAAGATTTGCCCGTCGTCTTATGAGAGTATAATGTGTGAGGACCCAAAAAACATTGTTGGGAAATGTGTGAGAAAATATAAAGAGATTATAGAATTGACAAGATTTGATAGTAATATTGGGGCCAGGAAATTGAGATTGGAGGTTGATTGTGATTTCTTTGGGGGTGGTTTGAAGAAGAACATGACTTCGTCGGAGTTGGTTGGGTGCTTTATGGCTAAGAAGAGGGAAAGTTTTCCAAGTGATGCAATGATTGTTGCGACTGATGCCTCTGTGGTAGGTTCCTTGGTTGGTATAGGTGTCTTCTTTTCTGGTTGTACGGAGGAATTTAGATTCAGATTTCACTGGAGGCTCTCCACTCTATCGGCGGAACTTATTGGCATTAAGCTGGCTTTGAGGATAGCTATGCAGAAAGATATAAGCAAGGTTGTGATGCTGACAGACAGTTTGAATGGATGTGGGGCCCTGAGAGGTGGGTGTGGTAATTTAATTGTCAATGACATTCTGGAGTTGGTTGGTGAGTTTGAGCTTGTCAAAGTTGTCTGGGTACCCTCGCACAGGGGAATTGCTGAGAATGAAGTTGCGGACAGATTGGCGGATGAGGCGAGAAGTCTTGGACAGCCATTGGAGCATTACTTAACGATTGATGATGCTGTGCTCAATGTCAAGAAAAAAGTTTTGGAGGAATGGAAACGTGACTTTTTGTCTGTTTCTAGAGAGAAAGGTAAATTTTTTGCATCAGTTTTTCCGGGGGTAGGAGGTCAGCCTTGGTTTAGGGACTCGTCGCTTCCCCACAGAACTATTAGAATGGTGAACAGAATTCTGGCAGGACATACTTATGACAGGGAGAGGCTGCACAGGTGGGGCCTGACTGACACAGTTTTATGTGATGAGTGTGGAGTTGTGGAAAATGCTGAACATATGATTTTGAGATGCAAAAAGTTTGAAAGAGCTAGATCTGCCTATCCCACGTTGATGAGTTCGAGTGAGCTAAAGGAGGCCTTAGTTCCCCTAAACAGAGATAAAATTGAAGCACTTGCGAGCTTCTTAATGAAGGCTAACATTGAATTATAGTTTGTATGCCTTCCCCATCAGATGTAGTAGTTAATTGATTGGAGCTGGCCTGCAATACAGGTGATCATTGTTCTCTGACTTCCCTCTAATGTCCTGTTTCGTTTTTGTGTAGGAGTTTGTGTCGTGACAGAAAATAGTCAAAATTGTAGTCAGGCTATGAAATGCAAATAAGATAGAGACATCCAACAACAACCTTGTACAGCTAACTCACACCTTAGTCTAAGTTTGTCATATATTATGTTAATGTTCTGTTTCACGTATCATGTGCTACTTGTGGTGTCCTCCTTGGTATCTAAGGATACCTCGGGCCAAGTTGCCAAGTCCTGGCCCTTGTTGAGAGAGAGTTTACATAACGATCCGGCTCACGAGAGACAAGTTGAGGTCGGAAAAGCTGGAAGACTGAGTAAAAGGCTGCAGCATTCAGGGGAAGGAGATCATAGTACGCTGGCAATTCTTTGCCAAAAAACAACCTTGGATTGGGAGTTTGGTTATGCCACTGGGCAACGGAGATATATGGTCTATATAACCTTGCGGTTTGGACCAAGAAGACACATTTATGTGCACTACCCTTGGGGGTAGTCAACTCTAAATAACAACAACAACAACAACAACTACTTGGTACTGAAAACGCATAAAATAAATTAATTCTAGAACCTAAAAAGTTTCTTTTTTACGCGCGACAGTCTCACGCATGTCCTTTTTTTAATTTTGATTTTTTTTTTGATCTAATTCATTAAGGGCGCAAAAGTCGCGTCATCGAGAAATTCTTGTCCCAGTTAATCTCAGGATTGGTAAGTCTGAAACAAAAAAAAATCAAAAAGTATCTTAAAAAGGAAGGTTTCATACGCGATAATATACCGTTAATGAAAAATCTAGTAAAAAAATCAAAATTGTGAAAAATCGATCCTTTGTTTCACAATTTACAAGATTTATTAGAGTCGGCTCAGCAGATCTGGAAAATTACTGTTTACCAATTGAAAACACGTAATTTCAAGAAATTTTGAAATTGTGTAAACACCTGCAAGGTCCGAGAACGTATGTACACTTAAAGTTCTTTTATACTGTTATAAAATGTAAAAAAAAAAACAAAATTAAAAATTTCGAAAAAACAATATTTTAGTTCATTTCAGGGCAGGGAATGGCATCCCCCGACGAATTTTCTTTGGTTACTTACCTCCTTTTAGTCGGGAGGTTTTTATGTACCTAATCCTTTTTCTATTACGACGTTTACATCGGTCGTGGGTTTTTTCAAAAATTTTAATTTTGGTTTTCATTTGAAACTTTTTAGAGATTTCTTCTATTACGCCGTTTACATCCGTCGTGGGGTTTTTCAAAACATTTAATTTGTTTTTTATTTGAAACTTTGTAGAGATTTATTACAAAATATTATTTTTATATCTAATGTGGCACGAGGATTCGTGCGACGGACACTAGCGCCCCTGGCGGGTTAACACCTACCTAAGAAAAATCGCCGATGAATCACAAACGCTTTACAGAAAACCGTATCTAAATCGGTGAAACCGTTTTGGAGGTATACTAGGCAACATTGGAGTGCACAAACAACCTCTCACCCTAAACGCATATACCAGCTCCGTTCCGTCGTGGGTAAAAAAAACAGACGGATTTTTTGAAAATTCTAAAATGTATTAAGACGTGTGTACTACAGGTGGAAATGTTAGCATTTTCATTTTTCATTGTGCATAATATTGTTTTGAAAAGCTTAACCCGCCGTTGGTGACGCATTGGTCTGTGAGACCGGGTAGATCGAAAATATCTAATATTTTTTCACCGTTCATCGAATTACATTGCGATTTCGAGTAGCTGCCTTATTCCACGCCCCCTACTGCAAGACTACCACGCGACAGCGACGCGGGCGCACGTTTCGGAGTTTTGCGGCCAACCCAACCCGGTGCGTGAGACCGGCGTCACCAACTAAGTAAGTCAAATGGTTGCTCGAGTTGTATGGCTGTTGAAGATGGGTGATTTTAAAATTATATATTTTTTTTGTAGAAGTATTACCATTTATGTTTCTTTACTTTATGTTTAAAATGTCATAAGACCGATTTCATCCTTAAATATTGCGACATATTTTAGTTTAAAAAAATATTGTTAAAATACCTTGAAATTTTAATGCATCCAAAGATATTGTCTAATGAGTAACAAAAGCGATTTGATTTATGAAATACCTATGTTTTATTGACAAAAAAATATCTAATTTTATAACCTTTCCAATTTTTCCAAAAACCCCGGTGCGTGAGACCGGGGGTCACCAATGATGTAAGTCAATATTCACGTCACCGGCGGGTTAAAGGTTTTAAAGGGCCTTTTATTCTTTTTCAAGCCATGCAAGAGCCTTGAGTTTGGTCTCGGTCTAGCAAGTCCAGTCTTAGTCTTGCATTTTTTCCAAGAACATCACTAGTTGGTGGCGATTTTTGCTAAATCTATCTTTCCTTTTTTTTTCTTTATAAATTAATTTTAAAATTATTTATATTAATTTCTTGTATAAGAGACTTACAGTAAAGATATGTGGCTACACACGCCATTCCTGCTCAAACCATTAGAGAACTTGCTCCAAATTTTTGTTTGTTTTGTTTTGTGAAAGCCTTATCGCGCCAATATTTGTATGAAACATCTGGGCCATCGAAATTAAAAATTTTTTTTATCAGTTAACACTACTGACTTCCATTCCTTGTCCCAAAAACCGTATATTTCAGGAACTTTTGTGCCTTTTTTTCGAGTGAAAGTTTCCCAGGTTTTTTATTTTACATGCGACCCAAAAATTTCTTCATTATTTGCAGTGCTTTACATACACAAGTTTTTAAAATGATTTGACCACGAATTGTTGGCGAATAATTCATACTCCAACAGGATAATGCGGCAATTCATTCTTAAAAGAACGAGAAACTTCCTGAAGTCCCGAACTATCTTGACTTTCGATTGGCGCGCACTTAGTCCAGATCCCAATAAAATCGAAAATTTGGTGTCCATATTATTAGCCAAGGTTTTTCTTCATGAACGCTAGTACATATTCCACCATAAAGTAGCTAAAAGAGACAATGAACGAGAAATGCGAACCAATCCCGGAAAAATCAAAAATCCAGTTAATTTCGATGCTAAAGGCAATTATCACTACAATCAATACAAAAATTAAGATTTTATAATTATTTTGGTGGTGTTTTTAGTTTGTATTTGTTAATAATTACAAAGCTAATGGAAATTTGAAAAAATATTGTAACACAGAATATAATCATATGAAATAACAAAACTTAAATTGAAAAATTTGCTGACTTAATTTTTTTTTTCATCATCAAAAAATTTACAGATGGTTTTATATTTATTTCGTGGATTGTAAAGGGAATAAAAGATTGTGTAGGAGTTCCATGTACATATTTTTATTTAAAACCACGAAATATGTACTTACCATTCTGGTTAGAAATTGCGAATTTACAAGCTGAATAATGTGTTAAAATGTCTTTCAACAAATGTTTGGAATAACAGTTGCCGTGTGTTATGACGTACAAATACTTAAAAACCCTATTGTTGTTTTATCAGGCGAATCTGCACTTATTTTAGGCGCACGTCATTTCCTAAAAATGTCTCTATAAAGTTATTCGTACCTTCAGTATTGGGCTAGGCTTTTCGTTTCAAAGCAGATGAGCTTATTATGTTGTGGAACTACAACGTGGAGCTGGTAATTAAGGCATCTGCCCAGTACTAAACACGAATACGCAAGGTGCCGTGAACGTAAATATAAATGGACTCGAATAAAGCATACGACTCACATGGTCCAGGAATATGAATTCGCTTGTTCCATACAATGCCAGGTATGTCGACCGTACAACAAATGCCTTACGCACCATTAATACCAAGCCGTAATTACGTGTTCTAATTATGTTTTATTAATGCTTGCGTGCCATGAGTTCCCAAGTCCTTTGCCTGTACGGGGGTGCGCACCCAGAGAAGTAATCTTGGGTTTTGCCATTCTCCTACAGTAAAAATGCACATAAATTTCTATGTCGCACTCTTAATTATGGTAAAGGATTGGCGACTTTAAAGCGGCTTGTGCTCATCGCCTGCTAAACCGTCCTCCTATGAAAAATTCATTCGCAAACTGCAGGCTTTCCTAAATAAAGGCGCCCGTAATCTCAGTTTAAACCAATTCGGAACGAATACATTTATCCTTAATTGCTGATGTTAGGTGACTTGATAGGAAAGCTGAATGGCATTGTTGGGATGCGGATTTTTCCTGTCCCAGTAGAATTCATTTGGCTCATGAATATTCAGTTCAAATGGAAAGTAAGTTAATGGCATTGCCCATCTCCTCTCCATTTTCGTAAACATTTATGTTCTTTCTCCTGGTTTTTGGGCAAAAGAAATACGGCCTGGGTAGGCTCCTAAGCTATAAGGACGATTGGTGTCAGTGTATAAAGATTAGGGCAATTAGGGTGAAACTTTTATTTCGCCGAGAAAAATTAATTAAAACCATCTACTTACTTACACACAAACTGATTGGTGGATGACAGTGATTGAGAAATTTCGTAAAACTAGCAAAATGTTAGCTCATATCAACCAATCAATGGAATATTTTTAGAAATAAGAAGTAGAATGAAGAGGGAAGATCTCTAATTTGATATTTTATTTTTTGCCTCAATTTTAAGTTAAAGTTATTTAAATATTAGAAAGTGTGCATAGTCTATCGAACTTTTTAATATAAATAGAAAATTATGAACAAGTAAAGCCATCTAACTGAATTTATTTGAATAAATCTATGGCTACGTTCAATATCTTGACTCGAGACGTCCCGAATAGGCTTGACTTACTCCGAAGCGTTTAATATCTCACTCGAGTCGATTGGAGTAAGTTTTACTCGAGTTCAACCATACAAATGTGTGCGTAAATGTCAAAGGAAGATCAAATTTGCCATAACACAATTTTAGTGGTTTGTTATGTACTTATAAAGTGAAAATAAAAAAAACAAATATTTGGAAAAATCATTAAACATTTTATTGCACAACATTATTATTTTAAGTACATTAAACAAAAATAATTTCTTCACATAAAAACATTAGTAAATTATTAACATAAAAGCAAACATAATGCCTTAACAATATCTCCTTCATTGGTAATAAGCACGCCAATCTCTTCCATTGTGGCAATTATTTTCCCCTCAAATTTAACGTCGAGTCAGTTTGGTTCGGCCTTTTGAGGACTGTCTAAAACGACTCGAGTAAGATATTAGCTGCGTTTTTTTCACCGGGGTTTGTGACCAGATCAGCGGTTTTACATGTAAGTCACTAAATCCTGTCCCTGACCAGGGTTTCGGTCACACACCCAGATGATTAGTTCCAAATATTCTACCAGAGGCGCTGTTCCCATATACGCTAGTAAGGTATCTCTCACCAACGACAAGCGCGCCACCTGTGAGTCCCGCCAAGGAAAACTTCTATTGCAAATGAATAAAAATGCAAGGTTTGTCTTTCTCACTATCACTATCGCAAAGAGGGACGCAGCACCGACGTCCACTCACTCGTTTTTTTGCGTTGGTTTCCATTGACTGAGCACATGGCTTGCATTAGAAGTTTTGGCGGAAAAACCTGTAGGTGGCGCTAGTGGAGATACCTTACTAGCGTATTTCGTATTTAAAATGTTGACTAAGCCGGGTTTTTAACCTGAGTCGTTTTTTTCATTTGACGCTAATCTGGTCACAAGCCCCGGTGAAAAAAACGCAGCTATTGAACGGCAACTCGAGGTCATAAATCTCACGCATACCACCTAATCTAAGAGTTCACAGACAATATTTCGTCTGAACTCGAGTAAAATAATGAACGACATAGAGTAAGTAGTCAAAATAACTCGAATCGACTCGAGTGAGATATTGAACTCTCCGGAGTAAGTCTAATCAAAGAAAGTATAAACATAAAGAACTTGCATCCAGTACAAAACTGCGCTTGACGAAATTTTCGCTTCATAGGGCGTTGTGCGGTCGGCGCAAGGGGATTTGTAAAGGAGAAATTTTGTGTTGAGCTGAATACTGCGATTCTGCCGACGGCACGGCGATATGAGATTGCTGAGAAACATAAGCTGTGTTTTTTTCACCCGGGTCAGGTTCTAGTTCTATGTCAAATGAAAAAGACGATGCTGGTTATAAACCCAGAAAAGGATTTTTGTTTCTTCAAGGTTGGTGTGCTTGCCTTTCAGAAGTAACAAATAATTGAAATTTATGAAGAGTAATGCATGCAAACATGTTTTATTTCACAAAAATAAAATTAAATTGCCGGAATTTATACCCACTTTGCGTCAAAAACTTAATCCACAAAATTACCTGGTTAAAGGTTTGAGTTTTGGATATGTAAAAATCATGGCAGTTTGCTGCACTTTTCACAAATTTACAAATCTCGATATAATATACATATTTACGTGACGGCTTATTTATTGTTTTCCATTTTTTCGCTGTCACAACCAACTAAACGTTCACCAAGGGGCAATGCTACCAACAACGCAAAATGAAAGTAGGTCTACAGCGCAATCTGGTGGCATATTTTCGAATTCATCCTGCAGTTCTTAAAACTACAACCCGATAAATCTCTGGGTTTCATGTTGTTGTTGTATTTCTCTGTTAAAGCAGAGAACTAGAACCTGACCCGGGTGAAAAAAACACAGCTATATTCTCTCTTGTGCTATGTGGTGGAGCGTGTGCATGAGGGGGTAAAATTCACAACAGCCCACCAGCTGAGTAGTTCACTGAGCTGAGCTACTTGTAATTCCTAGAACCTGAGTTTATGTTTAAAAAATATTAGATCCCTGAATTGATGAAGTTTTTAAATCTGGGTCGAAATTTGTAGGCAGGTATCAGCATCACCAATTTTCTTTATTCGTTAAAGAAGTTTGTGAGCTTTATTTTTCGACACTATGATTTTTAACCAACTTCCAAAAAAGGAGGAGGTTCTATGTTCGTCTCTACGTACATATGTTTTTCTGTTTTATATGTTCACCGATATTTTCGCCAATTATGGACCAATTTAAAAAAAATTTTTTTTGTTTGAAAGGGTATACTCCCATTAAAATTTGAAGAAATTATTCTAACCCTCAGGATGGTATAATAAGGAATTAGTGATTTAGTGATTTTTCACCCACTGATTTCTTGTGATAATCTCCGAAAATTCATCAATGAACGCCCCAACTGCAGGACGCAAGCCAAAGCGACGATGAGAGAGCGTCTGCGTAGCGACGTTCGAGGTTGCAACCAGAGATAACGAATATTTGTTATCTCTGTTGCAACCATGAAAACATGTTTTGCTGTGAACCCCTTGCCGCACCCCATAGCGTTCCTGTTCGGGGAATTCAGTCAGCTACATACGTGTGGGGACAACTCAAAGAGAGCTAAGAACTTGAACGGCTGAAAAGCAGTTCGCAACACGGCTGGGGTTCTCTGGGGTTGGCTCACGATATGCTGAATGCTGAGTTGTCTCTCTGGGGTTCTAATATAGCGACCCCAGTCGAAAATTTCCGTACAAAATTTCTTGTGGGCCTTGCAAGTTCTTTATGTTATACTTTCTTTGGTCTAATATACTCGAGTCGACTAGTTCATTTCGGCGCCACGGTCACTTTGAGGGCGTAGGCGCTGTGTCGCATGCTTAGAGAATATGAAATGAGTTTGTCATCGCGGATTCCGCGTCGAGTATAATAAAATGTACTTAGAGAATAGCACGGCAGGTCGTGGAACGTATGGTTCATGCATGTAGTGGACGTCGTCACAACTCCATCTCTATATGATGTGAAGCATTAGCCTTACCTTCTTAAACTTACAATTTAACCGAAGCACTAACCAAACGTGACGTACTCTTCACCAGTTTATTCAGCAACATGCGAATAAATTAATAATTCACCTCAAAGGGATTCAAGCATTAAGGTGTGACGTAAAAAGACGGTTATATCTTCGGGGAGTTGGTTATTTCGCTAATTAAAAACATAAAACAATCAATTGGAAAACACCATGAAACTCGGCACGTACTTAAGCAGGCCCTATGTTTGGGCACCCACAATTTCCGGTACCCTCGTGGTTTCTTTTGCCTAAAGAAGTCGAAGAGTGAGAACGTTGATTAACAAAGCCCGAAGAATGTGGGGAACCTGCCTTGTATTTAAAGTGGAAAGACTAATTTAAGCACGAAGAGGAGGGAAGGTAAGGCGACGGCCAAAACTTTATTATATTAATACTCGTAAGGTGGAATTATTAATACAAAAAAAAAATCGTTCAAAGGGAGTATCCACAGCGGTGGAACAATCCACGAACATCACACAAAAGGGGCACTCTGGCGTTGGGGAAAATGAGGCATTGGCTGGTCTTCAGCCAAGACTGTGGTGGATGGATGGGCAAAACCTAAATCTAGTCTTGAACTGGAATAATACTTCGCAGTGACGACAAGCTAAGGAGCTTATTAAACCCTATGCTTATACCAACGCCACCGACCTGAGCAAAGCGAATCTCAGGCTGCTGGTGGGTTACTTATCTGGTCATCATGGGGTCAGACATCACCTCCACAACATAGGTCTGTCAGGGTCAGTTGAGACACAGTGTAGACTATGTCTAGAGGACGAGGAAACAACAGCTCACATCTTGTGTGACTGTCTATCTCTTGCGCGGATTAGAAGTAGGACCTACGGTAAGGGTTCTGGCTGAGGTCCATAATTCTTCTGTGGGTAACCTTCTGGCTTTCCTTAGGTCAGAGGATCGTCTACTCCACTAACGGGAATTTGGCACAAAAGACCGTTTGGTCGCAGTGCCCACCATTTGGGTAGCCCCGCTCAATAATAATAAATAACATCACACAACATTAAATAACATTAAGAAGACATCACATCCTACACCGGAACACCGATTATTAACATCACATACAGCATAAATAATACATCTAGTCACCAGATATACGCCACATATCAGTCAGCGAAACATTGATCATCTTCATCGCATGCACAATAAAAAAACATTCAGCTACCAGAAGTTCACATCACATATGCTATACTCCAGTCATCGAAACATCGAACAATTACATTACATACAACATAAATAAGACAACAAGCCATCAGACATTTACATTGCATATGATGTACATCACGATCGCACCTCGAACACCGCTTCATCAGACAGCAACATCACAACACCCCACAGGCGAATGTAAGTTAATTACCAGCTTTCTATTTTTTCTTTTAAAATTAAGATTTAATAGATAATAAGAAAGGTTAGGGTGGCCACCACATTCTATGGTAACAATACAAAATATTCTGTTGTAGTTTTCAATCTTTAGCTTGGACATTTTGTTTGCATTACCTATTTCCCAATTCCAATTAATAAGATACCAGTCTGAATTTTCTATGGAACAATCTTCCCACTTCTGTTCTACCTTGACATTTTGTAGGTTTACAAATAAGATAGGATGGGCAATGCCAAAAGAGTAAAACAAAAACTAAGTGTATTAATTGCATGAATTTCGGAACAAATTTGGGAAATGGAATTTTAGGAAAATTAAACTATTTTTTGCAGTTTCGAAAGTGAGTAAGCTTGTGGGAGTAAGGTTAGCATTGTTGAAATTTTAGAAAGGGATATTGAGATAATAAATTTTTTCTGCGAGTCCGAAGATAAAAATAAAATAACGATAACCATCCTGTAATTCCAAACCGTTGAGACGCCCTCCCTCCCTTTCATACAAGTTTTTTTTTGTCAAGGTGAGATATTTCATCCCACTTATTTTGGCATTTGTCTTAATAAATTGCACAAATATAAAAAATTTTCGGCACAACTCCAGTAGTGTTTAGTGTACTATTATTTGTTTGCGTAACATACATATGTAGGTACTGGGTAATTAAAATATGTCGCTGTGACAGCTATTGATTACGTTAAAAGCATACCCAGTCAAGTTACACATAATTTCGAGACATTTTTCGGGGCTACCCGGCATTGCTCAGGGATACCTGCATTTACCTTTGAAAAAGACATGGTAAATACTAAACGGTGAAAACAAAATACATACTTGAATTTATTCATCTTAACACATTTTCTCATTTATACCATATTTTTATGTTCTTATTCACACTCCTTAAATTAATTGGTTAAACAGCGACGTCTGCCACAATATAAACAAGAAAAACAAATGGCTCTCTACCACTTGTCCTGAATAAACAGAGCAACAGCTATGAAAATAAATATTCTTTTAAGGTAAATTTGCATCTATTTCCCCAGCTTAAATAAAGCCGCGAACGATTTAACGGCTCAGATAGGGATGGCAAGCAGAGTGGAATCTGTCTTAAAAACGTAAAGAAAAAAGTTTTAGGACAACATCCGACATATTATGCCGTAAGTTCCTTTGAGGTAAAAAAGAAAATGATAAAAATTCTCCTCAATCTAATGGAGACGACCGAGCAGCAAAAGCAGATTTATGACAATGAGATCCTGGGGCTGGACGATACCGGCCAAATAGGAAAGAGGAAAAAACTAGGTACCTTCAGACTATGAATATTTTATCAGATATGCAATAAATCTTCAGCGCTTTAGTTCAAAAATATTTCGTTCCATTGCACTTTTTAACCCAAGTGAACTTTGAAGTGAGCTGGACAGATTTTTAAGCGGTTTTGGCATCAAAATTCATCCGATAAGTTCCTCCTTCGTGGTGGATTTACAATTTAACAATTTATCGATTCACAAGAATATGAAGCACTTTAAAATGTACCGATTAATACTAGTTATTATTAAGGCTAGGCTACATTACTACATACTTACTTACTTACTGGATTACTTGAAATACTACTCAACATATTTTTTAAACAATTAAGGAAGGTCGGCAATATTATGGATATGCTTGTAGTTTTTTTTTTACTGATGTGTATAAAACAAGCAATGTATTTGTAGCATAGAAAAGAGAAAATTCATAAGCAATAAATCAGGCTTTAGAATTCCTATTGACATTTAATTTTATCGACCAAAATAAAACAGATCCGTAACAGGCTATCAGAAGTGGGTAAAAATCCTCCTCAGCCCAGCTCACCTAGAATGCCGGCCATTCATCTTTTGAATTCCTCTGGAAGGAAAACCCACGGGTAGACAGCCGCACGTCGGATCCAGTTTATTATCCACTTCTATGAACTTTATGGTCGCTTGAGCCCGAAACCTCCTTTTTTATAGCAAACATTAAAATAATTGACTTGGCATTCAATTGGGCGTTAAGAGGTGTTAAAGACTACGGCAGCTCAGAAAATTGTGCTTTTAGTGAAATTACCAAAAATTGCTGGCTGGAAATAGTACCGCAGATCGAGATTGGGCTCCGGGCACCAAAATGGACACATCGTTCAGTCTTGTTATTGCAATACACCACGAAATGTTGGACGAGATTAATATTTTCGTTTCAATCCGGCGAGTATGGTTCAAGAGAGATTCCGCAGCAGAACACCAAAATCTGGTCCTTCCTTGAATACTGTGGAGATGTATGTACGTGTATGTTATATAAATAAGCAGTGTCTACATCACGGACATCCCAAGGAAATATGTAACAAGATTCTCGTCCGGGAACATGGATGGAGAAGCCAAGTCATTTGTCAATGCTCCTAAGTATAATATCTCCTCCTCCCTTGAAACAAATTTCGCATTGCGGTTAGTCAGCAACATTCTGATATCTGCTCCATTGCCAAAAGCGACCCGTAAAGCATGCAAGATATCGACAGCAGTGTAAGAAATAATTTAACTTTGTGTTTTCTTTGCTGGTTGTCTTTAGTTTCTTAAGATATTGCTGCTTGCTGCAGTCCCACTAACTGGAAAACGTTTTCAAGCCAGATTTGGGACGTACTTGATTTATTATGTGTAATATGCAAGACTCAAATATGCAACCGCTGGGACGATATTTGAATAGGAACTATAAAGAGCGAGGATATTTTTTAGATAATATTTCTGGTGAACTTTGTCTTTAATGCGGAAAAATGGCAGCAGCTATTTCTACTAAAATACTAATATCGGCAAGGCCATTTAAATTTCTGAATATGTTATAATTTATATTCATATTCTATCATTAAAATATAAATACATACATAGATGACACATAATTGATTTCACTAGTAACAATACTGTTTGGACACAAACAAGAACCAGAATTAACCTGCAATCAAAAATAAACACTTTACTTGAATTCTCTTTTATATTCAAATTATGTACCTCGTCCCCAGTTAAGCACAGCGACTCCTATATAAATAGCCCACTGGAAGAAAAAAAACAATAATAAAATAAATAAACACTAAACATAAACAGCACATAACACTCATCATTTACATTAATAATAAGACAACCTGAAATTCAGCATTAATAGTGAATTATAAGAAAACCATTGCAAGATAAATGTAAACAATTTGTCTTTGTTGACATTTATACCGGCAAAAGGCAACTGCGGTTTTTTTCTAAATTAACCACCCGCGAGATCATTTTCGATCGCATAAATGACCGCACAGTACTTAAATTAGTAATCAAAACTCAATACTTACCATTTGCTGGCGGATGTTTTAGTTTTTTGCACAAAATTGCACTGCACTCGCGAAACTTATTTACGTGCCCGGCACTTGTCACACTTCATACTCCGCGATCACCTGACAGATCTACATTGGGCAATTCAATGCGGCGAATTCAATGGAATTACCAGATTCGCGATTAATTCGTCAGGTAATAAGTTAATTAATGTTTTTTGAATTCCCCATAAGCCCTGTAAGAGGAAAAGAGATAGCAAGTGAACTAGAAAGAGAACATGAGCGGAGAGAAATTACTGCTGAGTGAAAAAGTGGCAATTGTGCAGCCACTCAGACATGTTATAGCAAAGTGTTTTTTTAATCATTTTTCCTTGATTTTAATTATTTTCTGCACTTATTAGACTCCCACATTATAGAGTTTTTTATGCCGGGTCAAGAGAATTCCTCGATTGCGCCAAATAAATGGCAAATACCGTGTAAATTCAAATAAACGGTCTATTTCCGGCTTTAAGTAGTTGCCATCACCTATAAAAGGAGGCGAAAATGTCAACTCGCTCTCATTCGTTTTTCAGCCGCCGCCCGTAGATAGATCAAGTTCACATCAGCAGAAAAATTTCAAATGCCAAACAAGGTCAGGAATTTTTTATATGCGATTGAACAAATTAAAAATAAAAATGTAAATTGGTAATAGAATATATTTCAGGATCATTTATTTTCTTTTACATTTGAATTGTAGTGGAAAACTTACTTTAAAATTAATTGATAAATTTGTAGAGAAATAATAAATAAATAATACGTAATAAGTTGCTAGAATTAGAATTTTTGTAAATTAATATAAAAGGCACATCGTTAGAATTTTACCATAGTACTTCAAGCTGTAATTCTCTACCAAAGAAGTAGAACTCGACGAATTGGTCGTGTGATTTCTATAGGAGAAATAGAAGGACCACTTTTGTTAATTTTGGAAGAGAAAGGCTAAATAAAACAGGGAATTGAATTACAACCACAGATTCTTTTAGTTAATTTACCCCGCTACACACTTTTTTTCAGCAAGCAACGAATGGATAAACATTTTAAAAGGAAATAATTGCTGATTCCTCTAATTTCTTTTATTGCTTGCGTGTATTCAACAAAAAATAAAGATCGAATAGGCTTTCGTGTATTTTTTTTTTACAAATGTAGGTACACTTTGTCACTCTCGCAAAATTTTTCTTAGAAATAGAAAAGAAAAATATGTAGGTAAATATATATTTACATATATGTGCTAATGTTTAAAACAAATCTATGTATTTTTTCGTTCCCATTGTATAAAAGGATGAAATATTATAAGACGATAATGCTCGGGAAATGAAGAGCCCATAACTCATTTGTAAAAGGCCGCGCAAGTTGCCTAAAAAAATTATGCACATCCCCTTCTGAAATGAATGAAATTACTGAACTAAAAAACCTCAAATTTAGTATTTTGTTGTAATTTTGAGCGAAGGTCAACTAGTGATTCGATGGCATTTAGGTATGTAATCAACATACTCCAAAAACTGCTGCCGAAAAGAAAAACATTTAAAACACCGGATTGCACGACTTTTTAAAAATGGGATTCCCCCTTTGCGAGAATTTACATATTTCACAAATTCAAGCTGAAATGTTTGAGGACAACCGCACGGTGTGAATAATTGAATCAGAAATATGAAATGCTTGGCGCAGCTGTCAAACGATAGGTCCGCCACCAACGTCATCTATTGAAAGTAATCCAAAGTGGCTATATAAATGAATGCTCATTGACGAAATACAATTGCCATTGGTGGTATTAAGTTCATTCCCATACAAAACGCAAATTTAGATTTTTTCGATTTCCCAGCTTTTGCTTTAGGGTTGTCCGAACAAACGTTGATCAGGAGACCATGTAGAATCGATTGGCATACCCCTGTTCAGACCTTAGTAAAACACCCTGTATATGTAGATATTTTTTCCTGTATTTTAAAGAAAGTTTTCCAACTGCGATAAAGTGAAGTATAATATTCTATTCTTCTTAAGTGGCAGAAAACGCAAACCCCTTTAGTTAAAGAGTCTTTGAGACGCTAATCATGATCACGTAGTAATTCAAAATATTGAATTACTTATATCAAAAATGGAATTCACCATTATCGAACGAACAAAAACATTACTCAGGATTACTCGCCATTACTTAACATTTATAGCATTGCTCAACAATAACTACCTGGCATTAGTCTATACTACACTCACAAAAATATTTCATTATATAGTACATATTTAAGAAAAATAGGGATAGAATATCCAAAAAGCGCCAATGATTTCAAGTCAGTGTAAAATTTCGTAGAAACTACGAAACGTATGTACTTCGTAAGTGTATGTCATACTTTTTACGAAAATGCGGTACGAAATTTGTTACGAGTATTGTATGTTACCATATCGTATTTGTTTCGCTAATTTCTTAAATTTTAGGATATAGAGATTTATTATTATTTAAGCAAATCGGGCATCGGCTCTGTTAAAATTACGATAATCCTTCTTTAGTTGCATGCGTATGTAAATTTTGTGCTGTATTTTCCTAGTTTTATTGAACATGTTGATGAGCGAAATATTACTGGTTTGGGTAGTATGTATACATATACTATATATATATATAGAATATTTATTTATATATAAATACATATCTATTATTACATTTATGAAGTAAATGCAATTGTATGACATTAACAATTCTTTATAAAGATTTTTGATTGGTAGGTACGAAACACTGACCAGTTGGAAGATAGTATGAATGAGTTATCGAACGCACAAAATCCTATTTCTAACTGCGATATGTACATTTTTTTAATAAATGCTACTTACCCCGGGTGAAAATATAAGATTGAAAAATTTTTTCTGCGTTTAAGAACACTCGGAAAACGAACGGAAAATAGACTTAGGTTTAGGTAGTGAACAAAAGACGGAAAGTGATCGAAGGAAAAGAGACTGAAAATGGAGTGAAAATGTACAGAAAATGATGTAAATTCGACTGAAGAATGTTGGCGGAAATCAGACGGAAACATTAAGTAACAATTAACAATTCCAATATTCAAAAGTTCTTCTAAGTCTAAGAAATACCGACCTTAAAATTATCTAAAGTCTAAAAATGATAAAATTTATGTATTGTTTCCGTCTCCTTTCAGTCTCTTCTTCAAACTCATCAAGGGTAACTGATATTTCAGTCTCGATTCAGACTGTTTTCCGACACAGCTATTCTAATATAAAACTTTCAGTCTGGTTTCAGCTTCACTTCAGAGTGAAAAAATATGTCCGCCTTATTTCAGTCTGAATTCCGTCTTCACCTTTTAAATGTAATGCGTTTTCAGTGCAAATAATAATTTGCGCCTTCTTTCAGACTGCATTCCGTTTAAAATTTATTTTTCAGTCTTATATTTTCCCCCGGGAAATTTGCTATTAGATCTTATAAAATATGGGCTGCAGGGTTCCGATATAGAGGCCATCTCTTTAAGATTTCTGTTAAAGTCCAATTTTTATTAACATAAATACCTACCTCTTCGGCATCTTCTCGCCACAGTCAACGTTTTTATTTTTAGTTTTTTGGTAGAAATATTCCCTAAGTCTAAATTTTTGCAAATTGTTATGAAGTTTGGTATACAGAAGACCTCCAGGTTGTTTTCGATGTTTTACGTAAGAAATAGGTTTTACAAAAAGGAATCGTTATGGAATGGAAAGTTCTCTTAACCTGGTATTTCTGACCGATAATAATACATATGGAGCTTAGGTAAGAAAGCTCAACAGTTCTTTTTTTCTGAAAAATTAAAAAGTCAGTTTAGCTTTTTATTTTTCGAGCCAAGAATACCAAGTTTTAAGGTCGTTATTTTTTGAGCCAAGAATAACAAGTTGTGAAACTCGAAATTATATTTCCGGCAAACATAAAAAGCCATGTTGACTTTTTCGGTTATAACGTCAGAATATAATTAAAAAAAACTCTTTTTTGTTTCAAGTAGCTTTATATCCAATTATGAGTTGAGGCGAACAAATAATAAATTGTGTAAATTTACCTCAGATAAATTAGAGCGAAGATCATTTAAAATTACTTTAAGTGTGCTAAAAGCTCTCCGTATTTAAAGGAACAAGCACTGAAACTAAATTTAGTTTTATCAGTAAAACTTTAGTGGGTCGAAAGATTTTTGTTTGAACTCAAGAAGAAGTTGAATTTCATCTCGTGGAGACATCAAGTTCTGGCCGCTTGTCTTCTGCATCTGCCAGTCTATGTATACCTATTACCACTATTACCTATGAAAAGGAAGTGATATAGGCAATTGCTACAAGTAAATATTACTTGAAATCGTAAATATGCGCACAAGAAACGTCGGTAGAGAAACTACATTCTAAATACATAATTAGTATACATATTATATGTATGTACATATATGGGGAATTCCAAGCCAAATCACCGAGCCAAAACTTTCGATTTTTTTTCTACTTGCTGTATAAAATTTTCGATTTTGAGATTTTTGCTATTGCATTTGAATTTATTTCAATACTAATTTATATAAATTCCAACTTTATATCAAAAATAGTTAATTTTTTTACATTGAAAATATCATTTTTGATTAAATTTATTTATTTCTTTCATTAGTATGGTTTAACAATTTTTTTAAGAGAACTATCAAGATATGTGCAAATTCTGGTATTAAAAATCATTTATGATAAATTAAATTACAGCATATTGTGTAAAAAATCTGTATATTTTTAAAAAATCGGTAAAACTAAATACATATTTCAAAATACACTGATAGACAAAACTGACCTTAATATACATAAGTTAAATAAAATTGAATGGGTTATTTTGTATTTTCAACTACTCTGTAACTAATCTGCATTTTTAAAAAATTTCAGTCACCTTCAGTTTTTTTGCAACAGCAGCTAATTTTTTTTTTTTAAATTAAATATGCTTAAAAATTCTATCTAACGAAGAAAGATGTTAATAAACTATAACATACTGTGAACAGCAAACACTAGGAAAGCCAAAATAATTAAAATAACAGTTTATAACTAATGGTGTCAAACTACGACTTTGATTTTTAACAGTAACAATAACAGCGTTCAGAAGCACATGGCTTTCACTTAGATTAAAATACGTATACATATATCGGATTTTTAAGTTTATTTACCAAGTTACATATACATACTTACTTCGCAAAAATTTACCAAGATATTTATTTCGAATAAAAACACAGAAAACAGTGATAAACTTTATATTGCAACGGATGTACCAAAACAGGATATTTTGTTTAAAGTAGTAAAAAAGAAAAAGGTTATAAAACTCACCAACGCAGTGTCAACCGTTTCCGAGTTAATTTTTGGTGGAGGTCACCTACATAAGTGTGTATATAAGTTGTTAATATACCTTTTTCTAATTATCATAGCGTCATCAGTCTAAAAGCCAAAACATTACTGACAAATTGCCCTTTATAAAGCAAAAGACAAAATTTATTCACCTGCTATTACTTTCGTTTTTAATCTTAACAAAATGTCAATTTTTTGAGGCTTGTGAGAAGTCTAACGCTTATAACAAATTCATATAACTCGATACAAATAATCGCGTTATAGGACACATGACTGTATTGTATACATAAGTAGTGAGAAGGCTTATGCGTCCATATTTCAAAAAATGTTGTTGATTACCTGGAAATTATTGAAAAAAATGGTTGTCCTAAATACTTAGAAAAAGGACCATTGGTAATAAAGATTTTTTCGTAATAACGGCGACACACGCTGCTATCATCATTACAATACATATTGCAAAAAAATGAGTTCATACTAGAACGTTTGCTTGGAATTTTATATATATTTTTTTTTGTTTTGAATAGAATTTGTAGGTACTTTTTAACCGACGAAAAAACGGAGGAGGTTCTCAATTCGACTGTATGTTTTTTTTTTTTTTTTTTTTTTTTTTTGTATGTCGTTACGCGATAACTCCGCCAATTATGAATTGATTTTGATGATTCTTTTTTTGTTTGGTAGGTCATAGTTCAGAGGTGGTCTCATATAAATTTTATCGAAATTGATTCAGCGCTTTTTGAGAAAATCAACAAAAAACAAAATATATACACAGATAAGGTTTTGGTACTTGGTTGTACATTTGGTGCCCGATTGCGAGGATTCAAAATGGCGGACCAAAAAAAATTTACTAAAACATATTACACTAAAAAGAATGAAATAAAAAATTTTTTAAAAAAAAAATAGAACCGACTCCAAAAAATCCCAAGCTCTAAAAAGTATAAAATAATTATATTAAAAGTCCTCTGATACTACTTTCAACATTAAATACCAAGACTTTCCTAGACTTTTGAAGTCGGTGTGAAAACCTGACTTATATTAATCCAATACTAAATAATGAATGCAATCAGTTTGTCTGGATTAATTGCATTAATATCAGTCAGGTTTTCACACCGCCTTCAAAGGTCTAGGAAAGTCTTGGTATTTAATGTTGAAAGTAGTAGCAGAAGACTTTTAATATAATTATTTTATACTTTTTAGAGCTTGGGATTTTTTGGAGTCGGTTCTATTTTTTTTTTAAAAATTTTTTAATTAAATTTTGATACTTTGCATTTGGAATAATGAGCACTTTTGTGTTGAATTTTGATACTAATGTTTTGGAATTTAGTACTTCTGAAAGAAAAAGTAGCAGTTCTGAAATGAATTTTCAAACGTTTGAAATAGAAAAAGATATTATTCCGTGGGCAAAGGTGATCTGTTGCTTGAAAATGGTATACATATAGAGTGCGAAATTGTAATTCAGCTCCTTTTATTTTATTTATTTCTTTTTTAATATAAATGCTCCTATAATTGAATACAATTAATTAATTAATATAATTTAATTTATAGAGATCACATGACGAATTCGTCGAGCTTTAACTATTTCTGTGTTAGAATAGGTTGCAGGTTGCAGTAGCCTAACCTCTACATTTAGTTCGTGAGGAAGTTAATTCTAACTATGTACCTAACTTAAATTGCGTCTAAATTCACTAAAACTAATTCTCTTTTTTCGAAAAATTCTAAATATTAAAGAAATCCAATCACAATAAGCTTACTTGTTGCTCCCTATAAGTCTATACTGTTATAAATTTTAATTGAATAAATGTTATAAATTTTAATATTGAATAAATATATATAATATTTCAAATTGTTCGGCTAATCTTGACTAATAAGTATTCTACGGGCGGCGGCGCGCGGTTGCAAAATGGCAGATGCTGAGTCTGGTTGTTCGTTCCCTTTACAGGCATTTGATACTGCCAATAAACCGGAATTACATCGTTTATTTTAATTAGCTTTTTGTCTACACTGCCACTTTTTTAATTCGGGCATGTTGCACCTTTTTGGAAAGGTAATTAGATAGGTAACTTAAAAAAAATAAAAAGTAGGTATGTTAATAACGTGAATTTCGGAGAAAAATGGGGCGAAAGGTGAAAAATCGTGAAATAAAAGTTAATTTTGTCAACTTCCGGGGTGATTGTGGCCAGCGGGTTGGGGATAGGGGGGCGGTGTTGACCTTTTTGGAAAGGGCTTAGAAATAGTGAATTTTTGAGATCCGTTTGGGGACGCTGCGATTCGTAGAAAAAACGATAAAAATACAAGAGCATGGCAACATCCTTAATTACGAATCACCCTGTAAGTGCCGAACGGTGCGAGATCTACGATTTTTTGAGTTCTTGGATGATATCGGTAATAATGGGAGACGGAAGTGTGTGTTTTTAGATGACTTGTTAAGTAATGATATTGACCTCACCAAGTACCTACCTTAGGAGTGTCGGCCTCGATGAGGTTTATCTGATGCTAAAGATAAATTTGTGTGCAGACAGAATTCAAATTAAATACAAGTTTTCGGACGTGATGAAAATTCCTCATTTTGTCGGTTAAGAAAATTTATTCCGTCATAGTTATATGAAGTTTTTGTCCATGGCCTTCGATCCATATTAGGAAGTAGGTAGATAGTATTAATATTTGTTTTAATGTTGAGATGATGGTGCTAAGTGCTAACAATGAAAGTGTTCTTAAGCTCTTCAGGTTCCGTCACGATTCTGGTAATGCCATCGAATTCGGTGTCATAAATTGCCCAATGTTGTTTTGCCAGATGAACTAGGAATAAAAAGTTTAACAAGGGACTAGTACCGAAGTCAATTTCGCGTGTGAAGTGATATTAAGGGAAAATTTAAGAAAATCGACCAACAAATGGTAAGTACATATATTTATTTCCTTTTAAGATAAGTATATTTATTAGTTTATTCCACTGGTATACACGCTGTAACTAACTTAACACTCAAGGTTGGCCCGGCTTAAAGCCCCTTTGAAACTAGGGTTGAAATAAGTTTCTCAAAGCCCACATCAAATTCCACGAAAGAGGTCAAATTTAGCTGCATTATGCAAATGTGCTGGAAGATTGTTTGATTTATATTGAGTCTTAGAGAGTTTTCCGAACGATCAACATGAATTTCTTTTAAATATGTCTAATAATAGAAAATAATCATACAAATTAAACTAACCCGGTTACTTGGAAGTGCGGTAGGTTAACAAAGAACTTCTTGTTTAGAAGTTCTTTGGTTAAACCTAATTGCGTTAAAACTCAATGAAAAATCAATCCAAACTGAACCCTGTTCATGGAAACAAAGTAATACATATTTCGAATTATAAAAATGGAACTTTTCAATTGTATAATTTTAGCTATTTTTTTTTTTATTGTAAACTAGCTTTTGCCCGCTACTTTGTATACGCATCACGCAAAAACTATGAAAAAATAAATACATACTAATTATATTATCACAGATAAGAATCCAGATGACGACTCTAGAACAAGCAAATGGTCCTCGCATTAAAGCAATTGCGAGAGATAACTTCTATGCTATGGCCCTCTCTCGGAGCGGTTGGCTATGCACGTTTTGGGTGTCCTAGCTAAAAATCTAAGCTTAGCATTTGTAAAACGCTTTTTGCTCTCTTTGTTTGTCCAGTAAGAAATAGTATTCGCATGTCCTGAGCACATTCCCGGGAATTGAATTAATGCCTCCTTGTTTTGAAATAAGATGATTTCAGGAATTTCCACTTAATAATAATAATAATATTTATTTACCCGGAAAATTGTGTACACAAGAAATACAATTCTTATAAGAGTACCTCGAAAATGAATGGAAATAACAATTCATGGATATGGAAATAGAAATAGAAATAAAAAAATAAAAATAGAAAATAGAGATAAAAATGCTAAGACTATAATCAATATAATTAATATGCAATGCAATGGTAAGAAGACTAAAAAGACTAATATTAATATGATATTAATTTATCCAAATTTGCCGGAAATTTTTTTTTGTAAAACCACGCGTACACATTTCTGATTCGATGTGTCGGAAAATTTGTTCATTACGATATTTTTTCTCATTTAGCATTGTAAGGATGTTACGTTCTTCAATAATACCGAGAAGAGTCCTAATTTCCGACTTATTCCACAGGTTTCTCTCCATTTTCGATTTTGTTTTTTTAAAGTATATAAAATTCGTCTCAAATTCAGAATAATTAATTGAAAATTGCGAATAATTAATTAGAAAAATGAATGAACGCGTCTGAAAAGTTCGTCCAGTAGTCAGCACAAACGCCTCACCGTTTACAGTCAACTGTTTTCTATTCGATGAGTCCGAACCCGTTTCGGTTTCGCTCAGTGCGTTATTCTAGCCGTATTAGCATAGACAAATTAATAGATATAGATATCCACATAGAAATAAAACTAAGCACGGAATGGCTGTAAGCCAAATTGAGCGTACACTTTCTCTAGATGTGTTAGAATTTGCTAGGGATGTGTGGCCAGTGCAGGCGTAAATATTTGTATAAATAATAAGAAAAAGAAATTTGAATAGTTTGAATTTATTGCACAATTCTAGAAATAAAGGTGGTAAATGAAACAATATCAAAGAAAATTTGAGAACATATTCATAAAAATAAATTGCAAAGTTCCTGACATAAACCATATGCCCCTCCGAATATTGACTTTGCATGCACGCCATCATTCAATTCGGTGAGGTTCTTTCTGAGCTGCTCCTTCGTATCTGATTGCGATAGGGATGGGTAGGGATATTTGGAGCTGTGGGGTGCGGGCGCTACATCAGGCAGCTAGAGACACGAATAATTTGAATAGACGTAGCGCTATGACGTTTTTCTGAGCAAGGGGCTTGTGGGACTGCCCTAACGTGAAGCGTGAGGGAGTTGAATTTTTCTAGGAATCCTCTGAGTTGCGTGCTCTGCTCAATATAAAAAGGACACTGTTTCAGGAGATTTGAACTATCTAGTGAAACTCAAAATTTTTGTTTTAGGTTATTTTCATTGTTTTAAAGAATTATTTAAAAAAGAGTTTCGATTGTGATGCACCGGCCCTTACACTTCATGGACCAAGTGAAGGCAAATTGTAGGCATCAATCAACGCTGCGAAGTTGACAGCTTTTTATATAATTTTAGTTTTTCATATCTACTTTATATTTTGTACTTCTTTTTCGCATAATATTAAGGATTTCTGTACTTTAAGCTTGTAAACAAGTAATAAATTTAATTAATACTTTTTAATCAATCCAAAATGTATCTTTAGTAGATTGAAATTAATAAAAAAAAAGTTTTACAAACCATTGTTTAAAAGAATTTTAAATCAATGAAAAACACCTAAAAAACAAAAAATCGGAATTTCATTAGATAATTCAAACCTCATGAATCTGTCCGTGAGTCTTTTTCCCTTGAAGATTTCATTCATTGATTGAGCAGATCACGCAACTCACAGGATTCCTGGAAAAATTCAACTCGCTCACGCCTCACGTTAGGGCAGTTCCCAAGCTCCTTGCGGAGAACAACAGCTGACGGACGGCTAAAACGAGAGAGAAGAGGAACAGATCGAGCCACGTTAGGCATGTGTTAGTAAGATCAGGCGACATAGCTTCATGAGAGTGGGCTGGACAGACGCAGCAGAAAAGCCCGGAATGATATGAATTCTGGTGCGCTCATCATAAAGCGAACATTTTCATTTTGCCATCTCTGCATTTCAGTGCTGTGACTGTGTGCTACGCCCCGGCAAAGACTATGGAACCTTAGTTACAAAGACTGTTCACTCCTGCAATTTAGATCTTATCTTTTTTTGACCTTGGTACCGTTATTCCTCCCAACCCCACGATTTTGCTAGAGGATGATACACTGCTTAAGCACTTTGGTCGAAGAGAGAAGAAAAATTCAGAGGCGGGGCTTGGAATCTGAAGAAATCGGTACAGTGTTACAGGGTGTCAGGATTTGCAGAGGAAATATGAAAATCCAACCAAAAGAAGCACCCTGTCTTTGTAACAAGGTTCAATATTCTTTGGCCCCGGCAAAGCCTTCTATATTACAAGCCATGAAGTGGTCCGGGGCACGCACACATCTATAGGGCAAAGTGATCTGACAGATTTCAGCTGTTTCAGCGGCTGCAGTGACAGTTTCAGACTAAATTTAACATATTTTCTTTATTTTGTAGGTAATTCACAGTATAAAATTGGCATTTACTGAAGAAAATGTATAACTCGTTAAGTTTTCACAAATAATTTCCAAATACACTTCGGTAATATTTGCAAACAATGCTATAAAGTCCCATATTGTGAGTGTGCACAAAATGCAAACTCAAATTTCCCATAATATTTAACTAGGTACATTTTGCGCTACTTTAAAGGTACATTTAGTAAAACGTTTCGCAATGGTTGAGGATTTTTAATCGCTTACTCTCATATTCCGAAACTTTATTAACTTTGCCCAGTCTACTTGCAAAATTTGTCAGAAAATAAAAATTTGGCGGGTTGAAATGTCTGAGTAAAATTTGAGCCGTTCAATGCACAAAAGGAAGAAAGGTGCTTTGGGTAAAAGGAAATTAAATGAATAGGCATTGCTAGTTTGAAAATATTTATTTCATATATTATTATATAAAAAAAACACTTTAATTTAGAATTCATATATTTATTTAAATTAAAAAGAAAATACTTCAAAGGAATTTGTATATTTTTTATTTATGTCACAGTCGGCGGGAATTCACTCACAAGAAATTTCCACAAAATGCAAAAATTTTGCAATTATTTTTGCAAGTACATCTCTACGCACCATTAAACAATCTTCTTGTTAAGTGCAAGAGTACTTTTTACAATTAAATGGCGTTAAATATAGTAAAATAACTATAAAGTTGCCAATAATTGCCCAGTAACTTCGCCACCTAACCTAACACTTTTGTTCATAGATGATTTTTTTAATTTCGATCAAAGTTTTCACAATTTTTCACTTCCATTACAACTGATATCCTTTTGTACACCTCCTGTACAAATATTCACCGGATAAATTGATTATTTCACTTTTAAAACTGCTTAAATAACTGCAGAACCCCGAAAATTTACACGCTTTGTATGAGAAATGGCCGTCAACTGAAGAACTGTCAGACCACTTACGCACACATGCAAAAGGCCACTTCATGGCTTGTAATATAGAAGGTTTTGGCCCCGGTAGGCTTTACCCCGGTGAAAACGAGATATGTTTGTGTGCGCGTTTTCGTCCTTTATGTAGGACGGAGACAGAGTCCTTTGCTTTCCCTTGCTCTTATCATTCCTAGTCATAGGCATCACCAGGGCCAGAGCGCGAACCGCGAAGGCACTTCAATTCATTTAGAAGAATGATAAAAATTCCATGAAAAAATCCAAGGGGTAGAACAGAGATTGAACACAGCTGAGAATTGTTTATGAATTAGCTGCGCGGCGCTTCGAATTTTTCTGTGGGGTGGGTGAGTTGCACAGGTCAACACCAAATTTGCAGCCGAATAAATAGTATCTAGATCATTTCTATATGATTTTTTCCGTCCGGTTACTGCCGCATTTGGGGCACCGAAGCCATCGGTGTCGCTATGCAATCGGAGTTCTCGCCCGAACCTGGCAGAGAGACGGTCGTGTATCCTCCTGCACGGACGATGCAGCGAGCCGGGGAGGGGGCGTAGCTGGAGGTTGAGGTGAACGTCTGCCTGCGGGATTCGGGATCCAACACGCCTCTTTGCTGCGCTCGTAGCCCCGAGGAGCTGTGGCCCTAGGGAGTAGCACACCCTAGGTCTAGGGAGAACACCCGCTCTGATCCTTAGGTCAGACGGGAGGTGCAGGGGGGTGTTCCTCGGAAAGCCTACGGAACCCTCGGAGGCAGGTCGCTGGTGATTCGGGGCCTGTTCAAAGAGGGGAAAGGACGGTCGGAAGGGGAGGGCCCTCCTATAGGTACCGGGGGAGCGGGAGGCGTAATGCTGGCGATTGCCTCGGCTATGGTCCGAGAACGCGAACCCGGTGCCCGAATCCGGTTTTGAACATACACCTATGGATTACAAAACCGATAAATCAGGGGGGGAGAATGAGGGGAGCAGCGGCACGCCCGCCAATCCCTTCGCGAGGAGGTCGCGAGTCCTCCGATCGCCGGTGCTGCATACACCGGTAGATCGGCCACGGTCGCGGGAGTCCTCGGCGGACTCGGCGGCGGCAGGAGATGCGGCTCGCCCGCCAGCTGCCACGGTGGCCCGGAAAGGCAGCCTGGAGGACAGGCTGAACGCGGCGGAGGAGAGGATGGAGAGGGGGTTCCGTCATATGAGGGGCCTCGTCCAGGAGATGTTGGCTGCTCTCAAAAAGCAGCCAAACATCTCCAGGATAGTTAAAGACGGTCTCCCGGCGCTGGAGGAAGCGCTGGACGACCTCGACTCGTCCAGGAGGGTGTGCGCGGACGCCCGCCGCGGTCTGCCTCAGGGGAAACCGGCGGCAAGGGCCTTCGGCACGCAAACTGCTCCGGTTGGGGCGGCGAGCGTGGGGGTCGCACAGCTAGCGGGGGGGAGGCTCTCCCCAGGGAAGCCTTTCACGAGGTCGCAGGGCACGCAAACTGCTCCGATGGAGACAGTAAGCGTGGCGGCCTCACCGATGGCTGGAAAGAGAGGAGCTTCCAGCCCTCCCCTTCAACCGGAGGGGGAGACAAGAAAAAAAAGGAAGGAGGAGCCAGCACCCTCCTGGACCGAGGTGGTCCGGAAGGGCAAAACGGCCAGGGCTGGCGAAAAGGCTGGAGAGACGAAGCCGAAAAACGGCGAGCGAAAGAAGAGGAAGGAGAAGAGAAGGAAGACGGCGGAAAAGAAGACCCCTGGAGTTGAGCGGGCCAACAAATCTCAGACTCCGGTTCCGGCTCGCAGCCGACCAGCGGCTTCCACCGGGAAGACCAAGCCGGAGGCCATCCTGCTCAGACCCGCAGCGGGGAAGACCTTCGCGGAAGTGCTTAGCACTGCCCGCAGAGCGGTCAACCCCGAGAGCTACGGGGTGAGTGTGAAGGCCGTCCGGCAGACAAGGTCTGGCGAGGTGCTGCTTGAAATCGGGCAGTGCACCCCGGGAACCCGGGCAGCCTTCTCGGACGCTCTAAAGGGGGCGGTCGGGTCGGCGAGCACCGTCAGGCAACTGGTCCCCAGAGCCACTCTGGAGATCAGGGAGCTTGACGCCTGCACGACCAAGGAGGAGGTCTTAGAAGCCCTCAGTAGGGATCTGGGGGATTATAATGGCCACCTCCAGGTCGCGCTGACCCGTCCAAATGGCCGCGGCCAGTGCTTGGCCATTATAGAAGTGGACGAGACGGCTGCGGCGAAGTTGCTGCGGGCTGCCCGAATCAAGGTCGGCTGGGTCAACGCAAGGATCCGTAGGCGGGTGGTCGTGTCCAGGTGCTTCAAGTGCCTGGGCTACGGGCACCAGAGTCGAACCTGCAAGGGACCGGACCGGAGCAAGCTCTGCTTCCGGTGCGGCGGGGACGGCCACAGGGCTAAAGACTGCACCGCGAGTCCGGTGTGCTTCCTTTGCCCTGAAGTGGCGGGGGAGACCGGCCCGCGGCGACACTTGGCGGGCTCGGGTGAGTGCGGGGTCTTCCGCAAGGCCCTAGGGGAGGCCAAGAAGAGCTAATGGCGGTTGTCCTCCAGGGCAACTTAAGAAGGAGTAGGACGGCTCACGATCTGTTGGCTCAGATCCGTCTCGAGAAAGACGCTGACGTTGTTCTAGTCAGCGAACAATATCGGGACGGGTCTGAGCCGACGTGGTATCGCGACACCCTCGGTACGGCGGCAATCTGGGTCCCGGATCTGCGGCGCTTTGGCGTCGTGGACCATGGGGCGGGCGCCGGCTTCGTTTGGGTGAAGAGCAATGACGTCACTTACGTCAGTTGCTACTTCACTCCGAACGAGCCAATAGCGGACTTCCAGGCCAAGTTAGATGGCCTGGAGGACGCGGTCCGCGACATGGATGGGGATCTGGTGGTGGCTGGAGACTTCAACGCGAAGGCTTTGGAGTGGGGCGAGCCTGTGCCCGACTCGCGCGGGGGACGTGTCCTGGACTTCGCGTCCAGGGCCGGGCTGGTGGTCCTAAACACCGGCTCGACGTCCACCTTCCGACGTCCTGGATACAGGGAGACGATTATTGACGTCTCCCTGGCGACAGAAAACCTGGCTGCACGAGTGCAGGACTGGCGGGTGATCGAGGACTACACAGCCAGCGATCACCAATATATCACGTTCCGCGTGCGGGATATAGCGCCAGTGCGGGCCCGGCGCGTGCAGGGCCCGCCCAGATGGGATGTCTCCAGGATGGACGTTGAAAGGCTGTCCCTAGCCATCACACGCGGCCAGCGAACCATTGCCGGGATCCCAGAGGACTTGCCACCTCTCGAGCGGGCTGCTCAGGTGGTGGACTCCACAATGAGTCTAATCCACCGGGCCTGCCGAGAGGCCGTGCCGAGGAAGAAAGGAGGCAGGGAGGGGCGCCGTCCTGCGTATTGGTGGACGGACGAAATCGCGGACCTGAGGCGGACATGTCTCCGTCTCAGGCGGTTGGCT
The DNA here is from genome assembly GCA_933228815.1 of Machimus atricapillus. Lineage (NCBI taxonomy): Eukaryota > Metazoa > Arthropoda > Insecta > Diptera > Asilidae > Machimus > Machimus atricapillus. The sequence goes on from OW121784.1 coordinate 34,831,005, forward strand.
CAACGAGCTGACCGGCGTGAGCCCGATGCAGCCCGTAGATCCGCCGAACACAAGGCGGCGAAGAAGAACCTTCGTAGGGCCATCCAGAAGAGTAAGCGCCGATGCTGGCAGCGGCTGGGAGAGGACCTCAACGAGGACCCTTGGGGACTAGGGTACAAGATCGTCCTCCGCAAGTTGGGGGCCTTCAAACCGAATGCTCCCCTCGACGCGGGGACGGTCCGATCCATAGTGGATGCTCTTTTCCCCACCCACCCGCTGGAGCCTCATTACGCGGCCCGCGAGGCACTCGATCCTCCTCCATTCACGATGGAGGAGCTCACGAGGGCTTCGCAAAGCCTTCAAAACAAGAAGGCGCCAGGGCCCGACGGACTCCCAGCAGAGGTGCTGAAGGCGTTGACGTCGAGCCATCCAGAGCTCTTGCTCGAGATGTACAATGCCTGCCTGAAGGCGGGAGTTTTCCCCTCCCGCTGGAAGGTAGCTAGGCTTGTGCTGATCAGCAAGGGCAAGGGGCCAGTGGGGTCCCCCGGGTCGTACAGACCGCTGTGTATGCTCGACACGGCCGGCAAGCTCCTGGAGAAGCTCCTGAAGCCTCGCCTCCAAGCAGCCGTTGAGGCTGCTGGAGACCTTTCCGAGAGGCAATATGGCTTTCGGAAGGGGAGGTCGACGGTTCACGCTATCCAGGAGGTAGTCGACGCGGCCCGGGCCACCGAATGCGGGAATCATTATTCTCGCCCGGTGTGCCTGCTGGTCACGCTGGATGTGCGCAACGCCTTCAACTCGGTGAGGTGGGGGGACGCGCTCAATGCGCTCGAGCGGGACTTCAGGGTCCCTCAGTATCTGTTGCAGATGATGAGGGATTACCTGAACGATCGCACCCTCACCTTCGAGACGGAGGATGGCCCGGAGACGAGGGTTCTTTCGGCGGGGGCGGCCCAGGGCTCCATACTGGGTCCCGACATATGGAATTACACATATGACGGGATCCTCCGTATGGAGATGCCAGAAGGGTCCTTCCTGGTTGGGTACGCCGACGACATCGCAGCGGTTATTACCGCCAGAGATGTCGACAAGGCTCAGATGAGGCTCAACCAGGTTATGCGTCGGGTGACTTCCTGGCTGAGCGACCACGGGCTGGAGTTGGCACTCGCCAAGACCGAGATCGTCCTTCTTACTAAGAAGCGCATCGATCTGTTGAGGGATATGCGGGTAGGAGACATGACGGTCCGGACCCGGCACGTGGTTAAGTACCTGGGGGTAAGCCTCGATTGCAGGCTTGCCTTCTGGGACGAAATCAGGGGCCGGGCCGACAAGGCGGCTGCGGTAACGGCGGCACTGAGTAGGGTCATGGCCAACATTGGTGGTCCCAGACCCTGCAAAAGGCGTCTGTTGCTCCGCACCGCTGAGGCTATAATGCTCTACGGAGCAGAAGTCTGGGCCGACGCGATGCGATGGGAAAAGTACCGCAAGCGCATGCTTGCGGTGCAACGCCGCGCGGCGCTCCGCATCGCGTGCTCCTACCGCACGGTCTCGGAGCCGGCGGTGCTGGTGGTCGCGGGGGTCATTCCAATTGACCTCCTAGCCAGGGAGCGGCAGTCCGTCCACCGGGAGAAGTCTGCCCTGGGGAGAAAAGAGGCCGCGAGGGTGGCCCGTGCCAGGACCTTGGCGTCCTGGCAGGATAGGTGGGATGGGGAGTCGCGGGGCCGGTGGACAGCTCGGCTGATCCCCCAGCTGGACACCTGGCTGAACCGTCAGCATGGTGAGGTGGATTACTACCTCACCCAAATGCTGACGGGGCACGGGCACTTCCGGGCCTTCCTCCACCGTATTGGGAAGGTGCCGAGCCCGGACTGCTCGTACTGCGACTCGTCATCGGACTCCGCTCTCCACACATTCTTCGAATGTGCCCGTTGGGGAGCGGAGAGGGCCGAGTTGGAAGCGGCGACGGGCAGCGTGACCCCGGACAATATAGTCGGGGTCATGCTGCAGAGTGACGATTTCTGGCGGAGGGTTGCCTCTTTCGTGAGAGGGATCCTTCGCCAGAAGGAACACGACAACAACAGGGGCTTGTAAGGAGCCTCTGTTGGCTTATGAGTGTTATTTATATTAGTGGTGTGGAAATATTTATTATTTATTATTGGAGAAGCTGACAAAAGCGGGTGCCCGGCACCGGAGCACCAGCTGGCTAGGGATGGGGCACACAGACAAAAAAATGGCTCCTGGGAGGAGTCCGTGTTGGCTGCGTGCGTGAGGACGGATGGATGTGTTTGAGTGTGTGGTGCGCGCCCGGTACGGGCGAATGTATAGGGCTCCACCCCGAAGTAATGTCTACTAGACGGTTCCGGGGTGGAGTTCCTGGAGGTGGGGAGTGGGGTTTTAGCCGGTAGGCCTGGCATTGTGGCCAGGGAGCCCGGCACACGGGTGGCTTCGGTCACCTAGGTGCGTAACGGCATTTCCCCACTCCCATAAAAAAAAAAAAAAAAAAAAAAAAAATATGATTTTTTCCGTAGTTTAGGAATTCGAAAAGAAAAATACTCAATTTTCTTTCGTTTTCAGTAAGCATAGGGTGTTCGTATATGTTGAGTCGGAAACAATTGATCATGAAAAATTCTTGATGCCATCACTTTATACGTGATTGTGCATCTTTTACTTTACATAATTTTAGCTTCAAGCATAGAGAAATAATACATAAAGAGGTGGTAAATATTCTAGACAGGATCAAATTTTCCCAATAATGGGTGCCAACTGTTAAAGTCGCTATATTCTGCATTAGAATTTATTATTTGTTTTATGTGTGTATCGATCATGAAACTATTCAATGGTGTAGTTATTCAATATTACTTAACAGAATTCTAGACTACTGGACTTTGTTTTTTTTCTTTTCAGTTTTTATTTAAAGTTCATTTTTTACACAGTCGGGTTTTTTGATTTTTTAAATTTACTTTTTTTTATCAGGACGCTTTGTATGTACATATATACCTGGGTGTGAGTTTCTTATAATTTGCTAGTTAAACATAATTTTTAGGTTTTTTTGTTTACATCGATAATGAATTTAAAAGCGTTTCTGGAATTCGGTATCATATCTGGAGATTCCTTTTTTAAAACCTATAATATCTAGTTAGATAATATCAGATAAGACAAACCCAAAAATACTGGGTACATAAAACTTCTTTAATTCTCAATGCTGATATTTTGTTTATTTTGTTTATTCCAATAAATAAACACTTTACGTTTATTATTTATAATTAATAGCGTTATTTCATAAATTGTTTGATCGTAAATAATTTTCGATAGTAAAAAACGAACATTTTTAAATACTTTGATGTGCAATTTTTTTGTGGAAGATTAACTTTATAAATATTTAGATTAAAATAATTTTAATATAAAGTAAAGGCACATGGTCACACTCGAATGTTGTATATACAAATATTCGAGCGACATTCCCATAGGAAAGAAATATGTATGTATAAATATGTTGTATATACCTACCTAAAAAAGAAAAGTTTAAAAACACAAACATTTTTAGTCGCACCCTTATTTCAATAGATGGGTGCCATGTAAGCATTAAGTGTTTAGTGTCTTTACACGACCAATACTTAAACCAGGAACTAGTAAACAATGTTTCGCCTTATCTCCTTGGCTTTTAGGACACTGAAAATATTAAGGTGTACCTAACAGTTCCCCACCAGTGTATATGTATATATACATACATTACATATTATATGTACATATAGGGTGGCTAAAAAACCGACTAAAGTTTTGTTTAATACATACATGATTTACAACATATAACGTGAATAAGTATTAGTAATTTCTGTAGCTCTAACTATCGTTAGAGGTTGTTACTCCAAATCTCTCCTTCATTATTTTTAAGAGACTAGTCAGGATTTTAATAACATTTTCTCTTTTCTTGTCCGTTCTTTGCATTAACTATAGGGCGTCGTCAACTCCCGCTCTTGTAGGGTGAGTACCTGATCCAGCTCTTATTATAGATGCTAAACCTATGGACGACTCATCCAAATCGGCGTGAACGAAATGTATGTTCTTAAAAAGCCCATTGCTTTCATTTGAGTTTAATACTATAAAAATTATCTAAAATACGTCCGTTCCGTCACTATTATTTAGTAGTAGATTAGGTAAAGCAAGAGAAGGTGCATTTAAAACATCACTTGCAGTAGTTTTCGACGAATAAATATGACGGATATTCACACTTTTGTGCAAATAGGCCAACTTGCTATTGTATCGTTTGGTAATGAGCAATAAAATCGGTTACCGACACAACTATGAAATTTTAAATTGTTGCACTCAGTGCAACGATCCAATAGGATATAAAAACACGAGATTACTTTATCGCTCCAAATGGCCAATTTTTTGCAGTCCAGTCACCTCATTGGCGTTAGTGCCACTGCCAGTTTGCGGATCAATTTATTTTTATTTTTATTTTTTAATTTTTGCCAGTTGGTTTGTGTCGACGACATCAATGTTTGCGGTCGCAGCTGAAGATTTCCAAACTTCTTTGCGGTTATAATTTTCAGAATAAAATTTACCTTGATGCTTTGTCAGGCTCGCAGTAAATCTTGTTTCTTCTTCAGTTACTGCAATATAAAATAATTACTGACAATCGTTTGAAAGAAATAAAATATCACATGCACTTACTTTGAATATTTTGATTTTCTGCCTGTAGTGTCAATGAATTGAAGATTTCTCTTATTGAAATGATTGTTTTGAAATGCAACATGTTCTAGTTACCTTTCGAGAAAATAAAAAATAAATCGACGTAAAATGCCTAAATTCAAAGTTATTTTATTCCACGATTTATTTAGGGGAAATAAACTTAATCACGTCCAGAGTATATATTTGCAAAACAAAAACGATTAGATCATCTATGTTATCGACAAACATCTTGACCCTGACGAGGGTATACGAGGAGCGTCATTGTATTGAAACATTTTACTTTTGTTTCGTTGAGATTTATTTGGAACACGCATGAAGAGGAACGTAATGCTTAGGTATTTGACTCAAAATTTCTCCTGAACTGCTGTTCAAAGGTCGGGTATTGATTTGTGGAGTTATCAGGCCAGGATGGATTTTGAAAACCGGGTAGTGCGGAGAAGCTAACATTAGAATTGTTCAATTATTCAATTTCGAATCAGTTGGAATTTTGCAAAAACTAACAACTTTATAAGGTCTTAGTTTAAATATATTTTTTTTAAATAGTATTTTAGACATTAGTATATGTAGAACATGAATTAGTAAGTAGTATAGGTTACGTGTACTTGAGATATAAATTCATTTAATTTATTTTTGTTGTTGTAAGAATTAACATTAGGTATATGTACTAATCTGTTAATTGAATAAAGAAATCGTGAATTAAAGTTGCGTGCGTTTTCCTGGAGCGACCTATGTTTTTTTTTATTCGATCCCCTACACATAGCCACAATTAATTTTTTCACTCAGCAATTTTGTTCAACCATGAAATTCCCCAATATTTTTCATACCCCCTGTTGCATTGCGTTACGTTACATATCGATAATGCGGGCATGGGGAACTTTACACCTCGGCAAAGAGACTTAGGGAGTTGCTGTTGAATTATGAAAGATAGTAGTAGTAGTAGATCCGTTGCGCGGTAAGTTAAAGAAAAAATGAAATTAAAGCAAGATAGTTTACAAGGGCCTCGTTCGTCTCAGCCCACCATACACTATCAATTTTGCCTTCAGTTCCGTCTGATCCGATACAAAATCGTTGGCAATTTTGCCTCAGATCAGGCGGCCGAATGAACTGAAGCGAGTCAATCAGTTTCGCCTGACCGGATGGACTTATCAGATAATGCGTGGATACAATCAAGCAAAACGTTTAAAGAATAGCATTATCACTGTGTAGCAAAACAGCTGCGTCTTGACCATTTTGCACGTCTTTATTCGGCCGTGGCTCATTAGAAATGTCGAGGCAGCTACAGTGTTTAAACTCCTATTTATTGAAAAATTAAAGAATAAACTAAGATCAGACAACGACAGCTTTGTATAGGTTGGAACTACCCATCCCTTACCTACAACTCTTCCTGGTGTTCTGACGTCACCCCATCATTCAAGTGCTCAGGCAGTTCTCAACGGAATTGCAGGGGATAAATTTTAAAAGATAGTTCCTCATCAACTTCATCTTTGGATCTGTTCCCAAAATTGTCCTTTCTCCCTTTCATTTCCATCGAAAAATGCGTAGAAGCTTCGCTTCTGTCGGACGCCACATATTTGTTTCCGTTATTCTAATTTGCGCAGAGTAAATACTTATAATTGGTTATATTGAAAATTCGGAGTTTCATATAGAGTTTATATTAATAATTATTAAGAACGTGTTATTGTAAAGGTGTAGCTTATATCCTCTATTAATAAAATAAAGTAAAGTTTATTGTGTTTTATTACTTTATCCAAGACCTACTATGTAGATACTATGTATGTATGTATTATAATTACTTCGGTTGTAGCATATATATGAGAAAAGACTGCATCTTATCTCAATTTTGGTCAACGGAGGAATAAGGTAGGAGTAATATTGAAGTATCGTTTCCTTATTTAGCGCAATCGTTTACATACGAAACTATGAAAAAGCAGAGAGGGTACAAAATAGCAAATTCCGGTCCGTTCTTAATTGAAAATTTACTTCCCTTGCCTGAATATGCTCCGAGGTCGTTTCATCGTCGTCGTTTCAATTTCATGTTAACAGAATCCCAGAGCACACAAACATACGCTGGAATGAAATAAAAACGAGTGGCGGACCGGAGGCCTACTCCAATTATACTAAATGAAATTGCGTTCGGGCGTAATGTCCTTTAGGTAATAAAACCAATTTCTGATTTGAATCAGATATTCGGTGAGTGTTAAGATTCTCCCTCTTTATTGGACTCTGGAGGAAAATTGGAAAAAATTGTCATTTTCGGAATGAAAATTTCATCCCAAAATTATTACATTTAAAGCTTTTCTATTGAAATAGGTTCGACGTCCCGACGATTATCGTATGCACGCCGGTTTACGGCTGTAATGGCAGAGGACGACTCCACAAAAGATGCTATAAAGGCGTAGGACTTTACTTAAACGCTCGTAAAGCTAATGCTGAATAGGCAATGATGGGGAGTTAACATTTTTATGCTTCCTTAATGCTAAAAGGGTTTTACTCCTGACACTTTATATAAGAGATATAACCAATAAAGTGAATTACGGCGGCCTCTCCGCTTAATAGTCTTTCGTCTACAAAGTACGCGCTTTAATTGATGGCATCGGTATTCTGTTGTGCTTCGGAATCAAGGCGTACGGCTCAGTTTTCAATTAACGTGTTGAATATTTAAATAGCTTTTTCCTCAACGTATCCCAAGCGGCATGGGCCTACCTTTGTCGCCCAACTAAGTTTTTACACGACAGACAGTCAATGTATTAAGCGTGTCGTTTAATTATTTATGGAAGCCCCCGCAAAAGAAATGAGTGGAAGATAGATCCCAGAGGATAGCATGAAATTGCCGAGAATAAACTGAATAACTGTGAAGGTTGAAAAGCTGAAAATTTCCTTTGAGATTCGAAACTCTGAGCTATCTTAAAAAAAAAGCCCCATTAGACCATCCTTCGTTTTTCTTGGTCTGCCATCGGTGCTGCCAGGTCCGCTTATTTGAATAATTTACGTCAGGACTGAGCTTTTCTTGGTTCTTTAGAGGTCAAATTGATTTTACTCTCCGAAGTGAAAATCTATATCAAAACAAAAAATAAAAAGGTTGTGCTTCTTTTTTAATTTTTCGGAGAAGCATCCAGATATTTTCGCACGATTTTAGTAGGATTGCGCAAGCATAGTTTTTGGGAAGAAAAAAACCTGAGATTTGTTAGTTTATAAAAAGATTTTGAATAGCTAAACATGTTTTTTCACTCGACTTTAACTGTTTCCCAAATTTGAAATTAATATTGAATACCTTGTATTTAATTAATTCATTAATATTCAAATTAGGTACTTATTAAAGCTTATTATTCGCATAGTATGTATGATAGGAAGCACAGTTAAGGGTTTTATAAGTAACATTTTCCGGCTGTAAATTATTTTGTGCGAAATTTTACACTTGTTTTTATTTTTATTTTGTTTATTTATTAATTTTTTTTAAAGTTGCGTTGCATAATAAACTTCCAATTAACAAAGTTTTCAGGTTAAACCTTTCTATGTGATATCTTTTAAACATGTTAAACTAAAAACCCGAATTTTTTTAGTACTTCTTTTTGGACCTACCTCAGTAGCTCGTATTTGTATTATACCTATACAGTGGACCCGCGGTAATCCGACAAACGTTTTGCAGGGCGGTGTCGGACTATCGAATTTGTCGGATTATAGAGTACTGCCTAAGACCCCCCTATAGTCCGGAAGTTTTTGAAAAGGATTACCTTGTAATCCGACAAATTACAAATCAAAGATTCTATTTGAACTACAAATCATACTACATACATATGTATGTACATATATAATATGTACATATGTGGAATTTAGTAAATTAAACATCACAATCGAGCACAACAGTGATGGCGCGTACAAATTACAACCTGTTCAATCATGTAATATATAGTATGTACATTATTAGAGAAGAATTGCATGTGCAATCAACAGTGATAGGCATGTCGGATTACAGGGGGCGCCGGACTAGACAGGGGCCGGATTATCGGGGGTCCACTGTATTTATGTATTACTTGGCGACGACTTAATTAATTTTTTTTGGAACGAAGTTCCTTATGGCATGTTGTATTCAGAGACTTGGCGAAGGGGGCTAGGCAAAAAAAATTAAAGATTTTGACCGTCACGACACTTTTGCTTATGCGCATGCGTTCGTTTTTGTATTTACAAGCCTCTATATCTAATGTACCATATAAGTATATTACTACGGTATCTACGTGCGGCGCACGTATCAGCTGCATTCGTATATGGAGAGTGCCCATAGGCTGTATAATCAATTGTCAGAATTTATGAATTAAAGAAGGCGGACTGTCAAATTCTAAAGTTCATACGATTTGCACCAAACTTGGTACTTGGGGGTTTTGAAGGTCGCTGATTTCAACCCGACTGTTAGAATTTATGAATTCAAGATGGCAGACTGTCAAATTTAAACCCCTTCCGGTAAGATTTAATATCACGAAAAAAACTGAAAGTAGTGCTAATTCTTAACAATATGTGATAAAAATCCGTAATACTAAAAAAAAATAACAGGAGATACTTAATTAGAAGTCTTAATGAACTAAACATTTTAGACCAAATTAATTATAATAATATTCAGCAGGAATTTTAGTCACATGACGAGTATAGCATGAAAACAAAATGACGAGTCATACTCGTCAATTTACCAGAAAGGGTTAAAAATCATGCGATTTGCACCAAACTTGGTACTTGGGTGTTTTGAGGGTCGTTGATTTTAACTCGACTGTCAGAATTCACGAGTTCAAGATGGCGGACTGTCAAATTTTAAAGTTCATGCGATTTGCATCAAAGTTGCTACTTGGGGGTTTTGAAGGTCGTTGATTTCAACCCAACAATCAAAATTTACGAATTCAAGGTGGCGGACTGTCATATTCTACAATTCTATTACCTCTCCTCCATCCATTTTTTTCATTTATTCACTTAATTACTCTCAGACGTTTTTGATTTACATATTTCATAGTGGCTTTTAATTACTTAATACATAACATAATACAACGAAAGGAACTTCGTTCCAACCGAGAGTCCCACGACACTCAGCTCTTGCCTTTTCACTTTTGTTATATACTTTTGATCTTTTTTTTGTGAACTAACCCTAATTGAAGTAGTGAATATCATCTTTTATGTTGTTATAAATAATGGGTTTGTCACACATGTGTTACTCCCTAAATAGCCAAGATATATTTGAACATTTTGGATTTTTCGGAATATATATTAGATTAAATTATATTATGGGGCGGCGAACTTGTGTCTGGTGGATAGGATTGTTGTGCTCTTTCATCTGTCGACTCACAGATATAAGATAAACAAAAAAATAAAACATCCTACGTATTACAATTTTATTAGGTTCTTTTTTTTGTACTGCGGATTTATTAACAAAATCATAGACGTCGATTTGAGAATGTTATCTGTTTTTTTGCAGTCACTTAAAAGTAAATAAGTTATTTTATGAATCTTTCCAATAAGTTATTGCATTGTATTTTACTTATATAGTGCACAATTATAAAACACTGATTGACTTAAAAACATTCCACAGTAGGTTAGTAGGTTTAGATAAAAGGTTAAAAATACCTTTAAATATACATATTGTGCATTAAAAGTAATTGAACTCATATCGCCATGGCCATTAGTTTCTGGACAACGTCCAAGACTGGTCATATATTTAGTTTCATAATTATTTATTAGAAAATTCGGCTTCTTTCTTTTATGGTTGTCGCTGAAAGTTTTCATTCTTTTTGTTTTTATTTTTTGTAATAACTAAATATTTGTGATCTAATTACATGGTTGCTTATTTTTTCCGTACCCACGCAATCAATTCCGCATTTGCTCAGCACAAATGGTTAAAGTAAAATGCAATAATTGAAGTCTAGATTCTACGATTCGAGAGAAGTTATGGTTTAAGGATAGCCTTTGCCAGGTTCTCACTCAATTTTCTTACATGTTCCTTTCATGTCAAAATGTTCTGAAAAGCGTCAGTCAATTTGCTGGTGATTCGAAAATTCTCATAGAAAGCTTTCCGAGCACGTTCTTAGAGAGAGAGCAAAATAAATGGGAACACCAAACTTTAACCCGTTCACGGAACGCCCAATGACACGGTCAACGTATTATGTATATGAAAGCTAATAAAATATTTGATCAACAGCAAATTTGCCAGTGCCCACTACATCGACGTGCCCCCGGTCCAATTGATTCCGTGCTTTATAGCGTGTGTCCATTAAGCCATATATTATCGTTTAGCAGGGTCAATTTCCTGCAACCACCGCAACAGCAGAACAACATCAGTGATTTCGGGGCCATGCTATAAATTATCCAAATTTAGTGGAAAATTTCACTAAATAAAACAGAAATAGTCCCAAAAACGTGCCAGCGAAATAATTCACAGCTCTAGGAAAATTTCTGTGGTCAGTGGCCCAAAACATGTGCGGGACACTGCGTCCCCAGACTAATTGCGAAAATGCATCTCGGTGGTCAGGACTCGCTAACGGACGCTGCAGTTTTCTTCGGCCTTTATACGCTTATCTTTTATTGCCGGTCAAGTAAATTTTAATTTCGTTTGCGGATATTTTACAGGATAATTATCAGAGTTGTATCCCTAGAATTCAATACTTTTGTAATTACTCGCTAGTTGGAAAATTATGGTGTGCAAGTATGCGGCAAATATACGGTTGCGCTATACCGCGAAAATCTAATTGAATTCTGTTGTAAATTAAATTGGAAATGATTTTCCACAATATGGATTCATTTAAGCGAAAAAAAGTCATACACAATTTTTAATCCCTTGAAAAGCTACACTGAGAAACACTTTTATGGATTTGAGAACAATAAAATGGTCATGATATCAATAATTTCTGCAATATAATAAAATAATCTATAGTTATAGTTCTGGCATTCTTTTATTTATTATTAATCACTTAATACAAGCCGCATCTGTCTGAACGCGATAAACTCAAAAACTACGGAACGGATTTGAAAAATTCTCTTTGCATTTGATAGCCCAATTCTTGAGGAAGGTTATAGGCTTCTAACATCACGCTACGACCAATAGGAGGGGACATTTGTCTTCCCTTTGACTCCAGGCCCCAAAATGTGAGAAAAAACCTAAAACTACTAAATTCATTTTCACACATTTTCAGTTTTTTCTCAAAAACTGTAACACTTACAAATTTGCAAATTACGCCACGTCAAAGCGCCATTCCCTTCCGCGGGTTTAAAAATGGAGACCAAAAGTTAAAAATATCAAGATATTGCCATGGAAATTGGTATTTGTTGGTTTTTGGATGTCCTTAATGCGAATCTACGTTCGCAATCTGGAAATTCAAGATAGTGGATCCAATAAAGGCCCGTCCAGATAGTTCTGCCTCCTTTCGTTCGTTCGCTTCCGTTCGTTTTTTCTTCTTCTTTTGTTTTCGTCCGCTTTTTTGTCGTGTTCACATAGCACCGTTTCGTTTATTTCGTTTTTTGGATTTCTGACATTTGTCATTCATTGTTTACAATTTAATAGCAATGGAAGTATTGAGTGAGCAACAGCGAATTCGATTGATTCGCTTTTATATTAAAAAAATTAAAATACTGTGGCTGTTGCGGAAACGCAGAAGTGTTGCTAAGAGGAGATGGTGGGTTCGGCCCATAAATTTAAGGCGTGATTGGGTACTTCAACTCAACATTCCTGCAAATGAAGGCAGTGGGCCCCGAACTCTTCTTCAAGCAGACGCGAATGAGTCGGGAGACGTATGACTCGATTGTGATTTTAATGAAAGATTCTTTGATCAAAAGATCCATTCGTCCAGCCTTCTCGGTCGAACAGAGGCTTGCCGTCACTTTTGCGTAATTGTTTTTAAGTGCTGAAAATAGGTTTGTTCGATGACCAGTTCCGAACTAATCGGAGTACTCCAACGCGTTCGATAAGTGTTCGGAACTACTCGGAACTCCAAGTTCTGTGTTTGATGAGAAGTTCTAATGTGCTCCGATCAGTTCCGAACTTACTCTTGCTCAGGAGCCAGAGTAAGAAAACGACATTTAAAAATTAATTTTTTTAACCCACCGTTGGTGACGCATTGGTCTGTGAGACCGGGTAGATCGAAAATATCTAATATTTTTTTCACCGTTCATCGAATTACATTGCGATTTCGAGTAGCTGCTTTATTCCACGCCCCCTACTGCAAGACTAGCACGCGACAGCGACGCGTGCGCACGTTTCGGAGTTTTGGGGCCAACCCGGTGCGTGAGACCGGCGTCACCAACTAAGTAAGTCAAATGGTTGCTCGAGTTGTACGGCTGTTGAAAATGGGTGATTTTAAAATTATATTTTTTTTTTTTTTTTGAAGTATTACCATTTACTTTATGTTTAAAATGTCATAAGACTGATTTCATCCTTAAATATTGCGACATTTTTTAGTTTAAAAAAACAACGGGTGGTACTCCGGGAGTGCCGGCCGAAGTGAAAACTTGAACATTAACGTTGTGCATTTTTGAATATTTTGGAATAGTTAGGGAATAATTTCGCACGAATTGCTTTATTTATCAGTATAAAAGTACTATCATTTATGTTGTAAAATACAATATTCATTTATTGCGCTATCGTACACAAACATGACAATTTATATTACATAAAAAATTTAACACTTCAGAACTATTACAATTATTTTACATTAAAAAGTTTATCTCTCAGAAAAATCAACTTTCATCCATAATTTCAACGACTCTTTCACCATCATCATTACCAGCATCATCATCGCCAATCTCTAAAACTGATACAATAGGTTTATGGTAGCTGAAGTAAGAAACGAACAATTTGGATTCGAATCTATCTAAATGCTTAATAAAGACCGCATTAATAGTAGTTTTGTATTTCGTTGTGCGCCTAGCAGGCTGTGTACAAACACACACGCACACTCGCGCAAGCGCCCTGTCCGTCTTACGGTTTTTCGATCAGGGTCACGTGTCCTGACGCGAAATTTACATTTTTTACCCATCCCAAAAAAGTGCTCAACGCCGCTAAAGAAGTTTTCACTTCAAAAATTTTGTTAAAATGCTTTGAAATTTTCATGCATCCAAAGATATTGTCTAATGAGTAATAAAAGCGATTTGATTTATGAAATACCTATGTTTTATTGACAAAAAAATATCTAATTTTATAACCATTCCAAAGAAAAGTAGCATGAACAATAAATTATAGAAATACTCGTAGTCAAAAACCCCGGTGCGTGAGACCGGGGTCACCAACGATGTAAGTCAAATTCACGTCACCAACGGCGGGTTAACTGTCATTCGAGGAGCGTGATTTTGGTAAGTAACAAATTTTGTTGTTTTTATGGCTTTTAATTATGAAATATGCATGTTATTTATGCATGTGTACTAATATTATTTTATTATGTAGCGAAATGGATCATTTATTAACATTGACCGACCCAGTGTCGGGTAATTCAGTGGATGTGCAATGCACCGCTGAAACAGTGGATGAAGCAAGAAGAAGTAAGTAATTTTTATATAATTTTATAATTTTTAATAGTATAGTAGTATAATATATAGTAATAGCCTGCTACTTTCACTTACCACTAATTATTCTGCAGATCCACAAATGTTGAGTTTATTGTACGAGCAGGGCGTACAAAGCAGCTTTTCAAGAAGTGATGAGGAAAACGGTGTGGAATATATCGAGAAGTTCCATAATGGTTTGTAATTTACAAAAGGAATATTCTTTGTATGAAATTGTTTTTTTATAGAATTAATTGACACAATGGCATGAGGCGCCTACAAAATTATTGATAAGCCTTCTGAAGGAGTACAAGCCAAAATTAAGGAAAAGCATGAAATTTAAAACAAAGAAGAAATTAATGGAGTACATTGCGAAAGTTATGGTAGAAAAAGGTTATAAAACGGCAGCGTAAGTAGAGAATAAATTCAAGGCTCTGGAGCGAAATTTTAAAAAGAAAGTGACGCACAACAATACGACGGGAAATGATCGGATGCGCTGCCCTTATGAATCGTAAGTAATAATGAGGTATAATAGTGGGCTGAATAATAAATTATTTTAATTTTAGGGAATTACAGGATCTCTATGAGAATAGAGCGAACGTCTTCCCAGAATGTTTACTTTCCTCCACTGGGAAAGGTAAAACTTTAAAGGATGCGACGGAAAATAGTAATGATTAAAATATAATTTACCTAAAAGAAAGATAAAATATATTTTTTACAGCCACCTCTAGCAATTTCAACAATTCTGAAGATACTTGATGTTCATTGTTACTTGAGGAGTCGTCATCCAACTCGCCAACGCCTGGGACTTCAAAAGAAAGAAGACCGCGGAAAAGAAGACAAACCGTTAACGAAGAAGTGTTATTAAAAAAAGAGCGGAATGACCTATGAAGGAAAAATTAGAAGCGTATAAGGCGAGAACTGTCATAATAGAAAAAGAGTTAGCCAGGCGAAATAATCTTTTAGAACAGTTAATTCAAAATTTTCCAAATAACTCTTTGTAAAGGTGCCATATTAATGACGTGTGTATATAATTTGTCTCTTACTTAGGGCCCTATTTTTGTAGCCATTCGAATCAGATCAACCTCTTTTTGATCTGATTCGAATCGCTACAAAAATAGGGCCCTAAGTAAGAATACAGGGCCCAATTTTTTTCAGCCAAGAAAAGGCATCATTTTTGTTTGCGGCTATAAACCTGAAATAGATTTATGTTACAAAATATTTATAAAAAGAAATAAAAAAGTGCAATTAAATCCATATTTTATTTACTGGATATTTCTTTCAGAATACAATTTTTGACAAATTTCCATACTTTTTCTTTTACCGGCTGTATTATCTCCGTTGGAACTTTCAAAAACGTCTTCACCGGCTGTATCGGTAGTTTCTACTTCTTCAATTTCACGTTCATTTGATAGGTTGTGCAAAATACAGCAAGCTCGTATAAAATGACACATTTTTTCTATGCCTCGAAGCTTGCAATAGTAGAGTTGTCGAAAGCGTTGTTTTAAAATACCGAAGGAATAACTCAAGCACTTGTTAAAATAAAATTGCTCAGCTGACAAATGTCCGTTATCTTTAAATGGTGTTAGCAAAAATCGACTGCATGGGTAGGCGGAATCGCCCAATATATGATAACCTAAAAGCATTTACATATGTACCATGGATATAATTTTAATAAGTTTAAGTACGTACCTTTACACAATTCATCAAGCTTTGGATATACATATATCTGAATTCTTCAATACCCTGCTGTCATGAACAGAACCGGGGAACGCAATAAATACGTCTACAAATTTACGTTTTTCGTTGCATATACCTTGAAGACAAATACTATAGCGATTCTTTCGATCAAAATAATCATCCTTGCTTCTTTTTGGTGGATCTATTATGATGTGAGTCCCGTCAATAGCTCCTAAAATTAAACTTATGTTATTATGTACCTACATTTAATATTTTTTACTGCATATATTTACCTATGATACCCGGGAATCCATGCTTTGCTTTAAAAAATTCAGCACTCTCTGCTTTCTCTTCTTCATTGGGCCATTTGAAAGCTAACTCACCAAGTCCACTTATGAAGTATAAGTAACCCTGTTTATCATAAGGGATAGCGTAGATATTGATATATTAAATCGGACCGACAGGTCCCTAAACGAACAGGCCTCGTGGCCAGCGAACCATAAAAAAACGGCAATGTGCTTTTCTGCACTATACGATTTTGACGATTCTAAAGCTTTATAGTCCGGATTTTCTTTAAACTTGCTAGCGATAACATACATAGAATAAATCCCGGTTAATTCGAAAATATTTAAAGAATTCGTCGTCTCTGTATTTTGGTACTACTTCTTCAAAGTATTTTTGAATACTCGTTCGTTTCAATCTCTTGCCGAAATATTTTTCATCGTCGCTTGTGTCATCCGAACTGCTGGAATCCTCCAGATATACCCACCTGTCGTCCAAAATTTCATTTAGCAGGATTAGGGTACTTTTATCCATTTTTAAACTCTGCAAACTGTCTGACATTTTAAGTAACACTGACAGTTGCCACTATTTGCTGTTCGATGAGAAACCAAATAACCGGAGTGCCCCAGGTATTTTTGACAGTTCTCAACAATTCAGAACTACTCCGAACCTGTGTTCGGAACTCGTCATCGAACAAACCTAATATTGTAGAAATTCATAAGACTTTGGTTAATTTCAGGTACCTCTCACAAGGAGTCACCATTTTCTTTCTTGCCTATGGTTTTTCCATATGGGGAAGAGCACAGTTTCACAAATCGTCCTACAGACGTGCGAACTTATTTGGGAAATGCTTTCACCGATATATGTGAAGAAACCGACCGAAAAATAATATGAACATATTGCCAGAAATTTTCTGCTTAAGTGGGATCTTCCCAATTGTGTTGGTGCCATTGATGGCAAGCACATCCCCATCACGGCACCACCGAAATCCGGCAACATGTTTTTTAACTATAAGAAAACTTTCAGCATTGTTCTCCTGGCCGTACGTGACGCAGACTATGTTTTCAAACATGTAGCTGTTGGTGCTTATGGAAGCCAGTCAGATGGAGGCTTGTTCACCATTTGAAAGTGTTTTAATTTTTAAATCCAATGTAGAAGAAAAGTTAAAGGACTATTTCATGAACGAGGGATCTGTTAATTTTCAATATAATCGACATTAAAACTCTATCTTGTAAATATATTATTCATCTTCAAAAACAGAGGCCTCTAATTCCAGCATTCCAATTTTAAATTTTTTTTTTGTTCCTTATTCATTTTTTTCATCGACTCCCGCGAATGATTTAAAAAAAAGAATATCTGAATCTTCAAATGTTGGAGCCTTGATGACCCGTTCTAAATCGCACAAGGTGGCCATTATGCCGTCTCCTGCGTCCTGATTGGCTCTTTTCCTTCGCCGGTTTGTGGCCGCAACGCTATAGCTGCTTCCTGCTTCGTTGCTTGTACTTCCAGCGGCGGCGTTCTGGTTGCTGCTTCCAGGGGTGTCGTGGTTTCTGCTTCCAGCGGCGGGGCGTTCTGGTTGCTGCATTCGGAGGCGTCTACGTCGATGCTAACATCAACGTGTGCAGTGCTCCCATCAAAAGTAGAACATAGCATATACGATATACTGCTCATCAAAGGATACTTATTTCATTTTCGTCCAGCTGTTGCGGCTCATTTTCCGTCAATCTGAAATTTATGAAAAATGTGATTTATGATATAAAATATAATCTCTCGTAATTTTGATCTTACGGCCTTCCCTGGATATGATCGTCAAGGAAAGAAAGGCAAGTGAAATATTTCCACTGCCTATCTTTCTTGGCACCCGAGCCCGAAGGCGTATACTCATTTCTAATTTTTTTATACTTATCGCGCAAATATGTCCACTTCTTTTTTGCTAAAATACATTGTATTATTGTATTAAATACTTTCGTATTCAAACAGTAAAATGATGAACTTACCATCATGATCAAATTGTTTTGATAAACAGTCCCAAAATGTTTCTTTATTTTTGTAGTCATAGTACAAGGGATGTCGCTTCGAGTACACCTCTTCGTGCTCCCTCACTGCATTTATGAGTCCCTCAAGTTTGTCGACTGACATAATTTCAATTTAATACACGATTCGTCGATTCAAATAAGTATATTTGCTGAAAGTGAGGTTATGCCCGTCCGTCCGTCCGCCTAAAATTCGAAGTTTGTCAAAGTTTTTCCGCTCTGTCCGTTATGGTTCGTCTCCGTCCGCCTCTATGTGGACACTTGTATGGGCAGTATATGACACCAAAAAACTGAAAAAACGAACGGAAGCGAACGAACGAAAGGAGGCGGAACTATCTGGACGGGCCTTAAGGCCACCAAAATTTTGTACACCGGGTGAACGTCTAAGATCTGGATCCGATCATTTTTATTTTTTGGTGAAGGTACTACATATTTCGGCCCAACATATAGGGTACTTTTTATTCGCAAGTTTCAAAATGGCGGACCCATGATAGCGGCCAAAAGTTGAAAATATCCAGGGATTGCCATGAAAATTGATATTTGGGGGTTTTTGGATGTCCTTATTGCGAATCTACGTTCGCAATCTGGAAATTCAAGATGGCGGATCCGATATGGCGAGTAAAATTTTGTACACCGGGTGAGACCGGGTAATCCAGCTAGTAAAGGACAAAAAAGTGTTACGTGAGCCAGAAATGAGGAGAATTTGGCGCACCGCCGGCCGCTTGGAATTTGACCTCGCCCGAGTCGACGATTAATTTGATCTTTGGGCGTCAAAATCCATCATTTGGCGGGCTTGAAAGGATCTCCAAATATTTCTTGAGACCACGAGGAAAGCACCGCGTCTGGATTTGAAAGACAACATCACATGTGAGCAAATTCTTGGACAAAAATTTAATTTTTCTGTAGAATAACTCCCGGATTCACGTTAGCGCTTCGACTAAGGAATGGTTTTCAAGGCACGATATCCGTTTGCTCAGTTAGCCGGAACGTTCTCCGGATGCAAATTTGATTGAGAATATCTGCGGTAGCTAGTGAGGAAAGTTTATGCTGAATATCGGCAATTCAACGCCGCAGAAGAATTAAAAAACAATTATGACATTCTGGAGCCTTCTGACTCCCAGAATGTTGAAACGTTGTATTGATTGAATGCCAAATAGAATTTTTGAAATGGTGTCAAATAAGGGAGAAGCAATAAATTATTAATTTTCTGTTTATTTAATGCAACTAATAGTGACACTCATTTTATTTATTACGCTTGTATTCTGTCAAAAGCAAAAGGTGCGATTATAGCTTTGAAACAGTGTGTATATGTTTTTTCTCAACCCTTTTATAATTTTAGAGTAGGGCTTCCTGAATGATCTTTCATTGTTCAACAATACATACAATTCAATTCAAGCCTTATTGTTGATCTAAGATTAAATAACAAATAACAAAAGTTTTGTAGATATGCCCAAGAACTCATTGCTACTATCAAATTTTTTAAGTTAATATATTTACTATATAAACTGTTATATTATTCTAATTCATGTTTAACTAATTTTAATTCGGCAACGGTGGTTATTCCTCAACTTGTCTTTCGACAAAGGCCTCCTCTAAAGATCGCCATTCAATTCTATCCCTTGCCGTTCGAGTCCATGTTGGACCCGCTATTTTCCTGATATCATCTTCCCATCTCTTAACTTGTCTTCCTCTGTTTCTTTTGCAATCTCGCTGGTACCATTCTGTTATTAGTCTTGTCCATTTTTCCTTCTTTTCTCTTATCATATGTCCCGTCCATCTCCACTTTAGTTGTTTTTATGTTGTGTATGCATTCTTGAATTTAGTTTTACTTTTAATGTCTTTTAATTTTTCTCGGTCTTTCCTTTTAACACCTATCGTACTTCTCTCAATTCCATTTTGACAAACTTTTATTTTGTTTGCCAGTTGTTCTGTCAATGCCCAGGTTTGACACCCATATAACAAGCAAGCATGGCAGAATACACATATTATATACCTTCCTTTTTTCCCTCATCGGCATTTCTTTGTTCTTCATAACTTCGCTAAGTGACCAGTATCGTTTCCAGGTGTTAGCTATTCTTCTTTCTATTTCCTTTTTCATGCAGTATTCTGTAGATATTAATTGTCCTAAGTAAACATATTCATGTACATATTCTATTTGCTCTTTGCTGTTATGGTATCTTTTTGTGTAGCGTTTGACATAATTTTTGTTTTAGTCAAATTCATTGTTAGACCTGCCTGGTCACTTTCGTCAGCTAGTTGTTGTAGCATTACTTCCAATGTTTTTGGGCTCTCGGAGAAAATGATTAAGTCGTCTGCGAAACGTAAGTGGCTCAGATTTTCGCCATTTATATTTAATCCTTTGTTCTTCCAATCTATGCTTCTGAATATCATTTCTAGAACGGCTGAGAACAATTTAGGTGAGATGGGATCTCCTTGGCGTACGCCTCTCTTGATAGGAAATTCTTCGCCTGTAGTTTCTAACTTAACTTGTGCTGTACTCTTGGTGTATACATTTTGCAGTATTCGTAAGTATTTTGTTTGTACTCCCTGTGTTTTTAGTGCATTCCATATAAACTCATGTTCCAGTGTGTCGAATGCTTTGTTAAAATCAACGAACCCTAGGTAGTAAGTCTTATTATATTCTTTATATTTTTGCAATATTTGTCTCAGAGCGTGGATGTGATCTATGGTGGAAAAGTTTCGACGAAATCCAGCTTGCTCTTTGGGCTGATTTTCTTCAAGAGTGTTGGTTATTCTTGACAATATAATTTTTGAAAATACCTTATAAACATTAGACATTAAGCTAATGGGCCTGTAATTTGATATATCCCCTTTATCGCCTTTTTTATGCAATAGTATGATGGTTGATTTTGTCCAGTCCTCAGGGATCTCTGCTGTTATGATAATTTCGTTGAATATATCTGTTAGCTTCGAAGCAATCACTGGTACTGTTGTTTTCAGTAGTTCATTTGTAACGAGATCTGATCCGGGGGCT
Source organism: Machimus atricapillus (assembly GCA_933228815.1). Taxonomy (NCBI): domain Eukaryota; kingdom Metazoa; phylum Arthropoda; class Insecta; order Diptera; family Asilidae; genus Machimus; species Machimus atricapillus. Next base: position 34,852,170 of record OW121784.1, read on the forward strand.
TTATCGTTCTTCTGTGTATTGATTGCTTTTATGGTTTCTTCTTTTATTATTTCAGGCACTTCCTCTTCATCTGTTGATGTATCGTATCCTTTTCCAGCTTGTCCCTCCTTTTGGCTTTGGTAAAGATTTTACATACAGAAGTAGTTAAATTTTCATGACTTGAAATAAAAACATAAATTATGTTCTGTTGCTGGCTCTCCATATATAATAGTTCTATTTAATTAAAATTGGTCTTAATATATCTTCCATTTTACTACACAATTTATTATTATTACTGCTACATTAAATCATGCAAAAATCCTTTCCAGCAGTACAAATCGTCAATTTAGCGCAAAAGTACATTTTTACCAGTAGGTACAATAAAAATGTATTTGATGTCGCTAACAGAAAAACACGCATTACTGCTAATGATTTCGAGCTGAGGTTCTGAAATGTATAGAATTAAAAAAAAATGAAAGTACCTGTAAAAATTTCGGTTATCCTTATATACATAGGTACATTTTCTATTCATTAGCAAATTATTAAAAAACTTATACCATTCGAATTTTTGTTGTTAAATGATGATTGTCATCGCGACGCGACGTCTGTCTCAAAACGAGGAGATTTCGTCTGTAGAAAGGACCAACTACCTTATGAAACACAACAACAAGATCTTTAATCGATTGTCCTGTAAACAGCAGCCCGCAAACACTATCCTATTTAGCATCAACATTGAAAACACTTCCCAAAAAACACTTCAGAAGGAACAAGACCCTCACAGGACCCGACACCATTTATTTGCATTTTAGTCCTGCCTGGGTACACGTGTTTCTTTATAAAAAGTAATGCATTAATTATTGAAGCCTCGTTGGGTAGTCAGTTTGCAAGAGGTATACACCAGCGCAGATTCAGATAGCTGCGGTATTCTTACCACAGTAGCATTAAAAGTGACATTCACGGTGAACTAGGCAAATTTTCACTGTGAATCTGCTGTTTTATTTAGCGAAAATTTCCGCTAAATTTATGTTATTTATGGGCAGGACGTGAAGTCGGTTGAATCGCTCCCTCCCTGCAGCAGATGCAGAAAATTTGTTTTTGAAAATGGCAATTTATAGGGTTTCTCGCTCTCGCTATGATACAGAAATCAATGCAGGGAAAGAATCCTGAAATGAGCTCACACGAAAGGATTTTAACTATGCATGTAAGTAAAGTTCACCAAATACCCCTGATTTATGTGGATACTGCTCTGGCGCCTTTTGAATTTAAGCCAGCTGCCAGGATGGATGGCCGTAAGGACGATTAATTTGGAATATAGTATAAAAGAAGAGACAGTGAATAATACTCAACATATTTGTGTTATTAACCTTTATGTGGGCATGGTGATACCCGGCTTTTTGTATGTCGTGGTTTGTGGTTGAGTAAAAATTTAAAGTCCGCTTGGAGCCTTCAGCAGCTCGTTTCTGTAACTCAGTTGAGAAACTTCTCTATTCTGGTGACGTGAAGCGAATTCACCATGCCTAGCTTTATCAGTTGAGTTGATACGTTTCTGTGGAAAGTGACGTCAAAATGACGTCAAATGGAGAATGCCAGTAGAGATATTCTCTAATTGAAGTTACAGAAACGAGCTGCAGATCGTCGTTATTCATCTCGATTCCAAGGAAATAATACATTTCGACATTTTAAAGCTATTTTTTCAAGAAGCAAACTAAGAATAGAAGTATACATATATAACACAATAATTTCGGAGGAGTTGGTACGCGTACCACAAATTAAAGACGGACGACATAAAATAGTAAAATTGGGGATACCCATCAAAAATTGATATTTTCGGTACAAAAAAAAGCATTCTAAAAAGCGTTCTGAGACATTGTTTTAGTGCTATTATGTATGTGAAAAAATCCGAAGACCCGTCTTCAAATAATTTGTTTGTAAAAACCGTGATTAAATTAGTTTATGGAAATTAATTAATTTATATTTTTGCAAGCGTTCTTTGAGTATATCCTAAAATGTTGAATACGCGCACATTTAAGAACACTTCAATAATGAAAAAAATGAGCATTACTTCGAAGAAATTAACTGCATTAAGTTTACAATTTATCAAAATTTTATACTGATGGTAAAAATACAAAATGGCTGAAAATAATTGAAATATTGAAAAAAAACAAAAAAAACGTTCCCAGGTGCATTTGCACCATTTGGCTGCATGATTTCTCGTAAACTTATTTGAGCCATGCGCGCTCATTTATTATTGATATACTATACAATATTAGAATACATGCAAACTAATAAAGAAATTATTTAATAATTACATTCCTGATATTTTGTAAAAGCTACTACGTGTTCAATGAGGATAGACATTGTTTTGGGAGTATGATTTTTTTTTCTTTTCTTGCCTTTCTTTTTAAAACAAATGAGGTAGAAATCGATGACCGTCCGTTCTTATTTTAAATAAGCTATATAAAGAAAATTAATTTGAAAATATCTGTGTTGTGTAACTAAGCAGAAGTATACAGTGAAAAACTAAAATTATATAAAAAACTATGTCGACTTGCAGCATTAATTAACGCTCATCTGCACCATTTGTCTCAACCTGCACTATCTGATGTTAGAACCGATGTACATACATATACAGAATCGAAATAGCAATGTTTGAAAAAAAGGACTGATCTCAACTATACTACACATTTAAAAAAAGATTATCGTTTTTTAATGAGACTAATCATATTATGGTGGTCGGTGTTATACCCTAGATTCACAGACACGGTCAAATGAAGATTCAGCACGGATCATCATCGGTTGTGCCGTGTATCACTATGAATTAAGTTCGGATCTTCATCCGTTCACTTCATTCCTTCATTCACGGATGAAGTTCCGACAACTTAATTCTGAGCGAATGAAGATGAGAGGCCTGGAAAAAATAAGCTGATTTCCAGTGTCAAACTGTCACTGACAATGAAAATTCAAAAATTGAATTTCAAAGTTTAGGTTGCCAATCGATAATCTTGTGTTTTTAGTAAAAATGGTATATAAATGGAAAGAAATTGAGGAACTAAAATTCCTTGATGTGTGCATCTTGAAGCGTCACGAAATGTCATCGAATCGAATGAAGGCCCGTGTATCATGCATGGAATGAATGAAAATCCCAGTCAATTATCATTCATCGGATCTTCATTCTACCGTGTCCGTGTATCTAGGGTATTACATGTTAAGCAAAATACACAAAATTTGAAACATTTCTATTAAGAATAGGTACAGCCCGTTGTTGATTTACTATCTTTTAAACACCAATTTCTCAGTGACACCTTTGTAAAAACAACAGCTCAAGGCAGAAGAAATACATACATCAAGTATTAACAAATCATTTTATTGGAATAAACGATTTGGATTTCGTTCCAATATGAGAATGATAAAGAGCTCGCATTTAAAAGGCACATTGGGGCCGGTTTATGTCCTGAGAGAGAAATATATTTGGGCCAAATATAAAGAATTTTAGGCGTGATTGATTGATCCATAGACTGGTTGATTGATTGGAAGATTTGAAGCATTTCGGATAATTCGAACGGCAACATTTATGGCATAGTCACGCTGTCTGCACGAATGCTCGTTGAACGTTTTTGTAATACCACTGCGATTGTAACTTTGTGACCTCCTTTAATTTTAGAAAATCGATTGGGCCTTTTTGTTTCAATAAGTTTATATTAAAGAAAGGGAAAAGTGACAACCATAAAGAACTTGAAACATCTTTAAGCCTCCTGACATAAAAAACTTGTATGCTAATTAGAAATTTATGCAACTTCGCGCCAGTTGAACAAAACCCCACTTTGGTTGATACAAAATTTCCATTTCGATTTCATCTTCTCTGCTTACATACAGAAATGCAGGATACACGGGCATTTTTGTAGGAAATTCTTTCAAATTTCTTTACCGCGAAATACTTTTCAATTTTTTGCACGTGACTATCAGGCACGAGAAATTTCCAGTGAACAAAGCGCCTTTGTCAGATAACCTAGTGAATTTCCTCGCGTTTTAGATTCTATCGTGGAATTTATTTGGGTTCGGAGTGCAGATAAGTCAAATATTTAAAAAAGGAACGAAGTAAAAGAGAGTGTCTGCCGTTGTAGCGCTGGAACCCTTTTATGTTCGGCTAATGGAATTTTTTACAATTTACAGTTGAACACATCGATTCGCAAATTTGATTTTTGTCTGGGTGTTATTAGAACCATATTGGCACTAATTCCTCCGACTGAATCGTTGCATTGTAGCCAACAACGAAAATTCTGAAAAATCCATTTTTTTGACTTTTGTAAAAATAAGTATAAGTATTATTTTTTATTTTAACAAAGCCTTTAAGAATTTCATTATTTAAATTTGAATGTACGAGGGGGACGGAAAAGTCTCGGCCTAAGGTACGTAAAAAAGACTTAGAAAAGTGAAACTATTTTTATTTTTCAATATAATCTTTTTCTCATCCAATACATATTTCACATCTTCCAACGACTTAATATCATTAAAAAACTAATTCTAATATATTTTCGCCCAAAATCTGCGTATATGTTTCCTTATGAAGCTACTGAAAAAAAGAAAACCATATGAATCTATGAAAGAGCAATATATATATAATAATTTACTTTGCACCTGGGAGTCCAACAGGTGCTCTCCAAAATTAGTAAAAAATCAATAACGAACGAATAACGAAATAGGATGAAATAGGTATTGGAAAGCAAATTGAATATCTGACAAAAAAACTAACGAACGAAATATAAAGTGAAATGATATTTTCCGCTACATTTTGAGAATAACATCCGGATCGCTGAATTTCTGTCTGTCAATTAACTACTTATTTAATTGTAATAAAAAGACACGTAAAGCATAATTCTGGCACTTAGGTAAGTATGTACTACTTTTTGAATTTGGATTGATTTTTTTTAAAATTCTCAGAATAGGTAATTACAGGAGATAGCAAAATTAAATACCTTTGCCAGGCTGGAATATACCGATATAAATATCGAACATATCGCTTAATTCATATGACACTTAATTTATGCATTAAAAGCTTAGGTACCTTTGAATTTCTGTGCTCCTAGAAATACCAACACCAG